>OX345678.1:0-2989166 GCA_947044415.1 Eupithecia dodoneata
CTAACCTAACCTAACCTAACCTAACCTAACCTAACCTAACCTAACCTAACCTAACCTAACCTAACCTAACCTAACTAACCTAACCTAACCTAACCTAACCTAACCTAACCTAACCTAACCTAACCTAACCTAACCTAACCTAACCTAACCTAACCTAACTAACCTAACCTAACCTAACCTAACCTAACCTAACCTAACCTAACCTAACCTAACCTAACCTAACCTAACCTAACCTAACCTAACCTAACCTAACCTAACCTAACCTAACCTAACCTAACCTAACCTAACCTAACCTAACCTAACCTAACCTAACCTAACCTAACCTAACCTAACCTAACCTAACCTAACCTAACCTAACCTAACCTAACCTAACCTAACCTAACCTAACCTAACCTAACTAACCTAACCTAACCTAACCTAACCTAACCTAACCTAACCTAACCTAACCTAACCTAACCTAACCTAACCTAACCTAACCTAACCTAACCTAACCTAACCTAACCTAACCTAACCTAACCTAACCTAACCTAACCTAACCTAACCTAACCTAACCTAACCTAACCTAACCTAACCTAACCTAACCTAACCTAACCTAACCTAACCTAACCTAACCTAACCTAACCTAACCTAACCTAACCTAACCTAACCTAACCTAACCTAACCTAACCTAACCTAACCTAACCTAACCTAACCTAACCTAACCTAACCTAACCTAACCTAACCTAACCTAACCTAACCTAACCTAACCTAACCTAACCTAACCTAACCTAACCTAACCTAACCTAACCTAACCTAACCTAACCTAACCTAACCTAACCTAACCTAACCTAACCTAACCTAACCTAACCTAACCTAACCTAACCTAACCTAACCTAACCTAACCTAACCTAACCTAACCTAACCTAACCTAACCTAACCTAACCTAACCTAACCTAACCTAACCTAACCTAACCTAACCTAACCTAACCTAACCTAACCTAACCTAACCTAACCTAACCTAACCTAACCTAACCTAACCTAACCTAACCTAACCTAACCTAACCTAACCTAACCTAACCTAACCTAACCTAACCTAACCTAACCTAACCTAACCTAACCTAACCTAACCTAACCTAACCTAACCTAACCTAACCTAACCTAACCTAACCTAACCTAACCTAACCTAACCTAACCTAACCTAACCTAACCTAACCTAACCTAACCTAACCTAACCTAACCTAACCTAACCTAACCTAACCTAACCTAACCTAACCTAACCTAACCTAACCTAACCTAACCTAACCTAACCTAACCTAACCTAACCTAACCTAACCTAACCTAACCTAACCTAACCTAACCTAACCTAACCTAACCTAACCTAACCTAACCTAACCTAACCTAACCTAACCTAACCTAACCTAACCTAACCTAACCTAACCTAACCTAACCTAACCTAACCTAACCTAACCTAACCTAACCTAACCTAACCTAACCTAACCTAACCTAACCTAACCTAACCTAACCTAACCTAACCTAACCTAACCTAACCTAACCTAACCTAACCTAACCTAACCTAACCTAACCTAACCTAACCTAACCTAACCTAACCTAACCTAACCTAACCTAACCTAACCTAACCTAACCTAACCTAACCTAACCTAACCTAACCTAACCTAACCTAACCTAACCTAACCTAACCTAACCTAACCTAACCTAACCTAACCTAACCTAACCTAACCTAACCTAACCTAACCTAACCTAACCTAACCTAACCTAACCTAACCTAACCTAACCTAACCTAACCTAACCTAACCTAACCTAACCTAACCTAACCTAACCTAACCTAACCTAACCTAACCTAACCTAACCTAACCTAACCTAACCTAACCTAACCTAACCTAACCTAACCTAACCTAACCTAACCTAACCTAACCTAACCTAACCTAACCTAACCTAACCTAACCTAACCTAACCTAACCTAACCTAACCTAACCTAACCTAACCTAACCTAACCTAACCTAACCTAACCTAACCTAACCTAACCTAACCTAACCTAACCTAACCTAACCTAACCTAACCTAACCTAACCTAACCTAACCTAACCTAACCTAACCTAACCTAACCTAACCTAACCTAACCTAACCTAACCTAACCTAACCTAACCTAACCTAACCTAACCTAACCTAACCTAACCTAACCTAACCTAACCTAACCTAACCTAACCTAACCTAACCTAACCTAACCTAACCTAACCTAACCTAACCTAACCTAACCTAACCTAACCTAACCTAACCTAACCTAACCTAACCTAACCTAACCTAACCTAACCTAACCTAACCTAACCTAACCTAACCTAACCTAACCTAACCTAACCTAACCTAACCTAACCTAACCTAACCTAACCTAACCTAACCTAACCTAACCTAACCTAACCTAACCTAACCTAACCTAACCTAACCTAACCTAACCTAACCTAACCTAACCTAACCTAACCTAACCTAACCTAACCTAACCTAACCTAACCTAACCTAACCTAACCTAACCTAACCTAACCTAACCTAACCTAACCTAACCTAACCTAACCTAACCTAACCTAACCTAACCTAACCTAACCTAACCTAACCTAACCTAACCTAACCTAACCTAACCTAACCTAACCTAACCTAACCTAACCTAACCTAACCTAACCTAACCTAACCTAACCTAACCTAACCTAACCTAACCTAACCTAACCTAACCTAACCTAACCTAACCTAACCTAACCTAACCTAACCTAACCTAACCTAACCTAACCTAACCTAACCTAACCTAACCTAACCTAACCTAACCTAACCTAACCTAACCTAACCTAACCTAACCTAACCTAACCTAACCTAACCTAACCTAACCTAACCTAACCTAACCTAACCTAACCTAACCTAACCTAACCTAACCTAACCTAACCTAACCTAACCTAACCTAACCTAACCTAACCTAACCTAACCTAACCTAACCTAACCTAACCTAACCTAACCTAACCTAACCTAACCTAACCTAACCTAACCTAACCTAACCTAACCTAACCTAACCTAACCTAACCTAACCTAACCTAACCTAACCTAACCTAACCTAACCTAACCTAACCTAACCTAACCTAACCTAACCTAACCTAACCTAACCTAACCTAACCTAACCTAACCTAACCTAACCTAACCTAACCTAACCTAACCTAACCTAACCTAACCTAACCTAACCTAACCTAACCTAACCTAACCTAACCTAACCTAACCTAACCTAACCTAACCTAACCTAACCTAACCTAACCTAACCTAACCTAACCTAACCTAACCTAACCTAACCTAACCTAACCTAACCTAACCTAACCTAACCTAACCTAACCTAACCTAACCTAACCTAACCTAACCTAACCTAACCTAACCTAACCTAACCTAACCTAACCTAACCTAACCTAACCTAACCTAACCTAACCTAACCTAACCTAACCTAACCTAACCTAACCTAACCTAACCTAACCTAACCTAACCTAACCTAACCTAACCTAACCTAACCTAACCTAACCTAACCTAACCTAACCTAACCTAACCTAACCTAACCTAACCTAACCTAACCTAACCTAACCTAACCTAACCTAACCTAACCTAACCTAACCTAACCTAACCTAACCTAACCTAACCTAACCTAACCTAACCTAACCTAACCTAACCTAACCTAACCTAACCTAACCTAACCTAACCTAACCTAACCTAACCTAACCTAACCTAACCTAACCTAACCTAACCTAACCTAACCTAACCTAACCTAACCTAACCTAACCTAACCTAACCTAACCTAACCTAACCTAACCTAACCTAACCTAACCTAACCTAACCTAACCTAACCTAACCTAACCTAACCTAACCTAACCTAACCTAACCTAACCTAACCTAACCTAACCTAACCTAACCTAACCTAACCTAACCTAACCTAACCTAACCTAACCTAACCTAACCTAACCTAACCTAACCTAACCTAACCTAACCTAACCTAACCTAACCTAACCTAACCTAACCTAACCTAACCTAACCTAACCTAACCTAACCTAACCTAACCTAACCTAACCTAACCTAACCTAACCTAACCTAACCTAACCTAACCTAACCTAACCTAACCTAACCTAACCTAACCTAACCTAACCTAACCTAACCTAACCTAACCTAACCTAACCTAACCTAACCTAACCTAACCTAACCTAACCTAACCTAACCTAACCTAACCTAACCTAACCTAACCTAACCTAACCTAACCTAACCTAACCTAACCTAACCTAACCTAACCTAACCTAACCTAACCTAACCTAACCTAACCTAACCTAACCTAACCTAACCTAACCTAACCTAACCTAACCTAACCTAACCTAACCTAACCTAACCTAACCTAACCTAACCTAACCTAACCTAACCTAACCTAACCTAACCTAACCTAACCTAACCTAACCTAACCTAACCTAACCTAACCTAACCTAACCTAACCTAACCTAACCTAACCTAACCTAACCTAACCTAACCTAACCTAACCTAACCTAACCTAACCTAACCTAACCTAACCTAACCTAACCTAACCTAACCTAACCTAACCTAACCTAACCTAACCTAACCTAACCTAACCTAACCTAACCTAACCTAACCTAACCTAACCTAACCTAACCTAACCTAACCTAACCTAACCTAACCTAACCTAACCTAACCTAACCTAACCTAACCTAACCTAACCTAACCTAACCTAACCTAACCTAACCTAACCTAACCTAACCTAACCTAACCTAACCTAACCTAACCTAACCTAACCTAACCTAACCTAACCTAACCTAACCTAACCTAACCTAACCTAACCTAACCTAACCTAACCTAACCTAACCTAACCTAACCTAACCTAACCTAACCTAACCTAACCTAACCTAACCTAACCTAACCTAACCTAACCTAACCTAACCTAACCTAACCTAACCTAACCTAACCTAACCTAACCTAACCTAACCTAACCTAACCTAACCTAACCTAACCTAACCTAACCTAACCTAACCTAACCTAACCTAACCTAACCTAACCTAACCTAACCTAACCTAACCTAACCTAACCTAACCTAACCTAACCTAACCTAACCTAACCTAACCTAACCTAACCTAACCTAACCTAACCTAACCTAACCTAACCTAACCTAACCTAACCTAACCTAACCTAACCTAACCTAACCTAACCTAACCTAACCTAACCTAACCTAACCTAACCTAACCTAACCTAACCTAACCTAACCTAACCTAACCTAACCTAACCTAACCTAACCTAACCTAACCTAACCTAACCTAACCTAACCTAACCTAACCTAACCTAACCTAACCTAACCTAACCTAACCTAACCTAACCTAACCTAACCTAACCTAACCTAACCTAACCTAACCTAACCTAACCTAACCTAACCTAACCTAACCTAACCTAACCTAACCTAACCTAACCTAACCTAACCTAACCTAACCTAACCTAACCTAACCTAACCTAACCTAACCTAACCTAACCTAACCTAACCTAACCTAACCTAACCTAACCTAACCTAACCTAACCTAACCTAACCTAACCTAACCTAACCTAACCTAACCTAACCTAACCTAACCTAACCTAACCTAACCTAACCTAACCTAACCTAACCTAACCTAACCTAACCTAACCTAACCTAACCTAACCTAACCTAACCTAACCTAACCTAACCTAACCTAACCTAACCTAACCTAACCTAACCTAACCTAACCTAACCTAACCTAACCTAACCTAACCTAACCTAACCTAACCTAACCTAACCTAACCTAACCTAACCTAACCTAACCTAACCTAACCTAACCTAACCTAACCTAACCTAACCTAACCTAACCTAACCTAACCTAACCTAACCTAACCTAACCTAACCTAACCTAACCTAACCTAACCTAACCTAACCTAACCTAACCTAACCTAACCTAACCTAACCTAACCTAACCTAACCTAACCTAACCTAACCTAACCTAACCTAACCTAACCTAACCTAACCTAACCTAACCTAACCTAACCTAACCTAACCTAACCTAACCTAACCTAACCTAACCTAACCTAACCTAACCTAACCTAACCTAACCTAACCTAACCTAACCTAACCTAACCTAACCTAACCTAACCTAACCTAACCTAACCTAACCTAACCTAACCTAACCTAACCTAACCTAACCTAACCTAACCTAACCTAACCTAACCTAACCTAACCTAACCTAACCTAACCTAACCTAACCTAACCTAACCTAACCTAACCTAACCTAACCTAACCTAACCTAACCTAACCTAACCTAACCTAACCTAACCTAACCTAACCTAACCTAACCTAACCTAACCTAACCTAACCTAACCTAACCTAACCTAACCTAACCTAACCTAACCTAACCTAACCTAACCTAACCTAACCTAACCTAACCTAACCTAACCTAACCTAACCTAACCTAACCTAACCTAACCTAACCTAACCTAACCTAACCTAACCTAACCTAACCTAACCTAACCTAACCTAACCTAACCTAACCTAACCTAACCTAACCTAACCTAACCTAACCTAACCTAACCTAACCTAACCTAACCTAACCTAACCTAACCTAACCTAACCTAACCTAACCTAACCTAACCTAACCTAACCTAACCTAACCTAACCTAACCTAACCTAACCTAACCTAACCTAACCTAACCTAACCTAACCTAACCTAACCTAACCTAACCTAACCTAACCTAACCTAACCTAACCTAACCTAACCTAACCTAACCTAACCTAACCTAACCTAACCTAACCTAACCTAACCTAACCTAACCTAACCTAACCTAACCTAACCTAACCTAACCTAACCTAACCTAACCTAACCTAACCTAACCTAACCTAACCTAACCTAACCTAACCTAACCTAACCTAACCTAACCTAACCTAACCTAACCTAACCTAACCTAACCTAACCTAACCTAACCTAACCTAACCTAACCTAACCTAACCTAACCTAACCTAACCTAACCTAACCTAACCTAACCTAACCTAACCTAACCTAACCTAACCTAACCTAACCTAACCTAACCTAACCTAACCTAACCTAACCTAACCTAACCTAACCTAACCTAACCTAACCTAACCTAACCTAACCTAACCTAACCTAACCTAACCTAACCTAACCTAACCTAACCTAACCTAACCTAACCTAACCTAACCTAACCTAACCTAACCTAACCTAACCTAACCTAACCTAACCTAACCTAACCTAACCTAACCTAACCTAACCTAACCTAACCTAACCTAACCTAACCTAACCTAACCTAACCTAACCTAACCTAACCTAACCTAACCTAACCTAACCTAACCTAACCTAACCTAACCTAACCTAACCTAACCTAACCTAACCTAACCTAACCTAACCTAACCTAACCTAACCTAACCTAACCTAACCTAACCTAACCTAACCTAACCTAACCTAACCTAACCTAACCTAACCTAACCTAACCTAACCTAACCTAACCTAACCTAACCTAACCTAACCTAACCTAACCTAACCTAACCTAACCTAACCTAACCTAACCTAACCTAACCTAACCTAACCTAACCTAACCTAACCTAACCTAACCTAACCTAACCTAACCTAACCTAACCTAACCTAACCTAACCTAACCTAACCTAACCTAACCTAACCTAACCTAACCTAACCTAACCTAACCTAACCTAACCTAACCTAACCTAACCTAACCTAACCTAACCTAACCTAACCTAACCTAACCTAACCTAACCTAACCTAACCTAACCTAACCTAACCTAACCTAACCTAACCTAACCTAACCTAACCTAACCTAACCTAACCTAACCTAACCTAACCTAACCTAACCTAACCTAACCTAACCTAACCTAACCTAACCTAACCTAACCTAACCTAACCTAACCTAACCTAACCTAACCTAACCTAACCTAACCTAACCTAACCTAACCTAACCTAACCTAACCTAACCTAACCTAACCTAACCTAACCTAACCTAACCTAACCTAACCTAACCTAACCTAACCTAACCTAACCTAACCTAACCTAACCTAACCTAACCTAACCTAACCTAACCTAACCTAACCTAACCTAACCTAACCTAACCTAACCTAACCTAACCTAACCTAACCTAACCTAACCTAACCTAACCTAACCTAACCTAACCTAACCTAACCTAACCTAACCTAACCTAACCTAACCTAACCTAACCTAACCTAACCTAACCTAACCTAACCTAACCTAACCTAACCTAACCTAACCTAACCTAACCTAACCTAACCTAACCTAACCTAACCTAACCTAACCTAACCTAACCTAACCTAACCTAACCTAACCTAACCTAACCTAACCTAACCTAACCTAACCTAACCTAACCTAACCTAACCTAACCTAACCTAACCTAACCTAACCTAACCTAACCTAACCTAACCTAACCTAACCTAACCTAACCTAACCTAACCTAACCTAACCTAACCTAACCTAACCTAACCTAACCTAACCTAACCTAACCTAACCTAACCTAACCTAACCTAACCTAACCTAACCTAACCTAACCTAACCTAACCTAACCTAACCTAACCTAACCTAACCTAACCTAACCTAACCTAACCTAACCTAACCTAACCTAACCTAACCTAACCTAACCTAACCTAACCTAACCTAACCTAACCTAACCTAACCTAACCTAACCTAACCTAACCTAACCTAACCTAACCTAACCTAACCTAACCTAACCTAACCTAACCTAACCTAACCTAACCTAACCTAACCTAACCTAACCTAACCTAACCTAACCTAACCTAACCTAACCTAACCTAACCTAACCTAACCTAACCTAACCTAACCTAACCTAACCTAACCTAACCTAACCTAACCTAACCTAACCTAACCTAACCTAACCTAACCTAACCTAACCTAACCTAACCTAACCTAACCTAACCTAACCTAACCTAACCTAACCTAACCTAACCTAACCTAACCTAACCTAACCTAACCTAACCTAACCTAACCTAACCTAACCTAACCTAACCTAACCTAACCTAACCTAACCTAACCTAACCTAACCTAACCTAACCTAACCTAACCTAACCTAACCTAACCTAACCTAACCTAACCTAACCTAACCTAACCTAACCTAACCTAACCTAACCTAACCTAACCTAACCTAACCTAACCAGTCGCGCTTGGACCGCCGTCGAAAGCGCCACGAAAATAAGCCCTTCCGCACGAAAAAATTCGTTAAAAATAGCAAATTTGCATTATTAGTGGCGCGCTATACATCAAAAGACGCGCGCTGTGAAGGCGCACACGCCTGTGAAAAAAGTGTTGTGCTAAGTGCAAAAATCACAAAGTTATTAGCATAAAAGTGATTTTCACAAAAATTTGAAAAGAAAAAGTGATTTATTTCGTGATCTTCAGCGACGACCCCCACATTTTTATTGACCCAGAAGGAGCCCTTGTGGAGCACTACACGTTGGACGAGTTTGCTGATTTTTTCTGTACACCGTTACGGAAAAATCAGCAGAAAAACAAGAACCACGTGGCCACGAGGTCACCGAAAGAGAGGAGCGCGGCGCCAATTAAAAAAGCAGAATCGAAGAGGACACCATCTGGATCAGGGAGGCACCTTCGAAAAAATTTTAAGATAAGTGGTGACGAAGATACAGACTTTTTCTTTTTTGTGCAGTTCAGCGACATCTTGGACACTCAATAATTATTAATCTTCAGCGAGAACCTACCTCCATATTTTCATATTTTATAACGCCTACAACGTAGTTTATTTTAGTTTTTAAATTTTATTTTTATGTAGAGCGGTTTAGATAGTACAGACATTTTAATAGATTTACCAACCGCACAAAAACTTTGCCACCCTGTATCTCCGAAACGGTGAGAGATAGGCTAATTTTATGACCAGTTTGCATATATTATATATATAATATATGTAACCAACCTCTAAATTTTATATTCCGTACGATCCCCCCCTTAACTTTTTCCCCCTTTTTTGTAAAATTATTTATTAAATTATTTAATTTGATTTTTTGTTAAAGAAAGTTGGCAAATTGCAAAATTTTAAGTTATTATTATTAGTTATATAAATAGATTCTTTTAAATTTAATAGTTTTCCCTCCCCCCCTTTACCCCCTCCTTTGATAAAACTCCCCTCATAACCAAATTTTAAATTATATCCTGGCCAAATATTTTTACCTCAAAGTCCCTATTTTTTTCCCCAAAATTTATTTTGTATTTTCCTCCCTCTCCCCATATTTACCCCCCAATTAAATTTAGAAACCTAAAACCCAATTATCTCGGGAACGGAGCAAGATAGCTCAGTTTTGACCAAAGTTTGTATATTTAATAAATATTAAATATACAACAAAGTTTCCCAAATTTGGGTTTCTGATTTGACCCCCCCCAATTTCCCCCCCACCCCCCTTCAAGTTTAAAGCCTCATATCTCTCGAACCGATACACCAAAGTTGACGGCGTCTTTTGCGTGACATTTTAATGTTAGCAACCTATTAAATTAGCTATAAAAAACGGGACTCTAGGTAGAGTCAAAAAATTTATTTTTACAAAAATTTGCTATAAGTACCTTTAATATTCAATTAGCATAAATGTTCATTGACTCTAGTTATTTATTTTGACAAAACGGGACTCTAGGTAGAGTCGAAAATTTTATTTTAGTTTTGACTGGAACTTGCGTCCATAACTGTTTTTCGGGTTCACTGACGACACGACCATCTTTGCATACCGTTCTCTTTTAATTTATGTAGAGGCTGGTACTCTTCATAGAACACCTTTGCATTACGGTAATTTACCTTTGCTTACCTTTGTTTAGAATAGACCAGAAACACCGGCGCAACGAACCTGTGAACAGAAAGCAATACATTTAAACATTTACATTTTTACATAGGTACAAATAAAACAATTTAAAACTTATACAAACCTTAACTTAAAAAACCTATACAAACCTTTAATTGTGGTAAAACTTACCCATACACAGCGTCTAGCCTACACCACTTTTAGTTGATTTGATTTGATGACCACGAAGAACCTGCAAAAGAAATATTAAATAAATTAGGACGCGAATAATATCAAACACGCACGAGTCCCAAACCGATATGATGGAACGAACACCCTCAACAAAACCAAAGACGATGGATGACAATGCCCCAGAATTAAGTAGAAAAGGAAAACGAAGCCCAACTCCCGTCGCTCACTCGAGCAACACTTCGAACGTGAGGCGGAGTATTGGAGAGTGGGAATCCGGAAAATCGGACTCGCTGTCCAAGACTCCGACCTCACCAAAGAAGACAAAAACAGGGGAGGCATCAAAGCCGAAACTGAAAGAGACATCCTTACTCGACAAAACGGTGACGTTACATAGAACATTGGTGGAGGCAAACACGAGCCCATCAACCAAAGTCTCTGACAGGATGGCTGAGGCTAGAGCCTGTGTGACCAAGGCTAAATTACATCTCAATAATTCTCGGAACTTGAAAACCGAAATTAAAGCAGAGGTCACACATGCTATAGACCGCCTGTACCAATTGCTAAAAGAGACAGGAATGGTCAAAGGAAGTAGACAACCGAAACAAACAAATGATAACCAAGAGGGGCACGAAGAAGAGAAACAACCGGTAAAAACAAAAGAAGAAGGCGAGCTCTGGAAAAAGCTAGAAGAACACACAAGACTACTCCAAGAAAACAACGAAAAAATGGAAAAGTTAAAAAAGACAATAGAAACCCAGCAAGAGATACAGCAGAGTCAAACATACGCGAGTGTAGCAGCGGTTTTACCCAGGAAGCAGTTCCCGGAGCAGGCCGCGCTGCACTCGGTAGTTGTCACTGCTGTAGATGAAAAGGAAACAGGAGAGGAAGTCTTGAATAGGATAAGGAAAGCAGTCAACGCCAAAGAGAGTGGAATATCGGTGGAAAGAATAAGGAAGGCAAAGGATAGAAAAGTAATAGTGGGTTGTAAAACCGAAGAAGAACGACAAAAGATTAAAGAGAGACTCCAAGGAACGACTGAACTGATAGTCGAGGAAGTAAAAAATAAAGATCCATTAGTGATTCTCAGGGACGTGCTAAAATACAACAGCGATGAGGACGTTCTCAGCGCACTAAAAAATCAGAATACGGGTACCCTAGGGGAAATAGGGGATCAAAAACTTGAAATTGCGTTCAAGAAACGTACTCGAAACCCGCACACACACCACATAGTGATGAGAGTGTCTCCTAAAATATGGCAGCGACTTGTCCAAGCAGAATCTGTTAAAATCGACCTACAGAGAGTTAAAGTGGCAGATCAAACGCCACTCGTCCAATGCTCACTCTGCCTGGGTTATGGACATGGCAGGCGATTCTGCAGAGAGACAACAGAAAAGTGCTGCCATTGCGGGGGACTTCATCTGAAGGATGACTGTCCAGAATGGCGGAATGGTGAAGTTCCATCTTGCACGAACTGTAGACAAGCCAAGCTTGATAGGGCGGACCATAATGCCTTCAGTGGCGAGTGCCCTATTCGTCGCAAGTGGGAAGCACTAGCAAGGGCAAAAATAGCGTATTGCTAAGGTGGTCCCGGGCGTACTAACCTCTTCCAGCGGCGTAACTGGCTACATAGTAGCCCAAGCTAATTTGCAACGAAAGGCACTGGCAACTGATGAAATTATGCTCGAGGCAAACCAAATGAAAATAGCAGTTGCGCTGCTTCAAGAGCCATACGTTGGATCGATAGGCAGAATGAAGAATTACGGGACAGCCAGGATCTTCCAGAACATAAACCAGGCGGATGGCACCATAAAAGCATCAATCGTTGTGTTTGATGACGATATGGATGCCATTCTATGCCCAGACTTTACAACTAATAACATCGTTGTGGTAAAATTACGGACAAGTGCCTGGGAGGTCCTGGTGGTCTCGTATTACTTCGAACCAACAGAGCCAATCCAACCATACTTGGAACACCTAAGAAAAATAAAAAACTATGTTGGGAAAGGCAAAATCCTGATGGGTGGAGATGCTAACGCCAAAAGTTCATGGTGGGGTAGCCCGGAACAAGATGACAGAGGGGAAGAGATGGCCGGAACCCTAGAGGAAATGGAAATGCAGGTACTTAACGAAGGAAACACACCAACTTTCGACACAATAAGAGGAGGGAAGAGTCTAACTAGTTTTATTGATGTGACAGCCTGCGCAGAGGAGATGCTGAAATTGATAGAGGACTGGAGAGTGGAGAAAGGCTTGACGAGTTCCGATCACAACGTTATTATTTTTAAAATTAGGTTAGTAAAAGCAAATGGGGTTAATGTCAAAAGAACTACTAGAATTTATCAATGCAAAAAAGCAAATTGGGTCCAGTTTCATGAGAAACTGGCCAATCTGTTAATTGAAAATCAAATTACAAAAGAAGAAATAACCAAAATAAGCAATAAAAAAGATTTAGAAGAAAAAGTAGAAGCATATATAGAAGCAATAGTAAAAACATGTAACAGTAGTATTCCAAAGATAAAGACAAAAAAGGTACTTACCATACCGTGGTGGACGGAAGAACTCGCCGAGCTAAAGAGGGAGGTCCGCACGAGGAAACGTAGAATCCGTTGCGCAGCGCCGATCCGTAGGAGAAGTGTCATCGAAGAGTACCTGCAAAAGAAAGAACAGTATGAGCTTTTGGCGAAGCATGAACAAACAGCCAGTTGGAAAAAGTTCTGTGAGAAGCAAGATAGGGAAGGTGTGTGGGAGGGAATCTACAGGGTTATTGGAAGGACAGTAAAGAGGCATGAGGACCTACCACTAATTGTGGAGGGAATAGTTTTGGGACCGGAGGAATCGGCAAAAGCCCTCGCGGAAACCTTTTATCCTGAAGACAGCAAGGATAAGGATAATGATTATCACAAGCGGATAAGAAAAGAGGCCGATCAAGTAAACGAGCTGGGTCATGATGAACACCATGATCCGCCGTTTACATATGAGGAGCTGAAAATTGCTGTTGATAGCTTCAATCCGAAGAAAGCACCGGGTGCTGATGGCCTGACAGCCGATATATGCAAGCACGCAATTAACCAGGATTTAGACCTCTACCTCACGCTGGCAAACAAGTGCTTAGAGCTCAGTCACTTCCCGAGAACCTGGAAGGAGGCCACAGTTGTAGTTCTGAGGAAACCTGGAAAGGATAACTACACGCAGGCGAAATCCTACAGGCCAATAGGGTTATTGCCGGTTTTGGGAAAAATACTGGAGAAGCTAGTCGTAGGAAGAATGAAGTGGCATCTTGTCCCCAGAATGAGCAAGCAGCAATTCGGGTTTATGCCCCAGAGAAGCACCGAAGACTCTCTCTATGTCTTGTTGCAACACATACGCGGAAAACTAGATCGGAAAAGATTGGTAACAATGATCTCACTGGACATAGAGGGAGCCTTTGATAGCGCCTGGTGGCCAGTAATAAAAACCCGTTTGGCCGAGGAAAATTGCCCAATTAATATAAGAAGAATCATAGATTCATACCTTGACGAAAGAAAGGTGAAAGTCAGGTACGCGGGACAAGAGGTCACTAGGGCAACTACAAAGGGCTGTGTGCAAGGGTCAATAGGAGGTCCGATCCTCTGGAACCTCATCTTGGATCCTCTGCTGAAGGGCTTACAGGAACGGGGCGACTACTGCCAGGCCTTTGCCGATGATGTTGTTATGGTGTTCGACGGTGACTCGGCGGTGGAGATTCAGCGAAGTGCGAATGCCGCTCTCGCCTATGTTCGGGAGTGGGGTGTCAAAAACAAGCTGACCTTCGCACCGCATAAAACTAACGCTATGCTCATAACGCGTAAGCTTAAATATGACACACCACGCCTGAGCATGGGGGGGATCGGCATTCGCATGTCGGACGAGTTTAAGATCCTGGGGCTTACAATCGACAACAAGCTGACATTTAATAGCCACGCTGCAAATGTTTGCAAAAAGGCATTAAATCTTTACAAGCAGTTGTCAAGAGCCGCCAGGATCAGCTGGGGTCTCCACCCCGAAGTCATTCGCATTATTTACACTGCTGTTGTTGAACCGACGATCATGTATGCTTCAAGCGCCTGGGCTCCAGCGACCAGGAAACTGTGCGTCCAAAAACAGCTCAATGCTGTTCAGAGAGGCTTTGCTCAGAAGCTCACGAGAGCGTACCGCACAGTCTCTCTGAACGCCGCATTGGTCCTGGCTGGGATATTACCGTTAGACCTAAGGATACAGGAGGCAGCCGCCCTGTATCTGGCTAAACGAGGGGTACCCCAGCCGGCATTAATGGACAGAGAAGTGGAGCGGATGGAGGCTTATGAAGGATTGCCTCACCCGGCAGAACATATGCGCTTGGAGTTCGTAAGCCTGATGGATCGTGAGGACGTTGACAGTCATAACAACCAAACAGTACGGATTTACACAGACGGAAGTAAAATTGAAGGCAAAGTAGGTGCGGCATTGTCTTTTTGGGACAAAGACGCTGAGACCAAAGCCATCAAGCTGAAACTGTCATCCTACTGCACGGTCTATCAGGCGGAACTACTGGCCATATGGAAAGCCTCGTGGGAAATCCTGAAGTGCCCAGAACAAAGCTTCGGGATTTATAGTGACTCGAGGTCTGCATTGGAGTCGATAACAAATCCGAACTCCATCCACCCACTAGCTGTAGAAATCCGGAAAAATCTGAGGGAAATGAAAAACCGAAACAACGAAGTGGCACTGTTTTGGATAAAAGCCCACGCCGGATTGGAGGGTAATGAAAGAGCAGACCATCTCGCTAAAAACGCTGCCCTCAAACTGAAGAAAAAGCCGGACTATGATGCGTGTCCGGTTTCATCTGTCAAGAGACAGATCCGAAAGGAGTCTCTTGATAGATGGAACCGGAGATACACGGTAGAAAACACGGCTTCTACAACAAAAATCTTCTTCCCGGACGCTATTGAGGCATACAGAGTCGTCGGAAAATATCAGCCTACAACTATCATGACGCAAGTGCTGACAGGGCATGGTGGGTTTTCTGAATATCTGACGCGTTTCAGATGTAAGGAAAACCCATCATGCATTTGTGAACCCGAAAAACAGGAATCCGCGGAACACATAATATTCGAATGTCCCGTCTATGGTAAAGAGAGATATGAGGCCGAAAACATGTTAGATTGCATAATAAATGTACAAACCGCAAACCTCATAATGAGCAACAAACTCAAAAGAATTAAGTTTATAGACTTTTGTACAAAAATAGCCAGTAAGTTAATAAATAGAAATAAACAGTAAGATAATTATATGAATTTACACATATTATTGAATATGAGTAATATGCATAGAATAATAATATAGTCAAAAATATATCTCTAAGGTAAAATATGTACTAGGCTTAAGTTTTTACATTGTAAGATATAAACTGTAAAACCCACTTGTCCTTAAAATCCTGTAGAATGTAAGATAGAACGTAATTTCAATTGTATTAAAATTAAGAAACATTTGTAAAATCAATAAAGTTAAAACCTTTTTAGAAGTTAATATTAAGAGCAAAAAATAACTCTGGTTACGTCAGAGGAACATCATGTAGGCTAGCTCGCGGGCCGGGACATAGCTCCCGGACAGGAATAAAAAAAAAAAAAAAAAAAAAAAAAAACCTAACCTAACCTAACCTAACCTAACCTAACCTAACCTAACCTAACCTAACCTAACCTAACCTAACCTAACCTAACCTAACCTAACCTAACCTAACCTAACCTAACCTAACCTAACCTAACCTAACCTAACCTAACCTAACCTAACCTAACCTAACCTAACCTAACCTAACCTAACCTAACCTAACCTAACCTAACCTAACCTAACCTAACCTAACCTAACCTAACCTAACCTAACCTAACCTAACCTAACCTAACCTAACCTAACCTAACCTAACCTAACCTAACCTAACCTAACCTAACCTAACCTAACCTAACCTAACCACTGGGGTACCAGATCGTTACGGCGGCAGACCAGTCACCCCTGATACAATGCTATCGGTGCCTGGGGTTCGCGCACCGTGTGTCGGAGTGCCGCGCCGCGGCGCCGCGTTGCGGATACTGCACGGGCGCGCACGACACGCGCGCGTGTCCCGCCCGCGGCCGCGCGCCGAGCTGCGTCAACTGCGCGGAGCGCGGGCTACCGGGGGCGGAGCACCCTGCCTACAGCGCAGACTGTCCCGAGTGGCGCCGCTGGGACCGCATAGCGCGCCTTAGCGTGCGCTACTGCTGAGAGCACTGATCCGTCTGTACAGATGAATATAAATCTTAAAATTATGCAGTACAATTTGGGCAGGGGTAGGGCTGCGACGAACGAGTGTTTGAGAGAGGCCAGCGCTAGGGGTTTTCGAATTTTAATATTACAGGAACCTTACGTTGGGGCGAGAGGCAGTATGTCGCCGCCGAACGGTTGCAGGGTTATCCAAAGCGCGTCGGGGAGCCCCGGGGCGCCGGTGCGGGCTGCTATTGTTATCTTGGATCCCGGCTTGCGGTATACTGAAAATATAAATTATATAAGTGAGGACTTGCTGGGTGTTATTATTAGAGCTGAAAATTTGGATATAGGAATTATAAGCGTTTACTTGGATAAGGAGTTAGATTTGGACGTGTACCTGGATAGAGTGAAGCGCATGGTGCAGGGCATGGGTTGCTCGCGGGTGTTGGTGGCGGGCGACTTGAACGCGGCCAGTCCGTGGTGGGGCTGCGCGGCAGAGGACGCGCGCGGCGCCGCACTCGCGGAGCTGTTCGCGGAGCTCGGGCTCGAGGTCTGTAACTCAGGAGACGAGCCGACCTTCCTCGCCTACAGGCACGGGGCGCCCGCCGCCGGCATCATAGACGTGACGGTCTGCTCCGCTGCCCTGCTGCCCGCGCTCGCCGACTGGCGCGTCGACCCCGCGCTCTGCACGCTGTCCGACCACCGCCCGATCACCTTCACGCTGCGATTGAGCGCGCGCCGTGGGGAGGATGCGCCCGCTGCCAGCACGAGAATTTACAACACGACAAAGGCTAATTGGACACTGTTCGAGGGAGAGTTGGAGCAGGAGATCTCTCGTTGCGAGCTGAGTACCGCCGTGGACGCGCTGGCGGATGGCGAGGCTGTCAACCGCGCCACCGACCTGTACACCGAGTGCGTGCTCGCGGCCTGCGAGAGGGCCATCCCTCGCATCCAGCCTCGGAGACTCGGCAAATCATGCCGCTGGTGGAGATCCGAGCTGACCGAGCTGAAGGCTGAAATGGTGCGCCGCCGGAGGAGAATCGCGCGTGCGAACCCTTCCAGGAGGCGGTTTGTGGTGGACCGATACCTGGAGGCCAGGACGGAGTACAGGAAAGCCATAGAGTCCGCCATGACCGCCAGCTGGAAGGAGTTCTGCACGGGCGAGACGGTGGAGGGTATATGGCAGAGGTCTTACCGGATCATGAAGGCGTGCGGAGTGCGGGCCCGCTCGGAGGACGCACTGCTAGTGGCGGCGGACGGCCGCGCGCTGGACGAGGCGCAATCGGCGGCGCTGCTGGCCGACACGTTCTACCGGCGCGACGACCCGCAGCAGGACGCGCCGCAGCACGCCGCGCGTCGCGTCGCCGTGTGCGCCTGGGCCGACCGCCTCGCCCGCACCACCCTGCCTCACGTTGCCTTCACTGAAACGGAACTCGAAACAGTACTGCGAACTATGTGTCCCAAGAGAGCGCCCGGGGGTGATGGGCTTACGCTGGACATTTGTCTCCGGGCCTACAGATGTGATAAAGCTCTACTTGTGGGGCTGTTTTCTCAGTGCCTTCGATTGGGTTGTTTCCCGAGATCGTGGAAAGTGGCGACTATTAAAGTGATCCCTAAGCCGGGCAGAGATAGCTACACTACTCCTAAGTCGTACAGACCTATCGGGCTTCTTCCGGTCTTCGGGAAGATGCTCGAGAAGTTATTTGTGAATAGGTTGCAGTGGCAGCTCGGCAAGGAGAGTAGTCTGAGCCCCTTCCAATATGGATTCACTCCGCAGCGGAGCGCGGAAGACGCTTTGTTCGACGCCATGTCTGTTGTCCGTGCCAGCCTGGAACAAAAGAAAATGGTTGTTTTAGTGTCTTTGGATATAGAAGGAGCTTTTGATAATGCATGGTGGCCCGCGATTGTCGAACAGCTTAGGGCTAGTAATGTTGACGTCGAGGTCGCGCGCCTTATACTAAGTTACCTCTCTGAGCGGAGTATTAAACTTAAATATGCCAGGCAAGTCGTTTGTAGAGACACCAATAAGGGTTGTATTCAGGGGTCTACCTGTGGGCCGATCCTCTGGAACATCCAGCTGGAGCCGGTGCTGGAGCAGGCGCAGTATGGAGGCGTCAGGGTTCAGGCTTTCGCGGATGACATCCTGTTGATCGCAGCCGCAGCTGATGGGGTTGAGCTGGAAGGTATGGTCAACCGAGCGCTGGCCGTGATCACGCAGTGGGGAGAAAGCCTGAAACTGAGATTTGCTCCTGAGAAGACGCAAGCACTCTTAATAACTAAGAAGTTGAGATATCATGCTCCTAGGATTGTGATGGCAGGTGTCCCCATAGCGTTTGGATCTTGTCTTAGAATATTAGGATTAAATGTTGACTCCATTCTTAATTTCAGAAGGCACCTTGAGCTTGTTACCAACAAAGCTATTGCTTTTTACAAGGTGGTATCAAGAGCGGCACGTGCACAATGGGGTCTTAATTCTGATATTCTGAGACTGATTTATATCGCTGTGGTGGAGCCTACTGTTCTGTACTCAGCCAGTTGCTGGGCAGATGTCTCAGATAGGGTTAATGAGCAAAGAACTTTGAATAGCCTCATAAGATCTTTTGCTATTAAAATAAGTAAAGCTCACCGCACAGTATCTTTGGTGTCGAGTGTCTTGTTGTCAAGACTGCTGCCTCTCACTATGAGATTAAAGGAAAATGCCCTCATTTATAGAGCAAAGAGAGGGGAGGCAATGGCTGGTTTGCCGGGACGTAGTATGGAGCATAGAAAAAGTCCATTCTCTCTGCCTCACCCAGCGGAGAGAAAGCATTTTATGTTTGGTCTTATTGAATCTCCAGAGGAAGCATTGAGACTGGGAAATGATGGGCTTGTGCTATACACAGATGGTAGTAAACTTGAGGGTAGGGTTGGTGGGGCGGTTACCTGTTGGTCTGAAAGGCGGGAGGTCCGTCATACTAGATTCCGGCTTGAAAACTACTGTAGTGTGTTCCAGGCGGAGCTTTGTGCTATACTGCGGGCACTTCAGCTGGCTGAAGGTAGAGGGGAGTCTGCTTTTAGCATAGTTAGTGACTCTAGGTCAAGTCTTGAGGCAGTGAGCGACCCTAATTCACTTCATCCTTTGGTCACTGAAATTAAAGAACTTATTGTTAGGTTAGGTCAAGAAGGGAAAGCAGTCTCTTTGTACTGGGTAAAGGCACACTGTGGGATAGAGGGTAATGAGAGGGCCGACGAGTTGGCAAAGCAGGCAGCCCTGAGGGATAGAAGACAGCCATTCTATGATAAATACCCTCTGTCCTACGCTAAATGGCTTATAAGATCAGACAGTATTAATGATTGGCAGCAGGTTTATAACACTTCTCAGGCAGGCAGCACTACAAAATTATTTTTTAAAAATGTTTCTTTAGCTTACCAAACTTTGAGGAAAATCAGTCTAGATAATTTTTATGCACAAATTTTTACAGGTCATGGTGGCTTTAATTCTTATTTATTTCGGTTTAGATTAACAGACTCTCCTTTGTGCTCCTGCGGTGAGGATGTCAGTCAATCTGTGCAACACTTGCTGTTGGAGTGTGCGCGTTTCGGACTGTTGAGACACGACTGCGAATGCGCTATGGATTTTGATATTAGTGTTGATACTTTGGAACAGTTGCTTTGTGATAAATTTCATAGGCCTATCTTTTTGTCGTTTGCAAAGACTATTCTTCGCATTATTGGCAAGGAAAATGGCTCTTTTGTTGAGGAGTAATAATATAACAACGATACACTATTTTAATAATATACCTACTCTATTTATTTATTTTTTCACAATTTGTTTGTTGTTTTTTCTGTGTTTACATTTTGTGACAGTTCCTTCACTGTGGCATTGACAGGCATTGTTGGATTTGTCAAATAGTCGGACGAGGTGTCGACGTCGGGTTGTATGTTGCCACCCTTATTAAGGTGTGTGTGGCGGGCTTTATTAAGTGTTTGACTTTGACAGATAATTTGATTGTCCTTGGTTATCCCTGTTCGAAGCTTAGTAAATTTAATATTTGTAGTAGACAACTGAATAACCAGTTTAATGTTTATATTAGATTAGGTGTATACAGTTCCATTTCTTGTGTTTTTAATCAGGAAATCAAAATTTGGCATTAATGTAGGTCTGAGATAATTGTGTATCGGTTGGTTGAGGGGAGGGTAATTTCTTTCGTCCGTGGTTGGTTGGCAGTCCGGTTTGCCATATGGAACGTAATGATGATTGACACTGACACATAATAGAAGGCTGACATTTGATGGCATTGTGACAATCAAAACAATGTAAGTAAAAGGAAAGTTGTTTGTATGATGAAATGATATTAGTACCTATTTTCATATAATTAATGAAGGGCATTATAAATTATTAGGGAACGTGGTATCCGGATTATGGAGCTGTTATGTTTATGGCTGTGGGATGGTTCGGGACTGATTTGATTTGAGTTGGGCCTTGCTTTATGGGCCTATTGATGTGATATTGATCTTAGTCCACACACTTAAACTTTATCTATTCATGCGTTATGACTATACTCCGGCCGTGTTATGGATGTGTAAACGGTTCCCAGTTTGGCCATGTTTCATCTTCCTGGCCTTGAGTGTGAGGAGTTTGTTTGTTTGAGCCGGATTGTATTGTGGATACCTCTATACACTGGCAGAGCTTGGTGTGGAGTGTTTGTGAACAGACCACAACACAGAAAACTAATACTTACTTGCTTGGAGTCGAGTTTCAGATTTAATTGAAAAGACATGGCAGCAGAGTGAATTTTAGGTTGGGTGTGGGCGGTTTGTTTACAGACATTCTACATGGAGTCTGGCTGGTGTATAATATGAATGTGTTGGAGGTGTTTTCAGTATGGTATTGTTTAGAGTTTCTCAGGCTCTATTCCTGGGCTCTGGGTTAGGTTGGGCCGGAATGGTCAATTTCTATATTGTGTTTGTAATTTGGCTGTGGTATTGTTTTGGTTGGCTTGAACTGCATTAGATCTTAGGTTTATGTTTTTGAGCACAGGATTTATTTGAATTTTACTGCAGCATTAAAATTACTTATAAGGTGTATTATTCATTTATTTATTTATCTATCTAATTATTGTCATTGGTATATCAATAATTGAGGATTGAGTTGTCGATTGGATTTTTGATTTTTGAGCCCTGCCTTGGTGCTTGAGTGAGTGTTTAATGTATGGTTGAATGCTTGATTGTGTTTGTGTTTCTCCAATAGATTGCCTTTGTATATTATTATTTATTTAGTGTGTTATGATAGGCACGATGAAGTTGTTGTGGTTTGTTCCGACTATAATTGTGTGCTCGTGTGTTAGAATGGTGCTTGAGTGTCGTTGTTTAGTTGAGTGGTTTGTGGTTTTTGGTTGGCCGTTCGATCATCAATATGCTATTATTAATAAATCAGTTAAAGGGGTATAAAATGAATATGTTAGAGTGATTTGTAAGTTTAGGTTGATGGTATTTTGGGGCTTAGAGGCTATTTCTGTAGAGAAATGATGGTTTAATGCGTTCACTGCTGGGTCGGCGGCGTGCGGGTGCCTGCTGGTGGACCTGTGGCGCGGTGCTGCACTGTTGCGTCGCGTGCTCCTGGGGCTCGGCGGTGAGCGTGTTGCCGCGATCAAAAGCTGGGCCTCGGTGGTGCTGTGGGGGCGCGGGTGCCTGATGTTGGACCTGTGGTGCGGCGCCCTTGCGTTGTTCGTCACTGAGGTTTGAAACTAGGTGGAAACTTGGTGGTGAACGTGCTAATACGTGTTAACATGTTCGTTGCCGAGCCCCTGTGGTGAGCCCTTGGGACACGCGCTGCTGCACCGCCGGAGCCTCCACTAGGTGCTATACGTTGCTCTTTTGCTTTTTAATTTATAAGACTTATTCCTAATACTGTATTTAATGTAATTTGAATGTAAAACATACAGGAAGAGACAATAAAAAAAAAAAAAAAAAAGGAAAAGAATAGAAAAGAAATAACAAAAAAAAAAAAAAAAAAAAAAAAAAAAAAGAAAAGAGAGAAAGTTATAAAAGAAAACTCAAAATAAAACAAGAGAAAACAAAAAGGAAAAAAATATATAATAATAATAATAATTGCAAATATGAAAATGTCAATACGTGTTAAAAGTTTAGTAAAAATTATAATTTCAGGTATTTAATAATATCATATAAGTATGGTAATTTAAGTAAGTTGTAATGATAAAATTAAAATTAATTGAGAAAGTGGTGATAGTTGAGTAATTATTGATTGATTGTTTGAAAATGTATTAATGTAATTTATTGTATTTAATCTTTTTATTTGTAGTGAAATTACAATTTTACTTTGTAAAATTATAAAATTTCATCTAGACTTCAATTATTATATCAATTGTATTTATAACCTATAAAATAAATTATCTTATAAATTATCTTATATAATATAATGGAATTGGCATTGTTTGGACATCAAACAATTGCACTAATGAAAATAAGTATGTATAACTATTGTATTGTATACATAAGTATTGTAATTTGTTCTTTTCGATTTGTGATATGATTGTGTATTTTTGCGTGTATTTGTGTGTATGATTGGTTGTGTGTGTGTGTGTGTGTGTGTGTGTGTTTGAACTTTGATTTTATTATTTCTAAAATGTTTTATCCCTTAGTAGGTACTTAAATGTTGTTGCAATTTAATAGCAACAGTTTGCCTTAGGTTTCAAAGCAAAAGCAGACTAGCATACTCTCATGGTCATTATGATCAGATGAGTTAACTAGTTTGCAACATTATAAAAAAAAAAAAAAAAAAACCTAACCTAACCTAACCTAACCTAACCTAACCTAACCTAACCTAACCTAACCTAACCTAACCTAACCTAACCTAACCTAACCTAACCTAACCTAACCTAACCTAACCTAACCTAACCTAACCTAACCTAACCTAACCTAACCTAACCTAACCTAACCTAACCTAACCTAACCTAACCTAACCTAACCTAACCTAACCTAACCTAACCTAACCTAACCTAACCTAACCTAACCTAACCTAACCTAACCTAACCTAACCTAACCTAACCCTCTGGAGATCTATCTGCACCGTTTCTGCATCGATCAATCTCCGCCAAATCTTCGGAGAGACTCTCAGTACAATATGCTGCGTGTGAGGGTTTCTAGTCCGCCTCTTGTAGAGGATCTGCATTCTGTGCTCTTTCTCGCCAAGGTCTTTGAGGATGTTTCTATTCTGGTTTCCCAGGGCGTTCAGAACGTCTTCGTCTGTATTAAACTGGAAGACGTTCCTGAGAATTACCAGCGGGTCTTTGTTTTTGACCTCCTGGACATTCAGGTGGTCTTCTGCCCTCTTTAGTTTTTCCTTTATTATGTCTCTTTCTTTCTCTGTTTTACATCCTACTATAATCTTCCTGTCTTTTGCCTTTCTTATCCTTTCTATTTCGACTCCTCCTTCCTTGGCGTTTATTACTTTTCTTATTCTGTTCAGCACTTCTTCACTTGTTTCAGTTTCGTTCTTTGCGGTGACCACTACCGAGTGCAGCGCCGTCTGCTCCAGAGGCTGTCTCTTAGCAGACGTCGCCGCAACGCCAGCGTAGGTTAACCGCTCTTGAACCTCTTTGTGCTTCTCTAATACTTCTTGTAATTTCTCCATCTTCTCATTGCTTTCCTCTATTAGTTGGGCATGTTTCTCCATTTTTTCCAATAGCTTGGATTCTTCTCTTCCTTTTTCCTCCTTCTCTTTTTCCTCCTCTGGTTCTTTTGTCATCTCCTTCTTTCCTTTTCCTTTTACGCTCTCAACCTCTTTCACAAGCTGGAAGAGTCTGTCAATCGCAATAGTTACCTCAATTTTAATTTCAGTCTTGAGATTTTTTGCATTCCCAAGATTGAGTTTAGCTTTCATGAGGCACGCCTTCGCCTCTGTAAGCCTATCTGTGTATTTAAGTTTACCCGGCGGCGGTGAGTCCTCTACAGCTTCTGGTGAGCCTTTTTGAGCTGCCACTTTGGTGTCACTGGAGAGCCCCGCCTTTGGCTTTGGCTTACTAGTCGTGGATGCTGTAATCTTTTTAGGTGAGTTCACCGCCTTTCGCTTTGCTTCAGGAGACTGGGGTGCCGGGACAGTTGCAGCTATTCCGGTCTCCCACTCTCCTATGCTTCGTCTAACTTTTGATGTTGTTGTTGCAGAATTTCCTGCCTCAGATGGTCCCGCCTTTTGAGTCAGAGGAGGCGACCTTTGGTCAGTGTCAGTGGTGGCTTTAAGCTTTTTGATGGGCGTGCGTATTCCAATTCCACTCATTTTTGGGTTAAGAGGGGACGAAGAGTACAGCTTATATTTATGAACACTAAAATAAGGTTTGTAAAAGTTATAAAAATAATAATCCTAGCTGGTACCTCGTGATACTGTCAAAAATTCAAAAAATCTTAACTCAGAAAGTACTTATAAGAAAAAGCTGAAATTTTAAACGTTTATAAAATGCCTGAAGGGCTAACAGAAAATGATTTTTAATATAGACCTAAAAGATTTCGTTTCGGAGTTATAATATTTTGAATTTGCTAAAAATTTTAAAAATACGTAACTTCGTCAAATTTTGTCCAAATTTGACTCTGAAAACGCCTGCGTGCTCGATGAGATGACGGCTACGTTGATCCGGTCACAGATTGATTGCAATACATCGGGTTCAGCTACCTCGTGGCCACGTGGTTCTTGTTTTTCTGCCTTTAATTCCACGCGCCTGCGTGGAAAAATTCGGCAAAGGTGGCAAAAATGTAGAGCTCCAAGGGGGCCTTCCAATAGTCGAATAAAAACTGGGGGTCACCGCTGCCAATCTCGAGAAAAATGCCTTCGAAGTTTCAAATTTTTCTTAAAATGCACTTTTTCACTGCAGGCTTTTTGTTGGAAACACTTTTCACAAAACAAATTTCGGGGCTCAATGCGCCGTCACTTTCCACAACTTTTGGTGTATTGCACTGCACTGTAGCGTGAAAAAACACTATTTTTTCGAATTTTCGAGCGTGGAGGTGCCTTTTTTCGTGGCGCTCTCGAGTGCGGTCGGAGCGCGAATGGCGAATTGAGAGCAGAGGATCAATCACCATTGGTCCAGTGCTCTCTCTGTCTGGGCTACGGTCACGGCAAACGTTTCTGCACCGAACAAATTGAGAAGTGCAGTCACTGTGGGGGACCTCACATGCGGGCAGAGTGTGCGGACTGGCTTGCGGGTGAGACCCCCTCCTGCTGTAACTGTGTGCACGCAAAATTAGATAGAGCCGACCACAGTGCTTTTAGCCAGGACTGCCCAGTACGGAGGAGGTGGGAGACACTGGCCCGGGCCACGGTGGCCTATTGCTAAAGTGGTCCAGGGCGTCCGGTCTTCCTCAGCTAGGCAAACACCGTCGCAAACCAGCGCGAGACAATATCTGGTGACTCAAGCAAACTTGCAGCGCAAGGCACTCGCTACCCATGAGATAATGCTTGAGGCCACAGAAAAGAAAATAGCTCTCGCGCTGCTCCAGGAACCCTACGTAGGGGGAATTGGTAGAATGAAGGACTACAAGGGAGTGAGGATTTTCCAGTGCACGAACCCCGGGGACGCAGTAGTCAAGTCAGCCATCGCCGTATTCGACGATGATATTGATGTGATACAACGCCCGGATTTGACCACCACGAATATTGTGGTGGTCAAACTGAGAACCAGTGCCTGGGAAATTGTGGTCGCTTCGTTCTACTTTGAACCTGACCAGGCAATCGAGCCATATCTGGAGCAGCTAAAAACAATCAAGCTAAAAGTAGGGCAAAACAAAATTATAATAGGGGGAGACTCGAACGCAAAAAGCACTTGGTGGGGAAGCCTGAAGGTTGACAGTAGAGGAGAGGAGTTGGCAGGAGTGCTCGAAGAAATGGACATGCAGGTACTAAATGTAGGAGATACCCCTACTTTTGACACTATTCGGGGTAACAAGACATACTCCAGCTTTGTCGACGTCACGGCCTGCTCAGCGGATGTGCTGCCTCTGGTAGAAGACTGGAGAGTGGACGATAGCATGACGAGTTCAGACCACAACACGGTAATGTTTAAAATTAGGCTATTAAAATCAAAGGGAATAAATATAAGTAGAACCACAAGAATTTATAACAGTAAGAAAGCAAACTGGAGCCAATTTCATGAGAAATTAGCCCAGCTTCTAGCAGACAATAACATAAACACAACAAATATTGAAAACATAGATACCAAAATCACCTTAGAACACAAAGTAGAAACATATATAAAAATAATAACAAAAACATGCAATAGTACCATACCAAAAAAGAAAACAGAAAACAAACTTACCTTGCCGTGGATGTCGGATGAACTCGCCAAGCTGAAGAAGGAAGTCGTCACCAGGAAACGCAGGATCCGTTGTGCAGCGCCAGTCCGTAGACCAATGGTCGTGGAAGAGTACCTGAAAGCAAAAGAGAAGTATGAGTTGGAAGCAAAAAACGCGCAAACATCAAGCTGGAAGGAGTTCTGTGGGAAGCAGGATAGGGAAGGATTATGGGAGTCTATTTATAGGGTCATAGGTAGGACAACAAAGAGACACGAAGATGTGCCACTCGTTAGGGAGGGAGTACAGTTAGGGTCTAGGGAGTCTGCAGAACTACTGGCAAACACCTTTTACCCAGAGGATGAAAGGGGTGACGACAATGAGGAACACAGGCGAATCAGGAAAGAAGCTGAAAGTGTAAATGACCCGGGTGATGATAGTCAACATGACCCACCATTTACTCCCGAAGAGCTTAAATTCGCACTGAGCTCCTTTAATCCTAAGAAAGCTCCAGGTTATGATGGTCTAACGTCGGATGTTTGCACGCAGGCGATAAACCGTGACCCCGAAGTTTTCCTATCACTGGCAAACAAATGTTTGGAGTTAGGATATTTTCCCAAGATATGGAAGGAGGCAACTGTTGTAGTACTTAGAAAACCTGGCAAAGATAACTACACAGAAGCCAAGTCCTACCGACCAATAGGTTTGCTGCCAGTGATGGGAAAAATCTTGGAAAAGATGACGGTGAACCGGATCAAGTGGCATGTTCTTCCGCGGATGAGTACTCGCCAGTACGGTTTTATGCCACAAAGGAGCACCGAAGACTCTCTCTATGACTTAACAAAATACATACGCGGAAAGCTGGAACAGAAAAAACTCATTACCATGATATCGTTAGACATAGAGGGAGCCTTTGATAGTGCCTGGTGGCCTACGATCAGAACGAGACTGGCTGAGGAAAGGTGTCCAATTAACATCAGGCGAGTGGTGGACAGTTACCTCAGCAACCGATCTGTAAGAGTGCGTTACGCAGGTGAAGAGGTAACGAAGTCCACAACTAAGGGATGTGTGCAGGGCTCAATAGGAGGGCCAATCCTTTGGAACCTGCTACTTGATCCGCTTCTCCGGGAGTTAGAGAAACGCGGCGACTACTGCCAAGCATTCGCCGACGACGTGGTCCTAGTTTTTGACGCGGATACTGCACTAGGAATTCAAAGACAGGCAAATGCCGCCCTCGCCTATGTTCGGGATTGGGGGATCAGAAATAAGCTGAGGTTTGCGCCACATAAGACGAACGCTATGGTGTTGACGCGCAAGCTTAAATACGATACCCCAGTCCTGACCATGGGCGGGGTAGACATTTGCATGTCAAAAGAATTCAAAGTGTTAGGGCTCACCATAGACAGCAAACTAACATTCAATAGCCACATAGCAAATACTTGCAAAAAGGCGTTGAATTTATATAAGCAGCTGTCTAGAGCCGCCAAAATAAGTTGGGGCTTACATCCGGACGTCATTCGATCCATTTACGTTGCTGTGGTTGAGCCAGTTATCATGTATGCTTCCAGTGTGTGGGCTCCATCAGCTAAAAAACTGGGCGTGCAAAAGCTGCTGAATGCGGTCCAAAGAGGATTCGCACAAAAGCTGTGCAAGTCCTACCGCACCACTTCCCTCAACTCGGCGCTGGTGTTGGCTGGACTACTTCCCCTGGACCTCAGAATACATGAGGCAGCAGCCCTGTATGAGGTAAAGAGGGGAGTGGGCCAGCCAACGACAGGAGACGGGGAGGTGGAGCAAATGATCAAATTCGCAGAAATTCCCCACCCAGCGAAACACATAGACCTGCAGTTCATATGCTTGGAGGACCGCGCAGGGGTAGAAACCCACAATACGCAAGCAGTACGAATCTACACAGACGGCAGCAAAATTGATGGCAGGGTTGGTGCCTCATTGTCTTTTTGGAGCAATGAGGTTGAAACCAAGAGTCAAAAATTGAAGCTGTCGTCGTACTGCACGGTCTTCCAGGCGGAACTGTTGGCTATATGTAAGAGCACCAGGGAAATTATTAAGCGCCCAGAAGACAGTTTCGGAATCTACAGTGATTCAAGGTCTTCACTTGAAGCGGTCACAAGCAATCGCTCGCTCCACCCTCTAGTAGTGGAAATCCGCCGTAATCTAGCGGAGTGCAAGCGTAGAAACAAACGCGTTGCACTCTTCTGGATTAAGGCTCACGCCGGCCTGGAGGGGAATGAGAGAGCCGACCAACTTGCAAAAGAGGCCGCTCAAAAGCTGAAGACCAAGCCAGATTACGACTTGTGTCCGGTTTCATACGTCAAGCGACAAATCCGCCTGGGGTCGCTTGTGGTATGGAACAAGAGATACAGGGATGGCAAAACCGCAGCAACAACAAAGATTTTCTTCCCAGACGCAATAGAGGCCTATAGGATAATCCGGCACATAAAGCCAAACGGTGTGATAACACAGGTAATAACAGGACATGGTGGGTTTTCTGCATATTTGGAACGTTTCAAATGTAAGGAAGACCCATCATGTATCTGCGAGCCGGGAAAACCTGAAACTATAGAGCACATCTTAACAGAATGTCCTGTCTTTGGTAAAGAAAGGTACGAAATGGAACAACAGATAGATAGCAATATAAATGTAGAAAATATAAGGCATATTGTAAATAATAAGTATATAAGAGATAAGTTTTTCGAATATTGTAATAATCTAGCAAATAAGGTAATAAAAAGGAACAGATAAATAAGTTAAGTTAAGATATATATTGTTGATATATATATTAGTAACTTAGATAAGAAAAATGTATAATAACAAGAATATAAGCACATATTATAACATTAAGAAAACATTGTAAAAAACGATTGAAAATAAAATGGAAACCCTGCGTCTTCATTATCCCAAATATAATATAAGATCAAAAACGTCTCTGGTAATGTCAGAGGGACAAATTGTAGGATAGCTCGCGGGCCGGGACATAGCTCCCGGACAGGGAAAAAAAAAAAAAAAAAAAAAAAAAAAAAACCTAACCTAACCTAACCTAACCTAACCTAACCTAACCTAACCTAACCTAACCTAACCTAACCTAACCTAACCTAACCTAACCTAACCTAACCTAACCTAACCTAACCTAACCTAACCTAACCTAACCTAACCTAACCTAACCTAACCTAACCTAACCTAACCTAACCTAACCTAACCTAACCTAACCTAACCTAACCTAACCTAACCTAACCTAACCTGGTCCCGGGCGTACTAACCTCTTCCAGCGGCGTAACTGGTTACATAGTAGCCCAAGCTAATTTGCAACGAAAGGCACTGGCAACTGATGAAATTATGCTCGAGGCAAACCAAATGAAAATAGCAGTTGCGCTGCTTCAAGAGCCATACGTTGGATCGATAGGCAGAATGAAGAATTACGGGACAGCCAGGATCTTCCAGAACATAAACCAGGCGGATGGCACCATAAAGCATCAATCGTTGTGTTTGATGACGATATGGATGCCATTCTATGCCCAGACTTTACAACTAATAACATCGTTGTGGTAAAATTACGGACAAGTGCCTGGGAGGTCCTGGTGGTCTCGTATTACTTCGAACCAACAGAGCCAATCTAACCATACTTGGAACACCTAAGAAAAATAAAAAACTATGTTGGGAAAGGCAAAATCCTGATGGGTGGAGATGCTAACGCCAAAAGTTCATGGTGGGGTAGCCCGGAACAAGATGACAGAGGGGAAGAGATGGCCGGAACCCTAGAGGAAATGGAAATGCAGGTACTTAACGAAGGAAACACACCAACTTTCGACACAATAAGAGGAGGGAAGAGTCTAACTAGCTTTATTGATGTGACAGCCTGCGCAGAGGAGATGCTGAAATTGATAGAGGACTGGAGAGTGGAGAAAGGCTTGACGAGTTCCGATCACAACGTTATTATTTTTAAAATTAGGTTAGTAAAAGCAAATGGGGTTAATGTCAAAAGAACTACTATAATTTATCAATGCAAAAAAGCAAATTGGGCCCAGTTTCATGAGAAACTGGCCAATCTGTTAATTGAAAACCAAATTACAAAAGAAGAAATAACCAAAATAAGCAATAAAAAAGATTTAGAAGAAAAAGTAGAAGCATATATAGAAGCAATAGTAAAAACATGTAACAGTAGTATTCCAAAGATAAAGACAAAAAAGGTACTTACCATACCGTGGTGGACGGAAGAACTCGCCGAGCTGAAGAGGGAGGTCCGCACGAGGAAACGTAGAATCCGTTGCGCAGCGCCGATCCGTAGGAGAAGTGTCATCGAAGAGTACCTGCAAAAGAAAGAACAGTATGAGCTTTTGGCGAAGCATGAACAAACAGCCAGTTGGAAAAAGTTCTGTGAGAAGCAAGATAGGGAAGGTGTGTGGGAGGGAATCTACAGGGTTATTGGAAGGACAATAAAGAGGCATGAGGACCTACCACTAATTGTGGAGGGAATAGTTTTGGGTCCGGAGGAATCGGCAAAGGCCCTCGCGGAAACCTTTTATCCTGAAGACAGCACGAATAAGGATAATGATTATCACAAGCGGATTAGAAAAGAGGCTGATCAAGTAAACGAGCTGGGTCATGATGAACACCATGATCCGCCGTTTACATCTGAGGAGCTGAAAATTGCTGTTGATAGCTTCAATCCGAAGAAAGCACCGGGTGCTGATGGACTGACAGCCGATATATGCATGCACGCAATCAACCAGGATTTAGACCTCTACCTCACGCTAGCAAACAAGTGCTTAGAGCTCAGTCACTTCCCGAAAACCTGGAAGGAGGCCACTGTTGTAGTTCTGAGGAAACCTGGAAAGGATAACTACACACAGGCGAAATCCTACAGGCCAATAGGGTTATTGCCGGTTTTGGGAAAAATACTGGAGAAGCTAGTCGTAGGAAGAATGAAGTGGCATCTTGTCCCCAGAATGAGCAAGCAGCAATTCGGGTTTATGCCCCAGAGAAGCACCGAAGACTCTCTCTATGTCTTGTTGCAACACATACGCGGAAAACTAGATCGGAAAAGATTGGTAACAATGATCTCACTGGACATAGAGGGAGCGCCTGGTGGCCCGTAATAAAAATCCGTTTGGCCGAGGAAAATTGCCCAATTAATATAAGAAGAATCATAGATTCATACCTTGACGAAAGAAAGGTGAAAGTCAGGTACGCGGGACAAGAGGTCACTAGGACAACTACAAAGGGCTGTGTGCAAGGGTCAATAGGAGGTCCGATCCTCTGGAACCTTATCTTGGATCCTCTGCTGAAGGGTTTACAGGAACGGGGCGACTACTGCCAGGCCTTTGCCGATGATGTTGTCATGGTGTTCGACGGTGACTCGGCGATGGAGATTCAGCGAAGTGCGAATACCGCTCTCACCTATGTTCGGGAGTGGGGTGTCAAAAACAAGCTGACCTTCGCACCGCATAAAACTAACGCTATGCTCATAACGCGTAAGCTTAAATATGACACACCACGCCTGAGCATGGGGGGGATCGGCATTCGCATGTCGGACGAGTTTAAGATCCTGGGGCTTACAATCGACAACAAGCTAACATTTAATAGCCACGCTGCAAATGTTTGCAAAAAGGCATTAAATCTTTACAAGCAGTTGTCAAGAGCCGCCAGGATCAGCTGAGGTCTCCACCCCGAAGTCATTCGTATTATTTACACTGCTGTTGTTGAACCGACGATCATGTATGCTTCAAGCGCCTGGGCTCCAGCGACCAGAAAATTGTGCGTCCAAAAACAGCTCAACGCTGTTCAGAGAGGCTTTGCTCAGAAGCTCACGAGAGCGTACCGCACAGTCTCTCTGAATGCCGCATTGGTCCTGGCTGGGATATTACCGTTAGACCTAAGGATACAGGAGGCAGCCGCCCTGTATCTGGCAAAACGAGGAGTACCCCAGCCGGCATTAATGGACAGAGAAGTGGAGCGGATGGAGGCTTACGAAGGATTGCTTCACCCGGCAGAACATATGCGCTTGGAATTCGTAAGCCTGATGGACCGTGAGGACGTTGACAGTCATAACAACCAAACAGTACGGATTTACACAGACGGAAGTAAAATTGAAGGCAAAGTAGGTGCGGCTTTGTCCTTTTGGGACAAAGACGCTGAGACCAAAGCCATCAAGCTGAAACTGTCATCCTACTGCACGGTCTATCAGGCGGAACTACTGGCCATATGGAAAGCCTCGTGAGAAATCCTGAAGCACTCGGAACAAAGCTTCGGAATTTACAGTGACTCGAGGTCTGCATTGGAGTCGATAACAAATCCGAATTCCATCCACCCACTAGCTGTTGATATCCGGAAAAACCTGAGGGAAATAAAAAACCGAAACAATGAAGTGGCACTGTTTTGGATCAAAGCCCACGCCGGATTGGAGGGCAATGAAAGAGCAGACCACCTCGCTAAAAATGCTGCCCTCAAACTGAAGAAAAAGCCGGACTACGATGCGTGTCCGATTTCATCTATCAAAAGACAGATCCGACAGGAGTCTCTTGATGGATGGAACCGGAGATACAAGGTAGAAAGCACGGCTTCTACAACAAAAATCTTCTTCCCGGACGCTATTGAGGCATACAGGGTCGTCGGGAAATATGAGCCTACAAGTATCATGACGCAAGTACTGACAGGGCATGGCGGGTTTTCTGAATATCTGACACGTTTCAGATGTAAGGAAAACCCATCATGCATTTGTGAACCCGAAAAACATGAAACCGCGGAACACATAATTTTCGAATGTCCCGTCTATAGTAGAGAGAGATATGAGGCCGAAAACATATTAGATTGCACAATAAACGTACAAAATGCAAACCTCATAATGAGTGACAAACACAAAAGATTTAAGTTTATAGATTTCTGTACAAAATTAGCAAGTAAGGTAATAAATAGAAATAAATAGTTAGATAATACATGTAAGATATAAAATGTAAAACCCATATTTGTCCTTAAAATCCTGTAGAAAGTAAAATAGAACGTAACTGAAATTGTATTAGAATTAAGAAAGATATTATATAGAAACAATAAAGATAAAACCTTTTTCGCAAGTAAATATTAAAAGCATCAAAAGACTCTGGTAACGCCAGAGGATCATCATGTAGGCTAGCTCGCGGGCCGGGACATAGCTCCCGGACAGGATTAAAAAAAAAAAAAAAAAAAAAAAACCTAACCTAACCTAACCTAACCTAACCTAACCTAACCTAACCTAACCTAACCTAACCTAACCTAACCTAACCTAACCTAACCTAACCTAACCTAACCTAACCTAACCTAACCTAACCAAATCCATCTGGGAAGGTGCCACCGAGATTAGTACCCGCAAGTTGAGGCTGGATGAATGTTGCACCGTCTACCAGGCGGAGTTGCTGGCTCTGGCTGAAGCTACAAGAGAGGCTCTCAAAAAGCGGAAAAGAAGCTGCAGCATCTTCAGTGACTCACGCGCAGCCCTCGAGACAGTCACCAACTTAAGTTCTCCCCACCCCCTCGCAGTCCAAATTAGAGCAGGCATACGTGAGCTTAACCAAGACGACAAAATACTGAGCCTATTTTGGATAAAAGCTCAAGCGGGGTTGGAAGGGAACGAAAGAGCCGATGAGTTGGCGAAATGCGCCGCACTGAAGTTGAAAACGAGGCCAAATTATGACAACTGTCCAGTTTCATTCGCAAAGCGAGAAATCCGACGAAGCTCGCTATGCGAATGGAATCAACGCTACGTAACCGCGGAACAAGGCGCGACCACAAGAATGTTCTTCCCGTGCGCAATAAGGGCGTACCGACTCGTCAAATCTTTAACCCTGAGCCCCGTCATAGTCCAACTCTTCACAGGACACGGTGGATTCTCCTCGTACTTGCATCGGTTTAAGTGCAGGGACAGTCCATCGTGTCCTTGCGACCCGGAGGTGGAAGAAAGCGCTTTGCACGTAATAACAAATTGCCCCAGGTTTGGAAGAGAAAGATATGAAGTAGAACAAAAAATAGATACAAATATAAGCAAAGAAAATTTGTGTAAAATATTAGAGGATAAGAAAATAAGATATATATTTTTAGATTACTGTGAAAAAATTGTTAAAATAGTTATAAGTAAAAACAAGTAGAAATAAGGAGCCACAATTTTGTAATGCTATTATAATAATATGTGCCCTATAAACAGATTTTAGAATAAGAATAATGTAATTTTTATGGAAATAAAGAAAACGTCACTCAGTCTCTTAATACCCCTGTAAATAAAAGAATAGGTTAAAACTAAGATGTAAATAAATGTATGATCTGAGATGGAAAAAAGAAAGATAAAGTATGAAGAACGGAAGTGCGAGAAGCATAAAAGAGAGAACTGGAAAGAAAGATAAATGCCAACCAGGTCCCTGGTTACGCTAGGGGTAGGATAGCTCGCGGGCCGGGACTCAGCTCCAGGACAGGAAAAAAAAAAAAAAAAAAAAACCTAACCTAACCTAACCTAACCTAACCTAACCTAACCTAACCTAACATTCACAATGGAAACACATTGGGACGATTATAAGACAAAAGTAGTTTTCGTCAGTATCTACCTGCCCGTGCAGGGAGTAGTTTTTGTAGTGATTTTTTCATATCCTCAATTCCTTGTCAAAACTTGATTTTTATATGATTAATAGGTAAACATTCACAATGGAAACACATTGGGACGATTATAAGACAAAAGTAGTTTTCGTCAGTACCTACCCGCCCGTGCCGGGAGTAGTTTCTGTAGTGATTTTTTCATATCCTCAATTCCTTGTCAAAACTTGATTTTTATATGATTAATAGGTAAACATTCACAATGGAAACTCATTGGGACGATTATAAGACAAAAGTAGTTTTCGTCAGTATCTACCTGCCCGTGCAGGGAGTAGTTTCTGTAGTGATTTTTTCATATCCTCAATTCTTTGTAAAAACTTGATTTTTATATGATTAATAGGTAATTATTCACAATGGAAACCCATTTGGACGATTATAAGACAAAAGTAGTTTTCGTCAGTACCTACCTGCCCGTGCAGGGAGTAGTTTCTGTAGTGATTTTTTCATATCCTCAATTTATTGTCAAAACTTGATTTTTATATGATTAATAGGTAAACATTCACAATGGAAACACATTTCGACGATTATAAGACAAAAGTAGTTTTCGTCAGTACCTACCTGCCCGTGCCAGGAGTAGTTTCTGTAGTGATTTTTTCATATCCTCAATTCTTTGTCAAAACTTGATTTTTATATGATTAATAGGTAAACATTCACAATGGAAACACATTGGGACGATTATAAGACAAAAGTAGTTTTCGTCAGTACCTACCTGCCCGTGCCGGGAGTAGTTTATCTGTAGTGATTTTTCATATCCTCAATTCCTTGTCAAAACTTAATTTTTATATGATTAATAGGTAAACCTGCCCGTGCCAGGAGTAGTTTCTGTAGTGATTTTTTCATATCCTCAATTCTTTGTCAAAACTTGATTTTTATATGATTAATAGGTAAACATTCACAATGGAAACACATTGGGACGATTATAAGACAAAAGTAGTTTTCGTCAGTACCTACCTGCCCGTGCCGGGAGTAGTTTATCTGTAGTGATTTTTCATATCCTCAATTCCTTGTCAAAACTTAATTTTTATATGATTAATAGGTAAACATTCACAATGGAAACACATTGGGACGATTATAAGACAAAAGTAGTTTTCATCAGTACCTACCTGTCCGAGCCGGGAGTAGTTTCTTTAAAAAATTTTTCATATCCTCAATTCTTTGTCAAAACTTTATTTTTATATGATTAATAGGTAAACATTCACAATGGAAACACATTGGGACGATTATAAGACAAAAGTAGTTTTCGTCAGTATCTACCTGCCCGTGCAGGGAGTAGTTTCTGTAGTGATTTTTTCATATCCTCAATTTATTGTAAAAACTTGATTTTTATATGATTAATAGGTAAACATTCACAATGAAAACACATTGGGACGATTATAAGACAAAAGTAGTTTTCGTCAGTACCTACCTGCCCGTGCCAGGAGTAGTTTCTGTAGTGATTTTTTCATATCCTCAATTCTTTGTAAAAACTTGATTTTTATATGATTAATAGGTAAACATTCACAATGGAAACACATTTGGACGATTATAAGACAAAAGTAGTTTTCGTCAGTACCTACCTGCCCGTGCAGGGAGTAGTTTCTGTAGTGATTTTTTCATATCCTCAATTTATTGTCAAAACTTGATTTTTATATGATTAATAGGTAAACATTCACAATGGAAACACATTTGGACGATTATAAGACAAAAGTAGTTTTCGTCAGTACCTACCTGCCCGTGCCAGGAGTAGTTTCTGTAGTGATTTTTTCATATCCTCAATTCTTTGTCAAAACTTGATTTTTATATGATTAATAGGTAAACATTCACAATGGAAACACATTGGGACGATTATAAGACAAAAGTAGTTTTCGTCAGTACCTACCTGCCCGTGCCAGGAGTAGTTTCTGTAGTGATTTTTTCATATCCTCAATTCTTTGTCAAAACTTGATTTTTATATGATTAATAGGTAAACATTCACAATGGAAACACATTGGGACGATTACAAGACTAAAGTTGTTTTCGTCAGTACCTACCTGCTCGTGCCGGGAGTAGTTTCTGTAGTGATTTTTTCATATCCTCAATTCTTTGTCAAAACTTGATTTGTATATGATTAATAGGTAAACATTCACAATGGAAACACATTGGGACGATTATAAGACAAAAGTAGTTTTCGTCTGTACCTACCTGCCCGTGCCGGGAGTAGTTTCTGTAGTGATTTTTTCATATCCTCAATTCTTTATCAAAACTTGATTTTAATATGATAAATAGGTAAACATTCACAATGGAAACACATTGGGACTATTATAAGAATAAAGTAGTTTTCGTCAGTACCTACCTGCCCGTGCCAGGAGTAGTTTCTGTAGCGATTTGTTCATATCCTCAAATCATTGTCAAAACTTGATTTTTATATGATTATGGGTAAACATTCACAATGGAAACACATTGGGACGATTATAAGACAAAAATAGTTTTCGTCAGTACCTACCTGCCCGTGCCGGGAGTAGTTTCTGTAGTGATATTTCCATATCCTCAATTCCTTGTCAAAACTTGATTTTAATATGATTAATAGGTAAACATTCACAATGGAAACACATTGGGACGATTATAAGACAAAAGTAGTTATCGTCAGTACCTACCTGCCCGTGCCGGGAGTAGTTTATCTGTAGTGATTTTTCATATCCTCAATTCCTTGTCAAAACTTGTTTTTTATATGATTAATAGGTAAACATTCACAATGGAAACACATTGGGACGATTATAAGACAAAAGTAGTTTTCGTCAGTACCTACCTGCCCGTGCCGGGAGTAGTTTCTGTAGTGATTTTTTCATATCCTCAATTCCTTGTCAAAACTTGATTTTTATATGATTAATAGGTAAACATTCACAATGGAAACACATTGGGACGATTATAAGACAAAAGTAGTTTTCGTCAGTACCTACCCGCCCGTGCCGGGAGTAGTTTCTGTAGTGATTTTTTCATATCCTCAATTCAAAAGTAGTTATCGTCAGTACCTACCTGCCCGTGCCGGGAGTAGTTTATCTGTAGTGATTTTTCATATCCTCAATTCCTTGTCAAAACTTGTTTTTTATATGATTAATAGGTAAACATTCACAATGGAAACACATTGGGACGATTATAAGACAAAAGTAGTTTTCGTCAGTACCTACCTGCCCGTGCCGGGAGTAGTTTCTGTAGTGATTTTTTCATATCCTCAATTCCTTGTCAAAACTTGATTTTTATATGATTAATAGGTAAACATTCACAATGGAAACTCATTGGGACGATTATAAGACAAAAGTAGTTTTCGTCAGTATATACCTGCCCGTGCAGGGAGTAGTTTCTGTAGTGATTTTTTCATATCCTCAATTCTTTGTAAAAACTTGATTTTTATATGATTAATAGGTAATTATTCACAATGGAAACCCATTTGGACGATTATAAGACAAAAAGAGTTTTCGTCAGTACCTACCTGCCCGTGCAGGGAGTAGTTTCTGTAGTGATTTTTTCATATCCTCAATTTATTGTCAAAACTTGATTTTTATATGATTAATAGGTAAACATTCACAATGGAAACACATTTCGACGATTATAAGACAAAAGTAGTTTTCGTCAGTACCTACCTGCCCGTGCCAGGAGTAGTTTCTGTAGTGATTTTTTCATATCCTCAATTCTTTGTCAAAACTTGATTTTTATATGATTAATAGGTAAACATTCACAATGGAAACACATTGGGACGATTATAAGACAAAAGTAGTTTTCGTCAGTACCTACCTGCCCGTGCCGGGAGTAGTTTATCTGTAGTGATTTTTCATATCCTCAATTCCTTGTCAAAACTTAATTTTTATATGATTAATAGGTAAACCTGCCCGTGCCAGGAGTAGTTTCTGTAGTGATTTTTTCATATCCTCAATTCTTTGTCAAAACTTGATTTTTATATGATTAATAGGTAAACATTCACAATGGAAACACATTGGGACGATTACAAGAAAAAAGTAGTTTTCGTCAGTACCTACCTGCCCGTGCCGGGAGTAGTTTATCTGTAGTGATTTTTCATATCCTCAATTCCTTGTCAAAACTTAATTTTTATATGATTAATAGGTAAACATTCACAATGGAAACACATTGGGACGATTATAAGACAAAAGTAGTTTTCATCAGTACCTACCTGTCCGAGCCGGGAGTAGTTTCTTTAAAAAATTTTTCATATCCTCAATTCTTTGTCAAAACTTTATTTTTATATGATTAATAGGTAAACATTCACAATGGAAACACATTGGGACGATTACAAGACTAAAGTTGTTTTCGTCAGTACCTACCTGCTCGTGCCGGGAGTAGTTTCTGTAGTGATTTTTTCATATCCTCAATTCTTTGTCAAAACTTGATTTGTATATGATTAATAGGTAAACATTCACAATGGAAACACATTGGGACGATTATAAGACAAAAGTAGTTTTCGTCTGTACCTACCTGCCCGTGCCGGGAGTAGTTTCTGTAGTGATTTTTTCATATCCTCAATTCTTTATCAAAACTTGATTTTAATATGATAAATAGGTAAACATTCACAATGGAAACACATTGGGACTATTATAAGAATAAAGTAGTTTTCGTCAGTACCTACCTGCCCGTGCCAGGAGTAGTTTCTGTAGCGATTTGTTCATATCCTCAAATCATTGTCAAAACTTGATTTTTATATGATTATGGGTAAACATTCACAATGGAAACACATTGGGACGATTATAAGACAAAAATAGTTTTCGTCAGTACCTACCTGCCCGTGCCGGGAGTAGTTTCTGTAGTGATTTTTCCATATCCTCAATTCCTTGTCAAAACTTGATTTTAATATGATTAATAGGTAAACATTCACAATGGAAACACATTGGGACGATTATAAGACAAAAGTAGTTTTCGTCAGTACCTACCTGCCCGTGCCGGGAGTAGTTTCTGTAGTGATTTTTTCATATCCTCAATTCCTTGTCAAAACTTGATTTTTATATGATTAATAGGTAAACATTCACAATGGAAACACATTGGGACGATTATAAGACAAAAGTAGTTTTCGTCAGTATCTACCTGCCCGTGCAGGGAGTAGTTTCTGTAGTGATTTTTTCATATCCTCAATTTATTGTCAAAACTTGATTTTTATATGATTAATAGGTAAACATTCACAATGAAAACACATTGGGACGATTATAAGACACAAGTAGTTTTTGTCAGTACCTACCTGCCCGTGCCGGGAGAAGTTTATCTGTAGTGATTTTTTCATATCCTCAATTTATTGTCAAAACTTGATTTTTATATGATTAATAGGTAAACATTCACAATGAAAACACATTGGGACGATTATAAGACACAAGTAGTTTTTGTCAGTACCTACCTGCCCGTGCCGGGAGAAGTTTATCTGTAGTGATTTTTCTTATCCTCAATTCCTTGTCAAAACTTGTTTTTTATATGATTAATAGGTAAACATTCACAATGGAAACACATTGGGACGATTATAAGACAAAAGTAGTTTTCGTCAGTACCTACCTGCCCGTGCCGGGAGTAGTTTCTGTAGTGATTTTTTCATATCCTCAATTCTTTGTCAAAACTAGATTTTTATATGATTAATAGGAAAACATTCACAATGAAAACACATTGGGACGATTATAAGACAAAAGTAGTTTTCGTCATTACCTACCTGCCCGTGCAGGGAGTAGTTTCTGTAGTGATTTTTTCATATCCTCAATTTATTGTCAAAACTTGATTTTTATATGATAAATAGGTAAACATTCACAATGGAAACACATTGGGACGATTATAAGACAAAAGTAGTTTTCGTCAGTATCTACCTGCCCGTGCAGGGAGTAGTTTCAGTAGTGATTTTTTCATATCCTCAATTTATTGTCAAAACTTGATTTTTATATGATTAAAAGGTAAACATTCACAATGAAAACACATTGGGATGATTATAAGACAAAAGTAGTTTTTGTCAGTAATTACCTGCCCGTGCCGGGAGAAGTTTATCTGTAGTGATTTTTCTTATCCTCAATTCCTTGTCAAAACTTGATTTTTATATGATTAATAGGTAAACATTCACAATGGAAACACATTGGGACGATTATAAGACAAAAGTAGTTTTCGTCAGTACCTACCTGCCCGTGCCGGGAGTAGTTTCTGTAGTGATTTTTTCATATCCTCAATTCTTTGTCAAAACTAGATTTTTATATGATTAATAGGTAAACATTCACAATGAAAACACATTGGGACGATTATAAGACAAAAGTAGTTTTCGTCAGTACCTACCTGCCCGTGCCGGGAGTAGTTTCTGTAGTGATTTTTCATATCCTCAATTCCTTGTCAAAACTTGATTTTTATATGATTAATAGGTAAACATTCACAATGGAAACACATTGGGACGATTATAAGACAAAAGTAGTTTTCGTCAGTACCTACCTGCCCGTGCCGGGAGTAGTTTCTGTAGTGATTTTTTCATATCCTCAATTTCTTGTCAAAACTTTATTTTTATATGATTAATAGGTAAACATTCACAATGGAAACACATTGGGACGATTATAAGACAAAAGTAGTTTTCGTCAGTACCTACCTGCCTGTGCCGGGAGTAGTTTCTGTAGTGATTTTTTCATATCCTCAATTCGTTGTCAAAACTTGATTTTTATATGATTAATAGGTAAACATTCACAATGGAAACACATTGGGACGATTATAAGACAAAAGTAGTTTTCGTCAGTATCTACCTGCCCGTGCAGGGAGTAGTTTCTGTAGTGATTTTTTCATATCCTCAATTTATTGTCAAAACTTGATTTTTATATGATTAATAGGTAAACATTCACAATGAAAACACATTGGGACGATTATAAGACAAAAGGAGTTTTTGTCAGTACCTACCTGCCCGTGCCGGGAGTAGTTTATCTGTAGTGATTTTTCTTATCCTCAATTCCTTGTCAAAACTTGATTTTTATATGATTAATAGGTAAACATTCACAATGGAAACACATTTGGACGATTATAAGACAAAAGAAGTTTTCGTCAGTACCTACCTGCCCGTGCCAGGAGTAGTTTCTGTAGTGATTTTTTCATATCATCAATTCTTTGTCAAAACTTGATTTTTATATGATTAATAGGTAAACATTCACAATGGAAACACATTGGGACGATTATAAGACAAAAGTAGTTTTCGTCAGTACCTACCTGCCCGTGCCAGGAGTAGTTTCTGTAGTGATTTTTTCATATCCTCAATTCTTTGTCAAAACTTGATTTTAATATGATTAATAGGTAAACATTCACAATGGAAACACATTGGGACGATTACAAGATTAAAGTTGTTTTCGTCAGTACCTACCTGCTCGTGCCAGGAGTAGTTTCTGTAGTGATTTTTTCATATCCTCAATTCTTTGTCAAAACTTGATTTGTATATGATTAATAGGTAAACATTCACAATGGAAACACATTGGGACGATTATAAGACAAAAGTAGTTTTCGTCAGTATCTACCTGCCCGTGCAGGGAGTAGTTTCTGTAGTGATTTTTTCATATCCTCAATTTATTGTCAAAACTTGATTTTTATATGATTAATAGGTAAACATTCACAATGAAAACACATTGGGACGATTAAAAGACAAAAGTAGTTTTTGTCAGTACCTACCTGCCCGTGCCGGGAGTAGTTTATCTGTAGTGATTTTTCTTATCCTCAATTCCTTGTCAAAACTTGATTTTTATATGATTAATAGGTAAACATTCACAATGGAAACACATTTGGACGATTATAAGACAAAAGAAGTTTTCGTCAGTACCTACCTGCCCGTGCCAGGAGTAGTTTCTGTAGTGATTTTTTCATATCCTCAATTCTTTGTCAAAACTTGATTTTTATATGATTAATAGGTAAACATTCACAATGGAAACACATTGGGACGATTATAAGACAAAAGTAGTTTTCGTCAGTACCTACCTGCCCGTGCCAGGAGTAGTTTCTGTAGTGATTTTTTCATATCCTCAATTCTTTGTCAAAACTTGATTTTTATATGATTAATAGGTAAACATTCACAATGGAAACACATTGGGACGATTACAAGATTAAAGTTGTTTTCGTCAGTACCTACCTGCTCGTGCCAGGAGTAGTTTCTGTAGTGATTTTTTCATATCCTCAATTCCTTGTCAAAACTTGATTTTTATATGATTAATAGGTAAACATTCACAATGGAAACACATTTGGACGATTATAAGACAAAAGAAGTTTTCGTCAGTACCTACCTGCCCGTGCCAGGAGTAGTTTCTGTAGTGATTTTTTCATATCATCAATTCTTTGTCAAAACTTGATTTTTATATGATTAATAGGTAAACATTCACAATGGAAACACATTGGGACGATTATAAGACAAAAGTAGTTTTCGTCAGTACCTACCTGCCCGTGCCAGGAGTAGTTTCTGTAGTGATTTTTTCATATCCTCAATTCTTTGTCAAAACTTGATTTTTATATGATTAATAGGTAAACATTCACAATGGAAACACATTGGGACGATTATAAGACAAAAGTAGTTTTCGTCAGTACCTACCTGCCCGTGCCAGGAGTAGTTTCTGTAGTGATTTTTTCATATCCTCAATTCTTTGTCAAAACTTGATTTTTATATGATTAATAGGTAAACATTCACAATGGAAACACATTGGGACGATTACAAGATTAAAGTTGTTTTCGTCAGTACCTACCTGCTCGTGCCAGGAGTAGTTTCTGTAGTGATTTTTTCATATCCTCAATTCCTTGTCAAAACTTGATTTTTATATGATTAATAGGTAAACATTCACAATGGAAACACATTTGGACGATTATAAGACAAAAGAAGTTTTCGTCAGTACCTACCTGCTCGTGCCAGGAGTAGTTTCTGTAGTGATTTTTTCATATCCTCAATTCCTTGTCAAAACTTGATTTTTATATGATTAATAGGTAAACATTCACAATGGAAACACATTTGGACGATTATAAGACAAAAGAAGTTTTCGTCAGTACCTACCTGCCCGTGCCAGGAGTAGTTTCTGTAGTGATTTTTTCATATCATCAATTCTTTGTCAAAACTTGATTTTTATATGATTAATAGGTAAACATTCACAATGGAAACACATTGGGACGATTATAAGACAAAAGTAGTTTTCGTCATTACCTACCTGCCCGTGCAGGGAGTAGTTTCTGTAGTGATTTTTTCATATCCTCAATTTATTGTCAAAACTTGATTTTTATATGATTAATAGGTAAACATTCACAATGGAAACACATTTGGACGATTATAAGACAAAAGTAGTTTTCGTCAGTACCTACCCGCCCGTGCCGGGAGTAGTTTCTGTAGTGATTTTTTCATATCCTCAATTCGTTGTCAAAACTTGATTTTTATATGATTAATAGGTAAACATTCACAATGGAAACACATTGGGACGATTATAAGACAAAAGTAGTTTTCGTCAGTATCTACCTGCCCGTGCAGGGAGTAGTTTCTGTAGTGATTTTTTCATATCCTCAATTTATTGTCAAAACTTGATTTTTATATGATTAATAGGTAAACATTCACAATGGAAACACATTGGGACGATTATAAGACAAAAGTAGTTTTCGTCAGTACCTACCTGCCCGTGCCGGGAGTAGTTTCTGTAGTGATTTTTTCATATCCTCAATTCCTTGTCAAAACTTGATTTTTATATGATTAATAGGTAAACATTCACAATGGAAACACATTGGGACGATTATAAGACAAAAGTAGTTTTCGTCAGTACCTACCTGCCCGTGCCGGGAGTAGTTTCTGTAGTGATTTTTTCATATCCTCAATTCCTTGTCAAAACTTGATTTTTATATGATTAATAGGTAAACATTCACAATGGAAACACATTGGGACGATTACAAGATTAAAGTTGTTTTCGTCAGTACCTACCTGCTCGTGCCAGGAGTAGTTTCTGTAGTGATTTTTTCATATCCTCAATTCTTTGTCAAAACTTGATTTGTATATGATTAATAGGTAAACATTCACAATGGAAACACATTGGGACGATTATAAGACAAAAGTAGTTTTCGTCATTACCTACCTGCCCGTGCAGGGAGTAGTTTCTGTAGTGATTTTTTCATATCCTCAATTTATAGTCAAAACTTGATTTTTATATGATTAATAGGTAAACATTCACAATGGAAACACATTTGGACGATTATAAGACAAAAGTAGTTTTCGTCAGTACCTACCCGCCCGTGCCGGGAGTAGTTTCTGTAGTGATTTTTTCATATCCTCAATTCCTTGTCAAAACTTGATTTTTATATGATTAATAGGTAAACATTCACAATGGAAACACATTGGGACGATTATAAGACAAAAGTAGTTTTCGTCAGTATCTACCTGCCCGTGCAGGGAGTAGTTTCTGTAGTGATTTTTTCATATCCTCAATTTATTGTCAAAACTTGATTTTTATATGATTAATAGGTAAACATTCACAATGGAAACACATTGGGACGATTATAAGACAAAAGTAGTTTTCGTCAGTACCTACCTGCCCGTGCCGGGAGTAGTTTCTGTAGTGATTTTTTCATATCCTCAATTCCTTGTCAAAACTTGATTTTTATATGATTAATAGGTAAACATTCACAATGGAAACACATTGGGACGATTATAAGACAAAAGTAGTTTTCGTCAGTACCTACCTGCCTGTGCCGGGAGTATTTTCTGTAGTGATTTTTTCATATCCTCAATTCGTTGTCAAAACTTGATTTTTATATGATTAATAGGTAAACATTCACAATGGAAACACATTGGGACGATTATAAGACAAAAGTAGTTTTCGTCAGTATCTACCTGCCCGTGCAGGGAGTAGTTTCTGTAGTGATTTTTTCATATCCTCAATTTATTGTCAAAACTTGATTTTTATATGATTAATAGGTAAACATTCACAATGGAAACACATTTGGACGATTATAAGACAAAAGAAGTTTTCGTCAGTACCTACCTGCCCGTGCCAGGAGTAGTTTCTGTAGTGATTTTTTCATATCATTAATTCTTTGTCAAAACTTGATTTTTATATGATTAATAGGTAAACATTCACAATGGATACACATTGGGACGATTATAAGACAAAAGTAGTTTTCGTCAGTACCTACCTGCCCGTGCCAGGAGTAGTTTCTGTAGTGATTTTTTCATATCCTCAATTCTTTGTCAAAACTTGATTTTTATATGATTAATAGGTAAACATTCACAATGGAAACACATTGGGACGATTACAAGATTAAAGTTGTTTTCGTCAGTACCTACCTGCTCGTGCCAGGAGTAGTTTCTGTAGTGATTTTTTCATATCCTCAATTCTTTGTCAAAACTTGATTTGTATATGATTAATAGGTAAACATTCACAATGGAAACACATTGGGACGATTATAAGACAAAAGTAGTTTTCGTCATTACCTACCTGCCCGTGCAGGGAGTAGTTTCTGTAGTGATTTTTTCATATCCTCAATTTATTGTCAAAACTTGATTTTTATATGATTAATAGTTAAACATTCACAATGGAAACACATTTGGACGATTATAAGACAAAAGTAGTTTTCGTCAGTACCTACCCGCCCGTGCCGGGAGTAGTTTCTGTAGTGATTTTTTCATATCCTCAATTCCTTGTCAAAACTTGATTTTTATATGATTAATAAGTAAACATTCACAATGGAAACACATTGGGACGATTATAAGACAAAAGTAGTTTTCGTCAGTATCTACCTGCCCGTGCAGGGAGTAGTTTCTGTAGTGATTTTTTCATATCCTCAATTTATTGTCAAAACTTGATTTTTATATGATTAATAGGTAAACATTCACAATGGAAACACATTGGGACGATTATAAGACAAAAGTAGTTTTCGTCAGTACCTACCTGCCCGTGCCGGGAGTAGTTTCTGTAGTGATTTTTTCATATCCTCAATTCCTTGTCAAAACTTGATTTTTATATGATTAATAGGTAAACATTCACAATGGAAACACATTGGGACGATTATAAGACAAAAGTAGTTTTCGTCAGTACCTACCTGCCTGTGCCGGGAGTATTTTCTGTAGTGATTTTTTCATATCCTCAATTCGTTGTAAAAACTTGATTTTTATATGATTAATAGGTAAACATTCACAATGGAAACACATTGGGACGATTATAAGACAAAAGTAGTTTTCGTCAGTATCTACCTGCCCGTGCAGGTTTCTGTAGTGATTTTTTCATATCCTCAATTTATTGTCAAAACTTGATTTTTATATGATTAATAGGTAAACATTCACAATGAAAACACATTGGGACGATTATAAGACAAAAGTAGTTTTTGTCAGTACCTACCTGCCCGTGCCGGGAGTAGTTTATCTGTAGTGATTTTTCTTATCCTCAATTCCTTGTCAAAACTTGATTTTTATATGATTAATAGGTAAACATTCACAATGGAAACACATTGGGACGATTATAAGACAAAAGTAGTTTTCGTCAGTACCTACCTGCCTGTGCCGGGAGTATTTTCTGTAGTGATTTTTTCATATCCTCAATTCGTTGTCAAAACTTGATTTTTATATGATTAATAGGTAAACATTCACAATGGAAACACATTGGGACGATTATAAGACAAAAGTAGTTTTCGTCAGTATCTACCTGCCCGTGCAGGGAGTAGTTTCTGTAGTGATTTTTTCATATCCTCAATTTATTGTCAAAACTTGATTTTTATATGATTAATAGGTAAACATTCACAATGAAAACACATTGGGACGATTATAAGACAAAAGTAGTTTTTGTCAGTACCTACCTGCCCGTGCCGGGAGTAGTTTATCTGTAGTGATTTTTCTTATCCTCAATTCCTTGTCAAAACTTGATTTTTATATGATTAATAGGTAAACATTCACAATGGAAACACATTGGGACGATTATAAGACAAAAGTAGTTTTCGTCAGTACCTACCTGCCCGTGCCGGGAGTAGTTTCTGTAGTGATTTTTTCATATCCTCAATTCCTTGTCAAAACTTGATTTTTATATGATTAATAGGTAAACATTCACAATGGAAACACATTGGGACGATTATAAAACAAAAGTAGTTTTCGTCAGTACCTACCTGCCCGTGCCGGGAGTAGTTTCTGTAGTGATTTTTTCATATCCTCAATTCCTTGTCAAAACTTGATTTTTATATGATTAATAGGTAAACATTCACAATGGAAACACATTGGGACGATCACAAGATTAAAGTTGTTTTCGTCAGTACCTACCTGCTCGTGCCAGGAGTAGTTTCTGTAGTGATTTTTTCATTTTCTCAATTCTTTGTCAAAACTTGATTTGTATATGATTAATAGGTAAACATTCACAATGGAAACACATTGGGACGATTATAAGACAAAAGTAGTTTTCGTCAGTACCTACCTGCCTGTGCCGGGAGTATTTTCTGTAGTGATTTTTTCATATCCTCAATTCGTTGTCAAAACTTGATTTTTATATGATTAATAGGTAAACATTCACAATGGAAACACATTGGGACGATTATAAGACAAAAGTAGTTTTCGTCAGTATCTACCTGCCCGTGCAGGGAGTAGTTTCTGTAGTGATTTTTTCATATCCTCAATTTATTGTCAAAACTTGATTTTTATATGATTAATAGGTAAACATTCACAATGAAAACACATTGGGACGATTATAAGACAAAAGTAGTTTTTGTCAGTACCTACCTGCCCGTGCCGGGAGTAGTTTATCTGTAGTGATTTTACTTATCCTCAATTCCTTGTCAAAACTTGATTTTTATATGATTAATAGGTAAACATTCACAATGGAAACACATTGGGACGATTATAAGACAAAAGTAGTTTTCGTCAGTACCTACCTGCCCGTGCCGGGAGTAGTTTCTGTAGTGATTTTTTCATATCCTCAATTCCTTGTCAAAACTTAATTTTTATATGATTAATAGGTAAACATTCACAATGGAAACACATTGGGACGATTATAAGACAAAAGTAGTTTTCGTCAGTACCTACCTGCCCGTGCCAGGAGTAGTTTCTGTAGTGATTTTTTCATATCCTCAATTCCTTGTCAAAACTTGATTTTTATATGATTAATAGGTAAACATTCACAATGGAAACACATTGGGACGATCACAAGATTAAAGTTGTTTTCGTCAGTACCTACCTGCTCGTGCCAGGAGTAGTTTCTGTAGTGATTTTTTCATTTCCTCAATTCTTTGTCAAAACTTGATTTGTATATGATTAATAGGTAAACATTCACAATGGAAACACATTGGGACGATTATAAGACAAAAGTAGTTTTCGTCAGTACCTACCTGCCCGTGCCGGGAGTAGTTTCTGTAGTGATTTTTTCATATCCTCAATTCCTTGTCAAAACTTGATTTTTATATGATTAATAGGTAAACATTCACAATGGAAACACATTGGGACGATTATAAGACAAAAGTAGTTATCGTCAGTACCTACCTGCCCGTGCCGGGAGTAGTTTCTGTAGTGATTTTTTCATATCCTCAATTCCTTGTCAAAACTTGATTTTTATATGATTAATAGGTAAACATTCACAATGGAAACACATTGGGACGATCACAAGATTAAAGTTGTTTTGGTCAGTACCTACCTGCTCGTGCCAGGAGTAGTTTCTGTAGTGATTTTTTCATTTCCTCAATTCTTTGTCAAAACTTGATGTGTATATGATTAATAGGTAAACATTCACAATGGAAACACATTGGGACGATTATAAGACAAAAGTAGTTTTCGTCAGTATCTACCTGCCCGTGCAGGGAGTAGTTTCTGTAGTGATTTTTTCATATCCTCAATTTATTGTCAAAACTTGATTTTTATATGATTAATAGGTAAACATTCACAATGAAAACACATTGGGACGATTAAAAGACAAAAGTAGTTTTTGTCAGTACCTACCTGCCCGTGCCGGGAGTAGTTTATCTGTAGTGATTTTTCTTATCCTCAATTCCTTGTCAAAACTTGATTTTTATATGATTAATAGGTAAACATTCACAATGGAAACACATTTGGACGATTATAAGACAAAAGAAGTTTTCGTCAGTACCTACCTGCCCGTGCCAGGAGTAGTTTCTGTAGTGATTTTTTCATATCCTCAATTCCTTGTCAAAACTTGATTTTTATATGATTAATAGGTAAACATTCACAATGGAAACACATTGGGACGATTATAAGACAAAAGTAGTTTTCGTCAGTACCTACCTGCCCGTGCCAGGAGTAGTTTCTGTAGTGATTTTTTCATATCCTCAATTCTTTGTCAAAACTTGATTTTTATATGATTAATAGGTAAACATTCACAATGGAAACACATTGGGACGATTACAAGATTAAAGTTGTTTTCGTCAGTACCTACCTGCTCGTGCCAGGAGTAGTTTCTGTAGTGATTTTTTCATATCCTCAATTCCTTGTCAAAACTTGATTTTTATATGATTAATAGGTAAACATTCACAATGGAAACACATTTGGACGATTATAAGACAAAAGAAGTTTTCGTCAGTACCTACCTGCCCGTGCCAGGAGTAGTTTCTGTAGTGATTTTTTCATATCATCAATTCTTTGTCAAAACTTGATTTTTATATGATTAATAGGTAAACATTCACAATGGAAACACATTGGGACGATTATAAGACAAAAGTAGTTTTCGTCAGTACCTACCTGCCCGTGCCAGGAGTAGTTTCTGTAGTGATTTTTTCATATCCTCAATTCTTTGTCAAAACTTGATTTTTATATGATTAATAGGTAAACATTCACAATGGAAACACATTGGGACGATTATAAGACAAAAGTAGTTTTCGTCAGTACCTACCTGCCCGTGCCAGGAGTAGTTTCTGTAGTGATTTTTTCATATCCTCAATTCTTTGTCAAAACTTGATTTTTATATGATTAATAGGTAAACATTCACAATGGAAACACATTGGGACGATTACAAGATTAAAGTTGTTTTCGTCAGTACCTACCTGCTCGTGCCAGGAGTAGTTTCTGTAGTGATTTTTTCATATCCTCAATTCCTTGTCAAAACTTGATTTTTATATGATTAATAGGTAAACATTCACAATGGAAACACATTTGGACGATTATAAGACAAAAGAAGTTTTCGTCAGTACCTACCTGCTCGTGCCAGGAGTAGTTTCTGTAGTGATTTTTTCATATCCTCAATTCCTTGTCAAAACTTGATTTTTATATGATTAATAGGTAAACATTCACAATGGAAACACATTTGGACGATTATAAGACAAAAGAAGTTTTCGTCAGTACCTACCTGCCCGTGCCAGGAGTAGTTTCTGTAGTGATTTTTTCATATCATCAATTCTTTGTCAAAACTTGATTTTTATATGATTAATAGGTAAACATTCACAATGGAAACACATTGGGACGATTATAAGACAAAAGTAGTTTTCGTCATTACCTACCTGCCCGTGCAGGGAGTAGTTTCTGTAGTGATTTTTTCATATCCTCAATTTATTGTCAAAACTTGATTTTTATATGATTAATAGGTAAACATTCACAATGGAAACACATTTGGACGATTATAAGACAAAAGTAGTTTTCGTCAGTACCTACCCGCCCGTGCCGGGAGTAGTTTCTGTAGTGATTTTTTCATATCCTCAATTCGTTGTCAAAACTTGATTTTTATATGATTAATAGGTAAACATTCACAATGGAAACACATTGGGACGATTATAAGACAAAAGTAGTTTTCGTCAGTATCTACCTGCCCGTGCAGGGAGTAGTTTCTGTAGTGATTTTTTCATATCCTCAATTTATTGTCAAAACTTGATTTTTATATGATTAATAGGTAAACATTCACAATGGAAACACATTGGGACGATTATAAGACAAAAGTAGTTTTCGTCAGTACCTACCTGCCCGTGCCGGGAGTAGTTTCTGTAGTGATTTTTTCATATCCTCAATTCCTTGTCAAAACTTGATTTTTATATGATTAATAGGTAAACATTCACAATGGAAACACATTGGGACGATTATAAGACAAAAGTAGTTTTCGTCAGTACCTACCTGCCCGTGCCGGGAGTAGTTTCTGTAGTGATTTTTTCATATCCTCAATTCCTTGTCAAAACTTGATTTTTATATGATTAATAGGTAAACATTCACAATGGAAACACATTGGGACGATTACAAGATTAAAGTTGTTTTCGTCAGTACCTACCTGCTCGTGCCAGGAGTAGTTTCTGTAGTGATTTTTTCATATCCTCAATTCTTTGTCAAAACTTGATTTGTATATGATTAATAGGTAAACATTCACAATGGAAACACATTGGGACGATTATAAGACAAAAGTAGTTTTCGTCATTACCTACCTGCCCGTGCAGGGAGTAGTTTCTGTAGTGATTTTTTCATATCCTCAATTTATAGTCAAAACTTGATTTTTATATGATTAATAGGTAAACATTCACAATGGAAACACATTTGGACGATTATAAGACAAAAGTAGTTTTCGTCAGTACCTACCCGCCCGTGCCGGGAGTAGTTTCTGTAGTGATTTTTTCATATCCTCAATTCCTTGTCAAAACTTGATTTTTATATGATTAATAGGTAAACATTCACAATGGAAACACATTGGGACGATTATAAGACAAAAGTAGTTTTCGTCAGTATCTACCTGCCCGTGCAGGGAGTAGTTTCTGTAGTGATTTTTTCATATCCTCAATTTATTGTCAAAACTTGATTTTTATATGATTAATAGGTAAACATTCACAATGGAAACACATTGGGACGATTATAAGACAAAAGTAGTTTTCGTCAGTACCTACCTGCCCGTGCCGGGAGTAGTTTCTGTAGTGATTTTTTCATATCCTCAATTCCTTGTCAAAACTTGATTTTTATATGATTAATAGGTAAACATTCACAATGGAAACACATTGGGACGATTATAAGACAAAAGTAGTTTTCGTCAGTACCTACCTGCCTGTGCCGGGAGTATTTTCTGTAGTGATTTTTTCATATCCTCAATTCGTTGTCAAAACTTGATTTTTATATGATTAATAGGTAAACATTCACAATGGAAACACATTGGGACGATTATAAGACAAAAGTAGTTTTCGTCAGTATCTACCTGCCCGTGCAGGGAGTAGTTTCTGTAGTGATTTTTTCATATCCTCAATTTATTGTCAAAACTTGATTTTTATATGATTAATAGGTAAACATTCACAATGGAAACACATTTGGACGATTATAAGACAAAAGAAGTTTTCGTCAGTACCTACCTGCCCGTGCCAGGAGTAGTTTCTGTAGTGATTTTTTCATATCATTAATTCTTTGTCAAAACTTGATTTTTATATGATTAATAGGTAAACATTCACAATGGATACACATTGGGACGATTATAAGACAAAAGTAGTTTTCGTCAGTACCTACCTGCCCGTGCCAGGAGTAGTTTCTGTAGTGATTTTTTCATATCCTCAATTCTTTGTCAAAACTTGATTTTTATATGATTAATAGGTAAACATTCACAATGGAAACACATTGGGACGATTACAAGATTAAAGTTGTTTTCGTCAGTACCTACCTGCTCGTGCCAGGAGTAGTTTCTGTAGTGATTTTTTCATATCCTCAATTCTTTGTCAAAACTTGATTTGTATATGATTAATAGGTAAACATTCACAATGGAAACACATTGGGACGATTATAAGACAAAAGTAGTTTTCGTCATTACCTACCTGCCCGTGCAGGGAGTAGTTTCTGTAGTGATTTTTTCATATCCTCAATTTATTGTCAAAACTTGATTTTTATATGATTAATAGTTAAACATTCACAATGGAAACACATTTGGACGATTATAAGACAAAAGTAGTTTTCGTCAGTACCTACCCGCCCGTGCCGGGAGTAGTTTCTGTAGTGATTTTTTCATATCCTCAATTCCTTGTCAAAACTTGATTTTTATATGATTAATAAGTAAACATTCACAATGGAAACACATTGGGACGATTATAAGACAAAAGTAGTTTTCGTCAGTATCTACCTGCCCGTGCAGGGAGTAGTTTCTGTAGTGATTTTTTCATATCCTCAATTTATTGTCAAAACTTGATTTTTATATGATTAATAGGTAAACATTCACAATGGAAACACATTGGGACGATTATAAGACAAAAGTAGTTTTCGTCAGTACCTACCTGCCCGTGCCGGGAGTAGTTTCTGTAGTGATTTTTTCATATCCTCAATTCCTTGTCAAAACTTGATTTTTATATGATTAATAGGTAAACATTCACAATGGAAACACATTGGGACGATTATAAGACAAAAGTAGTTTTCGTCAGTACCTACCTGCCTGTGCCGGGAGTATTTTCTGTAGTGATTTTTTCATATCCTCAATTCGTTGTAAAAACTTGATTTTTATATGATTAATAGGTAAACATTCACAATGGAAACACATTGGGACGATTATAAGACAAAAGTAGTTTTCGTCAGTATCTACCTGCCCGTGCAGGTTTCTGTAGTGATTTTTTCATATCCTCAATTTATTGTCAAAACTTGATTTTTATATGATTAATAGGTAAACATTCACAATGAAAACACATTGGGACGATTATAAGACAAAAGTAGTTTTTGTCAGTACCTACCTGCCCGTGCCGGGAGTAGTTTATCTGTAGTGATTTTTCTTATCCTCAATTCCTTGTCAAAACTTGATTTTTATATGATTAATAGGTAAACATTCACAATGGAAACACATTGGGACGATTATAAGACAAAAGTAGTTTTCGTCAGTACCTACCTGCCTGTGCCGGGAGTATTTTCTGTAGTGATTTTTTCATATCCTCAATTCGTTGTCAAAACTTGATTTTTATATGATTAATAGGTAAACATTCACAATGGAAACACATTGGGACGATTATAAGACAAAAGTAGTTTTCGTCAGTATCTACCTGCCCGTGCAGGGAGTAGTTTCTGTAGTGATTTTTTCATATCCTCAATTTATTGTCAAAACTTGATTTTTATATGATTAATAGGTAAACATTCACAATGAAAACACATTGGGACGATTATAAGACAAAAGTAGTTTTTGTCAGTACCTACCTGCCCGTGCCGGGAGTAGTTTATCTGTAGTGATTTTTCTTATCCTCAATTCCTTGTCAAAACTTGATTTTTATATGATTAATAGGTAAACATTCACAATGGAAACACATTGGGACGATTATAAGACAAAAGTAGTTTTCGTCAGTACCTACCTGCCCGTGCCGGGAGTAGTTTCTGTAGTGATTTTTTCATATCCTCAATTCCTTGTCAAAACTTGATTTTTATATGATTAATAGGTAAACATTCACAATGGAAACACATTGGGACGATTATAAAACAAAAGTAGTTTTCGTCAGTACCTACCTGCCCGTGCCGGGAGTAGTTTCTGTAGTGATTTTTTCATATCCTCAATTCCTTGTCAAAACTTGATTTTTATATGATTAATAGGTAAACATTCACAATGGAAACACATTGGGACGATCACAAGATTAAAGTTGTTTTCGTCAGTACCTACCTGCTCGTGCCAGGAGTAGTTTCTGTAGTGATTTTTTCATTTTCTCAATTCTTTGTCAAAACTTGATTTGTATATGATTAATAGGTAAACATTCACAATGGAAACACATTGGGACGATTATAAGACAAAAGTAGTTTTCGTCAGTACCTACCTGCCTGTGCCGGGAGTATTTTCTGTAGTGATTTTTTCATATCCTCAATTCGTTGTCAAAACTTGATTTTTATATGATTAATAGGTAAACATTCACAATGGAAACACATTGGGACGATTATAAGACAAAAGTAGTTTTCGTCAGTATCTACCTGCCCGTGCAGGGAGTAGTTTCTGTAGTGATTTTTTCATATCCTCAATTTATTGTCAAAACTTGATTTTTATATGATTAATAGGTAAACATTCACAATGAAAACACATTGGGACGATTATAAGACAAAAGTAGTTTTTGTCAGTACCTACCTGCCCGTGCCGGGAGTAGTTTATCTGTAGTGATTTTACTTATCCTCAATTCCTTGTCAAAACTTGATTTTTATATGATTAATAGGTAAACATTCACAATGGAAACACATTGGGACGATTATAAGACAAAAGTAGTTTTCGTCAGTACCTACCTGCCCGTGCCGGGAGTAGTTTCTGTAGTGATTTTTTCATATCCTCAATTCCTTGTCAAAACTTGATTTTTATATGATTAATAGGTAAACATTCACAATGGAAACACATTGGGACGATTATAAGACAAAAGTAGTTTTCGTCAGTACCTACCTGCCCGTGCCAGGAGTAGTTTCTGTAGTGATTTTTTCATATCCTCAATTCCTTGTCAAAACTTGATTTTTATATGATTAATAGGTAAACATTCACAATGGAAACACATTGGGACGATCACAAGATTAAAGTTGTTTTCGTCAGTACCTACCTGCTCGTGCCAGGAGTAGTTTCTGTAGTGATTTTTTCATTTCCTCAATTCTTTGTCAAAACTTGATTTGTATATGATTAATAGGTAAACATTCACAATGGAAACACATTGGGACGATTATAAGACAAAAGTAGTTTTCGTCAGTACCTACCTGCCCGTGCCGGGAGTAGTTTCTGTAGTGATTTTTTCATATCCTCAATTCCTTGTCAAAACTTGATTTTTATATGATTAATAGGTAAACATTCACAATGGAAACACATTGGGACGATTATAAGACAAAAGTAGTTATCGTCAGTACCTACCTGCCCGTGCCGGGAGTAGTTTCTGTAGTGATTTTTTCATATCCTCAATTCCTTGTCAAAACTTGATTTTTATATGATTAATAGGTAAACATTCACAATGGAAACACATTGGGACGATCACAAGATTAAAGTTGTTTTGGTCAGTACCTACCTGCTCGTGCCAGGAGTAGTTTCTGTAGTGATTTTTTCATTTCCTCAATTCTTTGTCAAAACTTGATGTGTATATGATTAATAGGTAAACATTCACAATGGAAACACATTGGGACGATTATAAGACAAAAGTAGTTTTTGTCAGTACCTACCTGCCCGTGCCGGGAGTAGTTTATCTGTAGTGATTTTACTTATCCTCAATTCCTTGTCAAAACTTGATTTTTATATGATTAATACGTAAACATTCACAATGGAAACACATTGGGACGATTATAAGACAAAAGTAGTTTTCGTCAGTACCTACCTGCCCGTGCCGGGAGTAGTTTCTGTAGTGATTTTTTCATATCCTCAATTCCTTGTCAAAACTTGATTTTTATATGATTAATAGGTAAACATTCACAATGGAAACACATTGGGACGATTATAAGACAAAAGTAGTTTTCGTCAGTACCTACCTGCCCGTGCCGGGAGTAGTTTCTGTAGTGATTTTTTCATATCCTCAATTCCTTGTCAAAACTTGATTTTTATATGATTAATAGGTAAACATTCACAATGGAAACACATTGGGACGATCACAAGATTAAAGTTGTTTTCGTCAGTACCTACCTGCTCGTGCCAGGAGTAGTTTCTGTAGTGATTTTTTCATTTCCTCAATTCTTTGTCAAAACTTGATTTGTATATGATTAATAGGTAAACATTCACAATGGAAACACATTGGGACGATTATAAGACAAAAGTAGTTTTCGTCAGTACCTACCTGCCTGTGCCGGGAGTATTTTCTGTAGTGATTTTTTCATATCCTCAATTCGTTGTCAAAACTTGATTTTTATATGATTAATAGGTAAACATTCACAATGGAAACACATTGGGACGATTATAAGACAAAAGTAGTTTTCGTCAGTATCTACCTGCCCGTGCAGGGAGTAGTTTCTGTAGTGATTTTTTCATATCCTCAATTTATTGTCAAAACTTGATTTTTATATGATTAATAGGTAAACATTCACAATGGAAACACATTTGGACGATTATAAGACAAAAGAAGTTTTCGTCAGTACCTACCTGCCCGTGCCAGGAGTAGTTTCTGTAGTGATTTTTTCATATCATTAATTCTTTGTCAAAACTTGATTTTTATATGATTAATAGGTAAACATTCACAATGGATACACATTGGGACGATTATAAGACAAAAGTAGTTTTCGTCAGTACCTACCTGCCCGTGCCAGGAGTAGTTTCTGTAGTGATTTTTTCATATCCTCAATTCTTTGTCAAAACTTGATTTTTATATGATTAATAGGTAAACATTCACAATGGAAACACATTGGGACGATTACAAGATTAAAGTTGTTTTCGTCAGTACCTACCTGCTCGTGCCAGGAGTAGTTTCTGTAGTGATTTTTTCATATCCTCAATTCCTTGTCAAAACTTGATTTTTATATGATTAATAGGTAAACATTCACAATGGAAACACATTGGGACGATTATAAGACAAAAGTAGTTTTCGTCATTACCTACCTGCCCGTGCAGGGAGTAGTTTCTGTAGTGATTTTTTCATATCCTCAATTTATTGTCAAAACTTGATTTTTATATGATTAATAGGTAAACATTCACAATGGAAACACATTTGGACGATTATAAGACAAAAGTAGTTTTCGTCAGTACCTACCCGCCCGTGCCGGGAGTAGTTTCTGTAGTGATTTTTTCATATCCTCAATTCGTTGTCAAAACTTGATTTTTATATGATTAATAGGTAAACATTCACAATGGAAACACATTGGGACGATTATAAGACAAAAGTAGTTTTCGTCAGTATCTACCTGCCCGTGCAGGGAGTAGTTTCTGTAGTGATTTTTTCATATCATCAATTTATTGTCAAAACTTGATTTTTATATGATTAATAGGTAAACATTCACAATGGAAACACATTGGGACGATTATAAGACAAAAGTAGTTTTCGTCAGTACCTACCTGCCCGTGCCGGGAGTAGTTTCTGTAGTGATTTTTTCATATCCTCAATTCCTTGTCAAAACTTGATTTTTATATGATTAATAGGTAAACATTCACAATGGAAACACATTGGGACGATTATAAGACAAAAGTAGTTTTCGTCAGTACCTACCTGCCTGTGCCGGGAGTATTTTCTGTAGTGATTTTTTCATATCCTCAATTCGTCGTCAAAACTTGATTTTTATATGATTAATAGGTAAACATTCACAATGGAAACACATTGGGACGATTATAAGACAAAAGTAGTTTTCGTCAGTATCTACCTGCCCGTGCAGGGAGTAGTTTCTGTAGTGATTTTTTCATATCCTCAATTTATTGTCAAAACTTGATTTTTATATGATTAATAGGTAAACATTCACAATGAAAACACATTGGGACGATTATAAGACAAAAGTAGTTTTTGTCAGTACCTACCTGCCCGTGCCGGGAGTAGTTTATCTGTAGTGATTTTTCTTATCCTCAATTCCTTGTCAAAACTTGATTTTTATATGATTAATAGGTAAACATTCACAATGGAAACACATTGGGACGATTATAAGACAAAAGTAGTTTTCGTCAGTACCTACCTGCCCGTGCCGGGAGTAGTTTCTGTAGTGATTTTTTCATATCCTCAATTCCTTGTCAAAACTTGATTTTTATATGATTAATAGGTAAACATTCACAATGGAAACACATTGGGACGATTATAAGACAAAAGTAGTTTTCGTCAGTACCTACCTGCCCGTGCCGGGAGTAGTTTCTGTAGTGATTTTTTCATATCCTCAATTCCTTGTCAAAACTTGATTTTTATATGATTAATAGGTAAACATTCACAATGGAAACACATTGGGACGATTATAAGACAAAAGTAGTTTTCGTCAGTACCTACCTGCCTGTGCCAGGAGTAGTTTCTGTAGTGATTTTTTCATTTTCTCAATTCTTTGTCAAAACTTGATTTTTATATGATTAATAGGTAAACATTCACAATGGAAACACATTGGGACGATTATAAGACAAAAGTAGTTTTCGTCAGTACCTACCTGCCCGTGCCAGGAGTAGTTTCTGTAGTGATTTTTTCATATCCTCAATTCCTTGTCAAAACTTGATTTTTATATGATTAATAGGTAAACATTCACAATGGAAACACATTGGGACGATCACAAGATTAAAGTTGTTTTCGTCAGTACCTACCTGCTCGTGCCAGGAGTAGTTTCTGTAGTGATTTTTTCATTTCCTCAATTCTTTGTCAAAACTTGATTTGTATATGATTAATAGGTAAACATTCACAATGGAAACACATTGGGACGATTATAAGACAAAAGTAGTTTTCGTCAGTACCTACCTGCCCGTGCCGGGAGTAGTTTCTGTAGTGATTTTTTCATATCCTCAATTCCTTGTCAAAACTTGATTTTTATATGATTAATAGGTAAACATTCACAATGGAAACACATTGGGACGATTATAAGACAAAAGTAGTTATCGTCAGTACCTACCTGCCCGTGCCGGGAGTAGTTTCTGTAGTGATTTTTTCATATCCTCAATTCCTTGTCAAAACTTGATTTTTATATGATTAATAGGTAAACATTCACAATGGAAACACATTGGGACGATCACAAGATTAAAGTTGTTTTGGTCAGTACCTACCTGCTCGTGCCAGGAGTAGTTTCTGTAGTGATTTTTTCATTTCCTCAATTCTTTGTCAAAACTTGATGTGTATATGATTAATAGGTAAACATTCACAATGGAAACACATTGGGACGATTATAAGACAAAAGTAGTTTTTGTCAGTACCTACCTGCCCGTGCCGGGAGTAGTTTATCTGTAGTGATTTTACTTATCCTCAATTCCTTGTCAAAACTTGATTTTTATATGATTAATACGTAAACATTCACAATGGAAACACATTGGGACGATTATAAGACAAAAGTAGTTTTCGTCAGTACCTACCTGCCCGTGCCGGGAGTAGTTTCTGTAGTGATTTTTTCATATCCTCAATTCCTTGTCAAAACTTGATTTTTATATGATTAATAGGTAAACATTCACAATGGAAACACATTGGGACGATTATAAGACAAAAGTAGTTTTCGTCAGTACCTACCTGCCCGTGCCGGGAGTAGTTTCTGTAGTGATTTTTTCATATCCTCAATTCCTTGTCAAAACTTGATTTTTATATGATTAATAGGTAAACATTCACAATGGAAACACATTGGGACGATCACAAGATTAAAGTTGTTTTCGTCAGTACCTACCTGCTCGTGCCAGGAGTAGTTTCTGTAGTGATTTTTTCATTTCCTCAATTCTTTGTCAAAACTTGATTTGTATATGATTAATAGGTAAACATTCACAATGGAAACACATTGGGACGATTATAAGACAAAAGTAGTTTTCGTCAGTACCTACCTGCCTGTGCCGGGAGTATTTTCTGTAGTGATTTTTTCATATCCTCAATTCGTTGTCAAAACTTGATTTTTATATGATTAATAGGTAAACATTCACAATGGAAACACATTGGGACGATTATAAGACAAAAGTAGTTTTCGTCAGTATCTACCTGCCCGTGCAGGGAGTAGTTTCTGTAGTGATTTTTTCATATCCTCAATTTATTGTCAAAACTTGATTTTTATATGATTAATAGGTAAACATTCACAATGGAAACACATTTGGACGATTATAAGACAAAAGAAGTTTTCGTCAGTACCTACCTGCCCGTGCCAGGAGTAGTTTCTGTAGTGATTTTTTCATATCATTAATTCTTTGTCAAAACTTGATTTTTATATGATTAATAGGTAAACATTCACAATGGATACACATTGGGACGATTATAAGACAAAAGTAGTTTTCGTCAGTACCTACCTGCCCGTGCCAGGAGTAGTTTCTGTAGTGATTTTTTCATATCCTCAATTCTTTGTCAAAACTTGATTTTTATATGATTAATAGGTAAACATTCACAATGGAAACACATTGGGACGATTACAAGATTAAAGTTGTTTTCGTCAGTACCTACCTGCTCGTGCCAGGAGTAGTTTCTGTAGTGATTTTTTCATATCCTCAATTCCTTGTCAAAACTTGATTTTTATATGATTAATAGGTAAACATTCACAATGGAAACACATTGGGACGATTATAAGACAAAAGTAGTTTTCGTCATTACCTACCTGCCCGTGCAGGGAGTAGTTTCTGTAGTGATTTTTTCATATCCTCAATTTATTGTCAAAACTTGATTTTTATATGATTAATAGGTAAACATTCACAATGGAAACACATTTGGACGATTATAAGACAAAAGTAGTTTTCGTCAGTACCTACCCGCCCGTGCCGGGAGTAGTTTCTGTAGTGATTTTTTCATATCCTCAATTCGTTGTCAAAACTTGATTTTTATATGATTAATAGGTAAACATTCACAATGGAAACACATTGGGACGATTATAAGACAAAAGTAGTTTTCGTCAGTATCTACCTGCCCGTGCAGGGAGTAGTTTCTGTAGTGATTTTTTCATATCCTCAATTTATTGTCAAAACTTGATTTTTATATGATTAATAGGTAAACATTCACAATGGAAACACATTGGGACGATTATAAGACAAAAGTAGTTTTCGTCAGTACCTACCTGCCCGTGCCGGGAGTAGTTTCTGTAGTGATTTTTTCATATCCTCAATTCCTTGTCAAAACTTGATTTTTATATGATTAATAGGTAAACATTCACAATGGAAACACATTGGGACGATTATAAGACAAAAGTAGTTTTCGTCAGTACCTACCTGCCTGTGCCGGGAGTATTTTCTGTAGTGATTTTTTCATATCCTCAATTCGTCGTCAAAACTTGATTTTTATATGATTAATAGGTAAACATTCACAATGGAAACACATTGGGACGATTATAAGACAAAAGTAGTTTTCGTCAGTATCTACCTGCCCGTGCAGGGAGTAGTTTCTGTAGTGATTTTTTCATATCCTCAATTTATTGTCAAAACTTGATTTTTATATGATTAATAGGTAAACATTCACAATGAAAACACATTGGGACGATTATAAGACAAAAGTAGTTTTCGTCAGTATCTACCTGCCCGTGCCGGGAGTAGTTTATCTGTAGTGATTTTTCTTATCCTCAATTCCTTGTCAAAACTTGATTTTTATATGATTAATAGGTAAACATTCACAATGGAAACACATTGGGACGATTATAAGACAAAAGTAGTTTTCGTCAGTACCTACCTGCCCGTGCCGGGAGTAGTTTCTGTAGTGATTTTTTCATATCCTCAATTCCTTGTCAAAACTTGATTTTTATATGATTAATAGGTAAACATTCACAATGGAAACACATTGGGACGATTATAAGACAAAAGTAGTTTTCGTCAGTACCTACCTGCCCGTGCCGGGAGTAGTTTCTGTAGTGATTTTTTCATATCCTCAATTCCTTGTCAAAACTTGATTTTTATATGATTAATAGGTAAACATTCACAATGGAAACACATTGGGACGATTATAAGACAAAAGTAGTTTTCGTCAGTACCTACCTGCCTGTGCCAGGAGTAGTTTCTGTAGTGATTTTTTCATTTTCTCAATTCTTTGTCAAAACTTGATTTGTATATGATTAATAGGTAAACATTCACAATGGAAACACATTGGGACGATTATAAGACAAAAGTAGTTTTCGTCAGTACCTACCTGCCTGTGCCGGGAGTATTTTCTGTAGTGATTTTTTCATATCCTCAATTCGTTGTCAAAACTTGATTTTTATATGATTAATAGGTAAACATTCACAATGGAAACACATTGGGACGATTATAAGACAAAAGTAGTTTTCGTCAGTATCTACCTGCCCATGCAGGGAGTAGTTTCTGTAGTGATTTTTTCATATCCTCAATTTATTGTCAAAACTTGATTTTTATATGATTAATAGGTAAACATTCACAATGAAAACACATTGGGACGATTATAAGACAAAAGTAGTTTTTGTCAGTACCTACCTGCCCGTGCCGGGAGTAGTTTATCTGTAGTGATTTTACTTATCCTCAATTCCTTGTCAAAACTTGATTTTTATATGATTAATAGGTAAACATTCACAATGGAAACACATTGGGACGATTATAAGACAAAAGTAGTTTTCGTCAGTACCTACCTGCCCGTGCCGGGAGTAGTTTCTGTAGTGATTTTTTCATATCCTCAATTCCTTGTCAAAACTTGATTTTTATATGATTAATAGGTAAACATTCACAATGGAAACACATTGGGACGATTATAAGACAAAAGTAGTTTTCGTCAGTACCTACCTGCCCGTGCCAGGAGTAGTTTCTGTAGTGATTTTTTCATATCCTCAATTCCTTGTCAAAACTTGATTTTTATATGATTAATAGGTAAACATTCACAATGGAAACACATTGGGACGATCACAAGATTAAAGTTGTTTTCGTCAGTACCTACCTGCTCGTGCCAGGAGTAGTTTCTGTAGTGATTTTTTCATTTCCTCAATTCTTTGTCAAAACTTGATTTGTATATGATTAATAGGTAAACATTCACAATGGAAACACATTGGGACGATTATAAGACAAAAGTAGTTTTCGTCAGTACCTACCTGCCCGTGCCGGGAGTAGTTTCTGTAGTGATTTTTTCATATCCTCAATTCCTTGTCAAAACTTGATTTTTATATGATTAATAGGTAAACATTCACAATGGAAACACATTGGGACGATTATAAGACAAAAGTAGTTTTCGTCAGTACCTACCTGCCCGTGCCGGGAGTAGTTTCTGTAGTGATTTTTTCATATCCTCAATTCCTTGTCAAAACTTGATTTTTATATGATTAATAGGTAAACATTCACAATGGAAACACATTGGGACGATCACAAGATTAAAGTTGTTTTCGTCAGTACCTACCTGCTCGTGCCAGGAGTAGTTTCTGTAGTGATTTTTTCATTTCCTCAATTCTTTGTCAAAACTTGATGTGTATATGATTAATAGGTAAACATTCACAATGGAAACACATTGGGACGATTATAAGACAAAAGTAGTTTTTGTCAGTACCTACCTGCCCGTGCCGGGAGTAGTTTATCTGTAGTGATTTTACTTATCCTCAATTCCTTGTCAAAACTTGATTTTTATATGATTAATAGGTAAACATTCACAATGGAAACACATTGGGACGATTATAAGACAAAAGTAGTTTTCGTCAGTACCTACCTGCCCGTGCCGGGAGTAGTTTCTGTAGTGATTTTTTCATATCCTCAATTCCTTGTCAAAACTTGATTTTTATATGATTAATAGGTAAACATTCACAATGGAAACACATTTGGACGATTATAAGACAAAAGAAGTTTTCGTCAGTACCTACCTGCCCGTGCAGGGAGTAGTTTCTGTAGTGATTTTTTCATATCCTCAATTCCTTGTCAAAACTTGATTTTTATATGATTAATAGGTAAACATTCACAATGGAAACACATTTGGACGATTATAAGACAAAAGAAGTTTTCGTCAGTACCTACCTGCCCGTGCCAGGAGTAGTTTCTGTAGTGATTTTTTCATATCATTAATTCTTTGTCAAAACTTGATTTTTATATGATTAATAGGTAAACATTCACAATGGATACACATTGGGACGATAATAAGACAAAAGTAGTTTTCGTCAGTACCTACCTGCCCGTGCCAGGAGTAGTTTCTGTAGTGATTTTTTCATATCCTCAATTCTTTGTCAAAACTTGATTTTTATATGATTAATAGGTAAACATTCACAATGGAAACACATTGGGACGATTACAAGATTAAAGTTGTTTTCGTCAGTACCTACCTGCTCGTGCCAGGAGTAGTTTCTGTAGTGATTTTTTCATATCCTCAATTCTTTGTCAAAACTTGATTTGTATATGATTAATAGGTAAACATTCACAATGGAAACACATTGGGACGATTATAAGACAAAAGTAGTTTTCGTCATTACCTACCTGCCCGTGCAGGGAGTAGTTTCTGTAGTGATTTTTTCATATCCTCAATTTATTGTCAAAACTTGATTTTTATATGATTAATAGGTAAACATTCACAATGGAAACACATTTGGACGATTATAAGACAAAAGTAGTTTTCGTCAGTACCTACCCGCCCGTGCCGGGAGTAGTTTCTGTAGTGATTTTTTCATATCCTCAATTCGTTGTCAAAACTTGATTTTTATATGATTAATAGGTAAACATTCACAATGGAAACACATTGGGACGATTATAAGACAAAAGTAGTTTTCGTCAGTATCTACCTGCCCGTGCAGGGAGTAGTTTCTGTAGTGATTTTTTCATATCCTCAATTTATTGTCAAAACTTGATTTTTATATGATTAATAGGTAAACATTCACAATGAAAACACATTGGGACGATTATAAGACAAAAGAAGTTTTCGTCAGTACCTACCTGCCCGTGCCAGGAGTAGTTTCTGTAGTGATTTTTTCATATCATCAATTCTTTGTCAAAACTTGATTTTTATATGATTCATAGGTAAACATTCAGAATGGAAACACATTGGGACGATTATAAGACAAAAGTAGTTTTCGTCAGTACCTACCTGCCCGTGCCAGGAGTAGTTTCTGTAGTGATTTTTTCATATCCTCAATTCTTTGTCAAAACTTGATTTTTATATGATTAATAGGTAAACATTCACAATGGAAACACATTGGGACGATTATAAGACAAAAGTAGTTTTCGTCAGTATCTACCTGCCCGTGCAGGGAGTAGTTTCTGTAGTGATTTTTTCATATCCTCAATTTATTGTCAAAACTTGATTTTTATATGATTAATAGGTAAACATTCACAATGAAAACACATTGGGACGATTATAAGACAAAAGTAGTTTTTGTCAGTACCTACCTGCCCGTGCCGGGAGTAGTTTATCTGTAGTGATTTTTCTTATCCTCAATTCCTTGTCAAAACTTGATTTTTATATGATTAATAGGTAAACATTCACAATGGAAACACATTGGGACGATTATAAGACAAAAGTAGTTTTCGTCAGTACCTACCTGCCTGTGCCGGGAGTATTTTCTGTAGTGATTTTTTCATATCCTCAATTCGTTGTCAAAACTTGATTTTTATATGATTAATAGGTAAACATTCACAATGGAAACACATTGGGACGATTATAAGACAAAAGTAGTTTTCGTCAGTATCTACCTGCCCGTGCAGGGAGTAGTTTCTGTAGTGATTTTTTCATATCCTCAATTTATTGTCAAAACTTGATTTTTATATGATTAATAGGTAAACATTCACAATGAAAACACATTGGGACGATTATAAGACAAAAGTAGTTTTTGTCAGTACCTACCTGCCCGTGCCGGGAGTAGTTTATCTGTAGTGATTTTTCTTATCCTCAATTCCTTGTCAAAACTTGATTTTTATATGATTAATAGGTAAACATTCACAATGGAAACACATTTGGACGATTATAAGACAAAAGAAGTTTTCGTCAGTACCTACCTGCCCGTGCCAGGAGTAGTTTCTGTAGTGATTTTTTCATATCCTCAATTCTTTGTCAAAACTTGATTTTTATATGATTAATAGGTAAACATTCACAATGGAAACACATTGGGACGATTATAAGACAAAAGTAGTTTTCGTCAGTACCTACCTGCCCGTGCCAGGAGTAGTTTCTGTAGTGATTTTTTCATATCCTCAATTCTTTGTCAAAACTTGATTTTTATATGATTAATAGGTAAACATTCACAATGGAAACACATTGGGACGATTACAAGATTAAAGTTGTTTTCGTCAGTACCTACCTGCTCGTGCCAGGAGTAGTTTCTGTAGTGATTTTTTCATATCCTCAATTCTTTGTCAAAACTTGATTTGTATATGATTAATAGGTAAACATTCACAATGGAAACACATTTGGACGATTATAAGACAAAAGTAGTTTTCGTCAGTACCTACCTGCCCGTGCAGGGAGTAGTTTCTGTAGTGATTTTTTCATATCCTCAATTTATTGTCAAAACTTGATTTTTATATGATTAATAGGTAAACATTCACAATGGAAACACATTTGGACGATTATAAGACAAAAGTAGTTTTCGTCAGTACCTACCCGCCCGTGCCGGGAGTAGTTTCTGTAGTGATTTTTTCATATCCTCAATTCCTTGTCAAAACTTGATTTTTATATGATTAATAGGTAAACATTCACAATGGAAACACATTGGGACGATTATAAGACAAAAGTAGTTTTCGTCAGTATCTACCTGCCCGTGCAGGGAGTAGTTTCTGTAGTGATTTTTTCATATCCTCAATTTATTGTCAAAACTTGATTTTTCTATGATTAATAGGTAAACATTCACAATGGAAACACATTGGGACGATTATAAGACAAAAGTAGTTTTCGTCAGTACCTACCTGCCCGTGCCGGGAGTAGTTTCTGTAGTGATTTTTTCATATCCTCAATTCCTTGTCAAAACTTGATTTTTATATGATTAATAGGTAAACATTCACAATGGAAACACATTGGGACGATTATAAGACAAAAGTAGTTTTCGTCAGTACCTACCTGCCTGTGCCGGGAGTATTTTCTGTAGTGATTTTTTCATATCCTCAATTCGTTGTCAAAACTTGATTTTTATATGATTAATAGGTAAACATTCACAATGGAAACACATTGGGACGATTATAAGACAAAAGTAGTTTTCGTCAGTATCTACCTGCCCGTGCAGGGAGTAGTTTCTGTAGTGATTTTTTCATATCCTCAATTTATTGTCAAAACTTGATTTTTATATGATTAATAGGTAAACATTCACAATGAAAACACATTGGGACGATTATAAGACAAAAGAAGTTTTCGTCAGTACCTACCTGCCCGTGCCAGGAGTAGTTTTCTGTAGTGATTTTTTCATATCATCAATTCTTTGTCAAAACTTGATTTTTATATGATTAATAGGTAAACATTCAGAATGGAAACACATTGGGACGATTATAAGACAAAAGTAGTTTTCGTCAGTACCTACCTGCCCGTGCCAGGAGTAGTTTCTGTAGTGATTTTTTCATATCCTCAATTCTTTGTCAAAACTTGATTTTTATATGATTAATAGGTAAACATTCACAATGGAAACACATTGGGACGATTACAAGATTAAAGTTGTTTTCGTCAGTACCTACCTGCTCGTGCCAGGAGTAGTTTCTGTAGTGATTTTTTCATATCCTCAATTCTTTGTCAAAACTTGATTTGTATATGATTAATAGGTAAACATTCACAATGGAAACACATTGGGACGATTATAAGACAAAAGTAGTTTTCGTCATTACCTACCTGCCCGTGCAGGGAGTAGTTTCTATAGTGATTTTTTCATATCCTCAATTTATTGTCAAAACTTGATTTTTATATGATTAATAGGTAAACATTCACAATGGAAACACATTTGGACGATTAAAAGACAAAAGTAGTTTTCGTCAGTACCTACCCGCCCGTGCCGGGAGTAGTTTCTGTAGTGATTTTTTCATATCCTCAATTCGTTGTCAAAACTTGATTTTTATATGATTAATAGGTAAACATTCACAATGGAAACACATTGGGACGATTATAAGACAAAAGTAGTTTTCGTCAGTATCTACCTGCCCGTGCAGGGAGTAGTTTCTGTAGTGATTTTTTCATATCCTCAATTTATTGTCAAAACTTGATTTTTATATGATTAATAGGTAAACATTCACAATGAAAACACATTGGGACGATTATAAGACAAAAGGAGTTTTTGTCAGTACCTACCTGCCCGTGCCGGGAGTAGTTTATCTGTAGTGATTTTTCTTATCCTCAATTCCTTGTCAAAACTTGATTTTTATATGATTAATAGGTAAACATTCACAATGGAAACACATTGGGACGATTATAAGACAAAAGTAGTTTTCGTCAGTACCTACCTGCCCATGCCAGGAGTAGTTTCTGTAGTGATTTTTTCATATCCTCAATTCTTTGTCAAAACTTGATTTTTATATGATTAATAGGTAAACATTCACAATGAAAACACATTGGGACGATTATAAGACAAAAGTAGTTTTCGTCAGTACCTAACTGCCCGTGCCAGGAGTAGTTTCTGTAGTGATTTTTTCATATCCTCAATTCTTTGTAAAAACTTGATTTTTATATGATTAATAGGTAAACATTCACAATGGAAACACATTTGGACGATTATAAGACAAAAGTAGTTTTCGTCAGTACCTACCTGCCCGTGCAGGGAGTAGTTTCTGTAGTGATTTTTTCATATCCTCAATTTATTGTCAAAACTTGATTTTTATATGATTAATAGGTAAACATTCACAATGGAAACACATTTGGACGATTATAAGACAAAAGAAGTTTTCGTCAGTACCTACCTGCCCGTGCCAGGAGTAGTTTCTGTAGTGATTTTTTCATATCATCAATTCTTTGTCAAAACTTGATTTTTATATGATTAATAGGTAAACATTCACAATGGAAACACATTGGGACGATTATAAGACAAAAGTAGTTTTCGTCAGTACCTACCTGCCCGTGCCAGGAGTAGTTTCTGTAGTGATTTTTTCATATCCTCAATTCTTTGTCAAAACTTGATTTTAATATGATTAATAGGTAAACATTCACAATGGAAACACATTGGGACGATTACAAGATTAAAGTTGTTTTCGTCAGTACCTACCTGCTCGTGCCAGGAGTAGTTTCTGTAGTGATTTTTTCATATCCTCAATTCTTTGTCAAAACTTGATTTGTATATGATTAATAGGTAAACATTCACAATGGAAACACATTGGGACGATTATAAGACAAAAGTAGTTTTCGTCAGTATCTACCTGCCCGTGCAGGGAGTAGTTTCTGTAGTGATTTTTTCATATCCTCAATTTATTGTCAAAACTTGATTTTTATATGATTAATAGGTAAACATTCACAATGAAAACACATTGGGACGATTAAAAGACAAAAGTAGTTTTTGTCAGTACCTACCTGCCCGTGCCGGGAGTAGTTTATCTGTAGTGATTTTTCTTATCCTCAATTCCTTGTCAAAACTTGATTTTTATATGATTAATAGGTAAACATTCACAATGGAAACACATTTGGACGATTATAAGACAAAAGAAGTTTTCGTCAGTACCTACCTGCCCGTGCCAGGAGTAGTTTCTGTAGTGATTTTTTCATATCCTCAATTCTTTGTCAAAACTTGATTTTTATATGATTAATAGGTAAACATTCACAATGGAAACACATTGGGACGATTATAAGACAAAAGTAGTTTTCGTCAGTACCTACCTGCCCGTGCCAGGAGTAGTTTCTGTAGTGATTTTTTCATATCCTCAATTCTTTGTCAAAACTTGATTTTTATATGATTAATAGGTAAACATTCACAATGGAAACACATTGGGACGATTACAAGATTAAAGTTGTTTTCGTCAGTACCTACCTGCTCGTGCCAGGAGTAGTTTCTGTAGTGATTTTTTCATATCCTCAATTCCTTGTCAAAACTTGATTTTTATATGATTAATAGGTAAACATTCACAATGGAAACACATTTGGACGATTATAAGACAAAAGAAGTTTTCGTCAGTACCTACCTGCCCGTGCCAGGAGTAGTTTCTGTAGTGATTTTTTCATATCATCAATTCTTTGTCAAAACTTGATTTTTATATGATTAATAGGTAAACATTCACAATGGAAACACATTGGGACGATTATAAGACAAAAGTAGTTTTCGTCAGTACCTACCTGCCCGTGCCAGGAGTAGTTTCTGTAGTGATTTTTTCATATCCTCAATTCTTTGTCAAAACTTGATTTTTATATGATTAATAGGTAAACATTCACAATGGAAACACATTGGGACGATTACAAGATTAAAGTTGTTTTAGTCAGTACCTACCTGCTCGTGCCAGGAGTAGTTTCTGTAGTGATTTTTTCATATCCTCAATTCTTTGTCAAAACTTGATTTGTATATGATTAATAGGTAAACATTCACAATGGAAACACATTGGGACGATTATAAGACAAAAGTAGTTTTCGTCATTACCTACCTGCCCGTGCAGGGAGTAGTTTCTGTAGTGATTTTTTCATATCCTCAATTTATTGTCAAAACTTGATTTTTATATGATTAATAGGTAAACATTCACAATGGAAACACATTTGGACGATTATAAGACAAAAGTAGTTTTCGTCAGTACCTACCCGCCCGTGCCGGGAGTAGTTTCTGTAGTGATTTTTTCATATCCTCAATTCGTTGTCAAAACTTGATTTTTATATGATTAATAGGTAAACATTCACAATGGAAACACATTGGGACGATTATAAGACAAAAGTAGTTTTCGTCAGTATCTACCTGCCCGTGCAGGGAGTAGTTTCTGTAGTGATTTTTTCATATCCTCAATTTATTGTCAAAACTTGATTTTTATATGATTAATAGGTAAACATTCACAATGGAAACACATTGGGACGATTATAAGACAAAAGTAGTTTTCGTCAGTACCTACCTGCCCGTGCCGGGAGTAGTTTCTGTAGTGATTTTTTCATATCCTCAATTCCTTGTCAAAACTTGATTTTTATATGATTAATAGGTAAACATTCACAATGGAAACACATTGGGACGATTATAAGACAAAAGTAGTTTTCGTCAGTACCTACCTGCCTGTGCCGGGAGTATTTTCTGTAGTGATTTTTTCATATCCTCAATTCGTTGTCAAAACTTGATTTTTATATGATTAATAGGTAAACATTCACAATGGAAACACATTGGGACGATTATAAGACAAAAGTAGTTTTCGTCAGTATCTACCTGCCCGTGCAGGGAGTAGTTTCTGTAGTGATTTTTTCATATCCTCAATTTATTGTCAAAACTTGATTTTTATATGATTAATAGGTAAACATTCACAATGAAAACACATTGGGACGATTAAAAGACAAAAGTAGTTTTCGTCTGTACCTAACTGCCCGTGCCGGGAGTAGTTTATCTGTAGTGATTTTTCTTATCCTCAATTCCTTGTCAAAACTTGATTTTTATATGATTAATAGGTAAACATTCACAATGGAAACACATTTGGACGATTATAAGACAAAAGAAGTTTTCGTCAGTACCTACCTGCCCGTGCCAGGAGTAGTTTCTGTAGTGATTTTTTCATATCCTCAATTCTTTGTCAAAACTTGATTTTTATATGATTAATAGGTAAACATTCACAATGGAAACACATTGGGACGATTATAAGACAAAAGTAGTTTTCGTCAGTACCTACCTGCCCGTGCCAGGAGTAGTTTCTGTAGTGATTTTTTCATATCCTCAATTCTTTGTCAAAACTTGATTTGTATATGATTAATAGGTAAACATTCACAATGGAAACACATTGGGACGATTACAAGATTAAAGTTGTTTTCGTCAGTACCTACCTGCTCGTGCCAGGAGTAGTTTCTGTAGTGATTTTTTCATATCCTCAATTCCTTGTCAAAACTTGATTTTTATATGATTAATAGGTAAACATTCACAATGGAAACACATCGGGACGATTATAAGACAAAAGTAGTTTTCGTCAGTACCTACCTGCCTGTGCCGGGAGTATTTTCTGTAGTGATTTTTTCATATCCTCAATTCGTTGTCAAAACTTGATTTTTATATGATTAATAGGTAAACATTCACAATGGAAACACATTGGGACGATTATAAGACAAAAGTAGTTTTCGTCAGTATCTACCTGCCCGTGCAGGGAGTAGTTTCTGTAGTGATTTTTTCATATCCTCAATTTATTGTCAAAACTTGATTTTTATATGATTAATAGGTAAACATTCACAATGAAAACACATTGGGACGATTATAAGACAAAAGTAGTTTTTGTCAGTACCTACCTGCCCGTGCCGGGAGTAGTTTATCTGTAGTGATTTTTCTTATCCTCAATTCCTTGTCAAAACTTGATTTTTATATGATTAATAGGTAAACATTCACAATGGAAACACATTGGGACGATTATAAGACAAAAGTAGTTTCCGTCAGTACCTACCTGCCCGTGCCGGGAGTAGTTTCTGTAGTGATTTTTTCATATCCTCAATTCCTTGTCAAAACTTGATTTTTATATGATTAATAGGTAAACATTCACAATGGAAACACATTGGGACGATTATAAGACAAAAGTAGTTTTCGTCAGTACCTACCTGCCCGTGCCGGGAGTAGTTTCTGTAGTGATTTTTTCATATCCTCAATTCCTTGTCAAAACTTGATTTTTATATGATTAATAGGTAAACATTCACAATGGAAACACATTGGGACGATCACAAGATTAAAGTTGTTTTCGTCAGTACCTACCTGCTCGTGCCAGGAGTAGTTTCTGTAGTGATTTTTTCATTTCCTCAATTCTTTGTCAAAACTTGATGTGTATATGATTAATAGGTAAACATTCACAATGGAAACACATTGGGACGATTATAAGACAAAAGTAGTTTTCGTCAGTACCTACCTGCTCGTGCCAGGAGTAGTTTCTGTAGTGATTTTTTCATTTCCTCAATTCTTTGTCAAAACTTGATGTGTATATGATTAATAGGTAAACATTCACAATGGAAACACATTGGGACGATTATAAGACAAAAGTAGTTATTGTCAGTACCTACCTGCCCATGCCGGGAGTAGTTTATCTGTAGTGATTTTACTTATCCTCAATTCCTTGTCAAAACTTGATTTTTATATGATTAATAGGTAAACATTCACAATGGAAACACATTGGGACGATTATAAGACAAAAGTAGTTTTCGTCAGTACCTACCTGCCCGTGCCGGGAGTAGTTTCTGTAGTGATTTTTTCATATCCTCAATTCCTTGTCAAAACTTGATTTTTATATGATTAATAGGTAAACATTCACAATGGAAACACATTGGGACGATTATAAGACAAAAGTAGTTTTCGTCAGTACCTACCTGCCCGTGCCGGGAGTAGTTTCTGTAGTGATTTTTTCATATCCTCAATTCCTTGTCAAAACTTGATTTTTATATGATTAATAGGTAAACATTCACAATGGAAACACATTGGGACGATCACAAGATTAAAGTTGTTTTCGTCAGTACCTACCTGCTCGTGCCAGGAGTAGTTTCTGTAGTGATTTTTTCATTTCCTCAATTCTTTGTCAAAACTTGATTTGTATATGATTAATAGGTAAACATTCACAATGGAAACACATTGGGACGATTATAAGACAAAAGTAGTTTTCGTCAGTACCTACCTGCCCGTGCCGGGAGTAGTTTCTGTAGTGATTTTTTCATATCCTCAATTCCTTGTCAAAACTTGATTTTTATATGATTAATAGGTAAACATTCACAATGGAAACACATTGGGACGATTATAAGACAAAAGTAGTTTTCGTCAGTACCTACCTGCCTGTGCCGGGAGTATTTTCTGTAGTGATTTTTTCATATCCTCAATTTGTTGTCAAAACTTGATTTTTATATGATTAATAGGTAAACATTCACAATGGAAACACATTGGGACGATTATAAGACAAAAGTAGTTTTCGTCAGTATCTACCTGCCCGTGCAGGGAGTAGTTTCTGTAGTGATTTTTTCATATCCTCAATTTATTGTCAAAACTTGATTTTTATATGATTAATAGGTAAACATTCACAATGGAAACACATTTGGACGATTATAAGACAAAAGAAGTTTTCGTCAGTACCTACCTGCCCGTGCCAGGAGTAGTTTCTGTAGTGATTTTTTCATATCATTAATTCTTTGTCAAAACTTGATTTTTATATGATTAATAGGTAAACATTCACAATGGATACACATTGGGACGATTATAAGACAAAAGTAGTTTTCGTCAGTACCTACCTGCCCGTGCCAGGAGTAGTTTCTGTAGTGATTTTTTCATATCCTCAATTCTTTGTCAAAACTTGATTTTTATATGATTAATAGGTAAACATTCACAATGGAAACACATTGGGACGATTACAAGATTAAAGTTGTTTTCGTCAGTACCTACCTGCTCGTGCCAGGAGTAGTTTCTGTAGTGATTTTTTCATATCCTCAATTCTTTGTCAAAACTTGATTTGTATATGATTAATAGGTAAACATTCACAATGGAAACACATTGGGACGATTATAAGACAAAAGTAGTTTTCGTCATTACCTACCTGCCCGTGCAGGGAGTAGTTTCTGTAGTGATTTTTTCATATCCTCAATTTATTGTCAAAACTTGATTTTTATATGATTAATAGGTAAACATTCACAATGGAAACACATTTGGACGATTATAAGACAAAAGTAGTTTTCGTCAGTACCTACCCGCCCGTGCCGGGATTAGTTTCTGTAGTGATTTTTTCATATCCTCAATTCCTTGTCAAAACTTGATTTTTATATGATTAATAAGTAAACATTCACAATGGAAACACATTGGGACGATTATAAGACAAAAGTAGTTTTCGTCAGTATCTACCTGCCCGTGCAGGGAGTAGTTTCTGTAGTGATTTTTTCATATCCTCAATTTATTGTCAAAACTTGATTTTTATATGATTAATAGGTAAACATTCACAATGGAAACACATTGGGACGATTATAAGACAAAAGTAGTTTTCGTCAGTACCTACCTGCCCGTGCCGGGAGTAGTTTCTGTAGTGATTTTTTCATATCCTCAATTCCTTGTCAAAACTTGATTTTTATATGATTAATAGGTAAACATTCACAATGGAAACACATTGGGACGATTATAAGACAAAAGTAGTTTTCGTCAGTACCTACCTGCCTGTGCCGGGAGTATTTTCTGTAGTGATTTTTTCATATCCTCAATTCGTTGTCAAAACTTGATTTTTATATGATTAATAGGTAAACATTCACAATGGAAACACATTGGGACGATTATAAGACAAAAGTAGTTTTCGTCAGTATCTACCTGCCCGTGCAGGTTTCTGTAGTGATTTTTTCATATCCTCAATTTATTGTCAAAACTTGATTTTTATATGATTAATAGGTAAACATTCACAATGAAAACACATTGGGACGATTATAAGACAAAAGTAGTTTTTGTCAGTACCTACCTGCCCGTGCCGGGAGTAGTTTATCTGTAGTGATTTTTCTTATCCTCAATTCCTTGTCAAAACTTGATTTTTATATGATTAATAGGTAAACATTCACAATGGAAACACATTGGGACGATTATAAGACAAAAGTAGTTTTCGTCAGTACCTACCTGCCTGTGCCGGGAGTATTTTCTGTAGTGATTTTTTCATATCCTCAATTCGTTGTCAAAACTTGATTTTTATATGATTAATAGGTAAACATTCACAATGGAAACACATTGGGACGATTATAAGACAAAAGTAGTTTTCGTCAGTATCTACCTGCCCGTGCAGGGAGTAGTTTCTGTAGTGATTTTTTCATATCCTCAATTTATTGTCAAAACTTGATTTTTATATGATTAATAGGTAAACATTCACAATGAAAACACATTGGGACGATTATAAGACAAAAGTAGTTTTTGTCAGTACCTACCTGCCCGTGCCGGGAGTAGTTTATCTGTAGTGATTTTTCTTATCCTCAATTCCTTGTCAAAACTTGATTTTTATATGATTAATAGGTAAACATTCACAATGGAAACACATTGGGACGATTATAAGACAAAAGTAGTTTTCGTCAGTACCTACCTGCCCGTGCCGGGAGTAGTTTCTGTAGTGATTTTTTCATATCCTCAATTCCTTGTCAAAACTTGATTTTTATATGATTAATAGGTAAACATTCACAATGGAAACACATTGGGACGATTATAAGACAAAAGTAGTTTTTGTCAGTACCTACCTGCCCGTGCCGGGAGTAGTTTATCTGTAGTGATTTTACTTATCCTCAATTCCTTGTCAAAACTTGATTTTTATATGATTAATAGGTAAACATTCACAATGGAAACACATTGGGACGATTATAAGACAAAAGTAGTTTTCGTCAGTACCTACCTGCCCGTGCCGGGAGTAGTTTCTGTAGTGATTTTTTCATATCCTCAATTCCTTGTCAAAACTTGATTTTTATATGATTAATAGGTAAACATTCACAATGGAAACACATTGGGACGATTATAAGACAAAAGTAGTTTTCGTCAGTACCTACCTGCCCGTGCCAGGAGTAGTTTCTGTAGTGATTTTTTCATATCCTCAATTCCTTGTCAAAACTTGATTTTTATATGATTAATAGGTAAACATTCACAATGGAAACACATTGGGACGATCACAAGATTAAAGTTGTTTTCGTCAGTACCTACCTGCTCGTGCCAGGAGTAGTTTCTGTAGTGATTTTTTCATTTCCTCAATTCTTTGTCAAAACTTGATTTGTATATGATTAATAGGTAAACATTCACAATGGAAACACATTGGGACGATTATAAGACAAAAGTAGTTTTCGTCAGTACCTACCTGCCCGTGCCGGGAGTAGTTTCTGTAGTGATTTTTTCATATCCTCAATTCCTTGTCAAAACTTGATTTTTATATGATTAATAGGTAAACATTCACAATGGAAACACATTGGGACGATTATAAGACAAAAGTAGTTATCGTCAGTACCTACCTGCCCGTGCCGGGAGTAGTTTCTGTAGTGATTTTTTCATATCCTCAATTCCTTGTCAAAACTTGATTTTTATATGATTAATAGGTAAACATTCACAATGGAAACACATTGGGACGATCACAAGATTAAAGTTGTTTTGGTCAGTACCTACCTGCTCGTGCCAGGAGTAGTTTCTGTAGTGATTTTTTCATTTCCTCAATTCTTTGTCAAAACTTGATGTGTATATGATTAATAGGTAAACATTCACAATGGAAACACATTGGGACGATTATAAGACAAAAGTAGTTTTTGTCAGTACCTACCTGCCCGTGCCGGGAGTAGTTTATCTGTAGTGATTTTACTTATCCTCAATTCCTTGTCAAAACTTGATTTTTATATGATTAATACGTAAACATTCACAATGGAAACACATTGGGACGATTATAAGACAAAAGTAGTTTTCGTCAGTACCTACCTGCCCGTGCCGGGAGTAGTTTCTGTAGTGATTTTTTCATATCCTCAATTCCTTGTCAAAACTTGATTTTTATATGATTAATAGGTAAACATTCACAATGGAAACACATTGGGACGATTATAAGACAAAAGTAGTTTTCGTCAGTACCTACCTGCCCGTGCCGGGAGTAGTTTCTGTAGTGATTTTTTCATATCCTCAATTCCTTGTCAAAACTTGATTTTTATATGATTAATAGGTAAACATTCACAATGGAAACACATTGGGACGATCACAAGATTAAAGTTGTTTTCGTCAGTACCTACCTGCTCGTGCCAGGAGTAGTTTCTGTAGTGATTTTTTCATTTCCTCAATTCTTTGTCAAAACTTGATTTGTATATGATTAATAGGTAAACATTCACAATGGAAACACATTGGGACGATTATAAGACAAAAGTAGTTTTCGTCAGTACCTACCTGCCTGTGCCGGGAGTATTTTCTGTAGTGATTTTTTCATATCCTCAATTCGTTGTCAAAACTTGATTTTTATATGATTAATAGGTAAACATTCACAATGGAAACACATTGGGACGATTATAAGACAAAAGTAGTTTTCGTCAGTATCTACCTGCCCGTGCAGGGAGTAGTTTCTGTAGTGATTTTTTCATATCCTCAATTTATTGTCAAAACTTGATTTTTATATGATTAATAGGTAAACATTCACAATGGAAACACATTTGGACGATTATAAGACAAAAGAAGTTTTCGTCAGTACCTACCTGCCCGTGCCAGGAGTAGTTTCTGTAGTGATTTTTTCATATCATTAATTCTTTGTCAAAACTTGATTTTTATATGATTAATAGGTAAACATTCACAATGGATACACATTGGGACGATTATAAGACAAAAGTAGTTTTCGTCAGTACCTACCTGCCCGTGCCAGGAGTAGTTTCTGTAGTGATTTTTTCATATCCTCAATTCTTTGTCAAAACTTGATTTTTATATGATTAATAGGTAAACATTCACAATGGAAACACATTGGGACGATTACAAGATTAAAGTTGTTTTCGTCAGTACCTACCTGCTCGTGCCAGGAGTAGTTTCTGTAGTGATTTTTTCATATCCTCAATTCCTTGTCAAAACTTGATTTTTATATGATTAATAGGTAAACATTCACAATGGAAACACATTGGGACGATTATAAGACAAAAGTAGTTTTCGTCATTACCTACCTGCCCGTGCAGGGAGTAGTTTCTGTAGTGATTTTTTCATATCCTCAATTTATTGTCAAAACTTGATTTTTATATGATTAATAGGTAAACATTCACAATGGAAACACATTTGGACGATTATAAGACAAAAGTAGTTTTCGTCAGTACCTACCCGCCCGTGCCGGGAGTAGTTTCTGTAGTGATTTTTTCATATCCTCAATTCGTTGTCAAAACTTGATTTTTATATGATTAATAGGTAAACATTCACAATGGAAACACATTGGGACGATTATAAGACAAAAGTAGTTTTCGTCAGTATCTACCTGCCCGTGCAGGGAGTAGTTTCTGTAGTGATTTTTTCATATCCTCAATTTATTGTCAAAACTTGATTTTTATATGATTAATAGGTAAACATTCACAATGGAAACACATTGGGACGATTATAAGACAAAAGTAGTTTTCGTCAGTACCTACCTGCCCGTGCCGGGAGTAGTTTCTGTAGTGATTTTTTCATATCCTCAATTCCTTGTCAAAACTTGATTTTTATATGATTAATAGGTAAACATTCACAATGGAAACACATTGGGACGATTATAAGACAAAAGTAGTTTTCGTCAGTACCTACCTGCCTGTGCCGGGAGTATTTTCTGTAGTGATTTTTTCATATCCTCAATTCGTCGTCAAAACTTGATTTTTATATGATTAATAGGTAAACATTCACAATGGAAACACATTGGGACGATTATAAGACAAAAGTAGTTTTCGTCAGTATCTACCTGCCCGTGCAGGGAGTAGTTTCTGTAGTGATTTTTTCATATCCTCAATTTATTGTCAAAACTTGATTTTTATATGATTAATAGGTAAACATTCACAATGAAAACACATTGGGACGATTATAAGACAAAAGTAGTTTTTGTCAGTACCTACCTGCCCGTGCCGGGAGTAGTTTATCTGTAGTGATTTTTCTTATCCTCAATTCCTTGTCAAAACTTGATTTTTATATGATTAATAGGTAAACATTCACAATGGAAACACATTGGGACGATTATAAGACAAAAGTAGTTTTCGTCAGTACCTACCTGCCCGTGCCGGGAGTAGTTTCTGTAGTGATTTTTTCATATCCTCAATTCCTTGTCAAAACTTGATTTTTATATGATTAATAGGTAAACATTCACAATGGAAACACATTGGGACGATTATAAGACAAAAGTAGTTTTCGTCAGTACCTACCTGCCCGTGCCGGGAGTAGTTTCTGTAGTGATTTTTTCATATCCTCAATTCCTTGTCAAAACTTGATTTTTATATGATTAATAGGTAAACATTCACAATGGAAACACATTGGGACGATTATAAGACAAAAGTAGTTTTCGTCAGTACCTACCTGCCTGTGCCAGGAGTAGTTTCTGTAGTGATTTTTTCATTTTCTCAATTCTTTGTCAAAACTTGATTTGTATATGATTAATAGGTAAACATTCACAATGGAAACACATTGGGACGATTATAAGACAAAAGTAGTTTTCGTCAGTACCTACCTGCCTGTGCCGGGAGTATTTTCTGTAGTGATTTTTTCATATCCTCAATTCGTTGTCAAAACTTGATTTTTATATGATTAATAGGTAAACATTCACAATGGAAACACATTGGGACGATTATAAGACAAAAGTAGTTTTCGTCAGTATCTACCTGCCCATGCAGGGAGTAGTTTCTGTAGTGATTTTTTCATATCCTCAATTTATTGTCAAAACTTGATTTTTATATGATTAATAGGTAAACATTCACAATGAAAACACATTGGGACGATTATAAGACAAAAGTAGTTTTTGTCAGTACCTACCTGCCCGTGCCGGGAGTAGTTTATCTGTAGTGATTTTACTTATCCTCAATTCCTTGTCAAAACTTGATTTTTATATGATTAATAGGTAAACATTCACAATGGAAACACATTGGGACGATTATAAGACAAAAGTAGTTTTCGTCAGTACCTACCTGCCCGTGCCGGGAGTAGTTTCTGTAGTGATTTTTTCATATCCTCAATTCCTTGTCAAAACTTGATTTTTATATGATTAATAGGTAAACATTCACAATGGAAACACATTGGGACGATTATAAGACAAAAGTAGTTTTCGTCAGTACCTACCTGCCCGTGCCAGGAGTAGTTTCTGTAGTGATTTTTTCATATCCTCAATTCCTTGTCAAAACTTGATTTTTATATGATTAATAGGTAAACATTCACAATGGAAACACATTGGGACGATCACAAGATTAAAGTTGTTTTCGTCAGTACCTACCTGCTCGTGCCAGGAGTAGTTTCTGTAGTGATTTTTTCATTTCCTCAATTCTTTGTCAAAACTTGATTTGTATATGATTAATAGGTAAACATTCACAATGGAAACACATTGGGACGATTATAAGACAAAAGTAGTTTTCGTCAGTACCTACCTGCCCGTGCCGGGAGTAGTTTCTGTAGTGATTTTTTCATATCCTCAATTCCTTGTCAAAACTTGATTTTTATATGATTAATAGGTAAACATTCACAATGGAAACACATTGGGACGATTATAAGACAAAAGTAGTTTTCGTCAGTACCTACCTGCCCGTGCCGGGAGTAGTTTCTGTAGTGATTTTTTCATATCCTCAATTCCTTGTCAAAACTTGATTTTTATATGATTAATAGGTAAACATTCACAATGGAAACACATTGGGACGATCACAAGATTAAAGTTGTTTTCGTCAGTACCTACCTGCTCGTGCCAGGAGTAGTTTCTGTAGTGATTTTTTCATTTCCTCAATTCTTTGTCCAAACTTGATGTGTATATGATTAATAGGTAAACATTCACAATGGAAACACATTGGGACGATTATAAGACAAAAGTAGTTTTTGTCAGTACCTACCTGCCCGTGCCGGGAGTAGTTTATCTGTAGTGATTTTACTTATCCTCAATTCCTTGTCAAAACTTGATTTTTATATGATTAATAGGTAAACATTCACAATGGAAACACATTGGGACGATTATAAGACAAAAGTAGTTTTCGTCAGTACCTACCTGCCCGTGCCGGGAGTAGTTTCTGTAGTGATTTTTTCATATCCTCAATTCCTTGTCAAAACTTGATTTTTATATGATTAATAGGTAAACATTCACAATGGAAACACATTTGGACGATTATAAGACAAAAGAAGTTTTCGTCAGTACCTACCTGCCCGTGCAGGGAGTAGTTTCTGTAGTGATTTTTTCATATCCTCAATTCCTTGTCAAAACTTGATTTTTATATGATTAATAGGTAAACATTCACAATGGAAACACATTTGGACGATTATAAGACAAAAGAAGTTTTCGTCAGTACCTACCTGCCCGTGCCAGGAGTAGTTTCTGTAGTGATTTTTTCATATCATTAATTCTTTGTCAAAACTTGATTTTTATATGATTAATAGGTAAACATTCACAATGGATACACATTGGGACGATTATAAGACAAAAGTAGTTTTCGTCAGTACCTACCTGCCCGTGCCAGGAGTAGTTTCTGTAGTGATTTTTTCATATCCTCAATTCTTTGTCAAAACTTGATTTTTATATGATTAATAGGTAAACATTCACAATGGAAACACATTGGGACGATTACAAGATTAAAGTTGTTTTCGTCAGTACCTACCTGCCCGTGCCAGGAGTAGTTTCTGTAGTGATTTTTTCATATCCTCAATTCTTTGTCAAAACTTGATTTTTATATGATTAATAGGTAAACATTCACAATGGAAACACATTGGGACGATTACAAGATTAAAGTTGTTTTCGTCAGTACCTACCTGCTCGTGCCAGGAGTAGTTTCTGTAGTGATTTTTTCATATCCTCAATTCTTTGTCAAAACTTGATTTGTATATGATTAATAGGTAAACATTCACAATGGAAACACATTGGGACGATTATAAGACAAAAGTAGTTTTCGTCAGTACCTACCCGCCCGTGCCGGGAGTAGTTTCTGTAGTGATTTTTTCATATCCTCAATTCGTTGTCAAAACTTGATTTTTATATGATTAATAGGTAAACATTCACAATGGAAACACATTGGGACGATTATAAGACAAAAGTAGTTTTCGTCAGTATCTACCTGCCCGTGCAGGGAGTAGTTTCTGTAGTGATTTTTTCATATCCTCAATTTGTTGTCAAAACTTGATTTTTATATGATTAATAGGTAAACATTCACAATGAAAACACATTGGGACGATTATAAGACAAAAGAAGTTTTCGTCAGTACCTACCTGCCCGTGCCAGGAGTAGTTTCTGTAGTGATTTTTTCATATCATCAATTCTTTGTCAAAACTTGATTTTTATATGATTCATAGGTAAACATTCAGAATGGAAACACATTGGGACGATTATAAGACAAAAGTAGTTTTCGTCAGTACCTACCTGCCCGTGCCAGGAGTAGTTTCTGTAGTGATTTTTTCATATCCTCAATTCTTTGTCAAAACTTGATTTTTATATGATTAATAGGTAAACATTCACAATGGAAACACATTGGGACGATTATAAGACAAAAGTAGTTTTCGTCAGTATCTACCTGCCCGTGCAGGGAGTAGTTTCTGTAGTGATTTTTTCATATCCTCAATTTATTGTCAAAACTTGATTTTTATATGATTAATAGGTAAACATTCACAATGAAAACACATCGGGACGATTATAAGACAAAAGTAGTTTTTGTCAGTACCTACCTGCCCGTGCCGGGAGTAGTTTATCTGTAGTGATTTTTCTTATCCTCAATTCCTTGTCAAAACTTGATTTTTATATGATTAATAGGTAAACATTCACAATGGAAACACATTGGGACGATTATAAGACAAAAGTAGTTTTCGTCAGTACCTACCTGCCTGTGCCGGGAGTATTTTCTGTAGTGATTTTTTCATATCCTCAATTCGTTGTCAAAACTTGATTTTTATATGATTAATAGGTAAACATTCACAATGGAAACACATTGGGACGATTATAAGACAAAAGTAGTTTTCGTCAGTATCTACCTGCCCGTGCAGGGAGTAGTTTCTGTAGTGATTTTTTCATATCCTCAATTTATTGTCAAAACTTGATTTTTATATGATTAATAGGTAAACATTCACAATGAAAACACATTGGGACGATTATAAGACAAAAGTAGTTTTTGTCAGTACCTACCTGCCCGTGCCGGGAGTAGTTTATCTGTAGTGATTTTTCTTATCCTCAATTCCTTGTCAAAACTTGATTTTTATATGATTAATAGGTAAACATTCACAATGGAAACACATTTGGACGATTATAAGACAAAAGAAGTTTTCGTCAGTACCTACCTGCCCGTGCCAGGAGTAGTTTCTGTAGTGATTTTTTCATATCCTCAATTCTTTGTCAAAACTTGATTTTTATATGATTAATAGGTAAACATTCACAATGGAAACACATTGGGACGATTATAAGACAAAAGTAGTTTTCGTCAGTACCTACCTGCCCGTGCCAGGAGTAGTTTCTGTAGTGATTTTTTCATATCCTCAATTCTTTGTCAAAACTTGATTTTTATATGATTAATAGGTAAACATTCACAATGGAAACACATTGGGACGATTACAAGATTAAAGTTGTTTTCGTCAGTACCTACCTGCTCGTGCCAGGAGTAGTTTCTGTAGTGATTTTTTCATATCCTCAATTCTTTGTCAAAACTTGATTTGTATATGATTAATAGGTAAACATTCACAATGGAAACACATTTGGACGATTATAAGACAAAAGTAGTTTTCGTCAGTACCTACCTGCCCGTGCAGGGAGTAGTTTCTGTAGTGATTTTTTCATATCCTCAATTTATTGTCAAAACTTGATTTTTATATGATTAATAGGTAAACATTCACAATGGAAACACATTTGGACGATTATAAGACAAAAGTAGTTTTCGTCAGTACCTACCCGCCCGTGCCGGGAGTAGTTTCTGTAGTGATTTTTTCATATCCTCAATTCCTTGTCAAAACTTGATTTTTATATGATTAATAGGTAAACATTCACAATGGAAACACATTGGGACGATTATAAGACAAAAGTAGTTTTCGTCAGTATCTACCTGCCCGTGCAGGGAGTAGTTTCTGTAGTGATTTTTTCATATCCTCAATTTATTGTCAAAACTTGATTTTTCTATGATTAATAGGTAAACATTCACAATGGAAACACATTGGGACGATTATAAGACAAAAGTAGTTTTCGTCAGTACCTACCTGCCCGTGCCGGGAGTAGTTTCTGTAGTGATTTTTTCATATCCTCAATTCCTTGTCAAAACTTGATTTTTATATGATTAATAGGTAAACATTCACAATGGAAACACATTGGGACGATTATAAGACAAAAGTAGTTTTCGTCAGTACCTACCTGCCTGTGCCGGGAGTATTTTCTGTAGTGATTTTTTCATATCCTCAATTCGTTGTCAAAACTTGATTTTTATATGATTAATAGGTAAACATTCACAATGGAAACACATTGGGACGATTATAAGACAAAAGTAGTTTTCGTCAGTATCTACCTGCCCGTGCAGGGAGTAGTTTCTGTAGTGATTTTTTCATATCCTCAATTTATTGTCAAAACTTGATTTTTATATGATTAATAGGTAAACATTCACAATGAAAACACATTGGGACGATTATAAGACAAAAGAAGTTTTCGTCAGTACCTACCTGCCCGTGCCAGGAGTAGTTTTCTGTAGTGATTTTTTCATATCATCAATTCTTTGTCAAAACTTGATTTTTATATGATTAATAGGTAAACATTCAGAATGGAAACACATTGGGACGATTATAAGACAAAAGTAGTTTTCGTCAGTACCTACCTGCCCGTGCCAGGAGTAGTTTCTGTAGTGATTTTTTCATATCCTCAATTCTTTGTCAAAACTTGATTTTTATATGATTAATAGGTAAACATTCACAATGGAAACACATTGGGACGATTACAAGATTAAAGTTGTTTTCGTCAGTACCTACCTGCTCGTGCCAGGAGTAGTTTCTGTAGTGATTTTTTCATATCCTCAATTCTTTGTCAAAACTTGATTTGTATATGATTAATAGGTAAACATTCACAATGGAAACACATTGGGACGATTATAAGACAAAAGTAGTTTTCGTCATTACCTACCTGCCCGTGCAGGGAGTAGTTTCTATAGTGATTTTTTCATATCCTCAATTTATTGTCAAAACTTGATTTTTATATGATTAATAGGTAAACATTCACAATGGAAACACATTTGGACGATTAAAAGACAAAAGTAGTTTTCGTCAGTACCTACCCGCCCGTGCCGGGAGTAGTTTCTGTAGTGATTTTTTCATATCCTCAATTCCTTGTCAAAACTTGATTTTTATATGATTAATAGGTAAACATTCACAATGGAAACACATTGGGACGATTATAAGACAAAAGTAGTTTTCGTCAGTATCTACCTGCCCGTGCAGGGAGTAGTTTCTGTAGTGATTTTTTCATATCCTCAATTTATTGTCAAAACTTGATTTTTATATGATTAATAGGTAAACATTCACAATGGAAACACATTGGGACGATTATAAGACAAAAGTAGTTTTCGTCAGTACCTACCTGCCCGTGCCGGGAGTAGTTTCTGTAGTGATTTTTTCATATCCTCAATTCCTTGTCAAAACTTGATTTTTATATGATTAATAGGTAAACATTCACAATGGAAACACATTGGGACGATTATAAGACAAAAGTAGTTTTCGTCAGTACCTACCTGCCTGTGCCGGGAGTATTTTCTGTAGTGATTGTTTCATATCCTCAATTCGTTGTCAAAACTTGATTTTTATATGATTAATAGGTAAACATTCACAATGGAAACACTTTGGGACGATTATAAGACAAAAGTAGTTTTCGTCAGTATCTACCTGCCCGTGCAGGGAGTAGTTTCTGTAGTGATTTTTTCATATCCTCAATTTATTGTCAAAACTTGATTTTTATATGATTAATAGGTAAACATTCACAATGAAAACACATTGGGACGATTATAAGACAAAAGTAGTTTTTGTCAGTACCTACCTGCCCGTGCCGGGAGTAGTTTATCTGTAGTGATTTTTCTTATCCTCAATTCCTTGTCAAAACTTGATTTTTATATGATTAATAGGTAAACATTCACAATGGAAACACATTTGGACGATTATAAGACAAAAGAAGTTTTCGTCAGTACCTACCTGCCCGTGCCAGGAGTAGTTTCTGTAGTGATTTTTTCATATCCTCAATTCTTTGTCAAAACTTGATTTTTATATGATTAATAGGTAAACATTCACAATGGAAACACATTGGGACGATTATAAGACAAAAGTAGTTTTCGTCAGTACCTACCTGCCCGTGCCAGGAGTAGTTTCTGTAGTGATTTTTTCATATCCTCAATTCTTTGTCAAAACTTGATTTTTATATGATTAATAGGTAAACATTCACAATGGAAACACATTGGGACGATTACAAGATTAAAGTTGTTTTCGTCAGTACCTACCTGCTCGTGCCAGGAGTAGTTTCTGTAGTGATTTTTTCATATCCTCAATTCTTTGTCAAAACTTGATTTGTATATGATTAATAGGTAAACATTCACAATGGAAACACATTGGGACGATTATAAGACAAAAGTAGTTTTCGTCATTACCTACCTGCCCGTGCAGGGAGTAGTTTCTGTAGTGATTTTTTCATATCCTCAATTTATTGTCAAAACTTGATTTTTATATGATTAATAGGTAAACATTCACAATGGAAACACATTTGGACGATTATAAGACAAAAGTAGTTTTCGTCAGTACCTACCCGCCCGTGCCGGGAGTAGTTTCTGTAGTGATTTTTTCATATCCTCAATTCCTTGTCAAAACTTGATTTTTATATGATTAATAGGTAAATATTCACAATGGAAACACATTGGGACGATTATAAGACAAAAGTAGTTTTCGTCAGTATCTACCTGCCCGTGCAGGGAGTAGTTTCTGTAGTGATTTTTTCATATCCTCAATTTATTGTCAAAACTTGATTTTTATATGATTAATAGGTAAACATTCACAATGGAAACACATTGGGACGATTACAAGATTTAAGTTGTTTTCGTCAGTACCTACCTGCTCGTGCCAGGAGTAGTTTCTGTAGTGATTTTTTCATATCCTCAATTCCTTGTCAAAACTTGATTTTTATATGATTAATAGGTAAACATTCACAATGGAAACACATTGGGACGATTATAAGACAAAAGTAGTTTTCGTCAGTACCTACCTGCCTGTGCCGGGAGTATTTTCTGTAGTGATTTTTTCATATCCTCAATTCGTTGTCAAAACTTGATTTTTATATGATTAATAGGTAAACATTCACAATGGAAACACATTGGGACGATTATAAGACAAAAGTAGTTTTTGTCAGTACCTACCTGCCCGTGCCGGGAGTAGTTTATCTGTAGTGATTTTACTTATCCTCAATTCCTTGTCAAAACTTGATTTTTATATGATTAATAGGTAAACATTCACAATGGAAACACATTGGGACGATTATAAGACAAAAGTAGTTTTCGTCAGTACCTACCTGCCCGTGCCGGGAGTAGTTTCTGTAGTGATTTTTTCATATCCTCAATTCCTTGTCAAAACTTGATTTTTATATGATTAATAGGTAAACATTCACAATGGAAACACATTTGGACGATTATAAGACAAAAGAAGTTTTCGTCAGTACCTACCTGCCCGTGCAGGGAGTAGTTTCTGTAGTGATTTTTTCATATCCTCAATTCCTTGTCAAAACTTGATTTTTATATGATTAATAGGTAAACATTCACAATGGAAACACATTTGGACGATTATAAGACAAAAGAAGTTTTCGTCAGTACCTACCTGCCCGTGCCAGGAGTAGTTTCTGTAGTGATTTTTTCATATCATTAATTCTTTGTCAAAACTTGATTTTTATATGATTAATAGGTAAACATTCACAATGGATACACATTGGGACGATTATAAGACAAAAGTAGTTTTCGTCAGTACCTACCTGCCCGTGCCAGGAGTAGTTTCTGTAGTGATTTTTTCATATCCTCAATTCTTTGTCAAAACTTGATTTTTATATGATTAATAGGTAAACATTCACAATGGAAACACATTGGGACGATTACAAGATTAAAGTTGTTTTCGTCAGTACCTACCTGCTCGTGCCAGGAGTAGTTTCTGTAGTGATTTTTTCATATCCTCAATTCTTTGTCAAAACTTGATTTGTATATGATTAATAGGTAAACATTCACAATGGAAACACATTGGGACGATTATAAGACAAAAGTAGTTTTCGTCATTACCTACCTGCCCGTGCAGGGAGTAGTTTCTGTAGTGATTTTTTCATATCCTCAATTTATTGTCAAAACTTGATTTTTATATGATTAATAGGTAAACATTCACAATGGAAACACATTTGGACGATTATAAGACAAAAGTAGTTTTCGTCAGTACCTACCCGCCCGTGCCGGGAGTAGTTTCTGTAGTGATTTTTTCATATCCTCAATTCGTTGTCAAAACTTGATTTTTATATGATTAATAGGTAAACATTCACAATGGAAACACATTGGGACGATTATAAGACAAAAGTAGTTTTCGTCAGTATCTACCTGCCCGTGCAGGGAGTAGTTTCTGTAGTGATTTTTTCATATCCTCAATTTATTGTCAAAACTTGATTTTTATATGATTAATAGGTAAACATTCACAATGAAAACACATTGGGACGATTATAAGACAAAAGAAGTTTTCGTCAGTACCTACCTGCCCGTGCCAGGAGTAGTTTCTGTAGTGATTTTTTCATATCATCAATTCTTTGTCAAAACTTGATTTTTATATGATTCATAGGTAAACATTCAGAATGGAAACACATTGGGACGATTATAAGACAAAAGTAGTTTTCGTCAGTACCTACCTGCCCGTGCCAGGAGTAGTTTCTGTAGTGATTTTTTCATATCCTCAATTCTTTGTCAAAACTTGATTTTTATATGATTAATAGGTAAACATTCACAATGGAAACACATTGGGACGATTATAAGACAAAAGTAGTTTTCGTCAGTATCTACCTGCCCGTGCAGGGAGTAGTTTCTGTAGTGATTTTTTCATATCCTCAATTTATTGTCAAAACTTGATTTTTATATGATTAATAGGTAAACATTCACAATGAAAACACATCGGGACGATTATAAGACAAAAGTAGTTTTTGTCAGTACCTACCTGCCCGTGCCGGGAGTAGTTTATCTGTAGTGATTTTTCTTATCCTCAATTCCTTGTCAAAACTTGATTTTTATATGATTAATAGGTAAACATTCACAATGGAAACACATTGGGACGATTATAAGACAAAAGTAGTTTTCGTCAGTACCTACCTGCCTGTGCCGGGAGTATTTTCTGTAGTGATTTTTTCATATCCTCAATTCGTTGTCAAAACTTGATTTTTATATGATTAATAGGTAAACATTCACAATGGAAACACATTGGGACGATTATAAGACAAAAGTAGTTTTCGTCAGTATCTACCTGCCCGTGCAGGGAGTAGTTTCTGTAGTGATTTTTTCATATCCTCAATTTATTGTCAAAACTTGATTTTTATATGATTAATAGGTAAACATTCACAATGAAAACACATTGGGACGATTATAAGACAAAAGTAGTTTTTGTCAGTACCTACCTGCCCGTGCCGGGAGTAGTTTATCTGTAGTGATTTTTCTTATCCTCAATTCCTTGTCAAAACTTGATTTTTATATGATTAATAGGTAAACATTCACAATGGAAACACATTTGGACGATTATAAGACAAAAGAAGTTTTCGTCAGTACCTACCTGCCCGTGCCAGGAGTAGTTTCTGTAGTGATTTTTTCATATCCTCAATTCTTTGTCAAAACTTGATTTTTATATGATTAATAGGTAAACATTCACAATGGAAACACATTGGGACGATTATAAGACAAAAGTAGTTTTCGTCAGTACCTACCTGCCCGTGCCAGGAGTAGTTTCTGTAGTGATTTTTTCATATCCTCAATTCTTTGTCAAAACTTGATTTTTATATGATTAATAGGTAAACATTCACAATGGAAACACATTGGGACGATTACAAGATTAAAGTTGTTTTCGTCAGTACCTACCTGCTCGTGCCAGGAGTAGTTTCTGTAGTGATTTTTTCATATCCTCAATTCTTTGTCAAAACTTGATTTGTATATGATTAATAGGTAAACATTCACAATGGAAACACATTTGGACGATTATAAGACAAAAGTAGTTTTCGTCAGTACCTACCTGCCCGTGCAGGGAGTAGTTTCTGTAGTGATTTTTTCATATCCTCAATTTATTGTCAAAACTTGATTTTTATATGATTAATAGGTAAACATTCACAATGGAAACACATTTGGACGATTATAAGACAAAAGTAGTTTTCGTCAGTACCTACCCGCCCGTGCCGGGAGTAGTTTCTGTAGTGATTTTTTCATATCCTCAATTCCTTGTCAAAACTTGATTTTTATATGATTAATAGGTAAACATTCACAATGGAAACACATTGGGACGATTATAAGACAAAAGTAGTTTTCGTCAGTATCTACCTGCCCGTGCAGGGAGTAGTTTCTGTAGTGATTTTTTCATATCCTCAATTTATTGTCAAAACTTGATTTTTCTATGATTAATAGGTAAACATTCACAATGGAAACACATTGGGACGATTATAAGACAAAAGTAGTTTTCGTCAGTACCTACCTGCCCGTGCCGGGAGTAGTTTCTGTAGTGATTTTTTCATATCCTCAATTCCTTGTCAAAACTTGATTTTTATATGATTAATAGGTAAACATTCACAATGGAAACACATTGGGACGATTATAAGACAAAAGTAGTTTTCGTCAGTACCTACCTGCCTGTGCCGGGAGTATTTTCTGTAGTGATTTTTTCATATCCTCAATTCGTAGTCAAAACTTGATTTTTATATGATTAATAGGTAAACATTCACAATGGAAACACATTGGGACGATTATAAGACAAAAGTAGTTTTCGTCAGTATCTACCTGCCCGTGCAGGGAGTAGTTTCTGTAGTGATTTTTTCATATCCTCAATTTATTGTCAAAACTTGATTTTTATATGATTAATAGGTAAACATTCACAATGAAAACACATTGGGACGATTATAAGACAAAAGAAGTTTTCGTCAGTACCTACCTGCCCGTGCCAGGAGTAGTTTTCTGTAGTGATTTTTTCATATCATCAATTCTTTGTCAAAACTTGATTTTTATATGATTAATAGGTAAACATTCAGAATGGAAACACATTGGGACGATTATAAGACAAAAGTAGTTTTCGTCAGTACCTACCTGCCCGTGCCAGGAGTAGTTTCTGTAGTGATTTTTTCATATCCTCAATTCTTTGTCAAAACTTGATTTTTATATGATTAATAGGTAAACATTCACAATGGAAACACATTGGGACGATTACAAGATTAAAGTTGTTTTCGTCAGTACCTACCTGCTCGTGCCAGGAGTAGTTTCTGTAGTGATTTTTTCATATCCTCAATTCTTTGTCAAAACTTGATTTGTATATGATTAATAGGTAAACATTCACAATGGAAACACATTGGGACGATTATAAGACAAAAGTAGTTTTCGTCATTACCTACCTGCCCGTGCAGGGAGTAGTTTCTATAGTGATTTTTTCATATCCTCAATTTATTGTCAAAACTTGATTTTTATATGATTAATAGGTAAACATTCACAATGGAAACACATTTGGACGATTAAAAGACAAAAGTAGTTTTCGTCAGTACCTACCCGCCCGTGCCGGGAGTAGTTTCTGTAGTGATTTTTTCATATCCTCAATTCCTTGTCAAAACTTGATTTTTATATGATTAATAGGTAAACATTCACAATGGAAACACATTGGGACGATTATAAGACAAAAGTAGTTTTCGTCAGTATCTACCTGCCCGTGCAGGGAGTAGTTTCTGTAGTGATTTTTTCATATCCTCAATTTATTGTCAAAACTTGATTTTTATATGATTAATAGGTAAACATTCACAATGGAAACACATTGGGACGATTATAAGACAAAAGTAGTTTTCGTCAGTACCTACCTGCCCGTGCCGGGAGTAGTTTCTGTAGTGATTTTTTCATATCCTCAATTCCTTGTCAAAACTTGATTTTTATATGATTAATAGGTAAACATTCACAATGGAAACACATTGGGACGATTATAAGACAAAAGTAGTTTTCGTCAGTACCTACCTGCCTGTGCCGGGAGTATTTTCTGTAGTGATTGTTTCATATCCTCAATTCGTTGTCAAAACTTGATTTTTATATGATTAATAGGTAAACATTCACAATGGAAACACTTTGGGACGATTATAAGACAAAAGTAGTTTTCGTCAGTATCTACCTGCCCGTGCAGGGAGTAGTTTCTGTAGTGATTTTTTCATATCCTCAATTTATTGTCAAAACTTGATTTTTATATGATTAATAGGTAAACATTCACAATGAAAACACATTGGGACGATTATAAGACAAAAGTAGTTTTTGTCAGTACCTACCTGCCCGTGCCGGGAGTAGTTTATCTGTAGTGATTTTTCTTATCCTCAATTCCTTGTCAAAACTTGATTTTTATATGATTAATAGGTAAACATTCACAATGGAAACACATTTGGACGATTATAAGACAAAAGAAGTTTTCGTCAGTACCTACCTGCCCGTGCCAGGAGTAGTTTCTGTAGTGATTTTTTCATATCCTCAATTCTTTGTCAAAACTTGATTTTTATATGATTAATAGGTAAACATTCACAATGGAAACACATTGGGACGATTATAAGACAAAAGTAGTTTTCGTCAGTACCTACCTGCCCGTGCCAGGAGTAGTTTCTGTAGTGATTTTTTCATATCCTCAATTCTTTGTCAAAACTTGATTTTTATATGATTAATAGGTAAACATTCACAATGGAAACACATTGGGACGATTACAAGATTAAAGTTGTTTTCGTCAGTACCTACCTGCTCGTGCCAGGAGTAGTTTCTGTAGTGATTTTTTCATATCCTCAATTCTTTGTCAAAACTTGATTTGTATATGATTAATAGGTAAACATTCACAATGGAAACACATTGGGACGATTATAAGACAAAAGTAGTTTTCGTCATTACCTACCTGCCCGTGCAGGGAGTAGTTTCTGTAGTGATTTTTTCATATCCTCAATTTATTGTCAAAACTTGATTTTTATATGATTAATAGGTAAACATTCACAATGGAAACACATTTGGACGATTATAAGACAAAAGTAGTTTTCGTCAGTACCTACCCGCCCGTGCCGGGAGTAGTTTCTGTAGTGATTTTTTCATATCCTCAATTCCTTGTCAAAACTTGATTTTTATATGATTAATAGGTAAATATTCACAATGGAAACACATTGGGACGATTATAAGACAAAAGTAGTTTTCGTCAGTATCTACCTGCCCGTGCAGGGAGTAGTTTCTGTAGTGATTTTTTCATATCCTCAATTTATTGTCAAAACTTGATTTTTATATGATTAATAGGTAAACATTCACAATGAAAACACATTGGGACGATTATAAGACAAAAGTAGTTTTTGTCAGTACCTACCTGCCCGTGCCGGGAGTAGTTTATCTGTAGTGATTTTTCTTATCCTCAATTCCTTGTCAAAACTTGATTTTTATATGATTAATAGGTAAACATTCACAATGGAAACACATTGGGACGATTATAAGACAAAAGTAGTTTTCGTCAGTACCTACCTGCCCGTGCCGGGAGTAGTTTCTGTAGTGATTTTTTCATATCCTCAATTCCTTGTCAAAACTTGATTTTTATATGATTAATAGGTAAACATTCACAATGGAAACACATTGGGACGATTATAAGACAAAAGTAGTTTTCGTCAGTACCTACCTGCCCGTGCCGGGAGTAGTTTCTGTAGTGATTTTTTCATATCCTCAATTCCTTGTCAAAACTTGATTTTTATATGATTAATAGGTAAACATTCACAATGGAAACACATTGGGACGATCACAAGATTAAAGTTGTTTTCGTCAGTACCTACCTGCTCGTGCCAGGAGTAGTTTCTGTAGTGATTTTTTCATTTCCTCAATTCTTTGTCAAAACTTGATTTGTATATGATTAATAGGTAAACATTCACAATGGAAACACATTGGGACGATTATAAGACAAAAGTAGTTTTCGTCAGTACCTACCTGCCCGTGCCGGGAGTAGTTTCTGTAGTGATTTTTTCATATCCTCAATTCCTTGTCAAAACTTGATTTTTATATGATTAATAGGTAAACATTCACAATGGAAACACATTGGGACGATTATAAGACAAAAGTAGTTTTCGTCAGTACCTACCTGCCCGTGCCGGGAGTAGTTTCTGTAGTGATTTTTTCATATCCTCAATTCCTTGTCAAAACTTGATTTTTATATGATTAATAGGTAAACATTCACAATGGAAACACATTGGGACGATCACAAGATTAAAGTTGTTTTCGTCAGTACCTACCTGCTCGTGCCAGGAGTAGTTTCTGTAGTGATTTTTTCATTTCCTCAATTCTTTGTCAAAACTTGATGTGTATATGATTAATAGGTAAACATTCACAATGGAAACACATTGGGACGATTATAAGACAAAAGTAGTTTTCGTCAGTACCTACCTGCCCGTGCCGGGAGTAGTTTCTGTAGTGATTTTTTCATATCCTCAATTCCTTGTCAAAACTTGATTTTTATATGATTAATAGGTAAACATTCACAATGGAAACACATTGGGACGATTATAAAACAAAAGAAGTTTTCGTCAGTACCTACCTGCCCGTGCCAGGAGGATTTTCTGTAGTGATTTTTTCATATCCTCAATTCTTTGTGAAAACTTGATTTTTATATGATTAATAGGTAAACATTCACAATGGAAACACATTGGGACGATTATAAGACAAAAGTAGTTTTCGTCAGTACCTACCTGCCCGTGCCGGGAGTAGTTTCTGTAGTGATTTTTTCATATCCTCAATTCCTTGTCAAAACTTGATTTTTAAATGATTAATAGGTAAACATTCACAATGGAAACACATTGGGACGATTATAAGACAAAAGTAGTTTTCGTCAGTAGCTACCTGCCCGTGCCGGGAGTAGTTTCTGTAGTGATTTTTTCATATCCTCAATTCCTTGTCAAAACTTGATTTGTATATGATTAATAGGTAAACATTCACAATGGAAACACATTGGGACGATTATAAGACAAAAGTAGTTTTCGTCTGTACCTGACTGCCCGTGCCGGGAGTAGTTTCTGTAGTGATTTTTTCATATCCTCAATTCTTTGTCAAAACTTGATTTTAATATGATAAATAGGTAAACATTCACAATGGAAACACATTGGGACTATTATAAGAATAAAGTAGTTTTCGTCAGTACCTACCTGCCCGTGCCAGGAGTAGGTTCTGTAGCGATTTGTTCATATCCTCAATTCCTTGTCAAAACTTGATTTTTATATGATTAATAGGTAAACATTCACAATGGAAACACATTGGGACGATTATAAGACAAAAGTAGTTTTCGTCAGTACCTACCTGCCCGTGCAGGGAGTAGTTTCTGTAGTGATTTTTTCATATCCTCAATTTATTGTCAAAACTTGATTTTTATATGATTAATAGGTAAACATTCACAATGGAAACACATTTGGACGATTATAAGACAAAAGTAGTTTTCGTCAGTACCTACCCGCCCGTGCCGGGAGTAGTTTCTGTAGTGATTTTTTCATATCCTCAATTCCTTGTCAAAACTTGATTTTTATATGATTAATAGGTAAACATTCACAATGGAAACACATTGGGACGATTATAAGACAAAAGTAGTTTTCGTCAGTATCTACCTGCCCGTGCAGGGAGTAGTTTCTGTAGTGATTTTTTCATATCCTCAATTCCTTGTCAAAACTTGATTTTTATATGATTAATAGGTAAACATTCACAATGAAAACACATTGGGACGATTATAAGACAAAAGTAGTTTTTGTCAGTACCTACCTGCCCGTGCCGGGAGTAGTTTATCTGTAGTGATTTTTCCTATCCTCAATTCCTTGTCAAAACTTGATTTTTATATGATTAATAGGTAAACATTCACAATGGAAACACATTTGGACGATTATAAGACAAAAGAAGTTTTCGTCAGTACCTACCTGCCCGTGCCAGGAGTAGTTTCTGTAGTGATTTTTTCATATCCTCAATTCTTTGTCAATACTTGATTTTTATATGATTAATAGGTAAACATTCAAAATGGAAACACATTGGGACGATTATAAGACAAAAGTAGTTTTCGTCAGTACCTACCTGCCTGTGCCGGGAGTATTTTCTGTAGTGATTTTTTCATATCCTCAATTCGTTGTCAAAACTTGATTTTTATATGATTAATAGGTAAACATTCACAATGGAAACACATTGGGACGATTATAAGACAAAAGTAGTTTTCGTCAGTATCTACCTGCCCGTGCAGGGAGTTGTTTCTGTAGTGATTTTTTCATATCCTCAATTTATTGTCAAAACTTGATTTTTATATGATTAATAGGTAAACATTCACAATGAAAACACATTGGGACGATTATAAGACAAAAGTAGTTTTTGTCAGTACCTACCTGCCCGTGCCGGGAGTAGTTTATCTGTAGTGATTTTTCTTATCCTCAATTCCTTGTCAAAACTTGATTTTTATATGATTAATAGGTAAACATTCACAATGGAAACACATTTGGACGATTATAAGACAAAAGAAGTTTTCGTCAGTACCTACCTGCCCGTGCCAGGAGTAGTTTCTGTAGTGATTTTTTCATATCCTCAATTCTTTGTCAAAACTTGATTTTTATATGATTAATAGGTAAACATTCACAATGGAAACACATTGGGACGATTATAAGACAAAAGTAGTTTTCGTCAGTACCTACCTGCCCGTGCCAGGAGTAGTTTCTGTAGTGATTTTTTCATATCCTCAATTCTTTGTCAAAACTTGATTTTTATATGATTAATAGGTAAACATTCACAATGGAAACACATTGGGACGATTATAAGACAAAAGTAGTTTTCGTCAGTACCTACCTGCCCGTGCCAGGAGTAGTTTCTGTAGTGATTTTTTCTTATCCTCAATTCTTTGTCAAAACTTGATTTTTATATGATTAATAGGTAAACATTCACAATGGAAACACATTGGGACGATTACAAGACTAAAGTTGTTTTCGTCAGTACCTACCTGCTCGTGCCGGGAGTAGTTTCTGTAGTGATTTTTTCATATCCTCAATTCTTTGTCAAAACTTGATTTGTATATGATTAATAGGTAAACATTCACAATGGAAACACATTGGGACGATTATAAGACAAAAGTAGTTTTCGTCAGTACCTACCTGCCCGTGCCGGGAGTAGTTTCTGTAGTGATTTTTTCATATCCTCAATTCTTTGTCAAAACTAGATTTTTATATGATTAATAGGTAAACATTCACAATGAAAACACATTGGGACGATTATAAGACAAAAGTAGTTTTCGTCAGTACCTACCTGCCCGTGCCGGGAGTAGTTTCTGTAGTGATTTTTCATATCCTCAATTCCTTGTCAAAACTTGATTTTTATATGATTAATAGGTAAACATTCACAATGGAAACACATTGGGACGATTATAAGACAAAAGTAGTTTTCGTCAGTACCTACCTGCCCGTGCCGGGAGTAGTTTCTGTAGTGATTTTTTCATATCCTCAATTTCTTGTCAAAACTTGATTTTTATATGATTAATAGGTAAACATTCACAATGGAAACACATTGGGACGATTATAAGACAAAAGTAGTTTTCGTCAGTACCTACCTGCCTGTGCCGGGAGTATTTTCTGTAGTGATTTTTTCATATCCTCAATTCGTTGTCAAAACTTGATTTTTATATGATTAATAGGTAAACATTCACAATGAAAACACATTGGGACGATTATAAGACAAAAGGAGTTTTTGTCAGTACCTACCTGCCCGTGCCGGGAGTAGTTTATCTGTAGTGATTTTTCTTATCCTCAATTCCTTGTCAAAACTTGATTTTTATATGATTAATAGGTAAACATTCACAATGGAAACACATTGGGACGATTATAAGACAAAAGTAGTTTTCGTCAGTACCTACCTGCCCATGCCAGGAGTAGTTTCTGTAGTGATTTTTTCATATCCTCAATTCTTTGTCAAAACTTGATTTTTATATGATTAATAGGTAAACATTCACAATGGAAACACATTTGGACGATTATAAGACAAAAGTAGTTTTCGTCAGTACCTACCTGCCCGTGCAGGGAGTAGTTTCTGTAGTGATTTTTTCATATCCTCAATTTATTGTCAAAACTTGATTTTTATATGATTAATAGGTAAACATTCACAATGGAAACACATTTGGACGATTATAAGACAAAAGAAGTTTTCGTCAGTACCTACCTGCCCGTGCCAGGAGTAGTTTCTGTAGTGATTTTTTCATATCATCAATTCTTTGTCAAAACTTGATTTTTATATGATTAATAGGTAAACATTCAGAATGGAAACACATTGGGACGATTATAAGACAAAAGTAGTTTTCGTCAGTACCTACCTGCCCGTGCCAGGAGTAGTTTCTGTAGTGATTTTTTCATATCCTCAATTCTTTGTCAAAACTTGATTTTTATATGATTAATAGGTAAACATTCACAATGGAAACACATTGGGACGATTATAAGACAAAAGTAGTTTTCGTCAGTATCTACCTGCCCGTGCAGGGAGTAGTTTCTGTAGTGATTTTTTCATATCCTCAATTTATTGTCAAAACTTGATTTTTATATGATTAATAGGTAAACATTCACAATGAAAACACATCGGGACGATTATAAGACAAAAGTAGTTTTTGTCAGTACCTACCTGCCCGTGCCGGGAGTAGTTTATCTGTAGTGATTTTTCTTATCCTCAATTCCTTGTCAAAACTTGATTTTTATATGATTAATAGGTAAACATTCACAATGGAAACACATTGGGACGATTACAAGATTAAAGTTGTTTTCGTCAGTACCTACCTGCTCGTGCCAGGAGTAGTTTCTGTAGTGATTTTTTCATATCCTCAATTCTTTGTCAAAACTTTATTTGTATATGATTAATAGGTAAACATTCACAATGGAAACACATTGGGACGATTATAAGACAAAAGTAGTTTTCGTCATTACCTACCTGCCCGTGCAGGGAGTAGTTTCTGTAGTGATTTTTTCATATCCTCAATTTATTGTCAAAACTTGATTTTTATATGATTAATAGGTAAACATTCACAATGGAAACACATTTGGACGATTATAAGACAAAAGTAGTTTTCGTCAGTACCTACCCGCCCGTGCCGGGAGTAGTTTCTGTAGTGATTTTTTCATATCCTCAATTCGTTGTCAAAACTTGATTTTTATATGATTAATAGGTAAACATTCACAATGGAAACACATTGGGACGATTATAAGACAAAAGTAGTTTTCGTCAGTATCTACCTGCCCGTGCAGGGAGTAGTTTCTGTAGTGATTTTTTCATATCCTCAATTTATTGTCAAAACTTGATTTTTATATGATTAATAGGTAAACATTCACAATGAAAACACATTGGGACGATTATAAGACAAAAGAAGTTTTCGTCAGTACCTACCTGCCCGTGCCAGGAGTAGTTTCTGTAGTGATTTTTTCATATCATCAATTCTTTGTCAAAACTTGATTTTTATATGATTCATAGGTAAACATTCAGAATGGAAACACATTGGGACGATTATAAGACAAAAGTAGTTTTCGTCAGTACCTACCTGCCCGTGCCAGGAGTAGTTTCTGTAGTGATTTTTTCATATCCTCAATTCTTTGTCAAAACTTGATTTTTATATGATTAATAGGTAAACATTCACAATGGAAACACATTGGGACGATTATAAGACAAAAGTAGTTTTCGTCAGTATCTACCTGCCCGTGCAGGGAGTAGTTTCTGTAGTGATTTTTTCATATCCTCAATTTATTGTCAAAACTTGATTTTTATATGATTAATAGGTAAACATTCACAATGAAAACACATCGGGACGATTATAAGACAAAAGTAGTTTTTGTCAGTACCTACCTGCCCGTGCCGGGAGTAGTTTATCTGTAGTGATTTTTCTTATCCTCAATTCCTTGTCAAAACTTGATTTTTATATGATTAATAGGTAAACATTCACAATGGAAACACATTGGGACGATTATAAGACAAAAGTAGTTTTCGTCAGTACCTACCTGCCTGTGCCGGGAGTATTTTCTGTAGTGATTTTTTCATATCCTCAATTCGTTGTCAAAACTTGATTTTTATATGATTAATAGGTAAACATTCACAATGGAAACACATTGGGACGATTATAAGACAAAAGTAGTTTTCGTCAGTATCTACCTGCCCGTGCAGGGAGTAGTTTCTGTAGTGATTTTTTCATATCCTCAATTTATTGTCAAAACTTGATTTTTATATGATTAATAGGTAAACATTCACAATGAAAACACATTGGGACGATTATAAGACAAAAGTAGTTTTTGTCAGTACCTACCTGCCCGTGCCGGGAGTAGTTTATCTGTAGTGATTTTTCTTATCCTCAATTCCTTGTCAAAACTTGATTTTTATATGATTAATAGGTAAACATTCACAATGGAAACACATTTGGACGATTATAAGACAAAAGAAGTTTTCGTCAGTACCTACCTGCCCGTGCCAGGAGTAGTTTCTGTAGTGATTTTTTCATATCCTCAATTCTTTGTCAAAACTTGATTTTTATATGATTAATAGGTAAACATTCACAATGGAAACACATTGGGACGATTATAAGACAAAAGTAGTTTTCGTCAGTACCTACCTGCCCGTGCCAGGAGTAGTTTCTGTAGTGATTTTTTCATATCCTCAATTCTTTGTCAAAACTTGATTTGTATATGATTAATAGGTAAACATTCACAATGGAAACACATTTGGACGATTATAAGACAAAAGTAGTTTTCGTCAGTACCTACCTGCCCGTGCAGGGAGTAGTTTCTGTAGTGATTTTTTCATATCCTCAATTTATTGTCAAAACTTGATTTTTATATGATTAATAGGTAAACATTCACAATGGAAACACATTTGGACGATTATAAGACAAAAGTAGTTTTCGTCAGTACCTACCCGCCCGTGCCGGGAGTAGTTTCTGTAGTGATTTTTTCATATCCTCAATTCCTTGTCAAAACTTGATTTTTATATGATTAATAGGTAAACATTCACAATGGAAACACATTGGGACGATTATAAGACAAAAGTAGTTTTCGTCAGTATCTACCTGCCCGTGCAGGGAGTAGTTTCTGTAGTGATTTTTTCATATCCTCAATTTATTGTCAAAACTTGATTTTTCTATGATTAATAGGTAAACATTCACAATGGAAACACATTGGGACGATTATAAGACAAAAGTAGTTTTCGTCAGTACCTACCTGCCCGTGCCGGGAGTAGTTTCTGTAGTGATTTTTTCATATCCTCAATTCCTTGTCAAAACTTGATTTTTATATGATTAATAGGTAAACATTCACAATGGAAACACATTGGGACGATTATAAGACAAAAGTAGTTTTCGTCAGTACCTACCTGCCTGTGCCGGGAGTATTTTCTGTAGTGATTTTTTCATATCCTCAATTCGTTGTCAAAACTTGATTTTTATATGATTAATAGGTAAACATTCACAATGGAAACACATTGGGACGATTATAAGACAAAAGTAGTTTTCGTCAGTATCTACCTGCCCGTGCAGGGAGTAGTTTCTGTAGTGATTTTTTCATATCCTCAATTTATTGTCAAAACTTGATTTTTATATGATTAATAGGTAAACATTCACAATGAAAACACATTGGGACGATTATAAGACAAAAGAAGTTTTCGTCAGTACCTACCTGCCCGTGCCAGGAGTAGTTTTCTGTAGTGATTTTTTCATATCATCAATTCTTTGTCAAAACTTGATTTTTATATGATTAATAGGTAAACATTCAGAATGGAAACACATTGGGACGATTATAAGACAAAAGTAGTTTTCGTCAGTACCTACCTGCCCGTGCCAGGAGTAGTTTCTGTAGTGATTTTTTCATATCCTCAATTCTTTGTCAAAACTTGATTTTTATATGATTAATAGGTAAACATTCACAATGGAAACACATTGGGACGATTACAAGATTAAAGTTGTTTTCGTCAGTACCTACCTGCTCGTGCCAGGAGTAGTTTCTGTAGTGATTTTTTCATATCCTCAATTCTTTGTCAAAACTTGATTTGTATATGATTAATAGGTAAACATTCACAATGGAAACACATTGGGACGATTATAAGACAAAAGTAGTTTTCGTCATTACCTACCTGCCCGTGCAGGGAGTAGTTTCTATAGTGATTTTTTCATATCCTCAATTTATTGTCAAAACTTGATTTTTATATGATTAATAGGTAAACATTCACAATGGAAACACATTTGGACGATTAAAAGACAAAAGTAGTTTTCGTCAGTACCTACCCGCCCGTGCCGGGAGTAGTTTCTGTAGTGATTTTTTCATATCCTCAATTCCTTGTCAAAACTTGATTTTTATATGATTAATAGGTAAACATTCACAATGGAAACACATTGGGACGATTATAAGACAAAAGTAGTTTTCGTCAGTATCTACCTGCCCGTGCAGGGAGTAGTTTCTGTAGTGATTTTTTCATATCCTCAATTTATTGTCAAAACTTGATTTTTATATGATTAATAGGTAAACATTCACAATGGAAACACATTGGGACGATTATAAGACAAAAGTAGTTTTCGTCAGTACCTACCTGCCCGTGCCGGGAGTAGTTTCTGTAGTGATTTTTTCATATCCTCAATTCCTTGTCAAAACTTGATTTTTATATGATTAATAGGTAAACATTCACAATGGAAACACATTGGGACGATTATAAGACAAAAGTAGTTTTCGTCAGTACCTACCTGCCTGTGCCGGGAGTATTTTCTGTAGTGATTGTTTCATATCCTCAATTCGTTGTCAAAACTTGATTTTTATATGATTAATAGGTAAACATTCACAATGGAAACACTTTGGGACGATTATAAGACAAAAGTAGTTTTCGTCAGTATCTACCTGCCCGTGCAGGGAGTAGTTTCTGTAGTGATTTTTTCATATCCTCAATTTATTGTCAAAACTTGATTTTTATATGATTAATAGGTAAACATTCACAATGAAAACACATTGGGACGATTATAAGACAAAAGTAGTTTTTGTCAGTACCTACCTGCCCGTGCCGGGAGTAGTTTATCTGTAGTGATTTTTCTTATCCTCAATTCCTTGTCAAAACTTGATTTTTATATGATTAATAGGTAAACATTCACAATGGAAACACATTTGGACGATTATAAGACAAAAGAAGTTTTCGTCAGTACCTACCTGCCCGTGCCAGGAGTAGTTTCTGTAGTGATTTTTTCATATCCTCAATTCTTTGTCAAAACTTGATTTTTATATGATTAATAGGTAAACATTCACAATGGAAACACATTGGGACGATTATAAGACAAAAGTAGTTTTCGTCAGTACCTACCTGCCCGTGCCAGGAGTAGTTTCTGTAGTGATTTTTTCATATCCTCAATTCTTTGTCAAAACTTGATTTTTATATGATTAATAGGTAAACATTCACAATGGAAACACATTGGGACGATTACAAGATTAAAGTTGTTTTCGTCAGTACCTACCTGCTCGTGCCAGGAGTAGTTTCTGTAGTGATTTTTTCATATCCTCAATTCTTTGTCAAAACTTGATTTGTATATGATTAATAGGTAAACATTCACAATGGAAACACATTGGGACGATTATAAGACAAAAGTAGTTTTCGTCATTACCTACCTGCCCGTGCAGGGAGTAGTTTCTGTAGTGATTTTTTCATATCCTCAATTTATTGTCAAAACTTGATTTTTATATGATTAATAGGTAAACATTCACAATGGAAACACATTTGGACGATTATAAGACAAAAGTAGTTTTCGTCAGTACCTACCCGCCCGTGCCGGGAGTAGTTTCTGTAGTGATTTTTTCATATCCTCAATTCCTTGTCAAAACTTGATTTTTATATGATTAATAGGTAAATATTCACAATGGAAACACATTGGGACGATTATAAGACAAAAGTAGTTTTCGTCAGTATCTACCTGCCCGTGCAGGGAGTAGTTTCTGTAGTGATTTTTTCATATCCTCAATTTATTGTCAAAACTTGATTTTTATATGATTAATAGGTAAACATTCACAATGGAAACACATTGGGACGATTACAAGATTTAAGTTGTTTTCGTCAGTACCTACCTGCTCGTGCCAGGAGTAGTTTCTGTAGTGATTTTTTCATATCCTCAATTCCTTGTCAAAACTTGATTTTTATATGATTAATAGGTAAACATTCACAATGGAAACACATTGGGACGATTATAAGACAAAAGTAGTTTTCGTCAGTACCTACCTGCCTGTGCCGGGAGTATTTTCTGTAGTGATTTTTTCATATCCTCAATTCGTTGTCAAAACTTGATTTTTATATGATTAATAGGTAAACATTCATCAGACATCAGACATGGCAAAGCCCCGACACTGTGACTAAAAATGAGATCGACTTCATCATGACGGATAGCAAGCACATATTCAGAGATGTCTCTGTGATCAACAGGTTCAATACCGGATCTGATCACCGACTCCTCCGAGGCTCTCTGAATATCAACTTGAAGCTTGAAAGAAACCGTCTGATGAAGTCCACGCTCCGACCTGACCCAATCCAAATCATGGCGGGCACCGAGAAGTTTCAGCAGCTTCTCGGGAATAGATTTGTTGCCTTGGAACCCACTGATGACGCTGACGAGACCCTACACAATCTGGTTGAAACGTTGAGGGACGAGGGCATCAAATTCTGTCGAAAGCAGCGTACTGGCAAGAAGTCCAAACTCTCGGATGAGACTCTTGTGCTGATGACAAAAAGACGGGAGACCACCCAAGCGACTTTGTCAGAGAGGTCAGACCTGAACAAGCGGATTGCGAAGATGGTACGACACGACCTTCGGAGCTCCAACACGCGCCTCATTCAAGAGGCGATAGAGCGAAACCGAGGGTCCAAAGTATTCACTCAGCAGCTTGGCAGGAGCCACCTGACAAAGCTTAAAACGCACGACGGGAGGACCGTATTGTCAAAGCCGGAGATATCCGCCGAGATAGAGGATTTCTATGGCCGATTATACGCTGCACATGCCCCTCGTTACCGACGAGATGACCGAGATTCCAGAACCACCCTGACACGCCACTATACCGACGAACTGCCTGACATCAGTCAAGACGAGATCGTGTTAGCTCTAAGGCAGCTTAAAAATGGAAAAGCCCCCGGTGAGGACGGAATTACTTCAGAGCTTCTTAAAGCCGGAGGAGCTCCTGTAATACAGGAGCTGCAGAACCTCTTTAACACCGTCCTTCACAGTGGGAGAACTCCAAAGGCGTGGAGCGGGAGTTTGGTGGTGCTCTTTTTTAAGAAGGGAGATAAAACCCTTCTTAAAAATTACAGACCCATTTCACTCTTGAGCCACGTCTATAAGCTGTTCTCACGGGTAGTCACGAACCGTCTCGCCAGGAGACTCGACGAGTTCCAGTCACCGGAACAGGCTGGGTTCCGCGGAGGATATGGCACCATAGACCACATACACACAGTGAGGCAGATTATACAGAAGTCCGAAGAGTATAATCAGCCCCTGTGTCTGGCTTTTGTGGACTATGAGAAGGCATTTGACTCCATCGAAACCTGGGCTGTTCTGGATTCCTTACAGCGATGCCAAGTAGACTATCGTTATATCGAGGTGCTGAGATGTCTCTACGAGGCCGCCACCATGAGTGTCCAAGTACAGGGCCAGCAGTCTAATCCCATCCAATTGCGTAGAGGAGTGAGGCAGGGGGATGTCATATCCCCGAAACTGTTCACTTGCGCATTGGAGGATATGTTTGGGTTGCTGGACTGGAAAGGAAAGGGCATCAACATAAACGGCGAGTACATCTCACACCTGCGATTCGCTGATGACATAGTCTTAATGGCGGAGTCGCTTGAGGAACTGAACCGGATGCTGGACGGCCTAGCTTCAGCCTCCCGATGTATCGGTCTTGGCATGAATTTGGATAAAACCAAAGTCATGATCAATGGTCACATTGATCCAAGGCCGGTGGTCGTACATGGTCACCTTCTCGAAACTGTTTCCGAGTACACTTACCTTGGGCAGATTCTGCAATTGGGTAAAAACAGTTTCGAGAAGGAGGCCAAAAGGAGGATCCAGCTGGGCTGGGCAGCATTTGGGAAACTACGTCGAGTCTTCTCGTCATCCATACCGCAATGCTTGAAAACGAAAGTTTTCAACCAGTGCGTCCTACCCGTTATGACCTACGGAGCTGAGACGTGGACACTCACGATAGGGCTGGTCCACCAGTTCAAAGTCGCTCAGCGAGCTATGGAAAGAGCTATGCTCGGAGTTTCTCTGAAGGATAGGATTCGTAACGAATACATCCGACAGAGAACCAAGGTTATCGACATAGCTCAAAGAATTAGCAAGCTGAAGTGGCAGTGGGCCGGCCATATTTCGCGAAGAACCGACGGCCGCTGGGGCAAACGTGTTCTTGAGTGGAGACCGCGACTCGGCAAACGTAGTGTAGGACGCCCTCCGACCAGGTGGGATGACGACTTGCGAAAGACTGCAGGTAGATGCTGGATGCGGCAAGCTGAAGACAGGGCGCTATGGCGCTCATTGGGGGAGGCCTATGTCCAGCAGTGGACTGATATAGGCTGATGATGAGGTAAACATTCACAATGGAAACACATTGGGACGATTATAAGACAAAAGTAGTTTTTGTCAGTACCTACCTGCCCGTGCCGGGAGTAGTTTATCTGTAGTGATTTTACTTATCCTCAATTCCTTGTCAAAACTTGATTTTTATATGATTAATAGGTAAACATTCACAATGGAAACACATTGGGACGATTATAAGACAAAAGTAGTTTTCGTCAGTACCTACCTGCCCGTGCCGGGAGTAGTTTCTGTAGTGATTTTTTCATATCCTCAATTCCTTGTCAAAACTTGATTTTTATATGATTAATAGGTAAACATTCACAATGGAAACACATTTGGACGATTATAAGACAAAAGAAGTTTTCGTCAGTACCTACCTGCCCGTGCAGGGAGTAGTTTCTGTAGTGATTTTTTCATATCCTCAATTCCTTGTCAAAACTTGATTTTTATATGATTAATAGGTAAACATTCACAATGGAAACACATTTGGACGATTATAAGACAAAAGAAGTTTTCGTCAGTACCTACCTGCCCGTGCCAGGAGTAGTTTCTGTAGTGATTTTTTCATATCATTAATTCTTTGTCAAAACTTGATTTTTATATGATTAATAGGTAAACATTCACAATGGATACACATTGGGACGATTATAAGACAAAAGTAGTTTTCGTCATTACCTACCTGCCCGTGCAGGGAGTAGTTTCTGTAGTGATTTTTTCATATCCTCAATTTATTGTCAAAACTTGATTTTTATATGATTAATAGGTAAACATTCACAATGGAAACACATTTGGACGATTATAAGACAAAAGTAGTTTTCGTCAGTACCTACCCGCCCGTGCCGGGAGTAGTTTCTGTAGTGATTTTTTCATATCCTCAATTCGTTGTCAAAACTTGATTTTTATATGATTAATAGGTAAACATTCACAATGGAAACACATTGGGACGATTATAAGACAAAAGTAGTTTTCGTCAGTATCTACCTGCCCGTGCAGGGAGTAGTTTCTGTAGTGATTTTTTCATATCCTCAATTTATTGTCAAAACTTGATTTTTATATGATTAATAGGTAAACATTCACAATGAAAACACATTGGGACGATTATAAGACAAAAGAAGTTTTCGTCAGTACCTACCTGCCCGTGCCAGGAGTAGTTTCTGTAGTGATTTTTTCATATCATCAATTCTTTGTCAAAACTTGATTTTTATATGATTCATAGGTAAACATTCAGAATGGAAACACATTGGGACGATTATAAGACAAAAGTAGTTTTCGTCAGTACCTACCTGCCCGTGCCAGGAGTAGTTTCTGTAGTGATTTTTTCATATCCTCAATTCTTTGTCAAAACTTGATTTTTATATGATTAATAGGTAAACATTCACAATGGAAACACATTGGGACGATTATAAGACAAAAGTAGTTTTCGTCAGTATCTACCTGCCCGTGCAGGGAGTAGTTTCTGTAGTGATTTTTTCATATCCTCAATTTATTGTCAAAACTTGATTTTTATATGATTAATAGGTAAACATTCACAATGAAAACACATCGGGACGATTATAAGACAAAAGTAGTTTTTGTCAGTACCTACCTGCCCGTGCCGGGAGTAGTTTATCTGTAGTGATTTTTCTTATCCTCAATTCCTTGTCAAAACTTGATTTTTATATGATTAATAGGTAAACATTCACAATGGAAACACATTGGGACGATTATAAGACAAAAGTAGTTTTCGTCAGTACCTACCTGCCTGTGCCGGGAGTATTTTCTGTAGTGATTTTTTCATATCCTCAATTCGTTGTCAAAACTTGATTTTTATATGATTAATAGGTAAACATTCACAATGGAAACACATTGGGACGATTATAAGACAAAAGTAGTTTTCGTCAGTATCTACCTGCCCGTGCAGGGAGTAGTTTCTGTAGTGATTTTTTCATATCCTCAATTTATTGTCAAAACTTGATTTTTATATGATTAATAGGTAAACATTCACAATGAAAACACATTGGGACGATTATAAGACAAAAGTAGTTTTTGTCAGTACCTACCTGCCCGTGCCGGGAGTAGTTTATCTGTAGTGATTTTTCTTATCCTCAATTCCTTGTCAAAACTTGATTTTTATATGATTAATAGGTAAACATTCACAATGGAAACACATTTGGACGATTATAAGACAAAAGAAGTTTTCGTCAGTACCTACCTGCCCGTGCCAGGAGTAGTTTCTGTAGTGATTTTTTCATATCCTCAATTCTTTGTCAAAACTTGATTTTTATATGATTAATAGGTAAACATTCACAATGGAAACACATTGGGACGATTATAAGACAAAAGTAGTTTTCGTCAGTACCTACCTGCCCGTGCCAGGAGTAGTTTCTGTAGTGATTTTTTCATATCCTCAATTCTTTGTCAAAACTTGATTTTTATATGATTAATAGGTAAACATTCACAATGGAAACACATTGGGACGATTACAAGATTAAAGTTGTTTTCGTCAGTACCTACCTGCTCGTGCCAGGAGTAGTTTCTGTAGTGATTTTTTCATATCCTCAATTCTTTGTCAAAACTTGATTTGTATATGATTAATAGGTAAACATTCACAATGGAAACACATTTGGACGATTATAAGACAAAAGTAGTTTTCGTCAGTACCTACCTGCCCGTGCAGGGAGTAGTTTCTGTAGTGATTTTTTCATATCCTCAATTTATTGTCAAAACTTGATTTTTATATGATTAATAGGTAAACATTCACAATGGAAACACATTTGGACGATTATAAGACAAAAGTAGTTTTCGTCAGTACCTACCCGCCCGTGCCGGGAGTAGTTTCTGTAGTGATTTTTTCATATCCTCAATTCCTTGTCAAAACTTGATTTTTATATGATTAATAGGTAAACATTCACAATGGAAACACATTGGGACGATTATAAGACAAAAGTAGTTTTCGTCAGTATCTACCTGCCCGTGCAGGGAGTAGTTTCTGTAGTGATTTTTTCATATCCTCAATTTATTGTCAAAACTTGATTTTTCTATGATTAATAGGTAAACATTCACAATGGAAACACATTGGGACGATTATAAGACAAAAGTAGTTTTCGTCAGTACCTACCTGCCCGTGCCGGGAGTAGTTTCTGTAGTGATTTTTTCATATCCTCAATTCCTTGTCAAAACTTGATTTTTATATGATTAATAGGTAAACATTCACAATGGAAACACATTGGGACGATTATAAGACAAAAGTAGTTTTCGTCAGTACCTACCTGCCTGTGCCGGGAGTATTTTCTGTAGTGATTTTTTCATATCCTCAATTCGTTGTCAAAACTTGATTTTTATATGATTAATAGGTAAACATTCACAATGGAAACACATTGGGACGATTATAAGACAAAAGTAGTTTTCGTCAGTATCTACCTGCCCGTGCAGGGAGTAGTTTCTGTAGTGATTTTTTCATATCCTCAATTTATTGTCAAAACTTGATTTTTATATGATTAATAGGTAAACATTCACAATGAAAACACATTGGGACGATTATAAGACAAAAGAAGTTTTCGTCAGTACCTACCTGCCCGTGCCAGGAGTAGTTTTCTGTAGTGATTTTTTCATATCATCAATTCTTTGTCAAAACTTGATTTTTATATGATTAATAGGTAAACATTCAGAATGGAAACACATTGGGACGATTATAAGACAAAAGTAGTTTTCGTCAGTACCTACCTGCCCGTGCCAGGAGTAGTTTCTGTAGTGATTTTTTCATATCCTCAATTCTTTGTCAAAACTTGATTTTTATATGATTAATAGGTAAACATTCACAATGGAAACACATTGGGACGATTACAAGATTAAAGTTGTTTTCGTCAGTACCTACCTGCTCGTGCCAGGAGTAGTTTCTGTAGTGATTTTTTCATATCCTCAATTCTTTGTCAAAACTTGATTTGTATATGATTAATAGGTAAACATTCACAATGGAAACACATTGGGACGATTATAAGACAAAAGTAGTTTTCGTCAGTACCTACCTGCCTGTGCCGGGAGTATTTTCTGTAGTGATTGTTTCATATCCTCAATTCGTTGTCAAAACTTGATTTTTATATGATTAATAGGTAAACATTCACAATGGAAACACTTTGGGACGATTATAAGACAAAAGTAGTTTTCGTCAGTATCTACCTGCCCGTGCAGGGAGTAGTTTCTGTAGTGATTTTTTCATATCCTCAATTTATTGTCAAAACTTGATTTTTATATGATTAATAGGTAAACATTCACAATGAAAACACATTGGGACGATTATAAGACAAAAGTAGTTTTTGTCAGTACCTACCTGCCCGTGCCGGGAGTAGTTTATCTGTAGTGATTTTTCTTATCCTCAATTCCTTGTCAAAACTTGATTTTTATATGATTAATAGGTAAACATTCACAATGGAAACACATTGGGACGATTATAAGACAAAAGTAGTTTTCGTCATTACCTACCTGCCCGTGCAGGGAGTAGTTTCTGTAGTGATTTTTTCATATCCTCAATTTATTGTCAAAACTTGATTTTTATATGATTAATAGGTAAACATTCACAATGGAAACACATTTGGACGATTATAAGACAAAAGTAGTTTTCGTCAGTACCTACCCGCCCGTGCCGGGAGTAGTTTCTGTAGTGATTTTTTCATATCCTCAATTCCTTGTCAAAACTTGATTTTTATATGATTAATAGGTAAATATTCACAATGGAAACACATTGGGACGATTATAAGACAAAAGTAGTTTTCGTCAGTATCTACCTGCCCGTGCAGGGAGTAGTTTCTGTAGTGATTTTTTCATATCCTCAATTTATTGTCAAAACTTGATTTTTATATGATTAATAGGTAAACATTCACAATGAAAACACATTGGGACGATTATAAGACAAAAGTAGTTTTTGTCAGTACCTACCTGCCCGTGCCGGGAGTAGTTTATCTGTAGTGATTTTTCTTATCCTCAATTCCTTGTCAAAACTTGATTTTTATATGATTAATAGGTAAACATTCACAATGGAAACACATTGGGACGATTATAAGACAAAAGTAGTTTTCGTCAGTACCTACCTGCCCGTGCCGGGAGTAGTTTCTGTAGTGATTTTTTCATATCCTCAATTCCTTGTCAAAACTTGATTTTTATATGATTAATAGGTAAACATTCACAATGGAAACACATTGGGACGATTATAAGACAAAAGTAGTTTTCGTCAGTACCTACCTGCCCGTGCCGGGAGTAGTTTCTGTAGTGATTTTTTCATATCCTCAATTCCTTGTCAAAACTTGATTTTTATATGATTAATAGGTAAACATTCACAATGGAAACACATTGGGACGATCACAAGATTAAAGTTGTTTTCGTCAGTACCTACCTGCTCGTGCCAGGAGTAGTTTCTGTAGTGATTTTTTCATTTCCTCAATTCTTTGTCAAAACTTGATTTGTATATGATTAATAGGTAAACATTCACAATGGAAACACATTGGGACGATTATAAGACAAAAGTAGTTTTCGTCAGTACCTACCTGCCCGTGCCGGGAGTAGTTTCTGTAGTGATTTTTTCATATCCTCAATTCCTTGTCAAAACTTGATTTTTATATGATTAATAGGTAAACATTCACAATGGAAACACATTGGGACGATTATAAGACAAAAGTAGTTTTCGTCAGTACCTACCTGCCCGTGCCGGGAGTAGTTTCTGTAGTGATTTTTTCATATCCTCAATTCCTTGTCAAAACTTGATTTTTATATGATTAATAGGTAAACATTCACAATGGAAACACATTGGGACGATCACAAGATTAAAGTTGTTTTCGTCAGTACCTACCTGCTCGTGCCAGGAGTAGTTTCTGTAGTGATTTTTTCATTTCCTCAATTCTTTGTCAAAACTTGATGTGTATATGATTAATAGGTAAACATTCACAATGGAAACACATTGGGACGATTATAAGACAAAAGTAGTTTTCGTCAGTACCTACCTGCCCGTGCCGGGAGTAGTTTCTGTAGTGATTTTTTCATATCCTCAATTCCTTGTCAAAACTTGATTTTTATATGATTAATAGGTAAACATTCACAATGGAAACACATTGGGACGATTATAAGACAAAAGTCGTTTTCGTCAGTACCTACCCGCCCGTGCCGGGAGTAGTTTCTGTAGTGATTTTTTCATATCCTCAATTCCTTGTCAAAACTTGATTTTTATATGATTAATAGGTAAACATTCACAATGGAAACACATTGGGACGATTATAAAACAAAAGAAGTTTTCGTCAGTACCTACCTGCCCGTGCCAGGAGGATTTTCTGTAGTGCATTTTTCATATCCTCAATTCTTTGTGAAAACTTGATTTTTATATGATTAATAGGTAAACATTCACAATGGAAACACATTGGGACGATTATAAGACAAAAGTAGTTTTCGTCAGTACCTACCTGCCCGTGCCGGGAGTAGTTTCTGTAGTGATTTTTTCATATCCTCAATTCCTTGTCAAAACTTGATTTTTAAATGATTAATAGGTAAACATTCACAATGGAAACACATTGGGACGATTATAAGACAAAAGTAGTTTTCGTCAGTAGCTACCTGCCCGTGCCGGGAGTAGTTTCTGTAGTGATTTTTTCATATCCTCAATTCCTTGTCAAAACTTGATTTGTATATGATTAATAGGTAAACATTCACAATGGAAACACATTGGGACGATTATAAGACAAAAGTAGTTTTCGTCTGTACCTGACTGCCCGTGCCGGGAGTAGTTTCTGTAGTGATTTTTTCATATCCTCAATTCTTTGTCAAAACTTGATTTTAATATGATAAATAGGTAAACATTCACAATGGAAACACATTGGGACTATTATAAGAATAAAGTAGTTTTCGTCAGTACCTACCTGCCCGTGCCAGGAGTAGGTTCTGTAGCGATTTGTTCATATCCTCAATTCCTTGTCAAAACTTGATTTTTATATGATTAATAGGTAAACATTCACAATGGAAACACATTGGGACGATTATAAGACAAAAGTAGTTTTCGTCAGTACCTACCTGCCCGTGCAGGGAGTAGTTTCTGTAGTGATTTTTTCATATCCTCAATTTATTGTCAAAACTTGATTTTTATATGATTAATAGGTAAACATTCACAATGGAAACACATTTGGACGATTATAAGACAAAAGTAGTTTTCGTCAGTACCTACCCGCCCGTGCCGGGAGTAGTTTCTGTAGTGATTTTTTCATATCCTCAATTCCTTGTCAAAACTTGATTTTTATATGATTAATAGGTAAACATTCACAATGGAAACACATTGGGACGATTATAAGACAAAAGTAGTTTTCGTCAGTATCTACCTGCCCGTGCAGGGAGTAGTTTCTGTAGTGATTTTTTCATATCCTCAATTCCTTGTCAAAACTTGATTTTTATATTATTAATAGGTAAACATTCACAATGAAAACACATTGGGACGATTATAAGACAAAAGTAGTTTTTGTCAGTACCTACCTGCCCGTGCCGGGAGTAGTTTATCTGTAGTGATTTTTCCTATCCTCAATTCCTTGTCAAAACTTGATTTTTATATGATTAATAGGTAAACATTCACAATGGAAACACATTTGGACGATTATAAGACAAAAGAAGTTTTCGTCAGTACCTACCTGCCCGTGCCAGGAGTAGTTTCTGTAGTGATTTTTTCATATCCTCAATTCTTTGTCAAAACTTGATTTTTATATGATTAATAGGTAAACATTCAAAATGGAAACACATTGGGACGATTATAAGACAAAAGTAGTTTTCGTCAGTACCTACCTGCCTGTGCCGGGAGTATTTTCTGTAGTGATTTTTTCATATCCTCAATTCGTTGTCAAAACTTGATTTTTATATGATTAATAGGTAAACATTCACAATGGAAACACATTGGGACGATTATAAGACAAAAGTAGTTTTCGTCAGTATCTACCTGCCCGTGCAGGGAGTTGTTTCTGTAGTGATTTTTTCATATCCTCAATTTATTGTCAAAACTTGATTTTTATATGATTAATAGGTAAACATTCACAATGAAAACACATTGGGACGATTATAAGACAAAAGTAGTTTTTGTCAGTACCTACCTGCCCGTGCCGGGAGTAGTTTATCTGTAGTGATTTTTCTTATCCTCAATTCCTTGTCAAAACTTGATTTTTATATGATTAATAGGTAAACATTCACAATGGAAACACATTTGGACGATTATAAGACAAAAGAAGTTTTCGTCAGTACCTACCTGCCCGTGCCAGGAGTAGTTTCTGTAGTGATTTTTTCATATCCTCAATTCTTTGTCAAAACTTGATTTTTATATGATTAATAGGTAAACATTCACAATGGAAACACATTGGGACGATTATAAGACAAAAGTAGTTTTCGTCAGTACCTACCTGCCCGTGCCAGGAGTAGTTTCTGTAGTGATTTTTTCATATCCTCAATTCTTTGTCAAAACTAGATTTTTATATGATTAATAGGTAAACATTCACAATGGAAACACATTGGGACGATTATAAGACAAAAGTAGTTTTCGTCAGTACCTACCTGCCCGTGCCAGGAGTAGTTTCTGTAGTGATTTTTTCTTATCCTCAATTCTTTGTCAAAACTTGATTTTTATATGATTAATAGGTAAACATTCACAATGGAAACACATTGGGACGATTACAAGACTAAAGTTGTTTTCGTCAGTACCTACCTGCTCGTGCCGGGAGTAGTTTCTGTAGTGATTTTTTCATATCCTCAATTCTTTGTCAAAACTTGATTTGTATATGATTAATAGGTAAACATTCACAATGGAAACACATTGGGACGATTATAAGACAAAAGTAGTTTTCGTCAGTACCTACCTGCCCGTGCCGGGAGTAGTTTCTGTAGTGATTTTTTCATATCCTCAATTCTTTGTCAAAACTAGATTTTTATATGATTAATAGGTAAACATTCACAATGAAAACACATTGGGACGATTATAAGACAAAAGTAGTTTTCGTCAGTACCTACCTGCCCGTGCCGGGAGTAGTTTCTGTAGTGATTTTTCATATCCTCAATTCCTTGTCAAAACTTGATTTTTATATGATTAATAGGTAAACATTCACAATGGAAACACATTGGGACGATTATAAGACAAAAGTAGTTTTCGTCAGTACCTACCTGCCCGTGCCGGGAGTAGTTTCTGTAGTGATTTTTTCATATCCTCAATTTCTTGTCAAAACTTGATTTTTATATGATTAATAGGTAAACATTCACAATGGAAACACATTGGGACGATTATAAGACAAAAGTAGTTTTCGTCAGTACCTACCTGCCTGTGCCGGGAGTATTTTCTGTAGTGATTTTTTCATATCCTCAATTCGTTGTCAAAACTTGATTTTTATATGATTAATAGGTAAACATTCACAATGAAAACACATTGGGACGATTATAAGACAAAAGGAGTTTTTGTCAGTACCTACCTGCCCGTGCCGGGAGTAGTTTATCTGTAGTGATTTTTCTTATCCTCAATTCCTTGTCAAAACTTGATTTTTATATGATTAATAGGTAAACATTCACAATGGAAACACATTGGGACGATTATAAGACAAAAGTAGTTTTCGTCAGTACCTACCTGCCCGTGCCGGGAGTAGTTTCTGTAGTGATTTTTTCATATCCTCAATTCTTTGTCAAAACTTGATTTTTATATGATTAATAGGTAAACATTCACAATGGAAACACATTGGGACGATTACAAGATTAAAGTTGTTTTCGTCAGTACCTACCTGCTCGTGCCAGGAGTAGTTTCTGTAGTGATTTTTTCATATCCTCAATTCTTTGTCAAAACTTGATTTGTATATGATTAATAGGTAAACATTCACAATGGAAACACATTGGGACGATTATAAGACAAAAGTAGTTTTCGTCATTACCTACCTGCCCGTGCAGGGAGTAGTTTCTGTAGTGATTTTTTCATATCCTCAATTTATTGTCAAAACTTGATTTTTATATGATTAATAGGTAAACATTCACAATGGAAACACATTTGGACGATTATAAGACAAAAGTAGTTTTCGTCAGTACCTACCCGCCCGTGCCGGGAGTAGTTTCTGTAGTGATTTTTTCATATCCTCAATTCCTTGTCAAAACTTGATTTTTATATGATTAATAGGTAAATATTCACAATGGAAACACATTGGGACGATTATAAGACAAAAGTAGTTTTCGTCAGTATCTACCTGCCCGTGCAGGGAGTAGTTTCTGTAGTGATTTTTTCATATCCTCAATTTATTGTCAAAACTTGATTTTTATATGATTAATAGGTAAACATTCACAATGAAAACACATTGGGACGATTATAAGACAAAAGTAGTTTTTGTCAGTACCTACCTGCCCGTGCCGGGAGTAGTTTATCTGTAGTGATTTTTCTTATCCTCAATTCCTTGTCAAAACTTGATTTTTATATGATTAATAGGTAAACATTCACAATGGAAACACATTGGGACGATTATAAGACAAAAGTAGTTTTCGTCAGTACCTACCTGCCCGTGCCGGGAGTAGTTTCTGTAGTGATTTTTTCATATCCTCAATTCCTTGTCAAAACTTGATTTTTATATGATTAATAGGTAAACATTCACAATGGAAACACATTGGGACGATTATAAGACAAAAGTAGTTTTCGTCAGTACCTACCTGCCCGTGCCGGGAGTAGTTTCTGTAGTGATTTTTTCATATCCTCAATTCCTTGTCAAAACTTGATTTTTATATGATTAATAGGTAAACATTCACAATGGAAACACATTGGGACGATCACAAGATTAAAGTTGTTTTCGTCAGTACCTACCTGCTCGTGCCAGGAGTAGTTTCTGTAGTGATTTTTTCATTTCCTCAATTCTTTGTCAAAACTTGATTTGTATATGATTAATAGGTAAACATTCACAATGGAAACACATTGGGACGATTACAAGACAAAAGTAGTTTTCGTCAGTACCTACCTGCCCGTGCCGGGAGTAGTTTCTGTAGTGATTTTTTCATATCCTCAATTCCTTGTCAAAACTTGATTTTTATATGATTAATAGGTAAACATTCACAATGGAAACACATTGGGACGATTATAAGACAAAAGTAGTTTTCGTCAGTACCTACCTGCCCGTGCCGGGAGTAGTTTCTGTAGTGATTTTTTCATATCCTCAATTCCTTGTCAAAACTTGATTTTTATATGATTAATAGGTAAACATTCACAATGGAAACACATTGGGACGATCACAAGATTAAAGTTGTTTTCGTCAGTACCTACCTGCTCGTGCCAGGAGTAGTTTCTGTAGTGATTTTTTCATTTCCTCAATTCTTTGTCAAAACTTGATGTGTATATGATTAATAGGTAAACATTCACAATGGAAACACATTGGGACGATTATAAGACAAAAGTAGTTTTCGTCAGTACCTACCTGCCCGTGCCGGGAGTAGTTTCTGTAGTGATTTTTTCATATCCTCAATTCCTTGTCAAAACTTGATTTTTATATGATTAATAGGTAAACATTCACAATGGAAACACATTGGGACGATTATAAAACAAAAGAAGTTTTCGTCAGTACCTACCTGCCCGTGCCAGGAGGATTTTCTGTAGTGATTTTTTCATATCCTCAATTCTTTGTGAAAACTTGATTTTTATATGATTAATAGGTAAACATTCACAATGGAAACACATTGGGACGATTATAAGACAAAAGTAGTTTTCGTCAGTACCTACCTGCCCGTGCCGGGAGTAGTTTCTGTAGTGATTTTTTCATATCCTCAATTCCTTGTCAAAACTTGATTTTTAAATGATTAATAGGTAAACATTCACAATGGAAACACATTGGGACGATTATAAGACAAAAGTAGTTTTCGTCAGTAGCTACCTGCCCGTGCCGGGAGTAGTTTCTGTAGTGATTTTTTCATATCCTCAATTCCTTGTCAAAACTTGATTTGTATATGATTAATAGGTAAACATTCACAATGGAAACACATTGGGACGATTATAAGACAAAAGTAGTTTTCGTCTGTACCTGACTGCCCGTGCCGGGAGTAGTTTCTGTAGTGATTTTTTCATATCCTCAATTCTTTGTCAAAACTTGATTTTAATATGATAAATAGGTAAACATTCACAATGGAAACACATTGGGACTATTATAAGAATAAAGTAGTTTTCGTCAGTACCTACCTGCCCGTGCCAGGAGTAGGTTCTGTAGCGATTTGTTCATATCCTCAATTCCTTGTCAAAACTTGATTTTTATATGATTAATAGGTAAACATTCACAATGGAAACACATTGGGACGATTATAAGACAAAAGTAGTTTTCGTCAGTACCTACCTGCCCGTGCAGGGAGTAGTTTCTGTAGTGATTTTTTCATATCCTCAATTTATTGTCAAAACTTGATTTTTATATGATTAATAGGTAAACATTCACAATGGAAACACATTTGGACGATTATAAGACAAAAGTAGTTTTCGTCAGTACCTACCCGCCCGTGCCGGGAGTAGTTTCTGTAGTGATTTTTTCATATCCTCAATTCCTTGTCAAAACTTGATTTTTATATGATTAATAGGTAAACATTCACAATGGAAACACATTGGAACGATTATAAGACAAAAGTAGTTTTCGTCAGTATCTACCTGCCCGTGCAGGGAGTAGTTTCTGTAGTGATTTTTTCATATCCTCAATTCCTTGTCAAAACTTGATTTTTATATGATTAATAGGTAAACATTCACAATGAAAACACATTGGGACGATTATAAGACAAAAGTAGTTTTTGTCAGTACCTACCTGCCCGTGCCGGGAGTAGTTTATCTGTAGTGATTTTTCCTATCCTCAATTCCTTGTCAAAACTTGATTTTTATATGATTAATAGGTAAACATTCACAATGGAAACACATTTGGACGATTATAAGACAAAAGAAGTTTTCGTCAGTACCTACCTGCCCGTGCCAGGAGTAGTTTCTGTAGTGATTTTTTCATATCCTCAATTCTTTGTCAAAACTTGATTTTTATATGATTAATAGGTAAACATTCAAAATGGAAACACATTGGGACGATTATAAGACAAAAGTAGTTTTCGTCAGTACCTACCTGCCTGTGCCGGGAGTATTTTCTGTAGTGATTTTTTCATATCCTCAATTCGTTGTCAAAACTTGATTTTTATATGATTAATAGGTAAACATTCACAATGGAAACACATTGGGACGATTATAAGACAAAAGTAGTTTTCGTCAGTATCTACCTGCCCGTGCAGGGAGTTGTTTCTGTAGTGATTTTTTCATATCCTCAATTTATTGTCAAAACTTGATTTTTATATGATTAATAGGTAAACATTCACAATGAAAACACATTGGGACGATTATAAGACAAAAGTAGTTTTTGTCAGTACCTACCTGCCCGTGCCGGGAGTAGTTTATCTGTAGTGATTTTTCTTATCCTCAATTCCTTGTCAAAACTTGATTTTTATATGATTAATAGGTAAACATTCACAATGGAAACACATTTGGACGATTATAAGACAAAAGAAGTTTTCGTCAGTACCTACCTGCCCGTGCCAGGAGTAGTTTCTGTAGTGATTTTTTCATATCCTCAATTCTTTGTCAAAACTTGATTTTTATATGATTAATAGGTAAACATTCACAATGGAAACACATTGGGACGATTATAAGACAAAAGTAGTTTTCGTCAGTACCTACCTGCCCGTGCCAGGAGTAGTTTCTGTAGTGATTTTTTCATATCCTCAATTCTTTGTCAAAACTTGATTTTTATATGATTAATAGGTAAACATTCACAATGGAAACACATTGGGACGATTATAAGACAAAAGTAGTTTTCGTCAGTACCTACCTGCCCGTGCCAGGAGTAGTTTCTGTAGTGATTTTTTCTTATCCTCAATTCTTTGTCAAAACTTGATTTTTATATGATTAATAGGTAAACATTCACAATGGAAACACATTGGGACGATTACAAGACTAAAGTTGTTTTCGTCAGTACCTACCTGCTCGTGCCGGGAGTAGTTTCTGTAGTGATTTTTTCATATCCTCAATTCTTTGTCAAAACTTGATTTGTATATGATTAATAGGTAAACATTCACAATGGAAACACATTGGGACGATTATAAGACAAAAGTAGTTTTCGTCAGTACCTACCTGCCCGTGCCGGGAGTAGTTTCTGTAGTGATTTTTTCATATCCTCAATTCTTTGTCAAAACTAGATTTTTATATGATTAATAGGTAAACATTCACAATGAAAACACATTGGGACGATTATAAGACAAAAGTAGTTTTCGTCAGTACCTACCTGCCCGTGCCGGGAGTAGTTTCTGTAGTGATTTTTCATATCCTCAATTCCTTGTCAAAACTTGATTTTTATATGATTAATAGGTAAACATTCACAATGGAAACACATTGGGACGATTATAAGACAAAAGTAGTTTTCGTCAGTACCTACCTGCCCGTGCCGGGAGTAGTTTCTGTAGTGATTTTTTCATATCCTCAATTTCTTGTCAAAACTTGATTTTTATATGATTAATAGGTAAACATTCACAATGGAAACACATTGGGACGATTATAAGACAAAAGTAGTTTTCGTCAGTACCTACCTGCCTGTGCCGGGAGTATTTTCTGTAGTGATTTTTTCATATCCTCAATTCGTTGTCAAAACTTGATTTTTATATGATTAATAGGTAAACATTCACAATGAAAACACATTGGGACGATTATAAGACAAAAGGAGTTTTTGTCAGTACCTACCTGCCCGTGCCGGGAGTAGTTTATCTGTAGTGATTTTTCTTATCCTCAATTCCTTGTCAAAACTTGATTTTTATATGATTAATAGGTAAACATTCACAATGGAAACACATTGGGACGATTATAAGACAAAAGTAGTTTTCGTCAGTACCTACCTGCCCATGCCAGGAGTAGTTTCTGTAGTGATTTTTTCATATCCTCAATTCTTTGTCAAAACTTGATTTTTATATGATTAATAGGTAAACATTCACAATGGAAACACATTTGGACGATTATAAGACAAAAGTAGTTTTCGTCAGTACCTACCTGCCCGTGCAGGGAGTAGTTTCTGTAGTGATTTTTTCATATCCTCAATTTATTGTCAAAACTTGATTTTTATATGATTAATAGGTAAACATTCACAATGGAAACACATTTGGACGATTATAAGACAAAAGAAGTTTTCGTCAGTACCTACCTGCCCGTGCCAGGAGTAGTTTCTGTAGTGATTTTTTCATATCATCAATTCTTTGTCAAAACTTGATTTTTATATGATTAATAGGTAAACATTCACAATGGAAACACATTGGGACGATTATAAGACAAAAGTAGTTTTCGTCAGTACCTACCTGCCCGTGCCAGGAGTAGTTTCTGTAGTGATTTTTTCATATCCTCAATTCTTTGTCAAAACTTGATTTTTATATGATTAATAGGTAAACATTCACAATGGAAACACATTGGGACGATTACAAGATTAAAGTTGTTTTCGTCAGTACCTACCTGCTCGTGCCAGGAGTAGTTTCTGTAGTGATTTTTTCATATCCTCAATTCTTTGTCAAAACTTGATTTGTATATGATTAATAGGTAAACATTCACAATGGAAACACATTGGGACGATTATAAGACAAAAGTAGTTTTCGTCATTACCTACCTGCCCGTGCAGGGAGTAGTTTCTGTAGTGATTTTTTCATATCCTCAATTTATAGTCAAAACTTGATTTTTATATGATTAATAGGTAAACATTCACAATGGAAACACATTTGGACGATTATAAGACAAAAGTAGTTTTCGTCAGTACCTACCCGCCCGTGCCGGGAGTAGTTTCTGTAGTGATTTTTTCATATCCTCAATTCCTTGTCAAAACTTGATTTTTATATGATTAATAGGTAAACATTCACAATGGAAACACATTGGGACGATTATAAGACAAAAGTAGTTTTCGTCAGTATCTACCTGCCCGTGCAGGGAGTAGTTTCTGTAGTGATTTTTTCATATCCTCAATTTATTGTCAAAACTTGATTTTTATATGATTAATAGGTAAACATTCACAATGGAAACACATTGGGACGATTATAAGACAAAAGTAGTTTTCGTCAGTACCTACCTGCCCGTGCCGGGAGTAGTTTCTGTAGTGATTTTTTCATATCCTCAATTCCTTGTCAAAACTTGATTTTTATATGATTAATAGGTAAACATTCACAATGGAAACACATTGGGACGATTATAAGACAAAAGTAGTTTTCGTCAGTATCTACCTGCCCGTGCAGGGAGTAGTTTCTGTAGTGATTTTTTCATATCCTCAATTTATTGTCAAAACTTGATTTTTATATGATTAATAGGTAAACATTCACAATGGAAACACATTTGGACGATTATAAGACAAAAGAAGTTTTCGTCAGTACCTACCTGCCCGTGCCAGGAGTAGTTTCTGTAGTGATTTTTTCATATCATCAATTCTTTGTCAAAACTTAATTTTTATATGATTAATAGGTAAACATTCACAATGGAAACACATTGGGACGATTATAAGACAAAAGTAGTTTTCGTCAGTACCTACCTGCCCGTGCCAGGAGTAGTTTCTGTAGTGATTTTTTCATATCCTCAATTCTTTGTCAAAACTTGATTTTTATATGATTAATAGGTAAACATTCACAATGGAAACACATTGGGACGATTACAAGATTAAAGTTGTTTTCGTCAGTACCTACCTGCTCGTGCCAGGAGTAGTTTCTGTAGTGATTTTTTCATATCCTCAATTCTTTGTCAAAACTTGATTTGTATATGATTAATAGGTAAACATTCACAATGGAAACACATTGGGACGATTATAAGACAAAAGTAGTTTTCGTCATTACCTACCTGCCCGTGCAGAGAGTAGTTTCTGTAGTGATTTTTTCATATCCTCAATTTATTGTCAAAACTTGATTTTTATATGATTAATAGGTAAACATTCACAATGGAAACACATTTGGACGATTATAAGACAAAAGTCGTTTTCGTCAGTACCTACCCGCCCGTGCCGGGAGTAGTTTCTGTAGTGATTTTTTCATATCCTCAATTCCTTGTCAAAACTTGATTTTTATATGATTAATAGGTAAACATTCACAATGGAAACACATTGGGACGATTATAAGACAAAAGTAGTTTTCGTCAGTATCTACCTGCCCGTGCAGGGAGTAGTTTCTGTAGTGATTTTTTCATATCCTCAATTTATTGTCAAAACTTGATTTTTATATGATTAATAGGTAAACATTCACAATGGAAACACATTGGGACGATTATAAGACAAAAGTAGTTTTCGTCAGTACCTACCTGCCCGTGCCGGGAGTAGTTTCTGTAGTGATTTTTTCATATCCTCAATTCCTTGTCAAAACTTGATTTTTATATGATTAATAGGTAAACATTCACAATGGAAACACATTGGGACGATTATAAGACAAAAGTCGTTTTCGTCAGTACCTACCCGCCCGTGCCGGGAGTAGTTTCTGTAGTGATTTTTTCATATCCTCAATTCCTTGTCAAAACTTGATTTTTATATGATTAATAGGTAAACATTCACAATGGAAACACATTGGGACGATTATAAGACAAAAGTAGTTTTCGTCAGTACCTACCTGCCTGTGCCGGGAGTATTTTCTGTAGTGATTTTTTCATATCCTCAATTCGTTGTCAAAACTTGATTTTTATATGATTAATAGGTAAACATTCACAATGGAAACACATTGGGACGATTATAAGACAAAAGTAGTTTTCGTCAGTACCTACCTGCCCGTGCCAGGAGTAGTTTCTGTAGTGATTTTTTCATATCCTCAATTCTTTGTCAAAACTTGAGTTTTATATGATTAATAGGTAAACATTCACAATGGAAACACATTGGGACGATTACAAGATTAAAGTTGTTTTCGTCAGTACCTACCTGCTCGTGCCAGGAGTAGTTTCTGTAGTGATTTTTTCATATCCTCAATTCTTTGTCAAAACTTGATTTGTATATGATTAATAGGTAAACATTCACAATGGAAACACATTGGGACGATTATAAGACAAAAGTAGTTTTCGTCATTACCTACCTGCCCGTGCAGGGAGTAGTTTCTGTAGTGATTTTTTCATATCCTCAATTTATAGTCAAAACTTGATTTTTATATGATTAATAGGTAAACATTCACAATGGAAACACATTTGGACGATTATAAGACAAAAGTAGTTTTCGTCAGTACCTACCCGCCCGTGCCGGGAGTAGTTTCTGTAGTGATTTTTTCATATCCTCAATTCCTTGTCAAAACTTGATTTTTATATGATTAATAGGTAAACATTCACAATGGAAACACATTGGGACGATTATAAGACAAAAGTAGTTTTCGTCAGTATCTACCTGCCCGTGCAGGGAGTAGTTTCTGTAGTGATTTTTTCATATCCTCAATTTATTGTCAAAACTTGATTTTTATATGATTAATAGGTAAACATTCACAATGGAAACACATTGGGACGATTATAAGACAAAAGTAGTTTTCGTCAGTACCTACCTGCCCGTGCCGGGAGTAGTTTCTGTAGTGATTTTTTCATATCCTCAATTCCTTGTCAAAACTTGATTTTTATATGATTAATAGGTAAACATTCACAATGGAAACACATTGGGACGATTATAAGACAAAAGTAGTTTTCGTCAGTATCTACCTGCCCGTGCAGGGAGTAGTTTCTGTAGTGATTTTTTCATATCCTCAATTTATTGTCAAAACTTGATTTTTATATGATTAATAGGTAAACATTCACAATGGAAACACATTTGGACGATTATAAGACAAAAGAAGTTTTCGTCAGTACCTACCTGCCCGTGCCAGGAGTAGTTTCTGTAGTGATTTTTTCATATCATCAATTCTTTGTCAAAACTTAATTTTTATATGATTAATAGGTAAACATTCACAATGGAAACACATTGGGACGATTATAAGACAAAAGTAGTTTTCGTCAGTACCTACCTGCCCGTGCCAGGAGTAGTTTCTGTAGTGATTTTTTCATATCCTCAATTCTTTGTCAAAACTTGATTTTTATATGATTAATAGGTAAACATTCACAATGGAAACACATTGGGACGATTACAAGATTAAAGTTGTTTTCGTCAGTACCTACCTGCTCGTGCCAGGAGTAGTTTCTGTAGTGATTTTTTCATATCCTCAATTCTTTGTCAAAACTTGATTTGTATATGATTAATAGGTAAACATTCACAATGGAAACACATTGGGACGATTATAAGACAAAAGTAGTTTTCGTCATTACCTACCTGCCCGTGCAGAGAGTAGTTTCTGTAGTGATTTTTTCATATCCTCAATTTATTGTCAAAACTTGATTTTTATATGATTAATAGGTAAACATTCACAATGGAAACACATTTGGACGATTATAAGACAAAAGTCGTTTTCGTCAGTACCTACCCGCCCGTGCCGGGAGTAGTTTCTGTAGTGATTTTTTCATATCCTCAATTCCTTGTCAAAACTTGATTTTTATATGATTAATAGGTAAACATTCACAATGGAAACACATTGGGACGATTATAAGACAAAAGTAGTTTTCGTCAGTATCTACCTGCCCGTGCAGGGAGTAGTTTCTGTAGTGATTTTTTCATATCCTCAATTTATTGTCAAAACTTGATTTTTATATGATTAATAGGTAAACATTCACAATGGAAACACATTGGGACGATTATAAGACAAAAGTAGTTTTCGTCAGTACCTACCTGCCCGTGCCGGGAGTAGTTTCTGTAGTGATTTTTTCATATCCTCAATTCCTTGTCAAAACTTGATTTTTATATGATTAATAGGTAAACATTCACAATGGAAACACATTGGGACGATTATAAGACAAAAGTAGTTTTCGTCAGTACCTACCTGCCTGTGCCGGGAGTATTTTCTGTAGTGATTTTTTCATATCCTCAATTCGTTGTCAAAACTTGATTTTTATATGATTAATAGGTAAACATTCACAATGGAAACACATTGGGACGATTATAAGACAAAAGTAGTTTTCGTCAGTATCTACCTGCCCGTGCAGGGAGTAGTTTCTGTAGTGATTTTTTCATATCCTCAATTTATTGTCAAAACTTGATTTTTATATGATTAATAGGTAAACATTCACAATGAAAACACATTGGGACGATTATAAGACAAAAGTAGTTTTTGTCAGTACCTACCTGCCCGTGCCGGGAGAAGTTTATCTGTAGTGATTTTTCTTATCCTCAATTCCTTGTCAAAACTTGATTTTTATATGATTAATAGGTAAACATTCACAATGGAAACACATTTGGACGATTATAAGACAAAAGAAGTTTTCGTCAGTACCTACCTGCCCGTGCCAGGAGTAGTTTCTGTAGTGATTTTTTCATATCCTCAATTCTTTGTCAAAACTTGATTTTTATATGATTAATAGGTAAACATTCACAATGGAAACACATTGGGACGATTATAAGACAAAAGTAGTTTTCGTCAGTACCTACCTGCCCGTGCCAGGAGTAGTTTCTGTAGTGATTTTTTCATATCCTCAATTCTTTGTCAAAACTTGATTTTTATATGATTAATAGGTAAACATTCACAATGGAAACACATTGGGACGATTATAAGACAAAAGTAGTTTTCGTCAGTATCTACCTGCCCGTGCAGGGAGTAGTTTCTGTAGTGATTTTTTCATATCCTCAATTTATTGTCAAAACTTGATTTTTATATGATTAATAGGTAAACATTCACAATGAAAACACATTGGGACGATTATAAGACAAAAGTAGTTTTTGTCAGTACCTACCTGCCCGTGCCGGGAGTAGTTTATCTGTAGTGATTTTTCTTATCCTCAATTCCTTGTCAAAACTTGATTTTTATATGATTAATAGGTAAACATTCACAATGGAAACACATTTGGACGATTATAAGACAAAAGAAGTTTTCGTCAGTACCTACCTGCCCGTGCCAGGAGTAGTTTCTGTAGTGATTTTTTCATATCCTCAATTCTTTGTCAAAACTTGATTTTTATATGATTAATAGGTAAACATTCACAATGGAAACACATTGGGACGATTATAAGACAAAAGTAGTTTTCGTCAGTACCTACCTGCCCGTGCCAGGAGTAGTTTCTGTAGTGATTTTTTCATATCCTCAATTCTTTGTCAAAACTTGATTTTTATATGATTAATAGGTAAACATTCACAATGGAAACACATTGGGACGATCACAAGATTAAAGTTGTTTTCGTCAGTACCTACCTGCTCGTGCCAGGAGTAGTTTCTGTAGTGATTTTTTCATTTCCTCAATTCTTTGTCAAAACTTGATGTGTATATGATTAATAGGTAAACATTCACAATGGAAACACATTGGGACGATTATAAGACAAAAGTAGTTTTCGTCAGTACCTACCTGCCTGTGCCGGGAGTATTTTCTGTAGTGATTTTTTCATATCCTCAATTCGTTGTCAAAACTTGATTTTTATATGATTAATAGGTAAACATTCACAATGGAAACACATTGGGACGATTATAAGACAAAAGTAGTTTTCGTCAGTACCTACCTGCCCGTGCCGGGAGTAGTTTATCTGTAGTGATTTTTCTTATCCTCAATTCCTTGTCAAAACTTGATTTTTATATGATTAATAGGTAAACATTCACAATGGAAACACATTGGGACGATTATAAGACAAAAGTAGTTTTCGTCAGTACCTACCTGCCCGTGCCGGGAGTAGTTTCTGTAGTGATTTTTTCATATCCTCAATTCCTTGTCAAAACTTGATTTTTATATGATTAATAGGTAAACATTCACAATGGAAACACATTGGGACGATTATAAGACAAAAGTAGTTTTCGTCAGTACCTACCTGCCCGTGCCGGGAGTAGTTTCTGTAGTGATTTTTTCATATCCTCAATTCCTTGTCAAAACTTGATTTTTATATGATTAATAGGTAAACATTCACAATGGAAACACATTGGGACGATTATAAGACAAAAGTAGTTTTCGTCAGTACCTACCTGCCCGTGCCGGGAGTAGTTTCTGTAGTGATTTTTTCATATCCTCAATTCCTTGTCAAAACTTGATTTTTATATGATTAATAGGTAAACATTCACAATGGAAACACATTGGGACGATCACAAGATTAAAGTTGTTTTCGTCAGTACCTACCTGCTCGTGCCAGGAGTAGTTTCTGTAGTGATTTTTTCATTTCCTCAATTCTTTGTCAAAACTTGATTTGTATATGATTAATAGGTAAACATTCACAATGGAAACACATTGGGACGATTATAAGACAAAAGTAGTTTTCGTCAGTACCTACCTGCCCGTGCCGGGAGTAGTTTCTGTAGTGATTTTTTCATATCCTCAATTCCTTGTCAAAACTTGATTTTTATATGATTAATAGGTAAACATTCACAATGGAAACACATTGGGACGATTATAAGACAAAAGTAGTTTTCGTCAGTACCTACCTGCCCGTGCCGGGAGTAGTTTCTGTAGTGATTTTTTCATATCCTCAATTCCTTGTCAAAACTTGATTTTTATATGATTAATAGGTAAACATTCACAATGGAAACACATTGGGACGATCACAAGATTAAAGTTGTTTTCGTCAGTACCTACCTGCTCGTGCCAGGAGTAGTTTCTGTAGTGATTTTTTCATTTCCTCAATTCTTTGTCAAAACTTGATGTGTATATGATTAATAGGTAAACATTCACAATGGAAACACATTGGGACGATTATAAGACAAAAGTAGTTTTCGTCAGTACCTACCTGCCCGTGCCGGGAGTAGTTTCTGTAGTGATTTTTTCATATCCTCAATTCCTTGTCAAAACTTGATTTTTATATGATTAATAGGTAAACATTCACAATGGAAACACATTGGGACGATTACAAGATTAAAGTTGTTTTCGTCAGTACCTACCTGCTCGTGCCAGGAGTAGTTTCTGTAGTGATTTTTTCATATCCTCAATTCTTTGTCAAAACTTGATTTGTATATGATTAATAGGTAAACATTCACAATGGAAACACATTGGGACGATTATAAGACAAAAGTAGTTTTCGTCATTACCTACCTGCCCGTGCAGGGAGTAGTTTCTGTAGTGATTTTTTCATATCCTCAATTTATAGTCAAAACTTGATTTTTATATGATTAATAGGTAAACATTCACAATGGAAACACATTTGGACGATTATAAGACAAAAGTAGTTTTCGTCAGTACCTACCCGCCCGTGCCGGGAGTAGTTTCTGTAGTGATTTTTTCATATCCTCAATTCCTTGTCAAAACTTGATTTTTATATGATTAATAGGTAAACATTCACAATGGAAACACATTGGGACGATTATAAGACAAAAGTAGTTTTCGTCAGTATCTACCTGCCCGTGCAGGGAGTAGTTTCTGTAGTGATTTTTTCATATCCTCAATTTATTGTCAAAACTTGATTTTTATATGATTAATAGGTAAACATTCACAATGGAAACACATTGGGACGATTATAAGACAAAAGTAGTTTTCGTCAGTACCTACCTGCCCGTGCCGGGAGTAGTTTCTGTAGTGATTTTTTCATATCCTCAATTCCTTGTCAAAACTTGATTTTTATATGATTAATAGGTAAACATTCACAATGGAAACACATTGGGACGATTATAAGACAAAAGTAGTTTTCGTCAGTACCTACCTGCCTGTGCCGGGAGTATTTTCTGTAGTGATTTTTTCATATCCTCAATTCGTTGTCAAAACTTGATTTTTATATGATTAATAGGTAAACATTCACAATGGAAACACATTGGGACGATTATAAGACAAAAGTAGTTTTCGTCAGTATCTACCTGCCCGTGCAGGGAGTCGTTTCTGTAGTGATTTTTTCATATCCTCAATTTATTGTCAAAACTTGATTTTTATATGATTAATAGGTAAACATTCACAATGGAAACACATTTGGACGATTATAAGACAAAAGAAGTTTTCGTCAGTACCTACCTGCCCGTGCCAGGAGTAGTTTCTGTAGTGATTTTTTCATATCATTAATTCTTTGTCAAAACTTGATTTTTATATGATTAATAGGTAAACATTCACAATGGATACACATTGGGACGATTATAAGACAAAAGTAGTTTTCGTCAGTACCTACCTGCCCGTGCCAGGAGTAGTTTCTGTAGTGATTTTTTCATATCCTCAATTCTTTGTCAAAACTTGATTTTTATATGATTAATAGGTAAACATTCACAATGGAAACACATTGGGACGATTATAAGACAAAAGTAGTTTTCGTCATTACCTACCTGCCCGTGCAGGGAGTAGTTTCTGTAGTGATTTTTTCATATCATTAATTCTTTGTCAAAACTTGATTTTTATATGATTAATAGGTAAACATTCACAATGGAAACACATTGGGACGATTATAAGACAAAAGTAGTTTTCGTCATTACCTACCTGCCCGTGCAGGGAGTAGTTTCTGTAGTGATTTTTTCATATCCTCAATTTATTGTCAAAACTTGATTTTTATATGATTAATAGGTAAACATTCACAATGGAAACACATTTGGACGATTATAAGACAAAAGTAGTTTTCGTCAGTACCTACCCGCCCGTGCCGGGAGTAGTTTCTGTAGTGATTTTTTCATATCCTCAATTCCTTGTCAAAACTTGATTTTTATATGATTAATAGGTAAACATTCACAATGGAAACACATTGGGACGATTATAAGACAAAAGTAGTTTTCGTCAGTATCTACCTGCCCGTGCAGGGAGTAGTTTCTGTAGTGATTTTTTCATATCCTCAATTTATTGTCAAAACTTGATTTTTATATGATTAATAGGTAAACATTCACAATGGAAACACATTGGGACGATTATAAGACAAAAGTAGTTTTCGTCAGTACCTACCTGCCCGTGCCGGGAGTAGTTTCTGTAGTGATTTTTTCATATCCTCAATTCCTTGTCAAAACTTGATTTTTATATGATTAATAGGTAAACATTCACAATGGAAACACATTGGGACGATTATAAGACAAAAGTAGTTTTCGTCAGTACCTACCTGCCTGTGCCGGGAGTATTTTCTGTAGTGATTTTTTCATATCCTCAATTCGTTGTCAAAACTTGATTTTTATATGATTAATAGGTAAACATTCACAATGGAAACACATTGGGACGATTATAAGACAAAAGTAGTTTTCGTCAGTATCTACCTGCCCGTGCAGGGAGTAGTTTCTGTAGTGATTTTTTCATATCCTCAATTTATTGTCAAAACTTGATTTTTATATGATTAATAGGTAAACATTCACAATGAAAACACATTGGGACGATTATAAGACAAAAGTAGTTTTTGTCAGTACCTACCTGCCCGTGCCGGGAGTAGTTTATCTGTAGTGATTTTTCTTATCCTCAATTCCTTGTCAAAACTTGATTTTTATATGATTAATAGGTAAACATTCACAATGGAAACACATTTGGACGATTATAAGACAAAAGAAGTTTTCGTCAGTACCTACCTGCCCGTGCCAGGAGTAGTTTCTGTAGTGATTTTTTCATGTCCTCAATTCTTTGTCAAAACTTGATTTTTATATGATTAATAGGTAAACATTCACAATGGAAACACATTGGGACAATTATAAGACAAAAGTAGTTTTCGTCAGTACCTACCTGCCCGTGCCAGGAGTAGTTTCTGTAGTGATTTTTTCATATCCTCAATTCTTTGTCAAAACTTGATTTTTATATGATTAATAGGTAAACATTCACAATGGAAACACATTGGGACGATTACAAGATTAAAGTTGTTTTCGTCAGTACCTACCTGCTCGTGCCAGGAGTAGTTTCTGTAGTGATTTTTTCATATCCTCAATTCTTTGTCAAAACTTGATTTTTATATGATTAATAGGTAAACATTCACAATGAAAACACATTGGGACGATTATAAGACAAAAGTAGTTTTTGTCAGTACCTACCTGCCCGTGCCGGGAGTAGTTTATCTGTAGTGATTTTTCTTATCCTCAATTCCTTGTCAAAACTTGATTTTTATATGATTAATAGGTAAACATTCACAATGGAAACACATTTGGACGATTATAAGACAAAAGAAGTTTTCGTCAGTACCTACCTGCCCGTGCCAGGAGTAGTTTCTGTAGTGATTTTTTCATATCCTCAATTCTTTGTCAAAACTTGATTTTTATATGATTAATAGGTAAACATTCACAATGGAAACACATTGGGACGATTATAAGACAAAAGTAGTTTTCGTCAGTACCTACCTGCCCGTGCCAGGAGTAGTTTCTGTAGTGATTTTTTCATATCCTCAATTCTTTGTCAAAACTTGATTTTTATATGATTAATAGGTAAACATTCACAATGAAAACACATTGGGACGATTATAAGACAAAAGTAGTTTTTGTCAGTACCTACCTGCCCGTGCCGGGAGTAGTTTATCTGTAGTGATTTTTCTTATCCTCAATTCCTTGTCAAAACTTGATTTTTATATGATTAATAGGTAAACATTCACAATGGAAACACATTTGGACGATTATAAGACAAAAGAAGTTTTCGTCAGTACCTACCTGCCCGTGCCAGGAGTAGTTTCTGTAGTGATTTTTTCATATCCTCAATTCTTTGTCAAAACTTGATTTTTATATGATTAATAGGTAAACATTCACAATGGAAACACATTTGGACGATTATAAGACAAAAGTAGTTTTCGTCAGTACCTACCCGCCCGTGCCGGGAGTAGTTTCTGTAGTGATTTTTTCATATCCTCAATTCCTTGTCAAAACTTGATTTTTATATGATTAATAGGTAAACATTCACAATGGAAACACATTGGGACGATTATAAGACAAAAGTAGTTTTCGTCAGTATCTACCTGCCCGTGCAGGGAGTAGTTTCTGTAGTGATTTTTTCATATCCTCAATTTATTGTCAAAACTTGATTTTTATATGATTAATAGGTAAACATTCACAATGGAAACACATTGGGACGATTACAAGATTAAAGTTGTTTTCGTCAGTACCTACCTGCTCGTGCCAGGAGTAGTTTCTGTAGTGATTTTTTCATATCCTCAATTCCTTGTCAAAACTTGATTTTTATATGATTAATAGGTAAACATTCACAATGGAAACACATTGGGACGATTATAAGACAAAAGTAGTTTTCGTCAGTACCTACCTGCCTGTGCCGGGAGTATTTTCTGTAGTGATTTTTTCATATCCTCAATTCGTTGTCAAAACTTGATTTTAATATGATTAATAGGTAAACATTCACAATGGAAACACATTGGGACGATTATAAGACAAAAGTAGATTTCGTCAGTATCTACCTGCCCGTGCAGGGAGTAGTTTCTGTAGTGATTTTTTCATATCCTCAATTTATTGTCAAAACTTGATTTTTATATGATTAATAGGTAAACATTCACAATGAAAACACATTGGGACGATTATAAGACAAAAGTAGTTTTTGTCAGTACCTACCTGCCCGTGCCGGGAGTAGTTTATCTGTAGTGATTTTTCTTATCCTCAATTCCTTGTCAAAACTTGATTTTTATATGATTAATAGGTAAACATTCACAATGGATACACATTGGGACGATTATAAGACAAAAGTAGTTTTCGTCAGTACCTACCTGCCCGTGCCAGGAGTAGTTTCTGTAGTGATTTTTTCATATCCTCAATTCTTTGTCAAAACTTGATTTTTATATGATTAATAGGTAAACATTCACAATGGAAACACATTGGGACGATTATAAGACAAAAGTAGTTTTCGTCATTACCTACCTGCCCGTGCAGGGAGTAGTTTCTGTAGTGATTTTTTCATATCCTCAATTTATAGTCAAAACTTGATTTTTATATGATTAATAGGTAAACATTCACAATGGAAACACATTGGGACGATTATAAGACAAAAGTAGTTTTCGTCATTACCTACCTGCCCGTGCAGGGAGTAGTTTCTGTAGTGATTTTTTCATATCCTCAATTTATTGTCAAAACTTGATTTTTATATGATTAATAGGTAAACATTCACAATGGAAACACATTTGGACGATTATAAGACAAAAGTAGTTTTCGTCAGTACCTACCCGCCCGTGCCGGGAGTAGTTTCTGTAGTGATTTTTTCATATCCTCAATTCCTTGTCAAAACTTGATTTTTATATGATTAATAGGTAAACATTCACAATGGAAACACATTGGGACGATTATAAGACAAAAGTAGTTTTCGTCAGTATCTACCTGCCCGTGCAGGGAGTAGTTTCTGTAGTGATTTTTTCATATCCTCAATTTATTGTCAAAACTTGATTTTTATATGATTAATAGGTAAACATTCACAATGGAAACACATTGGGACGATTATAAGACAAAAGTAGTTTTCGTCAGTACCTACCTGCCCGTGCCGGGAGTAGTTTCTGTAGTGATTTTTTCATATCCTCAATTCCTTGTCAAAACTTGATTTTTATATGATTAATAGGTAAACATTCACAATGGAAACACATTGGGACGATTATAAGACAAAAGTAGTTTTCGTCAGTACCTACCTGCCTGTGCCGGGAGTATTTTCTGTAGTGATTTTTTCATATCCTCAATTCGTTGTCAAAACTTGATTTTTATATGATTAATAGGTAAACATTCACAATGGAAACACATTGGGACGATTATAAGACAAAAGTAGTTTTCGTCAGTATCTACCTGCCCGTGCAGGGAGTAGTTTCTGTAGTGATTTTTTCATATCCTCAATTTATTGTCAAAACTTGATTTTTATATGATTAATAGGTAAACATTCACAATGAAAACACATTGGGACGATTATAAGACAAAAGTAGTTTTTGTCAGTACCTACCTGCCCGTGCCGGGAGTAGTTTATCTGTAGTGATTTTTCTTATCCTCAATTCCTTGTCAAAACTTGATTTTTATATGATTAATAGGTAAACATTCACAATGGAAACACATTTGGACGATTATAAGACAAAAGAAGTTTTCGTCAGTACCTACCTGCCCGTGCCAGGAGTAGTTTCTGTAGTGATTTTTTCATATCCTCAATTCTTTGTCAAAACTTGATTTTTATATGATTAATAGGTAAACATTCACAATGGAAACACATTGGGACAATTATAAGACAAAAGTAGTTTTCGTCAGTACCTACCTGCCCGTGCCAGGAGTAGTTTCTGTAGTGATTTTTTCATATCCTCAATTCTTTGTCAAAACTTGATTTTTATATGATTAATAGGTAAACATTCACAATGGAAACACATTGGGACGATTACAAGATTAAAGTTGTTTTCGTCAGTACCTACCTGCTCGTGCCAGGAGTAGTTTCTGTAGTGATTTTTTCATATCCTCAATTCTTTGTCAAAACTTGATTTTTATATGATTAATAGGTAAACATTCACAATGAAAACACATTGGGACGATTATAAGACAAAAGTAGTTTTTGTCAGTACCTACCTGCCCGTGCCGGGAGTAGTTTATCTGTAGTGATTTTTCTTATCCTCAATTCCTTGTCAAAACTTGATTTTTATATGATTAATAGGTAAACATTCACAATGGAAACACATTTGGACGATTATAAGACAAAAGAAGTTTTCGTCAGTACCTACCTGCCCGTGCCAGGAGTAGTTTCTGTAGTGATTTTTTCATATCCTCAATTCTTTGTCAAAACTTGATTTTTATATGATTAATAGGTAAACATTCACAATGGAAACACATTGGGACGATTATAAGACAAAAGTAGTTTTCGTCAGTACCTACCTGCCCGTGCCAGGAGTAGTTTCTGTAGTGATTTTTTCATATCCTCAATTCTTTGTCAAAACTTGATTTTTATATGATTAATAGGTAAACATTCACAATGGAAACACATTGGGACGATTACAAGATTAAAGTTGTTTTCGTCAGTACCTACCTGCTCGTGCCAGGAGTAGTTTCTGTAGTGATTTTTTCATATCCTCAATTCTTTGTCAAAACTTGATTTGTATATGATTAATAGGTAAACATTCACAATGGAAACACATTGGGACGATTATAAGACAAAAGTAGTTTTCGTCATTACCTACCTGCCCGTGCAGGGAGTAGTTTCTGTAGTGATTTTTTCATATCCTCAATTTATTGTTAAAACTTGATTTTTATATGATTAATAGGTAAACATTCACAATGGAAACACATTTGGACGATTATAAGACAAAAGTAGTTTTCGTCAGTACCTACCCGCCCGTGCCGGGAGTAGTTTCTGTAGTGATTTTTTCATATCCTCAATTCCTTGTCAAAACTTGATTTTTATATGATTAATAGGTAAATATTCACAATGGAAACACATTGGGACGATTATAAGACAAAAGTAGTTTTCGTCAGTATCTACCTGCCCGTGCAGGGAGTAGTTTCTGTAGTGATTTTTTCATATCCTCAATTTATTGTCAAAACTTGATTTTTATATGATTAATAGGTAAACATTCACAATGGAAACACATTGGGACGATTACAAGATTAAAGTTGTTTTCGTCAGTACCTACCTGCTCGTGCCAGGAGTAGTTTCTGTAGTGATTTTTTCATATCCTCAATTCCTTGTCAAAACTTGATTTTTATATGATTAATAGGTAAACATTCACAATGGAAACACATTGGGACGATTATAAGACAAAAGTAGTTTTCGTCAGTACCTACCTGCCTGTGCCGGGAGTATTTTCTGTAGTGATTTTTTCATATCCTCAATTCGTTGTCAAAACTTGATTTTAATATGATTAATAGGTAAACATTCACAATGGAAACACATTGGGACGATTATAAGACAAAAGTAGATTTCGTCAGTATCTACCTGCCCGTGCCGGGAGTAGTTTCTGTAGTGATTTTTTCATATCCTCAATTTATTGTCAAAACTTGATTTTTATATGATTAATAGGTAAACATTCACAATGAAAACACATTGGGACGATTATAAGACAAAAGTAGTTTTTGTCAGTACCTACCTGCCCGTGCCGGGAGTAGTTTATCTGTAGTGATTTTTCTTATCCTCAATTCCTTGTCAAAACTTGATTTTTATATGATTAATAGGTAAACATTCACAATGGAAACACATTGGGACGATTATAAGACAAAAGTAGTTTTCGTCAGTACCTACCTGCCCGTGCCGGGAGTAGTTTCTGTAGTGATTTTTTCATATCCTCAATTCCTTGTCAAAACTTGATTTTTATATGATTAATAGGTAAACATTCACAATGGAAACACATTGGGACGATTATAAGACAAAAGTAGTTTTCGTCAGTACCTACCTGCCCGTGCCGGGAGTAGTTTCTGTAGTGATTTTTTCATATCCTCAATTCCTTGTCAAAACTTGATTTTTATATGATTAATAGGTAAACATTCACAATGGAAACACATTGGGACGATCACAAGATTAAAGTTGTTTTCGTCAGTACCTACCTGCTCGTGCCAGGAGTAGTTTCTGTAGTGATTTTTTCATTTTCTCAATTCTTTGTCAAAACTTGATTTGTATAATATTAATAGGTAAACATTCACAATGGAAACACATTGGGACGATTATAAGACAAAAGTAGTTTTCGTCAGTACCTACCTGCCTGTGCCGGGAGTATTTTCTGTAGTGATTTTTTCATATCCTCAATTCGTTGTCAAAACTTGATTTTTATATGATTAATAGGTAAACATTCACAATGGAAACACATTGGGACGATTATAAGACAAAAGTAGTTTTCGTCAGTATCTACCTGCCCGTGCAGGGAGTAGTTTCTGTAGTGATTTTTTCATATCCTCAATTTATTGTCAAAACTTGATTTTTATATGATTAATAGGTAAACATTCACAATGAAAACACATTGGGACGATTATAAGACAAAAGTAGTTTTTGTCAGTACCTACCTGCCCGTGCCGGGAGTAGTTTATCTGTAGTGATTTTACTTATCCTCAATTCCTTGTCAAAACTTGATTTTTATATGATTAATAGGTAAACATTCACAATGGAAACACATTGGGACGATTATAAGACAAAAGTAGTTTTCGTCAGTACCTACCTGCCCGTGCCGGGAGTAGTTTCTGTAGTGATTTTTTCATATCCTCAATTCCTTGTCAAAACTTGATTTTTATATGATTAATAGGTAAACATTCACAATGGAAACACATTGGGACGATTATAAGACAAAAGTAGTTTTCGTCAGTACCTACCTGCCCGTGCCGGGAGTAGTTTCTGTAGTGATTTTTTCATATCCTCAATTCCTTGTCAAAACTTGATTTTTATATGATTAATAGGTAAACATTCACAATGGAAACACATTGGGACGATCACAAGATTAAAGTTGTTTTCGTCAGTACCTACCTGCTCGTGCCAGGAGTAGTTTCTGTAGTGATTTTTTCATTTCCTCAATTCTTTGTCAAAACTTGATTTGTATATGATTAATAGGTAAACATTCACAATGGAAACACATTGGGACGATTATAAGACAAAAGTAGTTTTCGTCAGTACCTACCTGCTCGTGCCAGGAGTAGTTTCTGTAGTGATTTTTTCATTTCCTCAATTCTTTGTCAAAACTTGATGTGTATATGATTAATAGGTAAACATTCACAATGGAAACACATTGGGACGATTATAAGACAAAAGTAGTTTTTGTCAGTACCTACCTGCCCATGCCGGGAGTAGTTTATCTGTAGTGATTTTACTTATCCTCAATTCCTTGTCAAAACTTGATTTTTATATGATTAATAGGTAAACATTCACAATGGAAACACATTGGGACGATAATAAGACAAAAGAAGTTTTCGTCAGTACCTACCTGCCCGTGCCGGGAGTAGTTTCTGTAGTGATTTTTTCATATCCTCAATTCCTTGTCAAAACTTGATTTTTATATGATTAATAGGTAAACATTCACAATGGAAACACATTGGGACGATTATAAGACAAAAGTAGTTTTCGTCAGTACCTACCTGCCCGTGCCGGGAGTAGTTTCTGTAGTGATTTTTTCATATCCTCAATTCCTTGTCAAAACTTGATTTTTATATGATTAATAGGTAAACATTCACAATGGAAACACATTGGGACGATCACAAGATTAAAGTTGTTTTCGTCAGTACCTACCTGCTCGTGCCAGGAGTAGTTTCTGTAGTGATTTTTTCATTTCCTCAATTCTTTGTCAAAACTTGATTTGTATATGATTAATAGGTAAACATTCACAATGGAAACACATTGGGACGATTATAAGACAAAAGTAGTTTTCGTCAGTACCTACCTGCCCGTGCCGGGAGTAGTTTCTGTAGTGATTTTTTCATATCCTCAATTCCTTGTCAAAACTTGATTTTTATATGATTAATAGGTAAACATTCACAATGGAAACACATTGGGACGATTATAAGACAAAAGTAGTTTTCGTCAGTACCTACCTGCCTGTGCCGGGAGTATTTTCTGTAGTGATTTTTTCATATCCTCAATTCGTTGTCAAAACTTGATTTTTATATGATTAATAGGTAAACATTCACAATGGAAACACATTGGGACGATTATAAGACAAAAGTAGTTTTCGTCAGTATCTACCTGCCCGTGCAGGGAGTAGTTGCTGTAGTGATTTTTTCATATCCTCAATTTATTGTCAAAACTTGATTTTTATATGATTAATAGGTAAACATTCACAATGAAAACACATTGGGACGATTATACGATAAAAGTAGTTTTTGTCAGTACCTACCTGCCCGTGCCGGGAGTAGTTTATCTGTAGTGATTTTTCTTATCCTCAATTCCTTGTCAAAACTTGATTTTTATATGATTAATAGGTAAACATTCACAATGGAAACACATTGGGACGATTATAAGACAAAAGTAGTTTTCGTCAGTACCTACCTGCCCGTGCCGGGAGTAGTTTCTGTAGTGATTTTTTCATATCCTCAATTCCTTGTCAAAACTTGATTTTTATATGATTAATAGGTAAACATTCACAATGGAAACACATTGGGACGATTATAAGACAAAAGTAGTTTTCGTCAGTACCTACCTGCCCGTGCCGGGAGTAGTTTCTGCAGTGATTTTTTCATATCCTCAATTCCTTGTCAAAACTTGATTTTTAAATGATTAATAGGTAAACATTCACAATGGAAACACATTGGGACGATTATAAGACAAAAGTAGTTTTCGTCAGTAGCTACCTGCCCGTGCCGGGAGTAGTTTCTGTAGTGATTTTTTCATATCCTCAATTCCTTGTCAAAATTTGATTTGTATATGATTAATAGGTAAACATTCACAATGGAAACACATTGGGACGATTATAAGACAAAAGTAGTTTTCGTCTGTACCTAACTGCCCGTGCCGGGAGTAGTTTCTGTAGTGATTTTTTCATATCCTCAATTCTTTGTCAAAACTTGATTTTAATATGATAAATAGGTAAACATTCACAATGGAAACACATTGGGACTATTATAAGAATAAAGTAGTTTTCGTCAGTACCAACCTGCCCGTGCCAGGAGTAGGTTCTGTAGCGATTTGTTCATATCCTCAATTCCTTGTCAAAACTTGATTTTTATATGATTAATAGGTAAACATTCACAATGGAAACACATTGGGACGATTATAAGACAAAAGTAGTTTTCGTCAGTACCTACCTGCCCGTGCAGGGAGTAGTTTCTGTAGTGATTTTTTCATATCCTCAATTTATTGTCAAAACTTGATTTTTATATGATTAATAGGTAAACATTCACAATGGAAACACATTTGGACGATTATAAGACAAAAGTAGTTTTCGTCAGTACCTACCCGCCCGTGCCGGGAGTAGTTTCTGTAGTGATTTTTTCATATCCTCAATTCCTTGTCAAAACTTGATTTTTATATGATTAATAGGTAAACATTCACAATGGAAACACATTGGGACGATTATAAGACAAAAGTAGTTTTCGTCAGTATCTACCTGCCCGTGCAGGGAGTAGTTTCTGTAGTGATTTTTTCATATCCTCAATTCCTTGTCAAAACTTGATTTTTATATGATTAATAGGTAAACATTCACAATGAAAACACATTGGGACGATTATAAGACAAAAGTAGTTTTTGTCAGTACCTACCTGCCCGTGCCGGGAGTAGTTTATCTGTAGTGATTTTTCTTATCCTCAATTCCTTGTCAAAACTTGATTTTTATATGATTAATAGGTAAACATTCACAATGGAAACACATTTGGACGATTATAAGACAAAAGAAGTTTTCGTCAGTACCTACCTACCCGTGCCAGGAGTAGTTTCTGTAGTGATTTTTTCATATCCTCAATTCTTTGTCAAAACTTGATTTTTATATGATTAATAGGTAAACATTCACAATGGAAACACATTGGGACGATTATAAGACAAAAGTAGTTTTCGTCAGTACCTACCTGCCCGTGCCGGGAGTAGTTTCTGTAGTGATTTTTTCATATCCTCAATTCCTTGTCAAAACTTGATTTTTATATGATTAATAGGTAAACATTCACAATGGAAACACATTGGGACGATTATAAGACAAAAGTAGTTTTCGTCAGTACCTACCTGCCCGTGCCGGGAGTAGTTTCTGTAGTGATTTTTTAATATCCTCAATTCCTTGTCAAAACTTGATTTTTATATGATTAATAGGTAAACATTCACAATGGAAACACATTGGGACGATCACAAGATTAAAGTTGTTTTCGTCAGTACCTACCTGCTCGTGCCAGGAGTAGTTTCTGTAGTGATTTTTTCATTTCCTCAATTCTTTGTCAAAACTTGATTTGTATATGATTAATAGGTAAACATTCACAATGGAAACACATTGGGACGATTATAAGACAAAAGTAGTTTTCGTCAGTACCTACCTGCCCGTGCCGGGAGTAGTTTCTGTAGTGATTTTTTCATATCCTCAATTCCTTGTCAAAACTTGATTTTTATATGATTAATAGGTAAACATTCACAATGGAAACACATTGGGACGATTATAAGACAAAAGTAGTTTTCGTCAGTACCTACCTGCCCGTGCCGGGAGTAGTTTCTGTAGTGATTTTTTCATATCCTCAATTCCTTGTCAAAACTTGATTTTTATATGATTAATAGGTAAACATTCACAATGGAAACACATTGGGACGATCACAAGATTAAAGTTGTTTTCGTCAGTACCTACCTGCTCGTGCCAGGAGTAGTTTCTGTAGTGATTTTTTCATTTCCTCAATTCTTTGTCAAAACTTGATGTGTATATGATTAATAGGTAAACATTCACAATGGAAACACATTGGGACGATTATAAGACAAAAGTAGTTTTTGTCAGTACCTACCTGCCCGTGCCGGGAGTAGTTTATCTGTAGTGATTTTACTTATCCTCAATTCCTTGTCAAAACTTGATTTTTATATGATTAATAGGTAAACATTCACAATGGAAACACATTGGGACGATTATAAGACAAAAGTAGTTTTCGTCAGTACCTACCTGCCCGTGCCGGGAGTAGTTTCTGTAGTGATTTTTTCATATCCTCAATTCCTTGTCAAAACTTGATTTTTATATGATTAATAGGTAAACATTCACAATGGAAACACATTGGGACGATTATAAGACAAAAGTAGTTTTCGTCAGTACCTACCTGCCCGTGCCGGGAGTAGTTTCTGTAGTGATTTTTTCATATCCTCAATTCCTTGTCAAAACTTGATTTTTATATGATTAATAGGTAAACATTCACAATGGAAACACATTGGGACGATCACAAGATTAAAGTTGTTTTCGTCAGTACCTACCTGCTCGTGCCAGGAGTAGTTTCTGTAGTGATTTTTTCATTTCCTCAATTCTTTGTCAAAACTTGATTTGTATATGATTAATAGGTAAACATTCACAATGGAAACACATTGGGACGATTATAAGACAAAAGTAGTTTTCGTCAGTACCTACCTGCCCGTGCCGGGAGTAGTTTCTGTAGTGATTTTTTCATATCCTCAATTCCTTGTCAAAACTTGATTTTTATATGATTAATAGGTAAACATTCACAATGGAAACACATTGGGACGATTATAAGACAAAAGTAGTTTTCGTCAGTACCTACCTGCCTGTGCCGGGAGTATTTTCTGTAGTGATTTTTTCATATCCTCAATTCGTTGTCAAAACTTGATTTTTATATGATTAATAGGTAAACATTCACAATGGAAACACATTGGGACGATTATAAGACAAAAGTAGTTTTCGTCAGTATCTACCTGCCCGTGCAGGGAGTAGTTGCTGTAGTGATTTTTTCATATCCTCAATTTATTGTCAAAACTTGATTTTTATATGATTAATAGGTAAACATTCACAATGAAAACACATTGGGACGATTATACGACAAAAGTAGTTTTTGTCAGTACCTACCTGCCCGTGCCGGGAGTAGTTTATCTGTAGTGATTTTTCTTATCCTCAATTCCTTGTCAAAACTTGATTTTTATATGATTAATAGGTAAACATTCACAATGGAAACACATTGGGACGATTATAAGACAAAAGTAGTTTTCGTCAGTACCTACCTGCCCGTGCCGGGAGTAGTTTCTGTAGTGATTTTTTCATATCCTCAATTCCTTGTCAAAACTTGATTTTTATATGATTAATAGGTAAACATTCACAATGGAAACACATTGGGACGATTATAAGACAAAAGTAGTTTTCGTCAGTAGCTACCTGCCCGTGCCGGGAGTAGTTTCTGTAGTGATTTTTTCATATCCTCAATTCTTTGTCAAAACTTGATTTTAATATGATAAATAGGTAAACATTCACAATGGAAACACATTGGGACTATTATAAGAATAAAGTAGTTTTCGTCAGTACCAACCTGCCCGTGCCAGGAGTAGGTTCTGTAGCGATTTGTTCATATCCTCAATTCCTTGTCAAAACTTGATTTTTATATGATTAATAGGTAAACATTCACAATGGAAACACATTGGGACGATTATAAGACAAAAGTAGTTTTCGTCAGTACCTACCTGCCCGTGCAGGGAGTAGTTTCTGTAGTGATTTTTTCATATCCTCAATTTATTGTCAAAACTTGATTTTTATATGATTAATAGGTAAACATTCACAATGGAAACACATTTGGACGATTATAAGACAAAAGTAGTTTTCGTCAGTACCTACCCGCCCGTGCCGGGAGTAGTTTCTGTAGTGATTTTTTCATATCCTCAATTCCTTGTCAAAACTTGATTTTTATATGATTAATAGGTAAACATTCACAATGGAAACACATTGGGACGATTATAAGACAAAAGTAGTTTTCGTCAGTATCTACCTGCCCGTGCAGGGAGTAGTTTCTGTAGTGATTTTTTCATATCCTCAATTCCTTGTCAAAACTTGATTTTTATATGATTAATAGGTAAACATTCACAATGAAAACACATTGGGACGATTATAAGACAAAAGTAGTTTTTGTCAGTACCTACCTGCCCGTGCCGGGAGTAGTTTATCTGTAGTGATTTTTCTTATCCTCAATTCCTTGTCAAAACTTGATTTTTATATGATTAATAGGTAAACATTCACAATGGAAACACATTTGGACGATTATAAGACAAAAGAAGTTTTCGTCAGTACCTACCTACCCGTGCCAGGAGTAGTTTCTGTAGTGATTTTTTCATATCCTCAATTCTTTGTCAAAACTTGATTTTTATATGATTAATAGGTAAACATTCACAATGGAAACACATTGGGACGATTATAAGACAAAAGTAGTTTTCGTCAGTACCTACCTGCCTGTGCCGGGAGTATTTTCTGTAGTGATTTTTTCATATCCTCAATTCGTTGTCAAAACTTGATTTTTATATGATTAATAGGTAAACATTCACAATGGAAACACATTGGGACGATTATAAGACAAAAGTAGTTTTCGTCAGTATCTACCTGCCCGTGCAGGGAGTAGTTTCTGTAGTGATTTTTTCATATCCTCAATTTATTGTCAAAACTTGATTTTTATATGATTAATAGGTAAACATTCACAATGAAAACACATTGGGACGATTATAAGACAAAAGTAGTTTTTGTCAGTACCTACCTGCCCGTGCCGGGAGTAGTTTCTGTAGTGATTTTTTCATATCCTCAATTCCTTGTCAAAACTTGATTTTTATATGATTAATAGGTAAACATTCACAATGGAAACACATTGGGACGATTATAAGACAAAAGTAGTTTTCGTCAGTATCTACCTGCCCGTGCAGGGAGTAGTTTCTGTAGTGATTTTTTCATATCCTCAATTTATTGTCAAAACTTGATTTTTATATGATTAATAGGTAAACATTCACAATGGAAACACATTGGGACGATTATAAGACAAAAGTAGTTTTCGTCAGTACCTACCTGCCCGTGCCGGGAGTAGTTTCTGTAGTGATTTTTTCATATCCTCAATTCCTTGTCAAAACTTGATTTTTATATGATTAATAGGTAAACATTCACAATGGAAACACATTGGGACGATTATAAGACAAAAGTAGTTTTCGTCAGTACCTACCTGCCTGTGCCGGGAGTATTTTCTGTAGTGATTTTTTCATATCCTCAATTCGTTGTCAAAACTTGATTTTTATATGATTAATAGGTAAACATTCACAATGGAAACACATTGGGACGATTATAAGACAAAAGTAGTTTTCGTCAGTACCTACCTGCCCATGCCGGGAGTAGTTTCTGTAGTGATTTTTTCATATCCTCAATTCCTTGTCAAAACTTGATTTTTATATGATTAATAGGTAAACATTCACAATGGAAACACATTGGGACGATTATAAGACAAAAGTAGTTTTCGTCAGTAGCTACCTGCCCGTGCCGGGAGTAGTTTCTGTAGTGATTTTTTCATATCCTCAATTCCTTGTCAAAACTTGATTTGTATATGATTAATAGGTAAACATTCACAATGGAAACACATTGGGACGATTATAAGACAAAAGTAGTTTTCGTCTGTACCTAACTGCCCGTGCCGGGAGTAGTTTCTGTAGTGATTTTTTCATATCCTCAATTCTTTGTCAAAACTTGATTTTAATATGATAAATAGGTAAACATTCACAATGGAAACACATTGGGACGATTATAAGACAAAAGTAGTTTTCGTCAGTACCTACCTGCCCGTGCAGGGAGTAGTTTCTGTAGTGATTTTTTCATATCCTCAATTTATTGTCAAAACTTGATTTTTATATGATTAATAGGTAAACATTCACAATGGAAACACATTTGGACGATTATAAGACAAAAGTAGTTTTCGTCAGTACCTACCCGCCCGTGCCGGGAGTAGTTTCTGTAGTGATTTTTTCATATCCTCAATTCCTTGTCAAAACTTGATTTTTATATGATTAATAGGTAAACATTCACAATGGAAACACATTGGGACGATTATAAGACAAAAGTAGTTTTCGTCAGTAGCTACCTGCCCGTGCCGGGAGTAGTTTCTGTAGTGATTTTTTCATATCCTCAATTCCTTGTCAAAACTTGATTTGTATATGATTAATAGGTAAACATTCACAATGGAAACACATTGGGACGATTATAAGACAAAAGTAGTTTTCGTCTGTACCTAACTGCCCGTGCCGGGAGTAGTTTCTGTAGTGATTTTTTCATATCCTCAATTCTTTGTCAAAACTTGATTTTAATATGATAAATAGGTAAACATTCACAATGGAAACACATTGGGACGATTATAAGACAAAAGTAGTTTTCGTCAGTACCTACCTGCCCGTGCAGGGAGTAGTTTCTGTAGTGATTTTTTCATATCCTCAATTTATTGTCAAAACTTGATTTTTATATGATTAATAGGTAAACATTCACAATGGAAACACATTTGGACGATTATAAGACAAAAGTAGTTTTCGTCAGTACCTACCCGCCCGTGCCGGGAGTAGTTTCTGTAGTGATTTTTTCATATCCTCAATTCCTTGTCAAAACTTGATTTTTATATGATTAATAGGTAAACATTCACAATGGAAACACATTGGGACGATTATAAAACAAAAGTAGTTTTCGTCAGTATCTACCTGCCCGTGCAGGGAGTAGTTTCTGTAGTGATTTTTTCATATCCTCAATTCCTTGTCAAAACTTGATTTTTATATGATTAATAGGTAAACATTCACAATGGAAACACATTGGGACGATTATAAGACAAAAGTAGTTTTCGTCAGTATCTACCTGCCCGTGCAGGGAGTATTTTCTGTAGTGATTTTTCCATATCCTCAATTTATTGTCAAAACTTGATTTTTATATGATTAATAGGTAAACATTCACAATGGAATCACATTGGGACTATTATAAGACAAAAGTAGTTTTCGTCAGTACCTACCTGCCCGTGCCGGGAGTAGTTTCTGTAGTGATTTTTTCATATCCTCAATTTATTGTCAAAACTTGATTTTTATATGATTAATAGGTAAACATTCACAATGGAAACACATTGGGACGATTATAAGACAAAAGTAGTTTTCGTCAGTACCTACCTGCCTGTGCCGGGAGTATTTTCTGTAGTGATTTTTTCATATCCTCAATTCGTTGTCAAAACTTGATTTTTATATGATTAATAGGTAAACATTCACAATGGAAACACATTGGGACGATTATAAGACAAAAGTAGTTTTCGTCAGTATCTACCTGCCCGTGCAGGGAGTAGTTTCTGTAGTGATTTTTTCATATCCTCAATTTATTGTCAAAACTTGATTTTTATATGATTAATAGGTAAACATTCACAATGAAAACACATTGGGACGATTATAAGACAAAAGTAGTTTTTGTCAGTACCTACCTGCCCGTGCCGGGAGTAGTTTATCTGTAGTGATTTTTCTTATCCTCAATTCCTTGTCAAAACTTGATTTTTATATGATTAATAGGTAAACATTCACAATGGAAACACATTTGGACGATTATAAGACAAAAGAAGTTTTCGTCAGTACCTACCTGCCCGTGCCAGGAGTAGTTTCTGTAGTGATTTTTTCATATCCTCAATTCTTTGTCAAAACTTGATTTTTATATGATTAATAGGTAAACATTCACAATGGAAACACATTGGGACGATTATAAGACAAAAGTAGTTTTCGTCAGTACCTACCTGCCCGTGCCAGGAGTAGTTTCTGTAGTGATTTTTTCATATCCTCAATTCTTTGTCAAAACTTGATTTTTATATGATTAATAGGTAAACATTCACAATGGAATTACATTGGGACGATTACAAGATTAAAGTTGTTTTCGTCAGTACCTACCTGCTCGTGCCAGGAGTAGTTTCTGTAGTGATTTTTTCATATCCTCAATTCTTTGTCAAAACTTGATTTGTATATGATTAATAGGTAAACATTCACAATGGAAACACATTTGGACGATTATAAGACAAAAGTAGTTTTCGTCAGTACCTACCTGCCCGTGCAGGGAGTAGTTTCTGTAGTGATTTTTTCATATCCTCAATTTATTGTCAAAACTTGATTTTTATATGATTAATAGGTAAACATTCACAATGGAAACACATTTGGACGATTATAAGACAAAAGTAGTTTTCGTCAGTACCTACCCGCCCGTGCCGGGAGTAGTTTCTGTAGTGATTTTTTCATATCCTCAATTCCTTGTCAAAACTTGATTTTTATATGATTAATAGGTAAACATTCACAATGGAAACACATTGGGACGATTATAAGACAAAAGTAGTTTTCGTCAGTATCTACCTGCCCGTGCAGGGAGTAGTTTCTGAAGTGATTTTTTCATATCCTCAATTTATTGTCAAAACTTGATTTTTATATGATTAATAGGTAAACATTCACAATGGAAACACATTGGGACGATTATAAGACAAAAGTAGTTTTCGTCAGTACCTACCTGCCCGTGCCGGGAGTAGTTTCTGTAGTGATTTTTTCATATCCTCAATTCCTTGTCAAAACTTGATTTTTATATGATTAATAGGTAAACATTCACAATGGAAACACATTGGGACGATTATAAGACAAAAGTAGTTTTCGTCAGTACCTACCTGCCTGTGCCGGGAGTATTTTCTGTAGTGATTTTTTCATATCCTCAATTCGTTGTCAAAACTTGATTTTTATATGATTAATAGGTAAACATTCACAATGGAAACACATTGGGACGATTATAAGACAAAAGTAGTTTTCGTCAGTATCTACCTGCCCGTGCAGGGAGTAGTTTCTGTAGTGATTTTTTCATATCCTCAATTTATTGTCAAAACTTGATTTTTATATGATTAATAGGTAAACATTCACAATGAAAACACATTGGGACGATTATAAGACAAAAGAAGTTTTCGTCAGTACCTACCTGCCCGTGCCAGGAGTAGTTTCTGTAGTGATTTTTTCATATCATCAATTCTTTGTCAAAACTTGATTTTTATATGATTAATAGGTAAACATTCACAATGGAAACACATTGGGACGATTATAAGACAAAAGTAGTTTTCGTCAGTACCTACCTGCCTGTGCCAGGAGTAGTTTCTGTAGTGATTTTTTCATATCCTCAATTCCTTGTCAAAACTTGATTTTTATATGATTAATAGGTAAACATTCACAATGGAAACACATTGGGACGATTACAAGATTAAAGTTGTTTTCGTCAGTACCTACCTGCTCGTGCCAGGAGTAGTTTCTGTAGTGATTTTTTCATATCCTCAATTCTTTGTCAAAACTTGATTTGTATATGATTAATAGGTAAACATTCACAATGGAAACACATTGGGACGATTATAAGACAAAAGTAGTTTTCGTCATTACCTACCTGCCCGTGCAGGGAGTAGTTTCTGTAGTGATTTTTTCATATCCTCAATTTATTGTCAAAACTTGATTTTTATATGATTAATAGGTAAACATTCACAATGGAAACACATTTGGACGATTATAAGACAAAGGTAGTTTTCGTCAGTACCTACCCGCCCGTGCCGGGAGTAGTTTCTGTAGTGATTTTTTCATATCCTCAATTCCTTGTCAAAACTTGATTTTTATATGATTAATAGGTAAACATTCACAATGGAAACACATTGGGACGATTATAAGACAAAAGTAGTTTTCGTCAGTATCTACCTGCCCGTGCAGGGAGTAGTTTCTGTAGTGATTTTTTCATATCCTCAATTTATTGTCAAAACTTGATTTTTATATGATTAATAGGTAAACATTCACAATGGAAACACATTGGGACGATTATAAGACAAAAGTAGTTTTCGTCAGTACCTACCTGCCCGTGCCGGGAGTAGTTTCTGTAGTGATTTTTTCATATCCTCAATTCCTTGTCAAAACTTGATTTTAAAATGATTAATAGGTAAATATTCACAATGGAAACACATTGGGACGATTATAAGACAAAAGTAGTTTTCGTCAGTAGCTACCTGCCCGTGCCGGGAGTAGTTTCTGTAGTGATTTTTTCATATCCTCAATTCCTTGTCAAAACTTGATTTGTATATGATTAATAGGTAAACATTCACAATGGAAACACATTGGGACGATTATAAGACAAAAGTAGTTTTCGTCTGTACCTAACTGCCCGTGCCGGGAGTAGTTTCTGTAGTGATTTTTTCATATCCTCAATTCTTTGTCAAAACTTGATTTTAATATGATTAATAGGTAAACATTCACAATGGAAACACATTGGGACGATTATAAGACAAAAGTAGTTTTCGTCAGTATCTACCTGCCCGTGCAGGGAGTAGTTTCTGTAGTGATTTTTTCATATCCTCAATTTATTGTCAAAACTTGATTTTTATATGATTAATAGGTAAACATTCACAATGAAAACACATTGGGACGATTATAAGACAAAAGAAGTTTTCGTCAGTACCTACCTGCCCGTGCCAGGAGTAGTTTCTGTAGTGATTTTTTCATATCATCAATTCTTTGTCAAAACTTGATTTTTATATGATTAATAGGTAAACATTCACAATGGAAACACATTGGGACGATTATAAGACAAAAGTAGTTTTCGTCAGTACCTACCTGCCCGTGCCAGGAGTAGTTTCTGTAGTGATTTTTTCATATCCTCAATTCCTTGTCAAAACTTGATTTTTATATGATTAATAGGTAAACATTCACAATGGAAACACATTGGGACGATTACAAGATTAAAGTTGTTTTCGTCAGTACCTACCTGCTCGTGCCAGGAGTAGTTTCTGTAGTGATTTTTTCATATCCTCAATTCTTTGTCAAAACTTGATTTGTATATGATTAATAGGTAAACATTCACAATGGAAACACATTGGGACGATTATAAGACAAAAGTAGTTTTCGTCATTACCTACCTGCCCGTGCAGGGAGTAGTTTCTGTAGTGATTTTTTCATATCCTCAATTTATTGTCAAAACTTGATTTTTATATGATTAATAGGTAAACATTCACAATGGAAACACATTTGGACGATTATAAGACAAAGGTAGTTTTCGTCAGTACCTACCCGCCCGTGCCGGGAGTAGTTTCTGTAGTGATTTTTTCATATCCTCAATTCCTTGTCAAAACTTGATTTTTATATGATTAATAGGTAAACATTCACAATGGAAACACATTGGGACGATTATAAGACAAAAGTAGTTTTCGTCAGTATCTACCTGCCCGTGCAGGGAGTAGTTTCTGTAGTGATTTTTTCATATCCTCAATTTATTGTCAAAACTTGATTTTTATATGATTAATAGGTAAACATTCACAATGGAAACACATTGGGACGATTATAAGACAAAAGTAGTTTTCGTCAGTACCTACCTGCCCGTGCCGGGAGTAGTTTCTGTAGTGATTTTTTCATATCCTCAATTCCTTGTCAAAACTTGATTTTAAAATGATTAATAGGTAAACATTCACAATGGAAACACATTGGGACGATTATAAGACAAAAGTAGTTTTCGTCAGTAGCTACCTGCCCGTGCCGGGAGTAGTTTCTGTAGTGATTTTTTCATATCCTCAATTCCTTGTCAAAACTTGATTTGTATATGATTAATAGGTAAACATTCACAATGGAAACACATTGGGACGATTATAAGACAAAAGTAGTTTTCGTCTGTACCTAACTGCCCGTGCCGGGAGTAGTTTCTGTAGTGATTTTTTCATATCCTCAATTTATTGTCAAAACTTGATTTTTATATGATTAATAGGTAAACATTCACAATGGAAACACATTTGGACGATTATAAGACAAAAGTAGTTTTCGTCAGTACCTACCTGCCTGTGCCGGGAGTATTTTCTGTAGTGATTTTTTCATATCCTCAATTCGTTGTCAAAACTTGATTTGTATATGATTAATAGGTAAACATTCACAATGGAAACACATTGGGACGATTATAAGACAAAAGTAGTTTTCGTCAGTATCTACCTGCCCGTGCAGGGAGTAGTTTCTGTAGTGATTTTTTCATATCCTCAATTTATTGTCAAAACTTGATTTTTATATGATTAATAGGTAAACATTCACAATGAAAACACATTGGGACGATTATAAGACAAAAGTAGTTTTTGTCAGTACCTACCTGCCCGTGCCGGGAGTAGTTTATCTGTAGTGATTTTTCCTATCCTCAATTCCTTGTCAAAACTTGATTTTTATATGATTAATAGGTAAACATTCACAATGGAAACACATTTGGACGATTATAAGACAAAAGAAGTTTTCGTCAGTACCTACCTGCCCGTGCCAGGAGTAGTTTCTGTAGTGATTTTTTCATATCCTCAATTCTTTGTCAAAACTTGATTTTTATATGATTAATAGGTAAACATTCACAATGGAAACACATTGGGACGATTATAAGACAAAAGTAGTTTTCGTCAGTACCTACCTGCCTGTGCCGGGAGTATTTTCTGTAGTGATTTTTTCATATCCTCAATTCGTTGCCAAACTTGATTTTTATATGATTAATAGGTAAACATTCACAATGGAAACACATTGGGACGATTATAAGACAAAAGTAGTTTTCGTCAGTATCTACCTGCCCGTGCAGGGAGTTGTTTCTGTAGTGATTTTTTCATATCCTCAATTTATTGTCAAAACTTGATTTTTATATGATTAATAGGTAAACATTCACAATGAAAACACATTGGGACGATTATAAGACAAAAGTAGTTTTTGTCAGTACCTACCTGCCCGTGCCGGGAGTAGTTTATATGTAGTGATTTTTCTTATCCTCAATTCCTTGTCAAAACTTGATTTTTATATGATTAATAGGTAAACATTCACAATGGAAACACATTTGGACGATTATAAGACAAAAGAAGTTTTCGTCAGTACCTACCTGCCCGTGCCAGGAGTAGTTTCTGTAGTGATTTTTTCATATCCTCAATTCTTTGTCAAAACTTGATTTTTATATGATTAATAGGTAAACATTCACAATGGAAACACATTGGGACGATTACAAGATTAAAGTTGTTTTCGTCAGTACCTACCCGCCCGTGCCGGGAGTAGTTTCTGTAGTGATTTTTTCATATCCTCAATTCCTTGTCAAAACTTGATTTTTATATGATTAATAGGTAAACATTCACAATGGAAACACATTGGGACGATTATAAGACAAAAGTAGTTTTCGTCAGTATCTACCTGCCCGTGCAGGGAGTAGTTTCTGTAGTGATTTTTTCATATCCTCAATTTATTGTCAAAACTTGATTTTTATATGATTAATAGGTAAACATTCACAATGAAAACACATTGGGACGATTATAAGACAAAAGTAGTTTTCGTCAGTACCTACCTGCCCGTGCCGGGAGTAGTTTCTGTAGTGATTTTTTCATATCCTCAATTCCTTGTCAAAACTTGATTTTTATATGATTAATAGGTAAACATTCACAATGGAAACACATTGGGACGATTATAAGACAAAAGTAGTTTTCGTCAGTACCTACCTGCCCGTGCCGGAAGTAGTTTCTGTAGTGATTTTTTCATATCCTCAATTCCTTGTCAAAACTTGATTTTTATATGATTAATAGGTAAACATTCACAATGGAAACACATTGGGACGATTATAAGACAAAAGTAGTTTTCGTCAGTAGCTACCTGCCCGTGCCGGGAGTAGTTTCTGTAGTGATTTTTTCATATCCTCAATTCCTTGTCAAAACTTGATTTGTATATGATTAATAGGTAAACATTCACAATGGAAACACATTGGGACGATTATAAGACAAAAGTAGTTTTCGTCTGTACCTAACTGCCCGTGCCGGGAGTAGTTTCTGTAGTGATTTTTTCATATCCTCAATTCTTTGTCAAAACTTGATTTTAATATGATAAATAGGTAAACATTCACAATGGAAACACATTGGGACTATTATAAGAATAAAGTAGTTTTCGTCAGTACCTACCTGCCCGTGCCAGGAGTAGGTTCTGTAGCGATTTGTTCATATCCTCAATTCCTTGTCAAAACTTGATTTTTATATGATTAATAGGTAAACATTCACAATGGAAACACATTGGGACGATTATAAGACAAAAGTAGTTTTCGTCAGTACCTACCTGCCCGTGCCGGGAGTAGTTTATCTGTAGTGATTTTTCCTATCCTCAATTCCTTGTCAAAACTTGATTTTTATATGATTAATAGGTAAACATTCACAATGGAAACACATTTGGACGATTATAAGACAAAAGAAGTTTTCGTCAGTACCTACCTGCCCGTGCCAGGAGTAGTTTCTGTAGTGATTTTTTCATATCCTCAATTCTTTGTCAAAACTTGATTTTTATATGATTAATAGGTAAACATTCACAATGGAAACACATTGGGACGATTATAAGACAAAAGTAGTTTTCGTCAGTACCTACCTGCCTGTGCCGGGAGTATTTTCTGTAGTGATTTTTTCATATCCTCAATTCGTTGCCAAACTTGATTTTTATATGATTAATAGGTAAACATTCACAATGGAAACACATTGGGACGATTATAAGACAAAAGTAGTTTTCGTCAGTATCTACCTGCCCGTGCAGGGAGTTGTTTCTTTAGTGATTTATTCATATCCTCAATTTATTGTCAAAACTTGATTTTTATATGATTAATAGGTAAACATTCACAATGAAAACACATTGGGACGATTATAAGACAAAAGTAGTTTTTGTCAGTACCTACCTGCCCGTGCCGGGAGTAGTTTATCTGTAGTGATTTTTCTTATCCTCAATTCCTTGTCAAAACTTGATTTTTATATGATTAATAGGTAAACATTCACAATGGAAACACATTTGGACGATTATAAGACAAAAGAAGTTTTCGTCAGTACCTACCTGCCCGTGCCAGGAGTAGTTTCTGTAGTGATTTTTTCATATCCTCAATTCTTTGTCAAAACTTGATTTTTATATGATTAATAGGTAAACATTCACAATGGAAACACATTGGGACGATTACAAGATTAAAGTTGTTTTCGTCAGTACCTACCCGCCCGTGCCGGGAGTAGTTTCTGTAGTGATTTTTTCATATCCTCAATTCCTTGTCAAAACTTGATTTTTATATGATTAATAGGTAAACATTCACAATGGAAACACATTGGGACGATTATAAGACAAAAGTAGTTTTCGTCAGTATCTACCTGCCCGTGCAGGGAGTAGTTTCTGTAGTGATTTTTTCATATCCTCAATTTATTGTCAAAACTTGATTTTTATATGATTAATAGGTAAACATTCACAATGAAAACACATTGGGACGATTATAAGACAAAAGTAGTTTTCGTCAGTACCTACCTGCCCGTGCCGGGAGTAGTTTCTGTAGTGATTTTTTCATATCCTCAATTCCTTGTCAAAACTTGATTTTTATATGATTAATAGGTAAACATTCACAATGGAAACACATTGGGACGATTATAAGACAAAAGTAGTTTTCGTCAGTACCTACCTGCCCGTGCCGGGAGTAGTTTCTGTAGTGATTTTTTCATATCCTCAATTCCTTGTCAAAACTTGATTTTTATATGATTAATAGGTAAACATTCACAATGGAAACACATTGGGACGATTATAAGACAAAAGTAGTTTTCGTCAGTACCTACCTGCCCGTGCCGGGAGTAGTTTCTGTAGTGATTTTTTCATATCCTCAATTCCTTGTCAAAACTTGATTTGTATATGATTAATAGGTAAACATTCACAATGGAAACACATTGGGACGATTATAAGACAAAAGTAGTTTTCGTCTGTACCTAACTGCCCGTGCCGGGAGTAGTTTCTGTAGTGATTTTTTCATATCCTCAATTCTTTGTCAAAACTTGATTTTAATATGATAAATAGGTAAACATTCACAATGGAAACACATTGGGACTATTATAAGAATAAAGTAGTTTTCGTCAGTACCTACCTGCCCGTGCCAGGAGTAGGTTCTGTAGCGATTTGTTCATATCCTCAATTCCTTGTCAAAACTTGATTTTTATATGATTAATAGGTAAACATTCACAATGGAAACACATTGGGACGATTATAAGACAAAAGTAGTTTTCGTCAGTACCTACCTGCCCGTGCCGGGAGTAGTTTCTGTAGTGATTTTTTCATATCCTCAATTCCTTGTCAAAACTTGATTTTTATATGATTAATAGGTAAACATTCACAATGGAAACACATTGGGACGATTATAAGACAAAAGTAGTTTTCGTCAGTACCTACCTGCCCGTGCCGGGAGTAGTTTCTGTAGTGATTTTTTCATATCCTCAATTCCTTGTCAAAACTTGTTTTTTATATGATTAATAGGTAAACATTCACAATGGAAACACATTGGGACGATTATAAGACAAAAGTAGTTTTTGTCAGTACCTACCTGCCCGTGCCGGGAGTAGTTTCTGTAGTGATTTTTTCATATCCTCAATTCCTTGTCAAAACTTGATTTTTATATGATTAATAGGTAAACATTCACAATGGAAACACATTGGGACGATCACAAGATTAAAGTTGTTTTCGTCAGTACCTACCTGCTCGTGCCAGGAGTAGTTTCTGTAGTGATTTTTTCATTTCCTCAATTCTTTGTCAAAACTTGATTTGTATATGATTAATAGGTAAACATTCACAATGGAAACACATTGGGACGATTATAAGACAAAAGTAGTTTTCGTCTGTACCTAACTGCCCGTGCCGGGAGTAGTTTCTGTAGTGATTTTTTCATATCCTCAATTCTTTGTCAAAACTTGATTTTAATATGATAAATAGGTAAACATTCACAATGGAAACACATTGGGACTATTATAAGAATAAAGTAGTTTTCGTCAGTACCTACCTGCCCGTGCCAGGAGTAGTTTCTGTAGCGATTTGTTCATATCCTCAATTCCTTGTCAAAACTTGATTTTTATATGATTAATAGGTAAACATTCACAATGGAAACACATTGGGACGATTATAAGACAAAAGTAGTTTTCGTCATTACCTTCCTGCCCGTGGCAGGGAGTAGTTTCTGTAGTGATTTTTTCATATCCTCAATTTATTGTCAAAACTTGATTTTTATATGATTAATAGGTAAACATTCACAATGGAAACACATTTGGACGATTATAAGACAAAAGTAGTTTTCGTCAGTACCTACCCGCCCGTGCCGGGAGTAGTTTCTGTAGTGATTTTTTCATATTCTCAATTCCTTGTCAAAACTTGATTTTTATATGATTAATAGGTAAACATTCACAATGGAAACACATTGGGACGATTATAAGACAAAAGTAGTTTTCGTCAGTATCTACCTGCCCGTGCAGGGAGTAGTTTCTGTAGTGATTTTTTCATATCCTCAATTTATTGTCAAAACTTGATTTTTATATGATTAATAGGTAAACATTCACAATGAAAACACATTGGGACGATTATAAGACAAAAGTAGTTTTTGTCAGTACCTACCTGCCCGTGCCGGGAGAAGTTTATCTGTAGTGATTTTTCTTATCCTCAATTCTTTGTCAAAACTTGATTTTTATATGATTAATAGGTAAACATTCACAATGGAAACACATTGGGACGATTATAAGACAAAAGTAGTTTTCGTCAGTACCTACCTGCCCGTGCCGGGAGTAGTTTCTGTAGTGATTTTTTCATATCCTCAATTCTTTGTCAAAACTAGATTTATATATGATTAATAGGAAAACATTCACAATGAAAACACATTGGGACGATTATAAGACAAAAGTAGTTTTCGTCAGTACCTACCTGCCCGTGCCGGGAGTAGTTTCTGTAGTGATTTTTCATATCCTCAATTCCTTGTCAAAACTTGATTTTTATATGATTAATAGGTAAACATTCACAATGGAAACACATTGGGACGATTATAAGCCAAAAGTAGTTTTCGTCATTACCTACCTGCCCGTGCAGGAAGTAGTTTCTGTAGTGATTTTTTCATATCCTCAATTTATTGTCAAAACTTGATTTTTATATGATTAATAGGTAAACATTCACAATGGAAACACATTTGGACGATTATAAGACAAAAGTAGTTTTCGTCAGTACCTACCCGCCCGTGCCGGGAGTAGTTTCTGTAGTGATTTTTTCATATCCTCAATTTATTGTCAAAACTTGATTTTTATATGATTAATAGGTAAACATTCACAATGGAAACACATTTGGACGATTATAAGACAAAAGTAGTTTTCGTCAGTACCTACCCGCCCGTGCCGGGAGTAGTTTCTGTAGTGATTTTTTCATATCCTCAATTCCTTGTCAAAACTTGATTTTTATATGATTAATAGGTAAACATTCACAATGGAAACACATTGGGACGATTATAAGACAAAAGTAGTTTTCGTCATTACCTACCTGCCCGTGCAGGGAGTAGTTTCTGTAGTGATTTTTTCATATCCTCAATTTATTATCACAACTTGATTTTTATATGATTAATAGGTAAACATTCACAATGGAAACACATTGGGACGATTATAAGACAAAAGTAGTTTTCGTCAGTACCTACCTGCCTGTGCCGGGAGTATTTTCTGTAGTGATTTTTTCATATCCTCAATTCGTTGTCAAAACTTGATTTTTATATGATTAATAGGTAAACATTCACAATGGAAACACATTGGGACGATTATAAGGCAAAAGTAGTTTTTGTCAGTACCTACCTGCCCGTGCCGGGAGTAGTTTATCTGTAGTGATTTTTCTTATCCTCAATTCCTTGTCAAAACTTGATTTTTATATGATTAATAGGTAAACATTCACAATGGAAACACATTTGGACGATTATAAGACAAAAGAAGTTTTCGTCAGTACCTACCTGCCCGTGCCAGGAGTAGTTTCTGTAGTGATTTTTTCATATCCTCAATTCTTTGTCAAAACTTGATTTTTATATGATTAATAGGTAAACATTCACAATGGAAACACATTTGGACGATTATAAGACAAAAGTAGTTTTCGTCAGTACCTACCCGCCCGTGCCGGGAGTAGTTTCTGTAGTGATTTTTTCATATCCTCAATTCCTTGTCAAAACTTGATTTGTATATGATTAATAGGTAAACATTCACAATGGAAACACATTGGGACGATTATAAGACAAAAGTAGTTTTCGTCATTACCTACCTGCCCGTGCAGGGAGTAGTTTCTGTAGTGATTTTTTCATATCCTCAATTTATTGTCAAAACTTGATTTTTATATGATTAATAGGTAAACATTCACAATGGAAACACATTTGGACGATTATAAGACAAAAGTAGTTTTCGTCAGTACCTACCCGCCCGTGCCGGGAGTAGTTTCTGTAGTGATTTTTTCATATCCTCAATTCCTTGTCAAAACTTGATTTTTATATGATTAATAGGTAAACATTCACAATGGAAACACATTGGGACGATTATAAGACAAAAGTAGTTTTCGTCAGTATCTACCTGCCCGTGCAGGGAGTAGTTTCTGTAGTGATTTTTTCATATCCTCAATTTATTGTCAAAACTTGATTTTTATATGATTAATAGGTAAACATTCACAATGAAAACACATTGGGACGATTATAAGACAAAAGTAGTTTTTGTCAGTACCTACCTGCCCGTGCCGGGAGTAGTTTATCTGTAGTGATTTTTCTTATCTTCAATTCCTTGTCAAAACTTGATTTTTATATGATTAATAGGTAAACATTCACAATGGAAACACATTGGGACGATTATAAGACAAAAGTAGTTTTCGTCAGTACCTACCTGCCCGTGCCGGGAGTAGTTTCTGTAGTGATTTTTTCATATCCTCAATTCCTTGTCAAAACTTGATTTTTATATGATTAATAGGTAAACATTCACAATGGAAACACATTGGGACGATTATAAGACAAAAGTAGTTTTCGTCAGTACCTACCTGCCCGTGCCGGGAGTAGTTTCTGTAGTGATTTTTTCATATCCTCAATTCCTTGTCAAAACTTGATTTTTATATGATTAATAGGTAAACATTCACAATGGAAACACATTGGGACGATTATAAGACAAAAGTAGTTTTCGTCAGTACCTACCTGCCCGTGCCGGGAGTAGTTTCTGTAGTGATTTTTTCATATCCTCAATTCCTTGTCAAAACTTGATTTTTATATGATTAATAGGTAAACATTCACAATGGAAACACATTGGGACGATCACAAGATTAAAGTTGTTTTCGTCAGTACCTACCTGCTCGTGCCAGGAGTAGTTTCTGTAGTGATTTTTTCATTTCCTCAATTCTTTGTCAAAACTTGATTTTTATATGATTAATAGTGTGAGATACTACTTGTAATTAAAGGGATTACGCCGAAGCTACCCACACGTCACGCTAGACGGCGCTAGACGGTCGGCGCGTGCGGTGGTCTCGAGTGCGGTCACAAATTATATTCCTGAGTTTCTGTTCCCGGTCCCACCCTTGAGGGTGTGACTGAACCCCACATTGGCGACGAAGGATAAAACAGTATGTATCTAGTTACCTAATCAAAACCCCAAAAAGTTTCCCCACCAACTTATTAAAAAGGAAGGATGCGTTGCGTGGTTGAGGCAATTTTGATGACAAAAGTTTTGTTTAAATAAATAAATAAATAAAATGATTTTATTTCAGATGACTAATGATCCATAATTTGTTAGTAAAATTAAACACTAAGAACTTATTACTAGGATTAGTTATACCTAATACTAGAAATTAAAACTAAATTAAATTAAATCACTCTCCACATGAAACATTTCCACAGGGGAGAGGTGATTCTACCTGCTATAGTGTTTAGGATGGTGTTGGGGCTGTCGCGTACCCTGCGCATCAGGGATGCGGTCTTTTTACGGAGGATGGCAGCAAAGCCATCCGTCTGATATTCCGCAAACATTCCCGATGCACTGCAAAATCGAGTTTAGATCACAGTACGTAGATAAGCTTCAACCGTACCCGAACATGTTCGAACTTGAATATCTACTCGCTCACTATTTGCCTACGATGACGCATTCTACCTATTTACTAATTGTAAAATTACTTATGACGTAATAAGTATAAACTGTACCATTGCTATGAACCAACTCCATGGAATGGACACAAGTTTTTACAAGCCTTTTATATTGTTCCACAATGAGTCAATAACAACTTTGGGTCAATTCTTCAGATCTACATACAATGTAATGATGACATTATGATTGTATGCTATGTACCTACCCTAAGTTGCCTGGTTCCTACTCATTGCTATTGTGCCACGTATTATGAAATACGTTATTTTGCCATATTCCAAAGATTGATAAGGAAAATTAAAAATATTACTAAGATATATATTGTTCCACAATGAGTCAATAACAACTTTGGGCCAATTCTTCAGATATACATACAATGTAATGATGACGTTATAATTGTATGTTGTGTACCTGCCCTAAGTTGCCTGGTTCCTACTCATTGCTATTGTGCCACGTATTATGTAATACGTTACTTTGCCATATTCCAAAGATTGATAAGGAAAATTAAAAATATTACTAAGGTACGTAGGTACCTACCTACCTAATCTAGTGGTTCTACTCATTGAAAATTGCCTAACAAGGTTTTGCTACTTTGCCGTAATCTAGAACTGTAGAAAGTTAAGACTGATCAAAATATCTAGGGCGTAGGTGCTGATAGTACACCTACCTAAAAGGTAGTTAGGCATTTCAGGTGACAGCATCACCGAATCCTGTCTCATTCATTACTGATCGTCCAAATGGCTCAGTTATCCATTCTGGAACTATTGGACTGTGAAGAAGATCTGTCTTCATTGGGATCGCGTTGGGAAAAGTGGAAAAGGGCTCTAGAAATCTCTTTGTTAGCTATAGGTATAGAAGATACTATAAAACAACGAGCTACTTTACTAAACTCAGGCGGGCTAAAATTACAAGAAATACATAGGTATATTACAATATTCGACGTACGCCCACGTTGAAACTCAAGATAGTCTTGATGGCATCAAAGTAGCAAATGCAATTTTTCAAATGAGAATGAGAACCTAGTAGACCAAATAACCGAAAAATGTATCTCGGCAAAGCTTTGTAAAATTATTCTATTGATGGGTGATACTGTTGACTTAGAAAAAATTGAACCTAACAGAAGCGAACGCGCTTGAAGTCGTCTAAAGGCAAATTAACAGTTTTGAAGGTCAATCAATGGATAGCAACACTCACAAAATTGAGATCAAAAAGAGAGGGTCAGAAAGAAGCAATGAAACTGATTGCAATAGGTGTAGTAGCAAAAATCACAATTCTGATTCGAAAGCTTGCCCCGCGTTAGATAAAACATGTAGGAAATGTGGCTATCGAGGACATTTCCAAAGGCACTGTCCCATTAGACCCTCCAAAAGGAAAAATACCTTGGCTTCACCCGAAAACAAAAACCAAAATTAGCACTGCAAAGGCAAAATGCTCATTGATTCTGGAAGTATGTGCAACATTATAATCATCGGTCAAATTGGATCAAATTACCAAACTGCAACATTATATGTGAGAGAAATGGTAAACGAAATTTAGATAGTCAGATAGTCATTTTATTAGTAAAATAATTTACATACTAAAAATTAATTATGTACAGAAAGAATTATAAGCTATACTATGGTAAAATAGTATTAGTAATATAATAACTAATAATTCACATTAAAAAAATCATAATGTTCTGTCGAGAAAACCCTCGACTTTGTAGTACGCCCTCTCGATGAGCCAACGGTTGTAGATAGCAGGTCGCAGCACATGAGTCAGCCTGCCAGATTTGGCCAACCTGTGCTGTACTGAGGCGAGCTTGTCAGCCCCGCGGGTCCTGTACCTGTGTGTGTCCGTCTCCACGTGTTGCGAATGCTCCATAGTTTGCCCGCACGTACATTGCAACTTGGTATATGACGTATGTATTATTATGTTTGACATATAAGAATATTCTTATTAATAAATGAACTGTACTGACGATACCTGGCCGCGTGAGTATTCCCTTTACCGGGTAAAGATACATCACTGGCTTTGGATGTCTTGAAACGAGGCGTGAGTATTAACACCGTCACAAACGATTCCAATTTCCCTAAATTTAACGACATTGCATTGGATAACTATTGATTCATAACGATTGGTTATAAAAGACACAAGATGGTTTAGACAATGGATCGTATAATCTTATAAGATATAGGTAAGTAATCATATTAAATTATAAGGTAATAAGGTAGGTATCTATCTAAATATACTTTACTGTGTAATAATCTAGCTAAAGTAAAGTCGGACTAGGTATTAGCCAGTTGTAGTTCACTGTTCGGCGGTCAGGAGCAAAGTGGAGTGTTCTCGAGGCTCTCTCGACTCGATGGCTCGGCTCGGCTCGATGGTCGCAGGTTCGAGTCACGATGCGAAACTGTCGGACGGACTGACACATGACGGACGGACTGACGGACGGTCGGGAAACCGTCAGAGGCGCGCTTCGTTCATGTCACTGTGTGAAGGGGTGAAAGAAACGAGAGCGACAACAGTTACTAACTTAAACCCGACGGTGATGTAAGACAACGTTTTGATTCTAATAAAGTGATAGAAAATGATCTATCATGATAAACAAATCCAGTTACTTGGTCATGCACTGTCAGCGAATGGCATTAAGCCTTTAGACAAATATACTGACGGGATAAAATCGAGCCTAAGACGTTCAGATCTTTTTAGGACTAGTAACTTACATCGGCAAATGAATCCCAAATCTAGCGACTCTAACCTAGGGTAGGTAAGAGTTGACAATCAGACAAGTTCTTCGACAGAAGCTCCATTCGCATGAGATACTTCAAGTTATTGGGGCAGTAAGCAACAGACTGCGTTTAAAGCAATATAGCACAAACTTGGAGATTTTAAGACCCTGGGCTATTATGGCCCAAGCGATAAAAACGTAATAGCTGATACAAACCCTGTTGGACTTGGAGCTATCTTAATTTAGATTGACAGTAATGGACATCGTTTAATTGTTTATGGAAACAAAAGTTTAACAGATGCAGAGAAGCGCTACTGCCAGACAGAAATAGAAGCCTAGCTCTGGTATGGTCCATTGAACATTTCAGGATATAACCTCTAGAAGTCATATTTGGCCTACGATCGAAACCAAGCGCCTGAATTGAGCGGTGGGCTTTACGCCTCTAAGGCTTAACGATATACCGTGTTTCAACAAGAACTTAGACCATACGAAGACATTCTGTTGAGAGGTATCAACATTGTGGTTCCTGTACAATAACGGAAAAGAATTTTAGCAGCTGAACGAAGGCCGTCGTGGAATAGTTGGCATGACATCCAGACTGAGTACTAAGTTTGGTGGTCTAAATCGATTGAGATGTAGAATCATGTGCTAACTGCAGAGGTTGTACCTTACCTTAGTATAAGGACCGAGTCCACCAAGTTTAATGAAGAGATGCGAACATCCATCACAACACTGGGTGGATATCGCTAAGAATTTTCTTGGTCTACTACCAAGTAACCACTACCTGCTGGTAGTTATTGATTATTTCAATAGATATACAGAAATAATAATCATGAAAACTATAACGATAAAAGACCTGACGTCAGAGTTAAAGAAAAAAATTTCAAGACTGGGAATTCCTGCCAACATCACTGCCAATAATGGGAGACAATTTGCATTGGATGAGGTTAAATCATTTTGTCTAACTAGCGATTAAGCCGTATAATACTATTTCGTTTTGGCCACAGCAGAATGGAGAAGTGGATTGTCAGAACCGTGACATTCTGAAACGACTCATAATAAGGCAATGACCGGAAAAGCTACCTTCTAGAATATTTAATTATGCACTCCACACAGAACAATCGGAAAATTCCAATCCGAACTTTGCTTAAACAGGCCGTTTAGAGACTAAATTCCGTCTGGCACTGATTTGGAAAATAAGAAAACAGAAGGCAAAGCTTGTGACATGAAAGAAGAATGTCATGAAAGAAGAAGGGAAAATACACGAAGATAGAAAAGAAAAGCAAAAGAACCTGAATAACATAAGTGTTATAGAGAAACGTAATACACTTGAAAATAGTTGAAGGTTGAAAGAATTGGAAAGGCCTTAATGATGATGATGATAAAAGTAACTACAAAGAAGAAGCCGAAGAAGAGATGAATTTGTCTGATTAAATATAAGGCTATTTTAATTTAATTCTTTGAATTTGGAAGATTGTCTTTGAGAATAGAGTTAGAAATTTTAGTTTATTTCGTAGCGATTTGTTATAGTTTGGAACATAACTTGTCATAAGAATTGTTAATGCTTCATTCATTTTTGTAAAAGGAAGAGATGTGAGATACTACTTGTAATTAAAGGGATTACGCCGAAGCTACCCACACGTCACGCTAGACGGCGCTAGACGGTCGGCGCGTGCGGTGGTCTCGAGTGCGATCACAAATTATATTCCTGAGTTTCTGTTCCCGGTCCCACCCTTGAGGGTGTGACTGAACCCCACAAATAGGTAAACATTCACAATGGAAACACATTGGGACGATTATAAGACAAAAGTAGTTTTCGTCAGTATCTACCTGCCCGTGCAGGGAGTAGTTTCTGTAGTGATTTTTTCATATCCTCAATTTATTGTCAAAACTTGATTTTTATATGATAAATAGGTAAACATTCACAATGAAAACACATTGGGACGATTATAAGACAAAAGTAGTTTTTGTCAGTACCTACCTGCCCGTGCCGGGAGAAGTTTATCTGTAGTGATTTTTCTTATCCTCAATTCCTTGTCAAAACTTGATTTTTATATGATTAATAGGTAAACATTCACAATGGAAACACATTGGGACGATTATAAGACAAAAGTAGTTTTCGTCAGTACCTACCTGCCCGTGCCGGGAGTAGTTTCTGTAGTGATTTTTTCATATCCTCAATTCTTTGTCAAAACTAGATTTATATATGATTAATAGGAAAACATTCACAATGAAAACACATTGGGACGATTATAAGACAAAAGTAGTTTTCGTCAGTACCTACCTGCCCGTGCCGGGAGTAGTTTCTGTAGTGATTTTTCATATCCTCAATTCCTTGTCAAAACTTGATTTTTATATGATTAATAGGTAAACATTCACAATGGAAACACATTGGGACGATTATAAGACAAAAGTAGTTTTCGTCATTACCTACCTGCCCGTGCAGGAAGTAGTTTCTGTAGTGATTTTTTCATATCCTCAATTTATTGTCAAAACTTGATTTTTATATGATTAATAGGTAAACATTCACAATGGAAACACATTTGGACGATTATAAGACAAAAGTAGTTTTCGTCAGTACCTACCCGCCCGTGCCGGGAGTAGTTTCTGTAGTGATTTTTTCATATCCTCAATTCCTTGTCAAAACTTGATTTTTATATGATTAATAGGTAAACATTCATAATGGAAAAACAAAGGGACGATTATAAGACAAAAGTAGTTTTCGTCAGTATCTACCTGCCCGTGCAGGGAGTAGTTTCTGTAGTGATTTTTTCATATCCTCAATTTATTGTCAAAACTTGATTTTTATATGATTAATAGGTAAACATTCACAATGGAAACACATTGGGACGATTATAAGACAAAAGTAGTTTTCGTCAGTACCTACCTGCCCGTGCCGGGAGTAGTTTCTGTAGTGATTTTTTCATATCCTCAATTCCTTGTCAAAACTTGATTTTTATATGATTAATAGGTAAACATTCACAATGGAAACACATTGGGACGATTATAAGACAAAAGTAGTTTTCGTCAGTACCTACCTGCCCGTGCCGGGAGTAGTTTCTGTAGTGATTTTTTCATATCCTCAATTCCTTGTCAAAACTTGATTTTTATTATGATTAATAGGTAAACATTCACAATGGAAACACATTGGGACGATCACAAGATTAAAGTTGTTTTCGTCAGTACCTACCTGCTCGTGCCAGGAGTAGTTTCTGTAGTGATTTTTTCATATCCTCAATTCTTTGTCAAAACTTGATTTGTATATGATTAATAGGTAAACATTCACAATGGAAACACATTGGGACGATTATAAGACAAAAGTGGTTTTCGTCTGTACCTAACTGCCCGTGCCGGGAGTAGTTTCTGTAGTGATTTTTTCATATCCTCAATTCTTTGTCAAAACTTGATTTTAATATGATAAATAGGTGTAACGTAACAGGTTACATACCTACCTACTTTAATATCTAACGTCAACTCGATTCCTCCTGATCGACTAAACTCGTAGCTAGTCTAGTTAGTCATTCGTCAGCGCACTAACTAGACGCAAGTAAACTCGCCAACACGCTTGATCACATCACTACAGACGGAGATTGTTTATGGTCTCGCAAGGCTGACGTTTGCTGTTCCGGTTGCGCGTGAGTCGTCAGACACGCCATTTTTACGTTGCTGGTCGTTCGATCAAGACAATACCACTGTGCACGTAAAATCCTAATCAATCCACGATTGAATATATTTATTTTAAATAACATAAATAGTGTGTGTAGTTTAAACCCCTGTTGGGGTTCAAAGTCCACCCTAAGGGCAGTCTCGTCTCCGGCCGGACTTTCCACGAGCTGCGTTACCCTTTTGGACCTGTAACTCCAGCCAGCGCTTACACCTTTCGTCGAGGGTCTCTGCTACACCCGCGGCGCAATAAAGGAAGTACTGAGGAAGAAGGAAAATAAAGTGCAGACCTTTTTTTAATCAAGTAGAATCAGCCATGTGTAGGATTTAACGGACCCCCTTTTAAGCCCCTCTGGCAGAGCTACATAACTTTAAATTATATATATAACATAGCCCTTCAGGCTCCCTATTGTTATCTTTAATTGTAATAAATTTTTAATCCATTTTTAATTGTTTCACTTAGAACCTTAATTTAACCCTGAGTTGCTGCTCGAAAACCGGAAAGTAACTCAGCGGACTTTCCGATCCGAGAAGTAACTCAGCGGACATATTCTAAGCCGGGACACTGGCGCCCTTTATCGTGGTTAATACAGCTGATTCTCCTTGATTCTTCCTTTATTTTTTTTCTTTCGTTTATGCATGTTGGTGGTAGTATTATGTAAAACGTATTTTTTTGGTTTTCAATCATAAACTACTGAGGTGTACGTAAGTACTTATTTATTTTCTTTTTATTTGTATACACTTTCTTTAAAAATTGTATTACAATTTTTTTTTTGGTACCCTCACCGGCTTGTTTTTTTTTTTTTTTTCAAATATTTATCACAACGTTTTTGTTAATTGTTTCTTGTACAATACTGAGCAGTACACACCAGTAGTTTCTTTTCTTTTTTTCACACGATTTTTTTTTTCCTTCACTGTCATCTCATAAAACCATACGTTCATTCATTTATTTTGTAACAGAACGTCGAGTTAGCTTTATCCAGTGCATAACTTATTCAACAGGTCAGTTTTTATACTGCCATAACTATGTTGCCCGTTAAGTTCTTGTCCCTCCAGAAATCGGAGTTGGAATACGAGGTTCGCCTAAGAGGTGGTACTCCAGCATCTTCTGTAGAGGAATTGAGGAAACAAATAATTAAATTAGGAAATGAATACCCATCTGAGGATATTTTAGAATCTCCTCTCGATATTAGGCTGGATCTTAAAGGCTGTTTGGATGTTTTGATGAAAATAAAATCAAATTTAGATATAGATGATCCCAGTGTTTCCTCACTTATGAGAACACAAAATATGCTCAATCATTTATACAATCGTATTGAAAGGATTGACCGTGGTGACGACTACAAGAAAGAGTTCGAGGACATAGTCGCAGCTTATAAGGGTTACGCAGTCAAATGCTCTTCTCTTCAAAGCAAACCCAGCGTGAACACTGCTCCTTCCGAGACCATACGCACCACCGCATCGGATGCGCCTAGCGTGATCAACGTGACCTGCGATCGTGGTTCTTCTGACCTATCACGTTTGAAATACGATGGCAGGTCATGCGTCCGCTCTTTCATACAGCGTGTTGACGAGTTTATGGAGGCACGTAATATTCCTTCGTCAAAAGTACTCAACTGTTCATATGAAATTTTTCAAGGCGATGCACTACATTGGTTTCGTGCAGTTAAAGATAGGGTCAACTCCTGGACAGAATTGGCAATCTTACTTAAAGAGGATTTTGGCCAACATGATTATAATTATAGGTTAGTTTCGGAAATCCGTGCTCGTACTCAAGGGGAAGGTGAAAACATCACTATATACCTCTCCATAATGAAAGGTATGTTTTCACGTTTGTCTAAGTCCATGTCAGAGGCGGATCAATTGGAAATTCTCCTCCATAATATCAGGCCCTGCTATGCCAGCACCTTAGCCTCAGTTGCCCAAATCTCTTCCATCGACGACCTTCGAAGCTTATGCCGTAACTATGAAGCTATTCAGGCACGCCTCTCTCAATTTCAGGAACCACCCAAGGTTACCTCTAGTACTCTTGCACCGGAGTTTGCATACAATGCTGTCTCGAATAAATCTAGTGACTATACTAACAATGTTTCCAAATTTAATAATAATAGGAATAAAGATCACAATCAAGCGAATATTCATGCAGTCGCCACTACTAAAAAGGAACCTTATTGCCCAAGGTGTCGCACTAACTCGCACCATTTGCGCCAATGTAAGGAACCACATGATATCGTGTGCTTTAAATGTGGGAAGAAGGACGTCAAAACTCCTGATTGCCCTGATTGCCGTAGGAAAAAGCCTTCTACGCCAAAAAACTAGCAGGCCAGAATTGTAGCAATTTTGAAAAGCAAGACTGGGAATCTTGGCTTTCTTTTATACGAACCTTTAGCTCTTCATATAAAATTTCTACAATTCTGAACTCTAAACCAACAAATGATCCTCGTCCTTATGTAAACATCAAAATCAATAATATTGACGCCTGTGGCTTACTCGATTCTGGTGCTGCAGTCACTGTTTTAGGAAATAATTTCCATAAGCACCTTACTGACTGTACTCTGCACACTAATGATCGCATTAATATGGTTGCAGCTGGTGGTCAATCTCTAAATAGTATTGGTTATATCAATGTTTCAATTTCGTTCCAGGATCAATTGCATATTCTCCAAGCTTATGTTGTTCCAGAGGTTGAAACTCCTGTTATTCTAGGTGTAGACTTTTGGCGCGCTTTTGAAATTTGTCCGAAGTACTTAAGCTCGATTATAATGTCCACATCTTCGTTAGCAGATTTGAATTGTGTTACTGAGGCGACATTTATTCAGTCTTACGACAATTTGATTGCTTCTCAAAAATCTGTAGCTGACAATATAATCGCTCAGTTTAAATCAATTTCGACGGAAGAGAAAGGCTTAGGTAGGACTGATTTGATTTCCCATCGCATCGATACTGGTGATTCGCTGCCAATACGACAACGCTACTACAGGATGTCCCCTGAGAAACAGCGCATTCTAGTGGAGCAGGTTGATGAAATGTTGTCTCTTGATGTCATAGAACCTTGTGAGAGTGCGTGGTCGTCTCCCGTTATCATCGTCAATAAGAAGGATGGTAGTCCTAGGTTCTGCCTCGATAGTCGCAAGCTTAACGCGGTTACGAAACGAGACTCCTATAATCTGCCCTATGTTTCAGAAATTTTAGACAGTCTTCGTGATGCTAAATACTTGTCCAGCATTGATTTGTCTAAGGCATTCTGGCAAGTCCCTATCGTACCTGAAGATCGAGATAAGACTGCTTTCTACGTACAAGGCAGAGGCTTATATCGTTTCAAGACCACAGCGTTCGGTCTTACCAATGCTCCAGCGACTCAGCAGCGTCTTGTGGATTCGCTTTTCACAGACAGAGAGTTTAAAACTTTCGCTTACTTAGACGACATCGTCATTGTTAGTTCGACTTTCGAAGAGCACGTATCTCGTTTGTTGCGTCTTTTGGATAGGTTGAAACAGGCTAATCTAACCGTGAACCTCGATAAATGCAAATTCTTTCGCAGCGAACTTAAATACCTGGGATATGTTATCGATGCCCATGGTTTGCGTACAGATCCTAATAAGGTAGAGGCTATTCTGAACTTTCCAACTCCTACTAACAGAAAAGAATTAAAGCGCTTTCTCGGTACTGCCACTTGGTACAGACGTTTTGTTCCCAATTTTAGTACTGTAGCTGGTCCACTTAATAAACTTACTGCAAGTGGTAAAAAAGCACCTCCTTTTCAATGGACACCTGAAGCTGACATAGCATTTAACGCACTGAAGGAATCTCTAATTTCTGCGCCGGTACTTTCCTGCCCAGATTATTCCAGACCTTTTGAGGTCCATGCGGATGCTAGCAATTACGGTGTTGGCGCTATGTTAACGCAGACAATAGAAGGTAAAGAACATCCCGTGGCTTATATGAGTAGATCGTTTAACAACGCTGAGAAAAACTATAGCATCACAGAGAGGGAAACCCTCGCTGTGCTGACTGCTATAGAACATTGGCGTTGTTACCTTGAAAACGGTCATACTTTTACGGTGTACACTGACCATTCCGCGTTGAAGTGGTTTTTATAATTGGAAAATCCAACTGGTCGTTTAGCTCGTTGGGGAGTACGCTTATCATCGTTCAATTTTGAAATAAAACATCGTCGTGGAGTTGATCACGTTATTCCTGATGCTCTATCGCGATCTTTCCCTATTGCTGCCATTTGTCTTGCCAATTCTTTTACCAATACCAACGATGATTGGTACAAAAACATTTACAATGGTTGTCTTAACGCCCCAAGTCAGTATCCAAATTTTTGCATTAAGAATAATTCTTTATTCAGGCTGTCTAAAACTAAATCTAATTTAACTTCAGAATTTGCTTGGAAAGAAGTAGTTCCTTGTGAATTGCGCGATTGTATCATTACAGAGAACCATACAGAACCTACAGCCGGACATCTTGGCATCTTTAAAACATACCGGCGGTTGTCACTGACACACTACTGGCCAGGCATGCATAAGGACGTTGTCAAGTTTGTTAGCGCTTGTTCTGTTTGTTCCTCTTATAAACCGCAAAATCACACTACTCTTGGCCAAATGGGACGACCCAAACAATGTTCAAGACCATTTCAAATGATCTCTATTGACTTTGTTGGTCCTCTACCCGCCACTCGCAAGCAAAACACTTTTATGCTAGTTGTAACATGTTGTTTTTCTAAATTTTGTCACATTTTCCCCTTACGTCGTGCTACTTCTGATGCCGTCGTAAAAGTTTTAGAGGAATCCATCTTCCTTGTACATGGTGTCCCTCAAACAGTTTTTCTTGATAATGGAAGTCAGTTCATTAGTTCTACAACTGATTCCTTGTTTAAAAAATATAAAATTCCAAATATTTACTTCACTCCAAAATATACACCACAGATTAACACCGTCGAACGTTATAATAAAACTATCGTTACTAGTCTGTCCTCATTTGTAGAAAATGACCATAGGACATGGGACACTTTTATCCCAAAGGTTCAGTTTGCGATTAACAGCTCCGTAAACGAAGCCACTGGTTACACTCCAGCTTTTCTGGTTTATGGTAGGGAGCTTGTTTTGTGTGGATCGCACTATACTGACAATGACTTAGGTGATGAGGTTCTCTTCCTTCCACGCGATATCTACGCTGAAAATCGAGGTTGTCTTTCATCTGTATTTGATGATGTGCAGGCATCATTGTGGCAGGCACATGTAAAAAATACAGCACATTACAACTTACGTAGGAAGCATGCGGAGTTTAACGTCGGTGATGTTGTGTATAAACGTACTTTTATTTTGAGCGATAAAGATAAATACTTTAGTAAAAAGTTAGCTCCTAAATTTATAAAATGCCGTATTACTGAGAAACGGTCCCCTTTAGTGTATGTTTTAGAAGATATGTCTGGCAAGGACATTGGAGCTTGGCATATCAAAGATTTTAAATTGTAGTCATATTTAATTAATGTTACGTAATCTGTAGGTTTTTTCGTCAATATTACGTCCTCTTTGTTTATAACTTCTTAGCTGCTAGCATTGGTCATCCTAGTTAACTAAAGGATGCCCTGTTTTATGTAGGGTAGCGCCAAAGCTTTTCGTTGTTTTGGTGTAGTTTGAAAGGTAAGAATGTATGTGTTATGAAAGGTAGTATGTGTGGTAAGATGAATGTGTAGTGTCAGTGGCTAATAGTCGGATTTTGCAACTCTAGAGCAAAATCCTTGCCCACAAGAGGGGGTAATGTAACGTAACAGGTTACATACCTACCTACTTTAATATCTAACGTCAACTCGATTCCTTCTGATCGACTAAACTCGTAGCTAGTCTAGTTAGTCATTCGTCAGCGCACTAACTAGACGCAAGTAAACTCGCCAACACGCTTGATCACATCACTACAGACGGAGATTGTTTATGGTCTCGCAAGGCTGACGTTTGCTGTTCCGGTTGCGCGTGAGTCGTCAGACACGCCATTTTTACGTTGCTGGTCGTTCGATCAAGACAATACCACTGTGCACGTAAAATCCTAATCAATCCACGATTGAATATATTTATTTTAAATAACATAAATAGTGTGTGTAGTTTAAACCCCTGTTGGGGTTCAAAGTCCACCCTAAGGGCAGTCTCGTCTCCGGCCGGACTTTCCACGAGCTGCGTTACCCTTTTGGACCTGTAACTCCAGCCAGCGCTTACACCTTTCGTCGAGGGTCTCTGCTACACCCGCGGCGCAATAAAGGAAGTACTGAGGAAGAAGGAAAATAAAGTGCAGACCTTTTTTTAATCAAGTAGAATCAGCCATGTGTAGGATTTAACGGACCCCCTTTTAAGCCCCTCTGGCAGACCATCGCCACCCTGTACAGTCACCGCCGGTAACACGGCCTTGCAGATGGTCGACACAACAAAGCTGCTGGGCTTCTACATCGACAGTGGACTCACTTGGGAGCCTCATATAGAGGAGCTCTGCTCCAAATTAGGCCGCACCTGCTTCGCACTGCGGCGGCTCGCTGGCACCGCGTCTCGTAGCGTAGTACTGTCGTGCTACTTTGCGACCATCCACAGCATCCTCACTTACGGTGTGGAGCTGTGGGCGCGAGCTGCGGATGTCGAGCGGGCCTTCGTCATGCAGAAAAAGGCAGTGCGCGCGATCGTCGGCGTGGACGACGATGTGTCGTGCAGAGACTTTTTTAAGGAGCTGAATATCATGCCTCTCCCCTGTGAACTGATATATCAAGTAGCTCTGTTCACACACAAAAACATTGATAGATTCCAGAGGAGAGGTGTGAACACCGCCCGCGCCCTGCGCAGTAACAAGCTCGCTCACGTCCTCGTCACACCGGCGCACAAGCTGCGCAAGTCGGAGAGGTCCGTATATATAATGGGTCCCTCAGTCTACAACAGGCTGCCGGATACTATTAGAAAGGCAGCTTCCACCATGGTATTTAAATGTAAATTAAAAAAATGGCTCTTAGAGAGCTCTTTCTACTCTGTAGATGAGTTCTACGCTTTACCTATTGTATAAATTTATTATAATTTAATTTCCACATTACAATTGATCAATTATACTTTTTATGACATATACATATTAGTTAAGGACAATATTGGATTATATTGATTGCCTTATTATTATTATTACGTGTGACTTGTAACTTGGTGTTATTAATAAAGAATTTGTATTTGTATTTGTATTTGTATTTGGCAGAGCTACATAACTTTAAATTATATATATAACATAGCCCTTCAGGCTCCCTATTGTTATCTTTAATTGTAATCAATTTTTAATCCATTTTTAATTGTTTCACTTAGAACCTTAATTTAACCCTGAGTTGCTGCTCGAAAACCGGAAAGTAACTCAGCGGACTTTCCGATCCGAGAAGTAACTCAGCGGACATATTCTAAGCCGGGACATAGGTAAACATTCACAATGGAAACACATTGGGACTATTATAAGAATAAAGTAGTTTTCGTCAGTACCTACCTGCCCGTGCTAGGAGTAGTTTCTGTAGCGATTTGTTCATATCCTCAATTCCTTGTCAAAATTTGATTTTTATATGATTAATAGGTAAACATTCACAATGGAAACACATTGGGACGATTATAAGACAAAAGTAGTTTTCGTCATTACCTACCTGCCCGTGCAGGGAGTAGTTTCTGTAGTGATTTTTTCATATCCTCAATTTATTGTCAAAACTTGATTTTTATATGATTAATAGGTAAACATTCACAATGGAAACACATTTGGACGATTATAAGACAAAAGTAGTTTTCGTCAGTACCTACCCGCCCGTGCCGGGAGTAGTTTCTGTAGTGATTTTTTCATATCCTCAATTCCTTGTCAAAACTTGATTTTTATATGATTAATAGGTAAACATTCACAATGGAAACACATTGGGACGATTATAAGACAAAAGTAGTTTTCGTCAGTATCTACCTGCCCGTGCAGGGAGTAGTTTCTGTAGTGATTTTTTCATATCCTCAATTTATTGTCAAAACTTGATTTTTATATGATTAATAGGTAAACATTCACAATGAAAACACATTGGGACGATTATAAGACAAAAGTAGTTTTTGTCAGTACCTACCTGCCCGTGCCGGGAGAAGTTTATCTGTAGTGATTTTTCTTATCCTCAATTCCTTGTCAAAACTTGATTTTTATATGATTAATAGGTAAACATTCACAATGGAAACACATTGGGACGATTATAAGACAAAAGTAGTTTTCGTCAGTACCTACCTGCCCGTGCCGGGAGTAGTTTCTGTAGTGATTTTTTCATATCCTCAATTCCTTGTCAAAACTTGATTTTTATATGATTAATAGGTAAACGAGAGAGGGCGCTACTGTGCCAGTGTTGACATCGGCTCTGTGTATAAATTTATCTAATTATTAATAAACGCGCTAACCAGTGATAAAAAACGTAAACTATCATCAACAAAGGCATAACAAACCCGAATAGTGTTGAAACTCAGTGTAAAAGGAAGAACTTGTGCCAAAAAACAAACAAAATACCAGTGACATTTTCAAACAAAGAAAAGTGACTTTCTGCTAGTGTGGAACTTTTAAAACCGAAAATAACAGTGAAGTGAACCTAATCCTACCTGTTACACACTCAGCCAGGTCTGTTTTTACATTTTCAATGAACTGTAAACAGTTATAACCTAAAATGATTACAAACATTGGCAAGTCATATTGAAACAAATTAAATCAGTCAAGAAAGTGCCATCTAGGGAAAAGTGACAGAACTACATAAGGAAATACCAAGCATAAGGTTCACCAATAAATCAACTGAAACTAGCTCGCTATTTAGCTAAGAGCTTCCACTAACCACCACAAGAGGGCGCTTGTTATCATTTTTTTAATATACTGACTGCGAAATCGACCTAGCCAAGAGCTACGCTCGCTACCCATCGCAAGAGGGCGCTACTTGTGTGTTGGCGGAAACATACAAGTCAAAAAAATGGAAGAATTAACCGCAATGATAAGAAACCTACAAAGTAAATTTGATGAACAAACACAAGAGATACGAGACATGAAACAAAGCATAAATAATAATATAGATACAAAATTTGTCCAGTTAGAATGCAAATACAACACGTTAGAAAAAACAATAACTGAGCAAGGCCGGCGCTTACAACAATTACTCTCTAATTGTTGTAAGCGCCGGCCTTGCTCAGTACAGACTACAACTACTACTAGCAGAAAAATGAATTTAATTTTCTTTGGAGTAATAGAAAATGAAAAAAGCTACTACGATTTACTTGAAAAAATATTACACATAATAAATAATTTTATGAAAATAAACTGCAACAAAGAAAATATAGCAGAAGTGAGGCGTATGGGTAAAAAACAAAACGACAACACCAAAATTAGACCAACCATTGTGACCCTCACCACATTGGAAATGAAAATTAATCTTTTGATAAATAAAAAGAGATTGAACGACTCTCCATACTACATCAAAGAAGATTTTCCACCTGATGTGTTAGAAGAACGCAAAAAGCTTACCATCCAGCTGCTAGAAGAAAGAAACAAGGGCCATACGGCATTCTTGAAATACGACAAGCTTGTCGTGATCCCAGCGGTAAAACCACATCAACAAAACCACAATAAATCTAACATAGAGAAAAATCCTAACAAAAGAAACCTAACGGTATCTCCAGAAAACACAGGTTCAAGCTCAGAGGGAAACAGCCAGAAAAAACAACTTAAGGTGAAACAATCTTCAAACATACATCAATATATGATAAAAAACCAAAACCGAGATTCACGAAATCCGAATCTACCAACGACTTGTTCTGCATCACCTAATGCCAGCGACGCCATAAGCACCGAGACGCCTCGACAAAACATGAATAAATATTGACAAAAAGCGACCTCTCCTCGCATATTCCCCCCACCACGGCCGGTCACCGCGGGGGTGAAAGACCACAACCCTCCACTCCAATCACTCTCCATTTGTACTTATAACGCAAGATCTCTTTTATCTAATGAAAGATTATTAGAATTCAAAGAAGCAATATCACACATACATTACGACATTATCGGCCTTGCAGAAATAAGAAGAACCGGATATAATATATTAGAAGACGATGAACACATATTCTGCTATTTTGGAGAAACCAAGGGCCAGTACGGAGTCGGCTTTCTTGTGAAAAATACATATAAGCTAAATATAGAGAGCTTTATAGGAATATCAGAACGAATATGTATTTTAAATCTAAAATTCGATAATGTAACAATGTCAATCATACAAGTCTACGCTCCTACTTCCGATGCTAGCGATTTGGAAATCAAAACATTTTATCAGCAACTGCAACAAGCACAACTACAAAGCTATACATGCCTAATAATAATAGGTGATTTTAATGCTCGTATCGGACAACGTATTTCAGGCGAAGAAAGAATTCTAGGTAAATATTGCTACGGAAAAAGAGATAAAAGAGGAAAAACTCTTCTGGAATTTTGCTGGGAAAACAACTTATTTATAATAAACAGCTTGTTCAAAAAGAACATTAAAAATATGTGGACATGGCTCTCACCAAAAAAAAAAAAAGTCAAATTGACTACATACTCACCAACAATAAAGAAAAAGTCACTAATATCGAAATACTAAACAGCCTATCATTCCCCAGTGACCACCGATTTTTGAGAAGCACCTTTTCTATATCAAAAATAAAGAAAAGTAGATCAAAGTACAAAACCAACACTACTAAGCTAAAAACATCAAAAGAAAAAGAACACTTCATAAGCTCACTGAAAACAAAAATTTACAAAATAGAACTGGAAGATAATGAAGATGTGGAATCATTTTATAGAAAAATTAAAACATCAATGTCTGAAAGTCTTGACTCTACCTCAAAAGAAAAAGTAATAAAACAGAACTTTATTACCGAAAACATAAAAAATCTAATAGCAAGAAGAAACTACCTGACTAACAAGAAAAATATAACAAAAGAAGAAAGAGAAGAACGTTGTTATTTATACAAAAATATACACGAATTTATAAAGAAAGAACTCGAAGAACATAAGATAAGAGTTATAGAGAAACATCTTTCATCATCAGGGAGTTTGAAAAAAGGTTATAAAACGCTCAACACAACCAAACAATGGATCCCCTGTCTCACAGTAAGCTCTACCAATACGAAGACTTACTCAAGATCAAAAATAATAGAAACAGCTACAACATTTTATAGAAACCTTTACGCCACGAGAGAATCATATCAAGTAAATTCAACTAGAAATCCCAACTCTACCACTCTAGTAAGATTTTCTACTGAAGAAATAATGAAAAAAATTGAGAACCTAAACACAGATAAATGCACTGGACCAGATGGCATCCCCATTGAGGCAATAAAAACAGGCAGAGTTTTACTCGCACCACCTTTAACAGCTCTTTTTAACATGATTCTAGATTCCAGGAAAATACCGCAAGAATGGGCAGAATCAGATATAATCCTACTCTATAAAAAAGGAAGCCCAGCTGATATAGCCAACTATAGACCTATCAGCCTACAATCGAACATTTACAAGTTGTTCGCGTCTTGCCTAGAAGAACGTCTTACTGCTTACACTGAAAAGTACCAACCACCAGAACAAGCGGGTTTCAAGAAAAACTATTCAACTACAGAACACATCCACACAATAGATTTGATTATAGAAAAATACGAAGAACATAAAGGGCCGCTCTACCTAGCTTTTATTGACTATGCTAAAGCTTTCGATTCAATTTCCCATAACAGCATGTGGAAAGCATTAGAAGACTGCAACGTACCAGATGAATTAATCGAACTTATTAAAGATATATACCACAAAAGTGTAAGTAGAGTAAAAATGGAATCAAAAGGTGCTGAAATAAATATATGTAGAGGCGTTAGACAGGGAGACCCGCTTTCGCCGAGAATTTTTATAACAATACTAGAAAGCATAATGAAGAACTTGAGATGGGAGACAAAGGGCATAAATGTCAGAGGCGAATTTCTTAGCAATTTGAGGTTCGCCGATGACATAGTGCTCTTTTCAGAAACACCGAAACAACTAGAGAAAATGATAAATGAACTAGATACAATAAGTCGTCAAATTGGCTTAGAACTTAACACAACAAAAACGAAAATAATGACAAACAACATACACATACCCATAAAAGTCAATAATATTATACTGGAATACGTACCAACTCAAGTTACATTTATTTGGGAAAGGAAATATCATTTAAGAAATCTCGAAACACTGACGAAATCGATAGACGAATAGCACTATCATGGAACAAATTCTGGAGTAACAAAGAACTTCTCAAATCTAAACTTCCATTAAAGCTTAAGAAGAAAATACTAGATTCATGCATACTACCTTGTCTATCTTATGGCTGCCAAACTTGGATCTACAATAACTACACAAGAAATAAAATACAGGTATGCCAAAGAGCTATGGAAAGAAGTACCTATACTAAATACATATAAAGAGAAGAGACAGAAAAAGAAATACAGTTATAAGACAAACCACAAATGTCATCGATGCTTTGAAACACTGTAAAAAATTAAAATGGAAATGGGCTGGCCATATTGCGCGCATGGATGATAACAAATGGATCAAAAAACTAACAACATGGACAGGACCACAGAACAAAAGAACCAGAGGCAGACCAAAAGAGAGATGGATAGATGAAATTAACAAATCAGCTGGCATAGACTGGTTAATCAAAGCTCAAGACAGAAAAGCATGGAGTAAAATGGAGGAGGCCTTCACTCGATGAGAGGTCCTTAATACGAATCATTAATTTTTAATTTAATTTAAATCTAATCTTTTATATAATTAAGTGTCATATAATATTATTCTATTCATTATGAAATTTTGTAAATTCTATGTATTAAGGAAATAAAAAGGCTTTATTATTATTATTATTATAATAGGTAAACATTCACAATGGAAACACATTGGGACGATTATAAGACAAAAGTAGTTTTCGTCAGTACCTACCTGCCCGTGCCGGGAGTAGTTTCTCTAGTGATTTTTTCATATCCTCAATTCCTTGTCAAAACTTGATTTTTATATGATTAATAGGTAAACATTCACAATGGAAACACATTTGGACGATTATAAGACAAAAGTAGTTTTCGTCAGTACCTACCTGCCCGTGCCATGAGTAGTTTCTGTAGTGATTTTTTCATATCCTCAATTCTTTGTAAAAACTTGATTTTTATATGATTAATAGGTAATTATTCACAATGGAAACACATTTGGACGATTATAAGACAAAAGTAGTTTTCGTCAGTAGGTACCTACCTGCCCGTGCAGGGAGTAGTTTCTGTAGTGATTTTTTCATATCCTCAATTTATTGTCAAAACTTGATTTTTATATGATTAATAGGTAAACATTCACAATGGAAACACATTTGGACGATTATAAGACAAAAGTAGTTTTCGTCAGTACCTACCTGCCCGTGCCAGGAGTAGTTTCTGTAGTGATTTTTTCATAACCTCAATTCTTTGTCAAAACTTGATTTTTATATGATTAATAGGTAAACATTCACAATGGAAACACATTGGGACGATTATAAGACAAAAGTAGTTTTCGTCAGTACCTACCTGCCCGTGCCGGGAGTAGTTTATCTGTAGTGATTTTTCATATCCTCAATTCCTTGTCAAAACTTGATTTTTATATGATTAATAGGTAAACATTCACAATGGAAACACATTGGGACGATTATAAGACAAAAGTAGTTTTCGTCAGTACCTACCTGTCCGTGCCAGGAGTAGTTTCTCTAGTGATTTTTTCATATCCTCAATTCCTTGTAAAAACTTGATTTTTATATGATTAATAGGTAAACATTCACAATGAAAACACATTGGGACGATTATAAGACAAAAGTAGTTTTCGTCAGTACCTACCTGCCCGTGCCAGGAGTAGTTTCTGTAGTGATTTTTTCATATCCTCAATTCTTTGTAAAAACTTGATTTTTATATGATTAATAGGTAAACATTCACAATGGAAACACATTTGGACGATTATAAGACAAAAGTAGTTTTCGTCAGTACCTACCTGCCCGTGCAGGGAGTAGTTTCTGTAGTGATTTTTTCATATCCTCAATTTATTGTCAAAACTTGATTTTTATATGATTAATAGGTAAACATTCACAATGGAAACACATTTGGACGATTATAAGACATAAGAAGTTTTCGTCAGTACCTACCTGCCCGTGCCAGGAGTAGTTTCTGTAGTGATTTTTTCATATCCTCAATTCTTTGTCAAAACTTGATTTTTATATGATTAATAGGTAAACATTCACAATGGAAACACATTGGGACTATTATAAGAATAAAGTAGTTTTCGTCAGTACCTACCTGCCCGTGCCAGGAGTAGTTTCTGTAGCGATTTGTGCATATCCTCAATTCCTTGTCAAAACTTGATTTTTATATGATTAATAGGTAAACATTCACAATGGAAACACATTGGGACGATTATAAGACAAAAGTAGTTTCCGTCATTACCTACCTGCCCGTGCAGGGAGTAGTTTCTGTAGTGATTTTTTCATATCCTCAATTTATTGTCAAAACTTGATTTTTATATGATTAATAGGTAAACATTCACAATGGAAACACATTTGGACGATTATAAGACAAAAGTAGTTTTCGTCAGTACCTACCCGCCCGTGCCGGGAGTAGTTTCTGTAGTGATTTTTTCATATCCTCAATTCCTTGTCAAAACTTGATTTTTATATGATTAATAGGTAAACATTCACAATGGAAACACATTGGGACGATTATAAGACAAAAGTAGTTTTCGTCAGTATCTACCTGCCCGTGCAGGGAGTAGTTTCTGTAGTGATTTTTTCATATCCTCAATTTATTGTCAAAACTTGATTTTTATATGATTAATAGGTAAACATTCACAATGAAAACACATTGGGACGATTATAAGACAAAAGTAGTTTTTGTCAGTACCTACCTGCCCGTGCCGGGAGAAGTTTATCTGTAGTGATTTTTCTTATCCTCAATTCCTTGTCAAAACTTGATTTTTATATGATTAATAGTTAAACATTCACAATGGAAACACATTGGGACGATTATAAGACAAAAGTAGTTTTCGTCAGTACCTACCTGTCCGTGCCAGGAGTAGTTTCTCTAGTGATTTTTTCATATCCTCAATTCCTTGTAAAAACTTGATTTTTATATGATTAATAGGTAAACATTCACAATGAAAACACATTGGGACGATTATAAGACAAAAGTAGTTTTCGTCAGTACCTACCTGCCCGTGCCGGGAGTAGTTTCTGTAGTGATTTTTCATTTCCTCAATTCCTTGTCAAAACTAGATTTTTATATGATTAATAGGTAAACATTCACAATGGAAACACATTGGGACGATTATAAGACAAAAGTAGTTTTCGTCAGTACCTACCTGCCTGTGCCGGGAGTAGTTTCTGTAGTGATTTTTTCATATCCTCAATTCGTTGTCAAAACTTGATTTTTATATGATTAATAGGTAAACATTCACAATGGAAACACATTGGGACGATTATAAGACAAAAGTAGTTTTCGTCAGTATCTACCTGCCCGTGCAGGGAGTAGTTTCTGTAGTGATTTTTTCATATCCTCAATTCTTTGTCAAAACTTGATTTTTAAATGATTAATAGGTAAACATTCACAATGGAAACACATTGGGACGATTATAAGCCAAAAGTAGTTTTCTTCGGTACCTACCTGCCCGTGCCTGGAGTAGTTTCTGTAGTGATTTTTTCATATCCTCAATTCTTTGTAAAAACTAGATTTTTATATGATTAATAGGTAAACATTCACAATGGAAACACATTGGGACGATTACAAGACTAAAGTTGTTTATATACTATACTTTGATATGGACACTGAATGAATCTTTTTCACCTACTATGTTTAATTTAGCTCCTTCAAAACAATAACATGTCAAGTAAAATAAATTGTTGCTCGCAAACTCAGCTCGCTACTCCCTACCGAAGTTTACCGAATACAGCCGAGCGTTCGAACGCTCGCCGCTGGGCTATATTCGGTTATCTTCGTCCGCCTTCGTCGCGCGCGGTTTTTTGGCAATTGCACCGTGCATTTTGCCAGTGTCTACTGCGCGGTTTATATAAAAGTTAGAGCATAAGGCCCCGTTTACACTTTGATTAGTAATCAGGCGAGTTCATACATCTCTCCTGCGAGATTTCCAGGGGGGGCAGCTGCCTCCCCTGCCCTGCCCTCCCCCCCCCTGGGTACGCCTATGAGCTGAGCTTTAACAAGGAAGGATTCAATCACGTATTGAGATTTATTGATTCCGAGTTTGCTACTATTACGATATCTTATGTATTATATAGTAGCCGCCTGAGTTACTAAGGTTCTTGGATGGATTACTTAGATATAACAAAAAATGCTTCTGATAGTAGTTCCGAGCCGTGCGTTCTCGTCAGCGCGATCTAGCGCTCGTCCACTTTTACTAGCGACATCTAGTTAAGCTTTTGGTAAACTTGTTTGGCCGTAGTTCCACATTTCGCCGTTAGACAAAAACAGTGAGTGAAATCAATTTTTGCTGATTCATGCTGAGAATATTGAAATAAATAACGAGGTGGCGCTATCCAGTGTGCAACGCGGTCGCCGGACTTGAACCCATTTCTTTTACTTGAAGGTGTACCAAAAACCTATTTCCTCAATAGAGGAACTACGACATCGAGTCCAAAACGCTGCGGAAAAAAATAACGAACGCAACTACGATAATTTGCTAAAAAATCCTTCATTAAAGATGCAGAGCCTGCATCAGAGACATCAATTTGAACATTTAATGTATAAAAAAAATAATAAAATTGTTTCAATTGATATGTTGGTTTGATTTTATTCTAAGTAAGTAAATGTAAAATAGTTTATCTCGTACCCATAACACAAACTCTTATTACTTTCGGCTAGACTAGACTATTATTAATTTATTTAAATATTTTCCACGTTTCAAACATTCATGAGCAAAAATAGATTTTGCTCACTGTTTTTAAGTAGCAATAAAAAAGCCGTTTTAGAACGAGAATGGCGATACAGATATTTTATTGATGTGTTGGTTCAATTTTGTTTTTAGTAGTATTGGCCCCTTTTGACACAAAAGTAGCAATATCTCAGTTTTTTAGTGGACAAAATCTCGTGGTTTATTTTTATTTTAGAATGCTCATGAAATGGAAATGTTTCAATGCATGACATCTTAGGTTTTCATTTTGTTTTATTCACCCACAGATGTTTAAAAAAATTAAAAATTAAAATTTTCTACTTTATACCTGTCTTGAAAATTACTGATCCTAGTTACCAAAATATTTCAAAAGGTATTCAGAAAAGCTATTTTTATATATATTCTATAATATATATAAAATATATATATTCTATAATATATTTAATAATATATATACCAAAAACCATAATTTAAAAATTGTTAGAATTGTGAGCACAAAGTCCAAAAATGTGAACAAAGGTACAAGTTTTCCAAATTTACAAAAAATTTAAACTTTTCCGAACGGGTCAAGTTTTAAAAAAATAAAAAAAATATTCTGATTGGCCTGCCATGCCGCATAAGCACCGTCAAGGTTATCCACTCATTATGGGACACCCTGTATATTGAGAACATGCCGCGGTTGTGATATCCCTGACCTGTGCTCGCCCCTGGCTGCAGCTGGCTCTGTCTGTGTTCAAACACGAATAAAAGTTCTTTACCAGTAGGTACTTAGCAGTTTATTCAATAATCAGTCTCATCTTAAAAAGATGCTGCCTCGGTGTGGCATCAGCGCAAACATCAAAGTAGTCGCCACTCGTGGGCGTAGGCGTGGGCCCGAGGTCGGGTGTGGGGTGTGACGTCACTCCTGCACGTGGAACAGAACCGACAGCTTGGAGGCCGCCACCAGCACCTGTGGGACACTTGTTATATGAGACGAGTTTGTCTTGTACTAGGAGTTAGCCTACAACAAAGTCTACCCTAGTCCGCAGTCCGCAGTCCGTCCGTACCTTGAGCATGTCGGCGCTGTGCGCGCGGCCCGCGGGCTGCGGTGCGGCATGCAGCGCGGCGAGTGCGCGGCGCACCCCCTCCTCCCCGCCGGCGCCCCCCCCGCGCGCCAGCAGCTGCAGCGCGAGGTACCGTCGCGGGGGGGCGAGCCGGCGCCACCCACCCGCGCCCCCCAGCGCGCGCCCGCACGCCTCCAGCGACACCTCCTGCACAACACAGGCTCGTGTATACTGTTCTCATGTCATGGCCTGTCGTTTCAAACAAACTCAACGTGTCTCATCTTTCAGTTCACTGATAATTTCTCTTGTTGATGGCCATTCCAACAGTATGCTACATACTCGTATTATGTCAAAACCAGTTATATTCAAAATATCTGCCATTACCGTGAAAACGACGAATTTTAGTTTTATGTAGCTTTTTTAACCCATACGTAAACTTTTAAACTATCTTAAAAATAGATAACAGTTGTTCTGTTCAGGGTAGGTCGGTACCTGATCGGCGGGCAGGTTTGCGAGCGCGGCGAGCGCCCGCACGGCGAGGCCGGCCGCCAGCCGCGCGCCGCGCTCGCCGCCGCTCTGCAGCGCGCCGCACAGCTGCAGAGCCGCGCGCGCCTCCAGCGCGCCCCCCGCCGCCGCCCGCTCCACCGTCCCCCGCAGCGCCTCCACCTGCGCCGCGCTCCCCACCTCCTCCACCAGCACGTGCAGCGCGCGCCGCACCGCGCCCCCCGCGCCCCCGCCCGCCGCCGCCAGCGCGCACACCCACGCCGCCACCCCCAGGAACTCGTCGTCCGCCCATGGCTGCACGTCCGCCGCGCTCGCCGTCTCGTACGCCATCTCCGACACGTCTCTCAGCAGCTGGAACCAAACAGTCCCGGGCTAGCTCTCCCACTTCAGGTCGCTATCAGAGGAGCACCATCGAGGGCGTTACCTCGGCAGTGAGTGTGTTGAGGTCCGCCTCGGAGCGTTCCCTCGCGGCGTCCATGTAGTGGTGCAGGAAGGGCGGCGGGGGCGCGGGTAGCGCGGCGCGCAGCGCGTCCAGCAGGTGCGGGGGCGGCGCGTGGGGGGGCACAGGGGGCGGCGGCAACACGCGCAGCGCCGCCACCGCCGCCGCCAGCGCCGCCTCGCCCTCGGAGCCGCTGGAGTCGCTGGCTGCGGCCGCCAGCACGCACACCGGGTGCTCCTCGCGCAGCCGCCGCAGCTCGCCCTCGGTGTGGGCCTCGCGCGCGCGCGCCGCCGCCACCGCCTCCGCGCTCGGCATCAGGAACAAGCTCTGCACAGGACAACCGTAACCACATTTATTATATTTGTAGGATTACGATTATGTTTTACTTTATCCTGTGTCCTGTATCCCCGAATTGTCTTGGTACTCTCCCTTACGTTTTCTGGCACTGTTAAATTTTTCCTTCGTCTTTTTTTAATATAAGTAAACAAGATTGTAAATATCTGCTATAAACAATGATGTTGATATTTAAAAAATCAATATTCTAAGATTTATCTTTCAAATGACAGCATATTTGGAATCTTAAGTTCTTGACGGTACTATGAGTCTAGGTTTTAGAACTACCTAAGAACCTACTAAGGATAGATATAAAGATCTGCAGAAGTATATATCTAATGTGTTTACATTCCAACCCTGATCACTTTATTTCAAATAAAAAATATATATTTCTAAGATTTTCTTAGACCCTTTAGGAAATGGTTAATTTATAATAGGTATCAATAAGGCAAGACTAGTGAGAGAAAACGCCACCCAAAAATTTAATATTGGCTAGTTATGTATCTTGGATTTGAAAGATGACCGAGTCTTCTCACCGCATCGGGAAGTGCAGAGTTCACTTCTATTGAAGGCAACTCGTCGAAGTCTTCTTCGTCGCTCATTTTCAAACTCAAAATGTGTAGATTTGTAGCTGGACTACCGTGGAGACTACCGTAGACTGTTAGTTAGCAGACTGAAATTGTCTAGGTAACTATGTATTTTCACTGCAAAAGAAGTCCCGCGGCAATTAACTACATAGTGGAACTATATAATTGCCTTTGTAATTGTATTATTTTCTTTTTCAACGCTTAATTCTTTAGATTCAAATCACACATTCACAACTTCATAACAAAAAAAAACGCAAAAAACAGAAAGAAAGAAATCATAACAAATGTTCAGTTACTGATTCCAGTCAAACATGTTTCAATCCGCTAGGTCCGGCCGCCGCCCCGTCGTCGTCGTCGTCGCTCGTCGCCGCCGCGCTGCCGCCGCGCCGCGCCGCCGCTAGGTAAGACTTTGACCTGATGGCCGCGGCCGGCGCGGCGGCCGGTCATGATGGCCTATATATACGAATATTTATCCAGGCCCAGAAGGCCTGGATAAATATTCGTTTTATATTCTACTCGTAGATCCAACGCGATAGAAAGAGATTCAAATACATAGTTCGTTATGCAATATACAATATAGAATAGTATATTTAAAGAAGCTGAAAATTTATGTTTACTAAAATTAAGTTACTGAATGCCTTCCACCAATTCTTTCTTTAATATCATGTCATTTCTGTCGGCCGCATCGTGGCGAAAAAACCAATTGGTCGGCCCGTCGGTCGTCGTCGTCGTCGAGCTACATTTTTTTTTCATAGCTGTGTACTGCTCTGACTCTGACCCTTTGACTTTTTACAGAGACGTTGCTGCTGTCTACACAGTACCTAGTATTGCTTAGGGCCCAATTCTGCGTATCACTGAATATTTTATTGCTCCAATTACGCCACGGCCATTTTAAACGCCCTAGTAGAAAAAGTTTGAAAACTGAAATATTTTTTTTTTTTTTTTGCGTGGTAAATTTTGCGTATCTATAAAAAATATAATCAAGCTAGCTTTTCAGACTTATGCGTGTATTTGTGTAGATGTTTGGTGAGTGTTGGTGTGTTGGTAATAGTACCTATTGGCAAATACCTTGGCCTAAGATCCGTTTGGTGTGGGTTTTTTAAGAGGCGTACCTAACGAGTTTGGCCTCTCAAACTAGGCCTAGATCTTACAAACACGGGGTCCCCGTGGTAAAAAAACTCACACTTTTGTTACCCAAGTAGTTACTATTATACAAGCTTCCAGAGCGATCGCACGCACATTATCTATAATAATATAATATAAAAATAATAGGTATACAATTGAATCAAATAATAATAATTAGAAATTTCCACTCTATTTATTTATATTACCTTTCACGTAGGTAGTAAATATTTAAATTAAAACATCTCGCGGTGCAAAAAGCAAACAATAATAATTAGTTAATTTTCATTTTGATACTTTTTTTACTTCAATGTGTGGATGCTTTCACCAAGGCGTTGTTTGTTGGACATAATAATGGTACACACGTTGGCCAACGTGTGGACGCTTTCACAAAAAGTTCGTCAAAGTGTTGGCCGTTGGCCCATGTCAAGGCCCATAGACTTTAGTAATAGTAATAATTGCCCATGTATTGGCGGCGCCGCCGGCGCGGCAGTTGGCACACAAATTAGAGCGTACGTAGGTACAATACAAATACAATACGTAATTACGTAGGCATCTTCTTAGTAGCGTAGCTGCGTAGCAGCTACAGTTAGCAATTTACTTATGGTTATTTATACTCTTTGGCACTCCCTTTTCCGTTGTTTGTTTTGGTTGTCAAAGTATGTTATTAGACCATGGTTGGACGTAAATGAACAAAACGAACTGTTGATAAAAATAAATAAGTATTTCGCTCGGCAGTCGCATTGGTACGCGACCGAGATTTATAAAACAAGCAGGCAGTGCAGCGAGTGCAGAGCAGCGGTTTCGTTGGCTGCGGCGCGGCTAGAGCTCCACATGTCGGGGGCCGGGGCTGCGAGCGGCGGCTGCGGCGTGGAGGCGGAGGAGTGCTCCTCCTCGTCCAGCAGCGAGGCGGAGGCGGAGGCGGAGGAGCCGCTGGCGCAGCTATTGAAAGCGATTTTGCACGAGTCGCGGCACAACCCGCCCGGGCATTGCTTCTCGTGGGAACTGCGCCAGGAGATTGAGGGGTACGTCTCTCTATACTCAACCATTCATTGCGTTCTTTGTGTACATTCAGTCTTGCCGGAGCCGGACAAGCCGTATGAATCCTCTCCAATTCAGCCTGTGATTCCCTAAGAACCTAAGAGCCAACCAAAGAGAGGGCAGTAGCATGCTTCTGTGTGTTTGAACACCTCACTGCAATCACCAACACGCCACCAAGCGTTCCACACCTGTTGTGTTCCACGAACAATGATGTGAGATATGTGTAACGGGTGGACTCATACATGCCATCACGAACGCAATCCTTTGCTCTAGAACCTGCCTTCATGAATCTGATGGCTGTTTAATTTTATATCACAAATGAACTATGGATTACAGTCATTCATAACACTCACACTTTCTATAGTAGACATTGTGTTGGAAATGTTTATAATAAGAAGAGAGTAATCATAAGAAGTTGATAACAAACATAAAAGTCAAGGTGGACCTCCATATCACATGCATTGCCTGAATAACACATTGCACCTTTGTTATGGACTTACTTGGTAAATCAGGACTGAAGATTGGGTAGCTGCCATCAGCATCTTTATCAAAATACCCACATATATTTAATTATTTATTGAGTGAGTGCACTCACACATAGGCAGGTATTTAATACGCCACAACCTTGTATGGTTGTTTTACAATACTGGGAGTGGAACTACCTAAACACAGCTACTAGTGTCTGTTGTGTGCTACAGTGGGTAGATAACAGGTGATTGATTGTAGGTATGTAACATGTTCTGTGAATATGAGATATTATAAGAAACTATTCTGTGAATATTTCAAGTTTCTGGTTGCCATTATCAAGCAAAAATAATTTATTATTAAGAGTGTTTATTCCTAAAATGCGCAGAAACAGTACTTTTCAAACCCTTTTATATCATGAACCACTTATCTTATAGTATATGTTATTTACTAATAATTTTAGGAAATTTTAGTGTCCAAATAGTTTGAATATAAAATATTTCGATTAATATAGTATGTACGCGTTCTATCAAGATAACTTGTGAGAGGTTTTCATAATTTCCCTTTCAGCATCAGTTTCGAAGCTCAAAATAATAGAAAATACTGACATATCTAATTAAGAAAAAAATATAACCTACTGATGAGATCCTTGGCTAAAAAGTAAATTAGATAGATGTTTGGTTTTGGTATCCTACTATGAGAAATTAAAATTAAAAAAATGTGAAATATTATGAATATTTCACATTTTTAAATGATGTTTTTACCGATATACCTTATTTAATTTAATATAATAATAGCTTACCAATAAAGTGGAGCATATTTTTTAAAATCATACATTTAAAATTTTTATGATTTTGTTGCTATTATTTTTCTATAAATATTTAATGAGCGACGTGACCATACTCTAGAAAGCCTCGCGGCGGACTGATTTTCGCGCAGCGTTTTATAGTAGTTTTAAAATATTTATAGAAAAATAATAGCAACAAAACCATAAAAATTTTAAATGTATGATTTTAAAAAAGATGCTTCACTTTATTGGTAGGCTATTATTATATTAAATTAAATAAGGTATATCGGTAAAAACATCATTTAAAAATGTGAAATATTCATAATATTTCACATTTTTTTAATTTTAATTTCTCATAGTAGGATAACAAAACCAAACATCTATCTAATTTACTTTTTAGCCAAGGATCTCATCAGTAGGTTATATTTTTTTCTTAATTAGATATGTCAGTATTTTCTATTATTTTGAGCTTCGAAACTGATGCTGAAAGGGAAATTATGAAAACCTCTCACAAGTTATCTTGATAGAACGCGTACATACTATATTAATCGAAATATTTTATATTCAAACTATTTGGACACAAAAATTTCCTAAAATTATTAGTAAATAACATATACTATAAGATAAGTGGTTCATGATATAAAAGGGTTTGAAAAGTACTGTTTCTGCGCATTTTAGGAATAAACACTCTTAATATTTGATCAAGTCAATATCACACCAACCAATTTCAATGATTGTTTTTTAAAACTAAGGTTTAAACCGATTTGCATTATTTAAGAATTTGAAGTCGGTTTGTAATTTATTAATACACACCAAATTATTTATTTATCTTTATTAAGTAAACCTACAGAAATACAGTTATTAAAATCTGTATCTGCAATGAAGACCATTCCCTACCTATACTAGTGTCTTTGTTCTTGTACAACCCTTGGAACAGAAACATCTGCACACGCTTCTCATTTGGAATGTTGTCTCGTGCCAGACTCTCGGCTGGCTCACTGCCAGCTCTGTGTTTACTGACAAAGGAACCTCTACCGGCAGGATGTCTGCGCGCGCGCGCGCCGCGCTCGTATCGCGGCGGGACCGCGGCGGGAACGCGCCGCTGTTCGTGGCGAGCGTGGCCGGGAACGAGACGCTAGTCAACTACCTGGTGGACGTGTGCGGCGCGCCGCTCGAGCAGCGGGGCATGTACCGCGCGCCGCACGAGCGCACAGCGCACTGCGCCACGCCGCTGTGGGCCGCCGCGGTGGGCGGGCGGCTGAAGGCGGTGCGCGCGCTACACCTGTGGGGCGCGCGGCTGGACGCGGCCAGCGACTCGGGCTCCACACCGCTGCGGTCCGCGTGCTTCATGTCGCACGTGGAGGTGGCGCGGTACCTGGTGGCGCAGGGTGCGGACGTGACGCGCGCCAACCACCACGGCGGCACGTGCCTCGTGAACGCGGTGCAGAGCGCGCCGCTGTGCCGCCTGCTGCTGGCGGCGGGTGCGCCCGTGGACGCGCGCGACTCGCAGCTCAAGACGGCGCTGCACTACGCGATCCAGGAGCACCGCGAGGAGACTGCCTGCCTGCTGCTGGCGGCGGGCGCCGACCCAGCGCTGCGCACGCGCCAGGGGGATGACGCGCTGCAGCTCGCCGCGGTGAAGGGCGCCGCGCGGCTCGTGCACGAGCTGGGCGAGCGCGCGGGCGCGGCGCGCGCGGCCGACGCGCTGGAGCTGCTCGGCGCGACGCAGCTCGACGTCTACAACAACGCGGAGGCGGCGCTGGCCTCCTGGCGGCGCGCCACGGCCCTCCGCCTCGCGCACCGCCCGCGCCCGCTGCCCAAGCGGCCGGTGCGCGCGCGCCCCCCGCCCTGGCTGGCCGTGCGCGAGTGGACCGCCCCGGAGGAGCTGGTGGCGCGCGCGGAGGAGGCGGGCTGGCTGCGCGCGCAGGCGCTCCTGGTGGCGCTGCGCGTGCTCGGCCCCGCGCACCACGAGACGCAGTTCCGGCTGATGTACCGCGGCGCGGCAGACGCGGACACGCGGCGGGACGCGCGCGCCGCCGCCATATGGACCTGGGTGCTGGACCAGAGGATCCAGCAGCACACGCTCCTGCACTCGGGTGAGCGAGAGGGCAGACGGCGCGGGGGGCGGGTGGGAGGCGGAGGAGAGTGAGACGTGTGTTGACGTGTTGCAGAGACGATGCAGACGCTGGCGGCGCTGACGCGGCTGCTGGAGGACGCAGGCGAGGAGTACGCGGCGCGGGGCGCGGGGGGCCCGCTGCACCCCCCGCGCGCCGCCCTCGCCGCGCTGCGCATGCTGGTGGCCGCCTTCCCCGGTGAGTGCAGTTCGGGCGCGGGCTGGATGTGTCGTGGGTGGTGTGCAGGTGCAGGGTGTAAGTGGGCGTGGTGGTGTTGTTGCAGAGGGCGCGCGTCTGGCGGCGCAGCGGCCCGCTTGCCGCGCGCAGGCCGCGCTGTGGGACCGCGCGCTGCGCTGCGCCGCGCACCTGCTGGCCACGGCCGCCAACCTCTGCCCGCAGGACCCGCACAAGGACCTCTTGCACAAGGACTGCAGAGAACAGGTATAAACACAAGCGAACTCCAGTTCCCATCGTAGCTTGTAGGTACATATAACTGAACTAGTACATTATTAACAAAAGTTATTATGACAGATGAAATTTTATCACCTAAAAATAAAAATTATAAAAAGAATGAATGAATTTATTTATTTGATTTTCATTATTCCTTAACAATCCTCATTCGCAAATACCAACCGTAGCATTTCTTATATCTGAACCGGTAAGTACGTGAGGCTCCCCTCCCCTCTGCGTGTAGTAGTGCGCCAGCAGGCAGTATGCAGGTGTGCTCCCTGCGTGCGCTGCGTGCTTGGTGCAGTGAGTGGGCGTGTTGCAGGTGCGGGCGCTGGTGGGCCTGCAGCTGCGGACGGCGGGCACGGGCGACTCGCTGCTGCACCTGGCCTGCAGCCGGCTCAACGTCGTGCACTCCACCTACTTCCCGGAGCGCACCACACAGGTACAGCCCTACAAGCCAGCTCCCCGTACGGTATCTCAGTGTGGTTGCGAGGTGACGGTTGCGTGTTGTTGCAGGGCGTGTTCCCGTCGGTGGTGGTGGCGCGCGTGCTGCTGGAGGGCGGCGCGCGCGTGTCGTGCCGCAACCACGCGCGCTCCACGCCGCTGCACGTCGCCGCCATTCCCTACAACTTCAGCACAGAGGTACCTTACGATACTTGCTCTACTATATACAATATCTAATGTATGTCCGTCCGCACAACACAACAGTGTGCAGGTGTGGCCAACCTGCACATTACTTACCCGTCACATGATGTCAAATTCAAAGTCAAAATTATTTATTTCTTTAAAAATGACCATGTAGACTAGACAAATGTTATAATATAGATTAATAGAAAATGAGTGTATAATAATAATAATAATTTATTCAAAAATAACGTAGGACTAATAGATAACAGAAAGTACTCAATCTAATATTGTTTTATGTGATAAGATAATGCATGTGCCTGAACTACTCGTAGGTTACAAACCTGTCTTCAGGCCAAGAAAGAGCTGACAATAAACTAAATAATCAAATCCAATAGACTCTAAAAACAATGCATATGTTAGAGTTACTTATGCTAAATGCGCTAAACTAGTTTTAATAATAAAGGTTAGTGGCCTACTTTAAAATAGTCAGTAAATTTTCTGTTGCATTATGGTATGGTAGGTGTACTCGTATTTCCGCACTTAGAGTCCGATCGGTCTTTGTGCGTAGTGTGGTTGCTAGTTTAAACCCAGATAAGCCTGAAACTACTTTTTTTTTTAAACTTTGAAAACGTTAATATTTTTTAGTTCTATGGGTCCTAAATAGAATACAGAAAGTACTGAACAAAATATCGGCTGTAAGGTTTTCAGGGAAACAGCCGTTCTTTATGTAGGACAGTAGGATAATAGGTAACTAAAAAACATTGTTTGACAAAACTGCATGTATTGATTCCTTATAAGAAAAAGGCTTACTGAGGGTTAACAAACTTTGCCCTAATTATTGTTTATGAAAGATTTTAAGTTGCACTGCAAAGAATGAATGCGAATGCTCGCGCGCAACAGACGCGCGCGGGGAGCGGGTGCGAGGGGCGGGATATTGCCAGCGGCCGCTCGCGACTGCTCGAGCATTCTCGAGACTTCCCGCGACTTCTCGCGCAGTCGCACGGCTCTGTTTATAGAATTCGCCAGAATTCCCGCAGCGCCGCGGGCATCCGCGCGACTCGTTCGAGTTTCTCATGCGATAATAAGTTTTATTGTAATGAAAATAAAGTTAAAATTCATATGACACTGAAACTGCGCTCCGCTTCGCTGCGCTTCGACACTCATTTGGTGTGAGTTGAGCCTAACTTTAGATATACATTTTTTATTCAATAGCACATAGCCTCCACACTTTCAATCACAAATAATAATATCCGCAAATTGAGAGGGTAAACGTAAATATTTTTTTATTTCTACCGACCTATATGGGTTAACCAGCCTAACTCCGTCCAGAAGCGCAGAATCTCTTAGGATCTTCACAGGCTTCGCGGAGTGACCTCGGGTGGTCGAGGATTTCTAGTCGTTGCGCTGTTACTCCCTCGCATTCCAGGACTACGTGGGCAGCTGATTCTTCGTCGCTCAGGCATCAAGTAAAGTAAAGTAAAAAATCATTTATTTCTTTAGGCTTACAAAATAAGCACTTAGACAAGTCATATTTTAAATATAAATTATTATCAAATAAAATTATTTTACTGTTCACTTCAATTTTTTGTCCACTAGTGGAAGAAGTGAAAAGAAACCACTAGCATGTTCATCTCTTATATGTCTAATTCATGGTTATTTGCCTATTTTAAGTCTAAATATAATATGATTCGATACATGTCAATATTTAAGTAAAGCTATGCACAACAACAAATTACTTACTACATACTATTGTCGGTGCGAAACTGAGCGATATCTGGCCAAGCATTAACATCAGTTGTGTAAAGCGGTCACAGTTGATACGGCTAGTTCAAGTACTTCTAGGAAAGATAGAAAATGGACTAGGGAAACTTATTTTTTGCTCCTTCCCTTACTCAAAATCATTAACATCACAGCAAAATGAGAATATATGTAAAAATAACATGCTAATATACAATATGACATGTCGTCATAGTGACGTTTTAATTTTTGACACTAATAGATTTATTAGTAAAACTTTTTTAACTAGGGATACTATGTATCTGACTAAAAAAAGTAAATTGATTATTGCTAAATTGTTAGCATATAATATTTTTGATCCCGTTATAAGTATAACAACAGCCAAAAACTTGGCTATAACAAATGCTTCTATTGAGCATTGTCATTATTTTACAAACCAGACCTTGGAACTTATTCCAAGTCATTTAATTTAGAAATAGCGACAATAGAGGAAATCTCTAGCCCTATAAACATTATTACTATGAATTGCAATAAAAAATTAAGAAAACAAAATTGTAAAATAACTGGAAAGTTTACTAACTTGGTGCACCAAAATATTCAAGGAATTAGAAGTAAATTATTAGAATTAGAATTGTACATGAACTCATTTGATATTGATATCATCTGCCTCACAGAACATTGGCTGAAAAGCTATGAGCTCATGTTTAACTTCAGTAACCACCAGGTTGGTAGTTCTTTTTGCAGATCACATGCTATTCGTGGAGGCTCTTTAATATTACTAAATAAACTAATAAAATTCAAAGAACGTAAAGACATAGTATGCTTATCCATTGAAAGCCACATTGAAGTAGCATGTGTTGAGTTGGAGCACACTATTGTAGCAAGCATATACAGCCCACCATCAGCTTCTTTTGAAATATTTGAGAAAAATATGGATGATATCTTATTTAAAATATCAAAATCAATTAAAAACCTCATAGTATGTGGAGACTTTAATATTGATCTTTTAGAAGTTTACTCCCTCAGTAGCAGATTAACAAATTTATTTAATTCTTATAATCTTAGGCCAACATTTATGGAACCTACTAGAATAACTGAAACATCAGCAAAATGTATAGATAATATATTTGTTTTCCAAAATGAAAAAATTGTCAGTCACAAAATTATAAGCCATTTAAAATCAGACCACTTAGGTCAACTAATTAAATTAAAACATCCAGTAAAAAATAATAATTGTAAAAAAAAAATTAAGTACGTTCCTGTGACCACAGATCGATTTGAACGGTTGAAATTGGATTGGGATTTTAAACCATCACCTAACTACTCACTTAACAACCCAAATGAGTCGTATTGTAGTTTTTTTAATAAATTCACCAATGCGTTCAATTCAATATTCATACCCAAATCGATCTTGGTCTCACAAAAACTTAGCTTTAGTGAGTGGGCAACAGTAGGTATACATAAGAGTAGACAAAAGTTATATGAACTGTATAGTGAAAAGCAGTACAATTTTAGCCAGGAATTTAAAGAAAAAGTAAAAAATTACTCAAAAATATTTAGAAAAGTTTGTAATACAGCAAAATCAAATTATATTAGCTCGAAAATTAAAAATAGTGAAAATGTAATAAAATCAACTTGGAAAATAATTAATAGTGAGACTGGAAAGGTCAATATCTACATTAATGATTACAGTTTAAAGATTAATGATTGCTCTATCAAAAATGATGTTGAAGTAGCGCAAGCTTTTGAATTTTTTTTTACTGACATTCCAATCTGTACTACAAAGTGTCTGAACTCTTCTCAAATAATAGCTGAATCATTACTTAAAGAAAATGTACCTAAATGCGATAATAAATTTATTTTTACCCATGTTGATGAAAATGATATAAAAAAAGCCTTTAAACTTTTCAATATTAAAAAAACTGCAGATCTCTGGGGCATTTCCGTTAAAATTATTAAACCTTTAATTGATACCATTGCACCAGATCTAGCTTTTATATTTAATGAATCCATTGATTGTGGCATATTTCCTGATCTAATGAAACATAGTAAAATAATCCCATTGTTTAAATCGGGTATTAGGTCTGACCCCACTAACTTTAGACCAATATCAGTACTGTCTACATTCAGTAAAGTTTTTGAAAAACTTATTTTACACCAATTGCTTAGACATTTTAATGGCAATGACCTGCTACACTGTAAGCAATTTGGGTTTACTCGTGGCAGGTCAACTACTGATGCCGGTGTAGAGTTGGTATCGCATATTTTTGATGCTTGGGAGAAGTCGCAAGATGCTTTAGGCGTTTTTTGTGACTTGTCAAAAGCATTCGATTGCGTTCATCACGAAACATTAATCAGGAAACTACATCATTATGGAATAAGGGACAGCTCTTTGGATCTTCTTACATCTTACTTGAGTGATAGGATACAAAGAGTTGACATTAATGGGAAACGATCTAAAGGGTCTGTGGTTACAATGGGTGTACCGCAGGGCTCTATCTTGGGTCCTTTCCTATTTTTAGTTTATATTAACGACCTGCCTCATCTTGTAAAGAATGATCATGAGATTGTATTGTTTGCTGATGATACTTCATTAATTTTTAAAATGAATCGACAAAAAACAAATTTCGACGATGTAAATACTGCAATCTCAAAGGTAGTCCATTGGTTTAGTATCAATAATATTTTGCTTAATGAAACCAAAACAAAATGTATAAGATTTATTCTACCTAATGTAAAACAAGTTAAGGCTGATGTAAACGTAAAAGGAGAAACGGTAGAAATTGTAGACAATACCGTATTCTTAGGAATAACCTTAGATAGTAAACTTCAATGGGGCCCACACATAGATAAGCTATCGAAGAGACTTAGTTCTGCAGCATATGCAGTTAAAAAAATCCGTCAACTTATAGACGTTGATACTTCTCGACTAGTCTATTTCAGCTACTTCCATAGTATTATGTCTTATGGCATACTATTGTGGGGGAACGCTGCAGATATAAACACCATTTTTGTGTAGCAGAAGAGGGCTGTTCGTGCGATCTATAATATGGGTCCCAGAGAATCCCTACGTAATAAATTCAAAGACATAAACATAATGACAGTACCATGTCAATATATTTATGAAAACTTGTTGTACACTCATAAAAACATCAAACGATTCATTAAAAAAAGCAATATACATAATGTAAATACTAGAAATAAGAATAAACTCGCTGTTCCCACAACTAGACTACATAAGATAAGTGCATCTTTTAAAGGGCAATGTATACGCTTCTACAACAAAACTCCAAGTGAGTTGCAAAAATTATCAATAAATAAATTTAAAAAAATTGTGAATCATATTCTTTGTAAAAAGGCTTATTACAAAATATCAGATTATCTAGAAGATAAAAAAGCTTGGAACGAGTTTTGCTCCAACTCAAAATCTAACAAATTACAGATAAGCAAATCATATGTACTAGACACATAAGTTATGAACATACTAGTGGTTTCTTCTCACTTCTTCCACTGGTGGACAAAAAATTGAAGTGAACAACAATATTGTTAACGTCTGACAGAACATAGGAGCAACAAGCCAGCATGATGACAGTTTTTTTGACAGTTCGTGTGTCTAAGCTCAAGCCGCGAGAAAATCATTGTTCCTCCACAACCCCATACCTAAAAAGCACTGTAAATTTATTAATACAAGTAGTCTATTCATTTCGGGAGTTTCATTTTGGGTACGCAGTGCCTAAACAGAACAATAATAATGAATAGTATAAAATATGACTTGTCTAAGTGCTTATTTGTAAGCCTAAAGAAATAAACTTTCATTTCATCATTGAGATAATCATTTATGGAGTAGAAAGCCTTCTTGATGAGATTTAGTTTTATGTAATTTTTAAATTTACGAATAGGGAGCTCAGTTGCTTCAGATGGAAGCTTTTTATACAATGTGTATTGTCGAACCTTGATCAAACGAGATGTGCGAATACACGACATATATTTATCAATAAAAAACAAAAAATAAAAAATTATATGTTACCTCTCTCAAAAATCAAGCCGATTTAATAATTTTTTGAATGAAAACTAATTCATCTGGTTTTTTCTTCGTTTCTTTTTGAATAAACAGTATATTTTATTCAAAGTAGTCTCATTTGAAAGCTAGATAGTTTACCTAGCTAATAAAATAAGAAAAAAATACAATTTCGGTACATAAGCCTAGTAAAACCAATATTTTTTTAGAAATTTGCAAAAAAAAAACAAATTTTATTTTATTTTTGATCTGTAACTTTAAAACTGGGTTATTAAGGTGTACTTTTTTGCATGTTGTATTAAACTTCATTATTTAATCTACAAATCCTCAAACCAGAAAGTACCTATTTTCAATGGTGAATAACATAACAACGAAAAGAGATAGACCCATATTTTTTGGAGAATTTGTAGATTAAATTATGAAGTTTAATACAACATGCAAAAAAGTACACATCAATAACCCAGTTTTAAAGTTACAGATCAAAAATAAAATAAAATTTGTTTTTTTTTTGCAAATTTCTAAAAAAATATTGGTTTTACTAGGCTTATGTACCGAAATTGTATTTTTTTCTTATTTTATTAGCTAGGTAAACTATCTACCTTTCAAATGAGACTACTTTGAATAAAATATACTGTTTATTCAAAAAGAAACGAAGAAAAAACCAGATGAATTAGTTTTCATTAAAAAAATTATTAAATTGGCTTTATTTTTGAGAGAGGTAACATATAATTTTTGATTTTTTTGTTTTTTATCGATAAATATATGTCGTGTATTCGCACATCTCGTTTGAATACACATTGTAGAAGCGCACGCTATTGCCCATAAATGATTTCCCTACCTTGTGTAATCTAAATGATGGGATGTGTAACTTGTTCTTGTTTCTTGTATTTCTATTGTGAACATCACACTTTTTCATAAGGCTATCCTTATTTTTGTGGGTATACGTTAAATTTTCATAGATGTATTGCGATATTACAGTCAGAATATTAATGTTTTTAAATAATTCCCTCAAAGAATCTCGTGGCTTTAATTTATAAATAGCGCGTACCGCCCTTTTTTGAAGAACAAATATGGTCTGCAGAGAGGGCTGTCTGTTGCTCCGATGGTGAAGAGGTGTTTGTTTAGTGATACATAAAAAATAAAAAAACAAGAAAATAATTAATTTCACTTTTACACATTACAGCATTTCTATGTATTGATTGAACACTTTCAAAATGTCTTCCAATTTGATACATTGTAGATCATCCAGTTACAAATCAAGAATACTGATATGACCTCGTTGGATCCACGTGAGTGGTCCCGGGGGGTGTATCTCATTGTCTCAGGCTTGTGTGGTCCCCTCTCGTCAGATGGTGGAGCTGCTGGTGTGGTGGGGCGCGCACCTGGACCAGCCCAACCGGTTCGGCGACCGGCCCTCGGAGCTGGTGCAGCAGATCCGGCGCTCGCGCATCTGTCCGCTGCGGCACGTGACGCTCGCGTGCCTGGCTGCGCGCGCGCTGCTCGCCGCGCCCCCGCGCACCCCTGCGCCCCACCTGCCCGCCTCGCTGGCGCCCTTCCTCGCCCTGCACCAGCCCTGACTTGCGTCTATCGCCGCCGTCTACACCGAGGGACACTCTCAGAGACCGTGTCACCTACATCCCACCGCGGTCCCGCAGGTCATCATCCCACGACGCATGCATCGCACTCATGAGGCCCCTACTCTACACTATATCGCCGGCCAGGGCTCGGAGACGGTTCAGGTGGTAGGTGACGCTCGTGACATACCAACTAACGCGGTACTAATCTCATTTAGACCTCACAGAACTGTTGGACACGTCCCTCAATTCAAATCCATTAAGTCAAACACGGGAATAAAGTGATGACTTTGATTTTTTATTCACTTGACTTTTTTAAATCTAAAATAGAAGCGTACAAGAGCCGTTTACATCTGTTTACATTGTTAGTCTTGAAGCTTTTTTATCGTCTTAGATAATCTGATGTATAGTGTGTTAATATGTTTCACAATTTGTTGATAACTTTTGCAACTCACTTGGAGACTTGTTGTAGAATCGTATACATTGCCCTATAAAGGAGAGCAGAAAGCTTTTAGTATCGCCGTGTGTCTCCAAGCTAGTCCCTACGGTACGCACTCGAACCGTCTGCTTTCATTGCCCCCTCCACCCCTTGTGAGCACCCATTGACGGTGCCATTATTTTATACCGTTCAAATGGTACCTTTATTTTGTTCTGTGCCCAAATAACTGAGGCAATAAGGACGAGAGCGCAGCTCGCAGGTCCCCGACTTGGATGCCTGAACAACATGTTTATGAAACTTTATGGTTTATCTACTCTTTTAGCTATAACTTTATTTTACGGTGCCATTAAGAGCGTTTATTCCTAAAATGCGCAGAAACAGTACTTTTCAAACCCGTTTATATCATGAACCACTTATCTTATAGTATATGTTATTTACTAATAATTTTAGGAAATTTTAGTGTCCAAATAGATTGACTATAAAATATTTCGATTAATATAGTATGTACGCGTTCTATCAAGATAACTTGTGAGAGGTTTTCATAATTTCCCTTTCAGCATCAGTTTCGAAGCTCAAAATAATAGAAAATACTGACATATCTAATTAAGAAAAAAATATAACCTACTGATGAGATCCTTGGCTAAAAATCTAATTAGAAAGATGTTTGGTTTTGGTATCCTACTATGAGAAATTAAAATTAAAAAAATGTGAAATATTACGAATATTTCACATTTTTAAATGATGTTTTTACCGATATACCTTATTTAATTTAATATAATAATAGCCTACCAATAAAGTGAAGCATCTTTTTTAAAATCATACATTTAAAATTTTTATGATTTTGTTGCTATTATTTTTCTCCTCGTAGAATCGTGCGTTAAACGCAGTGTCAGCGAACTCCTCGACCAGCTTAATACCATAAAGGGCCAATGCAGTGGCTACCAGGAATCGCTCTCTTTTGTCAGTAAACAATACGATGAGCTACGCAAGGAGCTTTCGGACTTGAAGAAACTTTTCTCCACTAATACGTCCGAGATGAAAGCCATTAAGGAGGAAAACAAGTCCCTTAAGGAGGCGCTGAGCTCGCAGTCGGAACGTTTAAAATCACTAGAAGATGAGTACCTAAAGCAGCAACAGTGGTCCAGGATGCAGAATTTAGAGGTTATAGGTATACCTGAAAACAAGGACGAGAAGACGGCAGATATCGTCCTGAAACTTGCTCAGCACATAGGTGTCCCTATTAAGTCATCGGATATTGAGTTCGCGCATCGAGTGCAACCGCGCCGCGCCAGCAGTGCAGCCCGTACTTCGCGTCCTATCATCGTGCGCTTAAGGGAACGTATCCACAAAGATCACGTCATAGCTTCTGCACGTAAACACCGCAACCTCGAAACAAAGGATTTAGGATTCGGGGGCGAGGCCCATCGTATTTTCGTAAACGAACATCTTACGAAAGAAAATAAGATGCTTCTTAGTTCGTGCAAACGAAAGGCGAAAGAAGCAGATTATAAATATATCTGGACAAAAAACTGCCGTATTTACGCAAGAAGGAACGAGACATCACCTCCTATTCTTATCTCCTCGGAGGCCGATCTAGCCAAGATTGTTTAAAGAACTTTTTTTCTCTACTTGTAGTTAACTTGGGTTTAAGCTTACGTCACATAGAATTATTTGTGGTTAGCGTTAAAAATATATGTACTGTCCTCCTTAATTTTCGTCATATCTTAATTATAATGTGTAATATTATAGTAGTCATTACTTACTCCTTAGCAGAATGTAATATTATAGTTGGTCCTTACTCCGTAGCAGAAAACTATAATTTGTTTAATCATGTGTTAACATATAAGAGTTTTATAAGCCTCGCGAACCAGTATAATTACTCTCCTAAAATTTATAATGGATAACAACGATAAGAAACTTAGGCTTTTATATCAAAACGTAAGAGGGCTACGGACTAAGCTTGATGAATTCTACAATAATATTTTATTATGCGATTTTGATATTATTATGATCACTGAGTCCTGGCTCCATGACGGAATCTTTGACGCTGAATTATGCAATAATATATATTCTATATTTCGCAATGATCGAGGTTCCCTGGGAGGGGGTGTTATGTTATTATGTCGTCCTAACCTAAATGCACGCGTACGACCAGAGTGGGTAAGAGATGATCTTGAATGCATTTGGATCACAGTACCGGCTAAAAGTCTAGGCACAAGTCATGACATTCATATCGCAGTTGCATATATCCCACCTAGCTCGAGACTGCCCATTAGAATAAGTTCTCTTATCGATGTTGTGTCTGAAGTCCGCGATAATCATCCTGATGATTATCTCATTGTTGCGGGCGATTTTAATTTACCATGCATTGATTGGTCGGGGGAGGAACCTAAAATACTTAAGAAAGGTGCGGTAGAAATCCAAACTGCAGCGTCTGAGTTATTAACATACTTTAGTTTCATAGGTATTACCCAATATAACATACTGAAAAATGTGAGTGACAACACGCTTGATCTGGTATTCTCTGCTTTTCCCATTGAAATTCAAAACTCTATGTTTAATCTTGTGCCTCCAGATACAGCACACCCAGTTCTTGAAATGACAGCTTCGGATATACTAGTCCCGTCGCTGAAATCTAGGTCCAGAATTAAACATCAGTTTAAGCGCGCAGACTACGTGAACCTGAATAAATCCATTCTTGACCTCGACTGGTCTTTTATCACTCAGATGAGAGATTTGGAGGAAGTTGTGGATACCTTTTATTCTAGACTCTATGAGCTGATTGATCGATTTGTCCCTCAAGTGCGTAGTGGCGGTAGTTATTCGTATCCTGTGTGGTATAGTAAAGCACTTATTAATGTGATCAAAGAAAAACATAGAGCGCATGTCAACTGGAAGAAATATGGGAATCCTAATGATTATAACGACTTTTCTGATTTACGTAAAAGACATAAAACACTACAAGAACAATGTTATAGATCCTACATAAAGTTTTCTCAAGAAAAAATCAAAACAAACCCAAAAATCTTTTGGAACTATGTTAAATCAAAACGTAAAAATACTACGAATTACCCTCAACAGATGACCTATGGTGACTCACGTTTTAATAACCCTACAGATATTTGTTCAGCGTTCAATGATTTTTTCAAGCAAAATTTTAGTATACCTACTACTAGTCAATTTTTATCTGATCCAGAGGATAGTAATAACATAAATTTAATACACAACATCCAAACAACTCCCGATGAAGTAAATAAATTAATAAATAAATTAGATATTAATAAAGGACCAGGCACAGATAATTTACCTCCGATATTTTTTATTAAGTGTGCTAAATCAATGTCTGTCCCAATCACATTTTTGTTTAATAGGTGTTTTAAAGACGGTTACTTTCCCATAGCATGGAAAAGAGCCAACGTAGTACCTGTATACAAGAAAGGCTTTAAAACATGCATAGATAATTATCGCCCTATATCAATTCTGAATGTTCTCAGTAAACTGGTAGAGAGAATCGTACATGTTAACATTTATCCTATTGTTTCGTCCGCGATTCCAACAGAACAACATGGCTTTATTAAAGGACGCTCGACGGCTACCAATTTGGGTGTGTTTGTTGATTATGTGGCTACTAACATGGATGGGGGTTCTCAAGTTGATGTGGTGTATACTGATTTTGAAAAATGTTTCGATCGTGTGGATCACATCATACTCTTACGTAAATTACAGGAATTAGGTATCCGGGGCAACCTACTTAGATGGCTTGAATCTTATCTGTGGAAACGATCGCAGGCTGTCGTTGTGGGTGGCTTCCGGTCTAATTTCGTGGATATTACCTCGGGTGTCCCCCAAGGATCAATTCTTGGGCCGCTCTTATATGCCTGCTATCTGTATGATGTCCATAAATGTTTTAACTTTGCCCGATTTTTGATGTACGCTGATGATACCAAGATCTTCATGCAAATAAAAGATAATGATGACAATATAAAACTTCAAGGTGATCTGGATAGGCTTGGGGAGTATTATACGCTAAATCGCATTGATGTCAACATAAATAAGTGTAATGTTGTTTCATTTACACGTAAGAGGAATGCTATTCAATTTAATTATCAGTTGTGTCAAAGAAATATAACTCAATCTGAACTAGTTCGTGACTTAGGTGTTCTATTAGATAGTAAGTTGTCTTTTTCTGAACATGTAGAGTCTATTGTTAAGAAATCTTTTAAAAGCTTGGGTTTTATTATACGAGTCTGTAAACCTTTTTCTGATATTGGATGTATAAAGTTACTATATTACTCTTATGTTCGAAGTATCGTTGAATACTGTAGTTGTATCTGGAATCCTCATTACTTAACTTATATTAACGACCTTGAAAGAATTCAACATAAATTTATAAAACATATTAATTATAGAAAATATTATTACCCTGTAAGCTATAAAGATTCATGCAATTTTCATTCCCTTATAAGCCTTCAAGATAGACGCACTTTGATGGACATGTCATTCCTACATGGTCTATGTAACGGGTACATAGACTGCCCTGAACTTACTGCTAGGACTCTGCGTATATGGGCCCCAAAACGACGCACAAGACATACCAATACAAAACTCTTTGCCACTACAACGTATTCGACTAACTATGCACATTACTCTATTGTTAACAGGCTACAAAGACTCTATAATTTGCAATTTCACACTACTGACATATTTCATGCCAGTAAAGTAGGATTTAAAAGAGATGTTTTAAAAGTTCTGCAGGAGGACTCTGTATAAATAATAGTTTTAGTAATTCTTTTTTTCTTTATGTGTTTTAATTGTATCTAATTTTTCTCATATAAATAATCTTTTTTCTAATTAACTGTACCTGTTTTATAATCTCTGTAAGTTGTATTTTGTTTGTTTGTTTGATTTGTTAATGTTAGACTGTTGGTATTTTGTTAGTTTATTTTATATAATATAAATCTCTTATTGGCCGTAAGTTAGATTATTAAGGTTTAAATTATTTAGATTAAGGGCTGTTGATTTTGTTGAAACAATAAAAATAAAAAAATAAAATATAGTCAAACTATTTGGACACTAAAATTTTCTAAAATTATTAGTAAATAACATATACTATAAGATAAGTGGTTCATGATATAAACGGGTTTGAAAAGTACTGTTTATGCGCATTTTAGGAATAAACGCTCTTAAAAAAAAAAGCTTTCGCTTTTTTTTTTGTTATCGATACATTTCGGTAATGTTGTATAAAGGATATCGAAATTTAAATGTATGATGTCATACTCATAAGTTTATTACTGTTATAATTGTTCCGGTCCTTCAGGCTCGGCCTCCAGCTCGCCGATGTCTCGGCTCGATGCATTACACACAAGGCTCATTTATTTGTAAGTAGGTACTCATTATCATAATATTCCATTATACTGTCATCTATAATATAATTCATATATATTTAAAAACAAATATATTAAGTAAGTCTGAAAAATATTGTAATTATTATTAAAAGTTTAGATTAGACAATAGTGAATATTTATTTGTGTATGCTTTCTGTGGTGGCCACGGTCAAGCTTAAGGCTTGGACGTCCAGCCAGGAGCGCGTTGGGTTGATGAATAAAGAATAAAGAATAAAGAATTTATTTATAGCCACACACCAAAATAAACAATTACAAAAAAAAGGAAAACACATTAAAAATACAAAACAACTTAAGTAGTAGGGATTTAAACTTTATATAATGTAGCGTGGGAGTAGAGTCCCAAGTATAAGAATAACTGGTCTTTCTTTAAGATGACTGCCCGAGTCGCTGAGCACTCCTGGGTGCGCGTGGACAGAGACCGACCGTGGGCCTCCTCGGTACAGGCCCAGCAGTGGCCATGTGGGGCTGCTATGATCATGACCATTTGTTTTATAATACTTATATGTATAATTTTTATAATTGATGATATTAAATGAACAACAAGTACCGTTGTCAACCGTTGGACCCATTATAGTATACTTACTTACTACATCTACACCATGGATCAAAGACGCATCTTATGGACCGTGTCGCATGCACATCACTGAATACCAATTAATAAAGTATTTCAGTGTTCTAGTCATAAAAATAAAATAATCATAAAAAAGTATTAAACGCATCAATCATTAATTACAGTCTTTTATTTTAAAAACACCTCTAAAATTACAAAAGGATACTCTTTTATAAAAATGGTTTCTTAAATATTGTGTGAGTTGGAAGCACAGAGTATTATAATGTTGTATGGTAGGTTGTATGTGTGACTCACGTGAGATGCAAGCTGAAATATTATAAAACTACATCATAATGTATTGTTCACAAACACAACTCTAATGGACGCAATGGTTTCTCAGTCGTTTCGAAGGAAATTACTTTTTGCCTTCAAATCTTTAAATTGTATTCTGAACTCGACTACTTATTCTAATGCTGCGTAAGTCTGAGCGCGGTATTAGACTATCGCGCGTGCGAGTGAGACAGCCAGCAGCGGAGCGAGCAACAGGGCGGGTGCGAGCGAGAGGATGCGAGCGGCGTGCGAGTCGGAGCCGCGCCGGCCCAGCGAGCGCTTGTGTCGGTCCACTATGAAGATGCGCCCTCCCATACCTGTGACGCAAGGAACAGAATGAGATTAACAAATACACATAGCGGTGTAGGACCAAGAGGGTGAGATGAACAAACAAACAAAATGTGGCGGACGCGAATCGCAGGGCCCGCCATCAGGCCACTTGGATAAGTCACAATGTGGGTGCGCGGGTTGACGCTATAAGTGAAATGTACAAGGCTAGTCATTTGTATCGCTCGGAGCTATAGCTGAGCCAGGGAGGAGGAGAGGGTGGCTGTGCGGGTATACCTGAGTGCGTGAAGGAGTGGTAGTAGACCGTGTCCGGCCAGGAGGAGTTGGGCGCGACGTGCAGTAGTGCGGGCGCGCCCTCGCAGCGCCAGGACAGCGAGCGATTGAACGCGCGGAAGGTCGCGAAGGCAGCCGCGCGCCGCCCGTCCACAGCCTCCGTGCCCAGGCACAGCCCGCCCGCTGGAAACAACATTATTACAGAGTGAGGTGAGAGTAAGGAGGCGGATAGGTTAGATACCGGCGGCGGGGCTGAGCCGGCCGCGGTGCGTGTAGGAGACCCGGCCTGCGCGCGCTCGCTGAGCCGCTCCAGGCCGCCCACGCTCTCGTCCGTCACGTACAGATAGGTTACGTTAGATAGATACCGGCGGTGGGGCTGAGCCGGCCGCGGCGCGTGTAGGAGACCCCGGCCAGCACGCGCACGGCCCGCTGCGCGCGCTCGCTGAGCCGCTCCAGGCCGCCCACGCTCTCGTCCGTCACGTACAGATAGATTACGTTAGATAGATACCGGCGGTGGGGCTGAGCCGGCCGCGGCGCGTGTAGGAGACCCCGGCCAGCACGCGCACGGCCCGCTGTGCGCGCTCGCCGAGCCGCTCCAGGCCGCCCACGCTCTCGTCCGTCACGTACAGATAGGTTACGTTAGATAGATACCGGCGGTGGGGCTGAGCCGGCCGCGGCGCGTGTAGGAGACCCCGGCCAGCACGCGCACGGCCCGCTGCGCGCGCTCGCTGAGCCGCTCCAGGCCGCCCACGCTCTCGTCCGTCACGTACAGATAGGTTACGTTAGATAGATACCGGCGGTGGGGCTGAGCCGGCCGCGGCGCGTGTAGGAGACCCCGGCCAGCACGCGCACGGCCCGCTGTGCGCGCTCGCCGAGCCGCTCCAGGCCGCCCACGCTCTCGTCCGTCACGTACAGATAGGTTACGTTAGATAGATACCGGCGGTGGGGCTGAGCCGGCCGCGGCGCGTGTAGGAGACCCCGGCTAGCACGCGCACGGCCCGCTGCGCGCGCTCGCTGAGCCGCTCCAGGCCGCCCACGCTCTCGTCCGTCACGATCAGCGGGTGGTACGCGTCCGCGCTGTGCGGGTTGTTGCCGCCGTACACCTGCAAACAACGCCGCACTCCAACAATACAATAACAATTGAAACCTACAAGAATCCCTGGGGATACCAATATTACTACTCGGAGCGTTCGAGCGTGCACCGTTCATAGCAACTGACTGTTCCTTCCAAGAGTAGTTCAGTCTCACAGGCTCGCTATCGAAACCAATCAAACCTTAATAAAAGTTCCGATATGTTTCTTTCCGATACCCGGATATTTTTGATTATACGGGGTTGATTTTTTGCTCTAAACTCGAAAGTATAGGTATACCGGTTTTCTTGTTTCAAATACACTTAATTGAATATAATATTTTTGGACTTTTCTTTTGTTTAGAACCTAGTGGTTTTGTACATTCGTCGCCCTGGTGAAGTCATCAACTAGCACTGACCTCGAACGTGTACTGCAGCCCCCTCCGCAGCTGCAGGTCGGGCGCGAGCTGTCCGTTGACGTACCAGGCGCGGTGCGGGGGCGCGGCGCGCGCGCGGGGGCGGGCGGCCAGCCCCCGCGCGCCCCCCGCCGGCCCCAGCGTGAAGCGCAGCACGCGCAGCGCCGGGTCGAACAGCTGCGCCGTCTCCCAGCCCACGGGACCCGCCGCGGACCCGCTGCACGCATACAATACATCACAATATACGCAAGGAAGGGATACACTCGCTTGTGCAGGGTCGAGTACGTGGGAAGCATGGAGCCCGCGGCACCAGCTGACTGGCTCACGAGCGAGATGCCGAGAGAATCTGATTACAAGTCGAGAGCTGAGCCACGGGAGTATAGTAAGAGACGTACACGGTGAACTTGAAGCAGTCGTTCTGGTTGGCGGGCTGCTTGAGGTGGAGGGTGAGGTCGCGCTTGTGGTAGAGGCGGTGGAAGGCGGGCTCGTGCGCGTGGTCGAGCGGCCCCACGGCCCACACGACGGCCTGGCTGCGCTCCGGCGACCACTCGCGGTCCATCGGCTCGTCTGCAACGCACCACGCATACCTCACAACTACAATCATCTGAGACTACCATGTAGTTACCGTAGAGAGAGAGGAGCTTACCCGGCTTGAGGTTCCTGCGGAAGGTGATGATGGTGAGCCCCTCCTCGCGGCGCGCCATGAACAGCTGGTAGGAGTTGACGCCGCCCACCGCGTCGTCGCGACACACGCCCGCCAGCCGGTCCAGCACCTGCACACACTGCGCACCGCACACTCAACACACGAACACACACACACCACGTGACGCCTGGAGGTACTCACAGGTGCCAGGGCAGATATGTTGTAGTCCTGCACCGTAGCCTGGCGGAGCGCGTCGCTCCAGCGCGCGACGGCCACGTCGGCGCCGAGCATGGCCGAGCGGTCCGCACTGCCGGATAGTCCCCACGCCATGTACTCCTCGCCAGAGATCTGCAACCGAACCGACGACATCACATCAGCTCTCATCAGAGCCACATTGTTCTTAAAGGACAGTTAGTATAGTTCATTCATACAATGTAATTAGTTTGAATGGAGATGTGAGTTACCTTCCCGGCGAGTTCGAAGGTGACCTGCGGGCCGAACACCTCCCACGAGACCTGGTAGTCGCGGTGTAGCTGCTTGCACGACGGCATCTTGGATCTGAACACAATTACATGCGATACCGGTTATCGACGGGATATATCGCACATATCGCAAGAGAACCGGAATCATCGTTTAATCGATACAAAATTAGCTTGAAAATGTACACGTTTTGATTTTTTACATTGTGTAAATGATAGTAAACAGTAGTAAAGTACAAACTCGTATGGATGCGTGGTGGAGGCGGCGGGCGGCACGTTGAGCGCGTCGGGCAGCAGCAGGTGCGCGAGCGCGCGGCCCGCGCCCGCGTCCCACACGGCGAGCCAGTCCACCTCGAACACGGTCAGCCCGCCGCCCAGCGTCAGCGTCACGTCCGCGCCCTCGCCCCCGCCCCCGCCGTATGCCGACAGCGGCTCCAGGCTGTGACACACGCACAGCAGACAAGTCAATTATAACATTTAGTAACAATAACGCCTGAAGAGGGCGGGGGTGGAAGTAGTTTGTTCGGTACACATACTATCCGTATTCGTCGGGTATCTTCATGCCCTTGGCTGCGGGCTGCGGGCCCACGCCCGTCCAGAAGTACACCTCCTCGCCGCTGCCGTCGTACCGGAACTCAGGGATACTGGAAACATATTACTAAATAAATAACCAAATAAAGCTGGACACAATTCACACAGCATTATCTAGCCCCATGGTAAGCAGAGCTTGTGTTATGGGTACTAGATAACTGATATACATAATACAATACATTACATAGATAGATATTTTTTATTATACATAGAAAACGACCAGAACACCCGGAACAAATATCTGCAGATCATGCACACAAATGTTCCGAGGCGGGAATCCGCGTCGCAGGCGGACCTTCGTCCGCTGCGCCACATCGGTCGTCAAAATATTGCTTTATTATATACAACGTTATGTTGGAAATTGTTGAAATTGTGAAATATTTTTGAAATACAAAAACCTGTTGGGTATCAACTTGTATTACTAACAAACCTACCCAGAACGATGCAGAGCATACTCACAGTATAGTGTTAGCGGTGAGGATCTGTATGGGCTGGCTGGAGACGGCGGGCGTGGCTGCGAAGGCGGCCAGCGTGCGCGGCGCGGGCGGCTCGAACTCGTCCGGGATGTAGACGTCCCCGAACGAGTTCTGGCTGTCGATGTCGTACACGCAGAACCACTTGAGCCGCGACACGCGCTTGCCCTCCGGCAGCGTCAGGCGCACCTCCGCGTTTATGTACCGCTCCAGGATGTTCGTCCTGGAAACACAACATTTATATTTAAATATTAAAAGGTACTTTGGGTGTGCCAGTTAGAATAAATGTAGGTACATGTTTGTAAATAAAAAAAATACATTTTATCACTGCTTCACATGGAGCCAGGCAATGCTCAGTGGACATAACCGGCATATTCATTGATTGAATTGGAGCTTGGAGTAAACTTGTGTAACCAGGATTCAAATTTCCAGACTGGCTGACTGGACTGTAAAATCCAATTTTATTATTGCAACTATAACTGCAAGAAACCTATAGTATAGAACAGAACATCAGTAGAACAAGTATGTCCGTGCACTCACTTGCCATGCTGGTCAGGCACGATGAACCCCTGGGGCCCGGGGCGCACCGAATCCCCCGCCCAAAAGAAGGTGTCGTCCCCGGTCCCATCGTAGTTGAAGTTCACCAGCAGCAGCGTCCACTCGTCCACCGCGTACACCTCACCCGACACCTGCACATCTCTACTTTCAATGGAATCCAACTATTCAAATAATGCATAACCAAATAGTGCCACCGTCACACACCTGACTATAGCTGGTACATATTTATTGAAAATGAATTACACAATAACAACATTTAACTCTATGTGAAGCTAAAATTAGGATTTGATATAGACAAGCCCTATGAATAAATAAAAATACTCAGAGCTTCATAGAATGAAGACAGAAAGTTCAGAATGTACCTATGTAACATGGAATGTACCTCTAGGAATACAAAATGAAATTCCAAAATAATTATTTCAAGTCTCCTAAAAAGATACCTGATTAAAAACAGATTTTATTCTCTGTAAGTTTTGAGATGCATAGTTCCTTCACAGTAAATATTGCTGTGCCAAATAAAAAAAAATACTTTGAAACTTTAGTAGGTAACATATGTACTTGAGTAAGTAACCTGACCTGATGGTGGTATGTATTGATGGCTCCAATGAACTTCCCTCTGTAAGGCCCATCCTGCTCTTGCAAAACGCACTCTGAAATCAAGTTTATCGTGGCTTAGCTCAATAACACAAACCAAGAGAAAGTTTTCTCACTCTGCTACGAAAATATAAATAAACACTTTTACATACCTTGCGTGACTAGTGCGATTATTACAAACAATAGTTTAAACATTTTCCTAACTATTTTTAAGCTTACTTCTACATAATATTCACTTTGTAATTAATAATTCAATGCCAAAATCATCTTGGCTATTTGTTCACTGCAAGTTTAGGTGAACTTCCGGATTTGACAGCTCACCTCGCTTACGAACTCGTTGCTATAAGACCAATTTACTTTTACTAAGTACAAGGTCACAGATCTGATTGGTGTAAGTGCTAACTTGTCATCACGACAGCCAATCAGATACAAGTTACTTTCACTTTTTGTTCGCTTTTTATGCTTCCATTCCGTAGTGAATGTTGGATTAAAATAAATGTAAACTAGAACTGACTGAATGATTTGATATGGTTGGTGAGGGTGAGAGTGACTGACGACGACGACCGGCGACTTCTTCGTCGTCGTCGATGCGCTTGCATCACTGAGTACTACCACAGTTATATACTTATACTACAGTATGTATTATATTATCTGTGCTTATACTGAGGTATGTACAGCATAATGAAAGCGATTATTACCTATATCTTAAATTTTTGCAAATTTGAATTGTCTTATGCGTCCTGTACCAATGAGATTTTACATTAGAGACGTCATACTCATTTTAAAGAAATAACAACATGGCGATATTTTATTATAGCTACTTACCTATGACATTATGGAACTATGTCTATCTCGCGGCCAATGACAGCCTAGGACGTCACAGCGGCTATCAGTTAGAGGAAACTGGGCTAAAATATATAAGGGGTACCCAGCAGGCAGCATGAAGAAAAAATTCAGTAAAATTTTATAAAAATGAGGTTTATTTACAAAAATTATAAATTATAAAATGAAGTACGATATATATTTTTATAATCTATACTAATATTATAAAGAGGAAAGATTTTGATTGTTTGTTTGTATTGAATAGGCTCCGAAACTACTGGACCGATTTGAGAAATTCTTTCACCGTTAGGAAGCTACATTATCCCCGGTGAATGTTCACCGGGGATAATGTAGCTTCCTAACGGTGAAAGGCTATATTATATTTTCAATAAAGTTACGGACCCTTACATTACTATATACTATATATTACTATATATAAAAAGAATCATCAAAATCGGTTCACCCAGTCGAAAGTTCTGAAGTAAAAACATATTAAAAAAATACAGTCGAAATAAGAACCTCCTCCTTTTTTGGAGTCGGTTAAAATATGAGAAATCCACTAATTAAGTCCAGCTTTTAAATATAAAAAGAATCATCAAAATCGGTTCACCCAGTCGAAAGTTCTGAGGTAAAAACATATTAAAAAATTACAGTCGAAATGAGAACCTCCTCCTTTTTTGAAGTCGGTTAAAATATGAGAAATCCACTAATTAAGTCCAGCTTTTAAATATAAAAAGAATCATCAAAATCGGTTCACCCAGTCGAAAGTTCTGAGGTAAAAACATATAAAAAAAATACAGTCGAAATGAGAACCTCCTCCTTTTTTGGAGTCGGTTAAAATATGAGAAATCCACTAATTAAGTCCAGCTTTTAAATATAAAAAGAATCATCAAAATCGGTTCACCCAGTCGAAAGTTCTGAGGTAAAAACATATTAAAAAATTACAGTCGAAATGAGAACCTCCTCCTTTTTTGAAGTCGGTTAAAATATGAGAAATCCACTAATTAAGTTGAGCTATCTACTATCAGCGCGCTCTTACCTCCCAAAGACCAATTTAAAATCGTGAATAATAATAAAAGTAGTTTTTTTACCTTAATAACGGGTACTGCTGTCTTTATCAGTTTGTGAAATTTTTTTTTTGTAACGTATTTGTCACTTTCCACAAAGTGTTCCGAACAAATTGTTGAGTACGGTGATGGCATCCATTCATCTTCTCGTCTCTCGGTTCTTACTTTTTGTACCCATTTTTCTTTTAGCAATTCGTCTTTAGGAAATCTTAAACAAAATATAAATTATTGTTTAAAGTAAAATGTCTAAATCTTTATTTTTACTTACTATGGATAATATTGGATACCAGTGTCAAATCACCCCAGTATCTCCTAGCGTCCTGTTTCTCTGTCACTCGCACTAGAATCGCACTACTGTCTCATTCGTGTCATTCGCGCGGCGTTGCCGCTTCGCTACCAAAGCGGCAACGCCGCGTTGCAATGTTTGTTGAGTAAAATAAAATTCACCATTTTACATTTTAACATATTAAACAGTACTTACGTATGAAAAGATACACCCTTACTGGTTTTTATAGTCCTTGTGTAGTTATTGCACTTTCTGAACACACAACTTGGCATTTTCGAGGTTTATTTAAGTATATTCCGTAAGTAACCTCGTGTTCAACGAACGTGCGCGTCGCGGCTAGGAGCAGGACGGACTGAGTTCAATTAGGAGACGTGCCTGATTTTCGTTTTGTAAGGCAGACCTCGATACAACGTATCTACGTATATATAACATCATTGTCCTGTACACGTTGAGCCAACGTATAGAGACCTACTTGGCGAATATTGGAAGTTGGCGGCCAACGTTGGCTCGCAAACCGACTAGTGTCGGTTTTTCGTGCACACATCAAGGCTGCCCTGCTATTTGCACTTGCAGTAATCGACATTTTTGGGTTTTTCACTTTTTTGCAGAAATGGTATCCCAAGGGGCTAACCTATACATAAAAAAATTAATTTCATTATATTTCTTACTATAAGTATGTTTTTTACATACCAAGAATTGCAGTACTTGCATGAAAATATTACTTTTGCTAACCAGATCTGCAGTATTAAACACGTGCTAGAAGATTATGCAGCACTTGCTACTATTACTGTGGAATCATTTAGTATAAAAGTATTTGCAAGTGATTATTAGCTAACGACACACGCAGTATTCTACAGTTTATCCATAAATAACCTTGATTGTTTCTTAGAATTTTTATATTTGTTGATTTTTTAAAGACGTTCGTGTAAGTTTATTCCGATTTTCATGTTGATTATGGAAAACTTGATAATTATGGCTGATATTTAGATACATTTTAATCTAGTTTCACTCAGACAACTAGATTTTATCTAATACTTTAATACTATTTGTTGTTATAGATAAAGAAGGTGGAAAAACCCAGTAGTTTTTCCATCTTCTATATCTATAACAACTTGTACTCGTTTGTACCGTCCAGATTTTGCTTAAATCTTGTTACTTGATTCAATACCTATCATTATCTGTGCTTTTCTTGTACTTTTCTTATGATTTACTTAAGAAACTTTTGCAATATCTAAAGAACGGCAACTTTTCAACGATTTCGTTGTTTCAAGTCAAAGTTTTTCGTTTGTACCCGTTTGTACCCTCCAGATTTGACTCAAATCATGTCAGTTGATTTAGTAACTATCATTATATGTGCCTTTGTAGAACCTCAGCTTACTTTTTCTCAAGAAACCATGTCAATATCCAAAAATCGGCAACTTTTTAACGATTTTGATATTTGAAGTCAATATATTTTGTTTGTACTCGTTTGTACCGTCCAGATTTTGCTTAAATCTTGTTACTTGATTCAATACCTATCAGGACCTGTGCTTTTCTTGTAGTTTACTTATGATTTACTTAAGAAACTTTTGCAATATCTAAAGAACGGCAACTTTTCAACGATTTCGTTGTTTCAAGTCAAAGTTTTTCGTTTGTACCCGTTTGTACCCTCCAAATTACACTCAAATCATGTTAATTAATTCAATACCTATCAGCATCTGTGCCTATGTAGAACCTTTGCTCACATTTTCTGAAGAAACTATGTGAATTTCCAAAAATCGGCTACTTTTTAACAGTTTCGTTGTTTCAAGTCAATGTTTTTTGTTTTTACCCGTTTGTTTTCAGCCTTAAAACGAATTGTTATACGTTGAATATATTGACAATTTTAAGGTCTTACGAAATCTGTGGCTAAGTGCTATAAAATATTTAACTTTGATATCAAATAACTCACTTTACCCACTTAGGTCAAAAACCACTATTGGAAAACCTCCCCCTCCCCATAACTTTTACACCCTTAGGGTACAAACGAAAATTTTGCCGGTACAATCGGGTACAAACCCGGTACAATCGAATAGGATCAAAAAATCATGAATATCTCAAAGTCAGTTGCTAGGTTCACACAGCTGGAAAAACCCAGTAGTTTTTTCATCTTCTATATCTATAACAACAAAGTATGTTATATTTTAGAATAATTATTATTTTTGCTATTATAAAACCTTTGTTTGCTTAAAATGTAGATGACTGATTTACTGTAGACAGACTGTTAAATAGTTCCTAATTAAATGTTAATTGATATTTAATATGATATTTTGATAGAAATATTTTAACTAATAGTGAGACTAAAAGTCAAACTTCGTACTCAAGTGAATTTTAAAGACTGTTTTAATTATTAATTAATATTATTATCTTCATTGTGGTATAAGTCCTTATCATTGACTGTTCCTTGAAATATAGTATAACTTTTTCTAGTAAAAACCTTTTTATTTTGTCTCCGATGAACTTAATATCCTATAGAAGTTACTACACACCTACACTTTTAACTAGCACCGAGCATTAAAAAAGAAAATAAATGCTAACTAAAGATACAGTATCCAACACGTACTAGCTGTTTTCGCAGTAATAAACACTAATGCTGCATTTGGCCTTAGTGACCCTGCAATTCTCATAAGCCCAGATGGTAGATGGAAACGCAGCAAGCCGCATTTTATTTAAATGGGACTTTAAAGTAAAGAAAAAAATATGTCAACAGGAAGCTTGATTTTTTTCTGGTTTTTTAGATATGCTAACAAGTTATTTATCATGGCCATACTGCAAGGATACCCAAAAATATGATTATCGCGTTTTTCTCGAAACTGTCATTTTGCAAGTACTGCATTTGCTATAAGGAGGGCAGAAGGATCTTGGCACGCTCCGCAAACAGTGTTCACACGTTGGCGTTGTTGGCGCATGCATTGGCCCAACCAACGTGTACAGGACGCATTATAGATCTTTGAGAATTTCTGCCCACACACAGACATAAACAATGTCAGTGACATGACTGACTGTGACAGATTGAGTCTGCGATTCCGATCCACTCTGGCAGAATTGCGCCAATCCAGATGCAGAGCCATCTAGTAGTTGAAGTTGAACAGCAGACTACCAATTGCTTGTAATATGTACGTACGATGTATGTACGTACAAGGGCTTAGTAATCTTATCACAAAACACTAAAAAGAGAAAGTCATATACTAAATTAATCTATGGGTATAAGTCAGAATACACATAATTATGTGTACTTTTTTAAAATATAGATTGCAGCGCTCCCTGGTGAGTAAACACCATACGCCTTAGCTGTGAACCTTTGCCAATGAAAGAACCTTTTATAGAAACCTGTAGGTAGGTACTTATGCATTCATCATCATCATCATCAACAGCCTATAGCAGTCTACTGCTGGACATAGGCCTCCCCCAATGAGCGCCATAGCGCCCTGTCAGCTTGCCGCATCCAGCATCTACCTGCAGTATTTCGCAGGTCGTCATCCCACCTGGTCGGAGGGCGTCCTACACTACGTTTACCGAGTCGTGGTCTCCACTCAAGAACACGTTTGCCCCAGCGGCCGTCGGTTCTTCGCGAGATATGGCCGGCCCACTGCCACTTCAGCTTGCTAATTCTTTGAGCTATGTCGATAACCTTGTTAGTAATGTATTCGTTACGAATCCTATCCTTCAGAGAAACTCCGAGCATAGCTCTTTCCATAGCTCAATGAGCGACTTTGAACTGGTAGACCAGCCCTATCATGAGTGTCCACGTCTCAGCTCCGTAGGTCATAACGCAATTGGATGGGTTTAGACTGCTGGCCCTGTACTTGGACACTCATGGTGGCGGCCTCGTAGAGATATCTCAGCACCTGGATATAAAGATAGTCTACTTGGCATCGCTGTAAGGAATCCAGAACAGCTCAGGTTTCGACGGAGTCAAATGCCTTCTCATAGTCCACAAAAGCCAGACACAGGGGCTGATTATACTCTTCTTCGTTATGAAAACTTGTTGTACACTCATAAAAACATCGATCGATTCAATAAAAAAAGCGATATACATAATGTAAATACTAGAAATAAGAATAAACTCGCTGTTCCCACAACTAGACTACATAAGATAAGTGCATCTTTTAAAGGGCAATGTATACGCTTCTACAACAAAACTCCAAGTGAGTTGCAAAAATTATCAATAAATAAATTTAAAAAAATTGTGAAGCATATTCTTTGTAAAAAGGCTTATTACAAAATATCAGATTATCTAGAAGATAAAAAAGCTTGGAACGAGTTTTGCTCCAACTCAAAATCTAACAACTTACAGATAAGCAAATCTATGTACTAGACACATAAGTTATGAACATACTGGTGGTTTCTTCTCACTTCTTCCACTGGTGGACAAAAAATTGAAGTGAACATCAATATAATAATGAATAGTATAAAATATGACTTGTCTAAGTGCTTATTTGTAAGCCTAAGGAAATAAACTTTCATTTCATTTCATTTCATTTCTTCGGACTTCTGTATAATCTGCCTCACTGTGTGTATGTGGTCTATGGTGCCATTATCCTCCGCGGCACCCAGCCTGTTCCGGTGGCTGGAACTCGTCGAGTCTCCTGGCGAGACGGTTCGTGACCACTCGTGAGAACAGCTTATAGACGTGGCTCAAGAGTGAGATGGGTCTGTAATTCTTAAGAAGGGTTTTATCTCCCTTCTTAAAAAAGAGCACCACCAACCTCCCGCTCCACGCCTTTGGAGTTCTCCCACTGTCAAGGACGGTATTCAAGAGGTTAGAAAACTCCTCAGGTTGCTTTGATTAAAATCACTTGGGTTTGCTTGCGGTGGTGGCTTTCGATCATTGGTGATCGAAGATGGTGGCGCCGCCCCCTGGGAGCCGGGAGCTCCAAGTTCGTAGTATTTCAAACCTAGAATTTCAAATTACTTCAATCAAGGCAGCGTGCATTTAATCCTGCTGAAACGTCGGGAAAACAGTGACCGATACCATAGACTAACAAATATTTAGTCTATCATTATTATTATGTCGATACCTAATAATAATTGATCGTACAATGTTTGACGAAGTTCTATAAACTTATAAACCTGCGAATAGTTCAATTTGCCTGAACGCGTAGGTAGGTAGGTAAATGACAGTCTGACCGACCCACGACTGTTAAAACCATCGATTTATATGTACGTAGGTACTTACATTAACTCAGTGGTTAAAACAAATTGGATCGACTGACAACTTATGACTCACGTAGTGCCCAATGTAAATGTAGTGTGGGTACCTACTTAGAATTGCAAGGATTGCGAGATTTGCAAGTGGCGGGCGCGGCGGCGGCGTCCTCGTCCTAAGTATCGTTTTAGGCATTTCAGGCCTTATAATGTAGCTAGTTGGTAGGTTGATTTGATACATAGGTATTTAGGTAGCACTAAGCTTTATCATAGGATACCTATCGAGATCGATCGGACCTAGCGCGCGATTCATCTTTCGGTAGTACCACCTAGGTCCCTATGTAGGCTGGGTTAGCACTAGGACATAGGTAGGTAGGTACATAATAACTAAGTACTGTTTATATTAGAGTACCTCTATCTCTAGGCGGTTCATGATTCGGCATCGGCTCTTCTGAGGAGATTGCAAGAGCAAGTGTTGCATAACTTCGCGCGGAGCAAAAGCAATGTGCGGGCTGTGCGCGCGCCAGTCTCTCTGCGGCCGGCGCGCGCGCAGCACGTGTGCAGTGACCGCCTCCCCCCCGCCCCCACTACCCCTCATGGCGCGCCGCATGGGAGCCTGCGCGCTGGCGCTCCTCGCGCTCATCGCAGGTGAGTTTAGAAAGGAGGCCTAACGGTCGACACACTTACACATTACACCTTACCTTCCTAACGTAGGTAGGTAAGGTACCTAGACATGTAAGGAGGTTCTCTTCTCGATTCATCTCAAATTGCTCCATTTGTGCTGTCTTGCGGCTGACCTCTTCCACCTGCTTCTGGATCGAAGTCTTTGCTGATCGAAGGATGGAGTGAAGTAGATAGGCAAGCCATTCAAACGAGTATTGTTTTTATAGTATACCCACCTAGTGCAAAACAAACGTTTATACAAGGTAGGTACCTGTTTTTAAAATAATATTTTCTAAAACAAAATAATGATACAAGTTCAACAAGCGTCGAATCAGTGGAGTATGTATGTAGGTAGGTATACCTTGAATTTAAGTTACTGTGAATGAACACAGGCTTGCCTGTGTTCATTTCGGTATAGCAGCGTAGAACCGCGCATGCACCTCAGGTCGCAGCTGGCGGCACAGCATTCAGTGTGCTCTGCACAACACACAGCTAGCTGCGGAGCAGACCAGAGGCCGCGCCGCAGCCCGGGGCGCCGCCGCGCCTGTCCATCCCCCGGCCCACTTCTGCTCCACGATAATATACTAAGAAATGCTTTCGAGCAACTGACCTGCCTCCTTGAAAGACTTTTTAAGAGTCTAGTAGCACTTTGCAGTCTTCAAGGACTTTCATACTCTTTGTTTAAATGTACATATGTATTTCAAACAGTGATCCCGGGCAAAAGCGGTTAGGTACATACAAATAACTGGTACAACCTAGGTACCTGTGTTTCTAATCTACCGACAAAACTAGTTAAGTACAAACCTTCCTTTGCCAAAAACTGTCAGAAAACCATTAAATACACCAATACACCGCGACAAAAATGTCTATCTATGTAATGAATTGTATTATGTATATATCAGCTAACTGGCACCCATAACACTAGCTCTGCTCAGCTTTGAGCTAGAAAATACTGTTTGAATTGTCCAGCATTATTTATTTAACTACAAAAGCTATCGTGCTGCGGGTAGGTACCTATAAGAGCTCTAAGGCTTATAGCCTGGTGTATTGAAGCTGGGAGTGGGTCACACGCACACGGCGCCACCTCTGACCTGCGCTACACTTGGCCCTGCGACTCCCTTGCATGCCAACACGCCGCCGTAACTTGCACTTCGAAAGAAACGACTTTATTGTTCAGACGATATTGTACATAGGAACACTTGGAGATCCTACTCTATGAAACTACCCCGAGCTACGATATAATGCAGTGGAGGCAATTAATTGTTCCGTTAGCCTTTAAGTCGGTCGGTTGTCGCCACTGGTCGGCGAGCACAGCTCATCGTCCAGCGTCTTCATCGCGGATATTTGACCTGTAAACTTGTGTATTTTCCAGTAATTTGTGTCGGTCCGATCCGAATGTAAGGCAAGGCATTAGCATACGTGATCCGCGCCGCCGCCGGCTCGTGCGCTGGAATGTTGGCGCCGGCGCCCCTCTGCGCTGCTCCAAAACATCTACATTCAATACCTACCTATCTGTTTCTGCCATTTTTTCGTCATAAATGATGTCTGCTAGAGCAGGGTCAAAGTACTTTTATTCCTGGAGCTTTACTGATGTTAGCTCGCAGCGCTTCTAAATGTTGTGCGAGTCATGGTCAGGAGAGCTGGCTCACTCGGGGCTCTTTATATGTACAATCGTTAGCGATGACTCGGCTAACATAAGGGCAGACTAAGCGGTACGGCAGGTAACATGAAGCCTTGATGGTACTGAGCAGGTCTACCGATGTCCAGATAAACATTTGGAAAGTCTGTATCGCGGCCTCGTGACTCAGATCGACCATCATTTGGAGTCGGGCACGTCGGCACGTCTGATACTATCTCGCAGCTGTTTCTTTACTCTCTAGAAAGTTCTAAATAAATGTGTTTGTCCGGGCTTCGCTCAAATCTTATCCGTCCAGCCCAAGTAGATACCTACTAAAAAATGCAGAGTTTTTAGATGTCACCTACACCTACCTAGGCTACGAGACCCTATGAGCTACGACCACATAGTTATCAACCCTAGCACCGCAGCCACCGCCCCAGCCTTGCCGTCGCATGTTAGAGCGCCTTATAATTATCCGCCTATTGATACCTCCTTGGAGTTATGTCTTACTGAAGTCTGCCCTCGTTAGGTCGCGTCGGTAGGTAGTTATGTTGTGGGGTGGGACACACACGTTCGAGAGAGGCTCGCGGTTACCACAACCCGCTAATTAATTATTTAGAACTTGGAGAATCTAAGTGGAATCTACCGACCTAAATTCCAAATGGATGTTTTGAATTTGTATCACGGCGCGAAACTATTCATGACTGGGAATTCGTACAAGTTATACTACCGAGTACTGTTGGCTGGGCATGGTTCGCGATTAAAGCGAGGTGTCTTCAATGAGAGGCACATTCAATCATTTAGTACTCGAAGTCTGTAGTGTAGGTGCGATGCGATGCGACCGACCGACGGGAGAAAGTGAACAGCTCTCAATTCGATCGGTTACGCAAACTGTATTCACTAATCAATCTGTGTACCGTATAGTACCTACCTACAGTTAGCTGTTTTGTTACTCTCATTGGACAATAAAAGAGAGAGTTCACACTATTATAGGCAGATACCTAGCTAACTACCCAAATGATATTACCTGATGCCTCGTGTACCTAAAGGTAGTGTCCAGCCAGCGGTGATCTTTGCTCCTTAGAGTTGCACGTCAACTGCCGGTATCAGTTATTTGGCTGGGCTGGTTGAATAGGTCAGTAATGAGTGGTAGCTGTACAAGAAGCAGGTTGCATCACGTCATGCAGTGGACTCGTCCGCGGACGGTTGGTTGCCCAACGGACGTCGCCTTCGAGAGCGGAACTCAAACGAGTCCCTACATTAGATTGCCTAGGTACTTATATTAACTGCTGCTTCAGACATACCCGCAAGAGATTACGCCAATGGCTGGTCAAACTAGCTCTCGGTAGTTAAATCGTAGAGTTGAAGGCAAACCAACCCTAGTGAGGAATAGCCTAGTTTTCCGGCGTCTCTGCGGAAATACAAGAATGTTTGAGTGACTGTTGTACGATTCATCTCGATCTTAGATGAAAGTAAATCTTGATCCGTTGTATGACTTGAATAAACATAAAATGTGCATAGTTTATTGCAGAGTCTAGCTTTTCATGAATGCCTGAGATAGGTCATTCATCTACGGGTGTAGGGCTAGGTGCTGCTATAAAATGCAATAACTGGCAGAAGCTCTGCTGAAGACGCGGTGGCAGATAATTCTCAAAACGTCGAGAGGCCGGGACTCCGTGGACAAGTGGGACACATTTGCATTTTAATCAAAGACTATTTTATTTCTCCAGTCGGGCGCAGCTTTACTTGTTGCCTTCAAACTTGCATAAGTACCTAATTGTATATAAAGATATATTTACAGCGGGTTATTTATGTTCTTCGTACAGGGTTAAAGCTTAAACCTGTACAAACTATGCAATATTGTTGTTTATGTTTCAACTTAAACATAGCTTCTAAAATACATAAATTCTACGTACTCTACGAGAGTCTCTCTCCTCTTCTATTTGCAATTTTCATGAACTCCATATCTGAATCTTTGTCTAGTTCCTACCACCTTTACGCTGACGATCTCCAGTTCTACCAACAAGCTTCAACTAGTGACCTTACAACAGCTATAATCTCATTAAATGATGACCTCTTACGCATCCTTCAATGGAGCAAAGAGCACGGCCTTCTAGTGTACCCTAAAAATACAAAAGTTATCATCGTGGGTAGTTCAAGGATGATAACTAAAATTGATATGGCGTCCTTACCTCCTATTTCATTTGACGGTGTGTCAGTACCAGTAAGAAAGTCAGTCAAAAACCTGGGTTTGATTGTAGACAATGAGTTGTCCTGGGGTCCGCAATTGTCTGAACTCAGCAGAAGGATGTTTGCATCGGCGGGCTCAATGCGGCGACTGCGCAATTTTCTCCCGATTACCACTAAGATTACACTTGCCCAGTCCCTATTGTTTCCCATTCTCGACTATGCCGGCCGACGCTTGCTATCCGGACCTCACCGAAGAACAATTAAACAAGCTTGAGCGCCTCCAAAATTTCAGTATTAGGTTCATATTTGGCCTTCGCAAATATGACCACGTTTCCGAATTTCGCGCAAAACTCAAGTGGCTGCCCATCCGACTTCGCAGGAATACTCACATACTATATCTCTTGTACAGTATCTTGTTCTATCCTCCAAGCCCTTCCTATCTCAAGGAGCGCTTCGAATATTGTAATGTAGGTATTCTGGTATGTAGTGGAGGTATTTGTTTTATTTTTTATCTATATACATATTTATTAAGTACCACCGTCTATTTTGTTCCTTCATGGCCTTTTTCGTCAGAAACGTGAATGGTTCTCGATTACATTATCGACTTATCATCTTTTTGTGTTCATCGGCACTAATCCTGAGCTAAGAGTAGTACCTACATGAATCTATAGATACTTCGAGTTAGCTTGCCTCATTTGTCATTTGGTTGTTTGGTTGCAATTCTGAGTGGTTCTGGTGTAGTCTGTTCTGAGGCAGCTCGGGCGCCGCAGGTAGATACGTAGGTAGGTAGGTAGGTACAACAATAGGCGCCAGTAGGTATTGGGAGGCGCACTGGTCGTTAACAAAACTTGATTTGAAACATTTAGAGACGAGCATTCTACGAGCTTTTATTATATCGAGCGCGTCTCACCGCTCAAGTGTAGTTTTATTTACTTGGACAGGTTTTATTGGACTTCAAACGGCGACGCCAGCTTTACTTATTTAGTTACATTACATACATAACTAAATAAGTAAAGCTATGTAATGTACCTAGCTATCTAATATTGGCACATAACGGTACAGGTTCCCCCAGGTGCGTTGTTTCTCTGGTTACATGTATTAAAACGAATCGCCTGGTTCCGGGGGGAGGCTAGACTAATTAACCGTTGAAATTGAAATGGGCGATGCTGCATTTGGCAATTTGTTAAAATGGCATCCAAACTGTAATAGCTGCCTAAGGGCAGCCTCCTACGTTCGACTTTTCGATAGTCGTCGTAGCAGAGAGCTTTTATAAAATGTCTCTGCAAATGAGTAAGAATATGAAAGCCACTACAAATGAGTATAGTAATTGATAGGCAATAAATGTCCGAGTAAGTAAATAGCTGGAGCCTGTGGATCAGGCGAGAGATTGCATAAGCATCTGATTTGCATAGCTATGTCAGCTATGCAAAAGTTGCTCCACTGCATTCTATCTCCACTCGTGGGGATTGCCGAACCGAAAAAAACTGTTTGGAAATTAATGAATCAATGAAATGCTAATACAATCGTAGCGATCAAAGAATTTGCAGTTAGCAATAGAGGAATTTCCATCGATGATGTGCAGGTCGGCTTTGTAGCGATTACCTGCAGAGGTCGGAGATAACTGCTTTGCTCCTTTGACTCGCGTCGCTAGGGGCGGGTGCGCGGGCGGGGGCGCGGGCGGGAGGGCGCTTCGTGAGATTTCTGATCAGCTTGATAATGTTTAGATCAGAGTAAGTCACATTATGTACTTCTAGGTGAAGAATTTATAATTATCTGTATCACTAGCTTTTGTTCCTAAAATCTCAATGGCATGGCTATTGCGAATAAACTGTAAGCCTACAAGCAACCGCATTATACATTAGTCTATAATACGCCACCGTCTATACCTATACAAGGTGTCCCTATCAAGGTTGCCTGGAAGAAATCGCTCTTAGCGATAAGGCCGCCCATTGTGCATCTGTATCTTTGTTTGTTTGTTCTTTACTGTTTTTTCTGTGTCTTGATGTGCAATAAAGCGTATTTGTATTGTATCCGAAATATGAGTCTTTGTTATTAACAAGAAGAGTAGGTAGGTAAGGCGTTGTCGCCGCCACCCCGCCCCGCGCCGCGCCGCGCCGCCGTCTCGTCGCGGGCCGCGCGCTCTCTGCACTGTTTCACAGATAAGTGCCCTAAAGAAAGAGCACAACTTAGTTTATTGAGAGTGACGTACACACACACACACACACACACACACACACACACGCCAGCGGACATGTAATGATATCAATCAGGCGGTAATGGGGAAAGTTATGAATAGGTAACGTAATTTTCTCAAAGTGGGTGAAATGATTGGGAAAGCAACCATTCTGGCTGCGAGGGTAAATTGTCTTTCGTGTGATAGATATAGTGAGGGAGCAGTTTAGAATGCATCTCACAGACCTTGAGAAAGGTATATGTACGTATATTATGTTGAAGATGTGTTTGACGAACAACATAACTCCTCCTGCCTGCTCGCTGCTTCTCATTCACTAGATATAATTAATGTCATTAAGTATAGTAATTTACCTCGACGACTGTACATTGTTGCCTTTGCCTCGCTCACAGAACAGCGTATTCTCTGTTCTGTGGCCTCGCTAGTTCACACTGAGGTAGTTCTCACGCCATAACAAGTGGGTAACTACCTTGTTATTAAAAATACCAAAATAAACAATAGAGAGGGAATAGTGTGACCTTAACCCAGTGTGGGGAGGTCCGCAGGCGGCGCGGGCGCGGGGGGGTGGCGGCGTCATCTGATCAAAATGAATATAATTTATTTGCAGTCAACGGGCTATAAGATAGTATGCTTATTCTAAACCGTCCCATGCGATGACTCACCAGCTGAAACAGCTTTGGCGTGCTAAATTATATAATATTAATTGCAAATATGTAGGTATACTGATTGGAAAATTAATTAATGTGTATGTATTAGAATCACATTGGTCCTTAGAAATAACAAAAAGATACACACCACACACCACACACCACACACCACACACCACACACCACACACCACACACCACACACCACACACCACACACCACACACCACACACCACACACCACACACCACACACCACACACCACACACCACACACCACACACCACACACCACACACCACACACCACACACCACACACCACACACCACACACCACACACCACACACCACACACCACACACCACACACCACACACCACACACCACACACCACACACCACACACCACACACCACACACCACACACCACACACCACACACCACACACCACACACCACACACCACACACCACACACCACACACCACACACCACACACCACACACCACACACCACACACCACACACCACACACCACACACCACACACCACACACCACACACCACACACCACACACCACACACCACACACCACACACCACACACCACACACCACACACCACACACCACAATCACACGCAGATTGTAATAAGGTATGCATACAGGTGTGAAACGATACTTACCCCCTCTACCAACCAAACAGAACTCCTTCTCATAGTGCGCTAAACAAAAACTAATGGAAACAATTCCGATAAATATGTTAGAAGGAGCCCATAAAATATTTACTTTAGTATTAAACTATATATTGGCTTAATGGTAGCTTTGGCTGCATAATTGTACATAGTAACCAAGTCATCACGTATAAGTGGTGGCTGGGTGTCGGTGGGTGTCTCCCGATAGGGGTGTAGTGTGCCTGTGTCTCTGTGTGCAGCGGACAGTACTGTAGTGTAGTGTATGTAGTGTAGTGTAGTGGGTCACAACGGTACGCGCAGCGGTACCGGCGCCGGCGCGGCGGCGGCGGCTGCGCGCGCGCACCACGGCTCGCTGCGTCAGGAATGTCACGTGACTTCACGCGAGAGGAGCTCGGTGACATTCTCATAAATATTATAAACAATAGTTATTTCTGTCATCACATTTTTTACAGTTTTCGACAAATTTAAATATAATAGCAAAAAATTCTTATAAATGTAATGATCATCATCTCGCCGATGCACGTCTAGTGGGAGTGGACTGGGTCGCCCCACGCTAACACGCGGTTATTATTTCTTTTTTAACGGTTTTTTTGAATAGATTTATGAGCCGGCCCTGCCTGTGTGTAATTCAAATAGTATTTAATCTCTGTTGATAGATAGATTAGGACACGCGGCAGCGTGTCCAAGCCAAGTTCAAGCAAAGGAACGCGCCGAGTGTGTCATTACACGAACCACTTGGTGCCACTTTTGACTCTTCTATAACTCAAAACCTCTTTAACGTAAACACATAAAACTACGTGTGTTTAATTATATCCATAAGGACATGTAGAAGCCCAAATTTCATGAAGCTAGCTCAAACGGTTACAAAGATATGAAGGTCAAAAAGTCGTAAAAATTCACACTGACTGACTGACATACATATAGTACCTAAATCTAACCTACTTCCAGATGACCTAGAAGGATGAAATTTGGAATCCAGCTCGGTAATTGTGTGTAAGCGTAGGAAAAAATAAAAAAATAAAAAAAAGTCAAAAAATAAGTGATGTTAGCGACGACGTCCTTATGTCAATGAAATAAGGTTTAAATTCGAATAGAATCCGCATTGCATAGAAAAAGTACTAACGTCTCCGATTGCGCAATAGAATACAGTGAAGTCGTTAGGGACCGGCAAATAATAGATTCTGTTTTCGAAGTAACTACATATTTTTACTACCTCACACTAGATGTCACTAGTGTAGGGGACGTACTAAGAATGTTCGTACCAGGGGGGAGTAAAACGCATGCATGCATGCAAACTATGCTTAGCCTACTAAAATCAATATTTTTTTAGAAATTTGCAAAAATAAAACAATTTGTAGATTAAATTATGAAATTTAATACAACATGCAAAAAAGTACATCTCAATGACCCAGTTTTAATGTTACAGATCAAAAATAAAATAAAAATCGTTTTATATTTGCAAATTTCTAAAAAAATATTGATTTTACTAGGCTTATGTACCGAAATTGTATTTTTTTCTTATTTTATTAGCTAGGTAGACTTCTAGCTTTCAAATGAGACTACTTTGAATAAAATACACCGTTTACTCAAAAAGAAACGAAGAAAAAACCAGATGAATTAGTTTTCATTAAAAAAATATTAAATCGGCTTTATTTTTAAGATAGGTAACATATAATTTTTTGTTTTATATCGATAAATATATGTCGTGTATTCGCACATCTCGTTTGATCAAGGTTCGACAATACACATTGTACATACATATAATGCATTTATCTGACACTGCAGCACATGATACAAACGTCATAATAGTAATGGTAAACAATAAGTGTTGCTTGAACTGTTGTATGATACGATGGACTAGTTAGGTAGGATCCCATAAGCAATACCTCCCTCATCGCGTAGAGCGCCGGCGAGGCTCCACCAGCTCTCTAACCTCGTCAGGAGAAGGCAGGAGTATATGTTCAGTACGTACACGTGTGTAAGGGTATCTCTCCGGTGGTTATTTCCCGCGGGGCCTAATTAGCGCGGGCAGCTATCGGCTGCAATCATTTTTTACGAACCCTATCGAATCTTCGCCCGCCCGGGCCTCCCCTAGCCCGCCCGGGCCTATCGGGAACTGATTTGTTTAGTATTTATGAACGTATGAAATGTTAAACCGAGCCCGTTGAATCAGCTTGTTCGCCACACCTGTAGCTATGTAGCTTTTTGTTCAATTGATTGATCTTAGTTGATCAGCGCACGTTAGTATTCAAACCCGATGAATAAACATACGTATGCTCTAAAATAATGATAATTAGTAGTTACTGTCGGCAAATGATAAATAACACAAGAGAAAACTGCACGCGGCGTGACGTTGACTCGCCAGCGACTACGTTCTCTAGCACATTGTAAACATTCGGTACCTACCACTCAATAAATAAATAATGCTGGACCATCCATACAGCATCATCTAGCCCCAAGCTAAGCAGAGCTTGTGTTTTGGGTACTAGATGACTGATATACATACATAATTTAATACATTACAAAGATAGATACAATATTTAATGCTAATAGTCGAAAAGCTGTGTTTCATTTCATACATACCAACTCCCAGCGTTCAGTGCATCATCGAGAGGTTTTATTTTGTACCTTGACAGAAAGTGAACACCTCATGGTCGGAGGCAGGCAGGCAGGCTAGAGGTGGTACCTACAGGCGACACACCTTCAAATAATATCTAAAATCACGTCATACACGAGCCACACTGTGATATCATACTCACTAGTTCCCAGCATTTAATTAAACTAATTGATTAGATATAAGTTGGATATTAGACTCATTTGAATAATGTAGGTAGATATGTAATCCAACACCGCGTCATAACGCTCTGCCTCTACCGGCGGCGGTGGTGGTGACGGTGGTGGTGGTCGGTCAGAACACACAGGTGTATGCTTGGACTTACAGAAACGATCTCATTATAATGTTAATGTCGGACTCCAGTAGTGGTTAATGTTCTGGTCGTTGTATTGGGTTTCAACAACGTGGTGACTCACAGACAGAAACACCTGTCTGTTTACGAGTAGACCCCCGCGGCGAGACACGGTGTGGATACTGGATCCTTTATACTAATCGTTTAATAATCAGTATTTCAATAGTAATGAAGATGGCCTGAGCGCTGATGTCATCGGTCATCGTGATGTAGGCTTCAATAGAAATAACGAGAAGCTTTAATTAGAAATAAATATAATAGACGAGATACCTCATACGGCCTAGTGCACCGACACAAGCACGACACCATTCTAATGTTGGATCATGTGTTAAATATAATAGACGAGATACCTCATACGGCCTAGTGCACCGACACAAGCACGACACCATTCTAATGTTGGATCATGTGTTAAATATAATAGACGAGATACCTCATACGGCCTAGTGCACCGACACAAGCACGACACCATTCTAATGTTGGATCATGTGTTAAATATAAGAGACGAGATACCTCATACCACAGAACAGAGAATACATAGAATTAGCATGATGCCTTTTTACTAAGAGAACTAGTGTCGCTAAACTCACACATGTATAAACTAACACACATAGAAATAAAAATTCTTATTGGTTGAAAGAGTACGTTAAAAGGGCATAAAACCATAAAACTAATTTTATTGATATTAAACCTTATTTCGGTAGACACATGGTTCAAAACTCAATAAAATAAACAGCGATAAAAAATGAATATCTACTTTGTCTACTTAGCAAAAGATGGCGCTTTTGCCAAATATTTTTATAGTCTCTATTCCCAGCAAATAAGATTACTAATACAATGGCTGCCTTTCTTGATTATACACAACACAAAGCTACTTAACAAGAGATGGCGCTGGCGCTATTGCTATCGACTTTTATTATAGTCTCTAACAACGGGCCATAAGATCGATAATACAATGGCTGTTTATCGATTACCCAGAAAACATAGCTACTGCCTTAGTGATGTACCAATGAGAATACGAGACGAATCTATCGATATCGATTATTACCTCCTGATGAATAACGAAATAAAAAGCTTACCTTTTCTTTTATTCTTTAATGACAATTAATGAAAATTTATTGTCCTTGAAATAGGACGTACTTGTTAAATAACTGTCTTTTCGTAAGTTTTACGTTTAATTTTAATAAATGATGGATACGCACATTTATGGCTTTTATCAAATCACTGACATGGTTTGATACGGGAAACTGTCCGACTTGATGAAAGTTTATATTTTCGAACAGTTTTTCTCCAACATACTTACGTAATATTTTCATTATTATAAATTCTTTTTTTATTAACCTTCCATAGTATAAAATACATCCAGATTAAATCATCACAAAAACAAAACAAAAACGTGTTTACGAAATCATAACCATTAAAGTTATCGATAGCACATTTGTGTTTATTACGGCACATCCCTAATTGAGTAGCGAAAGTTGCGGTTTAAGAAAAATCGACCTTAAGTGTTATGACTCACAGTCTATTTTTCTATGTCTGTTTTCTATTTTTGTTTGACGGTTTTGCATTTTGAACAAAACTAACAAAAAATCAATAAAATAATGCTGACAGTTGATATGATATGCCCCCTTTCGTTAAATATTTGGTTCGGCTTTCGTTTTTACACTATAAAACGGCACAATACGGTATTTTTATATTTTATTTGTTTTTTTTTTGAAGTATGTTTACTCTGCTAAATTAAAACACGACTGATGTAAGCGGAGCTTGAAGTGCGCAGTACTGCGCCTACTAGGTTAGACGCGGGCCCCGCCTACTTACTATTTCTATGTATTCTCTGTTCTGTGCCTCATACGGCCTAGTGCACCAACACAAGCACGACACCATTCTAATGTTGGATCATGTGTTAAATATAATAGACGAGATACCTCATACGGCCTAGTGCACCGACACAAGCACGACACCATTCTAATGTTGGATCATGTGTTTGTATTCGTCGCATCATATTATTCATGTAACAACAGTTATTGGGTAATGGCTGCAGCGAGCGCGTCACATCCAAGCGACTCCTTTGTTAAGCAAAACCCACATAATGACAATAATATTTCATAACAGCTTCTCAAGCATGGCCCCTGCCCTACCCGTGGCTTACGTAGGTATGCAGTGCGGGTTGCATCGCCATTACATCATCACTAGATGGGATCTGCTCCACCGGCATAATCTACTGTACAGTGGTGAGATGACCGCGGGGCGAGCGGGGAACACACGTCTATAATGTTACTGCCACCATGCGTAACTCACCCTGTAGTGTAACGTAACCAAGGTTCTTGATGACGATGATTCTTTGTTAATAGCGACTGTGTCTGGTTGAACTCTTTTCTGCCAGTGACAAGTAATGGAAAATAATTGTACAATTAATGATGAGTTAACAAATTATCGCAATCTGATGGAATAATGAGTCATTACTACTCCACCAGACAGTAAGTCGAGCGTCACCCATGTGGTATGTACATACATCTGGATTAGATAGACAGTATACTTGTATAGAGCCTCTGAGGTGAGTTTTGTCGGAGACTCGTGATATCATTTCACACGTAGTATACGGTAGTTAGTGTATTGGGCAAGTTCCGGAGCTGCGAGCCTACATTTATTGAATTAGTCGACTAACGAGCTGTGTCAGTGGGCTTCCTGTTTGTGCACAGTTTGGAAAGCGTCACTAGATTTTAGATATAACCACGTCCTGTGCTGGACATTGCGATTTTAATTAGAGATCTAATTTATTTCATACATAATGTTTTACCTGTACCTTGGCCCACTGCTGGACGCAAGCCTCCCCCTGACAAGCGCCTCAATAGCATGCGGGTTGGGGATCGCAGGTCGATGGTAAATAATTGTGCAGGAGGCGCTGCCCCACTTTGTATATTAAATAATGAATGCAGCATCCCTCGTTATCTCGTTTGTCATTCATCTAATACACGAACGCACTCCCACGTCTGCGCGTGCCTACGCGTAGCTGATTTTCATTTATATGTATATTGCAGAAAATGGTAAAATAGAATCACTTATTTTATATTTTTATTTATTTAAACGCACAAAACATAAAATAATCACAAAATATACAGAATTTGAATAATAAAGGGTTTAGAACTTGATCATTTCACAAATTATGTGCATACTGAGAATCATAACATAACGTGTAGAGCAAGACGTATGATGAGTAAAAGCTTGAAATAGAAAAAAAAACAATAAACCGGATAGGTACCTAAATCTATATATAAGTAAACTTACATTTATGTGCTCATGCACCCACGTACAATTACACATCATTATAAGCTTAGGATCAGGAAACTTAATCTAATTTAACTGATTTTAAAGTTCGGGTAAACTGGCTCAATTTGGGAACAAAAATGTCAAGGACAGTGTTATCCTTAGATAAATCATTGTATTGACGGGCCATTCTAGTTGGGGGTTGTAAAATGAAATAATGTTTTTATATTCTGTTAAGAGCCTTTATTCCTAAAATGCGCAGAAACAGTACTTTTCAAACCCGTTTATATCATGAACCACTTATCTTATAGTATATGTTATTTACTAATAATTTTAGGAAATTTTAGTGTCCAAATAGTTTGACTATAAAATATTTCGATTAATATAGTATGTACGCGTTCTATCAAGATAACTTGTGAGAGGTTTTCATAATTTCCCTTTCAGCATCAGTTTCGAAGCTCAAAATAATAGAAAATACTGACATATCTAATTAAGAAAAAAATATAACCTACTGATGAGATCCTTGGCTAAAAATCTAATTAGATAGATGTTTGGTTTTGGTATCCTACTATGAGAAATTAAAATTAAAAAAATGTGAAATATTACGAATATTTCACATTTTTAAATGATGTTTTTACCGATATACCTTATTTAATTTAATATAATAATAGCCTACCAATAAAGTGGAGCATCTTTTTTAAAATCATACATTTAAAAATGTTATGATTTTGTTGCTGATTTTGTTGCTGATTATTTTTCTATAAATATTTAATGAGCGACGTGACCACACTCTAGAAAGCCTCGCGGCGGACTGATTTTCGCGCAGCGTTTTATAGTAGTTTTAAAATATTTATAGAAAAATAATAGCAACAAAATCATAAAAATTTTAAATGTATGATTTTAAAAAAGATGCTTCACTTTATTGGTAGGCTATTATTATATTAAATTAAATAAGGTATATCGGTAAAAACATCATTTAAAAATGTGAAATATTCGTAATATTTCACATTTTTTTAATTTTAATTTCTCATAGTAGGATACCAAAACCAAACATCTTTCTAATTAGATTTTTAGCCAAGGATCTCATCAGTAGGTTATATTTTTTTCTTAATTAGATATGTCAGTATTTTCTATTATTTTGAGCTTCGAAACTGATGCTGAAAGGGAAATTATGAAAACCTCTCACAAGTTATCTTGATAGAACGCGTACATACTATATTAATCGAAATATTTTATAGTCAAACTATTTGGACACTAAAATTTCCTAAAATTATTAGTAAATAACATATACTATAAGATAAGTGGTTCATGATATAAACGGGTTTGAAAAGTACTGTTTCTGCGCATTTTAGGAATAAAGGCTCTTAAGTCATGAATATAATTAAATAATGAATTGTGCGTTGCCTCCGCTCAGCACGTAGAGCGGGCTCCGCTCAGCACGTAGCGCGGGCTCCGCTCAGCACGTAGCCCGGGCTCCGCTCAGCATGTAGCGCGGGCTCCGCGCAGGCCGCAGTGGGCGCGCAGACGGTTTTTGCGCGCGTTGAAGTCTTTTGTTCGCGAACAACTGCGATTGTGCAATATCTTATATCTTACAGCACAATAAGTCTGCGTTTGTCTGTTTGTGTTCTATCGACTTGTCCAGCTTTTTGTGCTCTTACAGTCAGCTATTGATTACAAACTTTTGTGAAGTAAGTACCTAATTAGCTTGTTTGACACAATAGCACCTTCCTTATTCTTCAGATATTATACAGATTCTTTAGTATTCCCTGACTACTTAAAAACAAATCACAACAAACTGTATTATTTCGACAGTTTTTTATCAATTTTTTATTTGATATATGCGGAACAAGCCACACGGCACCTTCTAGCTCAAGCTAAACAGAGCCTGTGTTACTTATGAGTACATAGAGGTACAGTACTGTATACATAATACATGTACATATATCAGTTATCTAGTATATTATCTAATGTATTGTCTGACGCCATTTGTAGTTTGTACCTACATAGAAAAATATTCTCAATTTTCTCAAGAAACTTCGGTTTCTTGTTTCGGTTTGATCGCACAATGCCTACTTTCACGCTTCGTATTGTTCAACTAAATCGTGTAGCATCCGCGTTTTTTAAACCTTTCTATAGAGTACAGTATATATATAATATATATCTGTAGCGCCTGCGTAGGCTTGTACCAATTTAGATATCTTTCTTTGTTAATAGCATTTAGTTTTGATAAGTTTGCTAACAACAGCTCACGGCAGCGAGCTCGGTTCAGCATCCCGTCCTGTTTACGTACAAGTGTAAGAAATCAGTGAGATGAAGGTATGCCGGAGCCTGGCGTGCAGCGTCCGCTGCTCGGTACCTGATCTACTACAACTTATTGCACTTATGTGCGCGGCCGCGGCCGGAGATCCGCGCGCGGCGCGGCGGCCCGCGGTGGACGGTGCAATGGTTCTCTACAGTAAACGTGCCCATTATGTCAATTATGTATAGCCTTGTATAGCGGGCATAGCGTTTACTGTACTGAATCAACTGTCTGTCAATGCACTGTGCTCAGAAAAACTCAGATGAACCCTACATACTGTAGGAGTAATAAACATCCGCTCACTGCAAATACTCGTGAACAGGCTCCTAGTGAATGTGAAGTCTCATACTTGTACAGAGAGTGTATGAAGGACCGTCGAATGTATGTACCTAATGAAAGTCAAAGTGTCCGCGCGGTGTGCGCGTACGCAGCCGTGCGGGAAAGTGAAGCGTGTGGTCTGCGCTGTGACCACACGTCATCACTGACCACAGCCACTGCAACTAACGGCTATTTGTTCTACAACAATGTACCTATTGGTAGATCTAAGTTCTGCGCGCGGCTTCGCACGCGTTGTTCAAAGGCTATATATCTATTCCATGGTAAGTTATTTGTGTAAAGCCCATGTGTTATGTCAGGTCTATAACTAAATCTTTGAAAAAATTCACTCGATAAGTTGTTTTGGCGCGAAGAAGTAACAACCATACATGTCTCCATCGATTCATCCATCGATATCCAATCTATCACGTTTAGATCTCCGTTGTATAGGCGACTACAAAGCATTACACCGTAATCATCTTCAGGTTGCCGCATGCAAGCAGCATCCGTCACAGGGGGTTCTACATTACGTTAACCGGTCTGTAGAACACGCGCCACAGCCACTTCAGCCTGCCCATTCTTTGAACTAAATCAGATTGATACGTAGATCATATCCTCAGCTTTACATTCACAAGATAAGCGAGGAGGACGCAACAGTTGCCCGCCATCTCCCACATCCCGCTCTATTGCCGGCATCCCGCCTAATGGCAGCCGTTCCCTCTACCCGGACACATCCAGGCTCGGAGACATGGACTACTTCCGCAGATTGAGCACCACCCCGCCCCACACCACACTTCTAGATATAACACATCAACTGTAAATCGATTATTGAATATCTGAGAGTAGTTCCTTCAGTGTGTATGAGTGGAGCACGTTATTAACATCCTGGGCCCTGCAGGTTCCGACAGGGTCTGATATAACGGGTACATGGGATGTTGCACATCTTATTGAAATTCATGTAGATAATCTTCATCAGTCTTCGGCGGGAAGCTACCGCCGGCTCTCGATGCCGCCGGAACCTTGTTTTGCAAGAAGACATTCATAATTCCGAAGCTCTGATAGACGGAACTTTTTGACACGGGAATCTAGCGAAAGGGTATTTTATTACAAGAACCGTAGTAGATAGCGTGTCTTTGCTGAACTGGGTTTTGGTTAAAATCAATTCCGTTTCTCTTTTATTACAAAACGTCCCATTAACATGATTTCCTTGTTCAACTTCGCTTAGGATGTTATATCAGCGTTTATAACGACTCAAACCACGGTATTGCATTCAGAGGAAATTGAATAGAATCATAGGTATATGCAGAGGAGTACCACAGGTACTACTGCGTACCTACTGCACCCCGCGCAGGCAGGCAGGCAGGCAGGCAGGCAGGCAGGCAGGCTTGATTGAAGGAAGGTTACGTAATTGGCTCATTGAAAACTCGTTCTACTCTTTAAAAGAGTTTTACGAACTACCAATTCGTTAATATTAGTATCTTATTTAATTATCAATAATTGTATATCAAAATTAATTACTTAATTATGTTTTTAACCTGAAATTATTATGACTAAGTACATATAATAGAATTTTGGTATTTAAAAAATACGTACCTACCTACCTTGGTTGACTTATGTATAACTTGGTGTCTATACTAATATTATAAATATTCAAATACATTAATTGCGTCAAACATGGTATATAAAGCGCTCATGGTCTATCTATATTCTAGCATGCAATCATAAAAATAAAGAGGAAAGGTTTGATTTTTTGTTTGTATTGAATATCCGAAACTACTGAACCGATTTGAAAAAATCTTTCACCGTTGGGAAGTTGTACTAACTCCGATGAACAGAACATAGGCTATATTATATTTTAGAAATGTGAAATGCGAATTTAACGCTGGTGAAACCGCGAGAAACAGCTAGTTGTCAATAAAGATATTTAATTGTATCGATACTAAAGTGTGCGGTTGACACCTACCTGCAGGATGAGATGAGGTACCAGGGGCGTCCCCGGGCCGCGCCCCGCGCCCTGGCGGCGGCGGTGCCCTAATGAGGCTCGTTAGGCGGAGCCCTTCATTATGTAGATGAACCACCACATTACGGATCACAAACGAGATTCACTAACGGAAGTACATAACTGTAAAAACGTTGTTCAGGAAAGTAAGAATTAGGTTATCGTAAAAATACTAATATCGTCAAAATATCGTCGTAAAAGTGTGGTGGCTGGTGGCACGCGCACGCCTCACCGATCACAAACCGGCATCAAAAACCTGATTACATTTTATCTAACCACATAATAAATTGAAGCCCGTCGCAAATGAAAATGTACTGAATCTATTGGGGTGCTCCGCGGGTCGTCAGCCTCCATTGCAGGCCCGGCTCAGTGCCTCATCGCAGCTCATTCTACCAGACCAAGACATTTTATATCGAACGGCTTTATTAATGATTGCACTGATAGATCGGTCGCGGGGCTGAAAGCTATACAAACAGCTCGTGCAGTCGCCGGTCGGCAGAACAGACATCCGTAGGGCAGTCCCTATACTCATATAGTAGATGGTACTTTACAAAACGAATACTGTTGTGTAATATTACAAATAAAGTAGAATGCTGCTTATTGACAGATTAGCAGCGCCTCGCGGTTTCACCCGCGTAATTCCCGTTCCCGTGGGAATTCCGGGATAGAATATAGCTTATGTGTTATTCCAGACTATAATCTATATTTGTGACGAATTTCATCCAGATCCTTTCAGTAGTTTTTGCGTGAAAGAGTAACAAACATCCACCCATCCTTCCATACTTACAAACTTTCGCGTTTATAATATTAGTAGGATATCTTTATAAATTGTAGCCTATATGAGTTATTCTGATGTATAAGCTATAATACATATTACTTTAAAGTTTCATTAATATCCATTCAGTAGTTATTACGTGAAAGAGTACCAAATATCCATCCATACTTACAAACTTTCGCGTTTATCATATTAAGTAGGATAAAGGATGTCACTTGGGTATTTAAAACGGGAACATACCTGCTCGTTTTTGTATTTTAAGATATTTTGAGCGAGTCTAAACAGTATCTTCAGGTCTGAAATGATGAGTTCAATATTGTCCGTTCCATCCATGATAGACTTTCGCAGTTTCTCTTTATCAGCCTGCCCGAGCTCTCGCTGTGAGAAGCTCAATATTTCTCGCCAGTCTGTCTCAACCATTATTATAGAAGATAGATAACTTATGTATTAGGTATTGTAGTCAGTTTACGCAAATAATCTGAAAGATCAACACTGAACAATACAACCACAACAAATTATGATCCTGTCTACAAATACAAAATCAAAGATAATGTAAACGTTTCACTAAAAAGTATGGAACCTCTTTTATTAGGTCTTACGCTACAACCTAACAAAAGAGTTTCCTTATAATAAATATTTAGAAAAAAGGTTATCAGACCTTTGTTGTTAAGGCGTTGCTAGGCAACCACGTTTATTTAGGAAAAATGGCGTATTGATATGCAAGGAATTTTATAGGTACATTTTTCACACCTTGGGTTACATTATTGGAGTTTTAGTAAGGATCCCTTACTTTTTTGAAAATATAATATAGCGTTCACCACGGATAGTGTGGCTTCCTAACGGTGATAGAATTTTTCAAATCGGTCCTGTAGTTTCGGAGCCTATTCGTTACAAACAAACAAACAAAAATCAAACCTTTCCTCTTTATAATATTAGTATAGATGTAGTCCCGTAGTGAAGATACAATGTGCCGCGTCTAGGTGGAGTAACGCGACGGTCGCGATGTGTTCCGCGGTCACAGAACGAACGCTGATCATCCAGTAATTACTTTGAACTTTACCTCGCGGGCACAAGGCCCTAGTTCCGCTGCAGCCGTGACGCGGTGGTTCTGCAATGAGGACACTGTCTGCGAGATGCACCGGCACCGCATCAGCGACGCTGTCTGTTTCACCCGTGTTACATTTGAATTTCATATTTTGAATGTATAATATAATATGTTCACAGGGGATAGTGTAGCTTCCCAACGGTGAAAGAATTTTTAAATCGGTCCAGTAGTTTCGAAGCCTATTCAATACAAACAAACTAAAAATCTAATCTTTCCTCTTTATAATATTGGTATCTATAGATGTACAATTAAACCGTATTTAAATAAAAACAATACGATATAGGACGATAATTTAATATTATTTAAGTTAGTTTTAGCTTCAAAATGGTCCCAACGCAGCTCATGCTGGTGTCAGTAGACACACGTGCGCTGGTTCGAGGTCGTCTGTTTACAATGTTACTTATACAATATTTTATTATAGTAACAGTAATAAAAGCCAGTCTTTAAATAGTTAGAAGTAAGAAGTATTGCCGGGGAAAGTGTATATAAAGGAAACAGGTATAACCACAGATTAGGTAATATTCGTGCGTACGAGCTTTATTACAAGTAGAGTCATTAGTAGCCAGTGCCAGTGCTAGTGCGCCGAGCTGTCGAGGAAAGTAGAGTTCGAGGTCGCAGCCGTCGTCGCCCGCTGACCATCGGTCGACTGGCCGCACTGGCACGTTGGTTGACGTGTGCGTTGAACCCAACATTAGGCTTAGAATTAAAGTATGTCATTAATATGTCTTTAAGTTGTTATTCATTTATTCTATTCTTCTTAGCCTCTATAATGGCACTTTTGGTGATGTCGTCCTTATTTGTCTTAATAATAATAATGTAAATCCGTTTATTGGCTGTTAGTGATAGTTATAAGATAAGTTCATTTATAATTAAGAGCTGTGGATTTTGTTCATAAATAAAATAAAGTATTTGAGTTCGTTAACAAATTGCGTGCAGGTTTCCAATTCTAAAATACGCCAAGTAAATTTTATTATTAGGTTAATATAAAAACTGTAGTTATCTTTAAGCGAGAGAGAGAGAGCGAGTCCTACTTGGAGGATAGATCTCCGTAGATCATCTTAAAATATAAAATGATAATAATAATGCTGACACCACGGGTACCGAGTGCTCCCGGGGAAGTTCCTGGTTCTCGTCTCCGCTTGTGGAGTGGCATCCCAAGAGAACCAGATCCCCACCTCTTGCTTGCCTTCATTGGCCGGTCTGAGTGGAGTCGCGAGAGATGCATCTTAGGATGTAGACTCGGGGGTGGAAGTGTCTAATGGCGTAATAGCGAGGAAACCCGCTCACGAGCAGTCTTCGTGATGGTGAAATCGGGGCCACACCTCTCGACACCCCTCAGTCGTTTGCGCCGATGTTGTTCCTCTCCGGTAATTTACTCCGGCTTTTTAAGGAACCCATCCAGCATTCGGCAAGCCACCGTCTGCCACTCTTCTTAACATTACGATTTACTTGTTTATGGCAGACGTCCGCAATCTTCCCTATTGCCCGATAACCCAGTCCATCCATCCATCACAATAGCCTGGTTTTATTTCTTTCATTTTTCTTTGCAATAGTCTCTTCACCTGGCGGATACCATCTTTGGGTGTATCATATTGTGCACCCGAGGATGATACCCGCTACGTGTAGCCATCGCCTTTAGATTAACTTCTCAAAGGGCCTCTGTGCTGTTGGCTTCGGCCCCACGCAAGCCTTCCAAAGGACCGGCTCACTTTATGGCCCGAGATCATGGTAAATGCTGATAAATGTACACAGCATCAAGCTAAGCAGAGCTTGTGTTATTTGTACTAGATAACTGATATACTAATACAATATATTACAAAGATAGATATTTTTTGTTATACATAAGAAAAACTCCGAACACCCGGATCAAATATTTGCAGATCGTACAAATATTTGTCCCGAGGCGGGAATCGCCGCAGGCGGACCTTTTCGCCCGCGGCGCCACATCGGTCGTCAATCGTAAACCTATGTACATATATAATACATACATACATAACAAATGGTGGAACCAATGCAACAAATGGTGGAACCAATGCAACAAATGCCCTACATTTCTGTACTTTATCTTAGACTTTATTAAAATGTTGTTGACCGCCTGTGCGTTCGCTCTTCACAATTTATTATTTAAACTCAAAAACAAAATATTTTATTTTTTTATTCTTACAAAATACGCACTTAGACAATTTATACCATAAATTATTATCAAATAAGATTATTTTTCTGTTCACTTTAATTTTTTGTCCACTAGTGGAAGAAGTGAAAAAGAAACCACTAGTACGTTCATAGATAGATAGATAGATAACACTTTATTACACCACACAAAAACAGAAAATAGTACAGAGATAAAAACTAAGAATAAAGGTATAAAGGGCGGCCTTATCGCTGAGAGCGATCTCTTCCAGGCAACCTTGGGATGGACTGGACATGAACGAATAATATAGACGGTGGCACTTTAATAAATAATTGGTAACAAATACACTAAATACCTACATTACAAACATTATAATAAACTTACATAGACATAAGATAAGGCTATCAATATTTCATATGGATAAATAATGCTGATGCAGCAGTTTTTTAAATATAGGGAGTGATTTTGCACGTCTGATGTCCAGAGGGAGAGCATTCCATAGACGGGTAGCTTGTACAGTGAATGACTTGTCATAGAAAGAGGTAGAGGGAGCAGGGACTTTCAAGATGAGGGTTTCAGAGGAACGTAAAGAGAGTAAGTGAGAGTTTGAGAGGAATTCGAAGCGCTCCTTGAGATAAGAAGGGCTTGGAGAATAGAATAAGATACTGTACAAGAGGGATAACATACGAGTATTCCTGCGAAGTCGGATGGGTAACCACTTGAGTTTTGCGCGATATTCGGAAACGTGGTCATATTTGCGAAGGCCAAATATGAACCTAATACTGAAGTTTTGGAGGCGCTCAAGCTTGTTCAGTGAGATCCGGATAGCAAGCGTCGGCATAATCGAGAATGGGAAGCAATAGGGACTGGGCAAGTGTAATTTTAGTGGTAGTCGGGAGAAAATTGCGCAGTCGCCGCAGTGAGCCCGCCGATGCAAACATCCTTCTGCTGAGTTCCGCCAGTTGCGGACCCCAGGACAACTCATTGTCTACGATCAAACCCAGATTTTTAACAGATTTGCTCACTGGTATTGATACACCGTCAAAGGAAATTGGAGATAAGGTCGCCATATCGATTTTAGCTATCATTCTTGAACTACACACAATGATAACTTGAGTCTTCTTGGGGTTCACCAAAAGACCGTGCTCTTTGCTCCACTGAAGGATGCGTGAGAGGTCATCATTCAATGAAGCAATAGCTGGTGTGAGGTCACTAATTGAAGCTTGTTGGTAAATCTGGAGATCGTCAGCGTAGAGGTGGTAGGAACTAGACAAATGTTCGGATATGGAGTTTATGAAAATTGCGAATAGAAGAGGAGAGAGTACGCCGCCCTGTGGAACACCAGCGGGAACATCACACCAAGACGAAAATACATCGTCAAGGCGGATGCGCTGCCGGCGACCGAACAGATAACTATGAAACCAGTCAGTAACAATTGGAGATATGTTTAGAGAACGAAGCACGACAAGAAGAATGTCAAAGTCGACATTGTTGAAGGCGTTACTAAAATCAAGCAATGACAAAACAGTTACAAGCCTGATGTCCATGCCCCGACGAATGTCATCCATAATTTTAGAGAGGGCCGTCACTGTGCTGTGACCGTGGCGAAAACCGGATTGAAGAGGATTCATGAGAGAGTTGCTAGAGAGAAACTGGCTGAGTTGGTTGTGTACCAGACCCTCTAACACCTTGGAGAGGAAAGGAAGAATAGAAATGGGTCGAAAATCGGAAAAGGTGGTAGGTCTAGATTTTTTAGGAAGAGGAATAACCTGGGCATTTTTCCAAGAGCTTGGGAAAGTGCTACTGGATATGGAGTGGTTAAGGATTTGGACAAGGACGTGAATAACATCGTCGAGAATGGGCAGCAGCATATTACGACTTATGTTGTCATCGCCGACGGCATTGGACGTGATTGACATGACGCTTCTCTTGATATCACAATCGGAGAACTGACTTAGAAAAAAGGTTGATGTGGCAGGGGTTGGTGACAGAGAAAGAGCCCGCAGGGTGTTTTTTCTTTTTTAATTATCCCATCAAATTGGGAAGAAGAAGAGAAGTGTCGATTTAAAGAATCAACGTCTATATTTTTAGGAAGTGTATCGTTACGAGATTTACATTCATATATGTATCTCTTATGTGTCTAATACCTGTACATATGTACTTACATGTTTTTTGCCCATTTAAGTCTAATATAATGTAATTATTGTTCTACCTAATTAAACTACGTCCCCACAGATCGTTAGTCCCCTTACGATCTGATCTGAGTCACATAATGTCGTGTTTTCGAAAACTAAGTCAATTGTAACGAGTACTTTCTCAGCGCTCTGCTGGTCTCGCGGCCGCTGGCTTCTCCAACACTTTCTCGCCAGTCCGTCGGTATGTAGCATGTGGTGGGTACAAGACGCAGGCAGGTACAGGTGGGTGTAATGGTATGGTAAAGTTATTTCAAACTCGTGTCGTTCGAAAGTGCATCGGAGTAAGGAACTTAAAACTCGTAAGAAAAAGTGGTCCTCGGTCATTCATCTTGTTATCTAGCATGAAGATATAACTAACGATTGGATTAAAACTCAGTTTTATCCATATTTGTTTGTGACGGACGCTATGAAGTCCTTACAGCAAGTCGGTAAGTATTCGGTTCTCACGATGCGGAGGTCGGTTTGCGTCACGCGCCGTTCAATTAAACTGGTAAAAGTAATTAGTTGCCTACTTACTCAACTTTAAGCAATACTATTGGTCTATAAAAGCTATAACTACCCGATACCCCGCGGCTGTAAATACTAGCGGACAGCTCCCGGGTTGTGCTGCATTCAATGGTTCATTTGATTGCACCCTTAGCCTGGGTGGGGGGTGCAGACACCATTCTAATTACTGGCCGACGGGACGCTCCGCTCCTCACAAGTCGCTTTGGTTCTTCCATTTCTCATTTGCATTTGATATCATCAAGAATTCATAAGGAATAAAATAGTTTCAAGAGCTGAGTTGTCTACATAAGAAATAATTATATTATTGCAAATAAATAAATGATCATGATTGGAATTCCTAAGGAAACCTTAATCCTCCTTTCGCCTCTGAATGCATTATGAACTTTATACTGACCTCTGAACGCAACCTCACACGCACACCTCTAGAACACTTGTACCTATAGGTGGGTACAAGTAGATGTGGCTCAAGGCGATCCTGCGACATTCACATCTCGACACGATGCAACCACACGGCTGCAGGGCCCGGTACAACAACACGATGGGGCCTGGCACACACAACACATGCTAATGTCTAACACGCCTGGAGAGTACAGACTCTTGACTTAGCTCCTTAAAGAGAAGCTTCCCCTGCAAATGTCACAACATCCTTCTTCTATCACGTCGAGGTCACCGATATGGGGATACTCTTCCCATGTAAATAAAAGAGATCCGCTCTCATGCAGTTTATTTGGAGATGGTTTTGTTCTTCAAACTCAAATAAAACAACGTGATTGCATGGAAATTGGAAAATGTAAAATAATAATGGGGCAATCCAAATCATCCCAATGGCAGGTCCTGTAGGGAGGGGACACTCAATAGTGTTGTACCGATCGATAAATCGATTCGCCACATGTACGTTCAACAAGCATCTGTGGTCTTGGTATCTGACATAAACCCTCGTGTTTCAGCCACGTCATGAATGACACCGACACCTCCACCATTGGGTAAGGGTGTCGGTACGACTGTAGGGACACAGTGATTACACTTCAGTCTGTATAGATAGGGCGTAGGGTGTCGGTACGACTGTAGGGACACAGTGATTACACTTCAGTCTGTATAGATAGGGCGTAGGGTGTCGGTACGACTGTAGGGACACAGTGATTACACTTCAGTCTGTATCGATAGGGCGTAGGGTGTCGGTACGACTGTAGGGACACAGTGATTACACTTCAGTCTGTATAGATAGGGCGTAGGGTGTCGGTACGACTGTAGGGACACAGTGATTACACTTCAGTCTGTATAGATAGGGCGTAGGGTGTCGGTACGACTGTAGGGACACAGTGATTACACTTCAGTCTGTATAGATAGGGCGTAGCTGTAACATATAAGAAATGCTGACGTTCCCTTTATCATAGTATCAAACGTCGTTAGCAAAGTAGACGCACTAGAGACTGACCTCGCGTCTGGTGCGTGTTTATTTTATATCACAGAGTGCAGAAAACTTCGTATGTTGGGGAGTGAGAGTTTAATACATATTTATTTAAATATTGACATTGTCATTACAATAGGTACAGCATCAAAGCGACAAAGAAATAAAGAAAAGTTAAATATAAGATAGGGTTAGTAAGGCTGTGCCTGTGTCTCTGCATGCTGACCTGACATGTTTTGATTGCGAAACTCTAGAAGCTTTATAACTCTGTTTGTTTGTTATAGAATGCACCGGTGGCGGCGGCAGCGCCTATTACGGCGTGGAGATCGGAGCCCTGTCCTCGCTGCACCACGGCGTGCGCGGGCGCGTGTTCGCGGTCGACAGCCGCACGCTCTATCTGCACGACTTCCACTACGACGGAGAAGGACCAGGTACCTCTGATACTGACATCTAGCGACACGCGAACATACTACCTTTACTACGCCCTTCGGAGGATATCTCCTAGGTGGCGCTAACTTAAACCAGCGGTTCAACTTTGGAGTGCAAAAAGTCGTCTCGCAGGAGAGCGGAACAGCTGTGGTGTAGGCTGATCATGAGGTCTGTAGATCATAGATCATGTAGGCACTAGTGTAGATGGAGTAGGCAGGTGCGCTCCGCTCCACATTTCAGCTGGATCGCCAACGAGGCCCGCCTCTAATAATATCCCAACAAACTTGAGCTTCTGGGTTTAGCGCGAAACTTCATCTTGTGGATCGGAGATAAAGTTTACTTTGGAAGATTATTCACAAAGTCAACTCTCGTCCGCATACTGAAGCAGAATATTCAATTTATATTGACTACTCTACGAGATTTTTTTTTTTTTTCATTCATTGATACTTATTTTTTGAATACTTCAGCAGCATTTTGAATTTTTGTTCCAAGTACCTTTATTATAGAAAGTATATTTTTAGAAAGTATTTTATTTAGCTGTTAAGTATATCTTATTCGCAGTGCGGTCTAGCAATCAGTCTGTGTCGTTCCGCGCGGACACAGATGGAGCCGCGTCGTTAAATGAAATGAAAGAAAACTTGTGAGCAACTTGCTCCTATAGGGAATCCCTTCACTGTCCAACCACATACTTATTTATTTACCAATGCTGCGTACAGAAACATGCTTCATTAGAAAATTGAATACAAACTGCCTCTCTAATGTTCTTAATAAGTAACTCGCATAGTTAGTTTCCCGATTGGCATTTGTTTTACTCAGGACACATTTTCAAAACACTCAGATTTTGACACAAATATTTATAAAAAAATAAACATAGAATTTCGTGCCGGACTTCAAAGTGGTAGGTACCCTACCGTACGGTAATCTATAGCGGCGGACCTTCCTCTATGCCAGAGGTTGTCCTACCGTTGGCACTGTTGGCAGTCACAAGATAAGAAATGCGAGAGATTCCTCAAATCCAGTAAATGGGCTTCTAACCTCCATGAAGGGCCAGGTGGAATACTTTACAAGCGAGGCCGGGGGCGTACGCATACCTCACTTGAAGAATGCTTTGTCCTTTGTCGAATGCGTTACTGGGCTGCTTGCGACGGCTGCCCTTTCAGTCGCGACGAGCCAAGGGAGGGCGCTTTGTATGGTGTACCATTACATTGTGTTACTGGATGCCTAAGGTATTCGGTACGAGTGTTTGGGGAATCTTACAGGCATTATATTAATCATGATATGGAAACGTTGCCACAACACTACTTAGGTTGAATGAGGCTCATTGCAATTCGACTAATGGTAAATTCCGTAGGATGTAATCTTAGGACAGAAACCCTAAGTGAATTACATTACAGCTCGCGGAAACAATATCTGTGATTATACCATTGATTATACTTAACTACCTCGACTCTAGTCCATTCAAGAACCAACAGGAATATTTCCCTGTCACAGTCGTCGTTCCGAAGCCTCCCCACACAGTACCGTAGCACGCGACGGCGGCGGCGTGATGGCGGCCGAGAGCGATGCCCGTCATTACGGACGAGCCCAACAACTTTCCTTTCCTCCAAATAATCACTTCTCATTAAAGGCAACAGCAGTCGCTCAGATAATTAACGACTACACAGTTCCTGTCAGCAGCTTCGCACACGTTGATCCGAGATAAAGTAAGCGTTTGTTGTTGACAGATCTACTTCTAAATGCCTCTACAATTTCAGTTCAATCCTAGTTTAGCGTTATCTTTTTCGAAATGTTTGCCTTTTGTCTGTAATCTATGTTATGACAAACAAATTGTTAACCGTTTTCCCTGTACAGCGGCGTACTTCTACGTGGGCAACGGCAAGACGCCGGGCGGCGGCGCCGGCGCCGTGCGGCTGCGGGACGAGCGCGGCGGCACGGGCCCGCTGCGGCGCTACCGCGGCGAGGGCCTGACGCTCGCGCTGCCCGAGGGGCGCACGCTCAAGGACATCAAGTGGCTCTCCGTCTGGTGCGACGACTTCTCGGTAAGACTGCAGGACGAGCGCGGCGGCACGGGCCCGCTGCGGCGCTACCGCGGCGAGGGATTATAGATCCACCGGCTGAATACTTTGAATATCGTTTCCTCCTTCGGGTTGCTCGTGAGTTAACTGTAATATCGCGAGCTAAGCTCGGGCGCCCGTGACGTAATATACAGCTTCATCCCCTTGGCTAACAATGTTCTGTTTGTGTTGGGCAGGTGAACTTCGGGTCGGTGTTGGTCCCGCGCGCGCTGGAGGCCCCGCGGTCGGTGCGCGCGGGCGCGCTGCGCGGCATCCACGGCGTGGCCTCGGCCGCCGTGGTCGTCGTGGACGCGCAGACGCTGCTCGTGCCCAACTTCTTCTACGACGGAGAGGCGCCAGGTAACTGCTTATATAATGATGGACATTTTCACAGTATACACACTGATCCGGCCCGTGATTGACAGAGCTTCTGTTACGAGTACTGATGCACTGATGTACCTCCACATGCTGACCAGTGTTGCTCTTGGCCGGCTGCATCAGATCATAACAGAAGGTACTGTTGGTGAGCAGAACAAGCGTCGGTTTGTCAGATTCCTAGCTCAATGGAACATAAATCTGTTACCGCATGTTGATGATGTTAACGCGGCGGGGGGCGCGGACGGGGCGGGGCGGACGCGGTATTAACGCATCAAATTGGAACTGGTAATTGCATTTACGGCGAACCATGATTACCGTTTATATGATCCTGGATAATATGCATGAACGAGGGAAAATTAGGGAAAAAGCTATCGCAAAACCTATTCAATATTATGGTACTAGTTTTTTTGTACATATTCAATTAAAAAGATTTTTTGATTGATGATAAAAAAAAGTAAAAGTAAAAAGTTTTACCTAACAATTTAACAGTAAAGTTGAACTCGTAACTCTACAAGATACTCGTAAGTATGCGAGTTCAATTCACGAGAAGTACTACAGGTAGGCGAAGGAGCATTACACAGTGTGCAGTTCCTATCTCTGTTTAGATAACGTCATGAGGAGCCGAACCGAACCAACCGTCTCCAAACAACAATGTCATTAAAATGTCCAGTTACATGAATGTTCTCGATAAAATGAATCGTTTTCGGCTCGTCTTTGTTGACGCGTGATGTTGAAGTGGGCTTATGAAGCTCTGTATAAAATGCACAGTATCGAATCCGACAGAAACAATTTACGGTGTAGGCGCGGGACCCGCGGCGGCGCCGCAGTCCGTACGAGGCACAGCTGTGGCACCCGGTCGGAGGTGATCAGAAACTTAAGTGAACATACAATCAATATATTCCTTATTCGATAATAAATGATTATTTATTGGGGGAGGCCTATGTCCAGCAGTGGCCTATCATAGGCTGATAATGATGATGATAATTAATCATTTATAGTTTAAAAGTTGAATTGTCTAAGTGCTTATAATTATGTAAGCCTAAAGCAATAAAGGATTTTGATGTGGTCCACCCACAGGTCCACCCATCGACAACACTCCATTCACGCTACTGCCCGCTACATAAACCTATTCGATAGTTCTTATAAGAATAGCGCATCCACAACATCCTACATACGTAGGTGTATTGGGACAAGTTGTATGCATACGTGTATTACGTAAGTACAGTAGGAATGTGTATTGTAGTTTGTATGTAGTGTACCTTTATCTTATGTCATCTAGTGCCCAAAACAATAGTTTTCCTTAGTTTTCAGCTAGATGATGCTATATTAATTGTCCAGCATTATACATACAAACGACGTAATGACGTTATTTGATTATAATTCAGTGGTGATGACATATCTACCCATGAGAGAACCTGTTGTACAGTCCAAGCTATGCAGATCCAGTCTCACTGAACCTTGAGACAACTTTCCAAACAAACCGTAGCACCTTACCTTATAGTGAGATAGGCCTGCTAGGGCCTACCTCACCTCCACACATTCATTTATTATATTTTATTTAAAATGTACTAATGCTCAACTAAAGCTTGCATGTATTGTAGTCCTATTAAGAGAGAAATGTTTTAAATGGTTCAATAACCAAATGTATGATATGTACTTAATTCTATTTAAATAAGTTAGAAAAAGCGCATATCGCTTAAAAACGAGTTTAAATGTATGTTTAATATTGTTTAGGATACAACACTAGATTTGTATAACTGTTATTTGTTATGTTTTTAAATAAAGATATTTTAAAATTTATCTATACTAATAGTAATATTATAAAGAGGAATGGTTTGATTTTTTGTTTGTTACGAATAGGCTCCGAAACTACTGGACCAATTTGAAAAATTCTATCACCGTTAGGAAGCCTAAATATCCGTGGTGAACATAGGCTTTATTATATTTTCAATAAAGTAAGGGATCCTTACTAAAACTCCAATAATGTAACCCAAGGTGTGAAAAATGTACCTATAAAATTCCTTGCATATCAATACGCCATTTTTTCTAAATAAACGTGGTTGCCTAGCAACGCTCTTTTGACAACAAAGGTTTGATAACAATTTACTGTATGGAAACTCTTTTGTTAGGTTGTACGCCTTTTTTGATAAAATGTAACATTATGGATATTATATTAACTTTAGAACGCAACAAATGATGCCGCCCACGCTTTCAGGCGTTTATTGATGATCAGCAAAGCCTTGATTCATCGACTATAAATTATAATCAGAGACAAATTGATGGATTTTTTAACTAAGGTATTGGAGGACAGGACGTGTAAGTTAAAGTACGGATATCACTGCTAATAGGCGTGTGGTAGAATATTACTTGCTTGACGACAAATCTATACTAATAGTATAAAGAGGAAATGTTTGATTTTTTGTTTGTTTGTATTGAATAGGCTCCGAAACTACTGCATCGATTTGAAAAATTCTTTCACCGTTGGTAAACTACACGTTCCCCGTTGTAACTTTTTCGAAAATATAATATAGCCTATGGCTATATTATATTTTCAAAAAAGTTAGGGATCCTTACTAAAACTTCAATAATGTAACACAAGGTGTAAAAAAAATTACCTTAAAAATTCCTATACCCGTGCGAAGCCGGGACGGTCCGCTAGTTCATTATGAAATTAAATTCAAATCAAAATATTTAGTTTTGCGCTAACTGAATTAGAACTCGGTGTGCTTGAGAGGTGTCGGGAGTGACCCAGCTGGAGAGGCGCCGGGCTGTGCTAGGGGAGCTTTGTGTACGGACGTATGAAGCTGTCTGACTGTCATTAATTCACGGAATAATGAATTGTTGACGCGCGGGCCCTGGCAACGGGGAGGGGGTGAGGCAAATATTGGAGGTGCGGCGACGGACCTGATTGATGTAGCTACCTACTTTACTACCTGATCTAACATTATTGGGAGCACATTCTAAATGTCCGGTTACCAAGTGAGGGCATCATGGCAAACCCCTGTGTTCCGGAGAGGCGTTTGTTTTCAGCAGTGAACGTTATTTGGGCCAAAGTGTAGTTAAGTCATGGATACAGCACTCACATCACATGCAAGTACACACGTGCTGGTTCGGCATGTAGACCGAGCCACTGCATGATATAATACATTCTATCCAAACATCAATGGCGGAGTAGGCTTATAAAATAGACCTTACAAGATACGAGGCTAAAACGATCTCGGGAGTCCAAAGCAAAACGTACCTTACCTACCATCGCTATCATTTCCCGCCATCTCGGGAAGTCCCCGTAAGGCCTCGCCTCAGGTGCAACCGGCGTGACTCCGTAATTCCCTATTTAGGGGACATAGGGGATCTCCCCCATCGGGGGATCATGGAGCCAGCAGGAGGGGGGAGCGTTTACTGTCGCAGATTGCCTATTACGGCAAGGAGACGTATTTTATTTTTATGGCCGTTCGTGTTTTACAAACGGAGGTTATACGCCGTAATAGCAATCTTGTGTTTCAATTTGGTAATCCTCGGTGACAGCTCGCATCTGCCGAGGGGGGCACGTAGGGCTTTGTGCAATCTGCCGAAGTGCTTTCATATGATTGTATCGCCTACGCTCATCATTATAAAGGCGACACTAAGTAACTGATTCATGCAGCGCATCTATCAAAAATGGAAATTAATTGTCTTTATGAAGCTGCACATTTTCCCCGAAAGTATGCAAAAGTTCTGAAAATGCAGGTACGAGTCTCCGCCAACTTCCCGGAACTCGCGATGATTCATAGCGGGCTCCGTTTTATTTGCCAAGTTCCACCATCCACACCCACTAACTTACCCTAAACATGTTGTTTAAGCCCGGGGGGGTAGAGTCGAGTATCGCATGGCATCGCTAGGAGCTGGGAGTTGTAAGGGGTGCTTGATGACCGCAAACTACATCTTCCCACATTCACGTCGAACGAGAGGAAATTTGAAAAGTTTATGGAGTTCAGCGCGCGCTAGTTGGCGGTCTCCGAGCTGTTTCGTGAGCCCCCCAGCCCCCGCAGCCCCCTGCATCACAGCACGACATTCAAACGAACTGTCGGAGGCACACGACTACTTTACACAACAGAACCACTTGTAGTTGGTGACTTTAGATGCTTTTTCAATGATTTCTGTTCGAGTTGGAGCATTTTAATTCGTTATCGTGTGAACTATACTCAATACTCAATGGTTTATTGCTTACATGTGTACAAAAGTTCTTAAAAAATAACTATGTATATAATGTGGTTACACTAAACAAAACAAATGCCAATCACGCAAATTTTTATCCAGTGTCAACCAGATTGAACAATATGAAAAATTACCTGCGTCCTACCCTGCGTCTAATAAAATGAAAAATTCAAAGCCCGCCCCCCATTCGTACGTTCCAAATGTCAAACTTGACGTGAAACATTGATTTACGAATGGAATGATTGCCGGCTTGCAGTCGAACCTCGTGTCAGCCCACTTGGCACTGGTGAGCTGGTGACGGCCACTTGCTTCGTCCGATATAAAGAATATCTGTCATGTTATACCGTGTGTTGTTGCAGGCGAGAAGGTCTGTTATAATAATGTTGTGTTGTTGCAGACGCGAAGTTCTGGGTGGGTCGCGGTGCGTCCCCGTCGCCACAAGGCATCCGCATCCCGGACGAGCACGGCTCGGAGGCGCCGCTGCGCAAGTACGACAACAAGACCATCGTGCTCACGCTGCCCGGGGTAACTACACTTTAACTAAGGAGCTTTGAGTTGCAAGGGCACAAGGGACCAAACGCTTCGTAAACCATCTCACAGCGAAACTGCGTAGGCCTACAGGCCTCTCTCGGCGATCACCATAACGGACGGTCCCGCAGGGCTCACACCCACTGGCTTCCCAAAATACACCAGTTCATATTCCCACCTTGCGGTGCTACTTACCTTTGCCCTGGTGCTAGTATTACATGGTCCTGTTAAAGGCGATCGTGTCACTGGATAAGTGGCTGGACAACATAATAAATGTATTCTGTTATTCCAGCTTACCTTTATGATTTCTATATTCCGTTATGCGGTTTCCTGTGCTGGACTCTGCAGGACAGTCCACAACCGATGTTAATGAATGTACCGTTGTGTGCAGGAGCTGACCGTGTTCGACATCGGGCACTTCGGCGTGTGGTGCGAAGCGTTCACGGTGGACTTCGGGCACGTGGTGCTGCCGCCCGCGCTGCTGCAGCACGTGCCGCCCAGCCTCAAGATGCTGGGCGTCTCCCCACAGGTCAGTCACACACATGCTCAGCATTACCATGTCCACTGCTGGACACAGGCGGAAAACTATATTACCTTCTATTGAGCGACATCAGTCCATCACACTTCATAGTCACGACGACCTCTGTGGCGAGGTGGGCGAAGGTTTTGCCTGCGACGCAGGAGGTTGCTGGTTCGATTCCTGCCTCGGAACAATTGTGTGTACGATATGTAGATATTTGTTCCGGGTGATTTGGTCGTAATCTTATATTTATGTATAATAAAAAATATCCATCTATGTAATCTATTGTATTAAGTATACAAGCTCTGCTTAGCTTGGGGCTAGACGATGTTGTGTGGATTGTCCAACATTATTTATTTATTTAATCAGCCTATACTGGTCTTTTGCGCTGTTGGTCATAAGTGCCTTAGGTGAGACATCATCCTTGCACATTTGATCTCAAAGGAATGGGACCCAGGACCTTGCATGTCGCTTAAGGAATGGGACCCAGGACCTTGCAAGGTATTGCATTTCCTTCTGTCCTTGCAGATGCGTAGTAGTATACATGCCTTGGCACACAAAGCCAGCACACTGAATCATTGACCTTCGCTAATTTCCTCACACTGTATCAGACATTTTAGCAACTCATCATAATTTCGAAACTCTCGCCAAAACTCAGAGGAATTGCAACTCTATGTGGACACGATGAAGGTTATTGTAGCTTACGGGCAAATAAATCGTTATAGATGTCTCCTCGCCTACAGAGCCTAAAGCTTTCAAACTTGGCTCGTTGTTTCCCAACCGCGAAGACGGCACGCACCTCCATTGGAGGCACGTCGACGATGTGGCCGATACATCCTGCTGACAACTTCTGCCCACGGCTTCACACTCGTAAAAGTAGCCTCATTTATGCAAAATTTCAGTCGGATTTCGCTTTATAGTTTGGGCATGGACACGTCACAAACATCCTAACATCTAAACATCCAGACTATAGCGTTTATTTTAATGGTGTGATTTGAAGAGTATCATATTTGGTTCTTTATCTTGTTAAAAGTAATATCTTCTTTCGTAATCGATTCTAGAATTTAATTTGATAGAAAGAGAAAACTCAATCCTGAAAGCGTTTTATGTTTTAAACATAAACCAAATGTATATCTAAGCTGAGAACATTTAATGGCCCAAGGAGCCAGTTAAATCATTCAATAAGTTCGTGCCTTGAGCTGAAGTTATTAATGAACATGTTAATGAGAGCTGGCGCAGACCTTTATAAAGAGTTCACAGCCGCGGGTGTCCGCGTTGCACCCGCTAGAGGATATCAAAGCTGCAGGTAGTTTCATGAAAACACGCGGAAGGCTGAAACAATGACCTAGATAGTGAAGTGCCAACTGAATCGGACACTGAAACCATTACTAGGGAGGGGACACTGACGTTGACAAATGCAATTTGCGAGCGGGACGAAGCTGGTTTTATTTCGACAGGGTTGACCTACATGCGCGGGTTTAGGGGAATTATAATAGAGGGATAGTTAGAATGACAGGGATGAAGCTTTATCTTGTGGGGACATCGTTTGACACTTAAACAAATGAACCCATATCTTTGCGATTTTAGTAACGCTTGTCCTGTCTCATGCCTATCATATCAAATGGGCCCATTTCATTGTGATAATAGCAACAATTGATAGATATAGTGCAGACAAGCGCGACACTGAGGCTCTTCACTATCGAGTGTAGCACAACACTAGCTTTAAACCGCGCTACCGGAATATATTACTTTTTAATATGCAAGCTATTTTCATTATATAATGTAGCATTTATAATTTAACGGAAATAATGCACATTATGAATATTCTGTGAGTTTTAACAGTTGACTGGCAATTACTTTATTGTTACAAGTGTGTACGATCACCTTTATTACTAACATCGTCACTTCTTACAGATAGCGTCTATTCAATCCCAGCTTTAACAACAGCCATTAATTATAGTGACAGTGACATAACCAGTTATTTAATGAAAAATAGGTTTGTGGGTAGGTACTGTAGGTAGGTAATTGTAAACAAACTTTATGATGAGTTATGCAATGTGAGTTATCTCGTGCCCGCGAGCTCGGCTCGTACCGATGGACGAATGTCATAACTCGTGAATAGTGATGTTAACTCCAGCCGTGATTGAAAAGGTGGTAGTGATGTGCCTTGGTCGATAGTAATTATCGCGCGGGGTTGAATCGAGTCGATGAAACATGTCGCGTCGGTGATTTAGCGCGGGCTGCTGTTGTTAATTGATCGGTTTGCTTTGTCGATGGAACTGGGCCGGGCGGGTAACGGCGCATAGAGACATTGCCAAATGGATTTTAAAGTCTTATTAATCGGGGACTTAGTACAAATCTAATAACTTTGTAACATAATGTTTGCTGAAATGTACTTTTAATTTGAAGCATTAATTTTTTCTTTGTTTTTCCGCAAAGCCCGTTTTAGATAGAGTCGCTGAACAAAATCAAATTTTGAGAGATGTAGTGAGAGAGGAAGAGGCATGTTTATGAAAAGTCATCGTCCAGCATTAGGTAGGTGCAGGCGGTGCACAGTGACCCCTGCACCGACCGCGGACAAGTAACAGCTCGCTGCGAGGCCACGCTCCTACCTACCTCTAGGCACACGACATAACCACTTCACATCAAAACATTCGGTACATAGTGTAGTCGCGACCTTCTCTGCGCGGCGGTCATTGACCTGTCTGAGCTCGTCAGTAGGAAGACGTCAAAGTTCCTTCATGTTCAGAAAATGTCAGATTGTGTTCTGTTCACGCTTTCAGATATATATGCCAATAATACCATGCTCTACCACGAACATCAGACCCAAGAATCTACAGCAGGGTCTCCCCAAAGAGACCATAAACATAAAATACTATCAATTTATCCCATCTGCATCCAATCACCATCACCCCCACACCTCCCCACATCATCACCGCCACAGACACACCTCGACTGAAGCACAGAGCTTCACAACAGAAGCACTGCCTCCCGCTCTAGCCTAAGTCCCCTCCCCCGGTTCTGAGCGCCGGTTTCCTGTTGCAGAGCCGCAACAAGGCGCTCGCCCCCGCGCCCGCTGCCGCCTCCCCCCGCGCCCCATCGCCTCGTCGCCCGCCCGCTCGCCTCAAAGCCACCACCTACCGCCCTCCGCTGCGTCTCCGTCCCGGCGCCGCTCCGGGGGACGGCAACCCCGCCCCCGCCCCGCACACGTCTCTGCACCGCCGTGCGGACACCTACACCCCGCCCAAACAACAACTACTGAACCAGCCATCGAAAGACGAGAAGGAGACCCAATCTGAAGAGAAACAGAGCTTGAAAGATGAACAGGAGGCGAACGATCAGAAGGAAGCGGTCACCGAGCTGCCCATCGTGCGGACGCAGCAGGCGCACAACGCACAGAAGACGCACCAACAACAGATGCACCAACACACGCACATCCCCAACCAGCAGACCGATCCCCAACAATACTACCAACAGCAACAAAGCCAAGAAATATACCAGGAGCACTACCAAGAACCGGAATACCTGCAACCGCAGCAACATCTGTACCCCTACATCCCGACTCCCGGCTTCCGCAGTCCGTTCTATCAGCCTCAGATCTTCGACCAGAGAGCCTTCGAGCTGTTGAACAGGCAGTATCAGCCGCAACCGGTGCTGTACCATCCGCAAACAGCGCAGTACCAGCAGCAGCCGGTCCACTTCCATCCGCAGCAGTTCCAACCGCAGCCGGAGCAGTACCGCCTCGTGCCGTACAAGTACCAGTGACCGCGAGGGCTGGCAGTACCAGGGCGGCAGCGCGCGGAGGAGATGCGCGGTGACCTTGGCCTAGTTGCCGGGTCGCGTTGCGCCACCTGCCTTTCCTTTCTCCGTTCAAAGTCCATCCCACTCCGATCCACACATCGCAGACTGCTTGGCACACACACACACACACACACATGTAATGCTGTATCGATTGATTTGCCAACAGTTGTTTTATAGCATCTCGTTGAACGACCACTTTACCTACACTTGACACTAGAGGTTTCTAATATGGCATACTACAACTAAGCTTGCGTTAGAATGAACAAACACAACCTTAGCCCCAACGCGTTGAGGAGTTCTGTTGAATTCTAGTGACCAGACCAACCTTGATCACCAACCTTTATAAGGAAAATTACAATACAAATAAAACTAGTAAGTATTTACAATTGATACAGTTGAGCTGACAGAAACAAAAAATAAATAAATAATGCTCGACCGGCCGGAGTCCACACAGAGAAAAATAACTGAATCATAAGCTTATGCTTACAGATTTTTGGCAATATTTTATGTAATCGCTAAGTATGTTATTCTTCGGTGACAGACAAACAAACGACTCAACGCTAGTAGCTATTGTAAGTTTATTGACCCGTTAAATAGAACTTATAATTATGTGTTCGGATCGCGTAACTTTGAAAACATTGATGGATAGTTTGTTCACACAGCGTACGCTTGTTCTCTCCAAACAGATAGATATCGGCTCGAGACCAGATCAGCTAATAACCAACACTGTATCGTGAAGTGTATGCGATCGGAACACAGCGCGCAGTATTGGGCGACGCGACACGACGCCTCGCTAGCGGCCTGTCGCGGCAAGTTATGACTGTAGCTCCTCTGGGAGCGACCAACTCTTGGACCGTTCGCTTTAATTCATATGACTAGCAGCCCACCCCGGCCTCGCACGATAAAAGAGTATAAGACGATGGATGAGGTACGGACCCCGTACTCCGATGGTGCACTCCGCCGCGCGGCGTTGGGGTTCTATTCGAACGCAAGCTCGAGCCGAGCGTTGTGTTTGCATAGGGAATGCGCTCGAGTATTGCCAACACACTTCGCACTGTATATTACACACAATCCCACACTTACAGACATTTTGACTGACGACCGATGTGGCGCGGTGGGCGAAGGTCCGCCTGCGACGCAGGAGGTTGCAGGTTCGATTCCCGCCTCGGAACAATTGTGTGTACGATCTGCAGATATTTGTACCGGGTGTTCTGGTCGTTTTCTATGTATAATAAAAAATATCTATCTATGTAATGTATTGTATTATGTATATCAGTTATCTAGTACCCATAAAACAAGCTCTGCTTACCATGGGGCTAGATAATGCTATGTGAATTGTCCAGCATTATAAAAAAAATATATTATTTATTGAACCATGATTTCTGGCGTTGCATCGTATATTCTTCTTTTGAGGTTTTCACTACAAAGATATCCGACTGAACTTGCCTAAATGATCCTCGTTTCTAATAATGAAAGTAAAACTTCGTGTTACAGTTACATTTTGTTTACTTGACGTAAAATGTTTGTATGCAATGTTCCCGGAGCGTTGCGGGGTTCTCAAACAATAGTAAGCTAGACTTGAACTCAATTCACTTCGATAATGAACTCAATGCAATTGTTGTTAGACCTGCTCGGACATTACAAAACCTTTAGTTCTGGTCGCAGCTCGTCTAATTCCATTCATTACACGGGCGGGTAGGTAGGTACATGATCAGCGGAATTCGAGCCCCTGGAAGAGGATTACCCCCCCATACCCCCCTCGCGGTCCAAAGATATTCAATTATTTTTACATCTTTCTCCGTTTTTTGCGACTCCGAGCCTTTGAGGGACTTTGGGACATTCAGGCAATTGTCTCAAATATTGGCTGCGACGTAATAATGGCCTGTCAACGGGGAAATTGCCAGAATTTATTATAATAGCATATCATAATGATGCTGTGGATTAATTGTTCCACTTCAACGGTTTTTTCAACTGTAGATACCTTATTTTTTCTCCTTGCAACCCAAAAAACGATTTGGTAGCTTTGTGTAGGCACACATCATCATCATCATCATCAGCCTATAGCAGTCCACTGCTGGACATAGGCCTCCCTATATCCAGTATTATATTATTTTGTGTAGGCACACAAATATACTGTATTTGTATTACATATTATTTTATTCGTGTTTTAATGCTGAATTGTACAAATGCATTGATTACTCAAATTATAGGCGTCTAACACAAATCAATATAAAATTAAATATCACTGCACACTACCACTTTAAGAGAAATCTTATATTTTAGTTTTACAGTTCAATCCCGAATATAAACCATCCATCGCTATCTCCGAGTAGCTACACACACACACACCCTCACACACACACACACACCCATTCCCTTATACTATTCCAGTTCATCTGTCCTACTGCGCTGACATATCGTACAACCACTAGTAGAATGATAGTAAGTCATTTAAATCGGGATATTTAGCATAGCGGTGTTAATAACCATGATAGTTTGACTAGTGGATGATATTCAGTAGTTGAGTGGTCCGTCGGCAGGTGGCGCTGTAGGCCAGTATGTACCGACCACTCGGTGGTGGTACCATTAGTGTTAGTTAGCTTGGAGCTAAGGAACAGTTTGTACGTGCACCAGGCTGCAAATGAAAATGACCTGTTACCAAAAGTGATCAATAAATGAACTATGAACTATAAAACGTTTGTACTGCAATCATTGCTTTTCTCACGTGATTATTGTGAAGAGACTCTTCAAACGAGTTATACGTTTGGCTCAGAGTTTAGACTTAGAGAGTTTATATCAGAGTAAGGAGGTTAATGTCAGACTTGTTTGAGTCGCGGGTGACTCACAAACTAGTCACTTTCTTAAGTATTTAGTGAAAGTTTCGTTAATTGGTTCAAATAAAAGCGCGTAAAAGCTGTTCCTTCATTAGTAAAAGTAATTATAAGATTTATTGTTGTTTGTCGTATACGTTAATATACTGTTTTTGTATACAATTTAGAACGTACAATAATACTCTATAATCTATAATATCTAAGCATATGTAATCATGTGATAATACTCAGTACAAAGTTCCTTACTGTGATATTTATGTCAATTATTGACACTAATTACTTCTGTCAATCTCGTAGAGCTTCGTGGAGGCTCTACGTACGCCGCAGACATTGTACAAGATATATTTCCTTTTTATATTATCTTTATATTGCCAAGTTTGTAATAATATTGACAAACTAGTGTTCATTAATTAGTCTATAATACCTATGTAGTTTAATGATAGGTGTAGTATTGTAATACTGAGTGTGTTTCATGAAGTACCGAGAGGTGCGTTCCGTAACTTTATACTGCCCAATAAACACTCGCCTGTAACTCCTCATTTTATTATATATGTACATTTATTATGATGTTTTATAGCAATAAAGATTTTTATAAGTACATTAATCTAGTAATTTATTACTCACACACACACAAGTCAAATTTATAGTTGATTTGATTTAAATTGATTGTCTCACACTACAATGCCGCACCAAGTCGGCAGGTCCCTACGCGGCATGTCTACAACACGAGGGAAGCGACCAATCGAGCGGACTCTGATCCGAGGCTGTGACGCGGCGCATGGACCCGTCCGGAGCACCCCGCGCCGAACCGCGCCGCGGGGCTGAGCCCACTAAGACCCGCGTCACGCCGACAACTACCTAATACAAACATTCTATTTGTTGGAAGAACTTACTGACGAAGTTTATTTGAATCTTGGTGCCAGCGAGCACAATGTTGTCCGAGTCATTGCACTCGCGTTTGTTTTGTTTGGTTTTTTAACAAAGCATAACATTTTTTTTTTTTATTAAGTATAATTTACAAACGAAAACTAAATAACCTTAGACTGCAAACTAAGCTATGTGGTATGAAAAACTGCGACAGAATATTCTAAAACTTTCATGGCCCCGTGTAGCCGCTGGGCAGTGAATGCGTTAAGCGAGCTACACTAAACTAAGTTAACTTAACTTTCGGGTGCGGTTAACCCGGGTTAGACTTATAAATTGTGTCACTGTGTTTCTATGAATCCAAATAATTTAAAAAGTAATGGTCAAAAAGCTTTAGGAGACTGTGGCGCAGCATTGAAACTCAGTTGATGAATGTTGGTAATTGTTCCAGTCGAAGCTGAACTGCGAGGTGCTGCTGGAGGAGCTGGCCTTCGAGGTGCGCTGGGCCGTCGCCGAGGACAGCCTCGTCATCCAGCTCGTCGCCAAACTAGGTGAGTGAACCCACCGTGCTCCACCACACTGCACGCCCGGAGTTTACCCACCCCTAGGTGCCTATAGATATATAGAAACTTGTGCAATTTACTGTTATTTTTTGGTGGTACTCCGGGGTACAGGCTCCCTTTCGTACGTAGAACTCCGTAAAATAACCAAAGTGACATAATATCTCCCAAATGAATAAAGTTAATTCACTGACCACCAATGTATGTTCCAGAGGACGGCGAGTACATGTCATTCGGTATATCGGGCGACGCGACGCGCTCGCAGATGGTGGGCGGCGACGTGGCCGTGGCCTGGGTCGACAAGCGGACGCTCAAGGGGGAGGCCCAGGACTACTACCTGGACGCCAAGTCGCAGTGCGCCGGCGTGCGGGGCTCCTGTCCCGACGAGCGGCTCGGGGTGAGTGCACTAGTGTATGGTATGCGGCATGTGGCCGTGGCCTGGGTCGACAAACAGACCTTCAAGGGAGGTCCAGGACTACTACCTGGACGCCATGAATTATTTTCAGACCATCAGTAATGTTGGATGTTGGTAACATGGTAGATCAAAGCACCCATGTCACATTACGAACACGATAGAGACTGCGATTTGATTTGAGGCTTTTAGATAGGTACATGGAACCTGCAGCTACCGACCCACAGTGTTGCCACAAAGCAATCTATCCGAGATTACGTATCGGCACCGCCCGGGCCCCGGGCCCCCGAATAGGGACACATCTCCCGAATAGCGGGGAGCGGAATCCAATTAGGAGAACTAGGCGGCGGAGGTGCCAACGCGCTAAATTAAGTTTTCAGGCTTAGGACGAGATTTAGGTGATATGCTGAAGGTGCTTATTGATTACACAGTACACTGGGAGACCAATAGAGGCAAAGAAAGGGTCTGATTAATTAAACACAACATTGTTACAATAAAATCATTGGAAATCTTTGTCGCAGTTACTATACGTGTATTTTTTAAACCTGGAAGGTGAAATATTGATTTATTTATTTATTAATATACACTGTAGGCTGTTTTGACGGGCACACCCTATACAACAGAGCCTAAATAATATATCCTGAATGCACTTTGGAAATGTATATATTTAATGAATGTATACTTGTTGTTTTCTTTGTATAAATTCGTATACCGACATAGTTTCATACAATTCGTATACCGACATAGTTTCATACAATTCGTATACCGACATATGTAGTTTCATACAATTTGATACATCGATTCACAGATTTTATAAATTTCCTTAGTGCAGGATCTGACTTGACTGATAATGGATTCCAATTGGATTTCTTTTCGACTTTTCCAGCGCGTTTGTTTGTTTCGGATAGCTAAAGAAACCAAGGCACCAAACAAATTAAATAATCCATTTTACAAACCAAAACTATTTGTCGAGTAATATTTGTCCTCTTCCTTTTTCAGGAAAACACGAACTCAGTGAAGCTGATGAACTCGGTCCTCGCGAACGGGTACTCCATCGTGACGTACCAGCGCACGCTGCGGGCCGCGGACTCGCTGGACCTACCCGTGCTGACCAACCAGAGCCAGCCCGTCATCTGGGCCATCGGCCCGCTCAACTCCCGGAACGAGGTCTCCTACCATCACCACTTCACCAAGGTACGTGCTGTCCTGTCGTATAGCGGACCAGCCCGTGCTGACCAACCAGTGCCAGTCGGTCATATGAGCCATCATCGGCCCGCTCAACTCTCGGAAGAAAGTCTCCCGCCATCACCACTTCACCAGAGAAGGAAGTTACCATTATAAACGGATAAACCAAAAATAATATACCTAATATAACCTTTAAAATGTATTTTTGTGCTCTCGGTGATTGAGGGGTGATTTTGTACATTCGGGCAGGACGTACAAATCACCCATAAAACACATTGTAATACATTAGTAAGTTATTTACTGATATAGATCTATTTCATGGAGATTTTAAAATGTTACATCTTCTGTAATGACCTGCCAACTGTTTAGAGTACTGAAATCGCTGGTGAAGCAAAAGAAATGACTTTTGATCTACAGGAAGTAAAGGAACCACTACACTACACCATAACCGAAAATGGTGTAACTAATACTTCATTTGCATCACAGTTTGATTGTAAAACAAGTACCTACAGAGCTAACTACGACTACAGAAAGAAACTTAAGATATGGCTCATCGAGAGGGCGAACTACAAAGTCGAGGATTTTATCGACAGAAAATTTTGATTTAATTATTGCGAATTATTATTTATTATATTACTACTACTATTTTATCATAGTATTGCTGATTAATTTTACAATTCATATAATTAATTCTTAGTATGTTATGTACCTTAATACAAGCAAATGTTGCTTAACCTTTCGTGTGCCGCGACATGGCGCGATCAGAGAGCGCACTCGATAGGGTTCCGAATTTATTGAATATTTCCAATAAATTGTTTGGTGGAAGCATAACTAACGATTGTATTTTGAAGTTAGATAGTTACTGTACCTTATAATGTATTTTTCTATTGCTAAATCATTATCACGCTTTTATTTTTCATAGGTTATTGAACCCAACATAAAATTTACACACCGACTGTAGAAATAATGATAGATTTATACATTTTGTTAATATTTTTTGGTTTTATTTATAACACTCGTTAATTCAATATCAAAGCCGTCTATCGATATGAAAAACACAATCATGATAGCTAAAAATCACTTAGAAATACTATGTTGAAAATCACAATGCACACCTATGAACTTCACTGAATGAGTGAAATGATTTTGGGTTCGTTCATTTCAGAGGTAAACAAATAAAACAATTTAGACTTTATTGCACTGTATTTAAATACCAAAAACGAATAAAATTGTATCGCTGGTACTAGACCACTGATTAGAGCTTAGGCAGACAAAGTTAGTAGGCGCTGATCAGTGCTTAGGCAAAGGAAAGGTTAAAGGGGGACTCCAATACATGTATGTTTAATTTATAAGTTACCGAAATAAAACATTTTATTATTTATTATTTTATTACCTTAATTTTTAAGTAATCGACTTGTCAATTGTTTTACCAATGTAATGACTATCTGACTATCTAAGTATTCTCTCTCAGGGCGACAAGTTCATAGAGTTCGGGCGTCCACCCGTGTGGAACTGCCCGCGCTCGGAGACGGACGACCAGCACCCGGAGACCTCCACCAGGAAGGAACCGGCTAGAGGACAGGGGATCAACAACCGGGGACAGGTTAGACACCACTCAACTACCTTAGACAATACTACACTAATAGCCTACATAGACCATACACTGAGCGGATGCTTTCGATGAGTGGACTTCACTACTCGTTCATAAAGCAAAAGTCTACGTGTACTAAGCTCATCTGAATTTATGAATTGATTTTTAAGCGCCTCGGATTGTTGACGTGTCTCTTATCTTTGGAAATTATCAATATATATATTTTTTAATTTATCAAAGATGTATATGTTAATTTATATTGCTCATTATTAATACATTTATTCTTCTTGTATGTTCGCAGAGTCAGGCTATAAAACCCAACCCCATCCCGACGCCTGCGCCAGTCGCGCGCACGGAGGCGTGGGAGATCCCTCCCATCCAGTGCAACGAGCCACCAGACGGCGTGTTCTACGCGCAGATGGGCCCCACGGGCGGCAAGCAGGGCTACCCCGCCATCACCGGTTAGTATGTCTTGTATTATGTCAACAGTGTTAAGTGGTGCCCACATAATTTCGCTTCCTGCGCCAGTCGTGAATCTTGAAGTGCTGTGCATAAGATAGTACCTCCTAAAATGTTCAAACTCAAACTTTAGAAATATTTTTTTTATATTGTACAGGTCACTTAAGGGCCGAATGATTTGATTGCTGATGCCCCGTATCCCCACAAATCCACAATAGCATAAATATGAATAGTGTGTAATGTGCGCAGGTCACGTGGGCTGGGGTATCTCCTGGTACATCAACGGGCTGCTGATCCCCGAGATCTACGTGGTGCGCGGGCGCCGCTACACGTTCGTGACGGAGGGGGGCAACGACCCCGCCGTGCCCGCGCGCTACCACCCCTTCTACATCACCAACGATCCCGTCGGAGGGTACTTCCACAAGACTGAACAGGAGAAAAAGGTAGCAAGGTTTTTATGAACTTTAAGAAGATTCCCTTGACTTTAATGGTACACCAACGTGTGGGCCACATCATCACAAACGGAATTCGTTTTGATTGATTTGACCTCGTGATGGGAATCACCTGCAACATTTTGATTTGACCGACAGTTCCTCTCATATCTTCTAGTCATTTAAACCAACGATCGATCTTCCTCTGCATAAAGACTAACTTTAAAGTCCAAATGCGTCTGATGGGTATAAGTGTTGTGTGTGTGTTACAACCTCGATCCTCATTTGATGTCACCAAACTCAGCACACTCCCATCCCTCCACAGGGCATAGAGATCTACTCTGGCGTGCGTCGCGCGCGCAGCGGCGAGCTGGTCCCGACGGGCGTGGGCCGGCTGTGCAACTGGACTCCGGACACGGCAGGCCTGCCCGCCGACGACTACCCCTCCTTCGGCGCATACCAGCGCGCGCTGACACTGGTCTGCGAGGCGGGACAACCCGGTGCTATCACCTGGACGCCGGATGAAAACACGCCGGACACTGTTTACTATCAGGTAACTTGTGTTAAAGAACAACTTGTCAAGAATACTATCAGGTACTTTACTTATATTGAGACAGAATTTGCTTAGAACCACGAATAACTATTCAATTGTGTAATTCGAAGCACAGAGGCTGATGTTAAGTTTGATTCATACACTGTCAATTCAACTAAAAAACTTCCACATTTAAGAACAATTTTTTTTGTTATAGATATTATTTTGTGGTTCATCACAATTTGTCTTCATGTTTGCATTATTAATTTAAGTTCTATTCCTTTTTGTACCTTTGCATCGTCATCTTATGATATTGCATGGTAGATTTCAAAAGGAGTTTATCTTATAATCTGTCAAACATCATCTTTTTGAATATAAAATGTACATACATCTGGTTTATATCCTTTGACTCACATTCACAGATTCTCATTTATACATATAAATTCTTACTCACGGTACCGTTTACATTATTTCCGTTAATGGTACCTCCTCTACTCTATCTGTATATATATTTATCACCTTATGTACATAATCTATCGTCTGTTTTCTGTTTCAGCCTTCCAAGTCTTCCATGTGCATGAGATATCGTTCTGTCTGACCGGTGATTGTATTCTCACTCTTATATGAGCTCTGTTTTTAACAGTATGTCTATGTTTCAGTGTTTCACGCACCGCTACCTCGGCTGGAAGATCCACGTGGTAGACGAGTGTGACGAGCCCGACGTCGAGGAGAGTCGCGTGCTCGAGACAGTCGCGCTCCCCCCGTCCCCCGCCGAAGGGGAGGGGGAGGCGGACTTGCAAGCGGAGGATTCCATTCAGGTACAATCCCGCGCCAAACCAGACAACTCGCTAGACCCGCGTAAGAAGTTGGCGAAAATAATCAACACGAACACGAATTATGACAATTTCAGCAGCACTAGCGGCCTCACGGGCGAAGTGTACAAGAATCAGCTGTACAGAGAGGAGTATGAGCTGCCCGTCTCCAGCGGACAGATCCAGGAGGTCATCCAGACGGTCGAGAGCCTCGAGAGCCAGATGCAGGAGGACCTGCGGCGGAACCACTCGCACCCGCAGTACCAGGTGCACGAGGACGTGCGGGAGATCTTCCTGGCGGAACAACCGGTCAGGGAGGACGAGGAATACTCGGTGGAGCCGGCGAAGCTACCAGAATCCTACTTCTTACCACCGAACCAGAAACCCCTAACCCTCCAGTCAGTGCTGCGACCGACCGGTCCGAAGCCCCCGAACGGTCCCAACATGAGACCGCCTTTCAGACGGCCCGTCCCACCAGAGATTAAACTCCGCCGGCCTCCGCCGATGTACCAGAAGATAAACAACGGATATCCTCTGCCGATGCCCAACCACCCGAACCACCACGGTCCTCACAATGTTCAGAAAAAGCCGCAAAAGTATCCGATGAACCGCTTGCCTCCGAACATGGGCCGACCTCCGATGGGGAACATACCCCCGATGAAGTCTATGCCACCGTTGCATTTGAAGCCGCAAATGAACCAGGGTCCTCAGAAATATCAAGGTCCCAAGCTTGGAAACCCTGTTCAATCCATAATCATGGGTAAGCCTGCGCCTGGGCATGTCCAGCTACCGGTGTCCACCAAGAGTCAGACCCTGAGCTTGGGCCAGACCGATATCATCGCTAATCAAGTTGTCAAAAGTCAGATTACTCTGCCTGGGGCCATCGATAGCGTACCTCAGCAGAGCTTTGATTCTATTCCGCATCTAGGATTTGAAACAATCATCCAACACAGCTTTGACTCGAAAGCTCAACACAATACTCCGCAGAAGTTTCTTAATACCGGCCAGGTCGGGCAGATCATCCTGGGTAAGCCCATGGATAACCCCATACCTCTAGACCAGCAGATGAGCCAAAACAAACCACACATGATGAAAACTCCGCCCACTCCACCTCCACAGCGTTACCTATCCACAACACTTCGAATAAAGTTAAACAACGACTATCAGAAATACAATGAAATTAAGTCATCTGACTTTATCGGAGAATCTCAAGAAGCGTCAACTTTACAGCCAGCTGTTAATACGGGATTCAAACCGGACTCAATAGTGGTTGAAAGTGGATTCAAACCGATCATAAGAGAACCTTTGATGGCGGGCGAAGACAGGATCACTGATGGCACAGAATCTAACTCCAACAGACAAACAAATATGAATAGACGTGAAGATACCGACGTCGAAGAAGACTATGAAGAATCGCCTCAAATCATCACGAATCACGCATTCCCCAGCGATAGAATAACCCAGTCGTTTGAACCCATGTTCATTCCTTCACCGGAGGACCACATGCTTCCGAGCATACATAGTATACCCAGTGTCCCGAGTGTTTCAACCAATGACATGACCAAGGAAGTCTTCCCTAAGAACCATGCAAAGGAAGATCGTCCTCATCCAGTGTACGTAAAAACAGAAACAGAATTCAATGCTCTATTTGGCAAGAAAAATATGGAAAAGGAAGTACCTGAAATGATGATGGAGTCGGACAGAGTGAGTCCCCAGTACCTGCCTCCCGACCCAAAGCTGCCCAAAGAGCATTCTCAAAAATTATCCGATGAACAAACTTTTACCACCTACGATGGAAAAACCGTATCTGCCGCTTCTTTGACCAGCGTTCCAGATGCTAACAAAACAATGTCAAAGCTATTCTCTTCTAAATTGCCTGCGAATACTGCTTTACTGCTCAGAACACCACAGTTTGGACCCTTCAAAGGGGAGATCCCGCCGCCGGTGGACGACCAGATCGCTAAGGACTCAGCTAAGCTACCAGACACGAGAACAACCAAATTAAAATTAGTAAATGTAAACAAACCCGATAAAGTTGAATTAGATGATCTAAAAGCCGACGGAAGCGAAATACAGGAAGTCACAGAAAAGCTTGAAGAAGTAGAAGAGGAAGAAGTAGAATATGAAGATGATGAAGAGGAAGTAAGGAGGAGACGAAAGAGAGAGAGTAAGGCGGCGCAGTTTGAGCGAGGAGAGGTAGAGGCGGTCCATACGAACGGACACAGCCTCGCGAGTCAGGTGGACTACGGCGACGTGAGTGCGGCTCGCGCGCTCTCTAATCAAAGACTTTTTTGGACCCACATAGTATTATTAAGTTTATTGAGGAACATATTTTAAATAAGTAATGTAAATTATTTATTGGTGTGTAAGCCTTGCCATGAACGCATTTCTGGTATTGCGATGGTCGGCCGTGCGCTCCGAACACTCTCGACCTTGATTCCCGAATCTTGTCTCCTGCTCTGAGCACGCTGTTACCACTTCACGCAATGCAATTCAATACTCCGTTACTGTAAGATTTTGTAAATATTTCTTTATTTTTATTAATAATAAATTAGTATTAATTTACTTTGTACTTTTATTCACTTCTACATTATCTACAATAGACACTATTAGCAATCACTTATCGTATTCTAAATCAATTATTTGTTACTTGAATGAATAATACTTGTTGATTCTTAGAAATCTTGAAATACGTTTCGTATATGTGTGTAATGATCACATGCTGCCTTCTAAGTGTTCCATCTGCTAGCAAGAATTATTTTCTTTGTTGTATTATTGTACTTCTATATGATCCACGCTCCTGCCACAACCTACTATATGATCCACGCTCCTGCCACAACCTATTAATTACTACTGTCTTGTATTTAATTCATCAATCATCTATCTTATTATTCACAAGCTTATTCTATACTTTTCAAATTGGAATACCTATATTTGTTTTACACAACACATACATATCAGATACGAGCTACCAGCTCAGGGCGGTCTCGTAGTTTTTGGATGAAATATGTAGATGTCGTACGAGCCGTTCTGTACAATAGATATATATACATAAAGATATAAGAATCCATCGCTGCCTTCGTTTGTGACAAATATTTTGGGTACGTATCACCATCAGTCGCGGCCTCATCTAGCAGGCTGGATCGTGTCCGCGCGAGGGCGGAGTCCCATCCGTTCCCCGGGGCGCGGCGGGCGACAGGGGGCGCTGCGCGTAGCGGAGCAGGGCGCGCATGTGGTGGATCTTCCTGGTGAGTCGCGTGAAGTGGCCGAGCGCTGCCTGCAGCGGGTAGCTGGGGTCCACCAGGCGCAGGATCGACTCCCGGCGCCGCCCGCTGCAACAAACACATACATACATTCGTAGGTATTACACTCTCGTACGGTCCTCAAAACCTTGTCGTCTTTAATTTGATCATTATAAGTTTAGCTGCGCCTCGCGGCTTCGCTCGCGTAGAAATCTGTGTCAAATAGTTTATAAACCTTCCTTCTGAGTCATTCTATCTATTTCTGAAAACTTAATCAAAAGTTGAGTAGTTTAAAAGATCTAAGCGAACAAACAGTGTTAGCGACTTCATTTTATACTTTGTAAAGATTAGAAAGGAATGAATGACTACGTTTCGATTTCGACTGACAATATTTAATAACGGAAGACGTACGATCCACTGCCCCCACGTCACTGCCGCGGACACTAGCTCCGCCACCAGCGCCACTATGTACAGGAGGACGTAAGTACTGTGTGCGAGTGAGAAGCCTGACCGCGGTGGTGAGAAGCAGGCCCGCGCGGTCCACTGCCCCCACGTCACTGCCGCGGACACTAGCTCCGCCACCAGCGCCACTATGTACAGGAGGACGTAAGTACTGTGTGCGAGTGAGAAGCCTGACCGCGGTGGTGAGAGGCAGGCCCGCGCGGTCCACTGCCCCCACGTCACTGCCGCGGACACTAGCTCCGCCACCAGCGCCACTATGTACAGGAGGACGTAAGTACTGTGTGCGAGTGAGAAGCCTGACCGCGTTGGTGAGAGGCAGGCCCGCGCGGTCCACTGCCCCCACATCACTGCCGCGGACACTAGCTCCGCCACCAGCGCCACTATGTACAGGAGGACGTAAGTACTGTGTGCGAGTGAGAAGCCTGACCGCGGTGGTGAAAGGCAGGCCCGCGCGGTCCACTGCCCCCACGTCACTGCCGCGGGACACCAGCTCCGCCACCAGCGCCACTATGTACAGGAGGACGTACTGTGTGCGAGTGAGAAGCCTGGCCGCGGTGGTGAGAGGCAGGCCCGCGCGGTCCACTGCCCCCACTTCACTGCCGCGGGACACCAGCTCCACCACCAACGCCACTATGTACAGGAGGACGTACTGTGTGCGAGTGAGAAGCCTGGCCGCGGTAGTGAGAGGCAGGCCCGCGCGGTCCACTGCCCCCACGTCACTGCCGCGGGACACCAGCTCCGCCACCAGCGCCACTATGTACAGGAGGACGTACTGTGTGCGAGTGAGAAGCCTGGCCGCGGTGGTGAGAGGCAGGCCCGCGCGGTCCACTGCCCCCACGTCACTGCCGCGGGACACCAGCTCAGCCACCAGCGCCACTATGTACAGGAGGACGTACTGTGTGCGAGTGAGAAGCCTGACCGCGGTGGTGAGAGGCAGGCCCGCGCGGTCCACTGCCCCCACGTTTACTGCCGCGGGACACCAGCTCCGCCACCAGCGCCACTATGTACAGGAGGACGTACTGTGTGCGAGTGAGAAGCCTGGCCGCGGTGGTGAGAGGCAGGCCCGCGCGGTCCACTGCCCCCACGTCACTGCCGCGGGACACCAGCTCCGCCACCAGCGCCGCGCTCGCCCCCTGGCACACTGCAACCACATACAGATATCTCATGAAGGTTGTGTAACTCGCAAAAAGCCCGCGCGCGCTTTTTTTAGCCGCCATGGAGCCTCGGCAATCGCGTATGAGATTGGTGGAGAGGTTAACATCTTGAACGGTAGGTAAATACTGTCTGTCGAGTTCTCTTCACTAAAGCAGTAAGCTAAACTGGGTACACCTGGCCTCATCACTGACCTGCCCTGAAGAGCGGCGTCCACCCGTTGTAGTCCCGCACGGTGACGTCACCGCCCCGCTCCAAAACGCGGCGCAGCGCGTCCCCGCGCCCCGAGTCCGTCGCGTAGTGCTCCACGCGCAGCCCGTTCCAGTCACGACTCTGGAACAAAAACATCAAATAATAAATCATTATGGACAACCCACACAGCATCACCAAGCCCCAAACTGAGCAGAGCTTGTGTATTAAATATATCCAGTCATCTAGTACCCATAGTACTAGATGACTGGATATATTTAATACAATAGATTAAATAGATAGATATTTTGTATTAAACATAGATAACGACTAGAACACCCGGAACAAATATCTGCAGAACACACAATTGTTCCGAAGCAGCATTCGAACCCGCAACCTCAGGCGGACCTTCGACCAGCGCGCCACACAGATCGGCAAATGAACTTATAAAGCCTAGTGTCAGTAATCCTAATCAGACTTCTTGTAGAGTCGTGTAGATTGATTCATCCGCATCGCGCAAGGGGGCTAGGTAGAATTAAATGAGAGGAGATGAATGAATAGGCGAATGGCTGCCTGCACGCGCGGAGGATGACTTGCTGGAGGAGTTCGGGCTTCTTGAGCATTTCATTACAAGTATTGATACAACGGGTATTTATATCGTTTATTTACACGTGGATGCGCCCTCGGCAGGCTAGGCGCACTCCGCCCTCGTTAGTACTATATAAGTAGTTGTTCTGTGCTTTCGATAAAACGTAGCGATAGTAGGATCGTTCGGTTGTTTCGAATCCTAAAGTTGTCAAACAAAACCATTTTAGAAAACTATAAATTTCTCATAAAAAACTATAACTTTCGCAAGTTATAGTTTTCAGTCAGAAGGACACCTGTAAGTCCGCTCCGCTATCCAGCAGCAGGTCTATTATCTCCAGGTGGGCAGCGAGCGCAGCCAGGTGCAGCGGGGTCTGTCCGGGGCCCGAGGGCTGGTCCACCTCCGCGCCCAGGGACACCAGTAGGCGGCAGGTCTCCACGTCTCCTGGAACCAGAGAATGATATATCAATGGAGTCCGCAGTTAAATATTCAATTCCGAAGATATTTTCAAGTGTTAACTTTCCTTCCATTTTACAACTTGAAGAGTTCCTCAATCAATCAATATACGCAAAACGCTAGTTTTTACTTTTAGTCGGTAAATTTATATGTTTTTCGTTACTGGAAATAAACGAAACGAGTCCAAATGACTGCTGTAAGTAACGTCTGACTCCCGTGCGTATTAGTGCGTGGCTCGCACACTCGCAACTCGCACTCAACTTTATAATTGCGTTGCAGTTCGTCAGCACACGCTCTCTGTACTCTAACAACTTTGTGCCGTGACACCTACACGATATAATACATAGCTGACTTTTAAATGTTACCGTTTAGTTTAAATGCTGATGATTTCATTAGGCTGTTTAAATTTCTTTTGTTTTGTTTTTGTGACTACAAAGCCTTGCGATTCATATATTATACCTAATAAGCTGAGGCACAGCCGTATAAGTTTGACGTCATTTACCAATTGGGATACTCGTCACAAGAGTGTTTGTTTTAATTGACATTTGATAGACAGCCCAGCAAGCCACGGCCCGGCACGACTCGACCCATGCGTGAATGCACTAGGTCTCATATTACATAATCTGAAAGTTTGGAACTCTGGCGAAAAGCAAAGAAACGTAGGACCGAAGTGAAGGGCTCTCATGTTGCCAGCTACACGTTCGTAAACAACTTATTATATTATATTCAGATCTTCAGTCCGTCGAATAAAAAGAATCTCCGCCTCGTATTTCATCATGGCGGATCGCAATGTTTAATTATCCGTTTTTACAGTCGATTGGATTCAATAGGGTTCCCACATAGCTCTATTATTACTTCATCGTATGCAGGAGTTTTATTAACAACGTTCAAACAAGTCTACTCCAGATTCACAAAGAAATACTACATGGTTCAAAAAATTTAATTAAAATAAAGTATTCTCTGCCGCGCCGACGACGATTGGATTCCATTTACATATTTGTCGGTTCGCGTTGCATTTCTTTTCTACAAAACTACCGAACAAAGGAGTTTATTCTCGGCGAGACCCAACGTTTTCGATTCGCTTTCGGAGTTATTTTAAATGTAGAGCACGATCCCAGGCCCGAATGGCGCGGGTAAATGCAGCCTCGCCTAGTTCGGGGCCTGTGTTTACCGATACGGGCAGATCGCTCCACTCTCTGTTGGCAGGTTTTACAACTATACCTACATCAATTGACTGAATTGGCAAATGGCTCACCTGAAAATTGTAAGGTTTTCATCTGGCGTCCACAGATACCAGAACCTAAGGCATAGGACTTAGGAAAAACATTTTTCTTGTCAAATCAATCAGTAGAGACAAGTCAAACATTGATTTATTGTTATTTGTTCTCTCTCTCTCACTGCTCGCATACCCTCGAATCGTGCGTGTAGTGAAGTTCGCGGTACCTTTCCTGACTGCGGTGGCGAGCGGCGTGAGCCCACTGCTGGGGTTCACGACGCCGATCAGCTCCGGGCGCTCCTCCAGCATCGCTTGTATCTGGAATAATTAAGAAATAAGCTATATAATTATGAATGTTATGATAATTATGTGACTTAGTAGGTTAGCCAAATAATTCATGGATGTGCGAATTATTTTTGTTTTCTTCTGGTCGGTCTTTGATAAAATTCTCATTTATATGATTTTTTCAAGTACTTTCATTTCGACCTTTAATTATGATATAATATATTCCAAAAACAGAGTATTTTCGACACATTAATCGACATCAAAATTATAGTTTATATATGTAGGTACAAAACCAGTCATTATGTTCGTAGCTGGTTATCAAAGATCAGTTACGAACGTGGATTGAAGGATTAAGTCGGGCTTGATGCGTGAGGACATGGTTGACTTCTGTTACCTCCTTGTGGTCCCCGAACCGGACGGCCATGCAGAAGCAGGCGGCGGAGGTGCCCTCGGTGCCGGTGCTGGTCCACGTCTCGTCGGAGACCAGGGACTGCAGCCACTTCTGATCTGGATTCACTCTGAAATACATTTTATAATTTTACTAGCTGCGCCCTGCGGCTTCACCTACGTGGAAATATATGTGTCAAATAGTTTATAAACCTTTCTCTTGAATCACTCTATCTATTACAAAAAACCACATCTAAATCCGTTGCGTAGTTTTAAAGATCTAAGCATACATAGGGACAGACAGACAGCGGGAAGCGACTTTGTTTTATACTATGTAGTGAAGTTGTGCTTTATGTCATGTCGTCCTATGTATTTATCATCCCTACCACGAGCTACAAGCGTAGACCTGTGACTTGCGTGCGGCAGAACCCCCCTATATCTACTCGTATATCTGAGCGCTGGACTAACTCCGAGCCCGCAGCGCCTAACTATCTAATTCTATAGTTCATTCAAGTACTATTTACATCAAACACAATAATTGACCGTACCGTGTATATGTTCCGTGTCTGTTGTCAACCGAAACCGTATTGTGCTCTTCGCCTTCTTTCGATTCTTTTATACGTTGTTTATCAGCTGAGTTATCTTCTACAGTAATAACTATTTCTACATTAGCGTCTCCAACTCCTCCTGTATTCTCCACGTCATCATCAGCATCAGTGGTCTCATCCAGTTGTTGATAGACCGTGTGTTCGTCTCCGTAGTACTCCAAGGCCTTGGCAGCTAGCAGTGGAACTGCATCGGCTTTGAGGATGACAGTCAGTCGGAACCGGTGGGGGTGGCTCGGCGCGAGGTCATATATTCTTTTGGATGTTTTGCCTCCACTGATAATGTATTAAAAATCAATCAGTATATTATTAGGGTCACTAGTGGTGCCTCTTTGTGTGTGGCGATGAGGGAAAGAAAGCATTATACGTCCACCTGCGACTCAAGAGTTTGCGAGTTCTATTCCCGCCTCGGCATAAATGTTTAGTAAAATCTACAGATATGAGTTCTGTCTGGGTGTATTCCATATGTTATAAAAATATCTGTTTATATAATTAATACCTAATTATAAAAAAAGCTCTGCCTAATTTGGGGCTAGATGATGAAACCGTATATCCTATTGTATGTATTTCACGATCCACCGGTTTAATGGAGCAGATTATTGACTGGTAGGTACATAGGTACTGTTCGTAGGTTTTTAATATAATAAGATGTGATTGCTTTGGATTTTAAAATATCTTCTTTAATAAATTACTAAAAAAGCACCTGTAAACGACGATCCACTTGGGCAGCTTGTTGTTCTTCTCCAACCTGTAGAGCAGGTGGTCCTGGAGGAAGTGAAACCGGTCCTGCGGCCACTCCAGCAGTATGTCTCCCGTGCCCCGTGCGACCACCGCCGGCGCGCGCGGCCGCCAGGACATGAACTGGTGGACCAGGTACTGTTGGAGATCCATGATGAATCTGGTGGAAGAACAGAGCTCAGCATTGGGGTGATCATTACAAATACAAAATAGTTTTAATTTAATGTTATTATTATTACACAACGCTTTACTCATACAAGTGAAACTTTACTCATACAAGTGAAACTCCTACTTTACTCATACAAGTGAAACTCCTACTTTATAAATAAATCAATTTTCCTAACTAACGTTTTAGTGCACAGCTCATACTAAGCTCTAAGACTGCGCCAAGTAAGCAATACAACTATATAGGTAAATACACGCAGACTTTTAATTAAATACGTAAAGTAGTTACTGAGCATCTTCTTAGAATACTAGTTTGTAGGTAGGTTACTGTAAGCACAGTGTACTCTAGCCTTCTTTTGTATGGGTTATGTTTGATTTCAAACTCCATTTAAGTTATATTTAAGAATACTACGAGTTAAATTGGTTGTTGAACTGTAGTACAGGTGGTACCTACGTGTGGTTGAAAAACTGAAGCTTGCTTTGCGGACGATTAGCGTCCGTTTTTCAACCTACCGTAATCAAGTACCGACGGTGCGAGTACAATAATTTTGGCCGAGTCGTGGCGAGCTCCAGACTGTTCAAAATGTCTGCAGAGTCGGATAAAATCACACTAATGATATCTGTACTAATATAAAAAAATGTGAAAGTAGGGATGTTTAGATGTTTCGATATGTTCTTCATGCTAAAACGGATCGGGCTGAAATTTTGCACAGATGTAGTTATAGAACTGAAATATTATTTGAATCCCGTATTAGTAACTTACGCCGGAAGTAAGCTAATGTAAGTTTATTTTACCCGAGAAAATGGAGCAGTGCAGAGACAAATCACTATGTATTCTAATTTGGTGGAAAGTATCATTCACGGATGGAATCCACCGAAGCACAAGAACCGGTCGAATGCAAGCGCCGCCGCGCTGTCCTCGACGAGTTATGTGTTGGGAAGCTAAGAGTAGCGGTTACAAAATGCAGATTAGGTACCGTGGTCGGGATCGTGGCCTCTTGGTACCCAATCACTGGCGTGGTCGCGGTGGTGGCCTCTCGGTATACACTGGCGTGGTCGCGGTAGTGGCCACTCGATGGCACTGGAATGGCGTCGCGACGAGGTAGCGAGGCTGTCGCACGGCTGACGGGCAAGTTTGATCAATACTTATTTAGTTTCTACGTTTGTTTGTACTGTTACAAAGACCATGTCGGATTGTGTCGCTAAATGAAACTTCTCCAGGTTTATTAATGTACAAAGTCTTTTTACTATTAGGCTTTATTATCCTTAAAGGTAAAATGTTATAAATACAAATAAACAGTAACGTGTCGAATTGCTGATTATTATTAATTTCCCAATTCTAACCAACACAAATAAATTGCACCATAACATTAGAGTTTGATAAAAATGTTTCGGAAAGTTTAAAAGTGTGTCAAATGCACTGTGCATTGTGCATACAAATCATTCTATTGGCTTCGATTAGATAAAATAAAATATTTCCCTAGGAGTAGGTAGAATGGCAGGACGGAGTTGTTATTTTGAGCAGTGGGCTGCTTGAGGCCGAAATAGTTTGGTAGAGTGAAACAAATGTGGGCAGTGTCGGCGACGTCCCGGGCTTGCCAAGTGCCTCTGCCAAGTTACATAGCTCCATCATAGCTAATGTTCCAGCAATACTTGCTGGATATTAGCCATCGAACGAGTACTACAACAGAGGAGCCGCTCTCCTACTATGCGTAAAGAGCATGCGAGTGGCTAGAGAATGGAAGGTGTGAAACAATATAAAGCTTTCGCCAGCTGATTAAATAGTACGAGTACCTACAGTCGACCATTGTAAGTTCTGTTTCGGTATTTTTCATGCAACTCGCTTTAGTTGCTCGCGTATGCGTGCGTGCAGGAGGTGACCTCGCCGTCAACAGGATGTGACGCCTGGAAATAAATAAATAATACGTTTCATTACCACAATACCTATGTATGTACATCACCTGGCCTTATGAGATCGCTTCGACCTGCACGAAACCTTTTCCAATAATCAACAGTCCAAGCCTATACACAAATACTTCACATAGTTCTTTTAATCCAAAGGTTGCCTGAAAGAGATCGTTACTAAGCGATAAGGCCGCCCTTTGTACTTGTTGCATGTAATGTATTTTTGTAGTGTGTGTATTGTATGTACTTATCTAATACGAAGCGATGTAAATAGCTTCCATCACAAACAATTTGGAATCCGTAAAGAGCAGCGCATTCAATGAAGATGCTAATTAGGTCCCGTGATTATCTACAGCGAGACAATGCGCTTTGCTACAGAACTGTACAAGTAGCTACCTGCAGACAGAATGACCAGGTACCTCCTACAATGCACTTCCTACAACAATGGTAACGTTTCAGGACTCCTGAACACAGGGAAGAGGCTGTGCTCGAATGGTGTTTTGATGTTTTGCTGCATAAATCACAGTCGCATCATATTAGCTTATATATAATTTCTTTAAACATTTAACTATGTCTACCATAGTATTATAATGTAACCACATTATAATACTATGGTAGACATAAGTTTCAAGCACTAATACAACGAGTATTTATCGCGTTTTTTTACCTATCTTCCCGACGTAAACCTGTTAAAACGTAAACCTGGTAAAACGTCTTGAAAAATAGCTAAATAAACGCTATAAATACTCGTTGTATTAGTGCTTATAATTAATTATACATCACATGTAAGAAAAACCATTCTCGACGTAAAACACGGTAAAAAGAACTAATTTATTTCATTTATTCCATCCAGTTCTGCCTGCATGCTTTGGTTTCTCTTTAGAATTGTAACATTAAGTATGTACATTATGTCGTGTTTACATCACAAATAAAATTAAATAAATTTCACAATGTAGAGTCGAATGGATGGCGCTTAGCTACTGGTTGTGGTTGCCTTATTGGTATTCATTCATTGCAATACACTACCGCATGCCTACTGTCCCTTCTCAATAATTATCTGCCTTATTATTAACTGAATACATTATTTGAACATGAGAAAGTGCGCACTTGTGTTAATTACCTATTATTTCATGAAATTAAAATTACTTTCTTTAACTTTACTTGTATTACTATATTTATTGCCTCGCTCACTCTTTATTGAACCTACACGGTAGAGAAAAGTAACCGACAGGATGTAAGAAGCTGACTATATTATTTTGATAAACCTTGCTTGCCGGCCGTACAAACTAAAGAATTGCGCACTTCAAGGTCGACCCATGAAACCGTCTCTCAGGAGGTAGGTACCAGTGACGTCATCAATACCATGCCGGAACTAACCGTGTTGTAATCTTCGTATTCAACGTGTATTCATGAAAAGAAGGCCAACAATCTAGAGTAATTGCTTTCATATTAAAGCATTCGTCTAGATAGCTAATTCAAACTTACTATTAATGACTTATGAAAATATTAATCTCTACCAATTTCATAATAATGGAGCTCCAAAGGCGCGAGCACCATGAAGACTCAGAAAACCGTCCGAAAACCAATGACGTATCCGGCTTCTGCGTGAAACGAAACCTCCGAAACAAGAAAACAGGGCGCCCAATAAAACAGAAATTGGGAAGCTAGGCCTTGCGGGAACGGAACGTAACACGACGGCGGCGGTATCGATCGCAGCGCTCAGTCCGGGCCCGGCCGCCACGCGCACCACACGCGTCGCGAGTTCACCGCACGCTGCTCACACGACACTTCTCCCCAACCAGGTATGCTCTGCCTCATCACCGCATCATGCTCCACTCTACCACACTCATACATTATCTGTAGCGGCACAAACCAGCGGACAGCCGCTTCTTTATTTACCAAAAACAATGTTAGCAACACCGCCACTTGTGAAAGATGATTCATGGCGTAATGGACAGCTGATTGCGTGCAGTTTGTATTTGGTCGGATTATAGCTATGTTGTGCGGAAAGGCGCTAATTGCATTAGTGATCCGTTTAACCTCTTTTGGAGGGCTTTTCGACCAGCGGTACTTAATGTGTCACATAAATAATGAGGACTATCCTATACCGGTAGGTAGAGCCGAGGATTTACATATTGATATGTTATTGTATGAAAGCATCGGTTTTCGAGTATGCGGATAAATTTGTTGGTTTTATGTTTCCGATATTGCTGTACACTTTCCTAAAGTAGGGTCCTTTAGTCGTTCTTAGGGATGTAAAGTATCATTGTTATGAGAATGCTAACATTGAGCCGGCATCATGTGTCCGTTCCGGTCCGGTGGTGCCACGGTTCCGACCTGCCTCCGGGACAGACCGACTAGGGCGGTATATTTACATATTCTCAATTATTTATGTCGTCCACATGTTCCCACCGTCCGTCCTTATTGTCCTGTAGCCCCCGGTTACCCTTATTTTCCTTTTACGTTATGTTTCAGAAACATTACCTTAACTTATGGAACATTACATTTTTTACGAATTATACAAGCATTTTCCTTTCTATACGTGTTTCTCTTTATGTCAAGTCAACTACTTTTGTATGCAATTTGAACTCTATTGACTTTACCTAGCCCCGTGTATTGCGCTACCTCGGTGAAGGACTTTGATCCTTATGTAACTGATTATAGGATTGTCTTCAGCTTGTAGTAGGCCCATTGTTCATTCATGGTGTTATCCAGTGGTAGAGCAATATCGCTCTTATTGTGTGATTGTTCCTCGTAGGTAGATGGAATTGGTTTCATTGGTGTACCGCTCATCGCCTAGGGAGCTAGCTAATTACTTTCATACGAGTATATTATTTCATTATAGTTGTGGTGTCATAGCATGACACTGAAAAGAGTTAATTGATTGCGCAAAACTAAAATAACATCAAATATAATAATATCTTGCTACTTTACGTTACTTTATAATATATCTTGAATGTATACAGTATGTTAGGTAACAATATAATGTTCAAAGTCACTTTTACTCATTATATTAATAACACTACAGATTATTTATTTAATGTAATGCGTTGGATCGCGAGGAGTGGAAGGAGAAAAGGGAGGCCTTTGCCCAGCAGTGGGACAAAAATGGCCTAAAATAAATAATAATAATGCGTAATTTATGTCGCACTAATAGTACCTTTGAGCTGGTCTGATGATGGAGACATACGATGGCCCCAGGAACGCCTAAAGATAATGAATAAATAATCTATAAAATGAATTATTAAAAAAAAATATGTACTACTAATTGAAATTACGTAATTTCTCTTCTCGTAGTAAATAATTTTAAATAAAGCTTGATTGGACAAGTTCTTACAAAATATGAATGTTGTTGGTACTTCTTAATGTAGAGTCACCTTACGGCAAGCGTTAGGCGTGATTAAACTAATGACAACGTGATAATAAAAAGCTCTGTAGATAGTAATGTCCACATTACCCACGACATATATATTAGTGATCAACTTTTAATAAACTACATACATAAAGGCTAACGAGTGAGCGCGTCCAACTAATCGCGGTAAGATGTCGGCCTTCGCGCCTGAACGCTCCGAGCGGCAAAAACTCCTTTCAAATTGTCAAACCTTCTTCAAAGCTGAGCAACTTTGCAGTCTCCGGGCTCCGCGGCCCGGGCCCGGAGGCCTACACTGAAAAGCGAAATAAATACGTAGTTAGGATCTTCCTCCCTAACTTTTAATGGATTGTCATATTATTACGTTGCATATACATACGTCGATCGCACGAAACGAACAACAAAATCTTCGTTTCGTGCAAATAATTGAACATTTCTTCGTAAAATCTTCGTATCTAAAGTCAAAATCTTCGAAAGAACATTATTCGCAGTACAAAAACGTACGGTCCATCACCCGAGACATCGTTTTTCTTCGCATTTAGTTTTTCAAAGTAGGCCTTCTGTAACGTGAAAACGAACCCTTCCGGGATTTACGGAACAACCGATGCGTTTTATGAGCTCTGTTCGGGGCTCGAACCCGCGCCCGCCGCCCGCCCCGCGTCTGCTCCGCCCAACACTTGGAAATGAGTTGATGGAATGAACGAAATCTTATCGCGAGTGGACTGAAAAGGGGTCACCTACAAACGGAAAATATTCCATGAGTTTCCAACTAAATTGAACGGTCTAAATAAATTGAAACAGTCGAGCTCACTGCAGACTGTTGCAAGTACTCCGTTGGACCCATATCAATATCACTGACACGGTATTCATTTACAAGTCGACATTATGAAATTCAGGTTGATATTAAATATATAAGTACTTTACATTGTGATTTTATCGCTTATTTTAATTATTTTTCGTAGAACTTCTAACATTAAAGTTGTGTTTCCTATCTGAATTATTTTTATTTAAATTAAAGACAAACATTGAGCCGTTGTTGTATTATATAAAGCGGATGCTAATCTTAATTAATAATGGATTGTTGTGTTTCAAATATCATTTAATTAGATGTTAACTGTTAAATGAGCTCGATGAATAACCACGTGGATTGGATGTTTTATATGTACGTATGTTTGGATGGACATTAAAGTATTTGTGTACGTATTTCTTGAAATACAAACCGTTTGAAGAACTTGTGACATAGAAGGAATTATCTCAAAAAGTGTTTGAACTAAAATTTTAAAAATGTCCATCCACCTCTGTAAAAACTTTTCTGTAAATTTTCAACCCACAAAAACCAAAAGGAGGATGTTTTCCATTCGGCTGTACGTTTTATATGTATGTATTAATGTGTGTTTGTTACTCGATATCTTCGCTAAAGTATTTTGTACAGAAAATGATCTCGAGGTGGTTCCATAAAAGTTGAATACCCCCCGCGGGGGTCTCTAACTGATAAACTTACAAATAGGAGTTCAGAAAATTTAAGTCTGTTTTTAGTTTTTGTAAAAACATGTAATAATACTTAACGATATCGTAATACTTACGAGCGGAATCTTTATCAAACTATGAGCAGATTTTAATGAAAATTAATAGATTTACTGAAATCCACCCAGGAGATGAGATTATTGAGTTTCCTGGCAAAGCAGCATTGAATGCTAAGTTTAGTGGCGTAAATATAGTTTGTATTACATGCAGCGCCAATGCTGTATCCAGCAAGCCCAAAAAAGTGCTGGATCCAGCATTGCAATCCCTGCTCTGAAGCACTCGAGACAGACCCTCCTATTTGAATCTCTGAGACATCAGAAGAATGAAACTAAAACGGTGATGACGATACTGTTAGGGGGGCTAACTATTTATTCCTTTGACTATTGAATGGTCTAGATATCATCTTACTGGCATCTTATCAATTTCTTGCGTTGATTACATTATTGCACTAATCAATGTATACAGTTCCATTATTCCTACAAGCCTCACCTGCTGGAAGGCACCCCCCGCCCCGCCCCGCCCCGCCCCGCGCCGCCTCACATGACCATTATTTTCAATTCCCGGTTCATTGGGTACTAGGTAGGTCCCACATTACGGCGCATTCCCCATTCCTATACATTACTCCTTCTACTGTATTTCATGCACTCGCTATAATGGAGGACTTTTGCTTTTTAACCGACTTAGAAATAAGCGGAGGTTCTATGAAGCTGTATGTATGTCTAAGTATATTCGTCGATTTCTCCGTCAATTACGGACTGATGTAGAACATTCTTTTGCTGTTTTATATAAAATGATTCTGAGGTGTTTCTAGGAAATGAGATAGGTACAAGCTGATTCCTGGAGATTTCATGCAGAAGACAAAGCCCCTGTCTGTATGGTCCAGGTATTAGACTGGCCAGGTCAAGCCTCGCCTTACACCCTTGGCTGGTGGCATACTGTCTAAAGTCCCTCCCTCCCCCGCGCGGTCACACGCGTCTCCTTTAACTACAATCTCCACGTACAATCAATTAATATTGTTTTAGTTATCAAAGCCGACGCAGTACCAATATCATTACCATTACCTCAAGCTAACGTGAGCTTTAGCTCTGTGAGTGTAGGACTCATTGTCGCGTGCGGTTGTTTGCTGAATGTTCAGTGAAGTTTTAGTTCTGCAACATGTGGGGTCCGTCATTAGTTCCGCAAACCATTTCCTAAGAGATTGATCAGATCTTAGACTAATATCACTTTCTACGTGTCCTCAAACTAGTTCCTTCCCGCGGGTTTACACGGGCTTTTCTGATGTAAAAAGCCTTTGTATTAATCTGATGTAGAACTACATTTATGCAAAATTTTCGTCCAATTAGCTGAGTAGTTCTAAAGTGAAGAGGTAATAAACATCCAAACTTTCGCATTATAATATTAAATAGATAGATAACTCTTTATTTTACCACACGAACACAAAATACAATACAGAAGTAAATACTGAGAAACAAGGAAGTATAGAGGGTGGCCTTATTGCTTTGAGCGATCTCTTCCAGACGGCCTTAGGATGGACTCGACATGTATATCATATGTATCTTTCACAGTCACATACTCGTAGGATAAAATAAAGTCGTTGATAGAGTAATTCAAGAGGAGGTTTATAAAACATTTGACACATAGATTTCCAGGCGGGCGAAGCCGCGGGGTGCTCCTGTATAAACTGTCACCTTAAAGTAGGTACCTACGTGAAATATATTAAGACTGAAATTATAAATTAAAACGAGAATACCTTACTTGAGTACGTTACCTAAATAGGCTCTCCTTGAATTTGAAAGGCTACATGTTCGCTCCTTATTAACATAGCACCGCACACGAGCACCGAACCAGCACTTCTCTAATGGCTGCCTAATTACCTGTTCAAACATAACCGAATTAAACACGAGCATTTGTACTAACTCCACGCGTCTGCTCATTGAGTACCTTATCATTGTTACCATCAATCTATATCATAATAAATGATATAAGCCTTTAGATTAACTCTCTCAAAGGGCCTCTGTGCTGTTGGCTCCGGCCCCCGCAAGCCTTCCAGAGGACCGGCTCACTTTATGGCCCGAGATCATGGTAACTATAGAATAATGAATAATACTGTCCCTGTGTAAAATACTCGTGATCACATAAAAATAAACCTAAAATTTTATTGTAGAGTTTCAAATATTTAATATTTTAGAAATTACTAAACATTTGTATGGGGAGGTGATTGCTGGTTACCCTTCACCAGTCACAATTACAAAACCAAAACATCCAGTCGATTTACTGTTACATCATACTATGATGATTCAATCTAAAGTATATTAAGAACTATCTGCGCCCCGCGGCTTTGCCCGCGTGAAAATCTACATATGTGTCAAATGGTTTATAAACCTTCCTCTTGAATCACTATATTTATTTAAAAAACCGCATCCAAATCCGTTGCGTTATCCGATCTAAACATACATACATACATAGGGACAAACAGACAGCGGGAAGCTATTTTTTTGTATACTATGTAGTGATTTTAGATACTGTAGGTATGGACATTGGTTGATGACAAGTGGTGGAGGACGACCCTTGATTGACCAGTAACAATAACAAAACCAGAACAACCAGTCGATGTGGAGTACGTCTGTAGTAGGATTACAACTAAAGTAAATAATATCAAAGCCATGCTCTGTTACTTCATCTAACACTAAGATAAATAAAATATATAATGCTGGACAATCCACACAGCATCATCTAGTCCAAAGATAAGATTATTTGTCGTGAAATATTGTTTTATCCGAATAAGTAGCTCCTCCTGTTGTCTTAGTGAGGACTTAGGTCTCTCAAATGAGCCCTAGATGGTGGGGGGATGAGGCTGGATCTAGATGAATGGCGGCTCTAGGCTCGATCACCTCATTTGAATATTATAAGCGCAAACAATGTTCTGAGGGATCATACTGTGTCTCGGGGTTTGGATTATAATGACCCTTATTAAATTTGAAGAGTGCCTTAGCGCACTTTACATATTTACCTTTTTGATATATCTCTGCTTTGCAGAAAGGACGTCATAACTCAAAAAACTTGGTTTTGGAGTTGAGTATACACCTAGGCTCAGAAAAAAATCTCGTTTTTTCTTAAAAAAACGTAATTTCTCGAAGGGGTAAGGTGAGAACAGTACAGAAGATGTGACGTTGTTGCTCTGTCTCATTTTGTGAGGTGGTTTGCGGCAAGAAGGTAATTACTCAGTAGTGGTGCTAGTGTGTTCGCGATGATTTCTGCATGTTCTCTTCAAGGAAGACATATTTTCTGGTTTTGACGTTCTTCGTGAAAAGTTTAGTTGAATTTATTACGAATTTGTTTCGGAAATAATGTATCTAAGTGAAATGTGTCGTTCTAGCTCAAAATATGCATAGTTTGTGTATTTATTTCGCGTTATGTCATTTTAGCAGAAAAAAGTAAGAACTGCTAAAGTACTATTATAAAATATGACGATAATGACTGTAAACAAAACACAAATCAATGATTTTAGTTAAAAGTTAAGTCAAAAAAGATCATTTTTAATAAAAAAAACTTGGTTATTTTTGTATTTATTGACGATTATTTTAAGTTAAAACGTTTTAGCTAAAATAAAAAATACATTTAGTGATCGTATTTGACGTTAAATTATTATTTTTGATGATTGATTTCAGACTATTCGTTACAAATGGCGATGCCAGAGAGTTCAAGAAGCAAAAAAATATTGGCTCTAATCGAGAAAAAAGGAATAAAGTACCTGATCATGAATCTACAATGGATAAAAGTAATATGCACTGCTATAAACCACTGTTTAAACTGGTAATAATTGAATGAATAAATGTGCACTTAAAACATAACAAAATAAAACTTTTTAATTGTCAGATAATTTTTTTACTTTATTGGTTAATACTAGTGTTAGCATATGTCTATAAATTATTCAATGTTGTAACTTTTTGACTGGCTCGCCACTCCTGTCAGACTTTATGTCGCGACCTGTCAGAGGCCGGCATGACTGTCACCGATGATTGACGATGTGCGGAGTGGCTTCGCATTGCCGTCTCGACACTCAACCAGTGAGGTCGATCAAGGGAGGTGTTGGGTTTGTGGTGAATTTAGAGGTGTGAGTATTACCTTGTTAGTATTTAGGCTTTAAACCCTTTGCCATGAGAAGGTAACGTAATTTTGAGATGGACCGATAGTAGATAGGTGAGTCACTAACAGATCAGAAGTGGGACGTATCCATAACCACGTGATTTATTTTATTTTTTTTTATTTTATTCATTATTTTTCTGTTCGTTGTGCAATCATTTTCATATGACCGGCAAAAGGTTAGTCGGACATGTGAAACTGTTCAAACAAAGAAATGGGTTAAATCCATAAAACCACGAACCAAACCATCTTTGAACTTCAAAGGTTAGTCAGACTAGATTGTGGAACCGATCAAACAAAGAAATTGGTAGAATCCATAAAACCACGTATTATTTTGTATTTCGCATTCTCTGTCCGATCATGCAATATTTTTATTAATATATGGCCGGCAAAAGCCTACTTCAACATTTTTTATTTTATTATATAACCTTCGATTCGACACTTTGTCCATAATTGGTTGGAAGAGATCGCTACTAGCGATAAGGCCGTCGTTTGTGACTCACAATTTAACAAACAAACTCTGTACCAAATCATGTTTTGCTTATCTACCCTAACTATAGACTAAAAGAGAGTTTTTTGCAATTATCTCGTAAACGGTAAGAGATACGTCAAAAATAACCAAATTTTTACCCCCTTTATAAAACCCCACTCATAGAATTACCAATTATTCTGAACCACTTTGGATGACGTCATCACCAAGTTTCTTGATGGTGCAATGTATAATTATCTATGTTATTGTTGTATTGTTACTGGGATTTGTTAACATGGGTTTGCAGCTAAATGTTGAATAGAACATAATAGGGACATCATTCCTTACAAAATGCGTTGCTTGGTTTAAATGTCATTCCAGCGGGAAGCACATGCGCGGGCTGCCGCGCCCGGAGCGCGAGGGCACTGTTGCTACGCTGTCCAAGGCAGGGTGTCCACACTGTCCGGGGTGCTGCTGCAACAGTCCAGGGCGCTGCTGCCACGTTGTTTGGGGCGCTGCTGCCACGCTGTTTAGGGTTGTGCTGCCGCAATGCCCAAGGTGCGGCTGCTGCGCTGTCCGGGTTGATCCTGCCACGCTTTCCACGGCACTGGTGCCACGCTGTCCAGGGTGCAGCTGTCTCAGTTATGATGGAGGACGCTATCCGTTTTGTATTATCGTTTATAGAAAACGGTAAAGAGGGATAACGGTTTGTAGGCGTTGTTGGCAGCGACCAGGTGCGGCTTAGATATTCCCATTGGACCCAGCCGGTGCCGAGCCTGTGCTGGAGCCGAATCGGAGGTGGCCACCCCAGCTGCTTGAGATTGGGTGTTTCAAAAGATGGCTACATGGTATTTCATGGGCAGGTACTTGGTACATACAACATATCAATGGTAAGATAAAAAAAAAAAAGGGGATGTTAGTAGGTAGGTACTATAACTCACAGTTCTCTAATTTATCTGTGTTATTTTATGATGTGCTTTTCCTATTGTGGCATGTGCTGCAGTTGTCACATAAATGTGTTACCTATCTATGTTGGACCAGACTGAAAATAATGAATTAAAGGAGCAAGAGGCTCTATAGATAAACGCATTCTGCCTATAATTGATCTTTGTTGTCTGGAAATAAAGAATTTGAATTGAATTAAATAATACAAACGTCTTTATCAGACATAGTTTGGCTAATTATTATCGCCGTAGAACTTGTTATACACACAATGAGAACAAAAAAATAAATAGCTATGTAAGTGCGTTGGCTGAAAGTATGATTCGGTATAACGTAAGAGGAATGTATTATTTGAGTTTTGGATTATTTCTATCTAGGCAGTCGATGACTTGGCCTTGAGAGTTGTTAATTCCTTTTTTGTAAGCCAAGGGATTGAAACATTTAGTTGGGGAAATGATGCCATCGCCAGAATGGTCATGTTTATTTGGTTTTGTTCTTGACATAATATTATGAGATCAATTCTGTTTGTCAGAGAGAGGTCCCAAATCCTGTGGAAGACCACATTCTTCTAATTTTGTCCAAATTGATCTCACAATGTAAAGTGTTTGCTAAGTGACTTGATAGTCCGCATAGTCAATGATGAACAGCGCTAACGGGCGTCTATCGAGAATGTTATGTTTTTCATGAAAGCGTAAATATTTTGTATAAATATGTTTTTTCAAATGTCTTTGTAAAAATTTGAACAACAGCGATGGCATATCACTATCTTGGCCTTTGTCTCTAAAGATGCGATGGTGATATATCTACCTATGGGATACCCACGCTGGTTGTTTACGATTAATTTAATTGATTTTTGACAGTCTGAAACTTTGCGTTTCATATTCTTATATTACCTATCATTTTGTACATAAAAAAATGGGGTGCTCTAGCGTCGCCTTTTGTACCTCCAAATATGTGATGATATCTGCCTATGAGATATTCACACTGGTTGTTGGGAGTCAATTATCCTTGATAGTCGAAAAGGTATGAGTTTTATATTCTTGTATATTATTTTGTATATTTGGGAAACAGAGGGTGCTCTAGTGTCGCCTTTTATACTTCCAAAGATGCCATGATAATATCATCGCCTAAAAGATATCAAAACTGGTTATTAACGAGTCATTGGTTTTTGACGGCCATACAAGTTGTAAAGGGGTCTTTGTAAAGTTGATCGTAGGTATATACCTCGGTTTCGAACCAAATTGTGAATCAGACATTCTATGCGAGCATTTAATGTAGATGATCTCTAAATTAAAATCTCATTGGTTACATTGGATCTCAAACTTATTCCAAACTTTATTCGAGAAATTCCAAAAACAGTTGGGGCAACTTTTTGAAATTGTCGCTGTTGGCAGTATCGTGCTGAAGCCAATTCACAAGAGGTTTAAAGAGAAGTCAAGTCGGAGTCTTCTAGAGACTATTAATTCGTGCTCCTCGGGAAAAGGAACATAGGCGAATGTCTTGATGCGATTCAAGAACTTTTAATTAAGTACAATGTTTTTGAGAATGCCATTCCTTGGTATAATAGTGGTATATTGGTATTGGTGTCACGGGCTGTGGCTGAGATGATTTAAGATAGCGGCAAGGGCCGTCGTAGCGTGGCCAGCGATGCAATTGTTGCAGGCTTGTATAGTGTTTTGCTCAAATAATGAGATTCTTTTGAATACATTAAGTTTTGTTTTGAATATCACGAAAATTTATGTAGAGTAATATGGAGCTCTATAATAATGTACGTTGCTGGTCCAGCATTGTCTACTTTGCCGGTGCCTGTTCGAATAAGGTGACGTCCCTGTGAGATGTTTGATAAGCCGGAAAGTTGTAATTTGCTCAGGAAAGGTTGTTCAAATGATAGACGGGTTAACAACGAAATGTAGTTGGAAAACCCCGGCCCTTGAATCAGAAATATATCTGATGTTGTTATCTGATTCAAGATCAGAAATATAGAATGTTGTTATTGAAATTATAACTAAAGGATATCATTAATTCTTTTAGTCATACATTCAGGATATCCCGGGTCCTCGCAAGCATTACTATGGAATGTGTCTGGTGTATTTAGTAGTTTGTCAAGAATACCCCTGGTTCTTGTGAACATAACAGAGGATACCCCTGGTCCCTGTAGTCATGTGTCAAAGATACCCATTGCTATTGCAATCATGACTAAAGGATACCTCTAGTTATCTTAGTCATAAATTCAGGATACCCTTGTAATCTAGTTAATTTAGTCGTATGTTAAGGATACCCCTGGTCCTTAAAGTTAGGCTAAGGATACCCCTGGTCCTTGTAATTGTATGTCAAGGATACCCCTGGTCCTTGGAGTCTTAAGCCAAGGATACCCCTGGTCCTTGGAGTCTTAAGCCAAGGATACCCCTGGTCCTTGGAGTCTTAAGCCAAGGATACCCCTGGTCCTTGGAGTCTTAAGCCAAGGATACCCCTGGTCCTTGGAGTCTTAAGCCAAGGATACCCCTGGTCCTTGTAATTGTAAGCCAAGGATACCCCTGGTCCTTGGAGTCTTAAGCCAAGGATACCCCTGGTCCTTGGAGTCTTAAGCCAAGGATACCCCTGGTCCTTGGAGTCTTAAGCCAAGGATACCCCTGGTCCTTGTAATTGTATGTCAAGGATACCCCTGGTCCTTGGAGTCTTAAGCCAAGGATACCCCTGGTGACGCTGATCTACCGCTGCAGGAAGAGTGAGTCCCGTTATTGCCTTAATTTCAGGCCAGCGGGTTGGTGACTGACTTATCAAGTAAATTAAAAAAAAAAAAAAACTTACATTTGAGAAATTTTGATTCGCAGAACATTTTATGAATAATACTATTGTACTGCTGATGCTATGCCCATTGTACTTGTATCATGTGATGTCTTTTTAATGATCTGTAACTGGTGTATAATAAAGTATTTTTTGTGTTTTATTGTACTAATGCTTCATACTCTTATAATTTAATTGGTAGTACACATGTAAAGTAAGTTTGCAATGCCCGTACGAGGGCGTACGCTATAATTGGATGGCCGAGTGTTAGCATATGTCTATAAATTATTCAATGTTGTAACTTTTTGACTGGCTCGCCACTCCTGTCAGACTTTATGTCGCGACCTGTCAGAGGCCGGCATGACTGTCACCGATGATTGACGATGTGCGGAGTGGCTTCGCATTGCCGTCTCGACACTCAACCAGTGAGGTCGATCAAGGGAGGTGTTGGGTTTGTGGTGAATTTAGAGGTGTGAGTATTACCTTGTTAGTATTTAGGCTTTAAACCCTTTGCCATGAGAAGGTAACGTAATTTTGAGATGGACCGATAGTAGATAGGTGAGTCACTAACACTAGTATTTGATTAACTGTATTTTCTAGGCTATAAAAGGCTACAAATGCTATGTACTTACTTGCTGTGCAAAAACTACCTAATATCCAAACAATCGCCCACAAATACCTCGTTAAAGGCCACACACAAAACGAGGGAGATGCGGCACACTCACTGATAGAAAGGCAGGTAAAAAAGCTACTTAAAGGTGGGCCGAAGCCGATGTGATGATGATGCACCAATAAAGGCCTCACCGGAGGCCTTTATTGGTGCAATCAAATCGGCTAGAAAGAAACCCGAACATGAAATGGGCACAGAGGATTTTTTTGATTAGAAAGATGCTTGTTCTCAAATGGGGGTAAATATTTCGAAGAATGAAGAAGGAAACTTTGTAAAGATAGCTGATGTTAAAATATTAAGAGTTGAAAAAAACAGCCCTCGCACCATGTACATACTACAAGACTTCTTATGCCGGAGAAGAATTCAAGAGGGCAGTTATTATAAAAAAGAAAAGAATTATTGAATTAGATGTCAAGAAGGCGTATGATGAAAAACCAGGTGTAACGGAAAGAAAGAAAGCTGATTTGTTGGATTTACTCAATAAAAACTTTATCCCGAGGTTCTGCGCCCCATTTTATAATTCGTTGTAAGAACCACAGCGGGCTTTGCGAGGAGCACTGCTGCATATTGATTGCACAATAATCTTTGTGTTTAGAGAACTTTTATTTTATAAGTTTGTACTCAATAATAGTCTGATTAATTTACTTAAATTAATGAGACTATTATTGAGTACAAACTATCTAATCAGACTATTATTGAGTACGTATAAAAAGTATTCAAGCTAATTTCGTTAGAAATGTAAGGAAGACTGATTAGTAAGTACTTAGCTAAGAGGTTGATTTTTATAAGTTTAGCTAACGTTTTCAATGGAAAGAGATTTAGCATTTGGAAGTGTCTATGTTTCAGTTGATTTTTGTTGTGAATTCTATTAAAACTAAAATAGTACAATTTAGAACATACAAAAAAAAAACCTTAAAAATCTTACCAAAACTATGAAAATTGACGAGCAAAGCGACTTCAGCCTCTTAGGAATAATCCTAGATACACATTTAAATTGGAAAAAACAAATTGAATCTACTAAAACCAAACTATCGCGTTTTGTATACGCTCTAAGTGTTTTAAAATCAAACACAAACTACCAAACTGCCCTAACTGCCTACTATGCTCATGCGTATTCAGCTTTCAACTATGGTGTTATACTATGGAGTGACAGTACGGACTTTGAACAACTTTTTATAACGCAAAAAAAATTAATACGTATCCTTATAAATATTCCTCCGCGAGAAAGCTGCAAACCACACTTTATCCAAAAGAAAATACTTAGTTTACCCTGCATCTATATATTACAAGCGGCAATGTTTGTTAGAAAACATAAAAATTACTTTAAAACAAAACAAGAACTAGACAATAACTATAATAGACGAAATAAAAATAAAATAGTACTCCCTGATACAACCCTAACAACTGTTAGCAAAAGCCCCAAATTTAGATTAATTAAAATATTTAATAAACTACCTGAAATCCTAAAATGCGAACCAAAAGATAATGTATTTACGAAACACTTGAAAACTTTACTACTACAAAAATGCTATTATTCAATCCATGAATTTTTCTCCGATGACAATTTAAAACAAAAAACTGAAAGTGTACTAGCTGACATAACTACAGATTAAATTAGCAAGCCTATCGACCTAATCATGACATTCCTATAATTCCTATATGACATTCCTAATTTTATAAATAATGATTGTTTAGAATTTTAGGCTAACATTTAAAACGAACCCAAAAATTGTTGTGCCCTGACAGGGTTTTTATGCATTGTGTACCTACCCACTAAGACTACACCTAAGATACTACCTGTATGCATGAAATTACAATAAATGAATTATGAATTATGAAAATATTTTTCTTGAAAGCCATTTTTTTGTTTTATTAAGGAAATCTAAACTCAAAATTAAAACGACATATTGTCATTAACGTCCTAAGTCAATATAAAGAAAGATAGTTTTTAATTTTTCTGTAAGAATGACACATTTTCTACCTTGTTCTAAAAAAATACGCAAAAGATTTTAGGAGATCATCGTATATAATAATTGCTGATATATTTAAATAAGTATTGAATTGGGTATTATTTAATTCTCAAGGAGCTTCTTTCAAAAAGCAATAATTCGCAAAATATAATTTTTCAAAAATCATGTTTTTTGAGTTATGACGTCCTTTCTGCAAAGTAGCGTATTCGAGAGATAACAATATTATTAGTTATTATGTACAGAAGCGTTCCTCCAGCTGGTGTTTCTACATTCCTCGTTGTTTGTATAAACTGCTTTGGGCAACATTTTTGTCTTAGTTTCCAAATAAATTTTGTCTTACTTATAGTTCAGTTCCTCGACTACTAAACGGAGTTTTCTTTAACCGCTACAATATATTGTTTACAGGGGTCTAAACTGTTGTAAACAAAACCGGGAGAAAACAAATTATTCCAAAGGTTTCGCGCTAATACCAATTTTTTTTTGTGTATTCGTTACGTGCAACGCAAAGTACCAAGCTGTGCATTCTACCATGGAGGAAGAATCACCCTTCAACATATACAACTATTACCAAAAAGAATTATCAGTGCCATTACCAAAAATAATATTATAAAGAGGAAAGGTTTGATATTTTGTTTCTTTGTTTGTAATGGCTCCGCAATTACTGGACCGATTTGAAAAATTCTTTGACCGTTGGCAAGCTACCCTATCCCCGGTGAACAAAGGCTATATTATATTTTCAAAAAACTAAGGGATCCGTACTAAAACCGTGCGAAGCCGGGAAGTTCCGCTAGTCAAAAATAAATTCAAATAAAATGTATGTTCTTTGTCATTTACAAAACTCCAAGAAGTGGAGTCTATGTAGGAGCACGAACATATTGTATAGTCTATGTAGGAGCACGAACTTATTGTATAGGTACTGGCTGATAGTTCTTTGTCATTTACAAAACTCCAAGAAGTGGAGTCTATGTAGGAGCACGAACATATTGTATAGTCTATGTAGGAGCACGAACTTATTGTATAGGTACTGGCTGATAGTTCTTTGTCATTTACAAAACTCCAAGAAGTGGAGTCTATGTAGGAGCACGAACATATTGTATAGTCTATGTAGGAGCACGAACTTATTGTATAGGTACTGGCTGATAGTTCTTTGTCATTTACAAAACTCCAAGAAGTGGAGTCTATGTAGGAGCACGAACATATTGTATAGTCTATGTAGGAGCACGAACTTATTGTATAGGTACTGGCTGATAGTTCTTTGTCATTTACAAAACTCCAAGAAGTGGAGTCTATGTAGGAGCACGAACATATTGTATAGTCTATGTAGGAGCACGAACTTATTGTATAGGTACTGGCTGATAGTTCTTTGTCATTTACAAAACTCCAAGAAGTGGAGTCTATGTAGGAGCACGAACTTATTGTATAGGTACTGGCTGATAGTTCTTTGTCATTTACAAAACTCCAAGAAGTGGAGTCTATGTAGGAGCACGAACTTATTGTATAGGTACTGGCTGATAGTTCTTTGTCATTTACAAAACTCCAAGAAGTGGAGTCTATGTAGGAGCACGAACTAGAAGTGGAGTCTATGTAGGAGCACGAACTTATTGTATAGGTACTGGCTGATCATTTCAGATAATAATAAAAAAAATTACACTTGGTTGTAAGCAAGTGTTTACGCTATGCTAGGGTATAATGACAATTTGAGCAAAAGAAGTGAAAAATATATGTCTCCGTTTTATTTTTCTGCGTGATTGAACTGGAGGTCAACAAACTGATCACGTGGAGCCTTTAACGCAGGGCTCATATCCGGCCTCGTCGCGCGCCTTTCACAAACCCCTTCCAAATCTCTTCACATACTACCTACTACCCCTACCCCTACCTACCTACAACCTGCTACAAGCGTCCCCGGAAGCGGAAGTGCGTGCGGCCAACACAAAAAACCTTTTAGTTCTCCGCCTTGGTGCCGTTGCGATCGGGTTTCAATAACTACGAGTACCTTCTTACTACTGCCTAGAGAACAGAATATCTTCTAAATAATTCCTATAAATATTAAAAAACCCGACTCAACCTTCCACTTCAGATGTAACTTTATAACTCGGGCACAGAGATGAACCTGCACCAATTTTACAAGGGACATTCGTCAAGTAATTATCCACACGAAAAGACTAATCTTTTATTTTATCTTTTATCTGGCATAAAAGCATCGTTTAAACACAACTGAATAGCATTACAATTAAGCCATAGAGTATGTTCATAGAACACACGTAAAACGTGAACAGCTCTCGTCAGCGCTTTCCTCTTCTACGTGATCGAGAATCGACAAAGTTCGTGATCAGTTGTACCAATAAGTATTCTGAGACTGCAATCGAAGCACGGACCGCTTTCACGCAACTTGACAGTTTCACCCGTGCTTCTTTTCTTTCTTTATTTATCGTTTTCAGCGATAAATAGAGTTATTCAAGAGGAAAACATTGGACACATAGATTTCCCGCGGGCGAAGCCGCGGGGCGCAGCTACTATAGTATAAAATGAAGTCCCTACCGCTGTCTGTTCCCATAATAGCTTCCTACTCAACGGATTTTAATGCAGTTTTCAGCAATAGATAGAGTGATTCAAGAGGAAGGTTTATATTATATACCTGTGTATAATACATAATCTACATTGCATCCGTGCGAAGCTGGGTCGGGGCGCTAGTTACTGATAAACTAATAATTTCGCGTCAAAAAGTGCCATCCAAAACAAATGGATGAATATATTGATGGACTAATAGAATATATCTCTATTCTATTAGTATTTTTGTTATTGTAATTATTTTTTCGATTTCTTTAAGTTACATCATTCTAGTTGTACTTAATTTTATTTGATTTCACTGTGTGATCTTTTAAGTGACATTTTCATGATTTGTATTGTACATTATACGGATTAGATATCTGAAATAACTGAGTTAATAAGAAGTGATCTCCTGTCGTCGCGGTGTCGCGCGTCGGTCTCCAATCGATCGGTGTAAATATAAATATATGCGGGAAAGTACGCGGTCTCGAATCATAAATATTGAAGAGGTTGTTCTCAGCGCGGCGACGCTTCATCCTCTCTGTTTCGATAATCGCTGTGTTCTCGAGGGGCTATACCAGGGTAGCAGGAAGTACCAGGGTTGGTGTCGGGCGAGTCCTTCTCTTTATAACCGACCTCTAACTACAGAGCTTGAGAAGTTTGTTTGTTTTGTTTAATTTAGTAGCATAATATTACGCAATAACTCCGACAAATTAAGACCAACTTAAATAAATAAATAATGCTGGAAAATTCACACAGCATTATCTAGCCCCATGGTAAGCAGAGCTTGTGTTATGGGTACTAGATAACTGATATACATAATAATATATATTACATCGATAGTTTATTTTTATTTTTATTATACATAGAAAACGACCAGAACACCCGGAACAAATATCTGCAGATCGTACACACAATTGTTCCGAAAACTTAAAATTAAACCTAAGGAAATTTAAACTAAACCTAAATGGGAAAATTCTTTGTTTTAGTTTCTGCGCGTGGCTTCGAACGCATTGTTACTATGTAAACGTTTTAAGGTAATTTATATCCCATGGGAATTGATTTGTGGGATACTTAATAAGTAGCCTATGTTCAATTCCTGTCCCAGAACAACTTGCATGCGAACTTGAATGTGAAGAGGTAACAAACATCCAATCTTTCGTATTTATAATATTAGTGTGATTTTAAAAATACATGCTTTTGGGTTTATGCGAAGTTCAGCTTAGTTCTAATTATTGGCTGAATTCTAACACGATAGAACTGACAAAGAATTATATCAGAAGCACAGGATATCATCCCCTTTAAGCTTGTGCCTTGTGTCGGTGACAGATGTACATAAAGCGCACAAGTTAGATCTGTATCGGGCTGACTGTACCCCAAACTTGTGCTATAACTCAGGGAGGAGCGATATTTGTCACTGGCTTAGGGCTCCGGGAGCGGCGGCGCTCCCAGCGGCTTGTAGCGCCTGTCCCGGGAATAACGAGCTGCTGTGATTGAACGGTACACCGGGATATTATGATAATGGGATAACATTTCGGTACTTCATCTCAAATTATACAGGCAGAGTTTTGGTGGATATTTGTTAGTACAGGCAAGGTGGGACCGAAATATTGGAGCCTACGTATAGAGTTTGTGTTAGAATAACGTTTAAGCTACATTTGGATTGTATTGTGTTCACATAACTTAGTCGTTTTGCGTATAATGGATAGATGAATACCTACCTACCTACTATGATAAAGTATAACGATAAGGAACTTCCTCGAGTATCCATGAACTGGATTATATGAACGATTCTATAGGTACCTACTACAGTTTGAGGAGCGCTTGTCTGCAGATCTATGGCAGAGCACGTGATAAATGTTGCCAGCTGACTTATTGCTGCTGTCAGTGTCGCAGGGCGCTCGTTAGGGCAACACTGGCGATAGTTTGTGACGTCACCATCCATAACACGAGAGGTGACATACGGGGAAGATCATTATTCTTGAGTCAAGATAGGACTACATGAAGCTTTCGATGAGTTAAAGGTAGGGATAGGCTTTGTACAAAGGGCGGTTTATCAGCAAGTTCGTTGGCATCATTAACGTGGAATAAACCGTAACCGTAAGCGCGTAACAAAACATCACATCAACAGCCAGCAATGCAGACAGACGCCGCGCCGTAAGCTCTCGTAACACCAACAAGAGGAATGCAGCCCCATGATAATGTCGGTGTCGTCGGCTCGTGGTCCCACTTAGAATGCATTACTCAGATAATATTCAGAATTGATAAGCTGTTTTATAAATAAATAATACTGGGCTATCCACACAGTGTCTAGCCGCTAAGCAAAGCTCGTGTTATAGGTACTAGATAACTGATATAATTATGTATTAGGTACATTACATTATTTTATTACCGTAAGATTGAGTCGAAATTAACATTCTTTTATTTTTCTTGTATTCTGTAGCAATAAGTAATTAACCTGACGATCATATTTCAAAAATAAACAAATTATCTGAAGGTGTTACCCACCTTCACCTATCCACCGTCCACAACAAGGAGCGCACAACTTGTTACCCACCTTCACCTATCTACCGTACACAACAAGGAGCGCGCAACTTGTTACCCACCTTCACCTATCCACCGTCCACAACAAGGAGCGCACAACTTGTTACCCACCTTCACCTATCCACCGTCCACAACAAGGAGCGCACAACTTGTTACCCACCTTCACCTATCCACCGTCCACAACAAGGAGCGCACAACTTGTTACCCACCTTCACCTATCCACCGTCCACAACAAGGAGCGCACAACTTGTTACCCACCTTCACCTATCCACCGTCCACAACAAGGAGCGCACAACTTGTTACCCACCTTCACCTATCCACCGTCCACAACAAGGAGCGCACAACTTGTTACCCACCTTCACCTATCCACCGTCCACAACAAGGAGCGCACAACTTGTTACCCACCTTCACCTATCCACCGTCCACAACAAGGAGCGCACAACTTGTTACCCACCTTCACCTATCCACCGTCCACAACAAGGAGCGCACAACTTGTTACCCACCTTCACCTATCCACCGTCCACAACAAGGAGCGCACAACTTGTTACCCACCTTCACCTATCCACCGTCCACAACAAGGAGCGCACAACTTGTTACCCACCTTCACCTATCCACCGTCCACAACAAGGAGCGCACAACTTGTTACCCACCTTCACCTATCCACCGTCCACAACAAGGAGCGCACAACTTCAAACGTTGTTGATCAAATACTCATCCGTATTTATTTATTTAATCAAATGGATAACAACTGCTTACTCTTAGTCATGAGAGAACATATCCGTAGGTCACGATTTTGCTCTACTTGCAACCAGCACAGACAACTGTCGGTCTGTTATCACTATCAGTGATCACCGGCCGCGCCTTATCAGCTGATAGCCAGCGCTAGCCAGTGTTTACATTCACATACACTCATACTGCATGGATTTACTCTCTCCGCTGATTATTTACTTAGACCTACCTATCTACTACCTAAGTACCTGTCATGAGCTCTGCGCACATTAATCCAATGCCGCGCAGCACAAAGTTGTTCATTCGAATATGGGCTCTCGTTTTGTTCAGATACATTCTACATTGATATTAATATTATACATGCTGCAAACAAGTGGCCCGCGAACTTTTTATTATCTGTTTTTTGTTTTATTTTCACGTAGAAACGTGAGATAGATATGTCTGTCTACACTAACAACAAAAGAATTTATCTACCTAGACTAATATTCGACATATCCAGCCTACCTCTATCTATACCTAACCGAGTTATAGGAACCGGCAGCGCCGCGCCGCGCCGCGCCGCTCGCCCGCTCGCGTGTGCACATGTCATCTGACATGAGCGGTTTAACATGACATGTTATTATTCAGACGGAGTTCATTTTCAACTTTACAGCCATGTCATTTTTAAGTTCTACCTATCCTTTATACTGGTTGTTAGTTAAGATTAAGACTAGCTATTGCCCGCGCCTTTGTCCGCATTTAGATTTTCTTTGACGAATGCTAGCGGTTTTTTTCTTTCAATAAACATATACATACAATGTCATACATAGTACGATATTATGTAGAACATATATTTATGTATAACGTTTCAACAACAAAACAATGATTGGTAATCGCAACCGCACTCTTCCTGTCCCATAATTATATCACTTTCACATTGACATCGCCATCAATGTCAATGTCACTATTGACATCACAAATGACAGTGACATGTATCGAGGCCCAGCTACACGGCCGGCGCTTCACTCCGCTTGAATCCGTCACTAGTTTCCGTTTCCGCTCACCAGGTGTCACCGCTCTACTGGCGCTATTGTTCACTATCACAGTCGCTGATCGCTTCTAACTATTTAATGAAGCTGGCCTGGTTGCCTCATCTTGCGTTTTATGTAAACATAAGCTCTGCTCTGAGCAGTAAAAGAGAATTTTCAAGACACAAGTGAAATACTTATACATACACGTATATCTAAAAGACAAATTGAAATAGCGACAAAATAAAAGATCGTTGCAAAGATGAAAAATATTTAAAAACTAACTGGGTTCCCGCATTTTCACTTCCTTGGGTTTTGTTTTCATTACTTGAATGTTTGTAGGCGAATGCCTTCATAGTAATTATGTAGCTGCAACTTGAAGGAATTTAAACGAGTTGGTATTGATAAAATCGCTAAAAAAAATATCTAAGAAGGTGCAATAAAACGTTTTTGCAAATGTTTGCGAAGATCTTTACCGAAGACAGGCGAATGAATGCAATACCCTCTGACTGACACTGATTACATTCCAGCTGAGTTGGACAACGACCCCGCTGCGTCACGACAATCAATCCTGACCCGGGATCAGCAGGACACACGCGGGCACGTATCGATGGTATTGCTTCAATTATTGCGTAGGACGGCGATATCAGTAAAACAGACCTACTTTTAGAATAATTTTGTTAGGTTAAGATTGGGTGCGCTTTAGAATACAAAACTTATGTGCCGAGAGTGTTAATTCACTCTTGAGCTTGGAGGATCACAGTTCTTGCATTTTTTATGTATATCTAGTTTGATACGCCATGTAAAGGTACTTTCCCTCCATAAAAGAAATCATGCGTGCAACTTCTGGCAAAACATTTTATTAAATAAATTAATCGAAGATTTTGTGTTACGTTTATTTGTGCTAAATGCGATAGGCTTGTCTGTATGCCATAGCTCTATGTGTTTACTTTACACTTCACTTATATTGAAAATTATTGCTCAGGAAATTGACACTAAAGAATATTTCGTCATTGATAATTTAATATTCCGTCAGACACATGACAAATCGTCTGAACTAAAATGACGGAGAAACAATCAGAGAGCAAACAACAGCATTCAATAACGGCGCGTCCAGCCGCAGTCATTAGTCAGACGGACAGGCAATTAGTCGCATTGTACTCGCGGCCGTGTAGCCGGACAGGAAATGACGGAGGGTACTTGCCTCGCGCGTGAGGATTGCTTGCCTCGTGCGTCAGGTCAGGGTGCGGAGAGAACGCACCTCACCACCTGGCACCACTGGACGCAGACTGGACTAATCTTATAAGCAGAGAGGCAGAGACAGTGGAGGCACAGAATAGCTTTAGGTTCTTGAAGTGATCATTGTAACATCTCTCAATACTTCAATCATACATTTTTTCCTATAAAATATTATCGCGAATGTGGAAAAATGGCGTATCTTCTGTCATCAAATGATCATACATCTACTGTGTAAAGTTCTGTTTACTGATGGAAATATGTAGGTTTGAGTTCTGTGCATGGCTTGGGGCTAGCTTTGAGTAGAGGGAAAACACTCGAGTGTGAGTGTCTGTCTACTACTAACTGATGCTCTGAAATGATGATCAGATGCCTTACAGCTACCTTATTGCCTCGGGACGTGTTCAGCTGTAGGTACATGTGCTGATGAGGGGCAACTCTATTCTTTCCAAAGCCTAATCCTGTCGTTTTAGGTTTCCGTAATCGTACGTACACTTTCCTGTTTTCTGTATAAAAGAGCAGGTTGTACGTGAATGTAGGATGTAAAGTCACAGCTCAGCATCCGTAAGAAGCCGACGCAAGTCAATTAATGTAACTTTCATCAAAATCTTCGAGCGCGTGAAGAAAAGTGCAGCTTTGCTGTACACAGCTGCAATAACGTTTTATTGTTTATTTAACTGTAAAAACTATCGTAGTTTGACGAATTTGTTTTGGATATTGTGGATTTGCAGATAAGCTGGTTAAATACGAACCTTCTTTGTGTTGGAAGTACGCCATGTTTTGTTGGTTTTTAAATTTAAAATCTCTTGCTCATTGTAAATCCAGGCTATACTACCGAGCTTTCGAATTCATTTTATTCGGTCCCCTCCCCAGATATTTTTCATTACTTTCGCACAGTTTCATTGTTTGAGAAAACTTTATTTCAGTACCTACCATAAAGAACAAGGAGCCCGTTAATATATATTTTTTATTTTTCCATTAGTAAGTAATCATTAATATAGCCCTCGTTATATAAAAATCTTTACTTACATCACCTATTCGCCATGCATATACACGGTACACTATCTTCTGTTAAAATTTCTTACTTATTCTTATTACTTCTTAAACGATTTACTCGGCAACGAACTTACGAATTAGTAAGCCCCTGAGTTGAGGACTGTCTGTCACGACTTAACGTTCTGGGCTCGAATAACAGAGTCCTCTTAAGATGGGTTCCGGGGCACGCAGGAATCAACGGCAATGAGTGTGCCGACGAACTTGCGCGCTCCGGAGCCAAGGGGACTCAGCTGGGACCCGAGCCGTTCTGTGGCATACCCAAAAGCTTGGCGCACAGAACACTCCTGGGATCCTGCCTCGAGGAATCGCACAAGCTTTGGAGAAACTCCTCGGGCATGGATCATTCAAAATCTCTGATAAAAGCCTTCGATAGTCGGTATACCAACCGAATCCTAGCGCTAAGCAGAGGTAACCTTCGCATCATGACAAGAGCCCTAACTGGACACTGTCGCCTTAACAAGCACATGTTCAAACTAGGGCTAAGCGACACACAATCCTGCAGATTTTGTGAGGAGGCGGATGAAACGCCCCTCCATCTGCTAAGTGAGTGTGGAGCACTGATGCACAAACGCAGCATCCATCTGGGCAAGCATTTGCATAGCCCAGACGAGCTGAAAGACATCACCCCGAAGAAAATCCTACAGTTCCTAACAGCTGCAAGGGTTAGTGGCGAACTATGAACGCCACGGCTTCGGGACTGATGTAAAAGTGGCGATCACAATAGGCCTATCATGGCCGCCGTGATACGAAAGCCACCCCAAAGCTAATAAAAAAAAAAAAAATGCCCCTGAGGACTAGCTGTCCTCCCCTGGCTGCGTCACCAGGCGTGGGCGCCTGACGGATGTCTGCTGAATAACTCAGGGGATGTGAGCCCGCGCCGTTATTACGATGTTGTGTACCGGATCAACAAATGACCTGTGTTGCCGTCACAAAGGTTTACGAAAATACACGAACATGTTAATTGCATACGATTAACATTTTTTGTAGATTTTTGTAAACTGTTCGTACTTCGGTTTAGTGGGAAATTATGCATATGGGGCGAGTTAGATACCTAGAAGACTGGTCCTTAACATCCAGGGACAGAGGAAGGTGGGGCACAACAAAGGAGGCCTTCGTTACCCGTGAGACGTGGGTTATGGTTTGCGAGTGTTTCTATGAGGTTGGCGGACAGTCCAAGCATCCAATAACTGTCAACTGGCATCTAAGTCTTTGTCCGTCAAGATACTCGTCTGAGCTGATGGTTTTTTCCTTGGCTGCATTTTCTAGGCTTTCGCTCTTACAAGAAAATTGCGTTAATCGAAATATTTTTTAAATTAATTATAATGCTGACAAAGCTCCAGATTTAGATAATAAACAAAACTAGTCAAGGTCTGTCTCGAAACGAGATTAGATACTCTGTGGTAATCGTTTTGCACGTATTTTTAAGAACCCTTCAGTTCTTATGACTGTTAGTATTTTTTCCTAATAAATATCTAAATAGACTCAACTTTACACAATAGAGTGTAAAGTTGAGTCCTATTTAGATATTTATTTTGCTCCTTCGGCTAAGCCTTCAGCAGACTCTAACATGAGGGGCGTCGGGCGTGTTGAACAACGATGTAAGCCGCTGCGAGAGAATTTCAAAGTTTTAATGGAAAAAATGCAGAGTTTTACTCTCTTTCTTGTTTATTACCCCGAGTTAACAGACCTAATACTTGGGATCCCTATTTCGAAATTAAAACTTCTTTATAACGTGAGCAACCCTTTATTAATTCTGAACCAACGCCCACCGATGTGGACCTTCTAACTTACTATTTCATTAAAGTCGAGTTTCTTTTATCTCCATTGCTGTATGTTATTAAAAATCGAAAGCTATTCTACCAATACTTGTGTGCCTGTACCTCACTGTCACTCTTAATGTCATTATAATATCAAGTTATTCTCTACAAAGAAGATGTTATCCCAAAAAGGACAAATATAACCCAAATGAGAGCGGACTGAAGCAAACGTACCGGACATTTCCGCTCGACTGTGAATGAATACTAACAATAAAATGTGTTTGTTCCAGTTGAGGCAGTCGCCGCGGTCTGATAAGGTACGTGGGTAGTACATACAGACGGACATCTCACCGAGTAATCATATTGTGAGGGACTCACGCACGCACGACCCTCAGGTTTCAGCCGTCTTCTAATTGGATACCTACCGCTTATTGCTCAGGTAAGCCTGAAATCAAATATAAAAACGGCGCGGCGGCAGCGGTTGGACACAATATTTTTTGTGAACAAAGGAAATTAAATAATTCCCTTTTCGATTTATCAGACTTTGGTGACCATTTGTAAATTGGGGTTCTTCTAAAAAATATAATCGGTCGATTACAATTGAATAAACGTTTTTGATAGAAGTTCTAATACCGCTGCGTCCGCTTCAGAAGTTATCGGACAATTGTAATTTTAGAAGAACATCACCTTTGTTTCACCTACAAGTAGGGACTTATACATTTTTTTTATTTGCTTTGGGGTGGCTTTCGTATCACGGCGGCCATGATAGGCCTATTGTGATCGCCACTTTTACGTTTCAGTCCCGAAGCCGTGGCGTTCATAGTTCGCCACTAACCCTTGCAGCTGCTAGGAACTTTAGGATTTTCTTCGGGGTGATGTCTTGCAGCTCGTCTGGGCTATGCAAATGCTTGCCCAGCCTTGACTTATACATAAAATAGATTTTAACTTATGAAAGTTCATTAAAATCCAATTATTTCCGGTTTCGTCGTTCTACATCAATATAAAGTCCCGCTGCCATCAGCCCCGTGGCATTAGTACATCGCGTGGTGCCACTACTCGCCAACAGATTAAAACTTCCCCTTTAAATTATAACAACGGTAAATCTTTCCACCCCGATCTTATCTAAATATTTCCTCCCGACCACTCATCCAGTATACTCTGATCCCACCACATAAACTTAATCTTACAGCTTATAGCTCTGCAAGAACTGGTGGATACGACCAACCGGTCATAGTAGAGCTTTTTGTTAGAGCTGCTCGTACAGAGTGAAAGTTTTTAATAAATTGGTAGCAATGTACGTTTGTAATCTAGTTTTTATTGACCCCTGGAAGCACGAAGTTTGTGCTGAGGCAGGGGTCTCGGGAATGGATCTGTGGAAGGCATAGATTAGGATAATGTGGATAGGTGATTTGTGGGACATTGGGCTGGAAGGGAGCGGTTGGGACGCGGCCTCCGACTCTCGAAGAAACCGATCTGAGGTGAACCTTGCAAACATAAAGGTCACCTGAAATCGCTGACAGAACTAATTTTTTACATAGTATGTAGATATGTATTTTCTTTTTGTAAAAAATTCGCACAATAAAACAATAAACTTTCGTCCATTTATCACTAAAACTTTTTCAGGAAGCCTTTAGAAGTTTAGATAAAAGTTAAGGAAATCTCAGAAAGATTCTGAAAAAGCGAAGCGACAGTAATTTTTCAATGATTGATGGAGCGCAACTTTTTGGCTCCGTAACTGTAACTTTGTAACTCGGTAACTGTGTAAGTTAGTAACTCAGTAAACAGGCGGCAGGCACGGGTCCGCACGGTGAGTGAGAGTCGATCCTTCTCTCAGTTACTGAGTACTAGGAACCTCCGTAATCCGTAACTTTCTTGTTTCTTTCAGTAACTTTTGAAGTGGTGTGTGGAATTTATTTGATATTTTCTACGAAAAGTCGCATTAATTTATAATGTGAGAACTTATGATAAAATTGTATTTTAGAATTATTTTTATTTCCCTTAGACCTTTAACAAAATCAAACATTTTGAAACTAAATACCTAATAAATACTCTTGAATAAATGGATTTCATTAATTTTCAATCGGAACAGTTCAGCTCTTTTATAGTATACATAACAGATTTTATTTCCTATCTCGTCGGAAATAGGTAACTAAAACCTTTAAATAATATAGATCACTAAATAAACTTACGAAATTCGTTTAACCTGCAATAACAAACTGAACCGACACGCTGAGCTAATGGCATAATTACGTAGTATCGATAACGACATTATTTCACGTAACGCGATGCTATAAATAATCTCACGTTAACGTTATCCAATCACGTAGCATAATTGCGTTACATTGACGTTGCGCCGGCGAGCTCTGCGCTGTCATTGGATATTCATTGACACTAAAGCTTTTATTGGTGAGAATAAACTTGTATTTTTCGGATTGATAGGAACACGTTATGATTTAAATATTAAACTTACATATTTTTTTATTTACGTTTTAATTGAAACAGCTCTTCTCGCTCAAGATAGTAACGACGTGTAGTGTAGGAAAAAAGGCTGAGTATATTTGCCTTGTTTCAGACCTGAAAGAAAAAAACTAGGTTTTCAAAAAAATAATAAAGCCAATATTTAATCAAATTTAAATATTTCAAAATCAGCGACTAAAACCAATTCCCGTCTAGATTTCACTATAAAAAGCGGAGAAGTAATTACGTTATGTCCTTTTTGGAGCGACAACGACGACAGGCGAAATTATAACGTGAACCGGCGACGTTGCCAACTCGCGGAGTACGTACCTACTACGTAACGAGTAATTAAAATATTCACTTATGCCACCAGACTGGACTCGGAATACATTATATTTCACGGGTAGGTATTTTAAACTTACGAATATTCTCGTGATTTTTCGTGTTGTAATTTATTTATTCTGCTGGTTTGTTGTGGTATAAGTTCCCTAGGTACTGTTTAAAGGGAATATTAATGAGTGGCCAATTCTGAGTGGTATGTTTGTGTCAATCCAGCGCCCTGTACCTGTTACTTATAAGTGGTTAGTACGCAGAATCAAGAGAATTACCAACTAGGTCGAAAGTAACTTGAAATCTCCCCTCACTCTCGACAGAATTCTCGGGAACCCTTTGAAACGCAAACGTCTGAGCAAAGCTAGAGTTCGCCAAAGCTGATGAAGCAAGGCAAAGCAAGGCCACCGGTTCCATCGCTGGCTGCGTTGGAAGGCGTGCGTTGACCCACGCGCGGAGCGATCGATGGGCCTGGAAGCCTGCCAAACTGTCGAATTGGCTCCTAGCCGCGTCTGCGGCCCTGGTACCGCGCAGCCCAATACTATTGAATTAAGTCCAATTTAAGTGATTTGGACCAGAAACTACATTTATCTGCCACAATTCTGCGTTGTTTCAGCCCAAATTTAGGATGTTCTTTCATGTAAATAGTTTATATATTTTGTACATACTTGTATATTGTCAATAAGTTTGTCATAAGTGTTGTGATAGGTATTGTTTTCTATAAAATTTTAACTTTTAAGTTGTAATTTCTTTAAAGATTTTAAATCGTCAATACGTATTTTTTAAATTTTTTATTATTATTTCTAGTTCGAATTGATGCCATCTGTGTGTGAATCATGCCCCGCTAACAAAAAACGTAAATTTCAAAAATCGCAATCCATATTTGGCTAACTACATAAGTAGCCTAGAGAATGAGCTTAATTTTGAACCAATTAATACTGGACGGCAATTTCAGAAGAAAGGTTTTTGTCAGTGGGGCTCGAATCACCACTGAGACGACTATTCAGAGTTTACTCTATAGTTAAACTACGATTACTACAGAGTACTGTGTTAACAACATAAATAACAACTAAACTACTGTACTAGCGCCATTGTATTCTATTGTTATTCATGAAATACCTGCTATTCGCAACAGTTATACAACAATATTGAATGGAATCTGCATGCACTCTCTCTTAGGAGTTACAAACTCACTTATAGGTATGTAAACTTGAGTCATCAAACTTTCTTGTGATTTTGAGTACGTGATCATTTGAGTGAATGTTTTGAATGGTAGCGAAACTGAATATTGAGACTCTATTCTGCTAGATTAATCGCTTCTCTATGACAATATCGACACAGAATGACACATTTTGGTTTTACCATTCGATGAAACAAAATAAAAAGTGTCAAGGTTGAAACCATTATCAATCTCTCCGCAAAAATAACACCGCGCGTACAATCTATAGTTCGTATCATTTGTGGATTCATCTACTAGACTTTATAACACTATGACTTGATTCTATGACGATGCCATTCTCATGGTGAAGCAAGATGAGGCCCCTGATTGGTTGTATACATGCAGTCAGCTGATTGGCTCTCAGTGACGCAATCCCGCCGCGTCACGTCCTCTCGTAAACACAGTGTAACGACAGCAGTAAAGCAACTTGTCGGATTAACGAGTTGGGGCACTGGAGCCGCTCCACTAGGCATCGCCTCTTGAGGCCGCTGTAAAAACTTTTACATTTCCTCCTATTTGTTGAGATGAGTCGGGCCTGATGGCATGTTTACACCTGCTTCTGGATATTCTCCTTCTACTTCTCTATAGCCGAGTGAAAGAAAATGAAAGGCCTTTTAATAAAATATATTTATTCCAAGTAATGCAAACTCGTAAAACCTACGAACGATGTTGTTACGCAAGACACCTTTAATTGAACAAGAACTAGAATTTGAGCGTCCCCAATGAGCGTCATAGCGCCCTGTCTTCTGGTTGACGCATCCAGCATCTACCTGCAGTCTTTCGCAGGTCGTCATCCCACCTGGTCGGAGGGCGTCCTACACTACGTTTGCCGCAGCCCAATATATTATGTATGTACGCATCTAATCCCTACATATCGCCCTACGTCTGTTCCGGCGGCGCGTGCCCGCAATACACCAATAAGCTCAATTAGTGCAGTCAAACGAACTAATTACCGTGCACTATCCGTGCGCCGCGCGCGCGTGCCGACACAGCCTTCCTATTATTGCAGTCATTTGCAGATAACTCTGCTCTATCGGAATTACTAAAGCTTTGACTTTGCTTCCCTTTGGAGTTAACATTTTGTTCACAAATTAAATCACAAACTACCAAATAACTCGTCTCTCTCTCAGTATCAAGGGGTTTGATTTAGTTACTGACCCAGTTACAGTCACCTAATTACAATTTATGAACGAATGTTCGGGATAAATGTATTATATCGTAATCATATCTGAAAGAACCAAATGCACAATGTTTACTTGTATGACTGTTCGTATCTAACCACACTAACACTTAGAAAACAAGCTAAGCATAACATTGTCTACCCTATGTATAGTTATTCGGCTGACTCGCTAATAACATCCCTTTACTACTAATCTTTCTGGTTTTCTTCGTGTTATTATTAAGCTTTCTTTGTAATATTATTTTCAGTTGGTAAATAAATCATGATAAAAATTGCAAATGATAATAATGATAGTCCCTTCAGTTGTTCCGTGATCAATGTGCTCCTGGCAAATCATGGTACATATCCCGTTTTAAATGACTTTAGTATTAATAACCATGATAGTTTCACAAGTTTTACAATCAAAGTAGGTTAATGGTTTACAATATTATTACTTCATTTTATTCAGGAGCAGGTACACAGATGTACATTATGTTTAAATAACGTATCACAGGCTTGTTCTAGTGCGGGGAACATCGCCGGTACTGATTGTATTTTGAAGGTCAATAAATTACGTTTATTTCCCTACCTTAGTCAGGTAATAACACGTTTGAATCCGCGGGACACACATATGTACTAACAACTGCCCCGCTGGTACTTGTTAGTATGTCTTGTTACCTGTGTTGTATAGTTATTATTAGCCATGATTAGTGGGCAGCTGATACCTGCCGTGTGTAATACACGTCGCGGCACATACGCTGGGTCTTAGAATTAGTGGAATGGGCTATTACCATCCCTAATACTCTCACCTTGCCTGTAATAATGAATTTTATTATTATACCGTCATCTTCTGCAAATAAAACAACAAATAAAACTAAGAAATTCGGCCGTTCGCAGGCATCCCGGGAAAATCGAGCGTGGGCGCCATTACGGCTAATAAAACCGAATACGAAGGAAACAAAGGCTCGGGAACAGCCGGAGGTCACCACGTCAACACAATGCGGCGGTGTACGCATAGAGTCGAGACTGTTTGCATCATGATTATCTGCAGCCGCATTTACCCACTGCTGGGCATAGGCCTCCCGACGCGACGTTGTGTGCCACCCATTATCATCGTCAGCCAATATTAGTCCACAGCTGGACATAGGCCTCCCCAATGAATACCACAGCGCCCTGCCTTCAGCTTGACGCATCCAGCATTTACCTGCGTTGTGTGGCACCCACCAGGGTTGATATAGAGTAGACAGAGGCCTACAAGCTTGTTACTTTTATCCCGCTAGGTAGACACGCATAGGGCGGGGTGGATATAAACAACTACATGTTTTTTGGACGTGTTGGGATGAACCGGCGGACCACCGTCCTCGCAGGAAATATGGACAGAACGTGCCCAGGGTACCGACCAGGACAATACGAACAGTAGGCAATGTGCTCACGGAATGACCTGCGATGGGTCGAGGAAGAGGATTAGATGCCATTATAATAATGGAACGCACTGAGCGCGTATTGTTATTAGGAGGGGCAATTAAACTAATTGGAAGATAGAATTTTAAAACAATGTCATTCGAAAATCTAATAAATAATGCTGGATAATCCACACACTGTCAAATCTATACAAGCTCTGCCTAGCTTGTAAGCAGAGCTTGTATAGATTTGACAAAGACATGCGTTTTGCTAAGGTTTTGGATGATGGAATGGCAATGCAGTAAATATAGTAAATAAAGTTGAGCAGATACTGAATCAAAGTCTTAGGTGCATGTTTCGTGTACACGCAGCATACTAAGGTAACGTCTAGGTAGGTACTTTAATTTAAAAACGGTAAAGGCAAGCGTTCCGGCTGGTTGACTGGCGATTACGTTCCGTTTTACGGTGTCGTAAAGAACACTCCATTTCACGCAGACCTGCTTCGGCCCGCGGAAGTGAAATGCAAACTCAGGCTGTCCCTTCTCTGGAGAAAGTTATTGTTAGCATTTTTGGGTGAAAATGATTAAAATTTATTTATTTATACAAAAGCTAAATTTATTACAACATAGGTAGCTTAAGTTTCTAAGATAAAACCGAGTTCGTTTTTTTTATTTAAGGACTAGGCATACTAGATTTATCGGCCACATTGTTACCTACGAGTGCCGTTGGCAATACGCTGCGATTGTGATCTAAAGACAGACAAAAAACACAGTAAAGTTAGATAATGGGCATTTATCTCATTTGATGTACAATGCCGAATCAATACTATTTATACCCATTTCATAAGTCTTCAGATGTCTTCACACACTGCAAGCTACAGGGACCAATTTTTTTCTCCCGTTAGACGTATCCATTATATCACGTGAAACGTAAACATAGGTGACCGAAAGAGGTTGTGTTGGTCTAAGATGACCTACTGAACTACTAGTGGGGCGGCACGGCGGCGGGGGGCGGGGCGGTAAATGTATGACTTATGGACTTCGGGAAATATTGCTAACGGTTAATGCGCTGTAAGGCTGGGTCAGACGGCTAGTTACGAAGTTAGATAACTTTCATGTGGAACAGAGAAGTTAATGCAAGCGAGGATTGGTAATAATAAAGCAAGTAGGCGTAAAAATCGAAGCCCATGAATGTCGTAAGTGTCGAATAGAGGAAACTACTAGAGTGAAGGCAGAAGCTTCCTTCTGGGCATTAACACCTCTACTGCGTTCACCGATCGGTCCACCAGGCGTGCGGTTTATGAACCTCCTTCTATTGGGCCTTGGTGGAGACATATTCAGCAGTACTTAAGTGATGAAAGTCAGCAGTTTAGCCATGATATAACAAACACTCATTTGATTTATTAATTTAAAATTTTTTTGCTTTAGACCTAGTTAACTTTAAAGTTCGCTCTAACCAACTTCCAGAAACATGTTGAAAATTATTTTGATGCGAGGAACTCATGTTACAGTATCCATCAAGGTGTCCGAGATACCTAAAATACCGAAGTGTTATAGAGGTAGATAAAAACATCAGATTAATATGAAATGTGAAGGATATTTTATAAATGAAACATTTTACAACTTTTAAACTGAGTCGTAGGCTATTTATTCTCAAAAAGCAAGTAATCTCAAGCTACAAACCTGCACCTTCGAACACAATCTGTCTTTCCACTACGACAGATCCAAAACGTACACATAACCTTAATTAAGGTGATCTTTCCAAAAATGATGAATATACAGAGGAAGATAGCGCGCACCTCTCATTAGAGCCACAGTCGGGTGCGGTCGGTAGGCTATGTGTTTAATTATCGGAGATTACGGCGCCCTTGATAAGGGTCCGAGGGCAGACGATGGACCGAGGAGAACCCTTCGGAGCCTTCACCTTAGATAGCACGAGGCTCGAATTGCATAGCGATCAAATTTAATGATTTACTGTGTGCTTACAGCTTCATACACTCTATCCAAGATATAAAGGAGCTGCAAGAACAGCTCCTTTATCGAGAACACTGTCTATTTCAAGTTTCACATAACACGCTGTGTCAAGAAAAGGTAACACCGACATGATGCCACTCGCCGCACGTGCGATCTGCGGCACGATTTGCATGCAATGCTTGTCAATTGATTTCGCTAACAATTCACGAACCATTTAGATTGATTCTCTTGACTTTATTGGATGTTTCATGTTGTACAAAATAAGAACGTTGGTGTTATTAACTAGATTATTTTACATATTTTAGAAAACGTCCGACGATTATTCCTTAAACTACGAGTAGACTTTTAGTAACGGGTTTTTTGTCCATTACATTCAAACTATTCTTATTAAAAGCCTAAGACTCAGGCTTTTAATAAGAATAGTTTGAATGTAATGGACAAAAAACCCGTTACTAAAAGTCTACTCGTAGTTTAAGGAATAATCGTCGGACGTTTTCTAAAATATGTAAAATAATCTAGTTAATAACACCAACGTTCTTATTTTGTACAACATGAAACATCCAATAAAGTCAAGAGAATCAATCTAAATGGTTCGTGAATTGTTAGCGAAATCAATTGACAAGCATTGCATGCAAATCGTGCCGCAGATCGCACGTGCGGCGAGTGGCATCATACATACATACATACATACATCGTCCACTCATACAATCTGCATGATGTCTGTCCGTTCAATGCACTTGATTAATTCCTATTGAATGAGTGCGTTTATGACGTCATCGCAGTTTACGCAGCGTGCGGTCGTGATTGAAAATGAATCGCCTCTGCTTTGCCGAGGAGTATTATACGAATATTGATGGGGTTTACACTATTGGCTAAATTTCACGAATAATTGTTAATTATGAATTCGATTAAAATGTATTTACTAATAATATTTATTGGCTGATTGCTGAGTGCGCGACCGCGACCGGTGATTACAGTGATTAACTAGGAACACGCTAACGTACTAACAAAGTTTTCTTCAAAACTATTAACTTTTAAATCCTTTCAATCCGTCAGTTAGTTTTAAAAGCTTTGTCTTGACCAGCAAAGTAATTTTAAAATTTAAAAAGTTTACTCGAGAGATATTTCTCCAACTATTTCTCATTGTGCCAAGAACAGAACAACAGACAAACTTTCATCTTCAAAGACAAAACAACTATCGAAGAGCAATTTGTGAAACGGAGTTCGAAGAAATATAAAAGGTCAAAGTTATGAAAAACCGCGCGACGATAAGTTGTCGTACATTTTCTTTCCAATGTTCAAAGTTTATAAACGATCGGTTATAAATTGACGCTATCTTTAGAACTTATGAATATTGAGGGATTATTTTTGTTCCACAGGAAGCTGGCCCTTCGTTCGTACGCTGATCATCGCTATCAATAATGAAGGACCCTGAGCTCATACTCCTTTATTCGCCGCAAGAGCGCAGGCAGAATTGGATACGTCAAGTTAGGAATTTAGGTTACAAAATAAATAGTTCTCATATTCAGTTTCAAAGCCATAACCGACTTATGAGCCAATCAAGGAACTACTACAACTTTTGCTTTAATCTTGTTGACCTTGTTTGTGTTTGAAGAACACACAACACTTCGTCCTTGAACGAGGACATCTTCAGAGTGAGAACGACTTATCTGACAATCACAATTTATTTGCGTATAGTCCATCCTACCTAATATTATAAACGCAAAAGTTTGTAAGTATGGATGTTTGTTACTCTTTCACGTAAAAACTACTGAATGGATTTTAATTAAACTTTACAATAATAATATATACATCAGAATAACACTTAGGCTATAATTTATAAAGATATATTGTATGTAATCCAAAATATCTATCACCACGCGGGTGAAACCGCGTGGCGCAGCTAGTGAATAATAAAAATAATAAATACCCGTGCGAAGCCGGGACGGTCCGCTAGTTAGTAATAAAATACTTGTTCTTGTAACGATTGTGTACCCTCTAGTAGACGTGGCACGTCACCACCGAATAGTGACATAGTTCGTGCGACAAGCTGCTCCCACTCCCGAACTATATAAAACTCGTGTTGTTTAACTATTCCAAGGTTAGGAACGTCGGGTACGTTGTCTTTCAGTAAGGTCTGCCCGGATTCTGGGAGATTATACATCTTATTTTATTTTCTTAGTCACTCTCGAGACGGCCTCTATGACACAGCGCGTGAAGGTTCACCTGAGATGCGTCATAGGTACGATTTCCAATACAGGACAAAATAATGTTTGTTTTATTTGCAATTATTTATTCCGGTGTACGTCTGTACAGATATATAGCTTTTATGCTAGCTAATAGCTTTTTGAGTAGTATATTACACTTAAGCTTTGCTTACTTCGGCGGTAGGGTAGTACTGACAGACCAGCAATACGAGTATATTTAAAACAAACGAAAATCAACTCTGAAACAACATGTTTCTTGAATATCCTTTCGTTACATAACACTACATTCGCAAATAAATAACAATATAACAGTTTGTTATTAAGGCATCATTTTAAAGTCACTTGCACAGTTCCTTGGGCTGAGGCGGTCGCGGCGTTAGAATCGACCACTCCGTCTCGGCCCGTGATTATCATGCGAGTCGAATAAATGAACCTACCAAAAGGGCAGCGCCTTATTTCAGTATATTCTTTACACTCCCTCTGCGATCACTCGGTGGGAGCAGACAAGTTCAGCGATGGACGTATGTGTGCTGAGTTAGGATGGTGATGATCACGTGTCCTATGACTGATATCATTAGAGTAGCTGTACAGAGTCCGGGCCCGATATTACATAGTTATTACAAAGTTATCGGCAATCAGCTGCGGGCTTCACCAGAACCCTATTACAGGCAAAGTTTTGATCGAGATCCATTTAGGTAGATATCGGAAACTTAATTAAAAACTGTGTACACAAGAACTTTTCATTACATCAGCGAAACTTTTTCAAAAGGTCCATAACAATGTACATTTAAATTATTTTTTTATACTCATTTATAAAAAGAAATTAAAATCATTTATACATATAAAACACTGTCTCAGATATCATTTACACACACACATTAATTCTTACTAACTATTTATGTATTAATGCTTTGCCAACCTTGGACATTTTAATAATAAAGACTCGTCCAAGGTACCTGTACCGTTAAGGTGTTTTCTCGTGAAGAAACCATTTTGGCTTCAGCATCAGTTTATTTCAATCACTATAGTGTATCACTGAATAATTATGCATAATTAAAGAGACACAAGTAACTGCATAAAATTACCTTGTACTCATCTCATCCGTGCTACGCCGTAGCAATCCCTACGTCGTAGCAACTGCTACGCCGTAGCAAGCAATCCATACGTCGTAGCAACCTCTACGCCGTAGCAATTGCTACGGCGTAGTAGCTCTACGAGGCAATTCACAATGTTTAATATTTCCTTGCAACACTTCCGTTTAGTTTCGTGCACTGTGTCACGAAGGCTTTAAATTTGACATGTCGATAGATTCTTATTCGTCACGCTATTTGTAAATGTCCTTCACTTATTATTAACTGCGATAAAAGGGACAATAGAAACATTATGTTATTAGTCGAATGAGTATTAACTTATTTAAAAGCACTCCTTTTATATTAAACTAGCTGTTGCCCACGGTTTCCGTTTCACCTGCGTTAAACTCGAATTTCACTTTATTATGTGATATTTTTACACCATTTTATTATTGGAGTTTTAGTATGGATCTATTACTTTTATGAAATTATAATTTAGCCTATGTTCACCGGGGATAGCGTAGCTTCCCAACGGTAGTGAAATAATTTTTCAAATCGGTCCAGTAGTTTCGGAGCCTATTCAATACAAACATATTATTAGTATATGTAGATAAAACAGCCGGGTGATTATGTAACTCGCGACCGGTTTGCGACAGGCGTAAATTAAGCAATCAGTGCTGTCAAACGTCAATTTTGGTTTCACCATACCGGTATAAACTTCTACGGAAAGTGGTCCAATTCCTGGCTAGTGTTCATTAACATTAGCTCAGTTGTTTTGTTGAGAAAAGATAACAGACAGACAGACAGGCATAATTACATACGTATTTATAATTTGAATGTGGATAGAACTGATCAAATAGGTCAAACCTTTATTGTAATACCCCTTCATGCTGCTTACAAGTAGAGTACACAAGTGGCTCCAAGACGCCATTAAAGCGAATGGTTCCGTACAAACAAACGGGCGACCTATAGCCCTATAATTCACAACTATGACGTCACACTTATAACCCTTCGCACGCCGTTATCAGCCGTACTTTGTGACAATAGAGCTTATTATTCACTGCGCTCATTATTATTACCACCCTTGAATGGAATTGTATGCCATTGAAAGCTTTAATTCGTATTAGTAGAGTTGATTTTAGATTGAGGTTGGTGTTTCTGTTATTCGTGTAGATTATTATTAAGGAAATGTAATTTAGCGCAACCGAAGGGAAATTGTATTCATATATTACAGTTGGTCTAACGTATTATTATTTTAAATTAAATTTGATCAGCCATTGTCAAGTATTACACTTGTGCAATTCCAATGAATATTGGCTGCATATTTTAAAGGAAATCATTCGAATAATATTCGCTCGTGAATGTACTCGTGCTCGTGAATGTACTCGTGCTCGTGAATGTACTCGTGCTCGTGAATGTACTCGTGCTCGTGAATGTACTCGTGCTCGTGTGTGTAGCTTCGAACAGTATTTTGGTTGTAGTGCCCTACAAATGATAATTATATCCGTCCATTATCGTAATATCATTCTAGTACAGTAAGTGAGTTACGCCTCGATGGTTCTGTTGAAGTCCGTAATGAACCAGTTTGAATAAAACAATTAAAATGAGACGTAAATGAGTTACGTGCCCGGAACGTTGATAGGAGCCTCATTTCATTTGAAATACATACTTCTAAATACCTACTTAACTTTACAGTACGGCTCTAGACATTTATTTCTAATGAGTACAACTTCTGTGGCCTTTGAGTTCCAAAAGCGGATTTGATTTTGTGGTAGATATTTGTATGATAATTTCAAGTGTTATATCCGTGTGTACCTTGTTTTATATACGTATCGTCTAAGGCCTATATAACAAGCTCTGTTTCAGTACTGTGTAGTCAGATCTAAGCTGAGTGGTACTCGGTATATTGTTATTTTATTTTATGAAGTGTCTCACAGCAGGGCAAATGAATTCCCCCCTTTTAACTTATTTATTCATTCATTCAAAAGAGATGATTTAATTTTAAAAACGAGTTGGAATAATTATTTCGATGTCCATAGACAACTTTTTATTATGGTATTATTATATTATCCCGGAGTGTCCCACTGCAGGGCTAAGGGCCTCCCCTCCTTCCCCTCATCTCGGTCCTCAGCAACTATTGTATGTATCTAATTTCAATAATATCTAAATGATGGTTTGATGTTGGATGACGGTTGTAACCGCACTAATCCAGTCAGTTAGCCATGTCGGGTCAACACGTCAATTATACGTCCCTGGACCGTACCTGTCTGGTGCGGTCCACGGGCCGCCAGGAGTCGAACACCCGATAATGTATTTTTTGTGCATTAGCTAGCAGGTGTTATCATCATCATCTGGCACACTATAGCTAGTCCACCGCTGGACAATATACCCCAAGTAATGAACGTCATAGTGTCTAGTCTAGCTGTCCGGTGTAGATGTGTGTTTACAAAATGTATTGTTTGATATCTGCTTACCCAGGTTGCAGCGTCTCAAAATAAGGTTTAACAGAAACTGATTTTATTCTGCTCAGCTTGGGACTAAATGATGCTGAGTGGATACAACCCTTCAGTTGGTCGTCCAGTGCTGGTCAGTGAGCTGGTGATCAATAGAAGGGTGAACATTAAATTGTAACATCCACTTTGTGGTAAGAGTACTGTTCAAACATTATTTACAGAAGATATAGACGGACAACGAGTAAGTATGTACCGGAAGGTTAAAACAAGTGGTGAAGGGGCCATTGTGACGATGAGTCGATTTGGTTTTGTCAGAATTTTGAACGTCCATAATTTTCAAAAATACCTAGGTGTTTTTTATAAAATAGTCAAAATAATAGTCTCACAAGGTGTGTAGGGTAAGGTCCTATGATAGGGTTATATATATATGTATGTTAGTACATCAGGTTCCACCTCGATGCCCGAGCTAATCCTCCTTGTTACTGTAATCTGGTTGTACGGCTATGAAGCTATAATCGTATGAGAGGTGATTTGTGGAATGAGGTTTGTAATGGAGGGTGTTATCTATGGCTGTTGGGAAGTGTTATTGGCCAATAATAACTTAATAACAGATGTTAGTGTGTATCATAATAACAGATGTTAGTGTGTATCATAATAACAGATGTTAGTATGAATCTCATTAAATCTCATGTTACTCAATTATACTTTAACGAGCATCTGCCCTCACATTTGCGCAACGTTTCCCTAGACGAGGGGGGTCAATGTCCTTTTCCAAGACATTATCTGCTCAGATTTTTAATAAAAAAAGACAGACAGAGATTTATTTTACATTAATTATACTTACTATTAGTAGCCGAGTGAACCGGATAAATTACGTCAGATTAAATACTATGTAGTACTTTGTTAAACGCAACACAAAGCTGGGAACCACAAGAGATTTAAAAGCATAATCTAGTCTAACTTCGACAGGATCATGAGTTTTTAAAATAATAATGCATCAAGTTATTGTTGGCTACAGTGTTTTACTCTCCAAATCACTTTCACAGATATCATTTTCACATTCTCTGTTTTCAGAATATTAAAGTTCGATTTAGGCTTCTCATTAAAATACGGTTTTAAACTTCAAAGAGCTAGGTCACAGCCCAGAATAACGGTAGTACCTACGTTACATAATTTTCAATGTATCCCAGCTAACTTCACCTTGGATAGTCCGGGCCAACTTCACGTGTAATCAAGTGCGGCAACTTCAAAGGGATCTCATGAAGCATAATTGATTTTGACGATGCTTCAGTACATAGGCTTACATATAGGTACATACGTTAGTAAGGGATGTAGGGAGACACGCGTCTAGGGCGTGGGCGCTCTACGGGGTAACTGGTATGTACGGCGCAGAGCCGACAGCGACATTTACAATTATGAATTCAGTCATGGAATGTTTCTCACAATTGAATTATTTTTACATTCAAAGAATACGTAGGTACTGTTTATTATTTATCCTTGCAATTATCGTAAATGCGATAGAAATCATTTTGACTTTGTATCTGTGTGTTAATTTTAGACGTCTTAATGGTTGAATGGATAACGAAAGGCAGGCAAATATTGTATCATAGTAAAAGACAAAACTAACTTTTGTGTCAATCATATTTTAAAAGGTACGAAGCCACGTGAAGACGCCCGTGCTCTACGCACAGGTCGGTAAATACATAAATACCATAGGAAGCGCAATAAATCAAAAAGGTTAAAATATAAAGCCACTATTAAAACACTAACGAGGCAAAACAACAACAACTCGGGCAACGGATGATATTTGAAAAGTGATTTAAATGCGAGCGCAGTTGGGAACACCGAAATAATCCGCGTCCATTAGCAGCTGCAGCGCTTTAAAGCGCTTAGCGCTGAGAGGTTCGCAACTTTGCAGATTTCATGGCAACAATAGAATATTACTATTAACCGCTGCACCTGCTCCAAACAAAGCTATTCTATCAAATATTGGGGCCGCTCGGGCGGAATAAGACCAACACACTTTCCAAACGTTTACAAATACAAATGTATTGATTCATAAAGTTGTCAGGTTTTCCGTTCTTGTCCAACTGTACTCTTACTGTACCTACCGACACTAGTTCCAAACGTTCCTTGTCCAACTGTACTCTTACTGTACCTACCGACACTAGTTCCAAACGTTCCTTGTCCAACTGTACTCTTACTGTACCTACCGACACTAGTTCCAAACGTTCCTTGTCCAACTGTACTCTTACTGTACCTACCGACACTAGTTCCAAACGTTCCTTGTCCAACTGTACTCTTACTGTACCTACCGACACTAGTTCCAAACGTTCCTTGTCCAACTGTACTCTTACTGTACCTACCGACACTAGTTCCAAACGTTCCTTGTCCAACTGTACTCTTACTGTACCTACCGACACTAGTTCCAAACGTTCCTTGTCCAACTGTACTCTTACTGTACCTACCGACACTAGTTCCAACTGTACTCTTACTGTACCTACCGACACTAGTTCCAAACGATAATACAATACTTTGAAATAATTGTTATCACGATAAATACTTTTAAAATGTAACAGTGCATTAATAATGTGTACAGACAAACCTAACAGGTATTCAGTTCAGTTCAGTTCTTTATTAATAAGAAGTATTTTTATATGTCAAACATAAAAGAGCCTTTATTCCTAAAATGCGCAGAAACAGTACTTTTCAAACCCGTTTATATCATGAACCACTTATCTTATAGTATATGTTATTTACTAATAATTTTAGGAAATTTTAGTGTCCAACGAGTTTGACTATAAAATATTTCGATTAATATAGTATGTACGCGTTCTATCAAGATAACTTGTGAGAGGTTTTCATAATTTCCCTTTCAGCATCAGTTTCGAAGCTCAAAATAATAGAAAATACTGACATATCTAATTAAGAAAAAAATATAACCTACTGATGAGATCCTTGGCTAAAAACTTACTTAGAAAGATGTTTGGTTTTGGTATCCTACTATGAGAAATTAAAATTCAAAAAATGTGAAATATTACGAATATTTCACATTTTTAAATGATGTTTTTACCGATATACCTTATTTAATTTAATATAATAATAGCCTACCAATAAAGTGGAGCATCTTTTTTAAAATCATACATTTAAAATTTTTATGATTTTGTTGCTATTATTTTTCTATAAATATTTAATGAGCGACGTGACCACACTCTAGAAAGCCTCGCGGCGGACTGATTTTCGCGCAGCGTTTTATAGTAGTTTTAAAATATTTATAGAAAAATAATAGCAACAAAATCATAAAAATTTTAAATGTATGATTTTAAAAAAGATGCTTCACTTTATTGGTAGGCTATTATTATATTAAATTAAATAAGGTATATCGGTAAAAACATCATTTAAAAATGTGAAATATTCGTAATATTTCACATTTTTTGAATTTTAATTTCTCATAGTAGGATACCAAAACCAAACATCTTTCTAAGTAAGTTTTTAGCCAAGGATCTCATCAGTAGGTTATATTTTTTTCTTAATTAGATATGTCAGTATTTTCTATTATTTTGAGCTTCGAAACTGATGCTGAAAGGGAAATTATGAAAACCTCTCACAAGTTATCTTGATAGAACGCGTACATACTATATTAATAGAAATATTTTATAGTCAAACTCGTTGGACACTAAAATTTCCTAAAATTATTAGTAAATAACATATACTATAAGATAAGTGGTTCATGATATAAACGGGTTTGAAAAGTACTGTTTCTGCGCATTTTAGGAATAAAGGCTCTTAAATAAATAAATAATACATAGGAAACAAAGAAAATACATTAAATACGAAATAACAAGAAAAATACAAAATAGTTCTAAATCTAAGTAGAGAATTTTTATAATAAATAATTATATAATTTCTTTGGTAATTTGACCAATAGTGAGTTATTCAATTCAAAGTTATAATAAATATGATAAGTGTGGATCAGCGACATTGGCGTCATCTAATTTGTCATTTAGTATTGTATAATATTACTTACTTGTACGTTATTGGCATGTTATGGTAATTATTCCTTCACAAATATTGTAACTACCAAAAAATAGAGTGTGCATGTGTCTGCACACGCACACACTTATGCACTATAACATGTTGCGCGCTCATGGCTTGTCTCCGTTGCTGGCCGTTTGCTCGAAAATTCGGCTAAGTAAGAGGACTTGACTTTGACTACCACTGTCCGTCTTTATGGTTCATGTAGGTCGAGTCAGTTTCAAGGTTGCCTGGAAGAGATCACTCTTTGCAATAACCCCTATGGGCCCTCGCGATTTTCATCTTGATTCTTGATCACTGTGAAGCAATAAAGCGTAGAAGTGAATCAGAAACTTTTACCTTGTAAGGTTGTAATAATGTATTTGAGTAAAACCACCAATATACCTAGTTATTTTTTATTTTATTTGAGTGTTTGTATCAAGAACTATCTGCATATTTATAGAAAAAAAACTGCAGCGGGGTCTCAACCCGTGTCGTAGAAACCCTTCAGATGAATAACGGAACATCACCAAATGCTAGATGCCCCAATCAGCGCGCTGGCCCATAACTTTTATCGAATTGCCCCAAATTAACAAGACCTTAACTTATGATTGTCTGCGGCCGACTTTACTGTGGGGCGCCGCTTGTAGTGCCTCTTATAGTGCCCGTAAATAGCCGGAATTGCCCCACTCGACCTCCGCACCGTACAATCAACCTTATCACTTACGATATACGACCTAGTTTACTAGCTATTGTTGCTGGGGCAGGAGGGCAAGTATGTCATTTGAATAAGGGCTTTATGAGTTGAGCTCTAAGGCGCAATATTGCGAGGAGCTGTATAGGTGTGATTTAGTGCTGTGCAATTATTGTTTACAGCGGTTAACCGGATATGAGTTATGAAGGGTTACGGCCATGCGAGGAGCCGAGAGGAAGCCAAGATCTATGCAAATTAGGGTTATATGGCTCCACAGCTAGGAACGCACTATCTGGGACCCTTGAGATTTACTGATTATTCTAATAAACTATCGAAAACCGTAGGCTTACCTTTGTCATTAGCTCGTACAGTGAGCTGGTTTTGTGCATTATAAGCAAAGAAACGGCAAATATACCTACCTACAACCCTCCGTCAAGAACAAGCAGTCAGACGAATTTGTTACTTCAATGTAGTTCATTTTCAAACCAAATATATATGACACGCGAAAAACAGTATTAGATAGCAACACTCGTAATTCATTATATTGAATTGAATTTAAAAATAGGTCTCGCCGCTACGTGCCACGCAAAATGAGACCTTTGACCACGAGACATACCTTACAATACTTGTCTAAAGCCATGTGTCTTGATAGCCAGCCTGACACGGACCTTCGTGGTATAAAGCCAGGAAGGGTGCAAGAGCGTGTGGAGGTCGTGACGTCACCGTCTCGGACCAGGCGCGGCTGGTCGCCTCGGTCAATACTTGAAGGACAAACAGACAATTAATACGGATATTTACCTTAGTATTCCAAGGGAGACGTTTCGCCATTTTTCTCTGCTATTGTATAACAATAGTAATATAGTAAATATTTATGTCATTTACGTCTGTAGGTCACGACGACCACGACTCGGTAAACGTAGTGTAGGATGCCCTCCGACCAGTTGGGATGACGACCTGCGAAAGACTGCCGGTAGATGCTGGTTGCGGTAGGCTGAAGACAGGGCGCTATGGCGCTCATTGGGGAGGCCTAAGTCCAGCAGTGGACTGATATAGGTTGATGATGATGATGTCTGTAAGTATGGCTCTTCGTTGAATGTAAATAATATTCAAAAGTCAGAAGCCAATAACTTCGTTTAGGCTTACAAAAGCACTTCGAAACTCGAATATCATAAGTACCCTTAATATTATTATATTGTACTGTGGTATATTATTAGTTGGCTTAACAATTTTAATGGTTAACTTAAATTAAGTAAATCAATTAAATTAAATAAATGAGTACGTAATGGCAACATACATACATACATACATACTATACAACGACGGACGTGACTTCGTGCCCTGAGTTTTAAATATAAAATATTTCAGTAAAACAAATTAAGAAGTATTTGTTAATTTCCAACACGAAAACATTTAAACAATACTTTGCAAAGCTTATCTCTACTTGGAAACTGAACAACAAATAAACTTTTATCTACAAAATAAGTTAAATTCGACTCAAAACGTTCGCAATTAGGTTCGTAATTGTCTAATCAAAGTAGAGCAAAGTAACCGGTTTAGCGCCTACAACAAGACTGTCTCCGCTCTACAGTACAGAGCTACCACACTCACAAGTTCCCTTTCGCAATGTTTATTTCGTTTACACTTCTTCCACTCATGAAAATCAAAAACACCTTATACTTGATAATCATTTATAGTACCTACCTAGGTATATTTGACTTGTCCTAGTGCTTATATTGTAAGCCTAAAGAAAAATACGATTTTAAATTTTTAAACTACAGGTAGTTTCAGTTATAGGCACTTAGAGAGCACTACATACATAATGTAATGTACTATTTTCAATCGATGCCTGCATATGCATCGATTCACAGAAGCTCAGAGTAAAAAAAAATGTGTTGCGCCCCCGTGCCTTGCAAAGCATGTTAAGCCGTTGGTCCTGCGCCTGACCTCTTTCCGGTCGCGTTGGTCTACCATCCCGTTAAACTTATGAGAGTAGACTTGTGTTTGTGCATACACACTGCTGCATTATAATAATGTCCTGCGCCCATGGGTGGTCTCCGAGACTGGCGGCCTGGTGCACGGTGTCACATTAAATATAGTGAAAAGTAAGAAACGTTGAGTAAGTCACTGAGTTCCAGTTACCGTTGGTTGGTCGCGCTGTGCTCGTGTTTATCAGAAAGGCTTGGATAAGTAGGTGTAGCAGTAAGTTAGGAACTTTACAATTCCTTTGAGTTCAGCTTTTGTTTGATAAGAATGTCTTTGAAAGGGGCTTAGTGTTGTTGAAGGTTTGTTTTACTTGTTGTAAGGGCGCGTGCCCAAGGGCGCCAGCGGGACCCTTTTACTGGTTCATTGGGTTCCGAACGTACTGTAAAGGCGTGCTTGTGAATCATGTGATACCTGCGAGGTCAAAAAACACCTTATTTCTTATTTAAAAATTTTTTTTTCACTTTGATTTGACATGTCTACGTGCTCAAAATCCTTTTGGTTATTTATTTTAATTTTGGTCTAATCGTAATCATTTCAATATTTTTCCAGAGAATGCAAGTATAATGTGTTTCTATGTGAGGCCCACGACACGAAATAAAACTATTACGTTTGTAGATAAGTAATATTACTTGGAAATCTTTTAGTGCGCGAGTTCATAAGCCCTAGATTCGTTTGTAAGTTTCTTGTTTCATAGCCCTACATTTATGTTAAATACGAGAGGTAGCTAAATTACGAGGTAACTGCTGAAAAGGTTTAAGAAGTACTGAACAAATGATTCCAAATGAAGCATTGGTTATACACGCTGTGAACGTGTTGATGTTGTGTTGTCCCTCGGTCGTTTAACATACTCTGGAAATGTATAATTTACTATTTATTTAATAAAGAACTTTTCAAATTGATTATTAATAAATTGAGTCCATGTATCAGACTCACACTTGACCGGCTCATAAAGTAAGCTAAGACATTTTATTATCAACCCCACACCATCATCATCCCTATATAAGTGAGCCGAATTACACTGGCCTAGCATCGTGTGTGACGGCGCGGCGCGGCGGCGCCTCGCGAGCTGCGCTGTGATTGATGATGATGATGATTCGTAGAGTGCTGTCGACAGAGCGTGACGTGACGTGACGTGACGCGGCGTGACGCGGCGTGACGCGGCGGGACAGGCGTGCGAGAGTGTGGAATGGCGAGGTTTTCAAATATGCACTGAAGCAGTGGGCTAAAAGCTTAATATATTGATGATTTAGTTTTCGTGACCTTGATTAAAAATTCCTATAAATAAATATATATTTTTTTAAATTTGATCCAGCTTACATCGTAACTAGATATCGTATATTGTGTTATTTCAATCGTCTTTCTCAAAATGACGTCACACACCCGGTACTGCCAGTGGGACCTAGCTACATGTTCAAAGTATGCATTTTATTTGAGTGCTCTCTTCGTTAGATCCCCAAGCGGATCACCCTGTGAACCTATGGGTAGGTTAGGTATAGACAAAGGAATGTAATAAGTTGGGTCCAACCAAGGTTGTCATTAGATCGTGCAGTAATGGACGGTGCGTGCCGGCGGCGGCGGCGAGCCGTCTGAGGATGTGTGACCTCGCAGTGGCGTTGCGGGCAACGCAGGAGGTTGCGGGTTCGATTCCCGCCTCGGAACAATGTTTGTCCTATCTAAAGATATTTTTCCGGCTGTTTCGTGTTTAAAAAGCTTATGCTAAATGGATGCTATGCACATATTGTCAAGCATTATTTATTTATTTATTTTGGGGATGGAGGTCAAATTGGATGGAAGATATCTAGCGATACACTTTCCGGTTTTATCGTTTAATTTTTCTAAGGATGGTTACTTGAGTGGAAGATCGGCGCTTTATTTAGTAATGTACTTAGACTGGCCACCGAGGTGCCATCGCTACGATATATTTACATTTTATTAAATATTATATTGGTTTATTTTGACCCGACTTCAAAATAAGGCTGAGGTTCTCAATTCGCTGGCCGTAAGTTTTAATTCGCTCTACATGAATCTATACCTCAGCCCTGCCTGAGGGCTAGAGCCTCGCGTGTCAACACACGTGTCTATTGACCCAGCCGTACCTATATATGTATGTACGTGTGTTGTCATCCACGGCCGTACGTGGTCCGAGACCCGGCGCGCGCCCCGGATCAGCCGGATTATCGGAATGGGATTACGGACATTGTTGGACTTGTTTGTTGGACGCGGCATCAACACAAATATACGTTTGGGCTGTTTGTGGGTTTGTTCTGATTGGATATTACATTTGACACGTTCGTTGCTGATCTGAACGCGATTACGCTAAATGGATGGATACGACGATGGGGAATGTTTCGTTTCCATTAAATTGCGACACACACAGTGCCACTCAAAGATAAAAAACGCGCAAAAATGAGGTCGGGTTTAAGGATTAAGCTCTTTCATTAGACACTTGCCTTAGGAATGGGCATGGCTTTTGCCATCGCCTAATGTTGTACTGTTTACTTATTACTCTTTACTTTTTATCAATATAAATAATCTCGATAACTATCTATAGTTTTGGTTCATAATCATATTCCATCCATTCAGTGAAATAAGACCGCTTCAGTGAAACCAATTATAATTACTTGCGAGTTGCCCAGAGTTAAAACACATGTTGTATTCACAATGATCAAAAACAGGATAATTTCACAATCCTTTTCGTGGCATGTTTCCGAAATCAAAATGCGTCACTCCACATAATATACGGATCTCGCGGACCAGCTCTATATCGAACTATTGCAAAATGTAAAAGAAAGCTTTTCCAATCGAAATCAAATGATATCTTCCTCTCCATAAATTGTCTGTCTACGTGCCGCCGTGCCACGGGCCGTGCTACGTGACGCTCCGTGGTATGCCATGGAAGGAGATAGGTCTCTGAAGGAATCATGAGATAGCCAGCTTTTCTTGTAAGTGATATTGAAATTCAGGAGAGTATTTGAGAGAAGTTCCAATAAATACTGATTTGTGAATTTTATTTCAGTTTAAGTCGATGTTAAGAGCGTTTATTCCTAAAATGCGCAGAAACAGTACTTTTCAAACCCGTTTATATCATGAACCACTTATCTTTAATATTAGTTAAATTAATATTAGTACTCTCACAAGTTATCTTGATAGAACGCGTACATAATATATTAATCGAAATATTTTATAGTCAAACTATTCGGACACTAAAATTTCCTAAAATTATTAGTAAATAATATATACTATAAGATAAGTGGTTCATGATATAAACGGGTTTGAAAAGTACTGTTTCCGCGCATTTTAGGAATAAACGCTCTTAACTCTAAACTGGTCGGTACACAACTAGCTCATTGCCTATTATGATTATTATGTATGTAGGTAGATACTGTTATTAGACTCAATGTTTATTTTAAACGATATATGTGAGTGACAAGTTGCATCTTGCACCAAACTTAACCGAACTTGTAGTTGCAGTGGCTTTCTACAAACACAAAGACGAAGCATCGCATTGTCCATTCATTTTTATCATCATTTTGATTCAATTATCTTCAAACATCAAAGTGCTTTATTTTCTTTAGACCTTAAAAGACTCTGGACACGTCACACATTTCAGATTACATTATTAAAACTAGGAAATAAAGTGATCACTTTGATTTTTTATTCACTTCAAGCTTTTTGAGGTAAAGTAAATCTTTGAGTAGATGGCAGCACCACGACTAAACACTAAAGTGTACAAAACCAATTGTGCGGTTAGTATGTACCTACTCGGAAGTACAACTGCAGACATCGGGAAGCGAGTCACGACCCCCTCCCCCCACAGACCCCGACCCCCCAAACAGTGACGTCACCGACTTTGCATACGAAAGAGTGATTGTGATAGCGCGCACTCGTGTTCCATCATTTATTCTCGCTAGAACTTTAACATTTTCGCGAAGAAGCTATTGGATTGTTTTATTATACATTTTTATGTGAAAAGTCCGGATTACTGAAGTTGGATTGGCCTCGGGCGGCCCCTTCGCTCCTCTAATGACGTATTTATCTTGTGTTTCTTTTTACAGTTCAAAATCATTTATTTCCATTTATCCGTACTATGGTACAGTTGGATAATACTATCGAGTACGCGTAGTTGAATCATATAAAATGCTACCTTCATTTTCTAATACATGTAAATGTTTTTGTTTACTTATGTATTAGAAAACTTTCTCTTGTTTAGTGTCGCAGGTAATTCTCTGTTATATTCATTTCGTTATTTGTTTCAGGTAATAAAAGACTTCAACGCAGTTCCATCGACAAGGTACATGTACGCAACCAGTTGCATAATCCGTCTATACCAGTACTGATTGCAACCATACCCTCCGGGCTCACTCACTGGGTGACTTAATAATGATAGTCACAGTATGTACCCACTCAGGGCGTTGCAGTGATTTCGGAGCTTAGTACAGACTTTCGAACTTTGCCGACTTTTGCAGTTTTCAATACAGGTAATAGCTGAGTGCCGACTTTAGAAAAATTCTATGGAATTAATCGCTCTTCGAAGACTTTAAATAGTTTTTTGTATTTTATGAGGAGGTACTTTATCGCATTACGTATATGACGGTGGTACAATAGAGTTTAAAATGTTGAGTTCAAATGCCGCGCAGTTACTTCAGTTTTATCAGCGGAAGACTGGCCACGTAACATTATCACTGCATACACTATACGTCTACAACAGGAAGGTTTGCTATACTTACTCTGTGTTATCATGTCATCCTGGTACTTTCCCACAGAATAACAGAAAGATAAATTATTATTATTTAAAAATTTATTGCACTACAAAAGGCAGGCTTAATGCCGAAGCATTTTCTACCAGCTACATGTTTTTACAGAGAGTTGGCGTGCTAACATTATAGATAGTTTCAGAGATATCATATATTATTTATCTGAATTTATTATATTCAGATAAACGTTTAAATCCACAAAATGCACATGCAAAGTCAAGAGCAGAAACTACTATTATTATTTCGTTAACTCCATTATAACCAATAGACAAATCCCCGGAAGTAGCCAGTATGACCACGTACTAAGTTCCATTGACCGAGTATTCCCGGCGGCCTAGTGGTGCTCGGAGCCATAACAGCAGATGATCCCAGTGCGACTCGTTCCTGAGAGTATCCCCAAATAGTTATTGAGTGGTGTGGGGCCAGGGGGTGGCTGAGGCTGCAACAGTTTAGCAGCAAGGCAGTGTTCGGCTTACAAGCATGCTAAGATGAATCATTATTTATGTCGGTGGTGGGTCGGTAGTGGCAGTTCTTGTGTCTAGCTCAATTCTATATCTTTAATAGCGGGATCACCAGTCAGTGACCGACTTAGTAACAAATTACCACAAAAGTAAGAATGACTGCCTCAATGAATGTACTTAGCTCAGTGTCATTATTTAATTAATTTAAGTCTGTTTTATTTGGAGGACAAAATATCTTAAACACTTAACAATAAACTTATTTATTATTTTACATTTCAAGAAACCCCACATGTGAATGAATGCCTTAAGAATGTTTGCTTGCTGACGACAAGTGCATAAACTTTATCAAACTAACATTGAATATAGAATTGTAATTTTTTTTTTAAAGTTATTTATATAACCTAATCAATAAATGCATCGCCAGTTTAAAATATGACTACGACCCTGCTTTTTTCCCCTGTCCACAGTAAGTTCACCCGTCTTGCTGGCTCTACTATAGATACCTCTGCCAGTCCTACCATTTGGCCCACTTCCTCATTGGACCAACTCCCTTTACAACTCCACTGTATTTGCGGCTTAAGTTTTTGTAGCTCTTAAGTTACTTTTAAGTTAGATTACTTTTATCTTTTATTCCCTTTGTTTAATTAGGTTGGTTTAGCGCTGCGCTGGGCTTCTGCTAAATTATTTTTGTTTTAATGTGTTCTTGTCGTTAAATTAACTTCACCATTAACTTTGCCATAATGTAATTTAGTAATTTAGATTGTATTGCAAAAATATTTTTCTAAATCTTAAACACAGATCAGGTAAATACCCATTCCAAATTGTGTACATACTTTATGATAAAAATACTTATCAAAACGATGTGTAACAAAACTTTCCAGAGCAACTTTCATTTTCTCCTGAATATTTATTTACGTAAATATTGTCTCTCAGTCGGGTGGAAAATAAACAGTATTTTTCTTACAAAAATCAAGTCAACAAGCTTATAGACCCGCGGGCTGTTTATTTATATAGAATCCGTCCTGTAGCCGCCGTCTGTACGTAAATACTGGCTAGAAATAACCTCTTGCTAGCTTCATTATACCTTCGATGTATAACAATAATGTATATTAGACCAGCTTCTGCCCGCGGTTTCGTTCGCCTTTTTCCGAGATAAAAACCCTAAAACATAAATTTTAATCCAAGTCTAGAACTTCACTTGTGCAATATTTCAGCTTTGGCTTGAAGTAGTAACAAATATGACGTTTATTTCGCATTATTATTAGATCCTCGTACTAGTGTTGAGGCCTGCCCAAACCTACTAAACCCAAGTAATATTACCTGATCTAAACGAAGTATTTGTTATCCAGATCGGTATGCGGTATTCTTAGTGTCACTAAAATACTAGACGGAGTACCGCGGACCACGCAAAATCCGAGCGAGACTTACCGCTACCGGTCTGGGTAGCGAATACCGCGATCTAAACTGGCTTCTATCCGTCCTACAAGTAATTGAGTTCGATACTGGTGGAACAATGTAACCCGAGCTTCCTACACTCACCGACTACCTCCGCGTCTACAAGTAAACGGTCACCGAGCTTGGGGCCTTTATTTAGGTCTCTTACGTCAGCCTTACGGGAAATGGCCAGGTATTTATATACATTTGTATTTCATTTGACCGCATTAATCGGGGTTAAATCTTCATCATAAGCTTGATCGAACTCACAAGCCCGCAGCCCCGTCAGCCTCAAGCCCGGCTAATCATCCACTACGCCACCGACGTCGCATCGTCGTTCGCCTTTTTAAAGAGCACTCAGAACCTTTTCCAGCCCTCACGCAAAAATGCCTTCAATTTTCCAATTTCACGCGCGTTTTGGGTTTTCGACTTTTCCAATTTAGCTAAGAAAGTTTCCGACACCTGCCCAAGGCCGCGTCAGGCGTGTATGTGTGGGATGTGTGTGTCCCCAGCTCGCGGGGAACGGGCGGGGACGTCGTTTCCTGCGGGGAAAGGGATGATGATACTTATTCTAAAATCACGTTTGCTGCGGGATTCCTCGGAGGACCCCCTCCGGACTATCTGCAGGAAATTGCGTTAAAGTATTTTGGGAGGAGGAGATATCCTCACTTCTGAGCCGCGCTCGCTCATGGATTGTAAATGTACATATTTCAGAACGCAAGCTTTTATCTTCTCGCAAGCTATTATTAAAATTGTGCAAATAAAGCGTTGTTACGAATATATTGTATTTTATTTATTTTTAGATAATAAAAGCCAAAGCATAAAATTAAATTAATAGAATAGTAGATTGTTTTACAAGGGGCTAAACCATCCCATTATATACGAGGTTGTTATACTCGAGGATGACAAGACCGAGTTATAATGGGTGGTTTTGGCCCGAGTAAAACACTCTACTTTTCACTTCGATTGCGAGAAAATAAAACTCGAGTTTTAGGCCCGCTAAGCTACACTATTATGATACACTTTTTGAGCAAGAGAAGTGAAAAATAAAAAATTTGATTAAAATTAAATTACATTAGGTACTTAAAATTATAAATAGATTGGAGTAGAACAAATAAGATTAATAAGTAGAGATCATTTATAAGATGATACTTATATTACTATTATTTGAAACTGAATCAGCATTCTCGTATTGCAAGAAAAGCTTTCCTCTCCTGATCCCGCGACGCGAGGCGTGAGCTAAGTGTTTGAGGGTTTCCGTGTGGTTGGCGGACATTCTTTATTACCTCGAACCAAACGAAGCTCGAAACGGCGACGGCGATTTCTGTGAATTAAAACAGTCATCTTAGGAGTCTAGTTTTTTATACTTTTCAATAAGTGAGTCGTTCCTCTTCATAACATGTACATTCAGATAGGTACCCTGTCTTGATTATAAGTAGGTACATACTGAGATATCTTGACACATCTCCTATAACTAAAGAGTCCAAGAAGAAAAAAACTCCTATAGTTTAGCAAACATTACAATTAAAAAGCACGAAAGGAGTTTTCACACCAAAATTGCCGATCGGCGGCGGCGGCGACCGGCCGTTACGAAATCCTGGCGGCTTCACTAGTTGATAAAACACACTCAGCAACTTTGATGTACATAGGCTTTCAAACGGTACCCTATTATGTTTGGAAACTTCAGAAAGGTCCCATCTCGACGAATATGCCCAACATATTAAAATTCTGAGCACTGTATTCCCGGGCCCCAAGTATTTGTATTCATCCCAGCGCCAGAGCCGTTTGCAATACAATCCACTAGTTCTTTGACAGAACACCACAATAGAGGTTGGTGTGAATAAATGAATGAACGAAAGACCGGCGGAGTGAATGGGTTCAGGCATGTTCTAAATTAAGTATTTTTGTGTGATGAATGGAAACCATCTTTATTGTTTTATTTATTTAGTGTTCTGTAGTACGGACCTTCCGTCTACTACACTTGCGTAAAAGAAAGCATTAGCTAAATCTATTTCCTCATAACAATTTCATAATCTTTACATATTATAATTTTATCTGAAAATTCTTTACATAGGAACATGCGGACTGTAATTAATATAATAACACATGCCATACAAAATACATACTAAAAACATTTACACACTTAACAGCTTGATATCCTGCAGGCTTTAATATCTTGAAACTTCAAGCGTTTCACCTACACTTCTTTGAACGTTTTGTTTATTAATATTTCGTTGACGGTGGAGGTTTTACATTGTAGAGCATTTGTCATAGTTTGTTGGCCTGGAAACACTAAACTTGTATCTTGCATGATAGTGCTGAGTTTCTGTCCTCTTAGTATACGTTTGTATAGAGGGCAGGAGAAGGGACTGTATTCTGTGTAAGCCCTCTATCAAATAAATGTATTCTATTATATTCTTGTATTATAAATCAGTTGATAGTTAATAGTTAACTGTACGTATAGTTATTCTAAGGTTAAATAACTATTCGGAATTGTACAATCTCGGCTCCAATTACAAGTTTAAAATCACAGAATGGTTCGCGTCGAGCGAAGGTGTCGCGATATTAATGAAATCAAACCAAAGGGAAATTCAGATCAACTCTACTGTGTAAACTGATAAGACTCCATTAGAGTAAAGAAAGAAGATTTAAGATGTTTATTTGCCAGAATATATGTAACAATGGTCTATATAATGGCCAGCAGTGGACTAACATAGGTTGATGATGATGGTGATGTAGGTCTTAAATTATATAGTACGTGCAGGTATGTTCTACCTAACATAGGCATGTAAATATAAGAATGCGACCCTTCGAGTGTCAAAAAGCTTTTACCTATCAAGCTTCTACAAAAACTGGCGACTACAATATTTCCATAAAATCCGGCCACATTGTAGTTAACGCCTCTCTCCAATGTATTTTTATGTATAATTTTATCTCCGCGACAGTGCTTTTACTTCAGCAGCATTATCTCGCTGACGGATTCTGTACCGACATCTTGGAAATTGTAGACATCTTACCAGATAAACCATTTTGTTAAACCGGTTTATTCCGGATAGGAAGTCTTTATACCGATTTCTGCACCTTGAGACGAGAAGAACGTCTGAGAAGTTTATTTGGACCTTACTGCAGTTAGTAAATCTATTGTCTATGGAAGATTAGTTATTTTACTTGGCTCAGCGTTGGCCTTATCCAATTTTCTGAGACTAATATCCAATACTTTCCTTTGATCTTATTTAGAAGGAAGCCTTCTGGGACGCTCATTTTCTTTTATTAATTATTCGTAATAGATGTTGTATATCAGGCAAGTGAATAATTTAACTTTGTAAAAGTTTCGAACTTTTAAATAGTGTAATTATTTATTGCCTTCGTACATACTCTCGTCAGGTCCATGGGGACATCACGGATCTGTTTCTTGATGGAACAATTGAGTTTATTAATTCTGATTAAAGTTTCAGTTTCAGTTTATTTATTCAAAAACGATTTACATTGTCTATGAATTAATACTAATAGCTACAAATAATCTAAACACATTCTAAATAGAATAATATTTCTAAATAAAGTTATTTCCTTCAAATAAATATTTAAAATAGTATCAATAAGGTTCATTTTCCTGTGATGTCTCGATCAGCTGTTTCCCCAGACGACCGCAGCAGCAGTAAGTCCGCCGAGTGTCTGCTCAGTCTCAGGACGAGTGGCTCCAGTCTTGTGGACCTTGCAGATCTGTTCTAAGCAGATCATGCTCCGATGGGTGTACGCCTTTACCAGGATCCTGCACTCTTAAAGGCACTATGCTTTCAAAACTCAGAACGCTTTATTTTATTGAGACCCTCCATATCATAAGGGTCACTAGGAAATTAAGTTGGTACATTTAATGTTTTATATAAGTAATAAACAAGTAAATAAAGAGCCACCATGTTAGATTTCGAGTTGGAGCATAACCAGTCCCAAGCTCATTATCAATTAGACTAGATAATCTGATATATGTACTCGTATAGCAAGCCTTTTCACGATGACCTTTCTATGATTATTGTCGAAGTTTTCGTTTCCCTTAGAACATCCAAGTCTTGTGTTCCTAAAACAACTGGAGGCATAAATTTAGCAGGTAACTTGAAAACTTCGCAAACAATGAACCAAGGAGTTCATTTGTATGCTAATACCTACTTCCTTCATTATTAATAAAAAAAACTTTACTTATCTGTTAGTTCATCTCGTCCCTACGAGCGCAGACAAGTATTCCCCAGCTAGCTGTGACACGCGGTTTCACTTACTCCATTCTATTTACATAACAATGTGCTTTACTTTCTCGCTAGTTTTATTTTTATTTGGTGCGAGGGAATAACTTGGATTAATATTAAAAGATTATTTTTAAAATATTCATAGAAATATAAAATATAAATGGGAAAATGGATTGGTAACTTGAGAATAATAATAGTTTCATCCAGAAAGATGAAATGAATAATAAATTATTTATTGCATAAAAAATATCTTTTCACCGAAGTACTTCCATTTTATAATTTTACCTAATGTGGTGGCATTTTCATTTTCGGTAATACTGAAATGAAAATGAAAGTGCCCTTTATAATAAAAACGCATGATTATAATTAGGTACTTAGAAAGAACAATCACATCAACAATGAAAAGGTGTTGTCTAAATGCATAAAACTAATTATAAGAGCAACCAATAGAACATGATTAGTGTTTATGTGGTCAGGTTTCCTCGTCAGCCCACTCGGCAGGCGGGCTGGTGCCGCAGTAGATGTGTAACAATTCACAGAACGAAATTGCTACCTTTCTTAAGATATGTTCCCTTAGTCGGCTCTTATGTTACGATATCCACTAGTCGGATTGGGGGGTTGATTCTCACGCCCGCGACCGCGGCGTCGTCGTCGCGTCGTCGTCGGCAGGTTAACCACGAAAGAGATGTATGTTTTATAATGTAGCAGGTATTAAAAATGATTTATAAAACAAAACATGTTCTATCTGAAAATGTTATTCAATATCAGTAGCATCAATCAAAAACTTATTCTCTTGAAACTCTCAGACGATGATATTATTATTCAAGCAGTGTAGCCGCTCTACAGCGAATCCGGAGTTTTTCCATCAAGAACATGAAACCATGTTTATGTATTTAAATGATGTTTTTATGTTTTCGTATAAAATGCGCGGAGATAACTCGCGCTCGAGTTTTGATGAATACACGATTATTGTTCCCTGGTAAATAATATAAACAGCGTCGTCCTTCTGAGAACTATGGCCAATGAAGCCAGTAGCTTACATTTACTTTATTTTATAGCTCAGTTTTTAGAAACAAGTAGAGTTAGTTGTTAGAACGTTTCAAAGAGCTCCCTTTGTTTCATTAAGACGCTGAGTTAAAATAAAAGGTAATTCTGAAACTATTAGAGCTGACAGTTTGTATACGTGGCTACTTACGTTGTTTTGCGAGTGGCTTAACCCTAGACGGGATGTTACCAGGCTTGCACTGCCTGGTATGAAAATAAATTTACTTGCGCCCGGTATAATTACATTTAATAGATAGGTATTTAGATGTTTTAATATACACACAGAACACTTGGAACAACCAGTACAAATACGAGTATATGCAGATCGTACAATAATTTTTCCCAGGGCGGGAATAGAACCCGTACCTCATGTGTCGCTGGAGGACCTTCGCCCTCTGCGCCACATACGTCTTTATGTATATTCGCTTGACAAAATGCTGACTGATATTAAAATTATATTATTTTCGAATCAAGCAGTAAACATTTTATTTCAAAGTCACTCAAATGCAAAATGGTCACTCCCAACAAACTAGCAGCGTAATGAGTTCCGGCAGAGTACAGGGACAGAACGGCAGCGCAACTGCGGCCAACTATTGTAATATGCAACTTTTCTGGACGCCATTTTATTGCGGGCAACTTCGCGCTTGTTATGTTGTTAGAGTTCAGGGTGCAATTGTAATGGGAGAATTGTACAGAAGTTGAAAAACATAAATGCGAAAGTTATTCTGCTCGACGGTCTGTTATGTACTTTTTAACGACTGGACATATATTCATGGAATTTGCCATTGCGATAAATTGTTTTTAGGTGTTCTGGGAACTCAGGGTTAAGTAAAGGCAAAGCCACAGACCAAAAATAGCATTGAAACTAAAACAAAATGTTTCAGAAATAGGCGAAAGGATACCAATGAGTGCACGTCTACGAAAAACGTTGTTACACAATAGAATTACCTATTTAAATTTCTACGTAATCCTTCACGTAGAAACTGACTTAGTAACTTGAAAATGATGTCACCGTAACAATATGATCCGATTAATATCCGCCATCAATGTCATAATTAAACTTTTACCGCAGCATTATAATGAAAGGCCGATATGACGCGCGCCGTCAGCGGAGCGACACAATGGGATCACAGCTAAGTCGACGACGGCATTTTCATTATTTTCCCGCCATTTTTAATACCTTCATAAGTCAGAGACATTGCGCCTACTTATTATTACGACGTTACGACAACGCGGGGAGCAAGTTTCGTAATGTAATGGGGAGTTAGACTCGTAACAAACATGCAAAATGGCAGACGTCTATTGAGGTAAAGTTGTGCTCAAGAATATTTCAAAGGATGTGTTTCTAAAGGTGTTCCTCTCTTTGTCAAAATTATTTATCTATATCAATTTCATATTTGAGCTCATGAGGTGAGTTGAGTACCTATCTAACCTTTTTTGAAAAATATCGTTATTAACAAAGAAAATTACAATAGAAACAAACAACAACAGTAACTAATATTAACAGTTGACTAAGTTTTCTTTTTGTATATACAAATTTAATGATTAACACAGAACATTATTAAAATAAAATTATTTTACGTTAATGATAAACTGATACAACTTTCTAGCTATTATAGACTAGTTACTATTATTATAACTGAAAATTGATGCGCCTTTACAGGATACATTTCTATATTTCTAATCTATACCTAAGCTAAAATTATATAAAAATGTATGTGTTTGCAATAAATGAATATGAATACTAAAATACAGAACCAGCTACTTGCGCGTAGCGTTACATTGTGGACGGTGAAGGTTGCGGTACTTAATGTCAACTTTACTTTGTGTCATCTCCCTTGAACGCGGAAGAGGGCGCGACCGAATTTCAAACAGAAAATATTCGATAAATAAGATTATGGGATTTAGACCTTAATCCAATGGGATAAGGATCAAAGTATGAAGATGATGACAAATACCTACTGCACAGATTTTTATATATCAAAAGGAAAATTATAAAATGTACAGTTTACGAGAAAACCTGCTACTAGTGAACGTTCTTCACTCGTATAAGGCAAGTATAGGAGTTTTTGAAATGTCCGTGCGGCGTAAGAATCGACCCCTCCACTCAGCCCGTAGATGACGTAAGAGCCCAGTAACGAAGAGATCCGACCTAGGTAAGGGTTCCTGGGGTCTAAGAGGTCTCTCCTCCGTGTACAAGACCGCCAAATTATCACTTATTTTGTATTTTTTTATGTTATCTTTTATTTTTAAGTGTGCAATAAAATAATTACGTGACGTAACGCGCTGGGATAGCAAGGGAGGCCTTCCCCAGTGCGTCTGCGAAGCGAGCTGATCATGACATAATCCCCTTTGTTTGGGGAGGTAAGTCCAGCAGTGGGCGTGTGTAGGATGTCGAGTTTCTGAAATTGGTCAATCTTCAGCAACTTTTGTCCAAGCCAATAACTACCTAAATGTATTTATTTATTAGATTGTGCAGCTCCGAGTATTAGTCTGAATAGTAATTAAACCGAATCGCCGTTGATTTAGTGAATAATTGGAAGCAACGTTGTTAGTTATGTACCTGTTTGATGAATAGTAACCACACAGGAACTAATCAGGCATGCGCATTTAATTACAACTCGTCTGGTATATGTATATTTAGTATAGTTGGAATAATTATGTTTCTCGTAGATACTTCGGTTAGTGCAATGTCGTTCAATGAAGCTTATTCCAGTTTTCCCCCTTGACAAATCCCCTATGAGGAGGAACATTGGAATAAAAAAATATGATATCCAGTTTTCTTTCCTCACCGTTTTTCAAATTCCATTTTCACCCTAAGAAAATTTGCCCAAGGCGGACAAATGGAATTAAATTCCCGGTCATAAGTTACAAGTCAATTTATGTAATAAAGAAATATTTAAAAACTAGGCAGTCGAAGACAACCGGTTAAAACCCCCACCAGAGTCACCCGACGCCGAGCGAACCAGCAGACCTAGCCAACATTCGCTATGAACACCACGTGACATATCTAAGGCATATGTCAAATCCATACATTTTTGGATTTTTCTACAATCGCTTTCGCTAATAGCTTCTTACATTGCCCAGGCCCACTAGGCTCCGTTCGCGACACGTAACACATAGGCCCACCGACCGATATAAACGCATTCTTATCCACGAATACAACTCCTCTTTACAATCAAACATTAAGAGCCGACATCCGAAGCAGCGAAACAGCTGTTCACAGCGGTGAGTCATTTTAAGTGATACCTACACATCTACATATATTCTAAATTATCTGCTACCTTATTTTTGTTTACTGTTTATTGTTTACTGTGTATTAGATAAGTTAGTATGTTTTTTAAAATTAGTATCTTGTTAATCCAATAGGACCGCCATGTAATTAATTATAAAGGTCCTTACAATAAATATGATTAAAAAAAAAAAACCAAACATTATACAAACAAAAGCGTACAATCATTAAAACTAGACTAACACTAAATAGTTCCACAATATGATACGATAGGACTGTGTCCCTAAATACGTTCAAATAGACATGTTCAAAGCAGTTCTATATGAAGCAAATACTACGAAATGAATTTAAAAGTAAATAATTATAAAATATGTAAGCATATGTACATTATTTTTAAATTACAAGATTAGATTCTTTGTTCATAGTTTTTCATTTATATGGACCAAAAATGCCGGTTCAAAATTCCGTCAAAGAACAGCATGAACACCGAAAAGCCTTTCAGTAATCCTAAAAGCCACGAATATCTACAAAAACAGTAAAAAAATACTGAACAATCCTACAAATACTGGCAACACACACAACTTCAAAGGTAAATTCAAAAGCTTTTGTACATCGACCGGTATTCCCAGATATCGTTTTATCTCCCGTAAATAAACAAACTCCGACATTTCTGTGCAACGAAATATTGACAGAGCTTCCGCGTGGAACAAACGCACACGTAACACACGAAAACAAACTACACGTACGTTCTAGAACACCGGAGTAGGCAACACTTTTTCATACAAACGTAATAAAGCTAACAAAGCTAATCAACTGAGCACCACGCTACACTGCGCATACTGACAACAGTATTTATAAATATTTAATTATTAAATCGGCAATCGATAATAATGAAAAGCAATGTAAATGAAGCTGATTCCTTGTTTATTATTTTTCATAAAAGTGGCTATGATATGAATTATAAGTAAGTAGGTGCTGTGGAAGGTAAACCCAGGCTCCAGCTCCATTGTTAATGTTGCAAGAGAATTACCAATCGTTTGTAACTCAAGCCACTTTTAAAAACTCAAATATAGTTTGATTTGATTAATTTATCCATCGTATGTAAATATTATTGGGAAGGCATATTCGATATCCTTAATTCCAGTAGTGGAATAAAATAAATAATACTGGTCAATCCACACAGCATCATCTAGCGCCAATACATGAGCTTGTGTTATGGGTACTAGTACTAGTGATCGTACACACAAATTGTCCCGAGGCGGAAATCGAATTCGCAACCTCCTGCGTCGCAGCGGACCTTCGACCATCAATATATTCCTAATATTATAGCTGAAAATTATTTGTTTACTGTCTGAAATATATAGTGCCGATGCGCCGCCCGGTGTGCCGCCGCCGCCGGCCCAAGCCCACCCACACGTGAGGCCGGCCGCCGGCCCGGCGCTGCGGCGCGCAATTTCGCAATTTGTCACTAAATATTTTTTACGTTGCTTCTTTCTGAGTGCGCGCGGACGGACGTGACGCGGCAGTGGGGCGTCTGCTTTAGCAATAACATGTTTTTACTTTTGCAATCAAAGTTTTTAGAGTTACCCTGTTTTTAGGAAAAGTTTTAGGGCGCAACTCAGCCGGGTGAAGGGCTTTCGTGCGTGAGAGGGCAATTGAACTGATGAATGGATCTGTTTAAACATTATGTTGGAAACCTAAAGGAAATATAAGTTTGCTCTAAGGTTTGAGCGTTTGTACTAAGTTTGTATTACTTAAGAAAACGGATAAAAACATGATTTGTGACGGTTTTGTGTTCTATGATTGTTTTGTGAGGTGACTAGTCAAAGGACAAGTCAGCGTAGAATACAATTTCAATGAAATGAAATGAAAAGTTTATTTATTTCTTTAAGCTTACAAAATACGAGCTCGATCATAGTTTTGAAATGATTTGAAATATTTTACCTTTTACCAGTACAGCTTTGGTAGGCTCGTATGAAACTATTGAATTGGACAATCGTTTAAATGCAGTTCTCTCAGTATCCCGTAGAGGCGGTAAATGTATGAAAGGAAATGAAAACTTTATACTCTTAGTTTTCGTAAAGTACGCGAACCCCATTCTAAGGCTTCAGTTATTTCAATAAAGTATACATATACTGTGTTTGTTATTTCTTTACTACGAAGAAATATATTATCTAGCTCCGCATATATTTCCACTGTTCAATCTCCGAGCAGTAGAAGCTAAGTACTAAAACATTAAACTAATTTAAGTCCGCGAGTTTCCTCGGCGCGGCCTGAATTTTAATTTACAACTCGTTTTATTGACTCCCGCCGTCTACAACGGAACACCTCCTTTCTGCAAGTCGGGTAATTGGCAAACTTCAGCCGTAACTCGATCTAATTGGAGAAGAGAAACAAGAAATTAAAAGGTTTTTTGTTGAAGAAACAAAGAAATTACGGGAAATAAACCAGTTTAATACTTGTACTTTGTCTTTATGTAATCAGATACGTACTTGTTTGTAAACAAATAGGGGACGAAACAAGCAGAACATTACCAGTAGGAGAGTACCTCAATAACTGTGTTGCAAACAACTACCAATTAAACTATTAAACACAAACCGCCATCGAAGCTTTAAGCTGTTCCATGCACGAGCTCACTTCCATCAAATACGATTGTTTAGTTTTCAAACAGTGCCATCGTTTCTTTGAACTTTGCCTGTAGTAAGCTACATTTCACCCAAAATATTCCAAATCCCGAACCCTCGTGCCCTCAAGCACCACTCATTTGTGCTACATTCAGACGCGGGAAGTCACAAACGAACCAGCAAGTACATGGCAAGTACCCACGTGATTCCCCCCCACCACCCCCTACTAATAATTCACCCCCCCCCCCCCTCCCTCCCCTCCGGATGATTAAATAAACATTAGCACGAAGATCGGAAAATAAAATGTAATATTCTCCGAGATACGAGTCAAATATTCAACGCCCCAAATTAGGGGTCGGTTATTCATGTATGATTTTGCGCTTTTGATGTTTTCGCTCGAAAGATCTTCAAGTCTTGAGGGTTTGTTCCGCAATCGGCCTTTCTAAAGGCCTTTCTAGTCTTGGTTTTACATTTTAAGATGCCTTTCGTACATGTTACAATGTATTGGAGTCCCATATTGTTGCTGTAATGGAGCCTTCGCACCACACCACACTGGCCGTTCGGCGGGTTGGTGCAAAGTGTTTCTTCAAATTGTCAGCGACTCGCCCGCCGGCTTCGGTGTTTGGACTCCCTAAGAACCACTTCATCCTATCCCTTGTTGGTGTATTCAAATGTATATTTTCTTTGTAAAATCCTTTGATCTTAGCATGCGAGCAACGAGACCAAATCATCATAAAATAATCTCTCCTCTGAGAGTATTTGATTGTAGAATCAATACTGAGCGAATTGCTCACTCAGTCGCTTTCTGCAAATAAGAACTTACTCGTATCCATTGAACTCCTGCCCCCTGTTGGTGCCTCTTAGCGACTAGACTACTAATAACCCTTAAAATTTAACTCATCAAAATAATCAGCTGAAAAATTACATTCTAACGAAGAAATTACTTTGCAAACAGCAGCATAATTGACACCATTTCAACTCTCCTCCATTTCTCTTCCATATTCTCTTCGCTCTCTCCGCTCGGAGGATAAGTGTGGATGTTACGGAGCGTGTCATAAAATATATTAGCGGAGACGTTTTGTTTAATTGCTTCGCGCAAAATGTTTGTTTGATGAAACTCGCGAGTTTTGTTTGTACAATTTGCTCCGGAAATAGAGGTGTCTTACCTGTGGTACATCCGGCAACACGTGAAACAATATTATAATTAATGTTGTTATACAAACGATTTATAATTCAATTATTAGGGCAGATTCATAACGTTTCATTTAACGTTAAATTAAGCTGGAACAAATACTTTGTAGCCATGGGGTATTTTTGAATTAAACAAAAAAAGATTTTAAGATATGTAACTTAGTAAGTACTGACATAGAATAACTATATTACTATTTAAGGTACTTTCCCTCCATGTGGCATGTCTGTGGGACGCCCTGTATAGTACTAACGTATGTCAAGTGCTTCCACAGTCTCATAGCAGACCTGCCCCTAAAAGCTGTCTAAAGCAGACCGAGTTCGAATGCAATTCTAATTCAATGACTAAGGGTATCTCGAGTTCTGCAGATAATTGACCCTCGACGCACTCATTATTTCAACCATGTTGTTCTATATTAGTGCGGAGTAAATCTCTAGGCCAATCTATATAATAATCAAATTAGTTAGATCATTACACTTGAACCTAATAGATTTAATAACAGTTAGGTAACTCAGGCCCTGAAGGGTCGGTATAAATGTAGCGCGAAATTGTACAAATGAAAAAGGTTGTTCAATTTAAAGTCAAAGTGAATGATAGCAGAAGTTAATTGCTGTAAGGTTCCGTGAGAAGTTCTTTGTAAGTTTTGCACAAGTTCTTAAAATTGGAACGGCTCTTAAGTTGTAGCTTTTTTGTTACCACTTATAACTTGTCTGACGCTGAGTTCAGTATGGCGAAAGGTTTTAAATATTTTGAATTTTCCCTAATGTTAATGTTAACAAACGATTTATAATTCTGTTATTAGCTGGCTATTAGGGCAGATTCGCAACGTTTCATTGATTGTCTTACTACCTGGCTAAATTGACACTGGAATGTCAGTGATGACCTCGCCAGGCGCCACAGGCTGGGCCGCTGACAAAATGTAGATACGTTACCCTGCGGCGCCGTTTGAGGCGATATTGGTCTTATAATGTATGCTGACCAGGTAGAAACATACATATATGACACTAGTTTACTACTGAAGCGCTCGCCGCGCCGCGTCGCTGCCGCCTGCTGACATTCCCGTGTGCAAAATCTCATACCTTGGCTATAGAACACGACACAATTTATTATTTATCCTGTTTTCACAAAACCTAATTTGCATAAAGCCCACTCCGCATCAACCCTTGAAAAACTTATTACACTCGAATCCTTCTCAAGTTATATTTGTTTTGTCTCAAAAACCCTTACGTTTATTGGATAAATCTAATCTCTCGGGTTCGTGCGGGACCCTAAACTCGAGTAATAGTAACCGGAGCCGGGGGCGGGCGCTAGCGCGGCCGCTCGAGGCGATTTATTGCGTGAGACGTCCCCGGGCGCACTATTAGGCACTCAAATGACATTTTGGACGAGATGATCACTTTAGAGGGCGCAACGCAACGCGCGCCATTTTGTAAAAAGGATAGGCCTAGAATATCGCGTTCAAAGGACAGGACATAAGCTAGAGGAACGGCGACGCGACGTCAGCGTAAAAATTAAGATTTAGTTTATTTACAAGAAACTACACAAGTTATGAAGAAACTGGTTCTAATAACCTACGAATCAAAACAGTCAATTCATTTCAGTAGACTGACTGAGATCTCGACCAAATATTGTTCGTATAATATAAACAATAAGTACATCGAGACAATGTATTTGTTCCTTCTATGGATACAGTAAGCAGTTTCAGTGAAACTACAAAATCGCAAAGTACATTATTACTACATTACTTACAGTAATCAAGAAATTATTTCTGTTTCAGGTAAACGAGTGACATCTTGACCTTCCTCCAGAATATTATCTACATTCATAAAGAGGTGCGTACCTACATATATAAATTTAGAATGTTTGTCCATATAAAGGGGCACTACACTAAATTGCACCCATCGGGGTTTGATTTTGGTAATGCCTTAGTTCTATTGTTAGCTGCGCTAGTTCACGCACCTATTGTAACAAGTCTACTGTTCAGTATTAAAACTACATTCGCATACTTCGCGTCTAAGCCCAGATTGCCCTAATTAAATTAAAGTACCCAAAGTTGAGGGTCAGGGGGACCCCCCCACCCCCTCTCTCGTGGGTCGCGGGGGGAGACTTGCAAGTCATGCATATTTGGAGGAGGTTTTGTTTGTTTGTTTCGTTTTGGGTTTTTGGGGGCTGGGTGAAGGCCGCTCTTGTGACGTTGGTTAATACAATTTGTTATATAAGTGTTGGTTCTAATCCTAGCCAGTGAAAGTTTTGCTGAATGTATTAATATAATTAACGTTTTAGCACGTAATATCTTCCAGACCAATAATATTATAATAATATCAGTTGTACGTCCTATGTGCAGTTCAGTACATCTAAGAGCGCACTTGTAGCGTGTGCCTGCTAGCACAGCTGCTAGGTTTAAATATAATACATGCATACTACTTCACATCACGCGGGCCATGAAACAGCGCAGTCAGTAAGATTTTTCCAAAAAAATATATTAAAAAACCCAGTTTATTTAACAAATCAAGGCTTTATTTCAATACGTGTGAATTTACTATAAAAAAAAATTAGCTACTTACATTGTTAAGAACTAACTATGTAAGTAGCTCATTTTGTTTTTGTATGATATCCAACTCAGCACGGGTAAGACACTCTATTTGGACAATCCAACGTGAGCAGCGCCCTCTCCTCAAATATTTTAAACCCTTTTTTTAAGAAATGGCCTTCCATCTTAAGTCTATCGACATAAAATAAGCCCAGTGTCTCGCACAGTTAGCTCTACAGAGAGCTAACTGTGCGAGACACTGGGCTTATTACATTGAAGTCAAGCTCATCGGTAAGAAATTAATAACGTCAAGTTGTGAACTTTACGATTGAATTACAACCAGATATTATCTGAAGCTGTTCCAACTCTCCGAGGGTGTTGATTTTACGGCGCGAAGGACAATTCATTTAATGTCTTATGGATTTCTAGGGAACAATTTCCATTGAGTATTGAGTTGGGTCAAGAACTTGGAATTAGAACCTACGAAACCTTAACAAATTGGAAATATCCCACCACATCCCTAGTTACGTAAAAACCAAAAACTATACATCGCACTGCACACGAAGATATCAACAAAAAGTTTTCATATATCTTTGGATACTTACATGAAAACTTTTTCATCATGTCTTCGTGTAGGTTTTTCATATGTTTGTGTTCCTAGAAGAGATTACTTCTAAGCAAAAAAGCCTATTATACTTTTGTTTCATAATATATGACTTCCCGGTAACTTATTTTTGTTGTGAACAATAAACGAATTTAGTATTGTACCTTGTATTGTTCCAAGGAGGAAAATACTTCATACATTGCAAATACTGTACAATGGGCGGCCTTACCATCACTGCTATCTTCAATTATAGTTACCGGCAAAAACACCCTTATCCACTTAACATTACGTGCTCTATTGTTCGTAGCATTGCCATACTTTATACCTAGCATAATATAGGTACCTACACAATGAAAGGAATGTCCGAATGAAGGCAAACTACGGTTTTATTAAGAAATCCTCTCAAGGCCGTCGTACGCCACGGCGCGTAGGTTAGAGAGTAGGTCTTATTTCATGAGAAAAGAGGTTCCGTTAGGCTTATTATGTCGGCTAAGCCGGAACAGTTCCTCCTTGGTGCGAATGTATTTTTTGTCGATTCCAATAAAACCCCAAGTTTATCGCGGGGACTGAATTGAAAGGAATAAAAGGCAGGCATTTGTTTCTAACCTATATTTATGTATCTACCTACAAACACTGTGCTCCTACTAAACTTTGCTTATGTATCTAATAATATAATAATATACGGATAATGAAAACTCTAACTTAAAGCCCGTTCCGACATAGTTTAATTATTCATAAGTTGAAATAAATTTATTTAGAAAAAAATACATCAGTAGTTTTTTTGAATAACCGTTGTGCTGAACGTCTCGTTCCAATTTTGTTACGCCGCCGTCTGTTCAGGATTGGTATGGACTTTTTGTAAGTTAGGTTGCAAGCTTGACATAGGTCCTTGACTTAATAGTTTAAGGAATGAATCACGAGGTGGGCATGATGGTCTAAAATTCAGTTGTGAGATTAGTTCGACACGAACTAACAGGGCAAGTAACATTAAAGCTTGTAAAACACATGTCTTTGGAGTTTTGGAATAACAAATCGTGATACATATTGTTTGCTTTGGCAAATTGAACAAATACATAATTTTAAACATGGAATGTATCTGACAGTTGTGATAAACGAGCAAAATGGCGGCAAATCGAACGCTTACATTGTACACGTGATGGGTTTGTACATTATTGGTATTGGATTTTACTGCATAGTTTTAGTAACGATTTTACACAAAATGATATCCATAAAAGTTGAAGTCGTTGTAGGCAGTGTCACTCAAGATATTGTAGGAATTCTAAACATTACCTATAGGTACCTACATGTAATATGGTCAGGTATTCAAAGGCTTAGATATTTTTGTTATTTCACCGTTAAAAGTTATAATTAAATAATATAAACAAATTATAACTAGTATTTACAATGGAAACAATTGAGCTAACTGCTAACTGTTGCAAACAATACAGGTAGCTCAAGGTTATGGCGGATCAAAGTAAATGCCCAGCAATGAGTTTTAGGTAGCTGTTGGAGCTGTCGCGCACCCGGCGCATCAGGGACGCTGATCTTTTGCGCATTATCGCCGCGAACCCGTCTACTCGTGCGTCAGCAAACATACTTGATGCGCTACAATAGCCCTGCAGCCCCATCAGCACCCTGAAAGTATTGTTGTACTGGATCCGGAGGGCATTCCAAGACTTTTTGGTGTGCTCGACCCATAGGCTGCACGTATAAAACGACTGGCAATAAGCTCTAAAACGCGTAGTTTTGACCTGCCTAGTGCAACGCGCAAACCTACGGGCCAACATGTTCCGCTCTGGTGGATAATACCCTGCGTCCTGTCATTAAGGTGCGTTCAGCCGTTTAGGCGTGAAAAGGTAACAGACAGAAAGATTTACAATCCAATTTATAATATTAGTATGGGTTTGTTGAAAACTACTTCCGTTATTATTCTCGAGCGAGTATCTGAAATACCTTAATGTGAATATTTTATTGGACACAACGCGGAACACGAGCCCTCCAATGAGCACTCCGATCAAAACGTTAATATTATAGTCTGTTTGTTTGTTTCGCTCGTTGGATCCGGATTCAATCTAACAAATGTATTGAATATTGGATGGAAGCAAATACTTTATTATTGCTTTTATTATAAAACTGACTTTATTGGAGCGTTCAAAGTATTTTGCGTTATCACAACAACCGTATGATTGCAAACGTCGCGTCGTCGGTCTGTCTGTTTATTTGCGCGATTATTCACGATTAGGCAGCTGACACTGATCATCTGTATAATTAATTATAGAGAAATATATACATATGTATATGTAAAGAAGCGAACAAGAAACCTTTACTTTGTTAGGTTGTTAGTTTTCGAGATGGATCAAAACTCATCCCAAGCTTTTTTATCGGTGAAATAATCTGATATTTTGTAGTAATCTTTTTACAAAGGATATGTTTCACAATTTGTTTGAATGTATTAATTGGTAGATTATAATGTTTGCAAGTCACTTGGAGTTTTGTTGTAGATCGTATCCTCGTATGCATTAGTAAGTGGTAGGCTCCTCGGAACAGTAACTAAACTATAAACAACTGGAAGCGTGGCAGATCTCAGTCCGTCCCTGACAACGTCACGAGTCAATAAAGTGTCTATCTGGAACGTCAACCCTACTAAATGTTTCATCCTATACTGATCGGCTAGCATGGTTTGTGCAATGACAAAATAATAATTTTCGTGTCCTACCTACTACTACGACTTGTCATTATTTGTCGCAAGGTGCACTGCTAAGATGCAACGAAGCATTCAAAATCACACTAATATTAAAAATGCGAAAGGTTAGATGGTTAGATGGATGGATTTTTTGTTAAGTTCTTCTTCTATCTTCCATCATGGCCTGTTGGGCATTGTATCGCGAGGAGTGGAAGGAGAAAAGGGAGGCCTTTGCCCAGCAGTGCGACAATAATGGCTTAGAATAAAAAAAAAATAAACGTCTTCACGCCAAAATTACAAATTATTTTTATTAGTAACATTATGTTAATAATACAAGTGAATTGCACTAATGTAGCTCCAAGCCTGGAATCAAACATAGGCAACTTTTTACCCCATTTAACAGTTCGCATGGAATAGAAATAACTTTTAAACTTTTCCATGAACACAAGGCGGGTGAAGCCGCGGGCAGAAACTCAAATAATCATAAATAACTGAATCGGTAGAATTATGGAAAAAAGTCGCAGAATCCACAATAATTAAGAACAGTTCTTAAGAAACAATGGGACCGCTGTCGTACAACGAAATGTATAGGATGGGCAGATTTGCCAATAAATACTTAAAAGAGAGAAAGAAAGTAACGCCAACTACAATAGTTTTGGTAAGAGTGCGCAAGCCATGCTAAGGAGTCCAGTTCGTGTGCGCACATACTGCGTACATTAGGCATGTATCGTGTACCGTTGTCAGCCGCACGGAGAGGTTTATTTAATTCGCTTGTTCTTGGAGTAGGGTTGGAAGGTTCGCGGAGTGTCATCCATTTCTCGCGATTTTGGCTCTTTTGATGTAAACTGTGTGGCTTTATGCTGATTCACACGCGCTTAGCTTTTGAACATACCTATAAGTAAAGTAATCAATAATGATGGATAGTCCACACCATCATCTAGCACCAAAGTAAACAGAGCTTGCTTATCTTACAAGTGTATGGGTAGGTACTAGATATCTGATATACATAGATAAATATATCTTTATTGTTTTTAGAAATCGCTTACTCAACCCGGACCAAATATTTTCAGATCGTACAAACATTTGTCTCGAGGCGGGAATCAAACCCTTTTACCCAACATTCTGCGTCACAGGCTTCGCCCGCAGCGCGATAGAGGTCAATATTGGAGTTTTATAACAACTTAATATTAAATATGAAACCACACGAAATGCTTTTAAAAGTTATTGTTTCCGGCGAGTCGATTTAAGAGCGCGTCGATCCGGTTACCGCCGGTTTAAACCAGTTACTGTTACGTAATCAACTTACAGGCAGCTGACGAATTTTCACACTGACGCGGAAGTTCTACTTGTTTCAATTTAACACTATGTAAAACCCATCATGGTGTTTACTTTAAAAATTTATTTTGCCCTATTCGCGAAAGCCTAAAATGGTGTAACTAAGAACCAAATATTGACGACCTTTTTCATATCTTATTTATCAAAATCGCTTTAGCCGTTTGGTTGTATAAATTTATGAAAAATAAGTAAATTGAGGTACCTAATATTGTATTGTATTTATTTTCAGATAATAAAATCCATAACATAAAATATAAAGTGTCCGCCAATCACAAAGAAACACTCGAAAAACATCCCCCACGCCTCGCGGGTCCATCGAATATCCTGAAGTCATAATCATATTTTTATTTATTTTAAGCCTATATTTTTAGTTATTCTCCCACTGCTGGGCAAAGGCCTCCCTTTTCTCCTTCCACTCCTCGCGATCTAACGCTGCAACATGATGGAATAGGTACCTCGGGGTCGTCGCGCCATCTCATCCTTGGCCTTCCACGTCGCCTCTTAGCGTTGGGTGGGCTCCCTCTGTGGTGGTCTTTGCCCACAAGTCGCTGGACATACGGCAGACGTGTCCGGCCCAGTTCCACTTCAGGCTTCCGGCTGTCTGACCAACGTCAACGATGCGTGTTTTGGAGCGTAGTATGCTGTTCCGCACGCGGTCTGACAGCTTGACTCCTAAGATACTACGCTCCTTGGCTCGTTGGCAGACCCCGAGGGCGGACTTTTGACATAATCATAAATATAAAAAAATATAATTAAGAAAATAACAATATAAAAAAAAAGAATAAAATAATGTATTGATAGCCACACACTATGTTATACACAGTTACAAAAAGGAAAACACACAAAAATATAGAACAAGTCGTAGGGATTTTAACTTTAACATAATGTAGCGTGTAGTAGAGTCCCAAGAGTAAGAAAAACTGGTGTTTCCCCATGTGCGGCTAATAAGGTCCAATCTCAGCTTGTTGTCATTATCGACCGAGGACGATAGTGACACTGGCTTTCAGGCTGGACCTTACATTGGGTGACGTCGTGTAATAGAAGGAAGACTTTCAGTTTATTTAATTATTTCATCTTTTTATTGAGATTCACGTCATATTTTGACATTTCATGGGTATTCGTAACATTCTGGTACCTTTGCCAACACGCCAGCATGTAAGCAAGCTTGCTGACAAGCCAAAAAACCAATACCTTTGCTACCTACCAACTACTTTCAAGTTATGGTTGCTTTTTAAAATAAGGTCAAATCTCCCAAACACTTTGAAAATGGACATTTTGCTTGAAACCTTTTAATATGGTTGAGTTTATTTCGATAACACTGCAATTCTAATAATACTTATGACAACTGCAATTTACACACAAATCAATTGAATGTCTTAAAATCTAAGTCGACACCAGAAGCCAGAGTGTCCGGAAAGCTGGCAGTATTGCCACTGTTTTATAGCCACATTTAAATAAGTACATAATATACACACTTTAACCATTTAACTAAGTAAGTTCTAGTTAACTTTCCAAGTGGTTATTTAAGACCCACCCCTTTCATTTAAATGAAGTTTTCTAAAGAAACAAGCTTGTTATTGTACTGGAGGATGTCAGTGTACGCAGGAGGTCGTCGCCGTCTCGACGCCGGCGCTCGCCGTCCTGACGGCGCCGGCTCTAATGGGAACAACTGTATAGTATAGTGTATGTATATGTGTAGATCTCAAAAAATAATACAATTTACAACTTATTTGCGTTGACATCTATCTCATAAAATGTTCCTTAACTTAAAGAAATTCCTTGAAGCTTCACAGTTTATTCAGTTCTCTGATATAGGAGTGAAATACCTATGGCATTTCTCTGCACAACAGAATGTAGACATTTTGTACAGAAATGTTGACATATTTCAATCTATTCTCTAGTACAAAGTCAAAAATGTGCACGAGATGCAAACTCCAGCTCGGACAGAAACTCGTTGAGTAAGGCGGGACGGTGGTCATGAGCTGAGCGTGAAGCGGCTTTGTATATTATATTAACATATTGTTTGATACCGGTTAGATTCGTTAACATCTTTTTATGTATCAAATTCAAAGAGATTCCAAGTGGTACATAAGTGCTACCGATTATTGAATTGTAATAATCATCTCTGCTGATGCTTATTCTTTAATGAAACTAAAAGACAGAGATCGTTTAAAAAATTAATCCGATTAATTTTCTTGTGATCTTACATGAATATATTGTACATGTCACGAATTTTATTAACTTATCGAATACCTAATAAATACACAATAACACTACTAAAATTAAATCAAACAAAACGCTGTTGCTCCTCCGAAGTCGCTCAATGATTTACAAATAATGTGGAATTTTGATTTGCTACTTGATACACTCACATACAAAATACAATAATTTTACTTTCTTTCACAATTTAACACTAGTTAAAATTGTAATATACAATGTGTATTATCGAACCTTGATCAAACGAGATGTGCGGATACACGACATATATTTATCGATAAAAAACAAAAAATAAAAAATTATATGTTACCTATCTCAAAAATAAAGCCGATTTAATATTTTTTTTAATGAAAACTAATTCATCTGGTTTTTTCTTCGTTTCTTTTTGAGTAAACGGTGTATTTTATTCAAAGTAGTCTCATTTGAAAGCTAGATAGTTAACCTAGCTAATAAAATAAGAAAAAAATACAATTTCTGTACAAATAATATTTCAAATGGTGAATAACATGACAACAAAAAGAGATAGGCCCATAATTTTTGGAGGATTTGTAGACTAAATTGTGGAATTTAATACAACATGCAAAAAAGTACACCACAATAACCCAGTTTTAAAGTTACAGATCAAAAATAAAATAAAAATCGTATTTTTTTTGCAATTTTTAAAAAAAAAAATGATTTTCCTAGTCTTTTGTACCGAAATTGTATTTTTTACTTATTTTATTAACTAGGTAGACTATCTAGCTTTCAAATGAGACTACTTTGAATAAAATACACCGTTTACTCAAAAAGAAACGGAGAAAAAACCAGATGAAGTAGTTATAATTAAAAAAATAATTAAATCGGCTTTATTTTTGAGATAGGTAACATATAATTTTTTATTTTTTTATTTTTATCGGTAAATATATGTCGTGTATCCGCAAATCTCGTTTGATCAAGGTTCGACAAAACACATTGTATAATAAACAATAATAAAATATACAATTTCTATTTCTCACTAGTTTCGTAGACAGTCCGCTGGGGCGATGCCCGCTCCGCTCGTGAGGTGGTCCGCACCGGCTCTCTATTGGCTCTGTCCAGCGAGCTCGGATAGAACTAATAGTATTCCTCTCTCGTGTGCTCGTCCCATTCACGTGTCAGTGCGGATGCAAGGGGAAACTACGCGATTACAATCGCAACTGGTATTTTTACCAAAGCTTTTTCTTTGGTTTTCACCGACTTTTATTGCTTTAAAACGCTGACCACCACCGCCGCGCACAGAGGAGACCATGCACGTGTGTTTAGCTTTCCTTTACCAGAAAATGCGTGTGATAACGCCCACTGCAACCCACGAATATAATATTAATGACGTCATACATCATCAGCCTATAGCAGTCCACTGCTGGACATAGGCCTCCCCCAATGAGCGCGATAGCGCCCTGTCTTACACCTACACTACGTTTACCAAGTCGTGGTCTCCACTCAAGAACACGTTTGCCCCAGCGGCCGTCGGTTCTTCGTGAGATATGGCCGGCCCAGTACCACTTCAGCTTGCTAATTCTTAGAGCTATGTCGATAACTAACCAAAGTTATCGACATAGCTCTGTACTGTATCTCATTGCTGTACGCTTGCTCGAATATGGCACCCTCCGCGTGCGTAACATATACCTTACGCTACGCACGCGGTACACGCGTCCGTAGCTACACTGTGAGGCAGGCGTGTGTTTATTGCTGTGGCAACGTACACCCACGTTGCCAAACAAATGATCTCACGCAGCTACAATGGACCGCTCGATGCACAGCGTGCGCAGTGGTGGGAAAAACAACTGTAACTTAACATATATAGGTGTTACTTTGAATAACGGCGCAACGTTAACCGGGGATAGCTTAGACGTCACTTAAATAAAGAGTTTATCAAGGAGCTCGCGGAGTATCGCAGAGGAAGAGATTTGATAATCGCTAAGTTACCTTAGCGAAGGATCCGGCTCGGTGGTGGCCATAAACAGCCGATGTGAGATGGAACGACCGGGCTATAATTATTATTGTGCGTCGTTTATTGGAACCGTCGATATAGTAATCGAATTTTATCTGCGGTGATAGCAGTAAAGGAAGAGCTTGCGTGAAGGTTAAGTACGTACAGTCAGCATCGGAAGTCACTGAACACCTATTCACTTGTACTAAAACGGCTTACAAAAGCAAATAAGATTCAGCTATTTTTTTATTATGCCCCGATTGCGAACACAGAATTTACTTTTTTACAAATTCAAGATTAAAATAAATAAGTATTTGATCACATTAGAGTATCACACAGGTAACTTGTATGTTAAGATTAACATACGGGTAGATAGGTCTAGAAGTATAACTTTGCAACATTTCAGCCTAATCCGTTACTGAACGCATTTGGTTTAGCGTCAATCCATAATTTCGCATTTATATCATCCTCGGGATCATTCTTTATCGGTCCTAGTGGACGAAGAAATCTACGAAAATTCGTATAAAACATACTAACAGCCGAACATATCCTTCATTTTCAGAAGTCATTTAAAAATCATCTCGTGTTCAGATATATTGCTAGCTGACTGTACCTACTTACCTAAGTAATTCTCGTAAGGGCCACTTCAGCGAACTAAGCCTATAAGGCGTAATTACGTTTACGTTTTCGGCTTACGTTTCACCTCTGTTTACGGGAATGTTTACGTGGCGGCGGAATTTAACTTTTTACGGTTTCTTTGTTGCGTGGGACCTGGCAATGTTGTATTTAGGTACTCGTGCGTGATAATACCATTTCAATAGACCTCTGTCAAAGTTTTATTCAGATGCGAATCTGTCGATTCGAAAAATCAGAGTGATACTGTGTGGGGTACCAAAGCCTAATAACTGCACCCCTCTCCCCTCCAGTGTTTAAGCTAGCTCCCCCCCCCCCCCTCCCCCTCCGCTCGGATACTTCAATCCGCTGTAATATAGTTGGTCGGTGCACTGCATTCCATCTCTAAAGCATATTCTGCTGGTTCGTATGTTTGTGTTCAGCTTTGTGGCTTAGCCGGAAATTAAATTTATGCATATTTTCAAGCTATTTTATAATATTAAGAAATAAATTGAGTACAGAAATACTGCTTGGCTGTTTAGATTTCCACTTTAAGGGTCGCAAGTAACTTCGTTGTGTTATTTTTGTCCCGGGGCCGGGAAGTGTTTGCGTATCCATAATATGCTTGTTTATCTGGGTTATCAGTAGGTATGTATTTGTTTCATGAACATTTAAATCGAACTTTCTTGTGTCAGTCTCGACCTAGGTGTGTCATCATCATCATCATCAGCCTATATCAGTCCACTGCTGGACATAGGTCTCCCCCAATGAGCGCCATAGTCATAACCTGCAGTCTTTCGCAAGTCGTCATCCCACCTGGTCGGAGGGCGTCCTACACTACATTTACCGAGTCGCGGTCTCCACTCAAGAACACGTTTGCCTCAGCGGCCGTCGGTTCTTCGCGAGATATGGCCGGCCCACTGCCACTTCAGCTTGCTAATTCTTTGAGCTATGTCGATAACCTTGGTTCTCTGTCGGATGTATTCGTTACGAATCCTATCCTTCAGAGAAACTCCGAGCATAGCTCTTTCCATAGCTCGCTGAGCGACTTTGAACTGGTGGACCAGCCCTATCGTGAGTGTCCATGTCTTAGCTCCGCCTATGTTATTCCGGGATATTATCTATCTCGCTGCCAAATATCATTGAGATCTGTTAAGCCGTTTCGTCGTGAAAACATAACAGACCGACAGACGGAGATAAATAATTACTTTCGAATATGAAAATAATGTTATTATATAATAATGAATTTAATAAAATATGACCTGTCTAATTGCTTATTTGTAAGCCTAAAGAAATAAACTTTTTTCATTTTTCATTGTATTATACCGCCGCCGGTCTTATAGACATTATAATCCCCTGCATCTGCACATTCTAATCATTGAACATTGTCCACGTTGACTCCCTGGTCCCGGACTGGTATTCAGGCATATGGTAAGTATCAGATATTGGATGATGTACAATATGCGCAAAAGTACCTTCTCATATTTGCTAAATTACTAAAAAAACCTAGAATATACTAAAAACCCCACTTTGAGTTTCAATAATCAGCAAAACAGTATCAAAAGCTTTTAAATAAGATAAAATAAAAATATCGGTTGTGGCTTAATCTCATTATCCCGAGACGACTAGAACGCAATTTACTTCGTTACGGAGAAGATCTCTTTCAGATGAGATTATCAAGGCATTTCTCATAAAAAATTCGTTTACATCAAGTAATCCGATACCCCTTGGAACGGCAACATTGCCTTCATTCCGGCACAGGGCAAGGCCCCTTGTTGTGACGTCACTAGACAATATTGTGACGTCAGCTGTTTATTATGAACATTGGAAAACAGCACGGATCCCGGGAAATGGATTTTCATAATGAACATAATGACCTTTAGCATTATGTTCTGCTTCTTAGACTATTTTCTTTGCTCTGGTATTGTGTTGAATTTTTTTTTCACCTAGGTATTGTGTGAAATGTGTTTGTGTTTATGTAGTGGGTTAAAAATTAACAAACGATAAGAAAATTAACTGAACAATGTATTGAAAAAGAGAGCTTTATACTGTACCTAAAGAGTTCTCTTTCCGATTATTCAGAAACTATTTCACTAGGTACTACCTATCGTAAGCCTGGTTTGACACATTGCCCTACATTGCAAGTTTTAAAAGTAAGCACAAGTTCCTTCGAGTACGGGAAGTAAAACCTTCAACTGCCGCCAGGCCTGTGGGCCCCTAGCGGCAAGTGTAGTAATTACCGTCAAAGGAGGCCTATTACCGCAGCCTTACAGAGTAATCGAGGGTGTGAACCAGCCCTTAATCGGGTCAATGAACTCAGCCAGGAACTAGAATGTAACGTACAAACAATATAGTAGTAAGCATCTGTGTTCATAATTAACGCAACTACCTGTGTGGTGTACCATTATTTGGAACTATATTTTTCAAATCGGTCCGGTAGTTTCGGAGCCTATACAATACAAACAAACCAAAACAAAAACCTTCCAAACCTTTCCTCTTTATAATATCAGTAAAGATGTGTAGTGCTGTGTATTTACAATTAGTTACAAAACGTATCAAAGCTAATGAGCGCTTCCTTTTGTAATATAGAAGCAGGTAATTGTTATCTGGGAGAGATCACTTCTAAGCGAGCAGGCCACTTATTGTGAATCAGCGTTTGTAATGTCCACATTGTAATCTACATTATGTAGTTGTTTGTGTTGTAAAATAAAAAGTGTTGCCATTAAACTGTAAAGAGCACCATAAAAAAAGTTACACTGAAAAATTTAGAATAGAGTAAAGCTTGATTCTCTGTCTACGATGGAAATAGATTTTGAGTGACGAAATGAATGAAACGTTTTTCCGAAAACTTTTTCCATTGCTTCAAATTCGACGCAAGCAGATAAGGAAGATCCTTCTCATCTGTATGCGTAGTAACCAAAGCATAATGAACCTTACATTATGGCAATACGAATGGGCGCCCGCCGTCCTTTGACGGCAGTCATTAGCGAGGTCCAATCAAAGCGATGCCTGATTCAGTCAGCTATTACTTAGCGGTGGCCGCGCTATTCATTCGATAATGTACTCGATCTATAGTTAGTCATTAATGTAGTTCGGAAAGTTGGCTGCTCTGGGTTATTTAATAAGTTTTAGGGAGAAATTAAGACATGTATAGAATAGAATAGAAAACACATTTATTTGGACACAGGTACAAAATACAATAAAAAACACAACAATGATAAATTATAAACATAATACTTATTTTTTGCGTGTCTGAATTTCAAGAAAAAAAAAATATTATAAAAAAAACAGTGGTCGTGTACATCAACAGAATTCAAATGGCATCGTTCGTCCCCACGACTACCTGTCGTCCATGAGACTACCGCCGTCTGCGTGACACATTGTGTACATTTGTCAGGCTCAGAAAGCTGCGGGAGATGGGCCGATCTGATAGACGGACGTGACTCATCCTTAAGGTAAGGGCCTACCTCTGCAGCCGAGTGTGGGTATACTCGTATCAAAGTAAAGCTAGAAACAGACTGAGCTCATGCCAAATTCAAATTCAAGATGTTTTATTTCTGTAGGCTTACAAAATAAGCTCCACAGTAAAATTTTATACCAAAAATTCTGTTCACTTAATTTTTTTGTCCACTATTGGAAAAAGTGAAAAAGAAACCACTAATACATCTAATATATCACTTATGTGTCTAATATATTTGATTTGCTCATCTAATTCTAAATATAATGCGATTTTAGATACATATGTCAATATTTACTTAAAGCTAAGCATAACATTGAATTTCTTACATATTTCGGTGCGGAACTGATATATGAGCGGCATCTGGCCAAGCGCGCAACGTACGCGATGCAATTAGAGATCTGGACGATTGAATTTGTATAAAACCAGGTACATATTTTATCGTACGCCACGCGATTCCACATTTCATCCATTCATTTCCTACGTTTCGTTCGAGGTGTAGCTAAGTTGCGTGAGGTGGCCTGTCTGTTTCTACTGACGTAAAGATAATGAGCTTGTAGCGGGCAGTACATAGGTACTACGTTAGTTTCTCACGCGAGAACTAGCAATTTCCTTCGGTATATGCCTGCCTTCTCGCGCCACTCGCGCGGGAAGTCAGCGAGGTTTTACGAGATTTTACTTTGTACGAAAAACATAAAGCATTTCTGCAAAGTTGTCAAAATTGTTTTTAATTTCCTTCCCTTTCTAGCCTCTTGCTTAACAAGCGAGAACTAACAAACATCCTTCAAAACTATTACATTTATAATATTAACATGATTCTACCGTATTTGAATATTTTTGTAGATAAGCTTATGGTGAGTCATGAACGAACTTTTTATCAATCTACCGCGGAGGTAAACTAAGTGGCGACCATAGACAGTAATATAACATCTTACAGCAGTTATAGGCAGCCTTACTGCTGTACAAAGTAGCAGTTTACACGAGCTGTAACGGCCAATGGCGTAAACAAAAGTTAATTCGCTAAGTAATTAGCAGCTTTCGTTTATTCCGGGGTTTGATATTCATGCCGCGTTCTTTGAGAGCTCTGCTTTTACGGTTTTTGTTTATTGTACAGATGCTAATTTGGTCAAAGTATTTGTTTTGGTACAAGGAAGCTAATTTATTTCAACAACACGGATGAAAAAGCCAAATTAGTTATAAACACACACACTACGCATTAGGGTACAATATTTAAAGTTTACTATAAGCTAATTTTGTAAATTATTTGAAAATATGAATATCTAAAACCGTGTCATAATCACACACGACCACTGCTGGACATAGGCCTTCCCATAATTTCATTCTTACTTTTATGTACTTGAAAGTTTTTCTCGAGCACATCAAACAAGACAATCCTAAAGTATCCACTCACGCACAAATGGATATTGATTCCCTCTCCATTCGCATACCACGAGTATTTCCAATATCACAAGGCGCCTCTCACTTTTCGAGGGCTGCAAAGTCTTTAATTTTGACCTGTCACTTCTTGTCAGATCACTTCTAAGTTCAGTCATAGAATCATCATCATCATCAGCCCATAGCAGTCCACTGCTGTACATAGGCCTCCCCCAAATAGAATAATCAAATAAATCCCCAGTCATAGAATAACTAAGCATGATACTACGGTTTGTTGGTTCTTATTTGAGTTTAGAATTATTTCTTTATTATTTTTACGATTATACGCAAATCCCATGACTCCACTTTACTCAATCGAAGCCCGTCGCAGGGCACGTATGTACCTACTTAGATTTATTTTTACGTAATATTTGTAATGAAAATTAAGCGATCTAAATATATTTTCTAAATAATAAATATCTGCAGCATGTTGCTACATCCCGAATGTCCTATCTCTAGTGCAGGGCATTAGAAGCAGGTGCACGCAACTGTGCGCTTTACGACCTCGTAAAAGGGACGCGTTTCGCCTGACAATGAAGATGTTTCGGCGACAGCGTCGCAGTTTACGGCCTGAAGTGCAGGAAGCTGGAAATTCCTGATAAAAATGAAAATGGCGGATGCTTGAGTGGAAAATGCACATTTAAGGTTGAATTTTAATAAATTCTCTGCGCGACAACACCGTCATAGCAGATTGAAATGAAAAATATTCTAAAAATTCTCAGTTCATTTGAGATGTTGTTCAGTTTGTGTCGTCAAACGGAGCATAAGTCGAGATTGATTACTTGGAGTTATACTTACCTTGTATAACAAAACAAATCGTATAACTCTAAGCCGAACTGTCACCATATTTTGTCTTTAAAATAAGTTTTGGAGTAGATCATAAACGTTTCGAATTTAGCCCCAAGAGTAATTTATCTTCCGTTGAGTGGGATTACACATTTGCCGTTGGCATCGTATCCTGCGCGCGCGCTTGCTCCGCGCTTGAATCACATACAATTAAGAATTGTAAAGAACCGTGTGTGGAATGGAACCTAATGCTTCTTAAAACGCGATATCAAAGTGCGCATGAAACCGCCTGACGTGTTCTTCTTATATAGAAACATTGGCCAATGCTTACGATTCACACATCGTTCGAGTGGGGGTCTGATAACGAATATCTAGTACTTTAGGTAACTTACTAATGATGTGAAGCTCCTATGTTTTTAGGTAGGTCAATTACCGACGGCCGCTGGGGCAAACCTGTTCTTGAGTGGAGACCATGACTCGGTAAACGCATTGTAGGACGCCCTCCGACCAGGTGGGATGTAGACCTGCAGGTAGATGCTGAATGCGTCAAGCTGAAGACAGGGCTCTATGGCGCTCATTGGGGAAGGCCTATGTCCAGCTGTGGACTACATAGGTTAATGTTGATGAATATAAAAGCATCTCTTTGTTCTTTCTACAGTGTAACCCTCATCTTGCCACTTTCTACTCGTACATTCCATAATTAGTGCAGCCAAATACTAATCGTCAAGTAAGAAGCACTAATGGCAGGCCCAGGTGGGTAGGGGGGTAAGTGGGGGGAGGCAATTACCTGCACGCACTGCATGCAGTCAAGTGTGCGAGGCTTTTTACGAGTAGTTATGTAGGTCAGGCTTTGACGGAGTAGAAGTGGTGAGGACTTGAATTTTGAATGTTGTAGGTTCGTGTAGTAAGAGGAATATTATAGAAGTTACATTTTGTGCTTATATGGTTTTTTTCATATGAATAACGATAAAGAGGAATATAATAATTAGACCTTCATTTAATCTAAAATTGCTACGTACCCGTAGTAAAACGAATGTGACGTGTTATTCATGAAATTTACGAAATAAATGATTATAATTATTATTGAATAATACATCTTAGAATCATATATGTATATATAGATATACATCCTTTGTGGTGCAGTCGGTGAGGGTCCGCCTGAGGTACACAAGGTTACGACCTGCAGCGGAAAGTAGAAGGTACACTATGTCTGAATATAAATATTTTTTCCTCATACCGCTGAAAATCTTTATTTGAAATCCGAGGTCAAAGCCCGCCGCAGTATTTTATAGCAGGCAGCGACTTCTTCACGAGTTATTGCTATATCAGGCCATATCTAACTTTTGGCAGTTCCATAAGTTTACTATCTAGTTTACTGCCACTTTAGAGCCGATATTTATGGCTATTTTAGTGCCACTGCTTTACTGTAGTTATGTAGTTTGCGGCCACGGCCGTAGCACCGCTACGCCGTAGTATAAGTGCTACGCCGTAGACGGTCTACGAGTGGGGTTGATATAAAGCTATTTTTGGATGGAATGATGACATAGTTCTAGATTTGGGTTGCGCTTTCTGATTTAAAATGTTTTGGTCGGTTCATTTGAATGGTTGTGATTAAATTTTGTTGTAGGTTGAAATCAAACGAAATGTTTTGTGTACAACAAAACTCCCAAAGCTTTGACTATGTTCCTAGTAGTTTTTCCGATTTCTATGGACGTTTCTGAAAACATTTCCTGTGCAAAGTGTAGAAAACACAGTGTTCATTAATATTGTATAAAAAGTAGGATAAAAGCTTGGTTAAATATATTTTTTAAATCTAATAACAAAACGTACAATTAAATCGGCGAAATTCTGAAACGTTTGCAGTATTCAAATCAAAGGCATTACGGGCTACGTGCTTCGCTCACTAGCCAACATACCTCAACATGGCGCGCGAGTCGATGACGCGACGACGCGCAGGGAACGGTGACGCGACCTCTTACGTAAAGCTTTGTGAGGACACTCATAATACTTTTCATCTATCTACTCGGCAAACGTAGTGTAGGACGCCTTTCGGCCAGGTGGGATGACGACCTACAAAAGACTGCAGGCAGATGCTGGATGCTTCGAGCTAAAGACAGGGCGCTATGGTGCTCACTAGGGGAGGCCTATGTCCAGCAGTGGACTAACATAGTTTTATGATGATGATGACGCTAGTGCAAGCAACACGCACGAGCGTTGTGTTTTTCTACGAGAGTGTTCTGCTAAGAAGCAGAGCAAGTGACGAAGAGATCCTATCTGAAGTAATCAGAAATTAAGATGAAAACCTTTACTTTTCGTATTTTTATGAAAAATCAGAATAGAAAGAAGTCTAACGAAGTCCCCAATCTCAGCTCTCGAGTTAACGACCATTTGTCTTTTTACGGCATTTTCCGGCTTTTGCAAATTATGGCAATAAGTTGTTGTCTTGTTCTGTTTAAATTGTACGCGTTCTGAAGTAGACATCTTGTTTGGGTAATTGGTACCGGCGAGGCACATTTAACTTGCTACCAAGTCATCGGAGAAACAAATCACATTATTATAAATATAAAAAGTATTAATGCATGTTGCTTGTTCATTCCTCATCCACTCGCCGGTCGGGCTGAACCTAGAATAGCACATAACTTACTATTTATCATATAAATAATTTCCCCTGGATAGAAATATATCCTTATTAAACGTTTCTTCAGAAACAAGTAATGCAAAGCTGCGGGCAGATACTAGTTCGCAGTAAATTAATGAATTTCTTTTAAATGTTGGTATACAGGCAGTCGCACAGTCAGTTCGTGGACGACGAACCGTGCGCACGCTTACAAGCGCCCCTACCGCGCGTACACACTAACACCAGTGCTACCAAACCTTTGGTTCTAACCTTACGCCATCCTACATTCGCGTCTTACGAAGGTACCTACAAACCTTGCTATGTTTCGTTGCACTCGCTGTGACGCTGAGCTTCGCGACGGAGCGGAGTGTTCCGGCTGCCGGGGTCAATTTGACTTCCCGTGCGCGGGCATCACCGAGCAAGGATATCGTCGACTGGGAGAAAGGAAGAATGCCTGGAAGTGTACTTCTTGCAAAGGCCTGAAAGCACCTAAATCACCCACGCCGGTTGATATGGATTCTGTCTTGGCAGAGCTGAAGAGTTTATCACTGACGGTGGCAATTCTACCAACGCTGGATGAGAAAGAAGAAAGAAAGAAGAAAGAAAATACATTTATTGATTCACAAGTAGGTACAGCTTGCTACTAAATAATAATAATATATAAGTAAACAAGAACATAAAGAAATAAATAAAATTAACTACGTATGTATTATATACAAGCAACAAGCGACTCCACAAAGCGAACCAATAGGTCCTGTCTCAGCATAATGTTGCTCTACTTCTCCATAAGAAGTAGAGCAACGCTGGTTTTCTGACAGAACCATTTGGCGCGCGCGTGTCCACACGGGTGGCAGACCACAGACAAGACAAAAATATATATATACATTAAATTGACATCTTACAACCTAAATTAACTCTAACTTAGCACTAAACACATGATCATGACTTCAGAAGTATAGACAAAAAAAATGTTTTTTTTGTTTTTGTTCGTCCAAGCATCTATTGAGATAACACTTACAATCCAGACGCAGAAACCAGCAAGAAGTTGAAACTGACAACTGACATCGCAGAAAATGAAACATTTTACTGTCAGACAGAGAAAAAATGTGATAAAATTTGATTTGGAATTGGATTGAAAGAAAACACAGAAGAAAATAAATGTTGCAAAGTCTACGCAGGCATTATTCTTCTGTGCTTATAAATTTGGAATAAAATGACCTAGTGATACGTGAAACTGACTAACACAAAGTGAGACAAAAAGAAAAATCTGAAAGTGGAGTTGTTTTCCCAATGAAAGGGACCTACTCGAAAATACCTTGCTTTTGCAATGCTAGAAGCTCCTTTTTCACATGAATTCTAAAGGTACTAACTGTTTTTGATAAATTGTTGGATGAGAGTATCAAAAGCATGAAGGCTGAACTATCTGAACTCGTACTCATGAAGCCTGAACTGGCGGAAATTAAGAGCTCCATAGACTTTGTTGATCGTAGATTGGTCGGTCTATCCGATAAAATCGTGGAAATGGACAAAGAGATCCAGTCTCTTAAGAAAGCCAAGCAGGATATTGATCATTTGCAGCTGAGAGTTTATAACCTTGAGGCACAGGTGAAGGAGAATGACCAGAGATCACGACTTAACAATGTAGAAATTAAGGGAGTACCTATCACCAGCTCCGAGAACCTGTTTGACGTCGTTAATAAGATAGGATCGCATATAAACTTCAAGATCCCTAAGGAGCAGATCAACTATATTGCTAGAGTACCTATGCGCACTGATAAAAATAATAAGAGCATAGTCCTAGTTATCCATAGTAGGTACATCAAGGATGATTTTGTAGCAGCGGCCAAAAAATGCACTACGCTTGCAGGCGACCTGGGACTGCTGGGCGACAGCCGTATCTACGTCAACGAACATCTTAGCCTCGAAAACAAGATTCTTCTTAGCAAAACAAAGGCTCTCGCAAAGGAAAGGGGCTTTGCTTTTACATGGGTCAAAGGATGCAAGATTTTTGTGCGAAAAAACGCGGGGTCTCCTGTGATCAATATAAGATCAGAATTAGATTTAAAAAAGCTTTGAATCCTCTTATAAAAATATTTTTTATCTACAATAATAATCTTGTTGTAACACTTTTGTCAAAATTAGTTAAAATATGTATGTACAATATCTCATATCATGAACGTAAAAACATCCGCTACCATATGTTGTTCAGCCCTGCCTTGCAAACTTGTTTACGCGCTGAGTTTTACGCACTTACCGTGAGCTGTTCAGTTGTGCACTTGTTTTTGCCGCTACCCGCTAATACTATTGCGCTGATTATACGCAGCCAAATACTCTATTTCTGCATTATTTACACTTACATTTCAATAATCTATCTGCCTAATTACCTAATTTCTGTATTATTTATACGCTATCTCTTATTCTCAGTAACATTTCAAAGCCTAAAAACATTTTTTGTTTATAATGATGCCGATTAGCTTCTACTATCAAAACGTCAGAGGGTTGCGTACGAAAACTTCATTATTTTATAGAAACTTAAACCTTGCTTCGTACGATGTTGTATGTCTGACTGAAACGTGGCTAAACGACACTTTTTCGAGCTGTGAACTGTTTGATGATCGGTATGTAATCTGGAGGCGAGACCGTAAGTACAGTGAAACGAACCAGTCACTTGGAGGTGGTGTTTTGATAGCCGTACGTCGCGAACTTATGGCTGAATGTCGTAACGAGTGGTCCTCTTCTGCAGAGGATATTTGGGTCACATTAACATTGCACAATCGCAAACCAAGGTCTAGTTATAAAATGCATATCTGCACTGTTTACATTTGTAACCAAAATGCAGGTAACTCCATGTCCCTGCAGTTATCAAACTTTATAGAAAATCTAACAAACATAGTTCTTGAAAATGTAGCTGATAAATTTGTAGTTTTAGGTGACTTTAACCTACCAAATGTTTCGTGGACAATGAGTAGCGATGGTGTTTCGCTGACACCAGGAAACATACAGGGTCCGCTCCAATTTGATCTATTTGATAGTTTTAATACATGTAACTTGCTTCAATATAATTATTTTCTTAATTTTAATGAACGTTTGCTTGATTTAATATTCTCAAACCACAATGTCACAGTTAAATGTTGCGACTCCCCCCTAGTTAGCGAAGACCCCCACCATAAATCATTAGTAGCTATAGCGGATTTCGTACAATTGCATACCATAAAACCGGTTTCTTATACTAAGTTTTTCTACAATAATGCTGACTTCCAGTCAATTCGCGCCGAGCTAGACAAATATGACTGGCTCACTGAACTTGGCTGTAGTAGTATTGAGGGTGCAATGTCTTTATTTTACAATGTTCTTTACAACTTGCGTAATACTTTTGTACCGTCTAAAATTATCACACCGTCTTGTAAGTATCCTTTGTGGTATAAGCGTCCACTGATTAAATTACTTAAGGAAAAATACAAATTTCATTCTAAATATAAAAAGTACGGAAACGCATACGACCGCGATTCATTCTTATTATTAAGGGAGCGTGCACGTACAATGGAGAGTAAAATGTTCGATACATATATAATTAACATTGAAAATTGTATTAAGGATAACCCACGCGCGTTTTGGTGTTATGTGAAGAGTAAAAACCAGTCTAATAATTATCCGTCCGTTCTTCAGTACAATGGCAGAACATCGGATCAAGGAATTGAGATATGTAACATGTTTAGTGAATTTTTTCACTCTACTTTCCTCGCTAATAGTCCTAGTACGTCATTGGATCCCGAAGCCCAGCCCTTACTCCAACAGCCATGTACCTCTTCAGCCGACATCTGCGATATAGAAGTCCTGGAAGATGACGTGTTTAGGCTACTAAAATCTTTAGACCTCAGCAAGTCAGCAGGGCCTGACAACATCCCAGCTGTTTTTATTGTAAACTGTGCAAGTAGCTTAACCACCCCCCTATCTATTTTATACCGTAGGTCATTCAGCGAAGGCCTTGTACCTACAGTCTGGAAATCTGCTTACATAACACCGATACACAAGAAAGGGCCTAAAAATGTAGTTGAGAATTATAGACCTATCTCTAAGTTATGTTTATTTGCTAAAATCATGGAAAAGCTAGTTTACTCTCAGCTCTATCCAACTCTTAAAAACAGTCTAGACTCGAACCAGCACGGCTTTCTCAGAGGGAGGTCTACCACTTCGAACCTATTGTTGTGTAGTGAATATCTTTCTCGACATATATCTGAACCCTATCAGGTGGACATTATTTACACTGACTATCGTAAATGCTTCGACCGTATAGATCACTTGATCCTAATGGAAAAATTGCAAAGAATAGGTATCCGCGGCAACTTATTTCGGTGGTTCTCGTCGTACGTTCGTAACCACTGTCAGACTGTCGTACTCAGCGGGTACTCATCTTCGCCGATGAGTGTCCCTTCTGGTGTCCCACAGGGATCCTTACTTGGACCTTTACTATTTACAATAATGGTAAATGATATATCATCATGTTTCACTTACTCAAAGATACTGCTATACGCGGATGACATGAAAATTCTTTACCCTGTAAAAGACGCAGTCGACGCGGCCCGCCTCCAAGATGACTTAGACCGACTTCAAAACTATTGCACACTCAACAAGCTCGATTTAAATGTTTCTAAATGCTACGTCTGTTCTTTTACTCGTAAACCTAATGTCCTTAAATTTAAATACTCGCTACAAAATGTACAATTAACTAGAGTATCTAAGATAAAAGATCTGGGCGTTACGTTTGATAGCAAACTCTTATTTGACGAACACATTAATGCAGTAATTGGCAAGGCATCGAAAGCATTAGGTTTCATCCTTAGAATGTCCCATGATTTCGCAAATGTTAAAACGTTTAAGATACTGTACTGTTCTTATGTGCGCAGCCACTTGGAATATTGTTCGCAGGTATGGAACCCTAGGTATAATATGTATATCTCTCGCTTGGAGGGCATACAGAAAAGGTTCCTACGATAAATACAGTTTAGGGCAAAAAAATTTTTGCCTGATTATTACACAAGATGTCGCAAATTCCATTTCTTGCCCCTCCAGGAACGAAGAGCCATAGCAGATCTAAGTTATCTTTCTGGCATCATTAATAGCAAAGTAGACTGCGCGGAGCTGCTGCAACAAATAGGATTTAATACTAACTTTAAAACTAGATACCCTAAAACTTTCCATCTTCCAACATGTAAAACCAACTACAGGCAGAACACATTTTTGATAAGGTCATGCGGATGTTTTAACATTCTATCTAGAGAGCTTGATATGGATATTTTCATTGATCCTCCCACTAAACTAAAAAGAATAGTGAGTGGTAGATTTTTTGGTACATCCTCTTTTTGATTATTTTCTTAAGTCGTAGAGGTATAAACCAAAATTGGTAGAAATTTATATTTATATGTATACAAACTTTTAGATTAAGTATAAGTAGTAGTCGTCCTGTAACTTTGTTTAGCATCAATTTAAGTAGCTTTTTGTGGAAATTTTTAATTAGCCTTCAGTATTAAGTCAGATACCTACTCATTAAGTTAGCTGTTAATTTCCTGAATATTGTTAAAATAAAATAAAATAAATAAAATACAAGTAGGTACTTACCTATTATTATTTTATGTACTTATATTTCTATTTTTTGTTTCAGGTAAAACGATGAGAATTTGAGAGATTTTGAGTTACTGCAATAGTAAGTTCCATTGGTGTAGCGGTCGCGAGTTCACCCGCTGATAATGAAGTCTAGGGTTCAAATCGGGCCAAGTGTTTTGTCATTGGTATTCTTCTAGAACGAAAATTTCACAGTAGCATCCTCGAGTCAGGGACTTGGTGGTGTTCTACCCCCGTGCCTAGGATAGCTCTTCCGTCTCCGTTGGCGGCCGAATAAGAACAAAATTGAAGTAATAATTATTTGACTTTGTGATCTGTCAACATAATCATGTAATTTCATCCCAAACCGGATATATGAAAACTAAATCAATTAAAAACAAATATGTTTATAACATCCGACCCTTCAATCTAAAATAATTAGGATGTTTTTAATCCCCATCCTCCCCTCTACTAAAATTCTAAATACCATTCCCCAAAATTCCGTCATCGGCAGCTATTTTATTCCAAACTCTAAAGTATTCAAAACATTTTGCACAGGGGACTCCTGACATTTGCAGAAGCTACAGTAATGTATAGTATTACAAAATTATCTGTTGGCAGCGTGTTGGTGACGTCACTCGCACAAAGAATGATAATTAGCTGGCGACAGTTCCTTTAGGACACAGCTTATGAAGAAACCGCTCGGAACCTCGAGACAAGATGGAGGTCGTTTTATTTTAAAGCTAAAAAACATAAGGATGAACCTTATTTTTTATCATAGATGTTCTCTTTATCTGATATAAACGAAAAATAAGTATTACATATGCGTATCGTGTTATAAATTATGTAAGTTTTCTGTAAATCTTCATTTTGCAATAATACTATGGAAAAAGCAGAAATATTTTATTTGCTAGTTATTTGATATATTTTAGTGAAATTTCGTCTACGTGTGAATAAATACGTTTTATGTTCGAGCAAAGGCGTATTATTTTAGGGAAAAAATATAATGTATAAATAATAACTACTAACTTTGCTGGCGGGCTGGCTGTGTTGCGGCTTTCGCTCATCCTTCATCTTTAAACCGATCCCACGTCGCCTTAAATGAAAGTCGCGCCGCGCCGTAAAAATATCGGCCTCTCAAACTCAGCCCGTCGATGTCGGAATCACTGCATAGTTTAAAACAGAGTCGCTTCCCGCTGTCTGTCTGTATTCTTATATCTTTAAAACTACTAGAGTGATTAATAGATGAAGTGGAAGATTTATAAACTATTTGACACATAAATTTCCACGCGTGCGAGGCCGCGATGCGCAGCTAGTCGTAACTAAAAGAATGCGAAGTGGTCTAGCTGTTTCCCTTGTCCTAAGCTAGTCCTTCGTCTAATTGTTACTCCGGAGGCGCGCGGTTGGTTGCTCGGATTAAGATATTGTTTCTTATATTAAACGCTTTGGAAATTTATTGTAACCTTATCTTAATAACTTGATAACGTAGATTCAATGTATTGCAATATGCGGGACCTTCTTTATAAGTAGGTACCTAACAGTGTATTTTAAATATTAAATAAATAAATCATCATCATCAAAATTGACGACCGATGTGGCGCGGTGGGCGAAGGTTCGCCTGCGACGCAGGGGGTTATCTAGTACCCATAACACAAGCTATGCTTACCATGGGGCTAGATAATGCTGTGTGAATTGTCCAGCATTATTTATTTATATTTATTTATTTATAAGCATATAGTCCACTGCTGGACATTGGCCTCCCATAGCGGCCTGTCTTCAGCTTGCCGCATCCAGCACCTACTTGCAGTCCAAAGTGTAAAATAAATAAATAATGTTGGACAATCCACATCATCATCAGCATCATCATCTCTCCATACTGCCTTTATAAGGCATACTTATACGATTTTTAAAGTGAAATGAAATGAAAGTTGATTTCTTTAGGCTTACAAATAAGCACTTAGACAAGTCATGTTGTCAAGTGTTACTATAGTATAGGATATAATATAAATGCTTGGGTCAAAATTATTAAAATATATAATATATTTTAATGTGGTTCACAAAAAGCACATAACTTATACATAGATACAACGTAAAACATAAAAAAAAAAAAATGTTTTCAGAAGATGAAACAGTTTTCGGCCAAGGTTATTTGAATTATTATTCGCAACTATCATGACCAAAAAGAAACAAAATGTTTTCGTAAAGGACATTCCTCCACGTGACACTCGTGTGGGTCAAACGTGGAGCTAATATCTCTGGACTCTCAATGTCATCTCGAGGGACGTCGTGACGTCACGTCGGGAGGGGGGGAGGGTCAAGCTATTATTCTTACGCTATCTCTTATCAGTATAATTAATGGAGTGTTCTTTCTTTCTTTGTTTTCGTGATTCCAAGCATGACACATTAGACTGCGACATTTGTATGTAAAACCCTTACACATAAAAAAGGAGGACGTTCTATGTTCGGCTGTATATTTGTTTATGTTCGTCGATTTTGGACGGATTTTTTATTTAGATTTTGTTTCGATTCGATGATCCTGAGGTGGTCTTATAAAAAACTTAGTCCCGCAAAAATGAATCTGTTTTGGAGCAGAAAGAAACAAATTATGTCATTGTGTACACTTTCTTTAAGAGAAGTAAAAGCTATTCAAGATCGGTTTAACAAAATCTCAAAAGTCCTTAAGTATAATTTTTATTCAAAAGATTTAGGGCAAAGTTAAATTAGTAGTCGGTGTAGGGACATACATGTATTAAATAAATCCTAATCAGCACCACATGAGTCCATTGCTGGACTTGCCTCCCTAACGAGAATGGTTTTGCTATAATCACTAACGCTTGGTAGGTGGATTGATAATCACTTAGTAGATGTTGGACAATACACTGAATGAAGTTGCTGCTCTGTCTCTACTAAGTTCCCTTGGCTCTCACTAAATCGACTCTCCAACTTACCTGGGTAAGTTGGAGGGTCTATTCTTTCGCCGCGATTTATCGACAGCTTATCTGTAATGTGGTAGTACGAAACTAACTACCGTAGCAGTTTGCTACGCCGGTCGTAGCGATCTGCTACGCCGTAGACCCTCTACGAAAACTTTGTTATTATTTCAATACAATGCTATTTGAAACAACAGCATACAAGAATTAATAATTAGTTATGTTTCTTCATACGTTCCGTTAAACATGATCTGAATGAGAATGAAGGAAAATGCATGCAAAGCTGGGATAATCTAGTAAGCTAACCCCGGCTTCACACTTTTCTTTGATATGCAGCATGTTTTGTCTTATTGTGCTAATTATAATACTGTTCTACGAGTACGTGTACGCCAAATTTAATCTTAATCTGTGCAGTATTTTTGGAGATTTTAGCCTATAAATATATTCACAAACTTTGACATCTTAAACAAATTAACTGTGAAGCACATTATGACTCACGTCGAATTTTTAGAATAAGTCCTAGAGATCTATGACTCATTTGTTGATGCAACTTTGGGATGTATTTTGACTCATGAAACATAAGATATTGTCATGAAATATTTTTTTTAAGATAACGTGAACGTTAATTAGCCTTCCACAAAATAAAAAATGTTGAACGTGGGGTCATTGTATATTACATTGTATGGGACAGTCAATTTACTAATATCAGCAGCGTTGTTCAGAACATTGTGACTATGTGTGTATTATGTAGATTATACCTGACTGGCTCCAATACCCAGGACAGCGGTATGCAGTGCCCTCTCGGAATTTGATTATCTGCTGAGCTCAGGTTATCGACCTGGTATTAGGCACATTACTGTTGGGTCATCACCATCATAATAATTCACGCTGCCTGAACGAAGTCAAAAGTGTTCTCAGACTTAATGGGGTCCTCAGAATTAAGAGTGAAAGGTCTATTTATTTCTAAATTTTTGTAACATTCCGCATGTTAGTATAAATAAATTGTTATAGGTAAATAAATAAAGTTTGTCGCGAGATAAATCTAAAATAGTCACTAAAACAAGCATTTTTAGTATTGACAGAATTTATCAAGAGACGCCAATTTTAATACTTTCCGTTTCCACAAAACCTGTTCGGTCTATTGTAACACGAAAATATGTAATTTGTTTCATAGAGGCACCTACCAACAAACATTTAACTTTATTTAATACATAGTAAATATGCAAATACATATACAAGTCCCACGTAGATACAGAATGTCGGTACGAATTCGGCACTCTGCAAATGTTGGGAAAAACACAACGTTTTTTGTATTCAGCGCTTTTTTGCAGCGCTTTAGCTTTTAACTGGAGTAAGCGGGTTAGCGGAGAAAGGGTCGTGATGTTTCTGGTCATTTTGTACGAGGGCGATGCAATCAACGTGGCTTTTATTTAGACAAATAAAACTAACGAATTTCATTCGCAGATTCTACAATACTTTTTATCCCGTGACGAGAATCGAACCTGAAACGATGTTCTTTTTGCACATTAGCACTTGAAGTGCTACGAACGACCAAACCTATGCTTTACATAGTTTTATTTGTAATTTAGTAAGTAATTTGTAAGTTAGCTGGTTTGTGAACTTACTGGGAACAATCAAATCAAAATAAAAACTTTTTCTCTAAGTCGATTCTTCTCCCACTCGGTGAAAGAGCTATTTGGTACCTAACAACCATATCTCGAAGCATTTTTTCCACTGCAAATGTACTTTCTAACAAAGAAAATTATAATAAAGAATACAAACAAACTTCGATTGATTCAATGAACTGACTATTGAACGAATGGTTGGAGTGAGGAGTGAGAGTGAGTCAGAATCCTAACATAGATAAAAAGAGTTTTCTATCACAATACAATACTTAAATCCTTATTGTACATCACCAAATGAAACTATAGAAAAATTACAATAACATCAAACACCCTACTTACTTACACAACTACTTAGGAATGAACGCTTGCAGTCTAAATGTTAACTCCCTAGTGAGCGAACCATTAAAATTAAATTAGTTCTAAATCGGGATATTTCCGGTGAAATCCGGGAGTTTCCGGGAAATATCCGGAACGTTCCGACCGGGAATAAACGATGTGGAACAACAACCCGGACTTTGATGTTATGCAAAAAACAATTCCACTTGCTTCCAGTGGTCAAACATTTTGCGGGCTAAAGCTTTCATTCACTTGTTGTTAGAGAACAAATACCGAAAAGTTATATTTTTCTCTTGCGCGGCAGAAACTAGTAAATTTCTGCCCGCGGCTTTGCACGCGTTGTTATGGAAAGGCTTAGAGGTCATTTATTTTCTTGGCGGCAATGGATTGATGGTATAAAAAGTACTATTTTGTAGCTTTAAATACTTTGTGTTATTAGTTTTGGCGTGAAGAAGTCACAAACATACATACAATGTCTACAAACTTTTGCATTTATAATATTAGTGTGACCAGCTACGTAGAATCTTTTCCTAACTGCGCACGAATCAATAACACAATGCCAGTTTGTTATTATCACGATAATCCCAAGCATGCAGCAACTCAGTGCGACACCGTCTCTAGCGTGAGGGTCAAGCCTAGCGTGCGATACGATCCCAAGCGTGAGTCTTACGAGCTACAATCTCGACGTGAGTGACATGGTATCGCAAGGAAGCTACTGGAAGCTGTTGAAGTCAAAGGCGTATTCAGATATCTGATAAAACGGGCTTGTTCTATATATAAGGGTTGCTAAGTTGTAAGCGCTCCGGCCTTTTTAACGATTTAACCAAAAAGCCGGACAAACTTTTTAATACTCTTCTCTGAATGAATTATTTGTCATCAATTCATTTACATTATCTCGGTTATAGAAAACTTCGTGACTATAGAGATATGTTTTTGTTCTTTTTCATGAAACCAAATCAAACGTTTAAATTCATTTACATCTTCCATTACTAAATGATCTAGTATTGAAAATACCTAAAGGGCTCGTCGACATTCATCATCACAAAGCGTTTCAAAGTATTGAGAAAAGAATTAAAACAAATGAATTGATTACTGACGAATTGTCCGATACTATGCAGGGTTTCATATTGATTTATACCAAGAATTCTTAAATTATGTAGCACCGCGGCTTGGCCCGCGTGGAAATGGTATATAAATATTTCTTGAATTACTCTATATATTAAAAAAAACCGCATCAAAATCCGTTGCGCAGTTTTAAAGATCTAAGCATACATAGGGAGGACAGACGACTTTGAGGTAGCGACTTTGTTTTATACTATATGTAGTGATTATATTAAAACGGCTTTTTTGGCGTGTCCGGCTGAATCAAATCATCCGGCGTTGCCCGCCGCCCCTAGCCCCAGTTCGGCGACGTCTAACTTTTGTTTCGTACGTCGATCGGATCGAACGCAGGTGGAGTTGCCAACTAGGCTGAGAGATCACTTTGTAGCTTTGACATCAAGGAGTTTGTTCTACTTGAGAGGAGGAAGCGGACGCTGTGAGTTGATAGTAGTTAGTTACTATATGATAGTATGTGTACTGATGGGTTATGAATGAACGAAATCAAAGAGTTTATTAGATGAAATCGGATAAAGTTTATTGTAAATGTTGTACATAGAACGGCCATTACAGAGCAAGAGAGAGAGCCTCCCAAGAAACATTTTGGACCCATAACTTAGGTTTATATCACTAAAAGGTTAAGTAAACGTCGTATAAAGGATTTGAACGATACCTACGAGTTCTATTGAAGCGTTTGGTAAAACGATTTTGCTCTGTAAGCTATAGCTATAAGCTTGGTCTACTGTTGTCTCGGTCTGTATAGCTATACAGACCGAGACAACAGTAGACCAAGCTAATGTCACTGACATGGGATAGTTCTCAAACTGACTTTGACATTGACTTAAGGTTAATGTTTACCATTCCAACATGTACCTATATAGTTTAGTACATGCTGTGCTGATTCAATGCTACTTCAGCACACGATGATGGCAAGGCTCGACTTAAACAAGCTTTTTAACTGACAACTGACGGTTTTTTTGGGATTCAGGCGTATAGAAAACAACGTGAATATATTTTTTTCATTGAGTGCGAGAGTTTTGGTTGTTCAGGTCGTGGGCGAATGAATGGGTCTCATGAGACAAGGAACGATTTCACGCCAGAAAAAAACATCGATGGAGTATCTCTGTTTCTTCCACTTAGGTCCAATCTGTCCGTTACCAATCTCTATTGGCAACTGAGAGATTGGACCCTAGTGGAGGGAACAGAGAGGATGCTACTAGTTCATTAATATACGTCATATTGTACTAAGATATCATTAATTCAAATAATTCTTAACTGAAACAAATTTCTGCAGATCGTACAAACGTTTATCCCGCAGCATGAACCAAACCTGCAAACTTCTGCGTCGCAAGCGAACCTTCGGTCGCTGCGCCACGGAGGTTGTCAAGATGTAGATACATCTTGTTCATCATCATCATCATCACCAGCCTATGTTAGTCCACTGCTGGATATAGGCCTCCCCCAATGAGCGCCATAGCGCCCTGTCTTTAGCTTGCCGCATCCAGCATCTACCTGCAGTCTTTCGCAGATCGTCATCCCACCTGGTTGGATGACGACCCACTTCTTGTTCAGCCGTACCAAAACAAACAGAAATTTATTAAACACAAGCAACTTTCTGAAAACAATTTCTCGCAAAGCTTTTTATTATCAGTCCGTAGTTTTTGATTCACGCGGAGATTGTAAGAATTGAACCCTTTACAATGAATAAAACAGAGGCGGGCGCGCGCACAATTGAGTAGCATTATTTTGAATACAATCTAAGAAGGTTCGGATGCTTTTGGTAAATCGATTCCAAGGCAGCGATGTGTTAAGATCACTGAGACGGGGAACGTCTGATTGCAAATAAAAGTTGTATTCTCTTTGTATCTTTGTAATACGATATAGAAAAGATACGACGGTGAAGTCATGATCATTTGATGTTCAATGTTTTGAAATAACTAAAAACAAACTTAAAATTCCTTAGTTTTTTGGCACAAATACAATATAATAAATATTATTTACCTGGTACCGTTTCGGGAACATTCCATACAATAGCGAAACAGTTTCCCGGTCCATAATTGGGGCAAATATCGTCGGGCCATGGAGGAAAAACACGCCGCTGTCACAGGCCACTGCAGAGGGATAGTGTCATTCAACAATTTCTTGATTTTTATACCAAAAACCAATATTTGTGTGAGTTGACAAGCATGTAACTTCAATGCTTTGACGCACACAACGACACACACACACACACGTTGTATACTTTGTATCTGTGTGAAAATATGTTATACCTTATTTAAAATATGTTATATTTTCTTATCGGTTCAGGGAAAGATGTTCACAGATAGTTATACTATGATAAGTAATTTTTCTCAGCGTTCGACAGGAGCGCTGCAAGGCGTTAAATGTATGGAATTTATACATATTGTGAACTATGCAGCACCCATCTTAAGGCCTCTGTAGGTGCTGACTTACCTACCTAAACCAAAATCGGTCAAACGTCATCCTCTACCCGAGTCTCCGATATCTGGCCAGATGTCCCGGAAAGGTAAAGTCGGATTAGAGATGTCCGGGAGATTAATTATCCATCCACGAGGAAGGCGGATAGTCGAGGATTCTATTACAAATACAATCGGATTTTTCAAGACTTTAAACGTAATTTAATGTTAGAGCAGATGCTTTTTGATCGTATTACGGAAACCTCTCTAGCTGTCACAAGGAGAGGAAATGTTATAAATACAACCAGCCAACCAGCGTTCAATATAGCATGAACGAGGCACTCACGAATATATCGGAATGGACAAGCTGAGGCGTCGGGACACTGGTCATTTACTATGGCAGTTATTCCTCCATGGAACCGCTTTATATTTTACGTTTCGATAAAGGTATTCTTTAACTGCTCTGAAAAAAACATTATCTATAAAATATAAAAGGACTGTTTGATAATAAATTATACAGAATAAATACGAATTCAAAATATTTAATTTTAATATATTAAAATTTGTTAATAAAATTGCAGTTGTTGGCAAATAATTCCATTTGTAACAGAACTCAGTATCGATATAAATGCAAGATGGCCGCTGCCAGACGCCATATTGCGCTATATTTCAATTTTATGAAATATCGATAGACGGAACAATAAAACTGAAATGATCAACAGCTTACTGCAATACCGCGCTACTTCTCGATACAAATCCATATTAATATTGTTTGGATAAATTCTATAGTGAGGGACTAGGTCGCGCTGCACATTAACGCTCATGTATACAAACCTCTCCTATCCTTACGTAATAGCTAAACGCGTTTGTTTTCTTTAAATTGGCATAGATCAAATGGCGCTCATTGGGGGAGGCCTATGTCCAGCAGTGAACTCCTATAGGCTGATGATGATGATGAAATAATTTTAAAGATCTAAGCATACATAGGGTCAGACAGACAGCGTGAAGCAACTTTGTTTTATACTATGTTGTGATTATTATGAACACGGGTATATAATATTAGTTATTTTAGCTATAGTTCTCAAAACCGGTTTTTATGCCGCAAATATAATAAAAATAAAAAGAAGGTGCGTAGTATGTATAGTACCTAGTAGTACCTGTGCATGAGAAATGACGTCATTGTCAATCCCTGGTTTTAATTACGAAGGTTTAGTATATGTTTGTAGTTCTCAGTCGCCAACGGTCAACAGCAGTAATAAAATTTAAAATTTCGAATAGAGAATTCCACTGAACCATAAAGATCCGCGGCAACCTGAAAACCCTTAAAAATAGAACGCTTAAACCAGTTTGTTGAAGAAAAACCGTTAAAATCTATTTGCATCCGTAAATGCAATAAACTACAAGCCAACAGCTACTTTACTGGGTATGCGATTAGGTTCAAATCAGATTGTATCTTTCTAGCCACGCAAGCAATACTATTCTCGGGCATTTTCCTTTTCAGGCAATTTTCAACTTTACCATTTGAATGTTTCGGTACTTTTTATTTTAACAAACTGTTTGTAAAGCAAACAAGTCGTACTACACGAATAAAAGCGGCCACGGCTCATTTTATGTTTTATTTTTGTGTTTTCGCAATCAGATAATGAGAATGTGGAACAAATTTGTAAAAATATTAGGAATCATATGTGTTATAGTGTTTATCTTGCAAAAAAGAATATACTACCATCATACTCTAGACTAGAAGTATCGATGTCTGTTGATAGGAAACGCATCTCTCCCGATTGGTACAGAATGTTTTAACTACACCTAGGAGAAAAATAATCTTTTAAAAATCTTCAAAATCACTCGAGTAAATTCTTATAATAAACTCAAATGTGGCGATGAAGACGCGCACTTGCGATTTCATCATGGTTCTTTTTTAAAATTATTGTTCCGAATACGAAAGAGGCGTATTCGGAGTAAAAACTTTTTGTCGTTTGACCAGTTCCTATGAAACTAAATCAAAGCTACCGGCTGAAATGTCAGAAAATAAAATATCTCGTTAGAAATGGGTTTCCATAAACTTCCCTCTCCCGCTAAACGCGTGAGAAATTAAAAACCATAGAGTTATCCGTCTCGCATATTAGTACGCCTGCATGATGTACTTTCTACCTTATTGTTGGGAAAGGAATGAGCACTTTAGGTGTACTATTAATAATATTTAATATGTTCAAAATCACGAAAGTTCAAAAAGTTGTAAACAATACACATATTAATATCTCAAAAATACTAAACTGTGTATTTATTTATTTCCACATGTTTTTTTCCGGGCTCAATTAATATTCAATACCTTTTATAAAACCACGAGAATTTTATAAAATATCTCCAACATAATTCTTTATCTTGTGTAAACTGGCTGATTTACAACCCGCCGTGATCGGCGGAAGCCCCGGAAGCCGGGAATTACGCGCCACTTCCGGTAGCGATAAGTGCTGTTACCTCCCGTTACCTTCCGTTACCGTTACAACGGATAAAAGTAACGCTTTATAAAGCTGTTCTTGAATCCTGCCGTAAAATTAAACGTTCTAAAGTGAGGCTACGTAAATAAGATACAGTAATCAAATCATTGTTCACTCACCGTGGGCAGGTTCTATATAACTACACAATTCAATTATATTTTCTTACCTAACGGTAACAATTATTGATATTAAGACGGCAAAGATATTGATAACCTCTGCGGCGCGGTAGGCGAAGGACCGCCTGCGACGCATAAGGTTGCGGGTTCGATTCCCGCCTCGTGACAAATTTCTGTACGATCTGCAGATTTTTTTTTCGGTTGTTCTGTTCATTTAATATGTATAATATAATAAAAAATATCTATCTATGTAATGTATTGTATTAATTATATCAGTCATCTAGTACCCATAACACAAGCTCTGCTTAGCTTGGGGCTAGATGATGCTGTGTGGGTTGTCCAGCATTAATTATTATGGCTAAGTCCCTCTTGTGTAGAGGCCCTTCCAGATATCGAACCCAACGAACAACTTCTGCGTGTTAAGCGTCGTCGTAGTGTCAAATATATTAAACAATGGACATCCTTATCGCAAAGAAACGACCTTATCTAACTAATGAGAGTGCATGCCCTGCCCATTAGGACATTACACGATCAATAGTCCACTATCGAGATAGGAAACATTATACGTTGTCAAAGGACCAATATTTTATCGTCAAAGAAAAATATTATAAGCGAAAAACCATATTAATTTAGTAGGTACATTTGTTACAGCTTTTATCTTGAAAGATTGAATAGAGTAGTGCGAGAGCCAGCGGTAGTTACTTCGCGTCAAGCTGCGTCAAAGCACAGTTGAAGCATTCTGTCAACTAGCTTCTTTTTACAATTGGACATCATGGGTTACTTCGTGACATATTCCTCGAAATCCTGGAGTTTTTTTTTGACATTTGTGTGTGGAAACTTTTTATAAAAGGCTACAATTGTAGGTTTTTATACGAAACGTACGTGTAGTTATACGAAACGTACGTGTAGTTATACGAAACGTACGTGTAGTTATAACATTACCAGTATATTGACTATTCTGACGTAAACTCATAGTAGAGTAAGAGTCAAGGCTAGGACTAAAGATATAGTATCCATAGAAACTATCACCTGACTTAACTTCATCACCAACATGAATTTCAGTTCGTTTGATCGTAAATAATTAATTCACAGGGATGTCACCCGAAAAATTCTTGCTCGAATGGATATACGACGCAAGCTTTGTTGAGTTTCTTACCCATTCAACTAAGTGACGTAAGGAAATCACCATCAGCTTGAACTCCATAATTCTGATAGATTCTGACAAGTGCTCTACAAGACTCAATATCGCACGACCGATGGAGGCAGCGTTCGAATTCAAATCATATTGAAATGGTATACGGCGCAAATTTGAGTGGCACTGAGAGGTTCTTGATTCAATAAGGCTGAGAGGCTAGACAGATGGATTGAATTGTTCGAGGGTTCCGTCGCTTTTAGGATTCCGCAGCGGAATAAGTAAACGGAAGCTGTCTTTTAAAGTTATGAATGGAATGACAGCGGACTGCGAGCATTGTTGGGAGTTGTTTGTGGAGCAGGCGGCTCCCTGACATTTCTGTTGGAAAGTAACTACCGAGTCACGAACAGGGCGAACTTTTGAACTGACACCAGCCAGGGTTTGTTCTAGATGGAATATAACCATGGCAGGGAGCTGAGAATGTCTCCATATCGCTAAACTTGAGTTTTCATCATCATTGTTATCAGCCTGCCCAGCCATGTTAGTCCACTGCTGGACATAGGCCTCCCCTAACGAGCGCCATAGCACCCTGTCGTCAGCTTAACGCATCCAGCATCGCCTAGCCTGCAGTCTTTCGCTACTTGGGTTGATCACATCTATATCGACTTATCTTTGTTTCGTGGGAAAAATAAATGACTCAATAATCCGGCTAAAGCCACATAAGCATCTCGGACGATTTGCGAACTCTATCAAAATCTCGAAACTCTCAGCAAATGAGTCCGACTCGAACTTAACCGATCTTTTTACTTAATGATAGTGAGTATCACTAATATTTTATCATTATCCTGTTACATTTGGCTTTTACAAACTTTTATAGAAGAAAATAAATCTAAAGAAATACTTCTTTATGAACGTTTTTTCTCACCCGAACACCTCGCCCCGAGCTACCAGGCGCCCAGAACCGTGCAGGAAGTATAATCTACATTGCAATAGCTGTTCGTTTCGTCGATACATTGCACCATTCACTACATTCGCTGCTAGATTTACGAGCCATGACCGGCAGTGTGCGCGGCTAAGCGATTGGATCCACTTTGTAAAGCTTAGAGGGAATATTTTTGTGGAGTTTTTATGCAAACATGCGAATAGACTCCCGCAGACTCCGATCAGATGAAGTGCTTTTAGTGTTGAAGTAACTAGTTCATAATACAAACATTTCATTCCCTCAGTGATATTTTTGCATAAAACTAAATAGGAACCTATATTTATAGTTACCTAGTCATAGAACACAATGTACACTCGTAGAACATAAACACACACAAAAAGGCTACACTCAAAGTAAACCACACAAACCTAGCGTAACATCACGATTGTACAAAATAAATAAAGATCTTTACTGCGTTGATTTACAGTCTAGATTTCAGAATCATTAATTATGCAAACAGGGGTTTAAATACGGCACAATACGAGACTTCACCCTCGCTTAGATACGGAAGGGGAGGCTCGGGGGGTTCTTTTAATTCTTGTAATAAACCCTGATTAGATACTTGTGGGTTTTGTACTTGTGCTCATCAAATTAAGAAACAACAAGTTAGCCCAGCTCCGACTATGTCCCATCGCGTTATATCATCAGGTCGTCATCATCAGCACACACACGTCCTCTGCTGAACATAGGCCTCTCTAGAACGAAGCCACGAATAGCGGCGGTAGCATCAAGTATCAGCTCATAATACCACCGTCTACTGCTGAATAGATAGATATCCTCAACAGAAACAAACCTCAAACACATTGAATGAATAAAAATAGGGAAAGAAAACCGTGAGAATATTTTATTTTCAGAATTAATATACAGGGTGTAACAAAACTGTAACACAGCAATGGTGATGATCACTAATGAAGAAATGATTTAATTGGTGAGTTGTTATGAGGATGTGAAAGCCAGGTCGGAGTAATAAAAGTTCATATTACATCTAAATGCACAAGACTTTACGAAGCTATAAAACAGCTCTCTGAGCATTCACAACAAAGCGTGCGGTCGGACAGCTCGCCACAATTTTCATAATTATATTTTCTCTTTTAAATAAACAAGAGCCGGGCGTCGCGATTACAGATATATTAATGTAACGATGTTTTCGTAAAAACGCTGTAATGTTCCAAGCTCTTTGGGAAATTCCAGATTTTTCGGGTAAAGCTTTGTATTTAAACAGTTTTTGTAGAGTGCAGTGTCATGTTGAGATTAACTTTTTCCGTGTAAATTGTGCTTTTATAAATTCAGAAAATAGCAGGATAATGTTGTTAAAGTGGTCTTTGTTTCTATTTTTCTCTTCATTTATTTATTATTTAGTGAACAAATTAAAATAAATGTTTTACTAAAGAAAAGTGTATCCTCTACATACTCTTGTCAATATAAAACTTGGGTAGAAACAACGAGTGTGTTTTATAAAAAAACTGCAACGTTGTACACACGTCAATGGCACTTGACGTTTCTTTGTGAGTTTCGCCTGTCAATAGCGACCTCCCGTAGGAACAGAGAGAATTTCGTAAGAGTTATTGAAGTGGACTGAGCACTTTTGACAAAAGTAATCATCGGAAATGTAGGATCATACGTATATTTATTCATGTTTGTTCTACTTTATGTGACCTTTACGGGAATTTTTAATTGTCACTCGTAAATTATTATTTTCTGATCTCTCTGTAGCGTGCGCCATGTTAATCTTGTACAGAAAATAAAACATTTGTATCATAAACTGGCCTTTCAACTCTGCAATACAACCCGCTGCTCTCATTCTTGCAGGCTACATTCTTGTACTTAGTCGAAAAAGCTCAGTTTTTCTCTGAAATGTAAACGTTTGTTTCGGAAGAATTTCAGTTGTTCGCAATTTAAACAGCCTTTCCTCTGTTTCAGGTAAACACAAAGGATTTGACTTTGAGGAACGACGGCGGAAGGCAAATTGTTGGACAAACAGCTGGCAATACCGCGTTCTATAAACAAACCAAATTCTTATTTCGAATTTCAGTAGGCGAGTGTTTTGAAAGTCAGAAAGACAATATCATTTTAAAATTATTGCGTTTAAAAATGAAACTTTTGTACATTGGAAACACAGTTGATAAATAATTAACGATAAAACTACTATATCGAGTGTATACAAAAACAGTATACACCTCATGCCTTTGGAAAGTTATTATTTATTTCGTCGACTGCCCCTACTTACGTAAGGTAAGTGGATAGGTATAAACCAGTACCCATTTAATAGTAGACCTATATTTTTAACAATACAAGATGAGGCTACTGGAATTCACAATATCAATGAACAGACGAATAAATGTTTCCACATTTTCTTTCGCCTAATGAAACCATAGCAAACAAGATTCTGTAAGCTCAGAGCTAGGGCGGGCAGGGCAGGGTGGGCCAGGCTAGGGCGGGCGGCAACGAGCAGCGAACATCTAAAAACACTACAAATTACCAGCAGTGCCGAGCGCCGGAGATTTACACCCGGCCTCGCGCCGAATGCAGCGCTACTGCCAGTTCTCGAATGCAACTCGAATACACTAGGCACTGATTATTTAATTATCATCATGTCAGCCTACAAACGTCCTCGGCTAGGCAAAGGGCTTCGCCATTCAAAGCCACAAATAGCGGCCCTGAGCCTTGTACATCCATCGCCTCCTCGCGAACGCTACAATGTCTTTGGTCTATCGTGTGAATGGCTTCATATTATTTAGTCTACAAATCGTATAGTTGTTACACGCATAAAATGTTGGTTGCATTTGGTTTGACCGCCTCTGCGTACCTACGTAGACAGCCTTTGCGACGAGTGAAGGACGCCATGAATAGAGTCAACCTCGAACAAAATCTATTAGTAATGTTATATTGGTGGCTGCACAGAAAGAGAGTGGGCCGATATGAATTTACTACAAACATACATAATCTTTTGTGTACTCAATAAAGATATATATATACATATATATATATATATAGAGTAACCTAATCTAAAATTAATAAGTTTCGTGTTAGCTCACGAAACCAATAATCATAAGACTTTACGCATCACCCTGTAACGAACACAAATACACCTGTTTCCGCACTTCTGTGCGCGTATATATGTACAGGCTATACATTGTGTATATTACACCAGACAATTACGAAGTTTCACCAAATTACACCTACTTATGGAATCCCTAACAATTCTTTGGTTAATCGCGAACAAAAGTTCTAACCGAGAAACCGTGGTACAGTAAATTCAAACTCCATCCAATAATTCAAGTCGTTTAACTGTTGTATGTGAATGTAGATGTACAGACAGCAACAAAAGTCGTTGAACATTAATTGATACTAAGATTTATAAAATATCCATAATAAGGCTGACTTGATTGTTTACCACTAAAAGACAAATTACAATAAGAGAAATGCCGAAAACTATAATATTTTCTTATCTGTATAAGTTATTGTCCATATTTTATGAAAAAGATTATCTTATTATATCCTTTTATCACAATAGAATAGACAGTATTGTATAAGAATTCATAAATCGCTGAACGCAATAAGGCATTTTGCAATTATTATTCAATTCGAACTTAGCTTCTTTCGTTGCAGGCTGTACCGAGTACAGTGGGCGAGAAAGTGCTCTACAGTTTGTTGGGATTTAACCGCATGGGTCTGTCGTGCCCGAACTGGGTACTTTGGGTACTTTAGGTTGGGTCTGGTACATCCATTAATCCGAAACGTCTGATGACTGAGCTGGCTTACACTTGAAGGTAGTTTTAACATTGTATGTGATCAATTTTGTGAGAGAAAAATACTACATTTTTTCATGAAAAACAGAAAGACTAGCTAATTTTCATTATCCTGAATGAATATATCCACTTGAGGTTTATAACAATAGAAAGTAGCCCCTGTGACTGCACAGTTAATCTCATTTTGCAAACACTTTTAGAAATCAATACGTGAATCAATACTTCTAGAGATCAGCTTTATTTTTTTACAAAATGTAGGAAAATCTTATGATTTTACCAGTACATGAGCATGTTCTACTGAGTGTACATGTACAGTCAGCCACACGAGCGCCGGGGAGCGTGTAGGTCGCAATAAAACAAGTGAATTGGGGCGCGAAGGAGTGTTTCAATTAAATACTTTTTGTTCGGTTTGTTTGTTTGTTTACTTTATTGTTTGTTCGTAGATATCTTTACTAGTAGATTTATAAGTACGAAGAAGCTTTCTGTTTTCTCGATATTGCGGGGCTTTGTAGCTACTTATTAATTCAATGTTTTTAAATGCAGGTAGGAATAAAAGCTGTTAGTGCTTTTTACTGATAATAAAAAAGTTAATGCTCTAGCATAAATATTTCAAGGAGCTCGCATTTCTTCTTTTTATCTTGTTGAAAACGAAGTGGGCTTTATTTATATTTTATCTATTCAAAGCTTGCAACTATTATTCATAATTTAAGACAGTTATTACTTTCATCAGACCTGGTGGGATGACGACCTGCGAAAGACTGCAGGTAGATGCTGGATGCGGCTAGCTGAAGACAGGGCGCTATGACGCTCATTGGGGGAGGGCTATGTCCGGCAGTGGATTAACATAGCTGATGATGATGATGATTACTTTCATCAGTTAAACAGATGAAAATATGAAAAAAGAGTTTTTTTTTTAATAAACAAACATATACAGGGTTATTGGTAATTCGATGTATTACCGTTAGGAGGTGATAGGGGTGACTATTTGTGATAATTTTCATCCCCATGTGCATCATGCAAAAGTGAACCATTTTTAAGTTATCGTGATTTTTAGGTTTTTTCAAAATAAGTCAAAAGTGCAACATCGAAAATTGATTTAAAAAAAACTGTCTATTTAAAACTATTTTCTTCTTCTGATTTATAAAAACAAATAAACACTGGTTATTTATCAATATTAAAACAACAATTATCGCTCTAAATTTAAAAATGCGAGATAAAAAACGATATTATTTCATTATTCATTGAGATTTTTTTCCTCTAAAATGCCTTAAAAACTAAAAAAACGTTATGAAACTTGGCTTGCAGATTATTTTAAAAATATAACCGTTTTCTTAGCTCTCCAAAAATGCATAACAACTATGAACTTATTTCAAAGAAACTGAAAAAAACATCATTACAAAGGAAGCAGGCGGAAATTCGTATACGAACTAAACTTAAGGTCGTTCTTTAAAATTTCTATAAAACTAACTTAAAACAATACCCAATGTAAATAAAACGAAAAATACATATTTAAAATAAAATTTAGCAATAGTTAAGTAGTAACAACAATAAACAAAACTAAGTAATAAGTAACAATCAAGACATTTTGTAATTTAGCCTAATTAAAGTTTCTTGCTGTGTTTGGTTCGCCATTTTTCTGCTTACCCGTGTTTTGAAGTATAACAACAAAACATAATCACTTTCTGTACTCTTTCCCGACTCCCCCCATACACTGACATTGACACTGACATCGACAGCTCAGGCGCAGTCGGGTGCGAGCGCGAGTGATTAATGTCAATCCCAGTGTAGGGAGGATACAATTTTTGGTGCTTTGATCCCTTTTCTACATTGAACGTTTTAAATGATGTGACACTCACGTTCCTCATTCTATGATTAGTTTGTAGAACAGAACGCACAATAAAATAAATGTTTTAAATTAATTAAGTATGGTGAGCGGGTCAAGTCAACTACGAAGCAAACGAAACAGGTTCCTAGCTAACCCGCTCACTTCATAATAAAAATCAATTCATTATTCTACACAGTGCGAGTTTTATCTCTATGCGTTCAACAACTTACAAATCTTTCATCTAAGAAATAACCATCACAAAAATGTTTAGCTGATGAAGCTGTATGGACGTCCAGCAGTTCAACTCTAAATGCCACCACATTTGCAATATAAATGTTGTCAAGTCAGTTATTGAATCACAAATCAAGCAGAGCCTTCGTTGGCTGTAGCCGCCTGCCCCAGTCAGCAGTTCGTGAACTAGGTTAGTTTTTGTCCTAGAATTAGTTTCGTGAATCCGTTTGGCCGCCGGCCAGTGTTGCCGATCGATGGGCCTCGCCAGCTGCTACGGGTTACCCCGAATTTGGGGTAAATTATAGGTCAGGTTTAAAAGACATCTGGATTATTATTCTTAACTTAGATTTCAGTATATAATTATAAAGTGTGACTAAAACGTACAGAAGCAAGTCATATTTCGTTGTTTATTTCAAATATACAATAAGTCCCATTTTGTCCACAAAACAAATAAACTAAAAAAAATAGAACATGAAAAAGCAAACGAAACTTTATACCTTTTATTAGGGTAGCTCTTCCATCAAACTTTGTACAGATAGACGAGTAACAACAACGTGTAAACATTGCCAAACTATCTCACAACGCTTGGTCCCTTCAATTAACCCCTCAAATAAAACAAGGTCCCTGACCGCGGGGGCGGCCCCGAGGCGTCGGAGCGGGTCACACGGGCCCCCCAGGCCCCACAGGCCCCAACAGCCCGCGACAGGCCACGACAGCCCAGAACACGAGCGAGATTAATTAGCTATCGGTTATCGAAGGGTGTTTCCAGCTCGCAGTGATAGTTTCACGGGTAATTAGCGGGGAGAATGCTGCTGTTTTTCTGTTTAATGAATTGCGGGTAATAAGTCTTCTTAATGGTGAAGTGGTTTATATGTATGGTATTTGATTTTGTCTATTTTCTGAGTATTTCTGTAATTATATATTTATACAAGCTGCGCCCCGTGATTTCACCCGCGCGTGGTGATAGATGTTTTGGATAATATACTAAATATCTTTATGAATTGTAGCCTATGTGTTATGTGTAAGCTATATTATTGTGAAGTTTCATTAAAATAGATTCAGTACTTTTTACGTGAAAGAGTAACAAACATCCATCCATCCATCCATTCTTACAAACTTTGACATTTATAATATTAGTAGGACAAAAGGAACAAAATAAGGTATGTCATTCATAACACAACTGCAATATTTTCTCTTTGTAACCCTACATACATACAGTATTAACCTAACTAGGGATCAATCAATAACTTTAATAATAACAGCAAACAAAAAATTAACCTGATTTCGTTCAGATTCCTGAAGGGGTTTTCAGAAATTTACATTATTCATAAAATTTGGTTGTTGACTGTATAAATAGGTACAATAAGTATATTTAAGTAGGTACAAACAAGGACATACATACAACACAACATGACACACAAAATATATGTACCTAACTCTGGTTGATCGGACATCTAAGGTAAATAAATAATGCTGAACAACCCACGCAGCATCACCTGCTAGCCGCAAGCGAAGCAGAGCTTGTGTTATAGGTAAATACAATACATTATATAGATATATGTTAATATACATAGAAAACGACCAGCACACCCGAAACAAATAACTGCAGATCGTACAAACATTTGTCCCAAAACGGGTATCGAAGCCGCAGTTTCGAAGCTCCAGCGTCGCACAGTTCGTCAAGTTCTTCAATTGTTGTCTATCGGATGCTCTTCTATTCCCACTGCCCTGAAGACCATTCCCACAAAATCCGCATAAATCTACTTTATACTCATCATCATCATCATCATCAGCCTATAGCAGTCCACAGCTGGACAAAGGCCTCCCCCAATGAGCGCCATAGCGCCCTGTCTTCAGCTTGCCGCATCCAGATGACGACCTGCGAAAGACTGCATGTAGATGACCTGCAGTCTTTCGCAGGTCGTCATCCCACCTGGTCGGAGGGCGTCCTACACTACGTTTACCGAGTCGTGGTCTCCACTCAAGAACACGTTTGCCCCAGCAGCCGTCGGTTCTTCGCGAGATATGGCCGGCCCACTGTCACTTCAGCTTTCTAATTCTCAGAGCTATGTCGATAACCTTGGTTCTCTGTCGGATGCATTCGTTACGAATCCTATCCTTCAGAGAAACCCCGAGCATAGCTCTTTCCATAGCTCGCTGAGCGACCTTGAACTGACTTTATACTCATTCACCTTAAAGTCCCCAATAAAAGTATTGCGCTTATTACGTGGCCTAACTTGAGATTCGGTTTGTAGAAGTCTATAAAACTTCTTAATTCTCCCCAAACGAGCCAATTGTCCGAGCGACCGCTCAAAGGGTGAAGCTTACGTAAGTTTCCCTCTACAAGCAAGCTGACAATACATGGAGTCCCATTCAAACAGAACTTCAAAGAACTCTTGTAATCCGAGAACAATTACACCAGGTACAGTCAGCATCAATAACTAAAGCCGCTGTGAAGGGAAAATATACGAAGAAATAAAACAATCAGAAAAGGACAACTCAAAGTAATATATTTAAGAACCTTTAGATTTAAGACTATACTATACTGTGGCTATTGCCCCTTTACAACAAAATAGTACAAGTATGTATATCTAGGAGGATATCGTGTTTTGATGAGTCATAGCCTCATCAGTAAATCTAGTAACATTATTGTGTTTTTTTTTATTTGTAAGCATGACAATAAATTATCTGAATCTGAATCTAAATGTTACAAAAATTCACGAAATATACGAATACTTATCTAGGTAACTTTTGACGACCTAGTCAAGTGTGTTCAACGATTATGGAAATAGAGTAAGCGTAAAGAAACATTTACTTGGCGAACGTGGTCAGTTACTATATTTTAAATCTATTAAGCTACATACGGAGCTGACAGTACCAAGTAGGCTTCGACGGCCTCATTAGCATAGTGGACAGTTGCCGCACAAGTTTAGGGTCGCTACATGTGGGTTAGCAGGGTCAGTGGTAGTTAGGTAGTGGGCTTAGTGAGAGACTTGTGATTCTCCGTTTTATGGTGGAAACTATCAGTTGGAAGCTTCAAATATTCAATGTAAACTAAAAAGATTTTTATTAATCCAGAACAGAAACGACAAGTATTATACATACTCGTATAGATTAACAGAGAAACTGACAAAATCGGTCTCCACTCAGCATGGGCTATGGTAGATTATGTGATATGACGGCAATTGTCACAAACAAACATAGCGATCGTACAATATATATATATATATAGATGAAGAGAAAGCTAGGACTGTACTTCCTTCTCAGGTACTACTATTATTTAATTAGTTGTAGCCGTGGCGGTCGTTACGTAAGAATCGACCCCTCCAGCACAGCCTGTGGTAGTCGTAAGAATTTATAAACTTTATCATACAGATATCATGCAAAACTTCCACACTGTCTCCTGCAACAAACATCAACAACTAACTATCAGTTATCTAAAATCTAAATCAAAAGTTTTTAGTTCTTTAGGCTTACAAATAAGCACTTAGACAAGTCATGTTTTATACTATTCATATTATTATCAAATAACATTATGTTTATGTCTTTGTCCACCGGTGGAAGAAGTGAAATGAAACCACTAGTATGTTCATATAATCATCTGGTTCCCGTAATACAAGTAAACTTAGAATGTGTTCGTTTTGACATTGTGAATGTTATGATCGAACCACGCATGGTATCCTCGGGTCCCCTATGTGACTGCGAATGTGAAAAACGAAATCGCAAGTTCAAAAACCTACATAAACTTCTGCGAAAAATTCCGAAGAAAGCCACATTTAGTAACGCGTATTATCAAAAACCCTACAAAAACATCGTGAGCCCCGGTATCCTGGCGCCTCCATTGTGACGTCACAATGGAGCACAGTGACGTCACAGCATAATGAAGATACTCAAGGAAAACGTTTTTACCCCTAATTAAAGTAAATTCTGATTACTACCGTCGTGGCGCAATGGGTTAAGCGCTAAGGCGCTGAAGATTGTTGGTTTGACTCCCGTCGCGGGATTGTATTATAACGTTACTGTGAAACTGTTGAAACTGTGCCGAAATGTTGGAAAACTCAAAAATCAAATCATAGGAAATACCCCGTTTTAAATGACTTTAGTGTTAGAAACCATGATAGTTTCAGAAGTTCCATTACACAAAGTTCTTGTTACAATGCGGATTATGATATATCGAATGATAATATATGTAGAATTATTGTATAGGACACGTATCATGGCAAAGGGCCTCCATTGTGACGTCACGATGACGTCACAGCCTAATGAAGACGCTGCGAAGAAGGTTTCCCCTAATGAATGTAGAATTGTGAAGGCATTTCCTTTGGGGAAATGTGAATAGGGAAAAGAATTAAGGTTTTACGGAATATTTAATGTAATTTGTCGTTTCCTGTGATGTTAATTATCTTGCTTTTCTTTACTTACTTTGTAATGAGTTAAGTTTGATTAGATTTAAATTTCTTTGTTTTAATAGGCCGTGCAAAAGTCAACTAATGTGTCAAATAACTGGTTCCTATAGTATACTAGCTGCGCCCCGCGGCTTCGCCCCCGTGGAAATCGATTTGTCAAATGGTTTTTTTTAATATCCTATGTTAGACTCCTGGTTCTAACCTACCTTCTCACCAATTTTCAGTCAAATCGGTCCAGCCGTTCTCGAGTTATAAGTGTTGTAACAAACACGACTTTCTTTTATATACATACATATATAGATGTATACACTATTGACAAAAGTTCGGAACCTTCGGCGCGCGAGTCACACTCGCACTTGACGGATCTTGTTTTATCATTACTCTCTAACTTGCAATAATATGCTACTAAATTTTCTGCTAGAAAAACTGATAAATTAATTCTGGTACATTTTCTGCTATTTCGCGATAAGACCGCCACTATTGCCACTGAAGAGTGGATCCCACAGTCGGTGAATATCGAGGAGAGCATCGTCCTGGTTCCGGCACTGGACTGTCGGTGACTTAGTTTCCTAACCTTTTTGTTTTAACGATTATAGACAGGCAAGTAAATAGTGTCCATACGCGTCTTTGTTGTCTGACCCATCGTAAGACACAAACTGATTTTGATTCATAATTCATTAATTGTTTGTGAATCAAGTAATTTACAGTCAGTACATAGGACTTATTTGCGCTTTTAGATATCTGGATTCTGCCACTTAGGCTTACAAACATTTCCAATAAATAAACGCAGCAAAGCGATAAACCAACCTCATGGGTTTATACTACCGATGTTTGATGAAGACTCGGTATGATAAGAGGCTTAGCTTTGTAAATTATTTATAATATATTAAAATTATTTAATTAACTTGGTACCTTTTAATGTCTCCTTTATTTGGTGCTTACTAATGGCGTTTGAAAACACTGCATATTTATTTTATTTAAGCTCTAGAGTATTTTTGAGCTGACTGTACTAGTCTCCCAGCGCTGGCTGTCCAAATTAATAGACGTTATATTTGATGGTGAAAAAGCTCATTTTTTACGTCAAACCAGTTTTGACGATAAATTATAATTTAGGACGTTATTGGAAAAAGTTTTAGCTTTCCAAACGACGCCGTTACTGCAAGCGATTTACAACCCTATTCTGTATCGTTACTGGGATTGTTTTGGTGCAATATAAATCGTGATTTAATGTACGATAGTATTTTGCGAAAATCTGCTGAACAAAATCCTTTGATGTTTTCTTTTAAAATTAAAAGAAACCGGAGAAGTGTGAGTATGACTCGCGTGTGTTTGTATATTCTATTCCATAATTCTATATTTTGACCATAAAAAAACGTATTCTGTGATAAATTCACTATGCCTGGCTACTCTGATATAGGTCTAAGATGAACAGACAGACAACAGAGTACTTTGAGACATACTTTTAAAGTATGGTACAGAAAAATAGTAATTAAATTTTCCTTAACAAAAAAAAAACCCAAAGACCTGCAAATCAAAAAGCTCTCTTCTTATTCAACATTTTCAAGCTTACAGACTAACAGTGCAAGATTCTCACATAATTAGGTCATAGCTTTGAGCGGATTTATCTCGTAATTGGGGCCCATTGTCCGGGGCCCTTTGTGGGGTCCGGGTACCCCTGGCGCTGACATCTGACGCCCGACTTGTGGCAATGAACAGACAAACTAAAAGCTAGGAATTAAGGTTTAATTGCTGGTGACGTGTTTCGCAGATGTCACCGGAGCTGTACACAGTCGTCGGTGTTGTTTAGCGTATTTACTGCCGAGGCTGTGCGGCGAGGCGCGGCGAGCCGCAGCGGAGTGTTAAAGTGCGAGCGGCTCTGCATAAACAACCCTGGTTGCTATATTCGCGAAGTAAAATTCATCATCATCATTAACCTATAGTAAGCCACTGCTGGACATAGACGGGAGGTCTATGTCCAGCTGTGGATTACTATGAGCGCATAGCGCCCTGTCTTCAGGTTGCCGCATCCAGCATCTGCCTGCAGTCCTTCGTAGTTCGTCATCCCATCGGGCCGGAGGACGTCCTACAAAGAAAAAATACCATTTATTTCTTTAGGCTTACAAGATAAGCACTTAGACAAGTCAAATTATATACTATTCATTATTATTATCAAATAACATTATTTTAATTTTTATGTTCACTTCAATTTTTTGTCCACTTGTGGAAGAAGTGAAAAAGAAACCACCTACGCTGCGTTTGCCGAGTCGTGATCTCCACTCAAGAACATGTTTATCCCAGTGGCTGTCGGTTGTTCGTGACATATGGCCGGCCCATTGCCACTTCAACTTGCGTAATTTTCCATCAAAGAATGATGTAAAATTCCGTTATTATAATATTTTTAGTTTTATTTCGCATGTCGTCACGTTTGGCAATAATATAAAATGGCGACGGTTCAGCTAAAGCTCGCAATCAATAGCGGCACTAGGTCCTGTGTTCAATCTCAGCTGATTGCAGCGAGATTGGATTGTCCTCTGACGTCGTTACTGGGCGGGCGGGCTAGTGTTGGCGGGCTAGTGTTCGGAAAATGAAAAATGAAAAGTTTATATTTCTTTAAGCTTACAAATAAGCACTTAGACAGGTCATATTTTATACTATTCATTATTATCAATTAAAATTATTTTATAGTTCACTTCAATTGGGCGGGCTGGTGTTGGGCGGCTGGGAAAACTTATGTTTGAAAGTGATAGTGTTGTTGAAGAACTAGTTTCTCACACGTTACTTTTATGGAAACGTTAGAGCGATTAATTTATTTCCTATGGGACGGTTCCATAGGATATACCACATGACATACAAAGTAGCCTGTTTTATATCAGGTCTAAAAAGAAAGAAAGAAATACATTTCATTTACATTGAAATCATGTACTCTAAGAATAAGAATGTGTTATTTCATAAGTTACAGGGTAGCCTTAAATTAATAAAGCTATTTATTAAATAAATGTATAAATAGCGATATTTATTTCTCTAGGTATCTCTCTTCTCCTTCTCGACTGAAAATTGTTATTTAAATTCTTGTGAATTATTATATTACTACTACTGATATACAATAGCTTTGCTGGTTAGAATTTTACTGTACAATAATTAATTAATTATTAGTATTAATCGACTTGTTAATTTTTTTACCAAAAATGACTATCTGACTACCAGTTAGAGACTTCTCTATATAATGAATACCTACATAAAAACATAATCGTGTGAACCTAACCACACGATACCTTTCAGTTCTATGTACGAACCTAATACATACCGTATACAGCGGTAAACGGTACGTATTAAGCACAAGTGAGGCTTTGTCGACTTTTTAAATTTTTTAAATTTTCATGCCCGATCCGATTGTATAGTATTTGGTGTGAGGAGGTAACAAACATCCATCCATCCAAGTATTATATTAAGCCAGGCACATGCTCCCCGCCACACCACTGAGCGCTCCGTCGGACCAGTCTGGACGTAGAGTATTTTTCAACAGTTTACTGAGAGCCGGATTAGTCGGGTCGCTGTCTTGGCTTGTTCAATGTCAATGTTCACTTTAGAATTAGCTATCGTACCGAGTCTATTCTGTAAAGGTTGCTGTCGTGTTCGGTTGTCGTAATTATTGACAATAAACTTTAAAGTGTTCAAGTAGACGTACGGTGATGTTATTTAGAGTTCGGAGCACAGAGATATTTTATTTTATTTGACAAAAAACATGTGTTATTGTTAAAAATAAGACTGAAACATTGTGATTTTCTATTATAAATTTATTGTCAATCTATTGCGTATGCCTTGTTGCGTAGTCGGGTAAAAATAATACTTACCTACAAGAAATACATGCTATACTGGAACTCATATATTCGCCGTAGGAGCTCGACGAACCTGCACTTGGTTACGTCAATGTATATTTAACCCAATAATAATATCCAAAAAGGACTTCATATAAGACTACAACCTTTTTATTTGTATGGATACCTACCTACACATATTTTCTATAATTTACCGCCGTTTCTAACAATGTTAACCATATTAACCGGAAAAAAGGAACTAGGAAACTTCAAAGGCTACGCAAGCCGTAAAAACGGCGAAATATCGCGGAAAAATGCGGCGCTTTCCGAATTTTCGTGTAAAAATAGAAGAGAGTCGGTATTGGCGGTGGAAATGACCAGAGAATCCGGCAGAATATGGCGCTGTTATCTGGTTTGTGGAAACACAGGCTTCGTTCCGACCGACTTAGGCTGGGGCTTTACGGGTTTATGCTAGGTAAGGTTTGGGACCTCGCTAGGTATAGGGTATGTAGTTTTATTATGGCTTCTGATTGGTACGTTCCTAGTCTTTCTAAATGGACACCTAGGATAGGTTAAATAACATATATGTAGGTAAAAGGCTTTTATTTCATCTCTATACCGGGTAAACCTACGGACTAACATGTTACCGCTACAGCCCTTTGCTCGCTTTCAATGTCAGTATAAAGCAGCTAAAGGACATTTAGCTCGAGCCACAACATCTAAATATAATAAACCAGCTGCACCCCGCGGTTTTACCCGCGTGTTGATAGATATTTTGGATAATATATACAATATATCTTTATGAATTGTAGCCTATGTGTTATTCTGATATGTAAGCTATATTATTGTGAAGTTGTTTCGTGAAAGAGCAACAAACATACTTACATACGTCATCAAAAACTTTCGCGTCTATAATATTAGTAGGACTAGCTTCGCCCTCGTTGAAATCTATGTATGTTTCAAATTGTTTTTAAACATTCCTATTGAATCACTCTATCAATAAAAAACGGCAAAGTTTCATCCGTTACGTAGTTTTAAAGATATTATTCATCGCATACATAGAAGACAGACAGACAGCGGGAAGCGACTTTGTTTTATACTGTGTATACATAGTAGTCAAGTGATAAATGATTACGTAACCACACAAAGTTGCATTACAAGGATAGGAAATCTATAACAAATTCATTGGATATTTCATCGTAGAAAGCAAACAGACTCAAGCGTACATATCAAGCGGATTACAGTGCGCTGCTCGGCAAATGTTTACTTATTTGCTGTATGCATGCTTCTCCCGAGTTTTCGGGATTAATTTTCAGTAAACTTGGGGAGTTTTCGACTGCAACTGGCAAGGAGTGTGATTGTTGGAGCGAGGCGATTTAGTGCTTGCTTAGTTTGCTAGTTTCGGAAACACCAAATAAAATGCCACCCATCAGGTAGACCACTTTGTTAGGTACGCAAACTATCGACAGTCGTTTGCCAAATCACACTCATATTATACTTGCGAAAATTTGGATGTTTGTTACCTCATGATGCCAAAACTACTGAATGTATCGGGCTGAAATTTTGCATACCCCATAGTTCCATATTTCGCATAATTCGCAGGCAAGTGTTTTTAGACTCAAGTACCAAGTAGTACGGAGTGTTACAACCATAACGAGGCAAAAGCGCTAGCGTAAACGGCTGTACTTATTGTTATCTCTTTGGGCATTAGAAATTGCTGGTAATTGTTAAAGTTTGTCGGTGACTGTACCACCACCGTACTACCTAGAACATACATTGTTACAGAAACGTTACGGACTCCTTGTTACAGAGGACTAAGGAACCCTAAACCCCATTAAACCTCCTTCCCTAGCCGTGAATGCGGCTTCACTGTTTTATCGCGAGAGCGCCATACGTTCCGTTCCGCGCTTTACGATGTCGTTCGTGAGCAAGTATGCTGCGTAAAATGAAACGTAAAACGATTTGGAAACTCTATCGAGGATGGAATCTAAAATTCTTACTTATATGAGTGAAATATGTACCTACATAATGCAGAATTTTACTTTTAAATTATGTAGTATATAAAAATGTATTGAGTATAAAAATCCTAAACCTCCTATGCTACCTAGTTCTATTCGAAACTGAAATGCGAGTTTGTCATATTTTTATCTGCATTTATGTGTGACTAGTATCTGCCGGGGAATTCACTTACGTGGTTCCTGATTAAAACGAACTAGGTAGATATAGGATATAGGTATTAGCGCTAGCTTTTAAAATTATGATTGGCTGAGCAAAAACAAGATTCAAAATTCAAAAGTTTTTTTTTGGCTTACAAATAATAACTTAGACAAGTTATATTTTATACTATTCATTTTTTGTCCACCGGTGGAAGAAGTGAAAAAGAAACCACTAGTACCTATGTTCATATAACTTATGTGTCTAATAAATTTTCAAGAACCTAGTAAACGAAGCGCACGAAAGCGTATCACACCATACACAGTAACTGTACCTACCTATTTGCAGAGATTTAGTTAGATTATAGTGATTATGACCTACCTTCTTTTCATCCAAAATAATATCAATATGTGATCAAGAGTAGCCCATTTATTCCAGGAACCATCCTGGAATAACATTACCTAGTCTGAGCTACTTTTGCTCCTAGTAAAACGAGTGCGAAGCCGGGGGCTGAAGGTAGTACATTTAATAAGGCTACTTTATGGCTGATGTACGGAAACCGCAGGGAACTAATTAATTCGGTTTGAAACAACACGGTTCGACAGTCATACGGAACTGTTGGACATTCTGTGGATTTTGACGCAATAACAATCATTTTTAAAATTGTATAATATGAAAATACCTGGTAAATGGTACATTATATATCTATGTAATGTACTGCATTATGCCCATCAGTCACCTAGTACCCATAACACAAGCTGAGCTTAGCTTTGGGCTTAGATAATGCTGTGTGGGTTGTGCAGCATTATTTATATGTTTTTCTCTTGTATTCTGTTCTAGTGGGACGAACAGGATATAACATGAACCCGGTGATTACAAGTTGGGAAGGCGGGCCGGAATAATCAGTAAATTATTCTAGTCCGCCCTACTCTAGGCTTAAATAATCATTATTTAATAACCTTTTTTTTTCTTTCTCTACTACGTATGTTTTTCTGTATTTATGTGTCTTTCTTGTAACTCTTTTTTTTTGTAGCTTTGTTTAACATGGTGTGTGTGTGTGTGAGTGTGTGTGTGTGTGTGTGAGTGTGTGTGTGTGTGAGTGTGTGTGTGTGTGTGAGTGTGTGTGTGTGTGTGTGAGTGTGTGTGTGTGTGAGTGTGTGTGTGTGTGTGTGTGTGAGTGTGTGTGTGTGTGTGAGTGTGTGGCTATAAATAAATTCTTTTTTAACTTTCTTATATATATATTCTCAATTAATAAGATTGTTTGCAACAAACTGCAGTAAGCTTAAATAAAAATACAAAATATGTATGTTAATTTGTTTTTCAGTGATTGCATGGTGATCATAGAATTACATGACAGGTAGTTAATCGACGAGCTGATGAATATCTGAATGAAATAAATACAAATAAATAGATAATGTTCGACAACCCACAAAGCATCATCTAGCCCCAAGCTAAGCAGAGGCTGTGAAATAACTGTTAATAATACATACATAATACAATACATTACATAGATAGATGTTTTTCTATTGTACAATTATAAAAAATACCCAGAACACCCGATACAAATATTTCCATATCGTATCAATATTTGTTCCAAGGCCGGAATCGAACCTGCAACCACTTGCGTCGGTCGTCATAACATAGAACCTCCTATTTTCGAAGTCGTATAAAACTGTATCAGGCCAAAATGTATTGAATGACCCTGATGATGCTTGACATGTGGTTAGATTCCCGCGTGACGTTCTACGTCCAGTTCAGGAGTCGGAAGCATTTGGTATTCTGACTGACAGTCATTAGTACATTAATACCGGCATTACTAATTCATGGGCATATCATAGATAGGCCGGATTTGGTTATTAATGGACCGGCGGTGGAATTGTATTAATAACGGCTAATTAATAGTGTGGCTCAAAATTATCTGTTCCTATTAAAAAAAAATTAATTGGTACGTTATCTGGTCTTTCTTCTTTATTAAGTAGCAATGGTTATCGGTTATTGACCGACCTGGCGCGGCGAGCGAAGGTCCGCCTGCGACGCTGAAGCTTGCGGGTTTGATTTCTGTTTTGAGACTAATATTACGCTCTGCAAATAATTTGTTCTGGGTATTGTCTATGAATAATAAAATATCTATATGTATATGTAATGTACTCTATTAAGTAAATATCAGTCATCTATTACTATAGCTTGGGAAGAGATGATGCTGCGTGGATTGTCGTGCATTATTTATTTTGTATATTATCAGTATCGACCAAATATTCATTGGATAGTAGCAGAGGCGCCGCATCTCGTGACGTCACTGTACCTGGAACTACGCAAATAACACTATTTAAAAAACATTTATTTGATGCTTTGGAAAATAAAACAAAAACCGGGTTCTTTAGTATTTACACAGTTTTTTAAGTATTTCTGGACCAATACTTATACAATCCCAAAAAATGGGACCAGCGAATCATTCTCCATTTTACTGCGAAATAATTTTCCAAATCGCTCGAGAAAACGACATACATACAGCCGTACCTCCTCCTCTTTGTATTTCGTTTCCTTGGTTAAAAATAACGTCACGAATTCACGATGTCGTTTCAATACGGAGAGTATTGAAACGACATCGTATTATCCTACTAGTATCAAACTGAACTTAGGGCTCCGCTTCACGTGGGTACTGTAGAAGATAAATAATAATATAAAACAAATTTATCGGATTATGACTAACCGTAGAAACGAGACCACTGGCCAAACTTCAAACCTTCTCAGAAAAGAAGTGTTAAGATGAAGTTCATTGTACCTAAAGCGAACGGTGGTCAACCTCCATAACCGCCAGTAAGTTAGAAACTTTATCGTTTCCACTCGCTGGATCGCTAACTAGTTTTACTTGCAATGTTTAGATAAAAGAAAATTGTTTTAAGAACAGATTTTAGCGCGAAATAAATATAAGAAGAGCATTTCAATGTTCAGCAATCTAGAAACACTCCTCCGACATGAACATTAATTCATCAAAAGCGAAAGAAATTAATGTTAGAAGCGCCTCGCGATTGTGTGAAGGCGAACACAAAACGAAAAGAAATAATTTCAAAGTCCTTTGTAAGTGTTCGGTTCGGTTCAGACCTGTAGGTACTCAAAAAGATTGAATGTGTATTTCGCAAAATGTTATGAAATGTCAAGTAATCTGTAATCTTGGAGTTCGCTTTTTGTAATACAAAATCTTTTTAGTATATTCTGGCTACAGAAACTTTCCCTATTTTATCTTCTTAGCTTTGCTTACCCAAATGTTTTACAAACTTTTGTTTATTTTTCAAGAAAAACAGGCTCTATCTGAACAAGCCTTCCTTTACAGTTCTTTGTGAAGCACTTTTAAAACAAAGGGCCGCGGCCATCCTTTATTTGCCCGCCTTAAGGACCGCAGTCGTTAAGATAAGAAGCTCTTATTGAGCCAAATGCATTGTTGGAGACATTGGTGGGTTGGCCAGATTATTTGACCAGTGTCACGTCAACCACGCACCAAACGTTGTTTGTTGACGTGTTGGTGACGCTCGTCAACTACTACATACTACTGTTTGCATAGTGATAGTATAGTTGAATGAAGGTGGTGGTGCATTTTGTAGTATAAAATCATTGTGTACAATTAAAACCAACTGCATGTTTAGCGTTATAAAGCTTGTTTTCTTTCTAAACACGTTTCGTCATTTTTTTTACTCTAGGTGAATCGTTTCGGGTTGGTGCGAAATTAAAATTTTCTCAATTGTATTTTGAGAGAATTTGGGAATTTGGATTTTCAATTCAAAATCAAATGTTAAAAAAATACCAGTTAATTGGAGTACCTATGCTCTTTCATATGACAATAGAAAATAGCTAACGGCATATTAGTTGCGTTAGTTTTAAGAACACAGAAAAAAATCAAGCCACAAAAAAAAACTCGCATCAACACTTTCCCCCAACTTATCTTTTTAATTCACGTACTCTTATCTCCAAAGTGCTTTCCTCACCACAATACCGAAAAGCTTTTTTACGACATTATTTCTTATTTGGCGGGAATCGTTTGCACTACCCCCTGAAGCGAGGGGGTGCGGTTCTCACGGTGCGGATACTAACCCAAATCGCTTTCTTGATTTATTTTACATCGGGAACCGGATAATCTCGACATGATAAACAGCGAAAATTTCAACAACACAGACAAGGAAACTTGTACTGTAAAGTATAAGCGGAAAGTTTATTTTTGTTTGAGGATTTGCGAAGAAAGTTTGGTGTTGGAATGTGTGTTTCAATATTACAGAAATATAACGTGTTTTGTAATAATTTCCCAAGAATCAGGGAGATATCGCCGCACGCAGGTGGGGTAATCAATCTCACATTTTTGTTCCTTTCGTTTGATAAACGGGAGGGGAAGCTGTAAGTACTTACTTATGTGTGAAAGAGAAACATCACGGGATCGAGGAATAATGGCAGTTTTTGTTGCTGTTGATGTATGGGGGAAATACAGGATACTTATCTTTGTATTATGTTTCGATGGATTCGTTTTGTGGCGTGACCGTTACCAGTTACTTTAACATACTATTATAACATACCAAGGGATGTCTCGGGATTAAAGGAATCTGCATTACAAAGATTCTTAACAAACTGAACTCAGGTACCCTTTGACTAGAATTTTAATGAAAGAACGCCAAACCTCGCCGTAAAGTTCAAAATGTCAATAAAACGGAAGGCTGACTTTCAAAGACTTAAGCTTCAAATGCCTCACCTTTAATTACAAACTTCAAACAATGTTTGGATCAACAGATCTTGAAGGGCATTCTTTTTAAAACCTTTGAAAACATCACTTTTCATTTCTATACATCTGTCTGAGCAAAGGGAGGCCAAGCGAGAACTTTGAAAGCGTAAATAACCTTCAGAGGACGCTATGTTTATGTAGGTCGTACGTAAATGACTCTAGAATAGAACCTACATTTTAATTATATGTTTGCATCTTTTCGAATTAAACCACAGGCCATGTTTTCAGGTTGTTTTTTGAATGTTCACCTATTTCCAACTTCATTAAAATCACAACTAGATGCCCATTCAGTTCTTTCCATCTAACTTCTTCGAATCTCCAACTAAATGTTATAAAACCTAGCTACACTTACAATTAATGTAGGTACTCGTATACTAAAAATTACCTTAACGGCCTTCGGTTTGCGCGGTACAAGGCCAATGGTAATTTAAATAAATACCTTCCCTCTTTTCTGGGCTTTTTAAGACGATGCCAATGGGCGTAGTTCCCAACCCTTGCATAATTTATGACAAGTCAACTTCGACCTTTAGATCCCAGTGGTAGAGTGTAAAGTGCTTTGTGTTATGGGGTTTTTCAGCAGCTGTGTAGCCTACTTTAAGATTAATGAGAAACTTGTATGAAACTGATTTGTATGGAAGTTTACTATTCGTTTTCTAACTAATCTTAATAACTAGGTATTGGTTTGTTCAGTTCAGATCGTTATGAAGCCTAATAAATAAAAAGAAAAGGCACATGTTAATTTATACTTACCTAATTTCATATTATATCCTTAACTGATGAATTTTATGACGAGATGAATATTTTGCCTGTATATTATACCTTGGAAAAATTACTGTCAAATTTTTAGAAAAATCATAATTGTTAGAATATTTATTACTTGTATTTTTGTATTCTGACTAAAGTACCTTATCGTGGTTTATCTAACAACACCGCTCAAGTAATTTTTACTCACTTTTCAGGAGAGACTAAAAACGGTTTATTTTATTAAATTTAAAAGTTTTAAGGCTGTAGTTATTAACATGTGCTTTAATATATATATAAAATGTTTTATTATGCTTATTTTATTATTTCTATCGATGTATATAGTTTAAATTGACTTACGCGGTGTTGCGTGATAATTTTATGAGACTTAGGCGGTGATAGTAAGAAAATGTAGGGGAAAATGCTATTTATAATGAATAAAAACCCAACGAAAATTAAAGTTTTTTTTAATGAAATAAAATATTATAGGTAGTTACAATATTTTTTGTTTATCAGACTAAGAACTTATTAATAATTAGCAACGTTATTGGTTTTTGATCCCTGAAATAACATTAACGAGATCAACTCATTGTGTTGAGTTTTACAATTAGTAAAATGTTATGAGAAATACAAAAAAAAATATTTTCTAATGATTCTAAATAGGTACATAAATCTTTAGAATCATATTCTTATCCACTATATTATAATTCTAAAGGTTTATTATGAATGTACCTACGCAAACGTGTCATTCATTCTACGATGAACTACTATACGGTAGTTCATCGTAGAATGAATGACACGATTGCGGTAAGACGCTTTTCAGATCTTGCAAGTCTTGATACTTACGCCTGGTTATTGGTATTCTAGCTTTATTTAATTTCATCAGTTGATTTATTTTATTGATGCGATACAGTGGTGTAGGACGTTGTGGTAAAGGCTGTAGCTCATGATCGAAATCAGTTTGGTACCATATCGTACCGTTAGGTCTGTATTGTAAGACACGTATATCTGTCACAACTGGATCACCTGACTTTTTTCCTGGGCGTATAGATTTGTACACCAAATCTTTACTAAAATCAGTAAAGAAGGTGTAATCCAAAAGTCGTGCCTCGTATGGCATCGGATCGTTCCTTGCTGTCTTTGTTATCGATACGTACTGCTTTGGAAGATAAATTTCTTTACGCTTTAGTTTGCATTCGATAGCGCTGTGCACTGAATCGCACTCCATGTGAGTGTGACCTTTCTCCAGGTACTTTTGGGTAATTATAGTATTTTTCTCTATTGATAAGCGTAATAAGGCATTGCTTAAAGTGGCGTTTCGATTCTGAGCACAGCATCCATCAGAATATAAAATGACTGGCAACAATTGCTCATTCAAAACCTTTTGCAAGTGATCAATTATACACGAAGCAAAAGCCGAGGCCTCAAGCGTGCAATTCGATTCATCAAACCAATAGCACATTACTTCCTTGGTTGCTAGGTTGTACAGAGTGAAATTGTGTACACACAGCTTGGTTTTGTAGTAAATAGCACTAGCTTGCAGATATGGAGCCAATTTTACGGCCTGAACATCCTGTGTGAATACATGACAAGACCCTGATTGTGCATTCAATTTGTCAATCTCTTTTTCGTTTCTAGCACGATTCTTCATCATTATATGTTTAGCATACTTTTCGTCTGTTAAGTTTCCAGTCTTATGGGCACAGCAAACATCACATTGATCCTTTTTAGGATGAAACAGACTCAGATTGAGTTTCATAAATATTTCATCGAATAGTCTTCGGCCAACACATTCTTTAGACGCAAACTCGCAATCTTCTTTGTATTTGTTATACAAATCTGTCATGTTCTGGAAAACTGGTTCCAGATATTCTCGTGATGTTGAAGCACGGCAGTAATGTGACGGCATCTTTGGAAGAACAGCTAAGAATTTCTTGACATGTTCGTGTCCACCAGTTTTTGTTGGCACATTTCGATTGACTGATGATGTGGCCCTATCTGGCGGCATCGAACAGTCAGTTTTTTTCAACCAATATCTCACGAACCAGTCTTTTATTCCAAGGGTATCCAAGAACATTCGCTTACATACGTGGTAACGTTTGTTATCAATCGTAAGAATATACGTGCGGCTTTCAGTTCTCTTTGATTCAGGATTCTTGGTAATCTTCTTTTCAACTGCCATAACATGAGAACATATAAATGATCTTCGCTGTTCCCAATTCATGGTCTTCCAGAATGTTGTGAACAAATGTTTTCGTTGCTCTTCACTTATAATATCGCATGCTCTCAGTTTCGATTTCTTACAAAACGAAGAATTGCATGCTGGTTTCATAGTGCGAGCTGCCTTAAAAACGTCATGTTTCACTTTAAATTTTTCATTCTTCTTAGCTTTTCTGTCTCGTCTATATCCTAAATAATTTTCACCATTCATCCTTTTTTCTTTATTGATATTGCGTTGATATTTTTTTGGATCTTTTGACGCTTTATTTTGTCGTTGTTTTTGACTTACCAAATCGCCATTATAGGGTTCATCGCTGAGAATAACTACTCTAACATTGTCTCCACTACTTGTTGTAGTGCTCTCCGTAGGTTGGGTGACGTTTGTATCCTGTATGACACTCTCTGAAGAAACTTTTTGTACCGTTACAGCTAAATCTTCATTTGAAGCAAGCATAGCGTTTGCACAGCTAGTCGCAGAACTTGTTTGATCAACCGTTAAGAGTTCAATAAAGCCTTCACCGGTTTTATTTGCCAAATCATCGTGATCGTATGCGTCGCTGAGGGTTATGGTAGTAGTTGGTGTAGTTTGCGAGGAAGACATTGCTGAACTGGGTTCTCCAATGTTGTTTCGGCTGCTTGTTGTAGGTAACATGACGTCTATTGGTATCGTTTCAGCTAAACCTGTATTTGAAGAAACCGAAGTGCATGCATCGAGTTCTATGAAGTCTTCACCTCTCATCGAATTCATAAAGTCTAACGTCGCATCCAAGTCTAAATTTTGATTGAAATCTAAAAAGAATAAAACAAAATGAAGTAATTAATAAAAGTTACTTATTACCGCAAAACTTTGATGTTTAAAAAAAACTACAAAAACACTTTACCAAGCTTACTCCTTTTCTTTGACTCTCTAAAGCTCTGCTTACGCCGCTTACTGCCCAATTTTAGTCCAGCGTCTCGCAATTGTTGACATAATTCTTCATCTGTACTCTGATCGCTCGATGACTCATAATCTTCATCCATGGTCTATATTACAACTTTACCCTGCAAGAAATAACGTTTGTAACACCGCATAAGTCATACTCGATGCAATAGTAAGATACTTGTAACACCGCCTAAGTAGATGGCGACAAACTTATTCGATTTTAGGTTCAATACAACACTTGAATCAACAAATCTTATAATGTAATCAGTAACTTACCTCTTATTCTTTGTTAATTACACCTCCTAAAACAAATTCCACAAAAATAACACTATAAAACCGCTAAAATCAGTAGAAGTAAAGTATTTTTCGCTCGCAGTATGGCGGAATGACGATTTGAGCGGTGTTGGCGGGATAACCGACTTAGGCGCTGTCTCTATTATTTGAATACTGACTTCTGATTGGTTGATATCCTTGAATCTGACAGGCAGTTAGACGCACGAATTTAAAATTTATCCAATGACATCAAAATGTCAATACCGCCAAAAATCGACTTGAGCGGTGTTGTTAGATAAACCACGTTATGTACCTCTTTCTGTCTATATTTTGTTTTGTTTCGTGTTTTAGTTATTACTATTTTAAGTAGAATAATATTGTACCTATAGGATCTCGTGTCTAGAAATAAAGAATTTATTATTATATATACAAATGTATTTCAATCAACCTTTATGGTGCGAATACCTACATATATATTATTATTATTCGTTTATTTCAGATCATCATAAAATCCATATAAAATTAAAACACACACAACTTAAAAAATAAACAATATACATCATAAAAGGAATTAAACAAAATGTCATATTAAATTTAAAATTGAACCAGAATTTTATAATAAAAATGAAATTATAAGAAATTAAAATTAACATTTAAAATTAGGATCAGATGGAGCCCAACAGTACCCGCATCCACCTGTTTTGAATGGGGCAGTCTGTCCGTGCCACAATCATCTTCAGGAAGCGACTTTCTTGCGAGTAATTGCGTGAAAGTCGTCCGTGCGCCCTCCGCGAACATCCCTGATGCGCTGCAAAAGCGAGGCAGCCGCATCAATAATATTAGCGCCATCTATTTTCTTTCACCCCTTACTTTAAAATCCAGCCGTTACGAGCTGCCATGCATCTTGTATAGATGTCTCTGTTCTAAATTCTTTCGTTATTGCAATATCTTCTGCAAGTTTTACCGAAGCTTTCCCGATTCGATTTAAATGCTAATACTGTGACCCTTTCGTTATGGTCCTGTAGGACGTTTGCTGCCAAATGGGGTTGTAAAAGACACCCCTTGCCATTGCTGGGTGTTTCGGGGTACCTAAATTTGATGCGGCGCATTACTTTTATTGGTCATGTATGTATAAACTTGTCCTGGTCGAGGTGTTCGAAATCCTAATTTTATTAGTGTTGTGAGCCTTTTCCTTGTAGGTTGCTAGTTGTTGCGTAGTTTATTCGAGCCGAGAATATAAAAATCTCAATTTATCAGCAACCCTACTTAAATATTTATATCGAGTGCCAAAAATCTGTTCCCCAATTAGCCACAAAAAGGCTCACTGACCTATTTAAACCGGCAGCTGCCCGCTGAAATTTACTTTGGTATTTCAAATATTCTGGGCAAATAAAACATTTTGGAGTTAACGGGTTGGGCATGGAAACATTTTGTTTTAATTCAGAAGATGAGTTATTTCGAAAAGATGAGTAGGTAGGTAGGTATGTTTAAAGTTCACTTTGCTTCGGCTTTGGGTTGAGTTAGTTAGCTCGGGAATTTAGTGTCAAATGCTTTCTTGTTGGAAGCCACTGGTCGAGCACCTGACCATAGTGCCTTCAAGTCCAAAAGAATACAATACTAATAATACGTTCAAACTACAAAAAATTGATTGACGATTTATGGTTTAAAACCTTCAAACTATAAGATTGACGGAGAGATTCCGTACCTAGTGCTCGAGTTTTGTAAGTTACATTATTATATACAGGCATACAGATTTAATTTGATTCATATTTGATTCTCAAGACAATAACATAGGTATTGATGAATGTTAAGGAATAATAAGTATTAATATAATAATATGTAGTAATTAGTAGTTTATATTGTAGGAATAATAAGTAAGTATATCTTAGATAAAAAAATATATCCTACTAATATTATAAACGCGAAAGTTTGTAAGTATGGATGGATGGGTGTTTGTTCCTCTTTCACGTAAAAACTACTGAATGGGTTTTAATGAAACTTTACAATAATATAGCTTATAAGTAGGTACATCAGAATAGCACATAGACTACAATTTACAATTTATAAAGATATATCTTACAATTATAAAGATATATTTTATTTTATAAAACGTATAATAGATGCCACCCCTATTTTCTTTGTTTTTCTTCGTTGCCATGGTAACGGCGGCGGCGTCTCACATAAGCTCGACAGCATCAGTCGCGCCAACGCGGAAAAGTCGTAAACTAAATTCATCTTAAAGACGGGAGATAGTCTCTTGGGAAGAAAACAGATGGCGTTAGTGGTACTTCGTTGTAAGGGCTTGCTGCTTATAATATTCTTCCTGTTTCAATAATAAACCTTAGTTGAGTTTGGACTAAAATACATTTGATTGGAGTAAGGGCCTATAAAATGTGCATTTATGCACTTACAAATAAGCTTACAAACATAAGTGAACTAATAATATCCATATATATTATTTATCCTTAATAAGAATACTAGTAGTTGGGTACCATACCTACAACTATAAACTACTATATACCTATAAGGTTATCTTGTTCCATTATACAGAATCAGTTGTTTCCCAGTGCTACAATAACCATCAACCGGATAGAGGCAGTTCAAACTGGATTATATCCGGTTAGAACAAGACGAAAGCAGTTTTAGTGCTCGGTTTGGGTGTCGTAGGTACCTACTAGTTTTAAAGTAGGTACCTAAATAGGTAGCTTTTCGGTGTTGGTAGTTCTAACTTTGGCTGTTACAATTTGAAATGAACTAACATTTAAAGTAAATCATAGTACCCCTAATTGACCTATCTACCTGTAGGTATATAGTCTCAAATAGGTAGGTTTCGTAGCAGGAAATGTACTGCTCAAGTAGTGCTCAAGATATAGGTATAGGCAATCATATAACCTTACGAAGTAACATAGCCACAGATCAGATTATTTTACTTCGTAATGTACCTACTCCAAGAAAAAACCAATGATTAGGTATCTCTTGATTATTTCTTCATAATGATCCATTTTAAAGAACCTATCAAATCATAAAAAATCTAAATTCTTTCGTAAACTCCTGGCGTGGTGGCACCAATTAAATACGCTTAAGTAGGTACCTAACCAACAAAGGCGTTCTACGACGAGTAGTTATGAGGAATGGCTCCCCTAGCAATCGTTTAAAAGTATGGAAGTAGGTAGGTAAGGCATTATTCTCGGCGTAATATCGACTGTACCTTAAAGCTTGATTGATCCGCTAATCGGCCGCGGGGGGATTGACACAGACAGAATTTAAATGGTGGAAGAGCGATTTAAAATTTTGTTACTATTTATGTACCTACCTAGTTATTTACCTACTGAATATTTTATATGGTAGAAAAGCGATTTAAAATGTTGATATTGTTTATATGTACCTAGCTAGTTAGTTACCTACTGAATATTAAAAATTAAGCTACCTTATGAAGTTTAGAAAGAAATGGTCAAGAATAAATAATTAAGGGTAGGTACCGTAACGTCCACCTACCTAACACTGCACTACATCTGCTCTCTTACCCTAATGAGCATAGGTGACATTTTAATAAGGCTGATTAATGAACGTTTGTTTGTCTGTTTGTTTCAGCTGAGGCAGTAGCACACCACAATGGCGGCCTTCGTAGCAAAGCAGATGGTGGGCAACAAGCTCAGCGCCGTCAAAGGTAAGGGTGCACACTCACTAACCACCTATTCAACCTTATTTATATATAGATAAAAGTACAAAATACAAAAAAAAATAGTTATATTACTTACACGGCCAGAAATCGACAAACAAAAAGACATTTTAAGCTCAAATTTAAATACAAAAGAATTTCCCCCGTAACAATTTTAAACTTTGATTTCCATACTTACCTACTTCATAAAGTTGACTCGTACAGTTTCTAAACTAGGGAAGTCTGTCGTGTCGCTAGGTGTCGCTTCGTGCCGCGCGGTTATTTGGCCAATCAGCGCCTTGCAATATTGTGATCCATTCTGTCTGAAGGTGCGCAGTCGATTCCCTGATGTTGCTGTTTTTATGGCTTTTGTATTATCCGACGGTTTAGAGAAGCTCCCTATACGTTGTAGTACGTGACTCAGTGAGACCCTTTAAATAAATGATATGATAGGTACTTAATCTCTATAAATATGTATAACCTAAATCGAACGACGCTTGTGCTTTTAAGCATCAGCGCCATCTAGCCGAAAGCAGAGCTTGTTTTTGGGAAGATAGGTAATTCTTTATTCATATTCATATATATTATAAAAACTAAGGTACTAGGCCTGTCTGCCTAAGGCTGCCAATTTTTTACCAAACCAGTTTGGTAAAAAATTGGCAGCCTTCTCGCTGATACGATTTCTCCCAGACCAATTTATTTATTTATTATAAACATATTTATATTTACCAAAGCTTAAAAGAGAAGATAAAGATTTTTTATTTGCCAAAAACATGTGTAATGTAACAAATGAATCAACATGCTTGACCGTTAGTCGGCAAGCAAAAATTTTTGAGAGAATGGCATCATAGCGAGCAATAATTTAACATTTATTGAAGTTTATCATAAAAAAAATCGTCAATATTAAATGAACACTCAAAGATCAACGGATAGCGGTGTAGGTGCTAAAACTCATACAAACTTTAAAGGTAGGACGGGTGTTAGATAACAGATGGATGAGCATAACACATTACAATAGAATTATTTTGATTACCTTAATATTGAAAATAATTTCAATACCTGTATCCCATTAAGCAGAAAGCAAGCGGATATTAAAAATGTGTCTCGAGGGAAATTAACATAAGCTACCGACTGCAAGGTTGTATGTACTACTGATATTACGGCATTCTGCTTTGTTGTGCGAGTGTTATTCCTGATGGCTATCTGTTGGAAGCGAGTTAACTACCTAGTAGGTATCTAATCTTCTTCACTTTAAGAAGTACGATATGTAGTTACTTCTTAAAATGAAGTAGATACATAAACTACACAAATCATATATTTATCATCATCATCATCATCAGCCTTTGTTAGTCCACAGCTGGACATAGGCCTCCCTCAATGAGCGCCATAGCGCCCTGTCTTCAACTTGACGCAACAAATTATATATAACATAAAATCAACTATATAGAGGAACCCATAGGTCCCTCTATGAGTGCATTTTATATTTTTATAGAAGATATATGTATGTATGTCAGATGACATGCCTATACCCCGGCCAAATTGATGTGAATGTTTGTTAACAAACTGCCCATACTAAACCTAAAGTTCCATCTGTTGCCGTGTATTTTAACACGCAAATTATATTCCTTGTCGATCGTAGGTCTTTACTTCCGTAAATAAAACTATTAATTATGTTTGTTACTCAGCTCTAAGCATGTGAGTTTAAGTTTCTTCGTCGTGGTTTGACAACAAACATTACATATCGAAGTTGGCTGGTGTATAGCTGTTAAACTATAGATTTTAAAGTTTGTGTCATTTGTGGCTTTTGCTTATATTAAGGAATAAGTAAGATAATGAGACCTACTTGCTAGCATATATTTGAATCCTCAAGAAAATTCACTGTATTTACATATTCGTACTAAGCAAGGCCATTAGATAAAAAATTTAAGTCTGGAATATTTCGGTCCATTCTTGTAATTTCATTAATTTCCTTTTAATATTTACTAAATAACTTCATCATACTTACAAAGTAAAGTTCCTTTTGTTCTCAAACATACATTTTAATTACCGTTTTAATTAATTTACATACTAAATACACGTGGTTATGGCACTAATTAAAGCTTAATTAATTACTTCGTATTTCATAGCTTACAACATTGACTATATGTACATTGTGCTAAAAAATATATCAATTGCTTACGTACTATTTATTCTATTCACTGTAGGTAGGTACTAAAAACTCCTAATTAATTCTTCTAAAAAAACTTGTATCAAAAAGTATACACCTAAGTAAATATCCTTCACATAAATAAATGCATTATCTGGAAACTAACTAAAATCAAACGCCCTAACTTTTAAAAACATAATTTTCTGTGGTCCTAAAAGTATAATTTCTACTTCGCTCGTTCAAAAATGGTCCTTTAAGTACTCAATGTTCTATACTTTCACTCTTATTTATTATCTACAATTATTGTCATTTTATAATTATTTTAAAAAGCTCAAAAATTAGGAGGAGAAATATGGAGTTTTCCCATTCCCCCTAGCTAGACAGCCCAGGCAAACATTTATCTTGGCTAGAATAGAGATTAAATAAAAAATAATAAATGTATTGAAATAAACAATGCCTTGTCTGGGCTGTCCAGTGTCCATACTAGGACTGCGCACGCGCACAGCTCTGCCCTATACAAACTTGAGGCTTGTTTAGCTGATATCCATACTATACTCCTTATTGTGAAATAAGCTGATCAAAACCCTCTTCCTCATCCCCCCTCTCGCGTCCGGACTATACCCGTCTCCCCCGCACTCCTTCACATATGCCTTCTTCATCTTCTCGCTAGAGTTAGGCACCAGGTTCTGCTTGCGTTTCTTGGCCTTCCTGGCGCGGTCGGTCGGCCGGTACACTTGCTCGGTGGGACTCTCTGACAGGGGCGAGTGGAACAGCTTCTTGCTGATGGGCTGCAACAAGTGAGATGGTTTCCGCAGAGGCGAGTCGGTCTCCATCTGGAAATAATAATAATATTTGTAATGTAATGTAATGTATGTTGTGTGACGTAATGAATATTTTTGCATTAAATTTATTTTATGCTTTTATTTATAATGAACATGTCATCGTTTATCGTATACAACCATGAAGTAACGATCCTAGTCTTTTGTAAAATATGCGAAAATTTTTATTTTATTAAACTTAACTATAATTTGAAACAAACTTTCCCTAACTTTAGCTGATAGTCCACAGTTGAAGATAATATACCTACCTAAACCTACTGTTGTATTACCTTCTGACAGAACCTTTGTACCTATAGGCCTACTTCCTAGGCAGGAAATATCTATATTAATTGCAACACAGAACAGAAACTACCTTGTTTGATTGCTCTCAATCTCGACCTACTCCATCCTACTGAGGACTCGCGACTTGGAACCAGGCCAACGAACTTGATTCAAGGTTCCACAAATAAGAACAGAAATTCACTAGATAGGTACTTAGGGTATCTACTACCTACCTAATACTTTTTGCAAAACCTTGTTATGACAACGATGACAAATCACTTTGAAGAAATGGAGGTTCTAAGTTTTTCTTTTTTTGCTGAGTTTGAGTGTTTTTACATGTTTATAATTATAAAGAATTGATTTCTCACAGGAGTGACATAATCACTTCGTGACGAAAACTATTCGAAACTCCATTATAATAATTAATAAAGATTTAAAAAAGAAACAAAGATTATACAGAAACTTTATTTTAAGAATGTGAGAGTTGTATCTAAGCTGGAGACATAATAGGTACACATTCCAGAGAATGGCGAGCGAACTTAGGCCAAAACAGGTAAAGAAGATTAATCGTGGTGGCGATCCTTTGAACGCAAAAAAAAAATTCTAACAGGTAGGAGCACCTACACTCAATTTATAAAAAAATTTAAAGAATGTCTGGGATCAAAGGTTCATTATTAATAAAATAAACCATATGAGAACATTGAATATGAGAAACACAATAAAAACATAATACTTACAATAGGTACCTCTACTGGACAATCCACACAGCATCATCTAGCCTAACCTAAAGCTAAGCAGAGCTTGTGTTATGGGTACCTAGTACCATGGACGAATAAAATAAATAGACCTCCAAGGTCCATTCATCCGACCGAGAATCGATTACTAGTTATCTGGTAGGGCGCGAGATGGCGCTACGTGTAGCAATTCGTTAAAATTAATCAATCTGCCCGTTTATTTTACCGCAACAGCGCCACCTATAAAATGGTCTTTGCAGCTTTTCAAGAGTCTATGTCAATGATATACTTCCATCTAATTAAATTTTATAGATGGTGCTAATGTCGATTGCTACATGATTGATACGTTGCCAGATAGCATTTTTCCCGGCTGAACGACGACGACGCGACCCGGCGGCGACGCGACGTTGCCGTTCTGCTGTGTTCTGCACTGGTTTTACTAAAAATATTATTTACGTACTCTCACGTACCTCGCATCAGTATTGCCATACAATAAAAATCCCCCTAATTTTGGGTTAATATATAATATTTTTTTACGAACGTTTTGAACGTTTTGACTTTAATTAATAAATTTTATTCATGTTTTTCCTACAGCACACACATTATGCATAAAGCTCGAAACAATTTTCAATAAGTACTTGATTTAGCACGTTTCTTGGTCGATTGGATTGGATGGACATATTTTTCTAAAATAATTCGGTATTTTTGACATAACGACGCAGAACCGCTTCAAAACTAATAATTGCTAGAAATTTGATTAATTAAGGCTAATGTCCTGATGGAATGTTTGATTAGTGAATTGTAACATTTTCATGGTGTTGTAAACCAAATTCAAAACAATTGACGGGTGGTCGTATAATTTTTTGAACATCGTTAGAATATTGAAATGATCCTTCTATTTCGATAGCAGAGTTATCGGCTCCGTGGCTCAGTTGATTAACACACTGAATTATTCCTACAAAGAATACTGGAAAGCGACTGTTGGTTCGAACCTCCAATTCTCATGCTTTTGCATAAATAACTTTTTGTTAAAATCTTTTTGTTGCTTTTTGCATAAAATCATGGTAAATATCCCGTTTAAAATGACTTTATCTTTTTGTTATTAAAATTTTTGAAGGAATATTTATACCAGATACAGATACCTTTCGAATTTTATGATATAAATATATATATTTTATAAAATAATTCGGTATTTTTGACATGACGACGCATAACCGCTTCAAAACTAATAATTGCTAGAAATTTGATTCAGGCTAATGTCCTGATGGAATGTTTGATAATTACGTAATTTTTTATGGTGTTGTAAACCAAATTCAAAACAATTGAAAACATACTCTTGGTTTTAAACAGTTAATCAAGCTTATTGTTTAACATTGATTTTCTTATTTGTAAATAGTTATTAATTTATAAGGTTAATTTAGAATACTAAGGAGATAACATTTTAAGTGTTTTCAATGCTTTGTAAAATTAAAAGACAAATTGTTGTTTGAACTGCGCGCCACGTAGTGGAGGAGACGCATGTTCAAGCAACAACTATTAACGATTTAACTACTTTGTAAACTTAAATAATAGATGAGAAATAAGCTTATAAATGACGTTAATATTTACTACATCAAAATTGATTTTTAAATGTTTTCTCAAACATTCTCTCGTCGTCAAAAACCACGTGGTGCGAACCACGTGGTTTTTGAAATAAAACCGCATTGTGCGGCGGGCGAAGCCCATTACTTTTTAGTGTTATGGTGTTTCTTCATTTGCTATGAGTGATCCTAGAGTGAGTGGTAACGTTGGCCTTGCTGGCACCAGCTTTGCTGGCACCAGCTCTGCTGGTGGTAGTTTGACCGACGTCATACATTCAAAAAATCCTATTAGGCAGGGTACTTCGACAGACATCTTTATAAGTCATGTTCCATAAAATTTTAAAGGTATCATATTCCTTCAAAAATTTTAATAACAAAAAGTTATTTATGCAAAAAGCATGTGATGTGGAGGTTCGAACCAGCAGTAATCATTTTCCATTCTTTATTGTTGATACATACCAGTGTCTTAAACAACTGAGCCATGGAGCCAATATTGGTACTGTCGGAATAGAAGGATGATTTCAATATTCTAACGATGCTCAAAAGATCCGTCAAGTTGGTAAAAATGTGACAAACACGGTAGACAAATAATCACTGATTTTAATAACTTTGTATGATGTTTTCAGTGTATTTTCGTAATGTTCTGTTATTATATGCTTGTTCTCGATCTTCACATGCATAAGTAATTTACGTTTATGGTGTTTATCATCTTATTCACTTGATTTGCACTGTTTATTGTTGTTCACAGATCGTCCTTGTTGTTTTTGTAATCACTGTTTTCTAGCTCTAATTTGTAATGTTTCGTTGAGATAATGTTATGCCATATGCTTAGTACGTTTTACTTTAATTTTCACTGGTTTAATCACTGTTTTATCCGGATTTCAATTTTAAATAAATTTTATTCGTAGGGTGTACGTTAACCTTACGAGCGCAGCGCCCTCTTGCAAATAAGCTAAAGTAAATAAAACGAGAAAACCTGCGGCATAATAGATAGGTATGCTTAGGGTATCTAATTGGACAGAAAGGGCCTGTTTTATATAAGTTATTGTTTTCATACACACTTCAAATAGCTAATCATAAAATTAATGTTATCATACAAACTTTTCATTTGCACGCCATCTACCTATTAAACGATGCTTTATCTTGTACATTATGCCACGCCATCTATCACTATTCTTTAGAGACTAGTCTACCAGGACGATTATCTATTAATAAAACAAAATTTGAATATATGAACCGGTAAGTATCAAAAACTTATTTAAAAAAATCTATAAAAGAATTGTTACGATTATCAAATGACTCCTATTCATTTACCGAGTTTAATCGTGGAATATAACGATTTTCGTGATAAGGATCAATGCCATCTAGTATTAACCAGAATTTCGGAGGAACGCAACTTTGAATGGGCTCTGGCTATCTAGTGTTTCCTTCATCTATGCTAGTACCTACTAGATGACTGGATGTCCGTAATACCACAGATAATACAATGCATTAATTACATGGATTTTTAAAATTAAACATAGAAAATACGCAGAACACCGAATTCACACTAAACGCTTACCGACCTAGTGAGTCAGTTGACCCTTATCATACCGTACACACAACATAATAATAATGAAAAAAAACAGCTTTAATCACATTATAGCCGTTATTATTACCGTATCCGAATCAGATGCAAATTCCACGGAGTTATTGAGCATGTTGTTCATAATAAGCACCGTAAGATTGTCTCTCGATACTTTGTTCATAGGAGTTGACATTTCGTCGGACATTTTTAAGCTGAGCCGTTAAATTCAAAATGGCGGCGAGCGCACGCGCACGTCACTTGAGCACTGGGGGAAGACTGACTGACTGACTGATAGAGATGTGACTAATATTATCGTAATAGGTACAGGGAACATAATACGAGGACAGTATATTCATAATAGGTATATAAATCTACAGTATTATGTTATTTAATATTAGTCAAATATCTGCTACACGCGAGCCGCAAAGTGGCGACTAATATACCTAATACCGAATATTACCGAATACGCGATATGCGCGCTGCGGCGCCGGCGGTGTTGCCGCTCCGTTATCCTGTTATTTCATATTAGATTATATTATATTAGCCAGTACTAACTATTACGTACGAGTACTACATACGCTCGTAGCCCGTAGCTAGCTCCGCCTTTTGTCACTCCGTGCAGAGCAAGTGCAGACTTGGTATTATTGTTTGTTTTGACTATTGTTATTGTTTTAGTTAGACTTTTTTAGTACACGTACGTTCTTTCTAGACTGAAGAGCGTTTTATCCATAAATTTACGTACTACACTATCAAAAATAAATCGTGCAATGTGCATTGCTAATAGTGAAACGTAGGTGATTTGGTGATTTGGATTGTTTTGGTTGTTTGTTGGAAAATATTGATGAAATCTTGGGAGAAGTAGAACCCGTCCAATCACCTCACGCTTCTGCTATAGTGGAAGTGCAAAGGTATCTGGATGATAAATTATTACCCATAAAAGACAGACACGGAAATTTCCTTAATCCGTCAGATTGGTGGAAGAATCACAAATACGTCTACCCGAATTTGTCGCAAATTTTCAAATCAAAATGTTGTGCAATGGCCACGTCAGTATCTTGTGAGCGCATATTTTCAAGGTCAGGGTACATAATTTTAGATCGCAGATCAAGACTCAAGACGGAAAAAGTCAAACAATTGATGTTTTAAATGTAAATATGTAAATTTAGTTAGTAGGTAAAAATAAGAAAAACAGACAAAAAAATATACATAAGAAAAACAAACAGGAAATTTGATCACTTTCATTTTCATAAACAAACAGACAACATTTTTAGCTCGTTTAATTTTTTAATATAGGTAATATTTATTATGAATATGAGTATCGAATATGAGAACATAATGAAAAGGCTCACTAATATTAAACGAATATTTTATAATAGGTATGATAACATAATATCATCAAAGCAATATATTCAATAACATGAATATGAATAAGTGACCCTAATACCACATCTCTACTGACTGACCTCGCCTCGCTCGGACTGGCTCACTTCACTTCACTCGAAAATTCAAATTCAAATCCCAGATGCTTTGTTTGTGGTGTGAATGTAGCTACTTGTGACGATACCGAGCGGCGATAGTGGATGAGCTAGTTGTAGATTTACTTTTATTTAGCATATTTTTTGTTGATGACGTAGGTAATTAGATGTGTAAAGTCATTTAAAACGGGATATTTACCATGATTAAACTTTTGTGTTTTCCAATAATTCGGTCACAGTTTCAAGCGCCATGATCACAGATTATCTGAAAACTCAAAAATCAAAATCATGTTAAATATCCTGTTTTAAATGGCTTTAGTGTTAATAACTATGATAGTTTCAAAAGTTTTAATTCGATATGATATTAATAAAACGTGTTATTGTTTCAGGTAAGCAAACATGTTACAACGAGAATAGACAAACAACTGGGTTTGTAGAAGACAGTTGTTTAAAACAACCTCTTAATCTTAGGTACTATATATTTATATTGACCAAGAAAACCCATATTATCTTGTTAAAGTTATTTTATTTTATATAAATATCAATATGCGCCGCCGCCTAGGTTAATTAATGTATAAAAAATCAAGTTTTATGTCATAAATAGAATTTTTGAAAAATGCTTACTCCATAAATGTACTATACTAATTTTATTCTTACTTCCCTACACAAAGTGTATGTAATTATATACATTGTGTTTATTAAGTCATCATATGTTTTATGATTGAAAACAATCGTAGTTTAACTGCTATTCTTGTTAATTGTCCTTTTACAATAAATATTAGGTCAACTTTGAGATATTCATATTTCCACTAATTTCATATTAACTGTAACTCTGTAGACATTAAAAACTGAGCAAGGCTAATTTCCTGGAATACTGTTGTTTTTGTGGTTTTATTATAAATACAGGTAAATTAACAACCACAGTTTTCAACGCCTTATGTATATAGAAATTAAACGGAACTAAAGACATTGTTTAGAGTGAAATGACAAAACACAATATTTATTTTGTAAGGTGGTTCCACTGGAAGATTATCAACTAATTCGATAAATATTTATACCTAAAGACATAAAATAATAAGGTAGCTCATATGTAAATTCTTTTAGACTAAGTATTTATACAAATTTTAATGTTTTACGTATAGCGTTAGTATTAAATAATTTAATTTGCGTGACTTATAAACGATTTCCATGTAAACTTCAAATTTGGGGTATCATTTTACCAACTGTCCATAATAACAATTGAAAAATTTCGTCAGTTTAAGAATTAGAAGGTACATCATGTCCTCGTCACATTATTCCTCGAGTTGATCATTCCGAAGTTGTTCATCAAATCATCCCAATACTGGTCGAGAAAGGCTCTTTTCTTTTCCCTTTGCAGTATAGTCACAGGTTTCTTTGGATCCAAAGAAGACAACAGTTTAATCTGACTCTCTCTCGCCTTTTCTTCTCTCCTATCATTCAAGTCTAAAAAAGCCTTCGGTTCTACTTCACTCTTCAACTCTAAAAACTCCTTCTTCTCTTCTTTGTTACTCAAGTTTAAAAAACTCAACGTTTTCGAGTAATTCGATACCATCTGCAGCTCTTCTTCGACCATCTTCCTCTTTATGTAAAAAGCGACGTTGTTCACCGTGTAGTTAAGCTCACATTTCCTTGCATACTCTTTGAACTCTGCTAGGAACTTCCTCACTGGCTTCATATAAGTCTTGCAGTACTTCTTTATCATCTGGCTGGTCTCCAAGATCTCGTTGGTTGTGACTCCCTTCTGGTTCTGCATGTCGAAGGTCTCGAGCTTGATGTCTTCGAGTTTCTGTTGAGTGTCGACGTGGAAGGCGTTGTTGCGGATGCCGTCGACCTTGTTGATGTAGTGCTGGATGGCGTGGCTTTGGGTGTACAGCTTGGGGAAGACCTGGTTAATAAAATAAATTATGATAATATTTTAACAGTTTTAGCATGTAGACCTGTGGTGTGGAATAATAGCCTAGTTACTATATTTATATGAATTTACCTACTTAAGCTGAAATTAGTTCTTTACCCTTGATAGTAAGATGTATCATACATAGGCCTAACTAGTAGGTATTTTATAAAATTTTAACTAATGACAACAAAATCGAACTTATGACAAAACATATTTTTAGTTTCTAGGGATTATCCCACGACAATGTAGGCTGCAAATAAATTAGTAGTTATTCAAGCACGAACCTTTCAAATAAAACAAATTTAAATGGGCGCTACGATACCACTTACATACACACACACAATCACAAAGATTATGTTTGGCGTCGTCGGTGGCTTAGTCCAGTGCTCGAAATAAACTATTTTTATTTATTTATTCAACGCATTCAGTGCCCAGCCTCGCGAACCGTAGGCGTGCCGCTGCCGTGTGCCGACGCAAACGGACAAGTGCGTCTTGAGCCACGTAAGTGATTACTTACACAAAGCACTATGGGTTACATATATATAATAGATGCTAATGGAGCTAAAAAAATATCGTTTTGATAATGTAAAATCATAATGATAGGTACCTGGTCCAGGTAGTGGGAGGTCGGGGGCGGCTTGCAAAACATGTTGAACTCGTAGTGTCGGCTGGCGGCGCGCCGGGCTGCGGGCAGCTGGTCCTCCTGGGAACACACAGAATATTATAAATAAAAACCATGATTCATAATAGTGTAGGGGCGAGATTTAAGAATTGAGGTGTGCTGTAACAGTCTTAATAGCTGTTAAGACTGTTGCAGCACACTCCAAACCACACAAAGAACAAAGTCTCAATGACTTTATTGAGCTAGCTTTGTTCTGTTACTTGTGAGTGGATCGGAGCAGCATCGCTCTTATGGGGAACCATCCATAAGAGCAATGTTGTTTTACTCCACAGCCGGAAAACGATACCTATTATGATGTCACGCAGTCAGAAGGAATAACCATTCTGCATGACCGGAGTGTTTTCTATAGGTACTTTGTTTTCCAAGTTGCGGTCCTCGCTCAAGAACACTGGGCCCCAATGGCCGCCATGCAGCTATAGTCTAGCAAGAGTTAGCAAATAAAAGAAGTCAAGTCAAGTCACCACCGTCTCGAGGTGATGGTACTTATTGCAGTGCAGAAGTCTTTGTAAGACTTCCGCTATCCGTACTGTATTCAAACAATGGAGCCACAACTCATTGTCGCGTTGGTGTAGGCTCCAGAGAGTGCCAGGGTGTCTGGCTCGGCCATTGCTAGTTCTATCAACGACATACCATAGTCTCGAGGTGGTGGTAGTAATTGCAGACATCCTTGAAGGAGTTCCGCTGTCCGCAGTGCATCCAGACGATGAAGGCGCGGCGCACCGTCGCGTTGGTGTAGGCGGGGGACGGGGGCTCCAGGAGGGAGTGGGGGCCGTCCAGGTCGGGAGCAGTCATGCTGAGGATACAAATACAAAATTCATTTATAAATGCTTATATATGTATTTTACTGGAGGCCCCCGCACTATAATAATATGCATATGAATTTTTCTCGCACGTGTATACAGCTTAGATTTAAATCTTATTCTGTAACAAGTTAACTAACTTAAATCACAGTACACTAATATTATAAATCCGAAAGTTTGGATGTTTCAAAACTACTGGACACGTCCTGTAAGGTCTAAGTCTAAAGGAAATAAAGCACTTTGATATTTGATATTGAACTGATTGCATTCAGGTAGGAATAAAATGCTCCAGGCATTTTATTCCTACCTGAATGCAAGAGCACCTGCTAGAAAGTGACGATGTAGATATCACGAAGGTCTAGAACACTTTTTAACAACTTATCAAAACGGATGAACACTGATTATTTTTTTCTTAAAACAGCTCAGCAAGTTCCTCGCAACCACAACATAACCAAACGTAAAAGAGAAAAGTAGGTAAGTACTTTTACCTTACAGGTACTAGGTACCACCATTTTTGCCGATAATACATCAAACAGCTTAACTATTTCTCGTCCCTATTCTACGAAATCGAAACAATAGCAAGCCCCTGCGCTGCACAGCGCTTGTATTTGTTCTAAGAACCGTTAATCTTTCTAGTTACTGCCTAGTTTGTCAATGGTTGATACACAGAATAATGTCTTTGGGCACCCTCAAACTATATTCATAAATAAACAGTTAATTATTTTATTGCATATTGTGTTTATAAAACACAAATATTAACTGTCCTAATATTCGTGAGATAGTTGATACCACAAAAAAGCCTGTTTTAGAACAAACCATAAAAAGCTTTGATTTCAAAGATGAACTTAATCGGAACGACCTAAGGCTTATTATAATTTGACTTTCCGTTCTTTTAAAATACATATTACCTCTCTGCCTATATTTCGGTTCATCATGGGAATAGAGTACCTAATAAGTAGGACGGCCGGACAGCAGTCTTAGTAAAATGCTCCCATTGTATCCATCATCAACAGCGTGTCCCAGTCCACTGCTGAACGTAGGCCTTCCTCGATAAGCACCTTATTATTGTTAATTATTAAGGGAAATGCCATAATCCCAACGCTGGGCATGAATACCTTTGCGTAATTTAATTCACCTCTAAAATTAAACGAATCTCGCTATTCGCCAGTCAATCATAAGCTGTCAAAGTTTCTACTTACGTTGTCATCGTCGTCAGAATGTTTTACGTCCAAAACCGATCAATTTCTCACTTTTGTATAACTTTTAATTTCATGAACTACCTATTTAATTTCTTTACTTGGTAAAACGTTCACTGTAATCTATTCATTACGATTGCGACACGTCTACAATCAGATTTAACTGCCACTTTGGGAACGTTAGCTTAATTGTAAGATAATAAAAAAGGTGCCTACCCGCAAAATTACAAATAGAGAATTATATTTTGCTGTTCGGATATTTTGATAGCAGTGCATTGTTTCGTATATAAAATACATTATCGTGAAGTTACCCATATGTATGTGGTTGTATGAAGAGATAATAAAGTGAAGTTTTAGATTTTTTAGAGTGGTGTTGAACTTTGTGTAGTTTGTCGTAGCTCGTGTGGTGGATGATAAGGATTATACCTTCTGCTAATGTAGGCGATGTTGGAAAGAGAAATTAAAACATTTTTGTAAATTTTGTTTGGAATTTTATTTTATTTTATTACAAGGTAATAATAAACACTTTGTCTTAAACCTACTTACATAAGGTGTACAAATGATAAAATACAGCTAATTAGTAAGGCATATTCTATTAGCCATTAATATGTTTTGAATCTACCAAATTCATTGAATACACATTTGCTACCCATTTTCTTGTTAAAATATCCGAAAAACTCATCAACACTGTTTTCTCTCTCACTCCTATATCCGCTCTCTCTCTCCACCGCCTCTCGACCAATCCGCTCATTCCACACGGACTTTGCAAATGGCGGCCACGTCAAACTGACATTACTAAGAACTTTCTTCGATAGCGGGAATTTTCTGCTCTTTTTGAATGAGAGATTTGTGGACGCTTTTATCCACCTGTCAATGGTGGTACTAAAGTCTGGTTTCCAAGGGCTGGGGTGGGGTAAAGTGTAAGGTGGAGGGGAGCGGACGTCGAAAAGGCCGCTGTCGTCGGAAAGGCTGCTGGCCGCTGAGGAAGGGGGCTGGCAGCGGCAGCGGAGGCGGCTGCATGAGAGGCACTCACGGCTGCAGTCGTCGAGCAGCTTTATGAGCTCGCGACGGATTGATTGCAGGTTCAATTCCTGCAAAGAAACAAAAAGCTTTCGTAATGGTAAAAACCCACTGAACCACTGAACGAAATCCACCTACAAAAGTGTATAAACAACAAATTAAATGTATAGTAAAGAACGTTCAACACGCACTACCGTATCCTGCAAATCGCCTGGTCCCAACCCTTGCAAAAACAGCAACCCAAAACAACACAAAAATCAAAAATTACCTTTTAGACAAGGAGTTTTTAAATAATTGTGAGCATTGTGCAGGGTAGGGAAGAGTTTAAATCGACAAGTAGTGCAAATACGGATTCAAATTTTTAATTTTTGAAAAAGTATGGGGGCAATTTTTGAAGACCTCGACCTATTTTTAGTTTGATCGAAGTATATTATAATATATAAAAAATTGTATCATATATAATTTATTGTTATTTTATGCATACAGGCTAGGTCTTAGTGTGGGTACCTGGTACCTGCACAATGTTGCTAGTTATTTGGGTTCGCTCTTGTTAGATTGGTAACTTTACTTTATATATATAGAATTAAATAATATAACTTACCAATTGAAATACAATGTCCTCAAAATAATATGGTTGCGGTTTTAACATGTTCAGTTCACAACAAAAGGTCCTTGTTAATAATCACCATACACATACATTTACTAAAGCACAAAACCTATATATTAAATAAATAAATACACTGTCCCCAACACCCGCACCCGGGTGACTGACAGACATCTAAAAAGCAACTACTTAAGTAGACCCTTTTAGTGTTCGTAGAATTTTGGCATAACAGTAAAATTTGGGAAATTTCTTAACAATTGGTGATCATAAAGTGAGATAGGAGCTTAACTAATGAATTGGCTTCATTAGTTAAGCACCTATCTCACTTCATTTAAAATAATAACCCAATTTGCTTGCGAATTTAATACTCTCAAAACTCATTGTCTATTACGTTTCTCTGAAAAAATATTTAGTCCATTTTCGTTCGTTGGACAACCATTCGATTGTTTGTTACACTCTGCAATTACAGTCTGCAATTACTCAACTGTTCTCATAGTAAATACTAGTTGTTATTTGTAGGTATTATTAGTTATTATTTTATTTCATTCCTTTATTAAAGTTTCTTACCTCAGTTATCAAAGTACATTCGCTAATCGGACTAACTAATCGTAGTCACAGTCAGTCAGATTAACTAATTAATGAGGTACTGCCTCATTAATTAGTTAATTAATTAAGCGCATTTGGTTGAACTTACGGAGCTTAATATTTTATTCATACCTACTTCTTTTTAAATGTTTACAAAATTACATCATTTTTGTAAGCATTTGTCAAGTAGGTACGTAAGTGTATTTTTAATACAAAACTAGCCGAGTTAAATGAATTAACTCAGGTTTAAATTAAGCACCTAATTTTATTCACAGTTTAAATCATCCCACACGGACGTTTAAGCCACTGTCACCACCTTGGTCTCTGGTCCGAGAAAATAGTCCACAAATTGAAAACGCGTAATTTTTTTATAGTCCAACCAAAACCGCAACTAGCTTTATAACTCCAAACTAAAAGCAAAAAGGTGTAGTCACACATTTTCCGTTCATAAAGTGTCCCCCCCCCCCCCCCCCCCCCCCCCCCCCCCGCTAGGACGTAATCATTCCGCATCCATTTTTCCATTTCAATAAACCGTTCAAACCAATAGTCAAACGATAAAATCGATATAAAATTCAGTCCGTCACTACGGCGGCATTGTTCTAAATACGTTCCGTTTCGGAATGCGACTATGCGAGCGGTGTTAATATGCGGCGGTAGACGACAAATATTGGAGCATGGAACGGAACGTACGGAATGTCAGCTTTTAAGGATCGTAGTGATGTGCCTTTAGTAATTGAGATGTCATCGATGCGGCGGCGGTGCGGCATCGGAATTTTCAATATAGTTAAATTCAACGATGAGTTTTGTTATCGCTACTGCATTTGTAGGCACTCTGGAATTATATCGTTTCGATTATTATAATCTCATTGAATTGAAAGAGCATGCCATCAACTAGGTATTTCCCTTTTTATTGCGTACCAAGCAGGATTTTCTTCATTTGTTTGCTATTTTCCCACTAAAAGCAGTCTTCTTTGTAATAAAATCGTACATAAATCTCAATTTACTTCGTTGTAAATACTATTTTGAAAAGTTATCGATAGCAACCTAAAATCTTATACCTCGCACCAGCACTATCCAAGGCAGAATATAAAATTTCAGTGCCAATAATTTCATAAGATATTGAGGTCACCGGAATCCGCTCCATCATGCTGAACTTAGTCGCATTCTTTCACGCCGCTCCCTCCGTGAAGGGGGACTTTATGAAGGATCAAATATTTCGCGGTGAAACCCCTTTTCAATCGGAATGGAAGTAGGTGATCTTTTGTTAAATACTTAACTTCCTATTTCTGTAAAGACACATTTCATTTCAGAATAAAATATGTTACATATACAAGGTATATATTTCTTGATAAATTAATGATGTATGATGGCGAAAGATGACTCTCTTATCTCTTTATAAATAAATTAAGAGTGGAAAGAAGGTCTCATGAAAAAAACCTAACCTAACCATTTAAATCAGGACCGTAAATGTTCGAATATACTTAATATTATTTTATGTATACTATACACTTGCTGAGGACCGAGATCAGTGGAAGAAGGGGAGGGAGGCATTTGCTCTGCAGTGGGACACTCCGGGCTAATATAATAATAATATACACTGGCTAGTAATTATCCGATACTTCTGATCATACATTCGTATTTTGTGTTTTGTTTTTGTAACGTCTGGATGTAAATAAAACTTTTAGGACGCTTTTTCGCGAATTTTGGCATGAGTTAAACCTGTAGATGTTTAATAAAATGTACACAAGTTGATTGGTACAAACGTAACTACTTACCTACAGATGTGCTACATAAGATGTCCTAATAAAAGTTTTACGTCCAGTTAAGTACGATTACGAGGGAAGTTGATCAGAGAGAGTACCTAATACTAACACTGAAAAAAGCCATGTTCAATGTTTCATGGTAAGTAAAATTTAGAAAAGTGCCTCAATATTTTTTCGCCAAAATAGGCTCAAACAATAATGTAACAAAACAACTTGAAGATACTCTTTATAATAATGGCCAAGGCAAAAGTCGAGTGCAAAATACTTCAAAATAAACTTCTACAACTTTTCAGGGCACTCCTTGTACATATAACTTGAAACTGGTATAATCCGAGAGTTCCTGAGTTGCCAACTATTCAGGAATCCTACAGTGGCTTCATTTTCTCAAACTATTCCCAAAACTTGACACACTACTTGTGTGTTGACAAAATTTATAGTAAGGATAGTTAACGTTCTCTTGTTTTGACATTATCTTGCAAATAAATATCACTTAAAGCTCTAAAGTTTTGGTTGGTAGGGACACCCTTTAATTCAAATTTAATCTTAAATGGGTAGGGTATTCAATCCTATATTTAATGAATAGTCTTGAAACTATGAAATAACTACAATAGAGCACCCACCTGCTTGAATATTTATTTATTAAAACTAAGGGTCAAGATCTTTAATTTAAATCAAAGAAAGTCTTAAAGGCCAATTTATTGAAGAGAAAAAAGCATTTATCAAGTTTTATATCTATAATAGTGTACTTTATGCACACAATTGCGTGTCATTCGGGGTAGGTAGGTACATTTAGTCCATAGTTGTATTTATTTGAATAAACTGGAGGCAGCATTATTGCTAACGCACGCAATATATTACCTTCGAGATAAGCATTCACAAATACCTATCGATAGAACTAGCGGAGTCAGCGCATCACTATCTGTAACGAGGGGGCGTGGCCTGCCAGACGTGTCGTCGCCATGGCAACGCAGTGGAGTCGTAATTGCAGAATAGTCGTGATATTTAGTATTGCTTTTATTTAATCAAGCCTTTATATGGATTGTAGTGTAGGTCCTATAAGAGATTTAAGGCAAATATTCAGCTGCTGATAAAAAAAAATAACTAATCGCTATTACAGTAATACCACGACATGATATATCTAAGTACAATAAAAAAAAATGTGGATATAACTATTTATCACATAAACTGTCGTTAGCTTTATTTGCACTTAGTCTTTGAATCTATTTTTACCTTAATATTAGCTTTATGTTTACCAAATAAATAAAAAAGAGAAATAAAATTAGTTTAATTTGATCCATTAGGTACTTGTCTGACCTAGTCCAAAGCTTTATTAACTAAACAATCATTAGATACCTATTTATATCATTGACATTTAACTTATTTTATTATACCTACCAAAGAACTATTTCAATCGAGCCAAAAATAATATAAATAGCATTTTCGTGTCTTATCAATAAAATATATTTTCCAATAAACGAGAAAAGAAGTTTTCTGCGCGATCACATAACAATTTAGTCGCGAATAATCGCGCTATCGATACAAATCCGTATTGCGCCCGACACCTAGCTGCTTAGCTAGGGCTGGCACATATACACTCCGCTTGTTTAGTCGATCTAGTACATTTTTAACGGTCTAGATTTGATTGTCATTGCGTCAAAACTTTTTCCGTGTGCGTAAAATACGCAGAAATCCATGTTCTGTATTTTATATTTTTTTTCGATAAGCTGCAGTTAGTGCCTATATCTACCATTAATATTAATATGGGTTATAGCCTATTAAAGACGCGAGCTTTAATTTAATAAAGAAATAACTAAACAAAGTCTGCACCACAGAGACATTTGACTCCATAAGAGAAGCTGTGTAAAATCAAATAATAGCACAAAACTAGTAAAATGAGTTAACTAATTAATTTTGGACTGACCAATATCTTATTCATTAAAAGAATTGAAGTCAAATCAAGTAGAGAAACACATTATATTGTATGTACCTGGGCTTAAAAATATTTCAGTTGACACAAACAGACATCCCTATTTCCGTAGCGTTTCCTCAGAATTACGGCGATCCGCGCAAGCCCTGTTTATGGCGCTCGGATTCTCGACGTATAAATTTTTATATCGGCGGGATCTAAAACAGATATATCGACCGTTATGTTTATGTATTAGGATGCTGCGAGTTCTCTGGTCTTTATTTTATTTTCTAGGAACAACGCGGCTTTGCTTCCGCATTGTTTGAATAATCTATTTATTACCTTTGTTTTTTTAAATAAAAAATGAAAAAGCTTGTGCAATGAATATGCAATATTGCATTTTAGGCCTGTAGCTTTTATTTATTGTACAAGCTATTGATAATTGGGGCACTAGTGACTAGTAACATAGGTTTTAAAAACTATCACTGGCACCAGTCTCTTACAAACAGGTATCTGTATTTACTAAACCATACCTTGATATAACAATTAACTGTAAGATGACCTCTTTGTGAAGAGATTTTTTTATTAATTGTATTGATATATAATTCTCAAACTCCATAGGTAGCAGCCCTAGCGGCACACGCTCGACTCGACCGTGCTCGTCTGTCGCGCGGCGATAGCTCGCCTCGTCGCGCGTGTGGCCCGGCCTTATTTATGTAGCAACAATAATTACTACACACTTTATTTTCAAAATGGACCTCTTGATGTATCGGGATAATGAAAACCATTTATACCTTGACAGTATTATGGACCATGGATTTATAAAAAGAAGACAATCGTGCCGTCTTGCGTATTTTGTTTCAATAATAATTACTTATTTGATTTTGAAGCTGGGGGCGTTTGAGTTTTAGGTAATTTTTGATGTTAAATGGATTTACAACTCAAAAACAAAACACTCGTCTTGTGTCTTGGGGCAAGTATGTATCTACTTATGTACTTAGTCTCTCGTCTTTGTAAATACTATCTGCTTTTTCAACAAAATCAAAATAAAGCTTTTGAAAAGTAGGTATTAAGTAAAAGTATAAATTGTTTATTGGATATTTAATTTGCTTCGTTTTTAGTTTGCACTTATCACAAATCAATCCATATATCCCGCGCGGTGAGTCACGTTAGGACCCAATCGGCACACAACTCTCTAACTAAACAATAAAAGAGTTATTCAGCGATTGAAAATGATTTAGAGATATAATCGGTTTTTAAGCGATGACTTGTCTAAGTGTTTATTTTGTAAGCCTAAAGAAATAAATGATATTGACTTTTTTGATGGTAAACAAGCAAGCTGTGCGAGCCAGCCTACATATTCTCTCGACGACGGCACTATACGAGTATGTAAGCCCGAGCCACACCACCGCCTTCCAAACCCAGTGCGTTATCTCCACACAGATAATTTGGCTCTTCCGGCGGCAAGAAGGCAATTTCCTCTCGCCCTGCGTCTGACACCGCGAGGGAGGCCAGAACCTCTTTGCGTTCATAATTGGCCCTCTTTGAGTAAATGGACCTTAATATTCCATTTTTGTGCGAATTGCCCCGATATTGTTCGATTCGAGGGGCAAGGAGTTGGTATTGTTGTGTTGGTAGCTGTGTAACTGCTTACCCGTTACACCAAATATTGTGAACATATGTAGATAGAACAAACATTTAGGCTATAAGATTAATTTAAGAATTTGAATCAGATTATGCTTATTATACGTATAACAAGACACTACCTCCACAGGTACTTAGCATACCTTTAGTAATTTGTCTGGTATTGTCATCTTATACTACTTGTTTACAACCTGGTACATCGAACCGATAACGAGTGAGCTGCAGGCAATAGGCATTCTAAAATGAGCCTTATTGCAAGGGACGAGAATCACTAGCACGCCGTAACACAGTGTTACACTAGCACGGGCGGTAGAGAATTTTTTAACTTGTATGCTTAAACTACCTACCGGCAATTTGCATAAACAACAAATTGTGTTGAAATGTTTCTGTTTCTGTAAAACTGTAAAGTTTTGTTTCTTATTGTATTTCACATAGCTTTAAGTATACATGGTTTTTATAAGATGGCATAATAAATTATTTCTTATTTCTTATTTACTCGAGACTTCAGAGTTCGGAAACACACGGGCCCTGGATAACATAAACATAATACAATACATTTACATAGATATTTTTTATTATACATAGAAAACGACCAGAACACCCGTAACAAATATTTGCAGACAGAAAAAACATTTTTTCTGTTTTCTTATTGGTATTAACTCCGTACTTGTATCTGGCATCCACTACTACTATGTATTTAGCACTCGGTTAGCTATAAAGTTGTTTTCATTAAAATTATAAAAGTTATGGCAACATTTAGGAGCATCGACGCCTTTATTTTAAACTCGGTAAAGCTAAAGTTAAGTTAATGAAGCGCCTCAGCTCGTCCAACTTAACTAATAGTTGTAAGAAGACGCGAGGCAGAAGTTAACATAGTTGCCAAACTATTTGAGACTCGGATATGCCCCATTTTCGTCATCCCGACGGAAGTTTTGTATTTCTTTTTATTAGATTAATAAATGTGTAAATTATAATATGTCTGTATTTTTTGTATGAAACACTATGCATTTAATTGTATGCAAGTTAAGATATCTACTCACTGTTACTGTGTACTCTAGTAGAGTAGGACGCCCTCCGACCAGGTGGGATGACGACCTGCGAAAGACTGCAGGTAGATGCTGGATGCGTCAAGCTGAAGACAGGGCGCTATGGCGCTCATTGGGGTAGGCCTATGTCCAGCAGTGGAATGCTATAGGCTGATGATGATGATGATGTTCTCTAGATCTGACTGTTATTTTTAATATTTGATCGTGATAATAATCATTTTAAACTTATCTCCCAGCTCGCAGCGACCGCGACCTCCCCGAGAGTAGTTATAATATTAATGCATTCACACAAAATACTGAATTAGGTACCATCTATAAACGTTACTTGTTCTGAAAGAAGTCATTTAATGCGAATAGTATTCTGTATTTATTTATTTATACTTTTTGCACGATAAACTATATACAAAACCTATTCAAGAAAATTAATACAAAGGTGAACTTAACCCTAAAAAGAGTTCTTCTCCAGCAAACCTTATTGGGAGAGAGAGATAAAGTGAAGAGAGAAGTGGGTATATGTGCATAAATAAAATTATAAATAGACAGAAGATTAAATTTTAACTTACTTATTCAATATACTACTAAATACTATAATAGAATACTAAACAAAAATACTATTTAACGTAAATTCTATACTTCTTACATATAATACATATACTTAATAGATACATATATAAAATATAACAGAATCGTGAAGATAAATAATGCTCTTTGACTTTACGCTTGAAAATGGAGAGTGAGGGGCTAGCACGAATATTGTGTGGGAGAGAATTCCACATCCTGACCGATTCGACAGTAAAGGAGCTACCGTAGCGGCTGGATGAGTGAGCAGGAAATTTAAGGGGAAGGGACAAAGATGATCTACACGGTCTATCACGAGGGTAAAGAAACTCAAAACGCTCACGGAGGTAAGAAGGGGAAAGAGGATTGTTCAGAATGTTATACAGAAGTGAGAGAACATGCAAACCACGCCGGCGGCGGATTGGAAGCCATTTTAACTGATCTCTGAACATTTCATTCTTTTACCATTAATTATGTTTCGAAAAAAGTAATTAAGAGTAAATAATTAATTCTATAAAAAATAAAAACTCAGTGTAGACGTTACTCCTTTTGATAGAAGTCATTTAAAACAGTTAGTAATTTTTTTCCAAAAAATATGATACGACAAAACTAGCTAAGTAATAATGAATTAAAACAAAACATATTCAAACGTTTGTGAACGTAAAAGCATTTTTAAAATGTTGTTGAGTCATATAAATGAGTTATATATGGAAATAAAAATGGCAATTGTGTTTTTATTCTATTGTTAAAATCTATTAATGTAAGTTAATGAAATTTATGAAAGCAGATATACCAAAAATCTTCATTTTTGGTATATCTGCGACTTTTTTTCATCTTAATGACTTTTTACCAAGCCATAACTTCTATGTTTGAAGAGCTACAAATTAGTGGGTTTTACCAAAATGTAGAGCTCATCGAGATGAACTCGTTGGCGTATTTAACGCAGTTAGTGACTTCTTGCGAACAATGAGTTGTTGCAGTAAGCCGACGATATCTTAGCCCCGTTTTTGTTTCATCTCACCGCTGCTGGGCAGTGAATGGAATATTCTAAGCGTTGGTAAATTTCTATGTTCGTCTGTACGTATTTTTTTTAAATATATTATTATCGTCTGTTTCTCCATCAATTACGAACCGATTTTGAAAATTCCCTCACTGATGCATGATCTCGAGTCCTTTAAAAATAAATACCGAGGGTTTGGACATTATTCCGTAAAACTTAATAACGGTGTAAAGGTTTTTAATTTATTTCAAAACAATATTAATTATTATGAATATAACCAATTAGCAGCATCCAATAATTCTCTATCCGCCATCAATAAAACCGTCTCACAAAATCATAAACGAGTATTCCTGATTCCATCTCAAAGCAAATTATTCGTCTCAAGAAACAAAATGTCGAATTCGCATAATTAAAGCCTTCGTCTACAAATTAAGGCCCCGCCACAGTCTTCCAGTAAAATTAAAGGAGCTTCTTCACTGCGCGAGTGAAATACGGAAAGTTGGAAGTAAAGTGTTTATTGTAGTAAGTGAATCAGAGATCTGAATGGAGGGAGTCGCTATCGTTTTCATTAACCTCAATAAATCCGCTGAGAGTAGTGCTGGGGAGCGTTTAGACGGGGCGAGTCACTAGAATCACTAGTTAAACAATATTAATAGTTCTGACATGCTAAAGTATTTTCGTACCTGCAGCATTACCTAAGTTATTAGAACATTAAACATTATTTAATAGATTTTTTTGGTGAATCTGTTTCACTCCTAATATTCGTAACGATATTATTATAAAGTAGATTGTGTGTTATTTAAAATCAATAATAACAATCAAGAATAAAACAATACATTTTTCATATTTGAAACACCTATATATATCATAAATGTGAGACAGAATCATAGTTATTTTTATTCAACTGTGAGAATTACTTGAAATAAATGATTTCACAAGTTTCCGCAACTGTCTTGTCCACTTGCCTGCCTCCACTCGTCCACTCGCCTGCCTCCACTCGTCCACTATGTCTTGTGCTAGAACGCGCCCGCTATAATGTGATTACGCCCGACTCCGCTCGCCTAAGAACATGATTTGCGTAATCAAAGACCGTCTAATAAGATTTCCCGGTATCGGGGCGCCCTCTCGCTTTTGTAGGCGGAAGCAGACACTGAATTGGATAGGATAAGTTTTTGTTCTTGCAGCATTTCTTTTTAATGTTATTCAAAAGTTTATGTCAGTTTGAATTTTTAATTTTAGCTTGATGATGATGAAAACGACTCCCTCTTTAGCGTGCTCAGCAATTATGGAATAACAGTATTATACCTATGACTTATTTATTACGCAGTTTCTGCCGTATTTAAACTAATGTATTTGGAACATTTTTGGCTCGAATAGAAATCAACATGCTCCTGCTCCAAAAACACATTGGATTCTAGTCGGAAGATGAATTAAAGATTCAGTATATACATATAATGTTCTATAACCGTATGATAAAACCATACGGTCATAGAATATTGTATGCTTATTTCATCTAAGGATTCTACATGGCGATTCAGCATCGATACCATTGTTACTGTGAAGCAATTAGATTAGCAGAATTAGGCCCCTGGCCACCTAGCATGAGGTTGCCTCGCGCGGTGCATTCTTGAGACTCGTAAGTTATTATAAGTCCTATGTACAGCAGGTTTCGCAATAAAAGAATTTTGAATATTCAATGTAAATCCACAATATTTATACTATAGCTACGTGTCCATCCAAAGGTTGCCTGGAAGAAATCGCTGTTAGCGATAAGGCCGCCCATTGTGCATCTGTATCTTTGTTTGTTTGTTCTCTACTATTTTTTTTCTGTGTTTGATGTGCAATAAACCGTATTTGTATTGTATTGTAATGTTTGTTCCAAGTAAACTCAGATTTCCTCGGTAAACAGGAATAACCCCACTAGTGGATGTACCGGGCAGGCAGTAATTAATCACGGGGCCGATTCATCACGCTGACGAGGGTCTGCATTATCTCGCGATATGTGGCGGCGCGGCGGAGGGCTAGAGGAGCCCTAAACACACTAACAACATGGTTTAGGTGTTTCGGACTGAACATACTACATCTAACATTTGGCTCCTTGCCCTTGACAAATGGGTTTCGAGAGAACTTAAGAAATCTAATATTAGATGTTGTTGTATGAAATCGTTCAAACGTTTGACAACAAATTACAAAAAAAACATTCAATAACCTATTTTTTTTATTTCATTTGATTTTCATAAAGAGTTCTGCCGACGAATACAACTCGCTCACTGCATGGGCAGCGTTCGGGAAGCTTTACAATATCTACTCGTCACGGATACCGCAACCAATGTGTGTTACCAGTGATGACTTGTGAACGAGACGTGGTCGCTGACTATATGGCCTCGTGCTCAAGGTCGCTCAGCGAGCTACGATTTAACTGACTTCAAAGCCACATTTTCCATTTGAGAAAGTATAATAAGACATATTTCTAAAACGTCTGAGCTGCATTAGGTACTATCAATCGCGCGGAGAGGCGTCCTGCGATCATCCCGCACTCGCGACTGCAATTTTTTCAATAATGTGACAGTCGAGGACGGCGCGGATTTGCGGCGAAGCACGCGCCTACCCTTTCACCGCTAGACCTAGGTCGTAAGGTGTAAACGGTAGCGGGGAAACAAGCTATGAACTGGACAATTTTACATAATTGCCCGTTCAAGTCTTATAACCATCGTTAATTTATTTATACAATATTATAAAAATATAATTAAAAAATACCGTGTACAGCAATCACGAACTTTACAGTTTTCTTTCTCTTTATATGATTTGTTTTCTCCCAAAGTTGGAGACTGCTCCGTAGCATTACCCTTGTCGGGTAGTGAATAGGGCTATTCATTATATTTGTAGCCAATTAGAACTATTTGACGGGGTGACGGAATAAAAACAAGTTCTCCGTGTAATTACATAACTAAGACGTGACTTATTAGAACTAAATTTACATGTGACTGAATAAAACAAATTTTAATGGTTTTTGCGTTTTGATTGTGACGAATTAGAAAACTTTTATTGCAGTGACGGAATTGTTGCCTAAATTATTTTGATTCGTCCAGTGAATATAGTTATAATTGAAAAATGAATAGAATACATTATCTACGTAAGACGCGGCCGCTCCCGCCCGCTCCCGCCCGCCCCTCACACCGCCCCGGTACATTTCTCTGCATGAGCTCGGCAATAAGTCAGAATTGTCCTAATAACGCGACTCCCGGTAATGGGAGTCCCGCGTTATCCGCCATTACTCCCAGATAGTAGAGTATTGTCTTTTACAGCTGAAAAATATTATTTGTATGGAGTTGTAGGTTTCTCTCCGCTCGTTGCTTCGATTCTACAGCCAGGTACATTACGCTGCGGAGTATTTTAAAACTTATTTTGTTCGTGCATACAAAATAAGTTCAATTTCAAAATGAAAAAAAAAGTTACAGCTAACTATCAGAAACAAATTAGAACTAGTATTTACATATATCCATATCAGGAAGTAACGGACATGACACAACAAAAAACATAATTCTATAATTATAATGTATGTAGGTACCTAAATGACTATTAATTAATGTACATATGAAACAGGACCCTCCATCACCATACTAATTTTATAGTCGATAAAATAACTAAATTTAAACTCATATTATCCAATAATTTACAGACGTATGGAGATTTTGATGTAAAGTGAACAAAAATTCAAATCACCTTAATTCTTATTTGATAATAAACCTATAAAATTTTCTTATTTTTTCAGTCTATGGAAATAAAAGATATTGAATTTTGACTTTGTAATCTAAAAATAAACATTCTATTATTATTTGTGCATGGTCTGAATGTACCTTTTAACGACCTAAATTGTCATTTTGAAAACTCACTGGACGTACATAGTTCTAACCTAAGCACATCGCAGCGCAACATAGTGTTAACTGAACTGCACCACTCGAATAACAACCGATGTAAAAGTGTTGCCGTTCGAGAAACCATCCATACATACATACAAATCCTTTATCCGTCCTCCATCCATATGGATGAGCGAATTAATACAGATGGGCGTATGTTGTTAATTTCATGGCGGTAGTATTTAGATTGTTGATTATATCTCACGAAGAACCAACCGCTAGGGTAGACGCGCCGTCCAGCCGGTGGGATGATGACCTAGACAGGTGCTGTATACGGCTGAAGACAGGACGCGATGGGGCTCGTAAGGGGAGGCCTATGTCCAACACTGGACTGCTATAGGCTGATGAGGTTTAGCATAGTTATAAATATAATAGACAACATTTCATTATAGAAAAGCTTTTGAAATACATAATATTATAATTGCGAAAAAAGTCCACTAGAGCATGAAGGAAATCTAAAATGCTTTACCCACTTCCTTAAACATACTCCTACGTAAACATTTATGAGATTAGATTATAGCAAACGTAGATAGGCTGCACCGCTACCGCACAGCACAAAAGTAAGCATTCAAGTGACGCGCGCTGTAGCCCCGTGGACCGTTTGCTTGAATCAAGTTGTAAGGGTTTTTCACATAAGTGGTACGGTATTGGATCGAAGGTCCGCAATTGATAATTTATATTGTAAAAGTAACCATTAACAATTGGAGGTCCTTGGCCGGTAGTCGCCATGCCAAGTCGAGTGGACGGCCGCCACCGGCATTCAGTTATTCCGTAGCCAATTTTTATCGCATTATAAAATCGCACCAAATTTTGACCTGAACGTAAAATCCCGAGTTATATTTGTATAATGCAACATTGCCCGCCCTATAAATGTACAACCGTCCTATGCCCCTAATTCCTAGAAAGGTGTCCGGTGCCAATTCCGGTCCGATTCAAGATGGCGGCACAATTTCCGGTGCCCATTATTACAACGCCCCGGGCACTTTGGAATTAAGTTTTTGAGTTTTGAATTTTGAACTCCAAGTTTCGTTGCTTCTTTTGGAAGATCTGTTTTATTGTTCTTTGGTTTACTTTTCGCTGTCGTTTGGTTGATGAGGAAAGCGAGATTCGATCTCAAAAATTATTTATTTACCTAACTTTATGACATTTAAACGATAAAAAAGCAATAAAAAAATATATTCTAACAAGTAAGAGCATTGAATATTTGATATTGTTGACGTAATTTGCTAGAAGATTAAAAGAGGGATATTTAAATAAATAATGCCACAGCATTATCTAGCCCCATGGTAAGTAGAGCTTGTGTTATGAGTACTAGATAACTGATATATATAATACAATAAATTACATAGATAGATATTTTATGATACATAGAAACTAACGAGAACACCCGAACAAATACCTGAAGATATTTATACGATTTATACGATCTTCGGGAATCGAACCCTACCTCCTAACTAATCTAACCGCTAATCGAAAAATTATAAGCATCGACACGACCACCCCCCACCCCAACCCAAAAAAAAAATGCTTATTAATTTTAAATTAAAAATACTTCCATTCTCATTAATTTAATTAGTGCTAACCTCTCCGCGCTGTAACCTAGCTATCGCCAGTCACCCCCCTCATTACACGGCTCGTTGCCGACAACCGGACAGTCATCCTGCATTCTCATTCATTACCACATTGTATATAGGTACATACATATCGCTGGTCATTTAATGTGATCACATGAGTCATTACTATTCCCCTATTCCCCCGCGGCGGGAAAGGGGAATTCAAACGGGGAAATTTACAATCGAAAACTAAAGACTAGCGATAACAACCGTGGCGCGGAAGAGAATCCTGAAACGATAATGAAATCCTAGTTTTGTATTTCGATGAGACTGAACGTTTGTAGGACTTTGAAAACGATACTTGAAAAAATGCTATTTTCCTCCGTAAACTTATATGAAATAATAAATAAATAATGCTGGACAATTCACGCATCATTATCTAGCCCCAAGGTAAGCGGCTTGTGTTATTCATACTAGATGTCTAATATATTTTTATTATGCATAGAAACCGACCAGAATACCCTGAACAAATATCTTTAATCGATAGAAGTAGACAGAATAAAAAATTGCCTTTTTTACGATAGAAGTTCAACCATTTTCTCCCTTGTATTCTTTTAAGTTATGTTCAAATATTTATTCACTCACAGAAATAAATTACTTAAGTATATAAAAGGGAAATCCAAAGAAAAAGCCTCAAAACTTACTTATTGATTAGTTTCCATTTACGAGAAACCCGAATAAAGATCAATTCAATCTTTCAGTTGTTTTCCATACGGGGTCGATTCTTCCACCCTGAGCGATGCATCCCCTGTCGCGCTGATTGATCCGGATACCCGGGTACCGCCCGGATGATTTATACTCGCCCGGATAACCGTGATTTCTGCTGCGTAAAAAACAGGTGTATTTCCATATCGGGGAAATAAAATATACGCAATCCAATTTATTTGGTGGAGGCAAAATATTTGGTTTATTTTGTTGCTTGCTTTTTGTACAAAGATTTCGGGCATATAAACGTTGTGTATGTAACGTTAGGTATATGTTTTCTATTCATCTGGGAGCTTTATGTCAAAGTGTTTTTTGTTAACCTTGACATTTTAATGCAAAAATAACACTGGATGTTAGTTGTGCAGGAGCGGTCGTTGTGGCGATCTTTAGGGTCGATCACTGGACGTCTTTTGATAATGATGACCGAGTCTTTCTATGCGGAAGTACTTAGTTTGACTATACTACATAAACTATAAAATATAATATTGATATTAAATAAAATATTGGTGGAAAATATTAAGCGACACTGGTACAATCATCGGCAGGAATCGCAGACGTTTGAAACAATGTTGGATTTTGAAAGCTTCTATCTCTAGTTCGTCTTCGAGCTCATATTTGTATCGTTTTCAAATAAAGAATAAAAAATCTAGAACTGTTTATTACCGTAAATAAAATAACAAAGTACACTTAGAAATATATATAATAGTGTGTACCTAGTTTATTGTTTGCGTTGATTACTTTGTACTTTCTATTGCCTTGTATTTTCTGTTAGCATCAGTTTTTATTGTTTATTTGTCTAGAAACGAGTATAATTATTTAGCAACTGGTTTTCTATGCGTAATGAATTATGCCATATTCTGCCCTCAAATATAATAAAAGGAACAATAGCATATATTTCCCTTCACGGCTAGTTAAGCAAGCACTCGAAACCATCAATTACCCTTATTATTAGGGTTAAACAAGGAGTATTCGTATACGGAACCCGCAAGATTGATCTCGCCATACATCTTAATGATTCCAGCGAGATGAATCGTGGCGTTGATGAATGGTATGGGATTCTGACAAACGCCTGGCCGAATAATAATAATAATGCTGGACAATATATTCACCACACTTTAGCCACAACATACGAGTACGAGTACAAACTTGTGTCACAAAAACCAAGTTGTTGCCTTTCTATGACATTTTTATCCTTTAATTTACCTTTTAATTAACCCCAAAAAAAAATACCTTTAAATAAATAATACCTAAAATATTACTCAAATAATATTTTATTGTTACAATACAATACAAAAACGCTGTATTGCACATCAAGACAGACAAACAAACAGAAAAGAACAAACAAACAGAGATATAGATTTTATATATTGTGTTTGTTACTCGATATCTTCAATAATTATTAATATGTCACTTTTTCATTTTATCGAATTTTTCTAATGCCCTCCTGCGGCTCCGCTTACAGGAGATATTAAGTTATTTTCTAAAATATCTTGGTAAATAGGTCAGCATTTATTCAAGTATTAGTTCCTAACCGTTCTACACGTAATTACAGAGCGAGCAAGGACCTGTCACGTGCATAAAGACTGCAGCACGATAACTTTGAGCGCGACTTGTCACACTGCGACTACTGAGGCTTTAGCATACACTGTGGGTTCTAATGCTACATAGCTTACTTCCGAAAACTCCAGAGGAATAAACCAGTGAGCTACGGGACTTTTTATAAAAACCTACAAAACTAGACTTAAAACAAGTGAAAAAAAACGAATCAAGTACCTCTGCCTCCAGGCACGAGTGTGTCGATGCGTTAACGTTAACGTCGGCAATCGTCAATCAGTATTTGTGGTGTGAAGTAGTTCCATTGCCGGCCGTCAACACATTGATTGAAGGAAATAAATCTAATCTGCCAATAATACCTTAACAGGCACAGAGTGGCGATGTAGTATGTATGTAGTATGTATGTAGTATGCTCACGCCGATCCATCTGGAACCGCGCCTATCCCTTCATCTGTAGACCAGTGGAATGATACAGAGACACAAGTAGGAATATCTGTATTTTTTTAAACTATTTAACATATTTTTTTAGTTGAGTTAACTCGCTCGAGGCAGCTTAATATCCCAACTTTACATCATTTTTTATATTACCCAAAAAATATTAATTATTCATGAGCGCCAAAAGCATGGGTGACGACCTGCGAAAGGCTGCAGGCAGATGCTGCATGCGGCAACCTGAAGACAGGGTGCTATGGTGCTCATTAGGGGAGTTCTATGTCCAGCTGTGGACTAACAATGGTTGACAACGATGATCACTCATGAGCACACATTCGTCCACTGCTGAACGTCCTCCCGCAAACAATTGGGGTTTTCCCATGATTACAATGGCAGACGGCAAGCTGTCTCCAGTCTTACATACAGAAGGTTTATGAATGGTAGCAGTGTATGGGATGGATTGCAGTGTCCGTGTATGAGTCAGTTTGGGTTCAACAGAGATAATTGTTTAGTCGTCGGCAGAGATAGAACGCCTTCTCTAGGCGTCCGTCTGTCAATATGTTGCTAACTAAACGGCTGAGCCTTCGGGTGGGGGCGGAGTGTGAGCGATCACTCCGCTGCTTGTGAGAAGCATCCTTTAAATAAATATTGTGTTTTAATCTAAGGTCTTAAAAAATCTAAGGTTTTTGTTATCATAGTGCATACGCTCTCGCATTCGGGGTTATTTCTAAGAAAAAAAAAATAGAGATACGCTTGTGTCCGTAGGAAGTCCCAAAGATTTTTGACTCGTCGTAAGCTAAATTTGGTGGCGTTGGTTAGTTAGAGCGTCCCCGTGCTCAGTACTGGGATGATCTAATCAGAAAAGGTGATTGGGGTTCAAGTCCCACCAAAATCGTAAAAATGTTTGGTATATTATTTAATTCCTTCAAATTATTCTGAACTTTAATAGTGCAATTGATTTTATCAGAAATATACTTGTATTAGGTGTGCGATAGTATATTTACAGAGATTCCTTGGATTTGTAAGAGAAATAAATTTTGTAGTTTTGCACCTGAGTTTAAAACTATCAAACAACAATGTTAGAACCACAATCATATAATCCATGGTGTCTTGTCCTCAATGTTTAAATATTTGAGTCATGTCGTTAAAGACATTATTTCATTACACAAAGCCACCATATTATTTCTACTTTAAATTCCTTAAGAATCTGACTCTAATGGCACGTCCATTGCCGATTAGAGAATAAATTCTTCGGAACCGGGTAACTGAGAGTCAATAAAGCTCCATTAGCTGACTAGATACCCCGAGAAAGAAAAATAAAGACCTTAATGAGCATTGGAAACTACCCGCGTTCACTCGCACCCCCGCCTCCCGAGATGAGGATTGACACCCGACCCGCTGCAAGATAATGCACTCCTGTAGCCTTCACTTACCAGGAATACCACTTAACGTAGAGGAACACACATATTACTTAACATAGAGGATATACTCTCATTTCAAAACCTGGATATTTTTTGTATAAAAAGGGGTTATAAATAATACTGAAACCCAAGGAATAATACTGAAAATATTTAACGACATTGGTATCATATAAGTAAAGCACAGAAGTTCGAAGCAATGTTGTGTTTTGTAAGCATCATACATTATTTAATTGGTCTCTCTTTCGATTTGAATATAAAAATTAGAAATTTTTTGCTGCACATGTGAGAATATGCGTTTTTGAAGTTTGTGTTTAGTTTGAAACCCTTGTTGTGTTCTGTTTATTGTTATGAATTTTTGTATTTTCTATAGCAAAATATATTTTACAACAAGAATTGAAATAAATGAAGTGACATAATAATAATAATCTTTACCGTCATACTATAGAACACCGTCCAACAAACTTTGACTATTGTTCGGAATCTCATCGTTATTTTAAAACGGTATCACGAACAAACCGAATCACATTCCGACACAAACTGCTGCTGCAATAAATACTACTAGCAAGTGAAATAAAAAAACGTAAAACTAAAAAGAAAAACCGTTTAAAACGGTCCTAACGTATCAAATAGTCCACATTAGTCTAATTACTAACGCAAACACATTAACACCAGCGTCCACTGCCCCCCTTGCCCGCTGGGGGGGGCAGTGGGGGGGAGGGTGATAGAATAAGAAACCGTATTTGCCCGGACCACTTGCTTTCCGGCGTAACTTTACACCTAAACGGTGGTAGGGCTGTCACAACGGGTATTGCGAGTATCTTGATAAAATTATTAACAACGTCGAAAAAGGATATCAGTATACTTAGGTCATAAGTAACCATGTCATTATAATCTCGCTGTGAACCGAAAACCGTTGGGGTAAACGTGTTATTGAGTGGAGATCACGACTCGGTAAATGTAGTGTAGGACGCCATCCGACCAGGTGGAGTGATGACATGCGAAATGCGATGCGTCAAGCTGTCAGTGCAGAGCAGTGTTATTTTTGAAAAAACATAATTCCTTCAAGAAAGCCTTGAGGTGATGTGGCAACCCTGGTGTGGCCATCAAACGCCCTCCTAAGTACATGAAATGAATTGTAAATGAAATCAACGGCGAGTGGCGGTTTATCGTGCCGCTATATGGTGGCCGCGCGCCTTTAGCTTTAGTGGATATATTCCTTTAAGTGGGACTCAGGTGGATCTGGGCGATTTTACATAGCTTTAGGTTTTCATTTTAGCTTTAATCGGGTTGATATTGCATCATATAAGGATGAGGAAATAAAGAGCATGTTAAAGACTTTCATTAATTTATTGGTAAAGTATATCATTACACGTCAAATAGTACAGATAGATATAGTCTTAAACTTAAAGTGAACTTTACTCAGTGTATGTAAGGTACAATTTTGTAATTTCTACGAATCCGATGAACACTGTACTACATCGAAAATTTCGTAGAAGTGCTACGAAATAGATTTCGTAGAAGTACTACAAAATAGATTTCGTAGATGTGCTACGAAATAGATTTCGTAGATGTGCTACGAAATAGATTTCGTAGATGTGCTACGGCGTAGAATTTGTAGACGTGCTACGAAACTGCTTTTAAACAATAAAATGCTACAAATGTTTGGTAATGTTATAGTATTTTTCTTACTTTTTACTAATAGGTTCGGGGTTCAATTCCCGTCGCGGTGAAATCATTTAATTGCCGGGTGTCCGGGTGGCTATGCTTATCACTTTGTATTTGGTAATACTTTTTATTTTGAACGGGGAAAAATGTGATTCTTGTAATGTCCGATTGCCGATCACTTGGGGCGCAAATATATTTTACTTTTAAGAATATTTGACATGATGGTAATTTTTAATTTTATCTGTTTCAGGTAATATACAAACTACTGGAGAAGCTGTGAGTTTGTTCCAGAAACATCTTGTTTTTTCAACTTCATATTATCCTTTGTGATTGTAAAATAAATGTTACAACATGTAAATAGTTAATTCTTGGATACAAAACATAAAAACTATTTTAGTTTGAAAGTTTAATTATAAACTTCTGGGAATCCTTTTGATTTTTCAGTTCTGTAGAAAAATTGTATTCTCTTTGTTATTTTTCACTACATTGTTGTACGGATAAAACTCAACCAAGTTTGTATTTCAGGGGTTCTTCCAAAAACTTTTACAGTTTAAATACTTACTTATTTTGAAGCTCATTTATAGTGTGTACTAAGCTACATTTTTTTTTATTGTCGAGCATACATATTTACAGAAATACGTACATAAATATACTAGAATTAATATGTAGTTATAGATTTGTCAAATGGGTAATTTTTTTTCAAACTAATTTTGTAAATAAATATGTCTAAGAACGTGTAGGTACATATCGGCATTATGTGATGTAAATATTCTTATGATTTTGATTCATTTTTGATTCGCCAGGTTTTGTCCAATATATTTCATTCACTGTCACTTGAACTTTATCGTCGACTTCTGTTTGTGTAACTCCAATTAAAGATTTTTTTCGATTTACTGAGTCTTCTCAGGATATTCAAAAGTAATAAAAATATTAATTTTCGTATAAATTCTACCTGGAACTAACTCTCGTAAATTAAAAGTAGAAATGAGTACTTCCTTCATAAAAATCCATTTCCGTAGAACCACTAAGGCTAAGTCGCCACTCTCTGTCCCATATTCATAGAATTATGCCTTTACAGCCACCCCCGTAAGTCACGCTATAGAATCTGCGCATTACCGTAAAAATAAAGTCGGAACCTTTTAGCGGGACTCTATGAGGATTGTCCCTTTGGTACTCTACTGAAATATAGCGGCTGCTTTCTTCCAAGAGGAGAATGTTGAGGTTTAACAATTATTGGGGATATAAGGAATGAATTTAAAAACTATAAATACAGTGAACAAGACTTTACGAAACAAAAAACTTTACGAAACAAACAGTGACATAAAAATACACATTTGATTTGGAAAGTGGGTGAGAGACGAATGAAATGATAAATAAAATGTTTTTAATCGAAAAATGATATAGCCCCACAATTATATGTCAAAACCAACCCTGTATAGCTTAGTAAAAGTATTTAGCACAGAGCACAGTAATCTGCACATTCTGGCTCCGTACATGCGCCGTCGCATGCATTCATTTGAATATTATATTAAACTGTACTTTGACACGACATGCGTATACAGGGTGCCTTGAAAATTAATATCATATTGTGAATACAGAAGGCATATTCTGCTTCACCCATCGCTTCACTGTGACAATGGTATCGTCACAGAGTACAAATATAAAAAAAATACAAAAATCTTTATTAGAAACAAGAGACTTATAGTATAGGGTACAATTGACGTTTTGGCACTCTACGTGGCGATTCTAAGGCAATTTATTTGTATTATAGATTAAATTTTATGACTCAAAAATCTATTTCATTTCAGGAATTTTAGCTGTCTCTCGGCCGAGTCAAATTGATTCTCTGTAACTGACATTTAGGTACATATTCCAAGACTTCACGAAAATATCTTTTGAAATGTCATTATGTCGCTACGGATTCAAAACGCCACGATAAAACACTCTGTATATGCACAGACACCCTGTATACGCAGACACCCTGTATACGGCGACAGACTGATAACGAGGTGGACGTGCCTCGAATGAAATCATTGGATATTGCTCTTTATTATCTCTTACATACGATACATGCGGTTTTTATGGGCTACAACTTGGGCCAAATATTATCACCCACTGGTGGCAGTGGCAACCACTAGCATTTTACTGAGCTAAGGTTTTATTAATATTTATTTATTACATTGATTTATGAAAGGGCATTGTATGTGTGTGTCTCTAGTAATATATAAATAAATATATAAATAAAATAAATAATGCTGGACAATTCACACAGCATTATCTAGCCCCATGGTAAGCAGAGCTTGTGTTATGGGTACTAGATAACTGATATACATAATACAACATATTACATAGATATATATTTTTATTATATATAGAAAACGACCAGAACACCTGGAACAAATATCGCAGATCGTACACACAATTGTTAAATGTTTAATCTATTTACATTAATTAACAGAGTTACTTATAAAAGAAGGTCTACTGATCTCTCTGCGACACTCGACGACAAACACAATTACACTACAATTGTCATCGCTCATTGATTATTTTTTTGCCACTATCTGGCTACCAGCCAATGACCGGCGAGAATCATATGAGCGCCTCACTCACTGACTGCCACAGTAAGATGAGCAGATAGGTCCCACCAAGTGAAGGGGTCGTCGCAAATACAATAAAAGGAAATCAAATAAAACTAGCCGTATAAAAACAATCAAACAATCTAAAGTAACCCCATCCGTCGTGGAGGCCCCATAGGCCTCTCACCGTCGCGGAGGCCCCGCTCAAATGCACCCATAATACTAAATTTCTTAATGCATCGACCTATAAAAGATTTAACGCACCCACACATACAAATAACCACGCCCCCTCGTCGCAAACCCTTTGTTCTACACCGCACACATGCGCAATACGACTGCAGTACGCCTGTGTGCGTTAAGGCGATGAGATATCGCGGCAATCATTCTTTGTTACACTTTATTTATCGACTTGTATTGGAAATTGGAGTGATTTTATGGCAAAAAAATTCAAAAATGTCTTGGGCCTTGCGTATTAAGAAATTGGGTAATTCTCTAGAGGAGGGAAAGCCTCAATGGGGATAATTACGATTATTAAGCGAACAATGATTTTTGAGGAAGATTTTTTCCATTAGAGTTACAATGGGGAAGCGATTCCCGGGTGTGTGTAGGCTCTTAACTGCGGGGAGGCACAGGGGAGAGGGGGCGGGATACGGCAATGCATAAATAGCTCGGGCACCGCGGTTTTCCGCCATTCGGTTTCCGCCGCTCGCGCCGGAAGCACGTCACGCGCAGCGACCATGTCATAGCTTATTACGATACGCCTTCTCTCTTCTTCTTCTCTAACTCTTTCTATCGATACGTATCATGTATTGTCTAATGTAAATTTGGTGCTCAATAAATAAATTATTTTTATATTTGGACGTTGTTATGGAGATTTGTTAAGGCTTAGGGTAGGATAGAGATATATTTATTGATATAGGAAGTGTGATACAGGCGGCAAAATGAATTTCATTGGTGAGTTCTTTTGAGATTTTCATTTTTATCACTTTTATTTACAATACTCATATTTTATTTTTCCCTAATTTTTATATTATGAAAAGATTCCTTGAACTTTCTTTTTTCAGCACCATTTTAATATTTTCATACTAGAACACTTATATACTAGCGATCATTTCACCCAAGGTCGTACAGTCAACTCCTTCAAGGCCATGAAGCAAACCTCCATCTCATTCCCGCACCTCACGCCCATAAATAAGTGGTAAGGTCATAAATTCCCGTTAGTCCCCTGGAGCCAGGGCCTGTCGCATTTGACCGAGTTTTTGAAGGGCAGCCGAGTTGGCATAGGGCCAACTGGGTAACCCGGATGTAGGTTACTCCGGGGGCTAACAAAGAGCTTATAGAATTTCGGCACAAAGAGATAGGATCTCTTGGAATCTGCTGACGGCTAGAATATCATTATATTATTGATCCTGATGTTACTAGAGCGCTTCAACGAGTTAACTGGTGTAGTCTGCAGTCCTACTCAGAAAAACGAAAACGAAACGAATGCCGATAAGAAATCCCACCTTTTTCAGCTCAGTCTATGACCCTACTTATTATAAAATGATTTTGTCAATTTGTATGACACGCCCGTAGCAGCTCCTCTTTGATTATAGTTCGTCGTGCGGTTCGTCATTATAAACTTCGCCATTTTTAAAATCAAATCAAACTCTGGTTGACCACGAATTGAATCCACGATCCACGAAAAACTGAGAAAACGGTTTTTCGTATCCATATTTATATGGTCAGACTCTTAGCTACCAAAAGAGGCAGTTTCGCTTAATATTCAACAAGCATTTTAGAAAATAAAACGATATTCGTGAAAATTAACTGCGGTAAATCATCTTTAGTGAAGATAAATTTACTAAACAACTTAATTGCAAATAAAAGTCAGAATAAATCCTACTAAAACAGCGCAAAAATATAAATTTATCTGCGGAAACTCAAGAGATAATAAACTTTATTTAGAGTACTTAAAGAAAACTCAAGTACCTCCCGCGGCGAGATGAGTCATATTACAAGAAATATGACGGAGAATTCAAAACTCTTCACGCCAAATTCCACGAAGCCTTAGATTAAGGACACAGGCGTTTTAAGGCGCGTGCTTTGGTAACGCAGGTTTTAGAGTTTTTCAAGACATGAATATATTTCTAGAAAACATTGTAGACCATCGTGCTACAGGCCCTGCCACATTGTCACTCACCGTCATGATAGAAAGTGGTCAAACGACTATTCACGATTAAAAAAGGTTAATAACGATTGGATCAAATAATTTCTAAGCTTCGATTCTTTCGGCTCATTCACTTCGGTAGAGTATGCGTTCTACTTTATGAGTCGTTTCTGCTTTACGGCCTAGGCTGTAAAACGGTCTGTTATTACAGCGCAGTACTTTACTTATTCGCTAAAACTATTAAAACGTGAGCTGCGCCGCAAGAGGTAAATTATTTTTTCGTTTGAACAAAATATAATCAACAACGCAAAACGAGTTTTTTAATAGTATTTACACTCCCGCTGGCTCAGCCTAATATTTTCTTTCGTATCAGCCCTCTTTTTATTCGGGGTTAAAATCAAACCTAATCCTTGGATCAGAGCGACCGAAAGTGGATCCTATCCTGCGATACAAGACGATAAAAATATACCTTATTGCACACCTAGGAAGTAACATTACAGAATAAAATACAGCCCCGAGAGAAATCTTTTTTAACCGATGGACAAGAAATTACTTTTTCAGATATCTTGGTTCTAAGCTGTCTCTCGCTAGTAGCACCAAGTTCGTCTAAAACAATTAGATTATTTATTTACAAATAATTATTATTAGTCCTCAAGATATTCTATACATCAGTGAGCAAAACAAGATTATCTAATAAACATATTTCATTTTATTTGCTAATATACATTTCAAAGCTCGATAGTTTCCCGAACTTCTTAAAATTTCTTTTAAAACTGTCATGAATATAACTTAAATTCATAACTAGTTAGAAAAGTATTTAATAGAGCATTGCTGGCGCAGTTCCAACGATGAGAGCAGGAAACCAACGTGTTCCGATACTACGTACTACGTGGTTCAAGTTGTACTTGGTTATGCACAAACTTGGCTTTTTACAAGCTTCTATTCCAGTTCCTGTTAGTGTGTGGAAAAACTTGCAACTGAATTTTAGACCAGTTATCAACCGCTTGAGATGAAATTCAGCATATGTAAGTTCAGTGACAATGCACTGTAATGGTACCATAAAGCTGGTCTGATGTTGGAGACAGAAGGTGGCTCCATCATCAGACCACTCCTAAACGAAACCCTGTAAAGTTTGGGTTCTTTGGATTTGTCTTCCGCAAGCACTTAAGAACTTTGGTCCTAGATGGTATAAAAGCTTGTTTTTAAAACATTTTTTTGAAATAAAAATATATTATAGACGCGAAGCAGGTTATTTCTCACACGCGCTATGGGACTCTTTATAACCTCGTTGGAGGTATCAACTACTCAAACGATTTTGATAGATTCGGTTACAAATCATCGTTTCAATTTATTTTGTGTTCATACCTGAACCCATCGCCCTAATTTTACGAAAAAAACATGAATTTGAGCACAATGAAGTGATAACACGGAGGCCATTCTGTTTTTTTTCTTCAAGACAAGAGTGAATAGTTTTCTTCTAGACCTTCGTGATACACCGTAGGCCACATTTTCACTTTCCATCAGCTTCGCTTCCATCAACGGTTTTTTTTTAAATAATCAATTGATTATTTAAAAAAAAAACCTTTATTATCGTGTAACCTGGATCGGTAGGTAAAATTTATCTGGGTTTCTTATCCGAACACGTAAGGTAATAAAGTCCGGATGCAACTGATAAAGGAAAAGGGATTCAACAGATTTTATCCTGGTTTTATGTGAGTTTCCGTTGTTGGTTTAAAATATGGGAATGCTTCGATATAAAACTAGTTACGCCTTGCGGATCCACTCACGTAGGAATTATAAAGAACTTTGACAGTTACTGTCAAATTTATTTTTTCTGTTAACTTTACAGGAAAAGAGGTTTATTGAAAGAAAGCCTTTATTCACTGCTCAATTAACAGGCCACTGAACTAAGCCGTAGTTTTAATTAAAACGAGAAGGCTTTTTGTCATGTTCCCATCAAGTTTCAAAGAAGCCGATGGATGGTACTAACATTGACGATAAAAAACCTCTAATACCGCTAGGATAAGAACTTCGTCCAAAAAACGTTCATCCAGTTTCACCACTAAAAGAGCCCTCACGAAAACTCTTGAAAAACTTTTAACGACCAAGAGAGCTTGTATTTTACCTCACTCACACTCAGTAGGCTAGAAAGAGACGCAAGATAGGAATAAAACATGGATATGCTTTCAGTTGACCACGGGGGGTCAGATTATACGTGTACCTACACTTACTCGTACGTACGTATGTATGTATAGGTACTTGAGGAAGTTCAAGTGGAAAATAGCATTAATGGCTCGAAGGCTTCTTCGAGACTTACAAGTAACGAGTTTTTGGATTCGAGAGCCTTTGCGAATTTACTAGAGGGCTTAAACTAAGTGAAACAGAGATTGGTTTAATGTACACCTGGTTTTATTTCGACAAACTCTAAATTGGACTTTTTGTTGTGTGTGTCTTGACACGAAATAGTATCTACCAGGCAACTAGTGTTTGTTGGGAGACGGTGCTGGTCGCAGTTAAAGTACAAAAATCGTTTTTAAGAGAGAAATGAACATATGATGATGATTCTTTGTTAATGGCAATATGAGTCAGGTTGCTAACTTTACTGCCAGTGTCATCTAAGCAATGCATTGTATTAAGTAGTACCCATAACATATGCTCTGCTTAGCTTGGGGCTAGATGGTGCTGTGTGGATTGTCCAGCATTATTTATTTATTCAAGTAAAGGGGTCTTGTCATAATGACTAGTTCGCAGGCTGTGTATTTAATTCAAATCAAAGCCATAAGCTAGCTTCCTTCAGACTTCACCCCTCGACTAACACAACCGCCGCAGCTAGAACTGTTCCAGCTATTCGTGACCCAAATATTGATTTTGTTGTAAAAACCTCGGCCTTTGAACTTTCCGTAAGCGGCTGGTCTCGGCCGACTCGGCGAAATAAACTATTCACAACGACCGGCCTAGTATCCGCCGCGCGCGACAGAACCGAATGGAACCTTGTCCAAATAAATACATAGATTATGTCACATCTTCTTATAATATAAAAATGAATAACTGAATGTGTTGCTAAGCGCAAATCTCGAGAGCAGCTGAGCCGATTTCGCTTCGCTTTTATTTTTTTTATCGGGATGTACCTACGACTTACCAGCAAGATAAATACCTACTTAAGGAAGTTTGACAACTTTTAAATCCTAATTCTAATTGGAACCAATAACTCTCAACGATCACAAATTATTTATCAAAATATTAACCTTTACAGCGAGATAGTTAACTATAAAAGTATATCATATGATTGGCACATAATACGGATTTCAAACCTAAATCTAAGCAATAACAGCAAAACGTTATTTAGCTACATTTATTCTAACAACCCGAACAACTTTAGTAAAACGCATTAGAAGCCCTAACATTACGAAAGACGCGCACCGTGTTCTTATTAGCTATAAATAAATTAATTATCATCATCATCATCATCATCAGTCTATATTAGTCCACTGTTGGACATAGGCCAAAAAAAATATTAATAAATAATGCTGGACAATTCACACATCGTTATCTAGCCCCATGGTAAGCAGAGCTTGTATTATGGGTACTAGATAACTAATATACATAATACAATATATTACATAGATATATATTTTATTATACATAGACCAGAACACTCGAAACCAATATCTGCAGATCGTACACACAATTGTTCCGAGGCGGGAATCGAACCCGCAACCTCCTGCGTCGCAAGCGGACCTTCGCCCACCGCGCCACATCGGTCGCCCAGCTAATACAATAATTAACATACTGAATGTAGTGTAGAGGATAACTAGACTTGCGTCATAACTACAGGGCACTTAAAATGCTAATCCTCTGACATGTAAATCCTAGATTCAATTAAACGCAGTACTTAAGAGATCGCATCTAGATTCAGTTTATGACAGTATAACCTAGTTTAAGCGATGTAGTTACATCGTTAATGGTTATAACGCGGGGTTAACGTTAATGGTTATAACGCGTGTGTGAGTGAACGCGGTGGCGGGGCTGTGAATCCGTGCAAGTGCAGTTTTCTTTTACATGCTATTTATATTGGTTTTCATGTTAACTAGCTTCTGACCGCGTATTCGCAGGAAAAAAAGGTCTATTTGCTCTCGATTCTGCTGATAATCTGAAGGTACTCGTAGTTTTACAATGCCAAGCCATCGAAAACACTAGGAATTGCTGATGATACTTCATTAATTTTTGAAACGACAAAACCCAAATTTCGACGATGTAAATACTGCAATCTCAAAGGTAGTCCATTGGTTTAGTATCAATAATCTTTTGCTTAATGAAACCAAAACAAAATGTATAAGATTTATTCTACCTAATGTAAAACAAGTTAAGGCTGATGTAAACGTAAAAGGAGAAACGCTAGAAATTGTAGACAATACCGTATTCTTAGGAATAACCTTAGATAGTAAACTTCAATGGGGCCCACACATAGATAAGCTATCGAAAAGACTTAGTTCTGCAGCATATGCAGTTAAAAAAATCCGTCACCTTACAGACGTTGATACTTCTAGACTAGTCTATTTCAGCTACTTCCATAGTATTATGTCTTATGGCATACTATTGTGGGGGAACGCTGCAGATATAAACACCGTTTTTGTGTTGCAGAGGAGGGCTGTTCGTGCGATCTATAATATGGGTCCCAGAGAATCCCTGCGTAATAAATTCAAAGATATAAACATAATGACAGTACCATGTCAATATATTTATGAAAACTTGTTGTAAACTCATAAAAACATCAATCGGTTCGCTAAAAAAAGCGATATACATAATGTAAATACTAGAAATAAGCATAAACTCGCTGTTCCCACAACTAGACTACATAAGATTAGTGTATCTTTTAAAGGGCAATGTATACGCTTCTACAACAAAACTCCAAGTGAGTTGCAAAAATTATCAATAAATAAATTTAAAAAAATTGTGAAGCATATTCTTTGTAAAAAGGCTTATTACAAAATATCAGATTATCTAGAAGATAAAAAAGCTTGGAACGAGTTTTGCTCTAACTCAAAATCTAACAACTTACAGATAAGCAAATCATATGTACTAGACACATAAGTTATGAACATACTAGTGGTTTCTTCTCACTTCTTCCACTGGTGGACAAAAAATTGAAGTGAACATCAATATAATAATGAATAGTATAATATATGACTTGTCTAAGTGCTTATTTGTAAGCCTAAAGAAATAAACTTTCATTTCATTTCATTTCAATGGCTCAACAAAGTCAAGGTCTGTGCGCCAAACGCACTGAAGCCGTTCTTTCTCTCGATATTAACCGTGTTAATTTTTAACGATACACGTTCTATCAATAAACTGTGAACTTCTGATAGTGCCTTTGATTATTGTGTGCGACTCACAATCAGCCAACCATCCAGCTGGATCCAGGACGTACCTGATGTCCCGACGTGGATGTGTCGGTTGTGTCACCTATAATAGTCAGAACCAGTTGTACCACCAGTACCAGTACAGAACCAGCAATAGTAGGTTGTGTTTGCTTCCTCGACAATAAATAAATAGTTCTAATTTTCTTTTAATTGCTCCAACAACAAGAACGAGATAATGTCTACAAATTGTATAAAGATTGCTTAGTATCGTACAGATATTCTAGATCCAGTTCTTCTATGTTCATATTTCTTGCAGATCCAATGAGTAGTTTTGTCGTAGCCTTCAACTAAACATCTTTAAAGACTTATGCCATTATATTATTACATATACATATTAAGAAAATTCTTATCAATAAACAACTGAACTGAACTATAAGTACAAAGATGGTATTCTTGTATGTCAAGGATTATGTAGATAGCTATGGGCAGAATATTTTCGCATAGTATCAGTATTCCCAAGGACTTCCTCGCGGCAAACAACCAAATAATTTTCCCTTTTCGACGTTTTCTACACTATGTATTGTGTACCTACAGTTGCTCGTGCCAACTCGTTACGAGATAGATAGGTACATAAGATATCCAGATATACTCTTAGTAGACTAGATTTAAGACGGTTGATTGAGTTGTGTTCAGTTGAGAATATTTTATACAGAAACCTCTGTGCGTATATGAAAAAACACCAAATAAGTATATGTAGCACAGCTATATACCATTACAAAAATAAGTCACTAGCTAGTCTCCTCACGGCCTATTATTAGGCTGGATTCTTTTGTAACCGACAATGAAAAACCAAAGACGAGGACGTTCTATGTTCGGCTGAATATATTTTTTTTTATTTAAATGATCCCGAAGTGGTTCCATATTGAATCTAATTCCCGATGGATAAGTTTTTGGCCCAAAAAAACTTTACAAAACCGTGTAAATACTACAGAATGAGTTGCACCGCGTACGTTCAAATTTATTTTGATAAGTTTAAATGTTTTGTTTTTATCTTCAGTTTTCAACTCAATATTGGTAGGATTTTTCAAGCTAATTTTCTGTCCAAGACATTGTTTTAGTCAGCAGTAAACAACTAGTTTCGTTGAACGTTACAAATCACGTAAACCATTAAATTCGGCGCACGTTTCGTCCCGTAATTTTTCAGGCTGCCTCGATGCCTTCTCTTTGCGTTACATTAACCTTGTTGTTTTACTGTTTTTTGATCTAAAAAGTCTGAGTATTTACTTTGCTGTAATAGATGAAACCTTGTGAACAAATTTTAGGTTTAATACTACTATAACGGTCTATGTGCCTTAACAAATATTTATATACATAGTTTAGTATGCTCTGCTTACTTTGGTGCTATGTTAGCTAAGTTTTTCGGTAGTTTTTATTACTTTGCATAATTTTACATTACTTGGCGTTGGCCATGGTCAAGTTTAGTCATACCAAATTATTGAAAATATTAGCAATTGAAGAGAGAGTAAGTAATTCTAATCATTTACGTAATTTGAATTAATTACTGTGCTGAGTTAAATGTGAACTTGACAGTAATGAACTTTTTATGTAAATTTTTTGACATTTCTTCATTTCTGACAAAGCCTTTAAATCAAATAACCAACACGTCCCCACACTTCCCCACGTACTCCCCACGAATGCAGAGACATTCTGTGATCCGTAATTTAGTTGTAAACCCCAAATAAAAGAGCCCCATCTGGCCCAACTCCACTCTATCTACGTCGGGGAAATTAAAAAGGTCCCGTATTCTACGTGTACCTACGTAGATACATGTATAGCTATGTAGATATACATATAGTATGTGTCTCGTAGAAGCGACAATTTATTTGCTTAAACAAACAAAACGTGGGTCATTTAAAGGTGCCCCGAGAGCTAGATACAAACGTTTATGGACATAACGCTAATTAGCGCAGAACATAGATAGATAATGTAGATGCAGATGCACCATTTTATAAAATGTCTTGAAAACCAGCATCTTTTTCAATGCTAACTATGGAGTATTTTGATGTTTTTTAAAAGAAAACGTAATAGTCCATTAGGGTGAAGACATAAAGAGGCGGGTTCCCTGTAAAAACCGGTGCGGGCCGATCCGTACAGGTAAAATATTCCAATGTTTCATATACGCATAAAGAAAACAGGTTGGGACTTGTCGGTACCGACTAACTGGACAGGGTCCTACGAGCTAAAACGTTTGTCAGACTACTCTGACAAACGTTTTAGCTCAACATTTTTTCATTGTTGATGATTCATTGTTCAATGAAAAAATGTTTTTGATTGAAAAAGGCAGTATTTATGACCATTTTAGGAATCAAACCAAAAAAACTAAATTCTTGCCATTACTTAGTACTTATTGTTGTTTAGTTAGATGAATATAAATCGAGCGAAGCGTCGGGTCATTCTTTAAGAAAACCCACATGTTCCGAGGCACCCTGTCCGGCGTGGATTAATGGCGCACTCTATCCCGAGATTACGGCGAGTCGCGCAGCATCTCACAGTTATTAAAAACTTACTTCCACGGTCACATTTTATATGTGACCGTGGGAGTTCTCTTCTGAATAGAACTCAAATTTGCTTTACTTTGTAGGTAAGTTTTTTGTTTCCAATTCGTTGAAAATAATACCCTCTCTTACACACGTAGGGTAACCTATCTTTTCATTTCTTTTTTCAGTTTTTTCTGTTCCTTCACTTGACAAAAAATTATAGAGAAGATTAAATCAATTAACATGTTTTTTCAAATGTAATAATCATTTATAGGTTAAAATATCACTTGTCTATGAGCTTATTTTGTTAGCAGAAAATTTTCTTTTCGGTTTCTATCAGAGAGAGCGCAGCAGCTTTTTCTGTGTATTTTAACACCTACATTGTGACATATTGTGTGAGCTTCTAGTTGGCTAGTTCAAAAATTACTGAATATTTTAAGATGGATATCGTCTCATTCCAAGACCTTGAACTTTCTGGACACAAACAATAATATTATATTAAAAACAATAAACCTTGGAAATCCAGACAAAATACTAAACTTAATAGAAATGACCTTCAAGAGAATAATAATCGTTTATTTCTCTTCTTAATTAAATTGGCAAGGTTGAAAATAAAGAAACATCTTTCGGGAGAAAGGGACCGAAACTTCAAATTAAACTTTTAAAATAAAAACATTTCGTTTAAGAATATTTACCAAAGTTTCTTCAAGGTCTACTTAAATTACAAAGGCCCTTTTTAAGTGCTTTTCAATATCAACGAGTTCTTTTGCAAATAAAACTTTCTTCCTCGAGCTTGAAGACACTCGACAATGTATCGCTAGTAGATATCGTTTTATCATTATAAACCTCGATGTCGTATCCTGCTTGAGGTGCTTCGCATAGCTGAAATTATAGAGGCTGCCAAACTAAGTCATCTGAATCGAAGCCACGGGCAGAAACTAGCTTAGTAATAACAACATAAAGCTAGACATACATTAAAAATATGATTATTTTTGTAATTTTTGACATTAAAATGTATTATTTCTAATAAAATGACAAACCCTACTAATATTATAAACGCGAAAGTTTGTGAGGATGTTTGTTGCTCTTTCACGCAAAAACAACTGAATGGATTTTGATGAAACTTCACAATATATATCTTAGCTTACTTACATATCAGAATAACACATAGGATAACACATTCATAAAATATATTGTATATTATCCAAAATATCTATCACCACGTGGGTGTAACCGCGGGGCGCAGCTAGTGTAAAATAAACGGTGTTTTTTTGCACCTTTACGTTAAATTTAGATATGTTCTTAATGTTCTTAAAACTTTCTTCCGAACCGCCGCGGCAGGCAGAATATACTCCATTATCCTCCAAGTTAAAACCAGCTACATTTCAATTTATTCTTATAACATTTCCGTATAAAACTACTGTTTATATTAACTAGGAACTTTATACGAGTACATCACATAAACCATAATAACGGAACGTAACCCGTTAAAAGATAACCGAAATAAATGCGCATCGCGGTGTTGCCGTTAAAATAATGTATGTGTCGGTTCTGGCACTATCTGCTGCTGGTGGCAACACGTGAGTAACATTGGTTTGATAGTTGGTTCAGTTTGAGCGGTATCATTTGGTATCCGATGGTGGGTGACCGATTCAAAAACATAATATGTTAAAATAACAAAATTGGAAACCATAATTGTACGTTTGATTTATTGATATTTTAAAGTTATTTTACATGTAAATACAAGATCAAAAGTTCTCACCGTTTTATTACGGGTCATAAATGCAATGCACAATGAAAACAATGCTTAGAAAATTACAACCCGATAACTTATGTATGGTTTGTAATTTTGTAAGCTGTGTGTTGTATATCTTAATATAACAGTATAGTTTTGTCGTCGAAAAACAAAACTAATCGAACCTATGTTAATAAGATATTTACAATATATTTTTCCTTCCATTAAAACTACGTTTACAATGAAACTCACTCCGTTATGCAAATATCTTTGTTTTCGTAGCAGTTGCTACGGCGTAGCGCTACGTCGTAGCAACTGCTACGAGGCTACGAGACCAATGTGGGACGTAATTTACGTGTTCACGTTAACGATGTTTGTGGAGCCATTTACCACAGATTAAGTAATAGTGGCTAGGTTCTTTTGTTATTAATATTTTGGTACCTATGTTGGATATCTTGGCGTATGTCTAAAGCAGGAGACCACAATTTGAACCTTAAATATATCTTTCAAAGCTTCTTTTTCTTTACAGTTTTAACATATGTGTACGAGACACATAATTAATTATTCCAAAAATAACGAAATAGTCTACCTGAGTCGTATTCTTTTGTTACATAAATTCTTAAATGCTCTTCGTTACTGCAGTCTAGTCATTATGAAAAACTAGTACTTGTGTGAGTGGATTAAATGAGACGACTTTTAAAGAGACGAAATATTGTGAAACACTTTTGGCTAAATGACTTATCTTACGGACTACCAAAAACTTTTCCAACAAAAATCACAAATCTTGGAATCAAACTTCCACACTCGGCATCGAAGGGGAAACTCGGCAACTCTCGGTAAATTTCGGTAACTTCCGGCAACTTTGACTTAACCATCATTACTTAACTTGTGACTTAGTAACTTGCGACTTCTCTTGTGACTTCGGTAATAATTAACATAACGAGGTAGCTTTGTAAGTTATTCGATGCCTTTGTTTCTGCTATTTAGGGAGTTTCGTACAATGCAGGTTCTTTGGGGAATTTCGGGGCTTTCAGTTAAATACCTTAGCTAAAAGAACAAAATCGTCCAGTTATAATAACAATAACTGGGTGACTTTGTTAATTTATTCTGGTTACGGTTTTATTAGAATACTTTGAATGTTCTTTCATCGACTTTAAAGTCTACAAAGCCAATATACATAATATATGACCAATCGGTCTATGATTGAAGGAGATATCGTCAAACATACATACATACATTTTAATATTATTATAACCTCCTCCTTTTTTCCAGTAAAAATGATAGTCTATGTTTGTATGCAATAAATAATTTCATTCCATGTCAAAATAACTCTCTCTCGCACTCACTCTCGTCAGTGATATTCTGCCATTCATATATTTAGACTAGCTTCTGCCCGTGACTGTATTTTCTTACAATCGTTTGTACTATTCAAGAATAGTGTAGCTTACCATTGATTAACGTAGGTACCAATTATTTCAAAGATTACCTTAAACATTGTCTTTATAATATCAGTTTATATTATTAGATTTATAATTTCTACAGTTCCGAACTCCGCAAAGCTTCAGTTCACTAACTCGATCTATAACTACGAACACCGGATAAAATTGAATCATTTAGTTCATCTCCTACTCGGCGAGAAGTTGGCACGATACACTTAGATTTGATTTAGATTTTAGATGTAATCCACGTGCGGTCGGATATCAGGGCCATGGTAGTGGCCCTGCCAAGTCGAGAAGACGGCCGCCACCAGAAACCATTTTCAAATAAAATCATTTATTTGCTGAACACATTATTACAGATACATGTCAGGTCTTATAACTAGAGTGGAATCAAATGTATTCAACCCGCAAGCAGGTGTGCAAATATTAAATAGCAGTGATTCAAGGTAGTTAAATTAATTAATAATTAAAATACTCAATGAAAATAAATAGGTGCGATCTAAAATAAATAGTTAACTTTAAAATTAATTCACAATCGTCCAAACATAATATAAGCTTTATACTTAAGATTAATAAAAATTCTTGAAACATCTCGAGGCACTAGTCAGCTATTAACACAATGATCCGTTTCATTTTGCTAACGAGCGGACTGCCCGTGAGGATGTGATGTAAAACATTTACTTTACAATGACAATGTGTCGTCACACCAAGATCGCGCGCGGTTCACAAAGCATTGGAATATATATCATACATTTGATGCTATCTAATTTATTTTACAGTTATGTTAGCCCTAACAGTAGAATGCATTATTATAAGTTCTATTTAACGGGTAAATACCCGTTTATCACGATACCCGTTAAATAGTACTTATGTATGTGTTGAGATCGCGTAAGTTTAAATATATTTAGTAGAATGTATGGTAGAAAATATCTAAGCAAGAGCCTACATAGTATGTTTATACCGATGATAACATTTGATTAACTTTTAACGTCATGGATTTAAATATTATTATGATGAAAAATATGTATGATTAGGTCTATAGATTCTAGAATGTAATCATAATGGAGGGGTGCGAGATCAATTAATTTAACGTCCTTGTTTGCGCCCAGTTTACGAGTTTGTTTACGCGCTGTTATCAGATATCGGCGCGTTATTGCCGACACGTGCTTGACCTGGAGGGATATTGCAAGTTTTCCTATATTTTAATATACATTTACACTGAATATTTAGCTTATTTGGTAACGCTGTGTTGAGACACGTTCATCGAATTGAATAGAATACTCACTCTATTACCCCAATATAGGCCTGACAAAACGTCTACCACTAGATTTACCACGGAGTTGCTTATTTAGGTCGTGAAAGAAGGATAAACAAACAAAATAGTAAGATAACTCTCAGCGAAAGGATCGAATTTTTTTTACTCAACCATGATGTAATGCTTGGTGTCCTTTCGGTCAGAGAGGGTCACACCTACCTCCCGATTATATTCATTACTAGACTATACATTTGCAATTTTTACAATTAAAAATTAGTGTGAGAGAAAATATAATTATGTGTGATACTGAGAGTGAGAGCAACAGACTACATAACAATGCCAATATAAAAATGTAGGTATTGTTAAGTAGTATTTCGAATCTTTTACATTTTGTATGTGTTGGATTAAAATACAAAACACAAAAGACAGCCAAACGAAAATAATTAAGGGAACGGACGGCATATCCCGAACTATCTCTCGAAAATGCAAATCTTTCAACAACACTTTAAATACAAATTATTTCGTTTTAAGAAATATTATATTGTGTCTATCGGTGAACGAAAATGTTCCAACATAAATAACCAAAATAACGAATTTTTGGAACGATCGCGTGATCTCAGACAATTTACCTACAAATTGTTACATAACTCAAATATGTAGTTATCGATACAAGTGATCGACGCGATGGCTTGTTGTAATACAATTAGGAGGCTATTCTTGGGCCGATCGATACAGACCGACGGACGGAGACTTGTGCTAGGGGATTTGCTTAGATTCAGAGAGTTTTTAGGGAAAATCTGCTACAGATATAACATAAAAATACAAGAAACTTTTTAGTACAAAGTCGTTATGTACAGACTTACAGTACATACATAAAGTGCAGCAAGCTGGCAGTCATATGATATTTTTTTCCTTCTACTATTTTCAGTGCTAAATTGAGACATGTCTATGGTAAAGTTTACTACGTACCTAGGTTATTTACTGTGGTTTTTTCTTATTGCGCTAATTATTTCTTTAATTAATCAACCGCGTAAGAGAAATCTGGGCATTTTTAACAATTTTGAAAAGGAAATCTTCAATACCGCGGCATGTCTTGGTAAAATAACTATCAAAGTTCAACTATTTCCGCTAAGTTTTGGAACGCGCTACTTGCTGTTGTTTTTCCAGCCATTGTAAACTAAAACCTAGGTCAGTATAACTCTTTAAAACAAGAGAGATATGTAATGATCATCGGCACAGAACGTATGCTGCTTGATTAAGATCAAGCACTTTCTGTCAATGGACACTCACGATAGGGCTGGTCCACCAGTTCAAAGTCGCTCAGCGAGCTATGGAAAGAGCTATGCTCGGAGTTTCTCTGAATGATAGGATTCGTAACGAATACATCCGACGAGAGAACCCAAGTTATCGACATAGCTCTAAGAATTAGCAAGCTGAAGTGGCAGTGGGCCGGCCATATCTTTCGAAGAACCGACGCCCGCTGGGGCAAACGTGTTCTCGAGTGGAGACCACGACTCGGTAAACGTAATGTAGGACGCCCTCCGAGCAGGTGGGATGACGACCTGCGAAAGACTGCAGGTAGATGCTGGATGCGGCAAGCTGGGGCACAGAGTGCTATGGCGTTCATTGGGGGAGGCCTATGTCCAGCAGTGGACTGCTATAGGCTGATGTTGATGATGATGACTTTCTGTCAGTAGAGATTGTGATAAAACCTATTAGAATGTATGCTGCTAAGACCTTTGATTTAAACGAAGGTCTTTTGATTATGAAAAAACATAGATTACCGTAAACCCAATGTAGAAAGTGAACGTAATTAGTGCTAAAAGTAAAGCTAGCCTGTTTCTGTCCGGACCAGTCGTATCATGTTCTGTGGGTAATCGTGCGGTGCGTAGTTATCTGGCTTCTTTAATTCAATTGATACCAGTTCTCTGATTTACGAACCTAATTTGCAGTGTTTGATTTGATATCTACTTGACTATGAGGTATTATGTAGGTACATGGCAATAGGTTGAACACTGATTACTTTCAGTTCTTATTTCAACAGTCATCTACGAGTAAGTATTATATATCACAGAAATGTTTTAATCTTTACGAATTTTTTACTTACCTATGTTTAATTCCTAATTTTATAATTCATAATTAATTTATTGTGTTCTCACCTTAATCTAACTATATATTAGATTAACAGTCTGTAATTCGTATAATTGGCCTACGGCCGTTCTGATTACGTAAATAAATAAAATAATAAATCAACTTTGTAAAATCAATTTTCCTAATCAGATAAATAATACTGGATAACTCACAAACAGCCTTACAGAGCAAAAACATGAAACAAGCAACTGAGTGTAGCTCTCGTCTAACCACCCTATCACGAAACATCCTAACCACAATAATTGAAGAAGCTTAACAAGAGAGCAATCTCTGAAAAACTTTATGAAAAGCAAAGCTATGAGGACAATAGGAGGCGTGAGGCAAGCAGCGTGCCTCGAGGCATCGCCTCGCCCTACAATGCCACCAGGCGTTGCCTCCACAAGAGGAAAGGAATTTAAAACGGGCGTAAATTGCTTTTCAAGTTCGATTGTGCTAAGTTTTCGAGGTATTTTGTGTTATGAAAATAGTTTGGTGTCTGTTGGACTGCTAAATGACTTTCAAGTTTTCTGGACTGTGAACTTGGTCTTATTTGTTGTTGTGAATTTTAAGCGCTTACTTAGGTACTTATTCCTTTGGCTCAACGACCCAAAGTGGATCTAAGTGGAACTTTAAAATCACTGTTGGTAATTTTGCCAAAAACAATGAGGAAAAACATTCGCCTTGCAATATCACCCAGTAAAAAATATATGAAAGGAATTTCTGAATCCTTTAAAATTTATTATTTTATTAAAACAAAAATGGAACTATCAAACTCACAAAAATATACAATTCTCGGGACGCGGTCTGTAACATTACACAAGCAATAACCTTAAATATTTACAACTTAGCGAAAATTCAAATGTCTGCTCATTTCCCTATTATTAAGCGACCACGAAACAATGCGAGGCATCCCCCTGGCATCCACATCGACGCCATATTAAACCGAATTCCACTAGACCACAGAGTTGGCAATACCAGCAGAGGAACTTTCACTGACCTATAGCTTAGGTAACTATACAAGAATTTCATACGCAAACTTTTTGTCAGCATAATACCTATTTGTTGATACAAATATTTTGGCAGAGCATCATACATAACTACGTAATAATCCTCTAAATTGTTAAGAACTTTTTATTATGTTCTGAATAAGTAATACTCCTTTATAAATACTTAAAAGCCAGATTCTTTACTTTTTAATTTCATAAATATATGTTGAAAACGAAATACGAAAGCTCTAAAGAGCACTTATCTTTGAAGGAAAGTCCCGTGGGTGATTGTAGTATCGGAGTGAAACAGGCAGAATAGGTATAACGCCCCAGCGATTCAATTTGCCGCCGCCGACTTCAATAACCGAGGCCATTAAGAAAAAGGCACTCCACAATACGTGCTGAATACTACTCGAATACCCAATACCATAGTTAATTGATTATTCTCCCTCCGTTCGACTAAATTAAATATAGCTTCCGGTATTTGAATTTCAATGACGTTTCATAACAATGATTTTTGGTATTCGGTTTTTTGGAGTTTTTGGGTTGAGGTGTTTTAGCTGAAAATATTAAAAGAAAACCTATTCATTGAATAATTATGGGTGTGTTGCTTCAGTTTTTGTTTGTTTTAATAGTTTTTTCTACATTAAAAAAATATTTTAATTCATTTGTAAAACTGGGGAAACTTACTGATGCGATGGACTATACTAGGGCTAAAGATTGGAAAAGTGTAGTAAACCGAAAAAATATTTTATGCAAGCTTCGAACCTCAAGTTTTAACTTTTTCTGAAGCTCCCAAACGGAAAATAGGGCCGGAGCGCGGCGACGACGTGACAAATGCTCAGATTGACGTGAAATGGATTTTTGAATAGCAGCCATGTTGGATTGGCCACTGGTCGGGTGAATCCGGTTTAAGGCGATCTAAACCGGTTACACGAACAAATGTGCTCGGTAATTGTATTCTGTAGCGTGTTGTTGTCGGGTTGGGATGTATTACGATCGCCTGGCATATTGGAATAATTTTAAATTTGATCTGCATTATTTGACCGTTCGGTATTGACCATTTAAACTAATCCAAGATAATCAAAGCAAATTGTAACATCTCAAATATATTTTAATATCATAAGCTAACAAGGTAGATTATCTGTTGTACGCATGCATATTATAACACAAGTTTCAGTTAGTTTTAATATCTACCTAATTAGAAACATTAAAAACAACATCTACCCCAAACCTCTCAAGTTACTTACTTTAAATGTTTACATGTTAACTGCTTATTTTAAGCACAGCAACATCAAAAGTACTAGGCTTTCAAAAAATTAAAAGTTGATTCGTCAATCAGTGTTAAAAATCATGTTTCTCTTGCCCTAGGTGCGGTGGGAGGCGACGGCGATGACAGCGATGACAAGGAAAAGGAAGAAGAAGCAGAACGCGAGCGGCAGGAGGCCATCAAGGAGGCGGAGGACCGGCGCAAGGAGAAGCACCGCAAGATGGAGGAGGAGCGGGAGAAGATGAGGCAGGAGATTAGAGACAAGGTCAGTACCATAAATATTTTGTTATGTGTATGTTTATTATTTTGGATTCGTAACGAATATATCCGACAGAGAACCAAATTTATCGACATAGCTCTAAGAATTAGCAAGCTGAAATGGCAGTGGGCCGGCCATATCTCGCGAAGAACCGACGCCAGCTGGGGCAAACGTGTGCTCGAGTGGAGACTACGACTCGGTAAACGTAGTGTAGGACGCCCTCCAACCAGGTAGGATAACGACCAGCGAAAGACTGCAGGTAGATGCTGGATGCGGCAAGCTGAAGACAAGGCGCTATGGCGCTCATTGGGGGAGGCCTATGTCCAGCAGTGGACTGCTATAGGCTGATGATGATGATGTTGTAATGTTTGTAAGTTCTGTAATCCAGTACTACCTACTAAATTGTTGTCCACACTACCCAGAAAAAGTATATTCTATCTATCTATCAATAAATAGATATAGTTGACAATAGTTAGTCAGTTTATTGTTAAACTCTTGAGTGTCTTATGTTAAGTTATTTTATTTTATTTATTTGGGAAACATAAAGCTTATATTTAGTTATAAATAGAACATAGACGTAGAGTTAATAAAGCTAACTACAGTTTCCACTCGTAGCTTGTAAGTGTAACTGAACTAGTACATTTACAAAACTTATTATTACCAATGAAATTTGATCATCAAAATCTTCCGTGACGTCACTAAACGGCTCTATCGGAAGACCAGCGTTGGTTGTAACGTGCTTACAACTAACTCTTGCTGAGACAGACACCGTTTTGTCACTCAAACGCAAGATGAACGAGAAACAAAATATACGGTAGATTAGATACAAGGTGACAAAAGTAGATAAAAAGACACTGAAAGCAGCACGCAGAAATTTCTGATAATACATTTGAAGTAAAAATAGCATTTTATTGGCACTCTCAGAAACCGAGCTCTGTGGACATAATCATAACGTTTTATTAGAAAGACGTGACGCTTTTCAAGAAATTGTCCAGCAAAAGTTTTCCGCCATATTATTGTTACAGTATTCGTATCACATATTAATTCCACAGGGGCTTCATTCTTCCTTCTTGTATCCTTTCTAATCTTATCCAATCTTTATCCCAACCCTTGGCCGTCTGTCACAGCCGTAATAACCTTCAATCCTGAACAAAGCCTTGCATGCGTTGACAACTCGCTTGACAAGCCGCTTGACAATTTGACAATCAGCCAACCGACCGGAAACGGGTCAAGCCCCGCTAAGGGCCACTCTACGCGCGACGTTTAATTCGCATCAAGTACGAGAGGTTTTATGTATGACAGTTTTCATGATGGAATCTACACGTATTTTCCCTGTAAATGTAATTTACGGGCCGTGTAAGTACTGTTATGGATGCGTAGGTATAAATAAACCATTAGGTGAGGTGAATGTACGAGTTTTTAGGCGGAGTTTCCGCAGCAAGATGATTTAGTGGTTTTCGTATTACAGTGAGAGATTAGTGGTAGTGTTCAAGTCTTGTGTCGTGGTGCTACCAAACTAGTTTTATCAAATAAAATAATTCTTAGGACATCAAACAGATGCTCTTGATTTGATTTATTAAAATAGCTCTGGAGAAAATTCAATATGGTGTAATAAAATTCCGTCAAGGTTCCATAAAAAGTCACGTTGAGAAGAAATAATATTAATATTTCGTAGATGCAACAATTCTCTGATTCTACTTCTGAGCAAGGGCCCTCAAAACCGAAATATTGTGTTTGAAAGAAACTGTTTGACAATATTTCAGGAGAAATTATGTCGTTAGTTATGTAGACAAACTATTAAAATTAAATTTAAAACAAATTGTGATGTTCACATTCCCCTACAGCGACAGCTTGCCACAATCAGAGAACAACCTTAGATATAAGCTTAATATGACGTTGCACACTATTTCATGCAACAGCAATGTACATGTGATTGATACTAACAATATTGTTAGTAAAAAGTTCTATTTGACTCAAGGTAATTACTACCTTTCCAATTTTTATAAGAGACAGATAGCAATTTCGCTATCCTATTATTTTATAACTACAGCCAAAAACTTGGCTATGAAAAATGCTCCTTTTGAGTATTGTAATGATTTACAAAACAAATCTTTGGAAGTTATTCCAAGTCATTTAAATTAGAAATAACGACAATAGAGGAAGTCTCTAGCCCTAAAAAATCAAATAATAATATTATTACTATTAATCACAATAAAAAACAAAGAAATCAAAATTGTAAAATCAATGCAAAGTTTACCAACTTGGTGCATCAAAATATTCAAGGATTGAGAAGTAAATTATTAGAATTGGAATTGTACATGAACTCATTTGATATTGACATCATCTGCTTAACAGAACACTGGCTGAAAAGCTATGAGCTCATGTTTAACTTCAGCAACCACCAGGTTGGTAGTTCTTTTTGCAGATCACATGCTATTCGTGGAGGCTCTTTATTATTACTAAATAAACTTATAAAATTCAAAGAACGTAAGGACATAGTATGCTTATCCGTTGAAAGCCACATTGAAGTAGCATGTGTTGAGTTGGAGCATACTATTGTAGTAAGCGTATACAGCCCACCATCAGCTTCTTTTGAAATATTTGAAAAAAATATGGATGATATCTTATTTAAATTATCAAAATCAAATAAAAACTTCATAGTATGTGGAGACTTTAATATTGATATTTTAGAAGTTTACTCCCTCAGTAGTAGATTAACAAATTTATTTAATTCTTATAATCTTAGGCCAACATTTATGGAACCTACTAGAATAACTGAAACATCAGCAAAATGTATAGATAATATATTTGTTTTCCAAACTGAAAAAATTGTCAGTCAGCAAATTATAAGCAATCTAAAATCAGACCACTTAGGTCAACTAATTAAATTAAAACATCAAGATAAAAATAATAATTATAAAAAAAAAATCAAGTACATACCTGTGACCACAGATCGATTTGAACGGTTGAAATTGGATTGGGATTTTAAACCATCACCTAACTACTCACTTAACAATCCAAATGAGTCGTATCGTAGTTTTTTTAATAAATTCACTACTGCGTTCAATTCAATATTCATACCCAAATCAATCTTGGTCTCAGAAAAACTTAGCTTTAGTGAGTGGGCAACAGTAGGTATACATAAGAGTAGACAAAAGCTGTATGAACTGTATAGTGAAAAGCAGTACAATTTTAGCCAGGAATTCAAAGAAAAAGTAAAAAATTACTCAAAAATATTTAGAAAAGTTTGTAATACAGCAAAATCAAATTATATTAGCTCGAAAATAAAAAATAGTGAAAATGTAATAAAATCAACCTGGAAAATAATTAATAGTGAGACTGGAAAGGTCAGTACCTACATTAATGATTACAATTTAAAGATTAATGATTGCTCCATCAAAAATGATGTTGAGGTAGCACAAGCATTTGAAAATTTTTTTACTGACATTCCAATCTGTACTACAAAGTGTCTGAACTCTTCTCAAGTAATAGCCGAATCATTACTTAAAGAAAATGTACCTAAATGCGATAGTAAATTTAATTTCACCCATGTTAATGAACACGATATAAAAAAAACCTTTAAACTTTTAAATATTAAAAAAACTGCAGATCTCTGGGGCATTTCCGTTAGAATTATTAAACCTTTAATTAATACCATTGCACCAGATCTAGCTTTTATATTTAATGAATCCATTGATTGTGGCGTATTTCCTGATCTAATGAAACATAGTAAAATAATCCCATTGTTTAAATCGGGTAGTAGGTCTGACCCCACTAACTTTAGACCAATATCAGTACTGCCTACATTCAGTAAAGTTTTTGAAAAACTTATTTTACACCAATTGCTTAGACATTTTAATAGCAATGACCTGCTACATTGTAAGCAATTTGGGTTTACTCGTGGCAGGTCAACTACTGATGCCGGTGTAGAGTTGGTATCGCATATTTTTGATGCTTGGGAGAAGTCGCAAGATGCTTTAGGCGTTTTTTGCGACTTGTCAAAAGCATTCGATTGCGTTCATCACGAAACATTAATCAGGAAACTACATCATTATGGAATTAGGGACAGCTCTTTGGATCTTCTTACATCTTACTTGAGTGATAGGATACAAAGAGTTGACATTAATGGGAAACGATCTAAAGGGTCTGTTGTTACAATGGGTGTACCGCAGGGCTCTATCTTGGGTCCTTTCCTATTTTTAGTTTATATTAATGACCTGCCTCATCTTGTAAAGAATGATCATGAGATTGTATTGTTTGCTGATGATACTTCATTAATTTTTAAAATGAAACGACAAAACACAAATTTCGACGATGTAAATACTGCAATCTCAAAGGTAGTCCATTGGTTTAGTATTAATAATCTTTTGCTTAATGAAACCAAAACAAAATGTTTAAGATTTATTCTACCTAATGTAAAACAAGTTAAGGCCGATATAAACGTAAAAGGAGAAACGTTAGAAATTGTAGACAATACCGTATTTTTGGGAATAACCTTAGATAGTAAGCTTCAATGGGGCCCACACATAGATAAGCTATCGAAGAGACTTAGTTCTGCAGCATACGCAGTTAAAAAAATCCGTCACCTTACAGACGTTGATACTTCTAGACTAGTCTATTTCAGCTACTTCCATAGTATTATGTCTTATGGCATACTACTGTGGGGGAACGCTGCAGATATGAACACCGTATTTGTGTTGCAGAAGAGGGCTGTTCGTGCGATCTATAATATGGGTCCCAGAGAATCCCTACGTGAAAAATTCAAAGAAATAAACATAATGACAGTACCGTGTCAATATATTTATGAAAACTTGTTGTACACTCATAAAAATATCAATCGGTTCACTAAAAAAAGTGATATTCATAATGTAAATACTAGAAATAAGAATAAACTCGCTGTGCCCACAACTAGGCTACACAAGATAAATGTATCTTTTAAAGGGCAATGTATACGCTTCTACAACAAAACTCCAAGTGAGTTGCAAAAATTATCAATAAATAAATTTAAAAAAATTGTTAAACATATTCTTTGTAAAAAAGCATATTACAAAATATCAGATTACTTAGAAGATAAAAAAGCTTGGAACGAGTTTTGCTCCAACTCAAAATCTACCAACTTACAGATAAGCAAATCAAATGTACTAGACACATAAGTTATGAACATACTAGTGGTTTCTTCTCACTTCTTCCACTGGTGGACAAAAAATTGAAGTGAACTATAATATATGACGTGTCTAAGTGCTTATTTGTAAGCTTAAAGAAATAAATTTTTTTCATTTTCATTTTTCATTTTCATTTTCATGCGCTTTTTGTAAGGACGATAGCATCGTGTCGTGAAAAATAACGTTTCTATTTCAACTTCATGCTAGACAGATTTTAATACTTAAAGAAATTTAAAACAGTAGGTAAGAATATCTTCGTTTTTAGTGTCCAGGGTATAGAACATTCAAATATTAAAACATTCAACTCAGCAATATTCCATTTCCCGATATTCCTTAGACTCAGAGCGTACAATAGGATATTCCAATGCAATTATGCAGATAGCCAGGTGCGCCGCGACCTTGCCTCGCTAGTAGGTATGTTTGTATGTTTGCATTGGTGTAAGCTAATGGCAGTGAGCTGTGGTTGGTGGCCTCCTGTTTGAACGATTATGGCAGTTTATTAATTTGTAAAATTGAATTTCATTAGTTTAAAATTGCGAGATAAAAAGAGCTTCAATTTATTGCTAAACCATTTTAGAAAAGGCGGACGTTATCAATTTGTTTGTTATTTTATGTTAGTAAAGTCATTTAAAACGGGATTAGTTTATTTATTTCCACCGTAGGTACACACGACGTTACACTTGATGTCGTTAAATACAATATAATTAATTTAACGACATCAAATTATATAAATTACATTTTTATTATATATAACACACATTAACTTTTGATAAAGAAAACACCATCGGGCATTGTACAAAGAAAAGCAGACAGACATGCCTTCTTAAAAAAATTAAAATAAATTCATTTATACACACGTCACAATAAAACGGATATTTACCATGATTTGATTTTTGAGTTATCCAATATTTCGGCACAGTTTCATCCGCCATGATCACGGAGTAACTGAAGGCACTGCGAGTTTTTATGGGCAGACATACCGATCTACCCTCATTTTTTTGTCTTTTGCTACGAACGTTGCCACTACTATGACGTTAGTGTTAATAACCATGACAGTTTCAAAATTTTAATTTTATGTTACGCCAAAAACGTCGATCTTGATTATTCTTTCGCTATTGTAAACGGAACGACCGCGAGGCGGTATTATTCTTATCGGATAACTTAAAATCGGTGTTTTGTTTGTAAAAACTGTCGTTTGATGTGTAAACTGAAGCTACCTAATATCGCAGTTGATACACTTATAGTTGTTGCCAGCTTTAGCCTTTATTAGGAAATTAACATTGCTGACTTAACACCTTCTTATCTAACCTTTAACAGTTATCTACTGAATCTGATAAGCATGGGCCTTGATTATGTAAACCGATAACACGTTAATCTGCCCAAAGCTTTTTACTAGAGTATTACAAAAGGTTTAAACAGCTTGCCTCAAAGCTGCCTCAAAGTCGGGTCCCCGTATAGTGTCCTCAACAAGTCACAGGAAACGTGCGAGAAGTAAATCTCGAGGCAAGTCGAGGGGCGAGCTAATGGCAGGCTCGTAAAGGAGAGGGCCACTTTCAGGCCCATTTGGCCCTATTTGGCCCAAGTGCAGCCCCCGGCAAATTGCCACCAATTTGACTCACTTCGAATCGTCTAGTTTTGTGGCTTTATGTGATGGAAGTGCTCGAGATATTGATTTGGGAGATTGAGAACAGAAAAGCACCTTTGTTATATATTATTCACGGGTGTTTATCGCTCCTATTTAATACCTATTTTCCCGACGTTTCAACAGGCTTACACTCTATCGTGAGCTGCCACTATATTGATTTATTCTTATTGCATATGTTTACAAAACTCTGAGGTCTGAAGTGACTTTAATAATAATAATAATTTATTCAAAAATAACGTAGGACTAATAGATAACAGAAAGTACTCAATCTAATATTGTTTTATGTGATAAGATAATGCATGTGCCTGAACTACTCGTAGGTTACAAACCTGTTCTTCAGGCCAAGAAAGCTTTGAAAAGGATTAGAAAAACTCAAATAATTATTTTATGGCGCTTGCGATGCTTTATACGTAATTCTATCGCTCTGCCAGGATGGTACATTCGATAATTACGTATTTATTCGGAAACTAGCTGTATACGGAACTCTAAAAATGGCCAAATTTATACAAAAAAATATAAAATCACTTTTCTCATTACATTTCTCAGAGACAACACCAACAGAATTAATTCTCCCAAATAAATCTACAGGATGTGTTTATTGCCAGCTGTATACATACATACAGGGTGTACACAGAATGTTTGCGCAGCCCGCCCAATCGGGGATCTAATGGGCGGATTTAATCCCAAGGACCAACAGATGGACACAATTATACCAACGTGAAAAATGTGGGGCAGAGTTTAACTTGAGTTATGTTTGCAATCAAAATTAATCTTTGTTCTGTCCGGTTGTAAGGTTGGTAATCCTTTAGTACCTACTGGTACGTTTAGTGAAAAATAAAGGTCATTATGTAATGATAAAGTAAGGGTGCATTCACACAGTGGATTCCTTTTTATAGGAAAGGTTTTTTTAAAAAATACTGTCGGGTGTGTGTAACGCTATGGCGCTCATTGGGGGAGGCCTATGTCTAGAATTGGACTGCTATAGGCTGATGATGATGATGATGTGTAACGGATGTTAAACGGATGCTGTGTGCCTAAGGGTTTGTTGTAGGTGGGAAACTGAAACAAAAGCAATTGACACTTTTGAATATAAATATTCAGAAAAATAAATAATAGTTGCTAGATGAGACTGCTCCTTAGCAAAAATACCTATTTATCCTTTTAAATTTTTTGTCTAGTTTTTCTGTTAATAATTTATTACAATATAGGTTAACTACAAATCTACCTACAGCTTGTGTTGAGAGAACAACAACGTTTCATTTCTTAAAACTAGCTACGATATTTTTTTATAGTTAAATATAAGGTGTCCAAATGATCCATTAAAAATAAAATCCACCCCCGCTGCCGCTTCTCCGTTAACCCACTGTGAACGCACCCTAAGAACCGCTCCACTGAGCTCCTCAATAAAAGAACGACGGTCTAACTACAACACTAACTTTATCACAATTAAAACTTATGTCGTCTTCCTTCCGTGACTTTGTGACGTCATTAACTACGTCATTAAGTTGAACGGTATTTATGGATAGATATAATTATAAATAATTGTGTTCGTGTCTCTAAGTATTATATCGTATCGACGAACCGACACGTTTAATATACTTCTATTTATTAGGGGTGAATAACCCCTCGGAGTCATTCAAGTCACTCAACATTGCCCTTGCTTACATCGGCAATGTTGAGATTAAATGCAATATGCTTGCGCAACAATTATTTTCATGACAGTGAGTTCTGTTATCTACCTACGAGTATACTTAATATTATAAAGGAATGTTTTGATTGTTTGTTTGTATTGAATAGGCTCCGAAACTGCTGGACCGATTTGAAAAATTCTTTCCCCGTTGGGAAGCTACACTATCGCCGGTGAACATAGGCTATATTATATTTTAGAAATGGGAAATTTGAATTTAACGCGGGTAACCGCGGGAAACAGCTTGTGAGTTATAAAGCAAAGTAGGTTCTTTTGTTTGGATATACTAACAGGCGGCTGAGAAATCGTAAGATATAGAAAGTAGAATCAAAGAATTAACGAACTTTTTACAGAAGTTCGAATAAATCGGGACTTGAGACGTGAGTTGCGATCTTTTGTTTATTACCCGCGGGGTATCATTTGAGTTTTGTATGTGACTGGCGAACACTCTATTTACTTCAAACATCAAAACGGCTAAAGCTATTTTGATAAATGAGGTATCAATATACTCGCCTCTTAAATTAAATGACTCATATCTTGGCTCATTAATTTGGCAAATAAGTGAAAAAGCGATGACCGAGTCTTCATGAATTCATGAAGTCATTCAATGATTTCTTAATTATCGAAATAAATTACGAAGAATAGTAACAAATTAGAACTAGTATTAACAACTGAAACAGTTAAGGCACATAATCACTTGTTTCTGCTTTCTATTGGCTACGGGACCCTGGAAATCCTACACCAAAGATAGTTCTAACAAAAGCGCGTTCACGATCGGCCTCAACAACTTAAAGTGCCAAAAATGGTCGTCCCAACTTGGACGCATAACTATACCCCTTCTCGCAGCTTCTCTTTGACACGTCAATTTGGCGCAAATTTTATTAGATCCACTCTGGCGCTCCGCTAATGGCGCGTAATGGGGCCACTTTGAATACCTCCTCTATTATCAACTTTATAGCGCTAACTTAGACTTCAGAGCTGGCCACACTGCGCTGCAGTTCTCATCGTCTGTTCTAGCATTTTGGGAGAACTTTTTTATTTGTCAGGTTGAAAGGAAGGAAGAGAAATGATTGTTCACGTACGTAAGTTGTATTCAGTACTTGTCTATACTAATATAATAAAGGGGAAAGGTTTGATTTTTTGTTTGTTTGTAATGAATAGGCTCCGAAACTACTGGACCGATTTGAAAAATTCTTTCATCGTTGGGAAGCTACAATATCTGCGGTGAACATAGGCTATATTAAAATTAAGAAATGTGAAATTGAATTTAACGCGGGTTAAAGCGCGGGAAACAGCTAGTTAAAAATAAAATAATACATAACTAAAACTTTATGTCAACACAAAGGCGGTTTGCGGTTTGCGTTGGCAAAAAATGGTGTTGGTTACGTAATATTTTGTGTAATGAACGGCCAACTCACGTGAAAAGGATAAAATCTGAGCTTGCACATAAACAAGGTTATCAGAAAAACCTGAAACTACTCTGGATGTCAGCTACTCTAGCTTTGTAAAGTTTTTGAAGCTGTTTTTTACTGTAGGACATACACTACCAGATAATTTGAACTGAATTTATTTATAGTCGTATATCGTATTTTCTTTATTTACGGTTTTTCATTGTACATATGTGTTACTACAAATAAACGCATTTGATATGAATTATATAAGTTTATGTTGTTATGTTTTAAAAAAATTATAAATATTATTTTCTCTAACAGAAAATTCTTCTATTGATCTGAAGCCTGAAGCCCTGCCCATTCAGCAAAAGATAACAAAAAATACTATTAACCCATTTTTAAGATTTCACTTGGCTATTTTTTCCACTAAATCTCAACAAACCTGCTTGTAAAGGTCGTTCCAAGGAGGTTCCTAACAGCTTTATTTAGCTTCGCGACGCAGTCGCCCGACGGCACAAACAAACACTATTAGAGCGACAAACACTCGAGGGCACACGACAGATTGTCGGCAACACAACTGTTAAGTACAGATGTGAGTGCACTTGAAGAGTTTAGAATGAGACTGAAAAATTAGACTGACTGAGAACTGCAAATTATATAGTTCTGAGAAATAAACAGTACAAAATGGACTGTTATCCTTAAAATAACGCGATCACAACACATCATTACAAGTACTGTTTAAACGGGTATTCATCACATTTATTTACCTATTTTTCTCGACGTTTCAACAGATTTACACACTGTTAAAAATAGGTAAATAAACGTGATATGTACTGTAAATCATTTTTAGTTGACGCACAAAATTCTGAGCAGTTGCTTGAAAGACTAACTAAATAAATAAAACCAAAATAAAATCTAAGCCAAAGATTTATTTAAAAACATAACCAATACAGCAATAGTACAAACCAATAGAGGCACAAGTACTATACCAAAAATCATGAAGATCTCATCTCATCTCTTGTGGAAAGGAATAAACGTCGGTACATTTTGCTCTCAAATAAATTATGTTGTCTACTAAACAGTTTGACCGTCCGTCTGGCCGTACGTTTTGGAGTGTTTGTGTTACATTTAGGTTAAATGTTGTTCCAGCCCTTCGACCGTGATAAATAGTACCTACCTCAGTAAATACTCGCAAGGGTCGTGCTGGAAACACTGCAATTACTGGTTTTATTGAGATGTGGACGTGAGGTACATGAGGGTTTACAAATAAACCTTTCTAACATTTATCTTTACCTCTAAATGTTGATACAGACCGGCGGCGTTACGGGGCGTAACGTTACGTGTACACAGCGAGCGTTCGTGCAGTTAGGGCGGGGAAAGAAGGCGCTCGCAACGAGGTTTAGTTTAGTACACGGGGTATCATGCTCGCTGCGAATGGCATGGCATGGCATGCATTACACGCCGTAACACGCGTCAGTACTCACCTTTATAATATGTAATTTATTTATACAACAAAATCCACTTTTTCTAAACAAACTTAAAATACTATGTTTTTCTTACGACCAATAACGGATTTACATTTTGTACATGGATATTTTTGAACAGACTGACAAATAGGATATTAATAATAATATGATAAAATGGGTCCTGTGTCTTTCTCGGCGATGTACCGACATCAAATTACATATAATTTACTTATATTTAAGTTTATTCGGACGCACACTTATCTCTCGAAAATAATATTTTATGAGACCACCTCGAGATCATTCTCCATACAATATATTTTGGTCTAAAATTGACGGAGAAATCGCCTAACATACATAAAAAAACACAGCCGAATATAGAAACTTCTCCTCTTTTGTTTTTCGTCGGTTAAAAATAAGATCGTGGAGGACAATAACAACAGAGTATACAACACGCGCATAGAAATCGTGGCGCCATCGATTAGTTCTTACTGAACTGAACTCGAATAGAACAAACGAGGCCTTATTAAATATGCAGGTTTAACCCGGTCGATGCGCTTTCCTAGAACTATTGTAATTACTTCACGGAAGGGTAACGTTGTGTTCGTCAGTTGTAACGTTTCATTGTTAATGGCAGTATGTGTCTGGTTGGACACTTTCCTGCCAGTCTCAAGTAATGGAAAATATATGTAAATTATCAATTTTTATGTATTTGTATATGTTTTGTATTGTATATAATTTATATACAATATTAGTCTATAATACGCTACCGTCTATTCCTATACTATAGCTACGTGTCCACCGAAAGATTGCCTGGAAGAAATCGCTCTTAGCGATAAGGGCGCCCATTGTGCATCTGTATCTTTGTTTGTTTGTTCTTTACTGTTTTTTTCTGTGTTTTCTTCAAAAAAGCGTATTTGTATTGTATTGTATTATATATTATCTGAGTTATCAAATTATGAAGATGGTTTGATATTTCCACCAGAGCCTAGTCCGTTATCTAGCAGGGTGCCACGTGCAGGTTAGGTTGGCTCGGGAGACGAGATGGTGGAGTCCGCCTTACACCCCATGTCACCACGAAAGAGAAGAAAAAGTAAAATGATACAGAATGTCCTATTTGTGATCAAAATGTATTTACATTGTTAGGTATTCCTAACAATGTAAATACATTTTGATCACAAACAATGTATACACTATACATACTTGTATATTTATAAGTATGTATACATTGTTAGGACTCCTTTCGGATGAAAGAATTTATTATCATACTAGTTTCTGTCCGCGGCTTCGCACGAGTTGCTTTTATAGAAACGTTTGAAGGTTATTTCATAACTGATTTATGGGACAAAAGTAGCCTATTTTTGATTTCAGGCGTATATGCAAATTCCAGCGAGATCCGTTCGATAGAAACATGATATCTGTTTCTATAATTCGTTTGAAATGTGAATATTAAAGCATAGTTTAGTTAGCTAACACAAGTATGTAACACTGGAGATGTTAACTAAACTGCGTATAGTACATTGAACTAACTCGCCCCATAAATAAGGGCAAAATCAATAACCGTTCAGTGCGGTACGGTGCGCAAAACAAACGAGCGCTTCCAATACATTAAACGCGGAGCGTGCGCAAAACAATTACTACTTACTAAATAATTTACGTAGGAAAAACTGGACTTACACACTTGCACGTTTCCTCTTAGTTTAACTTTATTATGTTATGTGGTAGTCTTATCACTCGTAGTATAATACAAAGTCGCTTCCCGCTGTCTGTCTGGGCCTATGTAAGCTTAGATCTTTAAAACTACGTAACGAACTTTGATGCGGTTTTTTTTTTAACAAATATAGAGATAATCATTGATATTGAAACTAAGCAATTAAATTTTTAATTTAAGAATTTAATTTTTTTTCTATTATTTAAAGTGTTTTTTCGTTTACTTTCCGTAGCAGATGAATTTATTTTTGCACAGGCTCTAACGTAACAAACATCTTTCTAAAAAAGCTTTGTGCTGTTTCTGCGTACTGTACCACATTTGACACATTATGTGGAAAGCTGCCGGCAATTTTCCGCAAAGACGAGCATTATTCCGCCGGGTGATTGCAGACATGCCGACACCCTGTATACGTACACATCCTCTATATTCATAATCCACTTCTAAGAAACTGAGGTCGCGGCGCTTGGAATATTTACACTATTTTTACATGAAATAGGTTTTTGAATATGTATACCCAAGCTTAAATAAATGGCTATTTAAATATGTACGAGTATACCCAAGAATACATAAATAAATAGGTATTTAAATATGAATTATATGTATATTTAAATATGTAAGCTTAAATACATAGGCGAAAAAATTAAGTTTATTTATGTACTAGCCTTACAAAACAGTTGTACATAGGTTACTAAACATGGTTATTGGCAATTCACTGACACGGCGTGAACTGCAGGATCTGCCCATCTTCACAAACACGTTCGTGAAGACGCCTGGTGTTATTTCTTACCTTTTTATTGGCACTAGCTACCCTCTATCATTCAATAAACGTTTTAGAGGAGCTTCTTTGAAACTAACTCAAAACTGGAGATCGTATGTATTTGTTTAGTTTTTTATTAAAATGAATGTAAATCACCTGACAACCCAATGATTTACATTCAATTTTATAAATGAAAACCTGATAACGACAGTGTCAGTAAATAACCAGTAACCCTGTATAGGTAAATGTAGTGTAGGACGCCCTCCGACCAGGTGGGATGACGACGTGCGAAAGACTGCAGGTAGATGCTGGATGCGGCAAACTGAAGACAGGGTGCTATGGCGCTCACTGGGGGAGGCCTATGTCCACCAGTGGACTGCTATAGGCTGATGATGAACCCTGTATAGGTCTCTGTTACTAAAATGTTTTTGTGTATATAACTACACTTCAGGTTATGTTGCGCTCCGATATCGGTGGCAACGAGCAAGCACTTGCAATCTGTCCACTAACTACATTAGCAACTCATCTCGCCACTCCCGGCCAGATGGGAAGCTCCAAATTATATTGATGGCGCGAAAATGACGCCATTTTGGTTGGCTTGTTAGATGCAAGGAGGTTTAACTTCGTTCAGATTGTACTGATAGGTAGATAGCAAAGAGGTTTCGTTTGTTTACACTGAAATTTCACCAAAACACCACCTACCTATACTTATTACCTACATATACTTACAATACTTACTTATTTTTTATAATCAATAGACCTTCGTTTCACCACAATCTCATTGATAGCCGAAAATGTCTCACGAACATCTAGAACACACCGAACTTATCATCTTGTACGTATATTATGTATGTACATATATATAAATCGTTGAATTCGGTTTTTTTTTTTCAAAAACATGGTTAGACCTATATAAATGTATATTAGTTCATTACCGCATGGAACCAGCAACCGGCTTTAACGCACTTCTGACCAAAATATAATGTTATTTTGTATGTGAATGGACTAATTACTAATTGTCTCGCCAAAATAAAGCCGTTTTGGTTAGAAAGATTAAGCAAGTATTCTCAACTTAGTGTAGATTTAGTTACACACTTTCACAGATAAGTCTATAGAAAGTAAGATAGCCATAAAGTCTAGTAAGTTGCAAAAGCAGTGCAAATCTATAGTTTTTGCCTTAGCATGGACTTGATCTTTTGATTTTATACTACCAAAGCTCTGAACTCTCGCTCTGGCGGCCTATGTGCAATTGTGCATGACGGTGATGGTACCTAGTATAAGATCATGAAGAAAGAACAATCCAGAAGAAAGAAGAGCCCCTCCTGGATGTTAAATTGACTCTAGTAGGGAGTCCGTCCCAACGCGACTCCCTAATCGAGTCAGGTTGACTTCCCTGAGGCCAGACCCGCCAGAACATTCACCAGAAAACCAGAAGAAAACTAACTAATCACGTTCTGTACCTAACAACAAAATAATATTCCTCTCTCATGTCTTATGATTACGCAGTATAATAGCCATCTACAATAAAAATATCTCCCACAAATCCTGCCACTTCCCGACTAATGAGATCTCAAGAGGGCTGCCAACTCCGACGTCGGGAGATGATTTTTAAATTAAAATAAATTCTCCGCAAGGAACATCTAATCAATTTCAGATTAAAACGAAAGAGGATTGCTATAATACTGCGCTCCTAAAGCTCCTTAGTTGGTCCCATCACTTTTATAGTGATCAGGCTATTTTATTTATCTTTATTAAATGTTTTATGAATTAGGTTAAGAATAGACAACTTTCTAACATACAATTTAATATAAATTGAACCTAAGTTTATGTTTGATATTGTGTATTGACATCATATCGATAATGAAGTATAAAAATTGTCTAAAAACTTGTTGTATTATAAATTAATAAGTAAAGAATAAGGAACAATCCACAGCATCATCATCCCCAGCTGTGTGCTTCGATCAAATATTGTGAACTAGATTAGGCTTAAGTTATAATAACAACTATATACATAGGTACCCATAAACGCAATTAACATGCTATGTGAATTGTCCATTATTTATTTTATAATCATAAAGTACGTTTAAATCAAGTTTTAGTGCATATACTACCTACATATATTATTTTTTTACGCAGGAATAAAGACTCTGTTACACTTTACCTATTTCCAATCACAGCAAGATCAATCCACGCTATTAAAACACCGACAGTCCCAAGAGACAGACAAGCAACCAACAACTATTCAAATAAACCACAAATACCTCGGGTATTTACCGTAAAAGTAGCCAATTCATTTGATTGTGGCAACACTGAGCAATCGGAAATCACGCAGTACCGTGGGGAAATTACTGGCAACATCGCTGTACAAAGCTTTGACGATGAATCTAAGAACCCTACTTTGAAGAGTTGCCTTAAAATGTGGCGTAGAATTTTAAAAGTCTTTGAAGTAAATTCCTCCGTATAAAATTTTACAATCTTTAAAAAGATTACGTATTTTTTTTAAGATGTTACGCTATGTACCGTGTGTATGTACTACTATCCATCAGACGTCTTCAAGGTTTGCTTTTTCTACATAACAGGAGTATTTTTGCCTATTTGGCCAACTGCTTGTGTCTTATATAGAAGTTCGAAAATTAAAAGTATCACACTGAAAAATATCCTACTATAATATAGCGTTTATAATATAATATTATAAACGCGAAAGTTTGTAAGTATGGATGGATGGATGGATGGATGTTTGTTACTCTTTCACGTAAAAACTACTGAATGGATGTTAATGAAACTTTACAATAATATAGCTTATACATCAGAATAACACATAGGCTACAATTTATATAGATATATTGTATATTATCCAAAATACCTATCACCACGCGGGTGACACCGCGGGGTGCAGCTAGTATACAATAAATGAAACAGTCAAGCTAACTGTAGACTATAATAATAACACTGGCCAACACTAGTCATGCCACACGAACTTTGATAGCTAATACTGTTTTAGCCACCTACCCTCATTAATAAATTGCAGTAGTTTTGTTTCGATTGGCCTCAGATTTTTTGTGATGTGTTAATAAGCATAATCTGTACTAGGGCAATAAACGCAAGTAAACGGTAGCGAATAAATAGACATAAAATTAATCATTTTTGTATTTATTCAAATTTAGTGCTTTATAAGTAATTGTTGAGTTTGTGTAAGTATGCTGAGAAAGTGTTTTAACGACCCGGATTCATTTTGTTATATTTGTGGTGATTTAACTTTCAAAAAACAAAGACAAGAAAAATTAATTTAAAAAAAACCATTATCATAAAAAAGTATGACCTAAGCGAGCATCTTTAACCCCTGGACAAAAAAATGTGAAATATTTACCCCTTGTAGAGCCGTCCGAAATACTTCTTCCACCAGTATATATTAAATTAGGCTGCATTAAAAATTTTGCTACGACGATGGATCGCAATGGAAACGAATTTTGGTATTTAAAAGAAAAATTTCCTATAATAAGTGATGTGAACATAAAAGAGGGTACCTGTTTTCGTTGGACCTCAAATCAGGGAGTTAGTAAAAGATCCAGAGTTTGAAGAAAAAATGAATAATCTGGAAAAAACGAGCATGGATATCTTTTAAGATGGTTGGTTAAAATTTTCTAGGTAACCATAAGAGTGACAATTACAGGGAGTCTGTTAGCGAGCTGTTATTGGCTTATCAAGCTTTGGGTTGCAACTTGTCACTTAAGATTCATTTTTTAGACTCGCATCTAGATTTTTTCCTGAGAATTTAGGTGCTGTGAGCGATGAGCACGGAGAAAGGTTCCATCAGGATATTTCACAGATGGAAAAACGCTATAAGGGCAAATGGAACCCAAGGATGTTGGCTGATTACTGCTGGACGATAAAAAGGACGATAACCAGAAGCTAAATATGCCAGAAAATCTTAAATTGGACATTCATAAAAGAACGTTTTCGCTTTTTTTTTAATCAGAAATTCACTATTTTTAAATATTTAAACTGTATCAATAAATTAAATTCTTGGCCAATAGATTTTTTTTAATTACATATTTTCACTAACAGTCATCCATCAAAGTAAAAAATATAAGTGAAGTCCGTGTGGCGCGACAAAGTTCGAATTTTGTTGCCCAGTGTAATTAGTATCATAATTTCGATCCATTTTATAAATGTGATCTAGAAGGTGGTTTATGCGATGTTTTTGAGACAAATCAGAGAGCAGTGTTCAAATCCAGTAATGTATGTTATACAATTGTATTTTGGATTATAATTAAACGTCTGTTAGCTATTTAATTATTTTTTCGATATACTAATTTAAGTTAGGAGACAATTCTAAATTATGTCATTAAGTATTGTACCAAATTTAGTCTACTTCAAAACGTCCTGAGTAGGTACTATCAAAAACTAGTCATTTAGGCAAAAGATGACGAAATTTTCTCGTTTTATTTTTATTTTTAACAAACATGGGTTCAGCGCTCGAGGGCGCAAACTTGGATTATTCATTGGGCCGACATCATAAACAAGTCTTGGCAAGCTAAAAATCAGAAATACTGGATTTAACGCGCCAGGTCTGAAGTATAAAGTTAGACTCTAGAATACCAACCGAAACACTTACCAGTATCCCAAACCACTTGTTCGTTTGACAAAATCATTGGGTAGCCAATGTATGAGTAAAAACATTTATTGTAAAAATAATTTGTATCAACTACCAGCGCTAAGCGTCTTGCTTGCGCACCTAGCTTTAATTTTAAATGCACGGTCGGCAGCGACGCGGAATACTTTGGTTCGAGTCCCGTCGCAGGAAAATAATTTTTGTATTATTTTATGACTACTTGACAGAACTTCGAGCATTGAAAACAAAGATTAAACTTTGATGATAAGTTTAAAATTTAGGGGGCTCAAAGGGCCACTGTACTACGTTGAATTTATGTGGCTAAATAAAACTTGAATGCTTTGTTTTGCTAATCGTGAAAAAGACTATAGGTACCAATTAAGATTTTTTTTTTGCTCCTTGATTTCCGAAAAAGGTTCTTATGGACATAAATATTTGAAAATTTGCCGGAAAAACGTTAAAACGACCCAATCAGAGTCGCCGCGGTTAAGGCTGCGGGGCGCAGCTAGTAAATAAAAGCTACGGCATACACCAGCGTAGGCGGAGAGGCTCTACGCCGTAGACCCTCCGCCTACGCCGTAGCACGCCGTATAGGGTCTACGAATACATACTACTTCATGCTACGTTCAGCAATGTTATGTAGTTTTATTAAGATGTATTTTAGTACAGTCAGCTACAAAAGTCTATTATTAGTTAAAAAAAATTAGTAAAAACTATACTTTCGTTTGCTAATAGTTATGATGCATTATGTCTAGCTAGCACTAGCCCTAATAGTTAATTCATAAAATAGGAAATGATAAGCGAATTTCGTTACTAACTGTATATCTAACGTCATAATTATTAGTTGTCGCATTATAAAAAACTCACTCCACGACTTGGTTCACTCTGCCAATAAACTTAGATATCATGAAACGATCACAAGGTACAGTGAACTGCATCAATAGGTTACCTTACCCCCTACACATTCCATAACTTGTAAGTACATTATTTTTCTTCATTTATTTTAAATCACCTGTTTTTATAATCAATTAAATTATGAATGCTTAGTATCTTAACAGGTATACCAATTGATTAATAAAAATATTTCTGTGTTAATAATATTTATTAGCCTTAAGCTAGCAGGGCCTATTGATGCAGATATCGGTACTAAATTGGAGTACAGTAGTAAGATCTAAGTGCTGTCGACTGTACCATGGGAGCTCTTCATTTATAAAAGACTATAGAGTATCACTTCAGAGTAATTAAAACGAGAACTTTCTGTTTGAAAGGAATATAAACCTAAGTGGCTGCAATTTTATGATCACAGTAAAAGGAACGGACTCAGATAAATTTTATATCGTTGGATGTTAATAATGAAGCTGTAATAATGTTAAGAATGCAATTTTAAGTGTAATATAATTCCAGTGTAATAATTAATGTTACACTGGCCTAGTCATAGGATGGTCGGAGGCTTTCATTTTGCACCTCATTTTTTTTAAACTTATTTCAATAACTAATGGACTTATGATTTAGGATTACTTTACGGAAATCCATGATGACGGACATCGTGTGGTAGAATAAGAACTATTTAGTAACAATTCCGCGAAAAAACCCTTGTGTCATATTACGTTGTTTATTTTTTACTAATTAATATTTTATATTGCGTAAGTCTCTCTTAAACCTTCTCAGATTGCATGGCGCATCAATATGTGGCAGGACGTGTAGCCGGTCCATGTGATATGCACTTTATTGGATCTTATCAGAGAAGGTTTCACGTTGCATTGTTGCTAAACTTATCATCCTAACATTTGACCTAAGGTTGCATGGAAGAGATCGCTCTCAGCGATAAGGCCGTCCTTTATACCTTTATCCTTAGTTGTATTTCTGTACTGTTTTCTGTTTTTTGTGGTATAATAAAGTGTTTTCTGTCTATCTATCCATCTACTACAATCATTCTGATGTACTGTTTCTACGTTCCAGTACAAAATCCAGAAGAAAGAGGAGGTGGTGGAGGCGCAGCCGATGGAGCCGGACAACCCGCTGATGAGGAAGAAGAAGACTCCCGAGGAGCTGGCGGCGGAGGCCGAGCTCGAAGACCAGGACGAGTTCACCAGTCAGTCACATAATACTATTCTATTACTGTTAAGATAATTGCAGGGAAATAAAACAAACTAGAAGTACAAAGTATATCATCCGACAGAGAACCAAAGTTAAAATTCTACAACAATGCTAACAACTAGTACAACGAGTAGGTATACCTATCTTCAAATGTTACCAGCACAATGTGACACGAAAACCACTGCAGCGCTGCTTTTACAACACAACAAAATACAGAAGTAAAAGTCTTTGTCGACAGTGTTTTGTTCTTAGGACATTATACTACGAAGTTTAGTTTGCAAGTCGTGTTTTGTTTTGTAGCCAATAGCTGAGTCACACACATTACCTGTAGGTTTCTCACCAATCATTCAGATATAGGCTTAAGTTGGTTCTGTAGTAAATTTGTGCGTATCAACGATAAAACTACTTTTCAGTTCTGATATTTCGCATTGAAGTATCTGGAAAACTTATTATCCTAAAAAACGCGTGTATTCATGGAAAGAGTACCTAGTTTATGATGTTTATTTATTTAATTGCGAATTTGTTTACTCAGAAATATTAACATGAATAATTTCTGTTCCAGAATTGAAAAACACCATTGAAACGCAAGTGAATGAACTAAAGTCGCAGATAGAGAGCAAGTGCGTGATGCAGTGAGCGGTGTCGCCAGCTCCCGACGCCACGTTATATATATCCGAATACATGATGTAGCTGTGCCAGTTGTTACGTCACTACCCGCGTATAACCATACCTCGACCCCGATTTTTAAAGGAAATTCATTCGAAATCGTATCATTCGCGCTCAATAATGTAGAGAGATTCGAATAGTAATTGTTCGAAGGTAGTTTGGCTAGTGGCGCGTTGGTGCTTCTTTAATGAGCAATAATATTTTTATACATTCATAAAATGGATTGGGGAGCCATGTCGGAGCGGCGCGGACGATCCTGTTTTATATGTTGACGCTTGTGATATATTGTTATTTAAGTGTAAAGAACTAATGTAAAGGGATATTTATAAGGGAATCTAGCACGCGTTTAGCCTCTTCGCCGCGTCTTCTTTCTTACATTGAAATAACAATGTATTTCATATTTGTTCTCATCCAAATTCCAATGGGCTTCGTGTGGGGGGTCTCTCTGTGGGGCTGCATGGCTTCTGTGTGTCGGTGTTAGGAGTAACGTGAACCTAGCCTTAATTCCAACATCGAACTTTATAATATTGTTGTTATTGGGTGCCGAACCGCTCGTGTCCGTTTCTGCATGTATAAGTAAGATCTGTGTTAGTGTAATTGTAATGTAGATAAACATAATAATCATTGTTTTACAGTTGAACTTAGAAGTAGAAACGTTTCAAGTTAACGCTTAGGTATAATATAAAGATACATACACGTTGTGAGCAAATGTTTCGAGCGATTAACGTCTATTGGAGTGATGAGGATCGGACATGCGTACGAACTAGAGTAGGGGATGAAGGGATGACGTACCTCAAGCAACCCGAGGACACAAGCACCACCACGCGCGTCACGTAGCGTTAGTGTCGAGGTGTGCGGCAGGTGTCGCTGTAAGGTAACGAGAGTATTGTGCAAGGAACTGACAGAGGGAAGACATAGAAACAGCTAATTGTTCGAACAATTGTGTCCACAAATAAAGCTGCAAATGCAAAGATTTGTTAATCGTCAAAAGCTGTGATATATGAGTATATTGTAAACGTCGGTCGCGGGGTCCCGCGCGCGTTTTTTCTTCTCGCTTCTTTGACAATCTTTCACTCTTTGACTATCTTCTTAGATATCTTAACTCAACACTCAGCACATCATGTATTTCAATATTTATATAAGCTTCGCTTATTTGTTTTGTATATTTTAAGAAAACTATTATATCTATCTTCACATACACTTCTTCACTTCCTGAGCATTTACATTTCCTGAGTTGGACACACCTCGTGCCGGACTCTCGATATTCTGTAGTAGATATATATAAATGTAAATGATCAGGACCTCGACACAACTATTCTATATACAAGAGAACATGTTGTAAATAGGAAATACAGTAATTTCTGATTGTTTATTGAAAGCTATAATCTATTTTTCTGACATATAAAATTCAATATTTTCTCGCACTTGTACTGGCACATGTTGTATATTTTCATAGCTTGTTTCAATAGCTATTTATTTTCAGCACGCAAAGCATCATATACTATATATTTCAATATCAAATCTATACATAAAAAGAAGATGGGCTCTATATGAGAGGCATATAGGCTCGTTGGCCCGTCCGTCACTAACTCTTCACATACACTTACTACATATACTAAAGTTAAGATAAGTTATCGTGTGTTACCCTAGGTCCTTGAATAGATAGTATGTGCATGGCATCTAGCAACGGTTGTACGTAGTCGGAATTAACAATAATAATATGTAAGATTTCAGAACCTTTACAATAACGTTGAATGACCAAGTACAGACCCTCACTGTGTGTTAGCTGACTCTATTTGACCTACTCTATCCTATACTCTCTTCGTAACTCTTCAATCTTTGTAGTGGAGGTACTAGCTGCGCCCTTCGTTGTTGACTTTCATAGAAGTAGACACTTAGATATTGTTATGTTGGTATCTAGCGTGACTTTAATATTAATATATGAACCTAACTGTCACTAATTTTGAAATCAACGGTAAATAATGTTACGTACCTAATTACATTGTTTCTTAAATAAAAATATATTATGAGTGTAATAATATATTTTTGTTTTTGCTGAGTTTGCATGGAAGGATGTTATTGGCTCTTGATCGTGTTTTGGTGTCGTTTTCTCTTGATTCGTCTCTTTTTTGTGTTTCTATTCAAATGTATTTAGATGCTTAGAGCTATCTTCTTGTGAAAGCTTTCGGTGTTCAGTGTATACTTTAATTAATATTTAACTAGATTGTGTAATGCTTAAATGCATTCGAGGAATTTGGGTGATAACCAAATTATGGTTGTTAAAATTCACATTGCGGCTATTTGTTTAGTATATTATGGTATGCTTCTCAAAATGGCACTGTTATTTTAATATAATTAAAACATAACACAAATTTTGACCGTTTTATATATTTTGACGATCCAATTTTATACCTTTTCTTTGTAATATTATAAATTAAAGTAAATTTGTAAGGAGGTTTATACAAGGTAGCGTGTAGTGTAGTTATAATGATTGAATGTTCATTCGTAACCAAAAACTATAAATTTTTATTTTTACCCTTAGAATAATTTTAAGAATTTGAAACCTTTGACCAATTTTTTAGATTTCTCACAAATTGTATTTACTTAAATTTCTATTCCATTGATCTTATGACTCTCATACTCAGGGTAAATATGTATTATTAATCCTATATATAGCGATTTATGATTCATTTAGATGATTTAAAATGAATGTGTGACTGTTTTTATATTAACTATATTTCTTTATTTGTTTGAAAACTTTGATATTTTCACCTAGTTTCCTTAGATCTTGACTTCAGTATTTTACTACTTAGAGGAGTTAACTGTAGCCTTATACACTTTGACACCTTGTTGAAACTTATTGATAAATCTAGCCTACTGATAGATGCACTAGTCTAGTATAATGTAGACTGTATAACGTTATGTAGTTCAGTGATATATATTCAAAATATATGATTAGTTATAGTAATAATATATCACAGTACAGCAAACACAAACCATTCCCAACTACTGTCACAGCCGTCACAACGTGTCAATCAAACAGACACGCTCAAATATGTATATTGAACATATATCACAGATACTATTTGTTACAGACTTGAAGCATCAATCAAATAATACAAATATTCAAAATGGAAAAATATCATCAAAAAAATGTATTATTCGATCGATGTGCATTCTGAAGTCTAGGTATGTTATTTATGAAACAGAGATTGACATCTTGGGATTAGACAGAGACAACGACACTTTCACCACACAAGAGCTTCTATACCTGACATGTGTAACATGCAATGTTAACATTATTCTCACGCGTAGTATAGATAACACAAAGAACTGAACGAGTCGCTATTTTATGCGCTACATTTGATTTGCCAAACAAATCTATACTATTCGTTGTTTTAGTTTTAAATACTTAGAAAGACTTAAGTTTGTTAATGTTATCAGATTGGCAAAGCGTGACCTTATTCCAGAGAGTTCTCTGACATTGTTGGGTAAGGTCAGTTTCGGCCAAGTCTTTAGAGCGTTAGCTTTTAATATTAGTGACATTTTAGTGTTGCAGTTTATCAGAATGTAAAAAAGAAACCACTCTATCGCGGTTAGAAGTTATCGTATTGTTATAATAAAGTTAGTAGTTTATTCACAATTACATTAACTTAGAATATGGATGATAACGAAAAAGTTTATTGTTGAAATGTTTTAGATGATAAAAGGATTGAGCTTTCGTGACACAAGTTGTTGAGGATGAGTACGTTTTGTTTCGCCATTCCAGTCCTTCTTGTTACAATAAATAAGGTTAGTTTTCTTTGAAACTTCTTGTACACCGTAGTTGTCTAGGAAGCTTCTCTCGCTACACTTCGTTTGGTCGTTGCAAAGCATTGTTACAATGTTTTACAAGTCCCTATTAGTTATGGAGAGGTTTAGAGATCGCCATTTTCATAGTATGATGTGAAAATGGTTAATCTAACATGTTGTTAATTAATAAACTACATTGTACCACTATGAGTTGTTTTATTTTAATCTAAGAATAAGAGAGTATGAACAGGTAATAAAAAACAATATTTTTTATTCTCATTTATTTACTACCTATAATAATATTTACAACAATATTCACTGTACGAGCCTAATCTACTAGTCTTATTCCATTCCAAAACTTATTCAAATTGTTATTTAAATCTGAAATCACTCGTAGGAGACTGAAGAGCGTAGATTTTAAAAAAGTTGTGTCATTACTTTTATCTTCATTATTGTCTATGTCTAAGTCTTCTATATTTCTTGTATCAAGTTTCTTGGTGCGAGATTGTGAAGATCCCTTAGAAACGGCTTCGTTGTCCATATCATCAACATATTCATCATTTTCATCAGACATTTCTTTGATCTGTTTGTGAATCCGTTGCAGCAGCTTCCAAAGCTTAACGTCATCTATGACGTCACTTTCGTTTTCATTGTCGATTTCGTTTTCTGCCGAAAATTCAACTTGATCTTTGATACTCCGACGAGTTCGTTCTTTCTTTTCAATAATTTCATTTTTATTGTCAGGTAAAGTTTTATCAGTATGAATGAATTTTGTTGCATCCTCAGTTTCTGGGTTGGTTTTTCTACGATCATTGATTTTAATAGTTTTTGTTTGCAAACTATTAATTGCATTAACGTTATTAATATTTTGCTTTAGTGGTTTGGTTTGGTAACGACTTTTTTTACTTTCAAAGTTTTCAAATCTATTACTTCTAGGTTTGTTGTGCGTTCTTTTGGGTTTGCCGTTAGATTGGCGTTTCATTAACTTGCTTTTGTTGAAAACTGGTTTTTCTAAATTTATATTGCGGCTTTTGATAAACCTTGTTATATTATTTCTCGTCGTTTTTAACAAATTAAGCAATCCTTTTGGATTCTTTTCTAATTCAGGATTTGGATTTCGTTTTTTGATGTTATTTCTGATAAACTGCCTTATTTTATTTATTGGTTTTTCATTAGCTTGTCGTTTTACTCTCAGCTCATCTGTTAATTGATCTCCGAACAAACGAACTGTGCTTAAATCTTTGTGAATATTTTGAATTCCATCCTTCAAATCTTCAGTCGTATCTTCCTCCGACACATTACTTCCATCACAAAAATCGACTGAACTATCGTCCTGAGGATATTCTTCGAAATCGTTGATAGTTATTGAACGTTTAGTTTTGAGTTCACCTTGCTCCTGCGACAAAGGTATTGCGTCGTCGATATTTTCAGTTTCATTAAACTTCTCGTCGAAGCAGGCGTCGACCTTGGTGTTCGCGAGGACCCAGAAGCCGAAGGACTGAGCTGGTAGATTGATGAGGAGCGTCTTGTAAGGGCGCACTCGCTTGACGACAGGCTTCAAATCACCCTCGTGGTACATCGGCTTGTCGTTGACGATTATGTTTCTGTGTGCATGAAATGAGAAGTGTCAGATAGGAGATTTTTGTTTTTTTTACTTATATAACTTAAAAATTTATAATAATTAATAAAAAAAGCTTTATTCACATTCACACAAATTATTTTCATTTTTCTCTATTCACTTAATGAATACTACAGCTACATAGCTGTGCTGCATAACTTAACAAATTACTTGCTTATATAGGCACATGCCTAAGCAAGTAATATTTTAAGTTTTGCATGATAAATAAATAGTAATCCCTCAGGAATAAAATTTTATGGAATCATTTCGGGATTATCTTCTATACAACTGCAAAAGACCGAATTAGATGATCCAAATCGGTCGATAAATGACGGAGAAATCAGCAAACATAAGTATATAAAAGAAAAAATCCATACAACCGAACAAAGAACCTCCTCCTTATTGCGAAGGCCAAATCACTGTCGGCTGCCTACAATATTCATATATTTTGACCCGGTGTATCGTACCAGACGGGTTGTGTTGCCAAGTCCGAAGCAGACCCCATAAAGCTGTGTGATGTGTGATATGGGTCTTTTTTAACATAAAAGCCACCACTCACCCGCTCCTGTCCCGTGCCAGTATGAACTGCATGACGTCCCCCCCCTCCGCCCGCCGGCCCAGCTTGATAGAGAACCGAGCTGGCTCCGCGTCCAGGTTCACGCCGTACAACGTCACTGCGCCTGGTACCTCCTGGGAATAACACGGAGGGCAAAAATATTAAGTAGTAGTAAACGTAGTAAAGTAAACTTTTGACATCTTTTTTGACGACTTTCCTTTAAATATATAATGTTGGACTATCCCTAGCACACAGCATACATGAGGCTAGACAGCCACACAGTAAGTAGAACTTGTAAAAGGCTCTTACTACATTAGGAACCACACAATAACGCCGTCGTCGTGTGGTGCCTGTGTATACCTCTATTAGTTCCACGCATTTTTACACTTTTGACATTGCTTCCTTCCGTTGACATCATGCTCGACGCGATACCTTGGCTACTAGCGTCATTCAGTTCCCCAGCTACAGTTTCATGCCCTAGGATGAATCCATATTATATACCAATTTGCATCGGGTAATAGAAAGCCTGTTGACGTCACCCCACCTTGTGCCTGAGTGTGGTGCAGTGCGCGAACATGATGGCCTGGTCGGGCTGCATGTCCACCTGCAGCACCTTCTCGCCCACCAGGTTCTTGTATAACAGCGCCATGTAGAAACTCTGCAGGAAACACTTGTTGGTCAGCTCATTTATTGCAAGAAACATAGTCGTAGTAGTAGTTAATACAAGGTCTAAAACATTGTATTAGAACAGATTAATACATGTTCGTAAGTTCGAACCTCTTTTTTGGGGGGAATGGAATAGAATAGAAAGACTAGCTGCGCCACGCGTTCGCCAGGCTCCCTCATGGGCCATGGAAGTTTTTGTTTAATTCCGGCTTATTATGAGATCCGACCCTTTCAAAGACATGCGTTCTACTTTTGTTGAAGTCAATATAGCACAGGAGTAATAATATAATGGTCCATCCACATGCCTAGGCTAATACAAGTTACTGAAGTCTTCGCAAAGGACGTTTACGATGTACGCTGTCTCAGCCATCATTGTAAACACAAAGAAACTTACCAGAGTTGGCTGATACATCTCCTCCTCATCCAGCTCTCTATAATGCACGGAGAAGCCATTCCTGGCAGCGTGCCCCAGGCTCGTCAGCCAATCAGCGGCGCGGGAAGTCTCCGCGACGTCGGACCAGGGGTGTTCCGTAAGCCAGAGCGGCTTGGTGCTGTCGCCGAGCAGACGGAGGAGCTTCAGGCGGTCCCGCTCTGACAACCGAGCGAGCTCGGTGGTGGATGAGTTGCTGGAAAGAGACAGGTATTGTGAGGACTTGGGGTCGGTATATATATATATGACGGAAAATGCGTCGCGTATTATCGGTCGCGTCACGCTAGTACAGGCAAATAAATTTGACGACATCTGTGGCGCGGTGGGCGAAGGTGCGCCTGCGACGCCAGAGGTTGCTGGTTCAATTCCCGCCTCGGGACATATGTGTGTACGATCTTCCGATATTTGTTTCGGATGTTCTGATCGTTATCTATGTAGGTATATGTATCAATCTATGTACCTACTGTATAATATTAAGAATAACAGTGTATTGTATTACCCTGTGTGATAATGTGTGCATTGTCCTGTATTATTTATTTATATTTATCTAGTAAGCGGAATGCTCATACGCATCAAGAAGTCGAAGCATTCCTCTATATGACAGCCCATGACAGTCCTGAGGTATCTCTTAGTGTACTCACCCATTCAAGAGTATAGCGTCCATGAGATCGCTAGACAGCGTAACGTAGTCCTTGAAGTCGCTGGAGCCGGCCTGGAAGCAGCCCGTGACGTCACCGCCCGCTAGCCGCCACTCCCCCCGCTGCCCCGCGGGGAACGTCTCTATGATCACGCGCAGGGTTTCTAAGTCGTTCAGGTACTCCTCGATTGATTGGTTTGTGCATTCTGGGAACATGTTAAAAAAGCCTTAGAAGTCTTAAAACAGTATTTTGGTTAAGCTCCAAATGAAGCAGATGCCGAAGATTTGTTTACAAAGAAATTTTAGAAATGAGATGCTTGTAGAAGTGGATATTCTATCAGAAGCTTAGATAGACATAGACATATCATTTATTTGCCACTACATAACGTGGTGAACACAAGTAGGTGAACAATGTGTGCTGCAGTAAAAAGCAAATGGGTCCAGGCTCAGCATAATGCCAACTGTTATGAACAGAAGGCGCTGTTATTCTGCCTAGACCAGAATCCACTTTGGATTGCTGAGCTACAAAAAGATAGATATAAAGAGTGGAATTCAGCACTGCCCTGTTAAGTACCTGTTGGTCTATTAAGAGCTGCAAATTTCCAATTGTTGAAATAAATTAATTGAGCTTTAGAAAGGGGTTCCCCAGATTACACACCGCTTCTCTATCTCTACCTACGTATTCGTCTAAAGAGGCTCACCATATCCAAGCTGCCAGTAAATCTCCCCAACCTCCGCTTTCTCCGCCACGGTGAGTATATTGAGCGCCATGTTGGGGTCCCAGATGCCGGCGGCCATCTTGTCGTGGTTGTTGACCGCGAACACGAGGTCGAAGCCTGTGCTCTTGGCCCAGCGCACGAAACGGCGCCACTCGCCGTGGGACACCTCTAGGCGGGCGGGGTTGCGTTTGAAACGACCTGTGACGACATCACAATATTTAACGGTAGAAATATGTACATTGAATCACATTTATACCTTAACACCTTTATACACGTGGATTTCATGCAATAAAATATAAGTAGGTACTTTACTTTAACATTGGTTTCTATAGGATAGTACCCACCTACTTCTGTGACTACGAAAGATAATGTTCTCGGGTCTAAAATCATAGATATTTTTTGTAAACAATGATGGTCAAAGAAATATTGGTGGAAAGTATTTTACGGCACTACTGGTATCTTCGGAGCAAGCATCAACACTCTAAATGTTATGTTTGTTTCATCATTTATTAATTTAATATATCTCTTGTCCGTTTTTAAACCGAATTTTAACATTTACGCTGCGCTTGTGCAATTACGCGTCGTCGTAATGTTTGGGTTTTAGTATCTAGGTACCTACTTAATTGTCTCTTTAAATAAATGTCTTTCCCAGCATTAAATATCTTCGATTCTATAACGGAGTACCTACGTAATTATGTATACATACCTACAAGTTAATTAAGTTATTTTTATTATATTCAAACTTTAATACTTACTTTGTTTTATTGTATTATACCAGCAATGTTTTTGTCATAACTATATAACTTAAAAATAATTTTTTTCTCATAATTTCAAACTATAAATGCTAACTACATTACAAACCTTCTTCTCTCCCATCCCTCCTATCATCTCTCCTCAGTGCCTGGTCGATCTTCGCCAGATTATCGCTGAAGATGGACTGGAACTGGCTGCGGCGACCCTGCGTCGGCTGGTCGATGGCGATGGAGGTGTTGTGGTAGGACATGAGCGCGGTAGAGGGTCCGGCGATGCGGATGTAGGCGGGTGTCAGGGAGGTAGCCATGCAGATACATTCTTTGCTGCGGAGGAAGGTTGTTGATAAAGTTGCAATGAGGTCAGTTTGAAAATGCATTGATATATATATTCTTTATATATATATATAATATAAATTCTTTATTTGTAAACATGGGTCACAAATATGGGAGGATAGTACGGTAAGCGCACCATACATGTTTTGTCTAAATCTAGGGCGTGCATTTGAAGTATTTTAAATTAATAGATTGGAACTACGCCTATTTCTTGCTTTGTTTTAAAGAATAATGACTCTACTAGATATTTATTAAAGATGTATTTATTTAAAGAACAAAGCATTTCGTAGATTGCTACGATTGCTACGACGTAGAAGCTCTACGATTGGCTACGACGCGACGACGTAGAGACCCTACGATTTGCTACGAAGAGGTTCAACAAATGTTTTCATAAAATCATAAAGAAAGTGTTCGCATTATCGCTTTGCATAAACATAAACAAACTAATAGGTCACAGCACAACCAAAAAACAACTGCAAATTTACTGGTAAGTAGAAAAACTAATAAATAAATAAATGGGTACATACTAGATGACTGAGATAGGTACATTATACGATACATTACATAGATAGGTTTTTTTATTATAAATTAAAAAAATCTAGAACACCCGAAACAAGTATTTGCAGATCGGACAAACATTAGTCCCAGGGCGGTAATCGAACCCTCCTGCGTCGCAGACGGACCTACGCCTACCGTGCCACTGAGATCGTCAAAAACACACAAAACTTAATTATCTTTAATATATTTATAAGCGATCTTACCTTTTATATTTCTCGTTATTAGAAAACAGATATTTTGGATCTATAGTGAAACTAAGAAACCGTTTGTCGATTAAATTCACATGTTTGTCCGTCCCTATGTTCACTGAGTACGAGTTGGAAACTACTTGGTATATTTTCAATAATAATAAATACAGAAACAGTGTGTGATGCATTTTAGACAATGATTGCGATTAGAGATTAAGCAAATCGTGATCGGCTTTTTGATAGGTTTGAGGCAGGAAGTTAGGTATGTTGCAGTTAGACTGGAAGTATCGGAAAAGTAGATATATTATGAAATACCTAGAACTTTATTTTAAACTTTGGGGTAAATAACCATGCTGTGCGCTTACACGGTTGAACTCGGCCGTGTTAGCCCTAGCCAAAAAATATTATACTTATGACCTTTCAATATAGGTAATATTTTCATCTGGTCAAAGAATTTCTCTAAGTAAAAACATTTAAGAAGAGAAATTATGCATCATTTTGTGAAGAGGATATGCATAGGATAGCATCATCAGCATATTACAGCTGGACATAGGCCTCGACGATTGCCGAGTCGCGATCTAACTCAAAATCACGTTACCCCAGGGGTTGTTGGTTCTTCACAAGATACCTTATTACTTTATTGCCATTCTTTCTAATACAATTAATGTATTAAAAGTAAAGGTTTGTTATTACTTAGTTGTATTTATTACTTAGTTACTTACATTAATTGTTAAAAGGTGGCTCTTTTTTTTATTATTGTGCTTGCAGTCGCATAACGAAAGCCTAGCAGTTAATGCGTTAAATAAATTTACCGTACAAAAAATACCATAATCTACCGTGTGCAAACTTTAAAACTTACAATAAGAAATCCACCTGACCTCAAAACGTATTTTTTTTTTTTCAAAACTGAGATTTCACGGGCAGCTTGAGAACCCTCTAACCTTCACAGTTTTACTGCAACACGTAGCCGCTGACTCGGCTCGTCGCAGAACGCGATGTGAGGGAATCTTAATTACGTAAATAGAAATACCTAAACTGTGAAATCCGCACGTTTCAGAATTGTCAACTTTGCATAAATTAAGTATAAATAAAGACCTTAGTAAAGTAGGTACTTTGGTACCTACTTAGGGTAATTATGTCTAGGTACAACCCGTTTCAGCTCTATCTGGTGGGATCAGATCATGAAGCTCATGAAATAAAAAGAAGCCCTTCCAGGACAAACAGACGGACATCGCTCTACCTACCTACCCAGATAACTAACATTAATAATATTTTGTGGATATAATGGATATTCCTCCCACTTGCCTTGTAGGTACCTACAAAACTAAGTAGCAGTTCTCTTTTAACGTTATCATTAGTTCTTATCACTTGCTGAGGTTTGGAACTCGCTGCCTATGCCGTCCTACCCTAGGTACTTAGTTTTGGCCTCAGATTTATAGACTGGCATTATACAGTGACGTAATTTTTCACAATGCTGAATACCTTCCCTAATGGCAGTAAGGTAGGTATTTATAGTAACATATGGCCATAAGGGCTCCCACACAAAACTGCGAACTCGCATCGCATCGCAAATATCTGCGAACTCGCACGAATGCACCGCAAGAACGTCCGATCTAATTCGCATCGCGCATTCCTGCGACATTACGTCATACTTGGTGACGCCCCTTTTAGTCCGCTCTGAGACAGCTTTAGAGAAAGACGCGCGGCGCCCCGCCCCTGCGCCGCCTTCTTTGTTTATAGAATGGCGGAATATGATGTGGATTTTTTAATATCTTTAATTGAGGAGCGCCCCGTCCTTTGGGACACAAGTGATGAACATTATAAAAATAAATTCATAAAGCAAGATGCGATCCATCTTACGCTTCCAAAAACACGTCCAATACGGCTGACTAAACTTGAAGGTATGGTTACCCTACCAAACGGTTTGCCGCACAAAATCGTATCGCAGAAATTCGCATTGCAAGTTCCTGCGATGCGGCATCGCATCGCATCGCATCGCAGTTTTGTGTGGGAGCCCTAAATAACAATACTCTGGTCAGAGGGCAGCAGAATCGTTACATTAGGTAACAAACAAGCAACAATGCTGTGATAATGTTTTTTTTTAATAACGCTGGATCGCGCAATAAGCCGCAACCATGATTGTAATTTGTCGTGCTTGTCAATGCCATCAAATGGTTATGTCTATGTCAGCAGTCAAGACATTTGTGTCAAGTCAATGTCATATAAATCAAGATAACATTGTGATTGTGTCTTATTTTCCTTATTCGTTCGTGCGCTGTATTTTATTTTATCTTCCAAATTGTTTTATCATGTTATCTATTTGCTAATATTTCGCACTCGTAATCTACAGCCGTAATCTCACTCGTGCAGTGAGAAATGTGATCTAAAACCAACAACTGTAGCAAATGTGCTAAAATGTACGATTCATATGACTAATTTTGTGAATGTGGTAGTTGTGGTCAATTATATGTCAATAATGGAAGAGGGCAGTGATAAACAGGATGAACCGAGCAGTCAGAAGAAGGAATCAGCGTCGAATTTGCAGAAAGTATGCCTGGTTTGTGGTGACAAAGCTTTAGGTTACAACTTCAATGCGATCTCTTGTGAAAGTTGTAAGGCGTTTTTCAGGAGAAACGCACTCAGTGGAAAAGAGCTCAAGTGTCCATTCTCGAACAACTGCGTTATAACTGTGGTCACACGTCGTTTTTGCCAGAAATGTCGGTTAGAGAAGTGCTTATCAGTCGGCATGGTGAAGGAATTCATCATGTCCGAGGAAGACAAAGCAGAGAAACGAAAGAAAATCGAAGAAAACCGAGCGCGCAAACGTCAACACACTGACGCGGAAGACACAGTATCGAGTTCAAAGCATATCAAGCGTGATGAGGAACCAATGTACAATAGGCCTGAACCGAGTCAGTATGACAATTTAACCAGTACAAGCTGTAGCCCCTCAAGTACCTCGGTCCAATCCCCTGGAAGTGATCTGGACTCCTCCCATCCATACACCAGCCCACCGATGCCGACATCTCAGCCTACTCAGCAGTATATGAGAGTTTATCCGATTGATGAGAAATCAGTCATCAATCGAGTTATATACAAGCCCAGGATGATGGACCAGTATGAATATGATAATGTTGATAGTAACTCCTACATGGAACCGCCTAAACAGAATAGTATAAGGTAAATAACTCACCCTGGGTATTATTACCTAATTAAATTTATGGAGAAACATGAGGACATTCGTAATTGGCTTGCTAAAACAAGTTTTTTTTATTTCCTCAAAGACAACTAGGTAATGTTCAACCCATAAAACTTTTGAAACTATCATGGTTATTAATGTTTAAACCAGGTCTAAAAAACATTTTGAATTTCAAATAAATATTTTTTGCAACCAAACATCTGAAAAACAATCACTTAATTTGCATCTTACCTACTTTAATCACACAGTTGAGAATACAAGAATAATATATAAATAAATAATTTTGGAAAATCCACACAGCATCATCTAGCCCCAAGTTAAGCTTGTGTTATGGGTACTAGATGACTGATAAACTTAATACAATACATTACATAGATAGATATTTTTTATACATATTAAATACCCAGATCGTACAAAAATTTGTCCCGAGGTGGGAATCGAACCCGCAACCTTCTGCGTCGCAGGTGAACCTTCGCCCGCCGCGCCACATAGGTCGTCAATATAATTTTTCTCGTCAGTATCAATATTTCTATTCATCATCAGGTTCAGGTTCAGGTGGGGGTACTCCATTTTCCGCATTTGGACTCCAGTTGGTCCTTTATGCGTAGAGTTTGCTAGCATAGCCAGCCTAGCTCCGTCCAGAAGCGCAGAATCTTCCTGGGGTCTTCACAGGCTTCGCGGAGCGACCTCGGCAAGTTGAGGATTTCTATACGTTGTGCTAGTACTCCCTCGCATTCCAGGATTACGTGGGAGGCTGTTTCGTCGTTGCTGAGGCATCCTCTACAGAGAGGGCTATCCGTCGCTCCGATGGTGAAAAAGTGTTTGTTTAGTGGACAGTGTCCTGTTAGTGTTCCCACAAGGACACGTAGGTCCGATCTATTCAGATTTAGTAGGCGTTTTGTTAGCTTTGGTGATGTTGATGGGAGTGCCGTCCTTGCTTGTCTGCAATTGATTTGGCTAGTCCATCGTTCGTTATGTGTATTTCTAGTTCTGAGCTTGGTCCATGTCTGGAGCAGAAAAAATGGCAGGGGTAGGAATGGCGGTGGTCCTTCTATGGTTGTCGCCGATCCTCTCCGTGCCAGTTCGTCCGCAGCATCATTTCCTAGCGATCCACTATGTCCTTTGATCCATTGTAGGATGATCCGGTTTTCAGTGGATATCCTTTCCAGAGCAGAGTGACATTCGTAAACGAGCTTGGAGCTACAGCTGTTTCCTTCCAAGGCTCTGAGTATGGCTGCGCTGTCAGAGAGGATGCGTACGCGTTGGTCTTTGATTCCTCTCTTCTGTACGGCTGTCGCTGCCTGTGTTATTGCTACGCATTCGCATTGGAATATAGAGCTATGCGTTCCTAGCGTTATTGATATGTTAATGTTGAGGTCCAGTGAGTGAACCCCGGCACCCGTACCGGTTTCGGTTTTGGAGCCGTCTGTGTAAATTCTGACTTCGTGGGTACCTGATTCATCTTTTTGGTCCTCGTATAGTTGTATTTGGTAGTGTTTGTTTAGTATTCGCTTGTTGGCCATTCTGTCACAAGGGGCCTCTGTGAGTGGTTCATATGTTATGGCCCTGTCCATGATCTGCGCATGAGGACTACTTGTGACTCCCCAGAGGCCTGTGTTGTGTAGTCTTAGAGCCGACATCGTGGCTTCTTGTTGTATGTAGAGGTCTAAAGGTGCTACATCTAGAATTATATCTAGGGCAGCGCCTGGTGTGGATCTCATGCATCCTGTTATCGCGGAGCATGCCATTCTTTGAAAGCGTTGTAGTTTAGTTACCACGGTGCTCAGTTCCGTTCTAGTCCACCAAACTATCGCTCCGTAGGTTAATGTTGGTCTAATGATAGCAGTGTAGAGCCACTTGGATATTTTCGGTGAAAGTCCCCAAGTTTTCCCTAGCATTCTGCTGGATTGGTAGAGAGTAGCGGTCGCACGCTGGAGTTTGTAGTCAAGATGTTTGTTCCATAGCAGTTTGCTATCTAGTATGACCCCTAGGTACTTGACTTCTGTTTTTAGCGTTATATTTGTGTTGAATAGTTTTGGGATTTTTATATTACCCAGTTGTCGTTTGTTTGTGAACATGATCAGTTCCGTTTTTGTTGGGTTTACTGTCAGTTCGTGATCGTTGCACCATGTTTCAATGGTTTTGAAGGCGATTTTCATCAGGTCGCATAGTGTGTGCTCAAAACAGCCGGTCGCGAGGATCGCGAGGTCATCCGCGTATCCTACCGTGACCAGACCATGACCGTTGAGCTTACGAATTAGCTCGTCTACAACTATGTTCCATAACAAGGGCGAAAGGACGCCCCCCTGGGGGCAGCCTCTGGCGACTACACCTCTTGTGGTTTCGTTGATTTTGACTTGTATGGCTCTGTGTTGGAGCATGTTGTTTATCCACTCGGCCAGCGTCGGCGCTACACCATATCTGGTAAGGGCTCTGTATATGCTGGTGAAGTTGGTCTTGTCAAAAGCTCCTTCAATGTCTATAAAGGCAGCCAGTGTAGGTTGTTTTGATGATAATCCACCTCCTATTCGTGAGACTACGCTATGTAAGGCGGATTCTGTTGATTTGCCTTTGCTGTAGGCATGTTGTTGAGAGTGTAGAGGGTTGTGGTAGAGTGTGGTGTCTCTTATTTCTCTGTCACAAAGCCTTTCTAGTGTTTTTAGGAGGAATGATGTCAGGCTTATATATATATTCATATCATTATAGTCCCAATTTATTTTTTCTATAAAAATGGTATATAAATGTATGTCTGTATCATCATCATCAGCCATAGCAGTCCACTGCTGGACATAGGCCTCGACGCGATGTCTGTATCAAATATCTTTAATTCTAGTCTATTATACAATTACGATTTACGACACAATGTAATAATTGTTTGTGAAATAAAACATTATTGACATTGACGTCGATTCCTTAGGCGCACGGGGTTGAGATTTAGAAGTGGTTATTGGATTTCCTAGTGATACCTAACTATCACTACATAGTATAAAACAAAGTCGCTTACCGCTGTCTGTCTGTCTCTATCGTGGTCTCTATGTATGCTTAGATCTTTAAAACGACGCAACTTATTTTGATGCGGTTGTTTTTAATAGATAGTGATTCAAGAGGAATTTGAAACATAAATTTCCACGCGGGCGAAGCCTCGTGGCGCATCTAGTTTTGTGTATATAGAAGCACATAGTATATGACTCATTTGCCCTGATGGGGTCTACACCCAATTAATTTGGTTAATTGTTAATGATACTTATTTGTATGTATAAAAGCTGTAGGCCTTCCTTAAAAATAAATAAATAAATGATTATGTAAATCTCCAGACAAATCCTCACAAACGGAGACGCGGCCGCGCCCCGCGCCCAGGAGAGAAGAGCGCAGCACGTGTGCGAGGAGATGCCCACCACCAGCACAGACCCCGACGACAACAAGGCCAGGGATATACTGCAGGATGTGGAAAGGTAGCATTAAGGGTACATATCTGACGGAAAATGCGACATCGGTCGCGTCAATTCGGTCAAATTAAACCTGCCACATACAGGATTATTGGTAATTCGACGTTAGGAGGTGATAGGGGTGACTATTTGCGATAATTTTCACCCCCATGTGCATCATACAAAAGTGAACCATTTTTAAGTTATCATGATTCTTAGCTTTTTTCAAAATAAGTCAAAAGTGCAACATCTTTTTCAAATAATCTACAGGTACCTCAACGGATCCATATCAATACGAATAGTCCACGCGCGTCCCCAAGACGCTGACTGTATTGACCCGATTAAATGACAATTGATTTTCACGTATTTTAGTGCTGATATCACTGATAAGAGTTTATCATGACCTTACTAATATAGGTATCGTTTTCGATCAACTCGCATACCACCGAAATAAATATATCGACTACGAAAAAAATGTCCATTTCCAAATTCAAGATGGCTGACATCTCTATATCGCAGTTTATACTCGCTTTGAGACGGGCACCCACATAATTATCGGTATCGTTTTCGAATAACTTGAACTCGTAGATTACGAAAAAGATGTCCATTTCCAAATCCAAGATGGCTGACATTTTTTCATCGCAAAATTCCTTTCGATTTCCTTTGTTTATCGATTTCAAACAAAATAATCAAAGGTGTAGGTTACAAAAAGGGTCTTAATAAAAAATAACTGTTATAGGTACATAACCGCCGCGAGCTGCTTGCAGCTCGCGCACACCTAACAACTAGTTTATATATAATATCGAACAAGGACATATGAACGTAAATAGTCATTCAACAGATATTCCTTCATTGAATTTTAAGGCGATACATACTTGAAGGGACGCATTTTCACTAAGATATCAAAGAGATACCAAAGCTTTCACATTTAAGTAAAAAAAGTGGCTTATTGACAAATCATTTGATACCGTATCTGATTGACATTATAAAAATCGTTGGCATTCATTAACTCATTTTATATATTTTTTAATTAAACTTCAAATTTATGTATTTTATATTCTGCTTAATTTTACCTGTATATTTTGTGTCTATTATGCATGCCGAATTAACCGGTCGTCATCATCATCATCAGCCTCTATTAGTCCACTGCTGGACATAGGCCTCGCCAAATGAGCGCCATAGCGCCCTGTCTTCAGCTTGACGCATCCAGCATCTACCTGCAGTCTTCATCCCACCTGGTCGGAGGGCGTCCTACACTACTTTTACCGAGTCGTGATCTCCACTCAAGAACACGTTTGCCCCAGCGGCCATCGGTTCGAGAGAGATGTCAATAACTTTGGTTTGGTGACGAGAATCGTCAATTCATTGATTGAGTACTGTTGCATGTTTCAGGATAGAGCCGAACTCGATGGAGTCGATCCTGTGCGAGGCCATCAAGCTGGAGTTCGAGGCCTACTCCTCCGTCAACTCCTGCAGCGGCTCTTCCCGGGAACTCAATGAGGTAACCACCTCATTTTACAAGAAATTAATCAACTTTATCATTTTACAAGAAACTGAAATCCCCGACTTATTAACTTTTGAAGCTTGGGGTACAGAAATCACAATATTATTATAATATAAATGCGAAAGTTTGTATGTATGTGTGTACATTTTTCACTAGCGCAAAAAGTATATATAAATGTATATAAGTATAGAAAAATGTACTTTTATAAAATTACTACATCTAAACAGAAGTAAAGTCCCCTATTTATTGACTTGCATGATTATAGTAGAAACAATTTCACTAGCTAGTCAATAATACATTACAACAAATTATAATTAAAAGTTATAAATAAAATTAAACAATAAGAAAAACTAATAAAATAATTCATAAAAAATCCTCCCTATAAATCTCCACAGTGACCGATTTAGCGCTGCCAGCATCCAACTACACCCCGCGAGGCCGCGACCTACACTAGGTCTCTTGACATCTTTCTCTTACATCTTTAACAAATAACCAATCTGTTTCAGGTGGAGCGAGCGAAGCTGAACGAACTGATAGTGGCCAACAAGTCACTGAACGCGCCCGTGGACGATGACCTCTCGCTGCTGGTCGGGGACACGGCCAGCTCCGCGGCGGGGATCAAGGTATTTGTTATTATAATCATATATCCTATAGTAATGTATGTACATAAATAATGTTGAACAATTCACACAGCATCATCTAGCTAAATAATACCCATGCTGATATTATAAATTCGAATGTAACGTCTGTCTATCTATCTGCCCGTTACATTTTCACGCGTAAACACCTTAACGCATCTTAATGAAAATTGGCAGGGAGTTAGACGGTATCCCGGGTAAATTGTGATAAATTGACTAAAAATAATATAAGAACATTAAATATGACTAATCAGTAATGTTATAATAACAAGATGTATACTTGTGATGTGACAACCTACTATTAAATGTTTAGTGACCATAGCCAACCATAAGAAAACAAATGTGCATGCCCTAGACTAAGGCAAGACATGTACGGTATATATTTTATAACTAAAACCTCTGCGACCCATGTGTGCTAATAAATGATCTGTATTCAGACAGACAGCATATCTATAAGAGTAAGTAATGACATGATGGATATATATTTTGTTTAAGAGTAAGTAATATCAGGTATATTATAATGTATTTCCAGGAGTGCGAAGGGTCGCATGACCTGCGCCTGGTGCGCATCGTGAATCTGACGGCCATCGCCATCCGGCGGTTCATCAAGATGGCGAAGAAGATCAACGCGTTCAAGAACATGTGCGAGCAGGACCAGATCGCACTGCTGAAGGGAGGCTGCATAGAGATGATGGTGCTGCGGAGTACCATCAACTATGACGGCACGCAGGACCAGTGGAAGGTACGGACCACACGTCATCTGCGATCACCAATACATCTAGATTTCGGGTCACATACAAAATCAAAGCTAAAACCGTCTCAAGTGAATGCCGCGCTTTGTGATTGCACACCTACTAATATGGGTATCGTTTTCGATAAACTCGACATGTAGATTACTAAAAAGATGTCCATTTCCAAATCCAAGGTGGCTGACATTTTTATATCGCAAAATTTTCTCATGGTTATCGATTTCGAACAAATCGAAGAAGAGGGTTTTAGGTTACGAAAAGGGGGTGACCTTAAATTGACCTAGCTGCAATTTTACTCAAAATAAAAATAGATCCTGTATAGTGTTTTTTTTATGTAACAATAATGTGTGTAATAGTCCTATGTCAATAACGTGAAAATAATACCAACAGTGCAAATAAATTAAGAGTCAAATAAAATTTATACTGAATTTTCCAGATCCCGCAAACAAAGAATGTTGCCAGCATCCGCGCGGACGTGCTAAAGCTGGCGAAAGGCAACATCTACCGGTCGCACCTGTCCTTCGTGCGCGGGTTCGCGGCCGCCTGGCGCAACGACGAGAACATCATCCTCATCATGTCCGCCATCCTGCTGTTCACGCCCATACGGCCGCGGGTGGTGCACTCTGACGTCATCAAACTAGAACAGGTCACTCTAACATGAACAGATGCATTTCAGTATCCTGCTAATATTTATTCTTCCACGCAGCCGCATTTACGATTTTTTCGAACCGGGGCCAAAACTTTAATAGTAGCGCATACAAAAGTTGGTTTAACATTCATATTATATTTTAATAATAAATATAATATGCAAATGTTAGTTCCAGGCCTGGAATAAAACATAGGCAAAAATGAGATTGGTATGACTCGCAGTGCCTTCAGTTATTCCGTGATCATGGCGCTTGAAACTGCCGAAATATTCAATACTCATTGTTTTATTGCTAACTTGTGTAAACATAGGTCTTAAAATAATAAAACAGAAGTATATTAGAATATTCAGAAATCAAATCATGGTAAATATCCCGTCATAAATGACTTTGTTAATAACCATGATAGTTACTAAAATATAATATACTAGCTGCGCCTCGCGGCTTATCAAGCTTCCTAGTGGATCAATTTATTCAGTTTTAAAAAAACCGCATCCGTAATCCGTTTTAAAGATCTAAGCATACATAGGGACAGACAGACAGCGGTAAGTGACTTTGTTTTATAATATGTAGTGATAACCATTACCCTATTTCTTTTGCAGAATTCGTACTACTACCTGCTCCGTCGCTACCTAGAGAGCGTGTACCCGGGCTGCGAAGCGAAGTCAACCTTCCTCAAACTCATCCAGAAGATTCTAGAACTTCGGAAACTCGCGGAGGAAGTCACAGGGGTCTATCTCGACGTAAACCCCATTGAACCCCTCCTAATGGAGATATTCGACCTGAAGCATCACGCGGCTTGACTTTAAGATCTCTAGCGAAACGATTGTGCTGACTGTAAGTCAATTGTTATATTTTATTTATAGATTTAGGGTGGCCGAATACACACGTTTTCCGTATTTGATTTCCTAATGCGGAATCTCGATTTGGTATTCCGTGAGACTAAAGACCTTATACAATGCGCGCCGGCTTGTATTCGAAACTTACGTATGGAATTTGTTCCGTTCGGAAAAAAGCGAAAATGTGCAATAGTTAATTTATTTTATACTGATTCCATGCATTCGGATGTCCGAATACGAAAAATAATTCGGAAAACGTGTATATGCGGCCACACTAAGAAAGTTGCATCCCTACTTATCGCATGAATCCCTTTTACAAAGTTATAGCTTTACCTGTAGTAATTAGTTCTACAATGAGACATTGTATTCATGAAAACAAGCAATACATCGGTTCGGGTGATTTTGAACCCTCTACATTAAAATAAATTATAGTTACACTCTTTAACACAGCTGTGTTAAAGAGTGTAACTATAATTTATTTGCAAAATATATATATTTATATTTTACTATTATATATATTTTGCAAAATATAACGCAAATTTTACGTTATATTATATATGTTAATATTAATTACGTTATATTAATATAGAACTGTGTGGCCTCAGTTTGTATTGAAATAACTCAATGGGTCAAACTGAAAATACGCGTGCGAAACCGCGGGCAGAACCTAGTAATAAATATTTGTAAGGTTAGAGAGTCTATCCTTGTTTTTATATTCCTTGTATTTTGGCCATTTTATTATTAAGTCGAAACTTTTGAACCTCTGAAGTCGTAGTAAAAAAAGTCTTAAGCATACACTTCGAAAAGTGGCAAAAAAAAATTAAAAATATGCATTAAATGCATGCTATTCGTTCTGTTAAAATTATTATGATAAGGCAAGTTGTTGACGGTCAGGCACGAAATTAAAAAACTTTTTTTTTTAATTAGGCAAGCAATGTATCTAGCTACAAAAAATGTAATAACAGATCTATTACATGTCAATAGACTCCAAAATAACAATTGGTTCGGAGTTATTTTAGCAAAGTTTCATAGCAATTGGCTTAGCAGTGTCGGAATACCTACTAACTAGATAGATTACATGCTGTATGTAGAGAATACAATTAAACAAAAATAAAATTAATTTCCCGCGTGACCGGTGAGCTCCTGTTTAAATTAGTCATTTTATTTATAAATATTATTAACATCGGTTATAATTTAAATTATATTTTATTTTGTTAAGGTTAAAAGTTTAACATTTTTTTAATATGTTATGGATATTATACTAGTGACAAGGAGGTGAATATTATTTTTATATGGGTATTTAAAATAAGAAAAAATGTACATATTACTTATTATAATGGAACAAAATATATTTATTTGTTAGAAATTGTCGTATTTTATTTGTAGTTTATTTTATAGATGATGCCATTTCAAACTATAAATAATACTTTATTAAACACGAAAATGCAAACGTTTAACAAAAAAAAAATCTCTCAGGAACAAAAATAACTTTAAAAAAAAACATGTACACATTAACACACTGTACTTTAAGGAATAATAATTAAACTACTAATTATAAAATGCAAGCCTTACCACCATGAGGTCATATGCCAAGAGATAACCACTATTTAGCAACGGTTCAAAGCTAAGAGGTGCATCATAACATATGTTAGGGTATAAGTTAGTAAACTACTCCTTTTCTTCAATACCTAATGCTAACTTCATCTCCAAAGAATACTTCTCGCTGACGCGATCAAAGTCAGGCTTCAGGCAAAGATCATCATCAACGCAATCTTCGAACACCTCGTCGCCGTCGCCCGTCTCGTTCACCTTCTCAATATTACCTTCTCCCACGGTAACCTCTTTATCAACGTCCATTTCACTATCATTCAACAATTCCTCAGCCTTTACATCATCTTCAATCGACTGATAAAGCTTTGAATCCTCTTTTGAATCGTTACCATCAAACCCAGAATCATCCGCTGACACAGTAAAGGTAACATCGACACCTCCGTCGTTTTGTTCTGTCAAAGTGTCTGACAGAGACACATTTTGACCTGGAGTCACGTTTTGATCTGTCAATGTCTCTAACAGTGACACATTTTGATCTGGAGTGACGTTTTGATCCGTCAAAGTCACCGATAAATCGTTTTGATCGGGAGCGGGGATAGTTTCGTTGTCGCCGTAATCTCGGTTGGTAGTCACTAATTCCCCGGCGCGCCATCTTTGTTCTGCGGCGTCCATGTGAACTTCTAGTATACGGGATACTTCGGGTAGCTGTGAAAAGAACAAATTGATACAAAAAGAACTCGTGCGCCTTATGACTGGTTTACACAAGCTTAGTAGCTAAGTGCTTAACACTTGTCACTATACTAAGTCCCAATGTGTAAACTGTGAGATTAGTGCTTAGTATTAGTATGTTACTAATCTACCGATTGTCGTTACTTACAGTAGCATCTTCCATATGTTCCGAAATATGCTCGATGATGGTATTGGTCCTATTATCAATACTGCCGACATGCGTGTTGATAATGTCGTACTGTCGGTACAGTTCTTTCTCTTGGTAATGGAGTGTGCGGTCTAAGATTGCGCTCGCTACTGATTGGTCGATCGCGGCGTTCTCTGTCGGGTTCGCGTTTACACCTGAAATTTTCAAATTACGTTTACACTGTGTTATTAAGTTACCCAATCTTTCTTTAATTATATTGCAATGTTAAAATAGTCTTGACTGAGTACAAGTTTATTCTAATTTTATATTTGAATTCAGGTTGGACAGCAACAACGAAGCTACTATTTCTATCTTTGAACGAGATTTAAGCCAAACCGTTTAAGTAATATCACAAACCTTGAGAAGGGAAACGATTATCTTCAATTGAATTGAACGAGTCAATAATCGACTTCTTAGCTTGATCCCGCAGCGTGCCGTACTTTTCTTTACTCGATCCGGGTTCCTCTTCAGTCGTTTCATTAGGATCCTGTTTCGTTCCTTTGTCATTTTTAGCAGCACTAGCCTGTAATATATTGGTTTTTCCTTTTTGATCCTTTGCTTGTTCCTTTTCATTGGTCTTACTTTTGGAAGCTGTCTTAGGTCGGCTTGTGACTGTAGTCTTGACCAACGATTCCTCTACTTTAGTTTCTTTGGTGTTGGTAACAGGAACTGATTTTGGTTTATTTGCTACAGCTTTCGAATTATCTAGGCTCGAATCGCTGTCGCTTGATATTATAATGATTGAATCCGTGTCACCAGACGATGCTGAAACAATGTTTTATGCATAAGTATTAGCTTCTACTCGCGGCTTTGCCCACGGGGCACCTCGATAACCTATCCTTGGAATATTAATGTCCTGTAGTAACTAAGACGAAGAAGAAAGATCTTGGTTCTGAGCCGACTGTCTGAGCTGCATTTTAGGGAAATTTCTAAAACGAGCTACATACATCTAACCTGTACGCATAATATGTATAAGTGAATTATTTGGTTATTTTGTTAAGTTTTTTAAGTTTTGCTGACCAAATACTAATGCTTACGTGGTGAATCCACTTTCTCCTGTCCGATCTCGTAATCCACGTCAGTATTCGCCAGCTTCGGGTCTACATACTGGAACACCACTGCTCCCGGCACGTACGATAGCTTAGCCTTAGTTTTATCTGCAACAGACATTCATTTTACGCTATTGTTATTTCTAACCTCCGACGCGAGCAATGGCTTACTTATTAGATTATCTGTGTGTCAGTCATGGTTATGGTGGTCTATCTGTACCTGCGGCATGTTGATAAAAATAGTAGTTGTGATGAATCTTATCTATGTCATCGTCATCAACCTATAATAGCCCACAGCTGAACATAGGCCTCCCCTAATGAGCGCCGTAGTGCCCTGTCTTCAGCTTGCCGCATCCGGCATCTGCCTGCAGTCTTTCGCAAGTCGTCATCACACATGGCCGGAGGGCGTCCTACACTATGTTTGCCGAGTGTAGAACGTTCTTCCCTGCCAAACATCCGTTATTTGAGTTAGTTTACCAGGTTTCTCTCCCCCCGTGAGCTGGCTCAGTGCGGCCCTGTCGTACGCGTTGTCGTTCTTGTAGGTCGTGTGGTAGACCCTCTTGGATTCCTGTATCTCGTGCGCCGCTGCGTGCGTCTCCTTCTTGTAGAACTCATCCATTGTTTTCTTGTGGTACAGTTTCTGGAATCAATATTTTACTTTGGCATTTTAATCTGCTACTCTCATTTGACGACCCCTGGTGGTGCGGTGGGCAAAGGTCCGCTTGCAACGAAGAAGATTGCGGGTTCGATTCCCGCCTCGGGACAAATGTGTGAACGATCTACAGATATTTGTTTCGGGTGTTCTGGTCGTTTTCTATGTATAATAAAAATATATAAAAACGTAATGTATGTATTATGTTTATCAGTTATCTAATACCCATAACACAAGCTCTGCTTAGCTTGGGGCTAGATAATGCTGTGTGAATTGTCGAGCATTATTTATTTATAATATTCTAAGAGAGACAGTTTGTAAGTGAAGAATTTGTTACCCCCCAGCATCTTCAAAAAAGATCAAGATGAAAGGCGTCCCTACATGTAGAACATAGTCCGATAAAATAATTTGCTACTTTTTACCGAATGCAGTCGCAGGCAGAAGTTAGTTCTTAATTTTTTTTTGCATTAGCATTTCAACTTCTCATTTACCATAGGGGTCTCTTCCTCTAGTTCGAATGACGATAGCTCGATGTTCATTACCTCGATGTCTCTACCTCGACGGTACGTTACGTCGATGGGTCGTTACCTCGAAAGATCAGTACCTCGAAGGGTTTCTACCTCGACGAAACGTACCATCGAGGTAATAAACATCGACAACAAACGTGCAAAATCACTCCCTATCTTCAAAAAACTGTTACATCAGCATTATATTATGGTATCTAGTGTTTTGTTTTCTTTTTTATCTATATATTTACTAAAGTACCACCGTCTATTTTGTTTCTTCATGTCCAGTCCATCTAAAGGTTACCTGGAAGAGATCGCTCTCAGCGATAAGGCCGCCCTTTATACTTCCTTTATTATATTGTTTACTCCTGTATTGTTTTCTGTTTTGTGTGGTATAGTAAAGTATTTTCTATCTATCTATCGAGCTATCGTCATTCGAACTAGAGTACGAGACCCTTACCATAGGATCTATTGCCGGCTCGCCCCTGGCAACCCTGGCCTCCTTCTCCGCCTCGTCCCTGTCCAGTTCAGCGAATATCTCCAGGTCATCCGCGCTGGGCTTCAGCTCCTCGTCGTCGCCGTCCTCGTTGGCGTTGCGCATGAAGTTGATTAGTGCTACGCCGTCGCCTTGAGCGTTATCTGTCAAAATATTGCCATTAAGAGCTCGTTCCCACTTGTCCTCTGTGGGGTCCGGGTTTTAATCGGATGATTCATTATATATGAAGCTTGTCGGCGCCGACACATAGTCGGTTTCCAACAAGTGTGAATAGCTTCATATAAAATGTTCTGCCACTTAATCATCCGATTAGAATCCGTGCCCGACCGACGACAAGTGGGAACAAGCACTTACTCTTACAGTTGTCGTTTGTTTTTTTTCTGTTGACATAACTGAAAAAGCATTGTTTAGCTGTTGTTTTAAGTTTATAGAGGTTTGTAAATAGAGGACAATTTCATTATATTTATGAGCAGTAATGCAATCCAAACTAAATTAGATATCTGTTCAGTTAATATATCTCTTACCATTCTGTTTTTATGAGCAGTAATGCAATCCAAACTAAATTAGATATCTGTTCAGTTAATATATCTCTTACCATTCTGTTTTTCTGGTTCTTCAGGTTTCTCATCAACAGATCCGCTAGGTTTATTCTCTTCCTTTTTAACATCTTCAACCTTTCGTTCTTTCTCTTTAGTTTCATTTTCTTTTGCGTTCCCATCACAAGCTTCTGTGACTGGAAACTCTTTGATTGTCACCCGTTTCATTGGCTTACCATGCTTCTTAGGTTTTACTTTGGCCAGTTTCCTATCATGGTCAATTATTAGATGACCCTCTTCTGAAATGCCTGTAAGCTCTTCGACTAAAGATTTCTGGACTTTCTCCTCAGTGTGAGACTCTTTTATTTTCTTCTCGAATGAGTCTATGATTTCTATGAAAGGTTTTTTCTCGGCAGTGTTTGATGTATTTGCTTTCTCTTCTTCTACTTCGGTGATTTGGCACTCTCCTCTCTTTGATCTGGATTCTATAATAATTATGTTTTTAATAATGGGTAAGTACCTATCTATATTAATTGAAGTTTAATCAAATACAACGTGTATTCGTTATGACCTTAATGTGAGGCAAAGCTCTCCTCTGGAAGTCTGTGAAGAATTGTTTACTTATAAATTATTCGATTATTACATAAATAAAACACAATAATTATACCTGTGACGTCTGCACATGACATGTAATGGAGACAACATACAGATTGAGTAAGTATGCAGAAACAGAACAAAAATGTTGATTAATGTAAAAGCGTAGATTTGAGAAACATTTTTGATTAAAGTGAACAAAACATCAAAGCGATCACTTTATTTCCTAGTTTTTATTATGTAATTTGAAATTTGTGACGAGTGTAGAGTCCTGTAATGTCTAAAGGAAATAAAGCATTTTTATGTTATAGTTGAGCTCACCTTCCAAGATCTTGGTGACGCCTTTCCTCTGCTGCCGCAGGGGAGCTGAGCTCAGCAGGTCGCTGAGAGCATTCACGTCACTCAACATGTTCCTGAGAATGACGAGACAAAATTAAATATCTATCTATGTAATGTATTGTATTATATATATCAGTCATCTAGTATCTAGTACCCATAAACACGAGCTCTATTTAGCTTGGGGCTAGATGATGCTGTAGGGATTGTCCAGCATTTTTAGTATTATTATATTATGCTATTATTATAGGAGTTGAGTCTCAACCAAGGCTACTCAGAAAGGAGAAGTGTACGACGGCTGATAGAGGAGTGTAAGAGAAACATACGTGATGTGCCGACCCCACCTGGGTCAGAATTCTATTACAACGTAGAAGATATTAAACACCGCTAAAATATTAAATACTATTCTCAATAAGGTCCAGTTTCTCCCGCCATTTCTATTCTACTGTACAACTGACCCTGGATTATCCTCCTTCGTCTTAAGATCCCCTCGGTACCCGTACCAAAGGTCCTCAGACAGCGGCGGCGCGGGCTCCGTCGTCACCTCTTGCACCAGGCGCTTGCCGCGCTCAGCGTCGGACCATTCGATCTTCGTTGTTGTAGGTTCTTCTGCATAAGACCATTATGAATCATTATATACAACATCATCATCATAAGCCTATAGTAGTCCACTGCTGGACATAGGCCTCCCCTAATGAGCGCCATAGCGCCCTGTCTTCAGCTTGACGCATCCAGCATCTACGTGCAGCCTTTCGCAGGTCATCATCCCACCTGGTCGGAGGGCGTCCTACACTACGTTTACCGAGTCGTGGTCTCCACTCAAGAACACGTTTGCCCCAGCGGCCGTCGGTTCTTCGCGAGATATAGCCGGCCCACTGCCACTTCAGATTGCTAATTCTTAGAGCTATGTCGATAGCTTTGGTTCTCTGTCGGTTGTGTTAGTGTTTACTCTATATTCACCTTCCTTCTCCTTGTCGCTGTCACTGTCACTCCCACTGGTGGTGTCCTCCTCCGACCCTGTGAGCATATCCTCCGCCACGCCGTCCCTGGTGACCACCGTCTTGCCGTACTTCAGGTCGAAGCTGGAAGGTTCCTCGGGTTCAGGAAGCTTCTCTGCTGGCTTCTCTTCGGGCTTGTCGTCTTCCTGTTTACAAGTTTTCGGTCGTATTTATGTTTAAGTAAATGCCACCTTTATGTTCTTAACCTGTTAGGCGTTTACTGAACGGCGCTGCACAAGCGCGCGACTTTGAAACGCAACTACTACCCCCATCCATACATCTCCGAACGCGCGCACTCCAAGGGCGCTGCCGAATCGCGTAACTATAAAACCAGCCTAAATAATGATTTTTATGTTTTTATTTCTTAGTTTTTGCCAAGGGGGTTTTTATTTTGCAATTCTTCAAAGATTCAAATTCAAAAAGATTCAAATATATTTATTGCGTAAAACATGGTATAAAGGTTGTTTAGTTCTAATATTATTATTTATCTAACATTTAAAAATTCATTGAGGTCATAAAAATTCCAAGGGGATTTAATACAAGAAGATTTAGTTAAAGATTGAATTTGAATTATACATACCATTTTAAAGTATTTTCATTAATTAAAAATAAACATAAATAATAACAAAAATACAAAGAACATCTACTGAGGTTACTAATGCAGAGATGAAAGAGAGAAACGGTTTTTGATGAACACCGTTCTAAACAGGAGAGGGACAATGATAGCACCTTTTTCGTCATTATGTACCGATTTCTATGAATTTTTTACAGTTGCATAGAGTATGATCCCGAGATGGTCGCTTATGGATTCCCAAGGGATTAGTATCCCGCAAAACTTGGGAAATCTATGTCGGTTTTTTAGTTTTTTCAAAACAATCCAATTATTATTTAAATAAGTACCTTTGGAGGAAGTCCCTGTTTCTCTCTCTCCTCTTTCTCCTTCTGTTCCCGGATGGCGAGCTTCTCGTCTCTCATACGGATCAGGTAGCGAACGCTCTTCATAGTCTTCTCTTGGTCTCTTTCTATCCACCTGAAAGGCGTATTTGTATCTTGAGAGAGAACAAGCATGTGACTCATCCCGTCCTAACTAAAGGTTAGAATACTCGCTAGGAGCTCTCTATCTTTGCTCGTGTCGGTGCACGGTCGGTGGGACTGTTAGCAAAAAGCTTTTTTATTCGATACCTATAGAATTTCGGCAATAAAGATAATTACGGCAATCCCCCAAATAAATATATAAAAACCTTTAACAGAGGCCTGGATCCGGAAGCGGGCGTCTTTTAAGTGTGATGTGAAACTGAATACATTGAGCTAAGGCACTACAACCGTCCAGCAGTGGACTAACACCTAATGATAGCTATCTCCTTGTAAAGAGGTATACCGTTTCCTCTCTGTGATCTAGATCCAGAAGTGGACGTCTTTTAGGTGTGGTTTGAAAACGAAGAGATTAAGCTAAGGCACTGACTAGTGCAGATATAACCGTCCAGCAGTGAACTAACACCTAATAATAGCTATCTCCTTGTAAAGAGGTATACCGTTTCCTCTCCGCGATCTCCTCCTGCACGCCGCCGCGCTGCCAGGCCTCCGCGCAGGCGCGGTCCCGGTCGAACACGGGCCGGTTGTCCAGGTTCAGCAGCTCCAGGAGGCGGAGGGTCAACGTCTTACGGTACGCGGGGATGGACCGGACCACGGGGTTGCCGGTTAGAACTAGCACTGCGGGAAAAACACAATGTATAGGTACCTAATACTAACTACTTTAAATGTTAAGCAATGATAATAATAAAGGGTGTCTCAGAATGTTTTTTGTTTTTTATCTGAGTTTTACGCGCCAACCTCAAACAGCAGGGGGTGAGGAGTGGTATCAATCGCTTGGCGGAGTATTAGGCCACCTTGCGCACCACCGTTTCCACGGAAGACCGGCGCTATAGTATGATCTGCACATGTTGAGTGGAGACCGCTTTTGTCGGTTTCTTTGTTAATTTATACGAGTATGTATAGTACTATTCGTCTCTGTTCTGGCAAAATAAAAATCTTTTAACTTTTTAGTATACCTAGTAGACGCGGTGAAGTCCTGTTGCGGATGATGACGATGATGCCGGTGTAAGGTAAGTACTTACCTTTCAGAAGGTTCATATCCGCCAGCACATCGACGACCAGCGGGTCCTCGATGCGGTTGTACGACAGGTCCAGCACCGACAGGTTCCTGCAGCTCGCCAGGTGTGCCAGGTCCTCTGATACAATATTACATTAATAGAAGTAGGAATATCGCAAACAGATAATGTTTGCGCCCCGAATAAATTTATTTATTTTAATTTATATCTCAAAACACATCATCATTAGCCTATGTTAGTCAACTGCTGGACATAGGCAGCCCCTAATGAAACGTAACCTATGTGCACACAACAAATAATAAATACATTATTGTTACTAGAAGACTGGTTGGCATGCTAGGGCAACTTGAACAAGTCGCGAAATGAGCACTATAGTGCATGCCGATTTTCGAGGAATGTGCAGATAGAAAATAGATAAAACGTTGCCTGGCGGCGCAAAGCAAGCGGATTGGTGGTCCAGCGGGGAGGTGCTAAAATAAAACACAGAATAGAAGCTACTACACTACCCTTGCTCTGCCGTGGAATTACGCAAAAACTACTCATCGTATAAATGACATTTGAAAGGCATTTAAATGGCCTTGAAAACCATAGGCCTTCGCCATACAATTGTAAATACCGTAGGCCATTCAAAGGGCTTTCAAATGTCAATATTGGATGGTCAGCAGCTCAGCTGGTTCCTTTAGTCAGCTCGTACGACGGCCGTGCCAAGACGTTGACGGCAAGTTTAACACTAAGTAACTATAGCAGTAACTGAGTTACAGTAAGTAATATCTCACCGACAGTGGTGAGCATGTTATGTGCGATGCTGAGCGTGTGCAGGTCCGGCACCGCCTCCAGGTTCTCGATCCTGCCCACAAAGTTGTGGTCCAAGTTCAACGTGTCCAGCTTTGCACAACCTGCCAATAATATACACGCTATATTACCGACTTGGCTTGGCTACGTATAGATTATGCGTGTGGGTTAGGGCACGGTATGATTTTTTTTAATTGTGACGCGGAATCGGCATCTTTTTATCAAAACTTTTATCAAGAATTAAAAACTGTTATATTGTACAGTTATGTATCAAAACAAACAATAAATGGTCACTTAGAAAAAGTCAAATTCCTAAAATGAAACACTGACATGGAAATAAATTAGGTAATAGGTATTTTTGATTTCTGTAAGTAAAGAAGCGACGAAGAAACCTTTAGCCTGTAGTTGTTTAATTAAGTATTTTTTATGTTATTTTAGTTTATGCTAGTTTTAAGGTTAATATACACCGTAGAATAAGTTAAATAAGATCTATTACTTTTCTAAGATCTGAAATAAATGATTTATTATCATTATTAAAGGGACAAACGCTTACCTTCAAGGTTCTCTATCTTCTTCACGATATTATAATGCAGATAGAGACACTTCAGCTCGGCCAGCATTTCCAGCCCCTCGATCTTCTGGATGCCGTTGTTCTCTAGGAATATGCACTTCAGCCCCGTGTACTCCTCCAGGTTTTCTATCTTCGAGAAACCCTGGGAACATTAATCTATCAACCTCTGAACCGTAATAGGTCGCATCTTCGAATGTATTTGATATCACAACACTACTATGTTGTGATATCAAATTGTATTATTTTAGTATATTGTATTGTATTGTATCGTATTAATTAAAACAAAATCTATTCTGTCTGTTCCTATGATCCTATGCTTAGATCTTTAATACTATGGAACGGATATTAATGCTGTTTTTTTCAATAGATAGAGTGATTCAAGAGGAAGGTTTATAACCATTTGACACATAGATGTCCACGCGGGCGAAACCGCGGGGCGCTGCTTTATTGGTATATGCACGACTATGAAGTTCCCTAATTGTTGACTGGTGTGTGAATGAAGACTCAATTACATATAGGTAATATAGTTAGTATTTCATAGACACAGTTACTTTGACAGAAAGATTATGTGAATCTGTCTAGGTACTCGAAAAATGTGGGGACTTACGAAAGTTTTGATTTTTATCGAGCCGATATATGTAGTGCCTATGTAAGATTACCTATATTCTATTAAATAGTTTTAATAGAATATAGGTTTAGTTAGAAAGTAGTAGGTATAGTATACCTAGGTAAATTATACTTTACCACAGTTATTTAATCTGTCTTACTTTATATCACGGAAAAACGCGTGCGATGCCGAGGGCAGAAGCAAGTCCGAAATGGTTGATGTTGGAAATGGCAAACCTATACCTCACAATCCGATTCGTTCCCAGCCTAGTTTTAACGTGAAGAAGAAACATCCATCCATCCAAACTTAACAAGTATTATTGGTGTAATTTCCATAATGCGCAAGAAAACAGCTATTTCTTTACTATTTTTAGGTGCATAAGTGGAGTTAGAAAAGCACGCTAGGTGTAGCTTACACAACACGCATTGTGCTTGAGCACGGTAACACGCGCCCGGCAAGTGCGTTTGTTAATTTCGTCACCCTGACCACAGAGCAGAGTGGCGCAGTGGAAGCGTGCTGGGCCCATAACCCAGAGGTCCGTGGATCGAAACCACGCTCTGCTAAGAATTGTTTTGCTTTTTATTTTTACTTTTTTATTGTTTCAATCATTTTGGTCAATGTATATATAGTAGGATTTTTATCACATTTTAGTGGAAACTGATGATTCCATTAACAAAGAGCTTACTTTTTAAATTTACAAAATTGCGCACTACTTTTTGTTTTACCTTGAAATGCAAGTAGAGAATATCGTTCAAATACGGAGTGCAGTACAGTTTATGCTGCCTGCAATGATTCTTGATGAATTCCTTAGTCATTCGGGGAACTTTGTTCATCTCTGACATCTCTTTCTCCATTTTTATTTGGAATTCTTGCTGCCTCTCTCTCTCCTTTGCATCTTCAGCGGCTTTTTTATTTGCCATTTCTATTTTTAGCTTTTCTTCTGCGCTTTTAGCTGTAAAGGATAGTTTATTAAAATATTTTTATTAATAGGTAGACAAAATTTACTAAAGTAGGCTGCGATCACCAATTGGTGAGCAGCAAGTTGGTAACTATTTTGATTTGAAAGTTTTGTTTAGATTTTCGTTACTTTTACCTATAGAAAATCGCGTGTAAGCCTGCATGTTACCGGCTTTCAAGCAATTCAAACAAAGACTAAAATCATATAATCTACCAGAGCAATTTTCGATTTTCCTTTACCTAGATAGGATTCACATAAAATTGCCATTTCACTGCCCGGTTACCACATTTAATAAAAATAGTTCAAAGATGAACGGTTTCTATTTATAGAAGACCTTATTTCTTACAGCGAAGCGTAAATTACTGTGTAAGTACCTACTTACTACCTGTTTTATCAATTTGTTCAAGCTCAGATCCAGAGTTGGCCCCTGCATGGTCGCCCTGTGCTTTATCATCAATTTCTTCAATCTGTCCGACTTTTTCGGCAAGTGATTTATTTTTCTTTTCTTCTCGACGTAATAGACTATTGGCAAGCCTTAAAACTTCTTTGTTACCCTTCATGTTGTCCTTTATCCCGCAGAGAAGTTCGTCAATTCGTTTGTTACGAGCATCTTGCTGCTCTTGGTATTCGGCAATCTTATTTTTTCTCGTCTGGACTACATCGAGATCGATGTCCCATAATTCCTTACGGGTATTTTCATCTTTTTTAATTTCCTTTTCAACCTTTTTTTCTTCAGCTGGTTCATCCAAACTTTTTCCAAATATTTTATTTGACTCATTCACTGGGTGTAGAATTGAATTTGATTTTTGCAGTATTTCGTCAACTTCTGTCATGAAGGTTTTGCATTCTGCATTAGTTTTTTCATATCTAGTTTGGCTTTCATTTATTCGTGTCTCGTGGCACAATATCTCTGTGTTTAATTTCCCAATTGCAGAACGGATATCATCTATCTGGGCATCAGACACCGAACAGTGACTGGTTTCGTTTGAAACCTCTTCAGTTCCTATTACTTCAGTAACCGTTGGGGTATTACCCATCACTCTTTCACGCAGTATGTCACCTTCTTCCTGAATCTTTTGGTAAACTATATTTGACTGTCTAGAGGTTTCTAACGCATTATTAACGTCGTTAAGAAGTTCATTCATGCTGTTGAGTTTGTTGGTGATATCTTCTTGAATTAGTGTACTTAGATTTTCAGCTCCTTCCACAATATTCTTTGCAAGGCCTTTCATTTCCATATATTCCATTCCAAAATTCTCACGATTGCTATCTTCTCCATCGTGTTCAAATATATTTTCTAGCGCATTTTGAAGAGTTTGCTCCATTTTCTCATCAAATCGTTGATTGGGTCTTTCTGGTTCTTCGGAACTAACGATGTTATTATCTTCTACTTCCATTGCAGCAGTATTTATGTCGATAGATGGTTGTTCTTTTGGTCCATCCGTTGAAGGAACATTATTTAATACGCTAGTTATTTCTTGGAGAACTTTTTCGGTGTCTTTTAATTTTGCTTCAAAAGATCTGGGAAATAATACTTCTTCCACGTCTACTTTAACAGATTGCTCATCATTTTGGTCTTGGGCTTTACTTTTACTCTGCCCACTTAAATCCATAACAATGGGGTTGTCTTTCAAAGGAATATTCATTGCTTTATTGATAGAGTATGATTCTCTAACTTCTTCAAATACGGTTTTACGACATTGTCCTTTATGAACATGTACTGAGGCTTCTTGCAACACAGGATCTTTAAATATTATACTATCACAGAATTCCTTTGTGTCTATTGATGACTGAGGTCCATCGAACCTATCAGCCAGTTTCAAAAGCATTTCTTTGGTCTCCTGATATCTGGTCTCGTACGATTTATGGGTATATTTGCGTACTTCATTCTCTATAGCATCGTATTCTTTTGTATCTTCGTCAGATTCTTCAGATTCTTTTTCAACTGCTTCTGGCTCTTGTGGTTTGGGGATTTTGATTTTAAAATCACTGAGTGATGTTGCCAACGATTGCATATGCTTATAATTTATGTCATTCACCTGCTTTCTGTCCCCGGCAGCGGATTCTATTTCCCTGACCATAGAATCATAACCTGCCAATTGTATGTCCTCCATTGGTATAGCCACTTCTTTTTGTTTATCAACGTTAGTGACAATGTGAATCTGTCGCGCCTTTTCAGCTATGGCAGGGCTATTCTTTACTAGGTCCTTTACTTCTTCGGGAGATAACGGGTGATCTTGATCCGCTACTTTCGTGAACGGCTGTCCGGTCATCACCTCGTATTCTGTTTTAATTGCCCCTGGGCCCTGTGCTGTAATATATGCCCTGTCCTCTTTCAAAGGCCTGAGCTCATTTTCAATCGCTTTATCAATTACTTCTTTTGAGAACTTTGAATCAGCAAAAAATATTCGCATTTCCGCTCGTTTCTTTTCTAAATATTCGTCGCTCATTTTATCTTCAGGGCCTTCCATTTATTTATTTTTAAAGAAAACCAAACCTTGATATTCTTGCAATGACAAATGTCTTGAATGGATTTGTTTATTCCCATAGCAACCTTGTCACGACTACTTATTGATTTTTGTTTGAAATATGAATAGAGTTATGAAGGTTTTTGGTGAAAAGTTTAGTTTGAATATAACTTGAATTTATGATTCTAAAGGGGGTGGACCAAAATCCATTAAAATACTGCCCCTAAGTTAGTACCTACATACTATAAAGATATTCTGTGGCTTTGCGGAGATTCGTATACCTCCTTACCTACATACTAGCTAGTCTGGAGCGGACAAAATAATAAATTATTGTGTGCTGCTTAGATTGGCCAAGCTAAGTGCTGCGTGCGGCCAGCGTTGTCGGGTGTTTGTCGAGATGAATGCACTAGCGAGGTAAAGCTCTCATCTCCATTTCGATTTTTCAAATATGATAAATTAATCACCCTCTCTATTGTACCTAGTTGTGCGGAGACGAGATGTGTGAATAACGACGTTCTAGGTAGGTACCTACTGATTGTTTAAAACACATAATCTCTTCTCCGCTCAATTCAGTTCAGCTTCGGAGTCTGGCTCTCACTCAGAAGAAAGAAGTGATTTTATAGCTCTAAATCGAATCGTATCGATCGTTGTGCGATCGCAGCAAAAACCGCGCTCGTACGTAGTTACTACGTACCGTACTTGTACATAGTTCGCGGCTTTGCGTGCGAGTTTGTTGAGGCTTATAAGGAAGGTAGAATCAAATGAAACCTTTATAATACTATGCAGCTTATGTCACTGTCACTGAAAATGTCAGCTGTTAGGACCATGTCCTTTTTTATTTTTTGATTATCGTTGATTCGTTCGTGTTGTTTTCGAATCGATGATTTATTTTAAAAATACCTTAAAATTTGATATACCTATAACTTGGAATATCTCATAACGCTTCCCATTAATTCTAGTTACTTTCAAAAAATATTTCTATCTAACACGAATGAAATATAAAAAGCACAAATGCCTGAGAAAACCATCAAAATGACGGATGAGAGGAACTTTCGGTCGTCGTACTATGAGAAAGTCGGCTGCCGCGGTGTGGAGGAGAAGAAATCTCTAGAGATACTGATGAAGGAGAAGCCCTGGGATAAGGTGAAGCTGAAACAGTTCTGTTTGCGGTTCACAGTGCCCGCTGCCTACAGGAATCTGGTGTGGAAAGTGCTGCTAGGTAACATTTTATGTGAAGCACCAAGCGAAAGATCTTCGTAATACATCATCACTCACTAATAAGTAAGATTGTAGCCCAACAGAGGTTTGATTTCAAATCAACAATCAATTATGTTTATTTCCTTCAGCTTACAAAATCTAAGCTCATAGAAAAGTCAAATTATCATTTTCAAAATTATAGATAAATATGCATCCCCCTAAGAAAGGAGGGTTTTCCTCCCATAATCGCTTGTCTGGGAGATTGGTCATAGCGAGGAAGGTGTCCCTTCCTGCTCCCTCAATCCATTGACCCCAACAACACCATGGTGCATTCATACATAGAGCTCTAAATCCCTATCTATACCAAAATACTTTCCAGATGTTCTGCCCGTGTACCCAGACTCCCACCAGTTTGTGAGTGAACAGCGTTCAGAACAATTCCGGGACCTGTTGTATGCAGTGGAAATGCTGGAGATGGTGGATATGAGTGCGCCACGGAGTCAGATCCTGCTCCAGATGTGGTTATTGGAAAATGAGGAGACGCAACCTCCTAATTTTCCGGAGACCAACTTCTGTGTAAGAGATTTTATTTTTATTCTTATTAATTTATTAAGTTTACATCATTGTAGTAATTCATGGCAAAGGCCCTTCATAAATCACAATCATCTGTACAGTGTATCATCAGCCAGGCTTGGTTCCAATTTGTAACTGCATTAATTTAAGTAATAACATTCATTGCTGGAAACAGGCCTCAGCTGAAAATCACCTTACTAGATCTTAAAATGAGGGTTTGCTAATAAAATATAATAATTTATTCAAAAAATAAATAATATCAAAATATATAATACTTACTTAGGTAGGTAATTATAAATATTTATTATAATAATAATTCATGGAAATATATTATATATAATTGTTTAATTAATAAAACATGAATTAAATGGACACATTTATAAAAAAGTAAAAACAGCCAAAAATATTCTCTATCGTGAAAAATTACATCTCCTTAACAAAAGCACATCTATCCATCGACACCCTTTCTATCCAACAACACCGATGAATATGTCCGGCCAAACGGGCATAGAGATGTTTCCTTGGCGATGGTTCGCAGCAGAAAAGAGGTCTGCCTTGGTTGAGCGTGCCGTCTATACACGAAGGTTTAATATCCTTTAATATATATAACAAATTTTTTAAGAATAATTACTAAAACACTTCCACTAAATCTTGCTATAGTTTCTATGTTGCTACAAAGTCTTTCAGTTGTTTGTGTGCCTTGTGTGCTACAAGGCACACGGACTGAGAGACTGACTGCCAATGCCTCCAATGAGAGGCAAATATTAATAGTGACTATAATTTATATGATAACATTATGCATGTTAAATATCATACTATCCATTTATAGTTCCCCATCTTGTAGTTACCAATCAGCATGATTTTGATTTCATACTGACATTAGGCAAACAGGACTACATATGTAGTGTATTTTGTTTTAATTTCGTTTATTTTTTTATAAATATTTTTATAATATTTTTTAGGTGATCAAACTGCATTTGTATTAATAATTTTTCTAATGAGTAAGTACTAGCTCAGTTTCATATACAAGCGACAAGTGGAAACTGTAATTAGCTTTACTTGCTCCAAGTCTGTTCGATTTTTACCTAAAGTACCACCGTCTATTTTGTTCCTTCATGTCATCCTAAGGTTGCCTGGAAGAGATCGCTCTCAGCGATAAGGCCGCTCTTTATACTTCCTTAATTCTATTGTTTATTCCTGTATTGTTTTCTGTTAAGTGTGGTATAATAAAGTGTTTTCTATCTTATTTACCTAAGTACATTTATAATGTATATGCTTTTAGTTTCCGAAATAAATAAAAAATTAAATAAAAATAATTCCAGTCAGCAGACACGTTCCTGCCTATAACCTTGGTCCTCCTGGAGCTGTACTCGGACGAGGTGGACGTGTACTGGTTCGCCAAGAGTCTCACGGACCTCGTCAGGCAAATGCAGAAGGAGATCGCCAAACTTAAAGAGGTCTTCCTCACTATGCTGGAGAAGGAGGATGGAGAGCTTTATAAGTAAGACTAGTTTATATACAGGCTGGTTCCTTATCTAGTAGTCCGAGACTTGTTCATATACAGGGTGGTATCTCAGTAGTCCGATAGATGTTTATGATCAATTAAAGGAACTGATTAGATCTATTTAAAATATTTTATTTTTGCTTAAAATGATGATTTCTAACTTTTTTATGATTACATATTCAATTACAATCAATATAAGGATATTCAATAAGTTTCAGCCCATTTTTGGCTGAAACCAGAACTGCGACTGAACCTGGCTGAAATCTACCCTTCAGTCAGACACTAGTCCATGGTCACACGAGCGAAGCATGAGCAGAACTGATATTAAACTATGGCTGGTTTTTTCCATCTAAATAATGTTTGGCCTTTCTTTACTTTCAGTCATCTTCTGGAAACCAACTCATTAGAAGTGCTACCCCTCACGAAATGGTTCAACAGCTGCTTTGCTGGGGTCCTAGATGAGAACTCTCTCGCCAAGTAAGCAAACTAATTCTTATTAGTTAGGTATGTTAAATAATTACGCCACCGTCAGCTTTAATACGTACCGATCCTATCCATCCAAAGGTTGCCTGGAAGAGATCGCTTTTAGCGATAAGGCCGCCGATTGTGCCACTAGATTTAGTTAGTATTAAGATCCTATTTTTATTATTTTCTTTATATTTGATGGTGCAATAAAGATTTATTGTATTGTATTGTATTGTATTGTACATACAGTACAACAACTAAAGTACAACCTATTATTTATGAAATAGTGGACATCAGAAATAGCGTTGTCCTGACGACATTGTTGAAGTCCAAGAGAAACTAAGCACCTACCTAACTATTAATATAATTTTAAAGTGTACACACACTATTTTCCCAAGGCGGGAATCTAACCCGCAACCTTCTGCGTCACAGGCGGACCTTCGCCTACCGCGCCACAGAGGACGTCAACGTCGTATAATGAGTTATAAATTCGTTGTAGATATTGTCAGAGATGATTTTTCCTTTTTACAGAATCTGGGACAAAGTTTGCAGCGGAGCGCCAAAAATCCTCGCTTTTGCAGCTGTTATGCTAGTGGTAACTTTGCGCAGGAACATATTGAGAGCTCGGAATTCGGAAGAGGTGCTGAAATGCGTTTCTGAGGTAGAATTTTTTTAAGCGTGAATATCGACAAAATGGTATAAATATAATGAAAGAAAATACTATTTCCATGTTCGTGATTGTTGCGTTTGGACGAACGAAATCAAACTTGCCGCACGTTGTTTGGGCAGAACGCCCCACAACTCAAAAGCAATAAAAAAAATAACAATGCTGCCAGTGTAATACCGAAGCTACCAAAATAGGAATGTGCTTCATGGTGTTGACTATATATAGCCCTCTACAGCAAAATTGTATTTATAGTTATGATGACTCATATCTTATTTTTAACTGTATGATGAATTTCTATAAATCTCTCGTTCCCTGAAAAATAATCAGACAATTTACAGCATCATCAAATATGTAACTGCTCAATTATCCTGTCGTCCTATTAGAAGGGTAGTGTCCTTAACGTAACGATGTCTTTATGAATTTAATAGTTTTCTAATGATTTTTTAGGTTTCGGAGCAATGTGAAGAACTAATCGCGAACAAAGCTATTGATTTATGGCAGTACTACGGCGCCCAGCCCCAGAGCGACCAAATCAAGAAATGATGTATGACCTTCTAATGGGTTGAGCTCATTAGAAGGAAAACTTGAAAAAGAAATGTGATGTGGGACATGGAACTGATTGATACCGAAACTAGTGACATAGAAATATAAGTGCTATAGTGCAGTTTTTCATAATATGAAAACTCAGTGCTTTGAAAATCGAGTTGAGCAATTTTATTTTTATACCATGTATTGTTGCTGCTTCTATGCACTGTTTTGTTGATTTTCGCGGCGGGATATAACTTGTATGTAAGTAAATAAAGATTGCTAGAATGAGTTGAGAAAGAACGGATTTTGCTATCTTATTTCACCTGAGTTAGAACTCTAAAACTAAAAACTTTATTCAATCAGACGAGTGAAGACAATGCTAAAACTCATACTGAATAGGATGGAATCCATAACTGAGTAGGTATTTGATATGCTATTCTAGGGCCGTCTCTACGAGTGAGAGAAATGCGGTGATATTATCGTCGTACCACGTATTATATATTATATGCCGTGCCACTATACAATCTCTTAGCATGTGTCTACACAAGGCGGCGGTGATATCGCGGCGATGATGCGACGACGAGTGGGAAACGTCATCGCGGCGAGCCTGTCACTACACTACTAGCGGGGCGGTACGCACGCCGCGCGCTCGCCACGGAACGACTCGCAGCGAGTTCGCGTCATTTCAGCGTTGCATCTCGACAAACAAGGACGTTACGTATCGACATTAAAAAGTTCATTCAAGTATGAGAGATACCTGCCCTTTACGAGGTTCAAAAACGTTTCGTTACGAGTCGTTGCGGACACGCATCGATTCCGTTACGAGTCGCGACGATACGCTGACGGAATAATCGCTCGTTCATGGTGATTACCCGAGGATAAAAGCGCCGACTCGTCGCGGTTCTCCTCCTAATTGAAGAAAGAAATGATTATTCAAATTCAAATTATTTATTTAGATAAGACCATAACATTACCGATAGCGCCAATTCAATATGCCTAGTACATTAAATTATTTTGCCATGTTAAAAACTACAAGAAATAATGAAATAACTATGTAGGTACCTAGGTATAGGTACATAAAATGATAGCTCGCTATGTAGTTATATGGCTGCGAACATAGGGAGCTAGGAGATGGGGAGATCTTTTCCAACAACTTTTTAAATAACGTAAGACTAATTTAGTCTTACGCTAAGATATAATTCTCTAAGGTCTTACGTTACGAGTAGAAAAGGCTAATGATGCCTCCTCATCCGGCAGCATTGATTGTATGGTAGAAATAAGGTGAGGTGATGTTCATCATGGCATGGCAACACTCATTTGCTCGCCATTTTGCAAGAATGTCAGCCAAATCATCAAGAACGAGATTGTAAAATAGTTTATATGTTATTTTACGGTGAATTGCAGTGATTTTGTGTTGTATTTATAATTTGGAACGCTAACCCAACAACATGGATCGTTTTATAAGCATGTGGAAGGTTCGAGAGTTGGCAGACAAAGTGTAAGTGTGATGAATCTTTTCATAATTTTATGTAAATTGCTACCATCTGTGGCCGTTTAGTCAGTGATTTACTAGCCTTTTTACATACGAAATGATATTCATGTTATATTGTACGCCTATCTGTGTTTTACTTCATGAATTCGTCATCTAAATTCATTTTGTAATATTCTCATTATACCTGTTGTTATATCTAAATGGATCGGTTCATTCATTATATTATCTCGATTAATTACGCTATGTTATACGTGAAACGTACGTATCATGCGTGTTATATTAACACTAAACAATATAAGAAAAGAATGATTACAAATTTGTTAATAACTTGAGCAGTTGTAGTGTTTGTTCAGTAGGTAACTATTCTATCTGTTTACACTATCAAAAATCCAAATAAATCTGAAATCATACAGTCAATGTACATTCAATCATGTTCAGTGAATTACACATATTAATAATACCAGCAAATGTCTGCTACTTCACACTCGTTTTTCAAGTTGCCTATGTTTATCGGGACCCATCTACCTTCCTATCAAATTTCATCGAGAGCTGTTTAGATGTGAACATTTATTACAATATTTAATTTTGACAATGCGCTTATACAGCAGATTACTTTGACATTTTATCTAATTTATTATTCCATTTAACTTATACCATTATTTATTATCTGTTTTATTGTGACAATTTATTATTAATGAATTTATTTTAATTTTTTAAAGAAGGCATGTCTGTCTGCTTTTTTTTTTTGCACAATGTCCTATGGTGTTTCCTCTGTCAAAAGTTAGTGTGTGTTATAATAAAAATGTAATTTGTCTTTTAAAATAGTATTTAAAGACATCAAGTGTAACATTGTGTACCTACGGTGAAATAAATAAACTAAACTAAACTAATTAAATTAGGGACTTTGAGTCTAACAATGATGAAATCAATCCCATAGGATATCTTAGTAACTAGTTAATCAATATTTACAAGTATCTTGCAAGTGGACTCTTACAATGTGACAGCGGCAACAGAAGTTTGTTCTGACAGCACACTCTGAAATGAACCCACATTAAGGGCATTAATATCACATATAGCTATTAACTCTTCTCTTATGGGTTTGGACAGACAGATAGAGCTGCATTCCAATTTTAAAGCTTTTTGCTTAAAAATTCGCTGAGGAATCTAGTTCTTTTTTATTTTATTTAGCCTGTTTAGTCCCACTGCTGATTATTCTTTTAAGAATATAAATGTATTGCACCATCAAATTATTAAAGTAATTACCTAATAAGAAGCAATTTTCATTATAATATATAGTGTGGGGCAATTGGTGGCCCCATCACAAAAAGTGGAGACTTCTTTTTAAAGATACTTTGTGCTTGGTAGGTAGTTGTACTCCTGTTTCCGCACTTAGACTCCAATTGGTCCTTTGTGCGTGGTGATGCTTTGTGCTTACGATAACACTTAAACAATATTTTGTTATGACCTCGGTCTGCAGTGTACTTTAATATGCTGAGGATGATATACAAGGTCCTGAGTACAGATGTTAGATAAATGTAGATTTGTCAGTAAATAGATAACTAGATTACATTCTTACGCGGGCAATGTTACTGATAACCGGGCCTGCAATGGTAAGGTATTTAATCACCTGTTATGTTTCTCTCTGTCTACATATTTATGCAATAAGTTCTTTTTAGGTTAGAAAGCACATTTATTTATTGTTTTATTAATCTTGTTGATGTAATAGATAGGACATGAATTTATTTATATCTGTGCAAAATTTGATTATATTCAGTTGTTTTTGTATGATAAATATGATAATGCAAGAAACTGGGCACCTCACTCACATTTACATAAGAGAAAATAGGTTTTATGATAGTACAAAAGAACCTCAAACAAATGCAAAAACACACTACTCAATCCTATCTCTTTATGGTTAAGATTTAGCTCATGTAAACAATTTTTAAAATACTTGATTTTTGCAAAAAGTTGTTAAGACCTTGGTTTAACCTCTCTCTTAATATTTATTGCATAATTATTTGCCAAAAGTGGGTTTTAAAATTGATGTCTGCCTTGTGAACCTGTTTGATTACTGAGCTATTGACCGAATGAATAGTAATATAAACACTTGTACACCAAGTATTTGAATGAAACTAATATTATAAATGCTGGAAGTCATAGAAAGTTTGGACATCCTCACGCCAAAACTACTAAAAGGATATGGCTGAAATTTCGCATCTAATGTCCTCCACATCCTTTTGCGACCGCCTCTAGATAAAAATCAATTCTTTCGAGGACACCGTACTGTATCGCAACCAGAACTGAAGACTGCGCTGGTACACCAGAACATCACCATACACGCTACCGCGTTACGTGCAAACCTGCACAGGTTACTTCTCCGGTAGACCGTAGCTTGTATGGCTTACATAAGAAATTAATTATAAGCACTCATCCCGTCGACGTCATCCTGTGACCACGACAGAGTGTAAACCTGTCGAAACGTCAGGAAAAATAGGTAAATAAACGCGATAAATACCAATTAGGTAGTGCTTTTATGTGTACAGATCGCGTAAAAATTATTTCGTTTTCAACCACATATCAAGGAGCTAACATTATTGATTGTCAATCAACACACTGCAGTTCCCACATACATACATATTTAGGTGTCTTTTACGTTTAACTACCTAGAACACAGGGGACGTAACTAGCTAACTAACTAGCCATGGAATCATCATAACAGGCGAACAATGAGCCGTACTGGGAATAGGCGAAGATCGGCACAATGACAGAATCGCTTTGCTTTCATTACTATGCGATCAGAACAGAAAATTGCCTTTTTATTTACTTTTAAGGTACAAAATGCTCATGTATCATTAATTCCTTAGTCTAGTGGTTATTTCTTTATTTTTATCAAAACTTAAAGCCTGGAATTTTGCATAATTACTTTGTTCTGTGCAGCGTTCTGTGATTGAAGCTGAACCCACCTGAAAGTTTGGTACTTACATAGTTACACCCCGTATAGTACATAAGTAGGTACCTATGATTCAGTATATTATGACACGCTGTCGCTTATTACAATTGGCGCCGCTCATTGGCTGAACTCTCGCAGAAAAATGACCAGTCAGCGGCGTAAACAATACGCGAGTCATATAGATACTAACGTATTTTTCCTCCATTGTATGACAATAAGCACATGCGTCTTCAGTCATTGCCTAGCCGAAAAGTAAATGTCGACATCCGCTGATTAGGGCGGCAGGATTAAAAACAATAAAACGTGTCTGATTCCAGCACAAATGTGGTGATGAACTACACGGAGGTGGAAGGCAAGGTCCGCGAAGCGACGTCGGACGAGGCGTGGGGCCCCACGGGCCAGCAGATGCAGGAGCTGGCGCTCGCCACCTTCACCTACGAACACTTCCCGGAGGTCATGTCCATGCTGTGGCGCCGCATGCTGCACGACAACCGCGCGCATCCGCGCAGAACATACAAGGTACTCTCTCTGTGGTTCCGCAAAGCGACGTCGGACGAGGCGTGGGGCCCCACCCTATTGGCATTCTAATATAGACTTTATTCACAAATAAATTTATATCAAATAATAATGACCAATTACAACACGTAATTACGATTGAGAGGCAATTAAGCGTAATAAAACTTCCTCTTGAATCACTCTTATATCTATTAAAGGAAACCGCATCAAAATCCGTTGCGCTGTTTTAAAGATCTAAGCATATATATGTTTTATACTATGTCGTGATAATGTGATACGTTGTTCCAGTGTCTCCTCCTGCTGAGCTACCTGGTCCGCAACGGGTCGGAGCGCGTGGTGACGTCGGCGCGGGAACACATCTACGACCTGCGCTCGCTGGAGAACTACACCTTCGTGGACGATTTGGGGAAGGATCAGGTAATGATGAGTCATCATTTTTTTATTTTTCTAAAAATCCCGCCAAGTGCGAATCAGACTCGCGCACGAAGGGTTCCGTACCAGTATCTTTCAAAACGGGAAATAAATGATGTCTGTTGTATGGGAGCCCTCCTCAAATATTTATTTTTAAAGTGTCTAACAAAACTGAATAACTAGAATTTCTGAGGATATTTCAAGCGTCTACCTCTTGCCGTTATCAATATCGAGCAAAATAATATAATAATGCTATAATGCTGGACAAATCACACAGTATTATCTAGCCCCATGGTAAGCAGAGCTTGTGTTATGGGTACTAGATAACTGATATACATAATACAATACATTACATAGACAGTTTTTATTTTATTTTTTTATTATACATAGAAAACGACCAGAGCACCCGAAACAAATACCTGTAGATCGTACACACATTTGTTCCGAGGCGGGAATCGAACCCTCCTGAGTCGCAGGCGGACCTTCGCCCACCGTGCCACATGGTCGTCAAAAAGTATTTAAAAAATCACGTTTGTTGTATGGGAGCCCCCTTAAATATTTATTTTATTCTGTTTTTTTGTATTTGTTGTTAGCGGCAATAGAAATACATCATCTTTGAAAAAATTTGAACTGTCTAATTAACACGGTTTTTTATTTTCTGTATTGTATTGATGGTGGAATAAAGTTTATATTCTAAATAAAGTATTTCCATTGCAGGGTATAAACGTTCGGCACAAGGTGCGGGAACTCATCGACTTCATTCAGGACGATGAGAAGCTCAGAGACGAGAGGAAAAAGGCTAAGAAGAATAAGGATAAATATATAGGTCAGCACATGAACAGAAAAGTCCGGTAACGCTGTCATGGCCATCTGCGGTCAACAGCATCTATGTCACAGCGTTTATAATAATTATTAAAAACGTAGTGTAGGACGCCCTCCGATACCAGGTGGGATGACGACCCTACGATGTCATCCTACACTACGTTACATATGTACTTTGGAACAAAAAATATGTTGTATAGTAGTGTGTTGTTTGACAGTATGTTTGTTTGTCCTACATGGGTAGGTATGTCCGCAGGCATGTCGTCGGAAGCGGCCGTGCTGGGGTCGCGCGGCGGCGGCGCCGGCGGCTGGGGCGAGTACAGCGACCGCGCCGCTAACTGGGGTAAGGCTCTTGCCCCGCAACACCCGTTACAACCCATCCACCGCTTAATCAGGTTGAATATCTCAATAAAGAGGGGTTCAATGGGGTGTACGTCGAGATAGACCCCTGTGACTTCCTCCGCGAGTTTCCGAAGTTCTAGAATCTTCTGGATGAGTTTGAGGAAGGTTGACTTCGCTTCGCAGCCCGGGTACACGCTCTCTAGGTAGCCGTCGGAGCAGGTAGTAGTACGAATTCTGCAATAGAAATAGGGTAATGGTTATCACTACATATTATAAAACAAAGTCACTTTCCGCTGTCTGTCTGTCCCTATGTATGCTTAGACCTTTAAAACTTCGCAACGGATTTTGATTTTTAATTTGGTTTATAAACCATTTGTCACATAGATTCCCCCACCGAACTGCACGTCCTAGCGTGGACATTACTATTTAGTTATTATTTAGTGGTTGTTAGACCTAGTCCAGGTACATGTATTATCTTATCCATAAGAATGTAAGATTACCTGAGTACTTCCTGTTATATTTTTAGTCGTAAGTTATTTTTGAATAAATCCTTTGTATTTGTATTACGCCATTACTCCCTTCTGATAAAAGCCATTAAGGCGCTTATAATTGGAGAATCAAAGTCGTGTTAGTTACACTATTTATTACTCAAGAATGGCTGAACCGATTTGACTGAAAATTGGCAGGAGGAGCATAGAACCAGGAAACGGACATTTAATACTTTTTATCATTTAAACCATTTGACACATATATATCCACGGGGGCGAAGCCGCGGTGCAGCTAATTATAATAAGTACTTCCATTGCATTGTATCCAGACCCCATTTCAGAGGAGCCCAAAGAACGGGAGAGAAACGACGAGGACGAGTACGAGAAGGACGGCGACTCCGACGGGGACTACGGGTATAGAAAACCGAGCAAGTAAGTCAACAGGAAGATATACATTTATTTATTATTTATAACAACAATATTATTTATCCTTATGAAAACATTGATGGCTCTATCTTATGTCTATGTAAGTTTATTAATATAGGCATTATGGTATGTAGTGTAAGTATCTGTTTTCTTTTTTTATCTATATACATATTTACTAAAGTACCACCGTCTATTTTGTTCCTTCATGTCCAGTCCATCCTAAGGTTGCCTGGAAGAGATCGCTCTCAGCGATAAGGCCGCCCTTTATAACCATAAAACCTAAACAAACTCATTGAAAAGTACATCTGAAAATTTTCGCGCTGCCATAACTAAGATGTATGTATGTAATGACATAACAAGGAGTAAGCTTTATGTGCTACTAGCACGATGCATTCTAAATTGCCCGAAATAAACGAATATTATATTATTTTTTAATATAACACAAGCTCGGCTTAGCTTAGGGCCAGATAATGCTGTGTGGATTGTCCAGTATTATTTTAACTCTCCTCAGCTAAAAAAGCTATAGTAATAGAATTCAGTATTTATTGTTTGTATCAACATCCCTCTTTATTTTACTATCTCTATTTTCCAGAGAAAATGTATACCGAGACAGTGAAGCAATCAGCAGCAGTCCACCTCGCTACGGGAACATATCCAGCGCAGGCGCCTCCCACAGCGCGGCCCCCAGCGCGGGGGCCACCGAGCGAGCTGTGGCTTCCGACCGAGTGGTGGCCTCTAAGGCACTCAATATCACACTCAAGAGCCCAGCGAGGCCCAAACCTAGCACTCCCTCTAAGAAGATTGATTTAGGTGTGTATTAGCTGCGTCTATTAGTGGTATGGGGGCCACCGACCGAGCTGTGGCCTCCAAGGCTCTTAACATCATACTCAAGAGTTTCAATAAGACGACCGATGTGGCGCGGTGGGCGAAGGTCCTCCTGCGACGCAGGAGGTTGCGGGTTTGATTCCCGCCCTGGAAAAATTAATTGTGTGTACGATCTACAGATATTTATTTCGGGTGTTCTGGTCGTTTCCTATGTATAATAAAAAAATATCTGTCTATGTAATGTATTGTATTATGTATATCAGTCATCTAACGTGCGCTTTTAGAACTACTAAGTATCAAAACTTGCGACTTTTTAGCACAACGTTCAAATTTCTATACTCTCATACTTCCACATTAATAATTTAAATGTGTTTTTTTACGTGGTTTATTCTGTTTTGTGTTATGAGCTGCGATCATAAATACTTTAAGGAGACTGCTTTTAGCTTTGATTTTGTATGTGAGCCGAGACCCGTATCTAGGTAGTATTTTTGATCGCAGGTTATGAGGGTAGCCATAACACAAGCTCTGTTTACTTGTGGGTCAGATAATGCTGGGCATAGTATTATTCATTTTGTTTAATCTCGTAGGAGCCGCAGCGATGTACGGTAAAGCCGCGTCCACTCCGACGCCGCCTAACACGGCCGCTGCCGCCACCAACAACTCGCGGGAACTGTTGGATGATCTATTCAAGACGTGTCCGGTACCGGCCAATGAACTCAGACCTAACAACAGTTTGGAGGATGATTTTGATCCGAGGTAACTTGTATATTTATTTAGGTAAAAAATCTATATTCAAAGTTAGAAAACTGTAGGTAAAGTAGAAGTGAATAAGAAACTTATAGGCCTATAACCGATAACCTGTAAGTTATTAGTTTTCATGAAAATGGTAACTTAAAATATAACTATCTGATACGAGAAACAAATCTTCCACAACTCATATTTGTAAAAGCAACAAGTTTCTCTATTCACTACTACTACAGCTATATCAAGAACCACTTAGAGTGGTGATCCTTCCACGCTTCTCTATCCAAAGCCAGTCTGCTCCAAGTAACTCCAGCTACTTGGCTATATCGTCACTCCAACGTTTTGATGGTCTGCCTGGTCTACGCTTTTTATCGAGTGGGTATCAGTTTTTTACCGTTGTAGTGCATCTATTATCTGTAGCTTGTTGAAGGTTGTATAGGTTCTATTATATAGGTTATAGTTAAATGAATCATCAATTTGCTTGTATATTCCAGAGCGGACGACTCTGCACTATCTGCATCAAAGGAGGAGTTCGGTGACTTCACGAACGCGTTCGCGCCGCCGCCCACCCCCGCCGCCGTCAGCGCCGACTTCGCTGACTTTAGTGCCTTTGGGGACCCGCCGCCCCTCAATAACGGTACATACCTTATATTTGAGTCTTCTGGATGCGATTCCGATCATCATCAGCTTATGTTAGTCCACTGCTGGACATAGGCCTTCCCTAATGAGCGACATAGCGCCCGGTCTTTAGCTTGACGCATCCAGCATCTACCTGCAGTGAGCCTGTAGCAATGTCGTGAAGAATGGAAGGAAAGAAATGTTACTCAGAGCATGCAGTTGAAATGTCATTAACAGATATTACCTCTACGTATATGTCGCGGGTTCCATTACCCTCGTGAGACAACGTGGTCCCCATAATGCAAGCCTTGCTTAGTTTTGTACTAGATGATGCCGTGTGAAATGTCCAGTTTAATAGAACCTGCATGCAGTAGAAAGGCATTGAGAATATCGTCATCCGTCATGCTGTCCCACTCAAATCAAATTCGCAATGTGCGAGACAACATGAGAAATGACAATGAATAAACTTACGCGATCTGAACACATAATAATTATACAACGAAAAATATGTAAATAAACGCGATAAAAATACCCGTTGTATTAGTGGTTACAATTAAGAAAAATACCCGTTGTATTAGTGGTTACAATTAAGAAAAATACCCGTTGTATTAGTGGTTACAATTAAGAAAAATTACGTCATTCTCAATCACATTCTCTAATTTCGCATCGTAAAGACACTCTTGTAATAGGTAGTCTTACTAAATCAATAACCAATACATGTTCTGATTGCAGATCCATCACCGGCATCGAACCTAGACCTCCTAAGCGACCTCTCGCCAGCACCACTCAACAACTTCCCTTCGCAACCACTCAACAATCTGCAACCGAACCTACCGCAGATCAACAACCTACAACCACAGATGAATAACCTACAACACAACAATCTGCAACCACAGATGAACAACCTTGGTTTCTCTCCGCTGGACTCACTGACGTCACAATTGGCGGCTACCACGCTGCAGCCGACCGTACAACAAGGTATGTTATTTAACAACAGTACAAATACTAAGCAATTCGAAAATCAGTAAAATCTTTTAAATCCAGACGCCATAAAGTACATATCATTTGGCTGCTTTTTTTTTTTTTTTTTTTTAATTTTAAAGCCCAGCCCCGTAAAATACATTTTACATCCATATGAAGACATACAACACAGCAATAACCTATTGCTAAGCCTACAGAGGAAAACCTCTAGCACGGGCATCGTTGTCTAGGGTAGAGAGATAAATTACGTCGCATTGTCATACATTGCGTAAATGATTGGAGGCCAGCACTGGGCGATCTAACATCTGCGCAAAGTGACGAGGTACAGATGTTCAGGTCAGGTCAGATGTATTCGTGAGTGTATCACTCATAGGACCTTGCACACGGTCACAGCACTGTAACCGTGCCGTGACCCTATGCATGTGATAAAGCCCATACTAGTTTCGCCGCTCATCGGTTCATTTTCTTGATTTAACACTTCTTTTAGAACTTTTTTGTGGTCTATTTAGCTTATAAATAATGTTGGACAATCCACACAGCATCATCTAGCCTCAAGCTATGCAGAGCTTGTGTTATGAGTGCTAGATGACTTGTGTTTTATTCGTAATCAAAATGCAACCAATAAGCGGCGACGAATAGTATACGTGATACACCAATGCACCTGAATGTCCCAGCCTGGCTGCATTTTGCCCGAAGCTTCATTTGAAGTTCTATCTACATAATATTCAATGTTCGGCTTAGTACTGATTCCGTATGAATGGCTGCCGTGATTGCAATTGCAGGCTGCTATACCGTATTATAATTATCATATCAATCGTGAGGCCTTTTTGATTTTAAGTTGCCTTTTATTTCTCAATATATATTTTTTTTGCCCGATTTTCGCTAAACAAATTATTTACTATAACAATGGTCGTCGCAGAATCAGAATAGATAGTCTTTGTGTGCTATTTGCACGGAGAGATCAATCTCTCATCTCTCAGAGATCAATGTCAAGGTTTCAACCATTCTATCAATAAAATGGTTGTAACCTGACACTTTTGACATTCATATCATACATCAGTAGTTGCTTTCATAAAAGTAAATTGCCAAAATGTGTCCGATACCCATTTTATGGTGAAGCAATTGATTTAGTGGAATTAGGGCCAAGTATGTGTCCAAGACGAGATTTAACTTTTCTCTTAGGCTACTTCAGAAAGATATTGTATACTCCGAAAAGTAGACTCAAGGTTACTAACCGGAGTTTGAATAATTTTTACACGATTTTCAAGTACTTACTTAAGTTCTTGAAAATCATGTTAAATGATTGCGGTAAAACGTTTCATCTTTGGACTACAATAATTTTATTTTTATTTTGCCACTGCTACTTCTGTTTTTGTGTAAGAAATGCCTTCGTTATTTGTATTCCTCACGTACAAGCTTCTCTTCAGTGTCATTTATTTACTCCGGGCATGTTCAACCGAAATGTTTATTTATTTCTGTGTATGTTATTACTTTTATTATATCTGTTTATTATAATATTTAAAAACGAAATACATGTGACTGCATGACTAGATTACGGTTAGAAAATGAAAATGTTTTGGGCACATTCAGGTTTCTTTCGTTTGCAGAGAGACGTCGCTCGGTCGCCACCGCTCTCGCGTTCAAACACTTTGCGGACGCGCTGGCGGCGCTGCAGCGCGTCACTTCAGAGAGTGACGTCACGCTCATACGGAACTGCTTCCGGGGCGTAACGAACCACCTCCCGGGACCGATGACCATACAGAAACTGATGAAAATCGACCCTCTTGTTATGGACCCAGAGTTGATAGACGCTTACACGCAGCTATTGAGTAATGTCATGAGGTACCTGCTGCCGTACTGGTCAGTATTTAAGACGGAGATCACCAATCTGTTTCTGGTCGAAGAAAGCTTTTATCTTAGCTGCGAGATGCTATGGCCGCTGTGCGAATACCTACGCCACGAAGGTAATCTAGACAACCTGAACGCCGTAGCCTATATCCTACTGAAGTACATCAAGAGTGACGTAGTCATGACCGCAGTGATCGACTGCAGTAGCTTCTACTTCGAGGATGCTGCGGATAATATAGCGAAGTACCAGTGTCAGACTGAGTGGGAGAAGTATGTTCAAACGTTGGTAACACTGCCGGAGAGAGTTGCGAATAAGTTAGAGATGGACACACCGAAGGATTTCGCTCACGAAACCTACGCCTATTACCTTGTGTTTAACATAGTACGACCGATAGACTTTATGGCCAGTTGCCCTTATTTAGATCGAGCTAAATTTGATCTATCTTACCTATCGCATTTCATGTCGAAAGTGATCACGAATTATAACATGAATGGCAACTCTAGAGCAGTGTTGACGATGGTAGATGTGTTTATACACTGGAGTGACGAGGAAGGGCAATCCAAGTTCATTAGGAGACGCATCATACAATCCATTCTGAAGCAACTAAGCCGACAGGCGATCGAGTGTGTGTCTATAATGCTGCTCAGCAGATGTCCCATCGACTACAAAAAGGAGACTCAAGTAATTCTGAATGTGCTCGGTAGTAATTTGGATGATAGCAAAGATTGGTCGGACATCCTGAGCTACAAGATACCGTTCTACTTCAAACCCAAGTGTTACAAGGACACTACGATACCGGAGAACCTGATTTACTACATCTCTACGTCGAGAAATAAAGATAATCTGACGGATTTGATCACAAGATTAGCTACAGTTTGGCATGACGTGCGGATAACTAACACATCCAATGTAGTTCAGCATATTTACATGTCCGAGCTTCTGATTCTAGGGATAAAGTACCGTGCCATCATGGCTATAAAGAACAAAATCGAGTGGCCGCTTGGAGATCTAAGAAACATGTTCTTCAAAGGCATGAGTAAGCATATGGATTTTTTCTTCCAAGAGTTCCGGTGTATCGGCATGGCTACCGTCGAAATATCTCTCAAGATCCTCGCAGACGTCGACTCGAAGGACAAAGAGGTAACTAAAGGGTTAACTTTCGAGTACGCTGACATGGGAGAAATAAGCATCGAAATAAACAGGGTCCTAAAGTCTCTGTCGCAACGCTGTCTCATCGACAAAAAGAAGAAACCTCCTAAAAACTACGTCGTCAAAAAATTCAAGATAAAGGAAGCCTTAGACTCGATCGCGGAGAAAATAGAGGAGAACTATGAAAACAAAACTGTCCACAACACGCTGGTCACTTGCGCTGTACGGAACCCGCACTCGAAGGCGGAGATCCTCAAAACTATAATATCGAATAAGATCGATCTACTGCAGAAACCTGACGGCGAACAACTGGACTCGGATGACGATCTGGAACCTTACGATATGAGTAACGACGTGCCAGTCGCAGCGAAAGTAAAGCCTAAATATCTAAGAGACATGATCACGGAAATCGTGGACGCCAAAGACGCGGACACATTTGAAGCTTGCGTGACCGTAGCGGAAGATCTAGTCCTCAAACAAATCAAATCGGAAGGCGCTAAACTCATCGTGGAACTGTTAGACCTATTCCTGCATTTAGAAGAAAAATATCACGTCGACAACTTCGATCATCTCAAATTCAATACTGCAGTCGCAATAGTTTGTATGCAACCGATCGTCGCAGCCGAGCACCTATGTAAAGAATTACACACAGACGTAGGTCGATATTCCATAGCGACGAAAATATTCATGCTGGACGTTATATCGGAGGCGGTCAACAGAATAGCCGATGTTAATCCTAAAGAGGACACTGAAGTTTCAGATATTAAAAGCAAAGATGATGATACTTCAGAAGAAGTACCCGCGGAAGAGGTGATAAGACGCAGGTTGATAAACAAAACTAGATACTTCCACTCGATAAGACGGCATCCCTTCGCGAAGACGAAAAAAAATGAGTTCTCAGTTATATCAGACTACTTCTTCTACCCACTGATCGGTGGGTTTGGGTACAAACAGCTGACTCTAAGCCGGCAGAACTCGAGACAGGATGTGGACAATATACTACTCTACAAATATCTAAGTGTCATCGGAAATGTTATTCTAGCTACGAAGAACTGTGTGAAATGCCCCCAATACTGCTGGGAAATACTACAAATGGTCCAGTATCTAAAATACAGTCCCGATCCGAAACTGCAAATGTGTGCAATAGCGATAGTCGCCTCTGTGGTCATAGCCTTACCGCCTGGAATCCTGCATTCGGAGTTCTACACCACAATTATAGATATTAAAGATTGGTTGATAGATTGCCTACAAAACGTGGACTTGACGATGAGTTTGGAAGGGCCTAGGGCGGAGATGGGGGTGTTCGCAGGGCAGGTGATTGGATTGATTGATAATGCGCTGAGAAGTGAATCTCGGGAGTTTTAAATACTTGTAATATATTCTAATGTTCTGCTTTGATTACGTGAATCTAGTACAGTGGCGTGACAGTGCCGGTAAATATTTTTAATTCTAAATTTTGTTACGCCTCATTTGCAACACCTGACATATTAAGTATTAAAAGTGTATCGTTTATACATAAGTCGTATAGATAAAGATACGGAACGATAGAGTATACTTTACTTCACAAAAGTTGCACATAGGTGATCATAATGCTGGATGTCATTCTCTACCTGCCAACCTTAGGGCAGTGTGGACACTTACAAGGTAGTGATAGATTACAGAACTGCCACTTTAAATGGTACCTGTTGGTGTCATCTTACCTCATAAAACGGATTCATTTATATTACCTTATTTGTTTTTTTTGAAGTGACTTCAACGAAGGAGTTCTAATTTTATTTATTTCAAGCCTTTTATTTTGATAAAATATTTAAAAAAAATTAAATAAAAAGCTATTGTTACGTAATCGATATTTTGTCTGCTTCTATTTTAGTTCGCCTTCAAAGTGTTTGGTTTCTAACTTTGTCAAATTTCCTTTTTCCAATGCTTCGCTCCATAGCTGATTGGAAGCTCTTTCTAGCTCTGTTCTAATCTATTTTTGATTAAATCAAAGAATCAGTTCTCATTGCTTTGATGGTTTAAAGCAAAATAATTCAGATTTTTTATAAAATTGCACACTGTCTTGCCACCGTGTACTTGTTACATGTAGTTAAAGCAAAGCTGACCCACCGTAGGTTTCTTTAACTACACACGTTATAACTTTAACCTAAAACTAAACTGATTTAAATATAAATATATGAATTATCTATTGGGACTGTAACTAATAAGAAAAACAGTTCAATTTGTCTGTCTTCAATTGAAAAGGTTTTAATTCTCTTATCCATATTTTGTACTCCAAGCTTGTAATGTATAAAACAATAATAGACACGTAATAATAATAAATATTCACTTATTTGTAAGCAAAAATGACCGTCTAAGAATAAAATGTAAGGCACAATTCAAAAGTGATTATTCTTATAATGTAGTAGGTACTTACACAAGTTTTTAACCACTTTATAAAAAGGAGTTTCTTGATTCGATTATTTTTGTCAGTAGTGTGGAAGTAAGCTTGTGTTTTTGAAATCTGTCAGTATTCGTTAATTATTGTTGTAGTCAAAAACTTGTACAACCAACTTGGTAATGTATGTAGTAGAATTCAACTCGGTCACATGTATTTTGTAGAAAACTAATTTTGATAACTGTATCTCTGTAGACGAAATAAACATTTCTACTGTAACATGTCTTTGTCATTCCAAACCCGTAACATTTTCTATAAATAATTGCCAACAGGTCCAGTAGGGTTGCTGCAACCGATGTCAACCAACACGCAACCAAGTCAACCCGCTAAAGCGCCCGCAACCAAACTCGGAGCAACCTGGGCGGATACAACCGGAGCTATCAACATCAATGTGGACAACCTACTAGCGCCTAGATCTCCGAAATCCGGCCCAGCACCGACGATCAACCAACTGAAATCTAGCCCAAACAGCCCCGCCCACATCGCCCAGCCCAACCCAATGATGGGCTACAATTTCATGAATAACAACTTCGCGGCTCCCAACATGAATGTGACCAACCCGAATGTGCCCAGTCCGGGTATGAACCTCAATGCTCCTTTGGGTATGAACATAATGGGCATGCATCCAGGTATGAACAATAACCTACCGTTCGCGAATCAAAACTCTTTTCTGCAATGATAGTTGGTTATGACAAGGTCCTGTTTTGGGTGATGATGAAAATAATTTGTTTTTTTTTCATCAGCTACAATAATAAAAGTGAAATAATTAATCTTTACATTAATTATAGATGGAGTTAACCCTACACCGGTGAACCTAGGAAAGTTATTTTTGACTTACTCGGTTAAAACGCAGCTATTCAACTATCAATGGTAAATAAACGCGATATATACTGATGAATTAGTTAAAGTAACAATGCAATGGAAACCAACAAGTTGTAAAAACATATTAATTTTTGATAGTCAATAGACCTTCATTGATTTGATTTCCGTATCAATGATCTTGTAGAAAAATACTAAAAACACATTGCTGCCAGTTTTTAAGTACGTAAAAGTTATTCATAATGAAGATTGTGTCATCATCACCCTAAAACAACATAACGTGTAAAAATAGTAAAAAAGTGGGTTTCTGTAAGCGGTGATAGTTTTATACGATTTTGATATTAAAATGTAACGTTATTATAGTCTATTTTCGTTGGAAACCCACAGTAGGTACCTACTATTGTACAGCAATGCATATCATTCATTTATATCACAATGATATTATTTATTTATTTGTTTCGGCAAATGCTGTACTTTGTACGCTCATGGTCTATTACTGAGCCGCCATCTTGAAATCAATAATTTATTTAATTGATTTGTATCGAATATATCGTTACTATCAAGTATATACTTCTATTGGTATAATATATTATCATTAAATATAATTGTAGCTTTGAAATGGTTAAATTAAAATCATAGGCTCACTATATGTACATTCCTTCTTTTTGATTTCATGGACTTTATTTACTTATTTAATTCTATGAGAAACTGGACTAACATACATTACTAGATTAGTAAATAAACAGGACACTCTACAAACTGAAATAAACAGGACAAATAATTACTAATATAGTTCAGTATTTCGGAAAAATGTCTGACTGTTGTCTAATATACCCAGCGTACTTAAATAATGGGATTAAGAATGACGGCATCTCTCAGATTGGACACGAACTTAACAGCAGGAGAGATCTCATAAGTGCGCAGGTTATACTAAAATAGGTAAACTGGTATGACCTGATTATACCACATTTAAAAGATAAAAACCGTTTATTAAATTATAATATAAGATATAACTGTCTGTTTTTGTAGAGTCTAGAGTTGTATCCATACAACTGTATGCGCCACTAAGAAGTACATCTAATACAAACAGCACAATACATTTCCATGTTAGTAATTAACTTTATGGTCACTAAAAATTAATTTACAATATCGAACGAAATAAATCTTTTCGTTCAAAGTGCTGATTCTTATAAATTAAAAAAGAAACAATGAACCGATTTAAGTTGGTCCATTGGGAATTAATAACTCTGCTTACATATTGGGGCTCGTTAGATGTTGTTGTGTGATTTCCAGAATTATTTAGTTAATATTCAAATAAAAACATATTAGAAGTGATATCTACAGGACCGTTAACTAAGTTATTGTTGTACTCCCATTTAACTTTATAAACTAAAAAAATAAGAAAACAAAGATAGTACTTTGAGTGCCCACAACGCACATGCCAGATATTCTTTGCAAAGTAGCCGGGTGTGCGGACATTGGGCAGTAAATGTCTTAAGAAAACGGTGTTCTGTGGCGTATATTCAAACTTTCACCAAAACTGTTTGCCCTTCAGATAGTTTTTCTCAGTAAACTCGGGTGGTAGCGAATAAAGGTAACTAACATAGATATTTTTATACCCGCTTCTGTCTACTTAATAAGGTAGGTATTAAATATCGTAGTTATTTATGAGCGATTATAATATCTACATAAAAGTTGGGTTGCAAGGAAAAGTGTCTGCAATGTCTTTGAGTTGAAATAAGTAACTACGGAACCGTAGCAAGTCTGTCTTCAGTCTCCCAATGCAAGCACCAACAAGCAAAACACACAATAGTTATTCTGTATAATTTCACCCTTAACACTTTTTCATGCTATCTCTGTCGACGGTTCTCCATCTTTAAAGGAGTCTACACCGAACCTGCCGACATAGACGGCGGGCTTGGGATTTCAATGCATGAATATCCCACTAGTACATAATGTGAAAACCGGGGTAAGTTCGACCAGTGGTTTCGCCGATAAAAGAGCTGATATCATACTTGCCAAGTTTTATAGCAGTTCCTATTTTTAACTTGTTACGTTCTTTCATTATTTTATTGGTGTCTTGGAATGTTTTATAATCCATCGTATTCATTTGTATTGTTGGACTAGCCACAAGCTTACCCAATGGTTCATGTAAATATATATACACTGCTATTGTTAAACTCGTTTCTTTCAGAACTTGACTGACGCTCTATTACGCAACTCAATTGTATGAAGCCGATAGTGTTTTGTCAAGTTGTCGGCAGCCCGTCGACTTTGGTGTGTAGTCAAAGCTCTGCGCACATTAATCCAATAGCGTTAACACCCAGCACAAAAACGTGAATTAAAATATGGCCTCACACTTGATCTTGATCTTTAGATACATTTTGCAGTGACAACATTCCCAAGATTGAAACGAGTCGTCCACAAGTTGTCTGTTAACCTTCAATATAAAATACATCTAAATGTTACGAGCTAACATTTATTGACATGGACATATTTGAATGCACTCTTTGTGCTGTACTGAAGTGTGTTTTTTCTGGTGTGCAAGAGTTATCCTTCTATAAGACACGCTCCTACCATTTTTTTCTTTGAGAAAGTTGGATAAGGATATTAATATATAAAAAGGAAGGAAAATCATAGGGGAATAAATATGACTCGGATTCTTATTTGTAAGACATGTGGACATTTTTCCTACACGCAACCAAAAATATCATAGGTAGGATATCATAGGTGCAAGTCGCTCATTTTGTATCGATAAATTACCTAGTAGTGTCAAAATCCCTAGTATTTAAATGTTATTACTTGTATAAGTGTTGTGGACGATAGTAGGTTTTGATTGGTCAAAAGTAAGTGGTGTTTTTTATTTTCTGTGATTCGGATCTGCTGAATCAAAAATTTTCCAATGGTCACCAAAATAAAACGACATTCATATATTTTTCAGCCAACGTCTTTTACGTACGTATGAACGTATTTTGTCTTAATTCCCAGTAGTTCTACTGTCAGTTTAATTGACTCAACTAGAGATTTTCCATTATAGTGGTTTAAATTTATCACTGGGAATAATGATTAAAACCTCTTCGTTGATAGGTTTGTGTGTAATGTACGGTGGAAGTGTTGTTTGTGTGTAGTGTCAGATGAAGTAATGTCAAAATCACTGAAAAATCATGAATGGGGTCAAAAATATATTTTGGGAAATGACAATAATGCGCAAGAGTAGAGTCACAGGTATTTAGTATCATGTACTTAAATTTATATTATATTTTGTTACTTTTGCATTTAGATCATTCCTACTTTTGTTGTAAACGGCAGCTTCTTAAAACCAGATTTAGTTTTGTTATTGTATAGACTAGAAAGTATCATACATTTATGTAAAGTTAGCACTACCATAGAGTTTTGTATAAATTCTTTATTTTTCTGTATTTTAATAATATTTAATGAGTTGGTTCTTTGAATCAGATATAGTTTTGTAACCGTTGAGTAAGTAGTTGAGTAAGACATGGATTTTTATTTTGAAAAAATGTATCTACTTACCCAATATGAAAATAAAAATAAAATATTATTAAATAAAAATATTAAAATATTCATTTATCGTGCATCAATGAATAAGTTATTTTTTGTAGTCGATCATTCAAAATTCGTTGGCCGAAAAATTGGGACCAAAGCTCAAAAATTATCGCGTACTTGGGCCGTTTCATCACTAGGTAAAACACAAGGAATAGAATTTACTAATTATTTTCTTAATATCTCTGCCTCATACGTCGTCGACTTAGCTTATGTATATATTGGACTTTTGGAACGTATTGTTATCAATCCTATTATAATTATTATAAAATAACTTATTTATAGAAGAAAATGTTTACTCAGAACAGAACAATGAACAATTTGCCTAGTGATGATTCGGCCTGTATTGCTTGTATTATGTTATTGTTTTAAGTAGTGCTTATGTCATTATGGTGCATAGTTCTTCTATTTATTGAGTTTTTTTTTTTTTATTAGAAATGAAAATAAATGGTCCCCGCTGATAACAAGATAAATTAATCACATTAAAACTTTAAACTCATTTTTTTATATAGTTTAGATTTAGTTATGTGTTCTTCCGTATTATATGTTAGGGTACATCAAAAGCAATAAATATATTTTATCAATTTAGCTGTAATCCCATGTACTATATTTTCTGCGTGTTTAATTCGCACAATTTATAATTATTTAAGTAAATATAATTGTTCTATTTAATGATTATATTAGTTTTGTTATGTTTAGGATTGATTTTAATGTATGATGATCGTTATAATGTACTGCAAGATGTATTGAATAAACGTAACTATATAAAAACAAATGTTTTACTCATCTATATCCCCCTGACTATCCTTAATTAAAGCTCAAGGATGATTAAAGCCCGTACTAAGCTTGCTCAGTCATAAACCTATACTTGAGTATTTTTTTTAATGCGATTAATGCCATCGCGCAATTATCAGTCACTGATACGGGCCTTATTCTAAGCTCTGACCTAATATTCCGTCCGTGATTGATACGGGCCTTATTCTAAGCTATGACTAATATTCCATGACTGATACGGGCCTTATGCTAAGCTCATCGTTATAGCTTAGCGTAGACAACACATGACACTAATTTAAATGTGAAAGTTTGGATGGGTGTAATAGGTACCTTGCAGAGACGTCTAATACCGCCGCAAGAATGCTTGTCTTTACATTTCGGAGAATGCTCACAGGAACTTCATGGACTCAACCTCTGCCACTCTATGACCAGCAGACAGCAGCTGCAGAATCGAGAAGCAGATTGAGTTGAAAAGGTACTAGGCAAGCAGAAGTTGATTGGGAGATTAAAAAACACAAGTACCTAGGTTTTGAAATGAAAAAGCAATACTTCTCCCACGTTTATGTTGTCCCAGTAATAAAAAGATGGAACGCCATGTATATAGTTCACAACTTGCACAAGTATAATCTTATAAAAAAAGGGTTATCGCCGACAGGAATATTAAAAAAAAAGATGTTGTTAAGCAATTAATAATTTATTCGTGAAAATTGAGCGCGTATAAACTAACCATTAATCATAATAAATTAAAATAATTGTCACTTATCGATTACAATTTCATTTTATTGTTTAATACTGAACATAAAAATATAATAGATTGTTCATTTCAATTTCAGTCTTCTTAAAATTAAATTATTAAATTAACAATGGAATTCCAAGGAATGCTAAAGCCTTTGTTCCAACCAAATATCTTAAGACCTTAGAGAGATGCCACACGGGCGCTGCCGCTGCGCTGCGACGTCGCAGCGTTGACGCTCCGTAGTTCTACATAAAAATCTGCCCGGCATGCCACACGGTGCGCTGAAACAACGTGCGTCGAAACAACGCACGCGCAGCGCACAAGGAGTGAGGGAGACCAGGCGGGAAGGGGTGCTCCGATGCGACGACGCAGTATTGTTTAGAATATCGAAGCTGACAGTTGTGCATCATCGTAGCGCTCGTGTGGCACTCATTGCGTGGAAGTCACTGCGTTGCGACGTCGCAGCGCAGCGGCAGCGCCCGTGTGGCATCTCTCTTACTCGACAAGATAAGCTTGAACGAATTTTATTTTTAATTAAATTATAATACGAGACTAAACCAAACGCGGGTTACATAACTAGAAAAGAACAAATAAATATAGAGAACATTCGTAAAGCTCAAAAGAAGCGTTTATAATATTGTGTGTTTAGCAGATACAGTAAAGCTAGTACAGTACACAGCTAGTTACATTACTCAATAAGCTTCCTTATTTTTTTTTCAGTCTCTTGTTGATTTATAAATGTTTTGAAAATAGCAATTATACCAGCTGTGGTAAGCTGATTCGCTCTTGGTTATTTCGTTTGTTTGTCACATAGCTGATTTTAAAACATTTACAAATATTCAACTTCATCTTAGCTGTCGTTCTAAACGAGAGTGTTCGTTCGCATATAATACGTGTTCGTTCGCATATAATACGTGTTCGTTCGCATATAATACGTGTTCGTAAGCCATCAGGAATATCAACTGACAAATCAAGATTCAAAACCATCTGTAGGTCTGATTGACAAAATACAAAAATAAAATCAAGTTAAGCAAGAACACTTAAACTGAGTTTAAGAGTGATTGATGAAATCAGATCTTAAAACTCGTAAAAGTAACTACATATTCGTATGAGTATCTTACTTATTATTAATAGGCTGTAAAACGGTAAAATTTTACATCAGTAAGGCACTGGGTGATTTATAATTAAGAAATCAAATAAAAAAATGAATCATTAATGTAAATTAAAAATAATAAGCATTAAAAAGTTAAAATCAAAATACGGAATCATAATTTTAAAATAATCTTACAGAAAAATACTAATTAAAATCACTTAAAATTAAATCACAATTAAAACTAAACATATCTTAATGTGGAAATTATTATTAGAATTAAATTATTTGTGCACTTAAAGAATTATAATCGATTATTGAATAGACAATGTTCGATGTTTCAACCTATGTACTACCACAATATGTTGATAATAAGAAAAATGTACCCAACATTGAACTTATGTTCAATGTTGGGTACATTTTTCTTATTTTATAAATTTGACTTATCTAAAGAAAGAAACCTACAGAATACATCTAGGTATGTGCGTTCTTCGCTCAAATGGAGCTGATGTTTATTTAAAGTATTTTATTAATTAGAATCATTATATTTCCCTTGAAGAGTGTAAACAAAGTAATTTACTTTTCAAGCTTTTGAATGTAGAAAGAAACAAATACATATTAGTATATTAATAACCGTTGTTTTTTGTTTCATGTAATGAATATATAAACAACATAAAGATCGATGAGTCGATGTTTAGTAAACTGCAAAATTATACTTCATTGAGATTTAAATCGAAGAGAGCATTTTGTTCGAGTATGACTAAAGCTTCTATTCTAAAATTACGAAGTCTTCTGTGCTACTTTCCACTTATGTTTTTTTCTTTTACGTATATGTTAATAACAATACCTCACATTCAAATTATTGGACATTTAACATTTAGATAACGAAACAAAACTAAACAAATCGATACGTATTTTTATGAATTAATAGTTTTTAAATGCTTTTGGAATTATTTGTTGCGATTATAATGGAATCTGGGCGGTCTGACTGTCTGCATACGAGGTAGATAAGGACAGAAACAAGTTACTAAACTAAATTGACACCAACCAAGGCCCCATAAGTCTACTTATTGACTTGTCCTTTCACCATTCACCATGCGGCATATAGCAGGGACATTAACAACAAAATATTACTCAATATTATAAATTTTCAAACTAGAAAACGCCTTGTAAAGGTGTTTGCTTGAAAAGTGGAACTTGAGCACTATTTTTCACTGTCGAATGTATCCAGTCGAAATACGAAACTGTAAATAGAGGCCGTATGAGAAAAAACAGCTCCTAATCGATTTCAGCCGCTATTCACTGTTCGAACTACAAATCATCAAAAAATCTAACCCCTTTGAGAACAAAACTGGGATTTATCAGAAATTCAGCATTGTAGTAACATCTGCAACAAAGGGCCGATTTATTTGATGACCAGCTAACCTAAAATACGAGCCACGACCAAAACTGTCGACTGTTTGTCTCGCTCTTTTCAGAGCATAAATTAATCAAATACCCGACAAACAGTCGTCGCGATGTGTATCGTAACCCTCTGCTACACCAATCGCTTCAGTATGACAAAGGTATCGTCGGAGTATCCACACCATATGATAGACGTTTTGATATTAGACAGATATATAGAAAATACTTTATTAAACCAAACAAGACAGAAATAAATACTTAGAATTAAGGAAGTATATAAGGCGGCCTTATCGCTGAGAGCGATTTCTTTAAGTAACCTTAGGATGATTAGGATATTGTACGCGGTGATACTGCGATGATACCATTATCATAGTGAAGCGATTGGTTATGATGATAGGGCCCTGTGTATGTCCTAGTTCTCTTTGAGTGCGTACATGACACTCTCGTCGAAGCTGGCCGCCACGGTGTAGTTCTTGGTGGCGAGGAAGCTCGTGGTCTTGTTCCTGTAGACGGGGTCTGATGATTGGATCTCTATCACCTGTGGAAGATAGCGTTTACTGAGCATTCTGTTGTAGGTGAGTCAATTGAAGGAGGGTTCTTGACTAGTACAAGATAGATAGAAAACACTTTATTATAAGATAACACACAAAGCAGAAAACAATAGAATAAAGGCAGTATAAAGGGCGGCCTTATCGCTGAGAGCGATCTCTTCCAGGCAACTTTAGGATGGACTGGACATGAAAGAACAATAGACATAGACGGTGGGTCATTAATAAATAATTGGTAAAAGGTAACTATAGCTTTTGTTACCTGTATATGCACGCTCTCATAGGGCACATGAGTCAAGGCGGGCAGCGCCGCGTCGCCGCCCAGCATCACGTACTGCGCGGAGGTGGCCTCGGCCGCCAGCAGCAGCGTGTACAGCGGGAGGCACAGCACGCGCGACCGGAACACAGAGCTCTCGCCGCCTTCCGAGTACGATACCTGACGATCAAATATCAAACTGCTTTATTTACAACTAGCTGTGCCCCGCGGTTTCACCCGCGTGGTGATAGATATTTTGGATAATATACAATATATCTTTACAAATTGTCTAGCCTATGTGTTATTCTGATATGTAAGCTATATTATTGTAAAGTTTCATCAAAATCCATTCAGTAGTTTTTGCGTGAAAGAGTAACAAACATCCATCCATACTTACAAACTTTAGTAGGATAGCCAATCAAATATCAAAGTGCTTTATTTCATTTAGACCGTACAGTACTCTTGGACACGACTCGTAGAAAATAAAACTATTGAGACACCGCACCTCGGTCAGTAGACAAGTATTAAGAACGATTTGATACATGTATGCAGGGTTCTTGTACACTGACTCGACTTTTCGCCAGGCCCTAATTCATAAACTTGGTATTGGTAGTAGGTATCCCCACCATTCAATAATCGTTTATTAGAGGGGCTTTATTAACGAAACTCAAAAACTCAGAATTATTTTTCTATATTAGCACAGGCAAATGATGTCAAGCAAATGCTGGATGCAGCAAGCTGAAGACAGGGCGTTATGGCGCTTATTAGGGGAGGCTTATGTCCAGCAGTGGACTATCATAGGCTAACTATGAATGATGTCATAGATTGCAAAAGGGTAGGTACCTCTCTCGGGTGCTGCGTGGGGCTGAGACAGGCATGCGCGGCGCGCGCGTTGGTCCGCAGCGCCAGATAGTCCCGCGGGGCCGCGCGTGCCACCACGCCGCGCCAGCCGCGCGCGCGCTCCAGGTACAGGGTGGACAGGGAGCGCGCGCCGCGCGGGACGAACTCGATGAAGGTGCCGTTGTACTGGAACAGAAATTAATACACACAATCATGACAATATGACCTGTCTAAGTGCTTATTTTAAGCGTAAAGAAATAAACTTTTTTCATTTTCATGAACACTCTTAGCTTAATATTCAGTTCGACTTTACAAATAATAATAATAATAATAATAATGCTGGACACAATTCACACAGCATTATCTAGCCTCATGGTAAGCAGAGCTTGTGTTATGGGTACTAGATAACTGATATACATAATACAATACATTACATAGATAGAACATTTTTATTATACATAGAAAACGACCAGAACACCCGAAACAAATATCTGCAGATCGTACACAAATGATGATGAACCGGTGCGTACCGGATGAGTGCGTGGAGGCCGCCTCTGTTCGTAGTGCCTCCCGGAAGAACTAACCTGCTGAACAAGGCGCCTTGACATCGTAGGTGTAACGGACGGGCGTAGAGGATTCTTGAAGAATATACGTGCATATATACTCTTTAGCTGTGAGTAGTATATTTTATTATGTTTATAAGTAAAACTAAGTTCTGTAATCAAGCACTACTTACTAAATTGTTGTCCACACTACCCAAAGGTTAGCAGGTGGAGAATGATATCTAGCATTATGCTCGCCTATGTACAACTTTTGTGAAATAAAGTGTATGGTATGGTAAGTGTACTCTTATTTCCGTACTTAGAGTCCGATTGGTCCTTTGTGCGTAGTGTTTGCTAGTTTAACCAGCCTACTCCGTCCAGAAGCGCAGAATACTCCTGGGATCTTCACAGGCCTCGCGGAGTGACCTCGGGTGGTCGAGGATTTCTAGTCATTGCGCTGTTACTCCCTCGCATTCCAGCACTACGTGGGCAGCTGATTCTTCGCCGCAGAGAGGGCTGTCTGTTGCTCCGATGGTGAAGAGGTGTTTGTTTAGTGGGCAGTGTCCTGTGTGTGTCCCCACTAGGACGCGTAGGTCCGATCTCGTCAGGCACAATAGGTGTTTAGTTAGTCTTGGTGAAGCAGCTGGGAGTAGTAGAGCAATAAAGTATATTCTACGTATGTATACTCACAATCTCGCCGTATAACTGATCCAGCACGAGTACTTGCGGCGTGGGCGAGCGGGGCGGCGGCGCGGCGGCGCGCGGCGGCGGCGGTGCCAGGTGCAGCTGGCGCACGTAGGCCACCAGCGGGGCGGAGCCCTGCGGGATGCGCGCCAGCTCGTAGTCACGAGACATGTTCACTCGGAACTGAGCCGCTCCGAGGGCTGAAACAACATCGGTATAACTATTGAAACTGTCATGATAGCATGACGATAGTATGAGTATGATCAATCACCATAGTCATTGGACCATGGTTATAGGGTGCGTAGTGTGCCTCCCATAATCCTATAAGTTGTTGGTGTTTGAAAGTTTAAAGAGTTTATTAAGTTTCACGGTTCTATCGTTAATTATGTTAAAGCTAATGGTCGTGAGTGTGGTCCAAAGGACAGGAATGGCTGTAATTACGCCTTAGAGACACGTCATAACGTAAACTGCTGACCCGCGGGAACATGTATGCACCATACAATGGTAACCATTAGATTAGCTACAGTTGTGTTTAAAATTGGTACACAACCTTCAATTATGATATCTGCTTTCAAGAGTTTTCACTGCAGGTTTTAAAAGATGTCTCTGTTTTCAGTCAGTTTTTAACAAATTCACTTTGAGTACTAATTAAATGGTTAAGTAAAAGGTAAAGCAGGATATTTATATTTACCAGTTATTTCTGCAGTTGCACAAAATATACTCAAAGTCACATCCTTTCTTCACTTCTATAAATGTGAAAGAAACTGTCCGTCTGTCGTCACATTTTTACAACTTTATTACTGAACTAATTTGAATGGAAGCCTAAAAGATTATACCCCAGGTATGGATTCAGGTTCATTTTATCCCAGAAAAGCAATGTGCAAAGTTGCCAGCAGATATATAAAACAGAAATCAAGGACAAAGTAGGATAAAACTTATAATTTAATGTTTAACTAAGTTTATAAAAATTCAATAAATATATTGTAAAGCCCAGCAGTGGCATATTACCTTCAAACTTTCTTAGTAAGAAAGATAAATAAATCTCAAAAATAAATTTCACAGGCCTTACCAAGAAGTTCCACTAAAATGAATACAAACTAAAATGAACCAACATGAAATTGGCCAACAATCATATTTTTTTAACTAGATCCTCATTTGCAGCATGCAGTGAGTCTACGTAACCCTGGCTGATGTTTTGCAAGTCCAAAGCATGCTGTTCAATACTATGAACAAGTCCTGTCATCTTCACTCTCTCAACAGCTTTTTTATTAAAATCTCTGGCAAACTCTTCAATTTCCGCCGTGTATTTTTCAAATTTTTGTGCTTTTTCATTAATAATCTTTTTTAACTTGTGGAAATATACTCCAAGAGGTGCGTCTAGCTCAAGCTTCTTCGTTTTTTCTGACACGAAATTAGCTGCAACGAAAATTGGTTCCATATTGCTTATGAAACCTAACCATACTACCTAACTTGGCTTTAAACTATGGATATACAATACCAATGGGTAATAAATATTGATAGATACAAATACATACATTGTGTCATATTTAAACATCTTATTAACGTGTATTAGATGCAATACATTTTACTTTACTTTGAACTAACATAACACATATTGAAGAAGCTAGGGATTTCTAATGCCTATTAATGTCCACCTGCTGGGCTTTTATTCAAGTTTATAAGTCATACTAATGAAATTCTATCTACTTTAAGAAATGGATAAGCAATGATTTTTCTCATTGCGACTTTATGTCAACAACTACAAACAACATTTAGCAATTACTCAATGTAAAAATCTCAATATAATCATTATCTACAGGATGTTTACACCTACACTACAATCACCAATCTGCCTGTGTGGTGATTTCTGCAAAACCATGCCTTTTTGGGAAGATATGTTCAGTAGAGGAGGTTTGTATGCTAGAGGGAATTCTTATACTCACCAACAGTGTCCATGTAAATCAGCAGAATGGTCATAACAGTCACGAAGGTGAGGACAAACAGGACAGCAGGCAGCAACTTTCGGTACAGGGTGTGTGGAGACTTTTTTAAGCTCGGCATAGGGAACTGTGGTGATCCAAATGTTGATGGTTTCTGTTGCACTGGCTTATCTGTTGGTTGAGATTTGTCCTGGATAGTTTTCTCCTGAGATTGGCATTTGCATTGGGTTGGTACACATTTGCACTGAATCTGTGCAGTTTTATTCTGGAGTGGTGTAGTTTTTTCCTGCGCTGGTACCGGTTTAACCTGAGTTGGTACACATTCGCACTTGATTGGTACAGACTTGTCTTGAGTTGGTTTGCATTTACATTGAATTGGTACAGATTTCTCCTGAGATGGTACATGTTTATCATTAGTTATTTCTGGCATTTTCTTGGTTGGGACCTCAAGAGGTTTTCCAGGCAATTTTTCTGGTTTCTCCAGCTTTTTTGCCATTTCTGGTGATTTTTCCATAGCAGAGTTTATTATGCCTTCTTTTTTAAAGTTGACATCTGTTTCTTGTTGATCAGGCATTATGTTTTCTGGAGTTTTCTGAAACATTGTTTGAGGAAACTTTGTTTGGAGGAATTTTACGCAGCAGTTGATGTTGATAGTGAAATGGCTAGACAAAGACCCTCCAGCTAGAGATAGATTTTGTTTTCTTTAGCAACCCAGATATAAATTGGGTGTTTTAGACTGATAATTTCGTCATAACTTCACGAAATTCACGTGTAATTTTATAGTTATATAAGGATATATTCCAAAACACTACGAATTTTATCGGAATCAGTTGCCAAATGAAGCCTTTTGACTGGTGACAGGCAGGTGTGAGAAGTTTTTATAACCTTTTTTCTTGGAGCTTTTTTTATAGATTTGGGATAATAGGGCCTTTGGGTTAGAAATGAAAATATCTACAGGAACTAGAAAAAATATTTGCAGACTAACCCGTAAAGAACTAGTAGGTAAAGCTGTTTCAACGCTTTGTTTCTCGTTTTCGTGACAATTATTAATAATGTGAACTTCCTGTGATGTAGTCTGACGTAATTTCACTGAATTGATTACCACATCGGCTTTATTTAAAATAGCGTTATTAAATGCTCAAACCTGAAATAACAAAGTAAAATGTATGTATAGTAAAATTGAATTTCAGAAATGAACAATTTATTACGAGAGAGTCCAACAAACCAAAGACAAACAAACAACTGAAACAACCAAAAGTGAGTGCTGCCAACAGGGATAATTCGAATTCGACTATAGTAATGTAGCTGGTATAAGATGATATACACAAAATAAATACAAAGCCGTGTACGTGCGTGAAAAAAACACACACAACATCTTTTACGAATAAAAAAATATGTAATCGTTTCACCGCTACGTTAATGTTATATCCCAAAATATTGTTTAGTTCTAAATGGTTGCAACAATGGCTAAAATATGCCAAATCTAGCACAAAACTGTAAAGCTGGCAACATGGGTGAGTCACTGTTCACAAACACCAAAACACAATGTTGACAATGACAACTAACGAGAAGCGCGCGACGAAAAAATTCTACCAGGTTCGACCAATGTTTGGTTTTGATTTATTTCCACTTAAACAAGATTATAACAGATGGGTCGTCATGTTTCTCTTTTCGATTCATTAAATCCGTTTTTAATTAAAAATAAGACGTCTTGATGACCGATTTCCTGATACTATCGTCAAACCGAACTCCGGGTTCCGATTATATCTACACTACACGTTTAGGTACCTACTAGGATTCCCATAAATCGTGGACAGATAAGGTCGCCTGGTACGCCTTATTGTACCAAATAATTAAATTTTTGTAAATATTGTAACGGAAGAGAGTATTTATAGGCAAAGCGATCAAAACAGTAATAATCAGATGTTGTTGCCGTTAAATGTTTTATTATATTTTACATTAGTTTTCTATGTAAAATACAATAATATAGTTATTTATCTTTTTAAATTAAATAAATTTGAAGGTCTCTTCAACAAAAGAATAAAAAATGAGTATCTTTTACCACAGTTTTATTGAAACTTAAAAATATCTCAAAGCATTTGAGGGATGAAAATTTACCAAGGTATCTTAGGTTTCTGATAATACATACCTATTGGATTATTTGAGATGAAATATGATACAATCAATTTATTTTCATGAACGTTCGTTTTCTTTTATATTGATCAAATTATTTCTCTTGATATTTAAATAACTACCTACAACATTCACAGTAAAAGAATCAAGCAATGCTAGATACTTACATCTAAATTTGTGCATTTATTAAACATTCTATGGGTAGTTAGGTGCAAGTAAGCACCGTGAGAGTTTTCGTTGAAAAAATGGCATTATTTGTGGCCAACAATAAATAAAAGAAATTGCTGTAGGTCAACCCAAGAATTTTTGAATTCCGTAAACATGCTGCCGACGCAAAACTTTTATTTAGAATTAATTCACGACATTGATGCTAAAAGTATAAAACATCATTACAATAATTTTGTAGGTAGCCATTCCCATAAAAATGTGTCCAACATTAATCATGGTGTTAAGTAATAAGTAATAACACAAAAATGAGTACCTATGAAATCAAGTAAATCATTAAACTTATTTGTATGCATGCAATGCAATCGTATATGACAGACAGTGTAGGGTATGTAACATTATACTTACCTACATAATAATAATTTGGCATGTTCCAAAAAACTATAAGTGATATTTATGTTCCGGTACATAGTATTCGTCTTTTAAATAATTATACGTTTTTTTTTCAAGTTATAAATTGTAAATGGGAAGGCTACATACTTTCACAAATAGGGCACTTAACCTACTGAATAATAAATGTATTATGAAATTTAATAGAAGCGTTTTACCTGAAATAAAACGCATATTAAAATACTTACCTCACTGGAAGCTTTTATAATGAGAAGGCACACCCGTTTCCGTCGAATTTGACTACTTTTTACCAGTACCATTGGTAGTACATCCGGTCTGAAGGGCGACACCTAGCGTCCGCGCGCCATTTTTTAGTTTACGTAAAATGGACAGCGCCATATTTTCTTATTGGCTAAGTTTCACCAGGCAGAATTAAAAGCAAAGCTTCCAGTGAGGTAAGTATTTTAATATGCGTTTTATTTCAGGTAAAACGCTTCTATTAAATTACTAGACCGTCACTGGAAGCTTTTATAATGAGATCTGTTTGTTTTCGCCTGGTGTCGCCACTTGTATAGTTTGAGGGAATAGCGCCAATGTGATAAGATAATACATTATCAAACAACAGAATGTCAAACAAATAAGTGTTTAGAAAAAGCACTTTATGTTCTCTAACTTTTGTTGAACTATTAGTATGACACTCTTTATGTAAACAAGAATCGTTTTGTTCAAACTTTATAAAAATATATTTAATATAATTATGACTTTTAAGCTCTGAACAGCTTAAATAGTCATAAATTAATATTTCAGCGGACATAAATTTAGTGTTTAACATTTATTATTTCTCGCTATAAAATTGACGGCCCGTCAATCCCTCATCCTAAGATATCACTCCTGATACCAGCTTATTTAAAAATAGGATTTTGAACCACCCTGCAACGACAGTAGGTACATGAAGTTAGCTTTGCCGTTCTTAGGCTAAGTATTTCTGACACAGCTATATACATAATTAATTCATAACACTTTATTCCATTTAAACTCTGTCATAATTGGAACCAAGTCCAAGAACCAAGGTATGCTCTTACCCGAACAGAGCAAGATAAATATCACGGTATAACGAGATATTTAAATATATATATATATATATATATATATATATATATTGTACAAAATATTTGTATTATATAGATTATATTTGGTTTTCTCGCATCTCAAAGACGAGGTTTAAATTATCTATAGGTTTTTCAAAGCAAGTGCTTCAGAAAATGATTAAGTAAAACAAGAGCACTCTAATAGCTAGATGTGTACATTACATAACGTTAAAAACAGATGTTTGTACTGCATGTTTATTTATGCTTCAAATATAAATCTGATTAAGACAGGGCTAATGATGCACCTGCACGGTTTTTGTATCGACATCATTAGCATTAGACCAAGAAGTCAAACGTTTACAAGCTAACTCATTACTCACATAATAATTTTATAGCAAGTATAAGACGACAAATTGTCAAGTGTTCCATATTATACTTGTTAGTTTTAAAATACTTGTGACAGTTTTTCAGCGCTAATGGAGCCGCTAGCACTCTGGCTTCGAGGTCCGCGCGTCAATACTTTTTTTTTTTTTTTTTTTTTTTTTTTTTTTTTTTTTTTTTTTTTTTTTTTTTTTTTTTCCTGTCGAGGAAATACTCGTCAAGTACTTATTATATTCCTTGATTCAGATAATTCGATAATATAGGGATAAGAAATGGTAGTAGAAATACCTATGCTATTGGGCGATTCCAAGAACACTGAATGCGTTGTAATACTTAAGTTTTCAGATCTCGCGCGGTCTTCGAGAAAAATAGATGAATTACATCAGAGTATAAGAGCTCCCTGCTTTGCAAAGTTTACAAACGTTGACAGTAGATGCCACTGGGAGTAAAAGATAATGAGACAAGGTTGCTACTGCTGCTTTGCAGAGGAACTAATACCGTATGATTGTCACACTGAGCTGTGAGCGGCGCGTGTTGTATTTCTATGCCTGGCTTAGAAGTATATATAATATTTTATTCTTAATTACAGCGGAGGAGTAACTTTTATCGTGAGCACGATAAAAGTCTTGTAAAAGTATTTCTTTAGGCTTACAAAATAAGCACTTAGAAAAGTACTTAGACTTGCCTTGTACTCCTTATAAACATGATGTATGAAGTATCTATATATATATAGCACAATTTGTTTAAAGTGCATTATGCTTATCAAACTGTTTATTTTGTAAATTAAGTTTAAAGTAGGTAGGTCTACCAAAAACTTTTCAGCGACGAATTGTCAACTGTCGATGTTTAAGCCTGTGACAGCAGCCAGCAACGACAAACCATATGAATTTTATAAGGCCACTATTTTTTCCAATTTTTGGTTAGATTTGTAGAAAACCAAATTAAAAACGTCTGAGCGAATAAGATTTATTTTCTGACGATAATAATAGTATAAAACTATGGCATGGATTTTGACTGCCCCAGGGCTTCCACAATAAAACAACCTAAATTATCTCTTTCTGCAGTTTGGGAACCGGATTCTCGAGATTTAACTTCCCACTTAGGTACGTAAGTATTTATATCTAATAACCATGATAGTCAAAAGTTTTAACGTAGGTGTTTGGATCAAGATTGTGCTCGCGAAGCACTACATCAGGGAATATGTCGAGATTGCTAGGATTCTCATATTCCAGTTTTGAGCAGTATTTGGGCCACCCTATTCCTTTTGATAAAAAAAAGGATTTTGCTGTTGGGTATGAATACTATAAAGTTATTCTGAACTGTAGCCTAATGAAAATTCTAACAACTCTAGGCGCAGAAAGCGGCCTTCATAATTACTGGTGTAGAATAAGGCTGCGAAAGGACTTGCATAACCAGACTTGTGGTTGCAGAAAGTTTAGGAAGCATCAAGTGAAAAGGTTTAGTCATAAATAACATACTCGTTTCAATACTATAATATATACTCCTCGGTTAAAAATGGGATGGATGGACCGATCCGTCAGATTATGGAACTAAAACCTGATATAAGATATAAAACTCTGGTAGCTGGAGCTACTTAACCTTTTCAATGATATCGCAAGGGTTTGCGAACTAACAAATGTGCTAGACTCATTGATTAGTGTTTACTAGGAGCATTAGAGCGTCCTATACTATTGTTAAGTGTTTACTAGGAGCATTGAATCGTCCTGTACGATTGTTTAGTGTCTACTAGGAGCATTGGAGCGTCCTGTACTATTATTAAGTGTTTACTAGGATCATTGGAGCGTCCTGTACCATTGTTTAGTGTCTTATAGGAGCATTGGAGCGTCCTGTAACATTGTTTACTGTCTACTAGGAGCATTGGAGCGTACTGTACCATTTTTTAGTGTCTACTAGGAGCATTGGAGCGTCCTGTATCACGTCTTTGGCCGAGCTACGAGCCTCGGCCATGAAAGAAACCTCGCGAGTTCGCTGGTTCTTATTTTCGCTACTCCTAAGCTAACCTTAGTGGAGGTTATTATGGTTCCACCCCGCGAGGGTGTTATTGTTGGCATTGAAAGGAACCTTGAGGTCCTATTTGTGTGCCATAGCTCTGCCCCCGCGAGGGGCGGCTAAAACCGTGATTAGGTTTTCTGACCTTTATTTTATTAATAGGTATTTGTAACGAAATAGCAAATGAATGAATATCTTAGGCATACATATTTAGCCTTGATTCCGGAAGGGGGCCTCGAGCTCCACGCGATGGACCTACTGGTGTGTGCAAGCTCTACCCTGCGAGAAGCCGTAAGAACCTTGATTAGGTTTTACCTGACAAAAAGGTTTTACTTAAATACCACTCAGCTTTCTACATCAAATAATCCAATTCAGTAACTTCTATTTCTTAAGGCTTACAATTTTAGTATCATTTAATCGATACTAGTAAAAAATTTAATGAATTTATTATAAAACAGCAAGGTGTTTATTGATTTTTCAAAACGGGCCGTGAATAGCCGAGATTGAAACAAATAAATAATTTAATATTAGGGGGTATGCTATTAAGTGAAGTTTTGAAAGTGTCGTGCTTGTCTAGTTATTATTTCTCAGCTCATTTATTACTTTGTACAATAATTTCGTCTCAATGGCCACACACTAATGTAAAAGGTCTGAAGAGACTTATTGAAGGTCATCTAAGGCCATCAAGTTATTAAAATTAACGCTCTTTAGGTCTTTTTAACTCTGGAAAGAAGGTCACGAAATCAAAATGATAATAATGGCATTATAGGATTTATCTGCGTGAGCCAAATTACGTAACGTAAGGTGTCATACATTTTCACCTCTTCGTTTGAACTAAAGTCTATGAAATCTGGAGTGTAGTTGAAGGTATCTTATCTATGACCTAGGGGTGCTACCTAAGCACTGAATCTCACCCAGCTATCTCGTAAAGCTATCTCTTGTTCATGGTACCAGTGGGTCCTTCAGCTTTGTTTCGAGGTTGAAAGTAAATTCAGATTACTGACCTTGTCAAGACATCGGTCAGTGACGTCATTCTGTTCGTATAAGCGCTACAAACGTCAGAACAGGTAGATAGGTACCTTAGCATCATAGCAAGCAGTTTTAAAATGACCCGATCGGGCAATGAGTTATAAAACTTTGGAGCTTACCTATATCCTCAACGAATTTGCTAACTGTGGGATCAGGACGCAGAGTGCGTTTTGCACTGAGGCGGCTGTTTTGGTGGTGGCGCAGGGCGCTCAGTCCATTCACAGCATTTGTATTTCATTTAAATTATAAACTAATTTTAGAAGGTAGACAGAAAAATATATTTTACCAAATCATTTCTTAATTTCTTTCAAAGTACTGAAAATACCGGACCTGAACCGATAGATATAAATGTACTAATTTTAAAATACGATATTAAAACTGTAACCGAACTCGGCGGGAACATTTGAATTTGAACTGAAAAACTAAATAAACCGAATATAAAACTGTTAACTATAAAAGTAAATGATCAGGTATTTTCTTGTAAAATACGAGATCCGAGCTGGAAAGAACCGAAATTACCGAATACGAAACGGTTCATTATTAAAATAAATTATCAGGTATTTACTTTTAACATAAAAGATCCAAAACCGATTAGAAAACGGTCAATTATAAAAATAAATGATCAGGTATTTTCTTTTAACATACGAGATCCGAAATGGAAATAACCGAATATACGAACCACAAACCGGTAATATATAAAATAAATGATCAGGTATTTTAAAATACGAGATCCGAACGGAAAAATCCGTTAAATTTTTACCCGTTACGATTAAAAATTTAGACCACGTGCTTTCTTAAAAACCACGTGCGTTGGTCTTTGCCCTGCAGAGGGACAATTATTGTTTAAAATAAAAATAAAAACGGGTCCTTATGTTTTATCTAAAATAAAAAGATAATTTACGAACACGGTCGATAAAAAATAAAAAATCTTACGATATTTCATGTGCAGAAAACAAGTATGTTCAAAAACTTACAGTTTTTTCTGCGATCCACTATTCACTTTAGGGTATACCTTTAGTATAATTATTACTGCAAGTGTAGCGCAACTGTAACAGAGCCAGAGCTGCTGCGGACCAGTTGCTTCGACGGAGAACGAAACGCCAATGAGAAAATATGGCGCTGTCCATTTTACGTAAACTAAAAAATGGCGCGCGGACGCTAGGTGTCGCCCTTCAGACCGGATGTACTACCAATGGTACTGGTAAAAAGTAGTCAAATTCGACGGAAACGGGTGTGCCTTCTCATTATAAAAGCTTCCAGTGACGGTCTAGTAATTTAATTACATGTTAGACAAGTTCACTTAAGTTAGGTACATTTAAGTTAGGTAATTTTGATATCAATACTCAATAGACTCCAAACGAACTGGAAATTTATCAACAATGTTTTATCTAGCTAAAAATAGTAGGTAACGCACTGAAAAACAACAGCAGTAGGCTTATTCTTATTAATTGCACTGTAATATGTTTGATTTAACTTCTATAAACCTCTTAAAATTAACAATTTGTGCACCAACAACTACGACTACAAAGTGTTAAATTATTTAGATGAATCTATAATTCAATTGTAGATCTAATAAAGATAGTTAAATAAGATATTAGTAGATACATGAAATATTTTTTATGCCTAATTAAGCAAATAATGTGTGTAAAATGTAGAAACACATTATTTGATAGTTCTTACACCACTTTAAAAATTTATGCAAAATTTATTGTCTGCTTAATTTTTTTTATTGTCAAACGTTACTCCTTAAATCTAGAAGTTAGTATAGCGATAAAAAGATTTCTAGCCACGTTTTTTCGATGGCAGCTAAACATTGATATAAACCATTGATTTATTATCTAATTCAGACGAATTCGGCTAGAGGCCTTAAAATATGATTTATAGATATTATTATTGATACATATTAAATTCATTTGATACATTAACGGCGCTATCCTAATAACCGTTTTATTGTCTCCCACTCCACGCGATTACCAACCAACCAATTTAACTATAACTATTCTACGGGTAAGTATTATTCGAACCTTTTTCAGTTTTATTATATTAAAAATAACTTATGCCAAATGTTTAAAAAATGCTTACCTACTAGTAGAATGTTACAGAACTTAGAAATAGAATACATAATTAGTCCGAAAGGCAACCCTTTTAATAACTTTCAATATGTAAACTTTTTAATTTTATGGATCTGATCCGTAACACTTGAAAAACATCATCAACAATTCAATCCGTATTATGCCACGTAACCAACCATCTAAATTGAAAACATTTTATTTAAGTATAATGTAGAGTTAAACAGTAAACTAAATAATGATTCATAATATTTGCCTAGCTAGGACGTCCAAGTCGTTCTAAAACATAGGTAGGTGCCAGATTGGCCTATATCTTACATATTATTATTATTTAAATCTTACCATACTGAATAGACACAATTATTGTCGATCGTTTTCATTCGCACATTGGTTAATTATTAGGTACATACTTTAATAAAAAATAGTATAAGTTGTTCAGGTAAACAGCCCAAAAAAGTTTAGTATAAAAATTCAAACATTATTATTGTCAAAATTACGAAAAGCACAATGAATGGATAATATTAATAAATTCCAATCAATAGACGTGCATGGTCTTTTATATTTAATAAAACTGCCCCTCTCTATGTACCTATTATGGCGTAGGTACCTGCCTCTCTCTAACAGATATTAATCTAAGCAAGGACCGTACATAATATCTAAATCTTGTGTTTTTATTTTGTGCAGTACCTACATATTATGTAGATACGGTAAGAAGGTACTATTTTAGTACCCTATCCAAGCAATAAATTTCTGCGTTATTTCTGCTTTTAAAATAATATAGCCAAGTATATTGTTTCTTCATTCTACTCCACGTCATTTTTATTGGTTACCAACACAATGTACATACAAAACCTTATTCAAGTTTAATGCTACAAGACCATTGTCAAAAATCCTACGTGAAAAGACTGATATGAAATTGATATAAGTAATGTAGATTGACATTTTTACCCATTTTTACTAGAATTTGTATGTACATTATAAAGTGAGCTCATGTTTGCGATATACAATACCTCCCAATATCACAATTTCCACTCGAAAGTCATGACATGACAACATACTAATTTATCACTCTCACGCCAAAAATATACCGTAATGGTAGAAATTACCCTCTCGGTTGCAGCCCTTTCTAGTTTATGACATTGACATACCAGGACCGCGTAAATTTGAAAAAGAACGCACTAAAAAAAACTAAAAAGTTCCTCGTTACATTACTTTTGCTACTTTTCTCACAGGAGTTACAGACCCTAGGTACTAGGAAAGTCTCGAAGTAACATTACCTACCTAATCTGTGTTCAATAATTTAATCTATTTTGTTCTGAATCAAATGTAATATTAGTGATTCCTAAAGATTATTCCCTTCGAGTGGAAAGCTTTCCGAACAGAGCTTACTTTGCCACCCCGTTAGCCTATCTCCCGAACAAGTTGCGCAGTGCAGTTAGCAACACCAATGGCGCGGAGTAGAGGGACAGAGTCGCGGAGTTCATCCGTTGCTGGTCTGACGGGAAGGGCACGGGCGTGCCAGGATCTACCACGTGGATTTTCCAGCCGAGGTTGTTGTGGGTGTAGCACTGTGGATGATAATTAATAATAAATAATAATAATGAATTATGATGGACAATCCACACCGCATTATCTAGCCCCAAGCTGAGCAAAGATTTTGGTTATGGGTACTAGATGACTGATATACTTAATACAATAGATTACATAGATTGATATTTTTTTATTATACATAGATAACGACCAGAACACCCGGAACAAATATCTGCAGATCGTACCCACAATTGTCCCGAGGTGGGAATCGAACCCGCAACCTCCTGCGTCGCTGGCGGACCTTCGCCCACCACGCCACAGAGGTCGTCAAACAACATAGATGACATACCTGATAGTAGACTAAGTCCGGCGTCTCGTGCGCCACAGTCCAGTTTAGGACGGCTGGTTCACCTTCGGTGCAGTTCAAGTTTAGCGTCTTGGTGTATTCCTCGAAGGAGTCCGTGACGGACGCCTGGTCGATCGTCTTGTGCGTCCACTCGCAGTAACGACCAGCTGGAGACAACATTAAAGTAAGTCTGACAAGTATTAGTAAATAAATAAGAATAAATAATATTGACCAATCCCTAGAAGATCGTACAAACGTTTGTGCCAAGGCTAGAATCGTACCCGCATTATACGCGAGAGACGAACCTTGAACACATTTCTCGTAGACCTTCTACGACGCTACGCCGGACCTACAGCGTAACATACAAAAGACTTCAACGCGCACCTACTTTTCAATGGAATCATACGAATGTAATCTTGTGTCTATACAATGTACGAGTATAAGGTATTTTTATAAGATTGTTTAGAAATTCACTTTTTGTTTTATTGTTGTAAGTCAACCTAACGAATTGCCGTTTTGACTTTGTTAAAGGAAAGATCTTGTTTGAACTATGTATATTTTCCGGAATACGGAAAGTTTAATGACTCATTTGGAACCAGCAACCTACCTAAACCGAGAAGTTTATTTTGCTTATTGACATTTGTATTGTATTATTTATATTTTGATCATTGATATTTTTCTTGAATTATTTTGCTTATTGTGTTTTTATTTAATTTAATAAGGTACCTGCAGTAGGGTACGGGTACCCCTCGTTGTCGTACGCGACTCCGGCGAACACGCGCTGCTTCCTGCGGTCCTCCTCTCTCTTCTGGCTGAACCCTCCTTCGGACGAGTCGCTGATGTAGAACGGGTGGTATCTGCAAGATATTCATTATTTCAAAGTATTTATTTAGAATTAACAAAGACATAATATAACTAAAATACAAAGGAACACTGGAAATATGCGCTTTCCAGTTGTAGTTAGTTTAAAACTGTGTCGCACCTCCCAGCGCTAAAACTCAGGAGAAGGTTAAGCCCGATTTCACCAAACAGAAAGCTGAAAGTAAAGTTAATTTAGTATCCAATTCATCGAAACCATCATCAATATTTGATTATAAGCAATACTTATACCGCTAGACGGAAAATATCGGACGGCCCCGCTTCAGTGACGTCTCATATTTGTATGGAAGTTGCGTAGTTCCCTGTTACATAATGTTGTTTATCGAACAATCTCAAAACATTAAGTAGGAAGATTAATAACGTTATTTCGATCAAGGTTCTTACTTGGCTGGATTGGTGTCGTCGTTCCCACCTTCCACGACGAAGGTATAAGTCTTCCCGCGCTCCACGTAGAGCTCGGGAATCAGCTGGTCGTTGATGTACCACGCGATACCCCATGATGGGTGACCTGCAAAACAAAATGTTGTTTAAGAAGAAGACTCCAAGTGTTTCTAATGGTTTATGTAATACTTTGAAGACATTAAAAGGTTTACTGAGAAGCCTGGAAAAATAAGTATTGAAGAATCAGGAAAGTACGTACTCGCTTTTTGGGTCCTGACTAATTTTGGAATACCTTACAACTACTACCCTACTTAGACCACTCGCATGTATTTTCTCTCTTGTGTATTTTCTGAAATAAGGGAAAATGAGTTTTATCCGTGTAATATTGGTTATATTATACATATGTAATATCGGATCCTATTGGTTCGTCTCTTTATTCCGGGGGCAATATACGGCTAGGTTTTGGTAAATGTTCATCACTTCCTTTTTTATACAATAAGGTAAAATGTCTCCATACGAAACATCCATGTCAAGTTGTCACCCTGATAAGACGGGTAAGTTAGATTCTAAACTACAACATGAAACATCTCTTACCGACTCGGGAGAATCCATCGCTAATTTCGTTGCCTGCATGAAATTAAAAAAGCTCCTATTAAAGATAAGTTAGTAATAAATCTCTTTATTAACAAAAAGAAGGTTAAAAGCTCTAGAACTCTTAGAAACCCTATCGAGTGATAATAAGCATAATCTCATCTCACCAGTAATAGGAGTGTAGCCCCTCACGCCGGCGGCCGGTCCGATCCTCACAGTGAAGTTGGAGACGCTGTAGATGACCCTCGGAGGCCAGGGCTGCGGGGCGTTCACGTCCAGGGTGGCCAGGCCGATGCAGCTGTTCTCATTCTGAAGATTTAATGGAAAGTAGTTGTGTAAGCTGTGAGAGGGATGGTAATAACGGATTTTTTTAATTTGGCACATTGAACGAAACTCATTTTGATGTGGTATTTTTTAATAGATGAACAGGAAGGTCTATAAACCTATTAGACGTTATTTTGTTACTTGCATACTATAAAGTACGCAATAAACAAAACAACAATAAACTAAAGACAAAACAAACTCACAGTAGCCCCGAAGTCCAGCTGCACATCATTAGTTGTCTTATCCATGAAGGAATGCGCGTTGGCCTCGTACCGCGAGTTGAGAGGCCCGAAGGCTGCGATGACGGACTGGGAGCGAGAGGTCAGCACCTCTCTGTCGCGCGAGGGCTCGGTGGCGGCGAGCGGGCGCCGGTATGTGATCGTGGTCACTCCGTCTTTCTGGCTTCCGGATACTGTGGATGAGATGTTAAGTAATTAGCACATGCTGGTGGTTTTCATGGCTTTTCACGACGTTAAATGATTCTTGGGTTTGGGTATCTGCCGAAAGTAGACAGAAATTCCTTCAAGCCGCACTGACGGAAAAGTAAATAGTGGCATACCAAGGTATGCCAGAAGTAAGTTTATTATTATTATCATCACAATAGCAAGATTACCTAAGACGACATCGTTGAGGCCGCCCACGCGCTGGTCGGGGCACACGCCCCGCTCCCCGTCGCACTGCGCCAGGTGCGTGATGCTGTAGTCCTGGATGCGGGGCTGGTTCACCCTGGACAAATGGTGCTAGAGTTATGATGAAGGTATGATGGCTTGTGTAAGGGCCTTCTACTCCATAAATGATTACATCAATGATGTTAATGCTTAGCCATTGAAGCAGTTTCGCACCGACAATAGTATGTAAGTAATTGAATGTTGTGCATAGCTTTACATAAATATTGACATGTATCTAATCACATTATATTTAGATTAAACAACCAAAGCATAGACCAAAATTCATCATCCTTACCTGTTATCCCAATAAGCGACGGCGACATCGGCGTCCAACATGGCCGGTTTACCTTCTGCGCCAGAGATGCCAAACGCCATGTACTGCTCGCTGCGGAGCCTGGCAGCCAGGGTAATCTGGATGTGGTCTCCCTGGAAAATTATATTCAAACTTCAAAGAAAGTGCTTTATTTCGTTTATACTTACAGGACTCTTGAACACGTCACAAAATGGGTCATGTATTGACTTGGACTACAAAAAAGTCGAATCTAATCCATCAATGGATTAATCCAGCAGATCAGAGTTTGTGATATTCTATTTATAGTCTATTTCGAAAAACAAATACTCATGTCTCCTCAGACGACTTTATCTAACTCTCGTGGTTTCAGACTTGGCCATCGCCGCCCATCTCAAAAACCACCATGTATATTACAAGGTGTTTCGTAAACTGCACACGTTCTGTGCCTATAGTTACTCTGTCTATCGACTGGTAGGGGACTACCGTGAAACTTCTCAGATTCACAAACCATTTCGGAGTCACTTTTAGGGACCTACGGGATTCACGTTATATGGATACTTACCCATACATTGTCCTGCTAGGGTTAATGCATTACCAAGTATATTTGAGAACGATATTTTTACCTTTATGAGATTCTCTCTATTCGCTTGAATGGAAAATAAAAATCATAGCTTTATTATTTTCACAAATAAAATACTTTTCTTTGAACAGAATTAAATTTTATACCATTTAAGCACATATAACAGCTCTAATAGGTCATAGAAGGACGAACAGAAACTGGTCTCCCTCGTGGTCCTACTAGTAGGACAAAAAGTGGGAACACGAGATAACGGTGCAAATAATTGTCACATAGAACTCTGAAGAGGTGTTCTCTGTTGTTTTTTTAAGAACTGCTTGTATTTCTATTAAATTACTGATACTGAGGTAGATACTAAGATAATATTTAGTCCAAAATATTACAATAATTACCTGCAACTCCCACCGTATTTGCAACCTTTTGTCCAGAATCTCCTTGCAGTTATTGGAGGCGCTATAGGGGGTCTGGGAGGTCGTAGAACTTGTCTGAAATAGTACTCAATGTTACTAACAATAATACATAAGAAATAGGTGATATAGACGTGAAGAAAGAAAAAGAAAACGAAAGAAATTTAAGAGATAAATTATAAAAACAATATCGTCTGTAAAAAAATAAGTAAATAAGTTTAATTTAGATAGAATTAATGTTAGAGGCCGTCTAAGACAAAATGATATCATCAACATCAACCTATGTTATGATGATGATGATATGTTAGGTGTCAAAAGTCAAAAGAGTTGATTTAATGGTCGACGAAAATGTTTGATTATGTTAATTAAAGCAATACTCACCGGGTTATACCACCAAGCAGGCTGAAAATGTTATCCAAATCCAAAGGAAAGCAAACAAAAAATAGGGAACGGTTAGTCAATTTAATAACAAAAACATAAAAGATTCAGTCTTTTAGTAGGGATATGTTATTTTACGAATTAATATAAGACATTCCTAAGACTATAGAAGAATGTGTTGTTGAAAGTCAGTGAGTTAAAATAATGTCTTATTTCGTAAATTCAAAACCACGTCGAAAACCAAGAAGTTTGGAAAGTTGGAGGGGTTGTTAACAGCTGTGGTTTAACACGCTGTGGCTTTTTCCTTTTGCTCTGTAAAGGGAATAAATCAAAATGTTAGTCCTTGCGAGTCCCTGGAGATTATGGTGAAAGGTGAAATTATAAGAAAATAATGATCCTGGTCAGCTGTCACTGTCAGTGGAAACGAAAAAGGTTAAAGTCTTGAATTTTCTTGCTTGTGAAAAATATAATAATGAAAATATTTAGTAACAATTCTGCGCAAAACTTTCTCCGATCTTACAAAATGTAGTCTGCGTGTATAGCCCGCCCTCACACAAATTGACAGACAATCTACAGAACCTATTTCTAGAAGAAAAAACCACACCTACTATAAATTTAAAAATGTGAAAAAGCAAGTCGTCCTAGTTTCGTCTTACCTCGAGAAATCATCAAGATCAGAAGGACAATCCTCGACCATGACACTGAGAGCGCCAAGCAACAACGACAGAGATGATGGTGTGACCAGAGAAGATGCCTCTTCAAGCCCTGCGACCTGCGTGCTAAGTGAATCATTGCCCGTTAAAACCCCTTTTTGTTTTGTAGTCGGTGTGTTGTTCTTCTACAACTAGGTTGTGTGTTTACGTCAATTAACAAATCGTGTGAGGGTAGCTATACACGCGGACTACATTTTGTTAGGTCTTTTTAGAGGTTTTGCGCGGAATTGTTACGAAATATTTTAATTCTTATATTTTGCAATGAATTTCCGCAAAGTAACTCCTGAATATATTATTTGCTTGTAATGTTACCGCTTACATGCTGTCATTTTGATTCCATTCTTACCATTATAAGTTCCAATCAAGACCAAAAACTTTCTATTAATATTAATTTATTAGCAATAATGATAATGAGATCAATGGAACGCTTAGATCAGAAAGTACATTGAGATACTTACCTGCTAATAAAATAGCTAGCTAATAATACAATGGTTAACATACAGAACAATTACATAGATTTAACCTAGTCTATACTAATATTATAAAGAGGAAAGATTAGATATTTACGAGTCAATCAATATCAATAGGTTTCTTTCCGGCCCTGGTGGGGGCACAGAGAGGGGCCTCGAGGCTTGGCCAAAAAACTCCCAAACAACACCGATTTACAAAATTCTTTCACCGTTCGGAATCTACATTATCTCCGCGTGATATAGGCTATATTATTACAAGTACTATTTAAACACTTTGACTGCGATTTTTATTCGACGACTGCGATCTTTTTTTAACCTAAAAAATTCGTGCTGCCGCTCTACACAGCGGTTGTGTTGCGCCGCACATGCGTTTCGTTCGAAAAATATTACGGCTGTGCTGAGTCACAAAGCTCTATATTTTCTCAGCCGCTGCGCTAGTGTGGATTTACGCATATTAGTCACTTGTAGAAAACACATACCGTGTGATTTCAGCACTCAAAGTGTTAACAGGTATTTATCGCGTTTATTTCCCTATTTTTCCCCGACGTTATTTTACTCTTTAAAATAGTACTTGTAAGAATGAGTTCTGATCGCGTAACTTAAACATATTTATAGGATAGTTACATTAGGATATTCTAGAAATGTGATATTCGAATTTAACGCGGGAAACTGCTAGTATTAAGATACTGATTCTTATACTTCTGGAAATCAATGATCAACACGATGTCATATCTTACGGTGATCTTAGTCTGTCCCAGCGCCGGTGGAACGTCCAGGTCCTTGGGGATGAAGACGTGTCCGAAGTTGTGTCGGTACTCCACGCACCAGACGGCGAGCCAGTCGATGTCGTACACGGTCAGCTTGCCCGGCAGCTGGATCTCTATGTCTTCGCCTTGGTACCCGCGGAGGGGGTGCAGGGACCCTTGCTCGTTTGGCACCTGGAAACGTAGTAGGGCTGTTTATGTTTTGTTTGTTATTGTTTCTTTTATACAATAGGTTACGGCTTTAAGGCAGGGTGTAAATACAATAGGCTTTTTTTCTGCCGGATGGTTTCGTAAAGGATGATCCCTTACAGATCCGGATTTCTATTCCTATAGCATCTATACCTTAGCAAACTAAAAGTAAGCAGATTTTTCTCATCAGAGGCCAAAACACACTTCGGGTCTCGAAGCCGTAAGGGTAGGTATGATCTTCACTGACAACCAGCGCTGTGTGGACACGTCATACATCACTTATGTGTCTAAAACATGGTTGTTTGGCTGACCTTAGTCCCCAGTTTGTTGGGCTCGGATCCGTTCCCGACCCAGAAGTAAGCGTCGGGCCCCGCGCCATCGTAGTGCAGGTTGGGGATGTAGAAAGTCTTGGCGTCCAGCACGCTGATGTTCCCGGAGCGCAGGCCGTGAGCCAGCCGCTTGAACTCCGGCAGCACGCGGGGCCGCGGGGGGTCCAGGTGCGGGGGGATGAACACGTCGCCGAAGTTCACCTGTAATCGACAAGTAATAAATAAATATAAGCTGGACAATCCACACAGCAGCATCTAGCCCCAACCTAAGCAGAGCTTGTATTATGGTACTAGATGACTGATGTAGGTACCTACTTTATACATACAATAGATTTCATAGATAGATATTTTGTATTATACATAGATAACGACCAAAAAACTCGTAACAAATATCTGCAGATCGTATAAACATTTGTCGAGAGGTGGGAATCGAACTCGCAACCTCCTGCGCCCATAGCGCTGCAGAGGTCGTCCAGTCAGGTCCGTATCACGCTAAAATTTTGCAAAAATGTAAAACATAGGGAGGTGTAAAAAAACATAGATAAACTTTTTACCCCAAAAAATCAGTTTCCATGGGCTGAGCATGAGCTTTAAATCGTTTCCATAGAAATAAAGCGGACGAAGCCGCAGGCTATTATGATAATAAAATAAGATACACTTTGGCGAGTGTGATAGATAACTGACAAGAACATTTGATAATTAATGTATATGGAAAGCCGATCTGCCGGCCAACGTTGGCTGCCTACTACCAATACTCTACTGCCATACGTGCCGAAGGGTATTCAAGACCAAGTTCGGTCTAGCGAGCCATATTATAGAACTCATGCATGATAGAAGAATTCGTGATATCTAGGGACGCCGTCATCGAAATCGAATCAGGAGGCCTATACTACCAACATACGCAAAGTAGGTCTCTCCACGTTGGCACAATGTGTACTGCTGGGGCCATCACGTTTTGGCGCGAAAACGCGAGCATGCGCGATTGCGCGCGGTGGCAATCAATACTGTTTCGGGTACTTAGCTGGGTTGTCACAGTATCAAATATCCTTGTTACTACCTACTACCCCGGTCATTACTGCGGCACAGACTTGCTAATGGTTGGGGTAGTTTTATTATACTCAATAGATTAATTTTTACGGTTTACAATTTTCTATTTGTTGGAAGAACATTTTATGATGATTTGACATTTTGGTGATACCTTTGCGTTGCTCGACAACCACGTCCACTATGTTATTGTATTGTTGTTAGATCGTACGTTAAATACAGTTAAATATTATCAATTTATCTTTAATTTAAGTGAAAATTGCTTGGACAAACATAATGCGGCATAATGCTGAGACAGGGGCCTTTTTTGCCCCATACCTTACCTACCCTTACCTAACCTAACACGTATTTGTTCATCTGTCTGTATGTCTTATCTATTTCCTTGTATTTTTTTCTTGTTTTTATATTTTCTTACTATGTAATGTGTCGTGTTATGTGTTATGTATGGTGTCAAATAAATGTATTTTCTTTCTTTCTTTACAAATATAACATAGGCTTTAAGGCACTATTATAACTAAATTATAAAAAAATGAAGGTTCTACTAAGCATGTCTTGGGATAAATAATCCAAAGATGTTACTGGTCTATGAACTTATTTTGAATGAATAAAGAAAAAACGTAGGTACTTAATTGATTTCTGATATCTGGTGCTCGAAAATTTCCTTTAATATATGTTGGTTTCGTAATATATATTTGCTCAACTGTAAAATTGACATTCTATTTCATAGATCCAACGAGGCGCGGGTTTAAAGAATTTTATTTCCAGGTTACCTATTGAACGCAATCCAGGTATAGTAGTTTTCAATTTGCAGCTGGATAGAATGGCCTTTGGTATTTACTGACCTTTCGCATCATTACCTAACTTTTAGGTATTCCTCTAATGAACGAGAGCGCGTGGGCGTAGCTTTTGACCTTCTCCGTTCATTTGTCAACAAGTTAGAGAGATGAATGGAGATAGGTACTTAATCGTATCTTTCTACGAGCTTCATGCTTCGCATGTTTGTCGCGTTTCTTGTTATGTTAGATAATAAATAATAATACCTAATTCAATTAATCGTCATAATTATTGCATGCTAGAATATAGTGAGACATGAGTGCATTAATTAGAACTAAACCACCTTTATACAATTTTTGACGCAATAAATATATTTGAATTTGAATTTACCGCGATTATATTATGTGAACATGTTATGGTTTCTCATAAAGTACGATATCTTTCTTATCTATCACAATGTTGTTAGTGTTCACATATAAATAGCTTATTTAGATTCTATCAGTGAATACCTATTATAAGCTCTCTATTATAATTTAAAACTCTATAGACATTATTGTAGCTGATGGTGTTCCGAAATAAATAAATAAATGTAGGCATATCTGACAAATTTCAGTAGGTGCAACGAAAAGGTTAAATATAAATAGACAGAGTTACTTTCGAACGTTTAATTAATTCGTTTGCAGGGAACGTATAAGTGGAAACTTCGTAGTTCGTATCTTAATACGTAAGTCTTTATTGAACAGCTACACAAAATTCACCTACCAACATCAAATAACGGTAGAAATCATTTTACTCACATTTTTACACCTAGGTACATACACATGAACATATTTCATGCAATCAATTTTACTTCACTTTACAAGATAAAAAGGAAAAGTCAAGGAACGCGGGAGCACTACATATTTCTACAAAGTGCGGCTTCACCTATAGCTAAAGTCTATCCATCTAGAATGTAGAATGTTTGTAAACATAAGAAATCAGCTGATTTTTAGGGTTATCACCACGAAATGTTGCAGGCCTAATAGAATTCTAATGATTTCACATATACATTCTATTAGATTTATTACTTTTTATAATCCTGACGTCAATTCTATGCAGAATCTAATTATTTCAATTTACAAATCGACATTATGTGCTCAAAAACAAAGATTAAAATCACTAGAGATTTTTTGTCTTTGTAACAGTGCCATCCCTAACGAATCTCAGTCTTGACGTCCCGTGTTGCAAACAGTTGGTTACTTTTTAACTACGATTTCGAATCAAGGATAGCACTATGACCATACATATTTCTGACAGGGAGTATTATTTTAATTTAGCCGGATTATTTAACGTTTAATTTCACACTGCATATTTGCTTAGCGACAATCAGTCCAAAAGTTATGAATTCTTCCAATTTCATCAATAATGTTTAGTGCTTCAAGGAAAATACTTTAAACAGGCACATTTACATTTAATTGAGTTGGCACAGGTGAAAAATCGTTTGAGAGTAACATAAAAAGTCTAATGATTTTTAGTCTTATTTCGTAATCCTTTAGCTTTTATTCCATTCTATAAGGATAGGTAATGATAAAAGTAGGCTGATTTCACAGGGATGCTTTGTTTATGCCATTTAATTATTTACATCAAATATCACCAGCCCAGTAAGGCACCCCCATCAAAGCTCAAGATGTGACCTAAATAAAAAAATGTTTTTCACCCCTACATCAGCTGATTGAACTGTCAGTGGCTCTGTTTACAAACATTCTACATTCTGGATGGATAGACTATAGATGCTGTTTTTTTTGCGTAAACTTGAAGCAGGTCAGCATTTTTTTTCATTTTCATTTTTAATCCCATAAATCCCATGCAAACTCTTCCACAAGCCCACCGCAGCATCCTTTGTCAGTCCCACAGGGGCTCTGAGTAAACATGTCATACCATGACCTCACTTACGGACTGGGAAAATTACGTAATGACATTTGTTTGATAAATATTTTTTTGTAAAATGTTGTCGGACCACGATTGTCATTTCATTTCTTTAAACGGGCCCCGAGCGAAAGTAATTGGTGACCCCTGTACTACAAGGAACAATGATAACTTTACAGTGAATCCTGCACCAGACGCTTTTCTTTCTATGATAGGTTCAGACAAGGGTTGGTATTATAAAACCAGTGTTAATCTTATAAGATAAGTGTTCACAGCACATCTACTACTTACAGTGAATCTCCTGGCACCAAACGCTTTTCGTACTTTCTATGATAGGTTCAGGACAAGGGTTGGTATTATCAGAGACTAGGTTAACTAATAGTCTCTGGTATTATAAGTCAGTGTTAATCTTATAAGATAAGTGTTCACTATCGCATGTCCTAATACTTACAGTGAATCTCCTGCACCAGACACTGATGTACTTGATATCCCTCAGCCGCTTGCCGCCCGGCAGACGCAGTAGGATGTCCGAGTTGGTGTGCTGCTGCAGAATCGGCGGGTCTCTGGAATACATATCACTTATTATATTAGACTCTTGACATCTTCACTTATCATATTATACTCACATTTATTTCAAAATCTCGTAGAAAATACATTTTTTACTACAGAAAATACAATAAAATATTATAAAACTATTCTACAGTAAAAAAAAATATCAATACGGTAGATCACCGACCGGTCGCTAGAGTCAAGCGGCCGGTGACTAGGGCTGCAGAGAAAGGAACTTCCTGACGATACGTGCCGAGTCCAAGAGTAGGTACCGCCTTTTGGATCTGGCTCTTGATCCAACTTCCTAGCGAGAGTTTTTTCACATGTTAATCGAGGCTCTTTGCTATTACGTCGTTGACCGAAACGACTATCGGGACAATAGTAGCTGAATCTACACCCCACAGTATGTATGTCCTATATTATACCACAATATGTCCTATATAATAATATGTATGTAGTTTTAGTTTTGGTTTTTTGTTTGTAGAGCACAAACAGTACCTAAATGAAAAGTATCGAACCATCACTTACGACACGACTTATATCATTTTCACCATCCCTAGGTTGTCTGTGAGAAATAACTGTCAGCGGTAAGGCCGCCTATTGTACTGTTTAATATTTAGATATAAGGTTTTATTTTGTTATGTGTTTAAGTGCAATAAAGTGTATATTCATTCATTCATTCATTAGCACAGATATTAGGCTCAGGTTTGAGTTTTTTATGCAGGACCCAAAGATAAATAAAGCGGGTAGTTCTTGCTTCTGCTGAAACGGCAGAATTAACATTTTCATGAGGTTGCTGATTATGTATCTACCTGTTCTATGTAGATAGGAATATCCCTTACATTGGTTATGGTAGGTAGAAATAAATAAATACAATTTATTGATAAAACCACTTTACAAGTCTAATTTTCGTATACAATTACGACAATTGTTGAAACATTTTTTTTATTCTCTATATTATAAAGGGCTTCGTCGCACACGCGATTATGTCTCCCAAAAAAACATAATTAAATCAAATAAATTAAAAATAAAGTTATAAATATTTTACAATTGTAATAGCGTTCACAGAATATAAATTCTGCTGTTGTATTTACGCTAGTAGAACTTTGTAAAGAGCAATAAATGCAAGAGTACCTACCTACAGATAAGTACATAGGTTCGATAGTTACTCTTATATTTATCGCTAAGTTTCTTTGACAGGTCTATCGTACTATCGCTCTTTTGAAAGTTCGTATTGGTTCGCGTATTTATTTGGCTTGTTTCGCAATGAAAGAAACCAAAAAATGCGATGAATCGAAGCTAGCATTGATTTCTTGAACTCTTTGGTTAGTTTCAGTGTTTCGTTTAACCTCGTTTTAACATTATAGTATAGGCACCTAAGTAAACTTCTAGATAAAATTGTATGGATATTATTATTATTATTATTTTAAGCCATTATTGTCCCACTGCTGGGCAAAGGCCTCCCTTTTCTCCTTCCACTCCTCGCGATCCAACGCTGCAACATATATGTATGGATATGATGCTCAGTAAATAAAATGTCTGTCTAAAAAATCTTTACTTTACCTATACACTAGCCAAAGTCGACTTAGAAAGTTTGTATATAAAAACCACGACACAAATAACTAAAGCTCACTTGCTTGGCGGCGATTTTTAGATATAATTGTTAATTGTAAGCAATATTAATTCAAGGAAGGATCTCAAATCGACAAGCAATGTAAATGTGTATAAGGCGCGACCACAGAGTGTACCTATTTTAAGGTTAAGTATGGGCGGTTTGTAAACGAACATTCTACATCGAGTTCGGCTAGTGTATAAGTACCTAGTTAGTTATTCCTTCATTAGTAAGAACAATACTAAAACAACATAAATATAATTGGACCATTACGAGCCCATCACAGACACCCCGTAATATTTCGGAGGCCGTAAGAACAAATAAATGGCAAATAAATTGCTTGATAATTAAATAAACATAGTCAAGGAGGGACTTTAATGGCGATGAAGGGAGACGCTTTAGATTTTAGGGGTTGTTATGAAAAATTACGGAAAAAATTAAAATTTATGAGTCTCTTTAAAGTATTGAAAGAATAATACCTAATAGGACGACCTCTGTGGAACAGTGGGTGAAGGTCCGGGTTCGATTCCCGCCTCGGGTCCTAATGACCCATATAGAATCGAACCTCCCGATCGAATTGTTTACGATCTGCATATATTTGTTCCAGGTGTTACGGTCGTTAACTATATATAATAATAAATAGAAATAGAATTTTTAGGATACTATTAAATTATTTCTTAAATCTTCTAAATATTATAAATTATTATAGTTAGGTACCTATACTCAAACTTTAAAGCGAAGTGTCGACTGGCTGGCACTTGCAGGCAAGTAACAAATTTTAATGTTTTTTTGCGTTGTGACCAATTAGAATTCAAAAAATTGAAGTGAACAGTAAAATAATTTTATTTTATAATAATTTATATATAAAATATGACTTGTTTAAGTGCTTATTTTGTAAGCCTAAAGAAATAAATGATTTTTTACTTTACTTTTAATTTTTTTTTCAGTTTCAGTGACGAATTACTTTACTCACTTCCGCAACTTCTTGCAGAAGTCAATTGACGACTGTTTCCACTCACTGCGATTATCCATTTGCATACACGTGGGAATTGCAGCGAGCTCGGCAAGATACTTTCACTTGCAGAATTTTATTTGTTTACAAGTTGGTAGTCGCTTGCGCAAGTCAACTTCCGCAAAAAAAAATCGCATTATGTACCTACCTACATAATTTGCAGGCAAGCTTTTTCCTGGATTGTCTTTCTTTCTTCTGTGGTTATCGCTACGCCAGAACATTAAGTACTACCCCAATTCATGAGAATTGAGGATTATCTAGAACAACGAATATGAAAAAACGATGTCTGCGGGACTTGAACCCGCGACCTTCCCCCAGAATCTTAGCAATAACCCGAGTACGAGGACAACCTACGCACTACAATAACCAAAAAAAAACCTATGAAATGAAATGAAATGAAATGAAAGTTTATTTCTTTAGGCTTACAAATAAGCACTTAGACAGGTCATATTTTTCTTATCATCTGTGTTAGTTATTAGAATTAGAATAAGAAAAGGAAAGAATAAGTTAGATTCGAATAGAATTCCTTTGAATCTCCGCATTCCGTCCGGCAATAAGCCTAGTTCCTGCCCCCGGATTAGTATGCGTCGCGAGATCCTTTCTAACAAATGACGGGGGAGGCTGATTGATGTTATTCAAGGGCCCGTTTTAAGGGTAGTCTAAAATAATGCCTAAATAGATTTTAATGGTAATAATTGAGAAATTTCTATGAATTCTGATTGCTATAGAAAATGTAGGTATTAGAAAAGCGTCATACAATAAATTCAATTGTTTTGAAAAAACTAAGTTTTCGGGATCAATACATATCCCTTGGGAATAAAATTATATGGGACCAGCTCGGGATCATTTCGTGTTCTTGAGTGGAGACCACGACTCGGTAAACGTAGTGTAGGATGCCCTCCGACCAGGTGGGATGACCTGCGCAAGACTGCAGGTGGATGCGGTAAGCTGAAGACAGGGCGCTCATTGGGGGAGGCCTATATCCAGCAGTGGACTGCTATAGGCTGATGATGATGATGATGCAAAAGCGAAAGAATGCTCCTAATCGGTCCATAATTAACAAAGAAATCGATAAACATACAACAAATAGAAAAATAAATGAAAATGTATGCAACGAGTATAGAAACTCTTTTGTTTCGTCTGATTATCTCGTTCTTATTTTATCACCATAGGCCAGTAATGAATACATTTTAGAGCTGCAGACTAAACCCGGTTCAGCGTAACCGACCCGAGCGTGACGATTCAGTTTAGTACTCTGCACGAAGAAGTTTTAATTTCAATTATCCCTCTACGACTTAGGAATGTGAGAGTATCGCCCATTATCAATATCTTACAATACAAAATACAGCATAGACAATATAAAACACAAAAGTACCTACTATGAGCGGTTTTATCGCTAAAAAGTAATTTGTCCAACTAATCTGTCTAGTCTACATGTCAGATCAATAAAACACTAATAAGTGCCTCCTGCCACAGGTCATTTCTCTACATATACATTAGGCTTTCAAATAAGCGACAGCTTCAAAGCAGTTCAAAGCTTTGTCCACCGAAATCAATAATCGCATGACAACCAATCATTTCGTACCATAGCATTATTATTTAGTAACATAATAACTAATAACTTTTCATTGGAATCGGTGAGGTAGTAATTAAAAACATGCTGTCATGCATGATCCAAATAAATCAACACCGAGACATCAATTTCAGATAGCGATATTGAGCGCCATTGGTAAATAGAATGCATAGGTAAAAAAAAATCTGTATATTACACATTGCAATATACATTATAGACTCAGATAAGTTTATTATGTTACCTATTTTTTTTTTACCGACGCAAAACTTATTTTTCGTCTGTAGTGTGTATGTTCGTCGATTCTTTCGTTAATTATGGACCGATTTGGAAAATTATTTCGCTTTTGTATGAGAAAAGATCCCGAGGTGGACGCATAAAATTTTTTTCCCGAGGGATACGTAGTTGTCCAGAAAAACTAAAAAAAAATCAGTAGATATAAATACTTAGGTTCACAACAAACATGTGAAGTTTTTAACCAACTTCATAAATTCAAAAAAAGTTCTATGTTCTACATGTTTTTTTAAACATTAAAATTTACTGTCTACTTAGCTTAGGTAGACCAAAAATAATATATAAAACGAAACAAACGAAACGCATGCATTCTGCTTCTTAGAACCGCTATTTGTGTCCTCGTGTCTGAGGCCTATGTCCAGTTGTGGACTTGTATTGTCTGATGATGATGTAAAACTAGAAGAAACATCTCACCTAGTAACATAATCCTCTGGATATGGCACGAGCGTCCCTTCAGGCGTGGGCTGGGGGGTGTCCCCGACCCAGAAGTAAGCGTCGGGTCCCGTGCCATCGTACGCAAAGCCTCGCACGAACACCGTGCTTTCGTCCACCGCGTACACCGTGCCACGGATGCCGTGGCCGTAGTGGGTCAGGCGGCCGATCTGACGCCCGTAGTAGGGCTCCTGGCGTCGGGACTCTGATAAGCCTGCGGGAGAAGCATTTTCAGTTCAAAATAGAGCAAATAAAACTCTTGAAAGTATCGTGGTTATTAACACTAAAGTTATTCTGTGATCGCGCATGAAACTGTGCGGAAATATTGGAAACATCAAAAATCAAATCATAATAATCATAATTGTAAATATTCCGTTTTAAATGACTTTAATACAGCAATTATTTTTATTATAGTCTATAAATTATTTTTAGTATAAGTCGTCTGTTAAGGCGGTATCCCGAGGCAAAGTAAAGTAAAGTAAAAAATCATTTATTTCTTTAGGCTTACAAAATAAGCACTTAGACAAGTCATATTTATACATTAAATTATTATCAAAAATAAAATATTTTACTGTTCACTTCAATTTTTTGTCCACTAGTGGAAGAAGTGAAAAAGAAACCACTAGCATGTTCATCTCTTATATGTCTAATACATGGTTATTTGCCTATTTAAGTCTAAATATAGTATGATTCGATACATGTCAATATTTAAGTAAAGCTATGCACAATAACAAATTACTTACATACTATTGTCGGTGCGAAACTGAGCGACATCTGGCCACGCATTAACATCATTTAGATAATCATTTATGGAGTAGAAAGCCTTCTTGATGAGATTTATTTTTATGTAATTTTTAAATTTACGAATAGGGAGCTCAGTTGCTTCAGATGGAAGCTTATTATAGAAGCGCACGCTATTGCCCATAAATGATTTCCCTACCTTGTGTAATCTAAATGATGGGATGTGTAACTTGTTCTTGTTTCTTGTATTTCTATTGTGAACATCACACTTTTTCATAAGGCTATCCTTATTTTTGTGGGTATACATTAGATTTTCATAGATGTATTGCGATATTACAGTCAGAATATTAATGTTTTTAAATAATTCCCTCAAAGAATCTCGTGGCTTTAATTTATAAATAGCGCGTACCGCCCTTTTTTGAAGAACAAATATGGTCTGGATGTCAGCTGCCTGTCCCCAAAGCAAAATACCATAAGACATAATACTATGGAAGTAACTGAAATAAACTAACCTAGCTGTGTCTTCATTGGTAATATATCTAATTGTTCGAACTGCATAAGCTGCTGAACTAAGTCTACCTGCCAGAGCCTCTATTTGCGACTTCCATTGAAGAGAAGAATCAATATGTAACCCTAGGAATACAGTAGAGTCTACAAGGTGAAGAATCTCATCCTTCAGCATTATTTTTGTTGGGAGTTCTCTTACATTCGGTAGCATGAATTTTATACATTTAGTCTTTTTAGCATTGAGTAGTAGGTTATTGGCGGTGAACCAATCTAGTATTTGTGAAAGCGAATTATTTACATCGTCATAGTTATCTTTATTTCTATCAACTTTAAAAATCAATGAAGTATCATCAGCAAATAAGACAATATCACAAAGATCTTTTGCTAAAAACGGAAGATCATTTACATATACTAAAAATAAAAAAGGACCTAATATTGATCCTTGCGGGACGCCTAGTTCAAGTTTTGATCCTCTAGATCTTTCTTTACCAATATCTACTTTTTGAACTCTATCAGCTAAATATGATTGCATAAGGTCCAGTGCCTTGTTACTAATTCCATAGTGTTCCAACTTTCTAATTAGTGTACCATGATCCACGCAATCAAAAGCCTTAGAAAGGTCACAGAATACACCAATAGCGTTTTTTGCTTTATCCCAGGCATCTAATATATGCTTTAATAGAACTGTGCCAGCATCGGTTGTCGATCTACCCTTGGTGAAGCCAAACTGATTTTTATGAAACAGCCTGTTAAGGTTGAAGTGTGAAGTCAACTGAGAGAGGATAATTTTTTCGAAAATTTTACTTATTGCAGGAAGTATTGAAATTGGCCTGTAATTGGCCGGATCAGTATGGCTACCAGATTTGTAAAGAGGAACCAGTTTACTACATTTCATAAGATCAGGAAAAACTCCTGCGTCTACACAATTATTGAAAATATGGGCCAAGCAGGGAGCCACTTCCTTAATAATTGAACTTAGTACTTTAGTTGAAATGCCCCAGAGATCCTCAGTATTTTTGATGTTTATAGATTTAAAAGTTTTTACAATGTAATTACCATTTACGTGACTAAAGATAAAGACTTCCTTACATTTCTCAACAGATGATTCTAATAATTCAACTGCCTTTAAAGCAGAGGAATTGAGAGACCGGGTTACAATTTTAGGGATATCAGCAAAGAATCCATCAAAAGCATCTGCAATATCTTTTTCATTTATAAGAATTGAATTATTAACTTTTAACTTTATTTCTCTATTACGTGGCTTTGATTTACCAGTTTCATTATTTATTAGTCTCCATGTCGCTTTTATTTTATTAGATGAGTTTGTTATTTTATTCTTCAAAAATAGGCATTTTGCTGTGTTGCAGACTTTCTTAAATGTTTTCGAGTAGTTATTTACATACAAAAGAAACGCAGGGTCATGTAACATAGCTTCTCTAGCACCATAGAGATCGTATAGCCTATTCCTACTTCTGTAAATGCCGGGAGTGGCCCAATCAGTAAACCCGACCTTATCTCTAACTGTGCATGTTTTAAGTTTGAATACTTCATTGTGTTCTTTGTTTATAACATTAAAAAGTCTGTTAAATAAACCATTAGGGTCATCAGAACAAGGTATATTAGCTACTGCTAGATCTACTTTACATTTAAATTTACTAATACGGCTCTCTGTGATAGGCCTGTAGGTATATTCCTCAACTGTTTTTTTATCATTCAAATTATTAATAAAGTTAACACTCTGACCATAATGGTCTGATTTGAAATGCTTAATTACTGCTTTATTGGTTGGAGATTGACTGCAGTAAATATTATCTAAACAAGTGGCAGAAGTTAGGGTTACCCTAGTCGGATCATTGAAAAGGTGTTGTAAGTTAAAGCATTTGAATAAATTAATCAATCTATCAGCGAGAGGATTCGCTAAAATATCTATATGAAAATCGCCACAGACAATGAGATCCTTCCTACAAGTAAATACTTTTAGCATAGCTTCTTCCATAGTACTTTCAAATATATATAGGCACACTAGCGCCGCCACCATTTTATCTTATTTATTACTTTGAACAAGGGAAATATTAAAAATGTCATTGGGGATTTTGTGATACCTATTATAAATTTTTTTAATGCCTCTGTAATGTAAGGTTTAGGTAGAGATGCGAACAGAGTTTAGCAGCAACCAAGGGTAACTTCGTATATATGCGTAAACTATACGGAATTCCTTTGTTCAACTTAATAATAAGATAGGTACACTAGTTGGCAGCACTAGTTTGCTTCACTGCTGCCACACTGTGGCCCGCGCTGTTCAAAATATATCGCTCCGAAGTCGAACTCACTAAATAAATGTTTTTAAACTTACCTACGCGATCAGAACACATAATTACAAGTACTATTTTAATGAGTATTTATCACTCGGACTATTACCACAGAATAGGTACTGTTACTTCATAAATGACATTTTGTGATATTCTGAGTTGTCCAATATTTTGGCACAGTTATGTACATGCGCCGTGACCACGGAACAACAACCAGCAGGATTAAATACTACATGACCAAAATAAAGATGTTTTGTTTTCCCTCGGGACTCGAGACCTCATCAGCTTGTGATCATCCCGCGTACATCTAATATCTAGCGAACGTTGCATTAGGGATGTTTTGAATGACGTCGATAGAGGGGCGCCTAGGGCTGCCTTGTGCCTGAGACCTTCAAGAACGGGAAAAAATATGAGTTTCAAATAAACTTCTTATATCATAGCGATCGCAGTTTTTTATTTAGAATCGAAACTAGAGTGTGCCTGTAGTTTCCTGCGTACAACGAAGCCTATCTATAGCATAATCACACTTCATGAAATGATTTTCAGAATTTCAAAGATTAAGTACATTATGCTTTATGTAATAATATATATGAAGAGTCATGATAATAATCTGTTTTAATGTCAGACATCTTTTAGTCTTTTATGTTAATAAAATTAGGGTTAGAAGGTTAGTAATAAAACATATTTTTAGGCTCCACAAGTCTCACACTCACAACACAATTCATTGACGACCTCTGTGGCGCGGTGGGCGAAGGTTTGCTTGCGAAGTATTTATTTATTTTATTTGTCTTTAGATATCTCTAGATATCTAGTGTGACAGACTCTGGTCTGTCTCTGTTGTGGTCTCTGTTAAGTATTACTGAGAGAGATTAGTTAAAAAAGGAATCTTAATTAAGCTAAAACTACATATCACTGCCAGTTCCCATAGTAAGTTTATAAAGCTTGTATCGTCAGCCCTAATCACGCCGGGGGCTGCGCCCTCCGCCTAATACAGTTTTGTCTTAGCATTTCGATACTCGTTTATTGCATGTTGTGTGGACATGTGTAGCTGTTATACCGGTAGAAGATAGATAGAAGATAGAAAACACTTTATAACCACATCATCATCATGCCTATGATAGTCCACTGCTGGACATAGACCTCCCCCCATGAGCGCTATAGCGTCCTGTATTCAGCTTGACGCATCTAGGATCTACCTGTAGTATTATACCCCACAAAACAGAAAACAATACAGAAATAAACATGAGAATAAAGGAAGTATAAAGGGCGGCCTTATCGCTGAGAGCGATCTCTTCCAGACAACCTTAGGATGGACTGGACATGAAGGAACAATATATAGACGGTGGCACGTTGATAAATAATAAGTTGTGGAAGTGGAGTGGTTTGTATATAGGTACAACAGGTTATTTGTCTGTTCTTGATTTCTTTTCTCCATACCTGTCTGTCTACGGGTTATTTTATTACATAACGGCATAACTGGATTCGTACCGACAAAAATACACGGTCAATCTTTTATGTACTTGCTTGAGAGACCATCTTTTGCAAATCGACAATGTCCAGTTTTCTTACAGAGTAACTAAGGTAAGGAGAACTCGGGGTGGCTTTTGAGATGGGATAGAAACAGCGTGGGACGAGATTATTGCTCCAACTAACAAGGTAAAGGTTTCTTGTTCGCTTCTTTACTACAGATTAAAGTCAACAAGAAATCAAAGTGATCACTTTACATACGTTAGTTAAATTTTGTGACGTGTCCAAGAGTATTGTAAGTTCAGGTAAGGTCTAAAGAAAATAAAGCACATTGATGGATTTGATTCATGAAAGATATATTTTTTTCGCCGCTCGTTGGTTGGTTCATTTTCTTTTGTTTTTATTCGTGTTCAAAATATAGCCAAGCGAAAACAGAAGAGAAGATTCTCGTATAATAATACTTAAATAGTATAAGTTATCTATACATACAGTCATTAATACGAGTATATCTGAAACAATCAGTAGGACGATTTTCAATATTTACCGTCGCTTGGTCTTCTTCATTTAAATTTAAGAAAATGTTTAGACCAAAGCCCATTAACAAAAAGCCCAATCAGCTAACGTTCGGTTACGATATCCTATGAAAGTTCCTTTCCCCTACCATTAATTCTCACATTCGACTCTATCCTCCAACTCCGGCACGCCCGCATTCGATAAAGCACCCACTTCTACTTTCTCGTATAGAATAATGCCACATTTTCGCAATCGAATGGATTATGATAATGGCGTGGCTAGAGATGTGACGATGTGTTCAATCGGAGTCCGAAAGTTGCTTTCGTAGTAGATTAGCTAAAACATTAAACAACAACATTCTTTATTATCAAAGAATATTTTAATCAAATTAACAAAATAACATATGATGATGATGACGGTACAGCAGCAACATTAACATTATTTATTAGCAAAGAATATTTAAATCAAATAATAGAAACGAATTAGAACCAGTACCGAACAGGGCGTTGGGCCGTACAATTAAAACAATTGAGCTAACTGTAGACTATTGTAACAATCTACAAAAAGCTCAACTGAACCATATGCATATTTTTCTGCTGGGCGGGAGTGGTGAATTGGATATGTTTGGCACTTGGTGACACCTAAAGACACCTGCTACTTGAATTAGTACCTACCTAAAATTGTATTCACTTTTTTGTTTTGTCTGTATTATGTACGTTTACGTGTTACCTAGTACTAAGTAGTCTTATATTCGTGTAACTAAGTTTGTTTGTATATGTGTCTAATACATATTTTTCTCCCAAAATACACAAATTTAAAATTATTTTTTACTATAGGATTTCAAAATAAGAACTTAGAACTTCAAGTCTTTCTTATTTCTTCGGAGTAGGAACATTTCGCAAAGTCCCATCCCTATAGACGTTCTCGTTGGAACAAGATCGATGGCTGGGGTGCATATTTAGGGAGCCCCGCGCGCCCCGTGGCGCCCTAGGCCTGCGGGTGTTGATTTGATGGAGTGGGATAAGGTTTTCTATTACTAAATGCACTGGGATGTGCCATGAATGCGTAACTGAATTTGATGAATTTTAAAAAGGTTTTGCAGATTTTTCAAGTTGTCAATCTTTTTTACATTGTTGAAAATAATTGGAATGTTTTAAAACTTAAATCTCGATGTGTTCTTGTACTTTTATTAACTGAAAACTGAACCTTTATATTGGGTACTAGTTGCACCCCGCGGCTTCTCCCGAGTGGAAATCTATGTGTCAAATAGTTAATAAACTTTCTTGCTTCATCCATTGTGTAGTTTAAAAGATCTAAGCATACTAGGGACAGACAGACAGCGGGAAGCGACTTTGTTTTATACTATGTAGTGATTAGAAGGCATCGTGAGACTCGCTTTCATTATTTTTAATTCTTAGATCATGCATACTAATGATAGAAAACGTAAGAAAGGGCTGCGCACGCGCCGGCTTTGGCACCAACATGTCGTTAAAATCGCGTCTATCAACAGTTTTAGTAATTAGCTTAGGTTTTGGATATTAAAGAAAATTAGCAACTTTAATATTTTCATTGTTTGGCAGATGCTGAACGCGGCGAGCTGAAGACAGGGCGCTTTAGCGCTCATTAGGGGAGGCCTATGTCCAGCAGTGGACTGCTATAGGGTGATTGTGATGATGATGATGAATATTTATTGTTAGACGGCTGTAAAATGTTCGATTATGTATGAGATTTAAAACGACAATTAACTCTACAAATACAGAATTTAAGGGCATCGATTCTTTAGAAAAATAGAAGCAATTTATAAATAAGGTGTTTTCCAACTAAAACGATTTGAAACATAAATTTAATATAAATACTATATGCATTATTTTTTTTATGAAAATCGCAATGTTATTTTTTTACCGTAACATTTCTTTGTTCAATGATGGACATTATAACTAATTCAACCACATCAACTAGAGGGCGTGCCTAGATCGTCCAACAACTCTAAATAACCTTCCTACTGGTTTATTTCTCTAGGAAAATTACCCGATTGCCCATAAAATAAGTAATATTGAAGCTATAATAAAATAACTCGTACATAAATCTAAACGAGGTGCTTGAGTGTGATTAGCAGATTAACGCGGGAAATGCGAGGAGTGGCTGTGTTGTTATCGGCGCCGATGTCGGTCTCTGCTATTGGATGGCGCAAAAGGGTAGAGGGAACTTGAACGTACCATAAATAATGCTGGACAATCCACACAGCATCATTTAGCTCAAGCTAAGCAGAGCTTGTGTTATGGTACTAGATAACTAATATATGGTAGGATATACATATGTAATAACTTGTTTCTGCCCGCGGCTTCGCAGGCGTTGTTTCTATGGAAAATCCCATGGGAATTGATTTATAGGCTAAAAAGTAGCCTATGTTTTATTCCAGGTTTTTAGAACTACCTGCATGCAAATTTAGTTTTGGCGTGAAGAAGTAACAAACATCCATCCTTCCATCTAAACATAAAAACGACCTCTTTGGCGCGGTGAGCGTAGGTCCGCCTGCGACACAGGAGGTTGAGGGTTCGATTCCCGCCTCGAGACAAATGTTTGTACGATCTGCTTAAACATTCATACTGTACACTTGCTGTTTCCCGCAGTTTCACCAGCTTTTAATTCGAATTTCATATTTATAAAATATAGCATAGCCTAAGTTCACCGGGGATAGCGTAGCTTCCCAACGGTGAAATAATTTTTCAAATCGGTCCAGTAGTTTTGGAGCCTATTGAATACAAGCAAACAAAAACTTAAACCTTTTCCTCCTAATAATATTAGTATAGATTTGATTTACAAGTTGATTCCCTGGGGTCCAGAACAACCCCCTTTCGGACACATGTTATTTGGTACCCTGTACCTATAAATGTCATGACGGTTGATTGACAAAAAGCTGCCGGAGTCAAGACGTCCCCAAGCCACCGACAAGGTCAAACACGTGCTTCTTTTGAGTTAAACAATTAAAGTTAATACGAAGAACAAGCTATAAAAACCTTGATCCGGTTTAGTATAATGACAGACTCGCGCATGATGTCATCTGGTTATACAGGGTGGTTTTTTGAGAAAGACCGCCGCCCGCGCCCTTCTCAAAAAACCATTCTGTATAACCTAAATTGAAAAAATGGAAAATTGTTTAGTTGTATTAATGTTTATTGAGCCAATGGATTCTGTTGATGATGAAAATATTCCCAAGGAATAATAAGTACCTATTTGTGCCAAAAAACTAAAAAAAAACTGTAAGTATAAATACTAAGGAATTTGAAGTTGCTTATTAGTTTTTTCAAAACATACAAGTTATTTATAGTTTAAAATGTAACTTGCCTATGAGTTTAGTACAAAATAAATCGATATTGATTTCTGCTTGATTCGGCCAGGAGGATACCATCACCTCACAGACACTTATTGTGTACCTACTGAACGGGAACGAGTGGATCCGCGCACTGGAGCTAGTATAGAATAAAACCAGTTAGTTGGTCTTCATTTACATGATGGTCTCAAATTGCCATGAACTCAATGACACGAAATAAAAATAATAAATATTCCTATTATTATAACAGTTAACATTTAGCAAGGAAATAGTTGCGGAATATTTGCACTAGAAAATGAATGCAAATCTGTAGGTTTGATAATGTTTGAGATACAGAAGCGACCAAAACCGTGCCCGTTCGTAGCTCCACAAACGGGCACGCTTTTGGTCCCTTCTATATACACAAAACTTGCTATTGTTGCAGCCTGCTTACTTTGCAAATTTGGCTGACGGTGTAACTATTGCGCAGTGCTCGATGATTGCGCATCTCGAGAAATAAATAATGATGGACAATCCACACAGCATTATTTAGCCCCAAGCTAAACAGAGCTTCTCGTCTCCGCTGCGTGACGTCGCGTCGCGTCGCCAGCTTGTGAGGCAGCTCACATCTCCACTTCAATCTATCTGTGCTCGGTTGGTCCGGGAGCCAGGTACTGGTCAATTATTTCCTTCCAAGCGAAAAGGTCAAAGCAGAAATTAAAATTCGCATATTCCAGAATTCTGATTTTAATCTTATTCCATGAGAATAATGTCGTCATCGCTGGCACTGCCTAACTCACCCACGGAGTCGCAGCTGACGGTCACGAGTATTCATAATATTAATCCCTAATACCTAGATTTTACGAAGTTTGTTGTAGGTTTTGCTTAGGAGGAACTTGATCATGAAATTCTGTCACTGGCTCCCGGACCATCAACTTTATTAAAACACATCTCTTTTCCGTTCATCTCAGCTTTGGTAAGTTTGGTCTTTAGCTATGAACGACGAAACACAGTGCAGCTGTTAAAAAAAATTACGATTCTTTGAAAAAGATCTCGTTATGCTCTAACTGGAGCTTAATTACCTCTAGCCTTACATTATATGTAGGTCCTATAGTCGTCGGTAGGTTACGACTTGTATAACTTATCATATCGGCCATTCTGCTTGTAATATTGCGTGGCCTTTAGCAAGTCTGTTATTAGAATCCTGTTCGTTTCTAACGTGACCTACATGATACACGACCTACTTTATAAACTGCCTTGACAACTACATCTAAAGGAGTAGGGTTCGTTTCTAGGTACTTCCCTAGGTAAATGGAAGGCTACATTGAGCTGGTATTTAGATTGAAACGGCATGTATTAGACACATAAGATATATATGAATGTACTAGTGGATTATTTTTCACTTCTTCCACTAGTGGACAAAAATGGAAGTGCACAGAAAATCAAATATACTTAACTTATTATTTATTTGATAATAATTTATAGTAAAAAACTTGACTTGTCTAAGCGCTGCCACTATACAAGTCTTTGAATTTGAATTGAAATGGATAATGTTTTTTTTAAGGTGTTACCTACGTGCTTAAATAATGGTGTATCAAGTCAATTAATAAAAGTAATACCTCTGGATAGTTTGCAATATATTCTGACCTTAAATCTCTGTGTATAACTTTACCCAGGTGTAGGCACCTTTCATTATAATTTAAATTCCCGGGGAAAGTCACAAAACCCAAACATAGTTGAAACGTTTTTCCGAAACTGTCACCCTGTATAATGGGAACACCCATTATACAGGGTGGAATTTTGTAATGCCATCTGAAGTGTACTTACTCTTAATACTGTAGAAGGAGAACATTTAATTCTAGGTAAAAGAAAACATTCCTATATTTTGAAAAGAAAGAAAACTATTTAAATATTATCTAAAATTAGCTTGCCCGAGAATCTAACCGACTAAAATCTGTAAATATTGCAAGCTGTACTTTTATTGAATCGATCTTTAGCTTCAATTATAAAGATGAAATCTCTCTAACAAACTTGTCATCATCATTATAAACCTGTAAGTAATAGTCCACTGCTGGACATAGGCCTCCCCCAATGAGCGCCATAGCGCCCTGTCTTCAGCTTGACGCATCCAGCATCTGCCTGCAGTCTTTCGCAAGTCGTCACCTAGCCGGAGGGTCTCCTACACTACGTTTGCCGAGTCACGGTCTCCACCCAAGAACACGTTTTCCCCAGCGGTTGTCGGTTCTTCGCGATACATGGCCGGCCCACTGCCACTTCAGCTTGCTAATTCTTTGAGCTATGTCGGTAACTGTGGTTATCTGTCGGATGATTTCGTTACGAATCCTATCCACATCCTAACAAACTTGTAGTACAGTATTAAAAGTACTTTCCCGCCAGGTGGCATTACGAAATTCCACCCTGTATATCCCAGTGCAATCCTATGAAAGTTTTCATTCCCATTAGGGAATCCGTTCCAGGGTAGACTAATCCTCGCATGACCCACTAAAGTTTATGTTATTTATTTTTTACAGGATACTAATCCAGTTTAAAATGGAACTTTCCGAATTCGTTTCTTCTCTACGTTAATCATTTTAAACACATTATAAGATTAAATGTTCAGGAGCTTACCTATAGGTACATACATAGGTTATATGTATACATTGCTTAAGGTAGGTTACAATACAATACAATATTTCTTTATTGCACCACCAATACAAAAAAATACAATAATAATGAATCTTAATACTAACTAAGTCTACTGGCACAATCGGTGGCCTTATCGCTAACAGCGATTTCTTCCAGGCAACCTTTGGGTGGATAGGATCGGTAGGTATTAAAACTGACGGTGGCGTAATTATTGAAAATAATTATATATAAAATAATTAATATTTAACATATATAGAAATAGATATGGCAGATTTTTATATTTGATGACTAATTGATTTATCTTATTGACTTTTGTGTTATTTTGATTTTGCTCATTGACACTTTTATGGAATTATATTGCAAATTGTTTTTAAATAATTATTTTCTTGTGATTTATTATATTGACTGCTTTATTGTCATACCTGTAAGATTAATGTACTGTTTTGAATATTCGAAATCCTCTATGTGCGATCGCTAACTCTATACAATGTGTTTTGTCGAACCTTGATCAAACGAGATGTGCGAATACACGATATATATTTATCGATAAAAAAACAAAAAATAAAAAATTATATGTTACCTATCTCAAAAATACAGCCGATTTAATATTTTTTTAATGAAAACTAATTCATCTGGTTTTTTCTTCGTTTCTTTTTGAGTAAACGGTGTATTTTATTCAAAGTAGTCTCATTTGAAAGCTAGATAGTTTACCTAGCTAATAAAATAAGAAAAAAAATCAATTTCGGTACATAAGCCTAGTAAAATCAATATTTTTTTAGAATTTTGCAAAAAAAAAACTATTTTTTTTTTTTTTTTTTCTGTAACTTTAAAACTGGGTTATTGAGGTGTACTTTTTTGCATGTTGTATTAAATTTCATAATTTAATCTACAAATCCTCCAAAAATTATGGGTCTATCTCTTTTCATTGTCATGTTATTCACCATTTAAAATAGGTACTTTCTGCCTTGTAAAAAGATCAACAGGAATATCAACTGATTTAATCTACATAAATTATAAAATAAAACGAGGCAAGATAGGAAGAAATGGAATGAGGTCTTTGGCCAGCAGTGGGATAGTAACGGCTGTTTAAGATAAAGTTTTTGTTTTTTTACTCTTGATAAAACAGAAAGTACCTATTTTAAATGGTGAATAACATGACAACAAAAAGAGATAGGCCCATAATTTTTGGAGGATTTGTAGACTAAATTGTGGAGTTTAATACAACATGCAAAAAAGTACACCACAATAACCCAGTTTTAAAGTTACAGATCAAAAATAAAATAAAAATCGTACTTTTTTTGCAATTTAAAAAAAAAAAATATTGATTTTACTAGGCTTATGTACCGAAATTGTATTTTTTTCTTATTTTCTTAGCTAGGCAGACTATCTAGCTTTCAAATGAGACTACTCTGAATAAAATACTCCGTTTACTCAAAAAGAAACGGAGAAAAAAACCAGATGAAGTAGTTTTCATTAAAAAAATAATTAAATCGGCTTTATTTTTGAGATAGGTAACATATAATTTTTTATTTTTTTATTTTTATCGATAAATATAATGTCGTGTATCTGCAAATCTAGTTTGATCAAGGTTCGACAAAACACATTGTATACAGATTTTGGTAAAGGACATGCACAAAGTCTGGGGCATTCACTAGCATCCCGCTTACAACCTTGTTATTCAAATTGGCACCATTACTGTCCCGAATTTTTGCAGTCTACGTGACAGTTTAACAAAAGTCGGGCTCCGGGCACAGAACAGGACTTACCGACGAGTAGCAGGAGACAGGCGAGCCGCAGCGAGGGCGGGGGCGGAGCTGCCTCCGTCATTGGACGAGGCCCGAGGGCGGTTCACCCACAGCCTTCCGAAAACCTCACACCACGCGTTACTTTCCCGGTTTTCACAGCACTTTCCGAAAATTATCAAATTTCTGCGGCACTGTAAATTTTTTTATATTTGATCAATTCAACGTTGCGGGGCTCGCGCGTTCGCCTTCTGCTAACGCGCACCACACACTAAACTTTCACTAGTGTATTGCGTCACATTTGTCTTTGTACACTTTCACAAAACTCCGATAATTCAGTAAATAAAGTTTATAAATATGTTATCTAACTTATTATTAGTTATTGTCGCCATTACTGACCAGTCTTAATTATTTTTTTACATTTAGGTGATTATTGTGCTTCACATCTAAGATTCTGAAAATAAAACCATTGTAAAAGGAAAAAACACTTAAAAATATGTTTTTCCTCAGGCTTCGATTTTTTCACTTAAAAAGTATGAAAAAATCGAAACCATCAACAGTCTGGTGCGTCAAAAACAGAGGACAATGATTTTATTAGTAGGTCACAGAGCTGGCAGTTCAAAACATTCAAAATTATAAACTACTAACACTACAATATCATCTAACATTCACCAGTTCGCTCACACAATCGTGCACTTCTCTCTAATTACTTGCATTTAAAAAACACAATGTAACATAGGTATTATGCATGCATGTGTAACAACTACCTACTTAGAGCCTAACAAAAAAATTATACCTGTAAGCAGGTTAGTTAAGCCTGCCTAAGTCCAGCTGTGAACCCGTTGTATCGTAGATATATGCTAGTTTAGGCATAAAATAAGAGTACCTATGGAACGCTTCATTTGGTAATTTTCTAACCTCCTAAGAGAGATCAAAAACACCAAAAGTTAAATGTTAAAGTCGTAGTGACGTAGGTACCTATTCCTAGCCTAAGCCTAGCTTTTCTTTGTTAAGTGTTTGTGTATATTTCTTGTTAATTGTTATAATCTTGTTAATTTAATTTATTTCTTTGATCTATTTTTCAATTTTCCCGCGCGGCGAGGAAACGTTTTATTTAAATAAATCCACGCCGGTCTTAATTTTAACACACCCTATTTCACGATCTAATGAATTCTATGAGCATCCCTCAAAGGATATGCGTGGGTGTCCTGACATTTAAACATCTAACTAGCTTCCTACACAAGATGCACAGATTTGTTTCATGTATTTGCCCGCCCACGTTGTATTTAGTTTGTATCTCATCCTATCTCATTGTATTTTGGATCGCCATCATGGAAGAGACCTATTTTGCACTCTATAATGTTAATTACTTAATTTATAGCAAAGGAAACGTTCCTTTGCCTAATATTAGGCCTAAAATTCTTGGTAAAGGCATAAACACAGCTTTATTTCATCACGTACTTAGGCAAATTAAGAAATAAATAAATAATGCTGGACAATTCACACAGCATTATCTAGCCCCATGGTAAGCAAAGCTTGTGTTATGGGTACTAGATAACTGATATTATACATAATACAATACATTACATAGATAGATATTTTTTTATTATACATAGAAAACGACCAGAACACCCGGAACAAATATCTGCAGATCGTACGCACAATTGTTCCGAGGCGGGAATCGAACGCGCAACCTCCTGCGTCGCAGGCGGACCTTCGCCCACCGCGCCACATCGGTCGTCAAATATTGGTTAAATAAGAAATAAATCAAATGAATTGTATTTGCTTTGACAGATTTGCTCAATTATAATCACTAAAGACATAAAGGTAACCAATTCACCTAGCCCCAAAAAAAAAATCATTAGGTAAAAGAATGACTAGCACAACCTATGCTGAATTCCACAAACAGAAGAGCCAATTAATTGTAAACAATGGCTACTCGAGATGCTTATTTGGCAACAACTGGCAGACCTTGTCTCCCTTCACCGATCATGGTAACATCCTCAAGGCGATGTGAACGAACTTTGTTTCACAGACGTTAAGCCACTGTCCCACCGCTGCGCACGGCCTCTCTGCACGTAGCGGTCGTCCTCTCCTCCCCTATGCGCGTATATCTAGCTTCGCTTTGCAAGAATATGTATGTGTTATCGTGCACTGCAACCCACTTGATAGTGGCAACTTACGAATACGAGATTAATGACAATATGATGCTGTGTGAATTGTCAATTGTCATTAAAAAAATTACGTCATTTGCGTGGCTTGCTCAAAAAAGGCACCCACGCAGTTCAACGATGTCATTGCTATGCACACGCACGGGACACTCATGCGTAGCTGCCATCATTTCAGGCACCGGTATTGTAAATGATAAAAGGTTTTCCTTTTAGCATTATCATCAGAGCCTCCATCTCTGAATGTATTACTCGATTCTGAATATTACATTCCTACACATACTTTGCCCAGCAGTGGGACAATAATGGCTTAAAATAAATAATAATAATAAATATTATTAAACGTTAGAAACTTGGAATTATAACTCTGCTGTGATTCATATTTGAAAGGGTTTTATTTTTATAATGAACTCATCCATCATATTGTTTGCAACAGTCTGCAGGTAGCTTAATTGTTGCAATTGTAAATACTTGTTCTAATATTTTTTTCCTATTATTTGATTGTAACTTTCTTTGTTAAAAATAAATATCATATACATTAGAATCACTAGTGTACAACAATCTATAGGGTAATTATTTCATTACCTATGACATTTTTTTGCGTACATAATAAGATTTGCAGAATGCGCAATAGGTAGTATTATATAGCACTATAATGGTCAGATATTATGTGACCATTGCGGGTCTGTGGTAGGTATAACGTATGTGAAGATGTGCCTGTCACTATATTAGGAATGATCAGAACTTAGGAGATTAGAATCTTTGGGAATATACTATCGCCATTATTACTAGACACTGTCAAAAAAATCAAATTCTTCTATTTTAAATGCAAAATTATGTATTTTTTGTAATTATTAGTCCTATATTTTCCTGGCACGAATCAATTGATATAAACGGATTGAAAGACAAAACCACCATTTGCCAATAACTTAGCCCAATTATGCGACACAAAATGTTAATGATACATTGCGGGTAGGTATGTATAATGCAGTTACGAATGGGTCGACTTTATGGTAACCTCAATTTACCTATTTATCTATCCCCCAAAATCATCAAGATATTTAAATCTAAGCTTTTTGCTATTGAAGCCATGTCGTTAGTTAAGCAAAGCGCCATTCAAAACCACAACTTTGCTCAAAACGGCCCAAAAGCCACAATACCACAAAAAGGAAAAATCAATTTTTCTCATCGTCAATCCATCGAAATCAAACTCGTTTTACCAGCACTGCGGGTCTTCTAACATCTTTATATATACACCAGACTGCTAATATGTTATTCTAGAATCATTATTTAGTTGAAATTACGTTGAAATGATTGGGAAATTACATTTTTGGTTGTAGAATATGTTCGGGCGCGGGACGCGCGGCCGGCGCGGCGGCGAGGGGTGAACTAAGCGGTTTTGAAAGGAGGCGGCAGGAATTTCCCCGTTTTTGAGGAAAATTTGTAGCGGAAAATATTTTCATGTGATAATTAGTTTAGTACCATAGGAGCAGATCAATTCAGTATTCGTGAGTGGATCACTCATACTAGTTGGAAACCAAATAAATCGTATAACTGTCATCTCAGCGATAAGGCCGCCCTTTATACCTTTATTCTTAGTTTTTATCTCTGTATTATTTTCTGTTTTTGTGTGGTGTAATAAAGTGTTATCTATCTATCGAATCGCACACAGCTCGTATGATTCAAAATTTTTCATTTCCGTCGATCAATGGTTACTGGTCAACCAGCTACTGGTCGATTCAGATATATTTGCGAGTGGATGACTGAGGGCGGGCAGAAGCAAACATACCCCAGAATAGGTAATGACATGAAAGAAAAGGTTTAATCATAGGTCCTCTTAGGTTTTGATAAGTATCTACCTATCTATACTTAACTCGTATAAAATATATATTTTTGTCACTTTGAGTGCTGAAAACGCACGGTATGCGTTTTCTACAAGTGACTAATATGCGTAAATCCACACTAGCGCAGCGGCTAAGAAAATACAGATCTTTGTGACTCAGCACAGTCGTAATATTTTTCGAACGAAACGCATGTGCGGCGCAACACAACCGCTGTGTAGAGCGGCAGCACGAATTTTTTAGGTTAAAAAAAGATCGAAGGCGTCGAAAAAAAAACTGCAGTCAAAGTGTAAGTCAAAGTCAAGGTGCGAAATCTAATATATTTTATATGTTTTTGCAAAGGCCCTACGTTTTTACCCCGCAGACAGCTGCGTGGCTTATTTACCTTCTAAATAATAATTTAAAGATACTTATTTAATGAGGCGACTTTTATCTCGAATAATCACGTAATAAAGCTCTATAAACTATACAATCCAGACATTGCCTGTGAAGCTTTACAACGGGGTATTATATGAACCCACCTCTTCGGAGAAACGACGGAAATGGAAATAACATTTCCAAGAGCCATTAAGAAAATGAGACGGTTTGGATTTTTCAGAAGGATAATTCTCAGTAACTACGAGTATAATACTTCTTTGGATAATCCCTAGGAATAGAGACATCAAATTATATTTTATGTACTTTTAATGTACTTTTAATAAGTGACTTTTATGAGTAATTAGACTGAGATGAACCAACGTAGTACGAACTTACTTCATCTATTAACCCTTCACTAGTACTTGCTTGTATAAGGTACCTTACTTATCGATAAAGCTAAAAAGAAAATCTAGAAAAGCAAGTAAACATAGATGTAGAAGTAGTAAGGTAGTATGAAAAATTATGTTTGTTATTTCTTCACGCCAAAACTACTTAGCGAATCAGTCTGAAATGTCACATCCAACTACATCTATCTAACTATGTGATTCGAATAACACATACGCTTTTATCCCTATAATATATTTTTTACGTCTTCTTGAAATAAATGGGCGAGTTGTTTGCACGTTTGTTTGACTGTTACACTTGATAGTATTATAAAAACTAACTAGCATGAACTACCAACATGCCCAGCGTGGGGATTATATCATTATGCGAAGGTGGAACAATGGACCGGTAAATTTTCATTGCATCTATGTACATTAAATTTCGTCGATATTATGTGAAAAATAAATAATGCTGGTCAATAAAGTATAATATAGCCCCAACGAAAGTAAGCAGAGCTTGCGTTATGGCTAATATATAAAGAGAAAATTAAGGATTTTAAGGTATAATTTCCGGTAAAAACAAAGCGCACGCTGGCAACACTGCTACGACGCTACGCCGCCCGCCCGCCCTGCGTAGCGGCAGACCCCGCCCGCTGCGCTGCGTGCTACGCTACGCGCCTATAGCGTGCTTTCTGTACCTACTCCGCTATAAGACTATAGCGTAGTACTACAAGTTATTCTTTGGCTAGATAGAGGGAATTTTGTCTTGAAGATTACAGTTTTACAAATAACGTTACAGAAGAATAGGTGTGTGACCAGAAAGCTCACTTTTTAAATCATTATAGAATTAACTAAAAAATTAAATATTAACACAAAATATTACAAATTATAAGAAGCAAAGGTCAATAGGTAGTACTTGAATTAAATCAGGAAGCTGAGGCTTCGAATGACTAGAGCTTCAGTCAACATCGCTTGAATAATATGGAATGGCGTATATCTCAGAAATTATTTTAATTTCGAACGAAACAAAAGAAGGCGGTTCTTTGTTCGGCTGTATGTTTTTATTTGTGTTCTCCAATATCTCTGTCAATTATTGTGGGCCGATTTTAATGGTTATTTTGCATAGAAATTATCTCGTGATGAAATATGTTCCTCATTTATAACATAAGTGTGTTTCTCGAGAATTAAATTTTGATGTGACCATCTCGAGAAGCCGCACAATCAACAAAATCATCGAAATCTTACCGTAGCCGTATTTTATTCATATAATTTTTATTATTATTTATAACCGACTTTAAAAAAGAAGTAATGTATACATATTTGATGTAATCAGTTGAGTAACCTCTATATTTTTTGCAACAGTCTGCAGTTCGTTCAGCTGATGCTATTGTAGCTCTAGTAAATTCTAATTCGTTTCTATTCTTTAATCATAATTCTCTTAGTTAAATAAGCTTTATTTGATTTAAAAGTTTCCTGGTTGACACTTGGAATTTGGCCTTAATCACCACACTCGATTGATGATCGCAATAGGGGTGATAAGAATTCTCAGAAAGTAGCTGCTTTTCTACCTCTGGTAGGTCCTTTAGTCTGCTCTTACGGCATTTACGGACTGTTGGAGGGGTCAATTCTCACACCATGAGACCAGCACAACAATCAGAACATACATAGGTACGTTAACAATCTCAATTTTTCAACTAATTCTATAAACAAATGTAACATGATAAAATCATAGCCATCATAAACAGTATTCCCCCGTCAATCTAATACGCGTTATAATAATCGTCAAAGCACCCTCGCTTCCCCATGACAATTACGTCCCCAGGGGGGTTCCATGGGGTGCCACCCCTTAGTTTTCGCAGGTTCCTCCGCGGGAAATCATCGTGATTTGTAATGCATAGCTTTTAACGGGTCTGGCGAGTTTGAGCCGTTGTAATTTGGGAAATTCGTCAGATTGAATTGGGCTAAAAAGATTTACGTTGATAGAATAAAGAGGCATAATTTAAAATAGCTATAAACATAGACGTTTTGATGACCTCTGTGGCGCGGTGGGCGAAGGTCCACATGCGACGCAGGAAGTTGCGAGTTCGATTCCCGCCCCGGGTCAAATGTTTGTTACATTTGAAGATATTTGTTCTGGGTGTACTGGTCTTTTTCTATGTGTAATAAAAATATATATCTATGTAATTATAAGCACTAATACAACGGGTATTTATTGCGTTTATTACACTATAGTCATCCCGTGAACACGACAGTGTGTAAACCTGTTGAAACGTCAGGAAATTAGGTAAATAGACGCGATAAATACCCGTTGTATTATTAGTTACATAATGTATAATCATGTGGTCAGATCTCGTAGGGAAGTTTAAAAATATTATTATGTAGGTATATCAGTTGTCTAGTACTCATAACACAAGCTCTGCTTAGCCTGGGGGTAGATGATGCTGTGTGAGTTGTCCAGCATTATTCATATGATGACGATAAAGCGGAAATAAAGATTATAAATGTACCTACTTACTAGTAGGTAGTAGTAACTGCCTTGGCACACGTTGTTTGTATGGAAACCTTCTCAATTCGAAGGTTGTTTCTACAGTTCCACGAAACATTATGTATCAAGACGAAAGAGGGTTCTATTGGACCCAAGGAAATCAAGTTTTAGTCTGTATGTTTTGAATAGCGATCATTTTTATTTATAGACACGTAGGTACATAATTTTACATCATCACAGCCTATGTTAGTCCACTGCAATTTTGAAGGCAACTAACATGGACGAAATAATGCTAATTTCGATCATGGCAACTAATTCAAAATTATTTCTTTGATTTTTCTCATTTCTGCCATTCGCATAAATTTAAGATCTTCACTAAGCTTGATGACATTTTAATTAATATTAATAAATTACGTTTATCCTTCGTTTACTTTGTTTCACTTTGCAATAAAGAAAATTCTAGAGATTTCGCTCCCATACCAACTATTTTTTATCTCGTAACTCGATGCATTCTACTTATCGCACCAACCTAACATCTATCTACATAACATTCTACCTAAGGTAGGGTAGAATCACCTCCTTCATCAATCACCAAGAAGGCGCTTTAAGTTCAACAAAATGTTTATTTATGGAGCACCAAAAAGTAGAGTTTTTAGGTGTAAGAGGACGAATGTTTTGTAGTGGCTGATGATTTCAGACAATAATTAAAAAGAAATAATACTATAGTCCCTACACCGTAAAATCGAATTTTACGACTGCTAAGCTACGCATACGCATACATAGTTTTTGAGCAAGAGAGGTATAGAATTTGTGTTCGCAGAAGATAATTGAAAATTAATTTTTGTTGCGTCTAAAATTATTCTAACGTTAATACCAACATATCGCAAAGGCACGTACAACTTTAAACTGGAAGTAGGACTCTACAAGCTATTGGCTCTCGAGAACAAGAGCCGAGACATTTCAATGGCCCCGAGGGACAGAATTGATTTCCGCAAATAACGTAAGTAGGTAATGCAAGGAATCTCTGGATTATGGCCCCAGTGGCCCCACAGCGCGCAGGCTCTTGCACACGACGGAGGGCTGCTGAGGTTACGTAGTAAATCTACGAACTTCGTAGCTACTACGTCGTCAACGCCGTACCACGAAGGCGCTACGCCAGTTATAAATAAATAGAAATTCATTTATTAACTACTAGCTGCACCCCGCGGCTTCGCCCGTGTGGAAATCGATGTGTCAATAAACCTTCCTCTTGAATTATCTACTCTTTCACTATTCAAAATAGTCGCACCAAAATCTGTTCATCCGTTGCGTACTTTTAAAGATGATGATGGGCTAGATGATGCTGTGTTATAGCATAATTTAATTATGCTATATCCATATCACGTTGTCGTTGTGTAAGTTAAAAATGATCTATGAACGAAATTATGTTTATTTATTTATGTAGAAAAAAATAGCCACCTGGAATTATATTTTTTATATAATTCAGTCTGAAATAAAGCAACCAGTATAACCTTCTTTGAATACAATCCATTACGTTCGGTCGGTCCTGTACAAATGCCGCGCCACTGCACTGGTATCGTCATGTGCGTGTATTGAGAAAACTTCGATTATCGAGAGCCCCACACTTGAGGTCGTCGACCCCCGGGGATGCCGATTGAGACGCTTTTAAATTTCGAATACCTACCTACTTCGCTAGAGGGTAGCTTAGCGAAGGAGTTTTATATCGTGATGTTTTTATTCGATTAGCAATAATTTATTTGGAACTGTTTATAGGTAGGTACCTACTTCCAAGTCAAACCTAGTCCGAATTTAATAACAATGAAAGTGGAAATTTGAACCCGCATTCCTTTTCTCATGTGTCATGAAATCTAATCACGTATGACGCTTTGTCAAAATGTGAAACAGAAAGAACAGTGGGGCTACCACGCTATTTAACACATAACGTAACGCGCGTTATCAGCGTTATTACGGTAAGTTTAGCGCGATTAATACGTATTAAGGCGAATTTTAACGCGCATACGTCGTAAAAAGCCATTTCTCACGTTAAAATGCGCCTTAACACGCATAATCACGATAAAATTACCGTTATAACGCATATAACGCGCTTTACGTTATGTGTTAAATAGCATGGTAGCCCCACAGCACCCCGTAATTTCTTCATGGACAGAACCACGACAGAACTGTGTGTTTGAAACATGTAGCGCCACCTTGCGATAGAATATAAAAATGAATGAGAAACGTAATCACTCGACTCGACAATGAAACGCTTGGTTCCGCTTGATTTGATTCAATTCGTTTCTAATAATTGAGCTAGATGGCGCTTTGTCGAAATGTACCCATAGATTAATTTCTAGGAATGTACCATAGATTTGTAACAATTCATGTTACACGAACAAAAAATATGAATCTTTTTACAAAAATAGTGATGTATATTGTAAAGTCTTTATCGATAAATTTAATAAACTGTTACCAGGAACAAAACATTATGTTATTTATTAATAATTACGATTGACATGGAAAAAAAATCATGTTTCATGCGATGATGCGAGAGATGTTCGTTTATAGACAAAATTATGTTTTGATTTTTTTTTACACCTGTACAGTGTACCTACATGATGACTGAATAAATTTTATTTAGTTTATAACACTCAATAACTAGTATAAAAAAATTTTAGGGCCATATTTTTTTATGTACCTTCATGATATTTTGCATGTAGATGTGGAGGTAAGTAAAATTATATGAAGGTTAATTTATAGGCACTGATTTTAATTTTAAGAGATCATAATAAGAATAGAACCTATGTATGTTATCGCTATACAATGCGAGGTCGTATATCGACCAGACTGACAGGGCAAGTGTGATTCATGCCCATTATGACGTGTGTGTGCGCTTTGTTTGGAACGCTGCTGTTATAGAAGGTAAGGTAAACCTTGTTGGAGGAGGAACTTTATAAATATTATTTATTGGTAGGTAAGTTGTCGATGTAAAACACGTTATATTATTAAAATAAGTAAAGTATGACAGTACCTACCTATCATTCTTTTTGCCGCAGTTTACTCATACATGAGTAAGAAATGTGATTTTTAAAATATTTTCCTTTCTTTGGATTAACCAGCTCGATACGATAAGGATATCTAAAATTTAAGTAATGGCCAAAGTGAACTAAGCAATAGCGACCAAATCGCAAAAAATAAAGTTTTATATTCAATAGGGCCATGTGATGTGGCTACAGGAGTTAAAAAGAGTTTAGTTAAGGCATGTGTTCTTCAAAAAGATCATCGGGCTATTATTTCATCTTTTTGTATAATCTATATAATTGTAACAAACACGACTTTCTTTTATATATTATATAAAAGAAAGTCGTGTTTGTTACAACACTTATAACTCGAGAACGGCTGGACCGATTTGACTGAAAATTGGTGAGAAGGTAGGTTAGAACCAGGAGTCTAACATAGGATATTAAAAAAAACCATTTGACAAATCGATTTCCACGGGGGCGAAGCCGCGGGGCGCAGCTAGTTTTTCATAAATTATAAGGCTAACTGACGAAGCTTCTAATTATTATTACCTATATTTTGGTGAACACTGTGAACCGAACACCAGCCTTACCTACCTACAGTTTTGTTATGACTAATGATCTATTTTTAGCGTGATTACATGCACTTTGCGTTCCTAACCGATCCATCAGCGGGCGCAAACAACTCGCCCATTATTGGGTATTGGATCACTCAACGAGCCCGTTTTGAAAGGAAATGTTCCTTCATTACTAGTTATGTAGTTACTGTATATTTAGAACATTTTGAACTCTAACATCACTGCTTTTGACTTGCAACTAAGCATTTTTTTATATTATCATCATCAGCCTATAGTAGTCCACAGCTGGACATAGGCCTCCCCCAATGAGCGCCACAGCGCCCTATCCTCAGCTTGCCGCATTCAGCATCTACCTGTAGTTTTTCGCAGGTCGTTATCCCACCTGGTCGGAGGGCGTCCTACACTAAGTTTACCAACTCGTGGTCTCCACCCAAGAACACGTTGGCCCCAGCGGTTAGCGGATTTTTGCTAACTCATGCCTAAACGTCTTGGTGCCATGATTTTCTTTTTATCACGTACATGCTATATTCACTAATAAAATACAATATTTAATGATAGCTCATCTAGGTGATCATGTATATTGGTAGATACGGCATCGTCAGATATAAGCGTCTTTTCTAATAAAGCCTCCCACTAGTATGTTAACACGTTTCATTAGATAAGAGTGAGTAAGTACCTACGTGCTCATTCTTAGCATTAAATCTACGTAGACAATCGAAATGAGTATCAATAGCGTATCATTTGCTGTAGCTGTCTTTTGCATCGACTACCGAAAAACGTGCACTTTAAATAAAAAATTGTATATACCTACCTGCTCATATCATACAAATTTATAAAAGTCATGTGTTAAGTTACTATACAAGAATACACTTCAACTAGGTACGCAACGCAATCATGTACATATTGCAATAAGAATTATATTTTATGTTGAGAAACTAGTAGCTGCCGTTATGAAACCAGACCTTTGAGGGAGGATAATGTTAGATACCTACCTAACCTACCTAATAACGACGTTGAGTTGAGCTGTTGATGTCGTAATGGAAACAGGCTGATATTGATAGATAGATAATACATTTATTTGACAACTGCAGCACATGTTACAAAGGTCACAATAGAAAAGGCACATCATAGAATAACACAGATAAATTAGAGAACAATCGGTTATAGTACCTAGTAGTATACAATAAGTAAAAGTACATATAAACAATTAAAAAAAAGAAGAGATTTAAAAATTGTGTATGTCAAAAAGGCAATAACTCAGCGAAAAGATTTGCTCGATGAGCAAAACACTGATTTTCAGTATTGCCCTTTGAGGCGACCAGAAGAACGAAATACTGACAAAATAAACGATGTGTGATTGCATAATATTAAAAATTAATAATTTAGGTTCAACCAAATGAATTACTGTGCAGTGTTAGCGCGGACAAAAACTGATAGGTATGGCTTGGGTTATTCTTAATGTTATGTGGCGGTATAAAATGGTCAAAAGTATATATATAACATAGGTAGGTATATCTATGTACTTTGTTATACTGATAACACTCACTCACTGGATCATTTTGCCTTGTAGAAAGATAACCCTTTTTATATCTCTATAGGTTTAAAGAATTTATAATACCAGTGGAGATTAGGAAAATCAATCCTATCTATGTAGCATATACTGAAGTAATAATATGTATCGTTAGACGAAATCGTGGAATCCTACAACAAATTTTCGACGAAATAAATCAATTTTAGAACTGCATGGTATCAAATATAATATAATATCTAGATATAAAAGCGGTACCTGGTTCCTAGGATTATTATAATTTAATTGTTACTCTGCCTACTATAACCTATGACAAACATTAATGTATAATCATTTATTTAACGGTAATAAATAACGTAGGAAACCGTTATGAAAGCGGTTGCTATTAGTGCGAAAGTAAATAATGTTTCGTCTCGAAATATCGTTGCTAATTTATACGTTTTTGAATTGCAAAAATGAGTTCCTTCCTACATACGTAAAAAAAATCAGGAACCTTTAGTGATAATACTGGTCCCTGATAATACCTACTGACTAGACTGTCAAACTTTTCACAAACTTTGCGCCCACGACATTCATTGGTAGGTATTTGGTACAAACGACATTGTGAATATTGTTAAGTGGGAGACACTAGATTACTCTCGAATGACGGCTAATTGGCGAATTTAGCTGTTTAAATTGTTTAATTGTTAGTTGACTTTAATTGACTTTGTGTTTTGGTGAAATTGTTTTGGCGGTTGGAAACAGTCAAGGAGAAAATTTTGTTACCAACTTCTTTTTACTGATAAGTAGGTAAAACATTATGTTAGAACAATGTGTAATAGGTACCTCTATGTTTTAATATCCCATAAAACGAAGCCTAGTTCCAAACAGGTGCCCTGTTGCTGAGTTTAACTTAGTTTATGTCATTACAAAAGTAGTTATTTGGTCAAAAGTCATTTATAACGAATATTTTATTTGGAACTGAAAAATCAAATCACGGTAAATATTCCGTTATAAATGACTTTTGTGTTAATATCCATGATAGTTTCAAACGTTTTATAGTTATTTGGTTTTACCAAAACATTCCGGAAGACACCAAAGCGAGTACCAACATGCTCTCAAAACAAATCGCTATTCAATCCATACGTTACATCGGTTCACATCAAAGACCAATGTTGAAAAACAAACTACACATGCAATAAAATCGAGTTTGTTGACATTGCAGCCGTTCGAGCTACAATTTCACGCTTCACAAGAATTTATTTCAAAAGCTTTGAGAAAAATGCCATGCATCACATCTCGGTTTAGCCGAGGACAAGAAAAAGCAACATAAAACTGTAATAATATCATGTAATCTGGGCAGATAGGAAGGGAATTTACGTGGTCCATCACATAATCCTGAGGCCGTAAAGTCGCTAGAGGGTTTTTACGATGCCAGAGAGGATAACAAAGTGACACAGAAATAGGCAGTAGAGGTGAACGCTCGGTTCGGTATATTCGCTCGTAAAAATATTATTTGGCGTTTTTAATTCGTGAGTCAGATGTGTGAAATAGCTGCTTACATATTTATAATTCACACGTTTTTTATGTTATCTTCCTGAGTTTTTTTGAGCATCACCTTTAAACTATGACCAATCTTAAGATGTTTAATACATTAGTTAAACCTAAAGTTACAATGCTGTTCGGTTTAATATAAATCTTTTCCTTATTCGCTTAACGAGAACTAAAGCTGTGCTGTGCCCAAAGTGAAGTGAAAGTGTTCCATATAAGTGAAGTACCAATTAACAACTTCCTTACTGTTGCATCTCTCACCAACTCCTACCATTCACAGTGGAACTATGAATGACCAACATTTTTCTAGGATCATCGTCCCAAGTTAGTACTTGTACATTGACTGACTATCTTGGCTATCACGATCAGCGCCCCTTGTTCGGACATAATAAGGTCCACAATGTGACCCGGTTCGCTAAATATGGAAATCATTTTTAAGACCATCCGGTCTTCAGCCGACTTTTTTATACTTAGTCAGATTTAATTGTTACTCTTGAAGCTTAAGTTTGTATTTGTTGCGTTCGTTTCGTATCTTGATTTCGTTTGCTTAAATTATAATACGGTCCATGTACCCTAGGTAAAATAGACAGGTACATTATATTAAAATGATCAAAGTTTTAAATGCATTTTTTATCACTAATCCGAACTCTGTGTTCTCATTGGTTTCTTGTGTTAGCGTTAAACAAAGGCATGCCAGTAGGAGTTTAATTGAGTGTTATAAAATGACTTTCTTAATAAGTCAAATGCTCGCTGCAACACAGACAGGCCTACGTAGGAAGCTAGATGTACTTTATATGTATGTCAGCACAAAGATTAATGCTACTCCGGCGTTCTTGACAATTAAATCACTTTACAAGTCGCACAATTCGAGCCTGTCGCCCGACGCGGCCCACACCGATCGTGCATTATAGACAAGACAAGACGCTGTTCGCCCGTTTCGCTGGAAACAAGATAAATTTAGAATTTCCGTCCGGCCCTACTTGGACAAAATGAGTTCGGTGCGTTTTCTCATTGGTCTTTGACATGTGCTGGCTGGGAATTGTGTTTTTTCATTTATTTTGCGAAGTTTTTGTGTAAGTAGGTAATTTATTTGAAGTTGTTAAGTGACTTTTTTGTTTCCAATTGGATCTGACGAGGGAATCCTTTTTCGGTGATGTTAAATGTGATCTTGCTTGATATGATTATAGATGTTATCATGATTGACGAGCTCTAAGAGCTCACAGATTGCTTTTGTGACAGCTCTTAATTTAACTGGCCCTGTTTAAACGATTATGGTAGGTATTTCTTTTATTACGCTGATTGTTGTGGGTAGGTAGTATAATAATCTACTGATATATCGCTATATGATAGACCTGCGTCTATATCGACGTAGGTACTTAGATTTTTTGATTAGAGCAATAATATTAATGATGCAGTAAAACGTAAGAGTTAGGTTATTTATGTTTAAAAAAAAAATATGATTTTGAACCTAGGTAAGTATAGTTATTTTAATAAACTTTCGAAGAAGGAAAAATCATCATAAGAATACCTAGTTCTAGGAAAACAACAATTTATATACATATAAAACGTGTCTAGAAATGAGTAAATGAATGACAAGTTTAACATTCTTCGAAGAGCTCGATATCAAATGACAACAAAGACTGCGGTTACGAGGAAGCACATCGATAGCTTATCTGAACATCATGCATAACGTAATGATTACGAATTTAATCTAATAAATTTCTACGGAATAACGAAATACTTCCAACTATGACTACAAATTGTAAACAAAGCGTAAACACCCAGCCGAGTGACTCACGAACTTCTCATTATCATATCTCAGTCAGGCTACTGGCCGACCTTAGTCGCGATTCGACAGCCAAACAGAAAATACAACATCTTGCGTTGCGTATTTCCGTTTTTTCAATTGACTTTTCTCCGTTTCAGCCTCCCGGGATCCAAGGCTACGTTATTGAGTGAGCGCGGGTGACATAGTTATCGGGTATCAAATTCGCCCGCATCGCATTTTCCTCAACGGCGAGAACAAAGAAAATTGTATCGGTGAAATTTTATTAGACGCACCAGCCTGTTGATGTAACACGTGCCGCGTTGCATACGTGATCACGGGAGGATGTGAGCGTTCGACGCGCGCGGTTTTTTAAGATTCAATGCAAAAATGATTAAAAGGAATGGTGATAATGTATTTGCGATCGCGTCGAGCAATCAGTGTCAAGGCGCGCGGCCGGCCGCCGTCTCGCTCTGCCCCGCCGGAGCCACAACAAGGATCCCGCGCGCCACTGTGTCCCCCGCGGCCGCACCGACCACGGCTGTCAGGATGACGCCGCCCGATGCGCAGCACAACACCAAGGAGGCTAACATCGCGCTCTCTACTTACGTTGAAAAATGGAAAAACCGATATGAAGAAGCTGAGAGGAAGCACAAAGCCTCCCTTCTCAAATCAGAGAAAGGTCAGTACTGTTTTGCAATACCTCGCTCAAGTTACGTGCGTAGATGATTTCTCAATGTTTATTATTGCAAGTGCGCATGTCCGCAATTTCCCGGGCCATATGTAAATGAAAACACTAAATTTTAAAAGGCTTTCTCGTTATTTGCGGATTATTAAAGATAACCTGTTGCTTACTACATTATTATTCGAGAATTCCTCCAATGCCAGCATACGTGGTTTTTGTCATTTAAAGATCATAATGACAAAGGCCGAAAACAACGGTTTGCCTTGTTTATTGACGTCATCATCTACATTGCTCAACAGCATTTTATAAAATATAGTATTAATTAAGTGATTTAATTAGATTTGAACCTAACAGCCTACCTGGGTAGGTGCACAATCAAATAACGTTCTAAATATATCGGTAGGACATAATCATAATAATTATAATGCTAATAAATAAACAATAATAAATTATTGGTTTAAGATTATTAAATCACCTCTTTACATTCTGCCTCAAAGAGCATGCAAAATTGATATGTATCCAAATGAAAAGTTACCTTAGGAAACTTAGGAAAAATAACTTGAAAGATAGGTACCTACCTATTTGAATTTTATCGATGTTTTAGGGGCTAACACTAATTTGGTGGTTTTCAAAAGAAAGTGTCAGAATCAGAAACTCCCTTGTCAATGTCAATCATTAAACAAAACGGAACAAACAGTCACTTTTTATTTTGTAAACAAAAGAAAATCCAAACAACTGTGCAAAAAGTTTTGAAAACGAATTCGATCTCAAGTTTTGGGTTTCATTATTCGTCTCCATCCCTATCCGGTTACTTTTGAAGAGCCAATATTAGCTACAAGGAAAAAAAGGTTTGTTTGTTTTAAATGTCTAAACCACGTTCACTAATGCAAGTGAGTCAGTACCTAAACAAAACAATCAGCTTGATTTCCTCCACCCCATCGATCTATCAATGGCATTCTCTGATTTTTTGTAAAGCATAGACTAAAAACTGCATCTCCTGTACTTATAGCAGAGGGAAAAGAAATACATACAATAACTACGTCAGTTTCATTCACATCAGCGAAGGAAGGTCGACAAAGTAAGGGTAAACCTACGTTCACACAGCGGATGCGCTTTTTACTGAATCGTTTTGATCCGGAATAATGTCGGTTGAGTGTACTCGCTCCAAAATCTACTAGGTACGTCACAGAAAAAAAAACTGATCCTGCCTGTCAAACATATGATGCGCCTTAACCTGTAGGTCCTTAGATACCTCACCATTTTATTCTTCAATTATCTATACCTTATTTCATGGTTGGTTAAAGATTGGACATAATAATAAAGGTTGATACCTACCTAAAGTCCAGCTTAACTTGATGTGAAAAAACATACCACAACAGAAAAGCTAAAACACATTGTTTTGTATTAATCACTTGGTCGGTACACCTACCTACCTATATATCAAGATAATTATAAATAGTGAACTAAGAAAACCACAGTGAAAACAATAGGTTTCCAAGTAGGTACCAATACCTAACTACTTAGTACCTAAATGTAAGAAGCAAGATTAGTAATTGTACCTAGTTTATAACTACTGGTCACCTTTTCTGAGAAAGGTTATTAGTAACATTGGTATTATTTACTTACCTGTTCAAATAAACATTAAAACTTCATCTAGGTACTAATTTATTTAAATATCCTAAGATCTTGACTTAAAGTGAGTTAAAACTTTCATCAGTGTTGTGTAAAAGATGTGATAAAGCCATGTATTGTGCTCATCTTCTTTGACTAGTCGAGTAAAATGATGCCAAATGTGTGTGAACCTCTATGTGTTAACATAACAGCCGAGGATTTTGGACTAATGACTTTCTGCGCACTGGGTTTTGCATTGTTTATATTATTATTTTACTTGTGGACTATTCAAACAGGTACATAGGTCATAATTATTGCATATGGAATGGTATTTTGTATAATTAGCCTTGTTTCCATGACATTTAAGTAAAGAACACTGAGAGGAAGGAGATACGATTGTAATAATTGTTATGTGTTGTACATATATTGAAAAATTTAAGTAAACTAGGTATTTTCCACTGTTTACAGTAGTGTAATTCTAAAGTAACTGCACCGATATATCTTATTATGGTGTAATGTGCATTTAGCCAATGTCATGTAACAACCCAAAGTCTTTCACCTCAACTCTGACCAAGAGCACAGAATCTTCATCATTGTTCCACAGACTTTTGTTTTAGGGTTCCGTACCCAATGGGTAAAAACCCCCCCTATTACTAAGACTCCGCTGTAGGTCCATCCATCCATCTGTCTGTCTGTCAGTGGGCTATAACTAAAAACCATAAAAAGTATTTTGCAAATAGATTTGTACAATGGTAGGTACAGAAGCCTTTGTGTGCGAGCGAGTCGACTCCCCTTCGCCGGTTTAATTTAGTTTATCGTATAATATTCACGGCCATGCTGCGGCGGTGCGACGCATATGTGCTGGTATTTATATAGTTCTTTTTCTCAGGCAAGCGTGAATATGACGACCTGCACCGCCGCTACAGCATCCTGCAGGAGGAGCACTCCCTGCTATCCCGCACCCTGGCCGAGCGGGAGCACTCCTTGACCGAGCTACGGACTGCCTCGGAGCGGCTGTTCCACGAGTACCAGGCGCTCAGGAATCAGCAGGATGTCGACCAAGGAGTCATGCACAAGTAGGTTGAACGTTAACTTAGACGCAGGACAGGTAACGCAATGTTTCAATGTCAGATCTGATACGAAAGAGTGAGTGGAGTGGTAACGTTTGCGTGTGAAAGAAGGACGCAATGAGGCAGGATAGGATGACGATCTGCGGAAGACTGCTAATCGATGCTGGATGCGGGAAGTTAAGGACAAGCTTTAAAACACGTGCCCTTACGACCGTTACCTTTGCTCTGTTTTACCAATTAGATAGAGCACTGGATTACCTCTGCTGAATATGACTCCATCGTCTATCTGAGACGTGCAGGCTTAGGGTCCGATTCCCGCCGAAAGACTAATTTTTGAAAGATCTTTTATGACATCTGCTTGTCCGTTATCTGGTCTGCCCACTTGTCTGACACAGGCTTCTTGTCTCTTAGAAAGTGTTTTATTTCAGTGTTAAGAATCCTATTTAGGTCGAACAAGCTTAATACTTTTTAAAGGTCATCGCCTCCTTAAGCATGCTTGCCCAACTCCCTTGTTATCAGACATTAACACTTTTTAAATGAGTGTTCGACGATTCTGACCCGAAAATCAAATATTGAGGTTGCCATTTAATTATCACGCATAAGTCTCTACTTCATGGTAATTATTGTTCGAGGCGGATATGCAATCTGAAGGTTTGATTTCGGCTGATAATGGGTAGAACTTTTGATTCTACTTTGTCTGAAAACCTTTGTTAAATTATTGGGAACTCTTAGAACAATCAGTGCTATGTGCTATGCTACGTGCTATGCTAATCGGTAGTTTGTATTTAAACGAGCGAAAATAAATTCAAATTAAAGATGCCGATAGAGATATTGAAAATGCCTTACTGAAATAATAAATGGGTGAATACAAATGTTTAAAATGGAGACTTGACAAAACGAATTTGTATTACTAGTTTTTAAATAAGATCAATATAATAATTCTTCAGCGATCATTTTTCTATTTTACATTACAGATTAATAATTTCTTTATGGAGACTACACTAGCTTTCATTACAGAAACACTGCTTTTGAATTGGGGCTCGACGATTAGACTTAACGATCTACATGTTGTTTATTTAATTACCTACAGGGTGATGGCGCAGGCGGGAGAGTGGTACAAACAGAACAAGCAACTGAAGCGACGCAGCACTGTACTGATGCAAGCCTTGCCGGCCAAAGGCGTAGACATTGACTTCACGGATTCTAATGACACAGGTACAGTACCAAATTTTTCAAAATTCATGAAATTTTAATATTCAAAATCCTTTATTCCTATAGGCTTACAAAATAAGCACTTAGACAAGGCAAATATTGAACTTTCGATCCGTCGTTTTTGCGCTCTAACATGGAAAGCAGTGTAATTCAGATTGTGTTATATATAATCAGCCTCTGGCCGCGGTTTTGCTCACGTCGTCGTTCCTGGTAGACTAGCTAGATAGCCTCTTCCTCCTCTCACCTAAGTCGTGAGAACTTACACAGGCAACTGAGATAAGTAGGTATAATTAGCATTTAATATATGATTAGATTATACCACGGGTCTTTATGTGTTATTTTGTTGATCGCAGAGGACACCGTGGGTTTTCTCGTATTTAATGAGTTCTTAAACTTGTAGAAATAACCATAAAGAGTTATTAATTGAGAGAATCTGACCCCAAATGTTTTAAGCTTGCACAATAGTACATATCCGATTGGAAACTGTTTCAAAAGCCTAAGCAAGGTCCAGGAAAATATATATTACTCCGATCGAGCACTTGCTTATGACGCAGCTTGCGGTTTGTTTGTTCATAATATAAATTAAGGGCCAACTTTTCAACCGTCTAATATCCTTTATCTAAATAAAATAGCAGTTTGAGATACGTTTTACATTTACCTTTGAAACACTATTATTATTATTACAACTATGAACACCGGAAAAAACTTAATATTAACTTGTAATATTTAACATTAACTTGTTACTCCTAATATGTTCTTAGCAGCTGCAAGGGTTAGTGGCGAACTATGAACTCTACGGCTTCGGGGCTAAACGTATAAAGTGGCGATCACAATAGGCCTATCATGGCTGCTGTGACACCCAAGCCACCCAATGAAAAAAAAAATACTCCTAGTATATTGTTTTATCTCTGAGAAGCAATAACGCAGAAGTCAATCAATATTGTTTTACCATGAACGTGTCTTCTTTCCAGCGTCAGACACGAGCAGTAACGAAGAAGTGGAGTTCCTGAAGCAGACTGTCTCGGAGCTGAGCAGGGAGCTCGCGTCGCTGCAGAGTCAGCTGAGCCAGGCCAGGCTGCAGGAGTTCGAGGCGCACGAGACCAACGTGGGGCTGGCGCAGGTAGGAATGCAATAGATGAGACCGCCTATATTTGTTTAGCGTTTTTTGATACGTCAAAAAGCCACTTTAACAGTTTAATGACATGACCAGAACTCAAAACCTATCCAACTACAGCAAGGGGTGAGTCAGGGAGACTCCAACACTGTGAACCGCTACATTAAATAACTTCGTTCTTAGGATGCTCCCTTAAATAAAATGAATTAAAGCCCTCGCACTGGTGTTAGTCATTTGATATTTAAACTATAGAAATGTTTGAAACGTTGTTATGCCCAGAGTCATAATAATCTGCCTTCTGTTCCAGGAGTTGGAAACCTGCCAAAATCTCTGCAAAACGCAAGAGACGGAGCTCGGGTCGCTGCGGGAGCAGGCGGCGCGGCACGAGCGTGTGGCGCGGCTGTTGGTGCACGAGGTGTCCGCTATCAAGGAGAACGCGGATAGGGAGCGGGAGCTGTGTGAGAAGTGAGTACATCACCTTATACTTAGAGTTCAAGAGACGGAGCTAATATAGAGGATAAACAGTCCAGTTTCAAGGGTTCACCTTCAAAATATAACTAAGTCGTCGAAAAATTACTAATTTAGACTTCCCAACGTTTCAGTTACAAGTCGGAAGCACGCGCCGCCACGAAGCGAGTAAAGGTGCTCGCCCACCAGTCCGCACTGCTGGCCGGCGACCTGGAGCTGGACTCGCGGCTGCTGGCGCTACTGGCCGAGGTGGAGGAGCTGCGCGCCGCGCTCGAGGACCGCGACCAGAGGCATAAGGACCAGGTGGAACTGCTCGAGGTAAGTAAAGGTGCTCGCCCACCAGTCCGCGCTGCTGGCCGGCGACCTGGAGCTGGACTCAATATTGCATAAATTATCCGATTACTGTTACTACCTATAAAAACTAGTTTACCCTTACATAATACATGTACCTACCTCTAAGCTAATAACACCTGAGCTAAAATTACAATAAATAAATGAATATTAATATTATTTCAGCTAAAGCTAGCAGAGAAACATGAAGACACCGACATCTTACTGTGGGAAGAGAAAATTAAACTAGCAGAGGAGGACGCGAGAAAAGCCACGGGCCGCGCAGAGCTAGCAGAAAGGAAGCTGACAGATGCAGAGCGGAAACTGACAGAGGTGGCGAATAGACTGACAGACTCTGGTGAGTTACTGACAAATGTAGTGACTGGGGTGTAAGGGGGACTCCGACATCTCGTCTCCCAAGCCAACCTAACCTGCATGTGGTACACCCTGCTAGATAACAGACTAGGCTCTGGTTTTCACCAGAGCCTATGAAACTATCTTCATAAATTGATAACCCATTCATTTTACAATTATTTTACACTAGCCGCGCCCCGCGGCTTCCCCCCGTGGAAATCTATGTTTCAAATAGTTTATGAATCTTGCACTTGAATCACTCTATCTATTGAAAAAAAAACGCATGAAAATCCGTTGCGTAGTTTTAAAGATCTAAGAATACATACGGACAGACAGACAGCGGAAAGCGACTTTGTTTTATGCTATGTGGTGATTAATGGACACTGGCAGAAAAGTGTCCGACCAGACACAATTGCCATTAACTAAGAATCATCATCGACAACGTATTGACAAAGCTGTCTCCTAGACGCAGAACCAGAGTTATTATTGTAATTCCGCCTCCATTCCATGGCTATGAAATTTCTATGAAATGGAACTGGCAGAAAAGTGGCAAATCGGACACATATTGCCAAATAAAAGAAGTCAAGTCAAGAGTGATATAACCTACGTATCTTGAGAATGACAAATGACAGAATGTCTCTCATGCTGTACCGCTCAGATCGGATTCAAACTGAGCAGATGACGTTGAGAATGACGTCATTCGATTCATAAGTACGCAGTTTATCAACAACAGCATCAGCCTATATTAGTCCACTGCTGGGAATAAGTATCCCCTAATGAGCGCCATAACGCCCTGTCTTCAGCTTATTGCATCCAGCATCCGCCAGCAGTCTTTCGTAGATCGTCATAATCTCAGGAACCAATATCAGAGAACTAGCTTCTCCCTGCACATTTAAGAATAAAATGTATAACATTGAATATTATATTTGCCCCTAACATTGTAGTTGTATAGTGATAAGACATTTTCGTACAATATCCCTAGCACATTATGCATATTCGAGCTAAGTATTTTATGCTATATTTTATTTATTTTCAGAACGAAAACTATCCGATGTCGGCTCAAAAGTAACAGTTACAGAGTCCAAATTACCGAACACAGCGAGCAAACTGACAGAATCTGTCAAACGGACAGAACCTGTCAAGCTGTCAGAGATTGTCAAACCTAAGAGAAGTAACCTCGTGTCTCGCATCAGTTACTTCGAAAGTGGCGCCTCTGTTGATAAGAAGGATGAAAAGATTATTGTAGAGGAAAAAGAAGAAGAAGAAGTTGCAGAAAGTATTGGTAAGAGTTTATACAAGTTATGTTTTATCATAGAGTTAGCGTCTTACTTTCTACCTGTCATCTTGTTTCCACTAACGGAATGGCATCTAAGAACTAAGGGTCGGTACATATCTGACGGAAAATGCGTCGAGCGTATTATCGGTCGCGTCTATAAGTTCAAATTAGACATTACATTATGCGTCTAGTCTAGTCAGTTCGAACGGCCTGTACACAAGCGATCTCCGCTGATGTTACACCTAGTCTGAATGCATCATACAAAATACACGTATCGCGAAAAGTTATGCCGACCGAAAATGCTTAGACGGAAACGGACAGACGCTGTAAGCTCGACGCACTAGCCACTAACGCATCATCGGTTCAGTATGAAAGGTTGAATGTTTTATTATGTATTTGTCTGTTCGGGCGTTACGCGACCGATAATACGCGACGCATTTTCCGTCAGATATTTACCGACCCTTACGTTACACCCAGCGATGGGCAACACAAATATTTAGTCCACCTTTTGTTTTGCGTTAAGTCAAATATTTTAATACATTTCAATAACATATTTCTTTTTCTTTCAGCTACACAACCACCTCGCATCCCATCTGCCACAGAATCTAACCCCCCCACTACCCCCAGCCCCCCAGAAGATGACGCACCAGCCTCCCAAGCTGAAGCACCGACCCCCCAAGTCCACGTGCCCGCTCCACTCCCCTTCATCCCGCCTCCGCCCCCCTGTATGCCGCCCCCGCCGCCCCCGCCCCCGCCGCCGCCCCCCGTGGCCTCCTTGCCAGGGGGAGATGATATGGCGTCCATGTTGGCCAGTAAACAAGGGACCTTGAGGAGGAATAAGCAGAATGCTGAGAATGGAGGTAAGCATCAAACTAAATTATTTTACTTAGCTGCGCCCCGCGCTATGCTAAGCATGCATAGTCTCAGGGACACACAGACAGCGAGAAGCTATGTTGTTTTATATTATGTAGTGATGCCAGGCGGAAGCGTTCGTCCACAGACAATGTAACCATTGCCCCGGCCGGCTCTCGGGCCACGCGCCGCTTGGACCCATTCGACCAGACGGTTCCTGATAAATTTTAATGACCTTATTTTGATATCATCCTAGTAATATTATAAACGCGAAAGTTTGTAAGTATGGATGGATGTTTGTTACTCTTTCACGCAAAAACTACTCTATGGATTTTGATGAAACTTCACAATAATATAGCTTACATATCAGAATAACACATTATATTGTATATTATCTAAAATATCTATCACCACGCGGGTGAAACCGCGGGGCGCAGCTAGTGTATATAAAATAAATAGATTTATTTCTATAAATCTAAGATTTGCTTGAAGAAAACTTTGTCAGGGTTAAGCTCGCCATACTTCTTTTTTAGTTATTTTAAGTATTGTGTGTGTACTATAAACAATTAGAGAATTTATTGTATACTTCAGCTGGCGGCGCCATAGACGCCATCGTGGACCAGATCAAAGGCGGGAAGTTCCACCTCAAGTCCCGCGACTCCACCTGCATCGAGAAGAAGAAGGAAGAGCAGCCCGAGGCTGTGAAGGAGATGCTCACGATCCTGGGCACGCTGAGGAAGCGGCGCCCCATGGTGCCGCGCCCAGCAGTGGACTATACCGACTTTTGAGATCAGGGACCGTACAACCCCGAGTATGGGATAACCCCTCGAAATGCCGAGAAATGCGCAGCTTTTCGATTGTGTTACCAATTTTTCGGGAAACCCTGTATAAAACACATGTGAAAGTGTAACCCTTTCACTGGGTTACACAGCAACGACAGGGTTATCCTTCCGTTTCGCTGTCCAATTGAAGAAGTTACCTCATTGTGAGGGTTTTTAGTTTTACACCATGCTGGTTATGATTAGTTATCATTTCAACTCCTGTTGAAACCATCAGGTTGTTTGTCAAAAGTTTTGACAAACAATATTATGGTTTTAATAATAATTAGCTGCTCTCTTTGCCTGCGTAGAAATCTATGTGTCAAATGGTTTATAAACCTTCCTTGAATCACTCTATCATTAAAAAAAACGCATCAAAATCCGTTGCGTAGCTTAAAAGATCTAAGCATACATAGGGACAGACAGCGGGAAGCGACTTTGTTTTATACTATGTAGTGATTGAGGGAAAAGATGACAATAATTAACAGTTTTAAGTATAAAAAACTTTTTTAATTATAAGGTTTCTGTGGACCAACATCGAATGTTTTAATTTATGTTTCAAAACATTATGATACTCATTTGATATTGCATTTAAATTAGAAAGTTCCTGGCAAAAACTTTTTTAAACATTTTAACTGTTTTTGAGAAAATTTGTTCTTCCAAGAATATTAATGCATATTTAAGTATTTACCTGAAATGCATATTTATGTTTTTATTTTTACATTGTCAATGGTTTAAGGGTAACAAACATATTGCCAATAAATAAGATTGATTATTTAGGAATATATTATATTTTCTCATGGTTTTTAGATATATTGAGGAAAAAACTCTAGATTTTAGATATATTTTACCATTAATTAAATGCTATAATTTTATGTGGAAAACTAACGATATTAGGATATTATTGAGACAACGATCTGAACAATAACTTTTGTCCTGTTTAGAGAATTAGAATAATTAATTGTTTTAAGAATTGTGTAATTGTACAAAATACGAATCATATCAAAATTTTAATATTACTCGGTGCTGTTGTATGTTGAAGTTATAACTCTATAGAAATATATATATATATATATTTGTTTATAACTTGATTCGATTGTGTCAAGTTATTTTTAAAATGTTACACAGATAATAAAAGTTACCGGACGGTGCCATTTATAAGGAATTGACGCATTTTACTGTAAAGTATTATTTTTATAAGTGATTTTGTTGTAAACGAATGTATACATAAATATACTACCTATTATAAATATATAACTACTGAACGTTTAATTTCTGAAATCCCCTGTTATAACATTTTAGGAAAACTATACCTTTATAATTAGAGTTTTATAAATAACAGCATTTATTCAAAATGGCGCATCACGACAATATATTCTCAGATCTTGCTTCGGTGGAAATCTGACTTACCTCTGTTGTTAGAAAAATACTCTGATATAACTTCAGTAAAATATGTTAAGTTATTGCCCGTCATTCTATCTCAAATATTTTCGCATACCGACTAACAGTCCAGCATGCTCATTCATAAAATGTATTTACCTGTTACCTTATACGTATATGAAGTGTTTTGGCAAATATAAAATCTTTAACACGCCATTAGTCTATTAGTTCCTATATTAGGTACCAACAAGATATTTGAATAATAACTAGCTGCTCCCCGCGGCTTCGCCCCCGTGGAAATCTATGTGTCAAATGATAAAAAGTATCCTATGTTAGACTCCTGGTTCTAAGCTACCTCTCCATCAATTTTCAGCTAAATCGGTCCAGCCGTTCTCGAGTTATAAGTGTTGTAACAAACACGACTTTCTTTTATATATATATAAGATAAGATTATATGCTTGTTTGGAGCTACTCAGTGTCACAGTGTGAAAAGTTCAGGATTATTTCTTTAGATTTACCTACTGGTTATACCTACTTATCAGCACTCGTATTATGTCCACTGCTGGATGTGCCTCCCCCAAACGAGGGTTTTGCCGTAATCACCACGCTTGGCAGGCGAGCTTGTGATCGCAGTAGAGGTGTTAAAATGCCCCAAAGAAAGCGCTGGACATACACTGATAGGTTCCCTTAGCCGGCTCTTACCAGGGAGGGACCAGTTATATAACTGGTCCCTGCTCTTACTGACGTCCGCGGGCCGAGCTGAAGGGGTCGATTCTTACTAGTTAAGGTAGGTACAGTCAGTTGATCAGATATGTAGCTTACCATTCCCAAGTCACCACTTTTATTTTACTAACTTTTCAAATAAAAGTTCGAGCAATTTTGAAAAAAAATCCCATTTTTGAAGTGTTATATCTTGAGTCTTTAGACATACGAAATTTGGCTTTGAAAGTGTCTCATGCAAAGATGACTTTGACGTAGAATGCATTTTTTATAAGTTGTAAGCCAAAAACTAAAAAAATTATGTTTTTATAGCACCACGAAGATGCACTGGTCTTCGAAGTTGTGAACTTGATTTTACACTATTGGTATCTGATTCTATCCTTACATCCCAAAAAATCAGAATCGTGCATTTTTTTACAGACCTAATGTTATGTTTGTGACTGGTCTATAGATACCTACCTACATATTTTCGGAGCTGATAGTAGAGGAAGAGGTGGTAATATAGAAACCGCTGATAATTTGGAACCCCTTAATATCACAGAAACGGACAGAAACATCCACGGTTAAGTATGACAATCTAAAAACAAAATAAAACTGGCCATTCCATAGCATGATTCACATAATATTACATAAATATGTACTACCTAAGTAGGTATAACTCGTCGCCGCCCGTCGCGATCCAGTTATAGGTAATAGTTATATCATAAACTAGTATCAACTCAACAATTTCTGAACTGAGTGGGAGAAGTAGCCTGACTTGTTTTGAACGCGAGATGGAATATGAAACAACGATTATTTCCTCAAGCCCGTAGGTAGGTACAGGGTTTTCTAAATTGTATTGAAACATTAAATAATTTCCCAAAAGTTTGCCCTTTATTGAGGCATTGAAAAATACCCCAGCCGCTAGCTCAAAAACTTTATTATAGCACTATCTATAATAATAACTAATAATAACTAAAAAAACCTATATTTAATAAAGATTGATTGAGCCGGTACTAACCCTGGCTTGACAAAGCTCGACTTTTACCACGAGGGCAATGTTTTTCAAATGTTAGATACATTTGAATGTGGTTATCTTCAGATGTCTAGGTACCCTTTATTACCTCGATCGAAGCATCCAAGCGGCTGAAGCGATTTTAATAAATTAGGCACGTAAATACCAACGCAAAAACGATTACCTAGAATATCTTTTTTGCCTAATCGTTGGCCTTTTCACGAAGCCTTAAACCAGATACCTACCTACCTTCTAGCAGAGCAAGTGTAAAAAGGCTCCACTTTCAAATGTCCGAGTCAGGGACGTTACCAACGTTACAAAAGTTTACGATCAATGTTCAGTTTCACTTTCATAAGCGGAGCGTTTAGCTTTTTCAATTGAAGAGAGAGTAATAGTTTAGGACCTAAGCCATATGGTCCCCGAATACCAAGCTCCGGTAACATTTTTACAACAACAATTTAAGGCTCGCTTCTCTCTCTGTTGATTTTATGGTCTGTTGTCCTCGTATTTGGTTGCAAACATCCGAAAAAAACAAAATAATCGCAGCCCGCTCCGCATCGCCGTTACCTATAGGTAGGTACTTACTATTGTTAAGAGTTGAGGGTCGTAATTGTCAAGCAACACCCCAATGCTTGGTAGAAAACCAACCGTACTAATCCATGCTACGCTGCCACCGACACATATATCCTCTCTTGCTTTGATGTAATATACTCTAATTTGGAATATTTAAAAAAAACTAAAATCCGACTTCCTAAATAATGAAAAAGGGCTTAAAACTTAGTTTTAAAAAAGAATTATCGAAATCGGTTAGCGTGATAATGAGTTATTCGTCCATTTGTCCCGCACATACTCGTACTTAATGCTTTAAGACTTGTATGGTTTTCTCACGGATGTCATTGTCAGAACTGGACCAAATTGAAATGGGACCGCACGGGAATCATCAACTTCCAAATAAAAAAAAAGATCATCTAAATCGGATCACCTACTAAAAGGTAACATGCATAAACGATGATGTAGCTCGCGAAATTACTTTCAGTTATTATAATTCGTCATTAATTGCGTGAATTTTATTTTAAACGCTTGTCGCTTAGCTCGTGCCTCCTTACAGACCTAGCCACAGAATAAGTTTTAGTTAGGAATAATCCACTAGGTAAGTAAGTACATCGCCTATTTGGAAGGCGCCTAACGTATCAGAGAAACTTTTGAGGCTTTTACACCAGACAACATTATGAGAGGTAGAGATTCATAGCTTAATATGACGTTATAATAAAGTCTGCCTTAGATGATACACATGTTTTTGGCAAAAAATATGTGATTTTGGACAATCTGAAAGAAATGTGAAGAGAAAGAAACTTATTATTTGGGATTTGAAGGTAGTTTGATATTTTAGTACCTATAGGCCGCCATTTTCTTATAAAGTTTAATTTAGCATCTACTTTATTTGTGATTTGTCAGTGAAAGTTAAAAGTTTGCTGACGATTTAAAAAGGTAGTTTTAAAAGGTAGTAAGGTTTTAAAAGTAGGTAATATTTCTTGTTGTGTTTGCTTAATTTTAGGATAAGATACTTTAATTTCCTAAAATAACTGACTGTTTTGAACCAATCACTAGTGAAATCTGATTTTTTACCAAATTTTGACTCCTAATGTTTTGCACAACCACCCCAGTAATCTGAAATCACTATTATCAGATCACAGATCATTGTACCTACAACATAATTAGAGTCAAGATCTAACTCAGATCATCTTAGTTGATCAAATGTACAGTCACAGACAGAACTATAGATATATCGATCATTAAAGTCTTGTGTGACGACTGATCGTGTCGTATCCTCTAAAAGGCATCAGGCTGGCCGCCGGCTCTGCGCCAGCCGGCCGCGCCACAGTTGTTGGAGCACCGCGCTCGGCGCCACAAGTGAGTACAATGTTCAATCTATTTCTGTTCAGCTATCGATCTTATATCCTCTCATTAGGAGTACAAACAGCTACGACAACCGGAGTATAGATAGGTACCGCAGTTCTCTTTATGTTGCCTACAAACGGGTATTTTTGTTGCCTTAAGGATAAGTTATAGGGTTTTTTAATTTTATGTTTTGTTTTAACCACCTGTTATAATTAATTATAATGGTGAATATGTAGGTTTATCACTAACAGCTTGTGTCACCTTTAAATCCAATAACTTTGGTTTATGCGAATAGCCAGGTTAAGTACCTACAGGATCATCAAATATTCCACCTTTATGTATTTTTACAACCCCTGCCAAACTTATGGTGGTTTCAATGTGTTTTGTGTTTTGTTTGTCCACTTACTTTGGTGTCTCACAACTTTAGTGGGTGATCGTTTCGTTCAAAATATAAATGAATCGAAGAAGGTTCACGGGTTCATTAAAAACTTTTCGGTTAGTTTTATACCTTGTAGAAGACAGATTTTTATTTTTATGATTTTTATTTTTATACTTGTAGATCGTTTGAATCACGCGCCATCAACGCAACGATCGTCAAAAACCGATGGTCAAACTAATGTATTATAGTTGTTGGTCATAATGTGAATGTACCTACCCAATTATTATTCATCGTTGCAATTTGCAATACATAACGCGCGAAACCACGACATATTGCTAGTTTAAAATAAGAGGTAAACTGTAGGTACCTATACCTACTATGGCCTATGTTTTGATTAGTCGTTCGCAAAACATTACCTTGTGTAAACATTTGACAACACAGGTTAGGAACTTTTGTTTTGTTAATTCCGTAGCTAGAATTACCTGCTAGTCCAATACTCTCGACAGTTTTCACACATAGGACTTACTTACCAAATATATATTAATAAGGTAGTGTATTATTTGACAGTATTCTACTATAGGTATTCCAAATTTCTTGTTTTTAGGAAGAAGGTACCTACTTTAACATTTTGATGATCTGTCAGTGAGTATGATATTCCTGATGAAATTATGAGTTATACCAATAACAATGTGTTTTAAACTTTTACGTAGAACAACAACCAACTATTTATGTAGGAATCTGCCTAAAAAGCGAATGTGATAAACAATAATAATATATCTACCTTAGATCTAAGATTAAGGAAATGAGAAACATACATAGGTAATATGTAAATAATACTAGACAGTACAGACACGTAGGGTAAAACTCTCTTCTTCTAAGGCTCCATATCTTTAGGTTTTTATCTAAAAGGACCTGCCTTGAGATAAAAACCTAAAGATATGGGTCGCTCGCTAGGTATAGCGACCTACTTTGAATGCTCCTCAAAAGGGCTTGTTGTTATTTGTAATGGATTTTGGAGACGTATCTCAATGACATTTATGACGATGATAAGCCTTATACTAACGACTAAACATACCGAACTCGAGTACCTACATATGTTTTGAAGGAACTCCATATATGATTAGGTAGAATAGGTAGGTACATCAATGATGTTAATGCTCGGCCAGATGCCGCTCAGTATCCTCTGCTGTGTTTTGTGTTCAGATTTCTGAATGCATCAAACAGTTGATTTATTGATATTCTAGAGCTTGATAAATGTTGATACAAAAGATTCGCCATAGCAATTGCATGAACGTTCACGCATACCTATCTGTTTTTACTTTGAGCACATTACTGACCACACACATTTTTTTTTGCGCGCATCCCATTTTCGCCGCGACAAAACAGAGGACAGGTTAGATTAGATCAAAAATATAAAAGAAAAGTTGAAACAAAAACACACTGACTATAACAAAGGCGGATTTTATCAGGACATGCGTAATACCGTATTGGTACGTAGTAATACTAAAGCCAGCGCGCGGTGGAGTTAATTGAATTTGGGTCTAGTGGCATTGGCACTAAGATTTATTTTTATTTTTATAATTATGTTCTTTCGGATGCACTTTTGTGAAAGCCACCTCGAAGAGAGTTGGATAATACCGCGCAGTTGACAATTCAACAACAATTTAATGATTCTTGTATCATGTAGGTATTTATAAAATATTAATATTATGTAATTGAATTATAGCAAAACGATTGCTTGCCAGAAAATAATGATGAAATTTGTACAAATAGGTACCTACCTATTCATTCAGATCTTTATAAAACTCTATTTTCAAGCAATAAATGAACTTTTACTTAACTCTAACTAAAGTTTTATAGGCTGTATGACGCGTTTGTGTGACGACAACCTAGTCTTTAGAAAGAGGGTTTTTCATTTAAACCGCCTTCTAAACCGAAACTAGCTCTGTCGTCAAAGGTTTGACCTTAATTCAATATGCTTAGCATTATTATTTTCTTTGCATATCTACCACCACCCGCTGTAAAGTCCATTAGGAAACATTTTCTTTCAGTACCAACACCAATACATTAGTGCCCTTAACAACACACATGGCTTGTCTCACATTAGGCTAGGGCCATGCCTCTACCAAGTAATTAGGTAGGTATGGCCCTAGCTTAATGTGAGACAAGCTATGTATGTGTTTATTAAGGGCACTAATGTATTGGTGCTGAAGGAATATAACTTAATCAGGAAAGGACGAACAAATCCATTCTTGGGAATGAGGAAGCCGTTCCTATAAATCGTGGCAGTGATTTATACTGATCCTGAATAAGGGTCGGTCTCGGTACATATCAGACGGGAAATGCGCCGAGGAGCGTATCATCGGTCGCGTATATTCGGTCAAATTAGAACTGCAAAATTACGCGTCTAGTCAGTTCAAACGATCTCCGCTGATGTTTTGCCTAGTCTGAATGCATCATACAAAATGCACGTATCGCGACTTGTTACGTCGACCGACTATGCGTTGACGGAAACGTAACAGACGCTGTACGCTCGACGCACTATCGCATCATTGTCTGAGTATGAAAGGTTGAATGTTTAATAATTAATATTTGCCGATTCTCGCGTAACGCGACCGATAATACGCGACGCATTTTCCGCCAGATAGTACCGACTTAGGGTCTGTAAAAAGAAATAAACGTTATCAGAGTCCAAATAACAATATGCAAATGTTTCCTCGGTCTTCCAAAATCTGGTCCTGGCCAAGTTCGGTGACTGGTGTATTTGCATTTGTCGTGAAACTAGTTTTTAGTTGTATCCGTTGGGTTCAATGGCCAGAAGGCGTTTGTCTTATTCTATTGTTAGCTCATAAAAACTAAAATCTATGTATTTATTGTTGTGAAAAATGTATAAATCAAGTCAGTTAATAAAGGGGGAATAACCACTGTGGCGCGGTGGGCAAAAGTCGCCTGCGATGCAGGAGGTTGCGGGTTCGATTCCCGCCTCGGGACAAATGTTTGTACGATCTGCAAATATTTATTCAGGGTGTTCTGGTCGTTTATAAGAAATACTATGTATAAATATCTATCTATGTAATGTATTGTATTAAATATAATATTAGTTATCTAGTACCCATAACACAAGCTCTGCTTACCTTGGGGCCAGATAGTGCTGTATGGATTGTCCGGCATTATTTATTTTATTTAATGAGCTTATGGGCATAACGAACACATTTACTCTCGCAGTGTACGAGGCGAGGTCATGAAGATGACAAATCACCTATCTTATCTCTATTGTTTTATTATGTTATGTTTATTTGTACATATAAATTATTTTAATGGAAGCGGAAAAAACCGCGCCGTATTTTTTAAAGGGCAATGTATACGCTTCTACAACATAACTCCAAGTGAGTTGTAAAAACTATCAGTAAATAAATTCAAACAAATTGTCAAACACTTTCTGTGCAGAAAAGCTTACTACAAAGTATCAGATTATCCAGATAAAAAGCTTAATAAGCTTAGTACGGGTTTTGTTCCAACTCAAAAATTACTTCAAACAAGTTTCTTTGTCACTTGCACAAGTTCGGGATCCGTACTAAAACCGTGCGAAGCCGAGAAATTCCGCTAGTCATAAATGAAATGATATGGTACGGTGGTTAATAACTACGATAGTTTCAAAGGTTATATTGATGTTTTACTGTAATTGTGTTTATTTCTTTGAATATATCACGTAGGGATTCTCTGGGACCCATATTATAGATAGACCATAAGATAGACTTGATACTAGGAAGTAACTGAAATGGAGTCTAAAAATATCAATGCAAGTGTCTTCAGTTATTCCGTGATCATGGCGCATGAAACTGTGCCGAAATATTGGATAACTCAAAAATCAAATCATGGTGAATATCCCGTGACCATGATAGTTTCAATTTTTTTTATACTTAGAAGTATCAACGTCTTCTTATTTATGGCAATGCAGAACTAAGTCTTTTTCATAGCTTATCGTAAGTTCTAATTTGGTTAACCTACGGAAGTTGTGAGAAGTTCAGTAATTTCAGTATCAGTAAACCTTCTATACAGTTTGTGACACTGGGATAAGTGTGCAAATTGGATTAGGTACCTAATGCAATTCAAAACGTTTATTTCAGATAAGTCAATCAGTTTACAGTTATCAGTTTTTAGTACAGAAACAATAAAAGTGTCAAAATTTTTGCATAAAAATATAAAATTAAAACAAATTAAAATTAAATTTACTTAAGTACGTAAATAAATCATAATTAAAATAAAATACCCCCACAAAATGATTAAATGTAAATGTCAGAATAGATATTTTAAAAAAAGCCTCTTTTTATTATAAATGCTATAAGCTTCTATAATGAAAGAAAGAAAAAAAAATTATTTAGTGTTCATGGCAAATATGGCCTTCACTCAGCATTGTGCTGGATACACTAATGTGTCCACCCAGCTGATTTTGATTTTCAGGGAAGACCAGAGGGATCGTGTCACGACACGGTCGTCAGGTGCGTGCATTTATGTGCATTTATACATAAAAATAGTAAACAAAATTGCATTACATTATTACTTATACATTATACAATACTTATTTATAAATTCTATCCTTATTCATTCTAACCAAAATATAAGACCGGTGGCTGTAATAATGCTTGTAAAGGTACATTATCACATATCGACGGTGAAACTTGTAATAAATTTTATTAGCTATAACTCAGTTCTTAATTGTAGCGAAACCATACTCCAAGCGTTTAACGAGGATCCCACTACCAGTACTCGAAAGGTAACGAAAAACCCAAAATAACAAGGAAATTCAACCTAATTTGAATCCTCTAATAGACATATCAGTCTAAGATTAAAGAAGTAGAAAGGTTTGTTAGGTAAGTAGAAAAAAAGGTTTATTTTTTATTTTGTATTTTTACTTCGTTTTCCCTTTCAGTGTTAATTTTTGACAAGTTCATAGACTTTTCGGCTACATGTGGTATACCGTTGTAATAAGCGATGATAAGATACATTTTTAAAAGCATTCGAACTCCTCGATCGCTTTTAGTTTTTTTTTAAAACGATGTAAAGATGACATTCTTAACTCAGTTTTTTATTTTTTTAAGTTTGAGAGCGTATAACTAATTATTTACTGGTTTTTTAAATGAAGGATACATCTGGGACCAAAACCAAATAAAAAGAACAATCGAAAACATGTCCCAAAAAAAAATTGTAGAGGAAAAGAGTTAAATTTTCGGAAAATGATTTAAAAATACAAAAAACAGGATTTAAAAAAATTAAAGTAGTAAAGAGTTAGGGTCTTCTACTTCAATTTGTATTTTACAAATAGGTCCACGTACACACCCACCGAGTTTGTCTAACCCTCCACCAAACACCCTGTATTATATTATGTCTAACAGCCATCTAGTACCCATAACAAAAGATCTACTTATCTTGGGGCTAAATGTTGCGACTTTTTTATAATATGTAGTGATACAACACAACACGAAAGCTACACTTTATAGGTAAATAAATATAGGGTAAACTTATCCGTGCGTACTGACCAAGCTAGTCACCAAGTTCTCTTTCTACCCACCTCAAGTCCTGCCAATGTCAAGTGTGCGCAGAATTCGTAATAAGTTGTGTTCGTGTTTAAGTTAAGGCCACTCCTATGGCCGTGAACTTCGAGAAAGGACTATGTTTGCGATATTCTGGGAGTTGGTATTGACTTTTGTTGTTGTGTCTTGAGATTTACAAAGCACTGCCTATTATATTCTCTCTAATAATTGACGACCTCTGTGGTGCGGTGGGCGAAAGTGCCAAAAGCCTGCGACACCTCAGGACAAATGTTTGTACGATCTACAGATCTTGGGTGTTCTGGTCGTTTTCTATATATGTATAATAAAATGTATATTTTTATGCAATGTTTTGTATTATGTATATCAGTTATCTACGCCCATTAAACAAGCTCTGCTTAGGGTTAGATAATGTTGTGTGAATTGTCCAGCGATATTGATTTATTTATAAATAAACACGCATTGTTTTACAAGTCGACACCCTGTATTTTTCATCGATCATAGGCATCTCAGGATCTCATTTCATTTATATATTGCCAATATGTACAAAGAGATCTTCAAAATTCAACCAATAACCTCTGTTCAACTAACGAATGCCGCGAAACACGAGAGTTGAGTTCACCATACTTTTACTATTTACTCGTAGAAAGTGGTGAAAAGTAGAATATTCTCCTTGTCCACACCGCTCAATCAATTAGGGACTAAATCTTTTATAATATAGCTCAATATAGAATAAATAATCAAAGCTTAGCAACTTTTATATGATATAGAAAATATTCGTTTCTTTCGACGATTTATTTTCAAGTTATCACCTCAAACTGCTTACTCTTACACATTGACATATCTGAGTGACGTGTTGAATTGTCAAACTTGAAATATTTACAAAAGCCACCACCAAAATAACTATTTATTTACGAACAATAGTTTTACAAGAAGATACAATGATGAAACTAAAGAAATATATAACAGATTTCCTGTCAAAGTGATCAGAACATAATAATTATAAATTAAAATATAGTTATTCGAGATAGAAGAGATCAAGAGTGCCCTAAGCCAGAACAGTGAGTTCACTTAAGCTAATGCCATACTACAAAAAGCTTCTATTATGTATATTGACTGATCGTAGGGAACAGATGTACAGAGGTATACAATAACTGAACGTGGCCAGACTATGAGCGAAACGCTTAGCTAGGTGCCTGGTCAGTGACCAAGCGAGTCGCTACGATACCAAACGCGGACGGCGCGGCGCCTTGTAGTTGTAGTGTTCACATTGTCTATCTTGTTGCACACAAACATAGCTTATAGCTTAGCTCTAAGCTTGGCTCGTATAGTGTAGCATTAGCCTTATATTTACTTAACGGTTATTGACTGATCCTAAGGAGAGGTACAGAGGTAGGTATACATTAACATGGAAGTGGCCAGACTATGAGCGAAACGCTTAGCTAGGTGCCTGGTTAGTCACCAAACGAGTCGCTACGCAAACAAACGCGTAAGGCGCCTTGTATATGTTCACATTGTGGATCTTGTACACAAGCGTAGCTCCTAGCTTGGCTCGTATAATGTAGCATTAGCATTATATTTACTTAACTTCAAAACTATCCTAGCTATCACATCAGGGACTAATATATCTATGCTAGCCATTACATCAATGATGCTATGATTTCTATCAATAATATTTTTTAAGATTTTAACATTTTACACACTAACATTATTATAATTATTATGTCTCTCATTTACCATGATCTCGGGCCATAAAGTGACCCGGTCCTTTGGAAGGCTAGCGTGGGGCCGAAGCCAACAGCACAGACCTTTGAGAAGTTAATCTAAAGGCGCTAGCTACACATAGCGGGTATCATCCTCGGGTGCACAATATGATACACCCAAAGATGGTATCCACTAGGTGTAGAGACTATTGCAAAGAAAAATGAAAGAAATAAAACCAGGCTATTGTGATGGATGGATGGACTGGGTAATCGGGCTATAGGGGAGATTGCGGACGTCTGCCATAAACAAGTCAATCATAATGTTGTAGGAAGAAGAGTGGCAGACTTATTATAATAATTATTATTTAGGTGGCATCCTCTTTTGTGGTGATGTAGCTGGTGGTTGCCGGGGTTAGTTTACTGTGTAATGTCCTGTATCCTGAGGTAGCCGGCGGTGCCTGGCACCCCCTGCCCCGCCGTTTCCGTGGCCGCTACCATGGCCAGGCTTTTAAGATAATATTGCCAAAATCCTCATGCTAGGCATGTGGGTTAAAGATCGCAGTTTGAGACTCGCGAGATAGTCATATAAATAATGATTACCTACTTATAGAGGTCTAAATCATCTGGCAACAGTTCAAGCCAAAGTACAAATCAAAAGTAAATAACAAAATTGTATAATTATTTAAAAGAAAAGGCCTTGAAACATTGAAATTATTTTATTTAAATTGCTTCAAGACTTTTGACATTTCGACAGCAAAAGGCTCGCAAACGTTTACGTCTAAATGCTTATACCAATGCAGGTTATCAGGAATTAATAATGTGCATAAAGCTTACAAAATAAGCTAAAAAACATGTAAAATGATCGTTCAAATACCTACCTAAGGTAGTTGAACGGTATTTATTCATACCACGTGTAACAATAACTCTTAGTGCGTAACGAATTGAGAGCGGCTATAAATTGTTGCCCTCATGTTAAATCGCATACAGATTTGCAAAAATGCGAATGTAAAGTGTATCATAACTTAACATAATATGCGGGTAGTTATTTATGTAAACATGCATTATTTACCTCACGTTCACCTCGCATCTCGGCCACGGTCAAGAATATTAAGACCGAGACCTCTTATGTATTGCCGATAGGGTTATTTATGTATAAGGGCATTTGTGTTAAAAATACACTTATAATTAAGTACCACAAAGGTACTTGTGGGACCTAATTATACATGGAGGACATAATAACAGTTATTATGTCCTCCATGTATAATTAGGTCCGAATATGAATCAGAATATGTACATATTCTGTATTTGTTTACTTCCTGTGTTGTGTATTTGTTTTATTTGGTTTTTTGGTACGTGAATAAAGAGTAATTGTAATTATTATTTGTATTTTTATTATTGTAATTATAATATCCATCCAGATCATCGGGATGAAATTTCGCATTGTAGTTCAAGGCCTGAATAAGCATAATTATAGGCTATTTTCATCCCGGAAAAACGCGTGTGAAGCTGCGGCTAATAATACCATGTTTCATTAAAACTGGCCTCGCGTAGTATCCGTAGCGCTACGTCGTAGCATTCGTAGACTAATATAGTACTGTGTAGCAAGTCTTAATAACCACGCGTAGCTGTGTGTAGCATTCGTAGGCAATGATCCCTTGGCGTATAGCACTCGTACTCTACGACGACGACGTGGCATTCGTAGACTACATAGCGTTATCTAGTCTAGCTAGCCTACTTAATAACCATGCGTAGCTATGTGTAGCATTCGTAGGCAATGATCCCTTGGCGTATAGAACTCGTACTCTACGACGACGACGTGGCATTCGTAGACTACATAGCGTTATCTTGTCTAGCTAGCCTACTTAATAACCATGCGTAGCTATGTGTAGCATTCGTAGGCAATGATCCCTTGGCGTATAGAACTCGTACTCTACGACGACGACGTGGCATTCGTAGACTACATAGCGTTATCTAGTCTAGCTAGCCTACTTAATAACCATGCGTAGCTATGTGTAGCATTCGTAGGCAATGATCCCTTGGCGTATAGAACTCGTACTCTACGACGACGACGTGGCATTCGTAGACTACATAGCGTTATCTAGTCTAGCTAGCCTACTTAATAACCATGCGTAGCTATGTGTAGCATTCGTAGGCAATGATCCCTTGGCGTAGCACCTGTATGCTACGACGTAGCATTCGTAGACCATTGTAGCACTGCGTAGCACACTTAACCTAATTCATTCGTTACATGCGTAGGCAACGGTCCCTTGTCTTCGCTACAGCGGGCTTGCATGCTACCTGCTCCTACGATGGCATCAATGGATGTTGTTAAAAATCGCAGTGGGTCACGTGTGGCTCAGTCCTTACAAACAACATTTCTAGCTCAACGCCTAAAGATGCTGAATAATAGCATTATTATAATTATAATAAAACAAAAAAGTTTGTGATATTTATAAGTTTACCCCTTCAGCGATCTTAGACGTTGACTGTACGATGGGCACTAAGTATTAGAACGTATGAGTATTACTTATGGTTCGACGCATTCAGTACCATAGAAAATAATATAAAACGACGGTATCTAACAACGCATAGCCCTCTTTTGCGCCAATTTACTAAAGGTACTTTGCTAAGGCTCGGCGCAAACGGCCCACTGACCACTGCCTCCGATGGCCAGTGACAGCGACGTATCACAATTAGTCGTACTTTTTATAAAGACGCACCGCGCACGCGTAGTTAGTGGCGGCAACTCGCTACAGCAGTGTCCTCGCTACAGCAGTGTCCGCGATTCGCGACTTGTGGTCGTTGCCAGACAAGTCGCCGACACCCACCACTGTTGCGCTACTGTATCCCAGCGCAGATTCACCCCCGCGTAATTAGACGTGTAGCGAGACTATCAGCGGGTTAAAAATTAATGTGGCGGCTGCCGAACACCCTTGGCTGACGTACACTTCTGCCACTATTATAAACTAGCTGTTTTGAAACCCGCGTTAAATTCGAATTTCGCATTACTAAAATAAAATATAGCCTATGTCAGCCGGGGATAGTGTAATGAAATAATTTTTAAAATCAGTCCATTAGTTTCGAAGCCTTTTCAATACAAACAAACATATAATCAAATATTTCCTCTTTATAATATTAGTATGGCTATGGCGGCGTAGCGCGCGACAACCGGTGCGACTGGTCGGTGGCCGTTTGCGCCAAATCTAATAGTTATTATGCCATGCTGCGTTTATTTACCTACTTTTACAATAATTGTGCAATTTAGTAAGTTCGCGCTTGGCTAGTATTAATCATAAATACTTTGAATTTGTGTGTAATTACTTATTTACTGACAGAGCGTGGCGGCCTAGCGAGATAGCAAAATAAAGGGAAGTATTTTTTTCTCTAAAATATTTAAACAGTTAAGAATATCACATCACCGATGCTCTAGATAGGAAAAAAACAAATATCTGTTATATTAATGGACATGAGACATGCCTTTGACTTGTTTATCATAAAGTACTTTTTAATAAGTTGAACCCGTACGCACGGTATCCGTGGACCAGTATAGGGACTGGTTGCAAACAAATATGGGAACAGAACTTAACCTTTAAGTGTCTCATAAAAGTCATACCATTGAAAATATTACCCGTATTCGAACATTATTTACGTTCTTGGTAACAGCATATAAATCATATTATTTCTAAAAGAATAAATAGGTAGTTGTGTACCCACAGAGACGTATCAGTCAGACAGTATCCAAAGAAAGATTCTGCTATTATAGCTTACTACGGCTATGTAAACTCTCTTCTTTGCTTTAAAATACTGATATATAGATGCGTTAATGTACTAGAACAGGTTTCCTAAATGCTAAAGCGGTGTTTGAGATCTATTTTTGGGTTAAAAGCGACAGACTCATGTAGATTTTAACATTTACTAGCTTATACAATATACAATATAATCGATATAAGCCTGTTTGTCTTTAAGAATAAAGGCTTATTTCAAATGGCAACAATCAGTAATTACAGCATTGGATCCAGGTACAAAAATAAATAATAAATAAATAATGCTGGACAATTCACACAGCATTATCTAGCCCCATGGTAAGCAGAGCTTGTGTTATGGGTACTAGATAACTGATATACATAATACAATACATTATATAGATAGATATTTTTTATTATACATAGAAAACGACCAGAACACCCGAAACAAATATCTGCAGATCGTACACACATTTGTTCCGAGGCGGGAATCGAACCCGCAACCTCCTGCGTCGCAGGTGGACCTTCGCCCACCGCGCCACATCGGTCGTCCGAAAAATAATTATTTAGATCACAAACGAGATTGACATTGACCTTTAATAATAGCTATATAATGGATAGTGAAATTCCTGATGCTTTTAAATAAATTACATTATTAAATATATTTTAATGAAAAAGAGATGAACATTAAAAGAAACCACTAGTGTTTCTTTTTCACTTCTTCCACTAGTGGACAAAAAATTGAAGTGAACCGTAAAATAATTTTATTTGATAATAATTTATAGTAAAATATGACTTGTCTTGGAGGTGCTTATTTTGTAGGCCTAAAGAAATAAATGCTATTGACTTTGACTGACTGAAAAAACATTTTGTAATGCTCACACACGCTGAGGCTATTCCTGCGCAGGGTCATAGAGGCAGCCTTATTTTACTACCTTTTGTGTCACTTATCTACTTGCTAAACTCCTTTCTTTACCGTTTATTTATGCTATGCTGTATTTTGTACCTGTGACCAAATAAATTATTTTTATTCTATTCTAAACTAGCTGCGCCCCGCGGCTTCGCCCCCGTTGAAATCTATAGGTTTAAATGATAAAAAGTATTCGTCTCCTATGTCCGTCTCCTGGTTTTTTAGCTACCACCAATTTTCAGCCAAATCGGTTAAGCCGTTCTTGAGTTATAAATAGTGTAACTAACACGACGTTCTTTTATATAATAGGGGTTATACTGAGATTTCTATTCCGCAGTGACAATGGCAGGGCTCCTCGTCGCAGTATGCGTCGCCCACCTGGCTCTCTCCGCGGCGTACCTACTGCCCGGTGACGTCACACCTAGCCACTACGACATCCGCCTGCTGTACGACATCGACCCGGCGACCAATTATAGCTTCTACGGGATTGTGGATATAACGGTTAGTTTTCCCTGGCAGCTCATTAATACGCAGTCATTGACTCCAGCCGTTGCAGTCGCGGCGAAAGAAGAAAGAGTCACGAACTCAGCCCGTTGATATCGTAAGACTTGAGTAAAGGAACCTACAGAAGAAGAACAACGGGTTTATGCTTTGTATTTTTTTGCTATTGTGACTCCAGTGAAATATAGTGACTGGCAGTCGCGGCGAAAGAATTGACCCCTCCAACTCAGCCCATGGATATCGTAAGAGTCGACTTAGAGAATCTACAGACGAAGGACAGTGGGTTCTTCAAAATACACCGATATTTTTAATCCGCCTGGCGTAGTAATTCTGGCGAAACCCCCTTATTTGTGGGAGGTTTACTCGGACACGTCACGTGGCTCCCCTACTGCCCTAATGATAAAAATTAAAAACCCTCGTTTAAAATTCGGTGGTTTTTTCCATTATAGTATCTATTTTTGCATAACTAAGTGTGTATGTTATAAATAAATTTCATTATTCTTACATAAAAACATCTGATTAAATACCAACATCAATGAATAAATAAATAATAATGCTGGACACAATTCACACAGCATTATCTAGCCCTAGCCCCATGGTAAGCAGAGCTTGTGTTAAGAATCGTTTTTTCTGCTGTTGCAGACGATAACAAAATAACATAGTATGAAAGAAAAATATCTATTATGTCCAAATGGGAAAAAAACATTGCTGAACGGGTCAGCGATCGTAGTTTTGCAGCTTGGCGGCGTAGCACTAATAGCCAACCATGCGTAGCATTGATTTATTGGCATTTGAAGACAATTTACCTCTTTTTACAGATTTATAAATAAAAAACGCACTTTGATATTTTATTATTGGATATACGTATAGCAGAAATCAAGTATCAATAAGACAGATAGTAATCAACAAGAAGTATATTAAACTATAATATATTAACGTAGGTTATAAAATTCAGGAAGATACATGATCTAATATCATGAAAAATAATGGCTGACTATTTAACAAGGCATCTAAGTTATTTATTTATTGAGGCAGATATACAAACGACTACATTCAACTTATTATACATTTGTGTTAGTGCTGTACTGTAATGTAAACTGAGAATTTACAATTATTTCTAGAACAACAAAAAAAATGTACAAAAGCAATAAGTTAAGTTCTTACTGTAATGTTAATTAGGTTCCAAAATGCACAGACCGTGCCAAGAACAGGACGTAGAAACTTCCTTTGTCATAGCTACGAGCTGATGTGACTACCAATTAATGAGACAATACCTACTTTCAAGAGTTTTTGCGAAGGTTTTCCTCTTAACTTGCGGTTTAATATTTACCAATAAGGTAGGTAGGTAGGTACTTACCCGGCTTCGTAAGCGGTTGACTAAGAAATATTATTAATATACCTACAGACATTAAATCGGCCAATCCATACTTATCTTTAACTTAATCATTATTATCATCAGCCTATGTAAGTCCGCGGCTGGACATAGGCCTCTTCTAATCGTCGTCTTCTAAAGGCCGTCTCCAGCTTGACGCACCCAGCTCCTCCCTTGCAGTCTTTCACAGGTAGTCATCGCCACCTGGCCCGAGGGCGTCTTATATACTACGCTTACCTGGTCATGGTCTCCATTCAAGAACACGTATAGCAGCAGCGGTTGTCGGTTCTTCGCGAGATATAGCCAGCCCACTGCCACTTCAGCTTGCTAATTCTTTGAACTATATTGATAACTTTGGTTCTCTGTCGGACTCTAACTTAACAAATCGCGGAAATTATATACCTCCGACTGCTTACAATACTAAGAATCATTATTGCGGTAAGGATGTAGGTATAGTTTTTTGGTGACCATCGAGAACGAAGGCAAAAGCGAAAGGTACGCGCAATTGAATTTTTCTTAACGTCGAAATGTCAAAAGCTCTTAAAGCTGTCAAAATACCTACGTTTCCGCTGTTAACCGTCCAACGCCAACGCCTTCTACGTACCTGTTACATATTGTAATCAGCGTTGGATCTAGGGGATTCTAGGGGAACGCTTGCCCCAGGTCCCGGATTTTTTTAACACCTATGTCACTAATTTCCAAAATAGTACCAACTAAATGCCGAGTGGAGTACGTAAGCACATGTCTGTATGCGTAATACGTACGTTACGAAATACTTAGCGTAGAAGCAATTTTTTTAAACAATTTTATTACTATTATCTGAAGAAATACCTTTCAATAAAATCGTAGATCCGACACTGACCTTGCCAGCTTACTTCGCAATCGCTAGATTGACACTAAATCACCGTCGACCATCGATTTGATGATGTCGACCGACGTCTATCACTTATTGTTTGTGTATTGGTTAGTTTACTACTTTTTACATTGTTAAACTATATCCTTATTTTATCGAACCATTACTCATCATCATCATCATCAGCCTATAGCAGTCCACTGCTGGACATAGGCCTCCCCCAATGAGCGCCATAGCGCCCTGTTTTCAGCTTGCCGCACCATTAATATTCTGAACGAATTAATGACCTGGGTATTTACTACATAATGTTGATTGATGAGTAAGTATATTATTGTGTAAGTAAGTAGGTACAGCTTGTTGTTATTAGAATTGAGAGGGGTAGTAGGTATGTGATTTAGAATGAATATTGTAGAATGTTGATCCTACATAAAAATGTTTATCAAAAGTACCGCTTTCGACGGGACTTGAACCAGCACTCTCTCATGTTTACGAATCGGTACATAAAATAATATACATATCTACTAAACATAAAGGTCCGTTTGTATCTACAGACATTAAACGTACCACGTGCCTTGCTTGACAGACAAAAAATATTATACAGTACGATGAGACCCGACATTGTATACCTGACATCTTTATGAATTAATAAATACATATGTATTTATATTTCAACGGCTCATATTATAGAAAACTATTAAATTGCAAGCTAAATCAAGCCATTCTCTCTCACACAGATCAAAGCCCTCAAGCCGACTTCGAAAATCATCCTCCACATGCAAGATTTCTCCCTCGACGAATCCAAGGTGTCTCTCACCAGCGATGACTCTTCCAAAGATTCTCCCTTGATCAAAGAGGTCAACCTGAATGCTACCTTCAACCTTCTAACCCTGGGGGTGGATAACCCGTTGGAACCGGGACGGGAGTATGTGCTGACGATGCCATTCTATGGAAACCTGAAGCCAGGACTCGACGGAGTTTATATAAGCACGTATTTGAATAAGGAGACGAATGATAACGAGTGAGTATTTCATCGATAGATAGATAAATTACTTAAACAAACATACAAATTACAACAATTATACAGAACACAGGAAAACAAAAAACATGAAACAAGACTAAAATAAGAAAAACATACAATTATTAAATTAAAATAAATATGGGTAAGATATCTGTAGGTACTTAGGTATGTGCTGCAGTATTTTAAAAGTCCTATCGATCAATAGAATGTTCGATTTTGGGCACACAGTTGCTATTGCCACAGTTGCATGCTTGCATTGATTGCGGCATAAAGTTGCACACTAAAAGAAATCAAATTCGGCTTATTATTAACGCCTAAGGCATAATTCTCTATTGACACACTCAAATAGTAACAACCCACGAACACCTACGTAGGTAGGACACATAACAATGTTCTCATAACTCAATATGATTATGTACCCACTATAGTTGTTTTGTAGCATCAAAAATTTATAAATAATTTAATAGGAAGCAAACTTATATTGCACTAAAGTCATTTGAAACGGGATATTTACTATGATTTGACTGTGCCGAAATATTAGATAACTCAAAAATCAAATCATGGTAAATATCCCGTTTCAAATGGCTTTAGTGTAAATAACCATGATAGTACATAGTTTCAAAAGTTTTAAAGTTGTATTGGTCGAGTTTTACACATATAATTATCATGCTTTGGTCAGCAAATAAAGGCTATTTTTATATTTTATTTTAATTTAATTTGTACGTAGATACTTGGTAACGACTCAGTTCGAGGCGATCTCGGCTCGCAAGGGGTTCCCGTGCTTCGACGAGCCAGTCTACAAAGCCACCTTCAAGATTACCCTCGGGCACCATAAGAACTTCACCGCAGTGTCCAACATGCCGCTAGAGAAATCTACAGACGAGAAGTTAGTCGCACTTTATTATCACTAGAGTCTATGCAAAAAGAGAAGTCTCTTAGGAATGGAGGGCGCGCGTGTGCCAATGTACTACTTTTGTTGCGTTAAAATGTTAGTTTCACCGTTTCGCCACGAGACTTCTCTTTTTGCACTTACTCTATCACTATAGGTATAGGTACATAGTATAAAACAAAGTCGCTTCCCGCTGTCTGTCCGTCTATTTTCTAATATTGATTTTATCAACTTTCAGCGCGCTTGAAGACTATTGGAAATGGGACTTTGTGAAGAAGAGTTTCAAGTAAGTTCCTATTGTTTCAGTAAATTTCTATTTACCTATACTTCGATTCAAAAACCTGGATATATTTTGTATACAAAGGGGTAACAAAGCCCAAGGAATATTGGTGGAAAATATTGAACGACTATGTATCATCGAAGCCAAGGACAGAAGCTCGAAACTATTTTTGTTTTGAAAGCTTTTGTTTATAATTTTAATTGGTCTCTCGTTCGTTTTCAATTCCAATTTAACACTTTGACTGCTGAAATAACACGGTATGTGTTTTCTACAAGTGACTAATATGCGTAAATCCACACTAGCGCAGCGGCTGAGAAAATACAGATCTTTGTGACTCAGCACAGCCGTAATATTTTTCGAACGAAACGCATGTGCGGCGCAACACAACCGCTGTGTAGAGCGGCAGCACGAATTTTTTAGGTTACAAAAAAGATCGCAGTCGTCGAAAAAAAACCGCAGTCAAAGTGTTAAATATTTTTAGCTGTACATGAGAGATTATGCGTTGTTGAAGTTTGTGTTTTACTTTTTAGTAATAAGTTACCTTGTTCTGTTATTGTTATCAGTTTTTGATATTTTTTTATTAATAAATGTATTTACTCACATAAAATATCTTGGAATCTTAATCGGAGTATCTCATCGAAGTACATATCTACAAAAGTTCACCAGAAGAATTAGAGTCCAATTTTGTTCTCCTACAGAATAGCGAGGAGATATATTTAGATTAGGTAAACTTATTTGTCTAAGAAATTTTTGTATATTTTTTTTAAGAATAAATTATAGCAGTTAATTATTGTCAATTTTAGTTCATTGCACGCCCAATAGGGCAGAATACATTGTGACATCCTAACATATAACAACATATTTACAACAATATATATGACAATACGACATATTATACAACGAAAATATAATATTATTACAATAAATGAATTTGACTTTGATAATCACCATCATCATTTCGTGTCCACAGCAAAGACCAGTCGCTGTTCGTGTTCGACTCGTTCGAGATCTCAGTCCCGATGTCGACGTACCTGGTGGCCTTCGTCGTCTCCAAGTTCTCGTACGTGGAGAGTCCCGCGGGACTGTCGCAGACCAAGTTCAAGATCTGGGCGCGGCATGACGCTATTGACCAGGTCTGTTCCTCGAACTTCTTCATAGCGCAGGGTTGAATACAATACAGTAACTTATTGCACCATCAATACAAAAATAATAATAATAAAGAATCTTAATACTAACTAAATCTAGTGGCACAATCGGCGACCTTATCGCTAACAGCGATTTCTTCCCGGCAACCTTTGAGCTGACGAAATGAATTGAATGTTCCGTATAAACTGTTTACAATAATAATTAATTATTAATGAAATTTATTTATTCACATATTTAAATTACAGAATTTGTCCTTTGGGCCAATTTTTACGTAACCAGGACAGTTAAATTTTCGCGGACAGTAAAATCGCGGTTTGTATGAATGTTTTATGATTTTACATTCACTTATAGATTAGCACGTTAAATTCGCCGAGCTTGAGCGATGTAGGAAAGGGAAGGAATACAATAATATATACATATATATGACAATAATAATATTTAAACATAGCAAATACCAAGCTCTTATATCTATATATTTTCTTATAATGAGTGCTTATAATTATCTGTATCGATCACAAAGTTTAATAATATTAATATATCTAAGTCAACAATTTCAAGTTCATTTATTGGTAAAAATCATTACTACAAGCCAACCTACAAGTCAAATAAGGTAACCTTAATTATACTTAAGTATAAGTTGGTTGGTATATCAAAGTTAAATATAACATCATTACATTTTAGAATATTAATTAAATTACATTTGAATAAAATTACATGAATCATAAATAAAGAATGGGTAAATAAATGTTTGTTTTTTATTCATTTTATGCATTTTTTGGACGAAATCTACCTACTTAACTTTGCAAGTCATCCCGAAACACAAAACGTTTAGGAACGTAAACTTATGTCAACAATTGTGCCACTGGATATACTTAGAATTAAGTTCCTTTATTTTTGTCTGTATTGATTGTGCAATATTATATTCTATTCTATCAAATGATCCAAGTCATCTCCCTCCCCAGACATCCTACGCAGCCTCCATCGGCCCCAAAGTCCTGACTCACTTCGAGCAGTGGTTCAACGTGTCCTTCCCGCTTCCCAAACAAGACATGTTCGCGATCCCGGACTTCTCTGCCGGTGCCATGGAGAACTGGGGCCTCATCACGTACAGGGAGACTGCGTTGTTGTACGACAAGCAGCAGTCCTCGTTTTTGAACAAGGAGCGAGTTGCTGAGGTGAGTTTCATTCTTCCCTCATCAGTTACCGTCCTTGTGACGTAAACTTAATTGATAATTTATGCTATAAAATTTGACTTGTCTAAGAACTTATTCTGTAAGCCTAAAGAAACAAAACATCTTGAATTTGAATTGGTGTGGTTGGTGGTGTTTGTTGTTTCCAAGTTTTTGGAGGCGAAGGCTGGTGTTTAATATGGGCAAGAACATCATCGATTAAGTCTGTTCCGTTGCAGCGGGAACATACCCTTTAGTATCTGGGTATCTTAAGTATTTGTATCTTAATTGCAGAAGGTAGAGTAGTCTGTATGTAAATGAACCAATCAAGACATTACCATATAGAACTGGTATCTTATTATTGACCAGGGGTCAATTAGAAAAATTAGAATAATCAAGTTTTTGCAGAATTTGCTGGCAGATGCCATAAAAAGTCGACAGCAAATCAAAATCATGCTAATAATATAATGTCTTATTTCCAGGTTATAGCCCACGAGCTCGCCCACCAGTGGTTCGGCAACCTGGTCACTATGAAGTGGTGGTCAGACCTCTGGCTGAACGAGGGGTTCGCGACGTTCGCAGCCTCCGTAGGGGTCGCCGCCGTGGAGCCGCTGTGGGGGGCCGACAGCAACTATGCGGTCGATAACATCATGAGCGTGCTGAGTCTGGATGCCCTGGAGTCTAGTCACCCGGTAACTATCAACTGACATTCATCATCATCATCAACCTATGTTAGTCCACTGCTGGACATTGGCCTCCCCCAATGCGCCATAGCGCCCTGTCTTCAGCTTGCCGCATCCAGCATCTACCTGCAATCTTTGGCATCATCCCACCTGGCCGGAGGGCGTCCTACACAAAACATTCACACAACACAACTGACATTCAATTCATTTATTCCACCGTAGGTACATGTTGATACACTTGATGTCGTTTAATCTACTTTACTATTATACATATTAATTACTTAAATATAATAATAAAATAAATAAATAAGTAAAAAGGCTAGAATTAATAATAATGTGCATCAACCACCCGTGACCACGACAGTGTGTAAACCTGTTGAAACGTCGGAAACGCGATAAATACCCGTTAAAATAGTAGTTGTAATTATGTGTTCGATCGCGTAATTATACAAATATGTTTGTACATAGGTATAGTACACACCTACATGATGTTGACGAAGGACCTTCTATCCGCAGGTATCAGTTCCTATCTCGGACCCGAAGCGCATCTCTGAGATCTTCGACGAGATCTCGTACCGCAAGGGATCCACGCTGATCCGCATGATGACCATGTTCCTCGGAGACAAGGTCTTCAAGGAGGCTATACACAAGTAGGTTTAGTTTACCTTTTTAATAGTAGTTAGGTGCCCACCATATTTGCCTATGGGTTAATAGTTATTTTTGTCCTTCACTATTACGGTTTTCCGCAAACTTCACGATGACCTCGTGTCCAGTCCACCTTACATGAAACGACGAGTGAGAATGAATAGTAAAATCTTTATATTTTGTTTTCCAGCTACCTAGTAAAATACTCGTACCACAACGCAGCACAAGACGATCTGTGGGGCGAGCTGACCGCCGTCAGCGACAAGTACGATGCGCTGACGAGGAACGTCTCCGTGAAGCAGATCATGGACACGTGGACCACGCAGTCAGGGTACCCTATACTGGACGTGCAGAGGGAGTACGGCTCGAAGTCGCTCACTGTTACTCAGGTCAGTACAGTCATAGAGACATTATCTAATAGGGTAGGACAAGTACGACGCGCTGAAGAGAGATGATCAGTGGCGTAGAATAGACACCTGAACCACTCTGTCTGAGTATTCTTTACTGTATGTGAATAAAACTAGGAATGGAATGTTCTTGAGAACCCTCTTTGTTTTCCTCTTTATCTCAAATTTCCACTTAAAACTTCTCTTGAATTATTTTCAACACTGTGTGATGTAGACACATCAGCCACATGCTGCTCGTCTATTAACAATAAAAAAATATGTATGTTCAGAAGCGCTACCTGTCCCTGGGAGCCCGCGCCACCACCTCCTCCTCGTGGTGGGTCCCGCTCCGTGTGCTCTGTCAGAATGAGCCGTCTCCGTACGCGCACGCACCGCTGCAGTGGCTGGCTGATGATGAAGGGACGGACACCAGGCATCAGTTCATGCACAGCGCAGGGAATGATGAGTGGGTTATCTTCAACCCAGATATGATCGGTGGGTGGATATTATATGAGACCCATAAAAGTCTGATCTGATCAGTCGTATCTGAAGTGGTTTCTAAGAATACCGCACTGTTTGCTATTTAAACCTGTATACTCCTACTAGATTCAATTTCATAATAATGTTCAAATTGAAAATATTTTTAAAAGATTTACAAGACCACTAAAGGTAAATCTTCTAAAAGGCCAGGTAAATCATTTTCAATTTGAGCATTTATTATAAAATTGCCTATTTGAAATTGTCGTTTCAGATATTAATAACACCCAACCATCCCATAATACACTGCCACAGATTTCCGAAATAAATTTTCCAATTTATAACATGCTCTGTTATAAGAAAAATACAAAGATAATAATAACTCGATGATTTGTAGATTTGGTATCCTGATGAATACTATCAAATGGTTTTGAGAAGTATGATTACTCAAGATAAGATTGGATAATGTCGCTATTATTGCTTTCTTAGTGTTTCAATTCAAACAATATTAAATGTCTGGTCATCATCCAGCCCCGTACCGAGTGAACTACGACGAGCGCAACTGGCGACTGATCGCCGACACGCTATCGGCGGGCAAGCTCACCGACGTGCCTGTGCTGGGCCGCGTGCAGCTGTTGTCTGACGCCTTCGAGCTCGCCTGGTCCAACCGACTGAACTACACCATCGCTTTACAGTAAGTACTTGCCTACAACTTAACAATAAGTAAATAATTATAGATAAAACTTTTCAAACTATCATGGTTATTAACACTTAAGTCATTTAAAATGGGATTTAACAACAAAAGGAACATTTAGTGGTAACGTTTGTTGCAAAAGGCCTGTGCATAAAAACTTACTCGCAGTGCCTTCAGTTATTCTGTGATCATAGCGCATGAAACTGTGCCGAAATATTGGAAAACTCAAAAATCTAATCATGGTGAATATTCCGATTTAAATGACTTTAAAGATGATGTTTATTTGACAGAATATAATGTTACAATGTAAGTCTTAAATGTATAATATGTCCAGTTATATTCCACCTAGCATACAGTTTTAGGAGGGAAAGATTAAGTTTAATTTAAACTTTAATCTAAACGGTTGTAAGGGCCTTGGAGTTTTCTGCTCTACTCTGCCTCAATAGGGACTGTTATTTATGCTACTATTATTTACGTATCTATGTCTAATTCTCTCTCTAAATACGGTTTGCTGAACGCTTGCTTTTGTTATTAATTTTCTTGTATAATGGATTTTGGATTTGTGACGTTTCCAAGAGTCCCCTCCAGACCTTACAGGTCTAAAGGAAATAAAGCGCTTTGATGTTTGAATGTTTTGTATATATTTTATCGTGCAAGAAGAATAAATAAAAACAATTCCTCCAGGCTAGCCAGCTACCTACAACACGAAGACGAGTACCAGCCCCTCGACACAGGGCTCGGAGCGCTCGGCAAGATAGAGAACGTGATGAAACGCTCCTCGGACTACGGAGCCTTCATGAAATACGTCCGCAAGCTGGTGGGCGAGACGTACCACAAGGCGGGCGGACTGGCTGTCAAGCGGGTCGTCAATGGAGATGACATCAACAGTGTCAAGATGCAGGTACAGGAAACTTAGACTAACTACCATATGTTTAGATAATTCTTTCCCCAAAACATACTCAAGTTAGGTATGCTTAGTCGTTAGTAGGCTTTGTCGTCATAAATGTCATTGAGATTGTCTCCAAACAAGCTCTTTTGAGGAGCATTCAAGGTACCTTGAGATGACAGTAAAGTTCATTTATTCACTTGTATGAGAAAATTTTCGAGTGAAGGGATTTTTCGACGATCAAGCATACCGAAACGCGTTTGGAGTTTGATTATAGGTTGAATCGTGGTCGAGGTACGACTAAAGATATGGGGAAAGAGTCTCAGAATACACTCTCCGATGGATGGATTCAGACCTGCTGCTACATGTTGAGAACTGGCTAAAAGCTCAAAGCTGCACAGTACAGGCCAAATTGTGATACAGTTAGTTGTTGAGCCATATGATTAAATTTTATTTTGGCGGATAGTGGAAGCTGTGGCTATTATAAAGATACCCATAAGTTATGATGGTGCAATTAAGTTTACACAAATTCTCTTCACTCACGCTTCACGAAAACACATTCGTCAATGAGACGTACTAAAGTCCTTGTCAATCTACAATTACCCACAGTGTTGTGTTGTGACCTACCGATGACAACAAAAACATCCAACTAAAAAGTCCACCTTCGACTTGCTTGAGTATTGAGATCTTGATGTCTTGAGGTCAATCGCCGAATTCAGTTCAAATGGCCAGCCTTTGGAAAGCTACTCACTATCAATTTGTCTCAATTACCAGAATCTCAAGATGAGCAGTGCTGCCAGTAATGAAAGATACTAATAGACGTGCCAATTCTATTCCAGGTGCTGACTAGTAGTTGGGCGTGTCGCATGAAGGTGCCGGGCTGTGAGGAGAACGCAGTCGAGCTGTTCCAGCAGTGGATGAAGGAAGATAACCCCGATGAGAACAACCCGTGAGTTACCATGCTGCAGGTTCAAGATAGCAAATACAATTGAAATTAATTCATGTTTCATAAATAGCATCGAAATAACTGAAAAGGAAAACTTTTCCCTGCAGTGTGACATTTGGAACACAAGAAAAGTCGCAAACCATCATCAAAACTGTATTTGCGTAGTCCCTGAAAAGTTTTGTAGTTTGTTTACTTTGTTGTACTAAACCAGATTTGGTATCAACACTTGGGGAGGTTTTAATTACACCTATTCTTATCAGGTTATCAGGGTGCGCAGCATAGGCGAATAATGATCAGAATAAATTACAAGTAATGTAGTCTTCTATTCTTTCAAGAATCCCCCTAGACCTCCGCCGCACAGTCTACTGCGTGGCAGCTTCCCGCGGCTCGGTCTTGGAGTGGCGCTTCTTGCTGGCACGCCGGCGCGCGTCCAACGTGGCCGCCGCACGCGACAGCTTGCTCGGCGCTCTCACTTGCACCCGCGAGGTGTGGATACTGAACCAGTGAGTACTTGTACTAGAGTGTGCTTCTTACTAACGTAATTAAAAAATAATGCTGATACCGCCATACTACTGAATAAATGGTAAGATTTAGGAATCCACTGTAGTCTTATATTCGGGTAACTAAATTTGTTGTGTTGTTCCTATAAATAATTTTCTTTCTTTGTTTCGTTCACTGTGTAGTCAACCTTCAGTTATTAACTAGGTACGTATTTAGTGTAGCATATCGAAGTTCCTAACTTATGTACTTTTTGCACGAAAGCGCAAACCAGAGTAATGCTTTTGGAAAACTATGTGTCATGGAATTTTCAGTCTTATGCATTTAACCTGTGTGTTCAGATTCCTGGAGTGGTCGATAACGGAAGGGTCGGAGGTACGCCGGCAAGACGCAGCCTCCGTGATCATGGGCGTGCTGCGCTCCACTGTGGGCTACTACGTGGCCAAGGACTTCGTCTACAACAGGATAGCTGATATATATGCTGCGTGAGTTAATTGTTTGTTTAATTATTTCCACCGTAGTTACACATGTTACACTTGATTTCGTTCAGTTCTATACATTTTAAAAGTTATATTACAATTTTATTATAAAACACAAAATTGTTGACATAAGAAACACCATAGGAGATTATGGGCAAAGAAAAAGCAAAGAGATATGCCTTCTTTAAAAATTAAATAAAAGATTCGTAGTAATTTATCACAGTAAACTAAATTAAAAGGTAAATAAATTAAAAGGTATGTCAAAGTATGCTGCTGTATATGGGTGGGCATTCCTACAGTGATCCAACAATCTTTGAGTGGTCATAAATTCATGTGCTCGTCGGATAACGACGTTTTCATCAAGGACTTACCTCCATATCTTTAGGCGTACATCGACAACGATTCAACCTGTATGTACTCGCGTTTCTGTATGCTTGATCGTAAAAAAATCCCTTCACTCGAACTAAACTTCGAAAATGTTCACCTTGAATGCTCCTCAAAAGAGCTTGTTGTTATTTGTAATGGATTTTGAAGATCTCAATGACATTGATTTATGACGATGAAGCCTATTGTAGCTACCTATATGCTTAAAAGAAATATTACCCGCCTTTACAATGGCGCAAACCAAACTTTTCTACGAATTCTAATGTCTAGAGTTGTATGACGTTCAGTTGAGAGAAAAAGCGAAACGGAATTCAATGCGTGCGCGTTGAAATCTTTTGTTTGCTACGCTAGTCTCTCGTAGCGCTGTCGTGGCACGCTCTACGAAATTAACTTGAAAGTACCTACGTATTATTTCAACTATAGCCACAACGTAGATGAAATATGATGGGATAGGACCATTATGAATAAGAGAAGAAAAATTAAAAATATACCCACCCATGGGTTGGTAAAAACACAGAAATATATCTAGTTCTGAACTTCTGAGGGTGAAAACTTTTCTAGATTTATAGAAATAAGCGGTTTTGTAATTTCGAAATTTTCTTGAAAGTAGGTAGGTATTATTACATCTACATAAACATTACCCTCCGCGTAGATGAAACATGAAGGGATAGGACCAAAATAAAAAAGATAGGAAAATTAAAAATTCAACAACCCATGGGTAAAAACACCGAGATTTAGTTCTGTGGCTGAAAAAGCTTATCTCTACTAGTTCTCTAGATTTAGAGAAATGAGGGGTTTGTAATTTCTGGTACCAATCCTCTCTTGTACCGAATCATCTTCAAAGTAAGAAGTACCAGAGATCCTAGCCGTGTCCGTAGTGCGTAACTAATCCTGGTTATAATACCTATAACCTAAGTTGCTTAGATATTTAAATAATAGTTGGAGAAGCCACTGGTTCCTGAAACACAGTTTTTTATCTAGTTCAGGAGCCTATGGACTCGTATTAAATAATGATTTAAAAGTAAATTTAAAATTAATCTTCTTTCTGACATTATTTCATTATATTTTGCTTGTGCTTATATTATTTAATTTTGTATATTTTTAGTATAGTTTGACAATGCCCAATTAATTATTCCTTTTAACTAATTTATTATCTGTTTTATTGTGACAAATTATTATAAACCAATTTATTTTAATTTTTTAAGAAGGCATGTCTGTCTGCTTTTCTTTGCACAATGCCCTATGGTGTTCCGTATGTCAAAAGTTAGTGTATTATGGAATAAAAATGTTATTAAACTTTTAAAATGTATAATAATTAACGACATCAAGTGTAACATGTGTACCTACGGTGGAAATATATAAAATGATACACTGATTGTCTGTTTATCTATGTCAATAAATAACATTATAAGTTTTTACTTTTATTTCCAGATTCAGCAACCAGGGCAGACGATTGGGAGCAATAATAAAATCTCTACTGAACCAGTTCACCAAACAGGAACAGCTAGATGAGGTAATTGTCAAACTTAAATATGTTAGAAATTAAATGATATCCCAAAAAGTTCGATTTCGGCTGGGATTTGTTTCAAATTTCACAATGAAAAACACACACACGAAAAATAAATTAATAATGCAGGATAATCCGTACAGCATCTAGCTCCAAAATAAGTAGAGCTCATGTTATGAGCACCATTGAAATTAAAATTGGCTGAGGTTTTCGAATTTTAAACCGACTTCGAAACAAGAAAGAGGTTCGGCTGTACGAACTTATGTTCATTTTTTATGTTCGTCCATTTGTCCGTCAATTATAGACCGCTTTCGAAAATACCGAATGAAGAATGATCACAAAGTGGTCTTATAAAAACTGTATCCCGAGGGATTAGTATTTGACCCGCATAAATTGAAAACATTGTAAAATAAAGGGATTCGATCTGGTTTTTAATTTATCAAAACAATTATTTGAAAATTAGTTGTTAGGTAAGTACCTACACATGTAAATTAAATGTGTATTCCATTCATTTTAATCCCCAGTTCCTCGTGTGGCACGAAAAGAACAAGAAGTATCTAACAGAAGCCACCCTCGCTGTCTCGCAGGCCGTGGAGAAGGCCCGCGTCAACATCGACTGGGTGTCGCGCAACCGACAGATACTGGTGGACCAACTGCGAGCGCGAGCGTAAGATGTAGACCGCATAGCGGAGATAGCAGAGGTAGATAGAATAACGTAGAAGTAGGAAGACAGTGCAAGGCTACACACTATTTAGCACATAACGTTACAGTGTAATCAGCGTTATTGCACAAATTATTGCGAGAATAACGCGTGAAAAGGCGCATTTTAGCGTAAGTAAAGCCTTTTCACGCGTTATACAGCGTTATTCGCTAAAATTACGTTCACCATTAAGTTACGTTATGTGCTTATAGCGTGGTCTTTCAGACATGTGCAGTAGACAAACATCAGGCGTAGACAGACGATCAAAAGGTCAAGTAGGTACAGCGATTCTTGTCTATGGTAGATAGGAGAAATTTAAACTTGTGACGTAGGTATATAAATATATGCCTACGTCACAAGGTCATCGAATGCGTAAAATATTTGAAATTATTTCGTTGAACAAGACTTTTTTACCCTAGACAACAATCCCTATATGCTTGGAGTGCAGAGTAGATAAAACATCTGAATTCGAAGTATTTAGACAGAAATAGTATTAGAGTAGATACATAGTAGGTACTAACATAATAACAAGGTACCTAGATAGATTAAAGAAGTACGAAGAACGTAGACAAAACTTTAAAATTATATACAGTAGACATAATTGTACTTAGCATGAACTGAACACCCTTCAACGTTTTGCTGGCTGAGGTAAAATAGAGAATGACATAGGTAATTAAAACAATTTATAAATTATTGAATCAGTACCTAGTCCTAGTAGGAAAGATGTCCAAAATATATTTAAGACATTTTGTGTCTTTTGTCTATTGTATTTTTGCCCCTTGTCAAAGCAATGTCAAACTTAACCGAAGCCTGTGTGAGTATCAAGTGCATAATAATAGATAGAATAATTGAAATTTTATGACCATTGTTTAAAATCAGCTTTCCTTATGGGACCAAGATTAATAAATCATGACACAAACACAGTTTTGTTGTATTTCTATTGTAGACTAAATAGGAAGTTAGATACTTTAGTTTTACCTGTAATTTTAAACCAGTGACTTAGAAATTATTGTTTTCCTAGTATTTAAGCATTGTAACGTACATTTTATTTCTTTTAATTTTTGTTTTATACTTTTTAGTCCGCTGTCTACGTCGTCTGCGTGGAACGCACTTAAGTTCTCAATATATATAGAAAGCTTGGAATCTATCGATGAACCTGTAGTTAGTTTTAGTTTAGAAAATAAATAACTCTTATCTCATCCCATAGAATTAAAAAAGCACAACTTACCGGAACCTATTTATAAGGTACCTACATAACATACAGTGTTGTTAATAAACTAAAACAAGTTTAGAAAATGATGTATATATGTGCTATTTTTGTGGTTGACTGTATAACTTTATCTTCTTCGTAATTTATAGGAGAACAAAATAGCTTTATTAATAATGAACGAACAGTCGGAAAGCTCCTCAAAAAAAATTGTAGTACCTATAATAAATTCATTATACCTGTAAGGGGTTAACTTCGAAACTTGTTTTTGTTGGAAGAACACTCGTTTACTTCTTTATCAAGAGACATCATCAGGGTGATTAGAGTTGTAGACGCGCGCGCTCCGCGTTCGGCATGCTCTGGACCTCTGGTTAAGGGATGAAAAGTTAAGTGTTCTTTCAACATAAACTAGGTTCGTAGTTCACCCGCTCACATTCTTAATGAGCACAAGTTTAATTTTTTTATCAAAATGATTCAGATGAGGACTTCGCCGTTTGTTCCGAGTGTAAGCTTTGTTGACTGTCGATCTTATTTTTGTGTATTTTTTAGTAAAATAACTTCATCAACAACTGCAAAACTTAACTTAGCCAGTGTTTTTAGCTTATATAAAACAAGAAATATTTTTTTATAAATCAGCATTGTAAATAATGAGATTAATAATTCCGTCCTTATGTTATAATTATTTAATTGAGCACTTGTTACACTGAGAATAAATTGATTTATTTTAATTCGATTTTTATTTTATTTCTTAATGCCTTCTACTAAGTATACGGTTTTCTACAGGCTTACATAGCCCATATTTTCTACTTCCAAAACCTAACAAAAGGTACGTAAGAGGAATTTATTAATTATTTTCAAGTTAGTGGAGTAGAAAAACTGAATTTACAAAACAATTTCTTTTGCAGACAAGATATAGACGATCACCGACCGCTGCGTAGCGAGGGAACCAAAGTATTTAGTATAAAAATCAGTTGTGTCACATATTTAATCCTGAAAATTATATGATTTACAGGATTAAACTTTATTTTAAAACTATCCTAATTTGACGAATTCATTGTGAATTTAAGCGGGTTAACTACGAACCTTGTTTTCGTGACCCTGAGGAAATCCATGTTTTTTTTTTACTTTTTTTCGTAATCAGTAATCACCCTCCGTTTGCCCGGTGGGATAGTAGGCATTTTTGCTCTAGTAAGAGGAACATCTGAATGGTAGTCAAATTAACCCAGCTTCACTATACCGGCTGACCGCATGACGTAACCTACCCCCATGATGATGATGAAACGTTGGTGTTCTTCTAACACAAACATGGTTCGTAGTTTACCCGCTTACATTCATAATGAATTCGTCAAATTACGATAGTTTTCATTAATAATTACCTAACTGTACTTATTGTAAATGCTTCAATAAATAAAAGTCAAAAGTTAGATTCTACTTTTAATCACAAAAATATCATCTTGATAATACAATTACATTTATATTCGACATTATCTTAAATTACGCCGATCAGTACAAAACGAACATTTTTGGACGAAACCGAAATAATACTCCAATAATACAACGAAATACAGTTTCTGTCTTACAAAAACTTCACATCTCTAATTTATCGTCAGAACTTAGGAAGTTTCTAAAAGGGAAGAAAAAGTGAACGCACTCATGCCTTATTATCCCTAAAGCACCACCTCCATAAGCGACCGGCTATAGCCCACATGATTCTATACGACTCTATGAGCGTATGCGCGTGCGGCATTAGGAGGCGATCCTTTACCAATTTAGAATTTTAACTCTTCTGAAGGTATTCTAAAATTCACAAAATTGGAATTACATATTATATGTATACTTTTAAAAGTACGATTTTAATTTGATATTATATGATAAAGTACAGAACATTATAACCTGCGTACATAATGAATGGGATTGAAGGCCGTTTGACTTTAGTTATTCTGATCGTACAAATATTTGTCCCGAGACGGGAATTGTACCCGCAACCTCCTGTATTGCAGGACCTTCGCCCACCGCGGCACGGAGGTCGTCAATATAAAATGATTAGTAGGTATATAGACATGTGAGATTCGAAATGCAACGCCATAAAGTTAATTTTACTTCTTGCTTTTAGCTTCTACTTCACCATTAGAGCGCTAAATGGCTAACAGCTGTGTTTTTGCTTTGAATTAGAGGGCATCTCTTTCTACACCATGCAATCTGAGCGAGACTTCAGAACCAGAAAGATAAGCTAACGTACTTGCAGTGTAAAACCACTACGAAAATGGCGACGAGATACAGCATGCTGTCTAGCTCTGATCGGATTGGAAACGAGCAGGATGGCATGAGAAATGACGTCATTACCTATCCCATTCTAGTACGCAGGTCATACATTCATCGGTACTTCATTTGATTATTGTGCAAGTATAATTTCCAAATGTCCTTACATCGGTGGTTTACTTCTGTCATGTTCTTGAAGGTAAGTTAGTACACACAAATCCAGTTAAATTGAAACTCTTATTAATATATTTCTATTTATTTTATTAAAAAAATGCATAAAAATGCCTTTCCATGATTGCTATAGCGATCTTTGGATTCACCAATCAATATATTACTACACCGATCGATCTTGAGATATGAACAAATAGATTTGAGTACAAACTAGTAATAACTTGTCATTTTTAGTTCAAATAGACCTTTCACACACGCAATAAAAACTCAGGTGTGGGGAAGGCCTAAAGGTTGTCGCAGATTTGGACCGCACACCTACCGCACTCATAAAAATGTGCATTCCAATATCTAGGGCTACTCTGCTATACTCGTAACATTTAGATGTATTTTAGTGATTGGACACAAGACATAGACATTAGTCAAGTCAACAACTAAACTTTCTACCATGTGGCCTCACACTTTTCAGACAGTCATTATTTCCAATATGTACCTTAATTAAACACATATGGCTCAACACGAGGGTGTAAGAGTCAAAATATATACCGCTATAGGAGGTTATAAGAGTAATGTAAGGAATTATTTCCCGGCCGAAGAAGCGAAGACACTAGATCAAATATTTATGGACGAGAACAACTGTAAAATTGTTCAGACAGTTTTTCGGTCTATGAAGGTTATGGTGACAATTCCCCATATAGAAGACAACGAAGGAAAAGTTACTCATGCCCTAAAGGAAGACCTCCAAGGTGTTGAACAAACTATTACATTTACTATGTGACACCAATATAACTAAATAAATAAGGTTAATTCAATAAGTGATAGCTTGAAGCTTGCGGTAAACTATTTTGTCACTGCAAAGATGTAAAGGTTACGAGTTTAAGCCCATATTTGAGTGCTTTATTTTGTTGTGCGGCAGTAGTGCGGAACAAGTGAGCGCCAACCTTTAGAGCTACAACAGACAATCTTTCTTTAGATGCTACATCTTGGATTTATTTTCACGTCACAATTTATCAGCTATTTGAGCTTGAATCTCAACTATCTTTTGTAGCTCTATATTTTATAAACATAACAAAATTATAATATACCTTATATGCTAAGGTTTGGACGTGATACATAGTAAATAACAGTGTACGTGTGCTCAAGTGTCTGGCATGTACAGGATGTACCAAACTCAAGAGGACTTGGTCCGCTTGTGGACGTTCCAATTTGCATTGAATGCGCTTCACTTTAGTGATTTACTTTTTTTTTACTTAATATTTTATTTTTATTGACTTCATGATTGTTAACGGACTTAAAAAAAAAGAGATTTTCAATTCGGCTGCATAATTTATATACTATAATATTGTGCCAATGGTTACTGATTTTGATGATTCTTTCCTTTTTTACAGACTAAGATTTTATCTTCTCATATTTCCGAATTATAACTTGTCCCGTAAAACTCTGGCAAACATTGCCAATATTTGTATTGATCATTTAATTTGTACCACGTCCTTACCGGTACAAAATCTTAAAACTATAACTAAGAGTCGAGAGGTTAAAATCCATGTATACCCTGGTAGGTAACATTACAGTTGCCGATCATTTCATACAAATACGTTGCCAGCTGAAGGTATATGTCCAGTAGTGGACAAGTTATTGAACAAATGTCAGTCAAAACCAAGTACCTAATTACATATGTATGATACGGTCGCAACTGGTAGGCAGAACAATACAATACTATTTACAGATTAGCTATGTCTATATACATTATCGAAATTAAACAAAAAGCTACGTAAAATTTGGTAGAGTCTGTGCAAAAAGAGAAGTCTCTTAGGAGACTTCTCTTTTTGCACAGACTCTAAAAAGGAATATTTCTGATCTTCAACAAAATAGTCAGCCAGAAACTATTATATGTATTCTTGAATAAAGTCTGTTTGTTATTCTATAGCTCCTGCACTTCATAGATCATTTAAATCTAGCTTCAATTATGTGGAAAGCCTATGTGAAAGCGCTTTGTATATAGACATAGCATTGGTCTATTCAGACAATTCATAGCATTCTTTTACGATATCTTATATTACAAATCATTATATTTGAATCTTCTACAACCTACGTGACATAATAATCTGTACAGACATATTGTTTCATTATATTGCCGATTATAATTTGCAAAGTATAAGTAGTGTAGATTATATAGATATTTTTAATCCCATTCTTTATCTACATGACATTTATACAGCTATAGTGTCGCCCCATTTTTGGGAAATTCGTATAAATTTAGGTGGGTACAACAACTTTTCTTGAAACAAACCTAATTTTCACCGTCTCATATTATATTCTGTAATATATAATTATGCCGGTTTAATTTACATTCGTTTAGATTTCCATGAGAGCGCATCTTTGACGGTACAAATACTGTTCCTAACATGCATATCATACATTCCTCTATTAAATGTATGATTCCTAATATCATGACCTCCATTAAAAGCAAGGATTTTTATACTGAAGCTAATATTGTTAAGTCGTGATATACAAGTAATACAACCAACCACACTCGAGATATACTCCCTTACTATTATAATTATAAGGTCAACTTTGTACTGGGTTCTAGAATTTCAGATATGTTTTGTCGACAAAGAGGTCATGAAACTAAAGAAATATTTGTGAAAATATTTGGTTTACATAGCTTTTATTCATAATTTCGAAGACCTCTGTGGCATGGCGGGTTAAGGTCCGCCTGCGACGCAACGGATGGATTCCGACTAAGGGACAAACGTTTGTATCATCTGCAGATATTTGTTCTCTGAATGTTTTCTATGTATGATAAAGAATATCTATCTATGTAGATTTGCATTAAGTATACCATCAGTTATCAGGTAGCTATAACACAAGCTCTGCTCAGCTGAGAGTTAGATAAAGCTGCGCCAGGCATTATTTATTTATATATCATTTAACTTTCATCCGATTTTGAGCTTTTAACTTTTTTTGCGCTGCGCTGCAATTAGGCGATGTTAAGTTTTCGTTTAGTTATTATTTGTAATTGTTAAGTATTCAACTTTTATCTCTTTTAGCGCTGCGCTGCAATTACGCGATATCAGGTTTTTATCTCTTTTAGCGCTGCGTTGCAATTACGCGATATTAGGTTTTTATCTCTTTTAGCGCTGCGCTGCAATTACGCGATATTAGGTTTTTATCTCTGTTAGCGCTGCGCTGCAATTACGCGATATTAGGTTTTTATCTCTGTTAGCGCTGCGCTGAAATTACGCGATATTAGGTTTTTATCTTGCTGTTCCTGTTATCAGATTTTGTTAACTATTCATTACTTTTTCCTTACAATAAACATCTTAGATTCCAGAACCGCGAGTAGCTGATACAAGTGTAATATTAACGCAGTGATACAGACGGACAAACTGTATGTTTACACGACGGTGCAGGATCTCTTGGGGTCGTGTTCTACCTGGGGCAGGGGCACGGCGATGGGCCCCCGGGGCGCGGGTCCCGCCTTGAGGGGCTCGGGGGCCTCCGTGTCGGGGGCCGCGGCCACGGGGGCCGTTAGAGGCAGGTCGCTGTTGATTCCGCACATCTGTGGATGATAATTGGCTACTTTAAAAAATAATAATATTATAAATGTTGGACAATCCACACAGCATCATCCAAGCTGAGCAGAGCTTGTGTTATGGGTACTAGATGACTGGATATACTCAAAAAATACAATACATTACATAAATCGATATTTTATTATTCTACATAGAAAACGACCAGAGCACCCGAAACAACTATCTGCAGATCGTACAAACATTTGTCCCGAGGCAGGAATCGAACCCGCAACCTCCTGCATCTCAGGTAGACCTTCGCCCGCCGCGCCACCTAGGTCGACAAAAGTGTTAACAAGTTCAAATAAAAAAGAATCAACAAAATCAGTTCAGCCAGTCAAAAATTCTGTGGTAACAAGCATAAAAAAAAGAATTGAGAACCATCTCCTTTTTTTAAAGTCGTTTACAAAAGACTTCATATCGCTTTATCCCAGCGATTCGCTACGCTAGCTTGCAGTGTGGTCGGTCCCGCATGTTATCATTATTTATCATATCAATTTGTTTTCGCGTGTACTCTCAAAACCACCATCAGCTACGCCAATGCAGCTATAACTGAACAAGATACCGGTATATAGTGCGCTTGTAGAGTGGACTGCTTCAGATAAGACCGGGGAAGCCTCGAAAAGCTTGTCTTTGGGGGCGGTCTGTGTCCAGCAGTGGAGGGTGGTACTGACCTCGGCCGCCCTGCGCGTGTTGAATCCCCGGAAGGGCACGGAGAAGTGGTCCAGCAGACGCATCCTCTTGGAGTGCGCGTGCAACGAGGACTCCGTCAGCTCGGGCTCCGGCGCCGGCGCGGGCGCGGGCGCCGCCTCCTCCTCGGACGGCTTGCGCTTGCGACCGAACACTGGGTTGATGGGACGGGTATCCGATAATACTGGAACGTTACATACAAAAATATATAAGTAAAAAAAATAACTATCCATTGATGATATAGGCTGAAGAAGTAGCATTCTTCAGCTGTGAAAAAGTAAGCATTAAGTACCTGTGTGGCAAGTGTAAGTTAGCTCATAAGAAAGAGTACTGGTCCCGGATCGACCCTTGCAGTACCCCTATGCTAACAATGTCATGACTTTGATCTTTAAGGAGGCATAAGTCCAGCAGTGGACGTTTTCCGATGTCCGATCCACAGTTTGCATGTACTACCTGAGGCGTTGAGGCTAGTGTTCCTCGGCGTGCGGTTAGTTTGCGACAGATCTGGTTCCTTCAGCTGCTTGTAGGAGGAGCGTCCTCTGATGGTGCGCAGGCCGCGCAGGTAGGCGCTGGAGTCCAGGCTGGGTTCAGTCCAGCAGTGGGAGTATGTACTAACCTGAGGCGTTGAGGCTAGTGTTCCTCGGCGTGCGGCTAGTGTGCGACAGATCTAGTTCCTTCAGCTGCTTGTAGGAGGTGCGTCCTCTGATGGTGCGCAGGCCGCGCAGGTAGGCGCTGGAGTCCAGGCTAGGTTCTTCCATGATAGAAGAGGTTTCCGTTATGTCCATCTCCATTGTGGTGTTGTTCCCTTGAATATAAAATACACTCTTAACTTATAACCGATACGAAGTCATCGTCAAATTTGTCTACTATTTATTACACCGGCCGGGTGATTATGTAACTCGCGACCGGTTTGCGACAGGTGTAAATTAAGCAATCAGTGCTGTCAAACGTCAATTTTGTATTAGTTTGCAACGTCAAAATTGGCGTTTGACAGCACTGATTGCTTAATTTACGCCTGTCGCAAACCGGTCGCGAGTTACATAATCACCACACCGAAGTCGAAGAAAAATGTGACTAATAATGCCCAGGGTTTTTATCATAATGGGGGATTACCCCCATAAATATAAGCCAATAAAACCATTCACTTTATGTTCACAGTTTTTTTTATTATATTATTATTCTGATATCTATCGGTGAAAACTTTCAATAAGCTTTCTATGAGTAATGAACTTGTTATTGTTTTATTTTATAAGCTTCTGTTTATTTAAAGGAAAACCTCCTTTAAATAAACAAAGCGCTTATTGGGAGGCCTGTATCCATCAGTGGACCAGTTTCTGCCGTAGACGATGATTAAATCTTGAATGGACTGGATAATAGTTATGACTAAATCTGTTTCTGACCACTCGCTTAAGGACGTTACCTGTGTAGTTGGCTTGCAGCGAGGTGGTGGTCTGGTCGAGCTTGGGGCGCGAGTAGGGCGAAACGCGGGCGCGCGTGCGCGGCCGGCTCTCCCCTGGAACCAAATATCACACTACATTTGCCTTTATCATTGCAGTTTACATGTTCACAGTATAGTCGCCCGTAGTTCCCACAGCCTATGATACCGTAGGAAAAAAATTGCATGCCCTAGCTAGACTAAGGCAAGACATGTACAGTACATATATTTATAACTAAGACCTCTGTGGCCCATGTGTGCTAATAAATGATCTGTATTCTGTATGCATCGAACCCTTTTTTCGGCGAATTTTCCGTAAATCCTGGCAAAGGCCGTGGATGTTGTAAGAGCCGAAAGGAATCTATCAGAAGAATGACAGGCAAATATTAGATGTGCCCTTACCGTGGTCAGACCGCGTCGTCCTTGTTGCCACGCAGCGTGAGTAAGCTCACTCACTTGAACTCAGTGTACGCGTGGACTTGGCAGATTTTTGTTAAAAAGTGTTTTAAAATGCCACATTGTTCACGAAAGTAAGATTTATACAAATTCAATAATTTGTAGTAAAAAAATGTACTTGTCGAAGTGCTTATTTTGGAAGCCTAAGAAGTATATGAATTTTGGAACCATCCGTGTGCGAGTAGACTAGTACGGATAGATAATATGACCAGGGGAAGGACAATAGACATAGGTTTCTTCTCAGGCCGAAAAAACTGGTTATGGCCCGAAACTAACTAATAATAATAAATAATGTTCTACAATCCATACCTCATTATTTAGCCCCACGCTAAGCGGAGCTTGTGTTATGGGCAATAAAGAACACCCGAAACAAATATCTGCAGATAGTACAAACATTTGTCCCGAAGCGGGAATCGAACCCGCAACCTCCTGCGTCGCAGGCGTACCTTAGCGCACCGCGCCACAGTGATCGTCAACAATCAATTTTTGATTATGGCACAAAACTGCATAGCAGTTTTGAAAAAATAAACTCTATATTATAACATAATGTAATTTCTATGATAATAAGTGATGAGGAGATTAATACAAGATTATTAGAAAACAATCCAAATCTACTAACCTTCTAAAGTTTCGATTTCAACCACTACATCCAGGTCCAACTTATTCTTACTCGCTTCCTTCTGACCTTCCTTCTCTTTCCCACCCGCTATTCCTTGTCCCTCTGTCTCTTTCTCCACTTCATCTCCCTCTGTTAGATCTATGGAGATGGGGGATTCCTTCTTGTCCGCTTTCTTTGTCTCTGGCTTGGGTGAGTCAGCGGAGCGGAGTTTTCTGTCGGTCGCTAGCGACTCCGACACTTTGAGGAGTTTCTCTTTTGACTGTAAGGTAGAGATATGGTAAGTGAATAACAATAATAACAATCGTTTATTTCTGAAGGTCTTACATATTGCATACATTTTTGGTAAAATAATAAGTGTTCAAAACCTATTTCTCCATTTCTTAATAACAATAACAAGTTGTTCTGCGGCACGCGTGGTTCAGCACTAAAACTGAGTTTGTCCCTTTTTTGGCCAGCAGGCTAACACGGTAGATTGTTTCTCTGTAGGTTTATTTTATTCTATTATGTGTTATTGTACGAAACCTGTTTATAGCCAAATAAATTGATGTCTATCTTTAACAAAAGCTCTGCTTACTTTTAGGCTAGATGATGCTATGTGCTATCATTATCTATGTATAACAAGCTGCGCCCCGCGGCTTCGCCTGCATGGAAATTTCTGCGTAATTTTCTTAATATTTTAATGTTTCTACGAAGTATTAGAAAACAGATAGATTGTTTGATTAATGCAATCGGTAAAGCCGTTCTCAAGTTATAGCGTGACCAGGAAGAATAGGGGTTCACTTATTTTATATACATGTGTATATATATATAGATTATCATTATCTATGTATGTATAATTTAGTAAAAAATAGACTCACCTCGTCATCTTTGAAGGAGGCCGGCCGCGGCGTCTCAGGGGTTTTAGTTGCCTTCACCTTTACAATACAATTGATTACTTCAAGTTATTAATAACACAATACAAAAGTCATTTTTAACGGGATAGTTACCATAAAATCTATGCCAGTAAAAACTTACTCGCATTGCCTTTACATATTCCGTAATCATGGCGCATGAAACTGTGCCGAATTATAGAAAACTCAAAAATCAAATCATGGTAAATATCCCGTCAAAAATTACTTTTGTGTTATACCCATGGTAGTTTCATGTGTTTATTTAACATTAAAATGTTAAATAAATGGACCAGTTAAATATTTGAAGCCCCGCTTGAATAAGGACTTTAGGTGTGGAAATGGATTAAAAAGGATTTCAATTGTACCTTGGATATTCAAAGCCAACTCCGATTTTGCAGACTTCAATTACAAACTGTCAAATAATCGCGACCAGAGTTATGTCTGAGTATTCGGGAGGCAAGTCGAGTAGATAATAATAGTCTCATTTCATTCTCAATCCTGATCTTTTTTATCTGCACGATTTGTAACATTGTAACGGATGTGATTTGTAACATTTTAATGATTTTTTGAGCGGAGTTTTTATACTAAACGTCAAAGTTAACCGACAAAAATGCTAATGCCCGATTATCTTTCGAAGAACACCACCCAACTCTAACCATATTAAATTGTACCTATTTGTTGTTGAGCCACTAGTCAACAATACAAACAGATAACAACATTTACCTACCCTGCTGTTGACATGTCGATGAGTGAGACAACAATGCAAATAGGTTCACCAACTTAGAGGTCCTTATCCAAGTGGGGCTTAGTTAGAGTTTAATAAAGCATGCTCTATCACCAGCTCTAACCTCGACTCTTTAAAAGCATGCTAACCAATATTATATACAGGATGCTTGGTGCATGGGTCGACAGGATTTAAAAGTATGATATTAAGAAACACTTCAAGTACTGTTCATAGGACATAGGGGTCATAGGGTCTACCGGGAAAAACATGGCGTGCCCCAACCTCTTCAAAAAACCTGTCGGTCCGTGTACCAAATACCCTGTATAGATGCAAACTGAACAGCAAAATGAAAGAAAACACAGAATGAACCTACTAATTCCACTCTTAATACAAACTTACATCGCCCAACCCCTATTCCAAACAAAAATCTAAACCTTAGGGTACATTTACATCCAGGAATGAGACCTATTGTATTTCTCCCTGCATCATATTGAGGCAAAGTTTTAGGCTCAATTAACACTAGGCTGGCAGCGGCGCCACGGGCTGCGCCGCTAGCGTAAGAACTACAATTTCAGAAGTACACATTCTAACTATACCCTCCGCCACTCAGAGTAACACATCCAATACACTTATATTAGCTAACCCCTAGCTCCCAATAACGACACAAATGAGCAGTTACATAGCGATTTGCCAGTAAAGCTCTTAACAGGCGCATTCAACTTTGAGCAATCTTCCAACCCATATAAAACAAATGTACTCTAAGCTTAACCAGCCCTCCAACGTCACAAAACAGATACACTCTTAGCTTTTCCCAGCCCCCCAACAACGTAACGAAACAGATACACTCTAAAGTTTTACCAGCCCCCCAACGTAATGAAACAAATGCACTCTAAGCTTTTCCTAGCCCCCAAATGTAAGTAAATACATACACTCTAAGCTTTTCCCAGTCCTCCCAAATTAATGAAACAAATACACTCTAAGATTTTCCCAGCCCCCAACGTCACAAAACAGATACACTCTTAGCTTTCCCAGCCCCCAACGTAATGAATGAAACACATACACTCTAAGTTTTTCCCAGCCCCCCAACGTCACAAAACAGATACACTCTTAGCTTTACCAGCCCCCCACGTAAAGAAACACATACACTCTAAGCCCCCCAACGTAATGAATGAAACACATACACTCTAAGCTTTCCCAGCCCCCCCCCCCCCCCCTAAAGTAACTAAACACATACACACAACTGCCCCCTCTCCCCTAAGTGACGCTACTAATGAGCAGGTACCGAGCGGAGGTACCTGCGATCTGCGAGTGAAGCTCCGCGACGGCGCATCGTCAACTTCGACGTCCGACTCGTCGTAAGTCAACTCCGGGAATATCTCGTCTTGCGAGTCTATTATCAGCAGCTCTTCTTCGTCCGACGAGGGCTCGTCACTCACCGTGTCGGTTCCGTTCGCGTTTCCGTTCGTGGTGGCGGTCTTTGGGTTCTCCGGTGCGTCCTGTGGAAGTTAGGATGTTATGTTGATGGGAAACTTTCTCATGTCGGTACAAGTTTATTAAAATCATTTATTTGGTTCATGAGGGTTTTGCCGAACATGGCATGTCACCCCCGTAATTCCATAAAACAATATTGCTTAATACAACAAGAAATGTACAAGTTCGGAGGCTATGCCATAAAAGTACCCTGGGTGTACCCAACTAAGGAATGATGATCCTGAAAAACACTAGGAAGGTACATGGTACATGGATCTCTATGGTTGAATTGAGACATAATAGAACTTTGAAAAAATCTAAAGTCTTTTTCGACAAATTCAAAATTTTATTTTATTTTATTGTTACAACAAAATTAACAGCCCTTAATCTAAATAATTTAAACCTTAATAATCTAACGTAAGTAGAAGTAAATAAAGAAGAAGAAGTAAGTAAATACTTGGATGTTTACGATTCTTTTTAACATACTTGGTGAGAATTATTCAAAATAAAACTTTTGAAACTATCATAGTTATTAATATTAACACAAAAGTTATTTATAACGGTTTATTTACCATGATTTGAGTTTGTAGCTTTCCAATATTTCGGCACAGTTTCAAATCATGGGAAATATCTTGTTATAAATGACTTTTGTGTTAATAACCATGATAGTTTCACTAAGAAAAAGCAAGAAACGCATTACTTTATCAAGGTTTGGCAAAAGGTCTAACACGTCAATGATTTGCAATTAATATTGATAAAGTGTCAACAATTAAATAAAATGAAAACAAATTGAAACATTTAATAAAGTTTGTCATGCATGGAATATTAAACTCACCTTTCCGTTAGTATCCACTTTCGCTGCTTCTTTCTCCGGTTCGTTTTTCTTCTCAGCTGGTTTCTCTGCCTTTTTATCATTTACCTTTTTATTCTCAGCATTCTTATCACTTTTCTCGGGACTTTTATCACTTTTTTCAGGAGTTTTATCACGTTTCTCGGTACTTTTCTCTCTTTTTTCTGCACCTTTGTCTTTTTTCTCGACGTGTTTGTCTTTTTTCTCGACATTTTTGACAGCTTTATCTGCATGAGTATTCTTTTCAGGGACTGTTGCGTGTTTGTCTACCTTTTTACTGTCACCTTTCTCATTTGGTGTCTTTTCCGCCTTGTCGTGTTTCTCTGATCTTTCAGGTGATTTAGCAGTTTTTTCTGTGCTCTTCTCTTTCTCAGCGTTGGCTGCTACTTTTTTCTTCATGTCTTTAACTGGGCTTTCCGCTGGTTTCTGTAAAAACGATGTTTCAAATACAATATCCATGATTTAAAATGAATGGTAAGACGACGTTTACACCTCATAATGGTTTCCAAAGCCATTATGTAATGAGTTATTTAATTAAGTAGATGAGGTAAGGTACTAATTGTCTTTTATGAATCACCAAGTGATTATTAATTCAACAGGTGTTAGCGTAGTGCTTTCAAACTATCGTAACGTGAGTTGTACAATTTTGGATCATATTCGATCCTTTATGATTATACACAGTCTTTTAAAAGTTTTTCTTTACACAAAAACATTTAATATATAAAAAACCTCAGTAAAATCGCCCACCAATCAGCATTATGCTATGGCAGAGCAGATCAGGCTATAGTGTTGGTCTTCCGTGGTTCTTTTGTATTACAATATGTAACATTGGTTTACTGGCAATACTAACGAATGCCGCGAATACAATGTATATAATGTAGAATGAAGGGTCTACAAATACCTACCTATACAATAGCTAAACTCGATGTAGAATGTTTGTAAACAAACCACGACACATCTAACTGACACTCACTTGCTTGGCGTCGATTTTCAGATATAATTGTAAGCAATATTTATAGAAGAATCTCAAATCGCCTAGTAATGTAAATTGCGTATAAAGACGCGGGAACAGAGTGAATTGTAGGTTAAGTATGGGCGGTTTTGCTTACTAATATTTTACATCGAGTTTTGCTAGGCTATAAGTACTCTGTATTTCGTGGGTTACAGTTATAGGTTATCCTCATAATAGTCAAGTCACAAGGAATAGGAAGCAAAATTTCCTGTTTGTTTTCACAGTAACAATAACCTACTCTTGTTTCATATCTATTTTAATAAATACACGACACTGTAGGCAGGTGTGTTGAATCCCGAGAAGGGGATAGAGAAAATACGAGTTTTCAGAGACCTAATTCCTCCCTAAATGAATCGCTTCACCATAGCCATCTATGAAAGTGTCTCGGAATAATATGATGTTTAGATATTTATTAATTTAAAACTTATTTGCACTACAAAGGTTGGGCCTAATGCCGAGGCACCTACCTGCCGACCAGCAAAACACATGTATGTGACGCCAACACAAAGGGTTGGCGTGCTAAAATTACATAGTATCAGAAATATACTACGCACCTACGTATAAGAACTATGTATTGTGTGTCAAGTCAAGTGAGAATGAGAACCAAGTGTTTAGACAAACCTAGCACCTACTTGGAATTAATAACTATCTAATCTGTCTATCACTTGCATTTGACACATTTTTGCATTTTACGTTTGATGAAAGAAACTATGATGCAAGGACTTGTGTCAAGATGCACGCACTATCCAAGAGTTTATTTCATCTATGGGCGAGTTGGGGGGTCGATTCTTAAGATACGCGATATCGCGGTTGTCCAGTAGTGGGATAGAAATGGCAAAATTATGATGTTATATTTACCCTTTCTTTCTCTTCTGTAGGGTGCCACTTCCGCGATCCCTTATTACTCATGTTTACCTGAAAGCAAACCAAACATTTGCTTTAAAATACAAAGAACCCCAACAAAAGCATTTGCCAACATCATCATGTGGTGTCGTACAGATCTGATTTAATCCTAATTTTTAATGTTTTATTTATAACGTTAAGTAAATTATATTTAGGCATGTTTTATATCAACTAAATGTTTGAATTGCCAAAATACAGCGTTCTTCAATATTGCCCTAATCGCGCTCTTGCGTATGCGCAGGTAAGTACAAGAGGGAAATAGTAATAAATACTAAGTTTACTCGTGCACCTAAATACTAGATCGAGATCTTGTTTATCGAGAAGTGAATCGAATTTGTCATAATTTTTGCATGCTTAGATTGTGAGACATGAGTGCATTATTTGGAATTATACCACCTTTATACCGTGTTTGTTAAATATAATTAAATATAATATGTTAAATATAATTTGAATTTGAGAAATCGAGTTGGTTATTCAGAAGAGTTAAATCATAAATCAACTTTTCTCCATTAGAAAGCGCGTCTAACTAAAACAACACAATATCTATCATCCAATCATCTGCAGACGAACTTAATTACCAAACAGGTCCCTGCATCAAACCTGCATTTCCTAGTCTGGTACCTGTTTGAAACTAAGATATACGTCAGTAGCGGGGGCAATGGACTCACGCACACAGCTGCATGCGGTAAAGGTTTTGGGGTGTGGCCCAAAGCAGGAGCGATATGATAAACCATTCCCAATATAATACTCAACCTATCAATCGATTGTAAAATTGTGTTAAAATTCGACAAGGTAGGTACTTATAGTCAAAACGAAGGTATTTGAATGAACATTTCTGAAATTTCTTGTGTAGTGTGACAAAATAAAACATAAGATTCATTTTTTCATTTCATTCAACGATAGCCAGATTGGATTTGGATATGAATTTCAGATAGATGTGTGACATGTTTAAAGTCTTAAGTATTGATTTTCAACTAAAACCTAAGTTAAGCTCGATTAAGATTCTCGATAAGATTCGATAAGCACCGACGTAAGAACATTCAGTTCAGGTTCTGAATTGTATCGACTTCGAGAAATCGAAATCGAAACTTTTTGATCCTTATCGAGAACCGTCATCAATCTTTTTTCGTACTCGCAAAAACTAAATGTCAAATCGATGTTTTGGATTCGTTTTCGTGCAAATGCTATCTCATGAAGGTGACATAAGAGTAGGTTTTGCATGAAATCAAAAGAGAAAGATCGGATTTCGTTTTCCGAGTAGACTCCCTATTAGCTACGCGCGATCATCGAACTGGGGTTTAACCAAGGGTTCCGCATCTTCCATCAAAGAGCAAACAAAGTACTGAATGGCCTTATTGCTAAAAGCTTGTACTTTAAGCCACACACTGCCGTCTCTTAGCATTACAAAGGGCTCTAGATTATTAGCGTTATGAGCACATGTATAGGTCTACATCTAAAGCGTGCGTCAAATAGCAGACAAACTAGGCGGCCTTATCGCTAAGAAGCTTGTACTTTAACCCACGCGCTGCCATGGAAGCGTGGCATTGCCAAGGGCTCTCGTTATGAGCACATGTCGGCTCTTCAGCGGCGTCCATCAAATACATAGTTCAAGTTTAAATAAATACGCTCGGGAACTATGGGGAAGCGAATCTCAAATAGATTTGGCGGGAGTTTTATGTTGGTCTGACGAATACTAATATTAAACATGTAAAGTTTGTTCGTTTATAAAGTGAAATCGCCGGAATAGCTCGTCCGATTCATAATTTTGTATTCACTACTTATTATCCTACGTTACGTTTTACGTACGTCTTGAAAATAAATTAGTAAAACAAAATTGGTTCTTAGTATTTATTATGTATGTTCGTACATACATATGTATGTATTTGGAATATTCATTAGGTATTGTATAGAGAATGATCCCGAGGTGGTCCTATAAAGAAAATATTCCTGAGCATTTGTCTCGAAAAACTAAAAAATTGAATACTAAGGAATTCGAAGTCTGTTTTTAGGTTTTTAAAAACAATCAAATTAGTCGAGTATTTTCGGGTACCGCGTGAGCGAAGTCGCGGGCGATTTTAGTAAGATAAGGTGTGTTAGCACTTTAAATATTGGAGTACCTACGTTGAACGTGTTTGTAGTAGTAATCGGTCGAGTAAATACTGCTAAAAATTTAGGTCGAATTTACTTTAAGGAATAGGTAATATAATGCATCCATATTGTAATAAAATTACCTCTATCTATTTATCTAACCAGCCCATAAGAATGTAACACACAGGTATAGCTTCTCAGGTAGAGAAATAGAGATAGCAGTTGGTACTCAATCATAGTCGAGGCGAAAGTTTATCATCTCTATTGCGTTATTCTGTTAAAGGTTTTGTCATCCTGTGTCACTCACACATAGCTACTTTTACTTCGAAAAGACATATAATGAGGAAGAGAAAACAATCTAAAACGATAAAAAGCCGCTTATCTCACGTCTTTACCCACGTGGTAGCCATAACGCTTTGTCTAGTAGGCTCAGTATCAGTAGATTAGAATAGACACGAACGGCCTTGAGGGTCAGTTGAGAGGCTCGCTCGTACGACAGAATGGGCAAAAACACCTCGCGTAGGCAACGATTACCATCTCAATACTGGGCTGGTCGACACCCACATTCCTGAATCAGTTCTAGTTACATAATTGTACAAAAAATATAATGCCCCCTGTGTAGAGCACAGGGGGCATTATATTTTTTGGTATTAAGTATTTTAATCTCCCCGCGAATTTACTTTCAAGATCCGTGATTTGATTTCATTACAAGCCTATATCAAGTCAATGCTGGACCTAGGCCTCCTCTACTGTCCCTGGCTTCTGTTTCTACCTTCGGATCGTTTTTCCACCTAGCAAATAACGCTAGCCAAGTCTTGGTCTTTCTCTTATCCGCTTTCGGTCAAAATCGATAGCTCACGCAAAAAGTATAACAACAAAAAACGCTTGGACCAAACTCTCTCTCAAATTCCAATTTGACTCTGCCTTGATGTCATGCCAAGCTTGGCTATGGCAAAAGCTAACTCACTTACCTAGTTATCTCGGCCTAGTAGCACTTTACTATCTCGCAAGACTGCTCACAAAGTCTTGGAGACTGGATACAATAAATAACATTAGAACCATTAGTTAGAGCGTAGAGTAGCAGGACAACATAAAAATTTAATGGCCTTGTTAGTACCTAGCATGTAAATAAGGCATAGGTATAAGTCTTATAAAGCCTTGGCCCTTCAATTTTAAAAAATTCAACAATATCAGAGCTATTGGACCGTACCGTAGTGTCCCAGGACAACAGAAAACTTAAGAGACCTAGTATTCAAGTAGGCCATGTGATCTAACAAAGCATAAATCGAAAAAAGCCTTACCACACAAATATTACAACAATTTTACAATTAACTAACAAGCAAATGAAGCGAGGCATATCTAAGTTGAACAAAGGTTTTGGCCCCACAATTTTACAATTAACAATATTAGAGCTATTAGACCGTAGCGTACCAGGACAACAGAATACTATGAGAGATACGTTTTGGACGCAGACAGAAGTCATTGCACTCGGTCTTAGATTATTACGATGATTGTAGTGAAGGGGATAATGAGCGCCTCGCTAATGCGAGATACTCTAACTATTATCGTTATTCTATAAAACGAAATACGAGAGTCATGAATCATGATAGGTACGGTGATGATTCGATAAGAAGTTTCGGCGCGCGTCTTCGCTTGCTTGTACTTTACTCAGGAATCGAAATAATATTTAGAATTAGTTCCGTAGTTCTGGAGATTATTTGGTAACGAAGTAACATAAAATTTAACTGCTTCGGAAGAATAGCATAGACTGACAACAATAATAATCCTCAGTAGATAATAAGTATGTACCTGAACTTACGTTTCATAGCAATAAACATTATTTTAGCTTATTTGTGTTGCATTAACACCAAATGATTCGTATGTTCGTAGTTAACCCACCTACATCAGTAATGAATTCGTTAAACTACGATAGTTTTTATACCTATAAGATTTTTTGTATTATGGAAATGAAAACCTAAAAAGGCTTTACAACAAAATTAAGTTATGATGTCTGTCCATGCTTGCTAAATGGAATGTACAGACAGGACACAAAGGCTTAGGAAGAGTGCTTGTATTGCATATCAATGAATCTATTCATGGTATATATAGTTAGTTGAATGGAGAATAGTAGAGTATTGATTGTATGACTCAATGCAAAATAGGAGTGTCAGGAAATTATTTACCACAAGAACTTTTGAACTGTTCAAACTGAACTACTAAAATAAAATTATTCGTAATTATCATTATAATAATTCTGTATATAAAAAATATATCGCTGTTCGTTAGTTTCTCTAAAACTTAAAAACGGCCTGACAGATTTTTTTTTGTTTTGTTAGCTCTAATTTAATTAGTGTGATTTTGAAGAAAGAGAATTAGAGAGGTAATATTGTCTTAGGTTATTTACTTTAACTCTATAAAATACTACCATAAAGCTGTCTGTAGATAATGAATAAGTGACAAGTTATGTAGAAAAGCGAAAAAAATATCGCGCAGTTCATACTGCAAACTATTACTCACATATTTTTATCATTGATATTGTATATTTATATTTAAATGGTAATGATTTTTCATCTATGGTTTTATGTGTGATTTTTTATTTATGACTTTTAAAATTTATTTATGTCTTTTAAAATTTATTTATGGTTGACTTCACAATGTTTTGTTTTGTTTTTCTGTAAAATACATTTATATATATTTATAAGGATAGTAATTGTTATATTAAATTTAAAAGGTACTCTGTTGTATTGGGTGTGCCCGTCAAAACAGTGTACATGAATGTGAATAAATAAATAAATAATATACCATACTGACTGCTGTCATTTAGGGTGCAATGCAGACTTACTAGCAAAGCAAGTAAGTCAAATAACTCTAGAGATATTGGCATGTCACACAACACAATATGGGTGTCCTGTAAGAATTAACAAAACAAAAAGGTTAGTTGCATTTGCAATTCAAATCTGCAAGATGTTGTTGAGAAACCTAGGTAGCCTTTTGTATAGCTGCAAGAAACTTAGGCATTCTAAGAAGGTAACACATAATAAGTAGAGAGAAGTCTTTGAGGTCAAATGTTTTGAACTGTAGCATGAGAGATGGATTACATAAATTAGCAATACAGAAGCATGTGAGTGCTAGTACTTTCGCTAATTCTTTTATAAAACATTTTATAGTATTTTATGACCAATTTACAGCATAAAGTAGTATAGGTAAGGTATAGTTGCTGCTTTTTACAGACCAGTACGTCCAACAATCTAAAACCAACTTTACACCTCTGTAACAAAGCTCAAAATCCCCAGTCCTCATTGTTAACACAAATGAATGGTATCAAGTTACTAAGTAAGGTAACCAGAGATAGTATCTACGCACCACTGGTTTCCACACATCAGTGATTCTAGGGAGTATCCTGTGCCATACCTCTTTATAACTTTATTAGAGTGATTTATTTGAAGCTCTTTCATAATATTCTTATTATTACATACCTTTTAGGCCTCCTGTGTGTGTGGACTTATCAGACCGAAAGAGGTCACATGCTCAAGCATTCTCCATTCATTTTTTGCCTCTGATGTGTTGTATGAGTTGTATATTAGACCCATATTATGAAAGCTTGCTCAGTCATAGATCTATGCTTGGGTAACGATTAGTATGTCATAGAGTAGTATTACTCAAGTATAGATTGATGACTGAACAAGCTTTAGTAATATGGGCCTAAGTCATGCATAAAGGACCGACTGGAATTCAAATGCAGAAACAGGAGTACCTCCACCTTAACCTTTTTATATTAACACTTTGATTGCTGAAATCACACGGTATGTGTTTTCTACATGTGACTAATATGCGTAAATCCACACTAGCGCAGCGGCTGAGAAAATACAGATCTGTGTGACTCAGCACAGCCGTAATATTTTTCGAACGAAACTTATGTGCGGCGCAACACAACCGCTGTGTTTAGGTTAAAAAAAAGATCGCAGTCGTCGAAAAAAAATCGCAGTCAAAGTGTTAAGGATGATAAGGTTGGTATTGGATGAGAGGACTTTGATTCTATTTATGGACCTAAGTCTCTGAAAGCTCACTATGTCCTGACTATGTTTCTCATATATCTTATCATAATAACTGTTAAAAGATTAGGAAACCCTGTAGGGCCCTTTCAGTCACTATTTTAGTACAATAACTCAAGATAAGCCAGCAGTTATGGTTTGAGATAACAAATATTTTATCTTAAGATTTCAAAATGGGTTTAAAGGCATCGTGAGATTTTGCACCATGAAGAATGATGGATGCAATTTCAAATAATGTTTATATTATATATGAATTCTGAATAATTTGTGAGCCTAATTACACAAACTTGCAATGAATTTGCTTACAATCAAAGGCAAATAATTCTTAACTGATGCAACATTATGAATGTTATCATAGGGCATGTAAACAAACAAATATAATGCACACAAGATAACTGATAATTATGTTAACAGGTAAGTACCCACCTGTTTAACAGCATTATTTAAAATATGATCTCTCTCTGATGATAGATAACCCTTGTCCACACCCAACAATGGTTATCATTAGAAAGAGACCATATTTTAATGGTGTGACTACCATAAGCACTTAAATGACTGAGCTATAGAAGGAATGGACAAAGCATAAATATATGGAGAAAGATGAGACCTTACCTTGAATTTTTTACTTAATCAGTGTAACAGAGGCCAGTTTAGAACAATCAAGAGTCTCCCAAACAGGTTTTATAGAATTAACATTCTGTGCTGAGGTCAGTCGCGTAAAAAATCAGCGCAAATTTACTTCCTGGTTCTAAGCTGCCATCGGTAACTAGACTAAAGCACCTGCAAAATCCAATTACAGGCAAATAATACCTAACACGGGTTGAAATACGAGAATGGTACGTGAGGAGACGCGATAGACAAGCGTAGTAAGCGGTATATTGGTCACAGGCCGTAGTAGCCGCGATAGCGATACATTGGATTGGACATAAACACATACCCTAACCTACCTTTAATGAGCATTATTAAGTCAAAAAGGGTCTACAAGTCCAATGATTGTAAAAGAGTTACTACCAATAGTAAATCACGTAGGCCCAGCGTCCGCATTCTAAGTACTGAGATGTAATTTGTGTATTTCGGAAAAAAATGCGATGGCGGGCGGCGGCGGCGGCACCATGGCGCGCAAATAAGTATTTCTAAAACAGGGAGAATAGTCCAAAACATACTCACGGTTTCAATAAGCAAAACTTCCAAACACTTGTTCAGGTAACACAACTGCACTTATCAACAACACAGGCGAAATAAATTTACATTAAAAACCGCGACAGCGTCGTCGTTCCGTCCGAGTAAATCGATTTTGAGAGAGAATGAGCACAGACAAAACAATTATTAGATGTTGCCACTGTTGCCAGGACAGGATGGGTGGATGTATGTAGTGTAGTGAGTCAGATTTGAATTATTTACGTTGTTTTTTTTATTAGAACTGATTTTATTTTAGGGTTTCGTACCTAATGGGTGCCAACGGGACCTTATTAATATGCCTTTACTATTTCGATAGGTACCTCTGGGATCAAAGGGCGTAAAGGACATTTGGTCGAAATTGAGTTAATGACGCAGTTTTAGTCAGTAGGTATTTAATTTTCTATCGAACTGTATATGTACGTCTGTCAGCGGGCTGTATCTTATGAACCCTATGATACCGACAATTAAAACTTTTACAGAATATGTAGGTATGTCTTAAGCTGTTTAGGCAACAATAATAAAAAGGGGCTCCAATACAAAAACCTTTGATTTTTTTGACTGTTCGGGGACCAACCCGACACGAATTTCTTTTTTTTTTGCGATCTGGTATTATAAGATATATATATTGATAAAAATAAATAAGACAGTGGTATGCAGTCTGTGTGTGTTTATGAGTTATGATGGCATGTGTTGGAGCTGGTTTTATTATTTGGGAAATCTTACTATGATTGAATATTTTAGTCCTGGCAATGATTGCGTGCTTGGCTTTTCAGTCACAGCGTGTTATGTTACTGTCATAAAAGTATTACTAACTCTAAAACTGAAAGTAAAGTAACGCATTATTTTAGTACAAAACCACTATCAACCAAACCCCACAATTAATTATGCAGCAAACAGCTAATGTATCCTGGCGATGACATTTAAGTTAGTTTTTGCGTCTGGAAGCTGGTAGCTTTCGTAAGTTTCCACATTTAGTTGGAACTCGATGAAAACCGTCGAATCTGACGCTCATTTATAGCTTTGAGCGGGTAATTTTGAAAACAGCTGTCACTGTTCACAAAAAAGAAGTTGAAGTAAAATGTCAAACAAAAGTCAAAACAAAAAATAACCAAAATCACCATGTGCACAGTGTTGCAGAATTGATTATAAGAAATAAAAAGCTAAGGAAAACCAATTTCTGTATCGGAACTTTGTTCTAAGTGAAATGGATTACGTTGTCGGGAGCATAGCAGCATTAATTTCTGGAAATGTTACCCCGAATAGGCCAAAACTCATCAGACGAGCACTAACTCCAACAAAACATCCAGTTTCACCGAATGTTACTCCGAAAAGCGAGGCAGTTGAAGACAGGTCAATATTTCTCTCACCATCGGTGCAAAAGAAGAAAGATATTGTAAAGAAATCCCCAAAAAGGATATTTCAGAACCCAGATTTGGATGTTACGGAGGCCAGTGAAATTTTAAGTCCCAAGGCCGACAAAGTGAAGAAACATTTGGTAGAAGATCTAGAAAGTGGCATAATGGGTAAATCTAGTATTTTAGATAAAAAATCTCCTAGCAGTAAGCTAGATAAGTCAATTGACACAGCCTCTCCTAACAAAAAATCTAAAATCAATCATGCTAAAGATAGTAATGAAAGCACACCTAAGAAAAATAAAAGGAACTCTCAATCAGGTACACTAAATGAAGAAATAAAATCTTCAAATATCAACAGTAAGAGTCCCAAAAACACACAAATAAAAGTTGAGGAGGCAGCTAAAACTAATAAGACCCCTAAGAAAAACAAAAGGAAATCTAAAGCAGAACTAAATAACTCAAAATCTGAAGTAATGGATGTAGATCAAACTACACAAGTAAAAAGTCCCAAGAAAAAATTGATACTTGAAGCAGTTGGTGTAGAAGACAAAGAAAATCAAGAAGATCCTACAAAGGCATCCAAAGCCAGTCTAACCGTCACTAGCAATGAACAAGGCAGCAAAAAGAAGAATAAAAAACGTAAGAAGAAGCCCAAGAAAACAAACCAAGAAGAATCAGGAAACAAGTCTGAAAATGATATAAAACAAAATACTACAGACATAAAAGTCATGTCTGAAGTAGCTACTGAAACAAAGAATCAAAAGAAAAAGAAGAACCGAAAAAATAAAAAGAAAAAACTCAACTTGGAAATAAAACCACCACAGCAAGAGACAAAAGAAGTAAAATCTGAGGACAATGAAGAATCAAGTCAAGAGAAGGTGGCTGAAGAGGTTCATAGCAATGAGTCTGATGATGATGATGAAGAAAAAACCAATGTGGTTAAATCACCAGGAAATATTACAATTCAAGAAGTTCATGGCAATGAGTCATCGGACAATGAATCTGATGAAGATGATGATGATGAAGAAGAAACCAAGGTAACTAAGACTCCAGGAAAAATGATAATTCAAGAAGTTCATGGCAATGAGTCATCGAACAATGAATCTGACGAAGATGATGATGACAGTGAAGAAGAAGAAGTTTCAAACATTGCCAATCCTAATGCCATCACAGAGAAAGATTCTGATTCTGAACATGATTCGGATAATGAAATTGAGTCAGATATCGAGACTTCTAATGCAGAAGCATTAAAAACAGAGAAAGCTGATGAAAGTTCTGATGATGAAGAAGAACTTCCAAAAAAAGGTAAAACTAAGAAAGCCAAAGAAGTATCCTCAGAAGAAAAGAATGACGGAATAAAAGAAGTTAATACAGAGGATGAAATCAAAAGAACTCTGTTTGTAGGGAATGTGCCTTTCAGCAATAAATGTAAGAAGGAAATCAAGAAGATTTTCGCACAGTATGGAGAAATTGAAACTGTTCGGTAAGTTTTTAACATACAAATTCATTTTTAGAGTTAAATATTGAAAAGTCTGCCAGCTATATCTGGAATTAACATAAATACTAGTTACTATTGTTATTATTTATAAATAAATTGCTGTATCTGCTTACAGGATGGTATGTTATGTACGTACATGTACCCTATAAGGATGCAGCAATTCATTAGCTAGCTAGCTTAGAGGTAGCTCAAAGCTAAAATTTGATACTATGTATGTGTGTATGCAATAAATAAATGATAATGAATAATGTTTCAGGATTCGAACAGTCCCTGTGAAAGATGCCCGAGTGACTCCGAAACTGGCCGTGATCAGGAATGAGATCCACCCCGACCGTTCCACCGTCAATGTCTACATCAAGTTTGTTGATCCAGATTCTGTTGATAGGGTATGTCATGAGCTTACTTAATATATAATAACTATAATAAGGTTTTTGGTATCCTAATGCCTTCACTCATGATAATTTCTAAGAAAATCTCAGAAATTGTTTCCACTGTAACATTACTAGAACCCCATTGGCCTCCCTAAGAACTTGGATAAATTGAAGCCTAAGGTCTGAACTGGCTTGTTCTCATACGTATTATCCAAGTTATATGAAGAAATGTTTCAAGGGTTATAAAATAATGTATGTTGTTATAATTTTTTTTACGAATTAAACAATATCTCAAATTTGACGACCTACCCACAACCTTCGTTGATCGTAATTTTTGGCAACACACTTACGTAAGTTTATGATTCCAGGCTCTATCAGAAAACAATACAGTCCTGAACGATCACCACCTGCGCGTGACGCGCTCGGCCGCGACCGGCGTCGAGCACAACCCGGCGTGCGCCGTGTTCGTGGGCAACCTGCCCTTCGGCATCGAGGACGAGACGCTGCGGGGGAAGTTCGAGGGGTGCGGAGAGGTGCAGTCTGTCAGGATTGTGAGGGATCGGAAGACTAATGCAGGGAAAGGTATGCGCGACTCTAAATTTTATGTTAGTCAAGTTAAAAACAAGCTTCGTGCGCCCAGTTTGAAGACATAATAGACGATAAGTTGCATTAGTAAAACAAGGAAATAAAATGATAAGGAAAGGAAATAAAGAAGCGAACAAGAAACCTTTACCTTTACCGAGTTTTGTTATAGAAGCCCCCTTAAAAGACACATTTATCTTGTGTAGCCTAGTTGTGGGCACAGCGAGTTTATTCTTATTTCTAGTATTTGAATTATGTATATCGCTATTTTTAGGGAACCAATTGATATTTTTATGAGTGTACAACAAGTTTTCATAAATATAATTGATATGGTACAGTCATTACTATTTATTTCTTTAAATATATCACTTAGAGATTCTAGTAGGTAGGAGTACGCGTCGTGCCTTACGTAAGTGCTCTGCCTTTGATAGCTTATTGATTAATTTATCACATGGCTAATTTATCCGAGACTGTCAACCAATTCCTTTCCCAGGTTTCGGCTACGTTAACTTTACAACTAAAGATGCAGTCGAATTGGCGCTCGAGTTAAGCGAAGAGGATCTCACAGTTAAGAACAGAATAATGCGAGTCAAGCGGTGTACCAACACTCTCAGCAAAGGACCTAAGAAGGGAAATCAATCCGTCAAACCACAAAGAAACGAAATTCAGAACAGAAATTTCGGGAATAATCAAGGCCAAAACCGAAACTTTGGTAATAATCAAGGACAAAACCGAAACTTTGGTAATAATCAAGGACAAAACCGAAACTTTGGAAATAATCAAGGACATAACAGAAACTTTGGTAATAACGGACCAAACAGAGGCGGTAGGAATAACCAAGGCCCGAGTAGAAGTTTTGGGAACAACCAGAGAAATTTCGGCAACCAGGGACAAAGGAGTTTTGGCAATAATCAGGGGCAGAACAGGAACTTTGGGAATAACCAAGGAAGAAGTTTTGGAAACCAGGGGAATGAAGCCAGTGGCGCTACGAGAAGGCTGATGAACAAGAGACCGCACCAGGTATGCTATATCAACACACTAGTTTCCGCCCGCGGCTTCGCGCGTTGTTTCCCTAAAAAGTAGGCCATGAATACGTTATTCATAGTCAACAAAGATCTACTTACAAATAAAAAGCTTGACAGCGTGCCTGAAATCCTTATTTTAAGTATAGTTTGACCAGAGTTTGACAATGCCCTTATACCTATAGCAGTATACTTTGACATACATTTTAACTAATTTATCTATCTATTTTCTGTGATAAATTACTTTACATCAATTTATTGAATGTTTAAAGAAGGCATGTCTATCTGCTTTTGCTTTGCACAATCCCCTATCTCACAAGTTAGTGTGTGTTATATAATAAAATTGTAATATAACGATTAAAACTTACGACATCAAGTGTAAACATGTGTTCCTACGGTGGAAATAAATAAACAAACAATAAACAAACAAATAATATTGTTTTGTTATTCCAGGAGAGTGGCGACGGCCCCCCCAACAAGCGGCAGAATATGAGCCCGGCGCCGCGCGAGAAGAAACAACGGAAAGAGTTCGTTGGAATCACGGCTGAGAAGAAAAAGGTTTGTACGGACAGCAATATACTGAACAGAACACGTACGTCTCACGTACGTGTATATCGGTGTCTGCACGACAGCGAGCCAAAAGAAAATTTGGCGCGTTTTAAATCCAAAATACTGCTCTATATCCAAAATATGTAACATTTGTACGCCTAATGGCAGATCACAGTGGCCTTAATTTTAAGTCTGAACATCCCTGTTAATATACCTGTGTATCACAAATAAATAAATGAACTATGAACTATAAAAAACTATAAACCGACTTCAAATTCCTTAATAGTGAAAATGGGATTTAAACTTAGTTTTGAAAAAAGAATCATAGAAATCGGTTAGCGTGATATAGAGTTATTCGGCCATTTGTCGCGGAAATACTTCTAAAACTTGTTTGGTTTTCTCATGGATGGCATTGTCAGAACTGGACCAAATTGAAATGGGACCAGACGGGAAGCACCTGCTTCAAAAAAGTTTCATGGGAAAATGGAAATTATTCTTCATAATAATCAGATAACAATAATTAAAATTTAATACTATTTGTTTATTTTAATTTGATATTTTTGTATTGCAGAAGCAAAAGTTCGACAAAGGGCAGAAGAAGAAGAAAGCTCTGAGCGAGATATTGACGAAGAAACGAGATTGAAGTGATTCAGTGATTGATTTAAATAATCATTATTATTATAATAGTAATAATTATTTAAGGTAATAATGATTAAATCGTTAATAATTTTTCTGAGAATTTTTATTGATAATATCCTGTTTCCAAGTAAAATGACCTTTGTTAAAGTAATATTTTTACTGTAGTTTTCTAAAAAACTAGCTCTGCTTAATTTAATAAGTTGACATAGAAATGTTTGCAGCTCTTTGGTATTTTAATATTACTTTAGGGAGCATGCACGCACACTACACTCACACGAGTGTGCGTTTGGTAAGAACAAGTAAACTTTTAAGTGGAAATTCCTAATAAAAACTGTAGTTACGCGATAGTTTATCGTTTAATTTCGAATTGCAGTAGATTTTACATTCACCTATTACGATCTTAATGCATTTTAATTAAAACTTAGAATTGCATTATTAGAAAGTATTAAAGGACGTAGGAGTAGGAATTGAATGCAGTGAAATGAAATATTTTGTGGATGGTTTTATTGGAGGGATCCAGAATAACATCGCGTCGCGTCGTGATGACAGATGCAAGCGCGCATCCTGAAAAAAATTACCAAGCGTTTGACTCGGATCGTACTCTTGCATAGTGGTGTGCCTTACCCCAGTGTAGTTGTATGTATGTTAGAAGACAATGGACGCCCTCGACAGAGGAAATGTATTAACTATGTGGTCGTGGCGTCGCTTACTGGCCGGGGCGAGACGGATCCGGACTGTAGCTACCTTACTGGGACTCTCTTTCCTTATAGTTCTGCTAAACCATCCCGTTGCGCTACCCCGCTCGTTTCTCCGCCCCTCGCCAGAATGGTCCTTCGCAGACTCCATGCAAATCAAAGATATGTTCGTGCCAGGGTATACGACAGCCCATGCCGGGCTTTGCCCTGCGCTAGGCGCGCGCACGCGACTTCTGATACTGGTTTCGTCTGCGCCCGCGCATAGGGCTGCGCGCGACGCTCTGCGCCGCACGTGGGGGCACGTGGCTCTGCGGAAAGATATAGCACTCGCCTTCGTGCTGGGACTTGCAACGGCGAAGTTAAACAAAGAGTTAGCGCGTGAAGACGCTTTGTACGGAGATCTCATTCGCGGAAACTTCAGAGATTCCTACTCACAGCTTACTATTAAGACATTATCCTTACTCCAATGGGCGGTTACGTACTGCCCGCGCGCGCCGCGAATACTTAAAGTCGACGACGATATGTTTATAAACGTCCGTCGTCTACTACGCTTCATATCAAAGCAAGACTTCGCGCGACGCACCATTTGGGGCAACGTCGTCCAAAACGCAGAGGCCGACAGCACCCCCGGGCATAAACACTTCGTACCATATCAAGAATACCCTGAAAATAGATTCCCGGACTTTGTATCAGGGGCTGCGTATCTACTAACTTCCGATACCGCGAAAGTCTTAGTACCCGCTGCGAAAGAAGCGCGTTTTATGCGACTGGATGATGTCCTATTCACGGGGATCCTAGCTCATAAGCTCAACATAACTCGTGTTAACGCATCGATGTTCTACAACTATGCTAACAGATATTCTGAAGAGTCGTGCACGCTGCAGCGACTTGTGATCGGCGTGCACACGAACCGGTCGCGCGACCAGTTTGACCTGTGGAGGAAGCTACATGACACGCGGACTAATTGCGGACCTAACAATAGTGAATCTGACTATGAGACTAAAGCTTGGCTGTGCTGTAAGGAAGAAGTCACTGATATTGAGTTTTTTCGTGATAATGTATGAACTCTAGTTATTGTTCCAGTGAGATGTATGACGCTGAGTGAAATGAGTACCTAGTTACGATGCTCGCTTGTTTATTACTGCATGACCAATACAAGAACGTGCGTGTACAATCAGTATGTGGGTAGGTATCGCTACTTATACATCATCCTGTCAGTAATTAAATTAGGTAATGTTTCTTTGGGCCACCTATGGCATAAAACTTTTATGGCCCGCCGCACATCCGTCCGTCTTAAGCTACGTTAGACGGCTCGCACTGTCGAGGCTCGAAGTGAGTGTGTTAAAGCGGAGGTGCTAGTGACACTAAAGACTATTTTAAGTGAATAGGGCCTACTAACCAGAAAACGCGTAGAAATATGAGCGTGTTTGTCACAAAATTACCTTATTTGCATTTAATGTGCGGTTAAAGTTTCGGGTGATGTAGTAGAAACTAGCTAGACTGTTGACATGTAGGTATGCCTAGATTTAGGGTCATCCCACGCCGAGACGCAACGCCACCCAACGCGACTACTTATTGTTACATTTATTGTACTATTATGCCCATAAAATGTGTATCTTTTTCTCTAGTAAATAAAGTTATTTTTTGAATCACCGCCCGTCACAAAAATCGTCCTGCCTGCATCGCGTTGGTGTGACTGGACCCTAAGGTACGCGTGACGAAGATAAAAAAACTCAGGTTTTATTTGGTACAAGTATTACTGTATAATTGTCATTACAAAAATGTCAATGTTAGCAAAAATAATCACAGTCTGACACTTTACACTAAACTAGATTAAGTTCTCGGCGTGTCAGCATTTACAAAAACACCAATATGCGTCAAAAGTATAAAATTTACTACCAATATTCATAACTCCACAGTTTTCCTTATAACTAATTAATACCTACCGCTTTATATCCGTATGCTAGCTTACTGTACAATTACTACTATGGACCAAGACAATTCAGTTTAATTCATAACCAATATAAGAACCATCTGATTAAAGTGCAAAGAGCAAACAAATAAAGATGCTAAAAGCACTTGCAAAAACTTCAGACAAATATGTAGCATTTAAAATGATAGCAGAGTTGATTCTGAGCGTCTTAAGAAAACTAATAAAGTATTTTAGTAACGCAGAAAACAAAATCCTGTTAATAATTATTCTTAAAATTGTTCAGTTTTAAATTCGTTTATGGGAATTGCACCATAATTGTATGGCACCATCTAAATCTATGGTAACTCGTAGTTTCAGGTATTTATCGTTTTAACTTTATTATTATGTTATGCATGTCCTTTACCGATGATTATGTGTGCACGTGGATAGAATGTTATATCTACCCTCCAAACAATTTATAAATCCCTAGTAGGTATAGCTGTTTATACATTTTTGAATATAGTTGTAAGATAATTACCCAAATGCACACAGTGGTGTCGATTCTGTTGTCGCATTTCACTAAATTTAATTTGACAGCACTAAGAATGGTCATCCTTTTGCAGTCGAAATAGCAAGAGCGACAGTTTTAGGCCCGTATTAGAAAACTATGCTCAGTCATCGATATATGATTGAGTAATGCTTTGAACATAGAAAATCGTTACTCAAACATGACAGAGTAAGCTTTTATAATACGGGCCTAAGAGTTGTCCATTTGCAATTTGATATTGTTTTATGTTGTCAATTATTATATTTGTTCCGGTTTTTCAGCTGCCTGCTACCCATAAGCTCTGCTTACTTTGGGGCTAGCTAATGCTGTGCCAATTGTCCAGCATTATTAGCAATATTTTTTAGTATAGTTTAGTATAATGCAACAACAGAATCGACCCCATTGAATCTTAAAGAGAAAGCGTTCGACCAATCATTACTGCTAACACCCCTTACCCCTACAGTACGTATGTACTTATAAATACACTAATATTTACAAAGACTTAAGTCATTTAGCTATGTAAACTAAAATTTCGGATTGAGCAAAAGACCACCAGATTGGAATGTGACGAAAATAAATAGAAATAAACTTGCAAATGATTTTCAATTTTAAATCTAAGGGTGTGGTCCTTGAAAGTAATTTATATACCACCGAGCGGGAATCGAACCTGCGTCTCTGCTTGCGCAGTGCTTTCACCACTAAGCCATCGGTGTCAGCAATTTGGTACAATTTTATTTGAAAAAAGTTGCAAAGCATTGATTTTCTTCTATATCGAGAAATATTAAAACTATAGAATCTATGTCTATGAGCGTTAACACACACAGTCAAGAAAAAAAACAGTTTAAAACTTTAGTAGCACCTAGAAACGATATTATATCTAGGTACCATTTCAGAATGCTTATAATATGAAATAACAATTTTATAATTTTAATGTATATAGCTTTATGTCAATATTCATAACTATATGGGCTAAAAGTGTACCTACCTATCTACATTAATATTGTCACAATTAAATCATTTCGAAATACATAAAAAATCTAAGATTTGTGATGAAGAAATATCGAACTTTTGTTAACAATTTTTATAGCTATATCATTCAAGCTTTTGTTACATAGTTTCAAATAAAAAGGACCACACCAAATAATCTAAAAATGGCAAATCAATTCCTCTTGAACCTTAAAATCGTCAGCGTCACCACCAAGAACAGCGCAATCCAACCTAAAGTCGAAACGAAACCCATGTACACTTCCGGGTCGGTAATCGGCCACCCCCGAGTGAGGATAGACCTTAGAGAGTTCGTAGCTAGAGTCAGCGGGAGGCAGAGGGACACGTAGCGCAGGATCCAAGGCATGCCTTCGATGGGCCAGATGACTCCGCTGAGCAACAGGGTGGGGTAGAATGAACCAAGGGCCAGTTGGATCGCGTTCCGTTCTAACTCACACGCTGCTGATATTACGAAGCCGAAGCACATTCCGCAGAGACCTGCAATGGAACGTTAATTCATAAATAAATAATTTAAAAAATGCGAAGATTATTTGTTTGTGTATTTTATTAAAACTAGATCCGTGGAAGTAGTCTATTTGTCTACTGGATTGGACAGTTTGGACGGTTAAGTTAGTGAGAAATAGATTACCAAAATATATATAATATATTATATATACATTTCAGACAGACAGAAATAACAAAAGTAAGGTTTTTGTTATTATAGTGTCCTTGCACTCGGGGTGATAATGTATGGGATAATATCCCATACATTAAAAAAAAGAAAGAGTAAAAAAAAAAAAAAAAAAGAGAAATTATATAATATTATTATATAATTTCTTTTATGACAAAAGTACAGCCGGCGGCCTTACATACGAGTAACTATGTTACCCGAAACATAAGGTCTGCAAAACTTTTGAAACTATCATGGTTAAAAGCTCTGCTTAGGTTGGGGCTAGATGATGCAGTGTAAATTATCCAGCATTATTTATTTATATTATTTATCATTTATCTATTACCTTAAATACAAGCTCTACTTAGCTTAGCATTAATTAATTAATTTAATCTAATCAAGTTATCGGTACTACCCGCTAGGTAAAACCAGACTGCCAGGTTTGCTATACATACCTTGCAGTAGCGTCAACATGACCACAAAGATGATGTTCCCGTTGTTCTTGACCCCGAAGACAGAGATCATGAAGACCAGCACCAGCGCCGTCTGCCCGCACATCACCACGAACTGCGTGACCACGTGCGAGAAGAGGATCTCCCCGGGAGAGACGCCGGCCACCCAGGACCTGTCGAGGAGCCCTTCCATCCGTTCCACGATCAGCGCGGAGGAGGTCAGGGCTACGGCGAGGAAGAATACGATCCTGGAATAATGAGATTGGAATTAGGTGGAGAATTTTCTATGAATACATTTTACAATACAATACAAAAATACTTTATAGTACACCAGATACAGAACATTATGAGAGATATTACATGTGACAAGTACAATGGGCGGCCTTATCGCTTAGAAGCGATCTCTTCCAGGCAACCTTTGGATGGAAAGAATTGTGTTAATTAAAGAAAGGCATAAATATTTAAAAATAATGTATTATTAAAATGAAAATTTGATATTTCCTTGAATTTTTAGTAATACATTTATTTCATTCTATCAGCAACAGAATCCGTTGGTTCAATAAACAGGCTGTAGCTGTTTTTTTTAATCATTTGAATCGATTTCCGTCTAAAGTAAAAAAAATCAAAAGTAACTAAGTATACAGTTATTGTTTTCATATAAATCGAGGGCATGACTCTTTTAACGACTGTTCTCTAACTCTCGTGGTTGCGGACTCAATAACTCAGCAACATTCGAATAAATTCTATGTAGGTAGATAGATAACTTACGTGAGGATAACTCCCGGCGCCACGAAGTCAGTGAAGGAAGGGTTCTTGTTGCCGTAGATGGGATCCATGAAGTCGATGGGGATGTCTCCGAGCTTGGGGTTGTAGTGGCAAGTCTCTAGCAACTCCTGTTGGGGAAATTATACATTTTGTTAAAAATTATAAATAATTAAATTAAAAATTGTTTATTTCGAGCACAGGACTCATACAAAAAATAATAAATGCATCTTAATATTAAGAGTTCAAGTTCATATTAAGTGTTGTACATGTGATCGCCAATCTTTCGCCATACTTATGTCTACGAGTCTGTTATATGCAAGTATTTTAAGCCACTAACCTTAGCAAAGTCTCTGTACGCGAACTGTATATCCCGGTTTAACATGAGACCTATCTGTTGGTTGGACATGTCGAGCCACGCTTGCACTTCTGAGGACGATATGGTCTCGTTGTCGGCCGTATCCGCTGTAACAAACACATTCATAACGTTATTATAGTCTTCTTCATTTGATATACAATTATATAGATGACAAAGAATACAAGTTATCACCAGCCACCGGTCCCCAATACCGAAAAGGTAATGGTGTTACAAAAATATTGTTATTGCTGGGTCTATTCATGTATAATATTGAAGAGAGCCGATGTAAAAACGTCTCCTTGTGCCACACCACACTCTAATCTATATAAATCCCGTGTAGAAACTTTTATAAACAACATTATTATTGTAATTAGTTACCTAGAGCGAGCCTGGCGACGAGTGAGTCCGTATAATTCTCGTTGAAGTACAAGGCGCCCCAAGCCTTGCCTTGCCGCACCGCGTTCAACGCCCCGTCCAGGTCCGCGTAGAACTCTTTGACCGTGTGTTTCTGCAGTTGGTGGAGGTAGCGGCAGGAGAGGTTCTTCATGCTGCACGACGAGTTGAAGGGACAGTCGCCGTTCATTACGTTCACGTCGTCGTTTACTACAGCCTGAGGAACAGACGGAAGATTTTAGTATTCGTATATTTATAAGAAATATCTGCGTGCAAATGCGTTGGTTCCTAGTTACTTCTGAGAAATGCCATTACAAGCTATGGCGCTATATTAAAATATATGGGGTCACATTACTAGTCGCAATCTGACTCATTATTATCTAGCACCCGCGCTAGCAAGGATTATAGCTTTAGAAATGGCTTTGTGTATTCTATTCTAACAAAAATGGAATTAAAACCTAGTAGTTATACGGGATGACGACCTGCGAAAGACTGCAAGTAGATGCTGGATGCGTCAAGCTGAAGACAGGCCGCTGTGGCACTCATTGGGAAGGCCTATGTCCAGCAGTGGACTAATATATTCTAGGCTGATGATGAGTTATACACAATATGTATTCTCACCAGTTTGAGTCCGCTGGGGTCGCGTCCGATGGCGAGACAGAACAGAATGACCTGCATGACCGGAAGTACGAAGATGAACAGCATCACGCCAATGTTGCGCCACATCCGGAGGAAGTTCTTCTGGATCAGAGCGCGGATCTTGCCTCTGGTTGTCCACTGGAATTATTGTATTAATGAGTTAATTAAAATATCACCAGTAACTGAAGTTACGCCCAGCATTTTTTGAATCAGGGATTCCACTTCAATTTCTTCAATGGCGTCGTATAATTCGCGTCTTGTTTGATGCTATACTGCCAACTGCCAATGTTCGTTTCATAATATCATCGCTTTTTGCCATGCTTTCATGAATTATAAAAGACTAGTTTCTGCCCGCGGCTTCGCACGCGTTCTTTCTATGGAAACGATTTAAGGCTATGTCTATTCCACGGGAAATTATTAATGAGATAAACTATTCTATGTCCGTCTCCTGGTTCTAAGCTACCTCCCCACCAATTTTGAGCCAAATCGCTTCAGCCGTTCTTGAGTCATAAATAGTGTAACTAACATGACTTTCTTTTATATATATAGATTTTTGAGAGAAATAAAAGTAATAAACAACAATTATGACCTGTCTAAGTGCTTATTTGTAAGCCTAAAGAAATAAACTTTCATTTCATTTCATTTAATTTAATTTCAATAGATAGTAATAATATGCAACTCACGTTGAAACACCCTCCCCCGCACTCCTCCCCGCAGTCCTGCGTCATGCCAGCCACGGTGCCTGCTACCTTACCGGGGATCTGAAACATACAGTACAAATACTAAATTAATGATATCAACTTTTCCATTACTTGACACTGGCAGAAAAGTGTCCAACCAGACACAGTTGCCATTAACAAAGAATCATCATCGCCCACCGCGCCACAGAGGTCGTCATTATGTTCACCTTACGCTAGAAGACCCGTTACTTGAGTATACTCACATCTCCGTTAGACTCCAGCCCGTTATTGTCCACAATGAGCACCTCCTTGCTCTGGTGGAAGTTCAGCCCCACGACCTGAGCGTCCTCCGCCGCGTACGGCGCCTCCTCGCGCTTGCTCATCTTGTTGAGCCCTAGGGCTCCGCCGGTCGACACGTTGAGTTCCACCACTTGGTTGGCTTGACCTGTACCGACAACAGTTAAATTTATTATTAAATTTTTATTCAAAAATTGTTGTGCCCTGACAGGGTTAACCTAAGAACTATATTTGTACCTGTATGCATGAAATGACAATAAATGATATGAATGAATATTAATAAACCACACTTTTGACACTACATAAAAACGAGGGCACTACATAAAATACGAGAAGATGCCAAGATGTGTGATATACCTAGTTTCTGCTGCGGTTTCGCCATTTAACATTATTATGCAATTGTGCACACTTTGATAGTAGGTAAGGTTAGTACAGTTATTATTTTAAGACGTCACATAAAATAATTAAACACCCTACGGAACTCTAAAACAGATCCATTCTATGATAATGCCCGCCATGCCAAGGCGTGTTTACTTGCGAAACTTGCAAGGTTGGCGCTACCGCTCTTTACTGATTATCTTCACGTTACGGCCTAATTTGCCACCTAAGCTTTATACAACGGCTCTATAAATAGTTTTGCTGAGTATTCCGTCAAGTGAACAAATGACAAACAAATGAACCACCAAACAGCGCTCGCTAGACTTCATGCCCAGTGGAATTATGGCAATCGGTTGATATTATAAAAATAATACATGCAAACTATTTTTTCAAACAATTTACACATTTTAAATCATTATAGATTAAATAGCCTGATAATAGCTCTTGTCGTTGCAATGATGCAATTTCCTCCATTTTTCTCATTTCAATGCGGTCTGCTTTAGTCCTTTATACGACACGACAGTACGACAGCTCGTAAAAAATATACGACAATCGTCTTATGTTTTTTCATAAAATGAACCACGCTGACGTCAAAAATCGGTCGATTTTGAGGGCCTACTATAATTTTCATCCAGCGAAGTACGGTAGTAGAGGCATGGATGGAGGATGGGAAGTCTAAAGTGAATCAAATTTTACAAAAAAATCTAATACCCTTGATGATTTTACTTTGACTCTAGTATATCTCAACTTCAAGGTTCTTAATAAAATCATGGGTACCTACCATGATATCGAGTTAGAATTATAACTTGATGCCCCATGCTAATCAAATCACCGTTCGTTCGCACATCACTGAAGATCATTAGGGAATATGAGTTACTCACGAAGTTCACGATTATTTTACAAATCTGTTTCATATAGGGCAATTCCACTCAATTAACTTTATTGCTCATTTTTATTAGAATAAAGTACCATCTATCATAAAATTTAAGATTATTTTATGGGTTTTGAAATAAGTGTTACACACAGAATGTAACAAAAAAAAATGTTAAGTTTTGAGAAGGCTCTCAAACCTTTAGATTTTTTTGTTACTCAAAAACATGTTGCAAAATTAACGAAGGAATTTTAACAATTATTATTAATGGTGAAGCTAAGATTTTTACCGAGAATTCCGTACTCTTTTTCATTTTATAGCGATAAATAATGTCTTGGCTCTTCGATATGCCGATTCACGGTTCTATATAGGTAGGCGATAAATCTTTTAGAACGACGTTGTAAAGTATTCGAAGGCATCTTGCCTCTACCACGCTCTAAGCTACAAAGCCGGCACATGTCACGTTTCTTTGCTAAACTCTAAATAATATCACGTGCTAAAATTCTTCGAATTCAAGTTCAAAATGTTTTTTATCTTTAGGCAAGTAAAATTTTATACGATAAATTATTATCAAATAAACTATTTTACTGTTCAATTCAATTTTTTGAAGAAGTGAAAAAGAATCCACTAATACATTCAGAACTTCTATTAGCGCCATTGTTGTTCCATACTTCTGAGGCGCAAAAGGCTTTTATCTGATGGAAAGGTTAGAATTAAATCGCGAAATGTGTTTCCAAGTTAATCGATAGCGTGGACATCAATCGGTACAGCTGTTTTCGTAAAATAAATGTGTATACCGTCATGGGCGCAGTAAATACACAAAATAAATAATTATTGTTGGATTTCACACATCATCATCAAGCCCCAATCTAACCAGAACTGTTTTAATAGATAGATAGATAAATAATCTATTACGACTTCAGACACACAAAAAAAAACAATTATAAATTACACTAGAAAACAAAAACATAAAACACAGTTGACTAAAATAAGAAAAAGCAAACAATATTATTAAATTAAAATAAATATGTGTAAGATGTCTGTGCGTGCTGCCCTGTGTTAAAAGGCCTGGGCCTTTGATCCTACTTCTGCTCATTATTTCTACTGAATTTGACCTAAGTGACCTGTATAAGGTTAGCATCAAGAACCAATACGTTTCTACAATACGGAACCCCAAAAATGCTCACGTTTAATTATGAAACACAATGAATAAAGATTATGAATGAACAAAAAATTAGGAAGTTGAGATGAATACAAAAAGTTGTTTTGCGGCTATTTCTGTGCTGTATCGAAAGCATGATTATGGTTGTACGTAACCATTATCGACGTATTTAGATGCTATCAGAAAACAGCTTAAAAATAACCATTCTTCCATCCATCATAACTTCGTGACGTAGTAAGCATGGAACGCAAAAAGTTCGAACGCACGATCGAATTCAATCTACACACTAATTTAACTACTTCACATACATTTGTATCTATGTATAGTTTCCCGCTGCGTGTCTTAAAAGTCTTACTCCGCGAACGCAAGGAGTTGAAATGGTTAGGGTTTGTTTATTATAATATCCTGCCTATATAAATAATATGCAATGGAAAAGATACAGATTAGAGAATAAATATCCACCTTTAATAAAAGTACCAGGAGAGCAGAAGCCTATAGGAGATTTATTCCCTAATAATAATTAGTTTCATACAACAATACACCTTGTCTTCGTGGGTACTTGAGAAAGAAATCTTCATGCGAAAGTACCAAGAGAGCAGAAGATACAAGTACATGCCCTGAAAATATCTAGATAGGTACCTTGTCTCCTTGAGAGCTTGAGGAAGACATCTTCTAGCGAGATACAGTTGTACATGGTGAGGAGTGCTTGAGGTGATTCCTCCGCCAAAAGTCGACCGCTACGCATCAGACCAATCTATAACAAGACACAGTTTCAATATTATATTACACGCTTTATTTCACACAAACTTAAAAGTTTAATCATTAAATAAACATTGTCATCATCAGCATATGTTGCGCCATAGCTCTTTCTAAAGCTCGCAAGCAAAGGGACTTTGAACTGATGGACCCACAGAACAGAGAATACATATACAGATTACATATACAGAATACATGTACATAATACATGTATTCTCTGTTCTGTGGATGGACCAGGCATTCGCACTTATTTCCAGTAAAATATATTGTACGGAAAATCCCTCATTCTCGACTATTGACCAGTTCATTACAGAGGTATTTGCATTATTTTATGAGTGCTCGCCCTCTTACCGCCTACGTCGGACTATAAAAACAATAATATCTAAATTGATCTCAACGATGACTATGAAAATCTATTTTTGTAGATATGGGAATTCCCTCTGTGGTGGGACGAAACATGCAGATTTGTAAAATTGCTAGGTTATGGTAGATTTTCAGAGCCAATTAAGTTATATAATTCGTACCAATTGTGTTCCGCAATATATATAAGTGTGATCCGTCCACGTATTTATTTTCTTTGATCGATTGAAATAATGCAATACCTCTTTCATAGATTGCTTCTTAGTGTTTGACGGTTTCGATCACAGAGCCTGGCTGCACCGTTTCCAAACAGCACAAAAATGTGATTTTAAATATGGGCTTTAAATAACATTTAGATATATTTCATATTCACGGCATCAGAGGACAGACAGCTCGCGGTCCACTCGTTAAAAGCTTGTGAGTTGCGATTTTGTGACTTTGAATGTATCTCATGTTAACGAGTAGTAACAGACAGAACAGTAGTAACAGAAAAATAAGCATTCAAATATGGACTTAACATAATGTATTTGAACGCATATTTTTGTGCTGAGTTGTAGCGGTGTTTGATTAATGCGCTCAGGCCTATAGCCCGCAACCTCAGGGTCAACTGTCTCAGTACTCACACAATGCGCCTGCCGCGCCTCCTCGATGTAATGCGTGGTGATGATGACGGTCTTGTCTCCGGAGGACGTGATGCGGACCAGGTGCGTCCAGATGGACTGCCGCAGCAGTGGGTCCACGCCCACGGTCGGCTCGTCCAGGATCAGGAGCTCTGGGTCGTGCATGAGGGCCACTGCGAAGGACACTCGACGCTGTTGCCCACCACTGGAATTAACATAGGATCATGTTTGTAGTTAATTTTATATTTATTTACTAGCTGCCCTCCGCGAAATCTATGTGTCAAATGATTTATAAACCTTCCTCTTGAATTACTCTATCTAATAAAAAACCGCATCAAAATCCGTTGCGTAGTTTTAGAGATCTAAGCATACATAGGGACAGACAGACAGCGGGAAGCGACTTTGTTTTATACTATGTTGTGATATATAGCAACCACTATCAGAACATTAAAATTAGAAGAGTAAATATTATAAAATAGAATCAGATTTTATTTAGTACACATACAACACTGAACGAAACAAAATAAAACACATTAAACTGACATAATAAAACTAAATGAAAAAGAAGAGAAAAACTGTAATTGTAGAGTCTGGTATAAAATAGGCCTTTCCGTATTGCGCGGCTAAACAGGTCCAGACTCAGATTAATGTCGCTACCGCCCGAGGACTGACTAACAACGATGATGATATCATCTAGATTGTATCCCTATACTCCGATTCTGACATTTTTTGTATCCTTTGTATACAAAAAATGTCAGATTTACAAAACCCAAGGAATTAAAAAGTATTTACATTGTTTGGCTTACAGCACAAACTAATAACCTTGATAGAATAAACTTATTGAACATCTAAAACCAGTGGTCATATACCTTCAAAACATTACAATATATGGCAGGTCGTTAGTTTTTTGCCACTCGGACTATACGGTAGTTAAGTACACAGCTTAAGAGATGAATCACTTTCACTCTTCCCAACAATATCCAAATCAAGAGTGAAATGCTTTAAGTGAGTCTACATATCTGGGGAAGTTAACTTTCGGTTTCACTTACATAAATGTTGTAAGTGCTTGCTAATTTGGATGAGTTCACATTTTCGACCCATAGATAAGTTATATCTAAAAAGGAATGTCGATGACGATCCAAAATTATATCTTTACAAGGCTGTGTCGGATCATGTTCAGTTTTCCGTTGTAATTTGTTTTCGACCAGCGCAAGACCGTAGGGTGACTTTGGTTGGAGACATAGGACAAAGAAGTTCCTGTAACCCATCGACGCTCCATGGTCCAGTATTTATCTTCCCTATTAAATTTTATCTACTACGGGTTACCCGGTGGGGATGATGCGTGATGCTGAAGATGAATACTGGACCATGGGACGTTGAAGGGGTTCGGTTGTGGCACAAAAGTTTGAGAGCATAAGACGAAGTAATTCCCGCGCCATTCGACGTTAGTAGTAGTAGTATTTAGTAGTAATAGTATCATAGTCCAGTATTAATCTTCTCCATCAGATATGCTCCTGTTTTTGTTTGCCACGCCACTGGTAAATACACTTTAGGGGACTGACCTGAGGTTCTTAACCATCCTATTCTCGCTGGGCAAGTCCAGGAAGTCCAGCAAGAAGCGCAGTCGCTCGGCGATCTCACGTGTCTCCATGCCAAAGATCCATCCGAAGTACATCATGGTCTCTTTGATGGTGAACTCTCCGTACAAGGCTATCTCTTGCGGCATGTAGCCCACGCGCTTTCCGGGGACACCGGAACCTGTAGGCAAAAAATTACATTAAATCTTCAAAAAATATAATATAAATTAATTGCTGTTCGTTTGTCTCGCTAAAACTCGAGAACGGCTGGGCCGATTTAGATGATTTTGGTATTGAAATGTTTGTCATAGTCCAGGAAAGGATTATACAGTGAGAAAATATGGTAAAATTGTGGAGAAACTTCTGCGCGGGCAAGGCCGCGGTTCGGTTAATTCGGTTAATCACGAGTACCAATTGGCCGAAACAAAATTCGCCATTACGTATTTTGAGAATTAAGATAGGCCACTTGGATATAACAGGTTTATTTGCAAAAAACTTGTAGGCATAGGCATATATCTAGTGTTGTTCCCATAACAAGCTTGAATGTTTGCTTACTGTTGTGAGAAATATACGGCGTTATTTAATATTATGGAGTTCGGTTCGAGGCAATACTACAATTTGTGTGAAAAACGAGTAGTATCTTGTTTAATTTTTCACGATTTCGCGTAGCGCGGGGAAAGGAGAAATCCCATATCCTACTAATATTATAAACGCGAAAGTTTGTAAGTATGGATGGATGTTTGTTACTCTTTCACGTAAAAACTACTGAATGGATTTTAATGAAACTTTACAATAATAGATAGATAGATAGAATATACTTTATTGCACAAAAAGTTGTACATAGGTGAGCATAATGCTAGATAGCATTCTCTACCTGCTAACCTTTGGGTAGTGTGGACAACAGTTTGGTAGGTAGTGCTATATAATAGAGATAATAAAATATACTACTCATAATGATACTAAGCTACTTATATTATACATATATACCTATATAAATAATTAATATATGATTTTAATTACGTACCGAATTATTCTTGCGAAAGAAAATAGTTAATAATATAGCTTATACATCAGAATAACACATAGGCTACAATTTATAAAGATATATTGTATATTATCCAAAATATCTATCACCACGCGGGTGAAACCGCGGGGCGCAGCTAGTTTATTATAAATGCGAGATGATAGATGGATGGATAGATATTTGTCACATCTTAACGCCAAAACTACTGGACGGATCATACTGGTGCATAGAATTGCCATGCCTGGAATCACACATGGGTACTTTTTACCATCCAACAGTTCCCATGGGATATTTGAAGAAAGAAAATACATTTATTGATTCACAAGTAGATACAGCTTGTTACTAATAAACAATAATCTATAAGCTAAACAAGAACATAAAGAAATAAATAAAATTAACTACGTATGTATTTTATAAAAGCAACAAGCGACTCCACAAAGCGAACCAATAGGTCCTGTCTCAGCATAATGTTGCTCTACTTCTAAATTACGAATTTAAAAATCCATGGGATAGAAATAAGCTATAGCGGTAAACGTTTCCTGAGACATAACGCGAGAACGAAAGAATTAAATAAATAAATAATAAATAAAATAATAATAATGCTGGACACAATTCACACAGCATTATCTAGCCCCATGGTAAGCAGAGCTTGTGTTATGGGTACTAGATAACTGATATACATAATACAATACATTACATAGATAGATATTTTTTATTATACATAGAAAACGACCAGAACACCCGAAACAAATATCTGCAGATCAGTACACACATTTGTTCCGAGGCGGGAATCGAACCCGCAACCTCCTGCGTCGCAGGCGGACCTTCGCCCACCGCGCCACATCGGTCGTCTTGAATTGTTTGAATCAAATCGGACTAGCCGCATAGAAATATTGCCTAATTCGTGTCAGTAGTTCCGAAGACTACTTACAATGTTGCTAATTGTAATTCATTGTGTAAATTTAACCGTCCGTCCGTCCGTCCGTCCGTCCGTCCGTATGCTCAACAAACCATAAGTAGGTTGTGTGTTTCAATGGTAACGTTGAAAAGTTTGTTTCTGTCATGGCAACTGATTTATGGGATACTAAGAAGTATATTTTATGTCAGGCCTAGAATCTATTCAAAATTTCAGCCCGATCTGTTCAGTAGTGTTAAGTAGAAGTATCAAACACCCATCCATCCATCCATCCATCCATCCATATAAATACCCAAACATTCACATTAATAATATTAGTATGATAGTGTGATTAGTCTGAACGAATATTTGAAACTGGTAACTTTTTCAAGTTAGTTTGTTCGGTTGAGTGGAGACCACGACTCGGTAAACGTAGTGTAGGACGCCCTCCGACCAGTTGGGATGACGACCTGCGAAAGACTGCAGGTAGATGCTGGATGCGGCAAGCTGAAGACAGGGCGCTATAGCGCTCATCGGGAGAGGCCACAGAACAGAGAATACATGAATATAATAATAGAATACATGTATTCTCTGTTCTGTGGGGGAGGCCTATGTCCAGCAGTGGACTGCTATATAGGCTGATGATGATAATGACGATGATAGTTCGTTTGTTTAGAGTTTTTCTTGTATACAAATGATGTGATTTGAAAATGTATAATACCCTGTGGATGACGATGTTATAAATGATATTTTTATAGCATACAACATGGTATAGAAACATGGTGATTAAGCTACGAGCTCATGTCTACTCTCTATGATCTATGTATGTTCTTTTCTATAGCATAGCATGCCTTAGACTCAGTATGATAATGTGTACTGTGCCTTAGATACGTTAATTGTTTGCATGCAAGAGGCCTATAGTGGCCTATAGCTGGTGAGGTCCAGTAGTGGACTATCATAGGCTGATGATGAGTATAAGTAAAAATAGACTCGCTATTAAAATCACATAGAGCGGGCTCCAAATGGTTTTATTTATTTATTTATACTTTTTGCACGATAAACTATATACAAAACTTATTCTAGAAAATTAATACAAAGGCGAACTTAACCCTAAAAAGAGTTCTCTTCCAGCAAACCTTATTGGGAGAGAGAGAAAAAATGAAGAGAGAAGTGATTTTGTACAAAAGAGGTTTAATAAGTTACCTTTGGTGCCAGGCTTCCCGCCGAGAACCCATATCTCTCCGCTGTTCAGTTTCCGCCGCCCCACTATGCAGGAGAGCAAGGTGGTCTTCCCGCACCCTGACGCTCCCAGCAGGCCGTATCTGTAGAAAGAATAACACCAATAAATATACAGAATTTTATGAAATGGCGACAGAAACCAATTAATTACCTACATCTACATATATTAGTAAATTAATAACGCTGGAAAAATCATACAGCATTATCTAACCCCAAGCTAAGCAGAGCTTGTGTTATGGGTACTAGATGACTGATATACTTAATACAATACATTACATAGATAGATATTTTTTATTATACACTAGCTGCGCCCCGCAGTTTCACCCGCGTGGTGATAGGTATTTTGGATAATATACATACAATATATCTTTATAAGTTTCATTAAAATCGATTCAGTAGTTTTTACGTGAAAGAGTAAACTCTTTGTTAGGGTTAAGCTCGCCTATGTACATATCTTTTTTTAGTTAAGTTATTTTGTAAGTTTTTAGTGTACAATAAAGAATTACAAGAGTAACAAACATCCATCCATCCATTCTTACAAACTTTCGCGTTTATAATATTAGTAGGATAGAAAACAACCAGAACACGCGAAACAAATATGTGTAGATCGTACACACTATCTACAGTTCCGAGGCGGGAATCGAACCCGAGTATATTTTTTTTAATTTATTTATTTCCACCGTAGGTACACAATGTTACACTTGATGTCGTTAAATACTATTTTAAAAGACAAATTACATTTTTATTATAACACACTAACTTTTGACAAAGGAAACACCATAGGACATTGTGCAAAAAAAAAAAAAGCAGGCAGACATGCCTTCTTAAAAAAATTAAAATAAATTATGGTATAAGTTAAATGGAATAATAAATTAGATAAAATGTCAAAGTAATCTGCTGTATAAGGGCATTGTCAAACTATACTAATGATATTGTACAAAAGTAGATAATATACAAGTAAAATACAATGAAATAATGTCAGGAAGAAGAATAATTTTAAATTTAAATCATGATTTAAATTAATGCTGCTGTATAGGGGCATTGTCAAGGAACTAAACATAAATTATATATTAAATTATATTACCTTATTTAAAGAAAAGTATTGGTATTTTGTCAGAACAGAGACGAAAAGTATTCATAAAAATTAAATTTAAATAAACAGAAAAACTGACAAAATGTAACTAAACTATGAAACCAATAATATTATTATTGTTTAACATATTTTATAATATTTATGTATAAGTTCTGGAATTATCATTGTACATTTACCGCTTGGAATTCGATTATAACTGGTTGAACAAACATACAAACTCGTCTAACTACTCTATATTCACTATCAGGTTATGTAGAACGAGGAAGGTTTCAATGTAGGAAATAAGTGTTGAAAATGGGCGAAGGACAGTATTTTAATAACGAATTTCGGTCAGTTATGTGAATCAGTACAATCGTTATTTCCTTATAGCCTATAGGACACTTAGAACCTTAAGTGCCTAGACATTCGAAACATTAATGCTTTGTTCAACTTTATTGTACCTATCATCATCATCAGCCTATGATAGTCCACTGCTGGACATAGGCCTGCCCCAATGAGTGCCATAGCGCCCTGTCTTCAGCTTGCCGCATCTGCCTGCAGTCTTTCGCAGATCGTCATCCCACCTGGTATTACACTTACAAGCCCACAAAACATACTTTTTTTAATTCGCATGTAGAGTAATGAACGTATCTGGTTCACGAAAATCGAGAACGCAACGCTTCGGCACACTCTTGCGCAGCGCGGACGCTCTGTTTCAACACTACTCTACACATTCTCGAGCAAGCTGTTGTGCGCTTTATTGTTGGGGGGTAAGGTCTGTTTCGCAACTACACTACATTAACTATTCACGGTGAGATAGCTTTTTGATGGAGGTAAAATTGAAATCTTCACATATATATGTAATGTATTATGTATATCAGTTATATATAGTAGGTACCCATAATAAAAGCGCTACTTTCCTTGGGGCTGGATAGTAATGATAATATAATAATTAATTATTTATTTCCAGACACGAGATCCATACAGGTATAATGCTGTGTAATGCCCGCTATTATTTATCACTACATAATTATAAAACAAGGTCGCTTCCCGCTGTCTGTCTGTCCCTATGTATGCTTAGATCTTTAAAACTACGCAACGGATTTTGATGTGGTTTTTTTTAATAGATAGAGTGATTTAAGGCGAAGATCCAAACCATTTGACACATAGATTTCCACAAGGGCGAAGCCTCGGGGTGTAGCTAGTGACACTATACGTATAATGTGACTAGCTGCACCCCGCGGCTTCGCGACTACAAGTGTAACATGGGTACCCTACGGTTTAATAAATGTATAAAAATTAATGGAACTCAGATAGTGAGTGTGGTGCTATTTGCACGAAGATATTGATAGAATTAAATATTTTTGAAAAATATTCTCAGATCGTACAAAATATATTCCAAGGCAGGAATCGAACCGGAAATCAGCTCAACTGTTTCAATTATACTCGTAAAATTGTAGATTGAATTTTTAAAATTAAATTAACTATCTCCGGAAGTCAGTAAGTCAACCAACTCTGCCCTACAGTTGAAAGCCGGATTAGCGGTCGCAGTAAAGGTGTTAAAAATACACAGAAGGAAGCTGTTACCTTCCGCCCTACATAATAACCAATAATCACCCACTTGCTATGCCAACGTAATCACGCGCCTTTTAAAGAGAACTATTCTAATTGATCTTGACGTCAATACCTTCCGGAGATTGAGGTATCGAGACAAAAGAATGCTTACAATGAGGAAATAGGAGGCTTGGAACGGATGCGCGTGCGCATTCGATAGTCCGAAAAGGGGGTACAATGGCCCTTTGAGTTAAGGACACAATACTAAACATGAGACGTTTGGAGTACGTGAGATGATGTGGCCTTTACAAAAATAATATGCAGGGTCGTTGTTGACCCGCTGGTAGTCATAATGAAGCGTGCTTTATTATAATCTAGCTGCGCTCTGCTTCGCCCGCGCGCCGCGTGGAAATCCGCGTGGAGTCAAATGGTTTATAAATCTTCCTCTTGAATCACTCTATTTATTTAAAAAAGCCCATCAAAATCCGTAGCGTAGTTTTAAAGATCTAAGCATAGGGGGAGACAGACAATGGGAAGCGACTTTGTTTTATACTACGAGTATGTAGTGATATGACCGGCTTTCTAATACGAATTATAACTCTAAACCTGCATGTATGTAAGCAGTATGAAGCAAGTATGCATGATGAGCATGGATGCTGAATTATGGACATACGAGTGAAATTAGACCTCTTTTTCAGAAGCCTCCTATTTCTCCATCGATTTCTGATTTGTCTATTTTTTATATCTCTATATTCTATAAGGTATAGTGATTTAATAAAGACGGAGATTTCTAAAGACGCAGGTACTTTTTGGCAAAAGCAAAGTCTATTAAGCTACTAAATAAATCTCGAATAACCCTGAATAACAATGTTCAATGTTAAACACATTACCTTATAAAGTGTATTAACTTTGAAGTCACTTTTAAATCTATAAATACACTCAAGTTAATAAGCAATAACTTGAAGTTTTTAAAGTGACTGCTTGAAGGGTCAGTACCCCCAAGGTCTTCAGACAAAAGAATACCTCTGACTCCTCAAGCGCGAATGTTATTCCATAAATGCTTACTATTGCTACTTATTATTGTTAACCACTTGGCGCGCGATTATCATTTTATGATAATAAAATGTTACGATGCCAATAAAATTGCATTGTTTTTCTTTATAGGATCACAGCTATGAATTCTGTTGAAGAGAATTATAAACGATTGTGGTAGAGATTATTGCATTTATTATTCTCATATTCCTTCCATAAACATATATTTATTTATTCCTAGATACATTGGTACACTTGGAAAATAAAAACTAAACAAGCGCTTAGCGGAGAAATAAGAATTTCCGCTGGCGCTCTTGCTTCCACTTCGCACCGAAAATGCAGCCAAAGGATTGTTTTTAAAAATAATTTGATAAATAGCGCAGCAGCGGTCGTAGTAGTGCTACGAATGCCGTAGCGACGCTACGAAATGGTTGATACTCTACGACACGCGTAGGTATAAATAAACGCTACGAATGCCATAGCAACGCTACGAAATGGCTTCGTAGAGTATCTCTACGAAACGCTATGAACGCTAGAGTCAGTGCAAAAAGAGAAGTCTCGTGGCGATACGGTGAACTAACATATTAACGGAACAAAAGTAGTACATTGGCACACGCGCGCCCTCCATTCCTAAGAGACTACTCTTTTTGCACAGACTCTACGAAGGTTGTAGTAGCGTTAAAAATAATTAATTGTACGAATGGCGTAGCGACGCTACATAGATCATCGTAGGAAGTGCTCCTAATCCCTCTGTTAATTCTCTTTGATAATAGTTTATAGTATAAAGTATGACTTGTCTAAGTGCTTATTTGTAAGCCTAAAGAAATAAATACTATTGACTTTTGACTCTCTCCGCTCCACCCCTGTGGCGCGGTGGGCGAAGGTCCGCCGGCGACACAGGAAATTGTGGGTTCATTTCCCACCTCAGGACAATTGTGTGTTCGATTTGCAGATATTTATTCCGGGTGTTCTGGTCGTTATCTATGTATAATAAAAAATATCTATCGATGTAATCTATTGTATTTAGTATACTTATCAGTCCTCTTGTACCCATAACACAAGCTCTGCTTAGCTTGCTGCTAGATGATGCTGGGTAGATTGTCCAGCATTATTTATAATAAAATTAACATTTCGTCTTTCGAGCGAAATGCGGTTAGAATCTAACTTAGGTTCTTTCTTCTGGCTTCAACGTGGAGCGAGACGTCACTCGAGTCTTGTGTTAATGCTTTGAGAGTCCTGCAGGCCTCTCAAGTGCTGTTCAGTAGCCGATTGGCTGCGATGGTCTTTTTATGTTTGGACATATGTATTATTATCAGAGTGGTACTCACATGGTGCCCTTAGCGACTGTCATGTTGAGGTTACTGAGCACGTGGTTGGGCCGCTTGTTGGAGCCGTAGTGTTTGAACGCGTGTCGCACGCACACCGCCTGTTGCCGCTTCTGCCATATCTGTAACGAGAGGACATGGTTACGAACTACCTGTAGAATTTAAAAATATGATAAATAGGAAAAATTTAAAAACTATTTTGGTTAAATATTTTTAGGAAGAACTGCGAAGGACCACTGAAGACAGGGCGCTATGTCGCTCATTGGGGGAGGCCTATGATCAATATTATGTATTTATAAACCTTCCTCTTGAATCACTCTATCTGTTAATAAAAATCACATCAAAATCCGTTGTGTAATTTTAAAGATCTAAGCATACATAGAAACAGATAAACAGCGGGAAGTGACTTTGTTTTATACGTAGTGAAGCTTTAGTTTCGCTAACTCAAACACATTGAGACAATTCTGCCTCGTGTCCACACATTATTTATATCTAATTCGGTTTCCGTGCTAGATAAGTGAAGGATAAGGCTCGCCTTTGTTTGGAGGCAGCCATCCATCAGTGTTGCCACATCCTTTGAACATATCCTTATGTCGCAGAGGAAAACATTTACTAAGAACAATTATTCTATACAATTAGGAGCCATATTCTATAGGTAGAATGGAGTTAGTCATTGTGTGCATTGACGGATTAATGAAGCATTCACACAGCATCAGTCTTCCTCTTTGTCGTTGTCTTTATTGCTGAAGGTCGTGCCCGTCCTGGGAAGCTTTCACGGTGACGCTTATGAACCGCTTCCACAACACTCTGTCTTCGGCCTGTCTCAGGGCTGCAGGCAATGTGAGTCCCGTTATTGCCCTAATTTGATCAGACCAGCGGGTTGGTGACCATCAGTATTACAAGATTTGATTATTCCGTGAAGGCATATGTAGTTATAGGAAAGTTATAGTAGTTATAGGAGGACAGTATTGGATCTAGTAAAAATAAATAAATAAATGTTTATTGCACTAACTTAGTAAACGATTGGTCTCAGTAGCGAAGAATCCATAAATACGGATTCACTGTGTGAATGCGCCCTAAGTCTGTGTTTGTTTCTTCATTTCCACACATAGAACGAGAAAATAAATTATACGAAAACAAACAACGCGAAACGTTTCCCTTACAAATGTTCCCCCGCGCCTCCCGCGTCGCGCGCATTTGACGCGTAGTTTTGACCAAAGCTTAAGAAAGGTACCTAGATACAATGATAAGGTACGAGTCATCATCATCATCAGCCTATGATAGTCCACTGCTGGACATAGGCCTCCCCCAATGAGAGCCATAGCGCCCTGTCTTCAGCTTGCCGCATCCAGCATCTACCTGCAGTCCTTAGCAGGTCGTCATCCCACCTGATCGGAGGGCGTCCTACACTACGTTTACCAAGTCGTGGTCTCCATTCAAGAACACATTTGCCCCAGCGGCCGTCGGACAGAAGGTACGAGTAGGCATCAACAGTAATATAATATTTTCTGATAATTTATTTTCTCTATCTGTGTGTTAGTGCTTAGCTCAATTTTTCTTTTTTTATGGTTTATATCCTATCCGTATCAAGCCGTATTGAACCAAGTCGCGGGCAGTAGCTAGTGTAGAGAGATGACGCCAGCGATGGGATCAACGGAATGTCAACACTCCGTAGTTGGCTAAACGATTATTTATTTATTGTTTTTAAAGCACCTATTGTTCGGTTATTGGTTTTAGGATGTTTCGAAGAACGACGCCTTACTAGGTGACAACTGCGATTTTCCCCATCAGTACCTACTTATATTAAAGTAAGTACGCAAATACGCATTGAAATCAACATCATCAGCCCATCCTAAGGTTGCCTGGAAGAGATCTCTCTCAGCGATAAGACCGCCCTTTATAATTCGTTTATTCCTGTATTTTTTCCTATTCGTGTGGTACAATAAAGTGTTTTCTTTCCATCTATCATCTCAGTCGTTTTACACCTATCATATATAACGTGAAGTTTTAGTTACTTTTTAGACAATGACAGCAAGGATATTGTTTTTTTAATACAACACTAGCGACCTGGCTTCGCACGGGTGCAATGTAGATACTAATATGAAGCAGTGTAGAGTGATGATAATTATGTATAAACCTTCCTCTTGAATCACTCTATCCCTTGCTGAAAACTGCACTAATATCTATTTTTTTTTATCAAAATCGCGGTGCATAATGTAGTGGAGACATAGACATAATATAATAAATGTTCCAAAACACGACCGATGTGGCGCGGTGGGCGAAGGTCCGCCTGCGACGCAGGAGGTTGCGGATTCGATTGTCACCTCGGAACAATTGTGTGTACGATCTGCAGATATTTGTTCCGGGTGTTCTGGTCGTTTTCTATGTATAATAAAAAAAAATATCTATCTATGTAATGTATTGTATTAAGTATATCAGTTATCTAGTACCCATAACTCAAGCTCTGCTTACCATGGGGCTAGATAATGCTGTGTGAATTGTCCAGCACTATTTATATTTATTTATTTAAAACTTAATGTCCTAGAGCGTCACATTTCTGAGCTATTCATAGATGAAATAAATACATATACTATTGCTCAATGGTGCGTTTTTTAAATACTTCTTGGCGTTCGCATATTTTCATAAAATATAACCTATAGGCACAAAGTGTATCTTGTTTTAAAAAACTAGCAATGCTCATCAATTTCTCACGTTGACTGTACCTACGTGCAGTATAACTGACGTGTGCTATAATCATTGATGAGTTTGGAACGTGTTTGACCTTTCATTTAGCGGGATCTTACACGAGCAGTAATGGTAACCAATATGACCGTGGAAGATTCCATGTTGAAAATGGAAATTACAAGTAAATAGCTTAGTAACGATCAGTCAAGGTTGTCTGGGAGAAATCGCTCTCAGCGATAATACCGCCTTTTGTGCTTTATTTAGTTTTAATCACTAAAATATAAAATAAGTATAAAATAAAGTCGCTTCCTTCTGTCTGTCTGTCCCTATGTATGCTTAGATCTTTAAAACTACGCAACGGATTTTGATGAGGCTTTATTAATAGCTATAATAATTCCAGAAGAAGGTTTATAAACTATTTGACATATCAATTTCCACGCGGGCGAAGCTGCGGGACGCAGCTAGTTTAGATATAAGTAGTAAGTTTAGACTATACTCCGTTCTAAATTCCAAAATATTTTAAGTAAACAAATACATAACTTCCATTCATAGTACATATTGCCACACCCTGCTTGGGTACAATTTTGTTTCTTATACATTACCTAGATACTAAGACATATAAATGTACACAATGATGCAATAAAATAAATATGAATACGAACATTCATGAAAGAAAACATAATACTAACAGAAAACAACAAGTTTGACAGCAAGTTAATCGCTACAAAATAAAAACGCAATCTTCAACAACGTATAATTAAAGACACACTGCGAACATTTTTAAAATTCAAGTGAGAGATGAATAAATTATTAAAAAAACAAAACCAGAAATTGTTTTCATACTTATGCGAGAAGCTTTGATGAAAATCAGATCTTTAAAATCAGCCACTAATAATCTTTTACTTTTGTGGTCTCTTTGTCTACAAAAAATACCTTAGATCTCTAACCGAGTATAGTAAAAACTTTTATATTAGTCTATTTCCCTGTTCTGCGTTTAATAACTAGTCTAATTGCGGTTAGATACATTTACAAAACCATGATTCATAATCGAGCACTAAAGTGTACGCCTAATCGTTTGTGATGAAACTTTCTTTGAAACGGTGACTCATTGGTTTTGTAACCATGTTGTTAGATTTATGATGAATTCGGAATTAGGAGTTACTGGGTTTTTTGAAAGGATTACAAGGGCGAGGAATATTTATATTGATTTTAATAATTCTCCACGTCATGTTCTTAGAAGAAATATTAGGATATCATTAAACTTGCCGGTGACTAACCTGGAGTTTAAACCAGGGTCTTGATTAACTGTCTGTGTCTGAACATTTCCAAGCTGTGGTTAGAAACACGTTGTGACGTCACACGGTTTGGGCAAGGAACCTTCTATGTCGTAGAGAATAATGCCGCTGTTCGTTTCGAATCGACCCATTCCAGAAGCCAAACGCGCCGGTCGGTCCAGCCAAATATCATATAATTTTTCCACGAAATTTAGCAGTTACTTGTACTACTAATTGAGAAAAGATTTTGATGTCGTGTTGGCTAAGATTCAAAATAGTAGAAAATCGTTTTGCGGCAAATTACTTATTCGTCACTTTTACTCCTTGTTTGTTATATTTTTATTGTAATTTGAATCTTAGGCCATCAGGAAAATAACATTCTTAATTTTACATAAAAAAACGTGTTTTGAAAATCTCATAGAGGGATGGGGTCAAGTAGGTACAATTTCAACACATATCACCAAGTTTAAAGGGGATCGGAAAATCGCCTAAATTACCTCACGTAATAATTTATGGATACTTAAAGTACGTTTTTACCATTAAATACTTATGAAATGTAACTTACCGTGCCATTACTGTCGAAAGGTGTGGAGAATTGTAACTGGCCTATCTTGGAATCCTTCTCGTCGCCCAGCGGCGACGGGGGCGATGTCTCTCTGTAACAACAAACATACAAATTAATAAAAGGCGACACGAAAACTCAAAGGTTTCGACCTCTGTGGTGCGGCGGGCGATGGTCCGCCTGTAATGTAGGAGGTTCTATTCCCGCCTTGGAACAAATGTTCGTACGATCTATCTGCGGATATTTGTTCCGGGTGTTCTGGATGCTTTCTATGCATAGTTAAAAGTATCTATCTATGTAGTATTAAGTATATCAGTAATCTATTTAAGCTATAGGTTTGCTTAGCTTGGGACCAAATAATGATGTATTTATTATAATTATTTATTTATTTGGGTACCGGGCATTTTTTTACCGAATATGGACAATGTTCATTACAATACACGATTTACGTGTCACAGTGACTTTTAAATACTCCTAAGCTTCTTTTAACACATTCCCTGCCTAGCCTGAGGAACTGGTAGATTTCCACATTCATTGTATCGCCCGATCTAATCATTTAAATACAATAAAAACTGTCGGTTCGTTCGAATAACTTCCTCATGCCACATACAATTATAATACATGCTCCCAGAGATTATTTTTTACATTATACCTGACATTAGAAGCATTAACAGCAGTTTACGTTGGCATTTGGCCCTTACCCCGCGCTATAAGTCTAATGACTTACAATTGAATGATACCACGACGTATGACAATAATCACTACTAATCGTTTCTTAGAGTATTATAACTTATAATCAATGTATAGAGTTATGATTTTTATTAACTGTTCTAAATTCCATGAAGTAAGTACATATACTCCGATTCAGAAGCCTGTTTTTTTTGTATTTAAAGGGGTTACAGAAACCCAAGGAATATTGGTGAGAAATATTTAAAGACATATTTTCGAAGCAAAACTCTGCTCGTAAACTTTTTTGTTTTTTAAAGCTTTTATTCATCATTGAATTGATCTCTTGTTTATTTTCTAATTCAAATATTAAACTATTTTCGCTGCTTATGTGAGGTTCTGTTATAGTTAAGTTTTAATTCATAAATGTCTTCGTTAACATAAAATATCTTGGATTCTAAATCAGAGTATACTCATATGGACACCTTATTGTACTTTTTATTTCTAATTCTCAGACATTTAAAAGTTATGGAGGTAAAAAAAACTCACATAACCTACATATTATAAATATGAACTCTGAACACAACACTCTTTGTTAGGAAGTATTGTAAAAATAAATAAAATCATATGACTACAAATGCGCAAATATATCTGTTTGTTTTTCTGTTACCTTCCTTCTCACGACCAACCGGTTAAAACGAACGAAAAAGATAAAGTATTCCGGGAAAGAACATATTGTTCAGTAAATCCAAGAAAAACACGTGCGAAAACCGAAGAGTTTTTACATCACACTCAAAATATCTAAACCTTTGCATTTATGAGGTTTGAATTTTATCACTAAATATAATACAAAGTCGCTTTCCGCTATCTGTCTGTCTGTCCCTATGTATGCTTAGATGTATGAAACTACGCAACGGATTTTGATGCGGTTTTTTTTAATTGATAGAGTGGTTCGAGGAGAGGTAGGTTTATATGTATAGTGATAAATAAAATAGAATAGAAAAACATTTAATGCCTTATTTGAATAAAAACACAAGACGAAATTAGACTTATATCTATTCAAATATAACTAAAAACGGAGACAAAAGGAGTAAATTCAGCATGTTGCTGATAAAATGCAAATTAATGAATAACGCTGGACAATGCACACAACGTCATCTAGCCTCAAGCTAAGCAGAGATGTTTAGATGTAGAAATATCTTCACGCCGAAACTACTGAGCGGATCGGGCTAAAATTTTGCATAGATATAGCTCTAGACTTGGTATAAAATATTCTTTCCATCCAATGGTTGCCTGGAAGAGATCGCTTCTAAGCGATAAGGCCTCCCATTGTACTTGTCGCATGCTCTGTATCTGGTGTACGATAAAATATTTTTACATTGTATTGAAAAGTACAAGTATAGTACTACTTACTTGTACTTTTCAATACAATGTAATATAGCCACGGACAAAAGATATTTCATAATAAGGTAAACGAACAATAGGTACAAATAATCGGATGCTGCTTACATCATCTCAGTAAAGAAGCCACTGGTGATGATGAGGCTATAGGAACTTCAAATAGGTAGAGTTACATCGGTTATTATCTGAAACCTGTTTGAGTGGTTGGTAATTATCGGCCGGCGCTATTGATTATCGACCGATGTTTCGCTTCTTGTTTCCATTCGAGGCTTTGATTTATCAAATACTAGGTTTTCCCGCGGCCTCGCATGCGTTGTGACTATGGAATCGTTCAAAGGTATTTTATTTGCCATGGGAATTGTTTTATGGAATAAAAATAGGCTATGTTTGATTCTAGGCTGAGCTCATTTTGTGTAGTTTTGGCGTGAAGAAGTAACTAACATCTATCTATTCAAACTAGTATGATTCTAGGCGTTTAGGCTTTTACACGCCTATTATTTAGCGATGGGGGCAGGAGCGCAGGAGATAGCGATATAATAATATTATACATATATACCTAGTGTACAAGTGTGTGCGCAAACACCACCTGTTTTGTTCTGCTTTGCTTTCTATTCCCTCACTCTCATAATCCAATGTGACGGCAGGCCGGCACGGGCGGGGAGAGGTCGGGCGCAGGACCAATTTCAATAGATTTCTTTCCGGCCCTGGTGGGGGCACAGAGGGGCCTCGAGGCTTGGCCTCATTACCCCGGCGTCAACTCGAGGGGTGACGACCCCTCGGTCCTTGGGTTAGTGGGAATTTCTTTTCCCCCTTCTCATAGCTTTTTTTTTTAAATAAACGAGTTACTTATACCTAATAAAAATATATAATAATAGTAAACAACTGAAAATAACGACGAATGATTCTAGAACAGGTTGCAGTGCAACCGTCTCAATAGCAACGATTATTAGTTATAAGATAATTATAATAAAACTTATAATAATAATGATGACGAGCTCAATTAAAATTAAAGAGGAAAATTCCACTTCATTATTCAATTTTCTATCCATTTTTCAGAGTTGTGTGTCTGTACCCACAGTCTGAAGACGGAACCTTGACCTGACGGGTAATGAGCCTCTTGCACCACGGTCGACGCCATTTTGATGGTCGAATTTTATAAGGAGCTGTTATTAAAGTTTACTCGGGCTGCGAATATCACAGGTTACTTTAAAAGGTTGTAGAGGCATTGGATTTTCTGGTTAACTTAATTTGGGGAACCAAAGATTATTATTATTTATGTAATTTTGTTTTTATCAAGAATTTGTGGAAAGACATACCTAACTTGTATGAAGTAAAGTCAAAGTCTAAAATAATCATATAAAACTACTTTTTTATGATTATTTTAGATAGCATTGTAATGAGTTTTGTGTGTTTAATAAATAAAATAATTTACCTAAGTCGTAATAGGGAAATTACTACGTCGTAACTTTTTAAAAGTCAATTTTGTAACATGTAGGTAAGAAACTAATTTTACGTCATTCTATGACTTATTACTATTAGTTATAAGAGTTCTATTCTGTTCCTATGGTTGCAAATAATTAACCCAAACCGCGATGACGTATTTATTTTTATAATATATGACAGTAAATAACTTCTATCGAAATGTCAAATTAATAGAAACCTATTTCAATTGATTGCAACAAAAGTTAGACAATCGCACGATCCAAACGCATCAACTGATCAAGACATTCCGCACGAGTATCAAGATTCAACGCACGCGCATTTTGACATATCACATCAATGTCGCGTGTCGAAATTAGCGCTTACGATTACGAGACAGGGCAATTAGAAATACACCTGTCTCGCTTTAACGCAACGCGACCTTCGTGAGTGCGCACCGAGTGTGAATGAGAGGTACCATCATACCATATAGGTATCTATGTGACTTCTAATAGACAAGTGATCTGACTTCTATTACGTATCTAGTCAATAAATAACGGGTTTGAAGTCCTTTGCTGCATAAATATAGACTTAGACTTTTTATATTACGTAAAGTAGTAGACAGCTTGACTTTTAAAACTTGGGATATAAATGAATGCTAATTAAAGAGTAGGTATTATTTGGCATCATCATCATCATCAGCCTATATTAGTCCACTGGACATAGGCCTCCCCGAATGAGCGCCATATAGCGCCCTGTCTTCTGCAGCCATCATCTACCTGTGGTCTTTCGCAGGTCGGAGGGCGTCCTACACTACGTTTACCGAGTCGTGGTCTCCACTCAAGAACACGTTTGCCCTAGTGGCCGTCGGTTCTTCGTGAGATATGGCCGGCCCACTGCCACTTCAGCTTGCTAATTCTCAGAGCTATGTCGATAACTTTGGCATATGCATGTAAAAATAAATAATAAGTGGGAACAAATGGGCTAAACATAAAATTTACGACATTTTTACGAGCCAAAAAAATTACTAAAATGTAATAGAATTCCAGCAAAAAAATTCCAACGAATACATTATAAACCTGAATTAGTGATTATGATGGTAGCAGGTTCTTATCCGGATCAGAAAATATTAATTAGATTTAGTAAACGAATTTTTACTATTTTTTATTCATCATCATCATCATCAGTCCACTGCTGGACATAGGCCTCCCCCAATGAGCGCCATTGCGCCCTGTCTTCAGCTTTATTTTTTATTAGTTCCTATTTATTAGTTTATTTATTTTTTATTATTAGTTGTATTGTTTTATATTTTGAAACGCACATAAATATTTTATATATCATAAATCAGTGAAAGTATTCATGTAGTTCGCTATTGTAGTCTCTATATCAAAAAGGTAATCTTAGTTTTGTTTGTAAACACTTTCGTACGTTTGCTTTTTATTTGGTCTTTACTATTTTTTTATATTTTAAATCACACGAAAACGAACCTGTCACACTAACATGTATTACGGCGTTCAAGTCATATTCATCTAAGGTTCAATTGTAGTTCGATTGTTTGTTTTTTCAAACAATCGAACTATAATTGAAAGTAAATTAAAATTCCTTAGTATTTAAGTACACTGTTTTTTAAGTTTTTTGTAACCAAGAATGAAACATACAGTCAAACATTAGACATGAATAAATAATAAATAAATAATGCTGGACAATTCACACAGCATTATGTAGCCCAATGGTAAGCAGAGCTTGTGTTTATGGGTACTAGATAACTGATATACATAATACAATACATTACATAGATTAGATATTTTTTATTATACATAGAAAACCACCAGAACACCTGGAATAAAATATCTGCAGATCGTACACACAATTGTTGCGAGGCGGGAATCGAACCCGCAACCTCCTGCGTCGCAGGCGGACCTTCGCCCACCGCGCCACATCGGTCGTCAAAGAAATGTACATATTCTTTTGTTTTTCGTCGGTCAAAAATTCTAGTCGTTATATTTTTTGATATCTTTTATACGGCCCATAAACAGTGTCAATAAAATTTTATATCGTCATTTAACATAACAAATTTATGTCACAACCAATTGATCACATTTTACTATGTTTTTAACACTGAAGTACATAAATAAGCTGTATGTAGTTGGATACATTTATTTATTGTTACAAAGTTGTAACAATTTACCGATAAAAGCGTCTTAAACGTAACATATTAATATTACACACATCCTAAGTGTGTATGTATGTTTGTTACTTTTTCAAAACTACTGAACGAATCCGGCTGAAATTTTGCATACAGGTAGAATTCTAGGTCCTGAATAAAACTTCACATACTTACATACATACTTTTTAGCCTATAAATCTATAAATCCCATGGGAAAGAATATGTAACAAATATATTGAGTATTGAGTAAAGAAATAACCTTAAACAACACGTGCAAAACCGCGCGGGTAGAAACTAGTATTACATATGAATGTAGGTTTGAAACTCGCTTCCTCCTTTTCTTTTTCGGCCAACTTCAGCCTGGGTCTTCAAGACAAGAATGAGAATAAGGAAGATCAACTCACGGTAAAAAAAACCGACGACGACGGCCGTCAAAAGGATTTTCTCAGTACCTACATATTTTAAAAGTGCAATATCTGTTACAAATATTTAAATACTTTAATAACGTAGCAACACAAATGTAGAAATCTCTGGTGGTAACAAACATACTAACTTTTAAGCAAACAATCGTCTTGACACCGATATGCGTAGATCTTCCATTTTCGGCAACATTTTTTGTTGGAACACGGAGACTTGACAGGTTTTTTTGCTTTGCGATAACAGTTTACATAATTCTTGTAGTTTTTGCACACACTTCCTTGTGTTGTTGCGTGGTTAATAAATATTTAAATATAAACGAGCAGAATTTGGAAATTATTGAAGAAGAGATTTGGTTTTTAATCGACTTCGGAAAAGGCGGTGCTATCTATGTTCAGCTGTTTGTATGTTTTCTATGTTCGTCGATTTCGCTCATGTGATTTTGAGAATTCTTTTCGGCTTTGCCGTGTAGCAACTTTCCTCGATAAATGTCTTCAGATCTAGAGTCTATAACTATTTTCTTTCGCAAGAATAATTCGGTACGTAATTAAAATCATACATTAATTATTTATATAGGTATATATATTACTGTTTAAGTATAATATAAGTAGCTTAGTATCATTATGAGTAGTATATTTTATTATCTCTATTATATATCACTACCTACCAAACTGTTGTCCACACTACCCAAAGGTTAGCAGGTAGAGAATGCTACCTAGCATTATGCTCGCCTATGTACAACTTTTTGTGCAATAAAGTATATTCTATCTATCTATCTATATATCTAACTTTCTCAAAATTAGGGCGTTTAAAGACTGTCATCAGGTTTTCAATAAAAATCGAATTATTTAGTAAGTAATATTATAAAGGCGAAGGTTTAGCATGATGTTTAAGTCAAGCCAAAAGAATACTGAACGGATCGAACTAAAACTTTGCATAAGTTTAGTTCTTCACAATGATTTCAATAGAGGAATTAGGTACCTTAGGAAAATAATCATGTAAAAAAGTAAAATGTAAGTGTATTGTTAACTTAGCAAGTAGATTAGAACAAACATACTTAGGTAACAACCAACTAAGTGCTTATTTTGCAAGTCTAAAGAAATAAAACATTATGAATTTGTATGGTTCTTATCGTAATATTACTCGAAAGTAAGCCTTATTAGGCCCTTTTCACACGGGCTGGGGTAACTGTCAGATCGCACTCAACAGATTTTAATTTGGTTATCATATGTGAGAATGGGCTTTTTGTACGTAACAATAACCAAATCCTGAGATATTTGAATAAAATGTTACTCATGGTTTTTATGACGTAGGTTTCGTAAAACCTTTAACATTTAAAATGTCAAAATAACTGCAAAAAAGGCTGCGCATGCGTCATTGAAAGTTCGTCGATGGTTAATTGATTAAAAGTTTGGAGGAAGAGGTTCAATAATTTACGATATTAGTGTTTTTTATTCAGGTAAAAAACAACCAAAATATGTAAAGTAATACGAGTTTGTGTGTAGGTGAATTTTGGCTTCTATCTACCCATCTAACCAGCCGGTCATCTAACACCCACTGCTGAGTATAGGCCTCTTCCTTGTTACCCCTGGCGGTCCTGTGCCAGTCGGATCTCCGTTTTGAGTTGTGGTAAAGGTTTCTTGTTCGCTTTCTTACTTTACCTCAAAAAGATTGAAGTGAACAAAAAATCAAAATGTACACTTTATTTCCTAGAGTTACTTAATTTGAAAGTTGTGAAGTGTCCAAGAGTCATCAAAGGTCTAAAGGAAATAAAGCACTTTGAAGTTCGAAGTTTGTTAGGTTACTGGTACAAAGTTACAGCAATACAATGTGCAAGTATTAATCTCAGAGAGTAGGGTAACGGGCCGCGATGTAACCACCTATAAAGATAATAGAACTGCGGAAGATAACGCAACGTTAATATCATAACATGTGCGGCACTTTCTCTTTAACAAAGATCTGTTTTAGCCGGAGGCTGCGCACGCGTCGGTTTTAGGTACAAGTTGCTGTTTGCGGCTTTGTTCATGTGATATCATTTAAAACGTGGAGACGTTTACCCAGACGGGTTTTTTTACATCTAATCTACGGAATGCGAATGATCACTAACTGGTTTACCATAAAAATATAATAAATACTAATATATTATTCATAAATTTAGTTATTAATCGTTAAGAACGTAATAATTATGCGAGAGATTTATGTGAAGGAGTGGCAGTAGGACACTTCATAGAATAGAGTGAAATAACTTCTTGTAGGATTTTCGTCAGAAACAAAAAAAAATGCCATGAGCTTATTCTATACTCTTAAGAGTGTATAATACCTCAAACTGCTAATTTTCAACTCCGCCGGATGTCCATATCGTCTAAACTACTGAATATTTAACTTTGAAATTGATATATCGTAAAGTTCAGGACTTAATCTATCGATCATATGTTTCGAAAACACGATTCCATAAAATTTTCTCGATAGAAAAAATCGCAAAGTTACCTCTAAATTTTTACTAAAACCTAAATTTCTCAATAAATACAGAAGTTCAGATCTTGACAATAAGCGTGGTAATATAATTAAGTATAAATAAAAATGTTATATGTTTCGGTTTTTTCAAATAATGTCCTAATTAATAGGTAATAAGCTAAAACTTGATTTTTGGACTTGCGTTGCAATGCCCTGTCCCGCTTTTATGAACGCAAAATCATATGTCTAGCCTTTTCACACAAAGTTGAGATTGTATGGGCCCTTAACGAAATAACATTGTTGACTTAAAATCTCACGCACACACTGAACCGTAGGTGTATAAACCCACAAAAATAATGAACCCTCGAAGGTTGCGGGTTCATATCACATCAAACATTTTTAGGATATTATTTAATTTCTTAGAGTATGAGGACCTAACAAAAACATAACGAAAACCTTATTTAACTGTTTAATTTTTTTTACATATATGTAATTTCTCGAAACATTTGCTTATGTTTACGTCATTGAGTTTGATCAGATGAATAATGTACATAAGCCAGAGTCAACGAAGCGGTGTGGTGTAGCATTACGGACAGACAGACGGCCTCGCAGTTTCCCTATCGACTGGCCGGTCGGATATGTCGCCATCTTGTCGCCTTGCAGACTACCTCTACAGGCGAGGGAATTAGCATCGTTGGTGGTGCATACAACCGGGTAGGTATCGATAGGCATGATGATGATGCTTCTAGCCGAATTTCGGCTACGTCGTCGGTTGCTCGAATATGGCACCCACGCAGCTGAACGCTGTCAACGCTACGCACGGGGTCACGCGTGCATAGCTTCACTGCGGGAAGTGGGACCGTCAAAACTGTGCTGCGCTAGAGTTGACTACAACTGTAAAGCAAGCGACTGGCCATCAATCAAATCAGATATAAAAACATTACATATTCCAGAATTCTGATGTGAACCTTATTCCATAGGAATAAAATCGTCATCGTTGCCACCGCCCGACCCACCCACGGAGTCGCAGCTGACGGTCACGAGTATTCATAATAATAATCCCTAATGCATATTACGAAGTTTTGAGCACAGCAACAATCCAGATAGTACGATAGTGTAGAGCACAAAAGTGCTTTCGAGAAGTAACTAATGGTTCAATATATTAATTAGTGCAGATGATGGCGCGGGAAACGTGATCGGTCGACAATGGCCTATTAGCGAATTAACTAGCATGGCGTGTGGCCCCAGCCTTGCGGGTTTTCCTCAGGCCTAGATAGATTATCTATTTTATTATATCCTTACATTTACTGCTGATGTAAATGCTCATAATGCGTATTTCAGTTCAATACCTCTATTTCAGACATCAATAAAGTTTTTATACAGGTATCCATAAATCAAATATACGAGGTTAGCATTTATGTATATAAAGTAAAAATAAATTCAAATTAAATTCATAATAGTGAGTAGTTTCAATATTAACGAAAACATATAAAGGAAAGGGCGCGGCCGATATGGTGCGGAGGGCGAAGGTCCGCCTGCGACGCAGAGCGTTATGGGTTCGATTCCCGCCTTGGGACAAATGTTTGTACGATCTGTTAATATTTGTTCCGGGTGTTCTCGTTATTTTCTATGTATAATTAAAAATGTATATCTATGTAATGTATTGCATTTAGAATATTTATCTAGTACCCATAACACAAGCTCTGCTTGGCTTGGGACTGGATGATACTACGTGGATTTTCCAGCCAGCAGCGTCTTTAGGATGCTTTTGATTGATTTTGATATGGATCAGTTAAGTTACCTCTAGATTCATTATAACAAACTGCAGTTTGCTCAATTATATCAATCGTAAATACGAGTAATAATTCATTTGTTCCTAGTATTTAAATGTAATTTCGTTAAATCGCTACGAGTTATGGAATTAATGAGCTGCACATTTAATAATTACATATTTAATTAAATGAGATACATATCTTGCTCTGAAGGCAGTCAAGACATTCTTCCTCGTTATTTATATCAACTTTATTTCCTGTTTTTGTGATTTATTTAAACTCAAATACGAAATATTACGTCTCAGAACCATGCATTGGTTCTCGCGGTTTAAAGTACGACAGGTTTATAAGGGAAACTACCTTAATTTATTTATGAAAACCTTCATTACAATACACTACTGTTTATATTTTTCTCTTTGGGAGGCCTATGTCCAGCAGTGGACTAATATAGGCTGATGATGATGATGACTCTTTATATTATACCACAAATAAAATACAGCATAATAGCACATACATTTTATAGAATACAACGGGTGTCCTTATCGTTTTGAAGGGATGTCTTCCAGGCTTCTTTAACTCCACATCTTTACCTTCCATCAGGTGAGATAGGAAACGGTCTTTGCAATACAAAAAAAATATTTTTCAGATTATAGTTTCTCTCGGCGTTTTAATGCAATTGAACTTTCCTTTCATAACAATAAGATCCACTTTGCTCTGTAAGTTTACCGGCTGATAAACGAATGAGCTGTCGTCTTCCCATATAGTTATTTCATAGTTTTTCTGGGAGTTTTATTGCAATTGAACTTTCCTTTCATAAATATAAGATCCATTTTGCTTTATAACTTTACCGGTTTATAACATAACTGAGCTGTCGTCTTCCCAAGGTTTGCAAGTCATCGTAGGTACGAATAATCTTGTTTATATCGCTTATCGAACAAAGTAGAAGACTCCTTGACTTCAACAATTAGTTGACCTTTAAGTCTTTAACAATTAAGTTGAAATTACCATTGAAACAATCAAGATAATTGCAAGAGCAGCAATACGTGTTTGCTGATGAGTAAACCGTATTGTATGCTAAATTCAATGATGGTCCGTCACGTACTCGCGTAGACAAAGAAAGGCTGGAGGTTTTTCACCTATGGTAATCAAATAACTTTGCCTCTGAGCCATAAGGGACTACTGATACATGCAAGAATATTTTGCAGACGTATATAGGTACAGTATTTTATTACTAAATCAAACCTTTCCTCTTTATAATATTAGTATAGAATAGATAATCACAAGGTCATAACAGAATGCGGTGTTACTATTCTGACTGGTATTGATATGGATTAGTTGAGCAATCTGTAAATTGTTTGCATCAGTCTGCAGTTAGCTCAATTGTAAATATTAAAGTTCTAATTTGTTTCTATTATGATTATGTATAATGAAACAAACAGTTATAATAATAATAATAGTCATCGGACGCTTGAGCCTAGCTTCGCGGTCGGTGATCTAACATTTTGATATATTATTTACTGTAGAATAGTTTTATAGTAGGTATTTTATTATATTTCCTACATTAAAAAATGTTTTTTTATGAAAATAATTTAAATAAATCTCGTGAAATAATCACTACATAGTACAAAACAAAGTAGCTTCTCGCTGTCCGTCTGTCTCTATGTATGCTTAGATCTTTAAAACTACGCAAAGGATTTTGATGCGGTTTTTATAGGTGATTCAAGAGGTTTGTTTATAAACCATTTGACACATATGTTTCCATGCGGGCGAAGCCGCGGGGCGCAGCTAGAAATATCACAAGAAATATTATAAATATTATCTCCAAAGAGTAAGATATTAAGTAGATAAATATCCGGAACTACTGAAATTTCTGATCCCATTCCAAAAAGTCACACTTAGAGCACGTTTTAATGTACCTAAATAACGAATAAGTCTTAAGTGAATATTTCACCTTTATGAGTAGATTCGTGGATTTTAACAGCGGATTCACTGGAAGCTAACATTTAGCTAGATTAGCTGGCAACCACTGCGATGCAACGCGAAACAGAGTGTTGGGAGACCATCCACTCGAAGGACCGACGACATTGTAGCGGAAATAATTGAGCTAACTGCAGACTGTTGCAAACAATCTACAGGCAGCCCAACTGATTCATATCAATACCGGTCGGCGCGCGTCCCCGAGAGACTGGCGGTGGCTGCATTGCCCCGCTGGCTGGCTGTATAGCAATGCTGATCCGCTGCGCCAGATAAAAAAAAAAACAAACAAATAATAATATCTAAATGGCTGAAGCAACTTTTATAAATGAGGTACTAAAATTGTCGTCTCGTATATGGTTCTTAGCAACATTTTGTAGGCTTCGTCCCAATCCTTCGCGAAAAAAAGTAAAAAGTTGGACCGGGTCGGGTTTTCTTAAATATTCCTTATAAGCAATTAACTCCGCGACATGAGACGTGTTCAAATGTTGCTTGCGTTTAAGTATCCAGGCAAAAATCATATAAAAACGCTTTAAGCAGGACTATAAATAAATAAAATACTTATGTTTTCAACCAACCAATCACCTACTCGTTATCACGAAAACAAACGCGTGTGAATGCGCGATGGAAGCTACTACGTGATAATAGAGTTGAAATTCGCAAATCATTACCTCGCCATCACGTCCTAGGCTGTCCTAGGCTTGTGAACTTCTTGCTCAGCGTTCAGAATCCAGTCCTTGAGCTCGTGGGAGGCAGCCAGTCGCATCCACCACCTAACAATAGCGCACACAATGCAGTTGGTTCGCATGACACTTACGCAAGTTATGCAAGTAGTTACATGAACATCAATGTTCAATTGTTTAATAACATTTGTTATTGGAATGCAAGTGAAAATCTAGTTATTATTGTGAATTGTTAAAACAATTTAGGCTTGGTTTATAAACTGTTTGGGTTATTATTGTCGGGGTGTAGAGTTTAGCGGATGAAGATTTTCTTTCTCACGGTTCGTCATCGCTATGTCTGCAGTCCGTTTGTTGATCGAGCATTTGTTTTGATATGCCTATGCAATACTTTCTAAGAGACTCTTAAAGTATTAAACGTACAAACGGCCTGCTCGAAGGGGACCTACTTTGAAAAACGAATTATAAAGTTTTTAAGTTTTTTTAAGGATGACGGACGCACGAAACGAGCACCCTTATACCAACAAGTTGCTTGTCACCAACGGACATCTTTCGGTTCCGATCTCTAAGAAATACATACATAATAAATAAATAAATAACGCTGGACAATTCACACAGCATTATGCAGCATTATCGTTTCATGCCACCCGTTATCCGTCAACTTCGTTAGGTATTCGTATCCGTTATATTCTAAGTAGACCTCGTTCTTTTATATTTGTCAATTATTTCCCAACTATACTGTCACTATCCTCCAAGCATCTGGCAGGTGGTCTACCTCGAGGTCACATCACTCCTACCGGGCACCACTCATTCGAAGCACGATTTGACACTGCTACGTATCCTTCGATTAACAATAAAACTTGTTGATCGAAGTACGAATCGGTCCCCTCGAAGTTTAGGCTATTTACTAGAGTATAACGCTAGCCGCAGCCCTGTACGCCTTACGAAGCTACCTATAATATACGAACAATCACGCAACGGTGGCAAAATTTGGCTTCTAGGTAACGCAACAGGGGCAAAATGTTGATTCGAGATAAAGCAACAGAGCAAAATTTTTCTTCAAGTAACGCATCAGGGGCAAAATGTGTCTTCAAGTAACACAACAAGGGCAAAATGTTACTTTGAAGTACCGCAACAGGGTGAAATGTTGCTTATAAGTAACGCAACAGGGCATAATGTTGCTTCGAGGTAACGCAAGAGGGGCACACTTTGAGGAAAAGACTCGTCTGCATAAAACAGAAAGCTATTAAGCAGCTATTTAACAGACAAATTAAAGGCTATGATAATGCTCAGATGGTTGCGGCACCGTTTCGCCAGCATTCATTATATCACCGCTGCTGACGCAACAAGTGGGCCAAGATCGCCCCTTCCGTTCCGTGGACGTGACCTATTCATTCAGCGCTAAAATGAGAAAGTATTCTTAACAATCCGAATAATCTATAATCTGATTTGAGGGATACCTTAATCGAAGCTAGCTTAACCTTAACTGTAGCTACAGGAAAGTGATCTAGGTTTCATGAACTTTATTTCTTATAAAAGTAAGGTAAAAATGTCTATGTTTAAGCTGGTTAATGTAACGATGGGAAGTTATTTTGCGATTTCTGTCTTATTTAGTACTCCAGCCTCAGTTGATCCCCATAAAAGTTTTTGATCAATATAAAAAAAGGATCGATTGGTATCAAAAAAGTTTTTGAGTGAAATGCCCAGTTTCTTGTTAACTGTAATTTATTTTTTATCTGTGTATGGGATGAAATGATCTCTAAAGGTTATGTATATTTAATTATACAATACAGAAAAACAACACAAAATTATGGGATTACTTAATATGGAAAACAATAGGTTTACATTGTACTGAGCTGAATTGGAACCGAACTCGTCTCAATCAATAGATTTCTTTCCGGCCCTGGTGCACAGAGAGGGGCCTCGAGGCTTGGCCTCATTACCCTGGCGTCAACTCGAGGGCTGACGACCCCTCGGTCCTTGGGTTTTGTGGAACTCGTCTGAGCGATGTCATGACGTGTCCTAACACTGTATTGTAAGTTAACAAAATGAACGCATGAAACAGGTCAGTTACACGTTTTTAAATAAACAATTTACGAGTAACAACTAGATATCTAAGATTTATAAATAGGTAATTAAGGAAATAAATAATATGGAATTTTTTTATTGTATCAAAGAATAGTTTACCTATATATTAAAATTATAATTTTGGAGATTATAGATAAAAAAATATTTTTCTATGAAGTTTTTAAAGAAATGTACTTAAATTTGATTTACAAGACCAATGTTTTTTAAACTATAAAAAGTAATGATAGTTGTATTAATTATTATTATTGATTATCTGTCATATAAATCCGTGGCTTAGCCTGAGATTTTCCGTCGTTGATATACTTAATCTGAATCTGTTTAATACTGCAGTCTGTGGACACAGAATGTCTTTAAAAACCATCTAATAAATAAAATGTATTTGTCGGTTTGTTATGTCAAAACAACAGCTTTTTACTTTTATGCAAATGAACGTAAAACGTTTTTTATATTTTTGTCTATCTGTTTGTTTCGGGTAATCTTCAAAGCGGCTAGACTGATTTTAACGGCGACATTACATGCGACAAGTGCAATGGGCGGCCTTATCGCTTAGAAGAGATCTCTTCCAGGCAAGCAATATTCTGGTTTCTAAGAATCATGTCATAAGGTATGGCGTGCCACACCCACCCGCACTTGACCGGCCAGTTAAAATGGCGCCGCCAAACTCCGAAAGAAGGTAACTATGCCGGCTTATGTAAGTGACCTCTCAACGTGCCAATATTTGGCAAGAATAGGTACTCCAAGAACTGCTTAGCTTGTGGAAACGCGTGGCGATAAACATACCAGTTAAACAAACACAGATCAAATATATATTAACTAGCTGCGCCCCGCGGCTTCGCCCCCGTGGAAATCTATGTTATAAATGGTTTATAAACCTACCTCTTGAACAACTATCTATTAAAAAAACAGCATCAATATCCGTTGCGTAGTTTTAAAGATCTAAGCATACATAGGGACAGACAGACAGCGGGAAGCGACTTTGTTTTAAATACTATGTAGTGAATAAAAACGCAGCTCTTTGAAAGCTACAAATCAATTATTGCTTTTCGGTGCTTGCTTGGACGACCTGAAAAAATCCTATTGGATTTTAACCTACCTCTAAATAGTGTTCATCAAAGAAAGGGATCATACAAGTTAAGGTAGGTCGCAGGTAGGTACCTTACAACATTATCTTCGTACGCTAAGGTCAGTTGAGTCAGTTTTCTCCAACCTTGAACGCGGCGCGTCGCAATAGGTGCCCGTTAGTATGCGCCGGCGCAGCGCTGTTGCAACGATGATACCTCGCTAGTCACAGGGCAGTGAGGCTGTTTTGCAAACTTCGGGATGTTAGAACCATGGTCACTGCGATCTACTTCATTGGGCTTCAAATCATATCATTACAATATACTCATAATATATTAAACTAGCGGACCTTCCCGGCTTCGCACGGTTTTAGTATGGATCCCTTACTTTTTTGAAAATATAATATAGCCTATGTTCACCGGGGATAGTGTAGCTTCCCAACGGTGAAAAAATTTCTCAAAGCGGTCTAGTAGTTTCGGAGCCTATTTATTACAAACAAACAAACAAAAAATCAAACCTTTCCTCTTTATAACATTAGTATAGATATAGATCACTACCGTACGTAGACATGCTAGTTTGAGTCTGGTGGCCACCAAGTTAACTTGGTATCTCTGCGTGAACTATACTAAATAGCAGGGAACATGAGGGCATATATTGTATTTTATGTTGCTATCTCAACATAACACAAAATATGATAATGACAACAAGCTGAGATTGGACCTTATTAGCCGCGCACATAGGAAAAGACCAGTTATTCTTATACTTGGGACTCTACTACCACGCTACATTATATAAAGTTTAAATCCCTACTACTTAAGTTGTTTTGTATTTTTAATGTGTTTTCCTTTTTTTTGTAATTGTTTATTTTGGTGTGTGGCTATAAATAAATTCTTTATTCTTTAATATGCCCTCAAGTCGAGACAAATAAGAGCCTAGCGGTCCTAGCAGTGACTCGTGCTAATGTTATTAAAGATGGACTTTGAACTTCAGCGATTACTTCGGCGTTAGCTTACTACTACACTAATGCAACTAAAACTAATGTATCTATAAAACCAATTACGAGTTATGTACCCACAACTACAGCAAGCACATAAAATGCACTATTATCGTTACTAACATGGTTTTATGTTCGCAAATAGTATGATTCCATGCAAGCAGATTACCTGAGACGCACCAAGCTGTAGAATGTTAGCTTTGTATTACATGTAAGGTATATAAAAAAAAAAAAAAATATTTAAAATAAATAAATAATGCTGGACAATTCACACAGCATTATCTAGCCCCATGGTAACTGATGTATATAATACAATACATTACATAGATGGATATTTTTTATTATACATAGAAAACGACCAGAACACCCGGAACAAATGTCTGCAGATCGTACACACAATTGTTCCGAGGCGGGAATCGAACCCGCAACCTTCTGCGTCGCAGGTGGACCTTCGCCCACTACGCCACATCGGTCGTCTATATACATATTATGTGGTTTGTATCCTTTTATATTTATTTCTTGTTTTTGATACTTCTCCATCTGTTTGTTTGTGATGTACCAACTCTTAGTTTGCTTATATCTTTTTCTCCATCGCTAGGTTGCCTGGGAGAAATCGCTGTCAGCGATAAGGCCGCCTATTGTACTTTTAATGTGTAATATTTAGATATACGGTGTTATTTTATAATTTTAAGTGCAATAAAGAGTTCATTCATTCAATGTTGGGTATGAACTTTTTGGTTAAGTGAAGCTTGTTTGAAATTATGTCTTCACCTCGAGACGCTTAGAAAGTCTAAAAGTGGCTAATGACTGGTGTTACGGGGCGTAATGCTGAAAATTCGCAGCGCATTCACGCATGAATCATCATCATCAGCCTATAGCAGTCCACTGCTGGACATAGGCGTCCCCCAATGAGCGCCATAGCGCCCTGTCTTTAGCTTGCCGCATCCAGCATCTACCTACAGTCTTTCGCAGGTCGTCATCACACCTGGTCGGAGGGCGTCCTACACTACGTTTGCCTAGTCGTGGTCTCCACCCAAGAACACGTTTACCAAGTTTTTCACGTTTATATATTTTGATATACACCAGCCTCCGTTCATCTCCCCTACCCTGTTATTAGTAAACGTTTGCGATGGACCTTGTGAGGGCAAACTCAAGTGACCTCTCGCTGAGGTCGCGCATCGGTGTTGACTGGATTATTCATATTACCTGCTCGTAGCTTCGAACTTGGCTTTTATTTGTATCAGACATAAGGCTCACATCTGTTCTTGTTTTGCTCGACCTTCGGAAACCATCGTTGATTACTTCGGTACTTTCAATCAGATGAGAATATGAGTAAACTATATCTTTTGAATAGACTTCCGATGTACATCTAGCGTCGAATTGTCCATATTGAAAACTCGTATAGTTTACCTTATCTGCTGCTCTAGGTAGCGGATACTGTGTAGATCTGAACCGGCCTGTGTAACTTTAATAATAACTAACTGACCCGGCGAACTTCGTACCGCCTAAAAGTCAATGTTAGCTACGAAGCCCATGAACATTTTGTATCGTAAAATGTATTTTTTTTTATTTTATCTTCTTTGTCATACATTATGTTTTTAAATGATTAAATTTAAAAGTAATTACAATTTGTTACACGTTAGCGAAATCAGTCAAAGGTCCTCTTAACAATAGATGGGCTAGTGATTGGTTGAGTCGCAATTTCGGCGAAAAAGATTAATCCGAATGTTCGGTAAAAACCGAATAATTCGGTGGGATTTGAAGACACCCTACCCACGCTTAGCCCTAGCCCTGGATTGACCTTCCACTTCTAATGTGGACCTTATATAGACACGCGTGTTTATATTTGATATTTTTAACTTTAATTCGTTAATTAATTTGTATTGTAATATAATACAAAAACAAGTTAATTGCTCTAATCAAATAAATTGCGTACAGATAGAGTGCGTTTGTTTATAGTAGGAACTAGGAAGTATGTAGGTTTCCATCGATTACATACCGCAAAAACCACTACCGTACCAATAAATACCTAAATAATTGCAAGTTCGTTCGGTAAGAATGCCAATGTTAAGATAATTATGAATATCGGCAAATATCAATGTTCGGAAATCTTAAAAGTCATTTAAAATGGGATATTTACATTTATTCGATTTTTGAGTTTTCCAATATTTCGGCACAGTTTCATGCCCTGTGTTCACGGAATAACTTTTGTGTGACCATGGTAGTTAAAGTTTTGTTCGGAAAACTTCCGTATATGCCAAATACCAAACGTAACCGTAACGTAAAACCTGGAAGCAAAAAAGCCTCTAAGCGATAAGGCCGCCCATTGTGCCATGTAATGTATTTTTGTAATGATCTGTAGGTATATGATGATGTACATTGTGTATTTTTTTGTAAGACTTAATTCGATTTAATTTCGGCTCGGCTCGGTTTTGTTCGCCGAGTAGGCCGAATACTATACCGAATAAAAGAATATTCGGCCGTCCCCTACTACCTACCACAACCTTTATCTCGGCTGTTGCTAACCGTGCGAATGTTTTTGTTCGCAGCATTATTTATAAACATGGATGTTATGTTTTGTTCGTCGTCCGAGCGAGCTGTGAGCGTGGTATCCGTAGTTTCGGTTGTAGTCACGAAGTTATGAATAAGGAGGTTGCTTTTTTTTAACTGTTACAAAATAGTTCGACCTGACTTAAAAGAGGGCGCTGTGGCTGTGGGCCTTTCTAATTCAAATGGCATGGACCCCTGTGTAGACCGTGCAAAAAGTAACATTCGGTCGCGTAAGAATCTATATAAAATGGGTTATTTCTATCCCATGGGACCCTGCATGGGATAAAAAATAGCTTGTTTGATTCCAGGCTTGGAGCTACATCTGTGCAAAATTTCAGCACGATCCGTTCAGTAATTTGGCTTGAAAAAGTAACAAACATCTAGCCATCCATCCATCCAAACATCCAAACATTCTCATTTATAATTATTAGAATGATGATTAGTGACTGATTGTGATTTCAGCAAAGTCGCAGACAGCAGTTAGTGTAAGATATCTGGTATAATTCCACGCGGGTCAGGAAGGTCGTTGCTCTATGACGTCATCACCTTTCGGATCAACTCACGCGCACGTAAGCCCAAGATCTAACTAATTAAATAAATACCAATGCTGAACAAATATTTCAACTACTATTAATAAGACGACGTCAGTGGCGGAGCGGGCGAAAGTCCCCTGCGACACAGGTGGCGCGTGTACGATTCCCGCCTCGGGACTAATATTTGTTCCGAGTGTGTTATGTATGAGTATCATATTCAGTAAACAGTATCGTGGAAGGTTACAGACTGACAGACTGAACTTATCTGTATTTAAACAAAGAGGAGGTTCTGTTTTTGGCTTTTTATTTACAATACAATACAATATTACTTTATTGCACCACCAATACAAAATAATACAATAATAATGGATCTTAATACTAACTAGGTCTAGTGTATTTACAGTTGCCTGGAAGAGATCGCTTCTAAGCGATAAGGCCGCCCATTGTACTTGTCGCATATAATGTATTTTTGTAATGATTGATTTGATTATGGTGTACAATAAAGAATTTTTGTATTGTATTGTTTTTATGAACCGATTTAGAATGTTTTTCCGCCATTGAGTAGAAAATGATCCTGAGGCGGTCCCTAAAAAAGTGATTCCCGTAGGATTACTATTTGTCCCGAAAAACAGTGAAAATACTAAGGAATCAGAAGTCTGTTTATAGTTTTGTCTAACAACCATCATCATCAACCTGTATAAGTCCACTGCTGGACATAGGCCTCCCCCAATGAGCGCCATAGCGCCCTGTCTTCAGCTTGACGCATCCAGCATCTACCTGCAGTCTTTCGCTAACAATGGTGATGTATGTTCTCAGACGAAGCTACAAGTATTAAAACAAAAATTTAACTCGCTAGTTAAATAATTATAGATTGAAGAATAGCTAGAAGTGTCCTTGCTCATTTCCTATGATCCTAGAACTTTGCACTTCTTTATGTGTATTGTAGTCTCGTAAGGTTATTTATGGTTAATATTTGTAAAGATAATATTCAATATACAGCCTTTGGAGTCGTAAATGAAGGTGACTGACGGGGTAAAGGTAAGGGTACATTTAAACCCTTACTTACTTCTATTACTTCTTTCTCTTTACTTACTGTTTAATACATCTAATATTAACTACCGAGTAATGTTAATCATGTTACCTCTAACCCCCAAAATTATATAAATAAATAATGCTGGACAATATATAACCGAAAATACAATACATAACATAGTTAGATTTTTATTTAGGATTTATAACGACTAGAACACTACATAAATTTACGGAAAATTTATAATTCTATTGAGAGTTGATAAGGGATTGAGAATGACGTCATCTCCCTTGCTCTTCTGCTCAGTTGAAGTCCGATCTGAGCGAGATAGATATATGTTTGAGTATAATCCTTTTTACCTGGTATAAATGACCTAGGTATAAATGTAGATAAATGAATTCAAAACTGCTACCTGAAGTTAGGGTCCTATACCAACTACCTCCAACTACCTACCGACCAACATCATATAAAAACTCAACCTACACCCTCTTAATTCAAAGTTAATCAAATACAATTAAAACCAAGGTTAAAAACAAAACATTTACAGAAAATGTGTAGTTACGGACAAGAAAACGGTCAACGCTATTTGTTGTTCTACGTCACAGCGGTATTTATTAGTGAAAAAGATATAAACGCGCTCGCTCGACTCCATTTTACATTTGATTGCAAACGTTTTATTTGTATCATAATTTCATCATTATTACCAGCCTATAGCAGTCCACTGCTGGACATAGGCCTCCCCCAATGAGCGCCATAGCGCCCTGTCTTCAGCTTGCCGCATCCAGCATCTACCTGCAGTCTTTCGCAGGTCGTCATCCCACCTGGTCGGAGGACTTCCTAAACTACGTTTCATAATTTACTATGAAGATATTTTTTTATTCATATAATAATGCAAGCTAGCAAGTAATAATAGTGTTTACTTAAAATCTAAAACAGCTGACATATCTGTACACGTTATTTTAGTTTTTCTTGCGAAATTTTTTATTCCTCTCAATTGGCGTCATTGAAAAAGGTTTACGAGTAGATAAGATATATTAAATATATAGATGTAATAATAAGAGCAATTTTCTTGTAGGTTTTTTTAACTCATTATGTGAATAAAACCGATTTAATTGCAACTGGCTTAGCTTTCATTGTCTTTGAAATAATTATTTCTTTTTAGAATCGTGAATCATCTCCATGATTCACGATTCTAAAGACCCTGATAAATACTCGAAAAATCGGTTGCCAGTGTTACCAGCTACCTTTCCAAAGTCGTCATACCTAAAGACGTATCTCCCCTAATAAGCGCCAAAGCGCCCCGTCTTCAGCTTGCCGCACCCAGTATCTGGCTGTTGTCGTCCCACCTGGATGGACGGCGTCCTACACTACGTTTTTCGAGTCGCGGTCTCCACTCAAAAACACGTTTACCTCAGCGATTGTCGGTCTAACTAAAGAATAGAATATATGAATAATTAACTTATAACCTGCAGTCGGGTAAAACACGTGAGAGATCGCGTGTCGTGTCAAGGTAGGAGGTCGCACTTATGCGACATTAGGAAATAACCACCTATTTACTTACATACATAACCTTACCATATACCTACCTACATGCATTTTCCAATAGCTCTGTCTCTATCTTCACAATCGAATAGCATTTTGATAGAGCGAGAAAAACGATAGCGGTACAGTCAATACTAACTCTATTAGTAAATATCTACGTGTTCCAACATAGGACATAATGTTATATTATTATGTAAACAGAAAAACGTCGGTTTGTTTAGATTTTTAACATGAGTTTAGCTAGTTTTGCGGTTTATTGAAATTAAATAATTTACTTTTAGCTCATGTCATGATGACGTACATACGAGTTCATAATATCTGCCATATTATATTGTTTTCTATAATATCTATTTTATGAGAATGGCAGAGGATATGTGACAAATGTTAATGCGGAAACGGAAGAAGGAAAAACTACGTTCCCCAAGGGCACGAAGAAGAAAAACCACTTGAATACGTCACTGTAGTCTACCTACTTGCTATAGTTAATAAAATACTACATATAAACCCACCTGACTCCACTCATCAAATACAGTCATTAGAGAACGTACGACCATTACGCAAGCTATCTCCTTCACTCCTTACATAACTTGTGAGATGTAAGAATGGTGTCAGTTGCGAGTACACTCGCGGACAAATCATTAGACATTGGTCTCGTTTATTTGTAATGTAAGCTGTTGTGACGCAAAAGTTATGGCAATTGATGTCAGATCGAGCTATAGGTTTAATGTTGAATTGTTACGCTTTCTGACGTCTGATCAAAAATAAAACAAAAATGGTAAATGTTAATATTTAATAACGCAATGTGCGTTGTTAAATACTAACATTTACCACATTGTCAATTTTGGATCGTGTGTTTTTACGGTAGTTGTCCATTGTACGGTCGTGTTGATCTGCCATCTCATCGGATTTTGAGAGTGAAAAGAAGGCATAAAGAAGGCAATTTGCGCACACAATTGTGAACTATAATATCAGATATTCAATGTATACAATATTAGAGATTCTTTAGTCTCAATGTCGATTGAGACTGGCCGCCGTGCCCAAGGCTAGGAGGACATCAGTTGACAAAAATATATTTTATAAGCGATGTGAGCTAAAGAAATATGATTTATTTTAATATTACAAATAATAAAAAAGGCATGGAAAATTGTACATCTTCAAATATTAAATAGTAAAAGGTGATAAATAATACATTTTAGGTCATGAGATAACACAGGTACCTACATTATAAATGGAGGCGTGTCTTTGTCATGCCAATAATTTACGACAATAATTAACGATATTTAATTTAATACAAGGTTAATATTATGCTCTTTGCACTTCACATTGCGTACTTGACATCTGTTATCGGGATCAGTTCCCTTGACAGAAGACGTCATATGACATACGCTTAATCAACAACACCTTTTTCTTAAGACGATGACTCAGCGTTCTAAGATGACGTCTATAAATGGGTTTATATTTAAAACTAATGACGATAACCATTAGGTCAATAAAAAATCCAAACTCTGTGAAAATTACACGTAAAACGTTTCCGGCAGCACGGCGCGGCGGCGTTTGCATACGTCATTGACAGCCGATGATCATTAGCAACATAACCAATCAAAGTAAAAAAAGTGTAGAATTATGAACAAAACCTTCAGAACATGGAAATATGTCTTGAGTGCTAAATCACATAATTTATTTTATAGAAGATTTTATTGTTTTGCTCACTTTGCTAAAGCAGAGAGGCACAAATAACACGTAATTTTGTTTGATTTATAATTGCCTACATATAAATTTATTCTAGATTCAAAAGTAAATAATACGACTAATTTAGGTACAAGTATAAACTTTAAAACCCTAGTTTTTTTGCGTGCCTAAAATATGATTATCTTTAATCATTAACAAACAAAGGTGATGTACAAATAATAGATATATTTTTAGAACTCTTGTTAGTCTAATATTTACCCGCCGAGACGGCAACAGCATTACAATTTGTAAGGATGTCGAAAGCGGTGGCGTTTTAAGATGCACAGATAGCTACGATTTTATTGCACTGAAGTGCACGCGAGGTCGTTGACTAAGCAAGCTGAATAACACTCTATCATCCTAGATTTTGGTTTTACTTTTATTTGTCTTGTAGTGTAAGTGGATAATTGGTATACTTACTTTCAAACGATCAAGATAGCAAGTAAGTGGATTATAAAAATTTCAAAACAGGTTGCTATGGTTTTGATAAAATGAAGGATAAGTGATAAGGACGCCGATTGTACCTCCCTAATTATTTTATTTTCTTTAAATAAATTAATACAAATAATTTTAAGTTGTGGGTTGATGGTGTTTTTTTTTAATAATTAACTTCACGGATATTAAAAATTCCTGCTGGTAATTTAAAACCTGAGCCCTCCATTCATATCATACACAAGGTGAGAAAAACAAGGAAACACGAAACAGCTATCTCGCTCATAAACTATCTCCCTCACTCTTACAGGTTGTACAGACTCGTTTTAAAAACGGTTTTCTGGTCAAATTAATCAACTTGTTTACGATTGCAATCTTAAAACGTAAAAATTCTTGTTTTCAACACAATAATGTATCAAGTTAAACAAAATATTGTATAGAATATTTGACTTTAGCTTAAATCATAAAAACCTTAAGTTTATATTTTTTAGCTTCGTTTTCAAACTTTGTCTCTTCTCAAAAGTCATTTATAACGGGATATTTACCATGATTTGATTTTTGAGTTTTCCAATATTTCGGGACAGTTTCATGCACATGATACTTTTAAAAGTTTTATTAGGTAAAATCTATACTTATATATTACATATGTATAATATAAATGGGAATCTAACTCTTTCTACTTTTTCATGACTAATCTTGGGCCATTTAGTGGTAATCCGAAGAAACTCGAAGATGATAGCCGGTACGTGTAGCACCCTAAAGGGTGATGACTCGTAGGTACAATATAAATAATAAATAGATAAATAATGTTGGACAATCCACACAGCATCATCTAGCCTTCAGCTAAGCAGAGTTTGCGTTATAGGTACTAGATTATTTATATTGTACTTAATACAATACACAGTTACATAGATAGATATTTTATTATACATATGTAGATCACGACCAGAACACCCACAAAAAATATCTGCAGATCCATACCTCTACACCCAATAGTCCCGAGGCGAGAATCAAACCCGCAACCTCCTGCGTCGCAAGTGGACCATCGCTCACCGCGTCAATATGATGCATCCATTATTATTACTCGTATATCCCGGGTGGAGATAAACTACTTCTTATCCCAGAGAAACCTGTGAGAATCCGCGGGCAGATGGCAGTAATCATAGAGCTAGGTACTATAAAGATATCCAGAATTTCTAAAATCATAATAATGTTTAACTTCGTGTAAAAGCGAAACGTTATTCATTAGTTAATTATAGAACACGCTGAACAAATAAAATGTTTGCACATTAAATTATTAATTATAACGTGTTGTTAGCCTTGTACCAAAATTTTGTTTTATAATCTGATAAGTGCTACTTTTTGTCGGCGGTTTCGCTCGTGTGTTTTTGAGTTTGAAGCGAACATATTAATTTAAATTTTATAGTTTGCAAATAGGGTTTAAAAAGGGGTTTTAGCGAAAAAACTGTTAGAAAATTGTACAGTAACAGTTTTTGCAGCATTTTTAGTCACATTTTTCTTACTCCTCAAGTCTTAGCCAAATAAATATAATATCCTTCTTTGAACCAAAGGTTTTCTAGTATTTTTTATTTTTGAATCTCTAGTATTACGTCAACTTTCATACGCTTCTATCAAAGTAACCACCTCCATGGAAATAGCCAATACTTTCATTGAAATCAGTCATGCGGTAGAAGATGTTACTAACACTTTTAACAGTGGAAAATCAACGCACACTTCATAGAGCTATTAACATACAGAAGTAGGTACATATCTATCTTCGCTATTGCAAGGTGATTTGTTGAAAGTGGACCGAACGATGTGGGGTGATATTTGGCCTCGATTAATTATTTCACTTATTTCAAGAATATTAATTAGATTCTTGACCCGTTTAACTTAGCCTCAGAAATGTGAGACTGTATTTCACGTTTTTTACTTTAAGGAAAATGATCTTTCTGAGTGTGTATACTCATGTATTTCATGTAACTTGAATTGCTTCTGCCGTCGTAAGTTTCAGATATTTTAATAGGTAGGATAGGTAATATATAAATTTAGTAGTTTTATTAAATAGGTATATATTTTTCATAATATATAAATGTTTTACATGATTTGGACTGTTTTTTTTTTTTTTTTTACGCAACGACCTTTATGTTAATGATTTTTTTTACAATTAGTTACTTCTTAGTCAATTAATTTTTCACTAATAAGTACTGATAGATAGTTATTAATAATAAATTCATGTCATCACCTTCATGAGATTTACTAAAAATTAAATATTGACATTTTATATCCAATCATTCACGTTCATTTACTTTCTATAAAATAACTTATTATACACTTTTCGCATACGTTTACGTTCATAAAAATAAATGCATGTGAAAATATATTTCATCTAAAATACATGTAACTTGGAATCTAAGAAGTATTTCCAAATGGCGATAAAACAAACCAAAACTGTAATAAGGTCACTTCGATTTACAAACATTCAACAATCCTATTTGATCAAAGCAACGTCATTGTAAGTTCAATGAATGGATCGATCGCTGCTTGGTGTTCATTTTCAACATAATTATTTATAAAACTAGTGTCTTTTCTAATCGTTATCTAACTCAATAGGTGTAAATCTTTGTACCAACGACCCGTTTTCAATCTTTTCTTGATATAGACTCAAGGCTTGCCTAAAAATAGGATGTCCTTTGTCGAGAATTCCAAATTCAAACGTGTTTAAAAAATAAATAAATAAATCTAAAAAGTTTACACACATATTCGCAAACTTCGTAGAGAACGCTACGGTTCGTAGCACCAGCTACGGAAGGTCTACGAGCTCCTACGGGAAGAGGGAATGATCTCAAGTTCTAAAATTAAAATGTCTTACAACCTGTTTAGTTGTCTGTCAGAGCGAATGAAGTAAATAGCTGATGCCCATAGCAAAATTGATGGTCAAGTTTTTCCGACGGTTAAATTGCAGGTTTTTTGATGTCGGAGTTTATGCAACTGCAGAGGAAGTCCAAAATTATACGAGCGCACATTCGCGAACCTTCAACGTCCTTAGTGTTTTGGGTATGCAATAATGAGGTGGCCATTAGTTTTATTAATCATTCTAATCACGGTATTACTTACGTTATAAGCATCTCGTCGGCTTTAGATTAGCTTCCTAGTAACATACACTCAATTCCTTTGCACAAAACACTAACACACACTTGGTAAATAAAAAAAATCACATGGACACGTTGTTCGTAACTTTCTAAATTTCGCGTTTGATTATCGAGCGGCAAAGACGTGCGGTTTGGCGCGCGAACAGTGCCTAACTGACTGCGTTCCGTTTTCAAATTGGCTTGCGTGTTCTTTTTTTAAAACCGGCCAGTGTAGACTAGTCTTGGTGGCCAGTCCGATGTGTCAAGACGCAGTGACGCAAGTAGTTTCGGCAATTCGAACTGGGTTTTTTTGTTGCCTCAATCGTCAATGGGCTTCAGTTTATGGAACTTGTATTTGACTATTCATCTTTGTGAATGGGCTATAGGCGCAGACTTTTGACCTAGGCTGAGTTGAGTTGGGAAATGCTGACAGTTTTGCTTGAGTTCTCAGATTAAACTTGGATTAAACTGGTATTCAAGTACCTATACCAACGACTATGCATCTTATATAATAGAACAAAAAGATGCAATAACGTTGTTGTAACCTTGTTTATGTTCAAGTATCTAGTTTTGAACGGGTTTGCGAAACCCCCAGGTTAATTATAATTGCTCAATATAATTATACTTGGCATTCATACTAGAAGATTCCATTCCAAGAGAGTACTATCATAATACCATGGCATGGTAATGGCGTGATACATCATCATCATCCTGGCTTTTACGTCCACGAAGGATGGTTCAGATTATGTAGGTATACGAAGGTATTACTTAGTGTTCTATTGGATTCACTTGCGTATATGAGAGTACTGCGGACGCATCTCCTATTCCCTTATAATTAAACTATCTGCACCCACGTTTTCGCCCGCACAGAAATCTATGTGTCTAATCGTTTATAAACCTTCCTCTTGAATCACTCTATCTATTTAAAAAACCGCATCAAAATCCTTTGCGTAGTTTTAAAGATCTAAGCATACATAGGGACAGACAGACAGCGGGAAGCGATTTTGTTTTATACTATGTAGTGATAATGCTGGACAATCCACACAGCATTATATAGGCCCAAGTGCCCAAGCTAAGCAGAGCTTGTGTTATGGTACTAGACGACTAATATACATAATACAATACATTACATAGTTTTTTTTATATTGCATAGACAATACTGAGAACATCCAGAACAAATATCTGCAGATCGTAAAAACGTTTGTTCCGAGGCGGGAATCGAACCCGCAACCTCCTAAGAGGCGGAAATTGCCCACCGCGTAACAGAGGTCATCAAAAATAAGGACATTAGTGAAAACAAAAACAGGCTTGAATATGTCAAAGTTCTAAAATCATGTATCCATAAAACTTAGCTTACGTTAGTTGTGACGTGAATGCCGACGGTAGGGCGATGCTTTATATCTTTGTTGGTAGGTTAGATTGGTAATTATAAATTACCTTTGTATTGAATAAATCCTTCTTAGAAGTTGTCCGGTTAAGAAAACACGTTATCTTAAACTTAATGAGGACGTTTTCTTCTCCTTTTTTATACTCCAAGATGAAGAAAAAATAATCTAATGAGTAGATAATAATATGTTCAGGAAGTTTTAGTATAAAATCGATTATAATAGAACTTGTCGATTATTATCGATTTTATTTTAAAACTTGAGGTCTATACCGATATGTAAGTGTTTCACGAATAATACTCTAATTGGTTCGATTCTTTTGTTTATTATTCGTTATAAAAATACAGCCTAGATGTGTCGAAAATGGTATGAGTCATAGCGTGATGAGGCATGAGGCTGGACCTAATTAGCGCCCTCTGGCTACGTGGTCCTACGGCCTTTGTCCTACCGATCGGACCACATAGCGTTCTTTAAACTTATTTTCTTTTGTTTATCTTTTAGTTTTAGTGTGACAGTCTATCTTATTTAGCTTAATGTGTTTAAATGTATGTTTGTCTTTATGTATGTGCTAATAAAAGCTTTATATTCTATTGTTACACTCAGGTATACATCTAAATTGACAAGCAGGTGCAATAGCTATGAATTTAATCAAAACGCGAAAAAAGCTGCCCTAAGTTTAGGCAAGACAATATACATATATAATATACACTCCCTGATATATAAAGTTTCTTACACATAGAACTGCATTGAAACGGGTGCATTATTCTCGAAGCTACGTCACAATAACACAGATTACGTACTTCAATCAACCACAGGTCATTATTTTTAAACGACGACGTTTACAGAAAAACCAGCTTTTTCACTTTTTTTCACAAAATGAGGGGCAGTGGCCTTCAAAAGTTAAAATCACACCCAGAATTCAGAGAATTATTTTATATCTCAGTTAACTCAACAGTTATGACGTTTTGTTGCTTTGAGTTAATAAAAACAGAGCCTCGAAAAACCTACCTAAAAATTCTAAATATGCCTATAGCCGATAGACGTTCAATACGTCCAAATATTTTGATCATGACTATTTATTTATTTACATCATTTATTTAGATCAACAACAGACCGTTCACCTGGTATATACAATATACAGCACTTGATTTACAAAAAATAAAGGCAAATATGCGCACAATCTAACGAGGCCTAACCAAACAGTTTTCATTCAAAACCAGTCCGAAACCAACAAAAAGAATTGAATTTTCGTGAATACGAAAAACAACAAGGGCTTGATCACAATGGTGGACTTTATTTTAGACTAGCTTCTTCCCGCGGTATAACGCGCCTTTTTTGTATAAAAAGTAGTCGAGGTATCTATATGTTTATGTATTATTCCAGGTCTAGATGGTTTGGTATACGTACAAAACCAGCCCGAAATTCCATTTTAGCTTGCTAATTCTTTGAGCTATGTCGAAAACGTTGGTTCTCTGTCGGATGTTAGTCATATTTTGATGGAAGTTAGTTAATTGTATGGGGCGGCATTTGCATAGGGGTAAGTTCCACACGTATCCTATGCAAATGTACATTTTACTTACATTTTCCATAAAACAAACGTTGTGCTGGACATCCTGTATATTATCAGTAACCTTACCTTAGTATCTATACTAATATTATAAACAGGAAAGGTTTGATTTTTTTGTTTGTTTGTTTGTAATGAATAGGCTCCGAAACTACTGGACCGATTTGAAAATTTTTTTCACCGTTGGGAAGCTACACTATCCCCGGAAAACATAGGCTGTATTATATTTAAAAAAAAATTAGGGATCCGTACTAAAACCGTGCGAAGCCGGGAAGGTCCGCTAGTCTTTCATAATGATATTTATTTATCAATATGAACACAGCTTAAACGTGTAAAGTCCACTTAAACTGGTTGCCAAGGACGCGCCGAAACCGACCAAATACTTGTACCTAACCACGGAGGTTTATTACTTCTTTCAAAGTTTTCGTAAGGCCTGCTATTTTAATATTTTTTTAGTTACAAAAAGTATTTACTTTTAACATTCTTGTCTGTCTAAACAGATGCTAAAATTCATCAACAAATCTAGATCAAAAAGTTATTATGTGTTAAGATCGCTAAAATATTTAAAAAGTTATGTTTAAAAAATCGACCTGCTAAAGACTGCAGGTAGATGCTGGATGCGGCAAGCTGAGGACAGGGTGCTATGGGGCTCATTGGAGAGGCCTATGTCCAGCAGTGGACTAACATAGGTTGATGATGATGTTTAAAAAATTGTGTCGTAAGACTATCTTTTGTCCAAAAGTTACACATGTTTCATATATTTTTCCTGGATTTAAAGTATACCAGTTCATAGACCCGTAGTATAGAAGCAGTCATTTATCTATGCTGGAACAAAGCTTTTCTATCACTCCTGTTTTTTATCTATGACTGACGCAACTTACACATAGAAAAGATAATTTCTCAAATGTTAATTAATTGATCAACGATTTGATAACCACTTGATACTAAAAATATCCTAATCAGCATACATAAGTCCACTAGTGAACGTGCCTCTCACAAACAGGGTTTAGCCATAATCACTACGTTTGGCTGGCTACGGCAGATAGGTGATCGAAGTAGAGGTCTTATAATATATATTTTTTTAATTATTTTTTTTTGACGACCGATTTGGCGCGGTGGGCGAAGGTCCGCCTGCGACGCTGAAGGTTGCGGGTTCGATTCCCGCCTCGGAACAATTGTGTGTACGATCTGCAGATATTTGTTCCGGGTGCTCTGGTCGTTTTCTATGTATAATAAAAAATATCTATCTATGTAATGTATTGTATTATGTATATCAGTTATCTAGTACCCATAACACAAGCTCTGCTTACCATGAGGCTAGATGATGCTGTGTGAATTGTCCAGCATTATTTATTTTATTTTTATTATTTAATAAAGCTCAAATATGGACACTTTTACTATTTCGTTACTATAAACTGATATCTGAAATAAACGTTTTGAATTGAATAATACGTAGAAGAAAGCTGCTGCCCTGCCTCTGTTAGGTTTCCTTTGGATGTGTGGATGGAAGTTTGTAACTTCTTCACGCTAAAACTACTGAATGGATCGCTAAAATTTTGGGTAAATAACTAACCTATGGCGCTCATTGGGGGAGGCCTATGTCCAGCAGTGGACTGCTATAGGCTGATGATGATGATGAACTAACCTAAGCCTGGAATCAAACAAAGGCTTTACTTACTTCGATTATTAGGCTTACTTTTTGTCCAATAAATAAATTTCCATGGGATAAATATAACATTTAAACGTTTCCATATAAACAACGCGTGCGAAGCCGCGGGCAAGCACAAGTATAGAAGAAAGAAACTTAGCTCTACCAAATCACAAAACATAACCTATATCTTTCTGTATTAAGATCAAATTAATTGTGAATGTTTAAAAACTTAGGCATTGACTTCTCCAAATGCTCCAACTGTACGCTGACCTTTAGTTCAGGGTAAACGACCATCTACATATTTGCATACTTCGTTTTTTAGAAGCTAGAACTGCTTATGTTATATTTGGTCGTCATTTAAATAAACTAGAGCAGAGATCAACTCTGCTATCACAGCTGATGGCCTTTTGGAGTTAACTTGCTGACCTCTGAAGGTTTACCTTCCGATCTGACCAAGTTGATTTGCCGACATCTTGAAGTATTTTTTTATTCGCGGCGTAGGTAATCAACCCTTCCCGAGGGAACGCACCAGAGAAAGAGCGGTAGCTTCCTTCTGTGTATTTAAGACTCAGAGATTTAATTTATTTATTTATTTATACTTTTTGTACGAAAAACATAACACAAAACTTATACCACTACTGCGATCAAAATGTCAAAACCCTCGTGTACAAAATGGCTAAGGGTCGCTAAATATCTAACGGAAAATGCGTCGAGCGTATCATCGGTCGCGTCTATTCGGTCAAATTAGACCTACCATTACGCGTCTATAGTCAGTTCGAACGGCCTGTACGCAAACGATCTCCTCTGATGTTACGCCTAGTCTGAAAGCATCATGCAAAATACACGTATCGGGACACGTTACGTCGACCGACTATGCGTTGACGGAAACATAACAGACGCTGTACTCTCGACGCACTAACGCATTATCGGTTGAGTGTGAAATGATGAATGTTTTATAACATATTTGCCTGTTCTGGCGTTACGCGACCGATAATATGCGACGGATTTTCCGTCAGTCAGATATGTACCGACCCTTGCTACAAAATATCAGATTATCTCTAGAGGATAACATATACAGGTGATGGGTTTTGCTCCAACTGTAGTGTATTATGTATATCAGTTATCTAGTACCCATAACACAAGCTCTGCTTACCATGAGGCTAGATAATGCTGTGTGAATTGTCCAGCAATATTTATTTATATTATTTTACTAAAAATAACAATACGCTAAAGGTTTCTTCGTCGCTTCTTAACCTAGTCTATGTAACTTACTAAAACGACAGAAATAAAAAATAATACATTATTTCCGTATAAGAGTTTAATTTTATGAATTTGAACTTTTCTAACTGTAGATATTATTGTATTCATGGAAATAAAGAGTTTTTGATTTGATTTGATCACAAATCTGCATGTTGCGAGTATGTAGGCAAAGCCACTTGTTTGGGGGACATTCACGAGTGAACGTGTGTAACAGCCCGTTTGTAGAACGGCTAGGCCGATTGCAAAACGAACGCTGATTTCTAGGGAATACCATAAGAATAGATAATAACGTTTTATTGTCTATTCTTATGGAAATACCTCAATAATTTCATTAGATGAGATGGCTGAGTGACGTTTAGCCATATTTTTGAACGATGATCAATAATGGGCATAGGCAATTATTTTAATTATGTCATTTTGTAATCGTCCTATACCATTTGTAATTTTCTACAAAGATAAAGATAGATTTATTTGGCCATAAACAGGTTTCGAACAATAACACAAATCATAATAGTAGATACACACTACTACACAGTAAACTTAAAAATAAATAAAATAAACCTACAAAAAAAACATTAATATTCTACCATGCTAGCCCTGGCCAAAGAGGGTCAAACTCAGCTTAGTGATGACCCACGCGACAAACGGGTTGATTCTACGATCGGCAAAATATATAATGGAACTAAAGGAAATATATTTTCGTTCGTACCGCAAACTCGAATCTCTAATCACATTAGATCTTAACAGATATAATAACTGAGTAAACCTTTTCCTCCGCCGAATCACAACTCATCTTGGTTTTCCGCTTTCTTCTCCCGAGCGGTTGACTCTCAGATCGTGAGGTAATAGTGAACAACTTACACTGCTATTAAGAGAAAGACAATTAGTTTAAGCTTATTATTTTTGTCTGTGTTTTATTATTGTTCCTAACCGACTTCAAAAAAGGAGGAGGTTCTCAATTCGACTGTATTTTCTTTTGATTTTTTTATTTGAGAGCTTCCCGTGTGGTCCCATTTTAATTTGGTCCAGTTCTGACAAAATCTAGTCTTAAATTTGCATTAAGTATGTTGGCGGGACATAATATGGACGAATAACTCAATGACAACCGATTTCGATGATTATTGTTTTAAAACTAAGTTCATTATTAAGGAATTTGAATTCGGATTATAGTTTTTTTTAAACACGTTAAATTATTACTAGTGTAGGTACCTATAATTGTTGTATTTTGTTTGTGTGTGTGTGTTAGTAATAGACTTTATATACTTATCTATGTATCTTGTTTCACATGAGATCAGGCTCTGTTGTTATATCAGCTAAACTTTACTTCAAATTTAACTTATGTATTCAATAACTAGTTTCTATCAACGGCTTTGCATGCTTTGTTTCTATATAAACTTTTATAGGTTATTTCTATATCATGGGAACAGATTTTTGTAATAAAAAGTATTTTAAATAAGTTTTTTCCAGGTGAATTACATTTTGGTAAAATTTCAGCCCTTTCGTTCAGTAGTGGATGTTTGTGACTTATTCACGCCAAATAGTTTTGGCGTGAATAAGTCACAAACATCCATTCATCCATCTAAACTTTCGCATTTATATAACTGTGATGTGATGCAAACTTACAAACGTACAGTCGCTTTCAACACGACTGATAGTTATTGATTCAAAAGAAAAAATAGTCCTCAAGTTCGTCAAACCTTGGTCCATCCTGTATAAAAATAGCTGCAGCTGACTGTACCTCGTCTAAGTTAAAAGGAGAGGTCAATAATTCAGCACCAAAATGAGAATGTTGCCGGCCTTTCAAAAGGCCTTATTTTTTAGGTGTTCATGTTTTTAATTGACATCAGTTGAGTGGACTAAGTCTTAGTCCACTTATTTCCCTCCATTTTATTTATTTCCCTCTCGGGCTCTTAGTCACTAAGAGCCCGAGAGGGAAATAAATAAAATAAATAAATAATAATGGATAATTCACACAGCATCATACAGCCCCATGGTAAGCTGAGCTTGTGTTATGGGTACTAGATAACTGATATACATAATACAATACATTACATATATAGATATTTTTAATATACATAGAAAACGACCAGAACACCCGAAAAAATATCTGCAGATCGTACACACATTTGTCCTGAGGCGGGAATCGAACCCGCAACCTCCTGCGTCACAGGTAATGCAAGGGTCGATTCTTCCACCGCGGCCGGCACGGCTCGTGAAGCAGCTATTTTATATTTTTTGTATAATAAAACTAAAATGAATTCGCAAGGTTTCTTTGTTTTTGACACATCAACAGCTTCCTGCAAGCAAATAGCATCTAATTTGCAAGAAGTTTGACGTCACGGACTCGAACCTCCTACATAGGTCAACTATACATGTGGCACGGGCTAAGGGGGGCAATGGGGGCAGGTACCCCTATTTTATTTGTTTCATACAATACAAAATACTTTTTTGTACACCAGATACACATCATTATAAAAGACATGCGACAAGTACAATGGGTGGCCTTATCTCTTAGAAGCGATCTCTTCTAGGCAACCTTTGGATGGGAAGAATTATGTGAATTTAAGAAATCATTGTTACATTGTCAATGAATATGAATTAATTCAATAATTATATGATAAATGTATGAATAAATTAAATAATTGCTGGATAAATCACTCGTCAAATACAAGTAAATCATTAGTTTCTGCACGCGGTATTGCACACATTATTTTCAATGCGTGCAATACCGCGCGCAGAAACTAATCTTTCATAAAGTAGTTTTCTAATCAAATATCATTGCTACTTTGTATCCCAAAACAGTTATGGAGTAGAAATCTTTTTTAAACGTTCCCATAGATAGACACAACGTGCTAAGCCGCGGGCAGAAACTAAATGACTATAAAAAATGTTTCCTAAACAAAAACTTTTCAATAAAGCTCGATACATTTTACCACATACAACGGAAACCTATATATTATTTTATATAGGTTACCGTTGTATATATTAACCTATAAAGCAGACCTAAAAAATACGATTTAGGCAACAATTCGTCACTGTTAAATTTTTTTCTAATTGGTTACAACGCAAAAACCATTAAAATTTGTTTCAATCAGTCACACGTTAATTCAGTTCTAATAAGTCACGTCTTATAGTTTTGTAATAATACATAATATAATTACATATTGGAAATTGAAATAAGAATATCTTATGAGCCTGAGTACGTCCACCAGTAAACCTTCCGCAGTTGTAAAAAAATTACTTTACACGTAATTGTTTATGGTAATTTATAGCCATTGAAACCTTTTGCAACCTGACATACGGGGTTTCCTGATAATTTAGGAAAATAACTACGAGAATTAATTTTATATTATTAATACCTACCTAACTAGCTTGTCTTTGAAATAGCGACGTGGTCAGATTAAAATTAAACCAGCTATCCCGTGGTGAGAATCGAACCCGCATCCTGAGATAAGTACGTAACGTTCCCACTGCACCACAAATGTCAGCCAATCGTGCTATAAATAAATGAGATCGATTGAAATCTCATTTATTTATTCAGAATGAAATGTATTCCGATTTGATTGATTGATTAATCTTTTCACGCCTAAACGGCTGAACGGATCATAATTCATTTTAACAGGGTGGTAGATATTATCCCGGGGACGAAAATAGGCTTCATTATATCCCGGTTAAACGCGTGTGACGCCGCGAGCAAAAGCTAGTAACAAAAATTATTCAGCCGAAGGGTTAAAGATCATACAGTCGCCATCTGCCGGATTACTGCTTAAGCAAGCCAGAAGTCAACATCACTATTTAGTTCAAGCTATGATCACTAGATGGCAGCAAAGATAAATGATGCAATGTCGTTCATATATTTCGAAACAGATGGCATTGAAAACAATTTAAAGCGGTCATCGAGAAAGTGTTTTTAATTAAATTTAGTAGTACGTGGTAGTACTACAAAGAAAGCGTTTCACTAACTTTAAGCTATTAGGTCGAGTTTTCTGTGAATGATCACTGGCATTTAGGTTACTGGGCTTGCTCATCGACCTCTCGGGTACATGCGAAAGTAGCTCTTACGTCAGATAGACTGGTCCTCATAACGGCTTGCATCATTATTCGTTGACCGGAGGCTGTTTATTATTGAGTGTATCTTTCTACAAAAGCTGTTCAAATAACTTTGCGGCTGTAGCCTCCTAAAGTCTTAACATAAGTACCACAACCTGAGATAGTTACTAATAAGTGATAATTTTTTGCCAATTTTCATTAAAACCTGCTTAGAACCTTAATCTTGAAAAGTCACTGTTACTTTCCAGTAAGTGGTCAGCCAGGTAGTAACCAAAAAATAAAACCGGCTAAGTGCCAGTCAACTCAAACACGGAGGGTTCTATACCATCGTACGAAACTATTTTGCAAAAACAACCTTAAAACGGCCTTATTTAATGGAGCAAAGAATAAGCAAAAAGCCAACATGACGCGGTCAGACTGCGCCCAACATTGCTAAACTTCGGCGATCGGTACTCAACGTGGTATGGAATGGACGTTGGCCCCTTATTTATTATATTTATTTATTTATACCCGCCTCGACCATCATAGAGATTAAATAAAAATAGCCAGATGTAAGCCTTCCTATTCTCTCACATTGTCATCCTTCTTGATGAACTAACAACCACCATTCCATTAATAGCTAAACACTGTAATACTATAAAACTTTTGAAACTATCATGGTTATTAATATATTTCGTAGCAAAAGACAAAAAATGAGGGTAGATCGGTCTGCCCATAAAAACTAACTCGCAGTGCCTTCAGTTATTCCGTGATCATGGCGCATGAAACTGTGCCGAAATATTGGATAACTCAAAAACCAAATCATGGTAAATATCCAGTTTTAAATGACTACTATAATACTAAGTTATTTTAGCATTCAACTTGAGTAGCGAGCACTTACCCCGTAGTGTTAGTCCAACTAAACATCCTTCTGACTCTTTCCGAGCGTATGTCCGGTGGGTTAGACATTTCTGTAACAAAGATAAATAATCAATTAAATAAAATTCAATCCAAACCTAGAGTTTCACTTTAAACCAAGTAAATTTTCTATGAAACAAGTAAACTATTAACATTAACACGCCCTATTTCCAATATTTTAAGCACTTTCTTCATTGTAATACTGGTCTGCAAGCTATGCGATTGTGTAACCAAGATAACTTCATAAACACAAAGGTAAATTTAAATTTGTTTTACGTTTTGGAGCACTACCTATCATTTTATGATTTAACAGGACTAAGCCAATAGGTATTGTAACAAAATGGCGATCTATATTCAATGGTCATTGAAAATCGAAAGACAAAATAGATCTACCTATGGCTATCTAATCGGCCGGTAACACCCACTGCTGAGTATAAACCTCTTCCGTATCTTTGTACCCCTGGCGGTCCTGTGCCAGTCGGATACACTGCTTCCCTAGAGCCCCCACAACACAATGTCGTCTGACCATCGCCATCGGGCAGGTGGTCTGCCTCGACGCCGCCGCCGCATATCATGTTTATCATCACCATGAAGGAATCGCGGTTAATTATGTATATGATATGTCTCTAGGCCACCAGACCTTTCGGTGACTGCTTTGGTCCAGCGGAGATTATCTCCTTGCCAGATGTAATTTTCAATGATAGTGCTCCAAAATTAATAAACTAGACCATTTCCGGAATCCTAGAGGAAAGACTGTTTAAATAATAGTCAATGTTTTTATTTCATACTACTGGACCTTCCCGGCTTCGCACGGTTTTAGTACGGATCCCTAACTTTTTTGAAAATATAATTTATACTAAGTATAGCCTATGTTCACCGGGGTTAGTGTAGCTTCTTCCCAACGGTGAATGAATTTTTCAAATCGGTCATGGGTCCAGTAGTTTCGGAGCCTATTCATTACAAACAAACAAACAAAAAATCAAACCTTTCCTCTTTATAATATTAGTATAGACATAGTTTATTCTGAGATAGATTTTTTTCATGTTAATTAGTAGTTTATATTTTATGTCGATTTGTGAAGGTAATTCACACACGCGTATCAGGACAGGATTTATTCGAACAAAGACGGCCATCTTGAATTGGTATTCAAGACGGGTTCTTGAATAGCTCTAGCAAATAATCGATATGTTCTCTACAAGGTCTTTTTATGCTAATATTATTTTATAGATTGACAAATAAGGGCTCCATTTATATTCCAACTCTTGCTTCGAGTTAAATTCATTTTGACGCAAATACCTTTGGATGTACCTGGTTGCTTCAATAAAATATCATCATCATCAGCCTATAGTAGTCCACAGCTGGACATAGGCCTTCTCTAATGAGAGCCAAAGTGCCCTGTCTTCAGCTTGCCGCATCCAGCATCTGCCTGCAGTCCTTCGCAGGACGTCATCCCACCTGGCCGGAGGGCGTACTACACTACGTTTACTTAGTCGCGGTCTCCACTCAAGAATACGTTTACCCCAGCGGTTGTCAGTTCTTGTTTCAGGTTTTTCCAGCATTATTTATTTAATGAATAAAATAAATAATCAATTCATCAAGACGACTATACTTGATGAATTGCTGATGCAGCGTAAAATGTAAGCGGAAAAAAAGAAAACAAAACTGGTAAACGGATTGTTGAAAGACAGAAAGAAGCTGCTGGTTTTCCTCTGGTAGAATCCCATAGTCGCCATTTACGTGATCCATGGTTTGAGCAGGGTCGATTCTTACGCCGGAAGCCACTGCGGCACTAATGAACACATTAATAGGCTAGGTTCAGAAGCTTATTAAAATGAACCACTTCCCCTAATCTCGATAATTCACAATTGCATTGCTGAACATCCGAAATTGACTTGTAAATTAACTAACTAGCATCCGCACTTGCGCAAGCGCAGCCCATGCGCACGGGTTACTGAACACAATTATATCACTGCATGTACTGGCATACCGGAAAACAGATCGCCTAAATAATTGACTATCTATTGGTTACTTATTTTCATCGTTGGCTGTAGTCCACTGACGTAGGTATTTCGTTTTGTGCGCCATAGCACCCAGTCTTCAGCTTGCTGATGTTGTACAAATGTTGATTTTAAAGTATTCCTATAAAAGTTTTCTCGAGCAACTGATAGGTGAGTCGTAAATCCCTCAAACAAGTGGGTTTGCTAATGCATACTCGCAACATGCAGATGTTTGATCAATTCAAATCAAAAACTCTTTATTTCCATCAATACAATAAAATATGTTTTCTGCACTTGGATCAGTGTGGCATGAAAGAAATTAAAAAATCCGTACCTGTACTGCAAAAATCTCCATTATTGAAAAAATGACACTTGGATCAGTATGGTTCTACCCTCGCCAAATATACCTACAGTTATAAAAGTTCAAATTCTTAAAATTAACCGCTGGTGCAGTAATAAAGTTCATCATCATCAGTCTAAAGCAGTCCACAGCTGGACATTGGCCTCCCCCAATGAGCGCCACAGCGCCCTCTCTTCAGCTTGCCGCAGACTTCTCTATATTTTGCTTTTAAAATATAAATACTAAAAATAAAGAAATATATACTTATACAAAAAAACACATAGGACATATTTCAAATAACGGAACGGTGAATGTTTTTTTTAAAGGAATTTTCCAAACGCATACCTTTCATTTGATATCCGTTTTGACTGAAATCGATCTCGATACCTTGAAGAAATATTAAAAATAGTTTGACCAGACTACAAAAAGGGCCCTCCCCTTTTTACGTGGGTCTGTCCTGTCATTTTAAGTGGCATAGACTCTGTAGCTCTATCCTTCTTTTTATAAGCTTGAAATTCCTTTGATATCCATTTCTCTTCAGAAAAGATCCCAGCCATCCCTTTACTAAATAACAAATTAGCTTTATCCGCTGAGTTCGAGGGTAATTATGGGTTTTTTTTTATTTTTGGAAAACGCTATAATGTCATCGTAATCAATGCATCCAAAACTACGCGCCGCACGCCCTTTGAGTAAGGAACTCCAGTAATTTCCTTATTTAAAAAACACGTAGGTACAAATAAATCTTGATGTTTCCAATTATGTAGGTAACCCATGTAGGACAACGCATTACCTATATAAAAACCTACCTACAAAAAAAAGCTCAAGTCGGAACAATAATGATGATATATTTATATGCAAGAATTCATTTAATTTTAATAATTAAATTGCATTGTCTTTAATTAACTACTTGTAAATTATCGAGGTCGTTCGTGTGAAGGTTGGGTCTTGATCTTTATCGACCTGGTGAACTTACGTGCATCAGGTCTTTTATTTATTGACCCAATAAAAAAACAATAAAGTATGTACTCTCTACTACATAGGTACACCACCGTACCACATATCATACATGTATGTGTACTAAACCGAAAAGGTTTGCTTCTCGAGAATCAACCTTCCTCTGAGGATATTTTTTTATTATTTAAATTACTAATAACTCGTTTTTTTATGTGTTTTCCTTCACATTTGTAATATTTTCCGCTAATTTGACGTTATAATTGTTGCTTTTAAATTTAAAAAGGTCTACCTACACCAAATTTTTGTAATAATAACATACACAAAACACTTGTTTTGATGAAACAATTTTGAAAAGTTTTATAAAACGAAGTTGTGAGCTAAAAGAACACGAATAGACAGCGAAAGGTATATTTTATCAAAAAAATATTTGTAATAAAAATAATAATCTTCGAACAAAAGTTGAAAAACCCTCGGCGTATAAAAAAAAATTAAAAAAAAATCCCTAATGCATTTTACGAATTTTCGCTCGGGAGCAAATAATTGACCGAATTTTTACCTGGCTCCCGGACCAATTAGAATAGAATAGAATAGAATATAGATATTTTGATCCGAAGAGGAGGTAATTTAGGAAAATAACCAACTACCGACAGGATGGTTGTCTATGGAATTTTTGTCGCAACATATTACCGAGTGCAGATTAAAAAGGACCAGAGATAAGTGAAAGGAGTCCGCATGCCCACTCCGCATCAACAGATACTCGTTATGGACGTTACATAAGTATTTGTAACCAAACCAGTCTATAAGTAGGACGTTGCAGCTATAGAACAGCAAAAACCTTGCTCTAAAATACAATAAACAAGGAATTTATCCTCGTATAACCTAATACACTTATATTTATTATACGTGTGCCAATTCCAAAACCGCGCCGAAAAGTTACCGCTTATTTGACAGTTTTGGTTTTTCCTGCCACGTCAGATAGACGGCAACGATACAGTATGTATTCTATCTAACTAATCTACCATACACAATACCCTAGAGGGGTGTAAGGTGGACTCCAACATCTCGTTTCCCAAGCCAACCTAACCACGTGGTACACCCTGCTAGATAACGAACTAGGCTCTGGTGGAAATATCAAACCATCTTAATAATTTGATAACTCGTTAATTTTACAATTATTTTCCATTACTTGACACTGGCAGAAAAGTGTCCAACCAGACACAGTTACCATTAACTAAGAATCATCATCAATAGGTACCCTGGATTCTTCTCTACTCGAACGCCATTCAAGTTCTGCTTGACACATCTTCATCGCTTAATATAATTATAATTCTTTGAATATAAATTATAACTGAACTACAATGTATCGATCTTAATTTTATAAGTTAAATTATTGTAAACATTCATACGCCTGTAAATTATTCTTATGAATGAATTGAATAAATGATATGAAACTAAGCTGTGTATTTACCCCGTAATAACAACTCGGATATTTCTAAATTTATATTTAATAACATACAAATTAAGCAAGATCTTAATTAATCTCATGGTAATAGACGAACTCACGTGTTTGAATCTTTGGTCACGTGTTGCTGTTCACAAAAATCCACTAGGTAGGTTATTATTCGCATAAATAAACGTTCGTACCATTTATTAAAATTCCTATTTGATGTTTTGATTATCTCTATTATCTCTAGCGCATGAGAAATAAACTAATCTTAGGACGCAAAAGCAGAAAATTTACAACGATTTAGGGTGGATGCGGTGAGGCAACTCTGTTACCCGGAGTTTCTTTTCGTTTGCCCTTTCAGTGCCCGCACATAACTTAATAATGCTGGACTTAGTTTTAGATGATGCTGTGCATGTTGACAACATCATCTAGTCCCAAAACTGAGCTTGTATTATGGACTTATATTATTATCTATTAAAATGTCTGATTTACATTTTGATGTAAAATGTAAGCTGCCGCGCCGCTCTGCGCAATAATGGCCGCACCGCATAGTGTAGGCAGTGAATGCTTTAAGTTTAAATAACAGAGTTGTGCGCTTTTCAAACTCTACATTAAACAGGGTAGAGCTCTAGCATACAAAGCCTGTACCCTAACCGCGTCGCCATACGCCAGCATAACATAAATTACTCTATGACGCCAGGGCCAGTGGTTGTGGTTGATGCCCACTTTGCCAACATAGCAGTGGTTGCAGGCCGTGTAGGTCGCAACCCACATTGCTATTGCTAGATCAACCAGCCTGGATATCATTCAGATCGCAACCGACGTGGTCACGCGAGGTTATAAATTATTTCCTTATAATACTTATGTTGCAAGTTTTTGTAATGAAGGCAATTGATGATCGTTATGTAGGTTTTACTTAAAGGAAGGGGATATAGTGGATTCAGTAAAACATTGTTGTAACCACGCAGTCTATGACGATCACCGTGGCCAAAGACATTTAGGTAAAACGGGATATTTACCATGGTTAGATTTTCGAGTTTTCCAAAACCCGAAATGGAATGGATGGAAAACTCAAAAATCAATCATGGTAAATATCCCGTTTTAAATGACTTTAGTGTTAATAACCATGATATAGTTTCAAAAGTTTTACCGTCGCCAAAAGATGCACATGATTGCGGGTTCGATTCTCACGTCTTAAAATATGTATATGATCTGGAAAAACTTGTTCCAGATATGGGTTTTTCCTATGATTAATAAATTTAATTATTTAATAGTCTGGGCTGGGTGTTTTCTGTGTACAATAATCTGTGTGGTTTTAATACTTAGTACTGATATTAGTCATCGACCCATATTACTATGATGACTAACATCTACACCACTAGCAGAGCAGAGAGCATTTACTTTGGGGGCTTGATCGGTAGATGATGTGTAAAATAGGTCACCACAACAATATTTACTGTGCCACGATGTCAGTAAGGTTATTAGGTGAACCTCTAACAAATCTAACAATACTTATACTTCCAATAATTATAATATTATAAAGAAAGATTTGATTTTTTGTTTGTTTGTTTTGAATAGGCTCCGGAACTACTGCACCGATTTTAAAAATTCTTTCACCATTGGGAAGCTACACTACCGGGTGACATAGGCTATTATCTCCTTAGAAATGTGAAATTCGAATTAAACGCGGGTGAAATAGCGGGGTTCAGCTAGTAGCCAATAAGTCCGTGCCGCCGTGATGTTACTAAGTCTCTTCGTCTCCTATACAAAGCCCAACATAACAAACAACATCTCGATCAAAAGTCAACGTTTGTCAAAGGCGTAGGTCAAGGGGTAATAAAACTTGCTGGGACCAGTTTTTAACCTTTGACAGACTTTGACTTTTCAGATTTTTTGACCGTGACACTAAGGATAAGCTGTAGTCTTGCGCCCAAACTTCTTCACGGTCGTGTCGTCTGCCGTCCCAATTGGATTAATTAATTTGGATTACAAGAATGGAGGTAATAGAGAGTGCGCTGTGTTTGTACCACAGAACAGAGTATTCTCTGTTCTGTGGTTTGTACGCACACTTGTGCATTATTATAAAGACGGGAACCAGAGAGAGAAAACCACCATCTACAGCGGCGCACGGATGCCAAACATCCAACATAAAAGTGCCTTATTTCCTTTAGAACTTACAGGACTCTTGGACACGTCTCAAAATTTAAATTGCATAAGTTTAACTAGGAAATAAATTAGTCACTTTGTCCACTTGCTAATACCTACCCGTATAACAACCCGCCTTTACAAGTCATCCACGTGAGTGCCGATGATGATGGTAAATTGAGGTTACGTGTAGGACGCCCTCCGGCCAGGTTCCCACCTGGCTGGAGGGTGTTCTACACTTAACCTGAATCCCTAACCTGAAACCTTGACGACCTGCGAAAGACTGCAGGTAGATGCTGGATGCGGCAAGCTGAAGACAGGGCGCTATGGCGCTCATTGGGGGAGGCCTATGTCCAGCAGTGGAATAACATAGGCTAATGATGATGATGATGAGGTAGGTTCAAATAAAACTTATTGGTCATGTCATGATCAAACAACTGCGCCAATATTTGTAATGGCATGAGTTTCCGTCATCTTTTGTAATATGTAAATGGCAGGTTTGTACTCAAGTAGGTGGTGAGGTGGTGGTTATGGTAAAGCTATAGTCATATTTTATAGTACGTTTACAATGACGCTGTGGAAATAAGTTATATGATCATTTGAGTGTCTCGTCTCGTCGCGGTAGTCACGCAGGTCTTACCTGCAGGCTACTAGCTGCGCCCCGCGGCTTCGTCCGTAGAAATCTACGTGTCAAATTGTTTATAAATCTTCCTCTTTAATCATTCTATTTAAAAAACCGCATGCCGTTGCGTAGTTTTAAAGATCTAAGCGGATATAGGGACAGACAGCGGGAAGCGACTTTGTTTTATATTTATTTATTTATAAGTATGTACTGATAAATAATAAATAATGCTGGACAATTCACACAGCATTATCTAGCCCCATGGTAAGCAGAGCTTGTGTTATGGGTACTAGATAACTGATATACATAATACAATACATTACATAGATAGATATTTTTTATTATACATAGAAAACACCCGGAACAAATATCTGCAGATCGAACACACAATTGTTCCGAGGCGGGAATCGAACCCGCAACCTCCTGCGTCACAGGCGGACCTTCGCCCACCGCGCCACAATGGTCGTCAAAATAAAAAAAAAACTGATGACTGATTCTGACGCATAGGTACCTTACGATTGGTACCTAGCGATGGTACAGAAACACTGTCATGCATAAAATAATAATCTCAAAATTCTTAAGTAAGTATTCGTTTTATTTTATTTATATTGGGACACTCGGTGGTATAGGTAGGTAACTAGGTAAGCAACGACATACAATACAGAAGAAGGACATCTGATGATTATGTGAGTTTTTTTTTTAAATCATATTTATTATTAAGGACTTTTACTTCGTAAAGTATGCCAGTCCTATCATAACCTAAACTTATAACTAACAAACAAAACAAAAAATACAGCAAAATAAAAACATATAAATTGTGGCTATTTTTAAAGGGAGTCACTGATGCATAAAAGTGTTGAATAATGAGACAGCCGCTGCTGAATCTGGTTCCGCTAGAATGTTAATGAATGTACCTAAATCAAATCTATTTAAATAAAGTTCAATCATCAGCGCCTCCCTTCGATCTTTGAATTTAACGCAATCCATCAAGATGTGGTGCACATCATCTAATTATGTGAGTTAAGTAGGTACCTATAGGTTCTTATAGAAATGCCTTACTTACAGCATAAAACAATAATGTTAAAGTATAAGTTGCCACAGAATATGTGAACGAAACTGATAAGGGGTAATTTTTTAACTAATTAGAGAGAGAGATGTGTATAGTTAAAAATATTGTTCTTTATGTATGACATAAAAAACAAACTTTTTAATAGATTCAAGAGGAACGTTTTTAAACCATTTGAAACATAGATTTCGAACGCGAAGCCGCGGGCGCAGCTAGTTTAAATATGTAAGTAGGTAAGATGATGATCTCGTGTTGTTTTGAAGTCATTGTTCGTACTAGGTATCGTGCTAGGAAAATAACGTGTATTCAAGTATTTTTGCCGTAAGTACTACCTAATAGGTAACCTAACTCACGTTACTCGTTAAACGTTAACGTTAGTAGTTTTGATGTGCATTATCTTTATCGGTTGGTACAGTCAACGACATAAATCAGTAGCCTAGGTCGATCGTCCAAAAAATATAAAATGAATTATACCTTTATACATTTTCCAACGAAATACCTAAAATGACAAGTGTTTACGCATTTTTGAGAGTTTCAGCATTTATTGTAATTTTGTACAGGGTGTCACAAAAATAGTAAACTTTTTTTAACCGCTTTTCATTGGGTATCTAACGTGTTCTAGTGGATTCCACAGAAAGCATACCTAAGGTAGGTACGTTCTAAGGTAGGTAAACTCCAATTTATAATTGAATTTTAAATAAAATATTCAAATATTGAATGGAAGAAGTTACCTACTGTTAGAATGACTAAAGTTTTGTGAGATGGATGAGTGAAAATTGATACTTATGTGTTTTATTTCTTGGTTTTTTTTTGTATAATTTTTTATCGTAATTACCTAACTAGTGTAATTGGTAATTGGTTTAGTTCAATCAGTCTAGTTATACTAAATATATAGTTTTTTTTTTAAATAATTCCTTCCTAATGCAGAACCCATCCGTCACTAACATCATAAAATATTTTTTCACGATGGACGAAACTCTAAACGATTTCAAAATTCGAACAGCGTATACCAGTCGATACCGGAACTCTAGCACAAGAAGTTAGAACCTCGAGTCATCGCAAGAGGGAGCTAGGTCACTTTCTCCACACAACCTTGATTTCTTTGCCGTGCGTTAACTCCGACGCTGACATTTCTTCCAAATAAACTTTTACTTTTTCCCATACCAATGCAACTTGCATAATTAAAACTCCCTATATTTCATTTCATAACGCACCGAGCGTCTTATATAAAATTTAACATCGGAAACATTGCGTAATCTTGATGTAAATAAAGGAAACGAAACTCACCAAAAAATATATCCGAAAAAGATGACGTCACAAAACACACACTTATTTTCTAAATGTCACTGGCACATTGGGGCGCTACGTCCTGCCACAAGACCACAGTTCGAAATATAAAATGTAAAGAAGTTTTATTTTTATTTTTTTGGATTTCATGCGATTCTCCACGTTGCGTACGGGCAGTGGCTAAGCCGGTAGTGGTAGGCGATTTCTTGTTTACTACATATCCCAAGAAACACGTTTGTGTTTACCCGCCACGTTACGAAAGCTGCGTCGATGTAGTATTTCCGCATTGCGATGGCACCTACCTAAATCGATGGGTTTATATCGAAGTAAACCAACTGCATTTTAGTGATGCATGCTATGCCAACCTTGTTCAGGGAGGCTTTGGTTTATACTACAGGAAAACTTGTTTCTGGACTCGAGAGAAATCTTATTTGTTTTGGTCAGTGTTAAGCTATCATCTAGCTATTGTTCTTGTGTCTAAATTAAACAAATTAAAGCCTGAATCACCTAAAGGTAGGTGATCTAACTATTCGGTAGGTCTGGTCTGGATATCTGATAAGTACTAACTTTTATTTATATAAAAAAAATTACTATGGTTCCCGGCGGACTCATAAACAAATATTCGTTTAAAATAAACTTAAATTATTAATATTTCTTTACCTCGGATGTATTTAATATTAATAACAATTTTTTTTTGTTATGGGGGCCGCCAGTAATGTGTATCTACATAAACATTAAGTGAAATGGCAAATAAATAATTTCGTTTTTTTTTTACCTTTCTTCAAATGAATTACACATTAATTAAGTATGTAGGTATGCAGCGCAGCGCAGCGTTGTGATCGGTATAAGGTGCAACAAACTATGTAGGTAGTTTAGAATTTTATTTTATCTGCCACACATAGGCCCTACTCATATTATTTAGATTGGGATTTGAACCCGCGACCTTTCCTCAATAGGTACGGGAATGAGCTATAACCAACTGCTTACCGAGATTACCCAGAGTTACTTTTTACGCAATATAGTAAAAAAACCGTGGATAAATTATATTATTCATTAAGTATATTATCATTGGTAACGAGACAAAAATAATAAACTAAAAAAAGTAACGCAATGAATAAATTCAACACATAGAATTGGAGTTATCTGTAATGTTATGGTCTTATGTAAATAAATAAATAAATAATAATAATAAATAACACTGTGTGATATAACAGATCATCCAGAAGCTGCTCGTCTATTAACAATAAATAAATAAATAGATAGTAGGTTAGTCAGCACAGTAGTACCTACCTCTTGTGAAGTTGTGGTCTTGTTGAGCTTGCATCACAACATTAGCGTTGAGGTGCTGCAACGTCCTGTCGCAACTAACGAGTGGGTAAACAAACATAATGCAACACGAAAGACTGGACCTGTCATAATAATCGCAAACCCATCATGACACATTTAGAGGATAAAAATTCATTTATTTATTTACTAGCTCCTCGCAGTTTCGCATGCTTTTTAAGTAGGTGTAGGTAGTCTATGTCCGTCCCCCGAATTTTAATTAAAATCCGTTCAGCCGTGAGAAGGTAACAAACATAGACAGACCGATAGAAAGACAGACACAGCTACTTGCAATCTATATTAGTAAGTACCTATAGATTTATTTTTTCCATAAGTAGATGACTCGTATGAAACTGAGACGTGGACACTCCTGGTAGGGCTGGTCCACCAGTTCAAAGTCGCTCAGCGAGCTATGGAAAGAGCTATACTCGGGGTCTCTCTGAAGGATAGGATTCGTAACGAAATCACATGAGCTATTTTATGAATTTATAGCCTATGACATAGGCTATAAATTCATAAAATATAAAATATCTATCTAAATATAGGGCGCTATGGCGCTTATTAGCGGAGGCTCATGTGATTTCGTTACGAATCCTACAATAATATAGCTTACATATCACATAGGCCCTATGTGATATGTAAGCTATATTATTGTGAAGTTTCATCAAAATCCATTCAGTATTTTTTGCGTGAAAGAGCAACAAACATCCTCACAAACTTTCGCGTTTATAATATTAGTAGGATGAATTCACCTGAAAATAATTAAGGGTAAAAGAGTCTTAGTAATTGCACAGTTAAAATAATACTAGTTAATTGTCTGAAAAATTCAGCAAATTTGTGTAACAAATAGATAAACGATTATGGTGTATTAGGTCACCTTACCTACCGAGTACCGACTTGAATGCTTTGTCTTCAAAATGCCACTTTGAAGACAAAAAGGCAAGCAAAGAATAGCAAAAAAATGCCAAGTAATACCAAACTAGGTAATTAAATTACAAATGAGCTACGCGTCGTCGCGTCGTCGTGCTCAGCTATGGTCTCGGGTAATTAAAACGCTAGCGTTTTAATTACCAGCTTAGAGACTTTTGGTCTGGGAGCCAGGTACAAATTTGGTCAATAATTTCCTCCCGAGCAAAAATTCGTTAAATGCATTATGGATTAATATTATGAATATGTATTCGTGACCGTTAGCTGCAATTACGTGGGTGGGCAGTGGCAGCGATGACGACATTATTACGATGGAATAAGGTTCAAACCAGAAATTAAAATTCGCATAGGTATTCCAGAATTCTGATTTGAACCTTTGCTTGGGAGCGACTTGGTCATGAAAATCTGTCTCTGGCTCCCGGACAATTTACTCAGGCAGTAGGTAGTAGACATCACACTAGCCTAACGGTAAGACTTGTCCTAAACTAGACGACGTGCCTAACTATACAACGAATCATCGCGTCTTTTAACTTTTATTATAGGTACTACTTAGTTTTAGAAACCCAGTAAGAAACGGTATCTAATGCCATAATCCTCATCTTTTTATCTCATGGGGGGGTAATGCCTTTTATCCCCACGCCGCCGCCGCCGGGCATGCGGGTTGGGGATCGCAGTTCGGTGGTAAAATGTTCTGCAAACTAAAATTTCAGCCTGGAAGTAAACAAAGGCTACTTTTTATCCAATTAAATAGCTCCCATGGAATAGATATTTTTTTAAATGTTTCCATAGAAACAACGCGTGCTAAGCCGCGTAGTTATTTACAAATCTCACGGTAGGGCTGCTGGTCAAAGTCACGGCCCACTGACACTTCAGCTTGCTTAGCTGAAGTGTCAGTGGGCCGCCCATTTTTAGCGACGAACCGACAACCGCTGGCTTCATTGGAGACTGCCATTCGGCAAACGCAATGTACATACGAAGCCCTCCTGGTCAGGCAGATGGGATGACGGTGATAAATATTGCAGGCGTGGATGCGGCAAGCTAAAGACAAGGCGCCAAGGCCCTAATTAAGTGAGACCTAGGTCTAAATCCAGCCGTGGCCGTGGATAGGCTGATGATGATGACAATTTATAAATCTCTAGATTCTATCACAAGTCGGCGCGGCGCGCTTACGATATCCGTACAACAACAAAGCTATCCTATTTTTATTAGCTAGCTATCCTACCTGTGTAAATTGTAATGCAATGCCTAATAATTTTATCAATTTGCTATAAATAAAGCATCAGGTACCTGTAGCAAATAATTTGGTATTAGGTAGGAGTAGTAAAGGTACCTTTAGACTTACTAACGACGACGGCGATCATTACCTATCATCACATCACATCGGTGATGTGTTGTACTTACACATCTATCTACCCATCTATCTAGTGGGAATACTGAATAAGTAGAAAACAAGCTGGATGTGAATTGAGGATCTAATCTAACTATAATAACTCTATGATTGAGGAAGAACCTCCTTTTTTTGTCTAGAAGACTATTTTCCCACAACAATGCATTTACATCCTACGATCAAGAAGTTGTAAATGTGGTGATTTCCTTCGTCCGACGTTCAAAAGTATCCATCCGCATAAGACTTTCAATCTTCAAGAATGTCAATGACACTGTCAGTCACATCAATAAATTTTATTTTGAGGTTATGTTTTGATTTCTCATTGATGTTTGTAATTTTATTGAATTCTCTAAAAAAACAATTCACGTAATACTTGCAGTGCGTAGAAATATTACCATGGCGCTACTAAAAACGCTATTTGCACGACACATACGTAAGTTTACCTCACGCAGCCAGTAACATCTAAAATGACTTAGTTTCCTGATCAACTTTCTTCTTTACAGTGGCCCCAGCATATCGTACTATTGTGTCACCTCTACGCCTCGCGAGCTCAACTACAGTATCCGATAATACCGACGAACCAGTGGAAATCGAAAACCCGTTTCAAAAGGAGAAAAAGGAATGCATTCTTTGCAAACTGAAGATCACTCCAGACTATAAAAACTATAGACTCCTGTCCCAGTTTCAAAGCCCTTACACAGGGAGAATCTACGGACGCCATATCACAGGATTATGTAAAAGTAAACAAGAACTAGTGGAGGCTGAGATTTCAAAGGCACAGAATTGCGCCTACTTGCCATATTACTACAAAGACAAGATTTTCCTCAAGGATCCTAAGTTGTTTGATCCAGAGAATCCTATTAGATCACATAGGTTTTAGTTTCCTTGTATAGTGTAGTATAGTCAGTTGTAATAAATATTTGAAATAATTCTTACTAACTCTTGTAGTTTCCTTTCCAACCTGTTTATCATTATAGTTTATACTGATTATAGCCACCAATTTACCAAATAATATTACCAATCCTTTGTTCCTCAGTAGGTCTAAATTCCTATATATAAAAAATGCTTAAACATATTGAGTCACCTCTCCAAACCTACAAGCAGGCATTTCTCTATCTTATTATGCAAATAATGCAATGAGTCATAAAATCAAAGCCCATCATAATAACAACAAAGTATAATAAAATTAAACTTAAATCACTCTTTTATATGGGATAAAATAATGTTCTCATCTTCCGGAGTAACAAAACAGTCATTATCTGAATCATAGCCGACTAGACTTGCAGGTATCTTCAAAGACTCTAGGATTTGTGCATACTCCATATGCTGATCAGGACATTTGTTCTTCATCAGGTCCATCAATTCCATCAAAGCATCCTGACAGCCTTTCTGCCATTTCTTTATGAGTTCCCTCAGTTCTTTTGTATCCGTCATGGATTTTGCTAGAAGCATTTTCTTCTTAGTTTCTATTCTAGCTTTCAGATCTTCGATGTCTTTCTGTGTTATGGAGCCAGTGGACTTTGCTTTCAATGGTTTTACAACTTTGTCATAAGTTTTTCTGATTATTATAGTTTTCTTCTTTTCAAAAAAGTCATCATCATCTTCTATGGAACTTTGCGAAGTTGCAGTAACTTGGGGTTTAAGTGGTTTTTTACATTCTTTAGCTTTAGAAGTACCTTTAGGTTGTACAGTACACTTATCTTTCAGAGATGTTTTAGATTTGGTTTTCTTCAGTTTTGGTTGGCATGCAAAATCATCATCTTCTATTTTCAAATTACCATCACTTTTTTTTTCTGGTTTATTAAGGTTGTACAAGGGAACGTCATCAGAATCTGAGTCATTGAATAGAGCCTGAGATACAGTATTAACTTTGTTATCATTTTTTTCTTTCATTTCATTTTCATACAATTGCTTTTTGAATATTTTCTTCTGTATTACTACAAAGCATTCTTGAGTGAGATTGTTTGGGCTCTTCTTATCTTTGTTCAGTGTGTTCTCATTTTGAGTGTTTTTATTGTTATGGTCAGTGTTTATTGTTGTAGTTATTGTTTCAGTTTGGATATTATTGCTATTTTCAACATTTTCCTTTTCAACAAGTCTGACTTTAGAATCTGTAGGACAAATACTGTTAGTGTTGATATCCTTGGGATTGAAATTGTTCTTAGGTGATACTGTCTTAATTTTCATTTTGGACTTTAAACAAATAGGTGTATTGACTGGTTCAAGAGGACTTTCTTTAGTATCATCCTTTATTTCTATTTCTGCTCTTGTTTCTGTTTCTTTTTTGACTTCATTGGCAGAAACTTTTATTCTACTTCTACTCTGATTCTTGGATCTCAGGCGAACAGGAGTAGCAACTAGTTTTGGGCTTTCAACAATTTCATCTTTAAATTCCATAGCTTCAACTTCACCAGATGGTACTGGAGATTCGAGCGCAGGCTGAGAACAGTCGTACTCAGTCTTAGCGATGGAATTTCGTAGCGTTTTAGACTTCTTACGGCGAGGTAACTCCACCTTTCTCACAGGAGTTCCAAAATGTTCTTCCTTTTGACTGTCATTTTCACACTTTTCAGGTATATCTTCTAGAATTTCCTTCCGTTTTCTTGTTTCATTTGTCTCCTCTACTAGGGAACTTGCGAGTGGAGAGTTGAAGGGGGAAGCCACACTTTTCCTCCAGTTTCGAGACAGACCCACTCTTCTACAAGGAGTCAGCAAAGATTTGCTGATACCTCCTGGCGTTTTTGGCGTTTCCGCAGATTTGAGCAATGCAGCGTTTTTCATGTTTCATGCAAAACAATGTAATCATGACACAAACAAAACAATTTTACTTTTAGAGAATGTTTACATTTTACAAAACAGCTGTGAATTTTCCCGCGCGTACACTTCGCATCTTCTTCTTAAATTTTTGGTAATCAAGGAAAGCAAGAAGGTTGTTTCGATTACCTATGACGATGTTGTTGTTATCATCAATTAGCCAGCCATGAACGAAATAATACCTTAATATTAAATTATTAATTAATTATGTACTTAAATATTAAATACTAAGGAATTATTAATTAGTCTATGCAGACAGCAATAATTAATCTGTGGTCACCGTCACTTTGACAGTGACGTCACGTCTTGTTTTGATTTAGCGTTTGTCATTCATTCATAAAATTTTCGTTCATTCGAAAATCTTCCTCCAGTGTCGTGGAATTTTCGAATCGTTTGCTAATTATTTTAGCGAAATTACAAGCGTATCTCATTAAATCGAGTGCGCTGAATCGACGACAAACCCAGTGCTAGTGATACGTGTTAAAAAATTTACTCCGTTTCAGTAAATAAAAACATTACATAATGCCGCTCCTCAGGCTGACGACGGGAACTTTCGGCCAGCTGCGCACTTTCGCGACATCAGCGGCTCTCGGGAAGAGAGTCAAGACGTTCGCCGTGTACCGCTGGAATCCCGATGAGCCGGACAAGAAGCCCTATCTTCAAAACTTCGATATAGACCTCGACGACTGCGCGCCGATGGTACTTGACGCTCTCCTAAAGATCAAGAACGAGGTAGACCCCACTCTGACCTTCCGGCGCTCGTGCCGCGAGGGGGTTTGTGGCTCCTGCGCTATGAACATCGACGGAACCAACACGCTGGCCTGCATCAGCCACATCGACCAGAATGTGTCCAAACCGACCAAGATCTATCCTCTCCCGCACATGTACGTAGTGAAGGATCTCGTACCGGATCTTACAAATTTCTACAAACAGTACCGCTCCATTCAGCCGTGGCTTCAGCGCGACAAGGAAGCTGAGAAGGGAAAAGAGACCCAGTTATTGCAAGATGTCCAGGACCGTGCTAAACTTGATGGTCTGTACGAGTGTGTGCTATGCGCTTGCTGCTCTACCAGCTGTCCATCGTACTGGTGGAACGGAGACAAGTATCTCGGGCCGGCAGTGCTCATGCAAGCCTATCGCTGGATCATCGACTCCCGTGATGATGCCACAGAGGAGCGACTCTCAAAGCTGAAGGATACATACTCAGTCTACCGTTGCCACACCATTATGAACTGCACGAGGACCTGTCCTAAGGGCCTGAACCCTGGCCGTGCCATTGCACAGATCAAAACCCTCCTGTCAGGTATTGTTAAGAAGCAGCCACCTATCATGGATCCTGCAGGCCTTGACAAGAAAGCAGCAAGCAATTGATAATAGATTACTGAATTGATAAGTCTCATGTGACACAAAACAAATACCGATGACAGAAAGAATACTCTAAATATTTTCTTAGTGTTTTACGTTGTAGTGCCAATAATTTATATTATTATGTATGGTGACATCACCTTGTAAAACAAAAATACCTTTTTAAACTTTACCTTTTTGAAAAATAGTGCTGTAATGATTCAAGTTTGTGTCACACTAAATGAGACATGGGATAGTTAATATATCTTTTTAAGCAAAACGGTATCTATTGACTAAACAGCTGTGACTACGTACTTAAGGTTGAGACAGATATCTCACAATAAGGATCTTTCGTTTTTAAAACAATACATGTAGTAAAAATCTTTTCTGTAGAGAAATATGAATACTGATAGATAGATTTGTAGATGAATATGAATACTGTTTTAATTACATTTTTGCTTATTTTTATCTAAATCATGTAAAAGATATTATATTACCGAAATTATTGATACCTATTTGATATTTTCTTTTGATAACTCAAGTATAAAATTATTCCATTTTAAATTTCTATTTAATATCAGATTTATAAGACTAATGAAATGCTTGAAATTCAAACTGGTTATCACTTAGTCAATTTTTTAACGAGATATAAAAAGTATTATTTGTTTTTCTAAGTTTTCTCATGTCATTTAAATTATTGTATTTATTTTCATTCATTTTGACATAATTTTGATTTATATAACTAGCATGTACAGTTGTTGTTAAATAAAGATGAATTATTTGATTACGGAATTTTATTCAGGAATTGCTACTTCTCAAAACTTTATATTAGAATACAATGTTGCCATTTATCATCCAATGTAAATGAGCTTCAACTTTTCGCATGTGACGATCTCTTGCTGCTTTTTAACCGACTTGGGAAAAATGAGGATGATCTATGTTCCAGTTTTTTGTGTGGATTTTCGTCGATTTCAAAAAATATTTCGCTTTTTTGTAAAAGAATATCTTAAGGTGGTCCCGAAGTATTTGTTCGCCAGAAATATAATATTTATAGGATAAATACTGATATTAACCCCATAAAACTTAAAAACAGTGTAAAATTAATTCGATGTCGGTTTTTAGTTTTTTGAACACAATCAAATTAGTTATCTTAATTACTTTCTACTCATTTAAGGCGGAAGAAACCACGGGTAACAGCTATTCCCCGTGGTTTCACCCGCGTTATATTTGAATTTCACATTTCAATAGTGATAATATTACTCAGTCTATGAGTGATAATAATATCATGGAGACTATGTCACTCGGGTATAGTGTAGCTTCCCAACGCAACGGCGGCGGCGGCGGCGGTGAAAGAATTTTAAAATAGGTCCAGTAGTTTTGGAGCCTTATAATATTAGTATAGAAAAGCATCTTCATAAATATATGTATGTAGTTATTATAATGGCACCTTGCATTGCAGGTAGAATACCAACCTACACAGTTGAAACCTCTTTGGTACTCAGGCTAAGCTAAAATCTCCATGACAACATTGAATAACCAAGCAATGCCTAGCAACGCTATCAAATTCATTTCTTATCAGTTCCAATGAAAATTTTGCGCAACATAACTACTTTCTTTCACGGAATTTTTCCTGTTTACAAAACCATTAAGTAATATTTACCTACAACTACCAGCCTGAACAATGGCGTGCAATGACAATGTAATCAAAAACATGGCGAATGAGATCACTAGGAACTGCCAAGCTGCAAATATATCAGTCGATACCGAGTTCGTGATTTATATCATCGACCTTCTACTGCTGAACCCGAAATATGGGAAACTGTTCTCGAGGACCATCAATAGGACGAATCTGCAGTATTTTGTTCAGGAATGTGTCAATATATTTGTGGGTGAGTACCTACCTAACTATTCTATAGACATTTTTGTATACAGGTAGGAACCTACACAGTGGTAGTATTATTATAAACTAGTTGCGCCCCGCGGCTTTGTCCGCGCGGAAATTTATGTGTCAAATGGAGAACAATATGGATATATAATGGTCGATTGTAAGGGGAAGCACTCACTACGAAACCACAAGTTATTCTTAGAATAACTTATATTGGTAATTAGAGCCCTAAATAAGTGTTTAATTATTGTAGTCTCATATCAAAAGTTTTATCTGTTACTCTGGGTATCGGGAATTTTCTTCTGCTACTACTGATATTATCATATCCTGCGTCATCATAAAACAGTGATCTATGCGTTTTTTGTTCTATTTGATGATTTCTTTCTAAATTCGTATTTCTTATAATCCATATAAAAAGTTATTTATTATAATTCTCATTGGTGAATCTTCCTTCCTGCAGAGAGCGGGACATCTCTGAACACTCTGAAGATGCAGTTCCTGGTCCAGAGCAACTACAACAAGCTGGATGTCCTCATCGCCAAGCATTTAACTTCTATTCGTATGTAATAGCCATAGCTCAAAGAGTAAGCACGCTGAAATGGCAGTGAGCCGGCCAGATCTCGCAAACAACCGACAACCGCTGCGGCAAACGTGCTCTTGAATGGAGACCACAACTCGATAAACGTAGGGTAGGACGCCCTCCGACCAGGTGGGATGACGACCTGCGAAAGATTGCAGGGAGATCCTGGGTGCCTAAATCTGAAGACAGGGCGCTATGGTGCTCATTGGGGGAGGCCCATGTCCAGCTGTGGACTAACATAGGCTGATGATGATATGTAATAAGTAAAGCGCTAAACAATAATCCAAGTTATTAATAACTTAGATAATCATTAATAAATCAATGGACGTAGAATTATAGAAAGTAAAGTAAAGAGGAAGGACTCATCTCTACAATTACAGTGAAGAGACTGACTAGCTACGTCTTAGTTTCACAGATTTACCAAATTTAGTTTGTTGTATATAATTTGGCGTATTAAAAAAAAACTATAAACCGACTTCCATCATTCCTACTGGCGCGGAGTTATTCGTCCATTTGTCGCGCACACACTTAATGCAAATTTAAGACTTAGACTATGGTTTTCTCATGGATGCCAGTCTGAACTGGACCAAATTGAAATGTGACCACACGGGAAGCACCAGCTTTCCAATTAAAAAAGAAACAATGTCGAAAGTTCAGAGGTAACAAACATAAAAAAATACAGTCGAATTGAGAACGTCGTAATTGTAATTTGAAGTATGCTAGAAAGTGGGTGCGCGTTGAAGTCTTTTGTATGCAATGCGAGGCTAGCGTAGCATCGTAGCAGGAGCTACGAAGGTCTACGATAAAATACTTTTGTATGCGAAGCGAAGCTAGCGTAGCATCATAGCAGGAGACGAAGGTCTACGATAAAATACTTTTGTATGCGAAGCGAGGCTAGCGTAGCATCGTAGCAGGAGCTACGAAGGTCTACGATAAAATACTTTTGTATGCGAAGCGAGGCTAGCGTAGCATCGTAGCAGGAGCTACGAAGGTCTACGATAAAATACTTTTGTATGCGAAGCGAGGCTAGCGTAGCATCGTAGCAGGAGCTACGAAGGTCTACGATAAAATACTTTTGTATGCGAAGCGAGGCTAGCGTAGCATCGTAGCAGGAGCTACGAAGGTCTACGATAAAATACTTTTGTATGCGAAGCGAGGCTAGCGTAGCATCGTAGCAGGAGCTACGAAGGTCTACGATAAAATACTTTTTTCTTCGTCGAGGAGGAAGCGACTTTGATAATCACAATAATCAATTTTTTGAAATGTGATTCGCCTGTCATGTGCCTTGACCCTCAGGTACTTATAAATAATTAAAAAGCCTTTTATTCATTAATTAATTACCTTAAATAACATTAATTAATCATTCTTCAAAAAATTGTTTGTATTAATTAATTGTACATATTTTTATGTCAAATTTAATAGCACCTCAGGTACTTTACCTACCTAAAAATAATATTCTGGATAGAATATAACATAAATATAATAATAACCTATTTCCGTTTCCTTCTAGAAACTTGCCTCCACCCCCTGGTGACGGAGATCCTGGACGAGGACCCGGACCCCAATGAGGAGCAGGACATGAAGAAGCTTTTCCGCAAGATATCCATCTACATTATACTGGCCAGTGGGCTGGGGAATCCGGGGACTATTGTGGTATGACGTCATTAAGTTGGTACCTACCTACTTATGACCAGTCTCTACGGTGCGACCCGAAGTCCGGGCTTGATAGATAGATAATTATTTTACTGCAAACTTAAAAATAAATTAAACAAGAAAAAAAAACAAAATTTGTGACAATTTGGCGGTTTTATCGCTCAAGAGCGATCTCTACCAGACAACCGTGGATGGATAGGATCTTTGGATTAATTAAGGAATCTGTATGCATTTGATTAATTTATAAAATATGACGAAAATTCTTCGATTTTTAAAAATACCTCTAAAATAACGCTATTACTGCCAGGCGTCAGCTATATGGCATGCGTCGAGTCTCTCCAAATGACCTACAGCATGTGCGTCCCTCCCGGCACTTAATGTACCTCAATATAAAAAATAACACCTGAGCTAAAATTATGTGACAGTGTATTTGAATGCAATAAATAAATTAATATTAATAAATAATAAAATATTTATTGACCAAATACCACATGCATACCTACCTAATCATTTAAAGTACAGTGGCAGTGGAACTCAATCTAAGCAAGAATGCTTGTATCTTGAGGTCCGTGAGTGCGTGCCGACAGAAAGGATTTAAGAGGATATGCAGATTAGGTGCCGAGATACTTATAAAATAGATTAATACTAACATGCAATAATTTCTTTAACAAATAATATTTAGGTAGGTATTCGTTTGGGAATCCTGGAATGAGAATACGAATACAAAAATCTTTATTCGAAACAAGAGACATAGTATAGGGTACAATTCTGGGCTGACTGCCGCAAAAGTTAAAACTGTGTAGCGGAGTCAGCGCCTTCCTCCGCAAACAAAATAAATAGGGATATTTTTAAAGAAATAAAAAGTTCTAGTGACGAAAACGGGATATTTACCATGATTTGATTTTTGAGTTTTCCAATATTACGGCACAGTTTTATGCGCCATGATCACGGAATAACATAATAAGTTCTAGTGAGTCCGGGGTATGTTATTGTGTGCCGAGTGTCTAGTGTAGGTATGTCTTAATGATTACAGACCCTAAAGGAAGGCATGGCAGCGCTAGAGAGCGTCTTCTCCCTCCACGACCTGAAGACATTCCTGGCGCTCGCTCGCAGCGAGAAGATGGACCAAATGCGTGAGCTGATGGAGGTGGCTTGTGGAGTACGACTCTTCAATAGGGACTGCAAGAAGGGAGGCGAGGGGATTCCCGACCGTACGTTCCTTATAATAAGGGTGAATAGGTTTAGATTATAAGGATTCTTATCTGTTCTCGATCTGAAGATGATCCTGGCGCTTCCTCGTAGTGAGGTGGACCAACTGCAGAGCAGCGTACAAGATTCCGCCCTGGGCGTGTCCCACTTTTCGCACCTGTTCCTCCGCGTACCGTCGCGCGACAGCAGTCACCTATCTGTCGTGCCCAAAACCACCTCAACTCTCTTATTAGGGAAAACTTAGAGGTTGATATATTTGCTGTTAGTTTGAAACAATAAGAAGACTGTCTGCCTGAGCTATTCTGAATAAGTCAAACTGTAAATAGGTACATAGTTATATCTTCGAAATACATTAACCTACTTGTGTCCTGTATTGCGTTTACCAAATACAGAAGATCTATATGATTTGATGGATTTGTGGTGGTTTATTTTGTGAGAAAGCTAATGTTTCTGTTTCTGTAAGTGTTAGCTTCAGCTATTTTTAATTAAAATCAGCGTAGCCCATGCCACCGTCGTCGGAGCCGGTGTAATGATGGCTTTATCAGCTCTGTTCCCAGTTCCCAATTAAAACTTCCCCTTTTATTCTCTTGTAAAATTATCTCGTTTCTCCACAGTGCCGTTTAACCTAGTCGACGCCAGCAAAGGCTGCCTCTCCCAGCTGTCCAACTCTCTGATCATGGTGATGCAGCGCGTGAACACGCTGAGCACGGCGGTGGAGGACAGCATGGCGGTGGAGGAGGAGACGGGCAGCGTCGTGCTGAACCCCAGCAGTGGGCTGGACGAGTGAGTGACAGTTATTGAATGACCGTACAAAGGCTGCCTCTCCCAGCTGTCCAACTCTCTGATCATGGTGATGCAGCGCGTGAACACGTTGAGTGTGTAACCACGGCGGTAGATAACGACATGTTAATCATTTAATTATGCTAATAATTAACACGCTACATGGATAACGACCAGAACAACCGGATCAAATATCTGCAGATCGTACACACAACTTTCCCTAGGCAGGAATCGAACCCGCAACCTTCTGTGTTGCAGGCAAACCATCGCCTACCGCGCCACAAAAGAAGGCCTCTTTGGCGCGGTAGGCTAATGTACCAAATTATCTTACCTACAGTTCAATAGTTCAAGTAATAGCAATCAGAGAAGTACCTACGTATCTCTGCGCAAATTATCTCTGCATTGATCAAGGATAAATGAAGTCTCTAATCCAAAAACGTTGATTTAATTTCAGGCATGACTACAAAGAGCTGTTCGAGCTGCTGGCATTCTACCGACAGTACGAGGTCATCAACCGCAAGATCCTGTCTGATGTCGAGCGCATGGTCCACTCCGGCAGCACACAGGTGATTGTTATTTTTTCCTTAGTTGTGGCTTTTGTAACACTGCGACCATGGTAGGTCTATAATAATTATATTACCTATCATGGCCGCACTATGAACGCCGCGGTTCATAGTGCGGCCATGATAGGTAATAGTTTCCGCGTTTATAATTCGCCACTAACTCTTGGAGCTGCTAGGAACTGTAGGATTTACTTCGGCATGATATCTCGTAGCTCGTCTGGTGGCTCTCGGTTGTTTTTAAGTGCAATAAAGTGAACATTCAATCATTCGTTCATTCATTCATTCATTCCAGGTGGACAAGTTCAAGCTCGCGCTCGAGGAGATACACAACGCTGTGAAGTACAAGGCGGCTGTGCCCGTCGCTACTGTGTTTGTTAGTAATTTTGTTTTCATAAAATAACCGAGTGGACCTATAAAATATAACCGGGTCCGAGATCACTCTGATCGGATGCCGCTATCCGAGTGCGCTGGGATCACGTGTTTACACGCTACGAGTAGCGTCCGAGTAGTCATCCCAGCGCACTACTGTCCGAGTATACCTACTCGTATAGTGAAAACCCGGCTAAGGTCTAAAGGAAATAAAGCACTTTGAAGTTTGAACCATAGCTATCTTAAGTGCCTATATGTTTCAGCCGCTATTCGTAAAGGTGTGGCGCATCTGGCGGACCATGCAGAACGTGATGTATCTGGTCTCTGTTGTCTCCAAGATGATAGCAGCCCTTACGGCCATACTGGATGCTGTGGGCGCGCCCAAGGAGCTCATACAGACGGCTTTAAGGGGACGGAAGGTGGTCTCGGACCAGGTAACATATGTAGATGATGACATCAATGATGTTAATGCTTGGCCAGATGCCGCTCAGTTCCTCACCGACAATAGTAAGAATGAATGAGTGAAGGAACACATTATTGCACTTAAAACAACAAATTAACACCTTATACAGGGTGATTTTGAATTCGTTGGCATCCTTTTAAACCAAGACAGCTTAGCTTTAAATAAATATTGACATGTATCTAACTAAAATCGCACTATATCTAAGACAAGCAAATCAAATGTATTAGACACATAAGTTATATGAACATAGGTACTAGTTTGACGACCGATGTGGCGCGGTGGGCGAAGGTCCGCCTGCGACGCAGGAGGTTACGGGTTCGATTCCCGCCTCGGAACAATTGTGTGTACGATCTGCAGATATTTGTTCCGGGTGTTCTGGTCGTTTTCTATGTATAATAAAAAATATCTATCTCTGTAATATGTATATAGTATTATGTATATCAGTTATCAAGTACCCATAACACAAGCTCTGCTTACCATGGGGCTAGATAATGCTGTGTGTAGGGAAGGTATTGTTTCTCTACGAGGATGGTGGTAAGAGTTCTCAGGGTTGGCTTGATTGAAAGAGGTTCGTAGCACGTTAAAACAGGATATAATGATAACCAATATGAAGGTAACAATAGGTAAGAAGAATAATACTCGGTTAAACACGGAAAACACACGAGGTAGCAACAACGCGGTAAAAAAGCACAACGCATCTCTTGCGCTGGTCACGGGCTGTCGCTCACTGCCCACGCGATGGCGTCCTCCGGCGGAGGCAAGCGTGAGCTCCAACCAATCACATCGTCGCGCGCGTTTCGTTGTACGCGCGCAGTATTTCGTTCCGTACCCTACTGAAAATTTACATTTGCTACATCCTCCCCCTCTGACCGAGAAGTAGCGCCCCCGCGTCTAGGTCAGCTAATCAAGATAACGTTTCGGCCTACCTCGTTTCCTCTTTTCGTTGACGGGTGTTTGAACGCCGCCTACGAATGGGGTCAATTGGGAGACGTGGTACCTACCCAGTGTTTCTCCGTTACTAGTTCTCTCTAGAGTGTATGTGGTAGAACTAACAGCCTCCCTAACACGATAAGGTCCGTCTCTACGCGGTATAAACTTAGGTGTTTGATCTGTGGCCGTATCGTTACTGCCCTGAGTCTTTAGCAGAACAAGATCACCGGGGTTATAATCTGGGGCAGGGCGACGACCTTCATCGGCATAGCGCTTCTGACTTGCTTGGGCCTTTTCATGCACTTCACGAGCTTCAAACAGCACATTGGAGATTCGCCGAAGGTAAGGGGTAAGGTTTGTCACAGCATTATCGCTCTCTAAGATGGCGCGCATGTCCGCGATGACGTCAGCTGGTGCGCGGATCTCACGTCCAAAGGTAAGGTACGCTGGTGAGTATCCGGTACTGCCGGTTAAGGCGGAGTTCATCGCGAAGCGGATTGCTGGTAAATGGGTGTCCCAGGTGTCGTGGTCTTTCCCAACAAGAATGGCGAGCTGGGGCTTCAGGTCGCGGTTTTTTCTTTCGACCGGATTGGCTTGTGGGTGGTATACAGGTGAAAGCGACTGGGTAATGCCGAACGAATGACACACCTGTTGCATAACCTCACTGATGAACTGCACCCCATTATCACTGATTACTCGTCTAGGCACTCCATATCTCAAGAATACCTCGGAGATCAGGGTCTTGGCGCAGTTCGAGCTGGTAGCGTTCTGTAGGGCGAATAGTTCAACCCATCTGGAACAAGTATCTTCTACGATAAGAATCCATTTGTTCTTATCAGCTGTCTCCGGGAGCGGTCCGAAGAGGTCTACAGCGACGACTTCAAAGCGACGGTTGGTAGCGGGAGTCTGTAGTAATCCGGCTGGTTTTCTGTTGTCGGCTTTGTACCTTTGACACTCAACACACTTCTTGAGGTACGTCGTCACAGTCCGTCTCATTCCAGGCCAGTAGTACTTAGGCTTAATTCGGTCTAGTGTTCGCTCTACTCCTAGGTGACCTGCCGTCGGAGCGTCATGATACTCCACGAGGACATTCTTTTGTTCGTGCTCCGGTACGACCAGGCATGCGGTTTCTTCCTCGCATTCATCAGGTCCATATCTGTATAATACTCCGTCTGATATCACGAACCCCCGGTCGGACCAACTTCTCCCCCTGAACGGATCGTCGGTGGCTTCAAGGTCCTCAACGATCTTACGCACTTCGGGATCCTTGAGCTGATTCTCACGAACGTCCTTGGGGCTTCTCGACGGGATATCGACTTCCGTGAGGTACAGATCGCTACCGGTTTCCTCTGTATAGGGCGGTCGTGACAGCGTATCGGCGATGGCGTTCGCCTTGCCAGGTGTATATTCGATGCGGAGGTCGTATTCTTGAAGCGTTAAGGCCCACCTAGCTAGGCGGCCGCTGGGCGACTTCACGGTCATAAGCCATCGCAGAGGTTGATGGTCACTCTTTATCACAACCTCTGATCCCTCGATGTATCCGCGGAACTTCGTCACACCCCACACCACTGCCAGTGCTTCTCTCTCCGTTGTATTATAGTTTCTTTCTGCGCTATTCAACATTCTGCTCGCATACTCGACCGGTCGTTCATCGGGGCCCTCCCCCTGCATCAACACCGCTCCGAGGCAATAACCGCTGCTATCCGTCCTAAGCGTGAACGGCTTCGACTGGTCTGCTTGTCGCAGTATTGGAGCAGTCACCAGCAGATGTTTAATGCGGTCGAAAGCCTCTTGTTGTTTCGAGGACCATGTCCAGGTGCTATCCTTCTTGAGCAAATCCGTCAAGGGTTTAGCAGCCTCGGCGTAGTTCGGTATGAATCGCCGGAACCAGCTGGAGGTCTGAAGGAAGGTCTTAACATGTTTGATGTTCTGCGGAGCGGACATGTTAGCGATGGCCACGGTTTTCTCGGGGTCCGTCTTTATTCCTCCCGGAACGATCACGTGACCTAAAAACTTGACAGATGCACGTGCAAAACAACTTTTCTCTCGGTTTATCCTGAGGTTGTACATCTCGAGTCTGTTGAACACGGCGTTCAGGTCTTCCAGGTGCTTAGGGAAGGACTCTGAAAGAATGATGATGTCATCTAGGTAAGCTAGGAGGGAGACGTCGGCCAAATCCTTCCCTGACTTGAATCGGTCCATCAGTCGCTGGAAGGTGGCTCCAGAATTGCGTAAGCCCATGGGCATCCTCTTGAACCTATGACAGCCGAGAGGACTCACGAAGGCTGTTTTGTCTCTATCCTCTGGTTCTACAGCAATTTGAAAATATCCAGATCGCAAGTCGCAGGTGGTCATGAAGCTGGTATTCTTTGCCGCATGTAAGACATCCTCGATGCGCGGGAGCGGGTAGCGGTCGGGCTCAGTTACAGCGTTTAGCTTCCTGTAGTCTACACAGAGCCGGAATCCTCCATCCTTCTTCGTCACGAGTACCACGTTGGCTGCCCAAGGTGAGTCGCACTCCTCTATTACGTCAGCCTCCAACAGTTTCTGTATTTCCTGATCCAAGATCGCTTTCTTCCCGGGAGACATCCGGTAGGGGGGGCAAGCGATCGGTTCCTGTTTCTCATCTATCTTCAATCGGTGGGCCGCGTACTCTGTCGGGGGGCCCTCCTTCGCGAAGCGACCGGCTCTCTTCACCAACAATGTGTTCAGTTGGGCTCGCTGGTCAGAACTCAGGTTGCTGCCCTCGTCGTCTCGCAACATCAGATTGGATGCATCTGCCTTCATCAGCCCCATCTGGCTGCCGGCAGGTAGGTAGAAACGTGTAATAAACGGATACCATGTTTCTGGCGCATCGTTAATACTCCAAACGCTTCTTGGCAAATCCAACTTAATACCTGCATTCATAATAAAATCCCTACCTAGTAGGGTTCGCGTATTCGCATCGGGTAAAACTAAAAATGTGGTAGGAATCGCGCGACCTACCAAGGTAACAGCGACTTCACATTCTAACGCGGCAAAAACTCTTTGGGAGCCGTCGGCCAATCCTATAATACGGGAAGTATTTTTAAAAACTACGTTCGCGCCTAGAAGTAATCTGTATAGCATAGGACCAGCGATACAATGGGTAGCTCCAGTGTCCAAGATGGCTACACCCTTATGGCCTACTACCTCTATCTCTACTATGGGACGAGAGTCGTCGTTCTCCTCTACGTGCACGGAACAAAAGTTCGAGTTACTCGTGCTAGGTGTATTCGCGCTAGGTGCACTCGTGCTAGACGCATTCTTACATTTTTCGCACTTGGAACGCACCACTCCCAACTGACCACATCCGTAGCAACGTATCTGCGTGCTACCACTGTTATTCGATTTGGAACTATCGATTACTCTACTGGAATCTTTCTTCTCGATGCGGCGACAATTCTCAGTCGCGTGGCCGAAAAGTTTGCAGTAACTACACTTCGGTCTAACGCGTTTCGTCTCTTCGCTACTAGTACTAATTTTCGCGCGACTGGTGCGCGAATCCGGATTCGCGCAACTTTCGCGGTAATCGTTTTTCGCGCAACTTTCGCGATAATCGTCTTTCGCGCAACTTTCACCGGAGACGTGTTTCGCGCAATCTGCACGCGGGTTGGAGCTCACACTGTTGGAACCTTGTAAGGTACTTACCTCCGCCAGCGACTCCTCCACAAACCTGCCCTTCGCGATCAGCTGCTCCAGCCCGTCTACCGCGTCGCGACAAACACGTTCTCTTATTCTACGGTCCAACAATCCATACACCATATCAACTTGCATCACTTCCGGTACCTCGTACGGTAATTTCGACAATAACGCTCGCACTTTACATACAAATACATCGGCCCGCTCACTTCTTTGCTCGCATGAAAAAATGTCTTTGAATATTTTATACGCGGGTCGCGGCACTCCGTACATCCCGCGAAGATGTTGCAGCGCGTCGTACCACGACGCGACGGTCGCCTTCACTCCTTGCCACCAGACAGCGGCTTCGCCGACCAGCAGCATCGGCAGTCCTCGCAGGGCGTGCTCCTCGCTCACGTTGGCACACTCTCGGTAGATTTCGATCGCGTCGATGAAGGCGTCGAGCTCGTCTACATTTTTCGTCGAGCCGTCAAAGCGTGACGTACACTTTGAAAAGTTGCCCGATCTTGTGGTCTGTGGGCTCGGTGTGCGCGGCGGCGGCGGTGCTTGTTCTCGCGCCAAAATGCTTTCTACCATTACACGGTTCGCTTCTGCTTGACTTTGTGTGATGTTATTTATCAGAGTTTGCAGCATATTTTCGGTCATCGAAATACTAGGTGGTGATGCAGCTGTACTAGCTGTGGGTACGACCGTTCTATCCACTTCATTGTCGGTGTCGGAACCCGACTCATCCCTCTTCCCGGCGCGTGTTTTTGGCGGCATGGCAACAGGACGCACTGTTTCGCGCCAAAACACGGAATGTAGGCAGGATAAAATGGAAGTCTGGCAATCCCCAAATTCGCACTACGTCGTCGTACGGCGTAAGTTCGGTATTTTCCGATGGTATTATAAAGGGCGTATCGGTAGGTACACTGGTTAGCAACACAGTGGACTCGCCCGCTCAACGGTCCGTTCGCCGCACGGTGTAATGGACTCGTCCGTGTTTTCTATGTCCGGTTTTTGGATAGTTTTGTGTATTTCACTATTGCAATCACTGTTTATAATCGTGCCCCACGTTGGGCGCCACTTGTAGGGAAGGTATTGTTTCTCTACGAGGATGGTGGTAAGAGTTCTCAGGGTTGGCTTGATTGAAAGAGGTTCGTAGCACGTTAAAACAGGATATAATGATAACCAATATGAAGGTAACAATAGGTAAGAAGAATAATACTCGGTTAAACACGGAAAACACACGAGGTAGCAACAACGCGGTAAAAAAGCACAACGCATCTCTTGCGCTGGTCACGGGCTGTCGCTCACTGCCCACGCGATGGCGTCCTCCGGCGGAGGCAAGCGTGAGCTCCAACCAATCACATCGTCGCGCGCGTTTCGTTGTACGCGCGCAGTATTTCGTTCCGTACCCTACTGAAAATTTACATTTGCTACATGTGTGAATTGTCCAGCATTATTTATTTATTATTTATTTAGTGGTTTATTTTTCACTTCTTCCACTAGTGGACGAAAAATTTAAGTGAACAGGAGCGGCTTATAACTCAAACTCAACATATTTTATTTCTTTAGGCTTAGGTACAAAATAATCACTTAGATAAGTCATATTTTATACAATAAATTATTATCTAATAAAATTATTTTATTGTTCACTTAAATTTTTTGTCGACTAGTGGAAGAAGTGAAAAATAAACCACTAGTATGTTCATCTCTTATATTATGTCTAATACATGTGCGTAGTGTGATATTCTCAATGTTGTTTCTCCACAGGACAGACTGAATATGCGTACAGGCGCGATGGCAGGCCGCGCCGGGGGGGCGTCTGAGAATGGTAATCAGCTGAAAAACCCCTCAGGGGACAGCATTCAGGATAAACATATTCAGGTAGCTCTAGTAGAATATTAATCTGTTTATGTTAGGTAGGCTTGTTAAGTATTATATCGACCCTATTTTTCTTTATGAAAGAAAAAAAATTGGTTCGAAATGAAAATGTGTGCGATTTCTATGTTCTCGAGTTTATAATAATAAGTCTTATGAATACCATCTTTGAAAATTAAATATATGCAGTGTGTACGTGTTTCTGTGTAACAGTACCTGGGTTTCTGCGCGATGTGCCTCTGCGGCGGGGCTCTGGTCCCGGCCAACACGCGCGTGGGCGTCGCGTACGTGAAGCACCGGCGGTACGCCTTCTGCAACGCGAGGATGGCAGCTAGGTTCAACGAGGATCCTACGAGGTACCTACTATATACTGACTGCGGCGGGGCTCTGGTCCCGGCCAACACGCGCGTGGGCGTCGCACACGTGCAGCGGCGGCGGTACGCCTTCTGCAACGTGAGGATGGCAGCCAGGTTCAACGAGGATCCTACGAGGTACCTACTATACAGGGTTATTGGTAATTCGACGTATTCCCGTTAGGAGGTGATAGGGGTGACTATTTGCGAAAATTTTCACCCCCATGTACATTATGCAAACGTGAACCATTTTTAAGTTGTCATGATTTTTAGCTTTTTTCAAAATAAGTAAAAAGTGCAACATCGAAAATTTATTAAAAAAAAACTGTCTATTTAAATCTATTTTTTTCTTCTGATTTATAAAAACGAATAAACACTGGTTATTTATCAATATTAAAACAACAATTATCGCTCCAAATTTAAAAATGCGAGATAAAAACGATATTATTTCATTATTCATTGAGAATTTTTTCCTCTAAAATACCTTAAAAACTAAAAAAACGTTATGAAACTTGGCTTGCAGATTACTTTAAAAACATAACCGTTTTCTTAGCTTTCCAACAATGCATAACAACTATGAACTTATTTCAAAGAAACTGAAAAAAACATCATTACAAAGGAAGCAGGCGGAAATTCGTATACGAACTTAACCTAAGGTCGTTCTAAAACTAACTTAAACCAATACCCAATCTAAATAAAACGAATTACCAATAACCCTGTATACTTAGTGCGGCGGGGCTCTGGTATTGGAACTACATACTAGCTTTTCACCGAACTACCCGCGCAGTCCTTATCAAGTCCAATGCTGATCATGCCTTAGGTGGGGGGCATAATGCGTAAAATCAGTCGTATAACGTATTAACATGGCAGCTACTAATTATAATCATGGTGTTCATAAACAGCGAAAAAAACTGAAAACGAATTAAATTATACTTGAATTTAGTTATTTTTATTATTTATGAACTTAGATTCTTTAACACAATCCCTTGTGGTATTTCCTATGTCAAAATTAATGTGTGATATTTATATAATAATATTGCAATATAATTTTAAAGCTAATAGAACTTAACGACATCAAGTGTAACATGTGCAATAAACAAAGAATCAAAACTAACATTTCCCAATGCTTTTTGCTTGAAGAATCTCAATAATATATTTTTAGATTTTTTCTGATGTACCGTAAAATACCCTATTTTGAGATTAGGAATTCCACCCGGTTCCAGATACATAAACGAGGTGTTGGAGTACACCCGCAACAACCCGCACCTGATCAACTTGCTGAACATCGTGGACGATGTCTACAAGGTGAAGGATGTGGACACACTGCTAGTGAAGCATGTTGCTCCTAGTGAGTATACTTTATCATCAGCCTAGCCCGGGGGATCCTATCACTACATAGTACAAAACAAAGTCGCTTCCCGCTGGTTGTCTGTCCCTATGTATGCTTAAATCTTTAAAACTACGCAACGGCTTTTGATGTAATTCAAGAGGAAGGTTTATAGACCATTTTACACATAGATTTCCAAGCGGGCGAAGCCGTGAGGCGCAGCCAGTTCGATATAATAAAGGATGGAATTGATTGATTGAATCCGGTTAAGACTAAGTAAACCGCCTCGCTGCTGCGTAGAACATGGAGCAGTACCAACACCACCCTGCAGGTTGTGGGCAGCAAGTTTTCCTCGCCCAGCTCGCCCATCATGCAGTCTTTCAACAGTCCTCACTCTTTAGACTCCATTGGTTGGGTGGGAGTCTGTTGAATGACTGCTGCAAATAATAATAAGTATCAATCTAATTTTAATTTAATTTAAGGCCTTTGCTTTCTTTAATTGTATTTTATTTTTGTAATTTTTTTTATATATGTGGACAACTTATGTCTGAATAAAGAAACTTTTTATTTTTTAGGGCTACCACGCTATTTAACACATAATGTAACGCGCGTTATCAGCGTTATTACGATTATTTTAGCGCACTTGACGCGTGTGCTTATGGCGCACTTTATAAATAATGCTGGACAATTCACAGCATTATCTAGCCCCATGCTAAGCAGAGCTTGTGTTATGGGTACTAGATAACTGATACACAATACATTACATAGATAGATATTTTTTATTATACATAGAAAACAATCAGAACACCCGGAACAAATATCTGCAGATCGTACAAACAATGGTTCCGAGGCGGGAATCGAACCCGCAACCTCCTGCGTCGCAGGCGGACCTTCTACCGCGCCACATCGGTCGTCGCATTTTAACGCACATAACGCCTTTTTACGAGTTGTTCGCGGTAATCCGCGCTAACATTTGCGTAGTAACGCTGATAACGCGCGTTACATTATGTGTTAAATAGCGTGGTAGCCCCACTGCATTCAAAATAAACAAATGTTACTACCTATTTCTTTACATTTACTTGTTATATTATATACCTAACGTTACTGAGTATTTGTTCAGCGCACGTGTTCGACAAGGACGTGCAAACGGAGACCCATCCTCACGAGGGGTATATGGAGAAGAACTACTCCTGGGACCTCTGGAAGTGGAAGCGCAGGGCCTGCCAGTGGGTAAGTCTTCTAGATCTTCATGGGTAAGTCTTGATGTTCATAAGCAAGTCTAGATGTTCTTGGGTAAGTCTAGATCTTCATGGGTAAGTCTTGATGTTCATAAGCAAGTCTAGATGTTCTTGGGTAAGTCTAGATCTTCATGGGTAAGTCTTGATGTTCATAAGCAAGTCTAGATGTTCTTGGGTAAGTCTAGATCTTCATGGGTAAGTCTTGATGTTCATAAGCAAGTCTAGATGTTCTTGGGTAAGTCTAGATCTTCATGGGTAAGTCTTGATGTTCATAAGCAAGTCTAGATGTTCTTGGGTAAGTCTAGATGTTCATGGGTAAGACTAAATCTTCATGAGTAAGTCCGGATCTTCATGAGCAAGTCTAGATGTTAATAGGTAAGTCTAGATCTTCATGGTTAAGTCTAGATCTTCTTTGGCAAGTCTAGTTCATCATGGGTAAGTCTAGTTTTCCATGAGAAGGTAGGTAAGTCAGTATTTGTAAAATCGATTGCCAATGAATGAAATCGAAAGTGGTCTATGTAACAGTTAAGACCTTATAATTAATGTGAGGTATCTAAGGAACCTAAGTGTTTTATTTTCGGGGATATAAAGGCGTTTCAGTTAAGTCTTCAAATCGTATTATCACGTTTAAAAACTCATTTTAGTGTTTTGAAATGTTTGTATCTACTTGAGTAGTCATTATCTAAGCATGTTTGTGCGAATGTAGGAACGAAATTAGCTGTTTTAGAGCTAATGTTTTATGTAGGTTCACTAACGGTCTAACATCAATGATCAACGTCCTTCACTTCACATAACTCTTGGACACGTCACAAATTTCTGTCATGTCTGATATTAATTGTTTATAGAAATACTACCATTTCCGTTTCAGGCTAACATAGTAAACTGTCAGACCCATTCCACCCAAACGCACTATAGCCACCTCCGCTCCGAGATCCACAGCCAGACGTACGAGATGAAGGACCAGATGATGCAGACCAAGGCGGACACGGGGGTCAACACGGACCCCAACAATGTGTTCCTGTGGGGTCTGCGGGGGCAGCTGGGGTACGGCCAGCACGCTATGAAGCTGTTGGGGGAAACTACGGCGGAGAGGAAAGGAGGTAATTTTGTGTGTGGGGTCGATTAAGACCATAGCATTCGTGAGGTTAACGCGCCAGTGTGCGTTTACCGAATGATGAACTTAAATTTAAGTAGGGTTACGCACCCTAAGGTTAAAACGGGACAATTTTACAAAGACACCGCTGTCCGTCCGTCTAATCTGTCTGTCTGTCACCAGGCTGTTAAAATTTTTACAGATGATGTATTTCTGTTGCCACTATACTTAAACACCAAATACTAAAAAAAACAGAATAAAATGAATATTAAAGGGGGGCTCCCATACAACATTGATGTTTTTTTGATCGTTTTTATAGATAACTAGATGCACCCCGCGGCTTCGCCCACGTGGAAATATGTGTCAAATGGTTTACTTATAAAACTTTATCTTGAATCACTCTATTAAAAAAACCGCATCATAATCCGTTGCGTAGCAAAGCTCAGGGACACACAGACGACAGCTGGAAGTTACTTTATTTTCATCATCATCATCAGCCTATAGCAGTCCACTGCCGCATCTAGCATCTACCTGCAGTCTTTCGCAGGTCGTCATCCCACCTGGTCGGAGGGCGTCCTACACTACGTTTACTAAGTCTTGGTCTCCACGCAAGAACACGTTTGCCCCAGCGGCCGTCGGTTCTTCGCGAGATATGGCCGGCCCACTGCCACTTCAGCTTGCTAATTCTCAGAGCTATGTCGATAACCTTGGTTCTCTGTCGGATGTATTCGTTACGAATCCTATCCTTCAGAGAAACTCCGAGCATAGCTCGCTGAGCGACTTTGAACTGGTGGACCAGCTCTATCGTGAGTGTCCACGTCTCAGCTCCGTAGGTCATAACGGGTAGGACGCACTGTTTGAAAACTTGGACTTTGTTTTAGATTTTACCTATACTATGTAGTGGTACCTAGTCATTATTACCTATCTACTCGTACTTGCCCAGTTTTCCTTTAATATAAGCACCTATTGTGAGAGACGAAAGAATAAATGCTTAATTTATTTATTTAAACGCACATTTATTTTCCAGCTCAAGATATTGCCTTCTGCAACTCTCCGTGCGTCACTGCCACCAGCGCCAAGGAAGCAGATGAGAAACAAACTAAAGCTAGCTTGAAATGGTCTTATTGAACCCCGCGGCTTCGCCCGCCTGGAGATTTCTGTGCAATTTTCTTATTTTTTTATGTAGGAACCTTCTACGAATTATTAGAAAACAATAGGTAATATTTTGACGACCGATGTGGCGCGGTGGGCGAAGGTCCGCCTGCAACGCAGGAGGTTGCGGGTTCGATTCCCGCCTCGGAACAATTGTGTGTACGATCTGCAGACAGATATTTGTTCCGGGTGTTCTGGACGTTTTCTATGTATAATAAAAAATATCTATCTATGTAATATATTGTATTATGTATATCAGTTATCTAGTACCCATAACACAAGCTCTGCTTACCGTGGGGTTAGATAATGCTGTGTGAATTGTCCAGCATTATTTATTTATTTATTATTTATTTTTAAAGTTACGCGATCTGAACATATAACATTTCAAGCTCTAATACAAAGGGTATTTGTTGTATTCGTGCTTATAATTATTAGAAAACATTTATAAAAAATATGAATGAAATCGGTAGAGCCGTTCTCAAGTTATAGCGCGGCCAAGAGAGATAGGGCTTCACTTTTATATATTTAGAGACTTTGGTTTATAACCCTTTGTTTGGAATGTAGCTTTTTGTTATTTTTATGAGTAGGTAGAAATAAATATAGTCTAGATGCTTGTATAGGCTTTGTTAAGCCTAATTCTATTAAATCTTGCTTTTTATTACAATTTTAATCAAAGGTATTGTATTCAATGTTTTGTTGCATTTTGTTATTGTAGTAGATGCGTATCTAGTAAAAAGAAATAAATCCACTTTACTTAATGCCTGTGTTTTATTTAGAGAAATCCGTTGAATCTCACCAGCACACAACTATGTCCGTGCTGGGAATGCTTCCCCAACGAGCGGGTCTTACATGGTACAAGCCGAATTGTTGACCGTAGTGGAGACACCAGATAGTGTTATCTATACTAATATTATAAAGAGGAAAGGTTTGATTTTTTGTTTGTTTGTATCGAGTAGGCTCCGAAACTGTGCCGAAACCGACTCCTCCGAGGCTCTCTGAATATCAACTTGAAGCTTGAAAGAAACCGTCTGATGAAGTCCACGCTCCGACCTGACCCAATCCAAATCATGGCGGGCACCGAGAAGTTTCAGCAGCTTCTCGGGAATAGATTTGTTGCCTTGGAACCCACTGATGACGCTGACGAGACCCTACACAATCTGGTTGAAACGTTGAGGGATGAGGGCATCAAATTCTGTCGAAAGCAGCGTACTGGCAAGAAGTCCAAACTCTCGGATGAGACTCTTGGGCTGATGACAAAAAGACGGGAGACCACCCAAGCGACTTTGTCAGAGAGGTCAGACCTGAACAAGTGGATTGCGAAGATGGTACGGCACGACCTTCGGAGCTTCAACACGCGCCTCATTCAAGAGGCGATAGAGCGAAACCGAGGGTCCAAAGTATTCACTCAGCAGCTTGGCAGGAGCCACCTGACAAAGCTTAAAACGCACGACGGGAGGACCGTATTGTCAAAGCCGGAGATATCCGCCGAGATAGAGGATTTCTATGGCCGATTATACGCTGCACATGCCCCTCGTTACCGACGAGATGACCAAGATTCCAGAGCCACCCTGACACGCCACTATACCGACGAACTGCCTGAAATCAGTCAAGACGAGATCGTGTTAGCTCTAAGGCAGCTTAAAAATGGAAAAGCCCCCGGCGAGGACGGTATTACTTCAGAGCTTCTTAAAGCCGGAGGAGCCCCTGTAATACAGGAGCTACGGAACCTCTTTAATACCGTCCTTGACAGTGGGAGAACTCCAAAGGCGTGGAGCGGGAGTTTGGTGGTGCTCTTTTTTAAGAAGGGAGATAAAACCCTTCTTAAGAATTACAGACCCATCTCACTCTTGAGCCACGTCTATAAGCTGTTCTCACGAGTGGTCACGAACCGTCTCGCCAGGAGACTCGACGAGTTCCAGCCACCGGAACAGGCTGGGTTCCGCGGAGGATATGGCACCATAGACCACATACACACAGTGAGGCAGATTATACAGAAGTCCGAAGAGTATAATCAGCCCCTGTGTCTGGCTTTTGTGGACTATGAGAAGGCATTTGACTCCGTTGAAACCTGGGCTGTTCTGGATTCCTTACAGCGATGCCAAGTAGACTATCGTTATATCCAGGTGCTGAGTTGTCTCTACGAGGCCGCCACCATGAGTGTCCAAGTACAGGGTCAGCAGTCTAAACCCATCCAATTGCGCAGAGGAGTGAGGCAGGGGGATGTCATATCCCCGAAACTGTTCACGTGCGCATTGGAAGATATGTTTAGGTTGCTGGACTGGAAAGGAAAGGGCATTAATATAAACGGCGAGTACATCTCACACCTGCGATTCGCTGATGACATAGTCTTAATGGCGGAGTCGCTTGAGGAACCGAACCAGATGCTGGACGGCCTAGCTTCAGCCTCCCGATGTATCGGTCTTGGCATGAATTTGGATAAAACCAAAGTCATGATCAATGGTCACATTGATCCAAGGCCGGTGGTCGTACATGGTCACCTTCTCGAAACTGTTTCCGAGTACACTTACCTTGGGCAGATTCTGCAGTTGGGTAAAAACAGTTTCGAGAAGGAGGCCAAAAGGAGGATCCAGCTGGGCTGGGCAGCATTTGGGAAACTACGTCAAGTCTTCACGTCATCCATACCGCAATGCTTGAAAACGAAAGTTTTCAATCAGTGCGTCCTACCCGTTATGACCTACGGAGCTGAGACGTGGACACTCACGATAGGGCTGGTCCACCAGTTCAAAGTCGCTCAGCGAGCTATGGAAAGAGCTATGCTCGGAGTTTCTCTGAAGGCTAGGATTCGTAACGAATACATCCGACAGAGAACCAAGGTTATCGACATAGCTCAAAGAATTAGCATGCTGAAGTGGTAGTGGGCCGGCCATATCTCGCGAAGAACCGACGGCCAATGGGGCAAACGTGTTCTTGAGTGGAGACCACGACTCGGTAAACGTAGTGTAGGACGCCCTCCGACCAGGTGGGATGACGACCTGCGAAAGACTGCAGGTAGATGCTGGATGCGGCAAGCTGAAGACAGGGCGCTATGGCGCTCATTGGGGGAGGCCTATGTCCAGCAGTGGACTGCTATAGGCTGATGATGATGATGATGATGATGAGGCTCCGAAACTACTAGACCGATTTGAAAAATTATTTCTCCAATTGGGTAGCTATAGCTACACTATAGCTGCACTATATAGTGAATATAGGCTATATTAAAATTTTGAAATTTGAATTTAACGCGGGTGAAACCTCGGAAAACAGCTAGTGTGTTATAGAAATACATGAATATTCAATAATTATTATAATTATAACTTATATTATATTCGAAGTAGGTACCATATGAACGACCACATCTAGCAGTGGCGTAAATCCTACTAATATTATAAACGCGAAAGTTTGTGTATGGATGTTTGTTACTCTTTCACGTAAAAACTACTGAATGGATTTTAATGAAACTTCACAATAATTAGCTTATACATCGGAATAACACATAGGCTACAATTTATAAAGATATATTGTATATTATCCAAAATATCTATCACCACGCGGGTGAAACCGTAGGGCGCAGCTAGTACTTAAATAAATTAAAGATTTTTTTTTTACTAATGTATAATAATCATTGATAGTTGGGATTCTCTTCTGACCGGGAGCCCGTGGCAATTTGCCGACTTGCCCCTTGTAGTTACGCCACTGATATCAAGTCCATGTTGTGCTTATTTTAGTGGGGTGGAAGGACTCGCTGCGCTCTTTCCTACCGCATTAGCATAGTGAGCGTGTGTCTCGCTTTTCTCGCGAGTTCCACGTCCTCTGTTCTTTCTTGTAGCTCTGCAGCCTCTGCGCGAAGCTTCGCTAGCGTCTCTGCTAAGGATTGGATGGACTTGGGCATTATGGACTCTGGAACGGGTAGCTTGGAGAATTTAGCCTGAAACAAAATACAAAAAGTTTATCTACAAAAAAGCTTACAAAACACATTAATTAGAAATATAATAAAATATAAAATATTTATTTGCGTTTCATATAAAATAATACGAATTAAGAATGTATATAAAGCTAAATATAACAAATTAGGAACTAATAAAATAATTTAAATACGAGAACACAGAAAGTTAACTGTTTTTCTGTTACTTTACTTTTACTTTAGTTTTGTTCCTTGTTGTCAGGCCACCTAGCGCACCACGGTCTCCACGGAAGACCAGCGCTATGGTACGATCTACTCTATCATAGCACATTGTCAGTTTCTGTCTTCTGTTAATCTAAGTTTAATTATAAGAGTCTCTGTTCTGACAAAATAAAAATCTTTTTACTTTTACTATAAAGGCTGTGTCAATGTAGCGCTGGTTTTCAGGCGCCAGTTGTCTTTGATTTGAGTGGCTTCTAGTGGATATAGAATTTACAATGACCCCTAGGCTAGGCCTGTTTCGCGGGTACAAAAAATAATTTATTTTTACTTGTCATTTGGATTAACAACCTACCTATAAATTACAGTTGGGAATATAATTATAACTGTTATGTTATAACAATAATGTAATGTTGTATGTTTCTATTATGTGATCGTAGTTTTCTTTGTATCTATAATGTACTAGTTTCTGTCCGCGGCTGCGTACACGTTTTTTGGGGATCAAAAGTTGCTAATGTTCATTCCAGGACTAACGCTACTGTATCATATTTCCGCCCGATCCGTTCAGTGGTTTTGACGTGAAGATGTTACAAACATACATCATAAAACCAAACTTTCGCATTTATAATATTAGTGTGATGTGATCCCATGGTTTATATGGGATAGGACCTTTAAATCATTTCCATAGAAAAAACCCGTGTGAAGCCGCGGGCAGAAACAAGTGTTATAAATACGAAAGTTTGGATGTTTAGTTGGATGGATGGATCTATCAATGGTTCTGTCTAAAGTTTTGTATAAATGAAATAAAAATTACACGGCTTTTAACCCACACACTGAACTCATAATACTGTGTTTTAACCTAGAATTCAGTTCCCATGGGATAAAAATAAATAACCTTAGGTACGTTTCTATACAAACAGCGCATGCACAGCCGCGGACTGATAGATGTAGGGGACAGGTGGTTTTTAAAACGCGCATCTTTTGCGCAAAACCTGTAGGTTTCCGGTCAGAATTAGTACCTAATACTGAGATACATAAAAAAGCGCTTTTTACGCTAATTACCTGAGCCTTTTCATAGCTCTCCTCATACAAAGTGACTTTCTGTTTCCACTGCCGGACAGCCTCCAACACTGTCTCCGGATTAGGACTTCTCAACATCAGCGAACTCTTAGAGCACTCCAATTCCTTTCTCAGCTCCTCCAAATCCTTGTTATTACGGTCTATTTTCGCTTGCAACTCTGCGTCTTTCTGGGTCAGCATTAGGAGTGTGTATTCGTCATTCATTTGCTCGGATAAGAGGATAGACTGTTGAAGGTTTACAGCGATGGGGTCTAGCTCGATGTCTAGTGTTGCTTTCGCGCTGGCGACATGTTGAAGTAGCTGTTGACATTTTTGAGGCAATGCGTCGATTGTTACGTTTAGTTTAGCGAGGGCTTCAGTTGTTGATGTGCCTGTAAAATTAATTTCATATACTGAAATCTATGTTAAAATAGCAAACCAAACTTATAGCTCTAAGAATTGTCAAATTGGAGTGGGCCGGCCATATCTCGCGAAGAACCGACAACCGCTAGGGTAAACGTGTTCTTGAGTGAATACCGCGACTCGGCAAATGTAGTGTACGACGCCCTCCGGCCAGCTAAGGACTGCAGGCAGATGTTGGATGCGGCAAGCAGAAGACGGGGCGCTATGGCGCTCATTAGGGGAGGCCTATGTCCATCAGTGGACTTCTATACGCTGATGCTGTTACAATATCATAAGACCACACTATTTTGTATTTGATACTTAACATTTGGAATTTATAGTGTGGTGCAAATTTTAGTAGCATTCTGTAGTTCTTACTTTTGATGGCTTTACATTATCAGTTCATATTACTTGCCTACCCTGCCTATGCCAAATAATTATAATAGGTTTTATTAGATTAAAGATTAAAACAAGAAAAAAAGAAAATCTTAAAATTTATTTGATTATGCTTACTAAAATTACACAGAACTTAAAGTAGGAAATTTAACTAAACTTTCTATTTTCTTAGCTACATTCAACATCAGTTCCTCTGATAGGTTTGGTCCCATAATTTGCACGGACAGGGGTAGGTTATTCTGTGAAAGTCTAATAGGCAAAGATACAGCTGGTATTCCAGCCATGTTCGCAGGTTGTGTGCAGAAATCCTGGAACGCACACTGATCCCTGTTGTGTTTAGCTGAAAACTCTTTAAACGCAGGGGCAACTGTCAAAGTCGTAGGCGTCAGCAACAAATCTACCTTATCATCGCCGTAGAAAACCTTCTTAAAATCATCAGAGATCAATCGACGTAGCTTCAAAGCTTTTACAAAGTATTTGTCGTAATTCCTAGTCAGCAAAAAGTAGTTGCCTGCTAAAATTCTCGATCGGACGACATTGTTGAAGCCCTTATGTCGTGTAGACGCGTATAACTCTTCAGTTGAGTAGGTTTCGTTTGAACGGATTCCGAATTCCAGGCCGTCATATCTAGCCATGTTGCTTGCGACTTCACACTGATTTAGAATGGAATAAACAGCTATAGAGACTGAAGTGTGAGGAAGAGATACAGTTTTGACTATAGCTTTTTCTTTCTCTAGCAAATCTGCTACAAATCTCCAAGTGGCAACAACTTCAGGGCTCATGCCTTCACAATGATACTCTTTAGGGATTCCAATCCTTATGTTCGATAAATCCACATCATTGATTTCAATTGGACCAGAACTTTCCTTTATAGTTGTGGAATCCAAATTATCAGGGCCAGCGATGCAGTTTAATATATTAACTGTATCTTCAACAGTTCTTGCTAGGATGCCTGGCACATCCATAGAGTTGACTAAAGGTATGAGTCCGTACCTAGAAACTAAGCCATAAGTCGGTTTGAGGCCGACCACCCCACACAATGCTGCTGGGTTTCTTGTAGATCCTCCAGTGTCGGAGCCAATAGCAGCTACGCAGGCGCCTGAGGCGACCGACGCGGCGGACCCGCCAGAGCTGCCCCCAGTGATCTTCCAGTTACTATCGTCGTAGCCCCAAGGGTTTCTACTAGGACCGAATATAGAGTCGACAGTACCAGCTCCCATAGCAAACTCATCTAAATTACACTTGCCGATGAGACAGGCCCCCGCCGCTCGAAGTCTCGAGTACACAGTCGCATCGTAGGTTGGTGTAAAGTTCCGCAACATTTCTGACCCGCAAGTAGTCGGTATATTACTCGTGCAGAAGTTATCTTTTATTCCGATGGTTATACCATCCAGCGGTTTTGTTCTCTTGTCGATGTAAAACCTCTTTTCGCTCTCAATGCCGTGGTTTTCCGCGACTTCGTCGGTAATAGTCACGAATGCATTTAGTTTGGACGTTTGTTTTGCTCTCTGAAGGCACAGGTCGACGAAGCTTGTAGGCGTTAGTAACTTATCGCGATACGATTTGTGGATTTCTTTTATTGTGTACGTCGTTAGTTTATTCATTTTTACTAGTGTTTATGTTTATTTATCTACAATAGTTTTCTTTTGAATCGAGGTTATAATAATTGACAACCTACGAAAAACAGCTGATCGAGTCAATCTAAAATTTTCATAGTCCAAGTGCGCGTGGTGCGCAAGCTAACTGAAGAAGTAAACAATGTTTGTAATAAATAATTGTACGTTTAAGAACTTACCAGCAGCAAGACGTTCCTGTACGTTCTTTTGAATAATGGTTTCATGTGGACGTTGAAAGTCTCCATTGTCAATATTTTTCATGATTACTTTGTAAATAACAACAGTGAAAAATTCCAAATTGCAAAACAAAACAAACAAACCAAATCCAATGAAAATGAAAATGAAATTTTGCAACGGATTTGAATATTTTGAAGTTTGACAGCGTTTTACTTGACAGTTACCAGTGTCTCGCTAAAAAAAAATTGGGAAACTTTAAAAAAATATTTATAAATCTAATACGAGACGAAACAGGACAACTCGAGAGCATAGAAATCGCACACCCCCTACATTTTCATTTAGACCCTATTTTTTTTATTTAAGTTTTTTTTAAATATTACTTAAATTAAATTAAATTAACTTAAATTACTCTCACTGTTAACTTCCCAAAAACCTATGATGACTAGCCTTGACCTTCGAAACCTTTACAGTAGTAAAGTACACCTCTTTGGTTGACCATACGACGCGACGACGACGGACGACATGACACCAAAATCTAGCTAGACCATAACACCAAATCAAAGAAGTCAAGTCAAGTAAAATAATTATCTGTGGGTTTTGGTATTGGTATGGAAAGAAAAAAAAAATATTATAGATAGATAGCATAGCTTGCTTACTTTTTGCCCGTGGTTCCTAAAAATTTGTGATTTTATTCGTTTCCGAATAATTAATTGAATAGACGTCTTGTAAAAACTTAAAAAGTAGTATTATACGCTTATGGGTTCATTCATATATACCTAGAATTATGGCGCAGTTACAATACATGCCGGGGGACCCTCGTTTGGTCGATCAATTAGTTTACGAACTCAAATCAAAGGGTATTTTCGATCAGGTGAGCATTTTGTTATATTCAATAACTATGAAACTATTTGCTAACAGTACTGACTTCTTAAGGCATAGCATAAATCACAACATGCTACAAATATGTCTGTGTAATCGAAATATTAACACTGGTCTTCATCTCACAGAATTTATAAGTAATGTCACCTTGATGAACATATTTCTGTTTTGCTCAGGTGTATATACCATAACCACTTACAATATGATAAAGATGACCCTTTAGATTCCATTGCATTAGATTTTTGAGATCTGTGAATTCCACACTATATTTTGCTAAAAATCCCAAATAAGTTAAAATACTTGGGGCTGTATAAAGGAATTTACACCTTACACACTTTGCATGTCTTATGCAAATATCTTAGCTGTCTTAGCAATGATATTCATAGTAACTATAAAACTTTGTTGGCCTCAAGACAGATTTTTTTAACAGCCTTCAGCAACACATTGAGAGCTACACATTGCTGATTACATTTGTAATTAGTATTGAGGGTCAGTCATTCTAAATGTAGAATTTACAGATCTTTGCAAGCAGAACGTTTTTCTACCTGCACATTCCTCGACATGAACTAGTGCTCATTTCTCGACTTGCACTTGACCTTAGGATGATCTGTTGGTATGCTAGGGCCTAGCATACCAACTGATCATAGTGTAGTTGGTCTGGTCTTCTGCTACATATTAAGTTGCTGATTGAAACCTTAAAAATTATATTGCACATCTCCCACCTGCCTGACATACACAGAATATATAGGTACCCCGAAGGTGCCATTCAAACCAGGTAGAGGTCTTAGAGTAACTAATTGGTAAATAAACCTGATGGATACCCATTGTATCAATACTTATAATTAGAGTAACTCGTACACCATTAAACTCTAACATTGCTTATCACTTCCGGAGTGACCAAGTGGTACTCTTTCTTTTATAGATCACAGAGTTTTAAGCTATTCATCATCTTATTGAGCATTTTAAAATCTCAGCAATTCTATTATGTTCCAGTTCCGCAAAGAATGCATTGCTGATGTAGACACGCGGCCTGCATACCAGAATCTACGTCAACGAGTGGAGAGCTCGGTGACAACATTCCTCACGAGGCAGACATGGAAGGCAGACCTTAACAAGAACCAGCTCCGGGAGAAACTCAGGAAACATATATTGGAGTGAGTATCCTAGTAGGCGAGGTTAAGCTGATGGGACTAAACTTCCACCTTTGTTAATATACTCAAGCCATCCTCTTATGAGTCACTACATAGTATAAAACAAAGTTTGTCTGTCCCTATGTATGCTTGGATCATTAAAACTATGCAATGCATTTGATGCGGGTACCATACGTAGTGACTAGCATGCAGCTTCGCACGCTTTGTTTCCATGGAAACGTTTGAAGGTTATTTCTATACCATGGAAACTGATTTATCGGATGAAAAAAGGTAGCCTGTGTTTTAATACAAGCTTAGAGCTATGTCTATCCAAAGTTTCAGCTCTATCTGTTTATTAGTTTTGGCATGAAGAAGTCACAAACATCCATCCATTTATTCATCTAAACTTTCGCATATAATAATATTAGTTTGGTTTGTATGATAATAAGTGTAAAAGTGATTTTTGGATAATGAAAGGGGGCCTTGTTTATAAACATTGTATCTAAGTTTCGTTGTATTTGCTTTAAATTTTATTGATAGACCCTGAGTAGATAAATCATCAGCAGAACATTCATTATAAAGATCTATAATTACGTATCTAATATAAAACCTTTTACACCTATGCAATAGGTATGAGAGTACATAGTACATACATACCTACAATGTGATGAATCAGTTTGCTATATTTTAAGCTTGAGTCATTTCACTCCCTAACAAAACAACAAGTTATTATCAGAATAAGTGTCATTAAGGAAACAATTTTTATTTTATTAAAATTTTCTTTGCAAACTTGAGAATGATTAAAAACTTCTTATTACAGTGGCAACTACTTAGAGCAAGGTGTAGAAAGGATAGTAGACCAAGTAGTCAACCCTAAAGTGACTTCAGTATTCATACCTCAAGTCGAAGACCTTGTCTACAACTATCTCGGCATCCCAAGGAAGAAAGCTCCTGCTGAGAACACAGATCTATTGCCGACGGACCTTGAAGCAGTCAGCCCTGGATCAGTCAAAAGCAATGATGAAGACGGCAAAGAAAACAATGTTCAAGACATGGATATTGATTCTGGGGACAAAATAGAAACAACAGAAGACATGAGCATCGACACTCAGGATGATGGACCAGTTGAAATCTCATCAGATTCTGCCAGCATGGACAAAAGTTCCATCCCTCTTCCTGCTGAAGAAATCAAACTGGAGAACATACCAGCACCAGAAAACAGCCCGAAAGCAGCTAAAGTTGAGCTGGATACCATAGGACTTCCTAGTCAATCAACTGAACAGATCAAAGTTGAGCTAAACAATATTGAACTACCTATGGAACCGAATTTGTCCATGGACATACCTTTACCTGATGAGATACAAATGTCTAATGAAAAAGATAGTACCTTTTTCAAACCCATCAGTGAAGATTCAAACTCGAGTTCCAGTTCGTCCATCAGGAGAAACATGTCTCCCATCACTCCAGTCAGGAATTTCGATGATGACTCCTGTGACGCTCAACAAGCATTCGAAAACAACTCCAGTGATAATAACCATAAAGAACCAAGCTCTTTCAGTTTTAAGATTGAAAACAAAGCCACAACTAATAGCCCTGATGTTAAAGCAGAAAAGAAAGAAGCAGATTTATCATACCAATTTACAAATCAAGTTAACATAAACACATACAATACACCTATGTATGATGATAGTTCAAATAGCCACAACCTACAAATTGATTACGAAAGCGACGCGAACACAAACACTAGTAAGAACACGGAAGTTAAACAAGAAGTGGAAAACTCTGAAGACATTAAAAAGGAAAGGAAAGATGACAAAAGGAGCTCAAATAAAAGCTCGCACAGATCCAGGGACAGTAGCCGACATTCTAGCAGCAAAGACAAACACTCTAACTCTAGAGATACCAGCCGACATGATAAGAAAACATCGTCTAAAGATGATAAATCCAAATCGAGTAAAGAAAGAGAAATATCTAAAGACAGAAGTGATAAAAAAGACTCGTCAAAACACCGAACTTCTCACAAAAGCTCAAGCAGCAGTAAAGACAAATATAGAAGCTCAAGTTCTAGCCACAGGCCACATTCCAGCAAGAGTTCCGATGATAGAAAATCAAGCAAAGATTATTCTAAAGATAAACCCTCCGACAACAATAAAGAACGAAGCTCAGATAAGGATAAAGACAGGAAAGATTCTAGCTCCAGAGACCGAAAAGATTCTAAATCTAAAGATATTCATAGAGATAAAGATAAGAAAAGCAGCAAAAAGGATAAGAAAAAAGATAAAAAAGATGTCGATGATCATTACAGCTCATCTGGCAGAGGGAATCATAGCCGCCGTTCCACAGATAGAGATTCTAACGATGGAAGTTCATCTTCCAAAGGATCTCAAAGCCAAAACAATTCAAAATCAACTACAGACAGTAAAAAAGAAAGCAAAACCAGCTCTAAGTCAGAAAACACATCAACTTCGACTAGCGAATCTACAAGCCCAAGTGACAAAGGACAGATACTAAGCAGCGCTATGCAATCTAAACCTATAATTAGAGTTGACAGAAATCTAGAAACGCCTATAACCAACCCACCAAGGTTGCCATTTGTGCCAGATGTGACTTTACGGAAGCCGAAATTCGCAAACAATTTCGAAGAGGCTAAGAAAATGATGAAAATGCGAAAGTTTTTAGCAGAAGAACAGAAAAGAATGAATCAAGAAGCAGCTTTACTATTAGAGTTCCAAGCTAATGTTAGACCGAGTTTAAGCCAAGTTTATTCTAGTATTCCTGGACCTGAATTAGAGTTTGCTTGTGTGTCTCACACAGAGCCACAAAAAAGAAAAGAAAATATTAAGCCTGAAAAATTGAAAGCGGAAGTGAAAATGGCAGAAGCGCTATTGGAAGAAGTGAAAATGAAACAAGTTAAAAAGGAAAATGATGCAAAGTTTTCGTTAGAAAATGAAGCTGAATTCGAGGTGAAACACGTTACTAAAGACATCATTAATGATATTATTGGTGTTCCAAGTGATGAAGTTTCTATAGAAAATGAAGTTTCATATCTTAATGTGTCTAAAAATAATAAAAATGAAGAGCAGTTAAGCCCAGTAGAAGACTATGAGCATTTCAAAGCAACAAATACATCTATAGATCCATTAGAAGAAAGCATAGCGGAAATTGTAGACCAGAACATGAGCGCTGAAGTAGAACTAACTGTGGCGGAAACTCTATCGGAAGCAGACGTTTCTGAAATACTAGAAATGAAAAACGAAACCAAATTCCCACAAGAACTACAATACTTTGCGGAACACGAAAAGTTCACAGCAGAATTAGAAAAACATAAATTCGGCAATTTCTTAAAAGAATACATCGAAAAAAATAACGTAAGAAGCAAAATGTATCTGATGAACTGCGACACGTACGAAGAGAATATCTTCAAAGAAATGGCGGCAAAGTTCGGTGATTATGAAATTGTAAATTATTACAAGAACGGACATTTAGTACCTAGCAAAAATATACTAAACGAATCCAGTGAAATTTCGCTACCTCTAGAATCAAATGAATTCGAAGAAAAATCACCTTTATTCAGCCCTGTTAAATCTGAATGCTCCTTTGAATTATCCAGCGACTATGACGCCAAGTTAAATGAGATAGTAAACAAGAAATCACGTCAAGAAGTAATGGAAATCATATTTGGAGGAATGATAGACGAATCAACTACTAAAATGCCAACAATAGACTACTACACAGAAATATCGGACTCCGAAACCAATTTGACAATAGTTGAAAAGGTGAATACTGTAGAAGAGGTAACAAATAGTTGTTCAAAGAGGAGAGTTAGTGAAGAAGTTAATGAGAGCAGATCTGTACTTACTCAGAACAAGATTCGGAAGATTAGTGATTCTGAACAGATCTCGTCTACAACTGAAGGTATGTTTGAATATTCCAATAATTCTAGTTTTATGTGTAAATTTGTTTACAGTGGAGACTTCACTGGTCAATCCTTACAGTACCTCTTTTTATTAACTACAAGCGGAGCTTCTCGGATTCGCACGGTTTTAGTACGGATCCCTAACTTTTTTGAAAATATTATATAGCCTATGTTCACCACGGATAGTGTAGCTTCCCAACGGTAAAAGAATTTTTCAAATCGGTCGAGTAGTTTCGGAGCCTATTCATTACAAACAAACAAAAAATCAAACCATTCCTCTTTATAATATTAGTTTAGATATACTAGATGTACTGTCTGTCTTGTCTTCTAAAAACAATGTTCAAGATGAACATTCATACAAAATTAAGTGCATCATCATCTTCAAAGCTTCTACCTACTCATGAGTCATCACCATTATCATTCATAGCCCATTGTAGCTCACTGCAATCCCCAGCCCAGCATCGGGATTATGGGCACATAATCCCGATGCTGGGCTGGGGTGATGACTCATGAGTAGGTAGAAGCTTTGAAGATGATGATGCACTTAATTTTGTATGAATGTTCATCTTGAACATTGTTTTTAGAAGACAAGACAGACAGTACATCTTGTATATCTAAACTAATATTATAAAGAGGAATGGTTTGATTTTTAGTCCACTGCTGGACATACGCCTCCCCCAATATGCCTATTGGGGGAGGCGTATGTCCAGCAGTGGACTGCTATAGGCTGATAATGATTAAAGCCAGTGAGGCGCTCGTCAGTGAAGGCTTATCGTCCACAGCTGGACAGCTGTGGACTGTTATAGGCTGATGGGGTGTAGTGCCCTTGATAACGATTGTGCATGTCTTGAGCTTTTTGCATCTAGGCGTGTCCAGCGACTTTTGCAGTCATCAAACCAACGCACTTTCATAAAAATAAAAAGCATGTACAATACAACTAAACTCATTAAAAACGGGATATTTACCATATACGAGTACATTCCTTTTCGGCAGAGTTTCATGCGCCATGATCAGAATAACTGAAGGCACTGGGTTAAGTTTTTATTGGCATATATACCGATCGACCCTCATTTTCTGTCTTTTGCTACGAACGTTACCACCACCTACTAAATATCCCGTTTCAAATGACTTTAGTGTTAATAACCATGTTAGTTTCAAAAGTTTTATAGCTTGTACAACTTCATATATTTTTAAATGAAAAAAATGAAAATGAAAAGTTTTATTTCTTTAAGCTTACAAATAAGCACTTAGACACGTCATATTTTATAGATCACTTCAATTTTTTGTCCACTAGTGGAAGAAGTGACAAGAAACCACTAGTATGTAGATAACTTATTTGTCTAGTACATTTGATTTGCTTATCTGTAAGTTGGTAGATTTTGAGTTGGAGCAAAACTCGTTCCAAGCTTTTTTATCTTCTAAGTAATCTGATATTTTGTAATAAGCTTTTTTACAAAGAATATGTTTAACAATTTTTTTAAATTTATTTATTGATAATTTTTGCAACTCACTTGGAGTTTTGTTGTAGAAGCGTATACATTGCCCTTTAAAAGATACATTTATCTTGTGTAGCCTAGTTGTGGGCACAGCGAGTTTATTCTTATTTCTAGTATTTACATTAATTTTTTAAGTAGTCATTATAAATAACCAAAGACAATTGATTTTCAGAAACAGAAGAAATATCAAACAACAACAAGATACAACCGAGCGCCCGTTCTAAGTACCTGGGGCGGGTGAAGCGCGTCGGCCTGCCGCGGCCCAAGAGATGCAGTAAGTAATCTAGCAATCACCAATCATCATCATCAGGCTATAGCAGTCCACTGCTCGAAATAGGCCTCCCCCAGTGAGCGCCACAGCGCCCTGAGTTTAACCCTTTTTGGCCGGCAGGCTAGCACGGTAGCCATTTATTGTTTCTCTGTAGGTTTATTTAATTTAATTTGATGTGTACTGTGTATTAGTGTGTACTAGTATTATAAAGTGTTATTGTACGAAATCTATTTATGGCTAAATAAATGTATCTTTATAATACCTTCAAACCCGAGATGATGTTGATGATAATGCTAACATCCCGGGATTTAATAATCATCTACCTATTCCGATTACTCATAAGTGATATATAAATGTTCTAGTAGTTTGTTTTTCACTTCTTCCACTAGTGGAACAAAAAAAAGTTAAGTGAACAGTTAATTTGTTTATTTATATAACTAGCGGCCCGTCCCGGCTTTGCCCGGGTGGTCATTTGTTTCAGGCAATTTTTTTAATTTTTTATATTTTTCTCTCCGTAAGAACCATCGTCGTCCTTCAAGAAATATTCTAAAAATTTTTTTATCTAAATTGGTTCAGCTGCTCTCGAGATTTGCGCTTAGCAACACATTCAGCGATTCATTTTTATATATTAAATGTATTATTGTTACAGCTATCCCCAACAGTCCTTCCAGCGACAAGTCCGTTGAGAACTACGCCCAGAACGCGCCGACACCGAACGGCAAGCTCAAAGCACCAAGAAGCAAAGTCCAGAGATACGACACTTCAGATTTATACAAACCCAAGCTGCACTATCTATCCCGAAGGAATAACATAAGCTAGGGTGTGACTTGTCAGTGTGGATGACGAATCATATTCGTATTCATAATACATGTGAGCGGGTTAACTATACAATACAATATAATATTTCTTTATTTCACCATCAATACAAAAAAATACAATAATAATGGATCTTAATACTAACTAAGTCTAGTGCACAATCGGCGGCCTTATTAACAGCGATTTCTTCCAGGCAACCTTTGGATGGATAGGATCGGTACATATTCAAGCTGATGGTGGCGTATACCTCTATATATTGACGATAATTATGAACGTATATAGAAATAGAGCAAAAATACACAAAAAAACTTATCAAGAGTGGTCAGATAGTGAACTATGAACCTCTTATGTTGGAAGAAAACCAACGTGAAACGTCACCTACCCTGAAGATGTCCCTTGGAAAAGGGACAGTGTTTTTCCAAGAAAAATAAGGTTCCTAATTTACTAGCTTAAATTGATAGGTACTGAATATATCAAACTACGACTGGTTTTGTAGTAAAATCGTGGTCGATTAAGCCCATCACAGACGTAGCTTTAATATATAGCAGTTTCCTCATTGTTGAAAACAAACCCTCATCCTTAGTGTTTCCAACCCAGGACATCATCAGGCTCTCAACAACTCTCATCATGAACCAGGGAGAATTGACTTCCAAAGGATGCATGGATATATCGCGCAACTGCTTGACGCTCAGGGCTTTGTTGAAAACCGTTTCCCCCACGGCATTGAATGTTACAAACAATTATTTTAAATTGAAAGCATAGCAAGAGCTATCTATCTTACATATGGCCGTCTTTCTTATTACAAAGCTATTCTTTTCTCCTTCAATAGTCTCAAAAAGAGACTACTTTTGTTGCGTTAATATGTTAGTTCACCGTATCGCCACGAGACTTCTCTTTTTGCACAGACTAACTACGCTGTTTGGTAGGTACCTCCACATTTGCTTTTCCATGAAGTATCTGGAAGCTGTTTCTATGACAACCATGTTTGTTTTGCCTGTTGGGCTCCTTGCGTGTTTAGGACCTTTTATCAAGATTCCCGACATTGCTCTACTAGTGATGTTAGTGTAAACAGTTGCATTTATTGGCATCATAGATGTAAAACTATGTGGGTTTTTCACATTTGAGCTATTAAAATATGATCCACCTAGCCTCGATCCCAAGTTTATCATTTTTGAAGCCATCAAAGCTGCATGTGTTTTTTTTAATGTAAAAGATCTTGATGTTACATCCGGGATGTTTGCACTTGCTGCCTTTCCTCCTTCTGATGAAGCCTTTTTAGCTGCGGGCGCTTGATCGGGCATTAGCGTGCTAGCCTCTCTGATCTTATCTGTTCATGTTTTGGAGGCAGATTCCTTTTTAAGTACGTTTTCACGCAGCGATCGTTGCTTTTGTACTACAGAGGCGGCAGTTCGTGCCTTGGGCGCAGATTCAGTTGATTTGCTTGAGTTCCTTTTATCATTATAAATCTGTATGATTGCATGGGCGCTGCTGTTTCCTCTGTCATTTTTTCTATTAGGAATTCGTCATCTTCATAACTGTCTATGTTAATCATATCTTCATCATCTGAAACATCAATCGATTCCACTGGCCTTCTCAACATAGGGGCTGTAGAGGTCGACGGTATGTTTGTTTCACTTTCCAAGAACTGCGAGTTGGGTTCCAAATTGCATAGCAATGCACAACACATATCATGTCTTAGCAATAACTCTCTCTTTCTCCAAGTCTCTCTAAACCAGTGCGGCCCTTGCTATCCAAACACCTCTATGAAGTTTTGGCTATACAGTTCTCTTCTTGTCACCATCTCGTATCAGTCCATCTCCGGGCTTTTGAAACTTCCGAAGTTTTGTTGTTGTGCGTTCTCAACACGAACCAGCTCTATTGCATTTCTCGATTTTTCTTTCTCTAGGTTTGAGATGTGTCTAGACCGAGAGGAGAGTACAGAAAGAACAATTTTCTAGAGGGGCTGCCTACAGACTCGAGTGAGATTGTTTTGCAAGAACTGCGGGGTGGGTTCCATATTGCATAGCAATGCACAACACATATCATCTTAGCGATAACTCTCTCTAAACCAGTTTGAAACAAAGTCAAGTCCTTGTTTAAGGTCCAATAATTGATAGGAAGCTTTGTTTCTAAAATTACTCTAAAAGAATGGAGACGCTAGGGACGGACAAGAATAGGGTAAATATATCGAAGCAACTCGATGTTTTAATCGAGTGAAATCTCTAAAAATGTGCAATAGTTGCCTGTAGACTAGAGGAAACTGCGGCCCTTTTGCTTTCCATACACCTCTACAATGTTTTGGCTATACAGTTCTCTCCTTGTCACCATCATCTCGTATACATTGGTTTCCTCATCCATTTTTAAATTTAGGATCTGTTTATACTACTACGTTCGAGTTAACAAGTTATACTGTAATTCAAAGCCGACCATCGTGAAATGAAGGCAAACTACATATATTACTACATCGTTTCAGCTTGCTATAATATATGTACATTATATCACAGTATATTGCTATATATTAAAGCTACGTCTGTGATGTGGCTTTATAGCGTGAGAACCAGATTGTACCAGTTTTCAGGTTGTGAGTAGTGAGGGTTCACAAGGTACAAGGCACTTTACAGTTTACCTGAGAATATTGTTCACTTTATAGTTTTTGTGTTCTTATAAATGAGGTCATGTTCTACCCTCTTTTTGGATTTGAATATCCACCTGGTTTCTCGTTTCGGATTTGAATATTCACTCCCCATCTCAAAAAGCAACCAAAACCATTAAAGTAAAATATTACCATCCCGATGTAGAATACCCTTAATATAACTACCTATAACATGGCAATCATCATCAGCCTATATTAAATAAATAATGCTGGACAATTCACACAGCATTATCTAGCCCCATGGTAAGCAGAGCTTGTGTTATGGGTACTAGATAACTGATATACATAATACAATATATAGATACATAGATAGTTTTTTTATTATTCATAGAAAACGACCAGAAAAAGAAATATTAGTCCACTGCTGGACATAGGCCTCCCCCAATGAGTGCCATAGCGCCCTGTCTTCAGCTTCACGCATCCAGGATCTACCTGCAGAGGACGTCCTTTACCGAGTCGTGGTCTCCACTCAAGAACACGTTTGCCCCAGCGGCCGTCGCTTCTTCGCGAGATATGGCCGGCCCAATGCCACTTCAGCTTGCTAATTCTCAGAGCTATGTCGATAACTTTGGTTCTCTGTCGGATGTATTCGTTGCGAATCCTATCCTTCAGAGAAACTCCGAGCATAGCTCTTTCCATAGCTCGCGACTGAAGAGCTGAGCGACTACATAACATGGAATTAAAATCACCTAATATCATACAAATTCATGAATTCGTGAAACTACGATAGTTATTAGGTAGGTAGTAATTATCAGAAATGTTTTATATATTGATCTTGATTATTTTTAATTAAATTTTGTAATCTGCAGATATACCTACATAATGGCGATTAAAAAGAATTGAGCTATGATACGATGAACACTTCAAGTTGTACAAGGCTCTAAAACTAAGTAATAAATAGCAATATTGAGAAAAGTTGTTGAATCCTAGATATAGTCTAATTTCGTTATTTTGTGTAGGTAAACATTTTATGATTGAATACGCTACTGGATAATACAATCTCGATTGTGTGATTTAAAAATTACCTACTTATTTTCCTTACCTACTCATCATTCCCTGTTAATTATTATTGTGTAACATATTAACATCTCGTTCGTTATTAGACAGAGTTATCAGGTACCTACATATTTATCCCAATCAAAATATAATAGCCTAATGATGTTTTTAGATGAAAAACTCTGTTTAGCAACATTTTTTTTTATGTATGTTCTTATTTAAGTAAATTATTGATTGCATAATGAAAAATATAGGATATTTTGTATTTTGAAATAAAAATACTGTAGATCAATAAATTGTTTTCTTTGTATCTTACCTGTGCATGACTTAATTAAATTATATATAAACTATAAATGTGGTCGTGGCCGTCGCATTAATCCTTATCTACCCAGTTCTTAGCGTCAGTGTGTGCTTCCCTATGTTGCTTCGCCTTAAAGAAGAATTGGTGCTGTAGTCGTGAAATAAAACTCAAAAGGTTCTCAGGCACTTAAATTATATTTAATCTGTACAATAATTACTTTCCACGTTTAAGTTTGTTCAATTCTCCTTGCTGTATCGACGCGTCCTTGTAGATTTGCTTCACCTTATGCTTTCGGATGTTGTCGCTGTAAAAGAAAATAAATATTAATAAATAAATAATGCTGGACAATCCACACAGCATCATCTAGCCCCAAGCTAAGCAGAGCTTGTGTTATGGGTACTAGAAGACGGATACATTATACAACACATTACATAAGTACATATTTTTTAATATACATAGAAAACGACCAGAACACCCAAAACAAATATCTGTAGCTCGTACAAATATTTGTCCCGAGGCGGGAATCGAACTCCGCAACCTCCTGCATCGCAGGCGGGCCTTTGCCCACCGCACCACAAAGGTCGTCAAAAACAACATTGTATTTCTATATACGACGTCAATGGCGCAGCGGGGCTTTTTTTATACGTGCGTAGTGTGTTCGTGGGTTCGACGAATAATGCAATCACAAAGGTAGTCCATTGGTTTAGTCTCAATAATCTTTTGCTTGATGTGTCAAATGGTCTATAAACCTTCCTCTTGAATCACTTTATCTATTTAAAAAAACCGCATCGAAATCCGTTGCAGAGTTTAAAAGATCTAAGCATACATAGGGACAGACAGACAGCGGGAAGCGACTTTGTTTTATACTATGTAGTGATAATAGTAGCTGGCTGGTCCACTAGTTCAAGGTCGCTCAGCGAGCTATGGAAAGAGCTATGCTCGGAGTTTCTCTGAAGGATAGGATTCGTAACGAATACATCCGACAGAGAACCAAAGTTATTGACATAGCTCTGAGAATTAGCAAGCTGAAGTGGCAGTGGGCCGGCCATATCTCACGAAGAACCGATAACCGCTGGGGCAAATGTGGAGACCGCGACTCGGCCTACGTAGTGTAGGAAACCCTCCGACCAGGTGGGATGACGACTTGCGAAGGACTGCTGGATGCGGCAAGCTGAAGACAGGGCGCTATGGCGCTCATTGGGGGAGGCCTATGTCCAGCAGTGGATTGCTATAGACTGATGATGATGTAGGTTCACATACCTAGCGATCTTCTGCCTGATCTTGACAGAGGCGACATAAGCCTTGTCCCGTCGGATCTCGCGGAGCGCGCCCTTCATTTCCTTCTTGTATTTCACTTGCAGTCGCTTGCGGCTCGCGTCTTCGCGGGATAGCTTCGGGTTCTTGCTGCCTGTGAACCTGTGGAACAAACTATTTTGTAGCAAATACATTCACTTTTATGGAAATTGGCAAAATAAAAGGTTAAAGACGAGTCGGACTCGCGCACGAAGGGTTCCGTACCCTTATCTATCTGGGTCGTATGGGATATAAAACCTTTGTTTGATTGCAGGCTTAGAGTTACATCTATGCAAAATTGCAGCCCGATCCGTTCAGTAGTTGTGGTGTGAAAAGGAAACACGCATTTAAACTTTTGCATTTGTATTAGTTCGTTGGGATAATACTTCGTAAAGTATTTTTTAACGGGGTTACAAAACCCAAGGGGTATTGTTGGAAAATATTTAACGACATTGGTATCATCGAAACAAACACAGAGGCTCGAAACGGTATTTGGTTCTAAAAGCTTTCTCTCTAGATCTCTAGTTCGTTTTCGAATTCACATATAGGATACATTTTATCCGGAAACACACGTGGGAAACTGCGGGCGAAAGCTAAGTAGCTAGTAACACAATATGAGTAACACATAAATGCGAAAGTAACTCGCAGTTGAATTAATACTAGCTCCAAGCTAAGCAGAGCTTGTGTTATGGTACCAGATAACTGATATACATAATACATTACATAGATAGATTTTTTATTTTACATAAAAAACGACCAGAACACCCGGAACAAATATCTGCAGATCGTACAAACATTTGTTACGAGGCGGGAATCGAACCCGCAACCTCCTTCGCACAGGCAGTCCTTCGCCCACCGCGCCACAGAGGTCGTCAGTATAAGTGCTATTGTAAATACTTACACATCTTGCACGTCAGGTTCATACAGCCTTAACGCCTTCGGTCGTTTCTTCTCCAAACTCAGCGGAGTATACGTCTTGACTTCCAAACTGTCTTTCATATCCTTCACTATATCCGTTACAAACTTATTCACTTTCTTCGGATAATTCTCCAAATCTATCCGTCCAACCAGCTTTATATGCCCCTCGAACAAGCACTCTTGCGCTTCCAAATCGCTGAGGTTATCGAAAAACTCTTTAGTCATCCGCGTTGATATTGATAAAGTCCTTATTTTGAAATCGTCGGTAATTACACAGGCGACTAAGTCTTTGGCCGCCATTTTGTTTACGGCGGCCATTTTGGAACAGTCCGTTTCTAACAGTAGCACTTTTGGATCTCTTGTTTTAAAAGGAGGTACCAATTGAATTGGATTTATTATGCTAGTGTTCGCAGCTAAATATAAAATTCCCCGTAAAAAGTTTAAAGCTGATGGCACCAACCTTTTTGAAAGCACAGTGTATTCTAAAATAATAGCCGTTAAGAATACCCCCCTTGATATCGAATACGCGTCAGTGAATACCGAATACGTCAGTATTTCCGACATAAAAATCAAAGATGGCGTTGTGACCGGATGTCTAAAATCCGAAGTCGGATACAAAAGACCGACTAACTTGAAAAATATCAAGGTATCTAAATCAGGTATTTTCTTCGGATTTTTTCTAAACCTTTCTCTTTTTTCCTTGAGTAGTTCTATAAGATATTTCTTTGTGGATATTTTGTTAGTTTTCGCCAGATCGTAGAAATATGGGACCAATCTGTCGAAGGTTAAGAAAGCTTTTATAAGTTGGCCTTCTTCGGAGACTTGTGTGAATAAATCGTTGGTAAACTGCAGCAAATGTGCGAATAATCGACTCAAATGTTCTTTGTTCTGTTCGGAGAGGCCTGGGTCATATTTTTTGATAAGTTTGTGCAGAGTTATACATTGTTGAGCTGGTGTTTTGTCCGATAGTAATTCCTGAAAACAAAAATAATGTCATAAAATAACTTCTGACTAATATTATAGAGGCGAGAGTTTCTATGTGTGTTTGTTCATTTGAATATTTGTGGACAGATGCTGTGTGGATTAACAGTCTAACTTTATTATAAATAATATATATTTAATATATATAAGTTTAGTCTTGACTTGGAATAATCTGGCTACCTTTATTATAAAACATCACATGCGAAGCCGCGGCCAGAAACTAGTTAAGTAATAATCTCAAGTTTATGATAACCTTTTTAAGTGCAATAAAAGACTTACCTTTAGATTATCACCCTCCATAGTTTTCTTATCAAAGAATACTTTGATCTTCTCTTCAACCTCGCTTTGATTCATTTCCACCTCACTTTCATCTGAGCTTTTAAGATCATCAAAGTCATCTTTCGCGGGTGATTCATCATCACTGCTCTCATCATCGGATCCATCATGATTAGATTCTTCATCATCATCATTTTTATCATCATCATTGCCGTTCGGGAATAGTATACTTTCTGTTACCTTTGCTTCTGGTTTTATTTGTACTTTTTCTGTTTTCGCTGTCACTTGCTTCTGTTTCTGAACGTTATGCTTTAGTTCTTTTTGTTTATTTTCTGGCTTCGTAACTTGTGGTTTATCTTCATCACTAGAATCACCAGAGCTTTCATCTTTGCTATTTGAAAGTAAAACGATATCTTTACTTTTTGGTTCACTTTTTTCATCAGTTTTTAATTCTGAATCATCACTTTCATCGCCTGAAGATTCGTCTTCAGATTTATGTTGTGTTCTGTTTTCATCATCAGATTCTTCTGCCTCATCATCATCTGATGTGTCCGAAACACCATCTTCAAACTTAGGTTTTGCGTTGGGCACTGAAATGAAATAAATTATTTTGTTAGTCAGTCCTCGGGCGGTAGCGACATTAATCTGAGTCTGGACCTGTTGAGCCGCGCACTAGGGAAAGGCCTATTTATACATAAAGTAAATCCTGTATTAGCCTTCTGTTTAGCTTAGATTAAGTACGTTAATTTTAGTTCTTAATGGCTGTGGATTTTGTTTTATTAATACCAAACTGTTTTTCCAATTTGATTTATTATGCGAGTTTAATGTGTTTTTGTTTCTTTTAATTTGAACTTTTTTGTGTTTGTAGAATAAATTCCATTCTATTTTGAACAATTGAAGAAACAGTTTTAATTTTTTTTTTAAATTACCTTGGCATTTCACAACTTGGAATATATCAACAACTGGCTGATCTCTTCTATGCTTTACTTATATTATACAGGGTTATTGGACCTAGACAGAAGGACCAATCGGAGTCTAAGTGCGGATATAGGAGTACCCATAGAACCAATGACCAGCGAGCGCAGTGTCAGTGAATTACTAATAACCCTATATAAGGTTTTTGTTATTATTGTGCGTAAGCTCTCACGTCGGGGTAATCTCTAAGAAATAAAGTTTTCATTCATAAATGCGTTTGTTGACATAAAATATCCTGAATTCTTGAACCAACTATAGCTACCATCTTGTAATATGTATTTTTTTAGTAGGTAGGTATAGGTACCTTGTTGTATAAATTTATAATTAATGCACTCGGATCGCATGTTCAATCCAACGATCTTATCCATCCACGGTTGTCTAATGAGAATTTGGTGGTCTTATCGCTCTTGAGCGATAAGACCACCAAATTATTACATAATCTTTTGTTTTTATTTTCATGAGTGCAATACAATAATTTATCTATCTACCTTGCAATTCATATATCGCCTTGGAGTACAAAAAATCAATCACCTGAGTAGTCCTTCAATATATGTTCTGGTACCAAAGGCTTCCCGTCTTTGTCGTAAGCCAACATGAATTCCTTTTCGTCCTCTAGCTCGAAATTATCCTCCAAGTCTTCTGCTGACCTGGAAATTAACAAATTCTAATTTATTTATTTACTAGCTGCGCCCCGCGGCTTATCCCGCGTGGAAATCTATGTGTCTTATCGAACCAACTAAAAGTTGAATCGTTGAGAAAGAAAAATAAGTGATACATTTCAGTTGGTCTGTTTTGTTGGTTGGAGTGGAAAGGCAGATATGATTGTGTATTTAATCACCAGCCTATAGCAGTCCACTGCTGGACATAGGCCTCCCCCAATGAGCGTCATAGTGCCCTGTCTTCAGCTTGACGCATCCAGCATCTACCTGCAGTCTTTTGCAGGTCGTCATCCCATCTGGTCGGAGGGCGTCCTACACTACGTTAACCGAGTCGTGGTCTCCACTCAAGAACACGTTTGCCCCAGCAGCGGCCGTCGGTAATCGGCCTCATTCAATGTAAATATTTGTATTATTATTATTGATATGAGGTACCTGTGTTTGACATTAACGGGAGTTTTCTTGATCTCTTCTCCCTCCATTCTCTGCCTCAACTCTTTCTCCCATTGCTCCAGTTTGAGTCGCTCCTCTTTGGCTTGTTTCTCGTCGTTTTTCAGACCATCTGAAGGCTGTTATACACACATATAAAATTAATTATACAAAAAAAATACAAAAATCTTTATTCGAAACAAGAGACTTACCCCCATATCTTTAGTCATTACCTCAAATAATTCTCCACTCAAACTTGTTCAAGGGCGTTTCGAGCATTCCTCCAAAACATGCTCGAGTTTGGTATGCTTAGTCGTTAATTTGGTTATATATCAACCTCTCTTATATACCTTCGCGATGGGTAATTGTAGGTTTCATCGTCGTAAATGTAATTGAGATAGTCTCCAAAATCCATAGTAAATAACAACAAACTATTTCGAGGAGCATTCAAGGTAGGTAGCGAGGTACCTTGAGATGACAGTTCGTTATTCCACTCGTATGAAAAAATTCTTGAAGGCTGTTTCGAGTGAAGGATTTTTTTACGATCAAGCATACCGAAACGCATTTGGAGGTTGAGTAGAGTTTGAATCGAAGTCGAGGTAATGACTAAAGATATGGGGGTTATAGTATAGGGTACAGTTGTGGGCTGACTGCCGCAAAAGTTAAAACTGTGTAGCGGAGTCAGCGCCTTCCTCCGCAAACAAAATAAATAGGGATGTTTCTTTAAATAAATAAAAAAAGAGATATACATAATGTGTGAGTGTGTGTTGTGTGTGTGTCTGTATGTGTGTTTGTGTGTGTGTGTGTGTGTTTGTGTGTGGTGTGAGTAGGTATGTGAGAGTGTGGTGCTCCCGAGGACCGGTCTCATGAGAGTCCGGGCAAACAGGAGTTACAGCTGTGATTGTGTGTGTCAGTATGAAAGAGAAGGGATATAATATGTAGGATATCACAAAGTCATTTTCGATGTTTTAAAATTTCTTCAGTATCCTCGTAGGAGATAGATAACAGCCAATCAGTGCATATACACTTACATTTAAAAATTGTGAGTGGGTAGATGTTTATTATTTTGTTTATTTTATTATATAAACGACTGCTCATGTAGTGATAATGACGACCTGGCACTGTAGTTTTGTGTGATATAGTTCTGCAGACAATATCGGACCGTCGTTTGACTGTTGCCAAGTTGGGGTCGAAAACGGTTCGGGAGTGCTTGCGCAAGATAGTCGAAAGTATAAAAAGTTTCCGAACAGTGAGCACATTGCAGATTAGGTAAAGACTTGAGGTGTAGAAGTCTCTTGGTTTGGAGGTCATGACTTTGAGAACCGCTCTTTGTGCTCTCTCAACTCGGAGCATGAGGGTCTTTATGGAACCGCCCCATGCAGAAATACAATAGCAGAGATAACTTTAGTTCTCAGTCGGATGATTTTATTAAGAATCCTATCCTTCAGAGAGCATAGCTCTTTCCATAGCGCCACAGAGGTCGTCAACATATAATAAAGATAACTTACCGTCCCTCGTTTCTCGAAGCGCAGTTCTCGCATCATTTTGTCGTAGTCCGCTCCCTTTTTCTCAGCCTGACTCAGCACTTTGTCGATCAATGATTCTTCTTCCACCTACAAATTTATTAAGACTTGAGTTACGAAAATACAATAGGTTAATACTAAGCGATTTTTGTCGAAATAATTTACTAGCTGCGCTTTGCGGCTACGCCCGCGTCGAAATCTATGTTTCAAATAGTTAATAAACCCTCCTCTTGAATTAAACCAAACCGCATCAAAATCAGTTGCAGTTAAATCTAAGCATACATAGGGACAGAAAGACAGCGGGAAACTACTTTGCTTTATACTATGTAGTGATTGGCGTAGTTTTCAGTTTATTGTGTATAGTTTTAATGTAGATATTATCAGGGAAGAATCCCAGATGTGTCTGGATTCGTATGTTAAACAGTTCTTACACCTTTCATTGTTTTCCCTTTTTCTAGTGGCCAAGATGTACAAAGTACAATGTAATTAGGGCGAAGGTACGTGCGAGAGCTAGTTCACCTTCTACAGTTCTAGCTCAGCAATGCCGTACGTGCAATACGTGATCCTTATTATTATACGTGATTACTATGTTCCGTATTACATCTTCATGTTAACCTAAATCAATCTAATAAATCAGTTGCGAACTATCATCGTTAGAGTGATTATTTCATACACCTTGGTACCTCTAACACTTTAACTGGATCAACTGGTATTACCTTCTGCCGTTTAAACACAACCGGCTGCAGATCCTTCCACTCGCTGTCCAGCTTCTCCGTCAGATCCAGCGTCTGTTCCTTTTCCTTCTGCTTCTCGGCCTTCCGTTTCTTGGACTCAGCTATCAGCTGCTCTATGAGGTCCTTGTGGGACTTGGCCCCGTCTCTGGCCTCCGTGCGCAGCATGCCGCCACCGAAGTGGCCTTCTGCTACAAAGTCATCTGGGGAACAGTATTGTAATCAAGAAAATGTATTTTCAATCAACACACTATATTAAATACTTCTTATTTGACGACCTTTGTGGCGCGGCGAGCGAATGTCCGCCTGCGACGCAGGAGGTTGCGGGTTCGATTGCATGATAATTATGTAAAAATATATTTCAAATTTAAACATACTCGTATTGTCTTGAAAATTATCACCTTGTAAAGTATTTTATATACAAAGTATTTTCGTAACAGGAAACCAAAATATTTAAAAAGGTGATCATTAAAACTACAATTTTTTCATACATTTATAAAATAAAACCGCCGGATTTTTTTAAAATGTACGATAATGTTCGAAAATTTGAAATGTCTCCAAGTATAATTTAAGTCCCAAATGTGTAATTTTTATTTAATTTTATGCATTTTATAGTTTATGTTTGGCCTTCCCTCCCCTCCCGCTCAAGCACCTTCAATTTTATCAACTCATTACGGGAAATTAATGCTTATTGAGAGAGTGCATGAACAAATCAGAAACTATGAGAGTAAAAAAGGTTGTAAAACGAGTAATTAGCTCAACTTATTAGAAAATTAAAACAGCATATTTAGATACCGTAGAAAAAATACGTGCGTAGCCGCGGGCCGCCACTACTAAGAACTCCTTACCATGTAATCCTCCGAAACCTTTGCCCATCCCTTCTTCATCTTCATCGTCAGAGCGAGGGTCATCAAACTTCTCAATTTGCTCCAAGGTCTGGCCTCTGAAAGAGTTGACAAAACCATACTTTTTTCATAATTATAATAAATTTTGCAATAGTCTCTACACCTGGCGGATTTTGGGTGAATCATATTGTGCACCCGAGGATAGAATTGATATCCGCTATGTGTAGCCATCGCTTTAAGATTAACTCTCTCAAAGGGCCTCTGTGCTGTTGGCTTCGGCCCCACGCAAGCCTTCCAAAGGTCCGGGTCACTTTATGGCCCGAGATTATGGTAATGAGATACATAATACATTTTATTGCAAAAATGAATAATTACAATCACATAACATAATTAATTTGTAGTTTACATTTGGAAATAAGTCCAGTACATAATGAGATTCTAGTTCACACTATTATGTAGCCTCAGTAGCCTAAACTAGACTGAAAAGTCTGTAATATAGGCAGCTGTGCTCCCCCCCTCCCCCTACTATGTTACACAAATTATTTGAAATATGAGCATAAAATAATTTAACATACAACAAATTATGGAATTATGATAAAAATTGGCTTGATTCTAATCATGTTACAAATATTTCACTAAAACATTTGTAACATGATTAGAATCAAGCCAATTTTTATCATAATTCCATAATTTGTTGTATGTTAAATTAGTAGTAGTTTTTTTTAATTTTTTTATTTAGCCTGTTTCGTCCTACTGCTGGGCAAAGGCCTCCCCCAAATCTTTCCACTCAGTGCGGTCACGTGCGATCTCCCGAGTTTGGTTGTTATATATTTTAATTACTAATATTGATTCCAAATTGATGCATGAATAAATTGAATTCAGGCACATTACTATTACAAGCAATGTATGTAGTTTGTATTTTTTGTTTTTGATACTTTTCCATTACTGTTTGTGCTCTACCAACAAATTCAAATTGAAAATATATTTTAATTACTAATATTGATTCCAAATTAATGCATGAATAAATTGAATTCAGGCACATTACTATTACAAGCAATGTATGTAGTTTGTATTTTTTGTTTTTGATACTTTTCCATTACTGTTTGTGCTCTACCAACAAATTCAAATTCAAAATATATTTTAATTACTAATATTGAAACCAAATTGATGCCTGAATAAATTGAATTCAGGCACATTACTATTACAAGCAATGTATGTAGTTTGTATTTTTTGTTTTTGATACTTTTCCATTACTGTTTGTGCTCTACCAACAAATTCAAATTGAAAATATATTTTAATTACTAATATTGAAACCAAATTGATGCCTGAATAAATTGAATTCAGACATATTACTATTACAAGCAATGTATGTAGTTTGTATTTTTTGTTTTTGATACTTTTCCATTACTGTTTGTGCTCTACCAACAAATTCAAATTGAAAATATATTTTAATTACTAATATTGAATCCAAATTGATGCCTGAATAAATTGAATTCAGACACATTACTATTACAAGCAATGTATGTAGTTTGTATTTTTTTGTTTTTGATACTTTTCCATTACTGTTTGTGCTCTACCAAAATTAAAATTTAATAAAATTGGTAGTTTACATTTGATAGCACCACTATCTAGGAATGCTATTCAGAAAACAGACTGAGAAAATTCTTTGTATTGTAAATTTGGTACTTAAAAGAGTGGGTAAGGAATAATTTATTTAAAAAATTTAAAAATGCCTGATATCTCGAAAACCGTGACACTTTTACTGAATACAAATTGTCATTTTCCGTAAATGCATAAGTCATTTTGGTAAAGGATTATCCACTCATTACGCCACACCCTGTATATTTTTTCTTTAGGTTTATAAAAGAAGCACTTAAACAAGTCATACATTATACTAAGTATAAATAATTATCAAATAAAATTATTTACTGTTTACGTCAATTTTTTGTACACTAGTACAACTCTTAGTATACTTATATATTTTTCTCCATCCCTAGGTTGCCAGAAATCGCTGTCAGCGATGAGGCGCCTATTTTACTGTAATATTTAGATATAAGGTTATTTTGTTGTTTTAAGTGTAATAAAATAAAGTGTTAATTCATTTATTCATTACTGACAACCTCAGTGATCCAATGGGGAAAGATCTGCATGAGATGCAGGAAGTTGCAGGTTTGATTCCCACCACAGGAGACACATTAGTCTGAACTGCAGATTTAGGGTCTGGGTCAACTTTTAGCATTAGACAAGTGGACTGGAAATACCACTGCTTAATATTTGACTCCGGTTGAATACTTATAATTAACTCTCTTGATATTTGTTGTTGTGTTCTAATTGTTATCTATTTATAATTAAAATATCTATGATATGGTACACCCCCTGCCTTTTCTTAAATTTTCTTTCCATCCAAAGGTTGCCTGCCTAATATACATATAATGTACATTGAAACTAGCATACATAAAATATTAAAAAGACTTAGTTAATAACAGGCTTTTTGAGATGACGCCGACAGCATGTATATGTTTGTAATGAGAACTAACCTGTGTGTCAAAACTTCATCATCAGCTAAATTGTAGATATTCCTCTTGGAATGCTGCTTAGTTCGCTCCGCAGCAAACCTCGCGATCATCCGGTCTTCGGCCGTCAGTTGCGTGTCTTTTTCGCCGATACGACGATCTATGAATGTGTTGGTTTTATTCATAAGTTTCATCTCAGTGCCAAGAGTTTCTTTTCTCTGAAAATAATCAAGGTTTTTGATGAAGTTTCTTATAACGTATAATAGATATATAGACTAAACCGTAAATATTTAATTATAATAATAGAAAATTGATGTTATTGAATGAGGCCAATAAAACGGCAGAAGTTTTAAAAAACTATCTAAAATTGGACTAGCCGGAAATAAACGAATTCTATAAGTAATGTTCCTTAATTTTTGATATTAAGTTAAAATCTACCTTCTGTATAGCCTTAGCTCTCGAAACACCAGGTAAACCCTTGTCATGCTTGGATTTTTTACCCAAAACTTTAATTTTTTCTCTGTTTATGTGTACTTCAAATGGATTCGTCTTTTTCTTGTTTGCTTCAGTCTTTCTTTTGTTTTGCACTTTATCTGCGAGACCATTGTTTCTCTTGTTTTTAACTTTTGCCATAATTAGAGTAGAATTTCACTTATATTATACAGTTTTTACTCTATTCTATTGTTGAATTTGAACCACGACCGACAGTGTTATATTATTATTTTTAGGTTAGAAAAACATTATAAAAACATGTGAGTGACATTGAAGTTTCATGACATGACGTTGACAAAATGATAAAATGTAAAGTCGTTTTAGTGTTGCTCATGAAGTGAGCCCACAAATTGGTAAGCAAGCAAGAGATTTCGGGACGAGTTTAAACTCTGTTTCAGATGTTACTTACAAATCTCTAAACCGGTAAAACGCGATTGCTTTAGAGGTGTAATTTCATTTTTTAAAGCACTAAGGTATTTAGTTTTAAGTTTTACTCATTACGAAATAAACACTAATAAAAGTTTTTAGTTATGTCAAACGAGTAGAGAAACTTATGTGTATTACTAATATTCGGTTATGTTCGACTAAAAATATTTTGTAGTCGAACATAACCGAACTGGAGTCTTCGTCTTATTTTTCCATGTCATGACGTTTTGTAGCCATCTTTTATCACCAAGGGCTGGCTATATACACGTCTGGTTTTTTTTCTGAAGGATAGGCATTCATATAATTTATCGGTATTCGACTATCCGAAGGTAATTTCATGTATCACGATTTAATGACGAGAACGCCTTCAGTCGATCTAACCATAGACAATCTGATCCGATAATGAGATAAAAAAATGGACGTGTACGGCGACCGGCCTAGCTGTTGCTGTCATTTGTCAAAATTGTCAATCCCTCCTGTCGTTGTCTTTGTCTGGCTGGAGTCCGGGTGCATTTCCAAACAAAATATTTTTGTACTTTAAAAAAGTTAGAAATATGGCAGATGAAATAAGCAAAGAAACTCTTAAGGAGGAAATTGAAAGTAAGTGATTATTCTTAACATTAAAAAAGTTATTATAGCTGAAATAGCATTATTTGTGCGCATTGTCGCTTGCCCGGGAGTCTAGAAAATGGCTCCTTACAAAATGTTCCAACAAGCTTTAGTACAGAGCGCTTGCATTAATCTAAATATCTCTGTTATTACTGCGCGTACGCAAAAATGTTTTAGATAATGTTTAATGCCGTATAGAATGCGGATCCAACTGTAGCTTGATTCGTTTTTGGATCTTTGTCGTTTACTCTGGTTACTGATTGTTTATTTTTATGCTGCATAGAAATTCGTCTACATACAAATCAGGTTATCGGCCGTGTTTTATGAATATGTGTGTTTATAAATAGTTGCGCATTATGTGTGGGATCATTATCCGCCAGCAGCGTATTCAGAGATATCGCGTAGTTTTTGAGAAATTGTAATTTTAGATTACAATTTACGATGCGGTACACTGTGTGATGGCCATTTTATCGTTCCGTTCTACGCAGTTACACAAATGCTCAAAGGTTGGCGCGCATTATTTTCACTCGATTAAATAAAACAAAAGAGAAAAGACGTTCGTACGTTCGTAGGTCGATGCGTGTTTTTTATGTAGAGTAGATACATAATTTCATAAATTAAATACTTTGATTTATTTTTATGGTTGGTGCTCGATTTCTTCCGTGCGGGACAAATATCTCTAAGAAATACCAAAAGTCTCTGTAAAATCTTTTTACACACAACCTTTTCAAAATGTATATCACACGTAGCATCACACTAAGTGAACACTAGTCAAACTCGATGTATAATATTTGTATACAATCGCGTCTTTTTATACGCCATTTACATTACTTGTAGATTTGAGATCTTTTCTTCACCTACCTACAATTTATAGTGTAGTTTTTTTTGTTTTTTGTGTAGTGATTTGTTTAGAAATTTGACAAAATATATCCACATCGAGTTTGGCTAGTGTTATAAATGGAGATGGATGTTTGTTAGTTACCTCTTCACGCCAAAACTGCTAAACGGCGCCGCGGCGGCGCGGCGGCGCGGCGGCGCCGGGCGTTGACCCGTTCCGCTTAAATTGTATTTATTTATTTATTGTTAATAGACGAGCAGCTTCTAGGTGATGTGTCTATATCACACAGTGTTGAATTTAAGATTTTTTAAGTCCATAAATACTATTGACTTAAATTAGCTATGTTTTATAAAATTGACTGTTGCATGGGATGGGATAGATTTTTTATTTTTATTTTAAGCCGTTACTGTCCCACTGCTGGGCAAAGGCCTCCCTTTTCTCCTTCCACTCCTCACACAATAGAAATTAGGTACCTTTAAATGTTTCCATGCATTGTTTCAATGCATGCAAAGCCCTGCATAGAAACTAGTTTTACATTCTTTGTTTAGGTAATATGATAAGTATACAGTGTGTCCCTGGATAAAGTGCAACCCTGAAAGGGGGTGAAACTAGATCAAAAATTATCGACAAAAAAATAGAAAAAAAAATTAAAAAAATTTCGTATATACTTTATTGATGAATTAAAATTTTTATTACTCACTAATGACTCTATTTAATAAAACAATGATTTCTTCCAAAGTAGTGGATCTATTTTGTTAAAATAAAAACCATAATCATGTCAGATATGTGACGATGACGATAAAATAACGAATAACTCACAAACGAGTGGCTATCGTGACTTAAAGTTTAATTTTTGTATTAAAATTACATTTTTTATGCTGTTTTTTTTCAATAATCTCCAAAAATCTTAAAATTAAGCCTATAATACTAGATATTTTTATGACTTTTTATTATTGTCTATCATAATAGCTTTTAAATAAAAAAAAAACCTACGTTCTAACATAAAAAATGCGCTGGCTAGGAGCTTTTAAAGTTGACCACTGATTACGTCACCACTCAGGTAGAGACACTTTTGTTTACTGCTCAGGTAGTATTAAAAATCAAATTTTAGGTACTATTATTATTTTAGTTTACTATTATAATTTTAGTTACTGTTATTATTATTATTATTTCACTCATTTATTTAAATTCTCGTATAAAATACATTTTTTACTATAGAAAATACAATAAAATATTATAAAACTATTCTACAGTAAAAAATATATCAAAACGGTAGATCACCGACCGCGAAGCTAGGCTCAAGCGGCCGGTGACTAGGGCTGCAGAGAAATTATTAATTATAAATTATTATTATTATTATATATTATTATTTGTCGCGTGGTGGGCGAAGGTCTGCCTGCGACGCGGGAGGTTGCGGGTTCGATTCCCGCCGCCAGACAAATGTTTGTACAATCTGCAGAAATTTGTTCTGTGTTCTGGCCGTTTTATATGTATAACTAGCTGTTTCCCGCGGTTTCTCCCGCGTTAAATTCAAATTTCGCATTTCTACATTATAAAATAGCCTATGTTCACCGCGGATAGTGTAGCTTCCCAACTGTGAAAGAATTTTTCAAATCGGTCCAGTAGTTTCGGAGCCTATTCAACACAAACAAAAAAAAAATCAAACATTGCCTCTTATATTAGTACCTATAGATACAAAATATCTATGAAATGTATTGTGAATATCAGTCATCGAGTACCCATAACACAAGCTATGCTTAGCTTGGGGCTAGATGAATATGATGCTGTGTGGAGTGTCCAGCATTATTATTATATACTAGCTGCGCCCCGCGGTTTCGCCCGCGTAGTGATATATATTTTGGATGCACATTCTCATTTAACTGAACATTGTTCTTTTGAGAAATAAAATTCTTTAAACTTTTTATGTTTGTTGTAACAGTACTCCTCAAAAATGCGGACCTCTCCAAAACATCAGTCAAGAAGGTCATCCAAGAGCTGGAGAAGAAGCTGGATGTGGAACTGCGCTCCCGGAAGGCTGAGATCGACAAGATAGTCATGGAACACATCAACAGCATCGACTCTGAAGAGGACAGCACCAAGGAAGAGGAAGCAATAGATGATGGGGACAGTGATGAGAAACCGAAGGTAATTTTAATTATTATTTTTATTTTATTTGGGAAATAAACAGTAAATAAAACTCAAAATTAGGAAACTTAAGATATACAAAAACCAAAATAATTTCTTCTCCTTCCTTCATTATGTACGAGTAACTCATAAGTAAGCATTAGGCCTTTACCTTCGCTTACCGCCCAGGTAATTTTTGTATGATAGTGACAGCTATTTTACTATAAGACAAGAGATATTATGCAGTAGTAGATGTATGAACTCTGTGTATTGAACTATTGACGACCTCTGAGGCGCAGCAGCGTTCGCCTGCGAAGCAGGAGGTTGCGGGTTCGTTTCCCGTCTGTGGATAAATGTGTGATCTACAGATATTTGTTTCGAGTATTCTGGTCGTTTTCTATGTATAATGAAAAAAATTCTATCTAATATATGTATTATCTATGTAATGTATTGTATTATGTATATATTATATGTGTGTCCCTGGATAAAGTGCAACCCCGATAGGGGGTGAAACTAGATCAAAAATTATCGACAAAAAAATAGAAAAAAAAAAATTCGTGTATACTTTATTGATGAATAAAAATTTTTATTACTCACTAATGACTCTATTTAATAAAAAAATGATTTCTTCCAAAGTAGTGGGTCTATTTTGTTAAAATAAAACCATAATCATGTCAGATCTGTGACGATGACGATAAAATAACAAATAACTCACAAACGAGTGGCTATCGTGACTTAAAGTTTAATTTTTGTATTAAAATTAAATTTTTTATGCTGTTTTTTTCCAATAATCTCCAAAAATCTTAAAATTAAGCCTATAATACTAGATATTTTTATGACTTTTTATTATTGTCTATCATAATAGCTTTTAAATAAAAAAAACCTACGTTCTAACATAATAAATACGCTGGCTAGGAGCTTTTAAAGTTGACCACTGATTACGTCACCACTCAGATAGAGACACTTTTTTAACTTCTATTGTTGTAGATTATGGTCGCTGGGCCTGTTCTATGAAAGATGAAGGGTGGGGATCGAAACAGGACTCACAACAAGGCACGCCAGTCGCTCCGATATTCTCGCCGCTGCTACCGCCTACCGTACCTTACTGCGCCTTCAAGTTTTTGTTACGTTGTTTTGCCAGCGCATTTTTATGTTAATATCTGACATGATTATGGTTTTATTTTAACAAAATAGACCCACTACTTTGGAAGAAATCATTTTTTTATTAAATAGAGTCATTGGTGAGTAATCAAAATTTTAATTCATCAATAAAGTATATACGAATTTTTTAAACTTTTTTTCTATTTTTTTGTCGATAATTTTTAATCTAGTTTCACCCCCTTTCGGGGTTGCACTTTATCCAGGGACACACTGTATACATAATACATTACATAGATAGATATTATACCAGAGATCTGTCTCTGGTACCAATAACAAGCTAGCTTGTGGCTAGATGATGCTGTGTGGTTGGTCTAGTATTATTTATTGATATCATATCTGTTTGTGTTACTTACCGCACCTTTTAAATTGTTCCAGAAAACCCGCGGCGCAAACAAAAAGAAGCCAAAGGCAAAAGTGAGCGAGGACGAGCAAGGAAGCGAGTCTAACGACAGTAACAGTGATGAGAAGCCAAGGGTAAGTTGTTTATAATACGGCATTAGTACCTACCTACCTAGTCATCATCATCATCAGCCTATATTAGTCCACTGCTGGACATAGGCCTCCCCCAATGAGCGCCATAGCGCCCTGTCTTCAGCTTGACGCATCCAGCATCTATCTGCAGTCTTTCGCAGGTCGTCATCTGGAGGGCGTCTTACACTACGTTTACCGAGTCGTGGTCTCCAGAACACGTTTGCCCCAGCGGTTATCGGTTCTTCGTGAGATATGGCCGGCCCACTGCCACTTCAGCTTGCTAATTCTCAGAGCTATGTCAATAACTTTGGTTCTCTGTCGGATGTATTCGTTACGAATCCTATGCTTCAGAGAAACTCCGAGCATAGATCTTTCCATACCTACCTAGTACTACTATTTAATTTACTACTTACCTAACCTAGGTACTAACCTAACTTACGGTATTTAAGAAATGGGATAAGTTAACGTCATCTGTAATCATCACGTCACACTGATATATAAACGAAAGTAGTACCTAGTAACGCGAAAGTTTGGATGTTTAAGATGTTTGAATGTATGGATGTTCAGTTTTTTTGGCGTGAAGAGGTAACAAACCTCTTCACGCCAAAAAAACTGAACGGATTGGGCTGAAATTTTGCATTCAGGTAGTTCTGGGCCTGGAATAAAACATAGGCTATTTTTATCCCTAAAATCAGTTCCTATGGGATAGAAAAACCCTTAAACATTTCCATAGAAACAACGCAAGCGAAGCGCCGCGCAGGAACTAGTTAAATATAAATTATACTTCTAATACTATAACCGTCACAGAGTGGACCCAACCAAAGCTAGAAATAGGAATATAACGTGTCTTTATAAATTTAACTTTTTCATTTAATTTTAGCAAATTTGCCCATTTTTGCGATTTACCAACTCTAGCAGAAATTCTAAGGATTATATGTGTCCACCTTGAAAAAGGACACGACTAGCTAATGTATTTTGGTTTAAAGATGTACACTTATTTCCGCCCTTATAACCTGTGTTCACACAAACAAAGTCGCTTCCCGCTGTCTGTCCCTATGTATACTTAAATCTAAAACTTTGGTGCGTTTTTTTAAAGCTCTATAAACCATTTGACACATAGTTTTGCACCCGGGCGAAGCCGCGGGGCGCAGCTAGTAAATAGTATAATCACTGCAAGTCGGCTAATCGCAATCACATTTCAGAAAACCCGCGGCTCAAACACTCGCAAGAAGCCAGCGACCCCAAAAGCGAAGGCCCCGAAGCGCGCGGGCGGCGCCGGGAAAGGAAAAGGCACAGGATTCACCCGGGCTTACAAACTGTCACCACAGCTCTCCGAACTCATGGGGGCTGAGGAAATGCCCCGCCATGCAGTCGTGAAGCGCATCTGGGCTATTGTAAAGGAAAAACAACTCTACGATCCTAACAATAAGCAGTTTGCGATCTGCGATGACTCGTTGTACAAGGTCATTGGCAAGCAGAGATTCAGGGTGTTCGGTATGATGAAATACCTGAAGACTCACTTTCTTTTAGATTAGGTTCGTAACTCTGCAGTAGATCGTTAAGGCTATCTGTTGTGAAGTTGAAGATATCAGTTTCTATTTTTGGACTAGTACTCTTAAGGTTTTTGTTATTGACGATGCAACATTTTCAAGTAAAACATTAGTAGTAAGCATAATTCATTTGACATGGCATCTCATTAATACTATATTACTTAAGATAAAGTTTATTATTTTCTTTAGACTGCTTAGTCAGTGTATTATACAGTACATTATAACAGTTTGGTGGCTAGGTACTTTTTATACGTATCTAATTAAATAACCTATTTGCTTCAGGCTTTTAAACGCTTTTGCAAATAAGACTTGTCCTATTTTTTTTGTCTAGTCTTATGTCGAAATTGTAAGCTTGTTTTTATTTCGTAATCTCACCCCGAGACTATTGTAGTAATGCGGTGAAATTAAATAATAATGCAATCTGTATGGGTTATTAATTATATAATTAAGGCTTATGAATTATGCATTTTTTTGCTTCTTTTAGTACCTTTTGACGCTATTGTTAACATGGTCTAGTTGTAATTCGGTCTATTAATTAAGTGATTATATTAAAATTTAAAATCTTATTATTTTTGTAAATGTGTGGGGTACCTACATAGATACCCAAACATGCTAAATCGGTATACCGAACCGGTAGTAGTACAATTCGGTACTATTAACAATTTAAATAAAATAAGTACGTATACCTACTAAAACATGGTTGTTTTAAGCTGGTCATACAAATCATACTTTTGTAGAAGAAAAAATAAAAAACGTTACGAGTATATTTTGTTTTATTTGATGTCGTCAAGGTTCACGTTACGCTACGAACTCTGTGGCATGGTGAGGGAAAGCTCACCTGCGACACAGAAGGTTGCGGGTTAGATTCCCGCCTCGGGACAAATGTATGATCTGTAGATATTTGTTCCGGGTGTTCTGGGTATTTTATATGTATAAAAATATATCTATCTATCCAAGTAATATATTGTAGTTTATTAGTCATCTCGTAGGTACCCTTATAACAACCTTTGCTTATCTTGGGACTCGATGACGCTGTGTGGATCGTCCAGTATTATTAAATGTATAACTTCAGAACGTGCTTTTATAGAATACAAATCTCCTTTTGATGCAGTAATACTCTGATATTTTCATGCTGAATTTCTCGATCTGACCAAAAGATACTGTGAAAAAGTTGTTCGTTCTGTGAACGGAACGTTTTATATCATCTGACATTCTATGTCAGCGTCACTGTGACGTAACAATGACGTTATTCTGAAATTACGCTACTAAATTCAAGAGATAGGAATTTTCATGACTCTCAAATCGATTCAAATACATTTTTAATTTCCATAGATAACGGCGTATCGGGTCCGTCTTGTCAATTTCCATTTTCCGTTCTATTTTATAATTTTTCTGAAAGTTTGTTGCATTGCATTTTTTGAGATTTCAAAGTTTATTTCTAGAGACCGAGCTGCGATTTGGTGAGTACCTATCAGACTGACTTAATTCCTGTTCCCACAGTCAACAGATGATTACATTTCCGAATGGAATAGAAACCTACATGATAAATCAAATGTACCTGTACCCATCCATTCCATACCGGCTTCATTGCGCAAGTATTTACAGTTCCAATATTTACATTACGACCGCGGAAAGATTCACTTAGTCATTGCTATTTTCTGATAGCATTTTTGATCAGTTACCTACTCTTACGTCACTAATTACTTTTATCGGACAAACGTTGGTAAGTACCTACCTAGGTGTTTTCTTTAAAACATGCCAATCTTATCACCCCCACCAAACCGAAATAATCGCTGCGAAAATTTTATTAGTTAAAATTAGCAGGCTACTAAGGTCACACAAGAGTTTTAGCCAACATTATAAGTCACTATGGAATATATTGAGCAAACCAGGTAGGTTCCTTTCAAATCCTTACTTCCCTACCTTTACTACATGACAATTTCTGTAATATACTTTGCCTTAATCATGCATGAGTGAATAAGTTCTTTTTGGTTAGCATGCTCCATCTTAGATCACATGTTCAGTGTGAAATGCATCTGAAAATCCTACTAATATTATAAATGCGAAAGTTTGTATGTATGTAAAAAATCAGTTCCCAGGGCATAGAAATAACCGTAAAACGTTTCCATAGAAATAACGTCTGTGAAGCATTTGGCAGAAACTATATATCAATAAAATAGTCAACTTGAAAGGAGTTGTGATGTCACCATGTAATAAACTTGAGTTTTTGCTCATCAGCTTGCTGATTCCCAACGAAGGAGGTTCCCCTGACTCAGCCTACGACCCGTTGGAGTTTATCAACAGGTTACTTTGTTTATATTTATTTACTTACCAAGTTCACAATCATTGTACATCTAGTGAACCTGCAGGATCCTCAACTAGGCTAAGCTGAATTTAAAGAGCCAAGGCCTTTCTTTATAAATAAATTTGCATGTTCATGCAAATGTTACCATAAAATAGATAAAATAATGTAGTAACCTTATGTAATAAAAAAAATTTGAAAAGTTAGTGATATTATTGAGATATTTTAAAATTATTACCAAAAAAGGCTGATTTTTCATAAATAAAACGTCATAACTTTTAATTGAGGGTTGTTTGTTTCACAATTTTAGTTTGATGAGGAGCTCCTGTTATTTCCAATCATTGTTGACTTTGTTTCATAGTAATTGATTGTTTATTTTAAAAGTTACACCATTTTGTTTAGCAGGTGGTCTTCGTAGCGAATTTTTTTTTAAAAACACTATGTAAAAATAACAAAGTAAAATAAAAAAAATAACATATTTTCCGTCAGTAAAAAAGGGCGTAGTTTATTTCATTTTAGTTTGTGCACTTTATGCAGACTCACACTGTATACCAAATCAAACAATAATAAATATATCTTGGTGCAGATCAATCACAATGGTGAACTGGTCAGCCATAGGATCCATCATCCTGCCCAACGCCGGTGGATGGGCTAGCAGCTTTTACTTCGCGGGGCAGATCCGAGTACCTAAGGGAGAGGTAAATAAAAAAAATCACTAAGGGTCGGTACATAGACCAGCGTTGGTTGCTAGCATGCTAGTCGTCCAACTCATGCTGAGGCAAAGCCATTTTGTTACTGGACCTCTTAGTTTAAGTTTATTATGTTCTGTGTAAGTCTTGTAACAAATAAATTCATTCTATTCTACATATCTGACGGAAAATGCGTCGCGTCACGCCAGAATAGGCAAATCCTACTAATATTATAAACGCGAAAGTTTGTAAGTATGGATGGATGTTTGTTACTATTTCATTTTGCGGGACGCAGCTAGTATATATAATAAAACATTCAACCTTTCACACTCAACCGATAATGGGTGCGTCGAGCGTAAGCGTTACGTTTCCGTCAACGTAAATTGGTCGACGTAACGTGTCGCGATTCGTGTATTTTGTAATTTGTATGATGTATTCGGACTAGGCGTAACATAAGCGGAGATGGCTTGTACACTGTACAGGCCGTTCGAACTGACTAGACGCGTAATATGGCAGGTCTAACTTGACCGTATAGACGCGTCCGATTCAGACAATTGGTAGCTTGGTCAGCTAACTTATACGTAAAATGTATGTGCATTGAGTCGGTTCGAGGTAAGGGTTCTATTTGAATCGTAGTTACCATAAACGAGTCAGCAACAACAGTCAACCTATGTTAGTCCACTGCTGGACATGTGCCTCTCCCAATGAATTGCCGCAGCCAGCATCTACCTGCAGTCTTTCGCAGGTCGTAATCCCACCTGGTCGGAGCCTACGTTTATCGAGTCGTGGTCTGCACTCAAGAACACGCTTGCCCCAGCGGCCGTCGGTTCTTCGCGAGATATGGCCGGCCCACTGCCACTTCGGCTTGCTAAAGGGTGTTGGGCCTAAATGTATGCTATCTCACGTGACTAGTCTGGGAAAGGTCGCGCTAGTATGAAATGCACTATGATGATTCATATCTCATTGTATTATGTCATTGCTATGACACCTTGCGTGATCATAACTACTTAGTATAAAACAAAGTCGCTTCCCGATGTCTGTCTGTCCCTATGTAACGTATGCGATTTTTTTAATAGATAGAGTGATTCAAGAGGTAGGTTTATAAACCATTTGACAAATAGATATCCACGCGGGTGAAGCCGCGGGGCCCAGCTAGAAAGCCGAATTGCATGGAGATGATAGACTAATCCACATTGCAGGTATCCTGGTATGACAAGCTAGACAAGCCGTGCTGGAACCCCCCTAAGTATGTGTTCGGTCCGGCCTGGACTGTGCTCTACTCTAGCATGGGGTATGCCGCCTACTTGGTGTTCGAGGAATGTGGTGGTTTCACTGGTAAGTCATCAATCATAATCAATTTAAAAAAGGCGGTACTGTTGGACTCGGCACGCATCGTCAGGAAGTTCCCCTATCTACAGCCCTAGTCGCCGGCCGCTTGAGCCTAGCGAGCAGTCGGTGATTACCGTTTTGATATATTTTTTACTGTAGAATAGTTTTTAATGTTTTATTGTATTTTCTATAGTAAAAAAAATATTTTCTACGAGAAATTGAAATAAAAGAGTTTATAATAATCAATAATAACTTCGTGATGGTGAAATCGGGGCCGCACCGCTCGACACCCCTCAGTCGTTTGCGCCGATGTTGTTCCTCTCCGGTAATTTACTCCGGCTTCTTAAGGACCCATCCAGCATTCGGCAAGCCACCGTCTGCTACTCTTAACATTACGATTGACTTGTTTATGGCAGACGTCCGCAATCTCCCCTATAGCCCGATTACCCAGTCCATCCATCCATCACAATAGCCTGGTTTTATTTCTTTCATTTTTCTTTGCAATAGTCTCTACACGATACCCGCTATGTGTATCCATCACCTTTAGATTAACTTTCTCAAAGTGCCTTTGCCTTGTGCCGTTGGCTTCGGCCCCACGCAAGCCTGCCAAAGGACCGGGCCACTTTATGGCCCGAGATCATGGTAATGAGATACATAATCATTAATAATTTAGTTCGTACATTTCTAGAACTACACGTCACTTGTTATACTATAGGTTAGTAGCTACAATCATAATAACATTCAATAAAAACAAGAACATTATATTTAATCATGCCCATAAACATGATCTTGTGATCTTGTGTTTTTAACGCAGTTTACCAAAGCGCGCGCTTCAAATCGCCTAATTAAAATCAAATCGCCAACGACCGATGTGGCGCGTTGGGCGAAGGTCCGCCTGCGACTAGATAATGCTATGTGAATTGTCCAGCATTATTTATTTATAATTTATACTCGATCTAAACCTAAAGTACGGGGGGATATTTCCTTTTTGAATAATATCTTATTCTGACTACTTTACGTAATCTTTGCTAAAGTAGTCTATCTTGTAACCTTATCAGACGATGCAGGTAACTGATAGCAGGAGATAGGATGAACGCATGACAGGCAGACAGACGACTTTACATGTTATCGATATTTTGTTATATAAAAGTATAGTAAAGTAAATGTATATTTATTGCTTATTAACATGTTAAAAGATGGCGCTCAAAAATAATACTGTATGAATGTAATTTGCCCTTTATGGGCGTGCAATTATTAATGTATATGAATTTTAACAATTAGATATATAAAAAAACACACTATTAAAAATAACATCAAAAGGAAAAGTTATGAAGTTTATTATAATAATATTTATCTTCACATCTAAATAATGTATGAATTTTCATTACGTATGTAAGCGGGTTCGAATCCCGCCATCTTTTGTGCGATCAGAGATTAATGACCAACATTAGGGATTATAGCCTTTAGGGGTATACCATAATCCCCACGCTGGGCCTGCGGGTTGGGGAACGCAGATTGATGTTTTGATTTTAATTTCCAGAGTCCTCCGTGCTTCCCCTGACGCTGTACGGAACCCAGCTGGCGCTCAACTGGTCGTGGACTCCTATTTTCTTCGGACTCCGGAACTTCAAGTTGGTAAGTTGTATTGTTATTTATAAACTACGTCAAGTCTTCTCGTCATCCATACCGCAATGCTTGAAAACGAAAGTTTGCAACCAGTGCGTCCTACCCGTTATGACCTACGGAGCTGAGACGTGGACTCACGATAGGGCTGGTCCACCAGTTCAAAGTCGCTCAGCGAGCTATGGAAAGAGCTATTATTGCTCGGAGTTTCTCTGAAGGATGGGATTCGTAACGAATTCATCCGACAGAGAACCAAGGTTATCGACTTAGCTCTAAGAATTAGCAAGCTAAAGTTGAAGTGGGCCGGCCATATCTCGCGAAGAACCGACGGCCGCTGGGGTAAACGTGTTCTTGAGTGGAGACCACGAATCGGTAAACGTAGTGTAGGACGCCCTCCGACCAGGTGGGATTACGTCAAGACCTGCGAAAGACTGCATGTAGATGCTGGATGCGGCAAGCTGAAGACAGGGCGCTATGGCGCTCATGGGGGGAGGTCTATGTCCAGCAGTGGACTGGGTAAAAAAAATATTTTTCTATTTAGTCCGTTTGTTAAGTAAGATTAGACACGTATTTTTTATTTTGTCAATCAAACAAATACTTACAAAAATAAAGCGCGTCAAAGTTTAGGAGTGGGGGCTCGTGACGTCACAACTTGCTAAAAAGTGTAGCAAGACGTGACGTCACGCGGAACTTTAACTGGCTATATCTTCATATTTTTTTGTTTAATTGACAAAAGAAAAAACACGTTTCCAATATCTTCTAATAATCTAACTGACGGACTTAGTAGATTCTGTTAAGACACTAGCCTGGTAAGATGATGAGTGAATTGTCCAGCATTATTTATTTACTGATGAGCTATTAATGTTTCCAGGCTCTAATAGAGATATCAGTCCTAAACGTAGCAGCGCTGGCAACCACCATTGCCTTCTTCAACGTGAACCGCACCGCCGGCTGGCTCCTGGTCCCCTACCTCGCGTGGCTGGGGTATGCGACCAGCCTCAACTGGTATATCTGGAAGAAAAACCCGCAGGGAGGACCGACTGTCACTGAAATCAAAGACGAGGGAAATAAGGCTAAGTGAAGGTAATGAACAAGGTATTTATTATTAAAAGATATTAAGATATTATGACGACCGATGTGGCGCGGTGGGCGAAGGTCCGCCTGCGACGCAAGAGGTTGCGGGTTCGATTCCCGCCTCGGAACAATTGTGTGTACGATCTGCAGATATTTGTTCCGAGTGTTCTGGTCGTTTTCTATGTATAATAAAAAATATCTATCTATTTAATGTATTGTATTATGTATATCAGTTATCTAGTACCCGTAACACAAGCTCTGCTTACCATGGTGCTAGATAATGCTGTGTGAATTGTCCAGCATTATTTATTTATTTATTAAAGGTTGCCTGGAAGAGATCGCTTCTAAGCGATAAGGCCGCCCATTGTACTTGTCGCATGTAATGTATTTTTTAATTATCTGTATCTGGTGTACAATAAAGTATTTTTATATTATATTTTGTAGTTCAGTAAAGTAGGTACCGAAAAGGTGTTATGAGCAGAGCCCAGAGTTTATTTGATGATAGTATAGAGACGTGATCGTAACATCTGATTGGTAATTCTTTATTATTTATTATTCTTTATTCTTTATAATTCTTTATTCACGTAGATTATAAAAACCATGTAAAATAAAAACTTAAAAAACTACATACAATTGGCGGTCTGATCGCTCAAGATATTTGTATGTGATTTGCATAGTTCCCTATCTACACGATATCTAGTACTATATTCGTGTAACTATGTTAATATAACTACGAAAGTTTGGGTGTTAAAGCTTTTCGCACATTTGACAAACACGGCTGCAGCTCAGAAATGTTTTTTTTTTTTAGTTCTATTTAGATCAATTTTTTATTGATGGCACCAGCAATAACGCTGATACAATAAATACTTTTAAATAAATAATCAATATGATATTTTTTTTGTTTCAGATCTATAGTAAAACACAGAGCACCATTTATATCAAAATAAGTGAACAATAATTAGTTTTAGAAATATATTCATTTGTCCAAATGTAAGGACTAGCTGTTATCACCAGCTGCTCTTAAAGATACTAACAGATAAACTAACATATTTTTAATATCCTATATATTTATTATTCTGTTTCTAAGTGGTGTTTATATTTGGGCATATATTTGTAAATGCAATAACGAACATTTGTTAGAATTAGTTAGAAGTTAGAAATAACTTTAGTGTTAATGTTACGCAATTTTTTATTATTTAACAAGTTTGTAGATATATTTAAGCAAAAATCACAAGCGCACAAGGCTATGTATATATCGACCTTATCTTTGACTTATATAATAAAGTATTTGAACGTCATTCCTTTTGCATTTATTCAAAGTATTACTATCAAAACTATTTACGGGGTTGTTTTTCGAATATTTGTTGTTATCTTGTTGCTACTGTATTAATAAAGTTAAAAATAAAAAAATATACAATCATAAATACTTGTTTTATGTAATTTATGATATCCTGCGTCGATTAATAGATAGGTTTTATTAGGTACTTAAAATTAATTAGTTGGCCGGCCAACTGCCACATCAGATTGCTAATTCTTTGAGCTATGTTGATAACCTTGGTTCTCTGTCGGATGTATTCGTTACGAATCCTATCCCTCAGAGAAACTCCGAGCATAGCTCTTTCCATAGCTCGCTGAGCGACCTTGAACTGGTAGACCAGCCCTATCGTGAGTGTCCACCTCTCAGCTCCTCCGTCCGTTTAATATATGTATGTCTAACGTGTGTCTTTCAAGACGATAAGTCCGCAAAATCAAACATTTATTTTGAATAGCTACCGGTACGTACCTATGTATTGAGAAAGGAAAGTCTATCATGACTATAAAACAAACCACGACACAAATAACTGAAATTCGCTTGCTTGACATCGAGATTCAGTAATTGTAAGCAATACTAAACTTATTGAAGTAGGTATTCAATTTGACTAGTAATAGTAAAAGAGTATAAAAAGACGCGGCAACAGAGTATTTTGCAGATTTTAAATACCATTTTCTGTCTCGGCTCGGATCATTTTAAAATCACAAAGCGTGGCCTTCGCTGGAATACCTAACTAGCCTAAGAGCGGTTTCGCACTACGTCCGATCCGTATCCGTGAAAATATGGTCCGTATAGTTGTAGAACTATTTCTATGGTAATTTACGCACTAGATCCGATTTCCATCACCCGATTTCTTTCCGTCATTCTAGAATCTCCATTTCGGAGAAGATTTTTGACGGACCGAAGTTGTCATAGTAGGTATTATTTGTATGAACGCTCGCGCACTGCGTCCGAATTGAATTCGAGCTGCGTACGAGAAGAGAGGTATGTATCAGATCGGAAGCAATATCCGAATTCGGTCCGAGTTTTCTAGATCCATATTTTCACGGGTTCGGATCGGTTTCGCATCGGACGTAATGCGAAATGAACGGCTTAAAAACCTTAAATTGCTTCTGGAAGATTGACCCATTATTTACCTACTTCTACCAACTTAAAAAATCTAAAGTTCAAAATCCTACCAACCAAGTTAAACATATTCCCAAATGTCCGTATAACTGAATCATGCCATGCGGTATGCTGAACCTCGCATCCGTAATGTCACACAACACACGGTCCGCCAGTCCGGCATTCGGTCTGTCATACCTCTGAAGCATGTGCCTAATTCGGAATGTTTCATAACATAGCTGCGTACGTGAGGCCGGGAGCGTTCGCATAGCTTGTTGTTACTGTGATGTAGGTATGCACTATTGCTGGTTAAAAGCCGGGTAGGTACTGAGGGTATCAATTTTATTCATCATCAGCCTATGTTAGTCCACTGCTGAACATAGGCCTCCCATAATGAGCACCATAGCGCCCTGTCTTCAGCTTGCCGCATCCAGCATCTACCTGCAGTCCTTCGCAGGTCGTCATCCTGTCGTCATAACTGGTCGGAGGGCGTCCTACACTACGTTTACCGAGTCTATTTTCGATGTATAATAAAAAAAATATCTATCTATGTACAGTACTGTAGGTATTTCAATGATATCAGTCATCTATATACTTACCCATAACACAAGCTCTGCTTAGCTTGATGATACTGTGTGAATGGTCCACCATTATTACTTCCTACCATTTTATTTGTAAAAACAAACATAAAAGCTAGCATAAACGAAAATCACTGTTCTATGATCACTGTTGTATTTTTTGCAGTGAATGTAAAAAGCTTAGACCGCCGGCCCGGAGGCGGTCGCTAAGTCAGCAGGCTCCAGTCTTGAGGCCATTCCTAGATTTGTCACGGTGATTTATAGGCCGCTGGACAGTTACCACTACTATGTGCCTCAACTCGAATGAAACTCGATGCATAGGTAAAGGGTGCCGTGGAAATAAATTAGTTTTTACTGCCACATGCATGCAGTTGTATAAAAACAGCACTGCGCAAGTTCATTGCAACCAACATAAACATGGCAAAAGCTTAACATTCCCTAGCCCGCCACTGGCCACTGAAGAAACTAGTAAAAAAACAAATTTATTTCTGAGACACCGTTAAAGGAGTTCACTCTGACTTAGTAACCTTTATATGTAAAGTAGGTAGGCAACATCTATGGTAATATAGAAAAACAATAGGGACTTTATTTCTGCTGCACCTTACTACCTACTTATAGGAAGAGCTCTTGAGGTTGCAATTATAACATACTAGCTGCGCCCCGCGGTTTCACCCGCGTGGTGATAGATATTTTGGATAATATATACATACTATACATATTTATGAATTGTAGCCTATGTGTAATTCTGATATGTAAGCTATATTATTGTGAAGTTTCATTAAAATCCATTTAGTAGTTTTTACGTGAAAAAGTAACAAACATCCATTAATCCATACTTACAAACTTTGACGTTTATAATATTAGTAGGATTTTCGATCGATGTCCTGTCGAGTTGCAAAAGTAGGGGTCAGTAAGACTAACGGTACGCTTGGCACTGATGAAGGTCAACTTTTTAGACCTCTAAATTACCATTTACCACCGGATAAATCTTAGACAGTATCGGTTTATCTAAGCCCGGGATTTGAGCTTGGGCGATAGGTGCCCAGTTATAAGCCGTGGTTACGAGAGTAGATTGCTTCGAGTCTAATGCAAGAGGTTTTGCTTTTAGGGTTCCGTACAAGGGTGTCGATGACGGGAAAAAACTTAATTTTTAGAACGGAATCCTTCGTAAATGTTATGTCGTATACGAGTTGCTTAAAGTACTCGTAATAAAGTGTACTTGCGAAGTGGAGTAATTTAGTTATTGATGTAATTGGAATGGCCCTAGGACAAAATATACGAATTACAAATGGTTAATATTGAATATAGTTAGATTAGTTTAGGTATTCAATATAGTACGCTCTCCGGCCAGGTGGGATGACGTCTTGCAAAAGACTGCAGGTAGATGCTGGATGCGTCAAGCTGAAGACAGGGCGCTATGGCGCTCATTGGGGGAGGCCTATGTCCAGATGTGGACTAATATAGGCTGATGATGCTGATATTAAAGCATATCGCTACGTGTAATTTTACAAAATTATCTTAGAATACCTACTAAAACATATCTAAACAAAGCGCTATATTTCCAGTATTCCTGTAGACATGGCAACATTGTGGCCGTTTAATCTTAATTCCCGCGGTACAACAATCGCCATCTTTAAGTGTCGCGTAAAGCTCGCTGTAACTTCACCTCGCATCTACATGCTACATTTTGTATCTACACAGAGGTGGACTAAGGACTAAAGATGTGGGGGACTGGGGGCAGATATCAATAAGCAAAGAACTCGAATTGCTTATTTTCAATGACCCGCGCTTTCATAAGCATTTTATTCATATATTCCATCTAGGCTCTAGATCTGAAGTCAATCTTTTTCTTGAAAAGTTCTATTGCTGTTTCGCAAGCTACGTAGGTACTGTTTCTCATGGAACAAAATCAAAGACTTTGCTCTTGTTGAAGAACAAAATGAGATAACAGGCGTGCCCGAATTAATATGTGAAATTGGCTGGAGCAGATTATTTATTATTTTAAAAATAATGCCTGATGGCTTAGGAGACTAAGGTACCTACTACTGGGTTATTAGTATGCAATGCTATTTAAACAATGTAGGTATAAGCCTACGTCTCGAGATGAGTTGAGAAAGACTGACTACTCCCTCAAAACTATTCCTGACTACGTCTGTTCATCTCCGCCATTTTGTTTTTATGCTTTTATTAAGATGGTCGACATTTACACCATGTTACGCGTAAGGCGGTGTGCACACCTATTAACTGAATGTGCGCATTATCTTAATTATTATTGCGTAAGTTGTTTAGGATTAGGGGGACGTCTGTGTCTAATCCACTAAATACATACATATTTGTTGCTTGATTACTTGGTAACGCGAGTAATTTGTACGCTTGATGGAAGGTATTGGATGCTTAGTCTTTTTTCAACTGATTCGACAATCATTTAGTTATTCATCATCATCATCAGCCTATAGCAGTCCACAGCTGGACGTAGGCCTCCCCCAATGAGCGCCATAGCGCCCTCTTGCCGCATCCAGCATCTACCTGCAGTCTTTCGCAGGTCGTCATCCCACCTGATCGGAGGGCGTCCTGCACTACGTTTACCGAGTCGTGGTCTCCACTCAAGAACACGTTTGCCCCAGCGCAGCGGCCGAGATATGGCCGGCCCACTGCCGCTTCAGCTTGCTAATTCTTAGAGCTATTGAGTTACTTACCCAGATCAAAATAAATGCATTAAAGCCTTAGGTTATTTAAGGAGTGTGTCTTTAACAGAATTTCAATTCACTTCACGTAACTATCTAATGGACAACGATAACTGTTAAATAACTAACGTTAGCAACGAACGAGGCGCTGAAAATTTCACGACAGATGTCTAGGCAAGCTATTCGAGTGAAGGTTAGCGTTAAAAACCGTTAAAAAACGAGTTTTTTCGAGCATGGCGTTGTGAAAAAACATTCCCTCATACTTTTCCCGGTTCATAGACACCATAGGTACCCTTTAAAACATATAATAATCAGGAAAATAAACCCCTCACATTAATTTCCGTATCCAAGAGAGATACCCACCGTGTGAGGTATCTACGTGATATGCGGAGAAGCTCTTAGGATAAAGAACTTGCGCAAAGGGAATTTCAAACCGTCATTGAGTCTCGAAAAAGTCAGGAGAAAGGGCACACATTTATCAATAACTTAATAAAGTAAGTAGGTAATATAAAAAAGCCAGAGAGAAAAAAAAATGTAGACCTTCAGAGTATGTTTGTACCAAGTTCTTTTTACTATAAAAAAACTATCGTAGTTTGACGAATTTGTAATCATTTTATGGAAATAAGCGGGCTAACTATACAAACTTAGTTTGTTTTTGAAGAACCTTCAGTTTATTGTTTAGGTGCCATGTGCACACAGCTTTACCCCAGACATTGCCCTTGGGAGCGGGTCGTGAAACAAAACATTTGAGGATTCGGTATTACCTGAGTACTGCAGGTTTTATGTTAGGTCTTAAATGTACCTGTGTAGGTACATTCTAACACTATCCAAAACAAGTACCTACCTTACTAACACAAGGACATGTCACGGGTATAGGAAGGCATGTTAGAGCGATGCTAGAGAACAATTAAAAATATATCACTCTACATAGTATAAAACCAAAGTTATCGACATAGCTCTAAGAATTAGCAAGCTGAAGTGGCAGTGGGCCGGTCATATCTCACGAAGAACCGACTACCGCTGGGGTAAAACTGTTCTTGAGTGGAGACCGCGACTCGGCAAACGAAGTGTAGGACGCCCTCCAGCCAGGTGGGATGACGACCTGCGTCGGACTGCGGGCAGATGCTAGATGCGGCAAGCACAGGGCGTTTGCTTCAGGTGGTGTTCATTGGGGGAGGCCTATGTCCAGCAGTAGACTAACATAGGCTGATGATGACTGTTATATATAGCTATGTATTATTATTTACATATATTAATGTGACTGGTAACGAAATAATGTGACCGGTAACGAAAAGTTATTAATAAAGAACGTCGTAGCACTTTCGTAGAAACACCGTAGTACTTTCGTAGCGTTGTAGGACAACCTATACCCATTGATTAAATGATTAATTGCTACGAATAGGCTCCATTGATACAATAGAGCTACGCATTGATACAAGTTGTTAAACCTTTTGAAGCCTACAAGGTGCAACGAAATGGGGTAATGAAATTGGATGTTTCTGGACCTCGGAGAAAAATTTTGTACTACGATGTTTTACTGAGTTTTTCTTCCTGTTTGTGTTAATACTATTATAATCAGGTAACAGTATAACTAAAGATAAGAGCCATGTAGGAACAGCTAACACCATCTATAGGATGACCACAATTTGTAGCATATTTTCAATGTTGTCAAATAGCCTATTCACGAAGATAGTATAAGACAATTTATGACGAGGCAATTGCATTATAGTGTTTACTTATTAGTGATAATGATTACCCATTAACACTTTGAGTGCTGAAATCACACGGTATGTGTTTTGTACAAGTGACTAATATGCGTAAATCCACACTAGCGCAGCGGCTGAGAAAATACAGATCTTTGTGACTCAGCACAGCCGTCATATTTTTCGAACGAAACGCATGTGCGGCGCAACACAACCGCTGTGTAGAGCGGCAGCACGAATTTTTTAGGTTAAAAAAAAGATCGCAGTCGTAACAAAAAAATCGCAGTCAAAGTGTTAAGGGATAGATTGATAATGAAAATCTTAGAAATGTAAGGATCTAATAGTTATAACAGTCATCACGTACCTAAAGACAGTTTCTACGTTTTCTACTTACAGTTTTATCTTTGAGTTATATATATTTTTTTTATATGAGTAGACTGAGACCAATATAGGCTGTTGAGGTAATCTACTCCTTTTTCACATAATTTATTGTGTATATCTTTAAAATTAACTGCACTTACTTTCATTTTTATATGTGAGTAAAGCAGCGTGCAAGTATATATTGGCACACCCGGCGATAAATACTCGATGTAACATTAATTCCATACGGATCAATCTGTACTCTGGATGTAGCTCCCTAGCGAGATCCCGTTCGCTCGATAGCTATGTCTGAAATTATTAAAAAAACACTTTATATCAAAGACCTGAGGGTTCATTTCCCACTCCTAAAGGTACATGTATATACAGGGTTCGCAAAGCTTTGCTTGAAACGAATTAGACTCTAAATCCACGTCCAGAAGGGTTATTCGAAGCTGTTTCGCGAATTTCACGTTCAATTAGATCCGTTTTCGATCCAGTGTATAATTCAGATTTATAACGTTCCAGGCGTTGAGCGATCGCTGCCCGTGGCACACCCTGTATCTAGACAAGAGGGAATGGAGTAGATAGCGTAGCGGCATTTCGCTAATTTTTTTGTTTCTTTGGAAAATTAAATAAATTTGGTGTGGCGATAGAATCGACTCCTTTAACTCAACTCGTGGATGTCATAATAGCACCCTACCAGATAAATAGTAAGCTTCTTTCTGTGTATATTAAACACCTCCACTGCGATTCCCAAGTCGTATCTATATATCCAGCGCGTGGAAATAAGGTTTAAGATATTTATTTAAAAAATGAAATTATGGCATTACCTCGTAATTATAAGATAATAAGACGTTTATTATATAGGTAAAAATGAAAAAAATACCATTAACGTCGTTAATCCTAGCTTTGCGTAGATCTAACAGGCGCTACTTTAAACCAAAAAACGTGCAAAACGATCTGTCAATCGACTCGTATTGTCCTCTGTGTAGCTGTTTTCTAAGCGATATCGTTAGGACTTTTGTCTAGGTCTACTAAACAATATACTACAAAACTACTGAAGGAATCAAGCTGCCACTAAGCCCTTTAGATTTTGTTTAGGCTTTTTACCCGGATGCGAAGAATACAGTGTAGATAGAATGACAATAAAGAAAAATCTTGCATAATTCCATTCCACGTCCATTCAAAAATAAAATAATGTGCAAAGTTGACTGAAGGCACAAAGCCTGTTGAACTAACATCCGGGGACGGAACCCGGCGGATATCCTGCGGAGCGGGGTTTTTTGCGGAACTCTAAATGCAGTGAACGTTGTCTTTAATTAATGTTTTATACTGATACTATAGGTAAGTATGTATTCAAAAGGTATCATCCTACTAACATTATAAACGAGAAAGTTTGTAAGTATGGATGGATGGATGGATGTTTGTTACTCTTTCACGTAAAAACTACTGAATGGACTTTAATGAAACTTTACAATAATATAGCTTATACATCAGAATAACACATAGGCACACACATACAATTTATAAAGATATATTGTATATTATCCAAAATATATATCACCACGCGGGTGAAACCGCAGGGCGCAGCTAGTATTGTATATTTTATAGGACATGCTCAGTGGCTAATACAGCTTAGGTTAACTTTTTTCTACTTTTTTTTTTTACTTATATATTTTTTTTATATTTTCTAGTATACTTTTATAAATGTTAAATACACTAGAGTATAATTACAATCTAACCATATGTATAATTGGCTAATGGGTAATTTAGTTCTAACTTATTTTTATAACAGCATATTACTAAGAACGTGTCCATTGGCACTTTTCTTATTGTCTCTATACTTAAGGTGAAGACACTTTGTTCATGTGTTCTTTAAGATAGCACTTCTGCACATACACTAATTATCACTACACTAACTCAAAAGGTTTTGTTCTTTTGAGCCTTCTCACTATGTCCGTGTTGTCGAGGAGCTGGATCGCCTCGACGTTCACATGATGATGAAGCCTTTGTTCGTGAGCCTCTGCGTATTTTTTTATGACTGTGTCGACAAATTCAATGTTTAAGTCCCGATGAATATCGTAATTTAGTACCAAGAAGCATTAACAATTGACCTGACCTGACCTTTTACTACTTTGACGACCAATGTGGCGCGATGGGCAAAGGTCCGCCGGTGACGCAGGAGGTTGCGGGTTTATAAGTAAAGTAAAGTAAATTATGTATCAAATACATGTAAATAGGGTACATAGGTGGTGTATGTTTAAATAAAACACAATGTATTTCTACCTTTTAATTCCCTCTTTGAGACAAATGTCAAATGTTTGTACGTTCTGAAAATATTTATTCCGGGTGTACCAACATCAGTAATCTAGTACCCATAACACAAGCTCTGCGGAATTAAATACTGCTCTACATACATGGGTGTTCAATGATCAATACTATACATTTATTATGTGTAGAGGTATATAAATATATTGCATTGTCAAATAAACTAAAAATTATCAAAATGCCTATATAAATAGAGTTTATTTTTCAAAATGTCCAGAATTATCAACTGTACACCTCACTCCAACCAAGGACTCACAAATAACAAGTAAATCTATCTATGTCGGAGGTCAAGTCGTGTCCAGGGTCAACTCGATTGACACGTGATGTAGTGTCCAATACCGGCTGACCTTACGGGTATTGCCGCAGCCTTCGTTGTGATATACAGGATCTGGTATTTCTATCTACATATTTATATAACCTAAGTTTCCTAGGCGGTGTAAATATATCAACGCAGGTACTTACCAACTACCCAGCTCGAAGTCATTTCATCTTTGACGACCTCTGTGGTTGGTTTGGAAGGTTGCGGGTTCGATTCCCGCCTCGGGACAATTGTGTGTATGATCTGTAGACATTTGTTCCGGGTGTTCTGGTCGTTGTCTATGTATAATAATATATATATATATATATATATATATATATATATATATATATATATATATATAGATAGATAGATATATATATATATATATATATATATATATATATATATATATATATATATATCTATCTATCTATGCAATCTAATGTATTATGTATATCAGTTATCTAGTACCCATAACACAAGCTCTGCTTACCATGGGGCTAGATAATGCTGTGTGAATTGTCCAGCATTATTTATTATTATTTAAGTCTCACGCGTCCACTTCTGTGTGGAGGTCAAGGCTGTGGAGGAGTACCCATGAAGATCAGGTTCACGATGCGCGTCGAGAAGCTGAACTCTCGCTATAATGTGAGCTTCAATTCATTTATGGTGAGAGTACCAACTCATCATCTCTCGACATTCTTAAGCGCAGAGTTTTGTCCGAAGGGTCAAGTTCCGAAGGTTAACTGGCCGCCTGCAAGGGGACACCGCTGCACCACCCGCGCCGTGCACCGACGTCAGCTGACACCCTGATTACGACATCTACACGCTGTCGGCGTAATCACAAAAAACGTGTTATTAAATAAGTCATTTTTATATGTTATGTATGCTAGTTTTAAGGTATATATTACTGGACCGTAGAATAAGTTAAAAGATACTTTTCTATGGTCTGAAATAAATGATTTATTTATAAATGATTACATCAATGGTGTTCATGCTTGCCGCTCAGTTTCGCACCGACAATTGTATGCAAGAAATGTAATGTTGTGCATAGCTTTACGTAAATATTGACATATAATCACATTATATTTAGATTGAAACAGGCAAACAACCGTTATTAGATATATAAGAGATATACTTTCCTTGAGCCTTTTGTGTGTTCTAATAAAAACTTTCTATTCTATTCTATTATAGATATATTAATGTACAAGTGGTTTCTTTTTCTGGTCAGTAGTTGTCAATATAGTAGTTGATATGCCAAGTAGTGGACACTAGTAGTTGTCATGCCTAGTGTTCAGCAGCCGGCGACTGGCCGAGGCACGACAGTCCGCGAGCGCGTGCACCCGGTCGCTCCGGATGTACGCCGGGTCTGCTGCCAGGTCTTGCAGCGCGGCCAGGGCTTGTGCCTTGTCGAAGGGCGTCTCGGCCGCCTCGCAGACTCGCGACATCCAGCGGGTTTCTATGCATCTGGAAGATCAGAGAGTATCTTTAAGGTAAACAATAATAATTTAGATGGAAAATCCACACACCATCATCTAGCCACACGTTAAGCAGAGCTTGTCTTATGGGTACTCTTCATTATCAGCCTATAGGCCTCCCCCAATGAGCGCCATAGCGCCCTGTCTTCAGCTTGCCGCATCCAGCATCTACCTGCAGTCTCTCTCAGGTCGTCATCCCACCTGGTCGGAGGGCGTCCTACACTACGTTTTCCGAGTGGTGGTCTCCATTCAAGAACACGTTTGGGTATTAGTATGGGTACTAAATGACTGATATATCGTCGCTGTAGATAGAAAACACATAACGTGTTACATTTTGCGAAATCGACTTTAATGCTTTTCTATAAAGTCTAACTCAAGCTGCATCTTTCTGTCTTACTAACGTTTCGCTATCTTAATTTATTAAAAAGTTATTTGTAAACGAATCTTGCACGGATCATCGGAACAGATGGAAAATAAACTTTCAGGGTTGACAAAAAATTAGCGAAGGAAAATTAAATAACGCAGACTGTAGACAACGCTTCGACCGAAAATCGCTAGATATAGAGTGCTATCTCTATATCTAGCGATTTTCGGTCGAAGCGTTGTATATAGAAATAAAAGAGATAGGATATATGTGTAAGAGACAGATATATAAGATTGTAAATTTTTGAGATTAAATGGTTGATGTTTAGTAGAATATAAGAATCTATTGTAATAGGTAGCCTAGGTCATAAAGATTATACTAGAAAAATACATTGTGGTTTTTTATTTTTGAATACTCACGAAGGGCAAGGGTCGACATACAAGATGGGGTAGGGCTCGAACATGGTCCGGTTCTCCACACGGATCAAGTATTTCTTCAGTCTGGAGGTGCTGCTCTTGTCTCGGATCTTCAGAACTCGCTCCTGGAGGGACAGAAGATGATGAAGAGGTTTACTCTTATTTCTTCTCTACTCATATTAGTGTAAATAACTTATTGGGATGCAGGAGTAGGTTCCAAAGTAGTCCGTCCGATCGTTTTATTCTCAAAGCTACTACAGACAAATTTTCACAAGAATATGTAGGTTAAGCCGTTTCGGAGGAGTTTTGTTACAAACATTGTGATGCGGAAATTTTATATATTAGATTTTTATGTGCCACTAGCTGCGCCCCGCGGTTTCACCCGCGTGGTGATAGATATTTTGGATAATATACAATATATCTTTATGAATTGTATTGCCTATGTGTTATTCTGGTATATGTAAGCTATATTATTGTGCAGTTTCATCAAATTCGTTTCATCAAAAAGTTTTTGCGTGAAAGAGCAACAAACATTACTTACATACATCCTCATAAAATTTCGCGTTTATAATATTAGTAGGATGTCCGTACAGCCATATTTGTGTGCTATGTCCAGCAAGAAATAAAAATCTGAAAAAGTAGGCAATATCGATCAGCTCTTGTATCTTGCCCGTGCTGATACACATCTTGACATCAGCATCATCATAAGGTTGATGATGCTGAAGCTTCAAGCGAGTGAATGTATGTGCTAAGTCCTTAATCAACAGCAAGAAATATTTGAATCTTACGAAATAGTAGGCAATCTCTATCCTCTTCTGGATCTTGTTGGTGAGATCTTCAATCAAGTGGGTGAATGTATGTGCTATGTCCTTAATCAACAGTAAGAAATATGTGGATCTTACGTAATAGTAGGCAATCTCTATCATCTCCTGGATCTTGGTGGTGAGGAGGCACATGGTAAGGTTGACGTGATGCAGCGAGGGGAACTTGTCTCCCAGGAGGCTCTGGTACGGCTCCAGGCTGCAGTCCAGGGTCCTAGGGGGAAACGTATCAGGATTGGAATATTTATGCGTTCTACCATTTATAATATAATAAAAACTAGCTGCGCCCCGCGGCTTCGCCCCCGTGGAAATCTATGCGTCAAATGGTTTAAATGATAAAAAGTATTTTAGGTACACCAACCCCAACCACCATTTGATCTGATGGAAGTTTTCGATCAGTGTATGAAACAGATCGATTGGCGCCTAAAAGTTTAAACTAGTCGCTTATCTTCCCATGCAATCGTGGAAGGGTAACCAGACACTGATGTAGACCATTCAAAATTAAGGATAATTTCAATTTATCTCTGTCATTTTCCTATAGCTACAATGATCAAAAAAATCCACCCTGTATAATGCGGGGGTTTATAAGATACTACATGCGCCCCGCGGCATCGCCCCCGTGGAAATCTATGTGTCAAATGGTTTAAATGATACAAAGTATCCTATGTAGACTCCTCCTGGTACCTACCAGACTCCTGGTTCTAAGCTACCTCTCCACCAATTTTCAGCTCGGTTCAGCCGTTCTTGAGTTATAAATAGTGTAACTAACAGGACTTTCTTTTATATATATTTGACACGTGCGCACATATTGAAATAGTAGATATTTGCTTCACAAACTATTGACTTCGCACTTTCCAATTATTATTGTCAACCCTCTCTATCGGGAGTGCAACATGTATCATGTAAATGATCATCAGTTCCATTCAGCTGTACGCAGACTATTGCCGGTGTTGGTATAACGAAGCCAGCCGATTATATCTCCTCACAATATCAAGCCTAAACTGATTTCCGTAATAACTACACCAGGATTTGTACTGTCGGGGTAATCAGAAACATAACACCATCAATGTGTTTAATAGGTGTGTTAACGCCGCACACAACCGACATGAACGCAGCGACAGGACAACCAACCAAAGCTGCAACTTCAGATCGATCAAGCCCTCGGAGCGCGCTTGCATCAACGCATTCACTTCAAACATTCAGATGAAAATACAGCTCCCGCGCACGGCGCAGTCATACAGTTCAAGTTATATCTATCATTTATTAAAAACGTAATAACAGACTAAATCTCTGCGCAGATTAATCTTATAACGGTTACCACACAAAAAATTTGTATTCAAATATGAGCTTAAACTCGTTATCTTTAGATACATTTTAAAGAGACAAAATGACTTTCCACAAGTGTCAAAGTAGTGGCCCGCGAGCTGAACTACTACGAAGAAGATCCGTAAAATGAGATCTTTTTCGAAATTTAGACTAACTTCTGTTCAGAAGGCGGAACTAAAAACGAATACCGCGAAACACATTACCGAGCTTTTACTATTTACTTACAGAAAGTGTGAAAATTAGAGTAATTTCCAAGTATTTGCTTTAATTTAAAATAACGATACTTAAGTCTCTGATTATGCTAGAGGAACAAGAATTTCGAATTAAAAAAAAGTCTTTGTCTTGGGTTGGTCGTTGGTCGTCTTGGGCGCCCGTGACATAAAACATTGCTGTGCTCTTGGTGTATAATATACTCATCATCATCATCATCAGCCTATATTAGTCCACTACTGGACATAGGCCTCTCCCAATGAGCGCCATAGCGCCCTGTCTTCAACTTGACGCATCCAGCATGTACCTGCAGTCTTTCGCAGGTTGTCATCCCTCCTGGTCGGATATATAATATTAGACTTTAAAAACTCTCTTAGTCACTGTTAATTTGATTAGTGTATCTTTCCCGCGCCAGTACACGATGCGATTTCTATTAAATTGGATCAGTGCACCATTGTCCCCGTAATGGATCTGTGTACATCAGCATAATGTCTCAATCGTATCATAGGACAGGATTATTAACATGATTGTCTGCTAGTTAAGCCAATGTAATTATTTAATTCAATCAAATGTACAATACAATACAAATACGCATTGCATATCAAGGAGAAAAAACAGTAAAGAAGAAACAAAAATACATTTAAATAAATGTACTATACAATAAAAAATACGCATTGCACATCAAGAAGAAAAAAAACTGACAAACAAAGATACACATGCACAATGGGCGGCCTTATCGCTAAGTGCGATTTCTTCCAGGCAAACCTACACGTAGCTAATCGTATAGGTATAGAATAGACGGTGGCGTATTACAGACTAATGTATATATCATTTTGTTAAATAATTACGCCACCGTCAGTTTTAATACGTACCGATCCTATCCATCCAAAGGTTGCCTGGAAGAAATCGCTTTTAGCGATAAGGCCGCCGATTGTGCCACTAGATTTAGTTAGTATTAAGATACTTTGTTTTTTTTTTGTATTGTTGGTGCAATAAAGTTTATTGTATTGTATATTTTTATTTAGCACACACACAACAAACTTAGGAAAGAACTCGTACGAACAGGGATATATATTATATAATATTTTTTTTTACATTTGTAGAATTATTTTGTATACTCATCTTTTAATTGTCTATATTTATAAGCCTATGTAAAATTTCCGACACAATTTAAATTGTTTGTGAAATAAATAAATGAAAATGAATGGATAACATAACTGGGGAAAATAATGTAAGAGCTTCCAGTTCCGCGCTGCGCTGCGTTACAACTACAAATAAAATGTTCTGTCGATCGGAAAAGTTGCAATTCTTGTACGACAAGAACTATAAATCAAATACTTCGAATGCCCGATCCATTGCAAATCCATCCATTTTAGCTGTTTCCCGGAAGATGGAATGGACCGTTTGTTATGGAATTAAACCTTGAAATAAATGGTGTTCTGAATGGACCTCTCGCGCACAGAGATATTAATTTATTTTATTTTAACAATATTTAGGATATTAACAGCTAACTTAATGAGTAGGTATGTGACTAAATACTGAAGGCTAATTAAAACATTCCATAAAAAGCTGCCGCTGGGGCAAACGTGTTCTTGAGTGGAGACCACGACTCGGTAAACGTATTGAGGACGCCCTCCGATCAGGTGGGCTGACGACCTGCGAAAGACCGCAGGTAGATGCTGGATGCGTCAAGCTGAAGACAGGGCGCTATGGCGCTCATTGGGGGACGCCTATGTCCAGCAGTGGACTAATATAGGCTGATGATGACGATGATGACAAAAAGCTACTGAAAATAAGACAGAAATACCTTACCAATTTTGGATTAGTATTTTTCTGACTTTTCGCCATTTCAAATACAACTGATTAGAATTGGTATCACGAGAATAAAATGCGTTTCCATATCGTTCTGCGTTCATTTATGTATGACGCCAAAACTACTGAATTGATCGCGCTGGAATTTTGCAGCAAGATCGTTAATAACTTAAACGCTACTTTTGAAAAACGCGCGCGTAATCGTGAAACGCAAAATACAAGAACTTCACAATTAAAAAGAAGCTAGAAGATACATATAAGTACCTATATCATCATCATCATCATCATCATCATCAGCCTATAGCAGTCCACTGCTGGACATAGGCTTCCCCCAAAGAGCGCCATAGCGCCCTGTCTATATCTATAGTACCTATATATAGTCATAAAAATGACCGATTTTTGTCATTTTTGTCTGTCGTCTGTTAATCTAAGTTTAGTTTATAAGAGTCTCTGTTCTGTTCTGACAAAATAAAAATCTTTTTACTTTTTTTTTTTACTTTCAAAATAGACAATAACGCTTATTTATTTAAAGAATAAAAATAATAACTTATTTCAGTATCGTATGGTATTGTATATTCTTATGGTACAGTCCAATTGTGTTTGTTTGTATTGTCATCATTTGTTAATTTACCTCGAGCGTCAGTCCTGACGTGACGTCACAGTAATGACGTGTCAAGATCAGCTGACGAACGGATCATGATGGGGTCTCAGATGCAAAGTAATTAGTACAACTGGGTCAGGGATTCAGCTTTGTTTAGATACATATCTTTGTAGTGCAAAAACAAAATTGCTGAAATTGTCAGTACTTAGCTATAATTTGATTCAAAAGTCATTTATAAACGGATAATCATCATCATCATCATCATCAGCCTATAGCAGTCCACTGCTGGACATAGGCCTCCCTCAATGAGCGTCATAGCGCCCTGTCTTCAGCTTGCTGCATCCAGCATCTACCTGCAGTCTTTCGCAGGTCGTCATCCCACCTGGTCGGAGGGCGTCCTGAACTACGTATACCGAGTCGTGGTCTCCACTCAAGAACACGTTTGCTCCAACGGCCGTCGGTTCTTCGCGAGGTATGGCCGGCCCACTGCCATAAACGGATATTTCATTTAGTTTTTCAAATATTTCGGCACAGTTTCATGCGATCACGGAATAACTGAAGGCACTGTGAGTTAGTTCTTTTTAGCAGACATACCGATCTACCCTCATTTTATCCCGTTATAAGTGTTTTTTGTGTTAATATTTTGATTGTTTTGAGAATAATACGCACTTCAAATTCATTAATATTTAGGCTTTTTGTAAGTTTTGCGGGATAAAAGTAGCCCCCGGGAATAAAAAAAAAAATATTTTGGGTTCTTGTTTGCTGTGATTTCAGTTATTAATGTTAACTTACTTGAATATATCGTAAACCTTGTCCATAGTATCCGCCATAGCTTTCTCCCTCTGTTGAAGCTTGTCTCTCAGTTTTGCAGTCTTCTGTCTCTGTTCTTCTAATTGCTGGTTGTAGGCATTCATCTTCTCCACTCTTCTGTTTTCTTGAGCTTCGTTCCAGTCTCTTCTGTCCTCTGAAAAACAGCAAGCGTCTTCTTGGATGCTAGTGTATTTATTTCAAATCTTGATGAAATACTATCATATGCATTTTCATCAACGTTCAAAAATATATCCGTTTCTTAGCCGTCGAATGAAATGAAATCGGTGTGGATCGGAATGGTAAATCGGTTTGTGGGATTTTTAGCAGGTATAAAAGGTTAAAAAAACAATAAATTTGTTAAAATTATGATTTATTGATACGAGGTATTGCCCCTAAATGTCCTACAAACCGAGCTACTTGAAACGAGCTAATTAGGGTCATTCTATTGTTGTGTTGCTACTGTAAAGGTTTCGAAGGTCAAAGCTAGACATTATGGGTTTTTAGGAAGCTAACAGTGTGTACTTTAATTTAATTTATATTTAAAATAAAAAAAAATAGGACCGAAATGAAAATGTAGGGGGTGTGCGATTTCTCCGCTCTCGAGTGTAGCTTTTCCAAAAAAATCTGCGTTCCTATTCGTCTATAGCCATTTAAAAACGGGTTGAAACTACGGTCGGGCGGTGACATGTACTTATAGTTAGATCCTCACCCAGCATCTGCCTCAGCTCTATCAGCTCCCGGGTCAGCACCTCGTTCTCCGCGCACCGCTCCGTCATCAGCTTGTATACAGAGAAGTTCTGCTGCTCTGTCCTCTCGAAGTCTTCTATTATCTTCTGGTAGTTTCTCTCGCCCGTGTAATCCTGGAAGGAGGTATTAGGTATTTTTTACAAGCTGGTGTGATTGTCTTTTGTTTTTTTAATCCGTTTTGTCTACGGTCGCCGGCATCGAAATCAATGAGGAAGCCTATTAATATATATCTAGAATGCCTAACTCGTTTGTATTGTTTTTTGTATTTTGAATATCAGTTGTGTCAATAAATACACGAGTTCTTTACATAAATAAAAAAAACAAGCAATTTTCTATTAACAAGGCCCAGCCCAAATAGCTGAAGCTTAAGTTTGGAGGGTAGGTACCTTTTACTACACAACTTCTCGCTAAAAAAGGATTTTTGGAAAAGGTGGATTGAAGTTTTTTTGGTGTTGCCGCGGCCTGATTGCTTGTCTCTAATAAACTTCTGCACTCCTAGTACTTTTAAGAGTACCTAGGTACCTACAAAATATAGGTTAGTAACATAGTCCTCAGCCTTCAAACTAAAGCAGTCGCTGCAGCGTGACTAACTTGAATTTCGTTGAATAGCTCCTTGTGCTTCTGATACGCCTCCTGCGCCTCCTCCTCGATCCTCCGCTGCTGCTCCTCCTCCTTCCTCTCCTGCGCCGGGTTGATCCTCATAACTCCCTTCTTCGCCAGGAACACGTACATCTTCATCTCGTGGTCGTAGTTCTTCTTAAGGTCTCGCATTTCCTGAAATTATAAGAAAGTTGTTTCTGTTCATTTATATTTGTGTTTCTGGTTTTTTACAATATAAATAATTTAAAATACCTAATATTACAAAAAAGCCTAATTTACTATAAGAAAACCACAAAAGCTTGTAAAGGAGTGTTATTAACGAATCAGCTGAGTCACGATCACATAGGTTGTGTCGGTCCATATTAACTTACCTTTCTAAGAGATTCGAAGAGATCGCTCACATCATCGATAAGGCCACCCTTTATACTTATTTTATTCTAAATTTTTATTTCTGTATTGTTTTGTTTATCTATTGGTAATCTCGGTCGCGCTGGTCGTACGCCAGGGTGGACGACTCGAACAACTCGTGGAGGAACTTCTTATTATTTTATTTATTTCAAATAGAAGCAGCAGTCACCTGTATCTGCAGCATCTGGTCCATCTTCCCCTTCTCCTGGATAGACCGCAGCTTGGTGACCCACTCGTCGCGCTGGTCGTAGGCTACAGTGGACGACTCGAACAAGTCGTGGAGGAACTTCTTGCCTTTGCACAGCGCTAAGAGCATCTTGTCCCAGGACTGGTTGAAAAGGGCTCTGGAATATGATATTTTCTTATAGCAAAGTTAATAACACCAGTGGAGGCTAGGATTCACGCTGTTTCGTCGCGATAACTCGTGAAATATGGCAGTAGTTCGTCTAAAGTTGTCACTCTTAAAATCGCGCGACGACTTTCGTGGTGCGTATGCTAGCTCAGCTGATGAAGTTAAGCTACGTTCCTACTTTTCTTCCTGTGTTTGCGCCTACACAACACTATGTACTCTTCTCGTACTAGATGACTGTTGCTAGATATTTTTTTATTATACAGCGATAACGACCAGAATACCTGGAACAATAATCTGCAGATTGTACCTACACAAAATTGTTCTGAGGCGGGATTAGAACTCGCAACTTCCAGCGCTGTAGGCAGATAAACGCCCACCGCGCCACAGAGGTCATATAAGGAGTTTCATAAGTTTCAGCGTAGATATATTTTACAAAAATCTGCCGAAAGCCATGGAAAAAGCACAGCAGGTTATTGAAAAATTAAATTATTAGTTTTGGTGTATAGGTTGCTACTAGCTTAATTATTGGGCATTAACATAACATTAGACCGAATAAATAAGCTAGCAAGAGTAGATACCTACAACATCGCCCTAGGGCCTAATAAAAAACCTGTAATGATGTTAATATCCAAGAAATAAATAACGCAAACGGATATAATTTTCAGATCCTAACGGATTCATTTTTCCCGAAAGTATTTCTTCAAGGAAAGACAGCGGGTACGGTAAACCCGCTCCCGCTCCCGCCTCCGCTTGCCACAGAACCCGCAGTCAGTACCTGTCCTTCAGCATATGTTCGATCTCGTCTCGTATGTCCTTGTTCTCGCCCTGCACCGCGTTGAACCGCAACATGGCTATCTCCAAGTTGTTCTCTGCAGACGCCAGGCGGCTCTCGCTGTGGAACTTACGTGCCTCGAGCTGAAAACAGTAAAACAGTAGGTACATTTGGTATATAGATATTTCTAGTAACTTGGTTGTATTGAAAAAGTTAGAAACTGACTTCAAATTCCTTATACGACAATTGGACTTGATAAAACTTCGTAATTAATGTGTCACACTTTTTCCGGTTTTTATGGGACCATCTCGTGATCATTCTCCATACAATAGCAAAAAAAAATTCCAAATCAACCATAACTGACGGAGAAATACTAAATCGACGAACATACATTAAAAACACATACAGCCGAACATATAACGTCTAAAGCCTAAAGAAATAAAGTTTTTAATCAGAACCTGAGGTCTTAGCTCTCCCTCTAACGTATTACAAAGGGCAAAGATCAGGTCTTACATCTCTCTCTCTCTCTGATATATAACAAAGGATATAGATGAGGTCTAGGCATGAAGACTTGATCTCTTCAACTTCGTATAAGTTAAAGAGATAAAGTCATAAATAAATTAAATAATATCCCAACAAATTTCGATTAGGAAAAGGTCGTGGGTTCAAGACCCGCGAAATACTAAATTTTTAGGGATATTATTAATTTCTTAGAGATTACCCCGAGTGCGAGGGCTTACGCACTATACCAACAAAAACCTTAAATATGAGGTTTTACCTCTCCCTCTAACAAAGGACAGAGCTGAGGTCTTACCTCTCCCTCTAATGCTGTCGCGCCCTGTTTCCGTTTGATCATCTCGACCATGTATCTCTGCACCAGACCCTCAAGCTCCTCTGTGATGGCTACTCCACCTAAAAAGATATCGTATTTTATGTATTACGGATGCATCCTACTAATATTAAAACCGTATAATAAATTGTATATTATCCAAAATATCTATCACCACGCGGGTGAAACCGCGGGGCACAGCTAGTATAAATATAAAGAGAATTTCTAATTGTCAGTACCTTCACACTCTACTTCAGTCTCCTCCATCAGAAGAAGAGATTTCCACAGGTCTCTTTTCTTCTTCTTGTCGTTTTTCTTGTGCGCCCCCGATCTGGCAGTCTGCGGAATAACGGTAACCATCAGAATCTCGCTACTCGGCAAATGTAGTGTAGGACGCCGGAAAGACTGCAGGCTGATGCTGGATGCGGCAAGGTGTAGACAGAGCGGTATGGCGCTCATTGGGGGAGGCCTATGTCCAGCAGTGGACGATATAATAGGTTGTTGATGATGATCAGAATCTCTAAGATCGTAGAGAAATCGGCCTCCATTAAATTATTGTTATTTTTTTATTGATAACGTCTACTCTAAACTTCGGAAACTATCATGGGTTTTAACACAAAATTCACTTATAACGGGGTATTTATTAATATGTGATTTGATTTTGACCTCATCCAATATTTCGGCACAGTTTCATGCGCCATGGTCACGAAATAACGGAAGGCACTGCGAGTAAGTTTTTATTAGCAGACATACCAATCTACCCTCATTTGTGTTTTGCTACGAACATTACCACTACCACCGGTTATTGAACGCAGCTCGACCACGACACACAACACTGACAAAAACCAAATCATGGTAAATATCCCGTTATAAGTGTCTTTTGTATGTAGGTATGTCCGTTAAGCTTCTGAAAATATCACGGTTTCTAACACAAAAGCCATTTTACATTACAACGGTTCTTTTACCACACTACAATGTCATTGAAGTTGATTAAAAACTCAAATAACAAATACTTTCCCATAAATTTTAAAATATTAAAATTCTTATTTTTGTAAATTGAGGGTACTTTCATAACTTGAATGCCCATTCAAAGGGTCGCAGCTCTGAAGCTATTGTCTACGTTCGCCGGAGATACGAGCTTGACATATCTGTTTGTAAGTTCAATTTCGAATGAAGATTGCGATGCTTTATTTTCAAGATCATTTAATAAGTTCACTGAGGTTGTAAACCGGCCACTTTTAGTTGCCTCTCGCATTCTGACATTCACGTTTTGACATTTTGATAAACTAAGACTGTCAGATTGGATGTCAGTTTTACATAACATGGTCGACAGAGTACATGTTATAAAAAAAAATCTCGAATTATAGGCTAAGGACTCACGAAGCGGTTTTAACCCGCGCCCGCCGCGGTGGCGGAATGGAGTTTTATTTTCAAAACTCATGAGACCGGACCGTTTTGTGCGGATACGCAGCCGTCGCGGTTGCGATTATCGCTCGCAAACTTTGCGGTTGATTATCGCTGCCCACTGCGGTCGCCCGCCAACCGATCGCAGAGCCGTCGGCGGCGCACGGCCGTGGCACGACCGAGCCACAGTCAGGCTTGAATCACTTCACACAAAAAGAATACCATAATGTTTGCCGCGACACGGTGGTGTAGCGTGAATCATCCTTTATTTACATATGTAAAAAATCTATTTGAAAAACAATTCAAAATTCTACTTAACACTTTGACTGCTGAAATCACACGGTATGTGTTTTCTACAAGTGACTTATATGCGTAAATCCACAATAGCGCAGCGGCTGAGAAAATACAGATCTTTGTGACTCAGCACAGCCGTAATATTTTTCGAACGAAACGCATGTGCGGCGCAACACAACCGCTGTGTAGAGCGGCAGCACGAATTTTTTAGGTTAAAAAAAAGATCGCAGTCGTCGAAAAAAAATCGCAGTCAAAGTGTTAAAAATACTCACGTGAGCTTATGGTCAAACGAAGGTTTATTGACTATAATTAATTATTTAAGGTTTATTGAGTATAATATTTAATTTTCATAATGTCATTTAGCCGTGAAGGCCATTTATTAGCTTTTCTGTTGCTAGGTTAATGTTACCTATTTTGTATTATTTAAGCTGTAGGCCTTCCTTAAAATAAATAAATAAAAAATACAGCTTTTAAAGCTATACTATTCGTTCTTTGCCCCTTTAGCAAGATTTGGAATATGGCTCGTCTACTACAAGCATAGAAGTTAGAAGATATTTCATAGTAGGTATTTTTATAGACAATTGTCTTATGATTTATATAATAATAATAATAATAATAATAATAATTCATTTATTTTTCAGATTACAATAGATCCATAATGTTAGTAAGAATAAAAACAAAATCTTAGACTAAGTTAGTTTTAATTTAATTATCATAATACTATTTAATTAATACAGAGATGGAGTGCTTATATATTACTCCATCAAATTTACCAGCTACTGCAGCCAGGATGGTGTTGGTACTCCCACGTACTCTGCTAAGCAGTGAGGCTGCTTTTTTCCTCATACAGGCGGCGAAGCCGTCTACGCGGGCCTCTGCAAACATGCCAGAGGCACTGCAAAATCGTGGGAGCCCCAACAGCATCCTGAAAGCATTGTTATACTGGACGCGGAGAGTATTGACGGATTTCTTAGTATAAGTGAGCCACAGGCTGCTCGTGTAAAAGGATTGGCAAAAGGACTTAAAAAGAGTTATTTTCACTTCTGTGGAACAACGAGCAAACCTGCGGACCAACATATTCGCTCTTACCGTCAACGCCCTCCGCTCCCTCTCCATGTCCTCATCATCTCTTAAGTTATCTGTAACCAGATGACCCAGATACCTAAACTTAAAAACTCTAGAAAGCACATTTCCACTTAATAAAAGAGGTGGCACTGATACCGGGGCCCTACCCCCAGGTCCAAAAACCATGAACTCGCTTTTTTTGGCATTATACTGCAAGCCATGGCTAGCAGCATAAGCCTCACAGTAGGACAATAAAGCTCTAAGTGCCCTAATAGATGGCGCCAGCAGCACCATGTCGTCTGCATAGCATAAGTTGTTGACCGTGACTCCGTCAATGGTGCAGCCGACTGGCAAGCTGCTGAGGCCCTCTATCAGGCCATTTAAGTACAAATTAAATAGCTTTGGCGAGCTTATCCCCCCCTGCCTCACACCGCACTCCAAGCCATAGGCGTCTGAAAGGGCACCAGCCCATCTAACATAGTTCACTTGATGTTCATACCAATACTCAAAAACAGAACATAACTCCTCTGGTAATGTTGTGTCTCTAAGCTTCTTCCACAGTATGTCATAACACACTGTGTCAAAAGCTTTTGACAGGTCGAGGAAGCACGCAAAGACCGGCGTCTGTCTATTCACGTAGTAGTGAACCGTATGCTTAAGGCTGAGTATAGCACTCTCGGTGGACAGACCAGACCTGAACCCGAACTGTCCATCGTGCAGCTGGAGATGCTGGTCCAAGTGACTATCCAAAAGCCGGTCCAGCACTTTAGCAATTACAGTTGCAAGCGAAATTGGCCTGTAATTACTTTTGTCTGCTATATCACCAGTTCTGTTTTTGACTATTGGTACGACAATGGTTTTTATACAATCAGCTGGTAGGTACGAGTGACTCACACACATAGAATAGAACATGGCAAGCACCCCGGGCAGTTGCACACCCGCGTGCCGCAGGTGCTCGACACTCAGCCCGTCATGTCCTGGCGACTTTCCTCCACTCATAGATTTAATGGTTTTAAGAATTTCTTTACCAGAAAATCGCGTTATAATCTTTGGAATATGACTAGAGTGAGTCTCGTTCACCCGCGGCCCAGAAGCATGTCCTAAGGTAGAACCAACATTAAATTGATCCTTAAACAAGTTAGCTATCTGTTTAGGATCCGAGACAGCTGCTACACTCGATGGTAGGCCATATATGAGAAGACGTGACCACGGCTGGGGTTGACTGCCCTCTCAAACTTGAACTGGTATCATTTGGCGTGTTTTAATAAACTATAAACCGACTTCAAATTCCTAAATAATGAAAATGGATTCTTTTTTTAAACTAAGTTTGTAAACTTAGTTTAAAAAAAGAATCATAGAAATCTGGTGGCTGATATTGGAACTGGAACAAATTGAAATAGAACCTCTTGGGTATCACCTACTTTCAAATAAAAAAGAATCATCAAAATCGGTTCACCCAGTCGAAAATTCTGAGGTTACAAAATGTTAGACAAATAGTGAACAGTAAAATAATCTTTTTGATAATAATTTATAGTATCAAGTATGCCTTGTCTAAGTGCTTTTTTGTAAGCCCAAAGAAATAAAATATTTTGAGTTTGAGTTTAAAAAACATTCTAATTGAGAAACTCCTTTTTTGCAGTCGGTTAAAAAAGTGGATATGAGCTGAGGAACAACAAACCTTCAAGTCCATAGTCAGGTCATCGTACTCGGCCTTCAGAGCTCGCAGCAGCGTGTCCTGGCTGCGGAACTGAGGGTGCACGCCCATGCGGTTCTGCCGGTCTACCTGGATCATGCGGACCTGGGAGACAACGAGGAATTATAATTATTATATTATATTATATAATGCTGGACAATCCGCCCCAACAGCATCCTACAAACTGTAGCGGGCAGGATTGATTCGCCAATATTATGGCGGAAATGAATAAGAAATGTAATTTTATTAATTTAAATTTTTATTGATGATATAATTTGATTTGTTTTAACTTATTTAATTTTTTTTCTAATTTATTCTAATTTATTACTGTTCATTCTAATTTTCATTTCAATTTAATTTAATTTTAGCTCGTAAGAATTACAAACATTTATAAGATCATTACTAACAAATTATGGTTCTGTAGTAGTCCGAATAAAAGAATTTTATTTTATTTATTTATTTAATCCACACAACATCATCTAGCCCTAAGTTACCTTAGGGCTAGATCTGCTTACGCAGAGCTTGTGTTATGGGTACTAGACGTGGTACTAGATGACTGATATACTTAATACAATACATTACATAGATAGATCTTTTTTATTATACATAGAAAACGACCAGAACACCCGGAACAAATATCTGCAGATCGTACACACAATTGTCCCGAGGCGGGCATCGAACTCGCAAACCTCCTGCGTCGCAGGCCGACCTTCGCCCACCGCGCCACAGAGGTCGACAAAGACATATTATGTTATAGCCGAACGTGCTGAGGAAGCCTGGGCTATAATTTACAAATCAGCTATAATCATCGGAATAGACATACATTTGTTTTAATTCTTCTAATCCATTTTTTAACTTTACAGACCGATGCTAGTAAACATCCTTCAGCAGGTAAAATCCTGCTGCGGATGTTTGGGACGCAGTTCTACCATGAAATGTTATCCCTAAGAAAGAAAAATAAAACAAAATAAAATAAAAAATAAAACCAAATTGAATCCGTTTTTTATTTTATCACTAGACGACTTGTATTCTCAATCAATAGATTTCTTTCCGGCCCTGGTGGGGGCACAGAGAGGGGCCTCGAGGCTTGGCCTCATTACCCCGGCGTCAACTCGAGGGGTGACGACCCCTCGGTCCTTGGGTTTTGTGGGAATATATTTTTTTTTCCCTTATTCTCAATGTTTTTTTTTCTGGCATTCGGTTTAATTGAAACTTGTATTTTCGTTACAAATCAGACACCAATATAAAAGGGTCATACATATCTGACGGGAAATGCGTCGCGTTATGCCAGAACCGGAAAATATATAAAACATTCAACCTTTCACACTCAACCGATGATGCGTTAGTGCGTCGAGCGTACAGCGTCTGTTACGTTTCCGTCAACGCATCGTCGGTCGCTGTAACGTATCACGTCACGTGTATTTCGTATGATGCATTCAGACTAGGCGTAACATCGGCGGAGATCGTTTGTGTACAGGCCGTTCGAACTGACTAGACGCAATGTATCATCATCATCATAAGCCTATGATAGTCCACAACTGGACATAGGCCTCCCCCAACGAGCGCCATAGGGCCCTGTCTTCACCTTGACGCATCCAGCTTCTACCTGCAGTCTTTCGCAGATCGTCATTCCACCTGGTCGGAGGGCGTCCGTTTACCGAGTCGTGGTCTCCACTCAAGAACACGTTTGCCCCAGCGGCCGTCGAATGCAATGTAGACAGGTCTAATTTGACCGAATAGACGCGACCGATGATATATTTGACGCATTTTCCGTCAGATATGTACCGACCCTTACAATTGAGGCCTCGCTATCAACGTTATCTAAACGTGTTTGGCTCCAAACCTCCACAACCACAATCGTACTAACCCTGTGATAAGCTTTCAAAATACTCTTATTTAGGTTCCGAGATTTTACGAAAAAAAAATACCTACAACCTCATGATAAAACCCTTTTTTAACCTTGCATATTTTGTAATGGCTGACTTTTGGTATGTTTTTTTATTTTGTATCTTGTAGGAAACTGACAAATCGGGGTCAGTCCTTGAAACTTATAATTTCACCTAAAAGTTGTTTACCAATATTTCAGATCGAGTTTGGCTAGTGTATGCACTCTAATATATCTTAAATCCTAGAACGTAGCCTACTTCTACTAGGATCTTTGCATAAGTCATTTTTTCATCAACTTGACTAGCTCTTAGTTCTCATTTTCATAAAGTTTCTTTAACCATAACCACAGCTAACTTTGTATCATCCTGACAAAGTACTTTTCTGCGGAAACTTTTAACTAGCCTTCAGCACATTTGATATATTCATACAATGCTATTACACTTATCATCATCATCAGCCTATGCTAGTCCACAGCTGGGACAAAGGCCTCCTCTTATGAGTGTCGTAGCGCCCTGTGTGTTTTTTCGCCGGCGTCATCCCTGGCCGGAGGGCGTCCTAAGTAGACTGAATAGTGGTCTCCACTCAAGAACACGTTTACCCCGTGCTATACTGGGTTCTAAATTCCAAGATATTTTATGCCAACAAATAAATATGTTCATGAATTCATTTGTATCAGGCGCAGCGCAATGTTTTCTAAATATTTACTTGTCTTTGCAGTCGTAAATGATCATCCTCCATCTTCTGCAGCGCGTCTATATCATTCACGGAATCCGCGGACGTGTTTAAAGGATCCATTTTGAACATTTAATTTAATATTTGTTTATATAAACCGATTTATTGTGAGATATCAAGTAAAATTACTAGAAATATTGAATGGTTCATGGTGGGGCCAACGCGATTTTTTTAAATTTGTTTTTATATTCATGACAACCCCGCGGCTTCGCCCGCGTGGAAATCTATGTGTCAAAAATGGATAAGCCTTCCCCTTGAATCACTCTATCTATTTAAAAAAAAAACGGCATTAAAATCCGTTGCGTAGTTTTAAAGATCTAAGCATACATAGGGACAGACAGACAGCGGGAAGCGACTTTGTTTTATTACTATTTTTATATTCATGATGGGTAAAATATCGCAGTAAGGTACCTTTCCCGACTAACACTCATGGTAATATATATATATATAAACTATTTGACATAGATTTTCTTGTGGGCGATACCGCGGGTCGCATCTAGCCTATACTAATATTTAAAAGAGGAAAGGTTTGATTTATTATTTGTTTGTTTGTAATGAATAGGCTCCGAAACTACTGGACCGATTTGAAAAATTCTTTCACCGTTAGAAAGCTACACTATCCCCGGTGAACATAATATTATATAATATTTTACAAATGTGAAATTCGAATTTAACGCAGATGAAACCACGGGAAACAGCAGTCCTTTGACCTTAAAACTAGCTTTATAAGTTTTATCTCCTCTCCGACACAAAGGAGGGCATCATCCTTTTCACTTTAAACACTAAAACTGTACTGGACGTACAGAACACGGAGCCAAGGTAGCGACAATGAAGATTTGTCGACGGACACAATGGACTATCTACCAGGTTAATGTGGGTCGCTTTCTTATACAAACCTACTCCGATGGTGCAGCACATACCTTAATAAATCTATACCTGTATAAAAAATATTAGTGTATTCATGTGTTTTAATTAGTGTAATTGGCAATTGCTGTTCCAATTAAAAATACAATCACTACATAGTATAAAACACAGAAGCTTCCCGCTGTTCGTCTGTCCCTGTATGCTTAGATCTTTAAAACTACGCAACGGATTTCAATGCGTTTTTTTAATAGATAGTGATTCAAGAGGCAGGTTTATAAACTATTTGACATATCAATTTCCTCGCGGGCGAAGCTGCGGGGCGCAGCTAGTAATATTATAATGTATAAAGTTTGTGAATTTGTAAAGTTTTAGGGGGTAATCCTTGGAACTACTGAACCGATTTTGGCATAGGCGTAAATTAAGCAATCAGTGCTGTCAAACGTCAATTTTGACCAATTTTGACGTTGTAGCTTGTGTCAAACTAGTACAAAATTTACGTTTGATAGCACTGATTGCTTAATTTACGCCTGTCGCAAACCGGTCGCGAGTTACATAATCACCCGGCCGAACAATAAAAATACTTTTCGTGCATAAAGATAGGTACATTTACTCTACGTTCATCGCAACATGTTTATGGAATGTCCACTCGGGCGAAGCTACTAACTACTGTGGCAATGCTTATTAGTAATTACTACTACAATAATATAGAATGATATATGTATAATATATGATTTTATGTGTGATTATTGATTTATGATTTTATAAGGTACATTTTATTAAGGTTGACTTTACGATTTCTGTTTTGTTTTTCTGTAATATATAATTATAATGATTCCTAATTGAAATATTAAATTTAAAAAAGGGTGTGCCCGTCAAAACATGTACATGTAAGTATGTGAATAAATAAATATTATTTTACAACTTATTATCTAGTTATTGTGCTGCGACTGTTTGTATAGCAGGCATTCCACCACAATGCTCTTTAGGTACTACCTCGAAGTGAGAAGTAAAGTTACCGTTGTCGAAAGACTCGGGTATTCTTATTCATTGTAGATAGTAAGCTAACATACTTTGTTTTGACGACCTCACTGGCGTAGTAGAGAGATGGCCAATTTAATGATATTGTAATGACAGCGGTGTCTTTATTTGCTAGCGATCTTACGACAGAGCGATACGATTTCATCGCGCGATGAAAATAATCGTACACGAAAATACACGAAAATGACTTTTCATTTTTCAGGTTAATAAAATTTTATTCGTTTATTGATTGAGACCTAAGCGGACAGACAGCGGAAGCGACTTCATTTTATACTTTGTAGTGAAGAAGATTGTATATATATTTGTTCTATTCCAACCATGTAACATTGAACAATGTTTGAACCACCGCAATGCATTTCTAATAGCGAATCGCAAATGCAGTATAGAAACAGTCGGCTTTGCCCGCCAAAACTACTTGACACCGTGAAATTGAGAGAGATCCGACAATCGAATAAGGAATATGGTAATGCCGTAGGCGAAATCAAACAGCTGGCTCATTTAAGACTGAAATTCGGATCCTTTCGCCTTCTTTTCTTGGCTTGCTGCCATAAGTCAGACCCGGCTTCGCACTCGCTATAATATTATTTGTAAAAAGTATTTTCAATGGCGATGGATTTACATTGCACATTTTGCACATATAAAACCTTGCTATTTACATATTTTTTCCGATGTGACGCTGTATGTCGGTGGCAATGACGTCATTATTCTCGTTATTCATGCGTAGCGTGTTCGTAGTGCACGTTATCATATAAATTTTCTTGCAAAGTGAAGCTAGACGGCTAGACACGTGCGTACCCTCTCCGTACGTGGCAGTGGGACAGCGGTTTTCTTGTGAGATATCGTGTGGGGTGACTACAGTGACCGCCGTGGCCTCTGTGGGCATAAAAATGGTTTTCTGTAACGGTTAGTTAGATGGTCGGCAAGATCACTCGTACTTATCAACAACAGAAACCATTAGTTCAATAAACAGAATGTATATTAGGTATTTTTTTTATTTTTTATTAATTCGGTTCGATTTCCGTCAAAAGTAAAAGATTTAAAAAACTAAATATGCAGTTATTGTTTTCTTATAAATCGAGGGCATGACTATTTTTACCACATTTTTCGAACTCTCGTGATTTAGGACTTGACCATAGCTTGACCATCACGGTATTTTTCTATACTCCATAGAGAAAAATACCCTGAACTAATATTTGCAGATTCTATAAATATTGCGTTGTTGGTACAGGTCGTTATTACACCAGTAGTGTGGTTTGATTACGGCATAGATCACAGGTATCCACATTAGGATATGCAAAATGAACTAGCCATTTCCCATCGTCCATGACATTACCGCCTCAAACTATATTACGAGTGAGTTTTCGGAGTTGCAGCTTTTCGTTTGAGGAGGAGAATTGCAGTCAAAGGAAGTTAATACCACCTACGTCACGTCCGGACGGGTTGTTAGTAGACGTGGATGGAACCATATTGTATAAGCTGCGCCCTGCGGTTTCACGCACGTGGTGATAGATATTTTGGATAATATACAATATATCTTTATAAATATATGTTATTCTGATGTATAAGCTATATTATTGTAAAGTTTCATTAAAATCCATTCAGTCGTTTTTACGTGAAAGAGTAACAAACATCCATCCATCCATACTTACAAACTTTCGCGTTTATAATATTAGTAGGATATAAAAATACACAGTAACAGCATTATCAAGCTTTGAAGTACTCTTGAGCAGAGATTGTCTTATAGATCTAGTACCTATAGAATCCTAGAGGGTTCTATAGGTATAATTTTAATATTAAAAAAACATATATATACAAATGTGTTACATAAGGGGCCAAAAAGGTCCCTGTCTCAGCATGATGCAGCTACAAGCCAAAGCTAGTAGCAACGCTGGTTTTCAGACAAGTCCTGGTGTGGTGGCACAAAGCTGGTTTACATTAGGTACCTACATAAAAGAAGACAGGAGCATATGTTAATAAATAATGCTGGACAATTCACACAGCATTATCTAGCCCCATGGTAAGCAGAGCTTGTGTTATGGGTACTAGATAACTGATATAAATAATACAATACATTACATAGATAGATATTTTTTATTATATATAGAAAACGACCAGAACACCCGGAACAAATATCTGCAGATCGTACACACAATTGTTCCGAGGCGGGAATCGAACCCGCAACCTCCTGCGTCGCAGGCGGACCTTCGCCCACCGCGCCACATCGGTCGTCGTGGTATAAGTGGAGCCTTTTTTTGCTTTTTTGAAATTCTAATTTAACTTAATCAGAGACTTTATGTATCTTTATTTTAAACTAACAATACAAGTAAGCTTTACAGCGTATCAAACACAGTAAAGAACAAACAAACAAAAATAAAGATGCACAAAGTTTCCTGGAAGAAATCGCTCTGAATAAGGCCGCCTTATCGTTAAGAGCGATTTCTTCCAGGCAACTTTTGGATGGACACACTAACATTGTTATATTTTGGTTAGGTACCTATATTGTTTATTGACTCGGTAAATGTAGTGACGCCCTCCGACCAGGTGGGATGACGACCTGCGAAACACTGCAGGTAGATGCTGGATGCGTCAAGCTGAAGACAGGGCGCTATGGCGCTCATTGGGGGAGGCCTATGTCCAGCAGTGGACTAATATAGGCTGATGATGATGATGATGATATTGTTTATATCTACTTATTCTTGTGGAAGTTAAGTGGAATGTTGCACACAAGACAGAAAACAAGTTAGAATAAAAAAAGATGACGATTATAGCTGACTACCTGTTACAAACAACCCAGGGTTATTGCAGAAGCATTGAGGTGGGGATACTATCCCCAGGTATTATATAACTGTAAGGTACATATGTATGTGCTAAGATACGTGTACGGTTTAACGAGGCACTGTATGCTACAATTTGTCCTTAAACAAGAATATCGGTTGCACTAGATGTCAGGAACTCTAACCTATATAATTTACTAGCTTCGCCCGCGGCGAAATCTCTGCCAAATAGTTTATAAACCTTTCTCTTGAATCACTCTATCTATTTAAAAAAACCGCATCAAAATCTGTTGCGTAGTTTTAAAGATCTAAGCATACGTAGGGACAGACAGACAGCGGGAAGCGACTTTGTTTTATACTATGATAAATTTATTAAAAACTAGTTTCTGCCCTCAACTTCGCACGCGGTTTTTCTACGGAAAGGAACAGATTTATCAGTAAAAAAGTAGGTTATGTTTTGTTCCTAACGGAACTACCTGTAGGCAACATCCGTCCCGATCCGTTCAGTAGTTTTGGCGTTTTTTACCCAACTATGCTGAGTACTTAGAATGTGCGCATTATCTTACGAAAACTTTCTCAAAGTTTTCGAGCACACTTAGAACGCAGCATTTAGCCGACCGATGTGGCGCGGTGGGTGAAGGTCCGCCTGCGACGCAAGAGGTTGCGGGTTCGATTCCCGCCTCGGAACAATTGTGTGTACGATCTGCAGATATTTGTTCCGGGTGTTCTGGTCGTTTTCTATGTATAATAAAAAATATCTATCTATGTAATATATTGTATTATGTATATCAGTTATCTAGTACCCATAACACAAGCTCTGCTTACCATGGGGCTAGATAGTGCTGTGTGAATAGTCCAGCATTATTTATTTTTATTTATTTATTTAGCGCCTAACATTCAACCTTCCACACTCAACCGATGATGATGCGTTAGTGCGTCGAGCGTACAGCGTCTGTTATTTATTTATTTAGTACATACACAAACAATTTTAGCTCAGGTGTTATCAGCTTAGAGGTACACGTACCCTGTAAGGGCGCAGCAATTTATAGAAAGTACTATTATATTCTTACGTTTCCGTCAACGTATAGTCAGTCGACGTAACGTGTCACAACACGTGTATTTTATATGATGCATTCAGACTAGGCGTAACATCAGCGGAGATCGTTTGTGTGCAGGCCGTTCGAACTGACTAGATTTGTAAAGAGGAAGGTTCTAATTTGACCGAGTAATCAATAATAATCAATAATCATTTATTTCGTAACTTTCATGAAATAGGTACAAGTCACATTAGTTTCGGCTACAGATACGTAACCATTGAAAATGAAAATGAAAATGAAATGTTTTTATTTCTTTAAGCTTACAAATAAGCACTTAGACAGCTCATATTTATACTATTCATTATTATCAATTAAATTATTTTATAGTTCACTTTAATTTTTTGTCCACAAGTGGAAGAAGTGAGAAGAAACCACTAGTATTTTCATAACTTATGTCTAGTACATTTGATTAGTCGCGACCGATGATACGCTCAACGCATTTTACGTCAGATATGTACCGACCCTAAGTCCATGGACTCACTTTGGTACTGTCAGTGTGTACTGATAAGTCCATGGACTCACTTAGGTACTGTCTGTGTGTACTACACGAGTGCACAGAACGTCGTAAAACGTGTCGGTACAAGTCGAAACACCGCAGCAAAATCCTGTAGCTACAAATACGAATAGGAAAGTAACTCAACAAACTTCTGTTCCATTTTCTCTGGCAATTTTTCCCGGGATATTGTTCGATTGGCATGCACTATACACTGTGCACTGTGCACTATGCGGAAAATCTGAACTGGCTATTGACGCTGCAGCCTGCATTGTAATGTAGCTCGGCTCTTTTGATATTCTTTACTTCTAGTTTTTGGGTTCCGTGCGAAACGAGTGACGAAAGAACCCAAGTGTTCGATATTTTTTGCACCTTTTTGGTTTGTATTTGGACTTAGTCCATAGACTTACAAAAATCACTTCGAATAATATATCGCCTAATTCCTAGTGATTTTTATAAGTCCATGGAAATTGACATGAGTACATAATATTCATCTCGTTGCAACGTTAAAACAATGCATATTAATGTATTAATTATCATGTCCACGTAGTAATAAATACAATATGTACAATGCAAAAATATTTTATTGATATAAAACAGATAAAGAACATTACAAAAATACATTAAAATTAATTTTAAAACTTACGCATAGTCTTGTACTGTAATGTATAAATAAAAATAATAATAAAAAAAGAATTAAGAAAGCCTAATGTTTGTGCCAGCTTTTGGTAGTTGATGCATGCGCCTGAAGTTACGCGCAATATGAACAAAAAATATCCAATATACATTCAAGGATAATCCATTTATCCATAAAAGGGAATTGAACCCACAACAACCTTGTGCATCTCAAGAGAACCTTCGCGTACAGTGCCACAGAGGTCATCAGAATCATAACTCTGTATCTACGGAACACACTGCACTATATCTTACTCTCACTTGGCTGTTTTTTTTCCATCAACTCTTAGCTAGTTCTCATTTATTCAGGGAATCGAACCCGCACTAGTCCCTAGCGGCACGGAATCGTACCTAATAGCTATCTTGTATTTCTCTCGATGTAAGCAACCGTCTTCGAAGCTTACTTATTCCCCGGCGGTTCTGCTAACTAAGGTTTGTTTAGTTAATGGCAGGGATTCGAACCCGCACTGGGATGGGAATATTGGATCCCTTGATAAAAACTCACATTGATGGGGATAATTTAGCAGCCGACTGTGATTTGAATGGGGCTGCTAATTAGTTATATGTTTATACCTACCGCGCTATCTAGGCGCAAAGTTAGGAGGGCATTTGTTGTAGGATTCAATCCAAATGACTGATTTTAATATGTTAGGTACATATTAAAATCAGTAATTTGGATTGAATATAATTTTAAACAAAAATTGATCACTGATTCACATTTATAACCAGAATCTAATAAAAAAAATTTAGAAAAAGTAAGCCCGATTTTGACCATACGTTTGAAAATGAAAATGAAAAGTTTTTATTTCTTTAAGCTTACAAATAAGCACTTAGACAGGTCATATTTATACTATTCATTATTATCAATTAAATTATTTTATAGTTCACTTACATTTTTTGTCCACCAGTGGAAGAAGTGAGAGAGTTTAGATTTTTAGCATGTTTGTAATAATTAAGGGCTGTGGATTTGGTATAATAAATAAATAAATAAAAATCACTGACATCGATTTGGCCAGTTGCTTAGGACTTCTCAATCAACATAGAGTCACAAGGTAAGTGTTTAAAAATGTACCTTAAACTTGGTTTTAACTGGTTGTGGTTCTCTTTTATGATATCGAGAAACCGGCTTTACAATGATGTAGAGCGTTTCTTTAATTCTATAAGTAACACTATGGAAGAGCCACATTAGTGTGTTTACATACACAGGGTTACACAAACTAATGTTGAATAATAAAGCAAAATGAATCGGAAGGTCTAACATGAAATTGATTCAAAGAGCAAATATTGCTAGTAAAAAACGAATGAAAATTAAAATGTAAATGAATATGAAAAAGTTTTTTATTTCTTTAGGCTTACAAATAAGCACTTAGACAGGTCGTATTTTATACTATTCATTATTATCAAATAACATTATTTTAATGTTCACTTCAATTTTCTGTCCACGAGTGGAAGAAGTGAAAAAGAAACCAATAGTATGTTCATAACCTGTTTCCCTCCATGTGTAGGGAAATCCAATCGTTACGATTCTCAAATAAAACGGGACGAACTCTTGCAATTAAAGACGTTTGAAGTGTTTGGTACTTCACTGTTAAACCTCTTATTCCGTGACTTGGATCCTATCTTAGCCTAAACTTTAACTTGCCTTCATTAATTATGGACTGGATTATGATAAGAGTCATAAAGCCTTACCAATAGACGCCGATGCTTAACAGTGAACTGGCTAATGCTATTGATGCGATTGTCAAGGACACTATATACCAGTTTCATACAATTTCACAGTCACTATCCCTTTACAGGTAAGCATAACACAAGCTCTGCTTAGCTTGGGGCTAGACAATGCTGTGTGGATTGTCCAGCATTATTTATTATCATGTACCTATGTAGGTATTTGACGACGACGCTCTGTGGCGTCGTGGGCAAAGGCCCGCCTGCGACGCAGGAGGTTGCGGGTTCGATTACCGCGTTGGGACAATTGTGTGTACGATCTGCAGATGTTTGTTCCAAGCGTTCTGGTCGTTATCTATGGATAATAAAAAATATTGTTTTTAGTCTAATGTATTAAGTATATCAGTCATCTATGTATATGTAGGACCCATAACACAAGCTCTGCTTAACTTGGGGCTAGATGATGAAGTGTGGATTTTTCAGCATTATTTATTTATTATTTATTACTATTGATTGCCCGTGGCTTCGCACGCGCTTTTCACCTTAAGCTAATAGCCCATCCCCGAGATATTGTTTACCTGCCACATTTAAAAGGTAATACATAGATATTATGATAGAGATACTTCCGCTATTATAATATTAGTATGGATATTTGGCTAGCCGAAACTAGCAAGCAAGAGCAAGCCCTGTAGAACTTCTTCTGCCATAGCTAACTAAGTTCAAAAAAATTACAGAAAACTGTGTTACCAGACATCAGCAAAACCTAAATTTCCTTTTATAATATTAGTATGGATATTCGGATGGCCTAAGCTAGCAAGCAAGAGCAAGCTCTGTAGAACTTCTTATGCCATAGCTAACTAAGTTCAAAAAAATTACAGAAAACTGTGTTACCAGACATCAGCAAAACCTAAATTGTTGTCCAATATCTGGCAAAAAGTTTACAAGCGCGTGTTGCGCGTCACTTCGATTCAGCTAAGTTTCCCGCGGGGGCACGCCGCTCCCCCCACGCTGGGGTTGCTAGACGCGGGAGAGATGAGGAGATTTAGGGAATATTTAGAGGTCACCTTCAGGTTAGGGACTTTGGGCGTAAAAAAATTATAATATAATGGAGGTTTTGTTGAAAATAGGTGATTTTGTGACCGGATGTGATGCATTTGTGGTGTGAGGAATGAATGGATGCTAAGCTCAGTAAAAACCTTTTGAAACTATCTTGGTAATTAACTCTAAAGTCATTTAAAACGGCATCTGGTACAGATGCCGTTTTAAATGACTTTAGAGTAGATCTTTGTTTGAGTTTTCCTCAAAAATCAAAAACATCGGTCGTCAAATAACTATAGTAAATAAATACAGCACACGACTTAAAAATACTGAAAAGTAAATAATTAATAAATAAAAAAGATCTGTATCTGGTGTACAATGAAGTATTTTTGTATTGTATTGTAAACTTTATATAGAGATATTATATACAAACATATAGATCTAATTTGTAATAATTTATTAGATTATAATTTTCTTTGAAAAAAAAATTTTACTTAAATCTTCTAATATAAAAGACCATGAAAAAAAACCACTACTTACTGAAAAACTTTTAAATAAATTTAATTTTCTAATTTATGATATTTAAGTTACGTCAGTGATCAATATAGCAAATGGAATATAGAGTTCCTTGTATCGTTAAATTGCTATTTTATGGAGCCTCATTGTTAATACCAGTCCCTTAGTCATTTGTAAAAGCCTTTGTCCAAACTCATTTTCTACCGTTAATATTGATTAACATGGCGCTTTTATGATGCGTTATTTTGTCAATAAAGCATGATTTTCATAGACAATGTCAACTTCCGTTTCCGTTTTCCATTGAAATTGTCATTTCTAATGTCCAAGAAACTAGAGTTACTCTTGTCTTCTCTTCTTCTTCTACCACTCGTCGTAATTCAAAGCAATTGAAGCCCACTGTTGAGCCTAAAGGTAGAGATTCCTTCAATCCACCAATTTTCTCGGCCTTAATTTATATCTACGCTTTCAGCAATAACCAACTACTTTCCTTACTCTTATACAACAGAACTAAATGTCAATATGAACAATCGTAGCCTAGAGAGGTAACCATATCAACCAAGAATTGCATTTTGTAGATTTCCCGGGGAAAATCTGCAAATTTCGGCAATTTTCTCCCCGAGACTCTCGCATTACCCCGCAGGAATCTAGCCCAGTGACCTAGCAACACCGTCATCTCGATTGGTCAGCCGCTTCAGTCGCTTTGGCGCCACGGCCGCGCGCGCTCGTCCCTCCCGCCTTCGCGGCACATACGACACAATATAACATACTATAGTGAAATTTTATTGTTATTTTCGAAATGTGATGTGAAGTGTTGTGTGGGAGATAGTGAGCGGGGAAGCAAAGTGAGTATTAGTACTACTTAGATACTTAGTTTTAGTTAAGGGCGACTTGCCCTATATGCGTAAGGGTTAGATTTTCGTGTTTGTTTTGTAAGATATGAAGGATCAGATATATTTTTGGCACACAACATCGAGGGAGCTGGGGCGTTGAGGGTTTTTCGCATTTTCGGCGAAGTGTGAAAAGAACGGTTTGAATATTAATAAAGAGCAGTTGATTGAAACTCTTTGAAACGTGTGAAGTGATTAATGGAAATGTTTCGATCAGTTGGGAAATTATGCGGGAATACATGTCATGAATTAAATAATGCAAATATTAATTAATCTTTTGCATTTATCATATCGCCGCAATTATTATTTTCATTACTCATAACGTATGTATTATTTACATATATAATGCGAGATGCAAATAAACATCAATAGGTTGATTTTTTTTAATGTGCAGAGATTTTACGATTACGCACGGAATTATCGGTGTTTCATTAAAATTAATATTCTGGATATAATGTAGGCTAAAGCATAATTCGAAACTACATTCTTGGAAGGGCATGCTAATGTGGTCAAAGACATAAACTATAGAAGTTGTAGTGTGTATACACACAAAAACAAAGGAAGTGTGGGAGTAAACTATCAAAAGGTAAAAAAGTCAAAGAATAAGACGTTGGTCCGTATTAGGTATACCTAAGTATATATATACATATAAAATAACTAGATTGTTTTTACGTTTTATTAACCTATAAGATAAGTTAATTATCCTAAGATTCTGTATTCACAAAACTACATAATAAGAACTAACATTTACAAAATACACATTAAACAGCTGAGCTATCCGCAGACTGTTGCAATAATTCTAGAGATAACTTTACGGATAACAACAAATACAGCTAGATTGTTTTTACGGTGAATTAACTTATAAGATAATTTAAATATCAAAAGATTCATAATTCACAAAGAAAATGACAACTAATCAGAACCAATATTTATAAAATACACAATAAACAGCTGAGCTATTGTTTTCGCAAACTGTTGCAAAAAATCCAGAGATCTATAGGGATGATAACAAAACTGCCCTATTAGGAACAAATATTTAGAAAATCGTTTAAAAAGTATCCGTTCCTATATTAACTTTTTTCATAAATACATGCAGATTTTCCAAGAGGCTAATAGCCCACCTGTAGTGCTTTGCACCAAGGGAGTAAAAGTCTAACTGCAATTCACTTCACTGTATTATTAAACCAGATATAATAATGAAGCTTTTTATCGCTTATTTTCTTGAAAGAGCTTGGAATCTAAGAAAAGCATTTAGTTTTATCACAACATTAATAACATATTCGTATTTTCCTATGTTCTAACTAAATATTATTATGTATACCACGGTCTACACTTGTTCTATCACTTCCTGTCCATCCAAAGGTTGCCTGGTAGAGATAGCTCATAGCGATAATGATAAGAGTCTACTACACCTGGCGGATACCATATGTATCATATTGTGCACCCGGAGATGATACCCGCTATGTGTAGCCATCGCCTTTAGATTAACTTCTCAAAGGGCCTCTGTGCTGTTGGCTTCGGCCCCCGCAATCCTTCCAAAGGACCGGGTCACTTTATGGCCCGAGATCATGGTAAATGAGAGTAATTTTACGAGTATGGTATTGTATCCTGTGAAAGGTTATTTATTGGCCACGACTTCGCATGAATTTTTCAGAGAGAAGTAATTGCCAAAACCTAGCCTTAATACTAGATCTAGGCTGATAATTTATAATAAGGAAATTCCTGTTTGATCTTTTCGGTGGTTTTCGCGCTACCTCAAACCAAACATTTATAGACAAACAACATAACAAACTTTTTACTGTATAATATTTATTATGTGTAGATATAATATGATGAAAGGTCAAAAATTATTAAGGAAGTGTTAAAAAAAAACTTAAAACCATCGACTTCATACATTCCTTAGTGTTAAATTATTTTTTAACTTTTGCAGGATCAATGCCAAATAATAATAATACCATCAGGAATGCATTCTTCATAATTTGGTCGGGACCATGTCTATCTATACCTCAAAAGAATCATCCAAATTGGCCTATAAATTATGAAGAAATCGACGAACATAAAATGTACATACAGTTGAACAAAGAACCTCCTCATTTTCAAAGTCGATTAAAAATAGCTTTTAACACTGAGCGAAAAAAACATCAACAAAATCGCACTCAAACTTCCCCATACTCACCCAGTTAAATAATAAAAAAAACACCCTGTGTCCATTCGACGTCGGTTTAACCCCAATCAATCTTACTTCGATTAATCCTGAAACCTTGAAACACCGTATAAAAAATACGCGAAAACTTCCTCCTTTTTTCATCGGTTAAAAAAATGTTACGTCATTATGATATCCGTAGCACTTGACTTTCGTAGACCCTCTACGAAACGTCTACGAGTTTTGCTACGAATGTCTACGAGAATGTGATTTATTAATCTTTTTATTGCTTCAATATACCATTTCGCTGGAAGTACTTTGGACCTTAATGGTAGAGTGGTAAAATCTATATTTTAGAAAGACGAAGATTATGATATACTTGTTACAGTCCGCAGCTTCGCTCACGAAGTGGACAAAACAAAGTTATACAAGGATAATTTAGCTTTCTATTACCACCAACTTAATAATTATTCTGTGCTATAAGAAAGATGTTTCTAAATCGGGTTTGTAGTTTCAGAGATAAACTTAAAATACGAATTTATTCTTCATGATCAAACTATGTAGTTTCTGCCCGCGGCTTCGCATGCGTTGTTTCTATGGAAACGTTTTAAGATTATCTCTTTACGATGGGGACTGATTTACGGTAAAACAAAAGATATGGAACGATATCTTTTATCCCGGGACTGAAACTACCGCTGTGAAAAATTTCAGCCCGATCCGTTTAGTAGTTATGGCGTGAACAGCTAAACTCCCTCCATCCATTAAAACATTATCAACTATCTATTTATATACATTTATTCATTTATTTGGCACACAAAACAGAATACAATCAAATATTATACAACTAGAAACACACAATAATTAAAACTAGATTGTATGCCTAAATATGTGTCGGTACACAGCATGTTCAAAGAACAGTTTTGGTGAAGCAAATTCAAAATGTATTTAAAAGTAAATAATAAAAAATAAGATAAAAATTGCAAGCATGCATTATTTTTCAATAACAATAGTATTTTTAATCGCAATTTTATTATTAGTGTAGAAGTATTATATAGTAACTCAAGATACCGGTAGTGTGATAGCGGTTACAGTAACTCAAGTTGACGATATTGTGGACGTAGTTTCGAGCAGTGTAGAGCTGGATTCCTCAAATTCTGAGAAGCTCTATCTTCAACTCGCAGCCAGCATGTTGTACCTATGTTTCTGTCAAAATATAGTCCCTGTCTAACGTACATTCGTTGATGTATGTTAAAAAGGGACTAAAATATATTATTGTGTTGTGTATATACACAAGGTTATCGACATAGCTTAAAAGAATTAGCAAGCTGAAGTGGCAGTGGGCCGGCCATATCTCGCGAAGAACCGACGGCCGCTGGGGCAAACGTGTTCTTGAGTGGAGACCACGACTCGATAAACGTAGTGTAGGACGCCCACCGACCAGGTGGGATGACGACCTGAGAAAGACTGCACTGTTGGATGCGTCAAGCTAAAGACAGGGCGCTATGGCGCTCATTGGGGGAGGCCTATGTCCAGCTGTGGACTGCTATAGGCTGATGATGATGTACATACACAACTGTGTATGTACCCAATTATGAAGGCTACAAACACAACACAGAGCCAGTGAACTTGCCCTGCCTTCTGATTACTGAATATTTAATGCCTCGCCGACACCAGTAATTATTAATTAGACAAAGTGCGGCCGTGACGAAGACTTGTCCTCATAATTGAGTATTTTCAGGACAATATCAAATAAATATCAAAGTGCTTTATTTACTTAAGACAGGACTCTTGGACACGTCACAAATTACATGAGTGGAAATAAATTGATTTTTTGTTTATTTTAAGCTTTTTAAGGTAAAGTAAGAAGATTATTATTATTATTATTTTAAGATTTGGGGGAGGTCTTTGCCCAATAGTGGGATGAATCAGGCTAAATAAAAAAAAAGGTAAAGTAAGTACCTAAGCTAACAAGATTAGGTTAGAAACCTTTACTTTGTTAGGTTGTTGGGTGGCTTGTTAGATTCAAATAGGATAATAAGTATCCTATGTTTTATTCTGGGCCTGGAACTACATGTATGCAAAATTTCAGCCCAATCTGCTCAGTGGTTTTTGCGTGAAAAAGTAACAAACATCCATACATGAAGTATGGTGTTTTTTAATCTATGGCTTAGGTATAATTCGGTAAATAAAGATTTTGGTGACTAACGAATGAACTAAAGTTTTTGAAACTTAGAAAGAACGAAAGAAATAAATACATTTATTTGACACCATACATAACACATAGCACGACACATTACATAGTAAGAAAATATATTAATAGTAGTGATTAATACAGAACTTACTGTTCCTCGGAAGCTAATAAATACCTAGAAATGGAAAAAGCCTATAAAGAAGTTGTAGTAAAGTAGTAGATAGTGGGCTCCTACTGCGAAAAATCGATATGCGCTCTGGAGAACTGGGTTAACCCTGCGAAGTACAAAAACTAGGTTTAATAATTCACGTAGGACAATGGTTTTATAGTATTTTTACTATCTTTCATGGTTAAGTTCAATTAAATTTTATTATATTATTATATTGGCCCGGAGTGTCCCACTGCAGGGAAAAGGTCATCCTCCCCTTCTTCCACTCATCTCGGTACTCAGCAAGGAGAACCCACTCTTTATCAGATCGAGCTCATCCCACCATCGACGACCTCTGTGGCGCGGTGGGCGAAGGTCCGCCTGCGACGCAAGAGGTTGCGGGTTCGATTCCCGCCTCGGAACAATTGTGTGTACGATCTGCAGATATTTGTTCCGGATGTACTGGTCGTTTTCTATGTATAATAAAAATATCTATCTATGTAATGTATTGTATTATGTATATCGTTTATCTAGTACCCATAACACAAGCTCTGCTTACCATGGGGCTAGATAATGCTGAATTTTTATTTTATCTCCTAGGCGGAGGCCTTCCACGTTATTCAATAAAAGAATAAAAAGTATTAATTTCTATAACAACGATAAACAATCTTTTACTAAAACTATAATTTACTCGAGAACTCTTGAAATAATAAACTTCTTATTAAATAATTATAAAAGTCATTTTACAAATAAAACATTTTTTTTAATGTTTTTGTGTAAGTAATATGTTAAAAAGTGTAAAAGGTAGCGTGTCCAAGCAAAACAAACATCTGAGATCAGTTTTGCATATATTAAAAAAACTTTTCTATACCTTCGCTGCAAACGCTAAATGTGGGAAGGAAGGAAAACTCAAAATTAATATGATGAAAAAATAAATTTGTCATAAAAATGTTATTTGCAACTAAAACATGATTATGCTTTCCTAAGCTTTGTTTAGAAAACAGATTCGAAAACTCTATTTCTTTACGCATACAAAATAAACACTTAGACAAGTCAAATCACAGATTTTTTTTTATAATCATTACAAAAATACATTATATGCGACATGTACAATGGGCGGCCTTATCGCTTAGAAGCGATCTCTTCCAGGCAACCTTTGGATGGAAAGAATTATATGAATTTAAGAAAAGGCAGGGGGTGTACCACAGGTTATCTAAATAAGAATATAACAAGAATACTAAAAACAAATAATAAATATTACAAATACCAAACTAAATAATACACTACTTAAATACAAACAAACAAACTACCTACAAGTAAATAACTTATTACCTACTCGTATCAAATAACAAATAGGGTGTTTTTCATTTTCTCTCCACCTCAATTTTCAAGAGGTGACAGCGACGTAAACTGAGAACGTAATTCCGGTTCAATTTGAGCTAGTTAACGATCCTAAATTGGTTGAAGGAACTGGTTAAACTCGGTATTAACTACTGCACGATGTAATCGACCTCAAAGCCAGAGCAACAGTTGCAATTTGTGTCCCACAGCTCTTCTAATAGGCTCTTATAGCACTAATTCATCAAATGTATGAGACACTAGTGGCTCCTTTTTCACTTCTCCCACTGGTGGACAAAAAATTTAAGAGATCATTAAATTAATGTTATTTGATGAATAGTATAAAATATGACTTGTCTAAGTGCTTATTACTTTAACTTTTGAATTTGAATATTAAATAATAATTATAATATTAAAAAATATTACTACCTATCAGAAAACATATGTAAATCCACTGTTGAACATGTCATTATCATCCTATCAGCCCACTGCTGGACCATAGGCCACCCCAAATATAATAAAAAATATGAAAAATTCAAAAAATAAATATATTTTTATTTACTTATTAACTAGCACGATTATGTTATAACCAATTACAATACATTACAACTATCATTAAAAATTATAAATACAATTAAACAATAAGAAAAACTAACAATATTAAATAATTCATAAACAAAAAATTCCAGGCAAACAAAATTCTATAATAACATAATGCAATTTAATATTATGTTATTATATAATTTTTTGATATGGATTTATTATATTCGAATTTTTCTCATACATTTTACTTTGTGTGAAAAGCTATCTCTGAATTTTAGGCGGAAGTTTGTCGGTTCAATATGCAATATATAATTTCGATTGCGAGTGAATGTATACTATATAGTTATATTATTTTGACGACCGATGTGGCGCGGTGGGCGAAGGTCCGCCTGCAACGCAGGAGGTTGCGGGTTCGATTCCCACTCGACACAATTTGTGTGTACAATCTGCAGAAATTTGTTTCGGGTGTTCTGGTCGTTTTCTATGTATAATAAAAAATATCTATCTATGTAATGTATTGTATTATGTATATCAGTTATCTAGTACCCATAACACAAGCTCTGCTTACCATGGGGCTAGATAATGCTGTGTGAATTGTCCAGCATTATGTATTATTATTTATTTATTATATAGATATTATCTCATCCCATATTATTATACTATTCGTCTAATTTGTTTCTTTGTACACTTCCTCTATCTGTTCCATCGCTTCTCCTAAAAACCCAAGGTTTGCTGGAAGAAAACTCTTTGTTAGGGTTAAGCTCGCCTATGTACATATCTTTTTTAGTTAAGTTATTTTTAAGTTTTTTGTGTAAAATAAAGAATTAAAAGAATGTAACAAAAAAGATAAAATAAAAGAGTAACTAGTTTCTTAAAAGACGAGAAGAATTACTGATTGGTTTCAATTTTTATGACAAAACGCATAAACTTCGACAGTCGAGTACCTACTACCATTAAACTCGTCTTCAGTACCTACTTAGAATTACGCGATCGAACTATAACTATTTTTACGGCAGCCTTGGCACGGTCCAAATCAATCGCTTACTGACAAAAATAGTCATCTCGTCACCCATCATCATCATGATAGTAGTCCACAGCTGGACATAGGTCTCCCCCAATGAGTATCTACCTGCGAAAGACTGCAGGTAGATGTTGGATGCGGCAAGCTGAAGACAGGGCGCTATGGCGCTCGTTGGGGGAGGCCTAAATAATTAATAATGCTTGACAATTCACACAGTATCATCTAAGCGGAGCTTGTGTTATGGGTACTAGATGACTGAGACATAGATAATATAATACATAGATAATATAATACAAACATAGATAGACATTTTTTATTATACATTGAAAACGATTAAAACTCTCTGAACTATCTACAGATCGTACAAATATTTGTCCCGAGGCGGGAATCGAACCGTTACCCTCCTGCTTCGCAGGTGGACCTTTGCCCACCGCGCCACAAAGTTCGTCGTAGATATACTCAGGGTACGTAGGTACAGAGTACATTTTATAGGTACTATATATTTTGATGTGCCTATGTTTTTTATTTCTTTGCAACAAACTGGTTGAATTTATACGCATAGATATAGTAGATCTTTGGGGCCGATGTGTTTCATTTTATAACGGAATACCGCGAGCGAAACCACGGGCAGAACCTAGTGAGTAATAAATTCCTGTGGAGTAGGTTATTGGTAAAGATAGAAGATATTATTAGATAATGTAACGGAACCTTATACATTTAATCTAAACCTTGTTTACTGTCTGTGTTTTTACAAGTCGCTTAGCGCTTTTGCTTTTATGAGAAATAAAAAACCCTTTTCTGTTGTTTTACGACTTTTCATAGTGTTCCTCGAAGCACTATGAAGGAAGGTCGTAAATAATTTTGACTGTTACCACTCAATTTGAACTTCAGAGAATATGCTTAAAAAAACTGTAGAGCAAAGAAAATTAGAGCATTAATTTTATAAACCGATATTTTTATCTCGTCATCAGCCTATATCAGTCCACTGCTGGACATCGGCCTCCCCCAATGAGCGCCATAGCGCCCTGTCTTCAGCTTGCCGCATCCAGCATCTACCTGCAGTCTTTCGCAGGTCGTCATCCCACCTGGTCGGAGGGCGTCCCACACTACGTTTACCGAGTCGTTTATCTATACTTATGTTATAAAGAGGAAAGGTTTGTAATTATTTAGGTAGGTACTGAGCAACCAGTTGAATGAAGTCAAAACCTTCCCATGCAAAAAGACTTACTTTAAAATATCAGATTATCTAAACGATAAAACAGCTTGAAACAGGTTATGCTCCAACTCGAAAAACAACTAACAGACTAAAGGTTTCTTCGTTGCTTCTTTACTTTTAGTCTACTCGTATATACGGAAGCGACAGAAATAAAAAATATAACATTTTTCCCTGTGTGTATTTTAAGAATTCGACCTTTTTTAAGTATATGCAGAGTTTACAGTTTTTTTAACAGAACACATTATGATTATACGAGTCGAGATTTTATCTTGACTAAATAATTTTTTTCGTTTCTCCACTAACAACTAAAAAAAAATATTTAGCCAGAAGCCCAACTGTGCGATCTTTTATTTTTATTATCTGTTTCTTGCGATCAACATAGGAATCTCTTCTTTCATCAAACAAAAATACTATTATTGGTAAATCGAAAACTATATTAAACCATGCTTTCTATTTGGTGTAATCGGCCTTAACTTTATCTTGAGTTTGGGCGCTGGGAGGTGCGAGAATTTTTAAAACTTTATAGTGTTTCGTTGTATTTTAGATATATTAAGTTTAATATTCATTTATTCTCAAAAAGACAAATTATATAACGCAAAGTTTTTATTTCTTTAAGCTTACAAATAAGCACTTAGACAGGTCATATTTTATACTATTCATTATTATGAATTAAATATTTTATAGTTCACTTAAATTTTTTGTCCACCAGTGGAAGAAGTGAGAAGAAACCACTAGTATGTTCATAACTTATGTGTCTAGAACATTTGATTTGCTTATCTGTAAGTTGGTAGATTTTGAGTTGGAGCAAAACTCGTTCCAAGCTTTTTTATCTTCTAAGTAATCTGATCTGACTATTTGTAATAAGCTTTTTACAAAGAATATGTTTCACAATTTTTTTAAATGTATTTATTGATAATTTTTGCAACTCACTTGGAGTTTTGTAGTAGAAGCGGATACATTGCCCTTTAAATGAACATGAGTTAAGTATATGTAGATAGATACATAGCTTGTGGCCATAGCTTATGGAGTGAATTATCATATATGATATGTTGATATAATATTATGTTTGGTTCCTTCTAAAAATAATTATTAAAACATTTTATAATTCCACAGCTGGACAAAGATATTCCCAAAAATCTGTTCTGATCGTCACAAACCTTCAATCTCAACATCAAAATAAACGATCAATAAATCAATGCCACGAAAGATCTAGCGAAACAAGAGCTACGGGAATCGTAAACCTAGATGTAAATAATCCATACAAATTGCAAATCCTATGATTTATTATGCAAGCCGGCGTGTCTCGGTCATTTAGTCCGGACTTACCCTACTGCGAGGTGTAGGTACTGTGGCATTTGTATACGGAACCTTAGTGTCGCATAGCTGATGGGATATAGCATCATCATTATCAGCGTATAGTAGTCCACTGCTGGACATAGGCCTCCCCTAATGAAGTGAGTGCCACAGCACTCTGTCTTCAGCTTGACGCATCCATCTGCTTTCAGTCCTTCGCAGGTCGTCATCCCACCTGGTTGGAGGACGTCCTACACTACGTTTGCCAAGTCGCAGTCTCCACTCAAGAACACGTTTGCTCCGGCGGTTGTCGGTTCTTCGCGAGGGCCGGCCCACTGCCACTTCAGCTTGCTAATTCTTAGAGTAGAATAGAAAGACATTTATTCATAACAACTGAAATTAAAAGACACACTTATAGAGTAGGTGCATGTAGAGAGTTGTTACATAAAGGCTGTAACTCAGCATAATGCTTGGAATTAAAGCTCACCCAGTCCAAAGCACTCTTTGATGTAATGTAGTCTAGTGGTTTCATACGATTTCAGACAACTTTTTTTTTAGGGTTCCCTACCCAAAGGGTAAAACGGGACCCTTTTACGAAGACTTCGCTGTCCGTCCGTCTGTCATTATTAGGCTGTATCTCATGAACCGTGACAGTGAGACAGTTGAATTTTTTTTACAGATTTTTGTTGCCGCTATAACAACAAATACTAAAAAACATAATAAAATAAATATTTAAGGGAACTCCCCATTCAACAAACGTAATTTTTTGCTCGTTTTTGCTTGATATTGATAACGGCAACAGGTAGACGCTTGAAATAATTTAGTGGAAAGATTTAGGGGATGCCTTTGCCCAGCAGTGGCAAAAAAAAGTTAACCAATTGGTTAGCAGAATTTGGACCCTATTGGGCCACAAAACACCCTGTACCTTACACAAAATACAATACAATACAAAAATACTTTATTGTACACCAGATACAGATAATTACAAAAGACATTACTTGCGATAAGTACAATGGACGGCCTTATCGCCTAGAAGCGATCTCTTCCAGGCAAACAACACAAACAAAACACAAAGACAAAACATCCATTACAATCTATGTCCTGGTTTAATCTCTATCCAAGCACTAAACCAGCTGTCTCCCTCTTACTAGAAGTGATTACAGTGGCCGCTGCAGTAATCCTGGGTTGTTATCCGCACAGATGGAATGAGCTTACTGCTTTACGATTACACTGTGGCGCTTAGGCAATGTTGACTCTATGCGGTGTTGCTGTTTGAAAATACTGTGACTAACCGGAGGGTGTTTGGTAAACTACTGAAGTCTATGGAACTATGAGTAGCCCACGTCCAAATTGATAGACTCTGCATATATGTATAAGGTTTTTGTTAATAAAGTAAAAACTTTAAGCGCGTTGAGCACTTTCTGTGTGAACAAAAATCATGAAACTCGCGTTATCGTCACCTCTCGCTTCCCAGTATAAATAATATAAAAAATTACTTCGTTTTCACTTCTATCAGCAGTCTCCAAAGACTGCCCCGCATGTTTTTTATAATGCGTAAGTCCTCACACTCAGGCTAATCTCAAAGAAATGAAATAATATCACAAAAAATCGGACGCAAAAACTATAAATTTCGACGGGACTTGAACATGCGACCTTTCCCTTAGTAGAGAAACTCTCTCACCAACTGAGCTACGGGATCAAGTGACCGACGAGTCAAAAATCTTAGAAACTTCATACGACTCTAGCGCCGTTAGCTCCATCTACAGGGGAAAGGGAAACATTAAAGTTTATCCACTCCTAGTTAGTTTGACGAGAGCGAGAGTGTTGCCGTTGCTCAATTTGAATGGTTTTTGTTATTATAGTGTCAAAGTTTGGATGAATGGATGGATGTTTGTTACTTCTTCACGCCAAATCAACTGAACATCCGGGCTAAAATTTTACATGAAAATTTGCTGAATTTTGCTGAAATTTTGGAGGCTTGGAATAAGACAATAGGATACATTCTTTTTAGGGAGTAGTCTATGTTCGTTGGAGTTCTTTTTATCCTATTAATCAGTTCCAATGGTATAGAAATATACTTAATACATTTCCATAGAAACAACGCGTGCGAAACCGCGCGCAGAAACTAGTGTTTAATATTATTGTGGTATCACAACACCCTGCTATCCGTGCGAACCCGGGGCGGGCAGCTAGTATAACAAACACGTGTGATGAGCCTACGGCAGTAAATTCCGCCGGCAGTTAGCAGTCGTAATGTTTGGATTGTGAATTATAATTGGCCAGAGGGCAGTTTGTACGGACAGTCAGACAAATATGCTGAGAATAAAATCAATACGAATTATAAAACACGAATGAATACCGGCAACGTGGATAATAATGCTATAACAAATCATTTTAATCATCAACAGCCTATGTTAGTCCACTGCTGGACAAAGGCCTCCCCTAAAAGGGGCCTGTCTTCAGCTTGGCGCATCCAGCATCTACATATCTCCAGGTCGTCAAGTCGTCAGGTCGTCCTCCCACATGGTCGGAGGGCGTCCTACACTACCTACGTTTACCGAGTCGTGGTCTCCACTCACGAACACGTTCCCAATGAGGTCGACCTCAACAAACATAGATACATAAAAAAAACATACAGCTGAATTGAGACCATCCTCCTTGATTTTCATCGATTAAAAATTAACGTATAAAATTCGCATAAAAATTTATGAAATAATAAAACTTCTAATGATAAAGAATTTGAAATTTTATTTATTTATGTATTTAAATATAGCGATATGACATAAAAACTAGTAAATCGCAAATTACTATGCCGACTGTACCTTCTCAAGAAACATAAACACTTTGAAATAGTCCGACATAAATTCATATTATCCCTCTATTATGTTATTCGTATTATTTATTGAAGTTTCGTCGGTTTGTTATTCAAATTGGTGCGAACTTTAACAATATTTATCAATAACAGCGTAATATAAGCCTGCTATAATGTTGGTCCAGAACTATATGTTTGCAGAGTTTTAACCCGAATCGTTCAGTAGTTTTGGCATGAAGGAGTAACAAACATACAAACATCTGGTGTGCCTGCAGTGTGAGAGCGTTCTGACTTTCGCATATAATATCATCATCATCAGCCCATGATAGTCCACTGCTGGACATAGGCCTTCCCTTATGACCGCCATATGTATGTACATTGAGTGAAAACAAAGGTATAGCTAGTTCTCTATAAATTCCAAGTTTGTAGAAAGAACAAAATGCCGGCAGAGTCGCATTAGCGCCACAAATAAACTGAAAAACTTTACATAAAAAGAGCTTTCTTAGAAGACATTGTTAAAAGTTCCGCCTTTGGGTTGAGATTATTTATTCGCTTGAATTCTCACAAGGAAATAATTTTGATTGTCATCTCTACTTTTAGGCGAGTGAGTGATCGAGACGTAAGAATCGACCCCCTCCTACTCAACTCTAGCCTACATCATCATCATCATCAACCTATGTTAGTCCACTGCTGGACATAGGCCTCCCCCAATGAGCACCATAGCGCCCTGTCTTCAGTTTGCAGCATCTAGCAGTTTTATGCACTATTAAACCAGTCTGATGTACCATGCATCAGTTTAATATACGTCAGTCTGAACTGTCACGCAAAGACCGACTGATGGTTTGTACTGATAGTGTATAAGGCATCAGTTGATTTTTTTGTGTACGGTGCTTTGTGCTTATGAAGTATCAAATCATCATCATCATCAGCCTATAGCTGTCCACTGCTGGACATAGGCCTCCCCCAATGAGCGCCATAGCGCCCTGTCTTCAGCTTGTCGCATCCAGCATCTACCAGCAGTCTTTCGCAGGTCGTCATCCCACCTGACCGGAGGGCATCCTACACTACGTTTACCGAGTGGTCTCCACTCAAGAACACGTTCGCCCCAGCGGCCGTCGGTTCTTCGCGAGATATGGCCGGCCCACTGCCACTTCAGCTTGCTAATTCTTAGAGCTATGTCAATAACTTTGGTTCTCTGTCAGATGTATTCGTTCAAATCCTATCCTTCAGAGAAACTCCGAGCATAGCTAGAATAGAAATAAAATAGAAATGTACAAAATGAGGCAATAAAATAAATATGAATTAGAGTGCGTAGGGTCCTACCCGTACTTTAAATTATAAAGTGTACGCGGAAGAGCTTCGAGGAGCTTTTTATGCAGCTAATCTGGCGTAGTTTGATTGGCTGCTACCCTGCTCGCTCCGCGGTAGGGAAATAATATTTATTACATTTACTATTATTGTTTGTATTGACTATTAGATATAAGTAGTTGTATTGTCAAAGAGGTTTTGGTATTTCGTTTTCTATGATTTAAAACTGTAGAAGGTTATTTTGAATGAAAACGCCTAAATTTAGAACGTACATAATTATAAATTTAGCTTAGCAACTAGGTTATAATTTTTTTTTATTTAGCGGCATGCTGAAGTCAGGGTGCTATAGTGCTTAGGGAGAGGCCTATGTTCTACAGTAGACTACTATAGGTTGATGATTTCATAATTAATTTGATTGTTTTGAGAAAGTAAACACCATCTTTATGATCCGAGAGCCAGTGACAGTTTTCATGACAAGTCCCTCCCATGGAATAAGGTTCAAATCAAAATTTGGAATATGCAAGTTTTAATTTCTGATTTGAACCTTTTTCCATTGGAATAATGTCGTCATCGCTGCCACCACCCGACCCACCCACGGAGTCGCAGCTGACGGTCACGAGTATTCATAATATTAATCCCTAATGCATTTTACGAATTATCGCTCGGGAGGAAATAATTGACCAAATTTGTACCTGGCTCCCGGACTATTCACACAACAAATAGCAGGCAAATACTAGTAAGTATTTATGGAACCATCTCCTCAACACCGTCCTCAGTCTAACATATGACCTCCTCCTTTTTGAAGTCGGTTAAAAGTAAAGAGCAACTCATGCAAATTGAAAATCATAGATGTTATATAATTATTACTAGCTGCGCCCCGCGGTTTCACCCGCGTGGTGATAGAGATTTTGGATAATATACAATATATCTTTATAAATTGTAGCCTATGTGTTATTCTGATGTATAAGCTATATTATTGTAAAGTTTCATTAAAATCCATTCAGTAGTTTTTACGTGAAAGAGCATCCATCCATCCTTACAAACTTTCGCATTTATAATATTAGTAGGATTATTCGTTTATTTCAGATCATAAAAATCCATATAAAATGATTACACAGTACATATAGTTTGACGACCGATGTGGCGCGGTGGGCGAAGGTCCGCCTGCGAAGCAGGAGGTTGCGGGTTCGATTCCCGCCTCGGAACAATTGTGTGTACGATCTGCAGATATCTGTTCCGGGTGTTCTGGTGGTTTTCTACGTATAATAAAAAATATCTATCTATGTAATGTATTGTATTATGTATATCAGTTATCTAGTACCCATAACACAAGCTCTGCTTACCATGGGGCTAGATAATACTGTGTGTTTATGATATATAAACGTAGTTTGTTAAGTTCTTTACGTTTTTTGTTCTCTTTGGCTCTAGTTTTATCAATAAATTACTATTCACTAACTCATGCCACCAATAAGCATTATGGCTCCAATCCAATAACTGATTGTCTGTGTGTTTGTTCTTTACGACCATTCTCTATTCATAGAAATAGAAATAGAAAATGTTTATTTGTGTTTCATATAAAATAATACAACTTAAGAACTAATAATAATAAAGATAACAAATTAGGAACGAATAAAGTAATTAAAACACGAGAACACAGAAAGGCTGCCGGCTCAGCATTAAATGCTACATTGACATAAGCCAGTGCAGCGCTGGTGTTCAGCGGCGCCAGGGTGCTGAGTGCAGCACACAACACAAATCACTAATGATAAGAATTTGACACGCAAATCACAAATTAAAACACTAATATCAACGATATAACAAAATAATTCCGTTTTTACAAAGGTGGGTACAAAGAACAAAAATAAATTTACTCGAGTCGAGATGTACTACAGCTGTTTGTATAAATACATTATTCGACTCTAAACCTGTTTTTACGATAGTATATATAGAATACTAGCTGCGCCCCGCGGTTTCACCCGCGTGGTGATAGATATTTTGGATAATATACTAGTATATATCTTTGTGAATGCCTATGTGTTATTCTGATATGTAAGCTATATTATTGTGAAATTTCATTAAAATCCATTCATTAGTTTTTAGGTGAAAGAGTAACAAACATCCATCCATCCATCCATTCATACTTACAAACTTTGACGTTTATAATATTAGTAGAATATATTACAATGCAGTATTTTCAGATTTCAATTAAAATAGCGAAAGATAATCAAATATGGCGTAACCAGGTTTCTTTACTAATATTATAAAGAGGTAAGGTTTGATTTTTTGTTTGTATGTATTGAATAGGCTCCGAAACTATTGGACCTATTTTAAAAATTCTTTCACCGTTGGGAAGCTATACTATCCCCGGTGAACATAGGCTATAATAAATACCCGTGCGAAGTCGGGAAGGTCTGCTAGTTCGAAATATATCAAATCAAATGCGTTTATGTTATGGTATTTATATTGGCAGTTGAAATATAGTTGAGCTTACTGTAGACTTTGCAAACAATATAGAGGTAGCTCAGCAACAGGTATATGCGTCAAAGGCAACAGAAGTTATAATTAGGAATTTATTACTTACATAGTGATAATTCTGTCGTCTGTATGTGAAACTGAAATTACTTATTTAAATTATCTATACCTTGGAAAATGTAGATTTTCAAGAATAGCAAGTGTTATCAAAGGCTCAAATGTCCACCTGCTGCTGAGCTACCTCTATATTGTTCGCAAAGTCTGCAGTAAGCTCAAAGGTAGATGCTGGATGCGTCAAGCTGAAGACAGGGCGGCGCTATGGCGCTCATTGGGGGAGGCCTATGTCCATCAGTGGACTGATATAGGCTGATGATGATGATGATGATCAAAGGCTCTAACAATGTATTTCGCCTCATACATAACCCGCCTCTTCCTCCAATCCATAATACCTACGCAGTACTAACTCATAAATAGGTCAACATTACAATAGAACTCGCTAACTAGGATTTATTGAGACGCAATCGCGCGGACGGACGGACAGCCATTATGATTTATGTTAATTTTATATTGTGAATCACTTTATCGGCCTGAACGGGTCTTAACACTCTCAATGCCCATGCTGTACAACTGGAGTTCTATGTAGCGGGAAGGCGGCAACGCGCCCCTCTGGTTTGCACGACCAAGGCTAGGCAGTGAAAGGGTTAATAAATGAATACAATGACGTATACACCCCTGCCTTTCATTATCAATTTTCAATCAACCGAAGGGTTGTCTTGAAGAAATCGCTTCTAAGCGATAAGGCCGACCATTGCACTTTTATGATTATGTATTGAATTACTTATTGAAGTTATTCTGGAATTCTGTAAGTAAGTTTTTAGTTTATGTAAATTCAAATTATTATCATCATAAAATTATCTATCTAGAGAGAGATATATATATATATATATTTATATATTTAATTAACTATATTTTTTATTATATTGAACGAAATGTATTTATACAATAGAATACAATATAGCTTTATTGCACCATCAAATACAGAGAACATAATAAAAATAAAGGATCTTAATACTTACTAAACCTAGTGGCACAATCGGCATAAGGCCGCCGATTGTGCCACTAGATTCTTCTTCCAGGCAACCTTTGGATGGATAGGATCGGTACTGATTAAAGCTGACGGTGGCGTAATTATTTAGGATAATTATATATAAAATAATTAATATTTATATAAAATAATTAAGGTTTATTGAACTATATTTTTTTAAATTTATGTATGTACATATATTATAATCTCATTTCGTATTGTATTATTAATCTGATTTGTTTCTTTGTACACTTCATCTATCTATTCCATCGCCTCTCCTGTAAACCTAAGGTTTGCTGGAAGAAAACTCTAACTCAGGGTTCAGCTCGCCTATGTACATATCTTTTTTAATTAAGTTATTTTATAGTTTTGTATGTGTAGAATTACCGAATTATTATTATTTGCTTGCATTTTGCCTGACCTCGATATGACATACTCATGAATCAAAACATCACTAACCTAAGAAATACATGTCTCATGGCAGTTTTGCTTTCAGCTTATCGGGTTCCAGATCCTTCTACATAAACCTTCGACAGTTACAAAATGTTTTATGCACTATTAAACCAGTCTGATGTACCATGCATCAGTTTAATATACGTCAGTCTGAACTGTCACGCAAAGACCGACTGATGGTTTGTACTGATAGTGTATAAGGCATCAGTTGATTTTTTTGTGTACGGTGCTTTGTGCTTATGAAGTATCAAATCATCATCATCATCAGCCTATAGCAGTTCACTGCTGGACATAGGCCTCCCCAAATGAGTGCCATAGCGCCCTGTCTTCAGCTTGCCGCAACCAGCATCTACCTGCAGTCTTTAGCAGGTCGTCATCCCACATGGTCGGTGGGTGTCCTACACTACGTTTACCGAGTCGTGGTCTCCACTCAAGAACTCGTTTGCCCCAGCGGTCGTCGGTTCTTCGCGAGATATGGCCGGCCCACTGCCACTTCAGCTTGCTAATTCTCAGAGCTATGTCGATAACTTTAGTTCTCTGTCGGATGTATTCGTTACGAATCCTATCCTTCAGAGAAACTCCGAGCATAGCTCTTTCCATAGCTCGCTGAGCGACTTTGAACTGGTGGACCAGCCCTATCGTGAGCGTCCACATCTTATGAAGTATGAAATGTTAAAACCTAATGCGTTTGGGTGGATGAATGTAGAGATAGATTTATTACGCTAAAGGCCAAAGGTACAAAGGGTGGTCTTAATACCGAGGCATTTTCTACCTGCCGACCAAAAAACTTTGTTGGTTGCTTTCTTTCAATCTGTTACAATGTGTGTTGTGTTTAAAATTGTTGTTAGATATTATACAATTAAGTACAATTAAGTACAATTAAGTACAATTAATATAATTTATTAATTGTACAGATAATAAAACAAAATGATATGTACATAGGCGAGCTTAACCCTGATAAAGAGTTTTCTTCCAGCCAACTTTAGGGTTATAGGAGAGGCGATGAAACAGAACACAGGTGTACAAAGAAAAAAACTAGATTAATTGTGACTGTTGATTTTCAAAGAAATCGTGACTGGCGATGGTTTAAAATTGTTTTCAAGAGTACTTACTTTCCATAATCTGTCACGCAAATAAGATCGCCTGATGCTCTGTACTGATAGTGTATACCGCGCTTTATGCTAATAAAGTCAGCGAATCAGATCGACGTAGTTGTCAGTTGACGTGTCAAGTTGTCGTTGAGATGCGTTGGAATTGATTTGTTTTCTTATTTGTTTTTGTTTTGGTTCGGAGTGGAAGAAGGCTTTTAACCATAAAAGCCTTCGGCCGCGTACGAAACCGTAGATTCGTAACCAGTTGCGGTAGAATAAAAAATCTTATTTTTACGATACTAAAGCCTATGGGTTAAAAAGTTGGTTCTTTATTAGAATGGGCTAGATTAGCATAAACAAAATAATACGGTGGTAGAACTTCATTGTTCCTTGAATTTTAAGATTTATACGTAATTGAATTTTTAGCTTGTGCCCGCGGCTTCGCATGCTTTTTACCAGGATATCAATAAAACCCCTGCAAAATTTCTTAAATATAAGTTCAGAAGTTTAGGCGTGAAAGCTAACAGACAGACAGAGATACAGTTACTTTAGCATTTATAAAATGACACATTTATACGCTCATTATCAAAGATAAATTAATGAATACTGCAAATAATAGTTTTGCTGTGATTATATTCATTAAATGGGATTCGATTTAAACACAAAACTATATTAACTCTTCTTCTTTAAGGCTTTTAGTACCTACACTAAAAAACTTGCAAGGAAATAGGTAATTTTTGTTCGCTTAATTTTCGTAATGAATCACGGGCAAAAAGATGATGATATAGATCATCATCATCATCATCAGCCCATGATAGTCCACTGCTGGACATAGGCCTCCCCCAATGAGCGCCATAGCGCCCTGCCTTCAGCTTGACGCTTCCAGCATCTACCTGCAGTCTTTCGCAGATCGTTATCCCACCTGGTCGGAGGGCGTCCTACACTACGTTTACCGAGTCGTGGTATGATATAGATGATTATGATTATTTTCAAAGAAAGTAACTAATACCTAGAAGCCCTAGACACAGTGTGACATAAGTGATATTTAACCCGGAAGGTTGTATCGTCTACGTGGAATAACTTAAACGCATATCAATAACGCTTTCTCGAGAATTCCACCGAAGTACAGTACGCGTCGCTTCAACAGGCACAACGAACGTGCAACCCTTCGATCAACAATACGCGCCAACTTATCATCATCAGCCTATATTAGTCCACGGTTGGACATAGGCCTCCCCCAATGAGCGCCATAGCGCCCTGTCTTCAGCTTGCCGCATCCAGCATCTACCTGCAGTCTTTCGCAGGTCGTCATCCCACCTGACCGAGCTTATAGCAGGCAGAAATCTAAAGGCAATTTCAAAATCTTAAAGGATTATCGAAAAATATTTGACCTACCATCAAAACTAGTCTAAGATTTAAAGAATTGAATTTAAAAAAATTTTTTTTGATAGATTGATAGATGGTTGATTGATTCACAAATATAGACAGCAAAACAAAATCACACAGAGACAAAAGACGACAAAAGTAATAGTAATATTATACATATTATGTGGTATCGGTAAAAATACAATAACATATACTAACACCACTTAGTAGATTTATATCTTTTTCCCCATCCAAAGGTTGCCTGGGGGAAATCGCTATCAGCGATAATGTTTGTTAATATTGAGATATAAGGTTTTATTTCGTTATTTTTTTTAGTGCAATAAAGTGTACATTCATTCATTCATTATACATACATTATGTTAAGTAAAACATACATAGTTTTTTGCTCGTGGACTGGTCTATAGGTATGTCAGTGCTGCCGAAATGAAATAACTAGATTTATTTTTAAACAATTTGTATATTTATAAAATAAATAATGCCGGACAATTCACACAGCATTATCTAGCCCCATGGTAAGCAGAGCTTGTGTTATGGGTACTAGATAACTGATATACATAATACAATATATTACATAGATAGATAATTTTTATTATACATCCAGAAAACGACCAGAGCACCCGGAACAAATATCTGCAGATCATACACACAATTGTTCCGAGGCGGGAATCGAAACCGCAACCTTCAGCGTCGCAGGCGGACCTTCGCCCACCGCGCCACATCGGTCGTCAATTGTTTCTTTTGTGGAATTAAAAAAATTGTGAATGTGCAGCACAAAAGCCGCGCAGTGCTTTCGTGGTACGACAGTACTATATAGTTATTCTGTGTACTTCAAAGGGATATTGAAAGTAATTATATGTTATCGCTTCCAATCGTATATCATTGTGTACACCACACCCTTGCCATTGGAGTCATCTTCATGCCAATAGAAGTCTTCATTAGAAACTTAAGACGGGCTTTGCTTTGAGCTATATCGTAAGGCGAGTGGGAAAGAGATAGAAGATATAATATTGATAATTATCACTACATAGTATAAAACAAAGTCGCTTCCCGCTGTCTGTCTGTCTCTATGTATGCTTAGGTCTTTAAAACAGCGCATTGGATTTTGATGCGGTTTTTTATAGATAGAGTTATTTAAGAGGACGGCTTATAAACCATTTTGACACATAGATTTCCGCGGGCGAAGCCGCGGGGCGCATTTAGTTTATTCATTAAACTTATTAACTAAAACAATTTGGTTTTTAAAACACACATAACTGCTTTTAAACCAAATGGTTAACTACTAGATACTAAATATAATATTTGACGGTATGTTTATGTATAACTGTAAGTCAAATCGAAATAAATAAATAAATAATAGATAACTTAACCAAAGTTATCGACATAGCTCTAAGAATAAGCAAGCTGAAGTGGCAGTGGACCGGCCATATCTCGCGATGAACCGACGGCCGCTGGTGTATACGTGTTCTTGAGTGGAGACCACGACTCGGTAAACGCAGTGTAGGACGCCCTCCGACCAGGTGGGATGACGACCTGCGAAAGACTGCAGGTAGATATGCTGGATGCGTCAAGCTGAAGACAGGGCGCTATAGCGCTCATTGGGGGAAGCCTATGTCCAGCAGTGGACTGCTATAGACTGATGATGATAATGATATAACTTTAAAAACCAGAACTAAGCCAAGTCTTCTGCTTGAAATAATTCTACATCCGCCACGCAATATACATTAATTAGTAGGAAACACCCTGTAAAGTAGGAAGGTGACCCATTTCAAGTGGGATAGTCGGACAGTAGGCGAGGTGAACCGATAGAAACTCAAAGGACTTTTATATTGTAGCCTTATTTAAGCATCGGGCTGCGGTTACTGTTTTCGAAAGTATTGAATCATATTACAATACAAAAAATACTTTATTGTACACCAGATACAGATCATTACAAAAGATCCGACATTACATGCGACAAGTACAATGTGCGGCCTTATCGCTTAGAAGCGATTTCTTCCAGGCAACCTTTGGATGGAAATAATTATGTGAATGTAAGTAAGGCAGAATCACATTAATGTTATAAATCTGAAAATTTTGATGTTTGGATGTTTGTTACCTGTTCTCGCCAAAACTAACGTTGGTTGGTGTTTGAAGTTAACCCGCCAAATTATTATATTTGCTGACGAATGATTTACGATAGTTTTTATAGAAAACAAAGCTGAATTAGTTTAATTTCTAGAAGCATGATGTGTTAAAAAAGGCTTATGAAGAGCCTTCCAGGCAAAGATTGCCTGGCAGAGATGGCTCATAGCGATAAGACCGCCATTGTATAACATATTATGTATTTGTTTTTTTCCTGTCTTGTGTATCTGTTGATTACTCTATAATTATTGTACCAAATGAAAATAGATACACAAGATAAAAAATTTAAATATATACATTATGAATATTGACCTAATTATTAACTTATTGATTAATTTAATTTAAATGTATAATTTGACATATTGAAATACATATTCTAATCTATTAGTTAATTGAATGATACCATCTTATATACTTAAGTATATGTTTTTCACTTTGACTGCGATTTTTTTTCGACAACTGCGATCTTTTTTTAACCTAAAAAATTCGTGCTGCCGCTCTACACAGCGGTTGTGTTGCGCCGCACATGCGTTTCGTTCGAAAAATATTACGGCTGTGCTGAGTCACACAGATCTGTATTTTCTCAGCCGCTGCGCTAGTGTGGATTTACGCATATTAGTCACTTGTAGAAAACACATACCGTGTGATTTCAGCACTCAAAGTGTTAAGGTATGTACCTACTATTTGACGTGTATTGACTTTACCAATAAAATGAACTATGAACTATTGTATTGTATCAAGTAAGTTTGTCCGTAACTGTACGCATAGAAATACCCTGTGCTCTTTCTACCATAAATAAGTCAATTGACTTTTCTGTCGAAGTAACAAATCGCAGTCCGACCGGCTTATCTGCGCCTGATGCTGACTAATGTCAGGAATCAATCTAATTCCTGACCGGAACCGGATGCCTGCTTTACACGTTTTAGGGCAGTGTGTGGGAGGCCTTATTTTTATCTGGTGGGGTCGTGGGTGGCAACCCTTAGTTCAGTTCTTTATTGATAAGAATTTTCTTCTATGTCAAATATAATATAGGTAAACATAGGTAAAAAAAAAATATAACTAAATAACATAAAGTGTAACTTAAAGTGACATTTTGTTTTAGTGGCGTCTTAGTAGGCCTTTAATAGTATTCATCATCATCATCTCGACTCAAGATCTTTGAGGAGTAGGTTGCAGCTTCGATTCCCACCTTGGTACAAATATTTCTACGATCAGCTAGCACATTTCGGGCATTTAATGTGTATAGTAAAAAAATCTATGTAATTTTATTAACTTTATTTTATTTATGAACACAAAAAAATCCAAAAAAAATCCACAGCTCTTATATTATAAATTAACTTATATTATAATGTAAATATCACTAACCGCCGATAGAAGGATTCACATTATTATTATTTAGACAAATGAGGACGAAATCATTAAAAGTGCCATTATAGAGGCCAAGATTCGGTACAATGTACATTAAATGAATAAAAAAAAATTAAATTATATAAGAAAAAGAAGAATTTTAGCAAAAAATTTGGCATTAATGCAAAACAAAATATTCATCAGGAAATTACCTATCAATATGTAGCCTTTACACTTTTAGTACTAACCCTCGACTACTGAAACGCAACTCAGATTTAAGTCCGTCTCAAGGGACGATTTTCTGACAGAATTTCATTGAAAACTGTCAAAAAATGGCGACTTGAGACGTGCGTTTGTATAGTGAAAAGTGTGGCATTTCTTTTTATGACGTGCTTGGTCCACACTGTATATACAGACGAAGCTGCTGTTTTTCTTCTGGTAGGTTCTCTTCGTCGACTCTTCCAACATCAACTTACTGTGTCGATTCTAACGAGTTAATTTTAAGTCTTAACATCCCTGTAATACCTGTGTATCACAAATAAATAAATGAAATGAAATGAGTTATTCCAGTTTCCCCCCTGAAATCCCCCAAAGGGGGAAAATGGAATGAAAGAAATAATGATTCTAGTTTCTCCCTTTGGAATCTCCCTTAAGGGGGAAAACTGGTAGAAAAAATACCGATTCCAGTTTTCCCCCTTGAAGATCCCCTTCAAGGGGGAAAACTGGAATCGGTGTTAATCAAAAGTGGAATTGTAAAAATAACGGCTACAGCAAATGACAAAGTGTCAAGGTTATCAAAAAATACAAGGTTCAGAGCCTAACCATTAACAGTAATGGGCACACGACGCGCTTGATTTATTATGGAATGGATCAATATGGATTCCGATCATTATCAGGCTTTCAAAATATTGGTAAATAGGTAAAGTAAATGTTTGTTGAGGAAATTAATTAAATATATTTAATCGAATAGGAAATCAGTCATCATCATCATCATCAGCCTATAGCAGTCCACAGTTGGACATAGTCCTCCCCCAGTGAGCGCCATAGCGCCCTGTCTTCAGCTTACCGCATCCAGCATCTACCTGCAATCTTTCGCAGGTCGTTATCCCACCTGGGTGGAGGGCGTCCTACACTACGTTTACCGAGTCGTCTTTATACCTATTTCATTCAAATTCATTCAAGTTCCTTCGATTATATTTTACTACCAGCGACTTATATTCAAACTCCACAAGAAACAATCTTTGCAGAAAATTCACACCAAGAAAAATCAGCCCTCTGAGATTTCCACAACGAAATCATATCCGTATTACCAGTAATAAAAGTAAAACACAATTAGGCACAATTATAATTCAACCGTTTAGAATCGTATTTAACGTTGTTCAGGGCATTAGACTACCGTTGGGACCACGGGTTCCACCAGACGTGGGAATACTTGACGAGGGTTAAACAGATAAAATGAGGGTGCGCGCCCATGGAGCGGTGCTGCCGGTCTACCTGGATCATGCGGACCTGAAGTACAACGAGGAATTATATCATCATCATCAGCCTATCTTAGTCCACTGTTGGACATAGGCCTCCCCCAATGAGCGCCATAGCGCCCTGTCTTCAGTTTACCGCATCCAGCATCTACATGCAGTCCTTGGCAGGTCGTCGTCCCACCTGGTCAGAGAACGTCGTACACTACGTTTGCCGAGTCGCAGTCTCCACTCAAGAACACGTTTACTTCAGCGGTTGTCGTAATAATAAAAGTAAAACACAATTAGGCACAATAATAATTCAACCGTTTAGAATGGCATTTAAAGTTGTTCAGGGCATTAGACGTCCCACCGTTGGGACCACGGGCGGGTTCCACCAGCCGTGGGACTACTTGACGAGGGTTAAACCTATGCCCGGTGGAGTCAAGGGTTAACTCAATGCGTGGTAATGTAATTTATACCTAGCCAATTAACCTTTTGTATCTACATACATATATGTACTTGTTTTCGTATTTGTGGCTGACTATGACAAAATCGAAGGTTAACGGAAACGAAGGTTTTTTGCAGTGTATGTACGATTATGTAGAATGTACGTATGTTGCTTTTTATATGTAAAATAATAATATGATGGTGGATGTTACATTATGTATATGCAATAAATAAATAAATGAATATGGATTCATCGAAAAAGATTTGAGTTAGTGGCGATTCGCCATCGTAGTGATTCGTCATCGCAAAAAATGTAGTGGTGATTTGCCATCGCTCATATTTTCAAAAACATTAGGGATCCTTACTAAAACTCCAATAATGTAACCCAAGGTGTAAAAAAATTACTATAAAAATAATAATACCCGTGCGAAGCCGGGACGGTCCGCTAGTAATAAATAAATATAACAATAACAATGCTTTTCATGAATAGTTACTGATGGTTACTGCATCAATATGAATTATCTACGATTAAAATCCGAATGGGCGATAAATTAACCAAATTGAAGACGTAACGGAGCATGAATAAGAGCGGGATTTGCGTAACAATTGTTACATTTACTAGCGATGTAATAAACTGAGGTTTAGTATACAGTAATTATGTTTAGGTTAAGCTAGGTTAACCTATTGATTTATAACTACATTTATTCCCTCATTTATAAAGGTAGAGTATAGAGATCATACAATTTTTCTGTTTTGGTCGTATTTTTTGAAGGTCGTAAAGGTAGCCGATTTTATCTAGTCGTACCTTAATGACCTTCAAAAAGTAACGTATCTACATATGTACGTACATAAAAAAATTGACTTAACTACCTATTTTAGTTTATAAAATATAATGTTTGACGTTCTGGTATTTAAATAACTGTAAGTCAAATCTAAATAAATGAATAAATAAATAAATAAAATACTTAAATAGGTAAAAATGATATCTTTCGCAGCCTCTCAGCCGCACAGCTGAGACGATGCCGTACATAGTGAAGCGATTCATCATCATCATCATCCTTTGCTAGTCCACTGCTGGACATAGGCCTCCCCCAATGAGCGCCATAGCGCCCTATCTTCAGCTTGACGCATCCAGCATTTGCCCGCAGTCCTTTTTAGGTCGTCATCCCACCTGGCCGGAGGGTGTCCTATTCTACGTTTGCCGAGTCGCGGTCTCCACTCAAGAACACGTTAACCTCACCACGTTAAAATAAATAAGTTTCCTTATTTGTGTGTTGTGTTAGTGTTTAATAAATAATTTCTTCATCTTCTTCTAAAAATTTCGTCATAAATAATGAAGTTAAACTTCATTTCCGACACAAAGAAAGCAATCAGCTTTGGAGGGAATTTCAAAGCAACCTGAAGTTAGCCAACAAAGGAAATGCAATGGCTGCATTACACCAGGTCAACACACGAACTATGAGCAAAACAGGTCAACACACGAACTATGAGCAAAACACTATTTTCTGTTTATATTTTCTGACGAAATCTCGCTTACGGAGGCCAAAGTTTGTATGAGTAACATACAAAGTTTAAGTGAAAACAACTGAAGACATTTGGATTGAAATTTGGTGGGTAAAGTCTGGATAGTCGCCTTAGGTAGTTAGAGTTTATTCCATAATGCTTTGTAATATCATGTTTATTAACACGCTAGCGGACCGACCCGGCTTCGTACGGGTATTTATTATTTTTATTATTCATATAAGGTACTTGTAAATATTGATTAGAGAAGAACTAGTTATAAGATATCCTATGGGACTTACTTAGTCACTGTCAGACTCTAAAGTCCCTAAATAAAAAAGAATAAAAAAAAAAATTGTGGCCGTCATTGACTTGCCGTACCCAATGACCTATGTATATCGCATAGTTAGCCCGACTGTGAGCCACGCAACTTTTTTCTAATACTTACATTTTTGAACTCGTGATATCTTTCGAATGAAATGTCCGAATTGAATAATTCAAAAAGTTATATTAAGCTATTGAAGCAGTCTTGAATATGAAGTAATTTATTTTGATAAGGATTAATACCGCGATACAATAAAGAGAGTATTCTAGCGGCGGCATTTTAATTAAATTTTCAAAATAAAAAATACTTATTGTGACGTAACTATAATAGTTAGACATATGCTATTACGACATTTTTTGTAGACAATGATGTTCTCTGTAAAGGTGTAGTACATTACTTTGTTCTATCATCAGTCGTTTTCACAGTGCACGCGATGTAAGGAATTTCTAAGGTATTTTTTTTACACCTTTGGTTACATTATTGGAGTTTTAGTAAGGATTCCTAATTTTTTTCAAAATATAATTTAGCCTATGTTCACCGGGGATAGTGTAGCTTCCCAACGGTGAAAGAATTTTTCAAATCGGTCCTGTAGTTTCGGAGCCTATTCAATACAAACAAACAATCAAATCTTTCCTCTTTATAATATTAGTATAGATTGGCTCACAGAATTGGTATTATTAGAAGTCAATGAATTTTTTTATTTGCCATTAGTATTTCTAATTCCATTTTTATATTTAAGTAATAATGTTTTAACGAATAAATTCTGTATTTCTATTAACTTTTTTACAAAGATTTGTTGGACAATTTGTTTGAATTTATTTATTGCTAATTTTTGCAACTTTGTTTATAGTCCAGCTGCGCCCCGCGATTTCACCCGCGTGGTGATAGATATTTTGGATAATATCTTTATGAATTGTAACCTATGTGTTATTCTGATATGTAAGCTATATTATTGTGAAATTTCATCAAAATCCATTCAGTAGTTTTTGCGTGAAAGAGCATCTAACATCCTCACAAACTTTCGCGTTTATAATATTAGTAGGATATACATATTGACGAGCGGTGTTGATGCGCCTCAATTTTTTTCCTCATGTATCATATTACTTGATTACTTAAACCGCAAGCGAAGCTACAAGCAAAACGAAGTCCAAGAGAATCCAGCAAAAAGAGCAAGTCAATTTTAAAAGGGTTAAAAAACTTTTCAAATATCAAACCAATGCACGGGCAACAGCTTTCACGTTAAAAAAACAGCGAAGCGTGAGTACACTAAAACAAAGTTTACTGTTCCGTACCAATATTTGCTATTTGTGACTCTGTGATATTTCGCACACAATGGTGTTAATTGCGCTGTAGTGAATACTATCATAACGATTAAAGTAACATAGGATGACACCAATTTTAGTTATGTTAAATTAGTTTAAGCAAAATCTGAATTGACACCAATACATATAGGTAACTATAAATATCGTCAAAGAAACTAATTTATTTATTTTATACTTTGCATTTCTTCAACCGTCAATAACAAAATACTGGTTTATTTTCATATTTTCAGTGTGTTCGTCACACAAGCGACAAAGCGGCCAGTGTGGCTGAAACCGACGCGAGGGGAAATAGCTAACATGTCGATTTAGGGTTCCTTGTTCAAATCGTGTCGTTTGGCTAATGAAGGAAAACAAAAATAGGGCTCGAATAACTGATTTAATAATTATAGATATAGGTACTCGGTAAACGTAGTGTAGGACGTCCTCGAGCCAGGTGGGATGACGACATGCGAAAGACTGCAGGTAAATGCTGGATGCGGCAAGCTGAAGACAGGGCGCTATGGCGCTCATTGGGGGAGGTCTATGTCCAGCAGTGGACTGCTATAGGCTGATGATGATGATGACTAGCGTTGCATTTTCAGGGTGATTTTTTCGTAATAAATATACCGCAAAAGTTAAAAAACGTAGCGGAGAATCACCTTCCCGTCTTCTTTTGATCATCCTAAGATCTTTTACATATCTTTAATCAAAGCGAAAAGTTACATTTCACTAACCTAATACGTGTACCTTCCCATTGGATACCCATATCATCATAATAAGGGAAAATGTAAATCCTAGAGAAATTGCTTCTTTTCATCTTATAAGAAAGGCTAAAAAGGATTGTGTAATCAATTTTAGTTGGAACCATAGATCAAATAATTGTATACAACTTTTTTCGTTATAGGTAATCAGTATATTTTTCGTTATGTTTCGTAGGTCTAGAGATTGCCATGGATCTAGTCATCATCATCGTCAGCCTATAGCAGTCCACTGCTGAACAAAGGACTCCCCTAATGAGCGCCATAGCGCCCTGTCTTCAGCTGGACACATCTAGCATCTACCCGCAGTCCTTCGCAGGTCGTCATTCCACCTGGCCGGAGAGAGAACGAGAGAGAACACTACCTTTGCCGAGTCGTGGTCTCCACTCAAGAACACGTTTACCCCAGCGGTTTTCGGTTCTTCGTGAGATTTGACCGGCCCACTGCCACATCAGCTTGCTAATTCTTTGAGCTATGTCAATAACTTTGGTTCTCTGTCGGATGTATTCGTTACGAATCCTATCCTTCAGAGAAACTCCGAGCATAGCTCGTTCCATAGCTCGTTGAGCGTGTTTGAACTTGACCAGCCCTATCGTGTCCACGTCTCAGCTCCGTAGGTCATATCATAACAGTTAGGACGCACTGGTTGAAAACTTCCGTTTTCAAGCATTGCGGAATGGATGGCGAGAAGACTCGGCGATCTAGATACATCGCGTAATCCAGCTCGATCCAGCAGCAATTATACCGATTAGTCGTCCTTGTGGCTCTTTACATAGCCTAGGTACTTGTCCAAGCTTTTATTTAACGCGGTACCCCGGAACACATTAGCGCCGCCACCTATTTTGTTATTACCTTCAACAAAGGTGCAGTTTAATATTGAACCAAGTGTCGCATTTAGATAAAAACCTTCCAAACAAAACAAACTACTAAGTATTAAAAATTTAAAATATTACCCCGTAAAAAAACTCTTTAAAAGAGCTCTTCTAACCCGTTACCGCATCCAATCTAAAGAGGTAGTTATTAAAGGCTACCCTCATTGGTAATTATGTTGCCAGCTCAATATTACTGTTATATCTTTTATCAGCAACCGACAGCCGGCTTATGCGAAACCAATAACTACAGGGCGCTTCGGCTGCGGTCAGAAAGCGGTCGGAATTGGCCGAATAATGAAAGCTTAGTTATTTTAGAAACTCTTCAGCATCGTTACTGTTTGTATGTTCAGCATTGGACGTATCTATGTCCAATGTTGGGCATGCCGGGGGTCCTTTTGGGGGTTTTGGTATTACCACTGTGCATACCAGTCGGATTTGTGATTGGAATTGAGGTAACTAAATTATAATACATAGCGGCCTTATCGCTTAGAAGTAATTTCAAGACAACCTTTCAATGCATAGAATATTGATAATTTAAGAAAGGCAAGTTCTATATTTAAGATGTTGTCTATACTAATATTTTAAAGAGGAAGGGTTTGATTTTTTGTTTGTTTGTCAATACAAACAAACAAAAAATCTAACCTTTCCTATACCTTTCCTTGCCCATTCAATACTGGGCTCCGAAACTAAAGGACCGATTTTAAAAATTCTTTCACTGTTTGAAGCTACACTATCCCCGGGTGACATAGGCTATATTATATTTTAGAAATGTGAAATTAACATACATGTTCTTATGCAAGTAGAAACATAAATCAAAATATAAAAATATTACACATGTATTTGCTGAAAAAAACCACAACTTGACACGGTGTTCTGAAAAACCACAACTTGACACGGAGTTCTGAAAAACCACAACTTGACACGGAGTTCTGAAAAACCACAACTTGACACGGAGTTCTGAAAAACCACAACTTGACACGAAGTTCTGAAAAACCACAACTTGACACGGAGTTCTGAAAACCCACAACTTGACACGAAGTTCTGAAAAACCACAACTTGACACGGAGTTCTGAAAAACCACAACTTGACACGGAGTTCTGAAAAACCACAACTTGACACGGAGTTCTGAAAAATCTTTGACACGAGCTTTGTGAACAGGTAGATATCCAGTTTTCAGCAGTTTTCGGCAGTGCGTTCCACAACTATACGGTCTGAAGGAAGCTTCTGCCAGTCCTCTGGTAGGATCCCTTACTTGGCTATGATATCCACAAGCTCAGTTTTAACGAGACTGAGATTATACAAGTGACAGCAATTATTAAATAAATAATGCTGGACAAACCAAACAGCATCATCTAGCCCCAAACTACGCAGCTTGTGTTTTGCTATCAGATAATTCATATATTATACATATATCATGTACCTACAATAACTTACACGACATATATTCTTATTAAACATAGAAAACGACCAGCACACCCGAAACAAATATTCTGTAGATCGTACACACATTTGACCCGAGGCGAGAATCGAACCCGTGACCTGCGTTGCAGGTAGGCGAAAGTCCACCTGCGCCAGAGTAGTTCTCAACGATTGCTGTCTTCAATAGCGACAGCAATCGTTACGGAATACGCCCGTCTGTTTATAGATAACTAGAGGAGTGTGGTTAGCCGCAAACGTGGTACTTGGTTACTGAGGTCATCAACGTTGGGATTCCGCAGAGAATCCTACAATTAGGTACCAATGCAATTCGCTAGCTCAAACGAACTTCAATTGTTAGTTTGTGGGTTACAGCTCAACAGGGTCATTATTACATTATTGCTTACCCATAAATGGAAACAATACAATACAATTATTTTTTAATAACACCAAGTTACAAGTAAAACTTAATAATAACAATAATGATTGATTGCCCGCAGGGCAGCTTGTGGCGAGCTGTTGGTGAGTAGCGACACCACGGGTACCGAGTGCTCCCGGGGAAGTTCCTGGTTCTCGTCTCCGCTTGCGGAGTGGCATCCCAAGAGAACCAGATCCCCACCTCTTGCTTACCTTCAGTGGCCGGTCTGAGTGGAGTCGCGAGAGATGCTTCTTAGGATGTAGACTCGGGGGTGGAAGTGTCTAATGGCCTAATAGCGAGGAAACCCGCTCACGAGCAGTCTTCGTGATGGTGAAATCGGGGCCGCACCTCTCGACACCCCTCAGTCGTTTGCGCCGATGTAGTTCCTCTCCGGTAATTTACTCCGGCTTTTTAAGGAACCCATCCAGCATTCAGCAAGCCACCGTCTGCCACTCTTCTTAACATTATGATTGACTTGTTTATGGCAGACGTCCGCAATCTCCCCTATAGCCCGAATACCCAGTCCATCCATCCATCACAATAACCTGCTTTTATTTCTTTCATTTTTCTTTGCAAAAGTCTCTACACCTGGCGGATACCATCTTTGGGTGTATCATATTGTGCACCCGAGGATGATACCCGCTATGTATAGCCATCGCCTTTAGATTAACTTCTCAAAGGGCCTCTGTGCTGTTGGCTTCGGCCCCTCGCAAGCCTTCCAAAGGACCGGGTCACTTTATGGCCTGAGATCGTGGTAATAATAGTAAGGCAAGCAATATAGAATCCAATATTGTCCTTAACTAATATGTATATATGTTATAAAATATATAATTGACCAATTGTATAGGGAAATTAAATTATAATAAATTCATAAAATAGGCAAAGCGTAGAACTCGTCTACAGAGTAGAAAGAGCTCTCTAAACTGCTGGGCTTAAGTTAGGTAGGTACCCATAAGTTCCAATCATTTACTGTAAAATGAGCGCTTGTTTTCCAAATAAAATGAAATATTAACTTAAATACTAGCCAAACGCGATGTAGAATGTTTGTAAATAAACTGCTCATACGAACCTACACTCTAAATTCTTTCTACGCAATTTGCATTATTTTTCGATTTGAGATTTTATGCAATATTTATTAAAGGAAGGATTCATTCAATAAATATTGCATCAGTTTTTTTTCGTATAGCCTCTTTTGCCTCAATCGTCTACTGAAATTAATTTACATATTTCTTTATTCCGACTAAACTACGACCGATGTGGCGCGGTGGACGAAGGTCCGCCTGCGACGCAGGAGGTTGCGGGTTCGATTCCCGCCTCGGAACAATTGTGTGTACGATCTGCAGATATTTGTTCCGGGTGTTCTGGTCGTTTTCTATGTATAATTAAAAATATCTGTCTATGTAATATATTGTATTATGTATATCAGTTATCTAGTACCCATAACACAAGCTCTGCTTATCATGGGGATAGATAATGCTGTGTGAATTGTCCAGCATTATTTATTTATTTAAACTATCATCTTACTTTATTAAAGTTGCAAATATGTTAACTTCATAAAACGTGTCCATTAAGTATCAATAAAAAACGAAATGCAATCATTGATATCAACTAGGTATCAATTGATTTGTTGTTGGAGCCAATGAGATTAAAGCTGCTGTCCCACCGCGTCGCACGCGGTGTACGGCGCATTTTACTTGCGCGAGTTCGTTTGTTTGACAACTCGTTTCCACTGCAGCACACACTGTAAGTACACGCACGCATTGCATGGTCACGGCGTATTTTACCTGCGTGGGTTTGTGTTTGACAACGTTTGTCTACGTTTAAACTGCAGTTCACACTATACACGCACGCTGTGCACGTCCACTCGGCGCATTGTCGCTGTAGATGTAGCGTTTAAAATCAACTCAAAAATCAAATGCGTTATACCAATGACGTCATATTCACGTTGACTGCTGAAATCACACCGTATGTGATTTTTACGAGTGACGCATTTTCGGGCGCACACAATATGCGTAAATCTGCAGCGGCTGAGAAAACACACATCTGTGTAACTCAGCATAGCCGTAAAATATTTTTACGAACGAAACGCCTCTTCGGCACCACTTAAATTCTGTGTAGAGTGTAAGCACGAATAGCTTTGATCGATGTGTTCTTGATTTCGTGCGTAGAGTGTTCGTTGGTTTCAGTGGAGGTTACCACATTACTTTCTTGCATACCGAGGCTAGATACACGTGGGTAGCCTGTCCGTGCGCAGCAGTGGGACAGCAGCTTAATACAGCTAATAGGGTTAGTGGAGGATGCCGGGAATCTGAATTGATACAAACGTGACCGGAATTAATGAAAACCGACCTCAACGGGCGCGGTTACCGCTGGAGTGTCTAGTAGCGTTATTATTTTATCTGGTTATTGAGATTTTTTTATGTTACACCCTCTCGTGCAAGTTTAAGCGTTGTTCCTGCGCCTGACGGTTGCCTGAGAGAAATATCTATCGGCGGCCTTATCGCTATCAGCGATAAGGCCGCCTATTGTACTGTTTATTAATATTTAGATATAAGGTTTTAATTTTTTTTGTGCAATAAAGTGTACATTCATTAATTCATTCATTCCTGACCTCGCCGTCCCATCAGATTATGAGTGAGCAAACACAGGTACACTCTCTGTTCTCGAGTATGCGCACACACTTGTGCACTACAATATGTTCCTCTTTCAGCACTAGTCTCCAATGAGACAGAGTTGTAGAGGCAGTCCCTAAGGGCAGATTCACACAGCATCAGTTTTACAAGATCCGTTTTGGTCATGACGGCGTGTGTTGCTGTAGGAGCGACTTCACACACTCGGCAGTTATATTCCGGATAGAATTATTTCCGTAAAAAACGGTCCTGTAAAAACGGATCTCCTGTGTAAACGTACCTTTATACATAAAGGCCTTCCAACTATTAACCTATGCATCCCTATAGACCTCACCAAAGTAAGTATTCTATGTAAACTAAGTACGTATGTGAACCCCCAAAGGCCAGGAGGTTACCTCAGGTATGCTTGTGCCGGAAACTAGGGGCTAAGTAACCGGTATACTTAGTTTAACTTTAACTTGACCACACGTGTATTAAGTTAGACTTAGTTATTGTTCAGGAATTCAGAGGTTTAGGCTGGTGAGAGATATGCCTTCGAGCCATTTTGGATGTTCAGTGACTTTTTCGTTTAGTTTACTTTTACCTATTTTCTCATCTTCTATAATATAAAAATTAATCACTGTGTGTTGCTAAGCGCAAATCTCGAGAGCAGCTGAACCGATTTCCCTAATTCTTTTTTAGAATATTTCTTGAAGTACGAGGATGGTTCTTACGGAGAGAAAAAAGAGAAAATTTTCACAAATTGCCTTAAATAAATGACCACCCAGGCGAAGCTAGGACGGGCCGCTAGTATTATATAAATACTTAGGATAGAGGAAGTACAAAAGGCGGCCTTATTACTGGGAGCGATCTCTTCCGGGCAACCTTAGGATGGACTGGACATGAAGGAACAAACCATTGTTATTGTCATTATTCTATCTATGCGTTTGGTACTAAACGTAATACATAGAACAATTATTCTATACTAGCTACGCCCCGCGCCTTCGCCCGCGTTGAAATCTATGTGTCAAATGGTTTAACACTTTGACTGCGATTTTTTTCGACGACTGTGTTCTTTTTTTTAACTTAAAAAATTCGTGCTGCCGCTCTACACAGCGGTTGTGTTGCGCCGCACATGCGTTTCGTTCGAAAAATATTACGGCTGTGCTGAGTCACACAGATCTGTATTTTCTCAGCCGCTGCGCTAGTGTGGATTTACGCATATTAGTCACTTGTAGAAAACACATACCGTGTGATTTCAGCACTCAAAGTGTTAAAAGCCTTTCTCTTGAGTCACTCTATCTATTTAAAAAAACCGCATCAAAATCCATTGCGTAGTTTTATAGATCTAAGCATATATAGGGACAGACAGACAGCGGGAAGCGACTTTGTTTTATATTATGTAGTGATGGATGATAAACCATTCTATGTATATATACATTATAATAATTTATATATTCTATGTATACGTTTAGTAATACCTAATACTATCCCAATTAAAAGCACTCTGTATACCCATTATCAGTTTCACTTAGATAACCCGTTAGCGAATTCCATGCCCATTGCGGGGATTCCCGGGTCCATTATGAAAGTTTCATGTAACGGCATAAAGCTCGCTATCTATAAACTATGCGAGCTCATTCCCAATCACACAATAGATTAGTCCCCGGGGATAGGGATGGGGTAAAGCCGGGGATTTAGACGGACTATTCAGTTTCGGACTTCTAACATTTATAGAAAACTAGCTGCACCCCGCGGTTTCACCCGTGTGGTGATATATATTTTGGATAATATACAATATATCTTTTTAAATTGTAGCCTATGTGTTATTCTGATGTATAAGCTATATTATTGTAAAGTTTCATTAAAATCTATTCAGTAGTTTTTACGTGGAAGAGTAAGAAACATCCATCCATCCATACTTACAAACTTTCGCATTTATAATATAAGTAGGATTTATGTCCAGCAGAGGACTAACATAGATAAATAAATAATGCTGGACAATTCACACAGCATTATCTAGCCCCATGGTAAGCAGAGCTTGTGTTATGGGTACTAGATAACTGATATACATAATACAATACATTACATAGATCTTAGATCACATATTATAGATAACACTAACTTATAAATTTATTTATCGAATCACACACAAGGCTTAGAAGTTTCATCATCATCAGCCTATAGCAGTCCACTGCTGGACATAGGCCTCCCCCAATGAGCGCCGTAGCGCCCTGTCTTCAGCTTGCCGCATCCAGCATCTACCTGCAGTCTTTCGCAGGTCGTCATCCCACCTGGTCGGAGGGCGTCCTACACTACGTTTACCGAGTGCGTGGTCTCCACCTCTCTTAGAAGTTTACATAATAATAATAAAGCGGTATCTACGCCATTTGATATGATTTAAATGATTTAACTTTTGACCGACGAACAACAAAAAAGGAGGACATGTTCAACTATTTCTCAGTCAATTATTTATGAACCGATTCGTTAAATTGTTTCACTGTTGTATCGAGAATTATCCAAGAATTTCTTTTCATAATCGATTTTTTTTTGAGATTGCCAAGGAGATCCTACTGCCGAAACAAAAAGGTACGAATTATATTTGTTCCAAAAATAACACCCGTGTAAATACTATGGAATTTACAACGGGATATTTACCATGATTTGATTTTTCGGTTATTCCGTGATCATGGCGTATGAAACTGTTCCGAAATATTGGATAATTCAAAAATCAAATCATGGTAAATATCCCGTTTTTAATAACTTTTCCCAACTCTAGTCCCAGGGTCCGCGCTATAAACTCGTTGTAAATTCTAATCTCGCCTATTGCCTCTTGTTTTTGCCCCTGTACCTAGCTCCGTTGTTCCTAACAATGGAGTGTTTTGTTCGAGCATTCCGAATAGTTATCCTGGATAGCTTGACTATAATCCTATTACGCACTGAAGACATTAGTGCAGATGAGGAATACCTATCTCACCAGAAGTATATTTTTATTATAATACACTAGCGGACCTTCCTGGCTTCGCACGGTTTTAGTACGGATCCCGAACTTTTTTGACAATATAATATATCCTATGTTCACTGGGGATAGTGTAGCTTCCCAACGGTGAAAGAATTTTTCAAATCGGTCCAGTAGTTTCGGAGCCTATTCAATACAAACAAACAAACAAAAAATCAAACCTTTCCTCTTAATAATATTAGTATAGATATAGATAGATATCGACCAGAACATTCGGAACAATAACTGCAGATCGTACACACAATTGTTCCGAGGCGGGAATCGAACCCGCAACCTCCTGGGTTGCAGACCTTCGCCCACCGCGCCATAGAGGTCACCGCAGTATCCTAATAGACTAAGATTATCTAAGTTAAACCCCGTTTAATCCGTCATCTCTAGACTCTAACCTGCAGATCAATAGAGCAGTCAACTAGAACAGAGATTAGTAGACCGCCGGTAAAGGTGGGGTGCATTATATTGCCGGTAGGGAAGTGGCTCGCAGAGTGACGTGGTCGACCACATAGACCTAGGTGGTCAGCGACATAACTACTCGTGGTCAACGACATAGCTCGGTTGTATTAAGTACAGCGCCCCGCGGTTTCACCCGCGTGGTGATAGATATTTTGGATAATATACAATATATCTTTATGAATTGTAGCCTATGTGTTATTCTGATATGTAAGCTATATTATTGTGAAGTTTCATCAAAATCCATTCAGTAGTTTTTGCGTGAAAGAGCAACATCCTAACAAACTTTCGCGTTTATAATATTAGTAGGATATGTATGTACTACGAGTAATAATCATACTAATATAATAAATGAAAAACTTCGGATGTTTGTTATCTCTTCACAAAAACTTGAAAAATAGTGTAAATACTAAGGAATTTGATGTCGGTTTAGAGTTTTCAAATTATTTCAGAACTGTTTTTACTACTCGAGGTTTCCCTGTATAAATTCAGTAATTTCATTCAATTGAATTCTTCATTCAATTGAATTCTCTTTCAGGAAATAAAGACATTGCACGCAAGTTGCTGTTGTGCAATATCACCCAGACAACCAAAGTTCGAGTAGCCAGAAACCACCGGATTCGTATATAATTCCTCGAAATAACCTAATAGGATTTGAGACGTGCCTCCTTAGCAGACCCCAAATTATAATATCTGATGTTCAAACAATCCCGTGGGGGCCAAATTGAATTAGGTACACTTGAGCACAGAAGTCAGAAAGTCATTTTGGGATTACAGGTTGGCCGCAAACTTTCTTTAATTAAATAGAACGAAATTACAACCTGGGCCTTCAAAACAATACTCAATCTTGTCTTCTAGACATTCGTTATACATCGTTTGCAACAGTCTGCAATTAGGTGAACTGTTTTAATTGTAATATCCACTAGTTATAATTTGTTTCTATTCTCAAATTATAATTTCACTAGTTTCTGCCCGCGGATTTGCACGTGTTGTGTCTTTGAAAAGGCAATTTCTTTCCCATAGGAACTATCCTCGACTATAAAACTTTTAAAACTATCATGGTTATTAACACTAAAGTCATTTAAAACGGGATATTTACCATGATTTGATTTTTGAGTTATATTTCGGCAGAGTTGCGGTAGATCGCAAAATGAGGGTAGATCGGTATGTCTACCCATAAAAACTCGCAGTGCCTTCCGTGATCTTGGCGCATACAACTGTGCCGAAATATTGGATTACTCAAAAATCGAATCATAGTAAATATCCCGTTTTAAATGTCTTTACTATCCTAGACTATGTTTGATACCAGGCTTATAGCTACAACTGTGTATATATAAGCCTGCCGTTCAGTAGTTGGCATAATGAAGTAACAAACATCCATCCATGTTAACATCTAAACTTTCGCATTTATAAAATATTATTGTAATATTCCAGTGGTTTAGTGTTAGTTTCATAGGTTTTATGAGTGAAAACCATTACAATAACAACCAGGACCGCGATTCATACTGAATTAAAGCGCAGCCACCGTGTCCCACCTCTACACCACCACCTTTTTTTTCTTTTATTTATATTTCACAATAATTGCATTTTAATCTAAAAGCTAACTTAAACGGTTATCCCGTTTGACCGTAAGCTCCTTAGTCTCTATTAATTAAAACATTTCAATAAAAACAAATATGTACTCGTATATACCTAATTAAAAAGCATGATGTGGTTAGGTGTCTCCTGTCTCCAGATTCTGGAAGAAATTAAGACATTCATTAATATAATAAAATAATTAATATAATTCTTAAATTAAATCATACAATCATCTTCTTTGCGAAACTATATGATACCACTTTTGTGCGCGAGTGTTACAGATGGTAATGTCTCCTGATTGCCAGAGTCTGGAAAATTAAGACTTTCATTGCCCATTACCATGTTTTGCTAGTAAAATAAATAATGCTGGACAATTCACACAACATTATCTAGCCCCATGGTAAGCAGAGCTTGTGTTATGGGTACTAGATAACTGATATACATAATACAATACATTATATAGAGATAGCTATTTTTTATTATACATAGAAAACGACCAGAACACCCGGAACAAATATCTGCAGATCGTACACACAATTGTTCCGAGGCGGGAATTGAACCCGCAACCTCCTGCGTCGCAGGCGGACCTTCGCCCACCGCGCCATATCGGTCGTCAGTAGAGCTGCGTCGCGCCCATTGCTCGCATCGCAGATACGGGGCAGTGAATAGGTTATAAATATTAAATAGATTAAATCATATAATCGAAACTATTATGAAACCATTTGTGTGGGCGAGTGTCCGGGTAGGTCGGATAGATGGTAATGTCTAACATGTCTCCTGATTGCCAGAGTCTGGATAATCAACTAATTATCATCATTATTATTAATCATTCGCGCATTATGTATTATCCAAAGAAAATACCAAGAACACCCGGAACAATAAATAATGGCAGATGGTACAAACTTTTGTACCGTGGCGGGAATTGAACCCACAATCTGCGTCGCAGGCAAACCAGATATAAAATAATAATTGGTACTAGCGCGATATCTTATTTATAAGTTTATATTTTCCCAGTACCTACAAAGGCCATCCAATTTTGTGAATAACTATTTTTGTTTGGTAACCATTTGTTTTGATTGTTTGTATCATTTGTTACGAAACTAAACCCCACTCGTGTGTATCAAAAATCAATTTCTATCCCAAAAATGATATTTCCGTTCCGTCGAATAGAAAACATTCGAACTAGAGATGTCTACTGTTTATCCGAACTCCGAACTCCGAATTCGGAGCTTGGAATGTCAGTCAGACTTGTCCACTTTACTGCCCAGTGGTCGAAGGTCCACCAACCTTCTGGTAAAGCATTCAGGTCTACCTACGTAAATGTCGCAAATTTTGTTTGTTTACCTAAATGAATTAATTGTAAAATGTTGCCTTGTTAAAACTTTGCTTTGTTTAAACTGTATACTTGAGTGAGATTGAGAATGACATCATCTCTAATGCTGTCCCACTCAGATAGGGTTCGAACTGAGCAGGACAGCAAGACAGATAACGTCATTTTCAAATCCCATCATCCCTTATGTATGATATTACATCAAGTGCTGTAACTTTTTTTGTACGTATTTGGCTTACAATTTTTGCATGTAATTTCAGGATCTGTATAAAATAGTAATTTTAGTCCTCACATAGTTTGGATTTTATTGATCTTATTTTACATTAATTATTTTGTGCTAAGAAATAACAAAATAAGCTTTACGATATCTTATATTATGATTCATGTCATCTTAATCGGTGTAGAATTCGCAATGTCGTGACACAAAAAACATTTACTTTTAATAAAAAATATTTTTTGCCTTATAATTTCTTAAACTAAACTAAAGTCATTTAAATTGGGATATATATCATGATTTTTAAGTTCTCCAATATAAACTAAAGTAGACTAAAGGAGAACCTACTTCTTTTCAACTTTTTGACGACCGATGTGGCGCGACGGGCGAAGGTCCGCCTGCGACGCCGGAGGGTTCGATTCCCGCCTCGGAACAATTGTGTGTACGATCTGCAGATATTTGTTCCGGGTGTTCTGGTCGTTTTCTATGTATAATAAAAAATATCTATCTATGTAATGTATTGTATTATGTATATAAGTTATCTAGTACCCATAACACAAGCTCTGCTTACCATGCGGCTAGATAATGCTGTGTGAATTGTCCAGCATTATTTATTTTGTTTAACTTTAAAACAGTAATATTCGGAGTCCGAAACAATACCAACTCCCATCCCTTTCCGTACAAATATAGTCGTCAAATTACATTTGTGTAATGATTATTTGATTGCTCGATATTTGTTTTCCAAACGAAGTCGGACGTTATGCTCCTCGTATCGGCCCAAATATAAGATCAAATAATTCTAATAATCCGTTGTTCTGGATTTTCTTCCAAATAAATATTCGTTATTGGAAAGAATTGGCTTTTATTGAGGCCTCGCAGCAGTAGAATATCTTTCCTGGGTGAATTTTCTCAAGTTAGTTTTTATTGAGACGATCTCAGTGGCGTAACAGGCTGTCTGCGACACAGGTTACGGGTTCGATTCCTACCTCAGGACAAATGCTTGTGCATTCTGCAGATATTGCTACCGTTATATTGCATTGCCACCTCATTATAAAATATATTTCAGTTCAATCGGTTGAGGAAAACGGGTCCAAAATTTATTTTGATATAGGACTTAGCTTGGAAAGAGCTATGCTTGGAGTTTCTCTGAAGGATAGGATTCGCAACGAATACATCCGACAGAGAACCAAGGTTATCGACATAGCTCTGAGAATTAGCAAGCTGAAGTGGCAGTGGGCCACTCAAGAACACGTTTGCCAACCAACACTTTTACAATACATTGCATATTTGTTTATTATACAAAGAAAATACGCAGAATTTTTTCTATCATTACATAGTATAAAACAAACTCGCTTCCCGCTGTCTGTCTGTCCCTATGTATGCTTAGATCTTTAAAACTACACAACGGATTTTTTTGCGTTATTTAATCAGTTAGAGTTATTCAAGACGAAGGTTTATAAACCATTACACCTAGATTTCTACGCGGGCGAAGCTGCAGGGCACAGCTACTATTTATATTGTTTTATAATAAACAACATAAATAGCAAGGTTATGTTATGACAGTATTGAGGGTCCAATTAAATTCTCCAACACGAAATTTCTAGCTTCGTTTCGGCCAAATGGTGTACTCTAGAAAAACTAAACAAAACAATCGATTGCGTATTTCGGAGATAAAATAGGCCTTCAGCACAGCGACGAGCTGAGAGAAATATCAAGAAATAATGTAAAGACACGATAATAAAAAAAAATGCTATATTTCTACGTGTGTGTGGGGACCACCTGTAAAATAGAAGCATTTTTGTTGTGTTGGTAAATAAATGAATTTTGTTTTTGTATTTTTTGTTCATCGAAAGGTTACCTGGAAGATATCACTCGTAGCGATAAGGTCACCTTTTGCATCTGTATCTTTTGTCTTGATGTGCAATAAATCGTATTTGTATTGTATTGTAATGGAAAAGGATTAGTTATCATTCTCATATTATTATATATTCAACCACTAAGTGGTGAAAATAGAATGCGTGATACACTCACAAATGCATTTTAATAAACCAGCTGGCCAGAGCCCTACACTGCAGTTAAATCCCGTACACTGCGTTTAATGAGTCGTGGATAAAATTAAAAAATCGTAAAACAAAAAATTGGCATGAAAAAACCCATTTTTCGCGGCACTTGTTTATAAGAGCATTCTCAATATTAATAAAGCAGAAACAGAATCGACGCATTGCTATTCATTGAAAGCAATAAAAACTAAGTGAAGCCAATATATGAATAAGTGCGATGTAGTGAAGTGAGGTGGGGTGCGAGTGCTAGCGATATTAGAAGAAGAAAGAAATAAATCAAATATCAAAGTGCTTTATTACCTCTAGACCTTACAGGACTCTAATATGGAATATACTTTTAACTGTAACGAATGGCACACACAAAACACTAGTTTTGTGTGTGTGTGTGTGTGATTCGTTGCAGACAGTAGTAGCTATAAATTAGGAATTGGCTCAGCATATTCTCTGAAAGTATTTTGTGATGAGACAATATGATGGCTCACCTTATTTGCTTGACTTAGACGACCGATGTGGCGCGGTGGGCGAAGGTCCGCCTGCGACGCAGGAGGTTACGGGTTCGATTCCCACCTCGGAACAATTGTGTGTACGATCTGCAGATATTTGTTCCGGGTGTTCTGGTCGTTTTCTATGTGTAATAAAAAATATCTATCTATGTAATGTATTGTATTATGTATATCAGTTATCTAGTACCCATAACACAAGCTCTGCTTACCATGGGGCTAGATAATGCTGTGTGAATTGTCCAGCATTATTTATTTATTTGAACCATCACCTTTATGCGATTGCAATAGTCAGCGGCAGAAAAGGTATTGAGTAAAACTTTTCGAGACGAACCCTTTCTAATGAGAAATACTGAATTAATACTGTTGAGTTCTGTTGGACAGTGGCTCAACAGTATTCATTGCCGGCTTTTTGTCATTTTTAAATACATACTTTGGTCTAAAGCCAGCGATACGTGGCGTACTAAATGCTCTATTGTCTATGGGTGAGAGATTTAATGGAATTGAGCAAATGCGAGAGTAGGTAAGTTAACTCTTTTTTGACTTACTCGCAGATAGCATAATTTGCGTTATTCCATTGCAAGCGTCGAAAATCCAATCCTAAGTGTTGTTAATGAATTTGAAAACGAATATGTGGCAACAACCCGTGACTGCAAAACGTTTTCTAATTGGTCACAATGGAAATACCGTTATTTGTTTCAATCAGTAATAAAAGTTAATTTAGTTTTAATAAGTCAAGTCTTAGTTTTGTGAATATGTAAACTAATTGCTATATACAATATAAGCGTTTGAAACGCTATCAGTGGCACCACGCTGTCCCGTATTCGTGTTGTCAGAGTAGTAGTCGGCGCGATGCCAAAATAAAATCTCTTTTCCCTTACAATAGTGCAAGAGACGTTGTCGAAAACCTTTTCTTACCGAATAACAAGAAAAATTATAATATAATTGATAAAAAAAGAACGTATTCTTATCTTTAATAGGTAATCGAACGTTTGTTTGTAGAAAGTCAAACAAACATCATCATCATCATCTTCAGCTTATGTCCGTCCACTGGACATAGGACTCCACTTGTATGATGATCTATGTGGATTTTTTTTATTTTAACTGTTGGTGGACTATTCCATATTCTCACTATTTTTTAGAACCTTACATATCACTTATAGTTTTAATCAGAAACTCTCTAAATCTCTCTGGATTTGCAACTACACGATGATGTAGGAAGTTGTCAAACGAGCTCCTGCTCTATAAAAGGACAGCGTAGCCTTCAACGCATTGGACGTGACATCACATAGCGTGCCGGTAGTGGTACAGTCGGCAACAAAAGTATCTACCTCGTATTCGTATACAATATACATAACAAACCACTACAAATTGAGCAAAAAAATTACTTAGATTATTTATTTTAGTGAGATTTTAAACTTTACGAAATAATTACCTCCCATCGAGCATTAACTAAAACAATAAAGATAATAAAATCTAAAACTTTAAGTACCAGGGTCATTTTTTCACGCTCTTGATTTTCCTGTTGTTCAACTTTGTCGCGTATTTACTATTTCAAATAAGTACCATATTACGCGTCGTTCAGTTGATGACGTCACGTATAATATGAGTCGTAAAGTAAGACAATAAAGTAGTACTTTTGCCACGGGCTCCCTATCTACCATAGGTTACTTTTATCAGGGTGAGTTACGAATGCGTTCAGGAAACATATAGTTACTATTTGTAATCCTCGGAGTTCTATCGCGGCTTTGTTTACCTTTTCTACATCTAGATATCAGTGTACAATTTTTGAGTTAAAATTATCTCTAAATTTTGCACCGAGATGAAATATACTGCGCCCCGCGGCTTCTCCCGTGTGGTAATCTATGTGTCAAATAGTTTATAAACCTTCCACTTGAATCACTCTATTTATTGCTGAAAACTGCATTAAAATCCGTTGAGTAGTTTAAAAGATCTAAGCGAACAGACAGCGGAAGTGCCTTCATTTTATACAAAGTAAAGATACTCGTATAATGATAATATAACGAACTAGCGGCCCGTCCCGACTTCGCCCGGGTGGACATTTCTTTCATAAACATTTTGCGATGAACGTAAAGTAAATACATCTTATGCACGAACAAGTATTTTCATTTTCCCCGTTCTAGTCGCATATCGCCTATTTTCAAAATTCAATACATTCATTCTTTCAGCTATCTGCATTATAATTTTGAGACTATGTTATTGAAACGACAGGTCATAATCATTATTGTTAGTGTGAAATGTCCAGCAATATTTATTTATTGTTATGCTGAGGACGGCATTATGACACTCACAAATATTGTGGCTTTCTACTCGTAAAAGAATTTTCAAAAATCGATCCAGAGATTACCCCCTACAACCTCACAAACTCGCAAACATTACCTCTTATATTATTAGTGTAGATGAATTGTCCAAGATTCCTCAAGGGCATCTATCTACTCACCGTGCGGTTAACCGGAACATGGTTAGTCATCCGGTTGTCCGGAGAATGCGGTTGCAATTACGGGTAACCAACTATTAGTTTGTTCCGCCACCACCGCAGCGCTCCGAGCGACGATGACTGCTTACCAACCGTTTCAGGTTCCGGAGTTTTATTGACTTTTCTTGTGGATATTTTGATTGCGGCCAACCGGACGGCTGACGCGGACGGCGTTCCAGCTGACCGCAAAGTTCGTGAGGTACCTAAAAGAATAAGGACGTTGAATTTTTTTTATTAGTATTAAGTTTAAGTGCCTGTAAAGAAATAATGTAATGAAATATAAAGCCGCCCCGCTCTTTCTTCCCACCGTAAACTCACCCTAAAGAATACTCTATTACTATACGTACGTAGAATACAACAGTCTCAGTTTGTAAGTGGGCGTGCCTGAAGGATATCCGGGTCTGATTTGACTTAGATTAATTACCAGTGTGCGTGCCAGAAGGTCTCCCGTTTTATCTGGGAAGCTAAATGTTTGTGGAGGTTTTTATCAGCCTATTTTCATACTAAAAGTGTTTTTCTTAAACCTTCATCTTCTATCTTCTCTCTAATATAAAAATGAATCGCTGAATGTGTTGCTAAGCGCAAATCTCGAGAGCAGCTGAATCGATTTCGCTATCTCTTTTTTAGAATATTCCTTGAAGTACGAGGATGGTTCTTATGGAGAGAAAAAAAAATTCTGAAACAAATGACCACCCGGACGAAGCCGGGACGGGCCACAAGTTTACTATAAAAACAATAAAAAAGTTATTAAGTATACCACCGTCTATTTTTTTCCTTCATGTCCAGTCCATCCTAAGGTTGCATGGAAGAGATCGCTCTCAGCGATAAGGCCGCCCTTTATACTTCCTTTATTCTATTGTTTATTTCTGTATTGTTTTCTGTTTTGTGTGGTATAATAAAGTATTTCTATCTTCTATCTATCTATGTTATATTTCAAGTTACGAGTGGAAACTGTAGTTACCTTTATTTGCTCTATATTCTATTTATACCTAAATGTATTAAACTTTCTGTGTCCCAAATAAATAAAATTTAATGAAAAGTACGTTTACCGTAAAATCAGTAATGTCAGTGAAATAACGAACTCTAGGGCGCGGCGGGTGAAGGTCCGCTAGAGCTGAAGGTACTAGATAATTGATATACATAATACAATATATTACATAGATAGATATTTTTTATTATACATAGAAAACGACCAGAGCACCCGGAACAAATGTCTGCTGATCGTACAAACAGTCCCAAGGAGGGAATCGAACCCGCAATCTCTCGCGTCGCAGGCGGACCTTCGCCCACCACACCACAGAGGTCGTCAAAAATGCGTACAAAGCCGCGGGCTAACCCTGTATTCCATTACACATTCTACTGACATCATTAAACTATGCGTGCCTTCAACAATATGTATCGTCCAAATGAGTTTCAGTTTCTGAATCGCGTGACAAACTTCGGTTGGACGAGAACTGGATTATTGACAAAACAGGTTCAGATAGATTACTGTTTGTTAGGTTTACACATAAATACCGCAGGAAAGTATAATAAAAGAACAGAAACTGTATTTTAGGACTCAAAAGCGATTTATATCGGGATATTTTACCATGATTACCTAGATTTTCGAGTTTAATTTCTAATGTTTCATTTTGACTTTGGTGGTAATAACCATGATAGTTTCAAAATTTTTATAGTATTCTAGGACGACCGATGTGGTGCCTACAACGGTCCGCCTCGACGCAGGATGTTGCAGGTTCGATTTCCGCTTCGGGTAAAATTTTTTACAATCAGCAGATATTTGTTCCGGGTGTTCTGGGTATTTTCTATGTATAATATAAAATATCTATCTACGAAATGTATTGTATTATGGATATCAGTTATCTAGTACCCATAACACAAGCTTTTCACAAATGTCAATTATTTACCTCTTCCGGTTCCGTTTTCACCCTTCGGGTACGGAACCCTAAAAGAGAATATAAGTAAAATTAAGTTGAATAAACGTAGAAATAAGCTTTGATCCGCCGACGTCCACAATCATCCTATTCCATAGTAAGTAAACAAGCTAGCTTTTATAAAAGCACTACCCTACAGAAGGTACACTCAGATAGCTGGCATTTTCCAGTTTTTTCGCGATAATCTCGCATTTTCAGCTGAAGTACAATAAGTGGCACCGCTGAAATCTCCCTAAGTGCACTCTGGAGGTAGTTTACTTTTACTTTTCTCTCAATTTTATCTATTTTCTACTATTTCTTGCATTTCTCTGCAGTTATTAAGTACGTAAGACGGTGAATTAATCGAATAGATTAAAAAAAATGTTTTAGCATTTAGCTTTAAATTTATATTGCATTGCCCTGTCTGTTACATTATTTTAAGACCTATTTGTACACGTCATGTTAGCAACAAACCATTGAGTATTGAATAAACTTCTTTTATGGCAGGTAAGATTCAATACCTTTATATAACTTTTTGAATTATTCAATTCGGACATTTCATTCGAAAGATATCACGAGTTCAAAAATGTTAGTATTAGAATAAAGTCGCGTGGCTCACACTCGGGCTAACTATGCGATATAGGCGTCATTGGGGTACGGGTACGGGAAGTCAATGTTAAGAAATAAACGGCGGCAAATAAATTATGAATAATAAAAATAATAAATACCCGTGCGAAGCCGGGACGGTCCGCTAGTTATACATACATATATAATGACGGAACAAATATTTATAGATCAGAACAATAATAAAAACTAGGTAAAATGTCTGTGTGTGCTGCAGTATCTCAAAAAGGCCTTGGTTAGTGTAGTTTTTTGCTGAAAAAGCAAAAATACTGATTTTCAGCCAGACCTATTGAGAGCAAGCAGAACGAGTTTCAATACAATGTGTATTATCGAACCTTGATCAAACGAGATGTGCGAATACACGACATATATTTATCGATTAAAAACAAAAAATAAAAAATTATATGTTACCTATCTCAAAAATAAAGCCGATTTAATTATTTTTTTAATGAAAACTAATTCATCTGGTTTTTTCTTCGTGTCTTTTTGAGTAAACGGTGTATTTTATTCAAAGTAGTCTCATTTAAAAGCTAGATAGTCTACCTAGCTAATAAAATAAGAAAAAATACAATTTCGGTACATTAGCCAACATTAGGCCAACATTCGGTACATTAGTAAAATCAATATTTTTTTAGAAAATTGGAAAAAGATACGATTTTTATTTTATTTTTGATCTGTAACTTTAAAACTGGGTTATTGAGGTGTACTTTTTTGCATGTTGTATTAAATTCCACAATTTAGTCTACAAATCCTCCAAAAATTATGGGCCTAATATAGTATAGTAATTTATTTCTTATTTTCTTAGCTAGGTAGACTATCTAGCTTTCAAATGAGGCTACTTTGAATAAAATACACCGTTTACTCAAAAAGAAACGAAGACAAAACCAGATGAAGTAGTTTTCATTAAAAAAAAAAATCGGCTTTATTTTTGAGATAGGTAACATATAATTTTTATTTTTTATCGATAAATATATGTCGTGTATCCGCACATCTCGTTTGATCAAGGTTCGACAATACACATTGTATAATGTACCTTGCTACTAAAATATGTCTGTTTTGTTGTACCTAATAGTGAAGTCATCACTTATAATGTGGTATATCCCACCTCCTTTTCTGTCTCAGTACTTAAATTCTTTCGCTTTAATTTCTGAGTGAAATCATCTTATAGCAAAAATTACCCTAAATAGGGTAAAAATTACCCTACATAGGGTAAAAATTACCCTACATAGGGTAAAAATTACCCTACAGAAGGTAAAAATACCCCTACATAGGGTAATTTACTAAACTCGCCCAATTTACCCAAGTTGGCACCAAAAGAGGTGTTCTCAAGAGCCCTAGACAAAGGTTGAGTCAATCAACCTTCTTAATTGCATACAACAGTACCCGAAATTAACTCATCAATCAAGCTAAAAACCACCTTATGTCTTCGCGATTGTCAAGGGAAAACAGACGCTATTATATGGGATTAGGGCTCTTGGGTGAGCGTAATGGCGTGGTAGTAATGGTTATAATTGTAGGTTTTGCTTGGTGGACCCTATTCGGAGGGCTTTTCTAAGCTCTTTGTGATATAACTAGCTTTCGCACTCGACCGCTTTTATGTACATAAGTTTATTATTACATAATAAACTCAAATATCAAAGTGTTTTATTTTCTTTAACAAAATTCTAATTACATAAGTAAAACTGGGAAAGAAAGTAATCACTTTGATTTTTTGGTTCACATCAATTTATTTTCATGACGACCGATGTGGCGCGGTGGGCGAAGGTCCGCCTGCGACGCAGGAGGTTGTGGGTTCGATTCCCGCCTGTATACATATAAGGCCAAATAAACGTATTTCTCCTTATCTTTAAACTCGTCAAATCCCTAAGTAAATTGAGAATTAGTTAAATAAAGCTCCATGCACACTCACAAGTAGAATTAACGAAACAAGGCAGATTTTACATTTATGACCCATCCACACTAAGGCTCCGACATATTTCTTTTACGGTCGCCGCGGGTATGATGGCGGAGAGGTACAGTCGCCGAGGGAAATATCTACACCAGTTTACTACACCAGGATGACTGGAAAAACATTATTTAAAAATAAGACTTTTGAAACTATGTATCATGGTTCATCATCATCATCAGCCTATAGCAGTCCACTGCTGGACATAGGCCATCATGGCTATTAACCCTAAATTAATTTAAAACGGGATATTAACCATGATTTGATTTTTGAGTTTTCCAATATTTCGGCACAGTTTCATGCGCCATGATCACGGAATAACTGAAACTGAAACTATTTCTGAATTTTTTGAAAAACTAGCTGTTGCTAACGACTTCGCTCACGTGGTTCCCCTGTATGTGGTGCGTTTGTATAACATGCGTATGTAAAGATTGGGATTCAGAATGACGTCCCTGACATCCTGGCTGTGCCGTTCAGATCGGATTCGAACTGTGCAGTAAAACATGAGAGATAACGTCATTCTCAATTCCATTCTATAAGTCATGTTCAACATAGTCTTCTTAATTAGTCCACTGCTGGACATAGGCCTCCCCTAATGACCGCCACAGCGCCGTCTTCAGCTTGCCGCATACAGCATCTACCTAAAGTCTTTCGCAGGTCGTTATCCCACCTGGTCGGAGGGCGTCCTACACTGCGTTTACCGAGTCGTGGTCTCCACTCAAGAACACGTTTGCCCCAGCGGCCGTGGGTTCTTCGCGAGATATGGCCGGCCCTCTGCCACTTCAGCTTGCTAATTCTTAGAGCTATGTCGATCAGATGTGGTTGATATTGTGTAATTTGTGATCCATTCATTAATTTCTAATTGAAAATATTTAACTAAGTTAATAGAGTAGAGTACATAGTCCAAACAGACAAGAACCTACAATCTATTCCGACGACTGTACATTATAATCCTGTACGTTAACCTCGTGGGATCAAGGCCTAATTTCGGGCAGGTTGGAGCCACGAAACAGCGGGAGAGCGGCCTAATTCAATGCAAAGCCTTTTAGCTGATGGAATTCTATATTCAGTAATAACTGAACAAGCGATTCTCACATTATATTTCTGGCTTACAGGGTTCTCATTTATCGTATAATTGAGACGAATAGTACGCAGCTACTCTTATATGAAGACCGATGTGGCGCGGTGGGCGAAGGTCCGCCTGCGACGCAGGAGGTTGCGGGTTCGATTCCCGCCTCGGAACAATTGTGTGTACGATCTGCAGATATTTGTTCCGGGTGTTCTGGTCGTTTTCTATGTATAATAAAAACTATCTATCTATGTCATCATCATCATCATCATCATCAGCCTATATTAGTCCACTGCTGGACATAGGCCTCCCCCAATGAGCGCCATAGTGCCCAGTCTTCAGCTTGTCGCATCCAGCATCTACCTGCTGTCTTTCGCAGGTCGTCATCCCACCTGGTCGGAGGGCGTCCTACACTACGTTTAGTACGTAAAGTAACATATTTTATACAAATAATCAATTTTCAAAAAATCGACCTCCACTCATTATGTGCTATGGTAGAGCAGATCATGCCATAGCGCTGTCTTCCGTGGAGACCGTGGTGCGTGGTGGCCTCTATTCCTATGGCCTCCCAAAGTCCATAAGATTTAGGTGCGGTCAGTAATTGCCAGATCCGAGGCGTTATGTCTCACGGCCCATCTACAGAGAGATATAACCCGGATACACTGAAAACTTGTTCTATTATCCCAATTTATATTTGTTTGACCAAGCTGGCCAACCCAGTGTACCTACTATACCCCGTCCACTCTCTTATTTGCTGTTTGACACATGCACGACTACGGTGTATTCTAATGGTTGACAGGTGAGTGATTGAAGGCTGAATGACAGATGCTCTGCTTGCTCCAAGCTAAGCAGAGCTTGTATTAAGGTGCATAGTATAAAACAAAGTCGCTTCCCGCTGTCTGTCTGTCCCTATGTATGCATAATTCTGTAATTCTTTAATGTACAATTAAAAATAACTTAATTAAAAAACATACGTACATAGGCGAGCCTAATCCTGAGTAAGAGTTTTCTTCCAGCAAACCTTAGGTTTACAGGAGAGGCGATGGAATGGATAAAGGAAGTGTACAAAGAAACAAATTAGACTAATAATACAATACAATACAATACAAAAATTCTTTATTGTACACCATAATCAAATTAATGATTACAAAAATACATTATATGCGACAGGTACAATGGGCGGCCTTATAGCTTAGAAGCGATCTCTTCCAGGCAACCTTTAGATGGAAAGAATTAAATAATAATACAATACAGAATGAGATTATAATATACATACATAAAGTAAAATAATAATAGTTCAATAAACCTAATAAATACATTTCGTTCAGTATAATTAAAAATATATCTAATTAAATATATAAATACATATATATATCCCCAGATAGATAATTTTATGATAATAGGAAGTGCTCTTTCAATTCGATTTTAAATACATATTATGTTACGCGGTGCATAGATCCTTAAAACTACGCAACGGATTATGATGCGGTTTTCATCAATGATTTGAAACATAGAGTTCCACGCGGGCGAAGCTGCGGGGAGCAGCAAGTTATATTTGGCTAAAAAAAGTCTTAAATCAAAGAATATGGCACAAAGTTAACGGCAGTGGTTTGGCGCGATCCGAACCGTACATTAGAAGAAGTGTCAAGAAATACACCACTTCAGCCAACTGAATAATTTCAATGGGCATGCTCTGTTATTTATTTCAATGGGCATGCTCTGTTATTTATTTCCATGTAATTATTTAGCTTGACTTTTAAAATCACAATAACCTTAAAACGTTTCCATAGAAACAAGACGTGCGAAGCTGCGGGCAGAAACCATATATTTAATAATACAAATAATCAGTCAAAGCTTAGCCAACATTATAGTATCTAACTCGTATTTCATATTCGTTAGATATTTTTTTACAAATCATACATGTTTGACGACCTCTGTGGCGCGGTGGGCGAAGGTCCGCCTGCGACGCAGGAGGTTGCGGGTTCGATTCCCGCCTCGGACCAATTGTGTGTTACTATCTGCAGATATTTGTTCCGGGTGTTCTGGTCGTTTTCTATGTATGATAAAAAATATCTATCTATGTAATATATTGTATTATGTATATCAGTTATCTAGTACCCATAACACAAGCTCTGCTTACCATGGGGCTAGATAATGCTGTGTGAATTGTCCAGCATTATTATTAATTTTTTTTTATTTCCAAGCAGGGAATCTTCCCTGATTCCAAGTAAAAAAAAAACTATTTTGTGTAACATAGCTGTCTGTCACTTTCAAGGAAATAACTAATTATTGTGTCCAGGAAAAGTCCATCATCTTCCACTTTATAAAATAAAGTCGGTTTACATGGTTATACCGATTTTCATGGTTATTTGTAATTTGTCTCCGTCCCGAATAGCAGAATAACTTTTAAGTCATTGGACAATTGACGAAAAAATTAAAGAAATAACATTTCCCAATACCTGTGCAAAATGTTCATGGGTTTCTGTCAAACATTGACTTTAAAGGTGGCACTTCACATGGGTATTTGTGTTCGCTATTGGGTGTTTGTTATTTTTGTTGGTGGTTGTTATATGACGTTCAGACGAACATGCAAAAAGAGGCAAATGCGACCATCCACACATGGCACTCAAATAACAAACACACAAACATTTGGCAGCAGACTGAGCAGAGCGGAAGGTGCCAATACGGCCATTGTGTGGACGGCTTATTGCGTATTTGCCTATTTGACTGCTTTGATGTGCCTCGAGAAACCGACAAGCGCACGGTAACGCGTATTTGGTACAAAAGGCAAATAAGGCGAACACTTTGTCAAATAAACTGTCCATACATGGTAATTGTTTGCCAAATACACAAATACAAGCCATGTGAAGTGCCACCATGATATAAATAATACTTGTATAAAATGGTCCGAACCCACTGTTAGGCGGTACGAAGTTCGCCGGGCAGCTAGCAATTTATAAAGCAAACAAAATATACGATATCCTTAAAAATATATAACATTGTCTGCACAAACACATTTTATATGGAAACTGTTATAAAATCCTCTTAAAATTCCCGCTTAGCATAACATCAAGCAACGCGGTTAAGTTATCATAAACTGAATTCCTGGGTAGAGACTGCTTCAGCCATCGGCTTCAGCCTTAGAGTGCATTCCGTTTACTTTTAATAAAGGATTTTAAGTCTTACTTAACTTTGCAATGTTCGAGAAGGAATTTCTTTTCTAACTTGGTTGAGTGTCAGCCAAGCCGTTTGTGTAGATGAAGGATTTGCAAATATGAACTTTGAAGCTTGATGATTAAAATTGTCTTCATCCATACGGCAATGCTTGAAAACGAAAGTTTTCAACCAGTGCGTCCTACCCGTTATGACCTACGGAGCTGAGACGTGGTCACCCACGATAGGGCTGGTCCACCAGTTCAAAGTCGCTCAGCGAGCTATGGAAAGAGCTATGCTCGGAGTTTCTCTGAAGGATAGGATTCGCAACGAATACATCCGACAGAGTACCAAAGTTATCGACATAGCTCTGAGAATTAGCAAGCTGAAGTGGCAGTGGGCCGGCCATATCTCGCGAAGAACCGACGGATGATATTTTTTTTTTGTTAAAACTTAGTCCTCAGTAACTCAGTATCTTACTCTGTTCAAACAAATACTTAAATTACTACAACTAATTTACCAACGCTACCAAGCTTACCAAGCTTCGCCACACGGCTACCCCGCGTGGAAATCATATGTCAAATGGTTTATAAACCTTCCTCTTGAATCACCCTATCTATAAAAAAAAACGCATCAAAATCCGTTGCGTAGTTTTAAACATCTAAGCGTACATTATGGACAGACAGACAGCGGGAAGCAACTGTGTTTTATACTATGTAGTGATAGTGAAGTAGGTACCACGTGCCTCATATGATGTGAGCCAAACCGCGGCCAGAAGCAGGTTTAGAACACATCGGCCTACCATTAAACAAGTCTTCGTTTATCACGTCACGTAACACGTCGACGAAGCAATATCCCATTTCAACAGTAACGCTCAATAACTCAACTGTCTGCGCGAATTTATTTTGTTGAATGTAACCGAATGCCTTCCTGCGAACTCAAAAACAGTTAGTACTAAGTACCAGCCTATATTCGAAGTTGGTATAAGGTGTCGCGGAATATGTGCCCCATTGTAAAAATATTTGTCATTTTTTCTGATACCCGTTTAAATACTGTTCGACTTGGTACTCTTTTATTTTTGTATTCGCTGATTTTCATATAATGTTATAATCTATTGTATGTGTAATTATGTCAAAGGAGTTTGTTTGGAAACTCGCGATAGATGTCTATAAACTACTCTGAAAATTTACCGATGCGATCTAATAGAAAATGTCATGAATGATGATGTGGATTTGGGATGGCAAGAGCGAAACGCAGCAACCTACAATAGATAGGGTTTCTGTCGGTCAGAAGCCAAGACCCTCTTCTGTGGAGTTGATAGTGAGTGAGAGAAAACTAGTTTTTGCCCGCGGATTCGTACGCGCTGGTTGCCATGGAAACGATTCACCAGATCCGTAAAGGTGTATATAGTCGCGTATAGAAGTAACCAACTTATACGTCCATCCATACAAACCAATAGGTATTACAAGATTTGTATTGCGATCGGAACATTTGGAAGACAGAAAATGTTCAAAAAAGTTATTCCGAGGCAGAAATCGACTTTCAGTTTAGTACCCATATTCTATGGCACCTTCTACAAAGCCGGGACAAAAGCCCGCCTTACGTTGATATTAAATTCATTCAATTCTTGTCGTAATGCCCCGGGGGGGCTTGCTGAAAAATCTGTTGAAAAAGCATCCTTATTACAACAGCTATTTGACTACGGGACGCGAAATTCTTTAACCACTCGAAGGTTAAATAATTTAGAATTTTACCATGGAAATAAAAGAGTGGTTTCTGCTCGTGTTATGGGATCGTTTGACAGGGGTAAACAAGCAACGAGACTTAAGAATATTACTACAGCTGCAATTTATTTTGTAGGGTTAAATTTGATTATTACTTTATTGCACCATCCATGCAGACGATTAAACAAAAACATTTGATTTATTCAAACAATAAATACAATTCCAACTAGTATTTAGACCTATAAATATCAACTTCCTAAAAATCTTAATCGTCACCAGAAGGCAGACTGCCCAGAATGCCGGCAACTTTGCTACGTTGAATGGCAATGCTAAGTTAAAGTTAAATTCTTGAATGGAAATGTTAACGTTACCTAACCTGTACGGTAAATGACAATCAAAGATTTACATTTTGTTTTTAAATGTCGGTGGGACAGCGGCTTCTCTTTGGTGTATAGGCTCCTTAACACCATCGCTGCCAACGACGCAAATGTAGTGTATTTTGCGACTAGCTGCAACCTGCCCCTGTGCCGTACAGCCTGTGCTGTGAGTGTGTTAATAGCCCGATTTCGGATATCTACATAAACGAAAAAACCACGAAACATTCGCGTTCGGGAAAACTGATAATACGAGTACCTTTGTTATTACACTTAGCGATAAGGCCGCCCATTGTGCATCTGTATCTTTGTTTGTTAATTCTTTTTTCTTTTGCTTAAAGCTTATTTATTGAATGTTAAATTAGTTATCGTCTGTCCGAATGTTACAAATACTAGAAACAAAACTATTGGATAAGTATCATTTTAGAGTCCAGTTGTTAAACTCTTTGGACACCGTCTTCACTTTAAGCGCTAACGGTAAAGTTTGACAGAGTTTTTGCAAACGACTAGGTACCCTACTCTGCCTGCTCCCGGGGAGCCATTTTACTGCCAATGTATTAAAGCCTGAATTAAATATTGGTAGGAAACCTATGTTTTTAGGGGATAATGTCCGGAACCAGTCCGGAGTTTTGAAACAGTGTATCAAGTTACTTTCATCGTGAACGTGGTAAGGTTTTATAGGGTAAGGGGTAAGGTTTTTTTTAGAATGAATTCCAATTGACGACCTCTGCGGCGCGGTGGGCAAAGATCTGCCTGCGACGCAGGAGGTTGCGGTCGATTCCCGCCTCAATACGTTTTTCAGATGTTTCTTCAAGGTGTTCTGGTCGTTTTCTATGTATAATAAAAATATATCTAGGTAAATTGTATACTGTATATCAGTTATGCAGTAAACATAAAACAAGCTCTGCTTAGTTTGGGGTCTCGAATAACCGACCGCCCCTGGGTTAAACGTGTTATTGAGTGGAGACCGCGACTCGGCAAAATAGTGTAGGACGCCCTATGGCCAGGTGAGATGATGCCTTGCAAAATACTGCAGGCAGAGGCTGCAAGCTAAAGACAGGGCGCTATGGCTCTCATTAGGGGAGGCATATGTCCAGCAGTGGACTAATATAGGCTCATAATGATGATGAACTCGTGAACCCGGGCGCATCTGCTACTAAAGCCATTCAATCCAATAGACTCGATATCGCAATACCGCTACATTATTAATTAGAATCAGTTAATCCAATTCTAAGTGGTTTCGGGATAATACAATATGGAATTAATTCTCATGTTCGTATTTATAGCATTCTATTAGGTTTTAATTGCAAGTAAGTATTAATAAAGCGTTATTAAATTGGGTGAAATAAATAAATAAATAACGTTGGACAATCCACAGAGCATTATCTAGCCCCAAGCTAAGCAGAGCTTGTGTGTATGATTATGAGTCGATAAATATAGGTACTTAATACACTAGATTACATAGATAGTTTTTTTTTATTTATCATAGATAACGTCCAGAACACCCGAAACAAATATCTGCAAATCGTACACACAATTGTCCCGAGGCGGGAATCGAACCCGCAACCACCTGCGTCGCAGGCGGGAATTCGCTCGCCGCGCACCAGAGGTCGTCAATACCGGTGTAGTGGACCAAATCTGATAAAAAGTTTTCAAAGCCAACTAAAATTGATATCTGTTCCCCATAACATTAGGTTCTTTTCTTATTTGGAACTCTAACAAAACGTTTCAGTAAAAACTTTCGCGGACACAGTTTAAAGTTTGATCTGTAAACAATAATTTGAAAACATATTTTTCTGGAGCTAGTTGGCTTACTGCCAGATATATTTATTAGCTGTGGTACAATACGTACTTAAGCTAGGAGATTGTGGCTTAACAATTTGACTGCGATTTATTTTCGACGACTGCGACCTTTTTTTAACCTAAAAAATTCGTGCTGCCGCTCTACACAGCGGTTGTGTTGCGCCGCACATGCGTTTCGTTCGCTGTGCTGAGTCACAAAGATCTGTATTTTCTCAGCCGCTGCGCTAGTGTGGATTTACGCATATTAGTGCTGAAATCACACGGTATGTGTTTTGTCGTGTACTCCACTCAAAGCGACCGTCGCGAGATATGGCCGGCCTACTGCCACTTCAGCTTGTTAATTCTTAGAGCTATGTAGATAACTTCGGTTCTCTGTCGGATGTCCCTAAAAACCATTCCTACTGTATTCTTTAAACTGTGTCACATATTCTATTGTTACGTAATTTCTTTGAAAGCTCGAATTTTAAAGCTCGCTTTTGAAAACGAATGAACGAAAAGAGAATGACTGAACGAAGGAATGACTAATGCTCGAGTGAATGAAAATAAATGTGTTCCCCAATTTATGTTATTTTGTGAGCGGAAAATGAAAGGGAGGCGGCGGAGCGGAGATATTCAGTGAGGGTAGACTTATTGATCGATATGCGAGACTGATTTGTCTTGATACTTGGAGGACAAAGGAAATTTAATGATTATAGTCACATTCAATTGTAAGGTATGGATGACTATTGAAATACAGTGGCGTACTACCGAACTGAGGGAAGTTCGCGGATTCAATAAATAAATAATGTTTATTTTTGTTTTGTTTAAATACATTATTGCACTACAAGGGTACAAAGAGTGGGCTTAATGCCGAGACATTTTCTAACTGCCGACCAGGAAACACATGTTTAATAAAAGAGGGTTGGAGTGCTAACATTACTTAAATAAATAAATAAATAATGCTGGACAATTCACACAGCGTTATCTAGCCCCATGTTAAGCAGAGCTTGTGTTATGGGTACTAGATAACTGATATACATAATACAATATATTACATAGATAGATATTTTTTATTATACATAAAAAACGACCAGAACACCCGAAACAAATATCTGCAGATCGTACACACATTTGTTCCGAGGCGGGAATCGAACCCGCAACCTCCTGCGTCGCAGGCGGACCTTCGCCCACCGCGCCACATCGGTCGTCATAAAGAAATATAAGTAATGTTTCGTGATGGCGCGAGATTAAATTAATAATGTTGGACAATCCACACAGCATCATCTAGCCCCAAGCTAAGCAGAGCTTGTGTTATGGGTACTAGATGACTTTTGTTATACTTTGAATACCCAGGACACCGGAAACAAATATTTGCTGATGTTACAAACATTTGCTCCGCAACCTGTCCGTCGCAGGCGGACCTTCGATATATATCTAAGACATTGTTTCATTTCTTCGAAATCACCCCGTCTGTGAGGCTTACGCAATATAATAACAAAAACCCTGAAAAATGTTGTCGATCTTAAATAAAAACTTCTACTTAAAGCGAAAATGTATCATAAAAACATATTTTAACACTTTGACTGCTGAAATCACACGGTATGTGTTTTCTACAAGTGACTAATATGCGTAAATCCACACTAGCGCAGCGGCTGAGAAAATACAGATCTTTGTTTGTGACTCAGCACAGCCGTAATATTTTTCGAACGAAACGCATGTGCGGCGCAATACAACCGCTGTGTAGAGGACAGCACGAATTTTTTAGGTTAAAAAAAAGATCGGAGTCGTCGAAAAAAAATCGCAGTCAAAGTGTTAATATTAAAGGACAGACGCCACCACGCGACATAACGCGCACTTTTAAAGATTGTGTTTAAAAATAAAACTTTATGTACTATGCTAAAAGATACAATTTTTTTTGTTTTATTTCTTCATATTTTTAAGTTCTCGCTATAAAATACATTTTTTACTATAGAAAACAGAATACAATATTATGAAACTACTACAGTACAAAATATATCATCGACCGTGAAACTAGGCTCAAGCGGCCGGTGACTAGGGCTGTAGATAGAGGAACTTCCTGATGATACGTGTTGAGACCAACAGTACCGCCTTTAAGATCTGGCCCTTGATCCAACTTCCTAGCGAGAGTCTCTTCAGGTGTTGATCGAGGCTCTTCGCTATTACGCCGTTAACCGAAACGACTATCGGGACGATATGGTCGCTGAATCTATATCCCCCATGCAGGCAACCTCGTTAGCCAAGTCAAGATTATACATTATCATAAGAAAACTAACAGCTAGGTTACAATATTACAAAACATGTTGGGTAACTGACGGCTAATTATAAGTTTCATATTATTGAGATAATAACGCCCCGCTAGGCGTTATATCTCGAGATGTCTCGCGTCGCGTCTCGATGTGAACTGACCCTTAAGTTAACTATTTGAATCCAACATTGACTTTGCGAAGTAAAACAAAACTTGGGGACAGAACAGCAACTTATAAATAAGTTAAACTCTTTAGTATTTGTTTTTTGATCCTTTTCCCAATTAGTGGAAACACCTGCAAGTACGGGGATGGTTGTCTGGGAGAGAATACACAAAATAATAATAATAAATAATGCTGGACAATTCACACAGCATTATCTAGCCCCATGGTAAGCAGAGCTTGTGTTATGGGTACTAGATAACTGATATACATAATAATATATATTACATAGACAGATATTTTTTATTATATATAGAAAACGACCAGAACACCCGAAACAAATATCTGCAGATCATACACACAATTGTTCCGAGGCGGGAATCGAACCCGCAACCTCCTGCGTCGCAGGCGGACCTTCGCCCACCGCGCCACATCGGTCGTCAAAAAAAAAAAGACATTGCAATGTATTATGGACTAGTTGCGCCCCGCCGCTTCGCCCGCGTGGAAATCTATGTTTGAAATAGTTTACAAACCTTCCTCTTGAATTACTCTATTTAAAAAAAGCGCATCAAAATCCGTAGTATCATAATCCGCGTAGTTTTAAAGATCTAAGCATAGGTACATAATGACAGACAGACAGCGGGAAGCGACTTTGTTTTATAGTATGTAGTGATGAATTAAATTAATAAATCACACTTATTATTAAAAAGTTAAAATTTGGATGTTTTAATGGTGCGGAACCTTTCGTGCGGTAGTCCGACTCGCACTTGGCCGGTTTGTATTTTTGGTATTAATAATAAAAAAAGTAAATAAAGTAGGTATTATGAATTGGATGGATGGATATTTCTAACTTCTTCACGCCAAATCTACTGAACGGATCATGCTAATATTTTGTATAGTTTATGTAATTTTCCATTTATATTTTGTATAGTTTTATTGAATTGAAGGAGAAATCGACAAACAGTCGATTTCTCCTTCAATTATGGAAAATTATTTCAGAATTGAATGATCCTGAGGTAGTTGTTTCTTATGTATTATTTATGTTTGACATATACGAATATTTCTTATTAATAAAGAACTGAACTGAACTGAAGTCCCATAAAAGTTTTATTCGCGCAGAAAAAGTATTTGTCCGGAAAAAATTAAAAACAGTCAATACAAAGGAAAATTATAATTTGGGCTTTATGACACAGGGGAAAACTTTATTAAACAAATTTTATCAAAAAAACTCCAATAAAACTAAAAAAAATAACCGAAAAAGACACCAAGCAAACTAAAACCCAACAAATACCCAGTCATAAAACCTGTGTTGATTCGAACTCAAAACATTTCCCTGCCTACAGCTCTATTAATCAAATTATAAAATCGTTTTAACACGTCAAACGCGGGCCACTTTCACAAAACTCTTGTGACAGGGACAAAAGTAACAATCCCATTCAAAAAAACTCACAAAAGCTATATCAATTCAGAAATTATATTGTAAAGGTACGCGTCCAACTGGGCCGCAACGTTCTGACTTCGGCAATGTTGATAAAAATTCTGAAATTTTCTGTTCTATTGAAGCTGTAACGACTGACTAATACCCTATTCAATACTTTACTACATTTTAAAAATAAGAACATCATATGATTTCAGATTCTTATAATGTAATGTTCTGATTAACAAGTAGAAACAGATTTCGAATGTTCGTTGCTTTGTGTCGCAGCTTTTTAAGCGTCACAAATATTTATTGATATACCCGGTCCTCAAATATCTGTAACTTGGCGTTATAAATAAAGAAATGTATTGTATTGTATTACCTAAACTACCGCGAGAAATTTGTTTACATATATATATAAGTAAACAAATTTTAATATACTGGTTGGTGAATACGAATAAGGTTTTTGGTATTAAAGTGCGTCAGCCCTCGCACTAGGGGCAATCTCTAAAAAATCGATTTCGGCGAGACTTGAACCTGCGACTTCCCAATTGGGGATATTATTTAATTTCTTAGAAAATACGTTTACCACAATTTATATAATAATAAACGTGATTAAGTTGCATTGTCCCTCGCTTGTGATATAATTATTTCGCTGCATTACTATCATGACTGTTGGTGTCTATTGGACGTGTACCTTTACCCGTGGGCACGTCACGCAGACTACCGCAGACCATTTGTTTGCGTCCCCCAGACGACTGAGATATGAATTCGCGGTTCCAAGACGCGGAGATAAGGCGTTTCCTTATTTTAATTTCTGGAGGAACTCTAAATTTAGAAGGCGATGGTAGGGGCGGGTTTGATTTAACTACTGCGGCCTAATTCCACTAACACAATCAAATAAAATAAAATAAAATTCATTTATTGCATTACACATTACGGACACAATACACAAGTTATAAAAGTTGTTATAAGTAATGGGATGTCACAACGTATTCTGCCCTATTGGGCATGCAATGTGTTAAAATACATATACAATCACTAACTACTACTAACAATCAGTATCGCGTCTAAATCATCACTATTGACACCTTTTGTATGAATTCAAATTACGCAATCTCTGATGGTCCGCCTGCGACGCAGGAGGTTGCGGGTTCGGTTCTCGCCTCGGCATAAATGTTGATACGATCTGCAGATATTTGTTCCGGGTGTTCTGGTTTTCTCTTTTAAAATAAAAAAAATATTTATGTATGTAATTGTATTGTATTATGTATATCAGTTATCTAGTAGGTACCCATAAGTGACACAAGCTCTGCTTATCTTGGATAATTCTGTGTGAATTGTCTGGCATTATTTATTTATTAATTCATTTGTCTGTTATGTGGTATTTTCAATTTGAATTGAATTTACTTCGATGATTGGAATTGAATTATGAAACGGACAAATGAATTAAGACCTATGTATAAATTCACGTAGTGTAGGACGCCCTCCGACCAGGTGGGATGACGACCTGCGAAAGACTGCAGTTAGATGCTGGATGCGGCAAGCTGAAGACAGGGCGCTATGGCGCTCATTGGGGGAGGCCTATGTCCAGCAGTGGACTAATATAGGCTGATTATATAAATTCGATAATGATTATTAAGAATTAATATCGGAGCGAGCTAGCCTCCGCCGCTCGCTTTACTCGCCGGTCACTCTGACGAGGGCCGAAAGCCCAGTCGGTCCATTTATTTAGGAGAAATAACCATCGCTTCATTATTCTCCGTAATTTATCTACGTCGCGGGACGTGGTCACGAGAAAAATGTCTTTTTTATCCGAGCTTTTTACATCATCGGATTTGTTGCGGCGCGGGCCTTTTGTTCTTGTGGTATGGTACAGTCAGACAAAGAAATTTATAAACAGTTCTGATTTTGAAACGCGAATATTAAATTACAGCACTCTAATATTATAAACTATGTCAAATAGTTTATAAAGCTTCTTCTTGAATCACTCTACCTATTAAAAAAACCGCATCAAACTCCGTTGCGTAATTTTAAAGATCTAAGCATAGGTACATAGGGACAGAGAGACAACGGGAAGCGACTTTGTTTTATACTATGTAGTGATGCGAATGTTTGGATGTTTGTCAGCTCCTGCACAACTCTGGGGATCCGCCAGCAACTCTAATCTGGAGATACTACAGCGGTTTCAAAACATTACATTTAGAAACATCTCCAGCGCACATTGGTTTGTTAGAAACGCAGTGATACACGAATACTTGGAAATGCCAACCATAAAAGAAGAGCTCAAGAAATACAGCAAAAAATACAAGGAAAGACTGCACAATCATAGCAACACACTAGCAAGACACCTGCTACAGAACAAATACAATATAAAACGCCTTAAGATATGAAATATTCTTGAGCTTGACCGAAGGAACTAAAGTATTCAAGTCTAGAGATGGTGCCTTTCACTGGAAATGGCACCTGAGTATCCCACCCGAGACCGCGTCTAATTATGGCTGAACAGCCGATTGTAGACAAAAAATGGATGAAAAAATAAAAGAAATGTTTGTCAGCTTTACTCAAGAACACGTTTGCCCCAGAGCGGCCGTCGGTTCTTCGCGAGATATGGCCGGCCCACAGCCACTTCAGCTTGCACACATCTTAATACCGAGGTATTAGAATTTGTCTAGAAAAACTTTAAAACCGAAGTCGGTTTAAGTTTTTTGAGACAATCAAGTTATTTACGAGACAGTCCGTCATAGTCCAGACTGATAACACCTCATTAATAAAACCCGCGGTCACTTGCGTGCCGTATGGTCGTTAAGTCACACCTTTAATCGCTCCATAATAATATGAACACGACATAAAACCAGGCTATATTACCATAACTATTACTTAACTATATCAACAGGGAAAAAAAGTTCAGTGGGGATGGTAACGCTAAGTGAGAAATATTCATATGAGAGTTGAGAAAAATGGCACTTATCGACAACTTTGTATGTGGCACTGGGCCGGCCATATCTCGCGTAGAACCAACGGCCTCTGGGGCAAACGTGTTCTTGAGTGGAGACCACGACTCGGTAAACGTAGTGTAGGACGCCCTCCGACCGTTTCAACTCATACTGAGTTTACATAGAACCAAATGGCAAAAAGTTATCGTTTGCTACTTACTTGTCAAAGCTGTAATGCTTCAAATTGATTGTTTTTAAAAAACTTAAAAAGATTAGTTTCCTGAGTATTTGTAACACAGTTTTTAAGTTTTCGGGACTTATCCCTTGGGAAAACATTTTTATGGTGGTTTCAAAAAGAAAAGAATTTTCAAATCAGTTCATAATTGACGGAAAAAGCGACAACCATCAAATAATATATAGAGCCGGAGAAAGAACCTTCTTTTGTTTTTGTATGGTCGGTCAAAAATGCAACAAATCACTCAAAATCATTCGGATATTATAACCCAGTTCGTATGAAACTATTAAACACTTTGACTGCGGTTTTTTTTCGACGACTTCGATCTTTTTTTAACCTAAAAAATTCGTGCTGTCGCTCTACACAGCGGTTGTGTTGCGCCGCATATGCGTTTCGTTCGAAAAATATTACGGCTGTGCTGAGTCACAAAGATCTGTATTTTCTCAGCCGCTGCGCTAGTGTGGATTTACGCATATTAGTCACTTGTAGAAAACGCATACCGTGCGTTTTCAGCACTCAAAGTGCTGTCTTATTACGAAAAATAGGTTCTCTCAGTATCTCTTACACCGGGGGTAACGATAGCATAGAGCAGGCAATCGTATACCTACGGGTAGGGCATTAAAATTTCCTAAAATTAGGGAAGCCATTTTGATTCCTTATAAAAAGAAATTCCAATGCATTATAAATGCCTGATTTGATCCTGATTTTTGTATTCACATGAAATAACATATAGTTAAATAATACCTAAAACACACGATAATAATTAATTAAGGCACTTCACAGACGGTGCGATAAAACAATGCTGGGTGCTCCACATTGAACCACTCCGCGTGACAGAAGGGTCCCTGATGTGGGCAAAGGTGTACCGGGGTTCCTACAGGGGTTCAGATAGAAATAGAACCATTGTATATAGATAGATAAACATTTTATTTGGTCCAAAAGACACACACATCTCAAAATCAAAAAAGTTTTATTCCTTAGGCTTACAAATAAGCACTTAGACAAGTCATATTTTATAATACCTATATTATTAATGTTCACTTAAATTTTTTGCCCACCTGTGGAAGAAGTGAAAAAGAAACGTACAAGAAACGTAAGTGTACATTTATAATATATCTCCTCGATTTCGATGACGGCAACCCTAGACATCACGGATTTTTTCTATCATGAGACCTTATATGGCTCGATAGACCAAACTTGGTCTTGAATACCCTACGACATGCATGGCAGTAGAGCTGGCCCGAGGAGTTATAAGCATACGTGTAAGGGCTTAGGTCTCTGTTTTTTTTAGTTTTAAAAAAGAATCATCGGAATCGTGGCCCTCGTGGAAATCTAATCAAATGGTTTATAAACCTTCCTTTTGAATCACTCTACCTATTAAAACAAACTGCATCAAAATCCGTTGCGTAGTTTAAAAGTTCTAAGCATATATAGGGACAGACAGATACAGATTATAGGAGGTAACTAATAACTATACCATTTACAGTAAGTAGGTACTGCTCCCCCCCCCCCCCCAACACCCTCATTTATTTTACAGCCCAAAACGAATTATCCGCAAATCTTAAGAGCATTCTCATGTCAAGAAGAATGACTATTTTTCTTTTTTTTCCCTAACAATGGGGTAAGGGCAACAACAAACAACACTTACTCCCTTATTCCACTCTTTTGTGGGTCGAATATACCTAATTCGGGGTATTTGACAGTTGTGAGATGGGAAAATCGTACGTGTGGATTGGACACGGTGTATGAGTGATGATTTATCATAGTAGATGGATGGGGTAAAGATTTTTGTAAATGGCAACACTGGGGTATTTAGACAGGGCAATGTTATGAGTGATATTAAATTTGTAGTCGTTTATAAATTTGTTATGTTTTTTTATTATCTTACATTTTAGGCAGAAATTTACGAGTAGATAATATATGCTTAATTTTGAGTTAGATACCCACCTACGTTTAAAGAATACAATAAATAAACTTCATTGCGCTTCATTGATCAAGAAAATAATGCAAAAATACATACAATTATGTAAATACGAAAATACATAATATGAGCAATCTCGTCCATAAAAAAAAATACAATCCACACAGCATCATCTAGCCCAAGGTAAACAGAGCTTGTGTTATGGGTACATGATGATGTTCTTAATACAATAGATTACACAGATAGATATTTTTTAATTATACCTACATAGATAACGACCAGAACACCCGGAACATATCGTACACACGATTGTCCCGAGGCGGGAATCGAACCCGCAAGCTCCTGCGTCGCAGGCGGACCTTCGCCCACCGCGCCACAGAGGTCGACAAAATAATGAAATGTCCATTATATAATAGAAGATGTATTAAAATTATGAATGATGCAATCATCATTAAATTAATTTCAGGTTAATAATCTCGTTATATCCAAAAATTAGCCTTCCAATAACAAATGACCACCATTTTGTGAAAACGCTCAACAAAATGGCGTCCTATTGTCAGAAACTTAAATCAAATAAATTTAATTAAGTACTTGATAAAGTACTACGAGCAAAACGACTATAAAATCGAATTAACTTTGGCTTGAAATCATTGTCGAACTGAAATGTCAAAGGATCAAAAGTAACCTCTTCAGCTTTAATAATAAGGTCTAAAGTTCCGGTCGCTTCCTTTGCATTGATTAACATAATCAACATCAATTTAGTTGAAAGGGAGTTGATAAGATAGAACCTTCCATTTGTTGTATTTGAAGTATTTAGGAAAAAGGATTTGTACAATGATTTCGAAATAATTTCAGTTTTTTTAATTCTACTTATGAAAAAACTTTTTAAACTATCATGGTTATTAATACAAAAGTCATTTATAACGGGATATTTACCATGATTATATTTTTGAGATTTCGATTAATTCGGCGCAGTTTCATGCGCCATGATTTCGCAGTGCCTTCAGTTATTACGTGATCATGGCGCATGAAACTGTGCTGAAATATTGGAAACTCAAACACATGAAAGTTCAATAGAATAACATTTTATTTATAATTATTTTTGTATGTTTTATGGGTTGTAAATGCTAATTTTGAGAGCTATGTCGATAACTTTGGTTCTCTGTCAGATGTATTCGTTACGAATCCTATCCTTCAGAGAAAATCCGAGCATAGCTCGCTAAGCGACTTTGAACTGGAGGATCAGCCCTATCGTGAGTGTCCACGTCTCAGCTCCGTAGGTCATTACGGGTAAGTTTTCAAGCATTGCGGTATGAATGAAGAGAGGATTCGACAGCCCAGCTGGATCCTTCTTGTAAAACTTAAAGTATTAATAAAAACTAAATACTATTAATAATAATAATTTATGGTATAAAATTGCCTGAAGAAATTAAGTTTTGAAATCTGAAATCTAGAATATAAAAAACCAATTTTTTATATTGATACCTATCGATTAATATAACGAACTGATTAAGAGCATATTTCTAGTTCTTGCGTCAATATATTTAATTTTACTCTTCCGGCTGATGATTGTCAGTACCCACTGGAATATTCATTCATTACTCGACTTGAAAAACAAAGAGTGCAGATAGATTGGAAATGCATCAATTGTATCGCGAACGTTACTTGTTTTATATTTTCTGTCTCTTCTTCCATTCGACGTAATGGTCAGTATACACGAGGCTAGTTGCGATGGATAGTAAGATAGTAGGAAGCTAGAACTGCCCTATCTTTCAATAAGCACATTCTCTCGTGGCACTGTTTCGTGAGGAGGGTAACTCATTTATCATTTAAAAAACTGTAACAGTTGAAATAGTCGTTATGATTATGCGCTTCATAACGACCATAGCGAGGGATCAAATAAATTAAATTGAAATGATTGAATTGACAAAAGCCCGAATATACTCGCCGTAAATTTATATATTAAAAAAAAACATAAAATAAGTAAAAATAATAAGTAAATATTTTTTTATCTTAATACTGTGCAACGGATTTCCGCAAAGTGGTTTCTTTTTCACTTCTTCCACTGGTGGAAAAAAAATTGAAGTGAACATTAAAATATTGTTATTTGATAATAATGAATAGTATAAAATATGATAGTGTTTTTTTTAAGTAACGTCTGAATGAACTATTTATTTAACAGCTAGCTACACCCGCCACTAGAGTGACTGCCAGGTACTCGCCTGGTGTAGTCAGGGCCTAAGACAAACTGAAGTATGAAAGGTTTGAAGATTTTTAATGTGTTTTCGCTTGAGTATTGTTTTGTTACGGCGATGGAACAAAACGGGAACAGTTGAAATCGGAGTTGGACTATGGGAAATGACAATAATAAAGTTTATGCTTTTAGAAGTGGATGTACGAAAATAAACTGGGTGACAGTAGAGTTAAGGTCTTAACCTACTGTTGGGTCCATACGGAGGCTGAATAGACAGATTATTATTAGTAAGTCTCTTCAGTAATTACTTCCATAAATGTTAGGATATAGTTTTATGAATAGATATAATATATATACATTTTAGTACATAGTAAAGATTTTTGTGTTGTATAAAGCAGTAAGTAAGTCACGTACCTACGAAAACATCTCCAACTGTTAGTAACATAAGGCCGCTCTGCATATTTACTTCAGATAATCCTATTTTTCTCTATAAGTGAATGTATATTCTTTTGAGAAAAATAAATTTCTAAAACCTTCTAAAATCTGAATATATCAACAATTGTCGTTTACTTTCTAATTTTCAACCCCCTGCCCCGCCGTTACCGTGACCGCTACCATGGCCAGGAATAGCGAGGCGGCCGGGAACTAGGGGCCATCTCTTGGCTGTTCTTATCATGGGGTTAATGCCCATAATCCCCACGCTGGGCATGCGGGTTGGAGATCGCAGTGTAGTGTGTGTGCTGCAAGGGACGCTGCTGCCCGCCCCCCGGTGTATGTCCCTTAGTCGCCTCCTACGACACCCACGGGAAGAGTTGGGGTGGTGCTATTCTCTCTAGGCCGACACCACACAGCAATTTATTTTCACAATATTTCTAAGTAAAGTGTGCAAAAAATGATTTTCTATACAGGTTGTCACAATAAGTAAGGACCAAATTTTAAGGAGGGTTTAGCTTCACAGCTTCTTCATCGATCACAGAACTTTAAATATTTAAATAAATTTCGCGATTTTGTGTTCGAAAAAAATAATTCAGCAATACACAAGGCAATGACTGATGCAGGAACTTATTTTTTAAAATAAGTCTTTGACGATTTTCCTATCAAGATTTGATAAAAGCTGATTCAAGATTCCTTCCAAAGTTGTTTTTTTATTTGATTCATTTATGATTCCTTCCATGATAAAAAATAAAAATTCTTTATTTCGAGCACAGGACTCGGAAAAGAAGCTGATTCAAGATTCCTTCCAAGATTTGTTTTTTGTTTTTAAATTTGATTCATTCATGATTCCTTCCTAGATTTTTTTTTTTAATTTGATTCATTCATGATTTGAATGTTTAATAGTTAAAAGCTGCTTGCTCCTAGTTTCTGCTTTTCTGTTCCTAGAGTACTTTTCCCAGAATTTCCAGAGGCTGTCCTTGATGTGTCCTTATCGTGCAAATACCGCAGGACCCAACTGTTTCCAATCGGCTCGCAAATCGACGGCATTCCGATGACAGGCCATTGGATACTAGACGGTTGGTAACCGTGGTCTATACGGGCGGCTGCGATATTTTTGTTTTAAATAAAAAGCTTTATTCGGGCGCTTGCATCACAAACCTGCGTAGGTTACAGGCGTGAAGGCCGTTAAGTAATAACTTGGTCAATGACAATAATACCTTTGGTTTTCTCATTTCATTGCCATCTGACATAGTTTTAGGCAAAATCTACATGGCCTCACCTCAATCTTTCAGACTACCTACATAGGTTGGTCGATAGGGACATGCACTTGAAATTAGCATCATCTAGCCCTATGGTCAGCAAAGCTTGTTTTATGGGTACTAGATAACTGATATACATAAAACATTACATAGATAGATATTTTTTATTATACATACATAGAAAACGACCAGAATTCCCGGAACAAATATCTGCAGATCGTACACAATTGTTCCGAGGCGGGAATCGAACCCGCAACCTTCTGCGTCAAAGACGGACCTTCGCCCACCGCGCCACATCGGTCGTCATAATAACATTATTCAAATCACAGAACAACATAACACTAAAAAAACCAAATAGGTACATGTTATAATATTTTTTTAAAACTTCTATTCGGCTAATATAAGTTTGCACTATACCAAATCGGCAAAGTTTTCCGTTAACGTACCTATCTAAGGTACGTTAACGGGAATCTTTGCCGATTATATATAGTTACGAATATACTGCTAAAATGCAACAAATCACTTCAATTCGTTCAAAACCTATAATTGTGTTCGTATGAAACTATTGGGTCGCTGTCATACCATGTATTTAGCTCTTCTTAGCTCTCTATCTATTTCTATTTGGTAGGGGCTTTGTAAGGTCTGTAGGTAGGTGAGGACTGTTTGTTTGGGAAATCTTAAAAAAAAATCATAAACTATGCACAATCTGTACTTAGGATTCCGGTGAAAGACTATTACTTTGTGGTCATAGACCTTAATTTAATGCTGGAATGGTTTAACTTGGGTCTTAGACCACGCACAAGTCCATGTCCCTCAACTCCACAATAAATAAACCCAAGCTACGACAAGGATGACAGTCAGACAACGGCCACATCTAAATAAGGGATTAACATTCGCTGATGCCAATAAACAAGACGGATGGCCGCTTCGGACTGTCCAATGTCCGGCCTATTGGCTTTGGGAACGTGGGCGTTGTAGGGGTTAAATGACGGCATAGTTTGGACTATGGTCGGGCCATTTTATTTAAATAGGCCGATGTGAAGTTAATAGCAGTAAAATGGCATCCTCGGAAGACGCGGGATCCGGCTACCTAAGGTAGGACCTGCGCTGGTCTTTCGAGTGTTGGCCGTTTTTAAGGCCATCTGCTGAGTGTTGGCCATTTTTGCTCATTGCCATGTATATTGGATTATTGGTTTTATTGAATTTGTTGCTTGTGATTATGCTGACTTCCCTTATTGTATCAGGTTAATACCTGTTAAAAAATGGATGTACTAATTATTTGAATAAATAAATAAATAAACATTATTCTCTCAAACCTGTCTCTTTTTTTTACGACAATAATTTGATGTTTTATAAGGTCTTATTCAAGAAATATCTAAAAATTTACCAAATCAACTTCCTGAATATTTTCTGGTAGGTTCAGATGCCTTTTCCGCCATCCTGAGGATGAGTCGGAGGGGTCGATTCTTACGCTGCGACTGCCACGGCAACCACAACCTACTAAGAAATTAAAAAATAAAGTTCACGTCGTGCCAGCTTTATCGTTCTACCGATAACTTGGACTATATGAAAAAAAAACGATACCTACTATGTGAAGACGCATAGCTTAACAATAATTTACCCTCCCAAATTAAAAGTGTAAATTCACTTTAATGAGTTCAAACTCAAATTAGCATAATATATTTTTAACATAAATAATAATTCATTTCTTATTAAGCGAACACATTAAATGAACTACCTATTGAATGACCACAACCTATGTATTTATCTATACTCAACTTAAGAGCCCTATTCTCATGTAAGTAAAGTTATATTGACGACCGATGTGGCGCGGTAGGCGAAGGTCCGCCTGCGACGAAGGAGGTTGCGGGTTCGATTCCCGCCTCCGGAACAATTGTGTGTACGATCTGCAGATATTTGTTCCGGGTGTTCTGGTCGTTTTCTATGTATAATAAAAAATATCTATCTATGTAATGTATTGTATTATGTAATTATCAGTTATCAAGTAGGTACCCATAACACAAGCTCTGCTTACCATGGGGCTATATAATGCTGTGTGAATTGTCCAGCATTATTTATTTATTATTATTATTATATATTTGTCTTTTTGAAAATAAATTAATATTAAATATAATATACTATGTCTACTTACTGGTAGGTAGTGTTCGTGAATGGTCACTAACCGACCAAAAGATTTGATAAAGCCTGTGACGTCACTCTAGTCCCGGACTCCCATCTTAAGAATTTAAGAGACAAGATACAGCGGTTTGTATTAAAAAACAGCTTGATAGTGCAAACACTAAAATATACAACGGGTAAAATTAAGGGGGTATTCCACTACACGGTATTCAGGGCCCGGTAGTTAAGGAGGGCGTGGCCCCTTACAAGGCCGTCGATTATTACACTGCACTGAATACCGGCTCCCTCACTCTCTGTGTCCAGTCTGAATTTGGATTTGAACGCGCGCGGATAGAGACATCATGGCTCCTGTTGTATCCAAACCATTAAAAAAAGCAGCGATTGCCGTGGCTTTGGTAGTTGGATCCATGAATATCATAGAAGAAGAAAAGAGGAGAAGGATCTGAGTCTTCTCTACGAGCCCTATTCTAGCTTTAGTTTGAAATTTTCTGAACTCTGTGCGTCCCTAACCTTATCTGCGAGCTTATTGTAGATAGAACTAGAATAAACGCGATAAATACCTGTATAATGCTAATAAAAGACAATTGACACGTTTTCCTCAACCGCTTACAATTCACACCAGCCAAGTAGAATTCTTCGCGTCCGTACTCGGGTCTTGGGCGATATTAAAACGATAAGTATTCGGTACCAACCTTAATAATGTGGACTTATTGGTGCAGATTCTGTCGAGGTTGGAATATGGGCGAGATGTATGGCCATTATGGCGGAGAGGGGCATTGTCGAGGAAGGCTGTGTCAGCAAGATCTTTGAATTTCTTTTGTAATTGATACTTACCCAAAGATAGAAATAAAAAATTAGGAGGTCAATTGTATCCTACTAATATTATAAACGTCAAAGTTTGTATGGATGGATGGATGTTTGTTACTCTTTCACGTAAAAACTACCGAATGGATTTTAATGAAACTTTAAAATAATATAGCTTATACATCAGAATAACACATAGGCTACAATTTATAAAGATATATTGTATATTATCCAAAATACCTATCACCATGCGGGTGAAACCGCGGGGCGCAGCTAGTACTTAATATAGGTTTAAAGGAGTTTAGTCAGATAGGTTTTAGTCTTAAGCACGTCAATCAGATTATATTACAAAAAGCTATACGCATATAATTATAAGTATTAATACAACGGGTATTTATCGCGTTTGTTTACCTATTTTCCCGACGTTTCAACAGGTTTACACTCTGCCGTGGTCACAGGATGACTGGAGTACTGGAGTTACCGCCTCAGCGAAGCGGGGGCTATTTTATTTAAAACTACCCTCACTTAGTTTTCGATAGTAGGCATGTCTATCTGCACACTCGGACGACACACAACACTAACAGTGTCCGCGACGCACTGAGAGACCGGGTTACGACGAGTACACTTTGCGCGCTAAATACCCGTTCTATCAATACTTACAATTATGTGTTTAGATCGCGTAAGTTTAAAAATAGCTATAAGCATAACATTACAAATAAATAATATTTCTAAAAATTAACAACATCAGACGTGGCCAGTTCCAATTTTAAAGAACTTTTCAGAATAATCAAGGTTGCCTGAGGAAAAGAGGTTCTAAGCGAAAAGGCCCACCTCTGTACTGTTATGTTTCATGTTTGTTGTTTAAATTTGTGGTGTACATTAAAGAGTTACGTGTTGTATTGTAATAAACAGAAAGAGACTTATAAGATGACATTAATACGATAAGTACTATTAGAGTATTTAATCTTATTTGATTTGTATGTATTTATTTTATATATGGGTAATTTTATATAACATTGGAAGTTATTCAAGGCCAGTCATGTAGTACAATTTGAAAAAGATTCTTAATTATATTCTAGAAAGTTTAAATTTGTATTTTATTTCAATAAATAGCTACACATAAATTCATTAATACTATAGAATGCATAGCATTGAAGTTAGTGATTCAGACTAGTACTAAACCGGGTTTTTAATATTAGAAATTTATTTATTCACATACTCAAACATGTACAGTACACCACGACTCGGTAAACGTAGTGTAGGAGGCCTTCGACCAGGTGTGATGATGACCTGGCGCTCATTGGGCGGAGGCCTATGTCCAGCTGTGGACTAATATAGGCTGATGATGATAATATATGTACACTGTTTTGACGTGCATACCCAATACAACAGAGTACCTTTTAAATTTAATATTAAAAATGTTTGATGTATGAAATGTTTTGCCAATTCTACAGTCCTCGACTATTTAAATACTACACCAACCATTTACAGTTTCTTATTCATAAATAACGTAATCTTAACCCTCGCAAACCAAATTAACGCGCGTAAATCAACTCCTGAGTAACCCATTTCATAAGGGTTGAACGTAAACGTAGACGTAAATGTGTTTACGTGAAAAACTAGTGTTTTTGAAAGCGTTTAACTAGGCGCGAAGCAATATCACAGTAATGAGTCACTGTGGATTGGAACTGCTTCAAACCGGTTTTAGTTGGTTAGAACTAGACAGCTGGATAACTGAGATAACAAAAATAAGACTACTAGGTAATAGTTAATCAGAGGCACTGAGGTATGACACAAAACTCCAGGATCAGAACAAAATCAGGTTAGGTATATTTTTGCCATACATTGCCCGTATTTCACCGTGTTTTGTGCGGGACCCCATTTAATTTAAATTTAATTAATCTTAATTGCATCACAATATTTTTACTCGGTCACACCACTTAAATAAAACAGAGAAGACAAGTTTCTATTTTCATTTCACCATTGCGCAGCAAATCGAAATCCTTTCAAAATTTATTTTATTTTGCTGTACTCGGAAGACAAACAGTTTCACACACTGACAGATACCTAAACCACAGATAATATAATACATACCCTAGACTTAAATTATAACAAATAACCATTTTTATGACCTCGCATGATGGGGGAATCCTATGATGGACCAGAATCTTCAAAGGTCTAAGAATATAGTCATTTTTAGATCACATTTAAGGGAAATCTTATCTCGATTGAATTTTGTGACGTGTCCAAGAGTTCTCTATGGTCCAAAGGAAATAAAGCACTTTGAATGTTGAATATTTGAAAGATAAGTTCCCTAGATGTTCCCTACTTCGCTAAAATCGAGATACATCGCATTCGTCATTAAGCGACCGGAGATGAACAGTGGAAGGTCCGAGGAGGATTCTCAGTTCACTAGATGTACATATGTACTGCGTACCTAGAGTAGATAAATAATACTTTATTGCAAACTTCACCATCAGCCTATGTTAGTCCACTGTTGGACATAGGCCTCCCCTAATGAGGGCCATAGCGCTCTGTCTTCAGCTTGCCGCATCCAGCATCTACCTGCAGTCTTTCGCAGGTCGTCATCCCATCTGGTCGGAAGGTGCCCTACACTATGTTTACCGAGTCGTTGTCTCCATTCAAGAACACGTTTGCCCGGTTATCGGTACTTCGCGAGATATGGCCGGCCCACTGCCGCTTCAGCTTGCTAATTCTTGTTTATTCTATGTTTTATTTTATTTATGTAAAATTTCAGTCCGATCCGTTCAGTAGTGTTTGCGTGTAAGATTATTTTCGAAATCGACGGGACTTGAAAAAATGTTGGCATATTATTTAAATTCTCAGAAATTACTCCGAGTAAGAGGGCTAACGCACTTTAATAACAAAAACCGTACAAACATTTTGTCTTTGTCCCAAGCCGGGATTCGAACACGAACCTACCGCGTCGCCGGCAGTCTCTCCAGCTGCGCTAAAGTCGTCATCTAACCCGCTACCGGAACCGGAACTCGTTTACATCGTAGCGTGGGTAATTAGTGCACTTCCTCTACATTTTCCCGCCAAAATATGCAGATTACGTGTTACTCGTCAGAATAGATTTGCATCTCTTGTGTTACAAAAGTGACCATGAAATAGTTTTAGGTCACAACTTGTCACTATTTTTGTTGATTGAGGTTTATGGGTGTTTTTCTTTGGTCTTTTTATCTAGGTGTCATCAGCAAAAATTAGGTTACTTACCCAAATCTATATATATAAAAGAAAGTCGTGTTTGTTACAACACTTATAACTCGAGAACGGCTGAACCGATTTGGCTGAAAATTGGTGGGGAGGTAGCTTAGAACTAGGAGACGGACATAGGATACTTTTTATCATTTAAACCATTAGCACATAGGTAGATTTCCACGGGGGCGAAGCCGCGGGGCACAGCTAGTACAAAATAAAATTGCAATATACTCTTAAAGTGTATAGAAATTAACGACTCAACTGTAAATGTGTACCTACGGTGGAAATAAATAAATACAGTACAATTATTCTTTATTACACACCATAAAAGATAGATACACTGGACAGGAAAAAGGCAAATAAATAATGTGTTGTACAATGGGCGGCCTTATCGCTTAAAGCGATCTCTGCCAGGCAACCTTTGGATGGACATGAAGAGTTAGAACAAGTATAGACGATGGCGTGTTATATAGAATAATATTTAATTGGGACATACTAACAAATACATATTAATAGCTATAAGTATAAATACAAATACAAACATATACAAATCAACAATATTATTGTATATTTATTTATTTCCACCGTATTTTAAATCAAAATCAAATCAAATCAAATATAAATCGGTATTTATTAATAATATAATAATAACTAGTTGTTAGATGTGCGCGAGCTGCAAGCAGCTCGCGGGGGTTGTGTATAGGTATTGAGTTTTTTTTTATTGTATTACCCTTGTTGTAACCTACACCTTGTATTATTTTGTTTGAAATCGATAGCCATGAGAAAATTTTGCGATGAAAAAATGTCAGCCATCTTGGATTTGGAAATGGACATCTTTTTCGTAATCTACGAGTTCAAGTTACTCGAAAACGATACCCATGTCAGATTTTTTGATTGAGGGAAGGGGTACAGGGGGGCTGGGGGCGTGGGGGGGTCTTGGGGGTTGTCGGGGGGGTCACAGCACGGCTCGCTTCGCTCGCCGTGCTGTTCCCATGGTCGCATCGAAATCGAAATCCTCACCCCAAGTCATTCAAAAACGATACCCATATCAGATTTTTTGGTTGGGGGAGGGGGTACAGGGGGGCTGGGGTCATTGGGGGGGGTCACAGCATCGCGGCTCGCTTCACTCGCCACGATGCTCCACCCGAAAAAAAAGGTCAAAAATAGGCCAATTTTCGGTTTTTCCTAAAAAAAGGGGGTCTAGGGGACAAAAGGGGGCTAAATTTTTTTCTCATTCAAAACCATTTGTCCTCCTCTACATGACTGTGAAAAAAAAATTCTTCTAAGTCTATCCGTTTTAGCGATTGAAAGGGGGGCATAAAAGGGGGTCAAAGGGGGGTTCCAATTTTTTTTCTTCCAAAACGAAGAGAAACCCTCTATACGACCCCGCAATCAGAATTCCTCTATCGCGACGGCATCTGGTAGCACATTCAAAAGGGGGGTCCTGGGGGCAGGGGGGGGGGGGGGCAAAATTTTCTATGCAATTAAAATCACTTGTCCCCCTCTATACAACCCCATAAAAAAATTAAGCAATATGGCTCCAAGTAGGAGCCCCCCCACTGGGGGGGGTCTTGGGGGGGCAAATCTCAAAAAGTCGGAATTTTCCCTAGGAGACTTTTACCTCCCCTATACGATACCGTAAAAAAAAAACATACCTTCCCATCCACCATCAAGGCGAACAATTATGTCAATCAGTCAGTGAATCAGTCAGTGGTAATCTAGCTTTATACTATAGTAGATTAATAAAAAGTATTTATTATCAAAAAATTGTTTCTAAAGGTTAACAGAGTAATTATCTAAAACTAATTACGATTATCTTTATAACATTTAAGTTTACCTTTAGGTAATGTACTCTACCCTAAAACCTTAGTGCTGAAAATGCATCGACTCCTCGCTCTAACTAAGTAAAACTTGTGTTTAGACGCGAGGGCTACTCTGCTATTAAACAAACAATAAACACAGTTAGACATCTCTCCCCTCAAGTGGGAATGGCCATAATCACCACGCTTCGTAAATCCATCCAAGTACAACCGGGTACAAGGAGAGAGAGAGAGAGGTAATCTTATTTTCTTAATATCACCTACTAGCTGCGCCCCGCGGTTTCACCCGCGTGGTGATAGATTATTTTGGATAATATACAATATATCTTTATAAATTGTAGCCTATGTGTTATTCTGATGTATAAACTATATTATTGTGAAGTTTCATCAAAATCCATTCATAAGTTTTTGGTGAAAGAGTAACAAACATCCATCCATGCTTACAAACTTTCGCGTTTATAATATTAGTAGGATTTGTGTCACTTACCCCCATGATAAACTACTTTATTTGCCGTTTGTTATTCTACGCCTGTATTTTGTACCTGTGTCCAAATAACTATTTTTCTATTCTATTCTACAAGAATTGTATTAATGATAATGTCCTCTCTCAAATCGAATTTAACGTACGCAGTAGTACCCTACTAAATGCGCCCCTCGGCTTCGCCCGCGTACAAAACCATATTTCAAATAATCTATAAACTTATCTCTTGAATCTATATATTGCTGAAAACTGAATTAAAATCCGTTGAGCAGTTTAAAAGATATAAGCGAACAGACAGCGGAAGCGACTTCATTTTATAATTATATAAAATTAATTTAAATTTTTCTATCTAGGCAGTCGTCTTTTTCCACGACTAAGTATAAAGCCATTTCTCTATGGTGTCATTTTATTCATAGACAATAATGAGCCTGATGCGGCAAGCTGAAGACAGGGCGCTGTGGCGCTCATTGTGGGAGACTTATATCCAACAGTGGACTAATATAGGCTGATGATGATGTCCCTAGTCTTAAAAACACATTCGTGTCACACCCGTTACTGGTAACGGACGTCACAAAGTCCAAAAATAAAGTACGAGTGTGCTTTAAGCTAGTCCATCAGAAACCTTTTACACTAGTAAATGGTGCTCGGGACGTCAAAGAACCTTTTTTAAAGAACCTAGACCCACTGCACGGATCCGGCTCGAATTAAACTGCTCTAGTTGGTATGAACCTTTATTCTGAGAAGGATGAACCCGGGCTCGAGTTTCCTGTGAAAACTATATAAATCCTGTGCTAGATAAAATTGAACAATCATTATGACTTCCTGTGTATTTTGTTCTATCTTAGGAAGATATTTTAACTGATGTTTTTTCTATAATTTTGTATTTATTTTTTGATATCTTCATTTCTTCTCATCCCTATCATACAAGCCTACAAGCAGACAGACCCTTGATTGATCATCATCATCATCATCATCAGCCTATAGCAGTCCACTGCTGGACATAGGCCTCCCCCAATGAGCGCCATAGCGCCCTGTCTTCAGCTTGACAGAAAACCCAATAAGTTAAAGCAACTGCTAACAAAAGTCCTCATTTAATCTAAACCCATAGGAAAGTTATATCTGAATGCCTGCAAGCCACCTAGGTTGTTTGACTTCAATCAAAACATCAAAGCAACTTCACTTCAGATTTTTCATAAAAATAATGAAAAGCCTACTATTTCTACAAAAAGGATATTAAGACAGACTAACAGACTTTGAAAATAAAAGGTAAATCGTTCCTGATTGATGCTTGGCTGGATATTTCAGTCAGTAATCTAGAAATGGGCCGGCCATATCGCGCGAAGAACCGACAGCCGCTGCAGCTGGGGCAAACGTGTTCTTGAGTGGAGACCACGACTCGGTAAACGTAGGACGCCCTCCGGTCAGGTGGGATGACGACCTGCGACAGACTGCGGACAGATGCTGGATGCGTCAAGCTGAAGACAGGGCGCTATGACACTCATTAGGGGAGGCCTTTGTCCAGCAGTGGACTAACATAGGCTGATGATGATGATGATGTACCCTAATTACAAAGATCTCCCCATAAAAGACGAACAAACTCCCATAAACCGTTTCCAAATGAACAAGCAAATAGTGATGTACAAATAAAAAACTCGATATCGACATTCAGCGACAAACCAAGCGCAGACCGAGCAAAAAGTGCTGGCTATCAATTAAAACGAAAGTCGGCCACCTGTCTAGGGAGGGGCGCACCGGCGGGTTTATCGATACCTGCTTATTTTAATTAATCGCTAAATTATCCGATAGAGCTGACGTTCAAAGGTATTAACTTGATTTTGTACTTTAGGGTAGCTCGTGGTTTTGCTTGGCATTACAAAATGTAAATTATGACATCAATGCAAAACAACACAACACAATAAACATATCTTTATTGCACCATAAAAAATAAAAATAATAAAGGATATTAATACTAACTAAATCTAGTGGCACAATCGGCTGCCTTATCGCTAACAACGTTGTTGGTAAGGAAGGAAAATATTGTTAAAGAAAAAACACGCCTGAAGTACAACAACATAGGTTTCTTCTTATAACACTTATATTATAAATGCGAAGGTTTGTATGTTTGGTATTTCTTTACGCCGCCCGCAACTACTAAATGAATAAGGCTGAAATTTTGCACAAATGTAGATCTAAATCTATTAATATAAAATCATCTATTAACAAACGTTTTAATGCCGAAACAACGCCACAAAGACGCGTGCAAAGCCGCGGGCAGCAGCTTTATAATAATAAACTAAGATGCATTATACCTACATCTTCAATATTTTCGTTTTATATTTTTATTATAGGTACATACCGCATTTCACATTTAATCAAACGTACAGAGATTTTCTATCAGATTTCTTTCATTTTCCCAACGACTGAGCATAATGAGATTATAACTCGACACATCTCTTAAGAGTCTAGTTACGTATCGACATCGATAAAAATATATCGATATCAAACTACTTTTCGTACTTCAAAACAAATGAGTGTTCGATCTAGCTTACAAGAGCTCTTACTAGGTAAATAATATAATCATTAGAATCATTTATTCATTGATCTTAGGTAATATAAGTGTAGTACTAAACATGTATACCGCTGGAGGACTGCAAAATAACTGAAACACATTAAATCTAATTCTAAGAATTAGCTTAAAGAAGGAATTTATACGTAGGATATATCATTTCGTAGGTCTTCTAAGAGTTTTCTCTTCAGAATGTAGTTACGTATCGATTTATCGATCAAAATATATCGATTTCGTTATAACAACTTCTACTGTAACGCACCAATGAACCTTTGTTTTTTTTTGGATCAATTGCTTTTCACCCTAAATTTATTTACTTTCTAAATTAAATTGCTTAGTCTAAACTAACGTAGTTTAGGACGTCCTCCGGCCAGTAGGATAATGACCTGCGAAGGACTGCAGGCAGATGCTGGATGTGTCAAGCTGAAGACAGATCGCTATGATGCTCATTAGGGGAGGCCTATGTCCAGCAGTGCACTGCTATAGGCTGATGATGATGACGATGATCCTATATTAGAATAATATCTTGAGCTGAATTTAATTAGTGTCATTTTAGTATTACAATCTAATCTGTCAGATTACATTTACAATCTAAAGGGCAAATGTTTTTTACACAAGTTGAGTAGAAACTTAAATAAAAATATATGCAATATTACTTTATTATAATAAATGTATAGAATGAGCTCAGATAATGTATCTTTATCGTTTATTTAATTGATTTAAAACTAAATTTTAAGTAATAGAATTTCGTACTTTATTTTGTTTTAATAGTAAATAGATATTCACTATTTATTTGTCACAATAAAATAATAAACCAAGGTCAATTTAAAATGCTAAAGAAAGATTATAATAGTTACAAATCTATTTTATTAAACTTCAGAACAACCAAATCATCTCTTGGATACTGTTATCCGTATTTTTTATATAAAAGCACAACACTACAAACCAATAAATAACATTATGATGCAATAAATTCAATTAGTCTCCTATACTTTTTATTCTTTATCGATGTAAGCACATCCCTCGAGACCAATCCTGTTACAAATCAATTAACAATTAATTAGATCACAATGCATTTTGCGTGCAAGTCTCTAGTTTCCTCGTCTTTTTGACCTTCCTACTTGTGTAGGAAAACTACGATGCTGTAACAGACAAAGAGACAGAGACTAAAACGTTTATAACCTTTGTAGGTTATAAACGTTTTAGTCTCTGTCTCTTTGTCTGTTACAGCATCGTAGTTTTCCAGCAGATGTGCTCATTTTGTTATTGCCTTTTTAATTTGATTATTCCGTATTATGAACGCTTGCTTGGTGATGAGTATAGCTTATGCCAATGAAAAGCGTTACGCAAAGATAGATTCATAACTGAAAATATTGTATAATTGCTTAAGAGTGATCTTAGCTTTTTATGAAAATCACCGAGCTATGCTTTAATGGCCCAGATTAAAACCTAACCTTTTTCGATTCTTTTCTTTTGCTTCAAAAGTTAATATAACTACCGTTTTAGTTTTAATGTATTAAAAAAAGTCTTAGAAGTAGAACTTTATAGTAAAAATAATTATATAAGTATTTATTAATTTAATGTATTTATTTAATTTAATGTGTAATTGTGTTTTTTCTATGGATGCACTGGTCTAAAATAGAATAGAATAGACAATCTTTCTTTGTAGCATTAACAAATTTACTAAACTAATTCCTTAATTACCCAACACCATAAAAACTACATAAACTACTAATTTATAAAAAAACTTAAATTCTACAAAATGGCGTCTGACTCAGCATTATGTTGTGATAGCCAATGTGCAAAACTATCACAACGCTGATCTTCAATGAAATAAATTATATTGTTTTATTTTTTATTATATCGATATATTTTGTCGATGTTCGCACAGCACTATTCAATCAGGCCGCGCGGGTCAACTCCGCAATTAATTAGCCTCCGCCAGCAAACTCACGGGGCTTATTCCATCGCTTGCTATTTTCAGTGCACCTCTAAACCAGCGGAAACCACAACCTTGGGGCTTGTAATCGCACACAACTTTACAATTTTCAGTTTATAAGTTTCAAGTTAAGATAGACATGATAAAAGCCACTGCGTTGACTGCGTACAAAATTTACTTCTAACTCAGCGCGGAAAGTTATTAGAGGAAGGTCAACAGCTTTCTTGTGTATTTTCTAACATCCACATCTCCATTGTCTATATTTATATTATAAAGAGGATTATTTTTTGTTTGTTGAATAGGCTCCGAAACTACTAGACCGATTTGAAAAATTCTTTCACCGTTGGGAAACTACACTATCCCCGCTGAACATAGGCTATATATATTTTCAAATAAATTAGGGACCCCTACTAAAACTCCAATAATGTAACCCAAGGTGTAAAAAAATTACCTTAAAAATTCCAATACCCGTGCGAAGCAGGGACGGTCCGCTAGTGTTAAATAATACTATGCTTGACAGGCCAAGCGAGGCCAGGCGTGGTGATTATGACAAACCCCTTTGCCTTTTTAGCTTTCAGTGCTGTTATAGTAGGGTAGAGCTATAATTCTATTTCGACTCTACCAGCGTGAACTTCGTTCGTTTAAAGTAGACCGTGAGATCGTGATAGTTTCTACCGCTGTAAATCCCCAATGACAATGACATGTTCCGACCCGGGATTTGAACCTATTAATATGAAACTATTGTATCGCTGTCATACTATGAAAAGTACCTAGTACCTTTTAATTTCTGATAGACGCGCTGCAAGTCGTTAAATGTATGAAAACTGTCATCTTTAAGGCGAAATGAGTTCGTCTTTTCGAGACAAGGACGAACGAACGCCGCGCGGGTAAGGCGAGGAAGGGAAGCAAGAGCGGCAGAATGATCGGCCCGTGCGAAATTTTAAACTGCTTTTTATTTTTAAATTTGTTATTGCTCATAAATAATACTGTTTCTCGAAAAACTAAAACCATAATTGTCTAAAGTATTTATTAGGGAACACGTAGAAGAAATTTCATTAGAATAATATTAAATAACTAGCAAATAAAACTGGTTTTCCCGTAGAGATATCTCTGTAAAAATGAAGATTTAGAGGAAACTTTACCATTTTTTCTATCAAGTCAAGTTTAGTCAATCGTGTTTCGACTCCCATAACTTACTAACTAATATCCTAAACTTTTGATCTTCATCGAAATATATTCGAAAAATAGGCGTTTCGTTCCTTTAAAATTGATTTTCCGTTAAGTCAAAACGTGGGTTTTGGGACTCATTTCACCTTAAGTATTTTTAAACTATGCAAAACTGAAATAACTGTCTGTCGCTAGTAGCGTCGCGTTCGTTTTAACCGATTTTCAGCGAATGCTTTGAAAACCTTATTAATAAAATTTATTGTAAACTCTAAGTAACATGAACCTGCCAATAACATGTTCTCCATTAAGAACTCCCGGGGTAAACCCCACTAGCTTGTCACTTACCACCCGGCTTTTAGTGAGAAGATTTTCCAGGAATGGTTGATAAATTATTTTAGTTCACAGGAATTAAAGTGATAACATAAGAATGCGCACTTCCTATAATACTTAGCCGCTTAAGGGCCAGACTCCACCAAAGCTATGCGAAGATGTGTGCTGCTTAGAGTGGCTGAGCTGCGTGCAGCGATTGTCAGATGTTTGTTGAAAGTAATGCTATAGCGAGGCGGGATATCTTCGCACAAATCCACTTTCGTCCACCAAAGCGGGCTAAGTAGAGTAGGCAGTAGGTAATTTGAGTAAGTGCCTATTTTTATGACTTAATTTTTTTCTAAATAATTAATTTGAGGCCCATTGAAAACTTACTAAGTCATCTATCTATGCTTCCTATAGCAGAAACGTCATAAAAGGGTCTAAGTACGGGCCTAGGTACGTTTGTAAATAAATAAATAAATATTTATTCCAAAGTGATTTGAATGAATATTGTACGTGATTAAATTAAATTGCTCCTATTCGTGATACTGTCAAATTGATCATACAATTATGCGAAAATTTCCGTACAAATTAATACCATTTTAGACAAAAACCCTCGTAATATTTGCCATTATCGTTAAACCGTAATGAATGGCAACATTAACTATGTTCTGTTCAATGAACATTGACTGCTCTCGAAGAACAATCGCCGTCCATTCCCATGGCAGCGGCTGTCAACTATTTTTTTACCAAGAACTTCAATCACTAATTGACAGCTACGAGCATAAAAACTAACCAATAACTTTTAATAGTGTCAGAACGAATTATGTGTTTATTGCTGTATTGTAGTATCTTGCAACTGTGTTTTAATCTATGTATGTCTTTGTTGCAGGTGACGTCACAGCAATCAAGAAAATAACAGTTTTTAAGGCTCGATCCGACACGCAATATTAGATTACAATGCCCAGATACTAATCAGTGGTCATTAGGCGAGGGCCGCGGTGGCACAGACGCCGTGATGTGAGCTCTGGACGACCGCCAAGCAAAATAAAATGTTTTCCATCTCTGACAAGTTCTGGGATAGGAGAAAGTGGACACGATGACGTCACGTTTCCACGAATGCATAAAATAAACTATATCGGAGAGTCTCTATAGAAAATAGTTCAGCTTTTTTGAGTGTTATTCGACAGTGTTAACTTTTCATTTGCAATTTAATTTCACGAGATAGTTTTATTCATCCGCGTCCAAAGCAATATTAGCTATTAATTAAATTAAATCGGGTATTCTTTAGTATAAATATTATTCCGTTCGTAATCGCAATATTTTAAAACGGGACCAAATACTTAGGCGTCGATTCGAAAATGGTACCAAATGCGACGACGTTGCTCGCCAGGACTACTTTACCTTCCTTGCCGATCAGTAACTTCAGCAATGGCCTCAACTCCACCTTCCTCGTACCGACTTACATCAGCCAAGAAGAGTTCCTTGCTCTTCAGATGTCCAATCTGACAGACAACTGCACGTCAAACGACACTATCGTCTTCAAGACCTGGTATCCCAGCGGATACTCCCCATTCCACATCATCGTAGCTTCAGTGATAGTGACAGTTCTTATGATAATGGTAGTGGTGGGTAACATGCTAGTGATAATTGCTATAGTGACAGAGAAAGCTCTTAAAAACATTCAGAACTGGTTCATAGCGTCGCTGGCTGTTTCGGATTTTTTTCTGGGGCTGGTGATAATGCCGTTCTCGCTGGCGAATGAGTTGATGGGGTACTGGATATTTGGGTTCTGGTGGTGTGAGATCCACTCTGCGATGGATGTGCTGCTGTGTACGGCGTCCATCATGAACTTGTGCCTCATCTCGCTGGACCGCTACTGGAGTATAACACAGGTGAGTTGTACAAATAGGCTTGTCTTGTATGTAATAAGTTAGTACGTTTTATCTTTTCAGCGAGTCATATTTTCTTCAAGGTTAGCATTTCAATTAAGAAACCGTTTACCTAAAAAGAAACTAGCATATTCATTTCGTTAAAAAAACGCCTTGTTTTTGGGTAAGCTAACTTTTTCTTCGATTTTTACGATATTTAGTGTAACTGCACATTACATTTAATAAAATTTCGAAAAAACACATTGTATAGTACTATAATTCAGACAAAGATTTAATCTTAATCTATATATATAAAAGAAAGTCGTGTTTGTTACAATACTTATAACTCGAGAACGGCTGGACCGATTTAGCTGAAAATTGGTGAGAAGGTAGGTTAGAACCAGGAGTCTAACATAGGATATTTTTATCATTTAAACCATTTGACACATAGATTTCCACGGGGGCGAAGCCGCGGGGCGCAGCTTGTTTTAAATAAATATGAACCGTAGGAACCACTATAAAAAAAGAGTAATGCTTAATACAGAAATATATAAATAAAAATAGAAAAAAATAAACTTATAAAACTTATTTATTTATTTATCGATAAGTCCACAAAATTGACATAGGGACTCAATCAGTTTTTGAGTGCAGTGCAAAAGATTTTATTAATGTAAAATAAAAAAAAATACTATAACTATAAATCAAATTAAAGAACGCTTAAACAATTTGAATCAAATAAGAAAAAAAGAATTATACACTCAATTTAAACTGCAAAAAGGAACAAGAATTAAAACTAAAACTAACACTTTCATCAAGAACACGCTATAGGTTCAGGATAAACCGAATCCCGACGTACCTCGACTCAACCTGACATGGGACGATCTGTCCCGCATCAAAGCAAACGTCTCTTAACCAATTACAAATTCCTGCCGTGGGACAAAACGGCCCATATCTGGATCCGAACCACTTAACGATTCCAAACAGAAGTTTGAACTAGTGGCGATATTGTGACGAGAAGTTCTGACGAGAAATGTCGAATGTAATGTCGTATTCGAATTTTTTTCGTCAGCTCTTCGATATAACATTGCAGCATACCTACGTCAACTATAAAATATCCTGTTCGACATTGACTATACATACGATTTTAAATATTATTAAAGGAGTGAGTTAAGGTCGAGAAAAATCTAGTGAAGATAATTATCTAAGAAAAACAACTTATACCGCAAACCATAAGTTGTTTGCCTTATTCGATATTTTTCGTCAACTCTTCAAAATAACCTTAGCAACATAGACTATACCCGCGTTATTATATTTTTAAGAACTGGTTCGGTCGATAAAAATCTGGCGTTAATACGAGGATACAGGCGACTGGGCCCACTACAAAACTAGGACCGCGGTCCCAGTTACCTAATATACTAATTGCCAACCATCAAGTTCTAAATAAAAAAAAATTCACATTGACATCTATTTTGGGAAATGTCATAAACAGGACTTAATAAGCTCCAATTACTTATAGCGAAATAATAAAAACTGACTGATAAATTTAACGTAGCAAAAAACCCTTTTTGCCCAAGTCGAACTCGGAATTGTCTGTTTTCTTTAAATATCGTAATCGACCTTAAAATCTCTTCATATGCTTACTTACTCAAAGTCAATCGAGAATAGTGTCTCCAAAGCCAACTGTTTGTCGCTCAAAATTATGCCCATCAGATATTCAGAATCGGAGCCACTATAAACAATGAATATTGAAGTTTCAAATTCCAAATTTGAAATCGACGCGGTGACGCGACGGGCTGAATCGCTCATTGGTAGTTTAGTCCCAAGACTACATTAGAGCGGTAGACGTTAAATGACGTGCGTTTTGGTCTGACTCTGCACGATGTCAATGTTTTTCGGGTTTCTAATTAAAAATATAATTTTATAGGCTGTGGAAAAAACCACTGGATTTTGACTTTTTTTTTCAAATTATCTTATTATTATTTACAATGATTATTACATCGCTTAACATCGGTCGTCAAAAAGTATCAAATTAGAATGAATGAAAAACTTCGCACTCATGTTTTTTGTAATTTTATATTATTACAAACTTGTTATTTGACTTGAAAAATGCATATTGCACGTCAACTTTGAGTCACGCCCGCTATTTATGTTAACTATGTAATTTGTAGTGTTCATGGTCGTCGAGTTTATTATACGCGGTCCTTGCAATAATAATATATATGTACTACTTATGAGATAATTTACAACTTGCTGTTTGTACTTCGTACTTCGTTCGTACTACCTACTTACACAGCCGACGCGCGACGGTTTCTTTTCTCAAAGAAGAAATTCTAAGATTCTATATTGTTTTGTTCCTGTTAATTAAAAAATGCGTATACATACGTTTTTGTTTGAACTTTTTTCTGATTATTTGATTTAACCTTTCTTCTGCTAAATAATATGAAGACTTCAAATAATGTTTTTTTTTTCTATATTAGTAGAAGGCCAATACATAAAAATAAAGACCTTCTAATAAAGTAATACTTTATTAGAAGGTTTTGCTATGGGTAGCGTTTGCAATAAGCAGGAAGCTCACTCCTCTCTCTCGCTGTCTTAAAAGTAGAGCAGAATTTTTTGGCTCGACACTGTGGTATATACGGGTGGTATATTTCTGAGCGTCTTCTGGTTGACGGTGGAAGGGAAAATATGGATGGGAGATAGGAGGTTGTAGAGAAACCTATCACCTATTTCAGCACAGGGTCGGTAGTCATATTTTCTTATTATCACCCATTTGTGACTTACCCTAATAAACTCCTTTGTTTTTCGGTTGTTTATTCTATGTATTTTGTACCTGTGTCCAAATAAATGTTTTTTCTATTCTATTCACTTTACAGTCACCGTCATATACCGAACTCATTCCTGAAAACCCCATCTCACTCCACAAGGCTCATAGAATGTATGCCGTAGACCGACCATGGGCTGGAACAAACCATCGGTCTATTGGTTGGCTTGTAGCTTGTAGGCATGCCTGTTGGAATATGTGATCGGTCTGTCCAGTCGACCGTGTCTCTTCTATGACGTAGCATGCGGTCATAGGGCGGTTTTATACTATAGAGCCACAGATTAGGTTAATGTTACGTTATGTTACCAGAGCTAGTCCAGAGCTTAGTATCAAAATGTGTCAGTGAAAATTGAGCCTACGCCATAAGAATATACAATATATACTTGACACTGGCAACTTGCTGACTTCTGTATTGTTTTCTGTTTTGTGTGGTGTAATAAAGTGTTATCTATCTATCTATCTATCTGGCAGGAAAGTGTACAACCAGACATAATTAACAATTAACAAAGAATAATCATCATCTTACGTATAATATGTGTTATATAATATTTAACTAAATTGAATCGTTATAACAAGAATTTAGAGTGTGTTTTCGAATGCACGCCCACGACTTTCGCATCAATGGGAATTTTAAATAGTTCGTAATCGTAGTTTTGTTTACTTTACGAGTTCTAAATTAAACTTGTTTTCTATATCAATACACGTGTAATTCGTCTGGCCCAGTTGTGTGCTGTAGAGAAGAATTGTAAAGAAAATAATAAATCTCTTTATACGGTCTGAACACATAATTATTATTATAAGTACTATACATAACGGATATTTATGAGATTTAAATATTTTTTGTGACTATAGTTTTATTCATAAGTAAATAAAAAATGTTGGACCATCCACACAGCATCATCTGGCCACAAGCTGAGCAGAGCTTGGTGTTATGGGTATTAGAAGACATAATACCATACATACATAGAAAGATATCTTTTTATTATACTTAGCAAACGTCCAGAACACCCGGATCAAATATCTGTAGATCGTACAAATATTTGTCCCGAGGCGGGAATCGAGCCCTTACCTCCTGTGTCGCAGGCGGACCTTCGCCCACCGCGAAAGTTTAAAATATTATTTTTTAAAGTAAATATTGGTAAAATGACAATATCATGGTACAGGTGGTACAGCTATGAATACAGTCGCTGTTCTGGGGCCGTAGCCACCGGCTGTTAATGTTTCATTCTGGTTTAATAATTATCGTCGATTAAAGATATACAAACAGCCAATTTCACAACTTTTGTACAGGATGTTTCAGTCTTAATGGGTCAATTGAAGAGCCGTTTTGGCTCTAAGTTTTATTTACATGTGAATTTAATTAATAATAAATATATAATAATTTTATTTCTGATATTTCATTATAATTTACTTTGTTTGTTATGTAATTTTGTACAAAATTTTAAGTATCGTTTGACAATGCACTTATACAGAAGCACGCTTTGACATACCTATAAATCAATTAATTATTTATTTTACTATGACAAATGATTCTAAATCTTTTTTTAACTATTTTATATGAGGCATAATGTCTGTCTGCTTTATTTTGCATAATCCCCTATCTATGGTGTTTTCTATAACAAAAGTTTGTGTACGATGATTTGTAATCATCGTAGTAAAATGCGATTCATCATCATCGTCAGCTTATAGCAGTCCACAGCCGGACATAGGCCTCCCCCAATGAGCGCCATAGCGCCCTGTCTTCAGCTTGCCGCATCCTGCATCTACCTGCAGTCTTTCGCAGGTCACCATTCTATACGATTACGTTCTTACATTCAATACAGTTTTGAACCACCGAGCGCCCCACTAGGCATATAAAATCCTCGACGAATGAAACAGCCTGTACATTGTTTGTACGGTAATTGTTCCGAGTTTAACGAAAATTAGCCGCGGATGAGATAGATAATTACAAATTTGCCACATTTTGGTCCAATTGGTCCATTGTGGTATCAATCTGGCAATGTACTGTTATCAGTTCATTTGTTCTGTTTTCGGGTAAATATATGGTGGTTGTATTTAGCTTGGATTAGTAGCGACAGAACGAACACGGCAGATACCTACTATAATAACATTTAGTACGAGTATATACGATAAAAGTTTTTAAAAATCTTTCAGTTTATTATACGTACCTTATATACCTTTACTAGCTGCGCCCCGCGGCTTCGCCCGCGTGGAAATCTATAAGACAAATAATTTATAAACCTTCCTCTTGAAACACTATCTATTAAAAAACCCGCATCAAAATCCTTTGCGTAGTTTTAAAGATCTAAGCATACATATAAGATATATGCATTAGTAGGAGTATATAAGTTTTTACAAACTTTTCAGTTTATCATTCGTACCTTTATGATTATATAGGATAAAAAGTATTATATAGGTAAAGTCTATGTTTTATTCTAGGCTTAGAACTACTTGTATGCAAAATTTCAGCCTAATCGGTTCAGTAGTTTTGGCGCGAAGAGGTTACAGACATCCATACATCCAATTTGCATTATAAAATTACTGTGATTTAACCAAACCTAAAATTATTCGTACAGTCACGACCACAAACTTGTCTCTAAATAAGAAATTAACGAAGAAGCAAAAGTTAATTACGATTCAAAAAGCGGCGGAACCTTGAACGAAACAAACCCGTCAGAATCAAACACGACTGAATTAGGATTCCGTGAGCGTTCGCACACAGTTTATAATGGAACCCTCTCGTTGGTACAGTTTCCTGTTTATCTTGATGCTTATTTTACCACTTTTAGACTATGTCGGTAAGAGTATAGACCATACTCCAATCATACTCCTATACATTAGGCGTTTTGAAACGCGTGCTTTGGTAACGCGCGTTTTAAAAACTATCTATATTATACATTCGCACCTATACCTATAAACTGAAACGACCGATTTCACTGCTATATATTATGAATGTTTGCCGAATTCTTCATCAATTGGACATAATTTTTCATTCATAATTTGTATTGGAGTACTATTAGATATGCAAAGAATTATCCTGAGGTGGTCCCAAAATGTCATTCCCGAGTGATTCGATTAGATTATTAAAACTCTAAAACAGTTTTTAAAGAGAATTTGAAGATTATATTATATTATTAAAATAATCAAATTAATGTCAAAATGCGCGAGCGGGAGCGCTTTAGAACGCCTTATGTATACTTGCTCTTAAGCTGCCTAAAGAGGATTAAAACTTAATGCAGCTTTTAGCACCACTTCTGTTTCTTGTTCATGGTCTTTTTGTTTATTTTCTACTTGCCTGTACCACTCACGGGGTATATGGTCGAAACACATCTTCGTCGTTGGCAGAGTAAATATAATAACAACTAAGCCATCCCTCCTGCGACCAGGAGATTCGGGTTCGATTCCGGTCTTTGAACAAATGTTTGTACGTTCCACCAATACTTTACCTATAACATAAGCTCGGCTTAGGATGATGGTGTGTTGATAATATGCCTATAAAATTCCTTGTATAAAATTGCCCTTAATATTTTTACATTATAATATAGCGGCCACGAAACACCAACTGACAGCTTAACAGAAAACGAAACAAACAGCATAACCATAGAGAATGCAGAACTTTTTATCACAAAATATGGTCAGACTGATCCTCTGACTGACCCCGCCATCACTTTGACTGCGATTTTTTTCGACGATTGCGATCTTTTTTTAACCTAAAAAATTCGTGCTGCCGCTCTACTCAGCGGTTGTGTTGCGCCGCACATGCGTTTCGATCGAAAAATATTACAGCTCTGCTGAGTCACAAAGATCTGTATTTTCTCAGCCGCTGCGCTAGTGTGGATTTACGCATATTAGTCACTTGTAGAAAACACATACCGTGTGATTTCAGCAGTTGACTGCTGAAATCACACGGTATGTGTTTTCTAGTGTTAAATAAAAAGTTTTCATACTAACTATATCATGAGGCCCTTCCATGGAGGTTTTAATTTGTATGAATCGATAAGTCTAACAGGTAGATACCTGTTAGACTTATCGAAAACTCCATTATGATGACAGATGAATGACAGTCAGCACAAAAACGTGGCTTGGTCTTATTTTGGAGGGGTGTAAGATGGACTCCAACATCTCATCTCCCAAGCCAACCTAACCTGCACGTGGTACACCCTGCTAGATAACGAACTAGGCTCTTAGTGAAAATATCAAACAATCTTCATAATTTGATAACTCAGATAATTTACAATTACATTCCATTACTGGACAACCAGAGACAATTGCCATTAGAAAAGCTTCATCACCATCATCTTGTTCTGGGGCAGCAATGGACGTAGTTTTTATTGAGATCATTAATGTATGTCGTCATAATATGTCGTGTATATGCAGCACAAAATAAAACATGGTTCTAGGCGCTCTCAAAAAGAAGAAAAATCAAAACGTGGAAGAGTTAAATTCAATTTAGCACAGTTTTTTACAGAAAAATGTTGCTGAATTTCAGTTCATTCAAATCTTTGTTTTGGAAGCAATGGCCGGGCAGGAATAGCTCGTTAGTGAACATCGATTATACAAATATTGACGACCTTCGTGGCGTAGTGGGCAAGAATCTACTTTAGATAACAGTCGTGGGTTCGACTTTCGGGGCTAATATTGTGTATGATCTAAAAATAAGTTTTTCTAGTTTATATTTTTATTTCTTTAATACGTGATTCATTATGTATTAAAAAATAGCCCACCGCCAAGACTCTTCCAAGCAGTCGAGTAATGCAACCAGCGTCTTCGAGACGCTTCCGACTCCTATTGATATGGATTAGTTGAGCCACCTGTAGATTGTTTGCAACAGTATATAAATAAATAAATATTGCTGGACAATTCACACAGCATTATCTAGCCCCATGGTAAGCAGAGCTTGTGTTATGGGTACTAGATAACTGATATACATAATACAATACATTACATAGATAGATATTCTTTATTATACATAGAAAACGACCAGAGCACCCGGAACAAATATCTGCAGATCGTACACACAATTGTTCCGAGGCGGGAATCGAACCCGCAACCTGCTGCGTCGCAGGCGGACCTTCGCCCACCGCGCCACATCGGTCGTCGTATGCAGTCAGCTTAATTGTTTCAATTGTAAATACCTACTAGTTTTTTGCTTCTATTATTTGATTGTAACTTACTTTGTTAATAAAGATTTGTATTTTATATTTCATGCCAAAGTATCAATATATTTTATACTAGCTGCGACCCACGGCTTCACCCGCGTGGAAATCTATGTGTCAAATGTTTAAAAACCTTCCTCTTGAAGCACTCTATCTATTAAAAACCGCGTCCGCAATCCGTTGCGTAGTTTTAAAGATCCAAGCATATACTATTACATATTTATTTATTTATTGATTATTATCACTACCTATACATAATATACTATGTATAGGTAGTGATAATCATGAGTACACATACTAGATACACACGTCCACCGCTGGACATGCCTATGTAACTCATTATCACCCACTTATGGCACTTACAATACAATACAATACATAAATACTTTATTGTACACCAGATACAGATCATTACAAAATACATTACATGCGACAAGTACAATGGGCGGCCTTATCGCTTAGAAGCGATCTCTTCCAGGCAACCTTTCACCAAATGAAGTAACTATGAAAATGGAGATCCTTAGACACAGTCCCCTGGTTATACATCGCCTCATACAATGCACTATCAATAAAAATGCCCGTTTTTTCCTAGAAAAGAACAATAGTTTTTTCGTTTTTACTTTCACGGATGTACGGGGGTGAGAAAGTAACATAGCATTAAGTTTATTTATTTATTTAGTAAAGGCAACCAACTAGAGTAAACACTAGAATACAGTAGAATTTTAAAACTAGTGCACTCAAAATATAGTACCCACAGCATGCGCATAAAACAAGAAAACTCAACTAAACAAGCTTTTAATAAATTCACTAAGTTTGTTTTCATAATTCGCATGTTACAATGTGGTATGTTTAAACCTTGTTTTCTGTTCTCTCGTAGAAAGTCATCCTAAAACCAGTTTATTTATGAAGATTTTCTCTAGTAATGCACAGCACACCAGTTCTTTCTGCGTATTTTAACACCTCTACTGCCTCTCTGTGAATCCTTGGTAAGGTTCCTTCCTAAGGTTTGCTGGAAGAAAACTCTAACTCAGGGTTAAGCTCGCCTATGTACATATCTTTTTAATTAAGTTATTTTTATGTTTTGTATGTGTACAATAAATAATTAAAGAATTAAAGAATCCTTCTGCCAAGCGTGGTGATTATGACCTAAACCAATGGTTAGGGTAGGCACGTTCAGTTGACGTATGTGAGCTGATGGTTGCCAACCAAAATGGCTGACCATTTTAGTTGGCAACCATCACCTCGCATCATTTCACAGTAGCAACAAACTAAAGTTCAGTTAACATATATGAGCTGATGGTTGCCAACCACAATGTCTGAACATTTTAGTTGGCAACCATCACCTCACCCCATTCCACAGTAGCAACCAACTACAAAGTAAGCACTTAACAGCCGTACCGCCGGAAACCCCAAGGGTCTTCTTCGCTTACAATGATATACTAGCGTTGAATTATACATTGGGCGCTTTGCCCCAAACACTGTCGTATGTACATAATATCAAGAGATTCCACTGAATTTTATTCCACTTGCTTCTTTGTTGTGTAAAAATAAAAACCACGAAATATGAGATAGGCGGTTTTTAATTTGGGAAAAACGTGAGTGGTTTGCCATTGATGAGTTCTTTGTACGTCATATTGGGTGATTTTTGCAGGAAATTCTGTGTTCGGTTGGTTCGTTTTTTTCGTGTGTATAGCGCCCATCAAATAGATATATACAGAAAATATAATCATCATAATCATCATCAGCCTATGATAGTCCACTGCTGGACATAGGCCTCCCCCAATGAGCGCCATAGCGCCCTGTCTAATTAATAATTATAATAATACTACCGAAATAAAGGTACAGGAATAGATATTATTAATTTGGGAAAAGCGCGCGTGTTCTTATTCTGTTGTCGTATGATGTAATGCTAATGGTGCATTCACACTTGTCTTTTTTGCTTTAAAAGTCACAAGACAACAAGCGTGAAAGGATAATAAGACGACTTTGCCGTCAATTGAGACAAAGAGGATTGCGTATAAAAGTAAAAACCAATCAAATTAAACACCATCTGGAACCCTTTAAACACAGCACTTACTCATACTTGACCACCTTATCTGAATCACACAAGCTTTAACAACTTAACTGCTTGAATCAAAGGTCAGTAACGCTGACGCTGCCTGCAGTTTACGAGGTAATAATTGGCAAGTTAAGCGTCAGTTATTGACGCTAACTGGCGTATGAGGCAGTAAACCCGGACTAAGGACGAGATCTATAGACCGGACTTTTACCGGGTTAGTATAGACTTGACTCGTATAGACTAGTCGCTCAGCGAGCTATGGAAAGAGTTTGCTCGGAGTTTCTCTGAAGGATAGGATTCGTAACGAATACATCCGACAGAGAACCAAAGCTATCGACATAGCTCTAAGAATTAGCAAGCTGAAGTGGCTGTGGGCTGGCCATATCATGCGAAGAACCAACGGCCGCTGGGGCAAACGTGTTCTTGAATGGAGACCACGGCTCGGAAAACGTATTGTAGGACGCCCTCCGGCCCGTGGAATGACGATTTGCGAAAGACTGCAGCCAGTTGCTGGAAACGTCAAGATAAAGAAAGGGCGCTGTGGCGCTAATTAGGGTAGCCCTATGTCCATATGTCTACAATCCTGTAGATTGTTAGCAACAGTCTGCAGTTGGCTCCACTATAAATAATAGTTCTAATTTCTTTCTTTTATTTCATTATAACTTTCGTTGTTAATAAAGATTTCTAATTAACACGATATTTTGTAATGTTTAGATGCTATTGTGTATTTTTCACGTGCTCTTAACATTTAAAAGCAAAATCTAAGCCTTGTAAACTGCGTCTATAGATTAGGCCCTCGTTTATGGCGGTCCAGAGGGTGATCAATAATGTAGAATTTTGATGACCAGCGGCATACAGAGAGAACAGAGCAAGTTGTGTGTCTATGGGGATTCATTTATTAATTGCATACACATACATTGACACATCGAAAGACTGCAGGTAGATGCTGGATGCGGCAAGCTGAAGACAGGGCGCTATGGCGCTCATTGGGGGAGGCCTATGTCCAGCAGTGGACTGCTATAGGCTGATGATGATGACAGTCGAATGTAAGGACCAATCAGACACAAGCTAAATGCAACCCTATCACATAGTCATAAATAAAGTTGAATTTCCATTGAATCAGGCAAGTTCGTCACAACTCGCTGTAAGTTAGCCGGTGGTGTGGAAGCCGTGGCGCCAGTGAAGCGAGAGTAATGCCTCGGTGAAGTTCTATTTGGAAATTGTGTAGATAGGAGCGTACTTCAAAAGTATTACTAGTTTTGGTTACGTTATTAATAAACGTTAAGGTGAAATGAGTCCCAAAACCCACGTTCTGACTTAACGGAAAATCAATTTTAAGGGAACAAAACACCTATTTTTCGAATATATTTTGATGAGGATCAAAAGTTTAGGATATTAGTTAGTATGTTATGGGAGTCGAAACACGATTGACTAAACTTGACTCGATAGAAAAAATGGCAAAGTTTCCTCTAAATTCATTTTACAGAGATATCTCTACGGAAAAAGCAGTTTTATTTGCTAAAGCGGGGTTTAAATAGATTTTAGGGGTTTTTATATTTTGTGGCCTAATCGTGCTAAAAATACCGTTGCTAATATAAAAGCTTAAAACTAGAACGACGACGGATGTGGCGCGGTGGGCGAAGGTCCGCCTGCGACGCAGGAGGTAATAAATCATGCTGGACAATTCACACAGCATTATCTAGCCCCATGGTAAGCAGAGCTTGTGTTATGGGTACTAGATAACTGATATACATAATACTATATATTACATACATAGATATTTTTTAATTTATACATAGAAAACGACCAGAACACCCGGAACAAATATCTGCAGATCGTACACACAATTGTTCCGAGGCGGGAATCGAACCCGCAACCTCCTGCGTCGCAGGCGGACCTTCGCCCACCGCGCCACATCGGTCGTCGAATATGAGAGAGAGAGAGAGCGGAAAATTTAATTCTATCACATAGTATTCATATTCCAGATGTTTTTTTCCCAAAATAGCTACACAAATTCACCAATATAAGGTGTTTATTTACGTTCCAAAAAGGCATTAACGTCGTATACATGTGCCGTAGAGATTCCCTACGTCTTCACCCTGCCAAGATCTTATATTTCACGCACATCTAGCTTCAGGGATTCGACTTAGAGAGTGCTTACGTTGTTACTATCAAGTCACATCAAGTTGAAATAAGAAAATGTGATATTTGTCCGTAACCCTGACTTAAATAAACATCTAGAAATAAACAAGTAATACTGGTCTATCCAAACAACTTCATCTACCTAACGCCATAGTTACTTGCTTGCTTGATTTGATTTTTGAGAGTTTTTTTAGTGTGAATGTTCGTAGCAAGACCAAAATGAGAGTAGATCGGTATGCCTGCCAATATTCACTCATTTATTTTCAGATACGCAATGCATTTAGAACTAAGAACTCAAAAAAGTAGTTGCTCGTAATTTAGTAATTCCGTGATTTTGGCGCATGAAACTGATAAAATATTGGTAACTCAAAAATCTAATCATGGTTCGTATCGCATTATAATTGATTTTGGTGTTTATAACCACTATAGTTTCAAAAGTTGTAAAGCTTGCCATGAGGATTTTACCGGTTGAAACGGGAAGTTGAAACTATATACCAAAAAAAAGTTAAAATCTAAAACCCGAAATAACAAACATCCAACATCTATTCATACATCCATCATTTTGTATTTATTAATCATCAGCCTAGAGGTATAGTTACAGTCCATTGCTGGACATATGCCTCCCTAATGTGCGCCATAGCACCCTGTCTTCAGCTTGCCGCATCCAGCATCTAAGTACCTGCAATCCTTTGCAAGTCGTCATCCCACCTGGCCGCATGGCGTCCTACACTAAGTTTGCTGAGTGACGGTCTCCACTCTCATGCAGATTAATTCGTGTGATTCATCCCCCATTAAACCCCCTAAGGATCTTATGATTTTTTGTTCCATAAGCCCTTCCGTGCCTATGACACCCTAATTAACAAACTTCGACCCATTTCGCTAATCCTTTCCCTAATGCATTCGAAACATTAACGAAACCGAAAACCACAACTCACAGACAAAGTTACGCAACTTTGACCCCTATCACGGCCGAATAGGCCTGATTTTGCGCTGCAATTAGTGTTTTATGTTAATTGTGCTTGCCATGCTTTCAAACCGATGTGACAGCAGAAGTGGCGTGTCAGAAACAGGAAGACCTACTGGTGGTTCTCGATCGGCACTCGATTTTCGAGAAGTCAACCCGGTTTTCTTGTAAACAACTCGAGTGTATTCGTAGTTCTTTTCCCCTGTGGAAATGTTTCATGGGGAGATTGATTTAATTTTATATTTATTTTATTTTTTGTATTTAATTTTTACTAATAATCTCTCAATAGGTATATTTACTAACAAATTATGGATCCCAGTTATTCGAAATAACATTATTTTATTTTTATTTATTTATTTATATTTTGATTTTTTTTTGTAATGAACACAGACAACGTAGTTATCCGTATATTATGTAACTTAAATTGTACTACATTATGTTGCCTGGACAGGATAGACTTGGGGTAGGTATGTAATAAGTGAAGATATATTTGAGTTTTCTATGTCACCGCTGATGAAACATGCCGTGACGTTTGCGATTTAAGACATTTCTTGGGACCCCTTGTATCCCAAAAACAAAAGAATGTCAAAATTCTTGGTTCATAAAACAGTGACACGAGCCAGTCACGCAACGCCGAGCATCGTTCATTGAACAAAACATCTAACAAAATATAAGGTCACCTTGCACGTACGTACGTTGTTAATAAAGTAAACCTTTTTAAGTTAACCTATGATAAATAGGCGTCTGTTATGTTATGACTTTTACCCAACTTTAAAAAAGAGGTCCTGATTCGTTCATCTTTTTAGATGTTAACTTTTTTTGTAGGCTGTAGGTTGTAATATTTTGACTCCCAATTGGTCCTATTGCATCCTAAGATTCAAGGTTTATGGCATTATAGTGCCTAAGATTCACACTGGGGGTAATTTAAATAAGATTCAATGAGAAATTTGACAAAGTCGAGTTTTTTCATAATTATTATTATTCTAAAATCGTCAAGCATGTATTGTTTATTTTTATCATCATCATTCGTATCTGGATTTTATCATGTATAGGCCTTCTGAAGTTTGTGCCATCCACCATACTTACTGCTTCCGTTGACGCCTCCAACGTTATTTATTTTATTTATATTTATTCTAAGATCTTTGGTCGAACTGACCTTCCATTAGTAGGGGCATGTAAATACAAAATTTCTGCTGTCGCCCGTGTCACGTGCAGAGAACAAAGCCGATCTACAATATGTACATACAACACAAAACTCATACATTTTTGTATATAGTACATACAAGTACATACATTTGTTTATGGTCGTCGCATACGTCGGGACATTTTTAATGATGAAAACTTTTAACTAGCATTATGTTGCTTGGATTCGTATCCATAGTCTTTTTGGATAATTTAGCAATTTAAATGAATGATTCCTAGAATCAGACCAGGACCTTGATTCGGAGATCATAATCATCAGCCCGTGAACGTCCACTGCTGCACAATGCACATGGACCCCCAAACAACGTCACGAATAGCGTTCCTGAGCCGCCTTCATCCATCGACTCCTTGCGATCCCTACAATGTCGTCGGTCCATCCAGTGGGAGCATAGTGTACGGCACCAGGCAGTAACATTATACAATAAATTGCCTATTTCCTTTAAAAGCATATATAATGTAAATAAATTTAAAAACAAACTGAAATAATACTTATTAAAGAAGTGCTACTATTCTTTGGAGGAGTTCTGTGCCGACAAATTTAAGTCTGAGAATCTGTGATAAATAATTTAACATTAACATATGGTATAAAGAAAAAATAATTTAATTAATATTTTTGACATTTTTATTTTAATTATATTACATTTTTATTTTTATTTGACATTGTTTACTTGTAGTTTTTTTTTTGATATTTGTAGAATTATTTTGTATACTCTTGTATACCTACTCATCTTTTAATTGTCTATATTTATAAGCCTATGTAAAATTTCCGACACAATTTAAATTGTTTGTGAAATAAATAAATGAATGAATGAAAAATGCTCTTCCCACACTCCGTTCCGCATTGCATCGCGGCCGCCACTCGAAACCTTTACTCCCCAACGGTTATCAGTTCGCGAGCTATATGGCCTGCCCACTGCCACTTCAGCCTGCTAATTCTGAAAGCTATGTCGGTTACTTTGTTTCTTCTACTAGGATTTCAGTATACCGGATTCTATCGCGTGGAGAAACTCCGAGCAAAGCTCTCTCCATAGCTTACTGAGCTAGTCTGAGTACTGAGCGTTTCATAGATTTTCGATTTAAATACTGTTGGAGGGGCTAATTCTTATACCGTGCCTGCTTGGCTAAAGTAGCTAATACCTTTGTAGCTTTGTATGATAATAAGTAAATTTCAAATGTTGCCAGTGTGTGTGTGTAAATCTACAGGTAGCTCAACGTTCTCTATCAATACCAGTCGGCGCGCGTCACCGCGACGCTGGCTGCATTGCCCCGCTGAATGGCAATGCTGTTGCGCTGCGCCAGATACTCACCAGCTGTCGGGTCAGACGCTCAGATAATTTGTTTAAATTTATTTAATTCTTTAATTTTAATATTCTTTGTTAAGAAATTAGAAATAATAAGGACTATTATTAGCAAGGTGGGACGACGACCTGCGAAAGACTGCAGGAAGCTGGATGCGTCAAGCTTAAGACATGGCGCTATGGCGTTCAATGGGGGAGGCCTACGTCCAGCAGTGGACTATCATAGGCCGATGATGATGATGATGATTATTATTATTAGCAATAGCTATGAAAAAACAAAGGCACCTTATTTCCTTTCAATGAATTTTTATTCCAAATCTAATGAAAAAACTTTAAGAATGAAATATTATCTGAACGCTATCGCTTTCAATTTATCTAAAAACATTTCAAGTTACACCTAATTGATTTGTAAAACTTAAGCCTCTTTATTGGGTTATGCTAAAACTTTTCTAATGCCTCACGGAACCCTACAAAAGTTCAAAGAAAACCCCTAATTTATCATCATCAATTACGTAAAAGTTTGCGTTTTTCTCTCGGAATTATTAATTCCTGTATATCTACGTCTTATCTTAGAACTCTGCGTGAGTTCTAAGATAAGACGTAGATATACAGGGCGTCTTTTTGAGATGAGAGTGAATGGACCGATACCATGAAAAGTCGTGACGGAAGTGACCTCAATTTATTAGAAAACATACAACATCTTGTGTAACAAATATACAAAAAAAATTTTTTTTTTTAGATTTTTGTAAAAATTCTAACAAAGTAGATAGATAAAATCCTCGAGTCTTCTCGTCATCCATACCGCACTGGTTTTCAACCAATGCGTCCTACCCGTTATGACCTACGGAGCTAACCTACGGAGCTAAGACGTGGACACTCACGTTAGGGCTGATCCTCCAGCTCATAGTCGCTAAGCGAGCTATGCTCGGATTTTATCTGAAGGATAGGATTCGTAACGAATACATCCGAAAGAGAACCAAAGTAATCGCCATAGCTCTGAGAATTAGCAAGCTGAAGTGGCAGTGGGCCGGCCATATCTCTCAAAGAGCCGACGGCCGCTGGGGCAAACGTGTTCTTGAGACGAGACTACGACGCTCTCCGACCAGGTGCGATGACGACCTGCGAAATACTGCAGATAGATGCTGGATGCGGCAAGCTGAAGACAGGGTGCTACGGCGCTCATTGGGGGAGGCCTATGTCCAGCATAGGCTGATGATGAGATAGATATATGATATTTTTATTTTACCAGACAAGAAACAATGCCGTGAAATCCGAGAATGAGCGATCTCTTCCAGGCAACCTTAGGATGGACTGGAACACTACGAGAAGAAGCATTAATACCAGTCCACCCGTGTCCCCGTTTAGTTTCATGATATTTTCTATAGATAAATATCTTGTCCTGCTGCGGGAACCGATACCGCAAACGACGCCTATCAGACAGACTTCCACCCTTTGATTAATCCGTGCCAAAGAGATCGCCATAAATATGTACTTAAACCTCCCCATAGATTTAAGTACTTGCCAACGAAAGCGATTAAATAAACGAGTTAAATATACATTTATTCGTATTAGAGAAGGGACACTGCGGCTTTTGAATTTGTTAGCCAATTATTAACACATTAATAACATCCTTTTGAAGTTCCGGGGATAAATTCAAAACGCAATTTTCATCATCGACCGCTGAACGGATTTTGATGATTTTTTTTTACTGCTGGAATATTTTGTGATGGAAATTTAAATCCTGGAGGTAATCCGATTAATTATTGGATTGGTTTGGATAGCGACCGGTCTCGGTTTTATTTTTGTAGGTAGCGTTTGAATTTATTCGTAGCTTGAAATGAAAAGACATTAACTAACATATTTCTTTCCTTCTATCCTTGGGACAAATATTTGTACGATCTACAGATATTTGTTTCGGGTGTTCTGGTCGTTTTCTATAATAAAAAATATCTATCTATGTAATGTATTATGTATATCAGTCACCTAGTACCCATATCACAAGCTCTGCTTAGCTTGGGGCTGGATAATGCTGTACGGATTTTTTCGTCGCCATCATCATATCAGTCCACAAACGTCAAAGGCTGAACACAGGTAACCTCGACGCCAAAAACAACAGTCCAAAGCCTCCATCCATCGACTCCCCCGCAACCACTACAATGTCTTCGGTCGAATGGATGGTCACCTATTATGTTTCACGTTTTCTTTCTAAACTAACGACCCGTCTCGGCTTCGCACGGTTGCAAATGCATGTATTATATATAGGTACATATAAACCTTCCTCTTAAATCACTATCTATTAAAAAAAACCGTATCAAAATCCGTTGCGTAGTTTTAAAGATCTAAGCATATATAGACAGACAGCGTTCCCGCGACGTTGTTTTATACTATGTAGTGAAGGTCAGCACTTTAGTTTTGTTCCTTGTTATGCTTGTATTAGGCCACCTTACACACCACGGTCTCCACGGAAGACCAGCGCTATGGTACAATCTGCTCTACCATAGCATGCTGAGTGGAGACCGATTTTGTCAGTTTCTGCCTTCTGTTAATCTTAAGTTTAATTTATAAGAGTTTCTGTTCTGACAAAATAAAAATCTTTTTACTTTTACTTTTACACTTTTACAGACTAAACACTAACTAAATAAAAGTAAAATATTAATAAACAGATGTAGCTAATTAAGAATCCACTAAACTACAGGCCTTCTTCCATTAACCTTGCATAATGGTCTTTATTTACAGCATTAATGCTGGGTCCCGCATAATGGTAATTCATACACCTGAATACCTTAAACACAATGACTATCATATACCCATTTTACTACCCACCGGTCGAAGATATTGGTTAAGGTAGAATGGTCTTCAATCCTGGTTGTTTATACTATGTAGGCTGTGAATGCATTAAAGCTCAGGCATAATGTAGTGTTGTTTTTTAGTTTAAATTGAGCAAGAATTTCGTTATTTTGGCTTGTATTTATTACTATTAACTCCACTCCAGTCATTCATGACGAAACTGAACTGAAATTATACAAAAAACTACTTCTGACGAAAGTGGAATCTGACGGATGTGTTCTAAATCATAGCTATGTATATTGGTAACTGAGTTATTAATCGAATTTAATTTATATAATTGCCTCATGGAATAGTCAAGTTATTAATTATATGAATGTTCAACTTTTGTCATAATATATTTTATCTATATATAGCAAGAAGCATTTTATTAAAAAAAAAACATCATCATCAGCCCACACGAGTCCAGCGCTGGAGATAGCTCTTCAGCTTGCCGCATCCAACATCACCTGCAGTTTTTTGCACGGCGTCATCGCACCTGGCCTAAGGGCAGCCTGCACTACGTTTATCAAGTCGTAGTCTCCACTCACGAACTCGTTTACCCCGGCGGTTTTCGGTTCTTCGCGAGATATTGTCGGCCCACTGCCGCTTCAGCTTGCTAATTCTCAGTTATTCTTGTTGATAACTTTGGTTGTCTGTCAGATGTGACTCGTTACGAACCGTAGGGGCATCCCACACTACGCAGAGATTCAGATATTCAAAAACACATTTCTACGTTCCCCTACATCTATGGCCGCATAGTATGATACCATCAGGCTATTGATACTAAAGGCTTGGTTCCGTAGGTAGTTTAAATTAGGGTATCATTTTTGGGCGCTGCGGTGAATAGATTAAACCCATAATGGTAACCCGACGCTATGTGGATAGACGCTTGGGTGTATCTGTTATTAAATAGGTAATGTTTAATGTATTTAAATTTACATAACGAAGTTTGGTAGACTAGATAAGGAGTTATTGTGTAGCTACTGTTTTTTTTCCCGTGATCAGAATGGGACAGAACATTTCGAAATGAACTAAGCATGGTCAGACATTCACTTTGAAAAGATTCATCATCATCATCATCATCAGCCTATATTAGTCCACTGCTGGACATAGGCCTCTCCCAATGAGCGCCATAGCGCTCTGTCTTCAGCTTGACGCATCCAGCATCTACCTGCAGTCTTTCGCAGGTCGTCATCCCACCTGGTCGGAGGGCGTCCTACACTACGTTTACCGAGTCGTGGTCTCCACTCAAGAACACGTTTGCCCCAGCGGCCGTCGGTTCTTCGCGAGATATGGCCGGCCCACTGCCACTTCAGCTTGCTAATTCTCAGAGCTATGTCGATAACTTTGGTTCTCTGTTGGATGTATTCGTTGCGAATCCTATCCTTCAGAGAAACTCCGAGCATAGCTCTTTCCATAGCTCGCTGAGCGACTTTGAACTGGTGGACCAGCCCTATCGTGAGTGTTCACGTCTCAGCTCCGTAGGTCATAACGGGTAGGACGCACTGGTTGAAAACTTTCGGTTACGGTAAACTTTTCCAAGCATTGCGGTATGGATGAAGAGATTCAAATGAAGAAATATCTAAACAAAAACAAAAATGTTAACACTAGCCAAGTTCGTTCAGATAGTGGCTTCCTCATGATATAAAAAAAACCTGTATTGTTGACAAACAAAAGCACATTACAGAGGCCAAGATTAGAACAGCAGTTTTATAAAAAAAAACTCTTTTACCACCACGGCGGAAGTTTATATAAACTGGTTAAGTTTTCAACCAAAATAATAGAACTACCACAATTAATAGGTTATATTTTTGTATATACAAAATGGTTTCAATTAAAGTTATTTCTATACCATAAAAACTGTTTACGGAATAAAAATAAGCTTAAAAATAACCTAAGGTTTTGCTATAAGAAAACTCTTTGTTAGGGTTAAGCTCGCCTATGTACATATCTTTTTTTAGTTAAGTTATTTTTAAGTTTTTTGTGTACAAAAAAGAATTACAAGCTTATAATATAGGGGGAAAAGACGCCAAAACCGAAGTTTCGTACAGATGTAGAACTATGTCAAATTTATGAGATTTTGGTGAAATTCGTTGAGAGGTTTTTGCGTGTAGATCTAACAAACATACATCGATGAAGCCATCCAAACAAACTTTCACATTTATAATATACTAGATGCGCCCCGCGGCTTCGCCCGTAGGTAAATCTATGTGTCAAATAGTTTATAAACCTCCCTCTTGAATCACTCTATCTATTATAAAATACTGCATCAAATTCCTAGTTTTAAAGGTCTAAGCATACATAGACAGATAGACAGACAATACTTTTATTGCACACTTAAAAATAAAACAATTTAAAAAATAATATATATATAATAATAAAATACAAGATATGTGACTATTTGGCGGACTTATCGCTCAAGAGAGATCTCTACCAGACAACCGTGGGACAGACAGACCGCGAGAAGCGACTTTGGTTTATACTATGTAGTGAAGTGTGATGTATAACCTCATTAGACCCACATAGCTAAATGAACCGGCCATAGTGCAGTGAAATCCAAAGTCACGGTGATAAGGAAAAAACGTCAGGGTTCGTAAAGGGGTTCCATTTGCGGTACCCTAATTACTTCCATTGTAAAAGGAGTTGGTAATGCGAGTTAATTGTTTTTGTTTATTTTGGTTTGTAGGTAATTTATTTCTTGGCTTAGCTACCTTGATCTGGATTAGGTGCGATTTATAAACTACTTGTGTCTGCCCGTGGTTTTGCACGGTTATTATATCCCATGGGAACGGATTTAGGATAAAAAGTAGCCGATTTTTTATTCCAGATATGGAAAATTTATGCTTGATCCGTTTTGTAGGTTTGGCGTGATTTAGCCAACATCCATTGATACAGCCAGCCATCTTAATATCCAAACTTGCGCATAAATACTATCACAGCCTTCAACTTTTATTTATATTGTGATATATTAGTTTTTGTATTGTATAATAATATAGTAGGTATAATTTTGGTAATTGTTAGTAGGTACTTGCATATTTATATATAATAATATTTTTAATGTCTATTGTTAGTTCTATTTATTCTAATTCAATGTACCTATGTGTAAGTTATAAGACTAAGCTATTTCTTAATTTTCATTTGTCCTCTGCAAGCAAGCAATCCCTTAGCTACTATATGCGAGGACACATAAATGGTTATTAGTTTTTATTTAAGTTATCTGTTAAGTGTGTAAAACTGTTTGTCTTCCGAATAAAGCAAAATAAAATAAATAAATATTTCAATTTCGTTTAAAAGTAATCAGAAATTTAAATAAATTCAATTGTTTGCCGCCCATATACATATGTAGTTATAACATACACAACGCCCCATGGTTATCTCTCAACTAAACAATTTATTATTTGGCTCAAAGTGCAAAAATAAAATAAAATAATCAAACTGCATAATTATATAACCAATAATTTATTTATTTATTTACACAATTTATAACTCCACAATACTAGGAGCCTATGAATATTTCAAAATGTTTCATGATGAAACATTTGTTTCTAGCTGAAATTCTGAAAGCTCACAGACTCGGAAGCTCTCGTAGATTATCGCAAATGGACTGAAGCGAGTGTGTCGTCCGACCTGTACGTTTCAATTATTATTGAATCATTAGAGCTTGCGGTATATGCAAACAAGGGTGCTGTATGCAAATATTAGAAACCAACATGGCGGAATATGCAATCAAGATGGCGGAATTATAACCGTAAATATCAGTGCTCGGTAAATTATTTCTGCAGCGATAGTGTCCGTCAGAACTGTATGTATATACAGTTATGGTATTATCATATTATTATATTATATGACATGTTTTTATCATATTTTTTCCCCGCATTCATAGATAACTATGTTGCTGGATAATAGAATATACGCGTATTTTTGGTTTTAACTATCATCTTATTTCATTATTTATGGATTCAATTTATTGATAATTGTTATTCTTTACTCTATCGATTTGGAATAAAACTAGGGCTACTTTTATCCCATTTAGTTAACATGGGATAGGAAAACAAATTCACACATTCCGGGCTTACATATTTATTTATTGATCACCAACAAAATGTATATTTAAACTAGCTTTGAGTTTCCTTAATTCAAATCATGTCTAATGTCTATATAATCATAGGTGAAGATAGTATACAAAAACAACCATGAGCACCATGATATAAAATGCACTTTGCATATTTGCACACCCAAATCTATCAAAGCATTAAAATGATTTGTTCGAGCTCGCAGTTCGGATTCATAAACACAAATTAGCGACAGTTACAGGGAATCCAGTTTGCTAAATCACGTGAACTTAGTACGTGAACGAAGAACGTTAAAATATCCAGGTACTAGTCATGTTTTGGAATTGGATTAGTTTTGAGAGTTTATCGTTGTATTTTGGTTCGCAAATTTGTTCAGCAATTTTTTACCTTAAAAATAAACTTAGTAAGAGAAATAAGCTCAGCTTACGTTAGAGCAGTAACTAATACAATAATTGGATTGTTTAAAAAACTGAGCCCGAATTCCTTAGTTTTAAACTGTTATTAGAGTTTGCCGTACTAAATACTGATCCCTCGGGAATCTTTTTTATGGGAACACATCGGGATCTTTTTATATACAAAGATTGTAAAGGTAATTTTTATGAGAATTTCAGCGAACTAAATATACAGTTTGACAACGAATTAAAAACTGAGTGAAACTGAATTATTTTATTTATTTTATTTTATTTGGGAAATAAACAGTACATAAAACTTAATACTACGAAACTTAAGATATACAAAAACCAAAATAATTTCCTCTATTATGTAACACATATAAAGCTATTATAAATGAACAGAGCAATAGGAAAAAATCTAAACATGTTGAAAATACGTATACATAAATAAAAAGAATAAATAATAATACCTGTGTTAATACAACTTGATACTTAATTATAATGAGTCCTTGGCAACGCATAGATGAACTTCTTTACGGAACTTCGGCAATGGTAAGTTAAATATATCTATATCCGACAGTTTTTTATTATGTAATTCACAAACTCTACTAAGAAACATATTTTTCCTATAATTTGTGTTTACATTAGGCAAGAAAAAGGTCTTTTTATTACGAGCAGATCGTCGGGGGCATTGAACATAAATGTTTTCAAGCAAAAATGAAAATTATTACCTGTATTTAGACAAAATGACCTTTATTTAGACTCATTCTATATAGACGGTATCAAACAGTTAGTGGGTAGGTGGTAGTAGTTATCTGACAAAGTCGCGGGCCATTTTGTCACTATTATAATAAATAAAAAAATAAATTATTTATCTAGATTACGAATTTAAGCCAATATTTTTGAACTGTGCGGTAGCGGAACTGGATGTATGTAATAAGTACTTTTTTAGTTTGAATGTTAAAACGTTAACTTAAGAGATGTTTACTTTAGATAAGTATTTTTCCACACTTACATATCCTCTTTTCTGGAAACTTTACGTAAATCCCCACAAACAACAGAATCTATCGCCATTTTTGCCATGTCGCCATCACAGTCAGGACCCGTCACAAATTTCCGATGTCATGTTATAAAGACGGAAATGGAAATGGAGGAAATACAGGAGTCGTCATGACACGTACACTTCTACTTAATAATTTATGTAATCAGCGCAGGGTTCTGTTTGGAATTTTAGAGATTTTTTGTTGATTTTGTGACTTAGGTCTGGGGTGTACTTAGAATCAGACCGAAAATAGATTGTTTTTTATTTTTAGCGATTTTCTAGCAGTTGGATTTGAAACAAACTACTTAAATAAAAGGGTAATAAAATATTAAGGTTTTTTGTTGATTTTGTGTCTGGATTAGGATTAGGGGTGTACTCGGAATTCGACCAAAAAATATATTTTTGTATTTTTATTTAGTTTTAATCAGTTGGATATGAACAAAAGAGGTTATTTACTTACATAAAAGGGAAAAAAAAATAATAATGTGGTTATGAAAACTATAAAAATTTACTTTTCAATGAGTCACGTTTTTATTAATTACCGATCTCAAACTTGGTACGAGTAATGGTCTATTTTTAGATTTGTACTAAAGACGTCAAAGTTGGTTTATTATTTTTAACTCTAATTAAGTTATAAAGTAACTTCAATAAACTTTTCCTCAAGAATCGACTTCAAAATAATTATTGGAGAACTAAATAAATTTAATTGTTGCTCACGAGAAGTTTAATAATGATTAAAACAGTATTAAAAGTTATTTCAGATCATAAATCCCAAAAGTTTTATCATAATTAATTTAGCTTTGATAAAACTGGTATTGAGAGATAACTAAGCGAATCTACCAGAGGAAAAACAGCTGTTTCCTTCTGTGTATTATTTAATATGTTCACTGCGACAAAATTCATCACCCAAGTGTGGTTATTTTTTTCATTTTTTACATTTCTAGTTTGGGGAAGGCATTGACCATGCAGGTACGTCCACTGGCATATTAAGTATTTTGACGAAATAAGAATAAGAAAGAATAAGAATAAGAATTGTTTTATTTGGCCAAAAAAACAGGCTACACAATCAAAGTAATAAACACACATAAAAAAACACAGTACACAGTATAAAAAACATAAACAAAAAAGCCTACAGAAACACAAAAATTATAATAATACATGGCTACCGTGCTAGCCTGCTGGCCACAAAGGGTCAAACTCAGCTATGTGCTGAACCACGCGGAACAACGGTGGTTTTCAGTTTGAACCTTTTTCTCAGTCACATCACGGGCAAGGAAGAGAGAAGCTCAAAACAGACAAAAAATAATAGTAAATAAAAATAAAAACAGTAAGCAGAATGAACATAGAAAAACAAAAATTATGGTTTATGACTCTTTTCACATGACACTGACAGAGAAGTGTGTGTATGAGTGGCAGCATAAATACAGCGAGCCATAAAAATAAGAAGTTGAAGTTGTTGACGTGAAATAAATACCTTCCAAGACTGATGCTCAAAATCGTACTTTTTTCTGTGAAAATAAAAGCCCTTTTTTGAGCCGTCCTGTTTCACCAATGTCGTAAAACCAGCAGTGTTTATTTATTTAGAATTTTAACTCCAACATCTGTCAGTACGCCAAAAATTTAAATTGTTCCATGTAGCAAACAAAACAACGGGTCCCACAAAATGACTGGTAATTCCATTAATATTTATAAATTCAAATGGCCCCGTGTGTGCCACCAACTTTGCCCGGCTCCTCCTAATTTAAGGCAAAGTTAAGATAAACAAATCTTTGGAATACATAATTACTTTGCCTGAGTTATGGCGAGGTAGCTAGGGGGTCTAATACGAATGACACAAAACTTCTGTTTTTAAGCGCAATGGTTAGCCATGATTTTTTTCCGTCTCTCCATATTGTATCATCATCATTTTACAGCTCTGTCCTTAAGTTTAGTTGTACTAGCTGGCATTATCACACCTACAAAACTAACAAAAATAGGACCCAATTTATTTATTTATTATTTACTAGCTGCACCCTGCCGCTTCATCATCATCATCAACCTATGTTAGTCCACTGCTGAACATAGGCCTCCCCCAATGAGCGCCATAGCGCCTTGTCTTCAGCTGGACGCATCCAGCATCTGCAACCAGTCCTTCGCAGGTCGTCATTCCACCTGGCTGGAGGGCGTCCTACACTACGTTTGCCAAGTCGCGGTCTCCACCCTGCCGCATCGCCCAAGTGGAAATCTATGTGTCAAATTAAGTTTTTAAACCTTCCTCTTGAATCACTCTATCTATTGCTGAAAACTGCATCAAAATCAGTAGTTTAATATATCTAGCTAACAGACAGCGGAAGCGACTATGTAATAAAGATTTATTGAGCTAGTACAGAAATTAATTTTCAATAACACTAGTCATAAGAACATGACTTGCAATACAATAATGTACTCCAAGTGTTGTCTGTAAAAAAATATTTAATTTTAATTATGTTTCCTTTAATAATTGCCATTAGAAGGAGTTTCTTCTATATTAAAAGGTACAACATTTTAGATAAAGGCTGAAAAATTATGATGATAATAATTAATATAGTGAAAAAGGGGAAGGATCTTTAATTGATCCAATTTTGAATACAAATGCAAATTTTAAACCTAAAGATTTTTTGTGTTTGGTAAATGCTTTGGATTTAACTTGACACGCATATTTCCACTGTCTTTTCCTTGTATCTTTTAGCCAAAAATACATGAGTAAAAAAAACAAAGGCAAGTAAGTACTTACATAAATAATCTACATCCCACCACTTTGCATTCAAATTCATTCCCTACATGCCTTCGAATTAATTCAATCTTTTTCAATCGTTGAACGAAGGTTTTATGTAAAAGGAGTTTGGAACGAAACAAAGGAGTACTTATTGCCGTAAGGCATTATACATTTGGCTTTGTTTTAGGTAATGGGTGGGAGCTATAGCGCATGCAGAAATTAGAAAGCTAACAAAAAGTTACATCCGCCGGGTGATAATGTAACTCACGACTGGTTTGCGACAGGCGTAAATTAAGCAATCAGTGCTGTCAAACGTCAATTTTGTATTAGTTTGACGGTTGACCAGCTGCAACGAAATTGGTCAAAATTGGCGTTTGACAGCACTGATTGCTTAATTTACGCCTGTCGCAAACCAGTCGCGAGTTACATAATCACCATACCCGATTGAGTTAGACTCATGTCGGACTACAAGATTTGGAATTGCGGGAGCCCAAGTGAACATTTTAAATTAATATTTCGAGTATATATTCGGCCCGCACGTCCTTTGTCATAAAACTCGGCCTGATTATTTACAGTAGTTTACAACCAAATACAATTATTATTGAGAGTCAATGAAATATTTATTTTTTAAATCAATTATAAAAATACAAAATGTGTCAGATAGGATATTCGCATTTATTCCATACTAGCTGCGCCCCGCAGTTTCACCCGCATGGTGATAGATATTTTGGATAATTGTACAATATATCTTTATAAATTGTAGCCTATGTGTTATTTTGATGTATAAGCTATATTATTGTAAAGTTTCATTAAAATCAATTCAGTAGTTTTTACGTTAAAGGGTAACAAACATCCATCCATCCATATTTATAAACATTCGCGTTTATAATATTAGTAGGATTTACTACTACAACCTCTTTGAATGTGTGCGTCAAGTTACCCCAATTTCTCCTTATATCGTCTTATTTCATACAAAAAGGCCTCATATCTTGCCAGTTTTTGTCTCTTAACAACCCTGAAGCTTATCTTACGATCATCGGATTATTTTCCGTGGAAATTTCGCGATGAAAAAGTCTGAGGGAAAACGTTCAATGTCTAACATAAGGGGATTTGGAGAGGGTAAATAAGGTTAAGTTCTTGGTGATTAGGTCGTACTAGCTTCTGCCGTTGACTTTGCATGGGTTGAAAAATTAAATTCTTCCTTAACCAGGTTAAATTTATAATTACACTAGCTGCGCCCCGCGGTTTCACCTGCGTTGTGATAGATATTTTAGATAATATACAATATATCTTTATAAATTATAGCCTATGTGTTATTCTGATGTATAAGCTATATTATTGTAAGGTTTCATTAAAATCCATTCAGTAGTTTTTACGTGAAAGAGTAACAAACATCCATCCATCCGTACTTATAATATTAGTAGGATTTATTTTTTTACAGCAATTAAGTAGCGAAAAGGTAAAGAATTTCAAGCTTAACTAAACATACTAACGTTCCATAAAAAACTGTCCATAAAAACCAGTCAAGTCAAATAACCACTTCTATTAATATTCCTATTGAAAACAAACGTTTAGTTTTAGTTGTTTTCGCTTATAGAATTCAACTAATTATTTAATTATAGAGCTGCTAAGCGTACGAACAACTGGCTGTTTTATTCATTAAAAGAATAACCAAAAATGATTTCTTTAATTTGGAATTGTTTTTGAAAATCATGAACAAACTAATACATCGTTAGTAATTTTATAGGACCATCTCGGTATCTTCGATAAAAAAAATCGAAAACAAACCTTTGCAGTTTTTCCAATTTTTTTGTGGACAGATTTTTATGATTAAAATAACGTACATAAATCCTAACATAGAATTTTTTTCCTCATTTTTTTTCGATGTCGGGGAAAAAGCGATGGTATTGGTCGAGTGGCCACTTAGGTACAAAGTTGTTTGAATAACATTCCGCTTCCCCGCTACAAATGTCTGATGGAAAGTCCCCTTATTACCTATATCATTTTTAGAATTCCATTGACAAAGGTTACCTTTTATAAATTCTTTCGGCATCAAAATTCGAGCCAAGCTGCCCTGTCGCCCTATGTTCCCGAAATAGTTAACTTTATTGGCCTGTTACTGAGAGCCTTTGAGGGTACTTGAAGGTCCTAAGCCCTATGAAAAGGGCAAAGGGCGAACTTGGATTTTATCTTTGTGAATCGGTTTGACGGAATCGTGATTGAGTCAAGTTTAATTGACGATATACGATAGCTTTTTGTTTGTTTCGAATAAGTTGATTAGCTTACAAGATTGTTTGTAACAGTCTCCAGAAACATTTATTTATTTAGTTTTATCTTTAATATAAACATTATCCAATACCGTTCTGGCAATGATAGCTGGGACTGCCCGTACACCAGGCACTGCTGTGAACGCCACCGCCACCAGCTATCCTATTCGTTTTTAAGGTCCTCTTGTGTAATTTTTCTGATATGAGACCTTCGTCCACAGCGCCACAGATGTCGTTCAAATGAAAAAATTGCTTATCAGTCGTCTAGTAGGTGTCTGTACCACAAGCTCTATTTACTTTGGCGCCAGATGATGCTGTGAGCAATGTCGGCGGTGATATATCTACCCTCGCCTTACTGTCTTAACCATACGTCTTAAACCAGATTAACTTTATGATTAACAGCCGCTCGGTTGCAGCGGTTATGAGGTCAATGCACCGAGTATGACGTCACAGTGTCACGCAGAATATTTATTGGTTACAGAGTAGAGAAGGGTTGGAGGAGATAGAAGTGGCAAGATGCTTTTTAGGTACAACTTGAGTGGTTTGACAAGTATACGGCAGACCTTTCTTGGATAACATTTCAAATAATAAAAACAATGCTCATGTAATTTTAAACTTTTGTAATGTAATGGTAAGTATTTTATGCTTGAAATCAGCTTCACTACACAATAACTATGTAGTGAAGCTGAGATCCTAATAGCCTGGTACTCTTTGTAATTCTAAAACCTACTTTTTTTTATAAAAAAAACTTTTACTTTTTCAACGGAAACGTATCAGAGCAAAATATTACGCTAATTCCCAAAATCCATTAGAGTATTTGTTTATTTAAAATAAAAAAAGACAACTCAGAGGAGATACGGTAAAAGTCGAATATCATGCCACTTCTATTAGTTTACTTGCTCTACGCATAGCCTTATGAATGTGGTTAGAAGTGAACTAGGATCACGTCTCGTAGAGAATTATGAAATACCAGAATATTCCTGATATAAATATCAATGACGAACTGACTTCGTATTACAGCAACTCTTTTCTTGTTTTAATTTATAGAAATCTCTACGAACCTTATTGTTTTTATGAACTAGCGTTTGCATTCGACCGCTCTCGTTTTTTGGGATGATAATTCGATTGTTTTGAAAAAACTTAAAACCGACTTCGAATCTCTTAGTGATAAACAGTTATTTAAAGTTTGCGCGATAAATAGTAATCTCTAAGGATCTTTTTCTATACAACTGCAAAAAAATCATTTAATTCGTTCCGTATATGACGAAGAAATCGACGATCATACATAAAAAACATACATACAGCCGAACATAGCAACTCCTTAATTTTTCGGAGTCGGTTCAAAGTGATTTTGAGGAATATATTTTTAGATACACTATCAAAAAAGCTTTTTGTAACAACTTCAACATTATTTTGTCTCAATTTGTCGAATTATGGCCAAAACGGTCATCTCTTGTGAATGTGCTACGCCGTAGAGGGTCTACGCTTGTAAATGTGCTACGCCGTAGAGGGTCTACGCTTGTAAATGTGCTACGCCGTAGAGGGTCTATGCTTGTTAATGTACTACGCCGTAGAGGGTCTACGCACTTGGACGTTCTGTGATCGTAGAGTTCAAGGTACGCTAAAACATATAGGTTTTTGATTTGAAGCGCTTGGAATAGGAAAGTGTATAATGTTCGAAAAATACATGTTATTAGACTTGATTATCAATCATTTTTACGTACCGGAAAGCGTAAAGTGCGTTGGCCGTGGACTGACAACCTGGTAAAGGGAAGGCCTATGTCCAGCAGTGGACATCGCTCGGTTGTTATGATTTTGATCAATGATTTGATAGACTATCAACTACTATATAAAAAATCAAACCACTAATTACCTTTATATATTTGCTCTTAAATAGCTTTTGAAATTAAACGATTTTTTCATTTATTGCATTAAAATAAAGATCAAATAATTAGAAATCATTTTGACCAATACCTGATTTGATTACGATCGTAAAACCAGTGGTTATATAGGTACACTCTAACATCAAATGACTGTAGTTAAACAATAAACAGACATAACAGTTAACTGTGGTCATAATATTGTTGAATGCACCGACAAGCCTGCCTAAGCCGCCGGCACTTGGCGACAGCTGCTAATTCACTTACTGCTACGGACTGTAAGTGAACGGAGACAGGGGGGTTAACTAATACTGATTTGGAACTAGTATCTGCCCCCGGTTTCGCACGATTTGTTTCTATGGAAACGTTTTAAGGTTGTTTCTATCTCATGTGAAGTTATTTATGGGATATCAAGTACCCTATGTTTTATTCTATGCTTCATTTCTTTAGATCGCTCTCAGCGATAAGGCCGCCCTTTATACCTTTATTCTAAGTTTTTATCTCTGTATTATTTTCTGTTTTTGTGTGGTGTAATAAAGTGTTATCTATCTATCTTATCTATCATTTGTGCTAAATTTCAACCCGATCCGTTCAGTTGTTTTGGCGTGAAGAAGTAACAAACATTAATCCTATCATAAAAACTTTTGCATTTATAATTCTATTGTGATATTCACTCTCTCTGTTGCTATTGGTTTAAAGGCTGGATATAACATAGCATCTAGCCCCAAAGGAGCTGAGCGGAGCTTGCGTTATAGTTACTAGACGACAACACATGTTAGTTTTTGTAAAAACAATAATATAATCCGTATGGTGATTATGTAACTCGCGACCGGTTTGCGACAGGCGTAAATTAAGCAATCAATGTTGTCAAACGCCAATTTTTATCAATTTTGACGTTGTAGCTGGTGTCAAACTAATACAAAATTGGCGTTTGACAGCACTGATTGCTTAATTTACGTCTGTCGCAAACCGGTCGCGAGTTACATAATCACCCGGCCGGTATATTTTTGAAGTAAATAGTTTCGGTCACATTTCTAGTACAAAACGCGAATGAAATGAACCTTGTCAATATACATGTTAGATAAATGCCCGACTGCGCCTACAAATAATTTTATCCCGTTCTGATCGCGCGCGGATAATACGCGTACTACGCATCTTAGAAAACAGACCCAGAACAAATACAAATAATACTGGACAATTCACAATATTCGTAGATTTTGTTGTGCGGCAGGAATTGAACTCAAACCCTTGCTATGGAAGTTGGAGGATCAATCAGTCAAGGTTGATAGTTATCAATCAGTGATGAATGCAGTGCTGAGTCTCTCACAGCCCTAAGCTGCACTTGGCGACAACTGCTAATTCACTAACTGTTGCGGACACTGGGAGTGAACTAAGACAGGGGCATTGACTAGTAACTTCAATGCTAGGGCCGAAAGTGGAAATCAATTTGTCTCTAAGTCTACCGTGGTGTTGCAAAATATGATTAGCCAATTAGATCCTTTATTATTTTATATTTTTTTGTATTGATGGTGCATTAAACATATATTTTATTGTATTGTCTTTACATTGGCTACTATTAATTATATTTTTGTACAAATTCAAATTCAAAATGTATTAGGCTTACGAAATAAGCACTTAGACAAGTCAAATATGACATATTTATATACAATTTAAGGACAATAAGTTTATTTTCTCGAATAAATTAAAATTGTATTTGACCTCTATTTTAGTAGAGTAAAGTTTAAGTTTACCTACCAACCTCTTTGCTCTGTAATGATTATTACCAATAAGTTACTATTACTAAATCCCATTTTTAAAATATATTATTTTGGGGAGGTATATAACGCAGTGGTTATATTATGCACTAGCTGCGCCCCGCGGTTATAGATATTTTGGATAATATATACAATATATCTTTATCAATTGTAGCCTATATGTTATTCTGATGTATAAGTGATATTATTGTAAAGTTTCATTAAAATCCATTCTGTAGTTTTTGCGTGAAAGAGCAACAAACATCCTCACATACTTTCGCGATTATAATAGTAAGATGCCAATGAATCTTCTCATTAGGCACGTGTCATTTACCTCTGTTAGTTTTCCAATTATTGTTCTGTCAATAACAAAATATTTACATTTACGAAACCTGAAACTTTTCACGTAAATAAAACGTAATGCTTTTCACAAATACAGGTCACAAACAGTTCGACCTTCAAGTCAAAGTAAAGAAACAGTTAAAATTAATTTGATTGTTTGCGTATAGCAATGTCAACGTTATTATTACAAACAGAGGTTATTAGCAGTCGCGAATGAGAGAGCAAAAAGAAAGAGAAATGTTTGTATCAAGGACATCATGACGACCGCTGTGGCGCATTGGGAGAAGGTCTGCCTGCGACGCAGGAGGTTGTGGGTTCGATTCCCGCCTCGGAGAAATGTTTGTACGATCTACAGATATGCTCAGGGTGTTCTGGTCCTTTTCAACGTATAATAAAAAAATATATTAAGGTAATGTGTTTTATTACGTTTTTCAGTTATTTAGTACCCACATAATATGTAGAAACTCTGCTTACTTTGGAATTCACCGGCATTATTTATCTATTTAGGAAATCACTATTAAAAAATCAAACCCAATTAGAACTAGTACAATATAATACAAAATACTTTATTTTACACCAGATACAGATCATTATAAATGCCAATACATGCGACAGGTACAATGGGCGGCCTTATCGCTTAGAAGCGATCTCTACGATGCAAGCTATGGATGGAAATAATTATGTGAATTTAAGAGAGGCAGGGGGTGTCCCGAGGATAAAGCTGAAATAGAATAAATATGCACATAACATGAATATTTAAAGATAAATATATGTAAAAAATATATATAAAATATGTATAAATAAACTTCTTAGTAATACTTATTGAATAATAAATAATAAGTACCAATATTCACTATTCGGACAGGTAAAATTCCGAGCTTTAAAAACTGGTAAGGACACTGCACTAGTATTAACATTTGCAACAGTTGCAACAGTTGTCACACAGCAGTTGTTACAAGCTAACTGCAGACTGTTGCACTCAAGCTGTGGTATATAGGTTAACCTGGCTGGAGGGCGTCCTACACCATGTTTGCCGAGTCGGAGTCTCCACTCAAGTACACATTTACACGTTTACGTAGCTCAATTGATCCATATTAATACCAAACGGAAGCGTCCCAACAGGAGATTTGTCGTCGGAAAAATGTTTTCGTGCGTGGTTACATAATCCAGTTTCAGTTGTCGTGAATCGACCAATTAGGGTGTATTCATGCGAATTCGCACTGGTCTCTCACTGGTCGCTTTTTGTAAAGCCAGGGATATGCGATTCAATGCGACCTTTCTACACAACCCTTCCTTTTGGCTTTGCTATAGTCGGGCAATATGTAGGTTGTATAGAGAAAAAGCGTGTCGCTTTTAGTGTTCCGTAATTTAATATACGGAAACTGTTTGGAAGCATCCATTCACATGTTTATTTTTAGTTTATTCGAATATCAGTCTGGATGGCTAGCTCGAAATTGTTTAAGGATTCGGACCAGATATTTTTCTGAATACTTTCTTCTAAGCCAATAAAATTCCTTAAGCTTTTTCGACTAGTCAAGTTGTAGAATTAGTGGCAAGATTGGCAACGCATTCAAGTACGTGATTTTAAAGATTGAGCAAAGGTCCTCTTAAAAAAACAGAATTTTTCAAGCTTTCTATTTCAGATGATGTATTCGGGAGTCATTATCACTGTCGATATCACTCATTTTTATTATGATTAAGTTTCTTTCAAGACGATGCAGAAGGCTGTGGGTTTCATTCCCGTCTCGGGGCAAATATTTGCAGATACATATATTATTATGTCCCGGTTGCTCTGGTCGTTTTCTATGTATAGTAAGAAATATCTATCTATGTAATGGTCAGTTATCTAGCACCCATAACACAAGTTCGGCTAGATGATACTGTGTGGAGTTAACCAGCATAAAATGCAGCCAAGAGTTGAAAAGACGAGACAAGAGTGAATATATTCTCTTCTAAAAATTCAAAATTCAATATCATTTATTACTTTAGGCTTACATAATAAGCACTTAGACAAGTCATATTTTATATGATAAATTATTTTCAAATAAAATTATTTTACTGTTCACTTTAATTTTTTGTCCACTAGTGGAAGAAGTGAAAAAGAAACCACTAGTATGTGCATCTCTTATATGTCTTATACATGGTTATTTGCCTATTGAAGACCTGTTTCTAGACCTTCGTGATACATCGTCACTTACCATCAGGTGAGTTTGTCGTCAAACGACGATTTACAATCGCAAAGATGAGTGAAACACCCACAAAAACATTTGCATCGACCTTACATAGTGGTACTGTCCACGATCCTATCTATCCATGGTTGTCTGGTAGAGATCTTGAGCGATAAGACCGAATTTTATCTAGTTTCTTAAGTTTTTATTTTACATTGTTCTAGTATCTAAGTGAATGAATGAATGAATTAACACTTTATTGCACTTAACTATAAAAAAAAACCTTATATCTAAATACACACATTAACGTGTACAATCAATAAATCTATCTATCTATCTATCTATATACTGCATCGATTTATTTCTAGATCCAATATTGTATAAAAACTTAGCTTCGATAGACATGCGAGTTTTTCCTACAATTTAGGAACTTTGGGATTTATCTCTCTTTTTGTGTTCCTTAAAGCGCCATCTGTCTTGACCGAGACACAATGCATGATTGATTGGTCAAACGTACATTAGATTGTACTTTGAAGGGTGTAACTGTCGGCCCTTTGAGGACAATGTTTAGTTAGGGGGTAGAAATGATGTTGACTAAGATATCGGAGTATAACCTCGCCTCACCTTACAGCCTATATTGGACGCAGGACTCCCCTGGTTTTTATATCATTGGGGGTAATGCCCATAATCCCCACGCTGGTTTTGCGGGTCGCTCAGCGAGCTATGGAAAGAGCTGTGCTCGGAGTTTCTCTGAAGGATAGGATTCGTAACGAATACATCCGACAGAGAACTAAGGTTATCGATATAGATCTAAGAATTACAAAGCTGAAGTGGCAGTGGGCCGGCCATATCTCGCGAAGAACAGACGGCCGCTGGGGCAAACGTGTTCTTGTGGTAACTCGGGATGACGACCTGCGAAAGACAGCAGGTAGATGCTGGATGCGGCAAGCTGTAGACAGGGCGCTATGGCGCTCATTAGGGGAGACCATGTCCAGCATTGGACTGCAGCAGTAGGATGATGATGACGCCTGCTTAGCTATTATTGTAAACTTTCACCACAACCACAGATAAAACAACACTATCTATACCTAGCCTATAGTTTGTTTAATCTGTACAAGGTCTGCTATTTGCGTCTTGGTCAAGGTCCGTCGTCTGGCGATTTTATAGATTTGCCGCGTTTAGTGGTCAAGCCATTTTACTGATAATCTAAGAAATCGGCTTATAATGAGAATAAGGCGTGAAATAAGAGAATACAGATACAATTCTTAACCACGGATAAACCAGTGATTTATTGACAGTTATTCATTGAATGTGACAAAAAATCGGAGACGCGCTTTCTGAGATCATCATCCATCAGTCCACTGCTGGACATAGGCCTTTCTGAGATGCTTTCGTATAATTTATAACTAGGGGCTACCCTTTTCGCACGTTTTTTTTGGACAAATTAAATTAATATATAAATAAATTAAATATATTAATTTACGAGTATATCCCATGGGATAGAAATAACCTTTGAAAATTTCCATAGAAACATAGCGAAGCCGCGGACAGAAACTAGTCTATACTAATATTATAAAGAGGACAGATTTGATTTTTTGTTTGTTGTATTGAATAGGCTCCGAAACTATTTGATTTTAAAAATTCCTTCACCGTTGGGAAGCTTCGCTATCCCCGGGTGGCATAGGCTAAATTATATTTTAGAAATCGACGACCTCTGTGGCGCGTTGGGCGAAGGTCCGCCTGCGACGCAGGAGGTTGCGGGTTCGATTCCCGCCTCGGAACAATTGTATGTACGATCTGCAGATATTTGTTCCGGGTGTTCTGGTCGTTTTCTATGTATAATAAAAAATATCTATCTATGTAATGTATTGTATTATGTATATCAGTTATCTAGTACCCATAACACAAGCTCTGCTTACCATGGGGCTAGATAATGCTGTGTGAATTGTGCAGCATTATAAAAATAAATTAATAAAAAATATTTTAGAAAATGTGAAATTCGAATTAAGCGCGGGTGAAATCGCGGGACACAGCTAGTTATTAATAAAACTAGTTAAGGCCATCTCAAGAGTCAATCAGCCGATGAACACAGACACGTACCTACCGTATCTGATATCCGTGAGCAAATAGATCGAACGTACCCTGAATAATCGTGTTGGTAATATATTTGCGCCAAGTGTATCTCCGACTTAAGTGGGTAGCAGACGAGCAACTGCTGCTCTGTCGGACCATCGAGACTCTTAACACGTCGACTGCGGCGATATTTTTTAGACTGCGATCTTTTTTTTAACCTAAGCCATTCGTGCTGCCGCTCTACACAGCGGTTGTGTTGCGCCGCACATGCGTTTCGTTCGAAAAATATTACAGCTCTGCTGAGTCACAAAGATCTGTATTTTCTCAGCCGCTGCGCTAGTGTGGATTTTCGCATATTAGTCACTTGTAGAAAACTCATACCGTGCGTTTTCAGCAGTCAAAGTGAACAGTCACCAGTGGTCACCACAAAAAGTTGCTCGTCTGCACCACAAACGTGTTAATTGATACTCTGATAGTCTACACCTCAATGCTATTACGTATTCCTATCTCCTCAAGAGCGAGCGAGATAGCTGCCAGATCGCCAGTACAAGAGCGAGATGGACAAATCTTCAAATCGCAACGCGAATGACGTTTCTAATCTGGTTGATGCCAGTTAATAGAGTATCGATTGGATTTGGACTCTAGGAGTGGGTGGGAAGGTGTAGTTTTGATTGAGAGGTGTGGTGTCCGGTGAGGAGAGGTGAGATTGGATAGTCAATTGATTTGGATTGAGAAATGATTTTTCAATGAAAAATAAATAAATAAATAATGCTGGAAAATTTACACAGCATCATCTAGCTAGCCCTAAGCTCAGCAGAGCTTGTGTAATGGGTACTAGATAATTGATATACTTTAAACAATTTATTACATGGATAGATATTTATTTATTATTATAAAGAATACGACCAGAACTTATCTTGATGCATCCAGCATCTCCCTGCAGTCTTACGCAGGTCGTCATCCCACCTGCCTGGTTGTCGGTTTTTCGATTCGATAACTAACTGTATACATAAAAATTCACACTATTTCAAAATAAAAAGCTCACTTAAAATTATCATACCATAAAACAGCAAAACAACAACATACTAGATTCGTAATAAACCCGCTTACATCCATAATAAACGCATAAAGTCATTCACGCATGAAGACAGGGCGCTATGGCGCTCATAGGGGGAGGCCTATGTCCAGCAGTGGACTGGCTATAGGCTGATGGTGATGATGAAAAGTGTATGTAGGCTACTTTGCCAAGAAATAAACCTTTCGGGCAAAATTGAAACCGTCTCACGTCTCAAACTTTTAATGAGAACATCTTGTAAGCTCGCTTTGCTCGCAGGTGCAATTCGCACAAAGTAATTGACTTTGCCCGGACAAAGTATTTAACATTGCCCGTTCCTGCTGGCCGCCTGCCAACGAACGTGCTTCAAGCCTACAAATGCCTGAAGATTGATAATTGTTGGTATAGTATGGTTGAGAGCTAAAATAAGTTTACAAAGTACTAGGTACCCCGCGGCTTTGCCCGTGAAATATCTATATATGTGACGACCGATGTGGCGCGGTGGGCGAAGGTTCGCCTGCGACGCAGAAGGTTGTGGGTTCGATTCCCGCCTCGGAACAATTGTGTGTACGATCTGCAGATATTTGTTCCGGGTGTTCTGGTCGTTTTCTATGTATAATAAAAAATATCTATCTATGTAATATATAGTATTATATATATCAGTTATCTAGTACCCATAACACAAGCTCTGCTTACCATGGGGCTAGATAATGCTGTGTGAATTGTCCAGCATTGTTTATTTATTTATATATATAAAAAAGTCGTGTTAGTTACACTAACTCAAGAACGGTTTTTTTCTTTCTTTAGGATAATATTATTTAGTACTAAATGTGGTAATCTAAGGCGGTTTTCTCCCCGGATCATCTCATCATCATCCACCTTTAATAGTCCACAGCTGGACATCATCATCATCATAAGCCTATAGCCTTTGAATATTTCACCCCGTATAAAATTATGAATTGCCTCTGTAGTTACCTCCACAAAATTTGTCTTGTTTCATTATTTCGCGCTTCATAACCACGTAGGTTCTATCCCAAGCATTCTGGGCCACCCTGTACATCGTCATCTGCAAGGAAAACATCCCTTCAATATAAATCATTATAATGGGACAGGTCCTATTGGATTATTTCTTCGTGAAGGTGGTTCGGTACGCAAGCAGCTGGAAATAGCAAAAATTTAAAAGAAAGATAGAAAATTATTTATAAGTTGCGTTCTCATTATTGTCATTACACATTCATTTATTCTCACGTCTGTCTTACGTGTTTTCTACTTAGCACTAGAAAACACGTTACACAGACAAACCAAAAAAAAAGAAAAATTTAGGTACTAACACAAGTAGCATTGGGTTGGAAATTCTGGTTTTTATTTATCTTCGCCGAATTAATAATACTAGGACATATGTAAGTATATTTGTGTATAATTCGAGCCATTGTCTAGCACACGTTTTTCCATAATCACCACGCGTGTTGGGTAGTAGAGGTGTTAAAGATTATGCAGAAGGATGCTGCTTCTAAATGTTCAAGCAGCTGAACGGGCTCCACTGCTGGACATTGTCCAACCCTAAAAATCTTTACAATGACGATTCTGCGCTGTCCGCACCCAACGGCTAATCAAGAGCTTCACTGTCATCGGTCCACTGCGTGGGACCCACTCACATTGCGCCATCCATGGTCGTCACTTAAGACTCAAACTCAAAATGTTTCATATTACTTTTACTATAAATTATTATCAAATAAGATTATTTTCCTGCTCACTTCAATTTTTTGTCCAAGTCTAAGAAGTGAAAAAAAACCAATAGTACGTTCATATCTCATATACATATATGTCTAAAACATGGTTATTTGCCTATTTAAGTCATAATATAATATGATTCGATGCATGTCAATATTTAAGTAAAGCTATGCACAACAACAAATTACTTACATACTATTGTCGGTGCGAAACTGAGCGACATCTGGCCAAGCATTAACTTCATTGAGATAATCATTTATGGAGCAGAAAGCCTTCTTGATGAGATTTTGTTTTATGTTATATTTAAATTTACGAATAGGGAGCTCAGTTGCTTCAGATGGAAGCTTATTATAGAAGCGCACACTATTGCCCATAAATGATTTCCCTACCTTGTGTAATATAAATGATGGGATGTGTACCTAACTAAGAGCCTCACGGCCCCAATGGCCGTCAGAAAAAATATCCCAAACCATTAAATCTTTGAATTTCCCGCCACTTGCGATACAAACCACCTGAAACCACCGCCTAAAAGGAGAGGGGGAATAGAATAGACTGCAAATATTGTCTTTACGTTCGCGGTTTGGAAAATGCGTTATTGTGAGGAAGACTAATTAAAATTAGGCCGCCATCTTTGATAAATAGCGGTGCGCGGTGGGCGCACGGCTTTTGACAGGTTTTATTAGAAATCTAAGGCTAAAACATTAAAAGCGTTAGGCGCTATATAGATAAGGCATCTATGAACTCCGTATTGCGGTAACAGCCAATTAACAACTAGGTAATATAAACTTATTCTAAAAATAAGTCTTTTTGTTGCTGCAAGCAACTTGAAATATATATATTAAATGTTTTAATAAATATTATATAATTAAAAAGTCGGTAGTTCAACTAAAGTTGCTCCGTCTGCAAAGCGCTTTACGCACATAATTCTATGATTTAACACTACAGCGCACGCGCCCCTTTTTTTACACGAGTGCTCGCATGCTCTACCTTGGTAGAAAAACAATATTGCAAATATTTTAAAACTGAGTGGTTTTAAAATGATAAAACTGAATTAAATTTATTTATCTATTTATTAATCAACACAATTATCATAAAAAACAAAGTTTTAATAGAAAGTTTTAAAGTTAGGAACATTATAAGAGATCAATGAAAAAAATCAACAATTAAGGTATGTATAAGATCAGCTCGAAAAAAATAAACTTCTAACAACCGATAAGTGTCTTATTGGTCACCATCCTCACATTCGATGCAGACCACAACTTGGTGATCCGGACAAATCCACCTGGCACATCGCTTACACCATTTTTTTGTAGATCGATTTCGAGCTCGGGAGCATAGGCATCATTTGCCTACTCGTCCCAATCTTTGAGGATTACTGCGAGGTACCTCATCTGTTTGCCCCAAAAGCCATTATGTTTTCATTTTTAGTTCTCGAGGGAGGTTTTCCATTGTCAATCTTCGTGCCATGAGGGGTTTCACCAGCTCGTATGAGAGGTCGTACAGGAAATTGCGTCGCACAATCTTTTCCTGGCCTTTGTTTAGTTGATGGATAATCAAGGCATTTATTCCAGCTATATTCAAATAATTGAAAAATAGTGTTAACGGCCATCGTCGGGAGTTTCGCAAAACGCTATACTGCTTACACATTTTATCGAGAATATCAACGCCACACTTAGTACGGTTTCGTGTGCTGTTTTGAGCAAGTTCAGAAAGTGACGTGTCAGCTTCAGATGATGATTCTTGGTTTTCACTTACGGGTTCCTGTACCTGGCTTCTATTTTCCTGTTCTATCGGTTCTACTCCTTCGTCTCCATCATCCGAATCACTTTGAATCACTTCCTCGTCATCATTTTCTTCCTGTAACTACCGAATCACGCAAGTTTCCAAGTCTGGATCCATTTTTTGACTGAAACAAAGTAATAATAGTTAGTAAATACACAAAAACACTCTAAACTGCAAATACTATTAATATTGATACTCTGTTCAAAAACAAGCATTAACATTTTATACATTGTGAAGTAAAAAAGTTAAAACAAAATCTGTGTACTTACATCCAATTTTATTACGCCAATACTCGCGCGTACTACAATGGTAGAAACTGATTTTTGAAGCCTAATTGCGGGAACATGCACTCGCATTGTAGGTGGGTGTCGTACTAATTAGTTGCGTAATTTTGTCGCCGAGGCTTATCTAGGAGCCCAAAGAGTTAGGTATTAAAATTAATAGATGGCGCTAAAATAAATGAGTGCGTTCTACTATAGTAGAGCGCGCGTGCGCTCTAGTGTTAAGTACCTAAAGAAATCAAATTTAAGTCGTCAAAATTAAGCACCGTGATTAAAAGGAATATTTGTACATACCTACATATGTATATGAAATAGCCAAAAAAACACAAAACTTGATTCACGTAATCTATCTATACTATTATTATGAAGAGGTAAAGTTTGTGAGGTTGTAGGGGGTAATCTCTGGATCTACTGAACCGATCAATAATTTTAAACTTAAGCGATCTGAACACATGTGTATAAGTATTAATACAACGGGTAGTTACCGGTCTCTCAGAGCGTCGCGGATACTGTTAGTGTAGTATGTCGTCCAAGTGTGCAGCTGGACATGCCTACTAGTCTCGAAAACCAAGTGAGGGTAGTTTCAAATAAACTAGCCCCCGTTTCGCTGAGGCGGTAACTCCAGTACTCCAGTCATCCCGTGACCACGACAGTGTGTAAACCTGTTGAAACGTCGGGAAAAATAGGTAAATAAACGCGATAAATACCCGTTGTATTAATACTTATAACTACTGAACCGATTTTGAAAATTATTTGATCAATAGCAAGCCACGTTATTTGTGAGTGTCATAGACTATATGTAACCCAAAAAATAAAGTGACTTTTTCATGAATAAATATACATTTTCTACGTTTATCGCGAAATGTTTATGAAACAAATGTCCTCCCGGGCGAAGCCAGAACGGGCCGCTAGTCTCACATAACTCCAAAATTCCTGTGAACTCACTAAAGTCCAAAACTCACGTTGGTGGTTGTTACTTAAAATCCACATTTAATTCAACCAAAACTATGCCTTCTCTCATTGCAAAATACATAAAACATTCGCAACTTTTGCTCCTAACTATTTTATTCCGTACAAAATTTTATGACGAAGTACAGTGCAGCCAACAGGTACACAATGAAAATGTATATCTGACCATTACCACAAGCTTTGTGAGAAAGGAACTCCGCTATTATTTTGGACAGTGAAGTTTTGTTTATAATTTTACGTATGATTTTATTTATTTAACTGTATTTTGATTCCATTAAAGCGTATTGTCCTCATCACACTAATATTATTAACTAGATGCGCCCCGTGGCTTCGCCCGCGTGGAAATCTATATATCAAATGGCTTGTAAACCTTCCTCTTGATGATTCAAGACGCAGGTTTATTAACGATGCTATTTTTTTAAAAACCGTACCGAACGTGTTCTTGAGTGGTCCCCACTCAAGAACACGTTAGCCCCAGCAGCCGTCGTCGTCGGTTCTTCTCGAGATATGGCCGGCCCACTGCCACTTCAGCTTGCTAATTCTTAGAGCTATGTCGATAACTTGCGTATTATACTAGCGGTTCCATAATTGGAATTTTATGACGTGTGCAAGAGTCCCGTTAAGCTCTGCGCACATTAATCTAACTTTGCTACCCCGTGGCAAAAAATGTGCATTAAAATATGGACTTAAACTCGTTAACTTTAGATATATTTTACAGTGAGAAAATTCTTCCAAAAGCTTCAAACGAGACTGTCTGTCATTTGATGCCGTCAATATGAAATGCATCTTACTAATAAAGAACAAGAGAGTACAACCGTCTATTTTGTTCCTTCATGTCCAGTCCATCCAAAGGTTGCCTGGAAGAGATCGCTCTCAGCGATAAGGCCGCCCTTTACTTCCTTTATTCTATTGTTTATTCCTGTATTGTTTTCTGTTTTATGTGGTAATTGGTAATTAAGTGTTTTCTTTCTTTCTATCTTAATGTTTCGGGTTAAGACCTATATTTGAATGCACATTATTTTTGTATCTGTGCGCCAATGATCTGCCATAATCTAAGATCTAAAGGAAATAAAGCTCTTTGATATTTGACATTTAACATATTTTATTTATTTTATTTTAACAATATTCAGGAAATTAACAATTAACTTAATGAGTAGGTATCTGACTAAATACTAAAGGCTAATTAAAAATTTCCACAAAAAGCTTCTGAAATTAATGCTAAACAAAGTTACAGAACGACTACTGATGTAAAATTATTATAATCTAAAGGTTTGTACACAAATAAATTCCTAGCAATTTGGTTTATTAGGCATACCTACTACATACTCGTACATAACAAATGATCTGAAGCCACCTTAAGAAACTTAGCTATATCATTGGTTTCCGCGGCAAAATATTGCCAGGTAAAATTAAAAGGTAGGTAACTGACAGACAGCTTAGCTAGTCATACAGAAAGGCAGAGGCCAAATGAGTATTAATAATAATGCTGGACAATCCATACAGCATTATCTAGTCCCACGCTAAGCAGAACCTGTGTTGTGGGTAATATATAGCCGATATACATAATACAATAGATTACATAGATAGATATGTTTTGTTATACATAGATAACGACCAGAAAACGAGAACAAATATCTGCAGATCGTACAAACATTTGTCTGAAAGCGGGAATCGAACTCGCAACCTCCTGCGTCACAGGCGGCCCTTCACCCACCGCGCCACAGAGGTCGACAACATATGCTGATTATAATGATGTATAACATGCATTATGTATTGATGGTGCAATATAGTTATATACTATGCTATAATAACCACAGACCCTAAGCCACCGGGAGCAACCGACTTAATTATATCCCCTAGATGGGATTCCCTGGCAAAATATCGGCAGGATAAGTTGGGGCTGAGCCGGGCTGAGGGCCTAATCCACACGTCACGAAAGCAAACTTAATCTTTGGGTGCATACAATCAAGGAAGAACCTACCACTTGACTGTAAGTTGAAGAGAAAGTGACTTACAATCGAGTTCGATTGAATAGAAAAAAAGGTCCTGCATGCATTGTTTACAATAATACAATACAATACAAAAATACTTTATATACACCATAAGCAGATCATTACAAAAAGACATTACGAGCGACAAATATAATGGCGGCCTTATCGCTTAGAAGCGATCTTTTCCGGGCAACTTTGACTTGTCTAAGTGCTTATTTTGTAAGCCTAAAGAAATAAATGAGTTGGAATTTTGACTACGTTTTGGGTGGAAATAATTATTATGTGAATTTAATAAAGGGGATGTACTAAAGATAAACTCAAAATGACATAACATTATGAATACTTAAAAACAAATAATCAATAAATGTTATAAAAATCTAAATAATAATCAATTTTAAATACGGTCGGCGACGCTATCGTACATTACCGTAATGAGCATTCAGTTCTTATTTTTTTTATTATATTTGTTATTATAAGGCCTTTTACTTTGCAATGTATGCCAGTCCTTTTTTTTTATTGTGAGGAAATCCATCATGGATATCTTCCATCCCCGGTGGAAGATTATATCAGACTCCTACTGACTAAAACCTCACACATTTCTCCGGGCACATATGCTAGGGATCGCGGGGACTTTCGGGAATACTTCCGCGAACCGTGACAGTGATGTTCCACTTGTGGAATCCTTCAGAGATGGGGAGCACACGTTTTCGTCGCGTGTAGAGATGCACGCGTATCGCCTATGACCAGCAGCGAGGTCGTTTTTAAGGCTGAACTAGGGCACCAAAGGCCCTTCTTCTTCGCCCGTTCCGCCTTCGGCGAATATGGGTCAGTGGAGGAATCCTCCCTTTCCCTTTCCGCCGCTTCCTTCTGTAGCCAGTCCTATCATAACCTTTGTTGTCTGATAATAAAGAATTTGAATTTGAATTGAATAACCTAAACTCAAAACTTACAAACAAAACAAAATAAACAACAAAATTATGCATATCCGTTAAGTTGTGGTTATATTTAAAGGTAGTCACTGATGCATAAAAAAAAATTATAATGAGATGGCCGCTGTTGAGTGTGGTTCCGCTAAAATGTTAATAGATTTAACTACCTAAATCTAAAAGTTATCTTCCAGCATACCTTATTGTGAGAGAAAATTTCAGAGAAACTCCGAGCATAGCTCTTTCCATAGCTCGCTGAGCGACTTTGAACTGGTGGACCAGCCCTATCGTGAGTGTCCACGTCTCAGCTCCGTAAGTCATAACGGGTAGGACGCACTGGTTGAATACCTACTGTCTTTTTCAAGCATAATTTTATTGATAACGTGTCTTGACGTGACTAAGATAGACCCTGGCTTAACTTCTTTTGTAAGACACTGCATATTTGTCACTCTCTTTGTTATATTTCATCCTTTGGACTCCCCCCTCCTCTATTCTCATTTGTTTTCACTATTAAAGGGTAAATTTACTTTTCGTTTCGATAGTTCGTAGTAGCGAACCTGAAGCTGATTTCACACTGGGTGCCCGCATGGCGGCGGCGTTGATACGACGTCATATTGAATTTAAGTTGGAGTTCGCGTGAGCCATGCATCTTCTTATTTAGATTCTAGGCACTGTCGTCCTTGAAGATTAGGCTTAATATGATTTTCCTTACAAAGTAATTATTTTTCTAATAAAACTGTTTTTAATTCCTGAAATTCTCAACCTATAAATGTAACCTGAATAACCAAACTCTTACAATAATAAAGGTTGATTTGTTCAAGGACGACCGATGTGGCGCGGTGGGCGAAGGTCCGCCTGCGACGCAGGTTCGATTCCCGCCTCGGAACAATTGTGTGTACGATCTGCATATATTTGTTCCGGGTGTTCTGGTCGTTTTCTATGTATAATAAAAAAATATCTATTTATGTAATGTATTGTATTATATAATATATATCAGTTATCTAGTACCCATAACGCAAGCTCTGCTTACCATGGGGCTAGATAATGCTGTGTGAATTGTCCAGCATTATCAAAATAGTTACTTGTGTATAATTCTGTATTTGTATTACCTTCTCTAATAAGTTATTTACTTTTGTTTCAGGTAATTGAAGAAACTTAGTAAGATGGTGTTTTGAAAAACAAGGGGTAAGGCAAGATAATTTACTCTACGCTTTCGAGCAGGATTGGTTATCATTTACTCTACAAATTTTGCTAGAGGTCTTAGTTACGTCGAACTCTTCATTAAAAGGTTGACTTGGAAATATATAATCTTTATGTTTTGTGATTTCTTGCACACTACATTTTTTTTATCGTGAATAAAAGGTCTATACAGGTTTAACCACTATCCTACATCATGGTTATCGACGATGTAGCTATCACAAAGGTCTAGTAGACACCTATGGTATTTACTTTTTTCTTGAGGTAGGTAGCAATTGGATTGAGTCGAAAACGAAGTCAAGAGTCGAAAATTGCGCGCAGTAAACTATCAATTATCTACCCTTGATCCTGCCTGGCCTTCCTAAGTTATTAGGAACGTTAGCTATAGGTCCCGAGATCTAGTTTGAATCTAGATTGGCCTGACCTCGTGACTTCAACCTGTACTGTACACCTAAATAGCTTACAAAGCTCAAAGATAGCTGGTCCACTTTATGTTTTTACTGACTTATCTAGTAAAACTGGATTTTTGGTTCGAGAGGTATCATGCCAGCGCGCGAATAATTACAATAGATAATAGCGATGATGTGCCAAAGTAAATTTTTCTGAACGAAATTTCAAATTAAAAAAAATTGAAATTGTGGAATATTATTAAGGTCAATTTCGTTAATTGAGTTAAAATTAATAAGCCGACGATAGGATCCTCTTTATAATATTAGTATAGATACAGTTTAACTCTGTTTCCTCGAACTATAAAGTGAACTGACCACAAATGAATAGTGCTACCTCCGGCATAGTCACTAAACCTAAATACCTATAATATCGAATTGAAACTTCCGACATTTGCCAACTAGGTCCCGACGATACTTCGTCGATGGGAGTTTCTACAATATAGGTACAACTATAAAATCTAAAAGTACCTTTAGGTTTTATTGCATAGGTACCTTTAGGCTTTATTGTAAAGGTACCTTTAGGTTTTATTGCTGTAGTGCTTATATAGGGAAAATACTTTATGGTTCACATTATTATATTTATATAATAATAAAAATGTATGGATGGATGTTTGTTACTTTTTCACGCAAAAACTACTGAACGGATTGGGCTGAAATTTTGTATACAGGTAGTTAATTTTTGCATATAGATTGGAATAAAACATAGGCTTTCACTTCTCGTATATGTATATCATATAATATTTAAATAAATAGTAAGTACCATTATTCACTCTTGAGACAGCAAAAACTCATTGACGTGAGCTATAAAAACTTGTACGGATACTGCTGAATTCACTTCACTAGGAAAACTTAATTATCGTTTTATTGCGAACATATCGTACCTACAAAGTTATCTCTTTTAACTGCAACCGAGTAAATTATCTAAAAATGCGCCGGAAACGCCAAAACAAAACAAAAAGTGAATTTAAACCGACAACCCTCCCAAGAGGTCGATGCTTTCTTGGAACTTTAAAGTGGTAATGTAAACTTTTCTAGGTACTAACAATCTGCTATAAGCGGGTTCGAGTCCCAGGGGACACCGCCAATTTGTTGTTGCCAGAGTGTGGTTATGTAAGTTTAAATAAGTTATACAGCATATTATATTCATTAGGTAGCCTTAAAAAAGCAGTTTTTAGTGGCTATTACTATTTTATTTTAAGAGAGCCTTATGAAAGTTACAATCTAATAATAGAAATAAATTAAAACTAGTATTTGCAATTGAAATAATTGAGCTAACTGCAGACTATTGCAACAATCAGTTATTTTTTAATTCCCCAGGATGATAATTCTATCACCTTGCCAAATTTCTTCATTATTGGTTTAGCCGTTTCTGTTTTGTCCTGCTCCGTCCGTCCGTTCAGGCGTTCTATTTTGTGACCACGTCTTGAAGAATTGCCACCCTGTGTACGGTAGGTACCGTACAGAGAATGTCCATAAAAAAAAGTAAAAAAAAAACAAGAAGTGGTCTAGATTAGAGCTGGGTTCGTAAAGACGTCATGGGCAAATCCAGAACTATTTACATCTAGAATTACACATTTTACTTAGTGTTTATAGAATGTCTGAACAATTTAGCATTATTATTATCATCAATTATTTTAAGTAGGTAGAAAGAAAAAAAAACAGATGAAACAAACCTAAAATAATTATGCAAAGAAACACAACACACAAAAAAAAATTAGTTAAGTACACGAATATAAGACTACTTAGTAGGTACAAGAAAACACAGACAAAACAAAAAGTCATTAGGTATAAATGTAGGTACTGATACAATTAATTAGCATTGGGTTGGTACAACAAAGGAAAGAAACACAAACATACAACAACATACGAAAACAACAAACGCAGTAATAAGGCAGTAATATTGTTGGACTTTAACTGGCTAGGGCATGTCGAGGCTCGTGGTAGATATCTCACGTTCTTTGAGCAAATTACACCCAGACATCCTAATTACTTACGGGCTCATCTTGCCACAATTGTAGAAGGGTAAAGGTATCACTGAAGGGGGCACTGTTTGATGTTGACTATCCGAAACTAAGGATAATATAATGTTATTTATTTTATTTATTTATTGCATACACATACATCATCATCATCAGCGTATAGCAGTCCACTGCTGGACATAGGCCTCCCCCAATGAGCGCCATAGCGCCCTGTCTTCAGCTTGCCGCATCCCGCATCTACCTGCAGTCTTTCGCAGGTCGTCATCCCACCTGGTCGGAGGGCGTCCTACACTACGTTTACCGAGTCATTTAATTATAAATATTTAAGTACTAATCGCGAGTAAGGAGCTTCGCAATATCAATTTATCTCGTCATTATCTATGAAGAATCTAGAATGAGCAACGACGGCAAGTCTTTTTCGAAAAGTTTTAATATTATTGAAACTAGGAACTTTAATAACATAAAGCCGAGCCGAAACTATGAACTTTAATAACTTAGACAAACGCGCCACATCGGTCGATGTGGCGCGGTGGGCGAAGGTCCACCTGCGACGCAGAAGGTTACGGGTTCGATTCCCGCCTCGGAACAATTGTGTGTACGATCTGCAGATATTTGTTCCGGGTGTTCTGGTCGTTTTCTATGTATAATAAAAAATATCTATCAATGTAATGTATTGTATTATGTATATCAGTCATCTAGTACCCATAAAACAAGCTCTGCTTAGCTTGGGGCTTATTGATACTGTGTGAATTGTCCAGCATTATTTATTTATTTAAAGCATTCTTTACCCAAATATTTCTTTAGGAGCAAAATCTGTAGCAGCATTCGTTAAGTTTTATTTACTAACTTAAATGTTTTCAATTAACTTAATATTGCTTGAAGCATACTATGTTGCCATCCAGCGCCAGAGAATTCAAGCTTCGCATTCGCAATTTCCCGATAAGTTGTAAAAACTTTGGATTTTCGGAAGCTAAGTTGAAATAATAAAACCCGCTGTTGCAATCTAGCTCGACTTGCACAATGTAACTGTTAGCTATGGCGGCGCCAGAAGTATAACTTGTAATAAAAATTAAATAACATTAGTGGAATTTGAACAGTTGACAGTTCTTTTGAAACTTTCATGGTCAAAAATGAAAAATCTATATTTTTAAATTTATTTGGAAGACCGACTGTACATAGATAAACAAATTTACACATAAAAATAGTGAACAGAATTATCAAACAAACGTATCGTGAGGAAATTATCTTACTTAGGTAAAGTGTTTTAACAAAATAATTAAAAACAACAGACTTTTATTTCTACGACTATTATTTCTTTCAAACGACAAAACTAAAGGCAAACTAAAATAATGTATACTAAGTTAGTAAGTTAATCATCGTATCATGTACATATCCCGTTTTAGGCTCCGCGCAAATGGGCCACTGACCACAGCCACCGGTGGCTGTCGCGCGCTACCACCACATACGATATATACGCTGTAGCGAGTGGCCGCCACCGGCTACACGTATGCGGCGCGTCTATACAAAATATATGAAAAAGTAGGTTAAGTGGCTGTCGCTGGCCACCAGTGGCTGTGATCGGTGGCTTGTGCGGAGCCTTAAATGACTTTTGTGAATAGTGACACCGTTGCTTCAAAGTGTATAGCTAAAGTGTATACCACGGTGCGTGATATTGCGGACGCACGCGCACCAGCCCGCACCACTCACCGTGGGAAGGGTCTCGTCCGTGGTCGCAGAGGACGTCTGTGGCGGTGCGCCGGTATCCGTCGCGAGGCGGTAACTTCAAAGGTGCGGTGCGGCGCCTCGTTTCACTCGCGTGAACGCGTTCTCTTTCACTTTGCATTTTGAAATGAAGTTATCAAAAGATCTACACAGACCGCACGCACCGTGGGAAGAGCCCTGTCTGCGTGCGTTGCCGTCCGTGATCGTCGGCTGTGCGTGATGATCCGCAGAATCGCGGACCGTGGGAAGCCAGCTTTAGAGTGATTCTACTGAGTGACATCCGTCCCAGCTATCTGTGAGGTAACTTTAATCTTAGCAAAATGTTTGTTCGCTCTATGAATGACAAATACCAAAGTCTTTGTTTGTTCAGCTTAGATTTTGGTTTCATTTGGATGCTGAGGAAACGTGAGATGGGTATTAAGCAGCATTAGTGGTTTGATACGTAACATCAAAGAAGTACAAGTATTTTCAAAAAATAATAAAAAATATGAGTCTTTGCTTTTTTACAACAACTCAGCATCCATCATATATTATCTAGATTTTTTTGTTATAGGTACGTAGAAAGCGTTTTCTATGTATAATAAAAAATCTATGTACTGAATTAGTGTCAGGGCGTCCAGAACAACAAATATCTGCAGATCGTACAAACATTTGTCCCGAGACAGAAATCAAACCCTGCGTCACAGGCAGACCTTCGCCCGCTGCGCCGCAGAGGTTCTTTAGCTTTTAATTTTTTTACATTACTAGGTGGAAAAGTCGTTTAAAATTAGCTAAATAAACTTTCGGAATTCAGACGAGGGTTTAAATGCCTATTTCATTTTTACTTCATAATATTTTATTTTATGATTTTGGGAAAACTAACAGCTAGGTAACTAAAATACTAAACATAGTGTGTAACTAACTAATCAATCACTTACTTGTCTACTATTAGCGAACTTCATAGGCATGCTCCTGTCAAAAGTAAAATAAACAAGAGGACAGAATACGCAACGGTTCTCTGTGGTGGAATATATTAAATCTATACTAATATTATAAAGAGGAAAGGTTTGATTTTTTGTTTGTTTGTTTGTAATGAATAGGCTCCGAAACTACTGGACCGATTTGACAAATTCTTTCACCGTTGGGAAGCTACACTATCCCCGGTGAACATAGGCTATATTATATTTTCAAAAAAATTAGGCATCCGTACTAAAACCGTGCGAAGCCGGGCAGGTCCGCTAGTGATTAAATAATATTGCTTATGTTATTCTTCGTGGAGACATCAACTGTCAACGAGTCACATCTGCTCGTATATTTTCATATTCAATAACTCCTAGACACAGGCAGCTGAAACCACCTGAAAAATGGCGGAATAGCTGCATTTCATATTGAAAGCTCGGTTTGAAATGGAATTAAAATTTATAGGAAGCGTCTACGCTTCGGATTTTTATAAAGTAACTTTTAGGTTTGGAGTTTGTTTTGCTGAATGTTGTTTTATTGCTATAAAAATATGATCATTTCGCTGAAATATAGGTACATACTTTTGCTAATATTTCATATCCAGTCCACTGCGAAAAATGCCTCGTCCTGACGCGAAGGTCCGCCTGCAGCGCATGTTGCGGGTTCGCTTCCCGCCTCGGAACAATTGTGTGTACGATCTGCAGATATTTGTTCCGGGTGTTCTAGTCGTTATCTATGTACCTATAATAAAAAAATATCTATTGTATTGCATTGTATTAAGTATTATCTATCAGTCATCTAGTACTCATAACACAAGCCCTGCTTACCTTTGGGCTAGATGATGCTGTGTGGATTGTCCAGCATTATTTATTTATTATTATTAGATGGTTCTGCCTCCATCCACAAACTGTTTCCAATCGACGCATTGGTACAACAGCCTATACATAGTGCATTTAGCACTATAATACGGCAGTTCATAGATTTTTAGTATTGACTGTATACAAAATAGAGATATCATGAAACCAACTTTGTCATCACAACACAGCCAATACACCAATACTAGAAGCGACAAACTTCCCCGAAGTTACTGCATTCAGGTCACACGTCCGTAACTCGCAATCTTGTTAAACACAATCGGAGATATAGCAAACATATCGGCGAAGTTTAATCATAACTTTCGTCCCAAGACGGTGCGCTGCAGTAGGCTATGGAATAAGGCAATTGGCATTACACTGAGGATACTGTGGCGATGGCGACGTACGAATTCTTTTCAACACAGCCGTTGATGTCATTAGCAAAGTCAATATACTTTCTTTAGGCTTACAAAATAAGAACATTTTTAAACTATTCATTATTATCAAATAACATTATTTTAATGTTCACTTAAATTTTTTGTCCACGAGTGGAAGAAGTAAAAAGAAACCACTAGTATGTTCATATAACTTACGTGTCTAATACATTTGATGGCTTGGTAAGTCCCGCGGTTATCGAAAATTTTTCCGGTTATTATTAAAAAGAAGAAATAAATATATTGATTTTTATTATAATAATCCTCATAGATATTGAAACGATGACACTTCCGAAGCTTTACAAACTGTGTCAACGCCCAACTCCTACATTCTAAATAAATTAAAAATATCTACATCATGATTTTTATTGTTGCTATTGCAAATTCACTTGAAACATAGTATACTGTATCTCCACTTCTCCATAGATAATCCCTTATGTTTCCTTCCTTCACAAAAATTTAAATGATATAGGTAGTAAGTACATTAAACGACATCAAGTGTATTACATTACAATACATTACACATGTACCTTCGGTGAAATAAATGAATTGAATTGAGTCGGTTTGTGTGTGTCCCGGGGCACCAGTCTCGTAAGAGTATTTAATTTCTCAGTAAAAATCCAGTAAACCGGAGCCAACAAGTCGCATAGTGTAAAGTTCTTCCCCAGACGCGATTCGAACGCATAGACCTGTCACTTCCATCCACTTTACGTCCGCAACTTAGAATGGAATATTTGAGCGAAGGAATCATTTGCTCTTCAAAAGTTACTTTAGCTTTTGAAAGTGGCAAATAAAGATGGAGTTGAATAAAGTTTATTGTCGAGTGGCGCCATTTTTTGGGGCGCTTTATTTGATATGTCTGTCTGTTGCATATTTAGGACTAAATAGTTTAACTAATGTTAATGCTATTTGGCAATAAGGCAGATGTATTTTGGAAAAGACACTAGGCTTATGGCTTTTTCTGTCTTGTCTGTCTGTCCCTATGTACCTATGCTTAGCTCTTTAAAACTACGCAACGGATTTTGATGCGGTTTTTTTAATACATAGAGTAATTCAAGAAGAAGGTTTTTGACACATTGATTTCCACGCGGGGAAGCCTCGGAGCGCAGCTAGTAGTGTATAAATAAGTCCCGTCCTTTATTAAAATTTCATTACATCTTTCGTTCAGTGACGACAGATTGCGCTGTTACGATGGCTGACAGCTGTCAGATTTCACTTTATTATGGCGTCGTCAGCGAGGCAGTCTGCCCTTTGAGTACAGTCAGCACGGATAGCGCAGATGAAGTAGTATTATCACTTACGAAAGTCTAGAATCAAATTGAAACAAATTCATGCCATCCATTAGTCCTTGTTTTCTTACAATCTAACTAATAAAAAAATAAGATTGTGTTTGGATTGAATAAAGTAACAACCTTGTTCCTATTTTGTAGTATTTTGTAATATAAATGTTTTTTTAAATAATCTAAAAAATTAAGATTAATATTAATTAACCTTATTTTTTTAGATTAATAAAAAAACATATTGAAATAATAAATAATGAATTGTCATTATTTATTATTATAATATGATTAATGGTAATCTCTTCTCGGGAGAGACTAGACATTTTGAAACAAACGATTGCGCAAATGTTATCACTTGACCAAATGTCTTTAAGTCAGTCATATACAGCGACTGACTCAAAGACATTTGGTCAAGTGATAACATTTGCGCAATCACTATAGCGCCTCTATCATGCTGCCATAGAACTACGCAAATCCCATACAATTATCAGAAGTCGCGATGAAGCCTCGATACCGTCTAACTCAGAACTCAGGACTCTGTCCTTCGATAGTTTAAAATGTGACTTAGATAGAAATTACAGACGACCGATGTGGCGCGGTGGGCGTAGGTCCGCTTGCGACGCAGGAGGTTGCGGGTTCGATTCCCGCTTCGGAACAATTGTGTGTACGGTCTGCAGATTATTTGTTGGGTGTTCTGGTCGTTTTCTATGTATAATAAAAAATATCTATCTATGTTGTATATTGTATTATGTATATCAGTTATCTAGTACCCATAACACAAGCTCTGCTTAACTTGGGGCTAGATAATCCTGTGTGAATTGTCCAGCATATTTTTTTTAAATTTTGTTTTTAAACATCGAAACATCAATTATAATTGGTTATAGTACAATCGTGCTAGTTAATAAATACTTAACCGCCTTTGCCTCCTCAAATACAGGAACGTCTTCGTGCACCTGACTGTACCTATCTAAGCAATTTAATGAACCTATTTTAATGTTGAGTCATATTATAACTAATCCTACTCTCTTTTACCGATTTAAAACTTCAAAAAAGGTGGAAGTTCTATGTTCGACTTTATGTATTTTTTAAATATACATATTTATTGTGGTTGTATTTTTCACTAAAATTAAAATTGATAATTATGTTCATGCCCCATATCATCATCATCAGCCTATAGCAGTCCACTGCTGGACATATGCCTCCCCCAATGAGCGCCATAGCGCCCTGTCTTCAGCTTGACGCATCCAGCATCTACATGCAGTCCTTCGCAGGTCGTCATCCCACATGGCCGGAGCCCAATAGTAAAAGTAAAGTAAAGTAAAAAATCATTTATTTCTTTAGGCTTACAAAATAAGCACTTTCAATAAGCACACACACAAGTCATATTTTATACATTAAATTATTATAAAAAAAAATATATGACTTAATAGACCCAAAGAATCAAAGTATTTGATTCTTTGGGCCTTCAATAATTACTGAACGCAAAAACGTGAAAATCTATTCTAAAAGTTGTCGGCTTCTTATCTTTGTATCACTTTCATTTTCATTATAAACTTTATAATTTCTTTGTTCCTAAAACAAATTAAAAAGAACTTTTTCAAAATTAATTTAGGAAATAATCAAAAGTTTATGAGTCATTACGTCCCAAATTGGCCAATAAGGGAAGATGTCCAAAATTGTATTTCATTACTTACTTTGTCTTTCGAATAAAAGTTTTATCATTTTCTGAGTTACCTGAGGTCTGAGAGCCATTGACGTGGTCATCATCAGCCTATAGCAGTCCACTGCTGGCTGGACATAGGCCTCCTCAATGAGCGCCACAGCGCCCTGTCTTCAGCTTGCCGCATCCAGCATCTACCTGCAGTCTTTCGCAGGTCGTCATCCCACCTGGTCGGAGGGCGTCCTACACTACGTTTGCCGAGTCGCAGTCTCTACTCAATAACACGTTTACTCCAGCGCGGTTGTCGGTTCTTCGTGAGATATGGTCAGCCTACCGCCACTTCAGCTTGCTAATTCTTTGAGCTATGTCGATGACCCTGGTTCTCAGTCGGATGTATTCATTACGAATCCTATCCTTCAGAGAAACTCCGAGCATAGCTCTTTCCATAGCTCGCTGAGCGACTTTGAACTGGTGGAACAGCCCTATCGTGAGTGTCCACGTCTCAGCTCCGTAGGTCATAACGGGATGTTTAATTAAACACCATACCATCCTCTCGACATCCTGGTCTACATTACTCTGGTCAGGAAACTTTACATCCAGTGGTATAAGCATTTTTTAATGACGACTCTTAAACTTATTTAATATCGGATAGCGATTAAGAAAGCCATTTTAAAAGCTGACGAAGGTTTTAAATTCTGTTCGGGAAGTTTAAATTAATGTTTTGCGCTGACTTCAAACAAGAAAATGTTCTAAGGTGCAGAGTACCCATAGATAATTATTATTAATATTCAACGTCGTAATTCGTACATCGAGTTTATCTGAAGGATAGGATTCGTAACGAATACATCCGACAGAGAACCAAAGTTATCGACATAGCTCTGAGAATTAGCAAGCTGAAGTGGCAGTGGGCCGGCCATATTTCGCGAAGAACAAACAACCGCTGGAGTAAACGTATTCTTAAGTGGAGATCTTGACTCGGCAAACGTAGTGTAGGACGCCCTCCGGCCAGGTGGGATGACGCCCTGCGAAGGACTGCGGATGCTGGATGCGGAAAGCTGAAGACAGGGCGCTATGGCGTTCATTGGGGAGGCCTATGTCTAGCAGTGAACTGCCATAGGCTGATGATGAAATATTCAATGTTCCATGCGTTGCGTATGGGATAAAAAGTAGGTAATACGTACATCGAAAAATTGTATTTTTCGATGTTTGTTTGATTCAGAGATTTCTATCGGCGACTGTACATGTCCTAGACAACGTCACGTATGTGCGTCCATTGTTATAAGGTTCAAACTTGTAACATTAACACAGAGCAATCCTCCACACCAATAAGCTATTATCGTAAAAACACCCGCGTCGGGAATCGAACCCGTACTAAGTAACAATGTAGTTCTCTCTAAGCACTGGTTCTCAATGCTCGTATTTGTGAGTTATTTGATACTGGCTCGATTTGTCTAGCAAAACATGAAAGTTTCATAACAAATTTCTAAGCATTTCTAGATGCAGCTTATTTTAGGAAGTTGGTACACTTAATCACTTAAGTTTTTATAATCTAATATAATTGAAAGAAAGAAAGAAAGAAAGACATTTTATTTTTAACTACAACCAATCACACATACAAGATCTTAAAACTAGTTATAAAAGTACATTTGGTAGCTATACTATGCGGATTGTAGCTAAAAATTTAGGAAATGGCTCAGCATGAATGCTACGGGTACTGGTAGATCCAATACACGCAGCGCTGATCTTCCGCCGATTCCTACAATCAGTAGCAGGTAGCGCACAACGATAAAAACAGTGCCTACATAACAAATTATATAACAACAAATATGAAAGTATATATATAGTACATAGAAAGGCGTGTTCAAGTATAAACTGAGTTAAAAAAAATAATTCTACCTGCGTCTTTAACTAGTGTGAGTTCTTCAGAATTTAATCTGCATAATATCTTTACCAAGTTTCATCATCATGTCATTGTTGAATTGAGTTTTTAGTCTTTTAAATTATATCACAAATTAAATATGGCAAATGCTAAAACTAACAAGTACAAAAAAAGTTTTTGCCCGTATTATATTACACGCTTTTCTATGGCAGAAACGTTATTCAATACATACATAGATGACTGAGAAAGCTTCCATAAACATTAGGACAGGATTTTCATAATAGCCCGTATTATGAAAATCCAGTCCTGTTAAAACTTTGACTGCGATTTATTTTCGACGACTGCGATCTTTTTTTTAACCTAAAAAATTCGTGCTGCCGCTCTACACAGCGGTTGTGTTGCGCCGCACATGCGTTTCGTTCGAAAAATATTACAGCTCTGCTGAGTCACAAAGATCTGTATTTTCTCAGCCGCTGCGCTAGTGTGGATTTACGCATATTAGTCACCTGTAGAAAACAGATACCGTGTGATTTCAGCAGTCAAAGTGTTAAAACTGGACAACGCAAGCTAGTGACCACGCTAGTTTTCGATTTTTTTATACTGAGACGTAACGTGCAGACAAAGGTTCTAAATAAAATGAAAATTATTCTAAAGGTACTTACACGTTATAATAATATGATTATTCAAATTCAAATCGTCGCGGGGAAAATAAATTATAGATATTTATTTAGTTTATTCTTAGAACTTAACTTAGATGTAGTTCAACATTACCTAGCCATTTGAATTTTCAGCTGTGAGCTCTCGATAGACGGGCGCTATCTAAACGACTTCTTTCAATGTGAGCTCTATCCTCAGAATTGATGTGCGGAACCCGATCGAGGATTATGTTCCAGCGGGGCATCTAGTTAGGGAACCTAGATTTACGAGTAGATACGTATTATTGTTTGAAATATTTTGATAATCTCTTCTCGGGAGAAACTAGACATTTTGAAACAAACGATTGCGGAAATGTTATCACTTGCCAAAATGTCTGTAGGCCACTCACCGCAGGCACAAAAATCGCGTTAGATCGTAAAAACTTGCACGGTTCTAATTTCTTGGGCTGCTGTTAGACGAGCTAGCTTCCTAAAATCTAATTGGGTGGCACGGGCCTGAATCAAAAGAATGAATAAAATCTTCCTTTTTGGAAAATTAAACCCATTTTCGAAGTGTACAACACTTCTCAAAACCTATTGATAACATACAGACGTACAGTTGTCACTATGCATGGTGACACCCATTTATTGAAGACTAGCTGCACCCCGCGGTTTCACCCGCGTGATGATAGATATTTTGGATAATATACAATACTAGCGGATCGTCCCGGCTTCGCACGGGTATTTTTAATTTTTATTATTTACCATCCATACTTACAAACTTTCGCGTTTATTATATTAAGTAGGATAAAGGATGTCACTTGGGTATTTAAAATGGGAACATATCAGCTCGTTTTTGTATTTTAAGATATCTTGAGCGAGTCTAAACAGTATTTTCAGATCTGAAAAGTTGAGTTCAATATCGTCCGCTTCCATCCATGATAGACCTTTGCAAAGTTTCTTTATCAGCCTGCCCGAGCTCTCGCTGTGAGAAACTCAATATTTCTCGCCAGTCTGTCTCACTTGAGAACTTATGATTTGGGTATTGTAGTCAGTTTTCGCAAATAATCTGAAAGAATAACAATGAACAAACACAACCACAACAAATTATTATCGAGTCTACAGATACAAAATCAAAGATAATAAACTTTACTACAAAATAATCAAAAAGGCGTACAACCTAACAAAAGAGTTTCCATACAGTAAATTGTTATCAAAACATTGTTGTCAAAAGAGCGTTGCTAGGCAACCACGTTTATTTAGAAAAAATGGCGTATTGATATGCAAGGAATTTTTTAGGTACATTTTTCACACCTTGGGTGGTTATTGGAGTTTTAGTAAGGATCCCTTATTTTTTTGAAAATATAATACAGCCCATGTTCACCACGGATATTTAGGCTTCCTAACGGTGATAGAATTTTTCAAATCGGTCCAGTAGTTTCAGAGCCTATTCGTTACAAACAAACAAACATACAAACAAACAATCAAAAAATCTTTATAATATTAGTATAGATACAATATCTTTATGAATTCTAGCTTGTCGTCGTCTTGTCGTTTTTGCGTGAAAGAGCAACAAACATCCTCACTATCTTTCGCGTTTATAATATTAGTAGGATTTTCACCTTGAGGCTATGTTCCTACAATTTCATTATTGTTGTTGTTATTACAATAAGCATAGTGTTTGTACAATAAATCGCAAGTTTTTGCAATAAATCCAGGTTTATGCGATAAATCCCCTGTCTAATTGGGTGGCGCGGGCCTGAAAGGTGTGATTTACAGCATGTTTCGATCCGCGAGGCTAAAGGACAGAGTACACTAATCCGGAGCGATAACACTGCTTTTAAACGACTGCATAAAAGGTGGACGATCTGTGTATGTTTTATTAATATTTCGCTGATTTCTGCGTTAATCGTGGACAATTTTAATTATTATACGAGTATAAAAAAAAAAGTTATTTAAAACAATCAAATACAATTTCACCGGGAACCAAATCCTTAAAATTTGAAAGCTGGATTTGTTCTCATAAAGACTGATTCTCAAAATAACATAGATACAGTTAGACACACACTGTTTTAACTTTGAGATTATCTTAGTTTTAATTATCACAGTCCCTTTAAATAGACTAATACGAATTACAAATTTTAAAGTATATTAATATTAGAAATATGGTGGTAGACAAGAAAATTTAACTAAAACTAAAATGTTTGTACTGCTCTGGTAGAACCCGGCCTTTACTCCCCATAAATTATTAGTACAGGCTTGAAAGAAGGCTTTCAGGGATTCATTATCTCTTCATTGATTTTATTTAATGAGTCACTCACTTTCCTATTCATTCACTCATTTCGTTCACTTAATTCGTTCAGTTCACTTGCTTATTGCTTTCACTGTTTATTTGGAGTTAATGAGTTTGAGACACTTTATTACGGTATTAGGATAAGGGTTATGAGACGGTTTCGGACTTTTTGTATATTTGTTGAGGCTTTTTATCTAAGTAATTCCTATACAGAATTAATAGGAGACCTGTCCTTGTCTAGTATATTTATTTTTTAACTGTTCTAATATCACGTCTGCCGTATGTCCAGCTACTTGTTGGCAAAGACCACCACAGAGTGGAGCCCACCCAACGCTAAGAGGCGACGTGTGGAAGGCCCAGGATGAGATGGCGCGACGAGCTCGAGGTACATCTTCCATCATGGCCTGTTGCAGAGTTGGAACGCGAGGAGTGGGAGGAGAAAAGGGAGGCCTGTGCCCAGCAGTGGGACAGTAATGGCTTAAAATAAATAATAAATAAATAATAATAAACATCTTGTATTGATTATTAAAAATGAGCATATTGTTTTAATTGTCTGCGACGCAGGAGGTTGCAGGTTCGATTCCCGCCTAAGGGCATATTTTTAAACGATCTGCAGAGCACCCAGAACAATTTACCGGGTGTTGTGGTCGTTTTCTATGTATAATTAAAATAATTATTTATTTTATTAAAAAAATGTATTGCACTACAAAGGGTACAAAGGGTGGGCTTAATGACGATACATAAATATCTGTCTATGTAATGTATTGTATTATCTATAACAGTCATCTAGTAAAGTAAATATTACATAAGATCTGCTTAGGTTAGGGCAAGATGATGCTGTGTAGATATCCTGCATTATTTATTTATTTAATAAGATAAACAGATAAACATTTTATTCATAATTTGTCAAATTATATGTCACACTTTATAAATCAATCATTTCTAAAATAAAATTATAATATCTAATTATAGTAAAATTTCAAACATAGTATTATTCTATATTAAGCATAGTAGTTTAAAAACTCGTCGTAGGTATAGAACGCCTTCTCTATGAGCCAGTTTTTTAGTTTTAATTTGAAATTATCTATACTCGGTGCGTCCCTAACCTTGTCTGGCAGCTTATTGTAGGTAGCTGGTCCCATTACGTGCGTCAACGTGTCTGATTTGGCCAGTCGTCTTGCCGCAGGCACCAGCCAGCCGACCGCGGCATTGCGAGTGTTGTAGCAGTGCATCTCCGCCTGTTTCGAAAACGAAGAGATGTTTTGACGGACATGCACTGCTACCTGGTAAATGACCATCGAAGGGAAGGTCATGATATGTAGCTGAGTAAAGTATGGTCTCACAGATGTTCTCTGCGACACACGTACTATAGTCCGTACGGCTCTTTTTTGCATTCTGAAGACGCGTTCCCTTTCGGCAGCGCGTCCGAAGAGCTCGGCGCCGTACTGCAACAGTGAGTGTACGGTCGCAAAGTAACACATGCGGACCATATCAGCGGGCACCAGACGAGCCAGCCTGCCGAGCGCGTAGCACGCACTGCCAAGCCGCTTGCACAGCTTATCCACGTGCGCCGCCCACGTCAGACCGCGATCCAGCTCGAACCCGAGGAACGTTGTCGACAACACTTCGTGTATCGAAGTGCCACCTACACACACCGACATGTCCCTGGATGACCGGCCGGAGATTGAAAAGTGAATGAAGTGCGTTTTAGTGATGTTTAGCACGAGGCCATTGCATTGGAACCAAAGTGCCAGTTCTTGTGCTGCCTCATTCAATTTCTTTTCAAGTTCGTCCACAGTCTCCGCTGTGACGATCGCTGCTACGTCATCTGCGTACATAAATATGTCGCTCTTAGTTACGGACACAGGAAGGTCGTTGAGCAGCAGCGAGAACAGCAAATTCGAGACGGACGATCCCTGTGCCACGCCCATCACGGTCGTCAGTGGATCGGACTTAACATCTCCGCCGTCGCCCACTACGACCTGCGATCTGTTGCGCAGCAGATCGGTCAGGAGAGCATGTGCAGGTCCATCTATACCGTAGTGGTGGAGCTTGACAGCGAGTACGCCATGGTCTGCAACATCAAATGCTTTTGATAAGTCACAGCACAGAACTGCCACTCGCTGCCGGCGCTCGCAGCCGTCAACTATAAGACGAACCACTTCTCGAGCGAGGGATGTAGTGGAGCGGCCCGCGCGGTACGCGTACTGGCGCTCAGACAACGCTTCAGTGTCCGTGAGGTACTCTGTTAGTCGAGCACTTACTCCATTCTCGAACACCTTGGCTAGCGCTGGAATAATGGAAACCGGTCTGTAGCCGTCTATGCTGTCGCGCTTACCTTTCCCCTTGAATAGTGGTGACACCTTACTAGACTTGAAAATCAGTGGGTAGGTACTAGCGTTTAAACAGCAGTTAAATAAATGTGCCAGGCACGGCGCGAGTGGCATCGCTGCGATGCGTAACGTTTCCATTGAAATCGTATATAAGTCTTTCGTAGGCTTGCTTGGGATGCGTGTCATTATAATTTGATACACTTCTGCAGGTGAGAACAAACCGCAGTGAGCGGTCAGTTCTTGGGCGGGCGGCCGCGAGGGCGGCGCCGACGGCACGCAGGTCCGCGCGCGGGGCGCCGCACGCGGCCGCCGCGCCCACGAATCTGGCGTTCATGGCGTCCGCGGCCGCCTTTTTAGAACAAAATTTCGTTCCAGAGCTAGGGTCTTTGACGACGTCCATAAAGTTAATAGAGGGCGAAGCGTGTTTTCCTCTCTCATCATTTACTACCTTCCACATAGCTTTCTGAGTATTAGAATTTGCCATGATTGTCTTCATGTAATGATTTGATTTGGAACAATTAATTAAGTTGTCATATTGATGGCTAATCTTTATAATTAAATCTTCTAAATAACTAAATTGTGGATATTTTTTATACAAAGTAGTAACGTCAAAAAGAAGGGCATTTAAATTTTTAACTTCTGTGCTAATCCATGAATTAAATCGTATATTTTTACATTTGAGAGGAAAACAGATGTCAATCTTATTGGCTAATATGTTTATTATGGATGTCGCTAGTGAGTCCGGAGAAGTACGTTTGTATTGTACCTCGCGCCAGTCTATGCTCGAAATAGCCGCAAAAAAATTCATACGACTCACCTCTGAATAATCCCTGATAAGCCGAGTTCTCGGCTGTATATGTCGCATCGGTACCGCAAGGACGGCGCGGACGGCGCGATGGTCACTCAGATGGGTGTCCACCGGCGTCGCCGCCACCATCCCTGCTCCCATGTTACAGTAAACGTGATCCAAACAGGTCGAGGACGCACCGACTACACGAGTTGGGAAGTCCACTTCATTACTGAAGTTGTACACTGATAACAAATCACTAAGTTGTTTACGATCGGAACATTGTTCATTTAACCAATTTATATTGAAATCGCCTACTATGAGACATTGTTTACCAATGTCGCAGGCTCGTTCAAGAAGACGCTCCATGTACATTAAGAACAATGACGAGCTTATCCAGTTTGTTCTATACACACATATAATCACAACATTACAATCTATCAACTCGATAGCAGAAACTTCACAAAACTGTTCTTCCGCAAGTTCAGTGAACTCAACACATTCTGTCGCTTTTATTCCGTTTTTAACAAATAAACATGATCCCCCGTGGGCTCGTTGTTTTCTACAAAAATAAGAAACTAGAACGTAGCCGTCCACATAAACACATTTTAGATTATCCTCACTAAGCCAATGCTCCGTTATAGCAATAACATCACAAACTAATTCAGAATGTAGAAGCACTTCGAGTTTTAGTGTCTTTTTGTCTAACGAAGCTATATTTTGATGACAAATAGTAAGCGCGCACAGGTTACACTGATCGTTCTGATTATTGTGCAATGGTTGCGGGGCCGCCCCGCGGGGTGCGGGGCCGCATGAGAAACCACTCCGTAAAACAAACTCCTGCTGGCCATTGCATTGGCTGGGCTAATAATTCGAAGAGTGACTCGGGGACTCCGATGACAAAGGCCGCGTGCCGAGTGGTTTTTATTTCACGTTTCTTGACAGAGTAGTCGTTCGAATCCTTGATTTTCTTTAGATGATTAAGGATGTTTTCACTTGTAGTTTCGGGACTAAATGACCAAGCTTGCAGAAACCTTAATTTTTCTACAGTTTTTAGTTCAGGGCTTTCTGTGCCGGCCCCTTTTGAAACTTTGGCAGTTTTCCCTTTGCGGGGTTTTTTATTCACTACACTCCAGGGAGTTGTGTCGCCATTCATTCTGGAAGCAGGGTCGATGGTACAATCCTTGGGTGATTTGGTCACGCTCTTGGTTGCAATCGTGGTCGTCGTCATAATGGGTGTGGAACGGGACGCTCCCGTCTCAATCGTACGATTCTTTCCGTCGGCTCAGCTGATGATGGTACACCAACAGCACAGTTCTTCTTCGTAGTCAGCGCTGCAGCGGCATTGATGTGGGCCTGCCGTTTAGGCTTCTCAACCAAGGGGGCTTTGCCGTCCTCAGTTGTCTCACTTATTGTTGATGTGCGGGTAGCGCTCGGGTCATTTTTCTTGAGTTCCGAAATGGCCTCGGTTTGCTTTGCAATCACTATGTTTTGCTTATTTATTTGGGATTCCAAGTCACTCACTTTATTGACTAATGTTTGTATTGTATTCTGCAAGTCGCGTAAAACAATTTCAAACGATTTTATCGACATTATGAGTCTCAAAATAATTCAAAATTACGGAGCCGATATGTACGTGTTGCGAGCGTGTTGCCAACTTTTATAATAGACATAAGACACAAATACGGTTACAAAGTACCTACTAGTTAAATCAGTATACTTACAAAATGATGAAACTAAAATCCACTAAACTAAAAACTTAACCGCACCCTCTGAAACACCACACCGCGCCATATTTAAATCCTCTTCTAAAAATACCAGCAGCTACCTAAAGATCCGAGCTCATTTGCACCAGGGCCCTCGTCGCTACAGGCACGATATAAGGACACACACAGAAGCAATCGTTCTTCTATCTATACTAATATTATAAACGGGAAATGTTTGATGTTTTGTTTGTTTGAAATGAATAGGCTCCGAAACTACTGGAGCGATTTGAAAAATTCTTTCACCGTTGGGAAGCTACACTATCCCCGGTGAACATAGGCTATTTAAATTTTCAAAAAAGTTAGGGATACGATCTTGTTGTTTAGAATAACAAGATCCATATTTTGATAGTAAAAATATTATAGAAAAATCTTGAAATTCAGGTTAGTAAGAACTACTCACATACACTAAATTATACAAAACCAAAACATCATAATACACCTATTACGCTCAAAGGAGAGGAGAAACTATCAGCAATAGTTTTTTTTTTGCCTCACAAGTATATTTTAATCAATCAATAAATAATTTATTTGGATATGTAAGGCATTTATTATTATTTTAGTAAATGTATTCAGCCCGGACGCGGCAAATACATTGTGGTTCATATTATTAGAAGTCAATTCTGGATGATGAAAATGATATGATATGTTGGAGGGGTCGATTTTTACGCCACAACCAGTTCGAAAAAGTTTTCTCGTAGTATTTTTGGAATAGTTAGTAAAGTTTGATTTTCTGTCAAGTCCTTGAAAGCCATTATCAACAAAGGCGCAGTGTTAACTGTAAACAAGCAGCATTCTCAAAATACCGCCAACTCATTTACACCAGTGACCTTTACAACAGGAGGCACATGACACTTTGTTACACAGAAGCTATGCTTTATTTAGAGATACATATTAACTGTATGGGCCGATTCGCAACTAGGAGGATAGAGATAGGAATAAGTGGCGGTGGTTTGGCATAAAACTACCATAACAATCTAAGGTGGTTGCAAATTTGATTCAGTTTACGCAAATATCTCTCATTTTGATGTTCAGGCACAGATTAGGCAATGTTATTCTGGGTTGAATAGCTACACGACATTATATAGTATTTATCGCGTTTAGAGGTATAACTCGCGAGTAAACCTGTTAAAACTAGTCTAGAGAAATAGGTTTATAAACGCCAAAGATAGCCAGTACTATTTATGAAGCGTTAAAATTTCGTACATTTAAATATGTATATCGATTAGAGTTTTCTAAGTGAATAAATTCAAAGAGAAGGTACAGTAAAAACTACATACAATACAACTCTTGTATGTAGTTTTTACTGTACCTTCTGTATAGCACACCACACTGTGCCACTCTCTACATGGTTCCCTGCAGCGAGTTTAAGCTGAACTCACAAAATGTTTAATGGTTTGTTTTACTTTGTTTTTGAAGAAAGCTTACCTGAGTAGGTAACTTTGACTACTTAGGTAGGTAGGTTTTGGATAAAAGCATACTACGGCTTATCGAAGGAACAAACAGTGACATTTCCGCTGGATTGTTGTTTCAGCTCATTTGTAGAACGGCTAGGCAGTTAACAAATTGGCGACATTCAGCTAAATAGGTACCTAGATGACGATTAGGTTCACCATTATTCTTTTTCAGTTATATCTGTCTTTGACTGTACCAAGCTGACGTTACTTTCATAGTAAAAAGATATGTTTTACCACAGAATAACCTTACAATTCAATTTTCAATTCAAATTCTTTATTATCATACAACAAAGGACCATAAAAACACATATACAAAATTACAGAGTTGGCAAACGTAGTGTAGGAGACCCTCCGGCCAGGTGGGTGGTATTATAGATAGATGATGAACTAATACAGAGTGTAAAAAAAAATATCGAGTGAAGTTGGATCTTTATATTATTATCTTGTAACTGAATGCAGCTTTAACTAGACTAACTCCTGATGTAATATATAATCTTTTTTCAGAATTTTAGACACTATTTTCTATGTCTAAGATGATTTTAAAAATCACTTACGCGCGGCCTTCGCTGCAATATCTATCTAGCCTTAAGATGACGACGTTTCTGCCCCAAGAACCTATATACCAAACAAATATTGAGATCCTATGAAAATATTCTAAGTACGAGTTGGCATAAACTGTCCGACTATTAAATACACATCACAGACGGAACACTTAAGGGTCCGGCGACCCTCGCTTGCAAAAATCGCTCCGAATATCGATGTCGCTGTTTAAACCTTGCGCCGCGCCACATGCGTGCGCGATAGCAATATTAGCCGTTCAAAATTTGGTTTGTTCCGTAATACCAAAAACTATGACTGAAAACTTTTTGTATTCTTCACAAAGTATTGTTATTCTGTAACTAGACAAAATAAGCTATGTTCCTTAATAAATAAAACATAAGATATTGATGTTTTTAATACGAAAGAAATAGCAAGAAAACATGTACATTTTCACATAAAAATGTGCAAAATGAGATTGGCTTTCATTTCATTCTAGGTAAGTATTTTGAAAAAAAAAAACTATTTGGGAACTTAGATAAATACTATTTTGATACAAATAATGCAATATTATAGTGGAAATATGCTTGAATTAGAAATAATTTTGGTATTACGTTTGTATGAAGAATTCGTCCCTCCAGAGGCCCCTTAACAAACATCAGATATTATGGACGCAAACTTAATGTCGATATTTCCATCGATAACATCGACATTTTATCGATAAAGCAGCATTGCGTCAACTTTGCAAAAGTAAACGCACAACATTTGAGTGCAAATGGGGAGGGGAAACGTGGATGCTTCTTGTCGATAAACAGATATCGATAAAAAGAGTTGCGTCAAATGAATCCAATCGAGTTGAATAAAAAGGCATCAATTGAACAACGTCTAATAGGCATGGGACATAGCGAGAGTAATCAAAGCACTTGATACTGTCTTAACTCAAATTCTTAAAAAATAGGTGGGCAAAGGAGGTTGCTGGTTTGATACCCGCTTCGGGACAAATGTTTCTACGATCTGGATATATTTGTTCAGGGTTTTCTGAGTATTTTCTATGTATGTATAATAAAAATATCTATCGATGTAGTGTATTGTACCAATGTATATCAGTCATCCATAACACAAGCTCTGCTTAGCTTAGGGCTAGATGATGCTGTGTGGATTGTTTAACATTGTTTATTTGCTTTATAAAAAAATTGTTTGACCGGTCTGAAAAATATGTAATATATAATCGCTAAATACGGAAATAGATTGTTAACAAAGAAAAATTGTCAACTAACAAAGAAAAGACATAGAAATTGCAAAAAAGCCTTGTCTTTCGTTTGCCAGGTATGTAACAAAGTGTCCTTGAGTTCAAATACTTAATTACCAAGTAACATTTAATTTGATGTTTGTCGTACAAAAACTAAAAACGGACATTAAAAACAGTATTTTAAGTTGTACGGCATAAGTGGCCCCCAATAATTAAATATTTAGGGGCTTCTTCGGGATCATTCTTTATAAAACAGCTAAGAATCATCATAATCCAGACAAACATCACATTAGAAAATATATCGATTAACATACACAAATTGAAGAAAAGATTAAAGTCTTTCTATTGATTTTCGAAACGGACTCTCGGACTCAACGGCCCAAAAACAAACGAACGGAGTTCCTAATTCGGCTAAATTCTTGCAAAAAGATTTTTTTTTGAAAATTCTTAATTGCAAACAGCTCGGTGTCTCGCCACCCTATCTTCCCTAGCGGCGCGGCGGCAGCGCCGTTCGCGCCTCTTTGCTAAACGGAGACTATACATTTTTGAGCTCGATAAATGAAAGCGAATTTCTGTTGTTTGTTTAAAATGTTCTAGAAACAGATGCAGTTTTTAAATAGGATAGAAAGAGCTGCTTTTCTGTTGAAAATTCTAAATGGTGGAATGAAAGTTTGGTTTGTTTTTGGAACAAGTTCTTTTTTGCACTATAGGTATTTTTACGGGTGCGTATATATTAAGGAACAGAACATGCTTTAAAATTTGTATTTGTTTATTTATTTTCAGTTTGTATTATCCCAACGTAGGGCAAGACCTTTATTATATAAAACGTAGTTTAACAAAATGTTTTATAAATGTGAAATTTTTTAATTTTACATTTTAATACTTTGGACATGTTAATTATATCAAGTTATATTATTAGTTATTCATAATCACACAGTAATAACTGTGTGATTATGACCAATATATATATATATATATATATAACATATCTTAATCTGTGTTATATTATTTTGAATGAAATAAACAAAGTCAGGTGAGGTAGTTTTTTTGTAGTACTAAGTTTGTATCAGCATCAATCTACATAGATTGATTGATTGATTTATTTCCACCGTAGGTACACAATGTAGTGTGAAATCAAAAGTTAGTGTGTGGTTATAACACACACTAACTTTTGACAAAGGAAACACCATAGGGCATTGTGCATAAAAAAGCAGACAGACATGACTTTTTAAAAATTAAAATAAATTCATTTATAATAATTTGTCACAATAAAACATATAATAAATGATATTTAACTGATTGTGGACTAACATAAGTCCACTGCTGGACTTAGGGCTCCCTTAATGAGCATCTCCCTGCAGTCTTTCGCAGGTCATCATCCCATCTGGTTGGAAGGCATCCTACTATGTTTACCGAGTAATGATCTCCACTCAAGAACACGTTACACTAAGCTAATATGTAATGTGATGCTTATAAGTCCACTTTGTCCAACGATGAAATGGACGACCACAATAAAAAAATTGTGGTTAAATTCCCAAAGTGACATAAAAAAAAGTGAAATCATGCTGTTACGTCATCATGCCAAAAGGTTTTATGTATCCAAATAGGACGCAGAGCCATCAAAAACCACGAGAATACCGTTTACCACGAAGACATATATATTTTGCAGCTTAAAACCCGGAATATCCCGGGTTTATCACTTCAAATAAAAAATACCCTCATTCATAAACAGCGAGCTATAACTTTTAGTAACTTGGTCAGAAACTCCAAGGTCGTGTCGATGAAACAATGTAGCTTTTGACAATCAGAAGCTACACTTTGTAGATACATACTACATCTTAAAAGGTCTGGCTGAAAATCAGTTTTTTTGCTTCTTTAGCAAAATACACGTATTACGCTGAGCCCAGGCATTTTAACATACTTCAGCACACATGTCACATAGACATCTTACCCATATTTATTTTAATTTCATAATGTCAACTGTGTTTTATGTTTTTTTTTTGTTTTCCTGTGCACTGTATAATTGATGTATTTTATATGGTGTGTCTGAAGTAGTTAATAAATAATATATCTATCTATACTACTATTCTGTTGAGATGTATCTCTACATAGTATAAAACCAAGTCGTTTCCCGCTATCTGTCTGTCCCTATGTATGCTAAGATCTTTAAAACTAGGCGACGGATTTTCATCACCCTCATCATATTGTATGCTAAAAGTGAAAGTTTTTCTCTCTTTCTCTCCTAAAAAATGATATTGCTCCCAAATATGCTAGTTATCTACGTATATTATGTACCCTTACCTACCTAACCTGTACTTGGCAATCGTAGTGTAGGACGGGACGCCCTACGGCCAGGTGGGATGACGACCTGCAGAGCTGGATGCGGCAAACTGAAGACAGGGCGCTATGGTGCTCATTGGGGGAGGCCTATGTCTAGCAGTGGTCTTTAGGTTGAATATGACCCTTACCAAAACCATAACCCGTTCTACACATAATGCGTCACATACGTCGACGACATTACGTGCTAGTGAATAGGTTTATTTGTTGTATGTTAGATTAATAATAGAGGTATTATAAACGTCAAAGTTTGTAAGTATGGATGGATGGATCTTTGATACTCTTTCACGTAAAAATTACTGAATGGATTTTAATGAAACTTTACAATAATATAGCTTACATATCAGAATAACACATAGGCTACAATTCATAAAGATATATGTACCTATAGTAATATTATCCAAAATATCTATTACCACGCGGGTGAAACTGCGGGGCGCAGCTAGTACTTTATATGGGCCGTAGTTTTAAAGTAACTTCCATCCTGTACTTAAACTAATGTTGCCTAAAATAAATGGATTATTTTTATCATTATTTAAGCATTTTCATTATAAATTCAACAAGAGTGAACTTTCTGAGTAGCGTTAGCGACGGCTATGTTACTGTTAAACTGTGCGCCATAACAGACAGCCTGACAGTGAATAAAGAATGTTTGCAGCTTACATTTTATTACTGCTGGATATGAGACAAAGGATAACTTGTAGTTATAAAACGTGTCCTGAAACTTAGAATCAAGCTGATATTAAAGGAAGGCGGGTTCGTAACGACCCATTATCAACCTATAAAAGTCCAAAGATGGACATAGCCCTGAAATTATGAGCGCCAGCCGCCATAGCGCTCTGTCTTCAGCTTGCCGCATCCAGCATCTGCTTGCGGTCTTTCGTAAGTCATTATCCCACCTGGCCGGAGTGCGAGTCGAGTCGTGGTCTCCACTCAAGAGCACGTTTGCCCCAGCGGCCGTCGGTTCTTCGCGAGATATGGCCGGCCCACTGCCACTTCAGATCAGCGTTCAGTATGCTTGATAGTAAAATAATAAAAACAAAACTAAAACTCCCTTCTTTCGCAGGTCGTCATCCCACCTGGTCGGAGGGCATCCTACACTACGTTTACCGAGTCGTGGTCTCCACTAAAGAACACGCTATGTCGATAACCTTGGTTCTCTGTCAGATTTATTCGTTACGAATCTTATCCTTCAGAGAAACTCCGAGCATAGCTCTTTCCATAGCTCGCTGAGCGACCTCTGACTAGTTTTATAAAACGTGCGTCTGAATCCCGAGCCAGCTACAGAATCGGGGCCCGGTGCAGGCGGATGTCCATTGAGGCATAACTTCACGCTCCGCCCGGCACCGCTATTCTCTACGAAAAACTTTAGTCCACTGAAATATTTCACCTTGCCGACCGACGGATGTTATAACCTATTTCTATTTGGACCTGAATAAGCCCGTTTTGAGGCACAAAATACTATTTAAAATACTTTAACTAAAGATATAATAAATGCATAATGAACACGGAATGCAACGTTGTTTCTGAAGGAAAATTTGACTCAATGATCAGATATTTTGAGAGTAGTAGAGCAACATTATGCTGAGACAGGACCTAATTGGTTCGCTTTCTAGAGTCGCTTGTTGTTTTTATATAGGTAGATACGTAGTTAATTTTTTATATTTTTATGTTCTTATTTATTTTATAATATGTTGTAACAAGTTGTACCTACTTCAGTGATTCAATAAATATACTTTCTTCTATATGACGACCGATGTGGCGCGTCGGGCGAAGGTCCGCCTGCGACGCAGCAGGTTGCGGCTTCAACTTCCTTAGGTCCCGCCTTAGGACAAATGTTGGTACGCATTTATTTGTTCCGGGTATTCTGAGTATTATATATAGTAAAATATCTATGTATATAATGTATTTTATTACGTATATCAGTCACACAAGCTCTGCTTAGCTTTTGGCTACATGATGCTGTATAGATTGTCCAGCATTAGCTATACTAATTTTATAAAGGAAAGGTTTGATTTTATGTTTGTTTGTTTGTAATGAATAGACTCCGAAACTACTGGACCGATTTGAAAATTCTTTCACCGTTGGGAAGCTACACTATCCCCGGTGAACATAGGCTATATTATATTTTCAAAAAAATTAGGCATCCGAACCAAAACCGTGAGAAGCCGGAAAGGGCCGACAGTTCATAATATCTTAGACACCTACATAGGACAGGCTTGACAAGATATGCACGGTATTTGCTATATAGTGGTTATTTCGAGGTTAGAAATAAGACGACAAATTGCAAAAACGGTGGGAAACCCGACTTTAAAAAAATATTTCTAAGGTATTTCTTTCTGTCATCGAAACATCTTAGAAATCTGAAAGTTCTCTGCCTTTTTCTGCAAACATGGCCAAAAGATAAATAAAACCTCCCTAAGAGCACTCGAACTCAGAGATCTGACGCTAAAATGGCGGCCTATCATGCGAGTAAGTAAACGACAAGAGCGGCGGCAAGATGGTAATAAGAAGGAGTAAATAAAACGACAGATAGGGAGGGATGTCGGTATCGATGATTTATGAGCTATCGATATGTCGCTGATTTATTGATTATCGATATGTCGATGATTTAGGGGTGATCACTAGTCATGTTTGACTTTTTTGTGGTTATGTATTTGTGTGATTAAGAGTGATGGAGTAAGAATATCAAAGAACTAACTATATATCGATATGTTGATCATTTCCTCCGGAAATTTCTATGCACCCAATTAATTGTACTACACTTTCTGATTGGACTAAGCATTTAACTGAATTTATGGAGAAGGTACAAATAGATAATTTATTTACAACAAGTCTCTGACCGTAGCACCACGCGACTTTTCCAGTACAAAAAAAAATTATATCCTTTCCCGGAATACTGTCTTCTCCCTGCCAAATTTTATTGAGATCTGTTCAGCTGTTAGGTGTGAAAAGGATACAGATATAGGTACCTCGATTAGATTACTAATATATTTTTTTTAACTCTATAATAATATTGTCAGTCTTTTGTATGGTGTACTTACAAAATATCCATTGATATTGCTTCTTAAGCATTCAAAGCTTCCCTAACCCAAAGTAGATACTATATATCATAAACGCATTAAGGAACCATTAAGCCATTTCAAAATCAATCAATTTGCATTATATTATATCGACATGCGAAGCTAATGCAGGCGTTTATCGATAAGGCAAATGTGTCTAAGTATTATCGATAGGTATCCAACTCTATGCCAATATAGACACCCGGAAGGCTTTTTGCGAAACTTGTTTACAAAGTGCAAATGTCGTACTGCTTTATTTAAGGTTTTATATTGTTTTTATTAAGGATCGGGAATCAATAGCGTGATGTCGACTATGTTTTTTCTGTATATTTATTATGTATGACATAGAACAGTTGATCCGCAAAAAGAGAAAATACAAATAGAAAAGCAAATCGAATATTCCGTGATCATTTTGCAAAAAAAAACAAATAACAAAAGCACAAAACATTGTACGATTTCTTAGTAGTTTGTCCATTTACAATTTTAAGCACGTTTCGTCCAACCCGCCTTTCGTCCAACACGTATGTCTTCGATCACGTTTTTCGTCTAACTTACTTTTCGCCACAAGAATGATTGCTAATATCAAAAATAACAGGTAATGTCGCAATTATGTGAATATCCCGGTATTAATTACTTTTAGAATTTTTAGAGCACCATGAAAGCCGTTCACCGAACAAACCTTTTACGCTTCCTCAGATAATTATGCAGATTCTTACTTAAACAAATTGAATGAAAGGAGGAAAAGAAATCCGCACTCAGTACAATGAGGAACAAAAGCGTTCTAAAACGTAAAACGTCACTCTATATTAGCGGAGGATTACGAACAGACGTATTAATGTCACTCATACGCTGTCTCGCTCTGGCACGGGCCGGATGACAAGGACGGGTAATTAAGGCACAGCTTCACGTTGCGGTGCGATGCTATTCTGTCTATTCGTGTCCTAGTCGTTTGACATGTGTAATTAGTGTCCAGCTTGTGTAAAGGCCGAAACGTAAATTCACCGGCCCTTGAAGGCGGTGGCTTGCAAAAAATCGATATCATTTTGCGCTTAGAATTATTTAAACGTTTGAAAATTGCCGTTATATCTTATCAGCATTCATATCTGTTAATTATTAGTGGAAATGCATCTCTAAGTCTAATTACAAGATAAAACTTTAAGGCATACCTTCTTACGACGAAACATTATATTAAGTTAGTAAACAATGGACATTGCCCTATTTTAATAAAAAAATATCGTTAGGAAACTATTATATATAACACGCCACCGTCTATACTTGTTCTAACTCTTCATGTCCATCCAAAGGTTGCCTGGCAGAGATCGCTTTAAGCGATAAGGCTGCCCATTGTACAACATTCTCTTTATTTGTCTTTTTCCTGTCCAGTGTATCTGTTTTTATGGTGTGCAATAAAGAATTATTGTATTGTATTGTATTGTATTTGGTAACAAAAAAATCTTCTCGAAAATATTAGTTAACTTTCATTAATATTTTGGTCAGCCGTTAAACGGTGATTAATATAAAATTGGTAGCCACAGATCGTCTACGCTGGTAGCATTTTAATAAGCCCTTTCCACGATAAAAAAACCGCAGAGTGCAGACGACCCCTAAGGGGGAATATGGAAATTGAATAATGGTGAAATCAGAGAAACGCCGCTCACATAAATTGGCATTAATTTTATTTTTGTCGCGGATTTTGAGATTTCTGGATATTTGAATCGGGGTGTATTTGGTAAATGTAATTTTGTAGGAGCCTGAGTGATTTACATTTTGATAGATGCGTGCTACTAATGGGTTGTGGGATTTCTTTCGGATGAGCCATTTGTGAGCGGCATTACGACAGTTGTCCTGATTTTATTATTCATTTATGCTGGTAACGCAAATTGAAATATTCAGGCAAAACGATTCAATCTAGAGTTTTTTGAAGATAAAATATTATATTATAGATATATATAAAATCAATTGCTGTTCGTTTGTCTCGCTAAAACTCGAGAACGACTGAGCCGATGTAGCTGATATTAGTTTTGAAATGTTTGTCGCAGTCCAGGAAAGGTTTAAAAGGAAGAGAAAATATGATAAAATTGCGGGTGAAGCTGCGGGCGCAGCTAGTTATAGATAAATGTTTCCTACCACAGCAAAAGAAAATGGAAGATGCCATAGATTGTAATATTTTCCTAAATTTCGGCCACGGCAGCGAGTACTCGTATCACCAGAAACCAAGCCATTTGCGCAGGACATATTATAGAGCACAAATATGTGCCCAAACACAGATTCAGCTGGGCTTATAATAAAAACATTTATACTTATTTATGAATAATTATATTTATTAAACAGAGAACCAAAGTTATCGACATAGCTCTGAGAATTAGCAAGCTGAAGTGGCAGTGGGCCGGCCATATCTAAGAACCGACGACGGCCGCTGGGGCAAACGTGTTCTTGAGTGGAGACCACGACTCGGTAATCGTAGTGTAGGGCGCCCTCCGACCAGGTGGGATGACGACCTGTGAAAGACTGCAGGTAGATGCTGGATGCGTCAAGCTGAAGACAGGGCGCTGTGGCGCTACTTGGGGGAGGCCTATGTTCAGGCATAGGCTGATGATGATGATATTTATTTAAATTTATAGTCATCTAGAAACCAAGCTTGGAAAGGCAAATCCAACTAACCATCATCAGACCAGCTCGATGGTACATTACATTGTAACCGAACTTACATTAGTATGCCATTATTTCAACTCAATCGGTTGAGGATGATAACTGATCTAAAACTCAGTTGCAAGTGTTCCACATATACTACAGGGTAAGTAAAATAAAAACTTGTAAAAATTCGGATTATGACAGAATTATCTATACAATCAATCCCGCCAAAAGGTCACTGTCCCATAACCGTGCTGCGTATTTCCAGCGCCATAAAATGCATTACAGCATCACAGTGCATTACTTGGATTATGGTGCATTTCGTTGATCCGCATCAATCGTTTGGAGAGACGCGATCAAATTGTTCGCCAGCGGATTTAGAATGCGCGGGGTGTGGTTTAAGTTGTGAGAACAGCGAGGTTGGAGATTTTATTCTATTTAAATTTTTATTGAACGGATTTTAAGAAAACTTACAGCTATGATTTCAAAATAAGACTTTTGCACATGCATGATTATATGTATGGTATGCTACTGAGGGCTAATTACAAGTTTCGATGATCAAGATGGATGAGAATGATCTTGCAGCTCCGTTTTTAAGTGGTGCCAGGCCACTGTGTGTAGTATACCTACTAATTAAAAACTTTATAGAAATTGTTATAGCAATCTTACCCGTTACCACTTATACAATCACAACCACTAAAATCAAACCACGGTCGAGTTAAGCGGTTTTACAGATCTGTTGATTGGCTGGCGTTAATAACTGCCGTTAAGCCAAAGTGCGAGTTTCTTGATTGTAGACCGCAACTTTGCGAACTTAGTATATAAAGGACGATCTCCGACCAAGTGAAAGATGACGACCTGCGTAATACTGCTGGCAGTTGCTGGTAGCAAGCTAGAGATAGGGTTCTACGTTGCTTCAATGATGTTCTTCTACTTTTTCGGAGGGCTATATCCATCAACAGACTATTACGGGCTGATAATAACGACGTCAAAGCGGATTTGACTTTGCTATCAACACTCAAAAAGTGTTACTCGCTCCCTCCTCTGCACCCGCTTACGCTACCGCTTACAACTTTAACCGCGGCCGAGCTAAGCGGTTTGATCTGTTGAATGGCTGGTGTGAATAACTGCTCGTTATAAGCCGCAGCGGATTTCAATGTTGCGTGCTGTTTGTTGCGGCAGGTATTGTATTTTAGTGCCAGGGATACAGATCATGGGATATATGAAATACTTGTGCCAATAGGCGCAATTATATGGGTTGTGACAGCGTTATGTTGTGGATATCTATTTCAAGAAGAGAAAGAAGAAGAAATCAAGATTACCTGAATAAAGCTGTAGCATGCTGTAGTAATATAATGACATAAGACCTACTTTTAGAAAAAAATTAAATGCATGCCGATGTTTTTTGGTGAAGTACCTATTCTAATGCTTAAGACTCTGTAATAAGTATATATATATATACTTGTATCTTGCAATAAATGATATTGGTACTTGTCGCATGTAATGTGTTTTGTAACGATCTTTATTTGGTGTATATTAAAGTTATTTAAATATAAAATCTTATTAAAACAGTTAAGTAACAAAACCAGTTAGCTAGGAAAATCCTCCTCAAAACAGATTAAGCGAACGGAACTCCCTTGCAGCTTATCTTCTCAGCTCACAGACTGTTGCTGCATCTGCCATTTTGTTTTCACAAGCTATCAACCGCTGCAAGGTATTCGAAACTAAATGAAATCTTAGGTCGGAGCGTATTGTCAACACAATAATGCATTATCTTATTTATTATGTATTATTTATTACTAGCTTCGCCCCGCGGCTTCGGCCGCGTTGAAATCTATGTTTAAAATGGTTTAAATGATAAAAAGTATCCTATGTCCGTCTCCTATTTCTAAGCTACCTCCCCACCAATTTTCAGCAAAAATAGTTGAGCCGTTCTTGAGTTATAAATAGTGTCAGTAACACGAATTTTTTATATAGATATATTTATTTATTATTATTATATATTCTCTTCATCTCTTCATCCATACCCTACCCGTTATGACCTACGGAGCTGAGACGTGGACACTCGCGATAGGGCTGGTCCACCAGTTCAAAGTCGCTCAGCGAGCTATGGAAAGAGCTTTGCTCGGAGTGTCTCTGAAGGATAAGATTCGCAACGAACACATCCGACAGAGAACCAAAGTTATCGACATAGCTCTGAGAATTAGCAAGCTAAAGTGGCAGTGGGCCGGCCATATCTCGCGAAGAACCGACGGCCGTTGGGGCAAACGTGTTCTTGAGTGGAGACCACGACTCGGTAAACGTAGTGTAGGACGCCCTCCGACCAGGTGGGATGACGACCTGCGAAAGACTGCAGGTAGATGCTGGATGCGTCAAGTCGAAGACAGGGCGCTATGGCGCTCATTGGGGGAGGCCTATGTCCAGCAGTGGACTAATATAGGCTGATGATGATTTATTTATTTATTAATCTTCTTGGGCTACTTGTCTTACCTCTGCTCGTTATTGATATCCTCTCTACAAGCAGGCGTGTGGCGCGGCCCTTGTCATCATCATCAGCCTATGTTACTCCACAGCTGGACATAGGCCCCATAATGAGCGCCATATCGCCCTGTCTTCAGCTTGCCGCATCCAGCTTCTCCCTGTCTTTCACAGGTCGTCATCCTACCTGGGCGGAGGGTGTCCTGCACAATTTTTACCGAGTCGTGGTCTCAAAAAAATATTTACGCAAGCGGCTTTTGTAGTTGCAAATGCCGCTTGTAGCGCATGCGCGTACAGTGGTGATGCATTCGCTGATTTTTGATTAGTTTGTAGGAAAACGACAGACGGACGGACGGACAGCGGAGTCTTAGTAATAGAGTCTCGTTTTACCCTTTGGTTACGGAACCCTTAAAACAATTCGCTCACAAGGTTTAGAATTTGGTTTAATATTATCTAGCGAAGGTTTTACGCGGAATAGTACATAACTAAATTTCTTGCATTCTTAATTAAAAAAAATTATAATGGATTTCTGCGAAGTTACCGAATATTTTTTTTAGATTGCTTGCGGGTAGATAGACCTCCCCCAGACGCTCTCAGCAAGTGTAGCTTGACCAGTTGATTGTTTATTCAGGGTTGCTGAAGCTGGAAGTTACTTTGATTTGACGGCAAAGCTTTGTATCCACTTTACCTAACTTCAAAGTGTTGCCAACAGACGTCAGCCACTTTAAGCCGAAGTTAGAGAAACCTCTATCTTCTTAAGAAAGTGGTTCTAAGTCAGCATTACTAAACAGGTGTGAGAATTTCATTTCATTTAGATACGAGATATCGAAATGCAATGAAATTGTCACACCTTTTTAGTAATGCCTAATTTGGCGTCCTGCGTAAGCAATCGACCTCCCCCTAAACAGCCTATATTGGTCCACCGCTGGGCGCAGAACTCCCACTGATAAGCATCTTATGGCTTTATTCCTAAGAACGATTTCTCCCAGGTATCGAACCCGCAACCTCCTGCGTCGCAGGCAGACCTTCGCCCATCGCGCTACATCGGTCGTCCTACACAAAAACTTTTGTTATAGATAATTTATTTAAATCATAGTATTATCTATTATCATGTTTATATTGGTTCACACGATATCATAGCAAAAACCCCTTATTTCTGTGAGGCATCATCAGTCAATCATCAGTAGAGATGATGATTCTCTTATGCTCTTTTTAAATTAAGTCAAGTATCTAATCTGTCAACCTTACTTACTGCTTATCACGGAAACGTATCTTCTACTTTAAGATATGGCATCATGTTTTGGGGGAACTCGACTGACAAACTCAAAATATTTAAAGCCCAAAAACGTTGCATAAAAGCCATTCGTGGTTTACGAAGACGGGACTCCTGTAAAAGTCATTTTATAGAACTAAAACTACTTACATTTCCGTGTCTGTATATTTACGAAGTTGCAGTATTTGTTAAAAATAATCCCGACTTATTTGAAAATTTTGCAATTGGAAGCCGGTCTGAGGGCAGACTACGCACTGTGTCATGCAGAACAAAGTTGTTGGGTTCAAGTGTATTTGGCATGGCGCCTAAAATATATAACAAAATTCCTAAAGTAGTTCGTGATTTGTCCAGAAACCAATTTAGTGCAAAACTTAATGCTTTGCTAATAGAAAAAGCTTATTATACAGTAAATGATTTTCCAAATGACCATATTGTTTGACTTTTTTATACTTAATTGACTATGTATGTACCTATCTTGAATTGTTATTTAATGAAATTATCAATACCTTATTAATTTGCCATATTATGAAATTTACAGATTGTACTATTTTTTGACATTGCTTATTAAATGATTACCTTAACTTTATATTGACATTTAATCTCCTGCTGTACATTAATCTATCATTTAAATAAAATTTCATAATTAGACATTCATTAAAATTTATAAGTAATTGCATTAAATGATTATTTATATATATAACTGCATGCTTTTTTATAATATAATAATGGTATATTGTATAAGCTAAAATATTAATTGTTTATTAAAATGTTTGTACGCCTAAGCGGCAGAATCTAGTGATCTAAAATAAGTCTCATGTATCTGACTATCCATTACCCTGATTCACAAACAATAAATGAATTATGAATTATGATTTTCCTCTTGCTGATTTTGAGGATATTCCTCCATTCTCTTCCCTCTTCTATTAAAAAACACGTACCTAGTCAAAATAATCAAAGGATAAAAATCCTAGCAATAACTTCCTGCACCAAGTGTACGAACTCATTTCAACGCCAAATTTAGTTCCCGAAGTGCAGTAAACTTTACGATTTCCCAAAAGCTCTTTCTGAAAGTGCACGTCGTTTTATTAGGGAGTGTACTTGATACTTTACTTATAGCCTTTACAATGTTGTTAGTTGCCTCTCGATCCTTTGCGATCTCGGTGTACCGATTGAGCGGGAGCGTTCATTACGTCATACTATCATCACGCTAATATTCATCATCATCATACACTATCATCACACTCATATTCATCATCATCACACACTATCATCACACTCATATTCATCATCATCACACACTATCATCACACTCATATTCGTCATCATCATCAACTTATAGTAGTCGACTGTATTTGTATACTTACCGATTTTGTTATGTGTTATGTTATGATGTCAAATAAATGTATATTATTTCTTTTCTTATGTAATGACAACAATAAATATGTATATTGAGTATTGAGTAAGCTAACATACCAAGCAAACATTTGTGAAGCGTCGGGAATCAAACCCGCAACGTTCTATGCCACAAAGCTCGGACTGAGTTGTAATGCGTTTAGAAATAACATAGATCTAAATTCCACTGTGCGTCAACATGTTTACTGTTTAGTAAACCTATGGTTACATACCATCGGCATTCGCTAATGATTCATTTGTGCTGCAAAATTAACACGTTTAGTATTATTCTGTTTATTGATAGTTTTGACGCATGCCTGACTGAAGACAAGGGAATATTAATATCATTATCATTGGTGACCTCAGTGACGCAATGGGCGAAGGTCTGAGACGCAAGAGGTTGCGGGTTCGTTTTGACTCCCGCCTCGGGACAAATGCCTCTACGATTTGCAGATATTTGTTCCGGGTGTTCTTGTTGTTATCTATGTATAATAAAAAATATCTATGTATATATCTACCATGTAATCTATGTATTAAGTATATCAGTCATCGAGTACCCATAACACAAGCTCTGCTTAGTTTGGGTCTACAGGATGATGTGGGGATTGTCCAGCATTATTTATTTTATTTATATTGTTTTTTATTTATACACACTATTAAGTATATACATATATACATTTTATACACTATTTGAAATCGAAGAAAGAAAGTGTTCATATAGACCATTATGTTTAAATATAGGGACTACGTTTACTAAAGTGTCAGAACTTGCCAACAATTCTGTCTCTAGAGATAATTTATGCCCGTAGATACAATGAGGTTGCCAGCTGATGTAAACGTAATGAAACCACACGCATATAAACACGGGGATATTATTTCCAATCAATTGGGAATTAGGGCTCTGCAGCAAATACAAATAGCGCTGGCAAATGTGTTTAAATTATGATGTACGCGCTAAAATATGTATACGAGTACTAAAACTACAGCGCGATTAGAGTGGGACGGAACTTTGTCCAAGAATATTTATTTAAATAAATAATAAATAAATAATGCTGGACAATTTACACAGCATTATCTAGCCCCATGGTAAGCACTACTACGACCGATGTGGCGCGGTGGGCGCCTCGGAACAATCTGCAGATATTTGTTCCGGGTGGTCTGGTCGTTGTCTATGTATAATAAAAAATATCTATCTATGTAATGTATTATGTATATCAGTTATCTAGTAGTGCTTACCATGGGGCTAGATAATGCTGTGTAAATTGTCCAGCATTATTTATTATTTATTATGTGCATAATGGACTTAGCTGATTATGTTATAAATATGATTATTTACATTGAACAATATCTCTCTTTACGTACACGACTCGACACCAACAATATAACTTTTAGTTTATTTTGTGTAAGCATCGATACCCTTAATGTATTTACTTATGGCACAGTAAGCTACACATTACGGTGATAGATAACGTACCGACATAATTTAATGTTAGTCATTGTGGCCGGCAGACAAGCGGAGCCAGAGGCGGAAGGTAGGTAACAACAAAGCCCAGTAAAAGCCGTTTCATTTCGTCAATCAATCAGACCCTACATTTCGTAAGATTACTAGCACAAAATGCAATGGACGGTGACTACAGGTGAAGTAGCGCCGCGCCTGTGGTGGGAATGTTAATGTATGTATTTGTGTATTTATCGACCACAACCTATGTACATTATGTGTGACGACCTCTGTGGCGTGGTCGGCGAAGGTATTCCTGCGACGCAGGAGGTTGCGGGTTCGATTCCCGCCTCGGGACAATTGTGTGCACGATCTGCAGATATTTTATCCGGGTATCTGGTTGTTATCTATGTATAATAAAAAAATATATATAGAATAAATGAATATTAAAGCTTAACTTACCTTATTTTTTCTGTATTTATGGTTTGACTGCATAATCAGAACGTAGAGTAGTAGCAGGCCATTTAAAAATTGTATGAACGGGACTAATCCGTATTGTACGTATCGGTCGATATATAATATCTTACTACTGCGGCAATGACTTTAACCGTTTTTAAATGCGTACGATATTACGAAACCTGCTAAAACCTTTCTATCGACCTTTGGTTTTGGCGTCACGGCTTTTATTCAAAAAAACGTTCTTACAAAAACGTGAAATTAACATAATACCTACATAATCATCATAACCAGGGCTGACTCATAGCATACAAAGACTGCGAGAAATCTGAATTCTAATGAATATTACACACGAGTGGATCATAGTTTCTAACAAAAACGTGAAATTAAAATAGTACCTACATAATAATCATAACCTTGTTGGCCAGGACTGACTCACAGCATAAAAAGACTGTCTGAAAACGGAATTCCAATAAACATAGGTAAACCTTAGTTTCTACTAAAATTTTGAAGAGCGGCCGCACTTTACCGCCTGGTTTCCCCAAATATCGAGCCATTTGGAATTGTTTGTGTGATATATAGTGTGGTGCCCGGCTGTCGCTCGCATGCGCTACTAATAGAAGAGCCCTATTTTATACCGATCCTATGGAGGCCTACTACTACATAGGCCATTGCATAACGCTCGTATGGTGGTATACCTTAGGTAGGAAGTATTTCATATAAGTTTGAAACATTGTATCTTGTATTTTATTGTATTTATTCAAAGCATTACAGCTATTTTTACAGGTATTACCTAATACAATAGTGTAGTCAACTTAATTAATCACAAGTATCGAATTAAATAAAACTAATAATCAAATATATACATCTCAATGAGCAAAAAATAATCAAATATACATGTCAATAAGCAAAATAAAATAAAATACAATCACAAATGTCCTCAAGAAAAATAAGTCATATACATCATGTGCAAAATAAATTCAATTGTCAGTAACATACACAAAAATATTATTATTTACCATAACATAAATTGAATAGCCCTTGCGAAGTCGCTCAGTGAACAGTGGAATACATCAATGGTCTCCGCTACCCGATACAATAACTGTATGGTGCGCGTCAGAGGGGCTTTGTTCAGCAGGTTAGTCCTTCCGCGAGGCACTGCGAACAGAGGCGGCCGCCTACGCCGCCCTACGAACTCGTCTGGTACGCACAGGCTCATAATTTCCAAGATGGTCGGGTTGGATATCATCCCACGGAACACCTTTACCACATATAGCGCAAGTGCCATATCCCTTCTGATTTCCAACTTGTTGTATCCAACCATACCCAAAACAAATAGTGTTGAATACATCAATCAATGGATAGAAAGGGTAGACGCCATATCTTTTCCAGTAAAGGTATCGAGTGAACTTGTTCTGTATGCGCTCCATCATGAGACTATATTTAGCTTCATGAGGAACCCATACAGAAGCTGCGCTTTCCATCTGGCTTCTGACCAGGGCATCATATATACATTGCTGTTAGATCCCTAATGTTTCTGAAACCGCTTGCTCATCGTAAAACGAATCCTAAAATTCTGTACGCCTTTTTACAAATGCTCATAACATGGGCTCTGAACCTCAACTCGGTGTCCAGTCGAACCCCAAGATCTCTCACCGATTCCACCCGCTTCAACTGCGCTTCCTCTATCTGGTAGTTGTAGTGGAGTGGGGCTGTTGCTCTACAAAATGTAATAATGGAACATTTGTCTACATTAAACTGCAACTTGTTTCTCTGGCTCCACTCCACTACCCTATCCACGTCTTGTTGAAGACGGACGCAGTCTCCTTCCTCCTTTATCGGCAAGATCAACTTGAGGTCATCTGCGAACAGAAGACATTTGGCCGCTGTTACAACTTCAGGGAGATCGTTAATCATTACGAACAATTCCTAAGTTACTGCCCTGACTCACGCCAGTTCTTGTGAAGTAAGGCTCGGATTTGTATCCCGCGTACTCCACATACTGCCGCCTGTCCTTCATGTAACTAGTGAAGAACTGCAGTTTGGGGGTGCAGCCGATCGTCGCTAGCTTGTCACAACATAGTCGTGAATATATTTTATTTATTTATGACAAAAAATCCACAGCCCTTAATTAATTTAAATAATTTTAATGTTAATTATCAAAAGGTACAGTTAAAACTGGACTTGCTTTTATACAATATTTTTTATAAAACAGACAATCTGATGTTCTACACTAGTTATAAATAAACTTACACTCTTTGTAATAACACTCCTCAGAATAGAAACTTATTTATTACACTTACATAATATAAAAATAATTACCGACATAAATTAAAAATAAGTACTACATTAATATAAAATCATGTACCCAACTATTTTTTAACATAATGTTAAAAACACTAGCATCAGCACACGCTGAGCCAACCCCTATTCCGGCGCAGGGTCATGGAGGTAGTCTTATTTTATTCTTAATATCACCTATTTGTGTCACTTACCCCCATGATAAACTACTTTATTTGCTGTTTGTCTTTCTATGCCTGTATTTTGTACCTGTGTCCAAATAAATGATTTTTCTATTCTATTCTATTTCTACTAGCTTTCCTCTGGGAAGTGAATAGCCCTTTAAAATATACATTTATTTTGTGTAGCCTCGTTATGGGTACAGCATGTTTATTCTTATTTCTAGTATTTTAGTTTTTATTCTTAACCATTCTGCATAATTGTATTTTCTTTTTTGTGTATTTTGTGTTTTCTAAGGACCTTTGTGGAAGGACCTTCGGTCAGGTGGGATGACGACCTGCGAAAGACTGCAGGTAGATGCTGGAAGCGTCAAGCGCTATGGCGCTCATTGGAGGAGGCCTATGTCCAGCAGTGGACAGTGGACTGCTATAGATGATGATGATGATGATGAAGGGTGTTTGTTGTCTAGAAATAACGAATTTGATTTGAATTCCTTTCTTTTCAGGCAGTGGACTACCTCAAGAAGCGGACGCCAGCTCGAGCAATGCTCATGATAACAGCCGTTTGGCTCATGAGTGCTCTCGTCTGCATACCCCCACTGCTGGGCTGGCGCGTCACGCGGCCGACAGAGCAGTTTCCACAGTGCAAGGTAGGTTATAGCTGTAAGATGTAGAATATTGACTCATGATAGCGGTATAGTGACTCAGTATAGCAATAGAGTGACTCATAATAAAATACTATAAGTGAAAATTGTGCAGCTTCACCATTATTGTACTTATTTAATTTTTATAAGCTGTTTGTTTTCCATCTAAACAAAAAAGTAGTTCTACGCTGACTCATGATTAGAATATCTTAACAAGAAACTTAGTCTTAATTAGGATAGTGACTTATGATAGCGTATTGTGACTCATAAATAACAGCCGTTCTGCCCAAGAGTGCCCTCATTTGTATAGCTCCACTGCTGGGCTGGCCGTTCACGCGACAAAGTAGTTTCAAAAGAGCAAGGTAGGTTAAAGCTATAAGATAAAATATTTAATTAACTATTGATAGCAATATTGTGTAGCAAGTGAATGACTCATGATATTGCGACTCATTTTAGCAAGAAAGTAATTTTTTCTATCAGAAAAATAGCACCTAAGATACTTCACATCTTCCGATGGCGTGTTTTGGCTTATGTTACCCACGTTAGACATAATCCTGTGTGACTCACCAGCATCACAAAACTTATCATTATTTGTGATATCCGTCGCCTCTCTTACCAACGCTCTTCTATCACCCGTCTGTTCTATACCCTTATTGCGAAAGTAATAAGACAACTTTTAGCAAAACAAGTTCACTTCAATACAACAAATAAGTACGTTCCGATGAGTACCTACGTGAGTAATTACTGTGGAGAAACTTTTGTGGTACACAGTACAATTGTATTTTTAGAATTGTTGCTGAACTTCGGAAAGGTTGGTTGAGAACTTTCAGTTCTGTTTGAAGTGAAATTATAATCAGTCAAGTTTCCTACGAGGTGGTACTGGGTAGTAGTTGAGTGTGAGGAATAAACGATCTTGATACTTTTCATTCTAGACATAGTAGACAATATATTTATTCATCATCATCATTATCATCAGCCTATAGCAGTCCACAGCTGGACATAGGCCTCCCCCAATGAGCGCCATAGCGCCCTGTCTTCAGTTTGACGCATCCAGCATCTACCTGCAGTCTTTCGCAGGTCGTCATTCCACCTGGTCGGAGGGCGTCCTACAATACGTTTACCGATTCGTGGTCTCAACTCAAGAACACGAATAACCATTTATTTAAACTTGCTATTAAATAAAAAAATTTACTCTAGAAAATACAATAAAATATTATAAAACTTAAATTCTATAGTAAAAAATATAACAAAACAGTAGATCACCAACCACGAACTTAAGCACAAGCGGCCGATATCATTATTTTTATTATCCATTGTTGTCCCACTGCTGGGCTACGGCTAAAAATAATAAATCAGTTTATTGCAAGCACACAATAAACCTTATCACATAAAAATACAAAAATAATAATACACACAATATAATAAAAATAAAAGATTAAAAATATAACAATATAATTAAACTTACAAATTCAATTCATTTATTTATCTTTTGACACAATATACAATGTGTATTGTCGAACCTAGATCAAACGAGATGTGCGAATACACGACATATATTTATCGATAAAAAACAAAAAATAAAAAATTATATGTTACCTATCTCAAAAATAAAGCCGATTTAATAATTTTTTTAATGAAAACTAATTCATCTGGTTTTTTCTTCGTGTCTTTTTGAGTAAACGGTGTATTTTATTCAAAGTAGTCTCATTTGAAAGCTAGATAGTTAACCTAGCTAATAAAAAAAGAAAAAAATACAATTTCGGTACATTAGCCTATTAAAATCAATATTTTTTTAGAAATTTGCATAAAAAAAACGATTTTTATTTTATTTTTGATCTGTAACTTTAAAACTGGGTTATTGAGGTACACTTTTTTGCATGTTGTATTAAATTTCATAATTTAATCTACAAATCCTCCAAAAATTATGAGTCTATCTCTTTTCGTTGTTATGTTATTCACCATTGAAAATAGGTACTTTCTGTCTTGTACAAAGATCAACAGGAATATCAACTGATTTAATCTACATAAATTATAAAATAAAACGAGGCAAGATAGGAAGAAATGGAATGAAGTCTTTGCCCAGCAGTGGGATAGTAACGACTGCTTAAGATAAAGTTTTTGTTTTTTTTACTCTTGACAAGACAGAAAGTACCTATTTTAAATGGTGAATAACATGACAACAAAAAGAGATAGGCCCATAATTTTTGGGGAATTTGTAGACTAAATTGTGGAGTTTAATATAACATGCAAAAAAGTACACTACAATAACTCAGTTTTAAAGTTACAGATAAAAAATAAAATAAAAATCGTATTTTTTTTGCAAATTTCTAAAAAGATATTATTTTTACTAGGGTTATGTACCGAAATTGTATTTTTTTCTTATTTCCTTAGCTAGGTAAACTATCTAGCTTTCAAATGAGGCTACTTTTAATAAAATACACCGTTTACTCAAAAAGAAACGAAGAAAAAACCAGATGAAGTAGTTTTCATTAAAAAAATTATTAAATCGGCTTTATTTTTGAGATAGGTAACATATAATTTTTAATTTTTTGTTTTTTATCGATAAATATATGTCGTGTATCCGCACTTCTCGTTTGATCAAGGTTCGACAATACACATTGTATATGTTCTTAGATAAGTCACAATACATTTCAACTTATAGCTAATTAACAGCAACCTTAGCTTTAGTACCTATAACATCACAAAATATATTTTTATCAGCCAAAGCTTCGTCAATTGTATAATAACTCTTATTCAATAGAATTCAACAAAGGCACGATAGGTTACTTATTTTCTATTTCCACTCATGTAGATGGAAAGTCAGTGTCTGTAAATGAGATTGGGTCTCAGAAACAGCCCTCAGGATGGTGTTGCCCCGTCTCACCCGTCTCAAATGACGATTTCTTAACAGATTTTCATTGAAAACTGTCAGAAATTGCTACTTGAGTTTTGCAATTTGTTTTGTTGAGAACCATCACAATATAAATCGTCTGAACCAAGCCTAACTACTAACAAGGTATGATTGTGTGTAATTAGCCTTAAACTAGTTATTATGGTAACATTGTACTGTTTTTTACCCGATGTGGCGCGGTGGGCGAAGGTCCGCCTGCGACGCAGGAGGTTGCGGGTTCGATTCCCACCTCAGAACAATTGTGTGTACGATCTGCAGATATTTGTTCCGGGTGTTCTGGTTGTTTTCTATGTATAATAAAAAATATCTATCTATGTAATGTATTGTATTATGTATATCAGTTATCTAGTACCCATAACACAAGCTCTGCTTACCATGGGGCTAGATAATGCTGTGTGAATTTTCCAGCATTATTATTATATTATTATTATAAACTGGCAACAATTTTGATTGTCAACTCTCTTCCTGCGTGATAAAATCCAAGCCATATCACTGTAACATTATATTTTTTCATCTAATACATCTTTAACACTTTGACTGCTGAAATCACACGGTATGTGTTTTCTACAAGTGACTAATATGCGTAAATCCACACTAGCGCAGCGGCTGAGAAAAAACAGATCTTTGTGACTCAGCACAGCCGTAATATTTTTCGAACGAAACGCATGTGCGGCGCAACACAACCGCTGTGTAGAGCGGCAGCACGAATTTTTTAGGTTAAAAAAAGATCGCAGTCGTCGAAAAAAAATCGCAGTCAAAGTGTTAAAACCTCCACGCATGTTTTATTTCTCAAACAGAGATGCGTTTGAGTATTTGGGCCTAAGTGAATTCAAGAAATGGTCTACCAATATGGCTACTATCCTTGTCCGTCATTTAACAAAGACGTCGACCGTCAGAAACGTATTAAATAGTTCTATTCGTAATTACTTTCAATTACCTAAGTGTTCAAATTACAGGCACTGAGCTCAAAGCGATCCCTTGATATTAGTGTAGCTCGGTACTAACAATAATTATTACTTACAGTCTCACATAATAAGAATACCTACTACAATCATCAGCAGCTCATAGCTCTAAGAATTAGCAAGCTGAAGTAGGCCGGCCATATCTCGCGAAGAACTGACAACCGATGGGGTAAACGTATTCTTGAGCGGAGACTGCGACTCGGTGACCGTAGTGTAGGTCACCCTCCGACCAGGTGGGACCTGCGAAAGTCTGCAGGTAGATGCTGGATGCGGCAAGCTGACAGGGCGCTATGGCGCTCATTAGGGGAGGTCTATAGGTGCTCTATAGGTTATAGGTTGATGAATATGAGTGAGGTGTTTTTCCTGCCAAAAGAATGAAAAGAATGAATATTGATACTTACTATTTATTTATCTATGTATTTAAGTAGTGTATTATTTATTTTGGAATTTGTAATATTTATTATTTGTTTTTAGTATTCTTATTTAGATAACCTGTGGTACACCCCCTGCCTTTTCTTAAATTCATATAATTCTTTCCATCGGCAAAGGTTGCCTGGAAGAGATCTCTTCTAAGCGATAAGGCATTGTACCTGTCGCATATAATGTATTTTTGTAATTATTAATTTGATTATGGTGTACAATAAAGAATTTTTGTATTGTATTGTATTGTAATATGACGATGATGACATGCCTAAGTTAATGTGTTTAGATCAGGTTTGTGTGATGGTCAGTGCCGTGTTCCTGTGCTATCAGAAACGGTTCATACTCAGCTGAATGTAATCACAAAACGCAGACTTTCAGCATGTATCATTTATGAAAAATAAACTGTTTGAATTTGCATTTCTATCAACATGTACCTAGTACCAGTACCTAACAAAACGCAGACATTCAGCATGTATCATTTATGAAAAATAAACTGTTTGAATTTGTATTTCTATCAACATGTACCTAGTACCAGTACCTAACAAAACGCAGAAATTCAGCATGTATCATTTATGAAAAATAAACTGTTTGAATTTGTATTTCTATCAACATGTACCTAGTACCAGTACCTAACAAAACGCAGACATTCAGCATGTATCATTTATGAAAAATAAACTGTTTGAATTTGTATTTCTATCAACATGTACCTAGTACCAGTACCTAACAAAACGCAGACTTTCAGCATGTATCATTTATGAAAAATAAACTGTTTGAATTTGCATTTCTATCAACATGTACCTAGTACCAGTACCTAACAAAACGCAGACATTCAGCATGTATCATTTATGAAAAATAAACTGTTTGAATTTGTATTTCTATCAACATGTACCTAGTACCAGTACCTAACAAAACGCAGACATTCAGCATGTATCATTTATGAAAAATAAACTGTTTGAATTTGTATTTCTATCAACATGTACCTAGTACCAGTACCTAACAAAACGCAGACTTTCAGCATGTATCATTTATGAAAAATAAACTGTTTGAATTTCCGTTTCTACGACATAGTAACAATCAACCGACGGGACATTAAATAAACTCATACCCTACAGTTAATTTTGACTTTCCCGCCGACAGTAAGAGCTCCCAAAGCAAACAACCACACGCCAACCAAGATAACCTTTTTACCCCAGTTTTTTACCCCTTACCCCAGATTATCGTCTACCCTTTGGACATTCAAATGAACCCCGTAACGAACCCAAAGGTAAACATTTGCCGGAGCTTTATGTGCGAGTAATGAATTTTCTTGGCTTTCGGAACTCTAAAAGTCGGAATCTATTTATACGACCGAAATCACTTTATTAATAAATGGAAATTCAGATTTTGTAAAACCACATAATGTTTATTTAATTTATTAGTATAGTTTTTTATTTAGTTATTAATTTAACGTTTGTTACAATATAATAATCATCATCATCATCAGCCTATAGCAGTCCACTGCTGGACATAGGCCTCCCCAGATGAGCGCCATAGCGCCCTGTCTTCAGCTTGCCGCATCCAGCATCTACCTGCAGTCTTTCGCAGGTTGTTGTGTTGTGTTGTGTTGAGGGCGTCCTACACTACGTTTACCGAGTCATGGTCTCAACTCAAGAACACGTTTACCCCAGCGGCCGTCGGTAATATAATAATATGCACTAACATTGATCTACGGCCTTGGAATAGCCCGGGTCGTAGACCGTGGGACGTATAAGGAATAAGTCCCATAAAAATTAATTTATTCCCGATTTTTTATATATTATTAAATTTGCTGGAATAAGGAATAGCTCAGAACAAGATAGTTTGGCGATTATTATTTATCACTCGTTGACTCGCCCCTTAAATATGGTTCAACCCAACACAAATGGAAGTTTATATTGGTTGACATATTAAACCAATTGCGGTGCTGTTCACGGCCTTCCACAAACCGAATAAGATCGCTTTTTGCGTAACAATGATGAATTTGAGGTTTAGTTGTTTGCATAACTACCAAAACGTAAGGGAAAGTGAATTTACCTGTGTATACTTATTGAATTGTAAATGAACGTTCCTAGGTTAGAAATAACCGAAATAACTACATATAAAATAAAGTCGTTTCCCGCTGTCTGTGTGTCCCTATGTATGCTTAGATCTTCAAAACTACAGGAAGGTTTATAATCTATTTGACACATAGATTTCCACGCGACAAAGCCGCGGGGCGCAGCTATAAAGTAAATTAAATTAAATTATACCTATAAAGTAAATTCGCGGCTTGGAAGCCGCGGGCAAAAAATAGTTTAAGTACAAATGGGAACATAAGAAAGACAAGTAATTTTTTAGTAGTTGTTTTGTCGTAAAAGAGCACACTTTTACGAAATAACGTTAAGAAACTTGGCCACAATGTTAGAAGTTACGTTGAATAAATGGTCCTTTTTACCCAACGAGCTACTACCATACCATAACTAACTCTTGACAAATATTATTACAATTTTACAGTCTCATTTGTGTAGAGTGCTCAATAATTCAACGGAATTAGCCTAAAAAGTCGCAAAAATGTGTAAAAATGAGCTTAAAACCTTAAGTTACAACTTAGAAAGCGAATACTAGACTTAGGGGAAAATAATGGTGAATAATTTGAACTTAGACGTGGATTGTTCAGCATTATTATTTATTTAGACTCCTTAAGGAGTCTACACACCAAGGTCAACAACGCCGCCGAGACAGTCCGTCGGCTTTATGTCGGCAACATTATTTTATAGAAGACAACCGATATGGCACGGCGGGCAAAAGTCCGCAAGCGACGCTGGCGGACCTTCCTTGGCTACGCCACATCATCAACCTATGATAATCTACAGCCAGATATAGGCCTCCCCCAATGAGCGCCATATCGCCCTGTCTTCCGCTTGACGCATCCAGCATCTACCTGCAGTCTTCCGCAGATCGTCATCCCACCTGGTCGGAGGGCGTCCTACATTTACCGAGTCGTGATCTCCAATCAAGAACACGTTTGCCCCAGCGGCCCTCGGTTCTTCGCGAGATATGGCCGGCCCACTGCCACTTGAGCTTGCTATTTCTTAGAGCTATATTGATAACTTTGTTTCTCTGTCGGATATATTCGTTACGAATCTTATCCTTCGACTTTGAACTGATGGACCAGCCCTATCGTGAATGTCCACGTCTCAGCTCCGTAGGTCATACCGGGTAGGACGCACTGGTTGAAAACTTTCGTTTTGAAGCCTATGGCTACGCCACATCAGTCGTCAAAATATTAGTATTGATGTCGGCAACAATACCTTTTTTTTCGAGGAGAATAATCTGCAAACAGATACCATACTGCATGTAGGGTATTTAGTATGGTTATGCGGGGATGTCAAAGAGAAGCTTCGGCGACCTAGTATACAAACCCCTCCGGTGGCCAGTCTCTGTCGACACCTTGCGATATGCCCGCGACAAAATATCGTGGCATATATACGACAAACTCCTCCTACTTTTCGGTATTAAGTAAGTCTTATAATAATTATTTATATTTTTATGTAATTTTCACCTTATTTGTTCTGTGCTGTAATTGTGCTTAGGCCAATATATATCTCTCTATCTATCTATCTACAAACGTTGGCACGACCACATGACAGCCCTCCGAAAATTGACAAAAGTTGGTGATTTCATGAAGCCGACAATTATAACCTACCCAGCGACACAACACGGCTGTAATGATGCAAAGATATGAGATGCGTAGATGCAAAGCCAACATGTCGCCGACATACAGCCTGCCGGGCTGTGTCGCCGGCGTTGCTAACTTAAGTGTGCACACCCCTTTATACTATTCATTCTCTAATGCTGAGTCCGATACTTTATACATACTAATTAACATCTAAGTGAAGACATTCAAATTTGAAGCTAAATATCGTAAAAACAGGGTGTAAAATTACGAACTCCCGGAGCTTGCGGTTTTCGAGTAAAACCACGAGTGCATATGTAAACAATTTTCGCGCTGAACGAAAAAGCTTTAAAGGATGTACGGAATCCTGTACGGAATTTTATTAATTGTTTCTGCTGAAATTTAATTTGGAAAAGTGTTAAAGTTTTTGACGGTATTCAGGTAGATAGATAGAAAATTCTTTATTGCACTTTAACTATAAACTATGTACAGGAAAAACTTAAAAATTAAGTACAATTGGCGGTCTTATCGCTCAAAAGCGGTATTTACGTATGGTACAACGTACGTAAGGTATTTACTAACGTTCATTCTTGCGCGGATATAGTTTTCCTAATGGGCTCTGGTAGTGCATTCCACAACCTTATGGCCTGGATGGAGAAGGATTTGTCGTAGAACCTGGTTTTGTGAAGTTGCATATTCAAAACCAGACCAATCATAATGTTTATTTCTTAAAATTTATCACGTATGGATTCTCTGGAACCCATCTTATTGAGTACATGAACATTGAACAGCCCTCTTCTGCAACACAATTTTTATACCTGCAGCAGTATTCCATAAGACATAATTAAAGGAACCAATAAATAATATTAGGGTTTGGCATGGTCGTAGCTCAAAGATACTTGGATGCGAGAAGAACAGGATTGACACCGAAAAGTACCTAGTATGTGATTCCGCACTAGAAATAATTTTGAATGAGGGTAACTTACAAAATTGCAGAAAGATTTCCTCCTCATTCCGAGTAAAATAAAATAAAATGGCGGATTTCCGGCAATCTTTTATGAGCTCTGAGTAAAACATAAAATGAAAACTCCCAAGTCTGTGATGCTAAGTTTTGGCAAGAAGTGGAAATGCCAGCCGGGCTTCGAACCCGAACCAAACGACTGCCATAGAATATCCAGCCGCCTGTAGACGTGAAGACATGCTGGGTTTTAGGAATTAAGTCATTGGAGACGAGCGGGTTATATGGGTTATATACATTACTAGCTGCGCCCCGCGGTTTCACCCGCGTAGAAATCTATGTGTCAATTGTTTATAAACCTTCTTCTTGCCTTCAACCTTCAACCTTCAACCGCATTAGAATCTGTTGCGTAGTTTTAAAGATCTAAGCATACAAAGGTACAGACAGAAAGCGTGAAGCGACTTTGTTTTAGACTATGTAGTGACTAGCTTCTTCCCACGGCTTCGCAGGAGATTTATTGGAATAAAAAGTAATCTAGGTATATGTAATTCCTGGTATCTTTATCTGTACCATACTTCAGTCAGATCCGTTTAATAGTTGTGTTCTTGTCTTCAAACATCTTCAGAATGGCATTTTGTGTGTGTTTGAGTATTGTATTGTAAGTAACATCGATACCTACTTGTGTAGTATCACATAACTAACCCAATAGTAGGCAGAGCCTCATCATCATCATCAGCCTTTAGCAGTCCACTGCTGGACATAGGCCTCCCCCAATGTGCCATACCACCCTGTCTGCAGAGCCTATTGTATAAATATATTTTAAACAACGCCACATCTTATAACTTAAGAATACGTCAATAAAATAAGGAATGTGAACGGCATGCTTCATAGACTGGGCTTAAGGCCAAGAGTTCAAAAGAGAAGAATTAAGTAGGTACAGTCAGCCAAGCAAAAATCTAATCAAATGCAATAATTTATTTGCAGATAACGGATTTTATGTGGTATGCATATTCTACAATCAATGTCCCATGCCATGACTTACCAGTTAAAACTGCTTTGATGTGCAAAATTATACAATAATAGTAAATAGAGACATGTAGATCGATAAATAATGAGTACCTACCTACGTACCTATTAGGTCATCATCATCATCAGCCTATGTTAGACATAGGCTTCCCCGAATGAGCGCCATAGCGCCCTGTCTTCAGCTTGACGCATCCAGCACCTTCAGTCTTTCGCAGTTCGTCATCCCACCTGGTCGGAGGACGTCGTACACTACGTTTATCGAGTCATGGTCTCCACTCAAGAAAACGTTCCTATTAGGTATTAAATTGGTTTTATAGGTCCGGTTTGTTAGTTAGCTATTTAACCGGACGGTATTTTACAAAATTCAGGTAAAAATGTTAATAATATTCAAAGGGTTTGCTAAAACGCCAGTCATTCGATATCTGACGTAAGCATGACGAGTTAATTCAAATTACTCACAACAAAAATGGCAACAGCGAAATAAAAACTGAGTTTTCGTGAAAAGAATTTTGAATCAGGATTTTTCACCTGATTTCCCTCGAGACGTAAGTGTTAAATCGGTTCAAACCAGTAATTCATATTTGCTTTGGTTTATGTTACTTTATTTGGTGGCATTTTTTATTATTTTATTGATATTTACTTAATTAATTAAGTTAATAATTTCAGATAGTTTCACAAAACACACATCTTTACATGGTATAAAATGAAGTCTTCCGTCTCTGTAGGCTTAAAGATCTTTTCAACTACTCAACGGATTTTAATGCAGTTTTCAGCAATAGATAGAATGATTCAGGAGAAAGTTTTATTACATGTAATATTATTATTATCTCAGTTACTTAAAATTCTCGTATAAAATAAATTTTTTACTATAGAAAATACAATAAATAAAATAAATAAATAATGCTGGACAATTCACACAGCATTATCTAGCCCCATGGTAAGCAGAGCTTGTGTTATGGGTACTAGATAACTGATATAAGTACATAATACAATACATTACATAGATAGATATTTTTTATTATACATAGAAAACGACCAGAACACCCGGAACAAATATCTGCAGATCGTACACACATTTGTTCCGAGACGGGAATCGAACCCGCAACCTCCTGCGTCGCAGGCGAACCTTCGCCCACTGCGCCACATCGGTCGTCAACAATAAAATATTAAAAAATTATTCTACAGTAAAAAAATATATCAATACGGTAGATCACCGACCGCTCGCTAGAGTCAAGCGGCCGGTGACTAGGGCTGCAGAGAGAGGAACTTCCTGACGATACGTGCCGAGTCCAAGAAGTGTCCGAGTCGAGTCCTTTTGGATCAAGAGCCAGATCCAACTTCTATAGTAATATTATTATTTATTAATCACTCCACTCTGCCCCATATTAGTATCTACATTGCACCCGTGCGAAGGCGGGGCGGGTCGTTTAAAATAGTAAAAATTAGTTTAAAAATAAAAATAAAACTTTCGTCAGAAAAACACATGCATGCATAATTTATTTAAATATCTGAGGTAGGTAGTTACATTAAGTTAGGATCTGTTTCCTTCCCCAAGCCTGCATATTTAAATTTAATTATTATAATTGAATCTGTTTTAATTAAAACGCAATTATACGATTTCTTGTTTGAATCTTTTCACGCGCACAACACAAAATACATAAATGTCGAAAACACATTCCCAATGTCTTTGACTGTACCCATTAAGTTGAAAAATACTTTTTTGAAGATAGAAGACGGAGAATTTCCTTTTTTCTATTAACTTATTGAATCTTTAGTAATTGAGTTCTTTGAACCAAATTGTTAAAGGTTTTTACAATATAGAAACAAAATTTTATGAGACATTAAAGCACTGAGCGGAACTGCACTGCAGCAAAGCTGCGTGGCACAACTCGGTCCAATATTCTTTGTATGAAATGATATTGATAATAATATAAAACTCCAAGTGAGTTCCAAAAATTATCAATAAATAAATTTAAAAAAATTGTGAAAAATATTCTTTGCAAAAAAGCTTATTACAAAATATCAGATTACTTAGAAGATAAAAAAGCTTGGAACGAGTTTTGCTCCAACTCAAAATCTACCAACGTACAGATAAGCAAATCAAATGTACTAGACACATAAGTTATGAACATACTAGTGGTTTCTTCTCACTTCTTCCACTGGTGGACAAAAAATTGAAGTGAACTATAAAATAATTTAATTGATAATAATGAATAGTATAAATATGAGCTGTCTAAGTGCTTATTTGTAAGCTTAAAGAAATAAAAACTTTTCATTTTCATTTTCATTGATATATACACTACGTGTCTTTGAAACTGCGCGGGTTCTCTGCAGATCTACAAACAATTGTCCCGAGGCGGGAATCGAACCCGCATCATGCGTCGCAGGCACGCCATAAAGTCGTCCCAAACAATATGATAGTAAAAGAAAAAATATTTAACATAGAAAACAAGCACAGACTAACATCTGAGAAGATGGTATAATCTTTGATGGTAAAGCTTTGGCCACTCTGACTACAGAGTACGCTATTAGTTCAAATAAATTTTATATTTAGTAACTTGCTTTATATATTATAATGTTGGCCTTTTTATGACTCCATCATCATCATGAGCCTATGTTAGTCCTCTGCAGGCCTCCCCCAATACACGCCACAGCTTTTTTAACAGTCTTTAGCTTGACGCATACAGGATCTACCTGCAGTCTTTCGCAGGTCAAAATTGTCGCTTGAAAATTTTAGTGCTTGGGGTACCTATATCCGACTTTAAAATAGGAGGAGGTCCTCAAATCACAAGAAACTACTGAAGGGATAAAAATATCTCTTTAGACTTAGAGATGTGAAACTAGAATTTAACGCGGGGAACAGCTCTTCAATAAATAAATAATCTTACCCATTTCTACCATCTCCCTCTACCACCAACCCTGTGGTTAAGCTTCACTTCTCTGACAGTAATTTATCGCTATGCAAATTGAAATAGCGTAGAGGGCAGACTAAAACGATCTATTTGTTATAATTATAAAGGAATTTGCCCTTCTTTGCGAGATACAATTTGAATAGATTAAATTATTTCGTGAAAACTCTAGCTTTACGGCTTATTTTATAATTTAAAAGACGGACGTAATTTTGGGTTTAGCTTTTAATTTAACTCGAGAGGAAGGATAACGTTTAATTTGTGAATGGGGAAAGAAATACGTGATGCTTATCCTACGTGAGTTTTGCACTTTTCCATTAGCGCCCATGTTTTTCACCGGGAATCACAAAAATACATCTATGGTTGGGGAAAGAATCAAAGGGCTAAAGCGATTTTAATAAATGAAGTATCGACGTGTTCGTCTGGTCTCTTAAATGGTTTTGGCTACATTTTGTAGAACTTCGTCTCCCCCTTTCTCGCTTTTACACATTTTTTTGCTAAACGGGATTTAGAGTAAAAAAGGAGATTTAGAGTAAAAGCGAGGACTGATAAATTATTTATAATCGATTTATTGACGACCGATGTGGCGCGGTGGGCGAAGGTCCGCCTGCGACGCAGGAGGTTGCGGGTTCGATTCCTGCCTCGGAACAAATGTGTGTACGATCTGCAGATATTTGTTTCGGGTGTTCTGGTCGTTTTCATATCGAGTATTGTATTATTTATATCAGTTATCTAGTATCCATAACACAAGCTCTGCTTACCATGGGGCTTGATAATGCTGTGTGAATTGTCCGGCATTATTTATTTATTTAATTTTTAAAGAAGGCATGAATTATTTTTACTAAATTTTGACACAGGAAAAACCATAGGTCCCGGACCTATGGTGTTTCCTGTGTCAAAATTTACTTTGTATTATTATTACATAATAAAATTATATTAATAACTATTTAAAATAAATAGAACATAACGACATCTAATGTAATATGTGTACCTACGGTGGAAATAAATAAACAATAAAACGGAGGCAGGTTTTCTATGTTACAATAAAATTTATCACAATATGAATCACAGAATCATAATCGAATATCTTTTTGCCAGAATCTTTAGAACATAATTTGACTTGTACGCGTGTAGTTGTCAGAGCTTATTATGTTAACCTTAAAAAAAAAAATCTGTGTAAACATGCTTAGCATGGGCAAAAGGCCTATTTCTAAAATATTTATTTAAAAATCTGTATAAATAAACATTATAATCACATAAAAAATAGGTTTAGTGTACCCCTTATTTAGTAAAAGGGTCCTCAAAGTAAATAAACCCTACTAAACAAATAATTTTATGCAGCTTAAGTAGAATTTTAAGTAAACTGTGTGTACTAATAAATTAATGCAGTGTAAGTAATCTTGTCGAATTCCATTACGTATTCAAATAAGACATTTTAAAACCTCTTGCTTCTAATCTCTGTGTTTCAAACCACGTCACGAAATTCATCCAGAACGAATTTGTTTGTAACAAGCTTTGGGCCGCGGATTCACACATTTATTTGAGACCACTTGATCATTTCTAAGACTTGGTCTATATTTATTGATTCCGTATAGTTTTCGCTTTTTCATGGTATATTTTTTTAGGGCGTAAGTGTAGTAGATAGCGAGATATAACGATTTATGTAAAAAATGGGACGCGCTCGCGGCGCGGCGGCGGCGCCGTGATTTTTGTCAGCGAAGCTCGAACCTCCATGACGCGACGGGGGCGTCACACACCGGGGGCCTAACCCACGAACCCGAACATTTAGGGCTACGACTACGAGTATGTAGTCGATTTGGCCGGGCGTGTGAGTGGATACTATTCTAGAACTACGTCTAAACATGCCTTCTTGCTTGACATTTGTAATTAAACCTTAACAATACAACAATTCTTTGTTGTACACCATAATCAAATCATTACAAAAATAAATTATATGCGACAAGAACAACGGACGGCCTTATCGCTTAGAAGCGATCTCTTCCAGGCAACCATTGGATGGAAACAATTATTAGAACTATAAAATGGTCTATCTAGACTAACTTGGCAGCTAAACGTTATAAAATATTTTTAAACATTATCAAATCACATTTTACTATTGATGATGAGTTTTGACGCGGCGTCAGCCAGCAGCAAGCTAAACACTTATTTGGAAGCTTATTTTTGTGTTGTGCGGCAGCGGTGTGGCCCAGAGAAGCAACGTCCTAATGTAACATAATCTTAATCCTATTTAAAAACACAGCCTTAAAAACACATTGTACCCATTTGTAGCAAATACCACTTTTGTGTGTTCATAAAATCCACGAAACTGTTTTGATGTACCTAATCCCTAATCGTTATCACTACAAACACAAAATAACAAACCAGACTGATTATTCCAAAATCACCGGAGATTACTGTTTCTTGTACAAACAAACAAACAAATGTCGCCGTGCCTTTTGTTTAACCTTTTCCTGAACGTGATATTACTTCCTTAACAATTGAAAAACTTTGACTGAAACCTTTGAAAAGAAAGGTTTTTTCTTCGAATGGAATCATTTATATAGTCGTGTTTTAGGAAAGTATATAATAAATAAAAAGTTTAAAGTTTTGCCTGCAGCCCTAAGACAGGCCGAAGACAGAGTGGTGTGGACGTGGTTCATCAGCGTCACCGTGAAAGCCTTCCAGGACGGGCACGACCTTCAGCAATGAAGACTACGACAAAGAAGATAATAAATAAATACAGGTGTTAATACCTTCAAAAACGTTTTCTAAATAGTTTTGGCCAAGGGCTAAGGGTTTTTTGTTTTAATTTTTCCCAACAGTGGACCACCACTGGGGTGAAGACAAAGGACAGGATTAAAAAATGAAATGAAATTAAAAAAAAAATTAAATGAAGTACATAGAACATAACAAACTTAAACTAAGAGGAAACGTGTTAGTAAATAAATAAATAATGCTGGACAATTCACACAGCATTATCTAGCCCCATGGTAAGCAGAGCTTGTGTTATGGGTACTAGATAACTGATATACATAATACAATACATTACATATATAGATATTTTTTATTATACATAGAAAACGAACAGAACACCCGGAACAAATATCTGCAGATCGTACACACAATTGTTCCGAGGCTGGAATCGAACCCGCAACCTCCTGCGTCGCAGGCGGACCTTCGCCCACCGCGCCACAACGGTCGTCAGTAAGTGTGTACGTCCAGTAACAAAATGGCTTTGCTTCAGCATGAGTTGAATGACTAGCAACTAGCAACCAACGCTGGGCTTAATCTTAAAATCTAATGTTAGTGATCAAAAAGTTCCCTACCCTACGTATGTAGATAAAGTTTGACCACCTTAAAGGTATGTCAAAAGGCAATGAAACCGAATAACTCAAACTTTTCCTTGTAACTCAATTGCCTCGTTTTGGGGTAATTACCCTAGTTTCGGGGTAATTTTCGCTGGTTTCCGTTACTTTTTGTTGCTTTCCCTAACTCGATAAATCATTCGATTCTAACTTTTGATTCGTTTAGGAAATGTAAATAAGGGTACCTACTTTTCGCGGAAGTTTAGATTTCCTTCGGAAAAAAGGACCAAACCAGAATACGTCTAGAGTTATAAATAATGCAGTAGTCATTGAATAAATGTTTATATGTAACAAAAAGGGTAAACTAATTAGGACAGGTTGAAATTATAATTCCCATACGAGCAAAACCCCATGAAGTTAATTAAGGGTAAAGCTGAACATTAAAATGTATAGGTATTTTCTTTATCTCAGCTGATATTTAGAATTTGAGCTAAATTTTTAAAGTTTTAGCATTTATATAACATCATGATCAGCCTATAGCAGTCCACTGCTGGACATAGGCCTCCCCCAATGAGCACCATAGCGCCCTGTCTTCAGCTTGCCGCATCCAGCATCTACCTACAGTTTTTCGCAGGTCTTCATCCCACCTGGTCGTAGGGCTTCCTACATTACGTTTACCGAGTCGCGGTCTCCACTCAAGAACACGTTTGCCCCGGCGGCCGTCGGTTCTTCGCGAGATATGGCCCGCCCACTGCCACTTCAGCTTCCTAATTCTATTTGTATTAAACATATTTACTGTTTTAGCTGAATTTTTTAGACAAAATGAAACTTATTGAAATACATTGTAACTCATCCGATAGCAATTTCATTTCCTAAGCGATCCCATCTGCTTCCTTACGAAGGTGAGAAAGTTCAATTAGATTAGAAAAATGGAAAAAACGATCATAACTTAGAACGTTGTCGAAAAGAAGGGCACGATTTTCAATTGTTCGATCCGCTGGAATAAGTAATGGTCTATGGTTCGACATTTTGAAATAAGAAAGTATTCTATCCATAACCATAAGAATAGGTAATAATGTGTGTAACACCAAGCTCTGCAGCTTTTAAAAACTAAAAACTTTAAAAAAAGATGCAGAAGATTTGAACACACCATCGCATGATGTGGCAGTGGGCCGGCCATATCTCGCGAAGAACCGACGGCCACTGGGGCAAACGTGCTCTTGAGTGCAGACCACGACTCGGCAAACGTAGTGTAGGAGGCCCTAAGACGAGGTCGGATGAAGACCTGCGAAAGACTGCAGGTAGATGCTGGATGCGGCAAGCTGAAGACAGGGCGCTATGGCGCTCATTGGGGGAGGCCTATGTCCAGCTATGGACTGCTAAGGCTGATCCTTACATGAAATTTATAAATTGTTATGATTTTGTATAATCAAATAAATTATTTCGTGGTTTTTTTATTTTGTATAAGTTTTGCCCGCGGTTTCGCACCCGTTGTTTCTATGGAAACTTTTTAAAGTTACTTCTATACCACGGGTCCCCTTTTAACCCATAGATCAGTTTTTATGGGATGATATTCAGCCATTGTTTTAGTACAGGTTTCAAAATGCGTCTCATAACTAAGTGTATATCTGTATAATGTGTATATATGTATAATTTAATTTTTCATTAAATGCTTTGAGTTTTTAACTTGGACCACACAACAATTTTGTCTACCGTCAACATTAAATTTTTAATTATTATTTTTATATTTTCTGTTACCATAATGTTATATTATAATACATAAAAAGTCTTTGTTAAATCTCGGCTAATGTAACAAGGAAGAGCGAAACCTCCTAGTACAAGTATTCTATACTTAAAAGGAGGCTTCAAAAATTTGTATCTTATACATGTTTTGTATCGAAATAAAAAACATTTGTATTTGTATATCAAGCTTTATCTTTCGGTAACCACCTAAAAACATCTACCTTCAAATAATTCATTTATAATTAACCCTCCCTTATTTCACTAACTCAGCTTCTTTCGAAATTGCGATACGAAATTTCGGTTACAAAATTCTTCGTAAACAAATCCGTAGGAATACGGCAAAAAGGCTTTGCTCCAACCACACGCGGTTGAGTGGGAAACACCTGTAATTAATTAAGAAATACATCAACGTGATTTAGAGCTTGAGGGATCGGCTTAGGAGCTATTTTACATTGTAGCTGTTTACTATTCACAGTTTATTTCTTTGTTTGTGTAGAAGATTCTTTCTTTTAGTTTAGTTAAAGGAAGGCTTATGTTAATTTATTAAGTAACTAGTTTCTGTACGTGGTTTCGCATGCGTTGCGTGTTCCTGAAATAAATTACTATGGGCTTTTGATACTATATTTAAAGTCAACAAAGATGCAGGTAGTAATAGGTTTATATGGAAATGTTTAAAGTTTATTATATCCCATGAGAACTGATTTAATTATATGTATGGTATGTAGGTATGTTGGGGTATGATGGGCAGGGTGAAGACCGTATCAAATTAATTTTAGGAGATTTAAGCCATATTTTTGAATGCTGGTAACACTTTCTACGACGCCATTTATAAGAAAAATAATTTTATACGGTCTTCACCCGCGTCCAATCATGCACATAATATGCTGGAAAGTAGCCCGTATGTTATTCAAGGTCTAGACTTACATCTATGCAAAATTTCACTTTGATCCGTTTCGTAGCTTTGGCGTGAAGAAGTAACAAACATACATCCATATATATCCATATATTTACTTTCTTCGACTTCACCCCGCGTTCGCCGCGATCATGTATTCTATGTGCTGGAAAGTAGCCTTAGTGTTATTCCAGGTCTTGGCTTATATTTATGCAAAATTTGAGCCTAGATCCGTTTAATAGCTTTGGCGTGAAGAATTTACAAACATACATACATTATTACATACACAAATCTAAACTTTCGTTTGTATAATTAGTATGATTGGTTGCTGATCAGGATGGCCTATTTTTTACATATTCCGACCCAGAAACAACGCAAGCAAAGCCGTAGGCAAAAACTAGTCTGCAAACCAGTTACTGAAGTCGGTCTGACAGTTTCGTACATTGTTTTCCGCCACATTCTCGATGTAAAAGCATTTTATTATTCTTCACGAACCTTCATGATGCGGGAGAAATAATTGTCTTCCATCTCACTCGCTCCTCGCCATTTACTGTATTTATTTCCTTCGCAGCCATACATTAGTTACGCCTAAATTGTGGCGTGTGTCACATTTGTATGTCCTTAGAGTTTCTCCCGAAAATATGTTACTAGGGTTAAGTTTTTGGCTGATGAAATTTTAACGAGTTTTTAATTGAGGCGTTTTTGTCAATAATTATTTTTAAATGAATAAAAAACTTAATAGATTTATAAAATGAAGGAATTTTGCAAATAAGTATCGGCTAAACGGATCATTATAAAACTTGTCCAGAAAATAGAGATATAAGAATATAGGGTTCCTACTGTAATAATGTAAATATGCGGATGTGAGAAACGAATCACTGCATAGTAAAAAACAAATCTCTGTTATTTTGAGAATCTGTCTCCACTAGTCACTACGTAGTATAAAACAAAGTCGTTTCCCGCTGTCTGTTTGTCCCTATGTATGCTTAGATTCTTAAAACTACGGATTTTGATGCGGTTTTTTTTAATAGATAGAGTGATTCAAGAGAGAGGTTTATAAACCACATAGATTTTCTAGTAATTTATAAATAGGTGTAGTTGACGGCATTCTATAGCCCAAATAAATATAAATATAAAAAAGAATAACGAATAAAATCTTTATTTATAGCCACACACACAATGTTAAACAGAGTTACAAAAAATGGAAAACACTCAAAAATACAGAAAAATATAAGTCGTACGTCCCTACGTACGGGAAAGACCAGTTTTTCTTACTCTTGAATCCCTATTCAAGAGTAAGAAAAACTGGTCTTTCCCTATATCAATAAAACAATATTTCAAAACCAAATTTCCATAATCACATCATTGAAAGCGCGCACTATTACTATTTCCGGTGAAAAACTCCACCGGAAGCGGTTACCGCGGCCGTTTCCGACGGAAGCTTGCGTGTCCGCGATAATGGCTGCTTCCGGTTCCGCCGGTTCATTAATGACGTCGATTGTTCTACCCTCACTAGGTTTGTTTAATAAGTGAGGGAAAAGGTCGATATTAAGTGAAGAAAATGTCGTCATTTAGTGAAGAAAACGAAGACATTTAGTGAAGATATGAAGATATTTGTGGAAATTGCTTTGATAAAAAAGTTTCCTAAAAATAAGGTGAACTTACCTTGAGACTGTTAAGATTTTTGTCATTTCGTGTAAAAATATTAAAACTGTTTTAAGTTTTTTTTAAGATTATCAGATGGCGGGACGAAACCGAACATTATGGAAGACTAGTTTCTGCATGCTACTTTGCATGAAATGTAAAAACCCATCTAGCAAAACTACGATAACAACAAAAACCAAGATCTGCGAAGGTCCGTCTGCGGTGCGTTGCGGGTTCGATTCTCGCCATAGGACAGATGTTTGTACGATCTGCAAATATTTGTTCCGAGTATTTTGTGTAATCTTTATGAAAATAAAAATATAATAATATGTAATGTATTTATATCTAGTAGCCATACACAAGCTCTGCTTAGCTTAAGGCTAGATGATGCTGTATGGTCCAGCATTATTTATTTATTTATTTAATTTAGAGTCCACTTTAAAGTTCTCTAGAAGCTCTATCGAACTAATTACTCTACTCGCTGCACATACATACAGGGTGCCAAAAAACATGTGTACAAACACTAAAGTCATTTAAAATGGGATATTTACCATGATTTGATTTTTGAGTTTTCCAATATATCGGCACAGTTGTGTACAAAGCCAAAGGTTGGTTTTGGATCCTACTACATTTTTTTTTAATTTTGATATATTTTTCTTCGTATTCGTCTTTATTTTCTTAATTTGAAAGGATTTAGTTGCATCATTTTATTTTAATTACATGAGAAAAGACTGTTTTTGCTGGAACAAGGACAACAAATTTGTGAAATATTTTTTAATGTAAAATACTCGTAATGCAAGAATGTCGTGTGTTTGTAGAAGATCAGAAACTAATAGCAAACATTTTTTTCTCTGTATATACAACTCATCATCATCAGCCTATAGCAGTCCACTGCTGGACATAGGCCTCCCCCAATGAGCGCCATAAATAATGTATATGCAACAAAATACTTTAGAATTCAAAAAAAAAAATATTGGATCCCTCAGAGTCCAGTATCAGCCCCTGATGGCTTAGTACAATATCTGTCAGAGAACTAAAGTTATCGACATAGCTCTAAGAATTAGCAAGCTGAAGTGGCAGTGGGCCGGCCATATCTCGCGAAGAACCGACGGCCGCTGGGGCTAACGTGTTCTTGAGTGGAGACCACGACTCGGTAAACGTAGGTAGGACGCCCTCCTACCAGGTGGGATGACGACCTGCGAAAGACTGCAGGTCAGCTGGATGCGTCAAGCTGAAGACAGGACGCTATGGCGCTCATTGGGGGAGGCTTATGTCTTGCAGTGGACTGCTATAGGCTGATGATGATGATGACAATGTCTGAACTAAGAAACATTTATTTATATATTCATTTTAGTACACATATTACGTGGCACCCTGTACCACCAGTAAGTAGCATGCATGATGAATGACCACTCGCAGAATGAACTACTACAGTACTCTACATATAAAACAAACTCTCGTCTGTCTGTTTGTCCGCTAACTCCTTCTAAACCGCACAACGTACTTGCATACGGTTTCCACTAATGGCCGGAGTGATTCACGGGGAAGGTTTATGTGTATAAATCATTAAGGTTTTGTGGCAAATCATCATCAGCCTATAGCAGTCCACTGCTGGACATATGCCTCCCCCAATGAGCGCCATAGCGTCCTGTGTTCGGCTTGACGCATGCAGCATCTACCTGCAGTCTGTCGCAGGTCGTCATCCCACCTGGTCGGAGGGCGTCCTACACTACGTTAACCGAGTCGTGGTCTCTACTCTAGAACACGTTTGCCCCAGCGGCCGTCCGTTCTTCGCGAGATATGGCCGGCCCACTGCCACTTCAGCTTGCTAATTCTTTGAGCTATGTCGATAACTTTGGTTCTCTGTCGGATGTATTAGAGATACTTCAGAGAAATTCCGAGCATAGCTCGCCGAGCGACTTTGAACTGGTGGACCAGCCCTATCGTGAGTCCACGTCTCAGATCCGTAGGTCATAACGAGTAGGACGCAATGCTTGAAAACTTTCGTTTTCAAGCATTGCGGTATGGATATTCTGTGCCATTAGCAAGTTACGTCTATTCTATACTATAAGGATATTGTGACTCTTTCGAACATCATCGTCATCAGCCCGTACATATCCAACTGAACCAAGCCTCTCACAAACAAAGACACGAATAGCGGTCCTGCAGTATAACACCCTTGTCTATAATGGGGTGTTTTAGTCCCTTACGTAACAATATGCATATGTACTATTGGGTTTACGTTTTTAAAGTTAAGTATACAACCTGGTTTCTGAAGGTGAAAAGAAAAGTTTTTCTAAAATAAGAACCAAGCACTTATCTGAACAGGCATTTACCTATCAAATTACCCACCTTACATTTCCTAAAAAAAAGGGTTGGAAAAAATCTCCCGAAAATGTTACCATCTGCATAATATATTCAGTCCTAATCTGTGAGCTTTTGGGGTAAATATTGCAAATCGATAGTCCCTATCGGCAAGGAGGTAGGCAGAGTTATTAAATTACCCTATTTACCGGTAAGTGGGCCCTAAATTTCTCCCTGCATCTTTGTTCTTTTAATATATTTTGTGGGAAATGCGACCGTATTTTGGGTAACGTCGCGTTGTGTAAACTCGTTTGGGATTTTTCATTTTGAAAGTGAAATGTTTTTCGGTGTTTTTCTCGAAAACGGTTTCAGGCAGGCTACAGTTTACAGTTTCTTTGGGTAACAATAATTTATATAAAAATAACTAAAAATTAAATTCTTTTTTATTTAAAAGCAATGAAATATTTTACAGATGTTTACTTTAATTTATTATTGTTAAATTTAAGTATGTTCACCTAGTTCTTAAATAATATGCAAAGAAAATACATTTTTATAATAGTAAGTAAGTTCTATCAACGACGACGAAAGACTGCAGGTAGATGCTGGATGCGGCAAGCTGAAGACAGGGCGCTATGGCGCTTATTGCGGGAGGCCTATGTCCAGCAGTGGACTGCTATAGGCTGATGATGATGATGAAGTTCTATCAAAATGGACCCCTTTATCCGCTCTCTAAGTATCTAAGCTGCTTAAGGATCAAACCAAAATCAAATCAATGGGAAACAATTCCAGCTAAGTCAAGTAACTTATGGGACGATTTGGAATATATCGGCCAATCTCATGCGTGGTGTCTGCAAAGTCGGCTTACCTTGAGTGGGCGAGTCTGGGAAATCTTATAAATTACGGGAATGTTTTTATTCAACAGTTTTACGTAGGCTGAGGACTTTTGTATATGCTTATTTTATGATACGTATTGTATTTGTTGCTTTAGGTTGCAGTTTTGTACCCAAAATAATTCTAGCGGCTAACAATAGTGGCCTAATAACAATGTCGATTAAATTTATAGTAGATATTTCTAAATTTGATTAAAAATACCTATAACATATAGACACCACCACAGAGTGGAGCCCAGCCAACGCTAAGAGGCGACGGAAGGCCCAGGATGAGATGGCGCGACGAGCTCGAGGTACATCTTCCATCATGGCCTGTTGCAGCATTGGATCGCGAGGAGTGGAAGGAGAAAAGGGAGGCCTTTGCCCAGCAGTGGGACAATAATGGCTTAAAATAGATAGATAGATAGATAAAACGTTTATTTGGTACTAATAACACACACATACAATTAACATAGAAAAAGATACAATATTAAAACAATGAGACAATATTAAACTAAATTGCCATAAAACAATTTAATAAAACGAGCAATTAAAAATAAATAATAACATATAGAATTACCGCTCTACAAAGCTGGGAAACATAATTTATCTATTTATTATCTCTCAAAAAATATTTGCTTCATTACTATTTGAAGTTAATGCCACACGATGGAATAAGAACAGTAAATTAAAATTAATATGAAACAGTAAAAGCTCTCCATCACTGTAACACCTACAAAGTAACAAAGCAAAAGGAATTAAAATTAAAAATGGCCGCCATTTCTCTGCTAAATAAGACTGGTACATTTATTTATGGAAGAGGGATGTGATAGAGTTAAAACAGTGCATGGAACATGTATGTCGATAAAAGTTAATACATCGATGATTTATTAAAATGTGGTAGTTATGCCACCACATCATAGCTCATTATACCTTTTTTGTTTTCCCCGTATAATAATAAATAAATAATGCTGGACAATCTACACAGTATCTTCTAGCCCCAAGCTAAGACAATGCATTACATAGATAGATATTGTTTATTATACATTGGTTACAACCAGAACACCCGGAACAAATATCTGCAGATCGTACACATAAGTCCCTTGGAATCGAACCCGCAACCTCAGGCGGAATACCGCGCCACAGACGTAGTCGAGGTCAATTTGCCGGGGCAAATTGTTTTAGCAGTTGAATTTATGATTGTACAATTTTACGTATTTTCTACTTCACCGTGCCGCCTAAACTACTTACTCATTTTGATAAATAAGGTGTCAAATGTGTCAATCGATCTTTATTAAGTCCAAGCAACATATTTTTTCCATAGTAAATCTCTTTTAAGGTTTCGTTTTCACTTAATTCCTACTAAGGTAGGTAATTGCTTAAGCTGCTATAAGCTAAGAATATATATATTGTTTTTAATAAAAACAATATAACGAATAATCGATTAAATGAACAGCATGTACTTACCTACTCGAATAAGCAACGAATATTTCAAAACAGGAACATAAAACGTCAAAACACATTCCGTATAATTTCCCAGAATAACAAACGTTCTGTAAATCCAATCTAAAATAATGGATCAGATTAAAGTAAGAAACCATAAACTGATTATAATCGGCAGGTCTTTCAATCGACGTTTGTTAAGCAAAGACGGGCAGCTATTAAATTGGAGCAAGGTATCGATAAAGTTGATTGAATTTTAATCGATAGTTCCCATCACTAGTAACGAGGTTACAAAGAGGATTCGACAGATTAATGCAATAAATATTGGGTATCGGGTGGGAAGCTTTAACTAGTTCGGTAAAGTTACCGATTTTGAAGGTTCTATTTACTTTTTAGAGTGTTTTATTTATCCGATATGTTCTAAAATTTATATGCGATTCTCTGTCCGGGATAATTTGTCTGTCAAATCTGCAAATAAATAAATAAATAATGCAGGACAATTCACACAGCGTTATCTAGCCCCAAGCTAAGAAAAGCTTATGATATGGGTACTAGATAACTGATATACATACATAATACAATAGTTTACATAAATATTTTTTTTTATTATATTTACATAGAAAACGAACATAACTTTCTGAATTATAATATCTGCAGATCGTACACACATTTGTCCCGAGGTGGGAATCAAACCCGTAAACTGACATAAGTAGGTATGTCAAATTTTTAGCTCAATCGGTTGAAGATAACTCGTCTAAAATTCAGTTGCAAGATTTGTCCCAAACAAACTTACAGGGCAAGTAGAATAAAACCTTTTTATAAATGACTAGCGGACCTTCCCGGCTTCGTACGGTTTTAGTACGAATCCCTAACTTTTTTGAAAATATAATATAGTCTATGTTCACCGGGGATAGTGTAGCTTGCCATCGGTGAAAGAAGTTTTCAAATCGGTCCAGTAGTTTCGGAGCCTATTCATTACAAACAAATAAACCAACAAAAAATCAAACCTTTCTTCTTTATAATATTAGCAGAGATACACCAAAACTTTAAGAATACAACCTCTTTGGGTACCCAAATTTATTAAGTACGACCGAGCGTGAACTCTGGCACAAAACTATGAACTTTCGACCCGCATTTACTATAATTAAGTAGGTAGTTTGTATTTCTGTTAGTTTCGTAGTTTTCGGTGCATTCTAGTTTGCAACAGTTAGTTCATTCGCTTGCCAATTTCTGTTTAACTCGTGAATAAAGCGATTCCTTTGTTGTCCAATTTGGGAGCAACATTCGATGTGTACCTAGGTAGTAGAAATAAAGTGTCATTGATTTTTAAGCAGGTTTGCAAATAAATTATGTTTTACGTTGTTAATCAGGCTTATTAATTTAACTACCAATATTTTTTTTTGAGAAATAAAAGAAGAAATTCACTAGCTTGAGTGTTTTTCAATAAACCGCCAAATCTCAACATAAAACTCTATTGCCGCGTCTTTTTAGATGCAATACCCATCATCATCATCAGCCTATGACAGTCCACAGCTGGACATAGGCCTCCCCTAATGAGCGCCATAGCACCCTGTCTTCAGCTTGCGCATCCAGCATCTACCTGCAGTCTTTCGCAGGTCGTCATCCCACCTGGTCGGAGGGCGTCCTACACTACGTTTACCGAGTCGTGGTCTCCACTCAAGAACACGTTAGCCCCAGCGGCCGTCGGTTCTTCCCGAGATATGGCCGGCCCACTGCCACTTCAGCTTGATGCAATACCCATTACCTGTCAATTAGTGTTCAATTCAATCTAGTAGCCACGTGACCTCTTTTAGTTCCGACGCTTAACTAGATGTCGCTAGTAAATGTGTAAGCTCTAAATCACGCTAACGAGAACGCACGGTCTAGAGATAAATAGTTTGTAATGAAAAAGTTAAGTCAGTCTACTCCGAGAGCTTAACGTGTTTTATTAACTACTAGCGGACCTTCCCGGCTTCGCACGGTTTTAGTACAGATCCCTAACTTTTTTGAAAATATAATATAGCATATGTTCACCGGGGATAGTGTAGCTTCCTAACGGTGAAAGAATCTTTCGAATCGGTTCTGTAGTTTCGGAGACTATTCATTACAAACAAACAATAAAATCAAACCTTTCTTTATAATATTAGTATAGATATAGAAAACGCCTCAGTACCTACAGAAAGCCCGACTTTCTTCCCTACTGACGTCGGGTTCAAGCAAGTGGAGATCAACATAATCTGGACACTTATAAATTGCTTAGATACCACTATTTGTCTTTTTGACAAATTAGTCAGAAGTCTTTATATTATATTTCACGCGATTTCGACCACAACCCATAGAATCATTTTAATTATTTCTTTGCACTTCTGTTCCGTTTACATGTTATCGAATTTATTTTAGCTTGATGTCATTTTCAATTAAATCAGCTACATTCACCATCAGTACAAAATATTATAGTAAACCAAAAATTCCTATGATTTCACGCTACCGCAAACTTTTCTTGTGTACCTATTCGTTAAGCTCAACGCAAAGTACCTACCTACGCATTTTATCACGGAGTAAGAATCACCCTTTATAAAAACATCCGACAATCGCCAAGATTCAGTTCCGTTTTCAAACGCGAATTGAAATGAAATGTCTATGTTTTTTGTAAATGGAATAACAAAATGTCGAGTATTTATGCAAGATGGCGAATGTCAGGCTCCGCGCAAACGAGCCACCGACCCCAGCCACTGGTGGCCAGCGACAGCCACTTGACATAGTTTTTCATATATTTTGTATAGACGCGCCGCATACGTGTAGCCGGTGGCGGCCACTCGCTACAGCGTATATATCGTATGTGGTGGTAGCGCGCGAAAGCCACCGGTGGCTGTGGTCGGTGGCCCATTTGCGCGGAGCCTAATGATTTCAGACAACATAAAAAATACTTTTAATCCCAATGGCACTCGAGTTTTACGCCCTCTAGTTACGCTATAATGGCACATCTTTTCATTTATAGGCAAGAGAAGTGAAAAACCTTAACTTACCTAACTAGGAATATCGACGACTTCCTATACTTTCACATTGCCTGGTCCGTGGCTTTGCATACATTATATTGAGATAATAATTCTAAATCTAACACAGCACCGTTATAAAACAGCCCAATTCATTTATTTATCATTCTCAAACAAACCGATCTACACAATTTTTCATCATATTACTAAGGCGCAGTACACCCCTGCCAATTTCTTCCCTTACCGAGCCAAAACGTCTAGAGGTGTCCCATCTCTTAAGAGCCATTTTAATAATGTCCCCCCTGTCACATCTACTCGCTCGACGTAATGTATCAAAATTGTCGACTATGTTCCCGAATGGAAGCTCCCTGTAATACGCAACTCCGGGACAATTTTCAAGGGACACAGATGTTCCCAATATAATAATACAATGTAATAGACAGATTCTGAGTTATTGAACGGTGTTGGGACGTGTTACTCGGAATACATAGGGCCTATTATAGCACTATTTCCTTCCATTTTACAAGTACACGGGGTATTCACCACTTGCGTATGTCTATTATTTTTCTTTTGAGTAGGTTCGTATTACATACATATAATTTGTCAGTACCGCAAGCCGCTATAAATAGGTAACAGAGGTAATCTTTAATTCTATTTGTGTTTATTAAAATAACTGTAATAATAATTAAGTTATTAACAGAATAAATAAATTAAAGGGCCGCGACCTGTAAAATTCGACCAGCTGATTGAAACCACCCGAATCCGAGTACAAGAGATAAAACCAAGCGCTTAGGAATAAGTTTTCTTTCTAATTCCCTGCGACATTCGCTCACCGTGATTTACGACGAAGGATATTTCATTTTGTCTGAAAGAGACCACAGATTATAAAATATGTGCAAGTAAAGAGTTTTCACTGAATTTTGGGACTGCTTGAAACTTAAATGTCCACTATTCTATACCTACTAATATTATAAAGAGGAAAGGTTTGATTTGTTTGTTTGTAATGAATAGGCTCCGAAACTACTGGACCGATTTGAAAAATTCTTTCACCGTTGGGAAGCTACACTATCCCCGGTGAACATAGGCTATATTATATTTTCAAAAAAGTAAGGGATCCTTACTAAAACCGTGCGAAGCCGTGAAGGTCCGCTAGTCTCAAAGAAAAGTGTTCTATCTTTATAAATGTATAGTCCGTACGTTCTAAAATAGCGCGCGGCTTCTTGAAGAGTTTTCAAAAAAACATAAAACCTTATTACAGTTATTACCTTAGAACTCTTTAGAGGGCAGGAATCTTTTATAAAATAATAGAGGTAGTCATTAGAATGTTACTATATCCAACAAAGCACGGTTTATGCCATGTTAATTTGACGAGCCCAATCTCAAAGCGTTTCACAATTAATAATGAGAATAAGAATGTTTTATTGCTAATTTACAGGGTAACCTTAAAGTTTATAAATAAATATATAAAATATAAATAATGCTGGACAATTCACACAGCATTATCTAGCCACATGGTAATCAGAGCTTGTGTTATGGGTACTAGATAACTGATATACATAATACAATACATTACATAGATATATATTTTTTATTATACATAGAAAACGACCAGAACACCCGGAACAAATATCCACACAATTGTTCCGAGGCGGGAATCGAACCCGCAACCTCCTGCGTCACAGGCGGACCCTCGCCCACCGCGCCACAATGGTCGTCATTCAGTCATTCATATAGCATTACTTAGTAGTTTGTAAGCCGCACATTGTTATCCACATTCCTTATGGAGGTGGCCATGCAATGTCATGTGGCAGGCGTTATTTTTGTTTATTTTTTAAGTGCATGTACATATTTTGCCGTGTTTGTAATGTAGGGGATTGATCTCGTATGGGAGAGACATAGTCACTTTGTGACAAAACTCCGTCAATAAATAAAAATAAAAAAAAAAACCTTAAAGTTAATTATAGCTATTTATAAAATAAATTTACTTTTGAGTTACGAGTACTTAGTAAAACACATTTTATACAGGTATACTATAATAAGTCTGTAATGTATTATGTAATGTCTGTTATAGAAGAGCGAGACCTTCTAACACAAGTACTTATACTTAAATGAAGGTCTCCACTACGGTGTAAAAATTGTTGTAAAACTGTTACAGAAATAAATGTTATTTATTATTTATTTATTTATTATACAAACATGGGTTTAACACTTAGTACCCGCTTTTAGGCTTCTGTGTGTAGCATGTTACATTTTAAAAGCACTTTTCTCCAGCGCCAGTGATATGGCAAAGAATGACACTGATTAGGAGTGACACGCCTATTGTAAAAGAGACTTTATTCCGCTGTAAAAGAACACAATCCCGCCCTTATAACTCATTAGATAAGGCGGGATAAAAAGTTTCACTGAAATCGTGATCAATCCACCGATTTTACGGTCGGTGTTCAAAATACAGCTAGTCCACTTTTTTCAAAATGGCGATTATTCATTCGTTCCTTCTTTTTTTTAAATATTTTATTATAAATAAAATAATGCTGGACAATACACAGCATTATCTAGCCCCATGGTAAACAGAGCTTGTGTTATGGGTACCTACTAGATAACTGATAAACATAATACAATACATTACATAGATATATATTTTTTATTATACATAGAAAATGACCAGAACACCCGGAACAAATATCTGCAGATCGTACACACAATTGTTCCGAGGCGGGAATCGAACCCGCAACCTCCTGCGTCGCAGGCGGACCTTCGCCCACCGCGCCACATCGGTCGTCAAGTACCTGAGAAGAGCACATTCCTTCCTATACATCCTTTGGTTATCTCACCCCACAAAACTAAATATAGATAGATAATTCTTTATGGTATACTTAGTTTATAATATCAATATTAAAAAAAAACTTAAAAAACTAAATACAATTGGCGGTCTTATAGCTCAAGAGCGATCTCTACCAGACAACCATGGATGGATAGGATCGTGGACAGTATATATTATCTAATGATCTGTATATATTATCTAGTTATCTGTATATATTATCTAGTGATCTGTATATATTATCTAGTGAGCTATCTGAATCTACCTCGTGTACCTCGCGGCACCCACCGCTCCCAAAAAAGTTATATCTGAGCAAGTTTTCATCCGAGATCCTTGTAAAAATGTAATTTGTTTCCTTTGATTTGTATGTTGGAATATCGACTTACGTAAGTGGAGTTAGAGTTGTTTGTCAGTTTGGGGTTACTGCTACTTTTAAGGGTTCCGTAGTTGACAAGGAACCCTTTTTGTTTAATTTGTGTCTGTCTGTCAGCTCTTCTTCTTTAGGACAATAGGGTTTATGTCAGTAACTAAAAATCATGTATTTACATAATTTTACATCGAAAGCTGGGGCAAACGTGTTCTTGAGTGGAGACCACGACTCGGTAAACGTAGTTTAGGACACCCTCCGACCAGGTGGGATAACGACCTGCGAAAGACAGCAGGTAGATGCTGGATGCATCAAGCTGAAGACAGGGCGCTATGGCGTTCGTTGGGGGAGGCCTATGTCCAGCAGTGGACTAACTTAAGCTGATAATGATGACATAGATAGATAAATAGATGATAGATAAATTCTATATTAACAGCTACAAACACATACAAAATACTGCAGTTACACAGTACACACCGGTACTTTCCTGTGCAGACACTTTTAAAGCAATCCAATACGGGATCTTAGCTATAATCCTACTAATATTATAAACGCGAAAGTTTGTAAGTATGGATGGATGGATGGATGGATGGATGGATGGCTGGATGTTTTTTACTCTTTCACGTAAAAACTATTGAATGAATTTTAATGAAACTTTACAATAATATAGCTTATACATCAGAATAACACATAGGCTACAATTTATTAAGATATATGGTATATGTATTATCCAAAATATCTATCACCACGCGGGTGAAACCGCGGGGCGCAGCTAGTAATAATATATAAATAAATAATACTGAACTATCCACACAGCATCCTGTAGCTCCAAGCTAAGCGGAGCTTGTGTTATGGATACTAGAAGACTGATAAACAACACATATTTTAATATATTTTTTACGATACAGAAATACCTAGAACACCCGGAACAAATATTTAGAGATCGTACCAAAATTTGTCCAAAGCGAGAATCAAACCCGCAATCTCCTGCGTCACAGGCGCCCTTCACCCACCTCGCTACATTGTTCGTCAAAAGAATATAAAGCCCCATGCTTTTTTAAGCAAATATTCGAGAATTATAAAATTCAATATTGACAAGCGTTTAAAGTGGGCTTTATTTAAAATTCAGTACTGTAACATGAGTACAGTACTGAATTTTAGAAAATAGAGAAAATAGCGGATATTATACCGGAATGCTTTTCATTTGCAAGGCTGGGTAAACCGGGTTTATATGTTTTATTAATCGGTGTGCTGACATCGCGTTAATATTTTGACGACCGATGTGGCGCTGTGGGTAACGGTCTGGTTGCGACGCAGAAGGTTGCGAGTTCGATTCCCGCCTCGGAACAATTGTGTGTACGATCTGCAGATATTTGTTTCAGGTGTTCTGGTTATTTTCTATGTATAATAAAAAATATCTATCTATGTAATGTATTGTATTATGTATATCAGATATCTAGTACCCATAACACAAGCTCTGCTTACCATGGGGCTAGATAATGATGTGTGAATTGTCCAGCATTATTTATTTATTTTATTTTTAAATTAAAAATCTACTTTAAATTCCTTAGTCATCATCATCATCAGCATATAGCAGTCCACTGCTGGACATAGGCCTCCCCAAAAAAAAAACTTGATAAATTCCTTAGTACATTCATATCATTTATTGTGATTTCATGCATACAGGTAATAATGTTCTTAGGTGTAGTATTTTAGTGGGTACACAATGCATAAACACCCTGTCAGGGCACAGCAATTATTAATTCTGTTATGTAACATAGTCGAAGATTTTTTACAAACTGACGGATATATATGTAATCTGAAGTAGACACATTTATTATACGAATAACTTCTTCCTTTTAAATGTGTAATGTTTATTTCTTTTGACTTACAAAATAAGCTCAACAAGCAAACTATAGTAATATATAAAATAAGGTAATAATAGATAGATAGATATAATATACTTTATTGCACAAAAAGTTGTACATAGGCGAGCACATCGACTACGTACCGGCGAGCATAATGCTAGATAGCATTCTCTACCTGCTAACCTTTGGGTAGTGTGGTCAACAGTTTGGTAGGTAGTGATATATAATAGAGAATAATTGTAGCAAACACTTCATTTTTTTTAAAGCAACAACTAGGACATTTTAACAATAACTTAATGCAACACTTTTTCACTGGGATTTTTTCATTAATTAAATTTAATTACTTTGACCACAGATGTTATAATACAATCTTTATAATGCTTTGACTGTATTTAAAAAAAAAACATTTTTTTCGAACAACGACAAATCATAATTAAAAATTAAATTTATGTCCATATTATGTTAGTAGCAAATTTTTCTTAATTCGATGTAAATATATTACAAACAGTGCAATGAAATAATGTTGAAAGTGATTATTTCATCATTACTTGGTTGCAGTGCTTGAGGAACGGGCTATCCCATTTAATGGATAATGCATTCAGAATGATGTTGGTACTGCCCTGCAGCCTGAACAGCAACGAGGCGATTTTCTTCCGCATGCATGGAAGCCGTCCGTGCGAGCCTCCGCGAACATGCCGGACTCTTTTTTATCTAAAATCAGCAAGCAATAATAATATTTGGATTTTAGAAACGAACTAGTTAATTTGATTTTCAAACAACGTTCTTTATTAAAAAACTGAAACATCCTCCGCAAACCTTATTTCCGACGGAAACGGAGGTGACCCACCACAAAACATAAATCGGAGACATTATCCCAGGAAACCGCGTTATGTTGTACTTAATTACTTAATCCTGGTTTAAGTCTGATTTATAAGGGTGTGTGGGGTACCTACGTAGATACTTATATGTGTTTGTATGTGTGTGTAGCTACCTAATTCTTAGTTGAGACTTAGACTATGGAATTAAGGATATGGAAGGGTGTGGAAATTAGGCAACGAAATTAACACTAATAATATCTATACTAAAGAGGAAAGATTGATTGTATTGAATAGGCTCCGAAACTACTGGGCCGATTTGAAAAATTCTTTCACCGTTGGAAAGCTACACTATCTCCGGTGAACATAGGCTATATTATATTTTCCAAAAATTAGGGATCCTTACGAAAACTCCAATAATGTAACCCAAGGTGTAATAAAATCACCGAATAAAGTGAAATTCGAGTTTAACGCGGGTGAAACCGCGGGGACCAGCTAGTTATTAATACATTGAATCCCATATTAAAATACTCGTTTTGGTGTGTGGTAACACTATTGGATTAATAAGTAAAAAAGCTTCAAATTAAGGTTCCAAGAAAAACCATAAAAAACCGCGAGACAAGGCCATAAGAAAAATTGTCATTCTCAGAATTATTTTGTTTGTAACCGTGCTGTTATCGTCGGAAATTAACTCGTTATTTACATACAAATAGATATAGAAATTCTTACGTATTCATAAATATTGAGTGTAATTTGCCATGGGAAATTGGATATGCAAATATGTGTACTTAACTACCTACAGAATATGGTATTGCTTTTACTTCCTAAGGCCCACTTGTGCCAAAACGTTGAGTTAAATAAATAACTCGAGGTTGCATAACTCAGTGTTAGTTTTTTAAATTTTCGACACGCAGTTTTAATTGCACCAATAGAAATTAGCCCAGAGTCAAATAACTCGAGGTTAATGTCTTGTTCATTCATTCTTTTTACATCTGGCCAAATATAGTAGGACGAATGCTGAATGATTTGAGTACACTGCTCTCTCTCGCTCTACCGTACTTTGAATAAGACTATTCCTTTCTGACAGATTTTAAATGACACGTGTTCTTGGCGGCATTTTAGGTACCTGCTTAGGTAGGTAGATGTTATTCTTGTGCAGCCCTTAGTGCAGATGCGAGTACAGTTAGGTAAATCAAAGGAATTCTCTGAAGAGAAATCACAATTTTTTTTGAAAACTTAGGTACCTAGGTACTTACTTTTTGTTAGTATTTGTATATTGCAATCTATTATCAATTTTATCTAATATAGACGAAATCTTCTATGAAAATCGCTGTCTCTTTGTGAGTAAAAATTATCGGACCGTTCGCCAATTCTTCTATTATAAAAGTCCGAACTAATATATTCGATGATCTCTTTGTCATCATCAGATAAAAACCATTCATTTATCATTGTTCAAAATCGATATCACTGAATGCAAGAAAAACAGCCAATAATAAACAATAACAAACAACATAACATAACCTAAAATATCTCAATTCTCACAGTTTTGACATTACTAACCCAGAGTTAGTTGACATAACCCTCCCATGTCCGAGGGTTAAAAATTTCAAAATTTAACTCAGGGTTAACTCCTAACTCTTGGTGGTACAAGACATCATTAGAATTTAACTCCAGAGTACTCCTAGTATCCAACTCTGAGTTAACTGTGTAAACCAAGCCTGGCGCAAGTGCACCTTAGTATGTATAATCTATTATACCTATTATATATAGGTTTAAAGTATATTATTATTGTTTTATTATAATTAGATATGATATTATAATATAGTTGACATCAACAGTCCATATTGAAGAATATAAAAATTAACAGAAAATCAAAAACACCTTGTTTCTTATCTTTATTTATCACAACAAAGTACATATATGTATATATAAAACAAAGTCGCTTCCCGCTGTCTGTCTGTCCCTATGTATGCTTAGATCTAACTACGCAACAGATTTTAATGAAATAGAGTTTTCAAGAGGGAGGTTTAAAAACAAACTAGCTGCGCGCTTTTCCCGCGGCTTCGCCCGCGTGGAAATCTATGCGACAAATGGTTTATAAACCTTCCTCTTGAATCACTCTATGTATTAAAATAATAATAAATATAATATACCAAAAAAACCCATCCAATTTGATCCGTAAATAACTGAGAACCACTTTTACAAAAGCCGGGAATAAAAATTGAAAACCATATACTATCGAACCAATCGGGCTTAATAAAGTTTTTGTTGATTGAAAACGCATGCTTCGTCGCCTGTGGTTTAGGGTTCCGTGGGCACAAAACGAAACCAACCCCTGTATATATATGACTCGTGTTGGTATAAAAGTACCTATACGTTCAGGTGTATGTTTTTGTATATATACCTTTTTTTTGCATTATCACACACAAGCTCTGCTTACCTTGGGGCTAGATAATGCTGTGTGAATTATCCAGCATTATTTATTTTATTTCGTTTTGTGTGATTGTATGTCTATGAATAAATTATTAATTCCTTACACTAGAATTTTAACACCAATACGGTATTGAATAGGTTAGGTAGAAGAGTCAAAAATGGTTGTATTACACGAATGGGCTTAATTTGACCACAGTCAAAACTAGTTTAACTTAATTTTCACAAACTTTATTCTTCATTTGAACCTGACAGGATGGACCGTGAATACAAAAAAACAGAAAATATACAAATAAAAACTATTTTCCCTAAACAGTCAAAAATCTTTGTTTTCAATCTTCCCGCCGCTTAGTAAGATCGCGATATTTTTTATTAAAACATATTGTTAGACCATTCACATAAATTCCCATATCAACTGTTTTCCTAGGCATAGACAGGGTGGGATCTAGGAAGGGGCTCAATGGGAGCTTGATACGCATAGTAACTTAGTTGCTCTGTATATGCAATTGTAACAAGGCTCCACAATTAATTTGTTCATCTAAAAGGTGCCAGCAAAATACATACAAATACATTACCATTAGAAAACAGAAGCCACCAAGCTCAGCGCCCCACCCTACCCCACAACAGCTGTTACGTTATGCTTTCGTTTTTCGTTTTTTTTTTGCGTAATCAATTCAAAGGTAAAATGGGTAGACAACAGCAAAAAGCTAACATCAAAAAATGATTTTTCTTAACACTTTGAGTGCTGAAATCACACGGTATGTGTTTTCTACAAGTTACTAATATGCCTAAATCCACACTAGCGCAGCGGCTGAGAAAATACAGATCTTTGTGACTCAGCACAGTCGTAATATTTTTCGAACGAAACGCATGTGCGGCGCAACACAACCGCTGTGTAGAGCGGCAGCACGAATTTTTTAGGTTAAAAAAAAGATCGCAGTCGTCGAAAAAAATCGCAGTCAAAGTGTTAACAGCAAGAAAGAGGCCATTAATATCTTCAGTTGACAAGAATAGTTGAATTCTATGTTTCCCGATTTACATACACCATGATCAAATATTTACTGAAGTAAGACGGGAATCAAGTCAGAAAACAAGAACTTTAATTCTAGACTTACAAAACAAGCTCATCGATATGTAAAATTTTAAAGAAAATTATTATCAAATTAGATTACAAGCTCATATTAGAGATATTTGTTAACTGATTCTCTTCGATAAATTATTCACGAGTATAAGAACCCCCAAGCACACCTCACTCCGCCCCTGCCCCTAGGATCCGTTACGCAAGAGGAAACCCATAAATTCGGGACGCTCGAGCGCGACCTTGAATCCGTTGGCTGCTGTCCAGGGCCTCAGGATCCAGAGTGGATTGTTATTTTTAATATTATTAAGGGGCTAAGTAAACATTCTGGGTGAATTCAGTTTCTACAATCTTTTTAATTTATGAATTATCGAAATCAAGTATGTAGTAGTCATTCTTATTCTGACCCTGAAAAATCAATGATTTCTTTAAACCTTCAGCGATTCTCTAAATGTAAAAAAAATAATTCCCAATCATTTTGTGACCATGCATTTTGTAGGCACAAAATGATTTGCAACATATTGTCATAAAAAAACGGAAATGTCACTAGAGGACAACCTTTTTATATGCCTTTTTACTAAAATGAAAGAAGATGTCTGAATAAGTCAATTGGTCTATTATTTATCTCGTATATTTGTATGACTTGTAGGTCGGAACATTTTCGCATAACTACATAGACGTCCATTTCTCCTAAAGACTAGAAGTACAGACTAGGAGTGGCTTATAGTTTCCAGGCAGTAAGTACCTATCTGATCTACTTACCATATAATATAAACAACAAAAATAAATAAATAAATAATGCTGGACAATTCACACAGCATTATTTAGCCCCATGGTAAGCAGAGCTTGTGTTATAGGTACTAGATAACTGATATACATAATACAATATATTACATAGATAGACAATTGTGTGTACGATCTGCAGATATTTGTTACGGGTGTTCTGGTCGTTTTCTATGTATAATAAAAAATATCTATCTATGATATACACTATATATTACTTTGAACCTTGCACACAGTCACATATTTCTAGATACATATTTAGTTTTTAGCAAAACAAAGCGTCCTCATTAGCCAGTTTCACTTACACTAATTAACTTAGCTCTAATAAAGTTAAACTACACAAAAGCTGGTTCAAAACAAACGCAATTTGTATGAGTTAAGACTTTTTAGTCATCTATTGTCTAATACGTACAAAGTACAATTGTTACATTTTGAAACAGACACAAAATGTAATAATTTGTACGCCTTACTTTTTTTAAGCTGGATGCACACAACATTATAAAGCCCCAATGCAGCAGTAAGCAGAGCCTGTGTTTTGAGTACTTTACTCCGATTTATAATCAAATATATTTTTTTATGTCAACAAAGACACCTGTGAATGAAACTTAACAAAAACTGATGAAAATAACAGAAAACAACAAGGTAATAGCAATTTTATCACTAAATAGCAAAACACAAACTTCAACAACGCATATCATTAAAATAATAAAAAATATTGAATTTGAAAACGAACGATAGATCAATTAAATGATGGACGAATCTCTCTGAAACTTTCAAAACGAAAAAGAGTTTCGAGCTTGATGACTGACGTTCAATTTTTATCCACCAACATTATTTGGGGTTTGTCAACTCCTTTGTATACAAAAAATACTTAGGTTTTTTAATTAATGCTATAGAATTATAATTTTCTGCTCTCTCTCTATCTCGTATCTAATTACAGATTTGATTTAAACAGATTTTTTAGAAACCCGGCTCACTTCCTTTCTCAGTAAATATTGCCACAATTTTTTCATGGCCGCCGTGATACGAAAGCAACCCCAAAGCAAATAAAAAAAAAATAAAAAAAATATTGCCACGCCCTACTTTATCCAAGCAGTGCCATTTTGTTTCCTATACATTACCTAGATACTAAGATCTATAAATGTACATAATGATGATAAAATAAATATGACATGACAAATACACATATTTTCTCATATTATTTATCATACACAGTAAACACCCAGGCCACATGGAACAAATCCTACAGTTTTTACAAACACCGAACCCGCGACCTCCTACGTCACAGGCAGACCTTCGCCCGTCACGCCACAGAGGTCGTCGTTAATAATTTGTATTTTGACAATCCTTTGCTAAATGAAAGTCGCAGCAAGGAAAAGTTTAGGGCTTACGCTGAGTTAACTCGCGTGTGTTGTGTGGCGGGCTTTGAAGGGACTTTACAGCTTAAGCTCTTCAGTTATATTTTAGATCTAGACTTCTATTTTGTGACGTGAAAAATGACAATCATCAGCATATGTTAGTCCAATATTTGATATAGGCCTCATGTCTCTAATGAGCGCCATAGCGTCCTGTCTTTAGCTTGACGCATCCAGCATCTGCAGGTAGATGATGGTCTTTCACAGGTCGTCATCCCACTCGGAAGGTGTCCTACACTTCGTTTACCGAGTCGTACAAACTGTTATATAATGATTTAAACAAACAACGGGTAGTAGTTGAACAGGTGTATAGTGTCAACCACGTGTCTAAATTATACAAAAATATGGAACCGGAAGGGTTAACACTTTGACTGCGAACTTTTTTCGACGACTGCGATCTATTTTTTAGCCTAAGCTAATCGTGCTGCCGCTTTACACAGCGGTTGTGTTGCGCCGCACATGCGTTTCGTTCGAAAAACATAACAGCTGTGCTGAGTCACACAGATCTGTATTTTCTCAGCCGCTGCGCTAGTGTGGATTTACGCATATTAGTCACTTGTAGAAAACGGTGTGATTTCAGCATTCGAAGTGTAAGTTAATAAGTGGGGAGAGTGTAGAACGCCCCTTAATACAATATAAATAAGTAAAACACAAAATAAATATTATGATGAAGTGAACCTGTTACATATTTAAGTATACAAATTAAATATTAAACTTAATTTAATTATTTTTAAGATAGCCGCGCTGCAGAGCGAGACCCTCTAGCACAGGTATTACATTACTTAAAAGAGGGTCCCATACCACTGTAATATATTAATTAATTTAAGTTAAAGCAATAAACTATTTTGATTTGATTTTGATTGATTTTGAACCTGCCTATCCAGGAAAAAAGGAATTAGTAAGTACAACAGTAATGTTATGATGCAGTGAAGTAAACTACAAAGTCGTGGTCTCCACTCAAGAGCACGTTTGTTATGTTGTTAGCAGCGGTTGTCTGTTCTTCTCGAGATATGGCCGGCCCACTGCCACTTCAGCTTGCTAATTCTCAGAGCTACGTCGATAGCTTTGGTTCTCTGTGGGATGTATTCGTTACGAATCCTATCCTTCAGAGAAACTCCGAGCATGGTGTGTGTACTCTCTCCTAAAACTACTATATTGCAGGAACGACGATATCCTTTTTTCCATGATGGCGTATGAAACAGAAAAAAAAACGGATACCGGATGCTTTGTGAATAAATTTCCTATTTTAAGTACTGTTTGAACGGGTATTTATCGCGTTATTTACCTATTTTCTCTTCACTTTGTCTCTCTCTCAATAAGGTTTGCTGGAAGAGAACTCTTTTTAGGGTTAAGTTCGCCTTTCTATAAATTTTCTAGAACAGTGTTTGTATTATGGTTTACGTGCAAGAAGTATATTTTATTATTATTTACTTTAGGCCGTTATTGTCCCACTGCTGGGCAAAGGCCTCCCTTTTCTCCTTCCACTCCTCGCGATCCAATGCTGCAACAGGCCATGATGGAAGATGTACCTCGGGCTCAAGAAGTATAAATAAATAAATAAATATTTTTCCGGATGTTTCAACAGGTTTACACACTGTCGTAAAATAGTACTTGTATTGTGTTCTGATCGCGTAAGTGTAAAAATATTTAACTGTTATTACCTACTCTGAAAGTAATATTTAACTGTTATTACATCCTTGGGACCTACTCTGAAAGTAATATTTAACTGTTATTACATCCTTGGTACCTACTCTGAAAGTAATATTTAACTGTTATTACATCCTTGGTACCTACTCTGAAAGTAATATTTAACTGTTATTACATCCTTGGTACCTACTCTGAAAGTAATATTTAACTGTTATTACATCCTTGGTGCCTACTCTGAAAGTAATATTTAGCTGTTATTACATCCTTGGTACCTACTCTGAAAGTAATATTTAACTGTTATTACATCCTTGGTGCCTACTCTGAAAGTAATATTTACCTGTTATTACATCCTTGGTACCTACTCTGAAAGTAATATTTTTCTAAGGTCGTTGTTATTATAGTGTGATTTTCGTTAATTAATTACCTGATTTCTTAAAAACAATTTTCTACTTAACAACAAATATCTGCAGATCGTACAAACATATGTTCCGAGGCGGGAATCGAACCTGCAACCTCATGAGTCGCAAGCGGACTTTCGCCCACCACGCCACAGAGTTTCTCAAAATATATAAAGAGAAAATAGCAGTAGCGGTAAATAAACAGAATAACTTGAATAAGGAAGCGCATAACTTTGCAGTGACAGCGGAATCCGAAATCAAATAAAATTCCGTGGAAGTTCTACACAATGCGATTCCAAAAATCTCGTGGAAACAAAATGTAGATTTGAACGAATTGTTGGGGATTGGGAAACTCGTGGCCGCTACTACGGAATAAGTTAAAGGAAATTGTGGTGCATGGTTGGAATCTTCAGACAAGACTAATATATCTCTACAGTAACATTGCGTGAAGGCATGCTGTGTATAGAGTGCTATTCATTTGAGAACACAAATAAATAGTTGAATTTTCGATAAACTCAACAGTGTAGATTACGAAAAGGATGTTTATTTCTAAATCCAAGATGGCTGACATAATACAAAATGAATCATACGCGATAGGTTTAATTATGATTGTGTACTATTTATTATACATATATCTACATGTACCATTCCTTCCATTCCTGCGCGAACAAAATAATGTGTGGTTTTGCGTTATATTATTTATTTATTCGTTATTATAACATTGGAAATTAGTGTTAGTAGAGTTAAGTCAGGTTTTAGATTGTTTTTCATATTTATTATTAAGTAATTACCTACCTTAGTTTACTTACGTCTTGCTCTACTAACGCATTCAAACAGCTACTTTTAGTCTGATCTACGTTGTTTCTTTGAGTGAAATATACTGAGAATTATTCAAGGAGTGCTTCGGCCGGTCCAATGAGTACCAGCTCAACGACTCTGCTAAATAGTGAGTACCTACCATATTACATACATCATGTGCAATTTATCAGGAACCGCTTGGAGGAAAGGAAGGATAGACCTCCGTTTGTTTTTCCTTAAGCATTACAAACTGGGCTGTCCGCTCCAACCGTGCATCAAAGTTTTAAGAGTTGTATTGAGTTGAGTGTTGGACAATTAGTTCTTGTTAAAAGTTCTGTTGTCTCGCTGTTTACGTGCCCGTTTTAAGTCGCAGTCGGTTAAATAATTAGTCGGCAAACAGCTTTAATACTTGTGCTGACAGAGATGTTAAATTGTGAAGTTAGTTAGTCCTTTTCAACGAACTAGATTTCTTTCATCATCATCATCATCAGCATATGTTAGTCCACTGATGGACATAGGCCTCCCTCAATGAGTGTCATAGCGCCCTGTCTTCAGCTTGCCGCATCCAGCATCTACCCGCAGTTCTTCGCAGGTCGTCATCCCACCTGGCCGGGGGGCGTCCTACGTTTGCCGAGTCGCGGTCTCCACTCAAGAACACGTTGTTGGATGTTGGAGATTTGTTTTTCGACCGTAAAAGTGGTCGTCTTATCAAAGCCAACAAGCAAATCTACAACCACCGTATACCAGTGATAGCTTGCTCTGCAATATATTGAAAACTGGACGGGGCGTATCATATATCACTACATAGTATAAAACAAAGTCGCTTCCCGCTGTCTGTCGTCCTGTATGTATGCTTAGATCTTTAATAATACGCAACGGATTTCAATGCGGTTTTTTAATAGATATATTAATTCAAGAGGACGGTTTATAAACCATTTTATACATAGATTTCCACGCGGGCGAAGCCACGGGGCGCAGCTAGGTATAATCATAATCATATCATTTATTTGTGATTTTATGCATACAGGTAATTGTTCTTAGGTGTAGTATTTTAGTGAGTGCAGTTATTAAAAATACATAGTTATCCAAAATCACCATTAGAATTGTTCTCTCCTTAACACAACATAAATACAATAAATAACACACTCTGTTCATAAAACCGCCTTATTATTTCGTATTATGGCATTATAACCAATGATGTTATATATACGTAGATACGTTGTAACGAGGTCTGCGTGGCAAGACGAAAATCAGGTAATTGTCTGAATTGAACTCAGTCCTTCCTGCTCCTGGCCGCGACGCGGACGTACGTTGAAGCACGAGTTTGGATTTCGGAATATAAATAAAACACTAAAATGCCAAGCTGTGTGTTCTGAAAGTGCAATACCTATGGTAAGATGGCTGTAAAACGCAGAAAGGATGTATTTTTTTATTTGTAAGTACTGTTTAATCTATTTAAAATATAAAATAAAATCATAAATATTATTTTACTCAACAATCATTGCCACATACATACACGAATGAGACGGTGTGATGCACTTGTGAGTGACAGAAAGAACGATATAATGCCGTTTGTAAAATATCGCCATGTTTATATTTTTTAAAATGAGTATGACGTCTCTATATGTAAAATCTCATTGATTATAACCTACATTATAACAGATCTATTGTGATAGAAAAGCTAAAATTAGTGACGTGTAAAATATTTGAGCTTATCGACTTCGGCCCACTTGTTAAATGAACTCAGCTGATTGGTCAGCGCTCACAGTACGGCTAGAATGGCTGGTTCACACCACGCATGTTCAAGCATGATAGATACATAGAAAACACTTTATTATACCACACAGAACAGAAAACAATATAATAAAGGAAGTTTAAAGGGCGGTCTTATCCCTGAGAGCGGTCTCTTCCAGGCAACCTTAGGATGGACTGGACATGACAGAACAATAGAGATAACATGGAGCATGTAATTTTGTGTAATTAAGGCTCTGGTTTTAGACTTGACAACATAAAGATTAAAGATGTTTATTTCCCAGAATATACATTATGTATGTAACAATGTAGGTCTTACCTAACATAGGCACGCAAATATTAATTTTACAATTTAAACAATATTTTTTTTTTTATTATTTATTACGCATATAAATCACTAAGGTCATTTAAAACGAGATATCATATTAGATTTTTGAGTTATCCAATATTTCGGCACAGTTTCATGCACCATGATCACGGAATAACTGAAGGCACTGCGAGTTCGTTTTTATGGGCAGACACACATATACAAATACAAATACAACAAATTTATTTACCAAAAGTTTACAAATAATAACACCTTAACTTAATTTATGTACATATTCTTACATTTTAGAGTTGATTGGTTGAGGTGTTGCAGTTAACAGTGACCCCCGCACTAGGCTAGGCCTGTTTCGCGGGGCATCAAAACATTTTCTGTTTGCTAGTAAGGCAAGGAAGTGCACTAACAAAAACTTTAGTAACAATAGAATAAAACTAAATCTAAATAAAACAATTAAAGCAAGTGCCAATGGCCATACATGTGACCTGTTACCAAAAATAAAATCAATAAATAAGCTATGAACAACAGGAATCTACTAAAGAACAAGAAAAAAGTAATGAAAAATCACGGACATTGTTATACAATCCCTTCTGCCTGCAGGATGCTACTGAAGAACAGTGAGTGCCTCTGATAATATCGAGAAAAAAGAAATGTGTCGCGAAAGAAGGTTAGCAATGGCGTTGTCGTGTTGGCATTGAAAGTACGAATACATCTACCCTCATTTTTTGTCTTTTGCTACGAACGTTACCACTACCACCGGTTTCATTATTATCGAATATAAATCATAAAAACAAAGACAACACCTTTCTACATTGAACAAGCTGTTTTAGAAAGCTGTGTAACTTATCCAATGCTCACCGCAAAATGTAAACATTGTCAACACTGCGTTCGGCAAATCGGGCTTTGTTGTTTTTGCGACTTTCGGCTATAGGGTGTTTGTGATTTCCTATTGTAGTTACCAATTTTCCTCGCAGTGAAAAAGGGCTTGGCTTATATTCGATGAAGTATCAGGAGAAATAATTTGTATAAGAAACTGTTTAGGTTTTCTCGTACTGTGAGGGATTTATTAATATTTTTGTCGACGGACATTTTGAAAAAATATTAATACCGTTGACTGGTATGATTTATGACACCACTAGTTTTTGCCTGCAGTTTCACACGCGTTATATAATGTCGTGGCCATGTCGTAGATTTGCTCACTTAATGAAATGCTCGAGAATTTCAGTGAGCAAATCTACGATATGGCCACGACATATGTACATATATATGGAAAAACGTAAGGTTATTTCTATCACATAGGAACTCATTTATTGGATAAACAGTACCTTGTATTTGACCAATTATCGAGACAACATTTCAGCCCGATCCGTGTCGTAGTTAAGGCGTGAAGAAGTAACAAACATACATCAATTGTATTAACTACCGTAATCGGTAAAACATGTTTGATACATGGTTGTTTGTAACATTTTATTATTTATGCAAATAATTGATCTTTTTATATTATTCAAACTGTTGCATTTATAATAATATAAGTGTGATTTTCTGATGAATATCTCATAAATTTCTGATCTGGGACTCATCATCATCATCATCGGCCTATATTATAAGTCCACTGCTGGACATAGGCCTCCCCCAAAGAGCGCCATAGCGCCCTGTCTTCGGCTTGAAGCATCCAGCATCTACCTGCAGGCTTTCACAGGTCGTCATCCCACCTGGTCGGAGGGCGTCCTACACTACTGTTACCGAGTCGTGGTCTCCACTCAAGAACACGTTTGCCCCAGCGGCCGTCGGTTCTTTGCGAGATATGGCCGAACCCACTGCCACTTTATCTGATCTGGGACTCAAACCCCCCTTATTATCAGCTGTCGCAAGACCAACAGGCCGTTAAGTCTCAATAAGCCTTCCCGTATTTTCCGCTACAATAATAAGCAGCTTTCCCCTGATTTCTTCTGGGGCAGCGTGTAGTGATTGTAAACTACCGTTTTCCCACGGGACTGTCCATTATCCGTACACACTGGCGGAGTGAGTAGCAGTCGGTGTGTACACTTAGGCTACGGCACGTCCCACTTTCTTACAAATCGGATACCTGTCGATGGATGGAGCCGCGTATGTACGAGGTTAGTGTTTAGGGGAGTGGCTAGTTTAGTGATTGATTTTTACCGATTTTATATTGTTTCGGAACTCAAAAATTCTTAATAATTTCATATGTAGGACATAGAAATTAAAACTCAAGCATTTCAAGACGATTCGCGATTTTTCAGAGCATTTATTATGTTATTATTATCGCATCAAATTATAGTACCAATCGGCAACAAACAAACAAATCATAATTAATATCCCGTTTTAAGTGCTCAAAGCAAAATATCACTAAAAATAACATTCCTTATGTCGTCGTGTATTGATATTTACCTACGTTTTCTAGTAATTATCTTCATCATCATCATCATCAGCCTATATTAGTCCACTGCTGGACATAGGCCTCCCCCAATGAGCGCCATAGCGCCCTGTCTTCAGCTTGACGCATCCAGCATCTACCTGCAGTCTTTCGCAGGTCGTCATCCCACCTGGTCGGAGGGCGTCCTACACTACGTTTACCGAGTCGTGGTCTCCACTCAAGAACACGTAGTAATTATATGCATATGGAAACTTGTAATAAGGCCTTAGTTATATCAAGCATAATATATCATACATATTATCTTAAGAAAATACCTTATTGTAAAAATATAGCTGTAAGTTTTCTTAAATTTCGAATTAAAATAAAATAATACCATACAGTTAAAACAGTAATGTTTAGATTTTTGGAAGACATGACCTTCAAAACCTACCAAACGGATTGTTTTTAATGTAGTTTTTCACTTATTTTGAATTAAATAATTAATTAGACTTATTTTGACTTAATTAATTAGATAAATCAATGTCGTACCACACAAAGTTCTTACTATGCCAGTTATTCTCCCACTAGCAACATGCAAACGCAGCACCGCTCCATATACCTAACTCGTACAGGTCCCGAGAGGCGGCGGGTATAGCCAATCCGGACCTTCTGATTACTCGCCTTTTGTAAACGCTCCTTTGATATATTACGAGTATACGAGGGACTGGCCATTTTCGAAAAAGGAATGCAGTGTTAGCTTGCTATTTTTACTTGCTTTATTATCAGCATTATCAGCCTATACCAGTCCATTGCTGGACATAGGCCTTCCATTCTTGCTTAGGTATGAATTTCAACAGCCGACATTGGCACATAAAGAGAAGATTAGCAAGGGTTGCTGCTGAAGTACGGTCTTGACACAAAATAAAGATATACCAATTTTGAAGCTCAAATTTCTAAGGTCTAGGAACAACTTATTAGCCACTATAGGTAAAATTATGCTGGGTCTACTGGTTAAGCCATGCTGTTACGTCATGGAGAAAAATTAAGTATCTAGTCATCTCATCAAGTTTTTTCGGCCGTTCCGCGGGTTGTCTACAAAAGGTTTGTAGATAACCCTCAAATTTCGATATTTTTTTAGAAACATATTCTTATGGTTTTCATAGCATTACTTCTGCTATATCTGCACCTAAATGATGCGGTTTAAATGTCCAGCATTATCTATCCCCTTCACTTAAAGCACACATAACAACGCAAGAAAGGGACATCAACCTATCACCGTTCGTCCTCTATAACAAGCTTACAAACATCTTCCAAATATCTGAGGAACATCTTGCAAACTCAGCAAAGCATTCAAAGACGTTGTTCTGGTATTTGAAACTGTTGGGACGCTGAGTGCATTTTAGTGTTTAGGGCATCGCGTAATAAGGCCTCAGGGCGGGTTGGGGCACGGCGGTGGTGTGAGGGACAGGCATACGCGAGATATAATATTTTGTTATCGCAGGGTCCTGTGATGGTTCCTATTATGGTCTAGGCAGAATAACAGCGCCTTCTGTTCATAGCATTTGGCATTATGCTGAGCCTGGACCCATTTGCTACTGCAGCACACATTGTTCACCTACTTACTTATTTTTGTTATTTAATTTTTTTCAATGTATTATTTATTGTGTAACTAATATGTTTATTATTTTTTATTTATAGTGTGTGTATATGTAATGGCAAATAAATGATATGTCTTTGTTTATATAGAATCGTACGTAACTAAATAAATAAATAATGCTGAACAATCCACAAAGCATCAATTCTCCCCAAGCTATTTTTAAGATGTACTACGCGTCAATGGAACTCAATCTGCGCGGCGCGGCACTGCACATAATTTTAACCAACTCACCAAAAAATCCACGCAGTTTCAGTTTATTTAATATAAATAAATAAATAATGCTGGACAATTCACACAGCATTATCTAGCCCCATGGTAAGCAGAGCTTGTGTTATGGGTACTAGATAACTAATATATATAATAAAATACATTACATAGATAGATATTTTTTATTATACATAGAAAACGACCAGAACACCCGGAACAAATATCTGCAGATCGTACACACAATTGTTACGAGGTGGGAATCGAGAATGTGCCGCGCAGTTCTGCTCAGTGCGGTGAAGCGATTCATTTAGTGAAACAAGCTCAGACCTTATTTACTAAGTTTTAATTATAGTCACAGTATTCTACGTATACAGTACTAGCAGCGCCTCGCGGCTTTGTCTGCGTTGAAATCTGTGTGTCAAATGGTTTATAAACCTTCTGCTTGAATCATCTTCTATTTATTGAAAAAAACCGCATCAAAATCCGTTGCGTAGTATTAATGATCTAAGCATACAGGGACAGACAGACAGCGGGAAACGACGTTGTTTTATACTATGTAGTGATGAGTCACGTTACCATTCTAAATCCTTCTAGTTTCCTAGTTTCTGCCCGCGGCTTCGCACGTGTTTTTTCTACACGAATCGTACGAAAACGCTCCAACTCGTCACTTAAACCGAACTTGGGAAATAATGTTAGTAGAACTTAGTATTAGAATTACTTAAGATTGTTTCCAACTAATAGAACGTTTGTATTCTGCCCGGGTCTCTAACTTTGTCCTTATTTTGGTGTAGCTAGCTCACGCCCGCGAGCTTGCTTAAATTGTTTCTATTTAGGTTTGATATTTACAATTTTATTCGAAGATTGACCATTAATTTATTCCTCTTGTACGATAAAACATTTAATTATTATGTAAGTAGTAACAGGCCTATGCCCAGCAGTGGGACATGCCAATGATTATTGTAAGTAGGAGGTAGATGTATGGTATTCTTGAGCGGAGACCGCGACTTGCCAAACGTAGTGCAGGACGCCTTCCGGCCAGGTGGGATGATGACTTAAGAAAGATTACAGGCAGATGCTGGATGTGGCAAGGTGAACTCAGCAGCGATGGCGGTCATTGTGCAAGGCCTATGTCCAGCAGTGGACTTATAAGGTCTGATGATGATGATAATGTTATGTATCTTTGTACCAGAATTTCAATTGAACAGGTGTTTTTATAAAACATACTTTAGGGATCCGCAAAAGCTCCGTTTAACGTCTCTACCGATTACGTTACGAATTAAGATTAATTTCGCGTAACAAAAAATAAGCTTGATTGGCATTTTCTCTAAACATTTGTAATTTTTAATGAATTAAGCCTGAATTTATGTAATAACATTTTACTCCGGAAATTCTTAATCGAATATCGAGTCCCAGACGCGACTTTTTATGGCGACAATTAAGCGCAGTGCCTTCTTTGCAGATTGAATCTTGGATACAAGTTACTCTGCCAAATTGTCTTCTTGGGGTTTTAAATTGTTCATGTCAAAGTTTCCAATATGTCAATACAATATACAATACAATACAAAAATGCTTTATTGTACATCATATGCAGATCATTACAAAAAAGACATTACATGTGACAAGTACAATATAACAGTAGGAGTAATAATAGAGTGCATCGTTTTTTTTAAATGTGACTTGTGTATGATTTTTTATGTGTAATTACATGAAATATTTCTTTTTTCAGGTAATTCAACTTAAAATGGTTCACAAAAGAGAATTTTGGCCGCTAGAATATTATAGGTGCCTAATGGTAAGTTTTTAGAAGCTCTAAAACAATTTTTACCTGTTTTAATCTACAGAATGTGTGGAGGAAAACAAAATATATTTTTATTTATTTATTTGTCTACCCTTTTTCATATTTTTCGCAAATAAAGATAAAAATGCTATTATGTGGTCAAAAACACTTTCGGAATCAAGACGAGTATTTTGATACACAACATTTTACTATTTTATCATCGTTTCTACATAATGCCCTAACCGTAACAAAGATGAATTTACCATATAAAACTCCTAAAAGTCGCGTCCTAAACCCACCTTCAAGTAAATCCTATTTTTTAAATCCTTAATGACGAAGATTAATTCCTGGCCATTAATCAGAGGCTGGCATGAAACCAGGTGGAAGTAGGTACTGGCCCACAATGGGGCTATGCTTGGGGCTGTTTTTGTACCTAAATTGTTTATGTTTTTCTGTTAGACTGCTGACCCGGCGAACTTCGTACCGCCTAGTCAATAGACAGTCAATCTTTGACAGTTACGAAGCCCATGAACATTTTGTACGGGTAATTGATTTTTCTTTTATTTTATTTTTTGTCAATTTCCCAACGATTGTAACAGTTATTTTGCTATTCAAGAGGAAGACAAATACAACATACCCTGTGTACCCTTTGGTGTAATAAAGTGTTATCTATCTATCTATCTATACCCAAAAACCATGAGAATCGGTCTAGCCGTTCTGGAATTATAAGAGTTCGAACAAACCCCCCCCCCCCGTTTTATAGAGGTTATAGATAATATATTAATATATATAATATAATTAAGATAGAAGATTAAACGCTTTTTGCTAGGATTGTTTATTGGATCAATCCGTTCATTCTATTAATATTATAGCTCCCTCTTTAAACCCTCTTGTAAGAAAGTGCAAAAAGCGAAGAAGTGATGTACCAACCGCTGGAAACGAATTTTACTATTCGTAATCAAAATGCAGCCAATGAGTGACGTATAAAATATGAGTGATACATTCACGTTTACATTTGTATTGACCAATGGTTCAAGTTCCACGCCGCAAGTCAGTGCCACAACAATCACATCATAATTTGAAAGTGGCTTCTTGTCCCGTGTTTAACAGAGCAACACTTCAAAATACCGTCTCCTCCCTTTGTGCTTTCTGGACTGATAGAACGCTTGGTTAGCACTAGACTGGCACAGACCACTTAGAAACAGCTGGTTCAAAAGATCCGATTATATCTACCGGCAGAGTGCCAAGTTTCACATAATCGTAATTTTCATAAATATGATTTACACCGAGAAAGATTGTGCTAAAAGAATACCAAAAGGTGTCAATCGTGGTGATTTAGACGCGATACTATTGTCATTGCGAGGCGATTGTGTTAGTCGCCCCAGAACGCTTGGTTAGCACTGAGCTTGTGTTACGGGTAGATGACTGATATACTTAATACAATACATTACATAGATAGTATTATAGACACTTTGTACAGCATTTTACGATTTAAGATTGAAATGTATAATGATATCATCATTACACATGCCAAACTCCTGGAGCGTCTGCTCTTGGGCCGCCTGGCCCCAACGATCGAGCCACGCCCAGAGCAATTTGGCTTCAGGTCCGGCCATTCCACCACGCTGCAGCTCACCAGGGTGATGCACCACCTCGCAGTCGAGCACAACGCCGGGCGATCCACCGTCGGGGTTTTTCTAGATGTGGAGAAGGCCTTTGACCGTATATGGCACCCCGGCCTCCTGTACAAGCTCCTGCAGACTCCTACACCACCAGCCCTCACCAGGCTCGTGGCATCCTTCCTCGCCAACCGGCGGTTCTTCGTCGCAGTCGAGGATGCCACCTCTTCCACCCGGACCATCTCAGCTGGTGTACCGCAGGGTAGTTGCCTGTCGCCCGCCCTATACGCGCTGTACACAGACGACATCCCTACACTGGAGGGCCACCTACGCCCCGGGGAGAGGGATGTATCGTTGGCGCTGTTCGCGGACGACACCTACTTCGCGCCTACTTCTCGTCATCCACCAGCCCGACCATCGCAGCCAGCAGGATGCAGCAGCTGCTAGACGTCCTGCCGCCATGGCTGGACAAATGGCGCATGGCCGTCAATGTGGGTAAGACGGCCGCGCTGTTTGTCTCCCGCCGCCGCCGCCACCCACCTCAACTCCAGCTTCGGGGCCAGGACGAGGCTTGGAGCTCGCACACGAGGTACCTCGGCATCGAGATTGACAGGTCGTTGAGGATGCAGCCGCAGGTTGACCGCGCGCTACAACAAGCGCGCGTCGCCCGAGCGCTCCTCCGACCTGTCCTGGGATCTCGGCTGCCGCTGAGGACTAAAGTGCGGGTCTACAAGTCCTACGTCCGGTCCCGACTAACCTATGCGGCGCCGAGCTGGTACGCCCTGGTCTCCCAGACCAACAAGGACCGGCTCCAGGCGCTGCAGAACGTGGCTCTCAGGATCAGCACGGGCGCGGGCCGCTACGTCAGGAACGACGTCATAGCCCGCGACCTGCAGATCCAATCCGTGGTGGAATTCGTCTTGCAGACGGCGCGTCGAATGTACGATCGCGCCGACAACGGGCACCACGAGCACCTCCACAACATCGCCCCGCCCCAGCCCCGGCTCCAGGAAGACGACCGCCCATGGCGACCCCTTCCGCGGGACCTGATCCCTGCGGAACCACCATAGAGTCCTTGGATTTATTTAAAAAAAAAAGATTACAAACGGAATGATGCCAAAAAAAACATTGAGAGTAAGGGAAAGAAAAGATTCCCACAAAACCCAAGGACCGAGGGGTCGTCACCCCTCGAGTTGACGCCGGGGTAATGAGGCGAAGCCTCGAGGCCCCTCTCTGCGCCCCCACCAGGGCCGGAAAGAAATCTATTGATTGACACATGCCTTCTAAGAACGTGTTAAGGAACACATAGCAGCGGTCAAAAATCGTCAAGTTAATAAGTCGGCAATAGCTGAACACGTAGTAGACTCAGGACCCAATCACTGGATCGAATTACACAAACCACAAGTGATCTGTAATGAAAGGCATTACTACAAGAGAATGTTTCGGGAAGCGATTGAAATTAGGAAATATCCTAATTTCAATCGTGAAGACGGGTTCAAACTCTCTGCCTCGTGGAATCCAGTTATAGCCAAGTGTACTCGTCGTAAACCGGTCTCTCAGTGCGTCTCGGAAATGTTAGTATAGTATGTCGTCCAAGTGTGCAGCTGGACACCTATTAGTATTGAAAACCAAGTGAGGGTAGTTTCAAATAAACTAGCCAGTACTAGTCATCCCGTGACCACGACAGAGTGTAAACCTGTTGAAACGTCGGGAAAAATAGGTAAATAAACGCGATAAATACCCATTGTATTAATACTTATAATTATGAGTTCAGATCTCGTAAGTTTAAAAATATTTATTGCCTTCTAAGAAAGAAGAGTATTTGAATTGACCCAGCTAGCTTAATTTCCCTGTGTCTGTTGGCCCGGCTGCCCTTTCAAAGTCATTGAACGTTGTTTACGAGCGAAACGCAGCGTGAAGTGGCGTCTTTAACTATGAAACACTAACTTTACAGCTTTTATCCGGAATTTAGTAGTTAAGCCGACGTTAAGATGGTGAATGGGATATATTCGATGTGTAATCGAGAGATAAAGGTGGGTACTGATCTGTGTTACGCAGCGAGCGTGTAGACAGTACGGGGAAAGAAACTGCTCGCAACAAGTACAAATAATCTTATTTATACATAATTAGGTGCGCCCCGCGGCTTGGCCCACGTGGAAATCTATGCGTCAAATGGTTTATAAACCTTCCTCTTGAATAACTCTCACACTATCTATTAAAAACCACATCAAAATCCGTTGCGTAGTTTAAAAGATCTAAGCATACGTAGGGATAGACAGACAGCGGGAAGCGACTTTGTTATATATTTTGTAGTGAAGATGTCAGGTATACAATGTCGGGTCGTCATGATTATTAACACAAAAGTAATTTATAACAAAATTATGATTTGATTACACTCTCAAACTCAGAAATCAAATCATGATAGATACTCCGTTATAAATGACTTTCGTACCAGTACTATAGTAATAACTCGGACTCGTAAAAAACCACAACATAAAAAGTACAAAACAAAAGCGAAAATCGTACGAAATCACCGGAATCCTTTGAGTTATTAAATAACAAAGTATTTTTGTTTTTACGATGTCCAGTTTACCGTAAAAACTCACTGATACAACAGAACTGGCCAAGCGTGTGTTTGACGGACGGGTTCCGTACTTCCGGAAGGTCAGTTAATGGTTTGTGTTCCATAAAACGTCATATTAGGGTTCCTTTTGTTTTGGTTTGTTTGTTTACTTTCTCTGGGTATATTTTATTGGGGTTTACCTTATTTTGATTTGGAATGAGAGGTTTTGTGATTTTGTTTGTCAGATGACTTTTGCTTTAGATTAGATGAAAGGAACTAGTCGCATAAATTGGTACTCCCCTTTTTTTGGAGATTTACTAAGCTTATTATTCTGTTATACTGTAAGAATGTCTAAAGTTATTAATAATTTTAAAGGAACTGAGAGATTCGAAACTGTAGGTTATAAGGAAAGCGTTTTTTTACTTTCCCATGAGTGGGAAATCATAACTTGTAAAAAATATAAAATACAAACTGTTAGCCCTTTAAGTAATTTAATTATTTATTAATCTTTGATTGTAATTTTATTAGTCACCTACCTCGTTTTTATCTCGCCATTTAGTTACACAAAGTGGCTATCGCTAGTGGTACACACGACCGTGTATACCCTTAGTACAAACGTTTTCCCCCACTAACAAAGTACCCTAAAATAGTCAGTTCAACAAATATTGATGCTTATAAGGCTCGATGTTTTCATTATTTGATTTTACTGTAATATCCAGCTTGTACCGTAGGCGATGTGTTTATCGAACGCTGATTTTTGGTTGGATTATCATGAAAACTGATTCTAAAGCCTTAAATTTAGTTGCAGGTACAAAATACAGTTTTTTAATCAAAACAAAGACCTGAGTTTCGTTAAGTAAAATCAATAATTATTAGCTTATTGATTTTACTTATTAAATAATTATAATATTATTTATTGTCTAAAAGAGACGCACTTTGTGCAATTTATAGATGGAAAGGTAGATAAAACTTTATTTTCCGTGTTCGGACTTTTCTGGACCAATTCGGAATAATTCGATAGAACGGCTATTTGCTACTTCTTTATAAATTACTAGCTGCTACCCGCGGTTTTACCCGCGTGATGTTAGATATTTTGGATAATATACAATATATCTTTATAAATTGGAGCCTATGTGTTATTCTGATGTGGAAGCTATATTATTGTGAAGTTTCATTAAAATCCATTCAGTAGTTTTTACGTGAAAGAGTAACAAACATCCATCCATCCATACTTACAAACTTTCGCGTTTATAACATTAGTAGGATATTTTTAAAAAAAGAACACAAATTTTTATCTCCTATGCTTTTAAAATACACAAATTGCGAAATATTTCCCGTAGCATTCTCGTAGCAAAAAGCTACGATAATTCGTAGCAAATTTGCTACGATATCTCGTAGCAAATTTGCTACGAAGCTCTACGGTAAATGTCTTATGTCTACAACTACGCAATTAGCTTTTTATTTCATTAAAATAAACGCTATATCCACCTGTGTAAAGTTCTAAATTAGTTGAAAGCAATTTGGTAGTGTAAATATACCCAGTGCGTACTGTGGAACATTTTCTAGGAACTTTTCGCGATGTTTTTACAAACTTTAATTATAAAATGCTTTTAACAGTTTTTATTACATATTGTTGACTGAAGGAGCGCGTTATTATGACGACCGATGTGGCGCGGTGGACGAAGGTCCGCCTGCGACGCAGGAGGTTGCGGGTTCGATTCCCGCCTCGGAACAATTGTGTGCACGATCTGCAGATATTTGTTCCGGGTGTTCTGGTCGTTACCTACATATGTATAATAAAAAATATCTATCTATATAATGTATTGTATTATGTATATCAGTTATCTAGTACCCATAACACAAGCTCTGCTTACCATGGGGCTAGATAATGCTGTGTGAATTGTCCAGCATTATTTATTTATTTATTTTGTAAGAAAGCTGTCCAACATACTTATGGGCATGACTGGCAGTGAAAGTATTAAAGAATTTTAAATTTGTAATTATAAGGTTGCCTGGAAGAGATCGCTCTCAGCGATAAGGCCGCCCTTTATATCTTTATTATAAGTTTTTATCTCTGTATTATATTCTGTTTTGTGTGGTGTAATAAAGTGTTATCTATCTATATATAAGTGTTGTAAAGTGTTGAAATAAATAATTTGAATGTGTATTAAATGTATTAGTTTTTGTCCTATACAACTTAAATACAGTGATTTAAGTTGTATAGGACAAAAACTAATACCGCTTGAATTAAGTTACTATGGAACAACCCTAGAATCATTTTCTATACATTAGCAAAATCGGTTCATAATATGTGTTCTAGGTCTTTCTATGAGAGGAAGGTTCAAGTCCCGTCGAAATATTTTTTTGGATATTATTTAATTTCTTACTTTTTTAGCTCAATTATCCTAAATATTTATTTATACGTCAATATTTGTAGTTTCACGTAAAAAATAGGATACATTATAATATAATTAGTTTCGACGGACTGTATAGAGAAGGGTTGAGATCAAAGTAAAACAGAAATTTGGCGGGAGACAGACAGGTTAGCTATTTCGCTTTTAGCGCAAAATGGGACGACCTCTGTGGCGTAGTGGACAAAGAGTTGGGTGAAAGAAAACGACGAAGTAGGTAGCATGTTTGATTTCCTGCTTCAAATGTTGTTTTCTGGGATAAAATGGTGCCTGTATATACGTTTATCCAATTCACCATCATTGTCATCATCAATCTATAGTAGTCCACAGCTGGACATAGGCTTCCCCTAATGAGCACCATAGCGCCCTGTCTTCAGCTTGCTGCATGCAGCATCTGCTTGCAGTCCTCCATTTCCTAGCCGGAGGGCGTCCTACACTACATTTGCCGAATCGCAGTCTTCACTGAAGAACACTATTACCCCAGCGGTTGTCGATTCTTTGTGATATAGGGCCGGTCCACTGCCACTTCAACTTGCTAATTCTTAGAATCAAGCGAGGTCTTATTTTTGTTCTTTACCAAGGTTGCCTGGACGAGATCGCTCTCAGCGATAAGGCCGCCCTTTATACCTTTATTCTAAGTTTTTATCTCTGTATTATTTTCTGTTTTGTGTGGTGTAATAAAGTGTTATCTATCTATCTATTTTTAGATCATTTCTGGTTCCCATGGCAACGGATATAAGAGATGAAATGTAGCCTACAGTTCATTTTCCAATATCCCATTCGCAAGGGTCCATGTCAAGCCGGTATTGATCTAGCAATGACGTCACTGAAGGCACGTGTGACGTCACCATACGATGGTTTGTGCAAAGGTTATTTCAAGGTCAAAGTTTATTCATTTTTATATAGGGCAAGTGCGTGTCGGAGCCAAGCTATGGGTTCTATGCCAGTAAATAATGCTGGAAGATCAACACAGTATCTAGCCCCAAGCCAAGCAGAGCTTGTGTTAGGGTACTAGATAGCATAACTACTGAATGTTATAAATAAGAGCATAGATAGATATATTTTATTATACATAGAAAATACCCAGAACAAATATTTGTATCGCACAAAAGTTTGTCCCAATAGGGGAATTAAACCCGTAACCTGCTGCGTCACAGGCGGACCCCGCTCGCCGCGCTACATCACAAGGCCAAAAAAAGTTAACATTATGTAAAATAAACTTACAAAATATCAACAGTCTAACATAAACAACAAACAGTCTAACATAAAATTCAAACAAAATACAACCTACAGAATATTATCAGTTAGTTGAAAAGTTCGCAATAAAAATATCTGTTTCGTATACTTCCATTTAAAAAGCCATTCTCTTTATAATTCTCTCTATTCTCACTAAAATAAAATCGTAAATAACTCAATTTTATACATACGTAGGCAACATAGACCCGGAACAAATATCTGATAATCGTACTTACATTATCCCGCGGCGAGATTCGAACCCGCAAGCTTCTACGTCACGTTTTCGACCTTACACATTCGAATTCCTATCTTACCTTACTGTAAGTAACGTAATTCCGTAAGTCGTAACATTAAACTTGCGGATGTGATTGCTCGGCTAATCGACGACTGCTAATCGTTTTCCGATGCAGTCGACGATGATTTGTTTACGTCGATAGTCGACGATGATTGATGCAGAATTACTTCCTGGTTTCAGGCTATCAGAAATCGAGCTGCGATTCCAGGAATTTACTAATATCCTACTAATATTATAAACGCGAAAGTTTGTAAGTATGGATGGAAGGATGTTGACGACCGATGTGGCGCGGTGGGCGAAGGTCCGCCTGCGACGCAGGAGGTTGCGGGTTCGATTCCCGCCTCAGAAGAATTGTGTGTACGATCTGCAATTATTTGTTCCGGGTGTTCTGGTTGTTTTCTATGTATAATAAAAAATATCTATCTATGTAATGTATTGTATTATGTATATCAGTTATCTAGTACCCATAACACAAGCTCTGCTTACCATGGGGCTAGATAATGCTGTGTGAATTGTCCAGCATTATTTAATGTAATTTAAGTGTGCAAAAAAGAATGATCTATCTTAATAAAACAAAGACATATAGATCCTATTCTAATTACCTTCAGCGTATATGAGTAACGAACATCCAAACTGTCGCCTTTACAATATAAGTGTGACTCTAGGGAATGCAAAAAACCTAATAAAAGGAATCCCACACAGCTTGGGAGTTGTAAAACAATAATTACTCGTAAAATAACACGTTCACAGGATGGCAAGACGCGATGGGTCCCGCGAGGATGTGCCAGCCTTATGGAGGGAAATAATATCGGCTGGAATAGGTCTCTTTTGTGCTTCTAGGTGTATATATGTGTTATTATTTTTTGCTTGGTTTATCTCTCTTTGTTGATATACATAATACAATACATTACATAGATAGATATTTTTTATTATACATAGAAAACGACCAGAACACCTGGAACAAATATCTGCAGATCGTACACACAATTGTTCCGAGGCGGGAATCGAACCCGCAACCTTTTGCGTCGCAGGCGGACCTTCGCCCACCGCGCCACATCGATCGTCAAACTAGTTTACAAGAACAATGTAATATAAAAAACTTAAAAAAACTAGATACAATTGGCGGTCATATCGCTCAAGAGCGAGATCTCTACCAGACAACCATGGATGGATAGGATCGTGGACAGTACCAGGGGATCTGTGTGCTTGTAGGTTATATATTATAACATAAAAATAATAAAATACTTTTAATACATACATGGAAATATACTACATACATGTCATAATATTTATTAACTGACGATGTATCACGAAGGAGAAGACACCTTTTTCAACCCGGGTCTCTTTAAAATAAGAGTGAATAGGTGGCCAAATTGTCCCATTCCATCAGATGATATTGTGGTCAAACGAAGACCTATAACTACATAGTATAAAACAAAGTCGCTTCCCGATGTCTGTCGGTCCCTATGTATGCCTAGATCTTTAAAACTACACAACGGATTTTGATGCAGTTTTTTTAATAGATAGAGTGATTCAAGAGGAACGTTTATAAACTATTTGACACATAGATTTCCACGCGGTGCTGCAAGCTGCGAGGCGCAGCTAGTTGATTATAAAAAAAAAAACGAAGGTTCTCCATTTCAAAGAGGTCTGAATCATTTTTCCCTGTAAGTTTGACATCTTCTACCGCTCCGCAGCTTATCTGCAGTGAAAAAACATCCCTACAATTTGACAGCTGACGTTAATTCCCGTCATTCCCTGTCAAACTTAAAAAGGGCCACTTCAAAGAAAAAGCCTACCTTCGTTAAGATATTCGTTCGTCATCGAAAACCCCTCATAAAAAGTTTTATGTGATTGATATGGGGAAGAAAGTTTGGAATTTCGCCGATGAACGCCTCTGTATCGGCGATCGTTTGTAAACGTCAGAAAATCAGAGTTTTGTAAGCGATTAAGTTTGCGAGTTATGTTCTGTAGGTACCTATTACTTTTCCGCTTTTATGATAGTATTTATAAGTATTGATACAACGGGTATTAATCGCGTTTATTTACCGTTTTTCCCGACATTAGTGTTGTGTGTCGTCCGAGTGTGCAGCTGGACATTCCTACTGTTGAAAATGAAATGAGGGCTGATGATGATGATGATGACTATAGAGGCGCTGTATCAAACCCTATGGAACAATGAGGCGTCAAGACCACGTCACAATTCTATCGCTATATGGGCTTGGGGTTCTGATCAAGTGTGCGTCTACACGCAGATTTTATATTTTTTTTATATTTCCTGTTTTTGGGAGTCTCCTCTCATTCTCATAAAATATTATTTCATTTATCGATACGTAAACGAACGACAAAAACATTCAACTAATCAAAGGTTTATTTTTTGTCAGCAGGAGGCCCCTAAAAACATTTGATAGAAAGAAAGCGTTCTAGATCGTTCCATCACCAAAGAAACCCTGAAATTATTGAGCATTATGCAGAATTAACCTTTATTCACTGTACAATACGCTTTACAAAGCGACAAAGAACACCTTTTCTATGCTAAAATTCCTAAATAGGCTATTATGAAACATGATTTTATATTTTCTATTCATATCCTGAGTTATTGTCAATTTATCATTATACAACGTCTTTTAACTGTTTTGTTATTGCTTTAACAAAAAAGTAAAAAGAAATGAAATGAAATGAAAGTTTATTTCCTTAGGCTTACAAATAAGCACTTAGACAAGTCATATTTTATACTATTCATTATTATATTGATGTTCACTTCAATTTTTTGTCCACCAGTGGAAGAAGTGAGAAGAAACCACCAGTATGTTCATAACTTATGTGTCTAGTACATAGATTTGCTTATCTGTAAGTTGTTAGATTTTGAGTTGGAGCAAAACTCGTTCCAAGCTTTTTTATCTTCTAGATAATCTGATATTTTGTAATAAGCCTTTATACAAAGAATATGCTTCACAATTTTTTTAAATTTATTTATTGATAATTTTTGTAACTCACTTGGAGTTTTGTTGTAGAAGCGTATACATTGCCCTTTAAAAGATGCACTTATCTTATGTAGTCTAGTTGTGGGAACAGCGAGTTTATTCTTATTTCTAGTATTTACATTATGTATATCGCTTTTTTTATTGAATCGATCGATCGAAGACGTTGTATATGATTTGTTTTGCTCTGTTTTGTATGCCTTTGTTAATGTGCGACAAAATAAGGATTCGCCTAGACGGCCGCTGGGTTGTAAAAACAAATTATTAGGTATAATTTTGTTTATGCTATGTCGATAACTTTGGTTCTATGCCTAAGTGGGAAAGTATTTTTATACAATATTTTATAAATTAATATAATGCACACAGATCCCCATGTACAATCCAACGGTCCTATCCATCCACGGTTGTCTGGTAGAGATCGCTCTTGAGCAATAAGACCGCCAAAAAAGTCACATATTTTGTATTTTATTCTGACTTGTTTGTTTTATTTTTAAGTGTGCAATAAAAGAATTATCTATCTATGTCGGTTGTATTCGTTAAATAAAATTATAAAATACTAACGGTCGGTCCCGGCTTCGCCCGTGTGGTAAATTTTAAAAATTTTCTCTTTTTTCTCTCCGTAAGAACCATCCTCGTACTTCAAGGAATATTCTAAAAGACTTAGCGAAATCGGTTCAGCTGCTAACGAGATTTGTGCTTAGCAACACATTCACCTATTCATTTTATATTAAAGATTTGCAAAATAAATACAAATATCAAATCTCTAGTGAAGTCTTTCCTTGGATATAAATTAATCCGAGTTACCCTACTCTTAACCCACGTAAGTAGGAAGGGTACAGGATTTCTAAAAAGTTAACTGAATTTGACGACCTCTGTGGCGCGGTAAGCGAAGGTCCGTCTGCGACGCAGGAGGTCGCGGGTTCGATTCCCGCCTCGGAATAATTGTCTGTACAATCTGCAGATAATTGTTCCGGGTGTTCTGGTCGTTTTCTATGTATAATAAAAAATATCTATCCATGTAATGTATTGTATTATGTATATCAGTTATCTAGTACCCGTAACACAAGCTCTGCTTACCATGGGGCTAGATAATGCTGTGTGAATTGTCCAGCATTATTTGTTTTAATAAAAACTCAATCCGTTTTTCAGGATCAAAAAAATTACGGAATCTCTATGAAAATAAGAGGGTCATGGGAGCTGTTCCCATGGTTCGACTTAGTCTAACTTTTCACCCACAAAAAGCAATTGATTACAAATTCTATTGGCTTTCCATACAAATGGGAACGATAAATATTATCTTCTTTATTTAGAATTCATGTATTGGCAGCCATTTCTCAAGTGCGTCTCAAACTATTTCACTGGCGTTTTTCCAACAGAATAGTCCTGCAATGCGTACTAATGTGTAGATGTCTCTAGATTTACCATAAATATGTCGTGAACGCAATTTATTCCTCCTAATAACCATATTTACTTACTTATCGACATACTCGTAGCTCTGAGAATTAGCAAGCTGAAGTGGCACTGGGCCGGCCAAATGTATCTAGCAAAGAACCGACAACCGCTGGGGTAAACGTGTTCTTGAGTGGAAACTGCAACTTGGCAAACGTAGTGTAGGACGCCCTCCGGCCATGTGGGATGACGACCTGCGAAGGAATGCAGGCAGATGCTGGATGCGGCGAGCTGAAGACCAGGGTGCTATGGCGCTCATTAGGAGAGGCCTATGTCCAGCCGTGGGCTAATAGGATGATGATGAAACGCGAAAGTTACTATGACTGACTTGCCCGACTATACCGGCTTTTCTTCTTGCCCAAGTAAATGTTTTTCTAGGAGTTTCGCATCTCATTATAAAACAATTTAAAGCGACGCAAAAACTGATGCAAGTTGATACATAATAATAATAAGGCAAAAAAAGTAGCTTAAATTCTCCGGATATTAAATTAAACCAAAAAATGCAGAATTTTCAATAACCCAGCTTAGTAAATTTAATACTGACCAGAATATCTTGAAAATTCCACTAATTCTGCTGGCAAGCTGTGCTTTTTAAAAGTGCGAGTTGTGCCTGCTCTTTAAAGGTTCCGCATACATTTTATTTTGTACATACAAATATAAATTTATTTTATTGATTTATTAGCTTTGACATTACACTGTCCTTTATACTTCCTCTATTACTATTCTAAATATTTATTTCTGTATTTCTTCTGTTTTGTATATAAACATAAATAATGCTGGACAATCAACACAGCGTCATCTAGCCACAAGCTAAGCAGAGTTTGTTATTTGGGTACTAGACGAATTTTTTGTAAGTTGGATTTTGAGTGGTATAATAAAGTGATTTCTATATATCTATCTATCCAGCCTTCCTAAGTCGTATTTTGTGAGGAAATTGACTCGGCACATTTCTAAGTTACCAAGATGACTCATGACAATTGTGCTTATGGCAAATGGACATTCTGACAGGCGAATAGCGTTCGATTGAGACCCTTTGGTCGCGGAACCCTGAAATATTATTTGTGCGTTGTTTCCAAATGACTACCAAAAGAAACAAACCTCAATCCTATACTGCGCGTGGCCCGACACCACTTTTCCGGTTAATTACGGGTACAATTCGTATTTCATTCGTTACCTAAACAAGTTAGTACCAACATAAATAAATTGCAGTTGAAAACTACATCCGAGTTTGTAGTTAAATGAATTGCAGTTCAAAATGGCCGACCCGGTCTGAAGGAAAACAATTTGCACATTAGATTGCGAGTTTCGGGGGAACCATTCATTGTTGTAGTATGTTGTAAATTGTTTCATTCAAACATTAATATTTCATGTTTTGACAACTGATGTAGCGCGGGGGAGGTTGTTGGTTCGATTCCCGCCTCGGGAAAAATGTTTGTATGATCTGCAAATATTTTTCCCGGGTGTTCTCGGTATTTTCTATGTATAGTAAAAATATATATATACTTATGTTATTTTATTGTATTAAGTATATCAGTCATCTACATAGTACCCAGAATACAAGCTCTGCTTAGCTTAGGGCTTGATGATTCTGTGTGAATTGTTCGGAATATTATTATTTTGTCGTTAAGACACACCGAAAATGCAGTTTGACTCGGTTTCCCTAATTAGGTAGATCCAGTTTAATTATTTGGATACGGAACCCTAAATAGTAAAAAGGAAGGTGTATTGGTCCGGTGTCTCTTTTGAAAAGTATTATAAATTAAAAAGTTAGGAACATTAAAATGTATGTCAATGATATGAGATTCCTTTTTGAAAAGATTATCTAATTATTCGCGCGTGTTGTCTTTTTATTGAAATGTGAGGAAGAATGCACCGACACGCAATACTTTGAGCGGACAAGGTGATAAATCCGATGATTAATCTGGTAACTAATTCAATAATTTATCCTATAACTAATCCGGTTAAAAACAGGCCCTGCCACGTGTCATACAAAGATCCAACTTGTCAGCAACCTGTCAGCAAGCACCAAAGGCAATAATTCTTATACCAGCAACTACAACGTAACCATGCAGAGTAAAGCCGCGGGCAACAGCTTGTTAGTACCCCTTATTGTACGAAAAATGGCGTAGTATTTTCACTGCGAACCAACATTGTCAATTACGGAACGAAAAATGTAGCTCCTGCTTACTTTAAATTACAAAATGGCTGCTTTTGCCTCTGTTAGTTTAACTGGGGTAGAAATACTGAAATACAATTTATTGATAAAACTGGATAAAACCAATTTAAAAGTCATCTTTTCGTAGAGATTGTGTCCTTTTCATGAAATTACAAATAAAAATAAAACACATTAAATCAAATAAATGATAAATAATGCAGGACAATTCACACAGCATTATCTAGCCCTAAGCAAAACAGAGCATGTGTTACGGGTACTAGATTAACGCATTCCTTGAAGCTGAAAACAAAGAAAATTATTTGATATTATTTATTAGAAACAACACACAAACAAACTTAGTTACACGAATATCAGACTACTTAGTACGAGATAACACATGACATACATAAAAGTGAAATTGAAATGTAGGTACTATATACTAACACAAGTATGTAAGCACTGAGTTGGTACTAAGTAGCCTTCTCAGCAAGCAGGGACTGCCTTAAACTGAAGATTGTAAATGTATCTAGGTTCAAAGCTTGCACTCCCCCTAAAGCAATATCTTCTTATATCCGAAGCAGACTTTTAATCCAGTTGCCAACAAGAATGTAGGTCACTGAACTAATTCTACGTGCAATTGAAAGAAATGGGGTTCCCAACTTAATAAAAACAAAAGTAATCGAAAAACGAAACAGAAGAGCGGACAAGCTCAAATTAAGGAAAACTCCGCTAACTAAACAATCAACTGTTATTAACTGTCTCGCTCTTATCTCCATCCTCTAAGGTTCAATCCAATCCGAACCTAAACAAACCGGCCAAGTGCAGGCAGATTCGTACGCGGAAGGTTCCGTACTGTCGTATGGAAATAGTTTTTACTAGGTACCTACTTATTTTTATGTAGAATTTTAGACGACAGTAATACTCTGTTTAAATCTATAGTAAGTTAAGGTACATTGTAACGGTTCAAAATATGTAACGTTGTTTGAAATCGATCAGAAAGCGACGAATAAATTCCCTTCTCAGTATGCCCATTTAAATGTTAAAAATACATAGTTCAAGTTTTATGAATACTTATAGAATGTAAATCTGAAGCTACACATAATTATTAGAGCTAATTAACGAGTATTTAGCGTTTATTTATCTATTTCCCGACATTTAGACAGGTTTATACCCTGTCATGGTCGCGGGATGACTTTCCCATAAATACCCGTTAAATAGTATTTGTATCTTTGTATTCAGATCGTATTATAGTTTTACCGAAACCGCTGTACCGCTCCTTAGGAAAGTGCGGCGAGGTAGGGGGCGAGGAAAAAAGAGCAAGAGTATGTGTTAATGGCGCCTGAGGTATCGGAGCGGCCGATACCTCAGGCGCGGTACAGCGGTTTCGGTCAAACTATAGTTTAAACATATTTATTGGAACTACCCAAAGGCTTGGTAATATGATCTCGTTGTAACCCATTGCGTACGGAACCCTAAAAACAAGGACCTCTTATCTCAACACAGTAAGAGCTAATTTCGCTGAATAAAAACAACCTTATTACAATGGAATAGGATTGAAATTGTTTGGTTCAAAGTGCTAAGTGGTCGTTTTGCCTAGTGTTTAGTTTTCGTATTATTTTCGAGCATTTTTCCGACAGTTTTGAAGTTTATAAGTATTTTTAGTGGACAATTTAAGCAAAATGCTGAGATAAAATTTTAGATGCCGTGTGCACTCAAGAGTAAAAATTATTCTGCTTACTGTATTGCTTTTATGGAAGTTGGTTCTTATTTTTTGTGTGTTTTTTGATATTTTCTGGTCAGATGGTCAGATACTGAGGTCGGCTTTCACTAGAAGATAATCGGATAATTAGCAGCTTCGTCGGAATTTGGAGGTTTATCTTGGTAAATTTTAATTAAATAAAGAAAAAAAATCTTGGTAAATAAAAGAAAGGTAAATAATAAATAAATAAATAATGCTGGACGTTAACCTGAGGTGACAAGCCACTTCTTTGACGACCTCAGTGGTGCGGTAAGCGAAGGTCTGCCCGCGACGCAGTAGGTCTCCGGTTCGATTCTCGCCTCGAGACAAATGTTTGTACAATATGCAGGTATTTTTCTTCCGAGTAATTCTAGTCGCTTTTTATGTATAACAAGGTAAGCTAAATTAGGGGGTCGATTCTTACGCCACGACTTCCACCGCTACGCTAGAAATGTCCAATAGAAGCAATGTTCAGATGAGAAGGTACTAGGAGTGATTGAGTGAGTCATTAGTAATGAATGACATGATCACACGAAAAGGCGATTATTTAGTACTTTCAGTCATTAATTTAATGATGATGATACCGTTGTGATGATTAATAGCTTTATTCCAAGGCAGTTCTTTGTCAAAGGACTTGTAATGGCAAGTAGGTACTTATAGTCCGCGTGCATTCAGTATGGGATAGAACCTTGTAAAAGTTAATATTTTATATCACATTTGGCTCGTGTCCTGAATTAATCTAATTAGTCATCATCAGCCTATATCAGTCCACTGCTGGAGGCCTCCGCCAATGAGCGCCATAGCGCCCTGTCTTCAGCTTGCCGTATCCAGCATCTACCTGCAGTCTTTCGCAAGTCGTCATCCCACCTGGTCGGAGGGCGTCCTACACTACGTTTACCGAGTCGCGGTCTCCACTCAAGAACACGTTTGCCCCAGCGGCCGTCGGTTCTTCGCGAAAAATCTAATTAGTACGTCAGTTAGATTGCGAGAAGATTTTGGTTACTTATTACTAACAAAAAATTATGAAGATAGCCAGTTTAAGTTCTGCGTGACGTCACGTACGTTTGACAGTTTTTAGCACGGTGTGACGTCATCAGTCCTAACCCACAAACATTGAAGCGAACAATGAAACAGGCACTTGAGCAAGTTAGTATCCAACTTTTCCTCTGAAGCAAGATTATGATGTGTTTTTTATTTTAAACTAGCTGCGCCCCGCGGCTTCGTCCTCTTTGAAATATACATATGTGTCAAATGGTTTATACTGAAGCTCAATAGCATTTATTTCTTTATGCTTACAAAATAAGCACTAAGACAAGTCAAAATAACCTTCTTCTTCAATCACTCTATCTATGTAATAAAACCACATGAAAATCCGATGGGTAGTTTGATAGATAAGTACATGTGGACAGACAGACAACGGGAAGCGACTTTGTTTTATACTATGTAGTGAAGAAGATTGTTTAGATACTATAGATTTGTTCTGTTGTAATGCATTTCTAATATCGCAATTGCAGTATAGAAACAGTCGGCTTTGCCCGCCAAAACTACTTGATACCGTGAAATTGACAATTGGGACTATGTAGTGAAGAAAAAGTCAATGCCACCAATTTCCGTGCCCTTACAAAATTTCCTATGTGTTCCCACTTCCCACACCAGATACCGAAAATACAAAGCGAGTATCCGAAAAGAATTAACACTCGATAGCAGGGCGTCGATTTCCGCCGTTCAGCGCGGTATTTGCATAAACCAATACCCTGCGCCGAACTATTGGTTCTAGATGTGGTTCTAGATAGCGCTGCAAATTTTCTTATTTGCATGCGGAGAATCGTTTTATAAAGCTAGTAAGTACATATTCAACCACGACTCGGTAAACGTAGGATTTTATGATCAGCGCTGCTTGTCAGCCAAAGACCTTAAATACAAATTGAAGTTACGGACGACAATAAATACCTCTGCACATAACTACTTATCTTGGGGCTAAATAATGTGTGAATTGTCCAGCATTATTTATTATTATTATATGTATCTCATTACCATGATCTCGGGCCATAAAGTGACCCGGTCCTTTGGAAGGCTTGCGTGGGGCCGAAGCCAACAGTACAGAGGCCCTTTGAGAGAGTTAATCTAAAGGCGATGGCTACACATAGCGGGTATCATCCTCGGGTGCACAATATGATACACCCAAATATGGTATCCGCCAGGTGTAGAGACTATTATTATTATTAATAACTATCGAGTTCCAACAGTAATAACTCGAACGTATCCTTCCCTCCGTATTATTCGGTTAGAATCGCAGAACGTCACCGCAATACGCACGACGTATCCGAGCGACGTTTTTATTGATATCTAGCGTATCCGAATTTATTTGCATTGACATCGGCATTTTGATGAGATTTTGTCTATCTGGTACCACTACTGGGAAAATAAATTGAACCAACATATTTTTATACCTACTAGTATTCTTGTATAGGAAGCTTTGCTCGGGACTTTGCTAGTTTTTACCAAAATAAAAAAACTCTTGTCATCCTACTAATATTATAAACGCGAAAATTTGTATGTGTGTGTGTTTGTTACTCTTTCACGCAAAAACTACTGAACGGATCGGGCTGAAATTTGGTATACAGGTTGTTCCAAGCTTGGAATTAAACATAGGCTATTTTACAGAGATGCTACTTGGTGAGAGAACCAAGTCATCATCTCTCGACGTTCCTTAGCGCAGAGTTTTGGCCGAAGGATGTCAAGTTCCGAAAGTTACATGGCCGCCTGCAACGGGACACCGCTGCACGGCTCGCGCCCGCGCCGTGCACCGACGTCAGCTGACACCCTGATTTCGACATCTACACGCTGTCGGCTTTATCATAATAAGCGTGTTATTAATTTAGTATTTTCTTTATATTTTATGTATGCTAGTTTTAAGGTATATATTACTATGGACCGTAGAATAAGTTAAATAAGATCTGTTACTTTTCTACGGTCTGAATTTTTTTTTTTTACCCCATAAATCAGTTTTTCAGCGGCATCCCAGTTTAGACCCATCTCTATACTTCCTATTCTGTCCAAAATCCTGGAACATGTAGTACATAAGCAATTATCGGCTTTCCTTCACCAATACAAGCTTCTCAGTCCTTACCAGTCTGGGTTTCGACCTGGCCACAGCACGGTGAGCGCACTCATTAAAGTCTCGGATGATATTCGCTGGGCTATCGACAACCAACTTCTCACTATCCTTGTACTACTGGACTTCAGTAGTGCATTTAACACTGTCGATTATGACATTCTTCTCTCTGTCCTCTCCTCTCTCAAGATATCACCCTCAGCAATCTCTTGGTTTCAATCATATCTCTCGGGTCGGTCGCAGTGTGTCCGCTTCGATGAGTCTCACTCAGACTGGTGCGACATTACTGCTGGCGTACCGCAGGGAGGTATTCTATCACCTCTACTCTTTTCCCTCTTTATTAATGCTATCACTCTTGTCATTTCCTCCAAGTATCACCTGTATGCTGACGACCTGCAAATTTACTGTCACTTCAAGGCCGATGAGATATCCATGGGTGTAGACCAAATAAACTCTGACCTCAACAGTATTCACGTATGGGCAAAGGCCTTTGGCCTTTTGGTCAACCCAACTAAGTCTCAGGCCTTAATCTGTGGCAGCCCTTACATGCTGAACAAAGTTCGGCAAACACTCACTTCCCCTCTCTTCTACAGCGACTCTCCTATTACCTTCTCAGCTTCTGCCAGGAATTTAGGAGTCATCTTTGAGCCTACACTATCCTGGCAAAAGCACGTCAACGCAATCAGCCAGCGAGTCCACTACTCATTTCATTCCCTCAAACGTTTTCAAAAGTTCCTTCCTTTAGAAACCAAAATTACATTAGCCCAATCACTCCTTCTTCCCCTATTAGATTATGCTGACTCCTGTTTTCTTGATGCCACGGAGGAAATGCTCAACAAATTGGAACGTCTGCAAAATTTATGCATCCGTTTTATTTTCGGTTTGCGTAAATATGATCACGTCTCTATGTTCAGAGATCAGTTAAAATGGCTTCCGATCCGCCGCCGGCGTGATTTGCATGTTCTCTCACTTCTGTATAACATTCTGAACAATCCTCTTTCCCCTTCTTACCTCCGTGAGCGTTTTGAATTTCTTTACCCTCGTGATAGACCGTGTAGATCATCTTTGTCCCTTCTCCTTAAATTTCCTGCTCACTCATCCAGCCGCTACGGTGGCTCCTTTACTGTTGAATCGGTCAGGATGTGGAATTCTCTCCCACACAATATTCGTGCTAGCCCCTCACTCTCCATTTTCAAGCGTAAAGTCAAAGAGCATTATCTATCTTCATGATTCTGTTGTAATTTATGTATTTAATATATGTATCTATTAAGTATATGTATTATATGTAAGTATAGAATTTAGGTTAAATAGTATTTTATTATAGTATTTAGTAGTATATTGAATAAGTAAGTTAAAATTTAATCTTCTGTCTATTTATAATTTTATTTATGCACATGTACCCACTTCTCTCTTTACTTTATCTCTCTCTCCCAATAAGGTTTGCTGGAAGAGAACTCTTTTTAGGGTTAAGTTCACCTTTGTATACATTTTCTAGAATAGGTTTTATATATAGTTTAACGTGCAAAAAGTATAAATAAATAAATAAATTTCCTGGTATATAAAGAACCTTAAAACGTTTCAGAAATAACAGATAACAGATACAAATTCACGGACAAAAACTAATGTCATATAAGCCTTTATTTCTTTCTTTTATACGATTAAATATTTAGTAATAATTTCGCGCCATCTTTCTTCGTTAGATTTTAAAAGTTAATTAACTATGCCAACCTTTTTTCTCATTCTCTTTCACGACTACGTATATTGAATTTAAAAATATTCATATTTTTAACACGCTACTTGCATCATATTATGAGACAGAAAATAATACTAACCAAAACCCCGGCATAATATTCCACTTTTCCAAAAATTATTGTTCGCAATAAACAAAATGAAAACTCCCTAAAGTCTCCTAAAACACATTGGTAATGTTGCTGCTTGAAAAAACCCGCTTTCCCCAAAACTAGCCCTGAAAACGAGAGAACGTAAATAAAATTATTACCCTAAACTATCGCAATTACGAAGTGGCACTGGCAACCCTATTTCATCGTGAATTATTTTGGGCCTTATGGCGGGTGAAATAGGGTATGTTCTTGATTGTTCTGATTGCCAGGGCTGGGTAAAAGTCCGGTGAATAATCTTTAACTGGGTAATTTAGTGGCGGCACAAGGTTTTGTTTATGGTCCGATAGTGTTATATAAGGTACCTATGTATGTCCATAAAGGTCGTTTGAGAGTTGGTTTATGGGCTTTTTCAGGCTCATTACATATGTACTCGTATATGTATGTAGGTACATAGTTTAGGAATACTTTCGACCAGGTGGGATGACGACTAGCGAAAGACAAGGCAAGCTGAAGACAGGCCGCTAAGGTGCTCATTAGGACAGGCCTATGTCCAGCAGTGGACTAACATAGTCTGATGTGATGATGACCAATCTATTGCCCTAGCTGGGTCTATATTTGAGACAGATTATAACACTATTACATCGATTACCATTTGGTAATCGATTAAGCTAAATTGTCTCAAATACGTTTACCCAAGCGGTTGTCGGTTCTTCGTTATAGAGTTCTTGAGTGGAGACCGTGACTCGGCAAACGCAGTGTAGGTCGCCCTCCATCCAGGTTGGATGACGACCTGCAGAATACTGCAGACAGATGGTGAATGCAGCTAGCTGAAGAGAAGCGTTATGTCCACTTATTAGGAGAGGCCTATGTCCAGCAATGGGCTATTATAGGTTGTGATGATGATTGCATAGATGTACTCGTAGTTCTGGGCCTGGAACAAAAAGTTTTAGCCCATAAATCAGTTCCCATGGGACATAAATAACTTTAAATTATTTGATATAAAAAAAACTTTTTTATCGTTATTGTACAGAGAATGATCCCGAGGTTCCATAAAACGGAATTTTGAATCTTTTTTTTTGCAAAACAAAATGTATGTTCCTTCTAAGATATATTTATTCTAAGATTTAGCTTAGAATGCCGGATTAAACTACCAAGGGCTGATAACACCCACACCCCAGTGCGTTACAACAAAATGCCACCGATAACACCAAAGGCCAGCGAGCCCCAAGCAATGCCTATACATGTGGGTTATGAGAATGTCACAATACGTACGAAAAAAAAATCCGAGAACTACCAACAGGCTGCGGAACGTCCGTCCTTGGATATCCGCAGCATTTTGAGAGAAGAGTTGGAACGAAAATTAGACCACTTGGAAAAAGACCTTGTTTTAACTATTAGGTCAGCTATAACGGAACAGTTTGCGGAAATTGCGAAGGAGAGCAATAAACTTATTGTCGATAGTATTGACAAGCTAAGTGATAGGCTAACGGATTTAGAGGACAAGCTGAAAAATTATCTACCAGTAATAAGGCAACCAGCTTGCGCTGAAGTATCCCACCCTTCGCCCCTGACCACTCAAACGATGACCGGGGATGAAACCGACACGCAGGTATCATTAGTTGATATTACGGTCACTCACCAGCCTGAAATCCAGTCAGCGAAGCGTACCGTATCCCAGGATAACCCCGGATTGACCACAACTTCTCAATCATCATTAGCCGGAACCGTAAAACCTAAACCCAAACGGGCCGATACGGCTACGAAGCCACTTGCTAGGCCCAGAAAATCCGATCAGGCAGTGAGATCTATCACAGGGCCTCCATCGAACTGTAGCTCACCAAATAACCTCACATCTGCATCAAGTGGCCCAGCACACAAAGATAATGAAGATGTAGCTCCTAGCAAACTCTCATTGCCTACCACTAGCTCTACAGTAGCTGACACTGGATCAAACAATGGCTGGTTTGAAGTGAAGCGTAAACAGCACCGGATGTCTACTCCAAATCCCAGTGTATTGCGTGGAATTGCAGCTCCAGGTTCGACGCTCCTTGAGGCTTCTGAAAGAGTTCAATACCTACATCTCTTCTATGTAAAGCAGGGGACCACCGAAAAGATGGTTCTCGAACATCTTAAAACCATATGCGGAAGCGATGTATGTACAGCCCATCCTCTCAAGTCCCGCGGGAACTACGCGTCATTCAAGCTCGGCGTTCCGGTGAAGTGGTCAGAAAGTGTCCTATCCCCCAAGAACTGGACCGAGGACATTTGCATAAAACCATGGAAGCAGCTTTTTCGCCGGACAGGCGACAAACAACAAACGCAATAAATACAAGAAGTTATCGCTCTATTACCAGAATGTGCGAGGCCTCCGATCCAAGACAAGTTTATTTCGTAATAATTTAAATATATGTACATCGGACCTAATTGCGCTTACTGAGACATTTCTAACAAGTTCCGTCTATGATGGTGAGCTTTTCCCTTCTGGCTACACAGTTCTACGGAAGGACCGCGATGGAGATGCAGGATGGGGCGGGGTTCTCCTAGCCGCCCGTTCTGATCTAATTCTGCGACCTATTACCAACATAGATGGCCTTACAAGTGAGATGGAATTGTTAATCGCTCATGTCTCTTTTAAAAATATTAAATTTATTTGCTGTGTTGTTTATTTGCCGCCTAATTACAAAGATGAGCAATATATTAATGTTTTATGTTGTATTGAGAATGTATTATGTAAATATTCTGACATAGATGTAATTATTACGGGAGATTTTAATCTGAATTCCTGTAGCGTTAATGTTAAGACTCATTTTGATCTATTTTGCGAATTATGTGATGTCCATCAATTTAACGATGTTCTTAACGAATACGGTGGCTTGTTGGACCTGGTACTCACTGGGATGGATAGGGACCTCCTGGCAGTTGAGTGCGCCTCTGATGCATTAGTTCCAATCGATAGATACCACCCCCCCCTTCATATTGAGTTTCTGATACCCCGTGGGTGTCAGACCTCTCCGACTTTCGTATCTGATGGCTCTATCCATTGCTCTCCACCCATGAAGGAATGGAACTTTCGGAAAGCCGACTTCCATAGACTCTATATATCTCTGGGCGAAATCAATTGGAGCGAGCTTTACAGCGAAAGTGATCCGGACCTTGCTACCGAAATCTTCTATAGCAAGATAAATGGATGCTTAGATGAGTGTGTGCCGGCCAAGCGAAACCCAAACACCTTCTCACGGAAGTATTCATATCCGAGTTGGTATACACAGGAAATTATAAAACATATTAAAAATAAGTATTTTCACTTTAAGAAATTCAAGGAATTTGGAAACATATTTAATCAAGAGCTGTACAAGTACTATAGGCAGTTAGTTAAAAAATTAATAGATAAGGCTTTTAAAAACTATATAACACAGACACAGACCAATATCATACGCGAACCTTCTAAATTCTGGCAATACGTCAAAGATAAACGACAAGGCAGACCACCACTCGGAGAATTTAAGTGGCGGGGTACGGCTATTGCGGGACAGAAAGCAGCGGATGTCTTCGCTGATTTCTTCAGCTCCGTTTTCCATGGCAATGAACCCATCTTGAACGCGGATGCGGCACAGAATGTTGCCATGTCCGGCTCCTTAGATGGTGGTACAGTCGTTATCGATCACATTGGGTTGCCAGATATACGTAGAGCACTTAAGCGGTTGAAACCAAAATCGTCGACTGGTCCAGACGCGATACCGGCGTATCTGGTAAAGGATTGTAAAATAGCATTTGAGCAACCCCTTCTTTATATATTTAATCTCTCACTCCAGCGCTCCTATTATCCAAACCGATGGAAGGTTTCAAAAGTGACCCCAATACCCAAGAGTGCATCAAACACACTAGTGGATATGCACAGACCAATCGCTGTTCCTTCTATCTTCGGAAAAATTTTTGAGACTGTCCTAGACTATGAGATACGCCGCCAGGTTGTCAGACTCTTCACCGACTCTCAGCATGGTTTCCGCGCAGCCAGATCTACGGTTACAAATCACATAAACTTTGTTGACTATGTTTCACTGTGTATGGATAAGGGCTCTCAGGTGGATGTCACGTATTTCGACTTTAAAAAGGCGTTTGACTTAGTAGATAACGACATTCTCCTCCAGAAGCTAGCTGTGATGGGTTTCGTACCAAAACTCCTAGCATTTTTTGCTGGTTACCTACGGAACCGTCGCCAATATGTCTCCGTTCGGAATTATGTGTCGGAGACCTATTTCACACGCTCTGGAGTTAGCCAGGGAAGCACGCTAGGCCCGACTCTATTTCTACTAATGATAAACGATCTACCATCAGTTGTCATCTCCTCTGATTGCCTCTTGTTCGCCGATGACCTAAAACTCTATACGGCTGTGCGTGAAACGGACGACTGCTTGGCACACCAGCATGACATTGATCTGGTCGCTGAATGGAGTGAAGCCAATCATCTCTCTTTTAACACCTCCAAATGCAAAACTATGACCTTTACACGTCGTCGAAATCCCATTGTGCACAGCTACTCTTTGTCAGGAGTTCCTCTTGAGCGAGTTCAGACCATACGAGATCTTGGGCTTGTGATGGATCCCAAGCTTAACTTCAATGCTCATATACAGGCTATATGCAAGCAGGCGTGCAAAATTCTAGGATTCGTAATGCGTGTAACCTGGGATTTTTCCGATTTACGAGCAGCATTGATGTTATACAATGCCTTTGTACGTAGTCGTCTGGAGTTCGGAGCGATAGTTTGGGATCCTCACGAGGACAAATACAGGATGATGGTTGAGAGAGTCCAGAGAAAGTTTGCACGTTATTCGTATAAACGCATGTACGGGTACTATCCATACCTCTATCCATCCTTGTTCGTCTCCGGCATGGTCGGTTTGGATACTCTAAACTTTAGGCGGAAGCTCCTTCTTCTTATCCATTATATTATGGTACTGCGTGGTAGAGTTGACAACCCAGTAGCTCTACAGCAAATGGGCCTTGCGGTCCCCAGACGGCACATGGTGGGCGCAGTCGGAGCTGTCGGCCCGCGGCGTCGGCCTCCGCTGTTTGCGCTACCTCCCGGTTACCGAACGCATGCTGGGGAGAGCGCTCCCACCCCTAGAGTACTAAACCTCCTAAACGAGTTTGTCGCCGCAACTGACGCCGACGTATTCTTTGATAGCATCGCCAAGTTACACCGTTTGATGCTCTCATTTCTAAATTGTACCTTTTGACCTGTTTGTTTTGTTTATTTTTATCCGTGACATGCACATAATGTATTTTGAATTTTATTTTTGATATAATTAGTATAAAAGTTATTAGATATATGTATATTTAGAATTTATTAATCCGATTGTTATTATTTTGTGTTTATGACTTGAATGTTTAATGTTAAAAATTGACTTACTTTAGTTTATAAAATATAATGTTTGACGTTTTAGTATGTATATAACTGTAAGTCAAATGTAAATAAATGAATAAATAAATAAATAAATAAAATAAAATTTAAAACCTTGTGACAAAATATATAATTTTAATTTTGTTCTAATGTAATCTTATGTATGATAATTTTAATGATTTTATCTTATTCTATTTATATTTTAGTTAAGTTGATTTTGCTATGGATTTTACTATCTGAAATAAATACAATACAGTACAAAATCTATCAGCAATCCATCCCGAAAATAAAACCTATAATAGTACAAAACAAGAGCCAATTAAAAGCAAACAGAGCCCTCCGTCGGATGAAATAAAACAGTCCATTAAAACTTTCCCAGCGCTGGACAAAATTCAATATCGCAAGACCTACATTTCGACATTGTTGAAATCGACAAGTCGTAGTGGGCGGGAAACTTTGCCTTCGAAAAATTGTTGAGTAGTTTAGGAGTTGACCGGAGTTTGAGTACATGATACTGAACTATATTAATAGTATTGAGCAATTGAGCGGTGCATTGTGGCAGTGGGCCGGCCATATCAATAAACGTGTTCTTGAGTGGAGACCACGACTCGGTAAACGTAGTGTAGGACGCCCTACGACCAGGTGGGATGACGACCTGCGAAAGACTGCAGGTAGATGCTAGATGCGGCAAGCTGAAGACAGGGCGCTATGGCGCTCATTGAGGGAGGCCTATGTCCAGCAGTGGACTGCTATGGGCTGATGATGATGAGTAATTGAGCATGTATCGTCACGTCAGTTTTTTGACTGAAAATCTATCAACAATTCGTCAACGATTCGATCATTTTAGACGTGCCCAAATCATAGTTGAAAATTTTGCAAATTCTATTGTATAAAAATTCTTAATTAAATAAGAATGTTTAAACAACCGATTAGGTTAATTTTCTAGAATTGTATTGGTATTCAAGTTTTTGTCACACTGGTTCTAATAAAACACTTTTGGTATTTATTCAACAAAGAACCTTTTGCGATAATTAATTATTTCAAATATGCAAACTATCACCAAAAATACTTTCAAAATAAGCGCATCCTCGTAGTCTCTTGCACTAGGCACTACTCGAAGTCGATCGCCATCTTGAGTAGTAAAAAATCGGTCAAGAGCTAGAAACGTATAATTTTCGCGCCGCTCAATGGTTCTCAATGATATCTTAGTCTCACCCCGTTATAACTACTTTTGTTCTACTATATTTTAAATACATGAGTAAGTTTTTAATACGCGAATATGTATATTTAATAAATACGAGGTCTTTGGGGACTGCCGATAGAAGTGAAAATTGTTTTCTTTATACTGGGAAGCGTTTGGTGACGATGACACGAGTTTCACGCTTTTTGTTCACCCAAAAAGTGTTCAACGCGTCTAAAGAAGTTTTTCATTGCAGAAATACTTTTTATTCTTATTTGTACATATTACACACACAGTATACATACTTATTGAATACCCAAATCTCTGATAAAAGCCTTCGATAATCGGTATACCAACCGAATCCTAGCGCTAAGCAGAGGCAACCTTCGCATCATGACAAGAGCCCTAACTGGGCTAAGCGGCACACAATCCTGCAGATTCGAAGGAGGCGGATGAAACGCCCCTCCATCTGCTAGGTGAGTGTGGAGCACTGATGCACAAACGCAGCATCCATCTGGGCAAGCATCTGCATAGCCCAGACGAGCTGCGAGACATCCCTCCGAAGAAAATCCTACAGTTCCTAGCAGCTGCAAGGGTTAGTGGCGAACTATGAACGCTACGGCTTCGGGACTGAACGTATAAGTGGCGATCACAATATGGCCGCTGTGATACCCAAGCCACCCAAAGATAATTAAAAAAAATAGTTTTAGCCCACGGTTTCTCACACTTCAATATTTACGTATAATTTATTGAGGTAACCCACAATTTTCACTAAAACACTTAAAATATATAACAATAAGGCCAAAAAGGATTAAACAGATATAAATACTATTCATAACGGTAAGCGGAAAATTTGTGGCAGCTACAAGTAATAGCTGCTACAATGCGATTTGGTTGAATGCTCAAAGTACAATGCTGATCTTCCTTTGAAAAAGTATTCACCTTCAACCGTATTAGATGATCGAAAAGCAAATACGAACCAAGCTCATAAATTTAGAACTCATATCTTCTTATCTTCTGTTATTTATGTTCTACATAAAACAATGCTTGATTTTCAGTATAAATATGTTGTTTAGGTTTTAATCCGCGCGTTATGGAACCTCGTCAAAGTAAAATGATGAAGCTGCGTCATCATTTCGCTGAGCCATAGCCTTTTTGACGAACTGCGGCAAGCACAGATGTTTTAGTAGTTTATTTTACGCGTATTATTGTTTATTTTTATTAGTCAAATTAAATGACGAACTCATTACGCTAAGCCTTGGCTTAGCGTAATGAGTTAAAACTTTTGACGTATAGCAGCAAACTTATATATTTAAGATATTAATTTTATTATTGTTTGTTTTTATTAGTCAACTTAAATGACGAACTCTGAATGAAACGACGACTGATAGCGCGGTTGGCGAAGGTCCGCCTGCTACGCAGTAGGTTGCAGATTCAATTCCCGCCTTAGGATCATCATCATCAGCCAATAACAGTCCACTGCTGGACATCGCCCTCCCCTAATGAGTGCGATAGCGCCTTGTCTTCAGCTTTCCGCATCCAGCATCTGCCCGCAGTCCTTCGCAGGTCGTCCCACCAGACCGGAGGACGTCCTACACTAGGTTTGCCGAGTCGCGGTCTCCAATCTACAGTGACTACACGTTTGCCCCAGCGGTTGTCGGTTCTTCGCGAGATATGGCCGGCTCACTGCCACTTCAGCTTGCTAATTGTTAGAGCCTTAGGATATTATTTATGTAATATATTGTCTCACGGGCTAAATAGTAGTTGTCATTAATATTTTAACTAACATTATTAAAACGAAAATTATTTATTTCTCATAAACCGCGATATAAATCAAGCCAAATATTTAATATTAAAACTATGTATGTACTAAGAACTAAAGAATAAAACATTTTTAGTCTTTTTTCACTAAAAACTTCGTATTTAGTTGGAAAAGGTCCCATCCCTTTCTGATAACGCGGATCATTTTATCCGGATTATCCGTACAGCGTTTTGATCCGGGATATTATGGATAACCGACGAGATGAGTAACCGGGTCGTATTTTTCCCGGTTGTATCTGAACGTTGAATTTATAATTATTCGTGATTTATGGAATTTTTATGAAGATTTATTGTTTTTATGTTTTAATTAACTTTTGTGAGATGGCGGTGTACAGGGCCTTTTATAGACAAATATATTTAGACAAGTTGTATGATTTTTAGGAATATTGGCGACTTCCGCGGTACAGCGTGCGAAGATACACATCGTTGTACACATAGTTTCCGAATTCGATTCCCGCATCAGGACAAATGGTTGTACACTTTGCCAAAAACCATTAATTTAGTAAGAAACGTGTATTTCGTATGATGCATTCAGACTTGGCGTAACATCAGCGGAGATCGTTTGTATACAGGCCGTTCGAACTGACTAGACGCGTAATGTGGTTCATATTTGACCGAATATACGCGACCGATGATACGCTCGACGCATTATCCGTCAGGTATGCACCGACCCTTACGATTGTCTATATAAAAAGCAGACCGTCTGTCCATCTGTCAATCTGTCAAACTCTGCTAAACGTAATAAATAGATATTGTTTGAGAAAAATGTTTCCAAAACGATAGACGGCGCGATCCATCAAGCTCCCAGGGGACTAAATGTTATTTAGGCACTGTATTCGTGGTTGTTTGTAAACGTGGGACTTTGTTACGATGTAGGTTGCCTGGAAGAAAAGCTTTCAGTGACTAACTATAAAGTTTTAATCATAGGCCACAGTGGCCCTGACAAGTCGAGTACCATATCGAGGCAGTTTTCAGTAATTTTTTTTTAAGCTGTTAAAATACAATATTAATAATAACAGTAAAAGTACATAATTAACGGTACTCCATTTTTTCAGCAGACAAGGTTTTCTAATTTATTTATTATTTCTATAGTTTTTTTTTTACTTTTAGTGTAAAAGTTAATAAGCGAATTTTCTAAGAAACATACATACAAGATCGCGATTTTTTAACATTTTACATTAAAAATCTTATTTGATCTTTTTAATAGAATTAATCATAGGTCGGTCCACGTTTATAAATAAAGAGCGTGAAAATGAAAAAAAATGGTTTCATTCTAGAGGATAGAACCCTTAATGGAACTATTTGAAAAAGTTTTTAGGATTTTTAGTAATAGTAAAAACTAAAGTGATAAAACCTGTACCAGTTAGTGGTTCAAATAGTTAAATAGATTAACAGCTATATCCCGCGGCTTCACACGCCTTTTCTGCGGAATAAAAAATAGGTAGGGTACCTATTTTTCATCCCGCAAAAACGCGTGTGTAGATTATGATATTGCTGGTCTTTTGTCACCAGAACTAACATTTATGCACTATTTGATCCCGATGCAAAACAAAATACAAAAAAAAAATTTACCAAAATTTTACAAATAATAACACCTTAATTTATGTACATATTCTTACATTTTAGAGTTGATTAAATAAATAAATTAAATAAATAATGCTGGACAATCCACATGGTAAGCAAAGCTTGTGTTATGGGTACTAGATAACTGATATACATAATACAATACATTACATAGATAGATATTTTTATTATACATAGAAAAGGACCAGAACACCCGGAACAAATATCTGCAGATCGTACACACAATTGTTCCGAGGCGAGAATCGAACCTGCAACCTCCTGCGTCGCAGGCGGACCTTCGCCCACCGCGCCACATCGGTCGTCATTGATTGGTTGAGGTGTAGCAGTTAACAGTGACCCCCGCACTAGGCTACTCCGGTTCTGTAGACGGCCGAAGGGGTTTCGCGGGGTATCAATAAATTTTCTGTTTGCTGTTGAGGTAAGAAAGAGCACTTACAAAACATTAGTAAAAATAAAATAAAACTAAAGCTAAATAAAACAATTAAAGTAAGTGCTAATGGCCATACATAATTGGAATCAACTAAAAAAGAAAAAGGAGTAATAAAAAAAAAACAAAAACAAAGTGAAAATCCTGGACATTGCTGTACAAGTCCTTATGCCTGCAGGATGCTACCAAAAAACAGTGCCTCTGAAAATATAAAGAAAAGAAATGATCCGTTTAGTAATTTTAGCCTGATGAGGTAACAAATAAAATATCTAAATATCCAAAGTTTCTTATTAAAGTGATTACTGTGACGTGCCTAAGTATCTTGTATAATAACAGGCTTATGGCCTGAAAGACCTAATTCTTAATTGCCGCGCCATCAGAAACGTAATTCATTTAGGCGGCAAGCAAGTTATGGCGGGAACGGGTTTCTGCCAGGTAAATGTTTAAAGGACAAGAAATAGCGGGAATAATTAGCAACGACCTTCGTGGCACAGCGGTGGATACATTATCCTATCCTACTAATACGTAGGATGTTCCATCATCATCATCATCAGCCTATAGCAGTCCACTGCTGGACATAGGCCTCCCCCAATGAGCGCCATAGCGCCCTGTCTTCAGCTTGCCGCATCCAGCATCTACCTGCAGTCTTTCGCAGGTCGTCATCCCACCTGGTCGGAGGGCGTCCTACACTACGTTTACCGATGTTCCATAAGTCTTGCAAAAATCTAACTATTTATTAAACTTTTTCAAAATAAGAACCATCACTGTTAATACACTTATGCATGCGTACAAACCACGTATTAAACATAATCTTGCACTGATCCTTTGTGACACTGGCACAGGCCTCATCCCATGCACTTATTCGTCATCAGTTGCAAATCGTCGTCCTTTCAACTGGCTCTTGATCAGCGGGAAGAGACTAAAATCACATGGCGCGAGGTCGGGGCTATAAGGAGGGTGGTCCAGCACAGTAAGCCCAGATTGCTTCAAAAACTCCTGAGTAATGGTCGCTCGATGAGCAGAAGCGTTATCATGGTGCAAGTGCCAACTGCCCAGACGCGAGCTTGGTCGCAGTTTCTTCAGCTCGCGGATAACTTGCGGCAAACAAACATCAGTGTGCCAGGTAGCATTGACAGTCTTCTGCTTGTCTAATACAACTCTAGCGAAAATGCCTCTCTCTCCAAAGAAAACTGCCATCATCCTTTTTTTGCAACACTTATGGAACAGCCTACGTACCTATTATAAACGCAAAAGTTTGTGAGGATGTTTGTTGCTCTTTCACGCAAAAACAACTGAATAGATTTTGATGAAAATTCACTATAATATAGCTCAGAATAACACATAGGCTACAATTCATAAAGTTATATTGTACGTATATTATACAAAATATCTATCACCACGCGGGTGAAACCGCAGGGTTCAGTTAGTCACTGATAATTTTAACTTACGGTAATAAATGTTTCCATGGCAACGGGCGTAAACAAGAGGTATTTTCTTTCGTCGTTTCATCCATATGTAATCCATCATATTTAACTAAATAAGATTCCAATTTTAACTAGATGTCGCCATTTGAAAAATTTGATCGCGCGATCAAACAGTTCCTTTTAAACCCATTTTCTCTATTTAGGAATTTACAGTGTAACAAAATTATTATGGTTAATTTCACGATTGCTATGTTTCTGTATTAAAATTTGTATTATGACTTTGAAGGATGATATCTACAAAAAATAATACAACGTAAAGAATGTACATTCGCTTATAACTTAAAGCCCACGTTTCTACGCAAAAACGCTCATCCCAGAAATTAATGCTAGCACATGAAGGATTGCTGTATCCAAGAGTGAGCCACGAACTATTTCCCACGGGCCTATAATTTAAGCTATTTAGACGTTTTACCCGCATTACTTGAATAATGGCGCCGAATAATTGTATTTGTTGAATTTCTGAATTAATTCTGTTTACTGGTTATTTATTGCTTGGTTCTTTGAATTGGATTTGGGTTTCCTCGTGCCTATTTCTGGTTTGAAATGAAATGTTTGTGAATAGCACGCCTCCGCATGAACTTATATTTAAATGAAATTGCCTGCTTTTGAACGACTTATGACGCGGAAAAGTTACGGTGACGAACAAAGAAATATTTTTAGACAGATTTCTATTGTGAACAATAATTTCTTTAGGATTTTTTAATCCATTTTTAACATAGAATTTTATCATAAATATCCTATATAAATGAATAATTACGAGCATTGATATCCGAAGTAAATAATATAACTTAAAAAGAGACATTACATTAAAACAACAATGTATGAAAATGAAAAAATAAAAATGAAAATGAAAAGTTTTTATTTCTTTAAGCTAACAAATAAGCACTTAGACAGGTCATATTTATACTATTCATTATTATCAATTAAATTATTTTATAGTTCACTTCAATTTTTTATCCACCAGAGGAAGAAGTCAGAAGAAACCACTAGTATGTTCATAACTTATGTGTCTAGTACATTTGATTTGCTTGTATAAAAACAATGTATTTATGTAATACTCCGAGATTACTGCTCTACATGTTATTGTTATGTTTTTATTTAGCTGGATTACTCTGTACCTACACGTAAAATTAGTTATAAGATATCCTTAGTTGCATAGACATAATTGTATGTAAATATTAGTTGGAGAAGCCATTGGTTCCTGAAAGTTTTTTACTAGTTCAGGAGCCTATGGACTCGTATTGCCTGTTTCACTGTATTTTTTGTCAATAAATAATTTTTTTACTTTACTTTGATTCTTATTTTTTTTGTCAGCTTAGTGGTCACAAGTCACAACTTATAAAAAATTTGCCGGTATACGCAATCCCTTAGAATTTTGTGTCCTGAACTAAATATATTGTCGACCCATTTGCGACCTCTGGCCTGATTTTGATCTAATTTGGATGGTCTAATCTTGTCGGGAGAAACGCAGGACAGATACTAGCAAATGCAAAAAGATGCCTGTACCTAGTAGTTGATGATCAGGCTTTTATGACGATCTGCAAATATAACAGCAAATATGCGTTTCAGTATTTTACAACTAACCAAATAAAAATTTCACTAAATGTGCACATATTTTCTGCTTGTCTCGCTACAGCATAGAGCCGTCCCCGAATTGCGCGCGTCCAAGATTAATGAATTGCACCCAGTGAATAACGTAACAGCTGTATGTATTACCAGCTTGTGCCCGCGGCTTCGAATGTGTTCATTCGGAATAAAAAGTTGCCTAGAGTGCGTCCAGGTTATGTAACATAAATAAATAAATAATGCTTGCCAATTCACACAGCATCATCTAACCCCAAGCTAAACAGAGCTTGTGTTATGGGTACTAGATGACTGATATACTTAATACAATAGTTATCATTGATAGATTTTATTATACATAGATAACGACCAGAACACCCGGAACAAATATCTGCATATCGTACACACAATTGTCCCGCGGCGGGAAACGAACCTGCAACCTCTTAGTCGCAGGCGGACCTTCGTCCGTTGCGCCACTCGGTCGTAAACTTGAAATTAATTCCCTCGACTGCAACAATTTACGCAATGTTTATCATCGCAAAACAAATCAAATGGCCCGTGGCTGCGCCTCGGACCTCAAATGACACACTCGATAAGAATTGGCCACTTTCTCGCCAAAGTGTACAATGTTATTTAGAACATACCACAAACAAGCATTTCTGCAGCGACGGAGATCAAACTTGACGGAACGAAAGCGAGCCTTCGTCCGCTATGCCAAAGATGTAGCGAGAATAAACCATAAAATCTTTATACCTAAGTATCCTGTGTGTTGTAAATCGTCGTTCATATCAATGTAAGATTGTATTCTTGATGTGGCAAACTGCATTGTACGTCACTTTGTATTCACGGGGTTACGACGTATCGCTAGGGACGACACTGGGTTACTGTGTTATATAGTGATGCTACGACACTTTTATCGATATCGATAAATTGACTCTCAAAATTAGCTTCAAGTAGAATTCCATCAGAGTCTATCTACTCTGATGGAATTCTACTTTAAACTAGATATTTCACGACAAGCTGAATGTTATTATAAGTAATCTGTTAATATATTTAAGTTTTAACAATGTTTTATAGTCGCATAGGATAGTGAGTGCTTTGGTTTATACTGTAAACTCCTATCTTCTTAAATAAATAAATAAATATTTTACTGCACACAAACAAAATACAAAATTATGTATGTGACAATTTGGCGGTCTTATCGCAAAATCATAAATCATATTGTAGTAGGATTGACCTTATTCAGAAATGACGGCGTAATATAATTTGGCGGGTTTTAAAAAACTAAAACTCACACTTCTAGAAAACGCCAAATTATTTAAATTCGGTTAAAAAATAAGACAAATATAACTTGCTTACTTAAATAATGGGATTAAAAATGACGTCTTATACTACTGTGCCGTCGGGATTGGATTTGAACTGAGCATAACATTATGAGGAATGACGTGATGCTAAATTCCAGAATAGAAGTACGGAGTTTCGGTTAGGACTCTTGAGGATTCATTTATAAAGGAGCAGATTTAATATAATTAAATAAATAAATAAAAATAGAGAAATATTTTTCTTTGAACACGCACTGAGAATGTCTCACTTGCTTTATACTGTGCGTTGTAATCATTCAGTACCCATCAGTGTAAAGTGTAAAGAGCTGGTGGTAAAGAGAATTGAATATATTCACACAGTTTATATTCATGGAGGTATACGGGAGTCTCTAGGGAGTTACTATGTTGTATAGTGATGGGACACGCGTGACGTACTGGCGTGTACATACGTGAATAAATATATTATTAAATTGAATATAATCATTTTGATATAACGAACTAGACTTTGCCTGACTTTCTACTTGTGGAACTACTAACTTGTCTTGTGCCTTACCTGTTAATCAAGTAAATAACTTAGCTACCTCTAAAATAGTCAATTGGGATTAGTATTTTTCTTATTGTAGTACTAGCTGCTACCCAAAGCTTTGCACACGATTTTCAAAATGTCCGTTGCCGGAATACTATTTACCTCACTGCAGAATTTAATTAAGGTCCGCTTATCCGTTAAGGCGTGAAAAAGTAACAGACAGTCAGAAAGACAGACAGATAGTTATTATATTATTATTTTATGAACTTTTTCACCAAATTCAATTTCAGTAGTATTTTTTCTCGTCTCTAGTTTTGTCGTTAAGAAAATTATATGTCTTATCGATAAATTTTTTAATTCGTTTATCGATAACACCCCTTCCCTAAAATCATGTTTACATAAAACTACCCTATCTGGAATCATAGCTTCGTATATAAGTACATAATCATAAATATTTAGGTATCATTTTCCATTCTTTTTGATGGCGTAAAATGTTAAAGGAAACGGGTTATAGCATTTTACACTTTGGAATTTTCTCTTGCAATCTTGGGGGTTGTAAAATGCGCTCCAGAAATTGCTTTTGCTTTTGAAGTGTTGCTCTCTTATTTAATATTTAAAATGTTATTTATAGGGATATGTAAATGTATAAGAGTAAATATAAGATTTATTGCCCTCCAGATCGAAACTCTTTGTAGGGTTCCGTAATGGTGGCAACGGAACCCTAATAGCTAGACCGTCATCGCGTCATAGACCTCTATCATGTATTATACTATCTGTGCCTCTATAAAACCTGAATTTGAATTTAATATATTCATTGAACTCACTGGAATTCATATGTAGATTGTTTGCAGCAGTGTGTAGTGAGCTCAATTGTTTCAATTGTAAACACTAGTTCTAATTTGTTCCTATAAATTTTTTATTGTATTTTTTGTTCTTAATAAATATTTTAACTCACAACTAGGAAACTAATAACTAAAGGATATGTTAATACGTGACGTGTGATATTGTATACATAAATATCTTCGTTTAATTGTTTTTTAATTTTGTTTCAGGTAATATTTAACCCAAGTCTCAACATCCGTGCCAAATGTAAGAACACAGTTGAACTTCGTTACAACCAGTCTCGATTCATTAAAGTTTTAACAAAATTACACAATAATTATTGAAACAATTAATAATTCTTACTCCGATGAACGACAAATATTAATTTTACTTTGCGCTGTGTGACAGTGAAACGGAGGTTAGCTAGCACACTTTTAGAAGTATAATATTGGTGCTCAGTTTGAACCTCTTCTAATTAGAGTCTGTGCAAAAAGTGAAGTCTCTTAGGAAGTGAGGGCGCGCGTGTGCCAATGTACTACTTTTGTTGCGTTAATATGTTAGTTCACCGTTTCGCCACGAGACTTGTCTTTTTGCACAGATTCTATTATATATTTTGGTATTAATAGCTTTATTTTATGTATGTTATGAGTAGACTAAGGACTGTAGTTTTGTTCTAGAGAAAGACTAATGTAGCCTGGAATAAATGAATTATCTGATGGGCATTTCCGCCCGCATCTTCGTACGCGTTGTTTCTAAGTTAAATACTTAGTAGAGAAAAAAATCCTGTGTTTGATTCCCGGTGTTTAGATACATCTATTAAATTTTAACCCGACCCGTTCACTAGTTTTGTTTCAAGAAGTAACAAACACCAATTCATCTAATTAAACCTTCGCATTTGTAATCTAAAAAATCACCCCATCAATATTTTCATCCATTTGTTTTGGATGGGACAGTCCTGAAGTGAAACAATCATTTTCAGGATGCTACTGGCTCGCGCACGCTGAAGTAGGGAAGCGACCTTTTTGCGAATAATCGTATGAAAGCCGTCCGTGCGCTTAGCTATAGGCTGCTGATGATGATGAATAATACGTTTGATACATACTGTTTTGTATACGTTTAGGCTTTGACTTAAGTTAATGAATTTTCAACCCGTCTGAGCTTCAGCCATTAAAAAACTTTTGCACCAGATGTCTTCAAAAAGCTGTGAAACTCACAAATTATTTCAATACACTTTGAGCTTTAAGTGTTCGTTAAAACGCACTTGTTCAATACGAAATACGATTCGATTCATTCGAACTTCGATTCAATCCAAAATAACTCCATATTTTCTCTTTATTAAAATGTGCTGAATGAGGCCTTACATGTGGGGAAATCGACTTAAAAAATTAGTTTTATGGCAGTTATAGGTGACAGAATAAGTTAAAGTGGCCGGCCATATATCGCGACAACCGCTGGGGTAAACGTGTTATTGAGTGGAGACCGCGACTCGGCAAACGTAGTCTAGGATGCCCTCCGGCCAGGTGGGATGACGACCTGCGAAGGACTGTAGGCAGAAATTGAATGCGGCAAGCTGAAGACAGGGCGCTATGGCGCAAATTGGGGGAGGCCTATGTCCAGCAGTGGACTGCTATAGACTGATGATGAAGATGACATCAGCACTTGATTATAGTCATCTATTTTGTATTAAGTATATCAGTCATCTAGTACCCATAACGCTCTGCTTAGCTTGGGGCTAGATGATGCTGTGTGAATTGTCCAGCATTATTTATTTATTTATAATTTATGGACAGCTTGAAGCGCCTTCCGAAATAAGATCATGCCTTTACCAGCGAAGTGAAAATAAAGAAAATTACTTTTTATTCAAAACGACGAAATATAAATTCCTATCGAGGCTACCAACAAAGAATCCTAAGTTTTTATTAATCTTCTCGTACTAAATACTCATTTTCACAACCTTTGTTGATGCCCAGTTGAATAGATTTCGATTTCTCCTCGAAATAATACAAACTGTTTTCATATTTCGAATTTATTTTCTTTTTAATTTGAATTTGAAATAGAATCTTGTTCTTGTCGATTATTTTTGAGTATAGAATGTCTTAATATCAGTTAAAATAATAAAATGTTGGACAATCCACACGGCCCAAGCTAAGCAGAGCTTGTGTTATGGGTACTGGATGACTGATATACATATGTACTTAATACAATAGATTACATAAATAGATATTTTTATTATACATAGATAATAACCGGAACAAATATCTGCAGATCGTACACACAATTGTCCCGAGGCGAGAATCGAACCCACAACCTCCTGGGTTGCAGGCGGACTTTCGCCCACCGCGCCACAGAGGTCGTCAAATTAATATTATTTAATAATATTATAATTTAGATTAGGGCCCATCGGCACTGTAACTTAAGTATTTAGTAAGGGTTATTTACTTCACAAAGAAACCTAAGTGAATAATATATTGGACCTTATTTAAATGCTGGCTGGCTTCAACCTGTTTGAAAGAGGTTTTATTCTGAGCAAAATGTTGGGATAAAAGGAGGCCTCGGGTTAAAGGTCGGATTTTAAATTTGGTGGTTTATTTTTCTTTTGAAATTGTTATTGCTTTTCTCATGGGTATTTTCTTACTAGCCTATGGATTAAATAAATCATCATCATCAGCTGTTAGTTCACTGCTGGACATAGCTGAAGACAGGCCTCTAAGGCGCTCATTAGGGGAATGAGCCATAGCACCCTGTCTTCAGCTTGACGCATCCAGCATCTCCCTGCAGTCGTTCGTCATCTCACCTGGCCGGACGGCATCCTACACTGCGCTTACTGAGTCGTGATCTCTACTCAAGAACTGCTTTGCCCCAGCGATTGCCGGTTCTTCGCGAGATAGGCCGGTCCATTATCACTTCAGCTTGTTTAATTCTTAGAGCTATGTCGATAACTTTGGATAAGATACAAGTAGGATGCAAATGGTGCAATTAGTTAAGACATAGGTATAAGAAAATTTTGAATATCAAAACATTGTCCGTTCGTACAGAAACACTGTAATTAGCAACATACTCGTAATTAGCACTTCTTACATTTCAACTAAAACCTTTACAACTTGCCTTTTGTGTGTCATAGAAAAATGAGTATTACTACTACAGAATACGCTCGCATTTTCAATAGAAAGGCAGTAAGACATGACACTAAGTAGTTTCAAACTTCTTAAAAATGCATCTTTTTGTAATATGGTTCTTTTAAAAGTTGGCTGTAAGGCGTGACAAAGAATGTTTCCTTGGACATCGCAAATTGCATCTTGTATTAAAGAAATAAGGTTGCATTTAATCCGAGAAGCAACGGCTGTCTCATTACGACTGTGGACACTTCAGCTCATTTCAGTTTCTTACTCTTTTTACTCTGGGTTGTTCTATTTTTAAAATTAGCCGCGAACTTGCCTTCGTAAAAGTGGTGGACAAAGGCAAAGTTACGAAAGACAGAAAAGAGATGGCGCTATGCATTTTAAAGGCGTGATTTTTAATGGTATAATTTTTTAGATCTATTACGTTCTGTGAGCGACTCACTCATACTATTTTCGCCGTTCAATGACTGCAGTCTGAAAAGTGAAGATTTTTGAACGCGTCTTCCACTGCGTTATCATTATTATTACAAAGATACCTTTCAGAAAAAATGCTGGACTATTCACACAGCATCATCTAGCCCCAAGCTAGGCAGAGTTTGTGTTTTGGGAACTAGATGACTGGAATGATACTTAATACATACAACACATTGTATGGATATTTATTTCATAGATAGATAGATAACACTTTATTACACCACACAAAACAGAAAATAATACAGAGATAAAAACTTAGAATAAAAGTATAAAGGGCGGCCTTACCGCTGAGAGCGATCTCTTGCAGGCAACCTTGGGATGGACTGGACATGAACGAACAATATAGACGGTGGCACTCCAATAAATAATTGATAACAAATACACTAAATACCTACATTACAAACATTATAATAAACTTACATAGACATAAGATAAGGCTATCAATATTTTATATGGATAGATAATGCTGATGCAGCAGTTTTTTGAAGATAGGGAGTGATTTTGCACATCTGATGTCCAGAGGGAGAGCATTCCATAGACGGGTAGCTTGTACAGTGAATGATTTGTCATAGAAAGAGGTAGAGTGAGCAGGGACTTTCAGGATGAGGGTTTCAGAGGAACGCAAAGAGAGTGAGTGAGAGTTTGAGAGGAATTTGAAGCGCTCCTTGAGATAAGAAGGGCTTGGAGAATAGAATAAGATACTGTACAAGAGGGATAACATATGAGTATTCCTGCGAAGTCGGATGGGTAACCACTTGAGTTTTGCGCGATATTCGGAAACGTGGTCATATTTGCGAAGGCCAAATATGAACCTAATACTGAAGTTTTGGAGGCGCTCAAGCTTGTTTAATTGTTCTTCAGTGAGATCCGGATAGCAAGCGTCGGCATAATCGAGAATGGGAAGCAATAGGGACTGGGTGTAATTTTAGTGGTTCATTGTATATAGAAACCCGACCAGGTGGGATGACGACCTGCGAAAGACTGCACGTAGATGCTGGATGCGGCAAGCTGAAGACAGGGCGCTATGGCGCTCATTGGGGGAGGCCTATGTCCAGCAGTGGACTGATATAGGCTGATGATGATGATGATGATATAGAAAATACCAATAGAGTGTTTTGCACTTAACTACGCGAGAAGGAGGGTTGTTTTTCAATAATAATGTATGTATGTATTATCAAGCAATGAATAAGCCTAAAAAGCAAATATTAGATAATCACCTCTCATCACATAATGCTGAAACGTCATAAATCACAACAATAAACAATTAGACAGGCGAGAGCGTGATGGCCGCTATTCGGGACTGATATAAATCATGCGACAATGGGATATTTTCATGAGAGTCGTTAGTAAGGGAATAAGGTGGATAGATGTGAAATTCGCTTATAAAGGCAGTAACCCCGAGTCACACTAGCGCCGCCACCTATTGTATCTGTGGCGCATACCACGGAGCCACGCTGCGCGCCCGCAAGCCAAGTCGCCGGCCGGGGGTGAAACACGAGGCGCGCAGGGCGAAGGCACGACGGAGCTCATTCGCGTCGCGCGCGTCCAGCCAGTGACCGCTATTACTTGCCCCGCGCTGGACCTCTGTCACTTTCCCGCGCAAAGTCTAAACCTTAACTTTCTCTTCAATACAATATTTATATACTTATCTGCGGTTTCAATCCAGCAATCCCCGTAGCAGCCTGCTAGGATACCTGCCGTAGGCCCACATATCTTTAAGATTACTTTGGAAATAGGAAATATCAAAAAAATTATTCTACTACTACTAGCTACATACTAAACTAAGTTCAGTAAAATGATTTTCAAGACCCTAGCAATTTTGAAAAATGATCGGTATCCAATGTCGATCTTTCAACTATTTCCTCAAATAGATAGTTTTAATTAAAATTATTTTAATTCCACGTTGTAGCCAATAATATTTTGTAAAGCATTATTCTTCATACATCGTGTATTGGGAAATAACTAAATTGCAAGTATCTTGAAAATCATTTTACTGAACTGAAGTTCACTTCTATTTGTAGCTTATTAGTATTTGTGTTTTGAATCAGGGAAATCATTACCCCTACCACGGCTTGCCATAAAATTAGGCTTATTCATGTCTTATTTATTTTATTAATATCAAACTGTCAAAGTTAAATATCCCACTTACCATATTAAATGGAAACATCATCATATTGAAAAAAACTTGAGTAGTAGAGATTAATATTCAACGATAAGACTGCCAATATTAAATGTCAATAATGTACATAGATAGATAGGTAGATAGATAGATAAAGTATTTATTCGACACTGCAGCACATGATATAAGGTAACAATAGTCAAAGTAATAGTAAACAATAAGTAATAGTATAAAACAATTAAAAAGCGGAGATTTAAAAATGGTGTGCGTGCTGCAGCCTGTCAGAAAGGTAATAGCTCAGCGAAAAGCTTTGCTCTAAGAGCAAAACACTGATTTCCAGTATTACCCTTTGAGGCGACCAGAAGAACGAAACACTGACATGATAATAATGTGTGATTGCATAATATTTTGGATACAATCGAATGAATGACTGTGCAGTGTGATGAGAACAGATAGGTATATAAAAAGACATGTATTTGTACATTAAGAGGCCTCCGGAGGTACGAATTCTCCATACAAACGTAATACCAAAATGATTTCCAATTCAAGCATATTTCCACTAAAATATTGTATTATTTGTATTTGAATAGTATTTATCTAGGTTCCTAAATCTTTACCTAAAATTAAATGAATGCCAATCGCATTTTGCACATTCTTTGCGAAAATGTGCAAGTTTTCTTGCTATTTGTTTCATATTAAAAACATCAATATCTTACGTTTTATTTATTAAGGAACATAGCTTAAATTGTCTTGTTATAGTATAACAATACTTTGTGAAGAATACAAAAAGTTTTCAGTCACAATTTTTGGTATTACGGAACAAACCAAATTTTGAACGGCTAATATTGCTATTGCGCACGCATGGGGCGCGGCGCAAGGGCTAAACAGGGACAGCGATATTCGGAGCGCTTTTTGCAAGCGAGGGTCGCCGGACCCTTAAGTTTGTGTCTAAGATTTTTTTATTATATTACGGTATTTTTTAAATTAAATTAAAGTTTAATATAAATAAGTGACAGATAAGGAAAAGGTCTAATGAAGAACCCTGTTTATTTATTTATTTATTGAGATAATAACATCATAACAGGTTTTTTATTAAGCCCTAAGGCGATGTTATAACTACTTATTCTAAAAATTACATAGTTTTAGTACATACAAACAATAATATTATAAATAATTTATAATTTTGTTTCAATAACATTTTGTGCCTTTTTCATGGCTTTCGGCAGGTTTTCGTAAAATATGTCTACGCTGTTTGTGGACAGAACATTGAGTAAATATATAGCGAGTGAAATAGGGGCAAACTTAAGTAGGTTGGTCCTACAAGTGGGCACCTCCAGCATGGAGGGGCGGCGGCGCGCGCCCAAGTAGTCGATGGGCACGCGCAGCCGCAGCGCCGCCAGCACCGCCGGGTGGTGCAGCTCCCCGCGCTTATTTTAGTTATTTAATTAATAAATAAATGAATAACTACTATCCGTAAGAACGAGGCGCTGGCGCTGCATGTTTTGAAACAAATATTCATACGAGTTATCACTCTACACGTGAGAACGAGAACCCATAGTAAGAACCTTCCGTTTGGCTTCGCAGCCAGCAGGTGGTACCCAGTGACAAATTACAGGTGGCACCACTGAGAAGATGAATTATTATTTAACGCCTTAATGGGCACGTGATAAGGATCAATTTTGTACCGGAAGTTATTAGCAAGTGCGTTGATAACTTTTTGCAGGGACGTTGTAATTACGAGGAGACTTTTCCTTTGGCGGTGTAAGATAGGTAACGGAAATGTTATATTTTATGACTCTATTAGCTATGCCCGCGGCTTTGACCGCGATTATTGCTTAGGTTTTAAAAATTCAACAATTCAGGATTCTTATTTATAAACAACTAGCTGCGCTCCGCGGCTTCGCCCCCATGGCAATCTATGTGTCAAAAAGTTTATATGATAAAAGCCTCCGTCTCCTGGTTCTAATCTACCTCCCCACCAATTTTTAGCCAAATTGGTTCAGCCGTTCTTGAGTTATAAATAGTGTAGGTAACTAACACGACTTTCTTTTAAAAATCATTCGCTTTACCATAACAATCGACTCAGAATGACACATTTTGACATTTTACCTTTGATGAAACAAACTACAGATGGAGGGACGCATTTCAAAAGTCAAGGTTAAAACCATTATATCAATATCTCCGTGCAAATAGCAGCCTGAAAACCAGCGTCGTTACAGTCCTCGGGCGGTAGCGACATTAAGCTGAGGCTGGACCTAATTAGCGCGCACTGAGGACAGGCTATGTTATTTTTACCTATTTTCTATTGTTTAGTGTTATATATTTTTAGCTTAATGTGTGTTTTTTTGTTTTAATGTATATCTGTCTTTTTGTGTGCTAATAAAAGTGTTCTATTCTTTTCTAAATAGCACGCACGCACTATCTACAGTTTATTTCATCTATAGACAATTCGTCGTTCGACCATATCTCGCGAAGAACCGACGGCCGCTGGGGCAAACGTGTTCTTGAGTGAGTCCACGACTCGGTAAGCGTAGTGTAGGACGCCCTCCGACCAGTTGTGATGACGAACTGCGAATGACTACAGGTAGATGCTGGATGCGGCAAGCTGAAGACAGGGTGCTATGGCGCTTATTGGGGGAGGCCTATGTCCAGCAGTGGACTGCTATAAGCTGATGATGATGATAGACAATTCTGCGATACCATTGCCATAGTAAAGCGATTGATTAGCCGTATTCGGAAGTCTTCTATAATACAAGAGTAACTATGTAGATAAAGTACATCTGAGTGTGTGACTGTCTCAATAATGCATGTTATTCAACGCCATGTATCAAAAAACCTCACTTGGTAAGATATTAATACAATACAATACAAAAATACTTTATTGTACACCAGTTACAGTTCATTTTATAAGACATCACATGATACAAGTACAATGGGCGGCCTTATCGCTTAGAAGCAATCTCTTCCAGGCAACCTACATATTAGATTATGTTAAATTCTGTACGGAACCCTAAATTTAATCAAAGGTATGTCGCAGTTAAACTCCCAATTCAGAGAAACACAGAATAGACCTCTTGAGTCAAATTCTTACATTATATGATCACAGTGTCAGTAAGATAACTGTGAACAGAGCTGTAAGTTTTAAATAAATAAATAAAAAAATCTTTTAGCCTAGGCCTAGTCCGTACTCTAGTTCGAATGACGTTAGCTCTATGTTCATTAACTCGGTGTCTCTAAGTCGACGGTATGTTTCGTCGATGGATCGTTACCTCGAAAGATCATTACCTCGAAGGGTTTCTACCTCGACAGGTCTCTACCTCGACGGTACGTTTCGTCGATGGGTAAATTAATTATAATTGAATGACGTATTGACGTAGGTAGAAAACTCTGGGACTTCCTTCGGAAGCTAGCGCTGCCGTTTTGTCTAGCATGAAAAAGATTTGGAATGTTATTAAATTTCTCCATTTTCCCCCGAATACGACGGCCTAAGCCGTCGTATTCGGGGGAAATAAAAAAAAATTATCACAAATTTTTCAAGGAAATACTAATAATAATAAATATTTAGCCCGGGATTTCATGAAATCTCATGTGCATTTGGTAAAATCACTGTTTTAATTATTTCACTGAGACAAATTTACAGCCAATATCAACAGTGAAACTACATAATATGTAGTTTCACTGTTGATATTGGCTGTAAATTTGTCTCAGTGAAATAATTAAAATTTATTAATTATTATATTTATTAAACAAAGTTCGAATATAGAACATAGATATTATCTATGTTCTATATTCGAACTTTGTTTAATACTTCACCCATTTTACAGATAACTTGTTCGAACTATACTTTTTAGCAACTTTCATAAAAGAAAATGCCTATGTAGTTAGCTGAAGTTATGAACATTTTATGTTACCCTTATGACTGCTTATTTAAGTTACGATTCAAGTTACTGTAAGTAAAGCTAAGTTACGTTCTAAACCATATTTATTAATCTCGACTTGGGGAAGTTAGCTAGGATTTCAAAAGTTTTTTATTATATTTATTTTTATTATAACGATACACGTAAACTCGGTAAACGTAGTGTAGGACGCCCTCCGGCCAGGTGGGATGACGACCTGCGAAATACTGCGGGTAGATGCTGGATGCGTCAAGCTGAAGACAGGGCGCTGCTGTGGCGCACATTGGGGGAGGCCTATGTCCAGCAGTGGATTAACATAGGCTGATGATGATGATGATATCGATACACTGGTTCATAGAGTACACAACTCGGTGTCAATAACCACTCATAAGTATTTACAATGGGCGGTCTTATCGCTTCGAAGCGATCTCTTCCAGGCAAACTTTGGTTTACCTACTTCGAACTCTTTACGCTGAAATTTTGCTAAAATTTGATAACATAAAAATAAAGTAAAGAAGTAGTAAACCGGTGGAGCAATCTTACTTAGAAACGCAACAAAATGAGAATTTGTCACGCTATAGGTATCTAAGTTACCAGTACTCAACTTAAACGAATGGCCACTCAAACTAGAAACACTAATTAAGTTAAGTGGATTCATAAAGCCAACGTCATTTTTGTCTTAATTAAAACATAACAAGTATGTACCTACGAGTATGATTGTTGTTGTGTTTGTGTGTACGATCTGCAGATACATAATATGTATTATGTTCCGGGTGTTCTGGTCGTTATCTATGTATAATTAAAAAAATATCTATCTCACTTTCTTACACCACACAAAAACAGAAAATAATACAGAGATAAAAACTAAGAATAAAGGTATAAAGGGCGGCCTTATCGCTTAGAGCGATCTCTTGCAGGCAACCTTGGGATGGACTGGACATGAACGAACAATATAGACGGTGGCACTTTAATAAATAATTGGTAACAAATACACTAAATACCTACATTACAAACATTATAATAAACTTACATAGACATAAGATAAGGCTATCAATATTTCATATGGATAGATAATGCTGATGCAGCAGTTTTTTGAATATAGGGAGGGATTTTGCACGACTGATGTCCAGAGGGAGAGCATTCCATAGACGGGTAGCTTGTACAGTGAATGATTATTGATTTGTATTATGTTTGTCAGTCATCTAGTACCTATAATTGTTTGTGCTAACATTTTTGCAATAATTGATATATTTTTGGTGCACCGAACAACTGCGACAACTTTTGTCCCAATTGTGCACATAAATACAGCACAGGCAGGACAACTGGCAATTTACCCTAATACACCCACAACACAACACTTCTTAGGCGGACTTTATCCTAATTATTATTCTTTTTTTATATTTATTTGGGAAACAAAAAGCTTATATTAGGGTAACAATAGATTCAATTTAAAAAGATTTACCAGTAATAATTGTTTTTTGTAAAGTTACGTCATGATTACGTCATTGGTAGGTTTACTTACCAAAACCAAACAACTGGCTAAGAGAAAATCAATCTAACATTTGCCACTCAAAGTTTTTAAAGATACCTAAACTAGTTCAAAAGAAAATAATTAATACGAATTATGGTGATAAATAATAAACATATAAACATATAGAGCATGCCTAGCAAAGAGAAAAAATAAGTTGTTTTATAGTGATATGTACAATTTATTAGACGACCGATGTGGCGCGGTGGGCGAAGGTCCGCCTGCGACGCAGGAGGTTGCGGGTTCGATTCCCGCCTCGGAACAATTGTGTGTACGATCTGCAGATATTTGTTTCGGGTGTTCTGGTCGTTTCCTATGTATAATAAAAAATATCTATCTATGTAATATATTGTATTATGTATATCAGTTATCTAGTACCCATAACACAAGCTCTGCTTACCATGGGGCTAGATAATGCTGTGTGAATTGTCCAGCAATATTATTTTATATTATTATTATTAATTAAACTTTTTACGGTCAACCAATCTCCAAAATAATTATATTTAAATCACACACAGCTTTCAACAACGAATTCGTCCAGAATTCATCCATCCGATCCCTCACGGCTCGCAACTCCAGTTTCAACATTTCCGAACGAAACTTCACTCATTAAGAACTGTCGCTAGGTATCGCACGCTTTGCTTGACGGCAAGTGGCGCACACGGGCTGATAAATGCTATCAGATTTAATCAATTATGCTTATGCTGTTTAGTCAGCTTGGTGTCTATGCAATCTGAATATGAACCTGTCTTTCCATAATGAACATAGTCTCTTTGTATTGTAGAAAGGACAACAAAACATATAAGGAATACATACATATATAATATGTACTTATTTAAGTTACGATTCAAGTTACTGTAAGTAAAGCTAAGTTACGTTCTAAACCATATTTATTAATCTCGACTTGGGGAAGTTAGCTAGGATTTCAAAAGTTTTTTATTATATTTATTTTTATTATAACGATACACGTAAACTCGGTAAACGTAGTGTAGGACGCCCTCCGGCCAGGTGGGATGACGACCTGCGAAATACTGCGGGTAGATGCTGGATGCGTCAAGCTGAAGACAGGGCGCTGCTGTGGCGCACATTGGGGGAGGCCTATGTCCAGCAGTGGATTAACATAGGCTGATGATGATGATGATATCGATACACTGGTTCATAGAGTACACAACTCGGTGTCAATAACCACTCATAAGTATTTACAATGGGCGGTCTTATCGCTTCGAAGCGATCTCTTCCAGGCAAACTTTGGTTTACCTACTTCGAACTCTTTACGCTGAAATTTTGCTAAAATTTGATAACATAAAAATAAAGTAAAGAAGTAGTAAACCGGTGGAGCAATCTTACTTAGAAACGCAACAAAATGAGAATTTGTCACGCTATAGGTATCTAAGTTACCAGTACTCAACTTAAACGAATGGCCACTCAAACTAGAAACACTAATTAAGTTAAGTGGATTCATAAAGCCAACGTCATTTTTGTCTTAATTAAAACATAACAAGTATGTACCTACGAGTATGATTGTTGTTGTGTTTGTGTGTACGATCTGCAGATACATAATATGTATTATGTTCCGGGTGTTCTGGTCGTTATCTATGTATAATTAAAAAAATATCTATCTCACTTTCTTACACCACACAAAAACAGAAAATAATACAGAGATAAAAACTAAGAATAAAGGTATAAAGGGCGGCCTTATCGCTTAGAGCGATCTCTTGCAGGCAACCTTGGGATGGACTGGACATGAACGAACAATATAGACGGTGGCACTTTAATAAATAATTGGTAACAAATACACTAAATACCTACATTACAAACATTATAATAAACTTACATAGACATAAGATAAGGCTATCAATATTTCATATGGATAGATAATGCTGATGCAGCAGTTTTTTGAATATAGGGAGGGATTTTGCACGACTGATGTCCAGAGGGAGAGCATTCCATAGACGGGTAGCTTGTACAGTGAATGATTATTGATTTGTATTATGTTTGTCAGTCATCTAGTACCTATAATTGTTTGTGCTAACATTTTTGCAATAATTGATATATTTTTGGTGCACCGAACAACTGCGACAACTTTTGTCCCAATTGTGCACATAAATACAGCACAGGCAGGACAACTGGCAATTTACCCTAATACACCCACAACACAACACTTCTTAGGCGGACTTTATCCTAATTATTATTCTTTTTTTATATTTATTTGGGAAACAAAAAGCTTATATTAGGGTAACAATAGATTCAATTTAAAAAGATTTACCAGTAATAATTGTTTTTTGTAAAGTTACGTCATGATTACGTCATTGGTAGGTTTACTTACCAAAACCAAACAACTGGCTAAGAGAAAATCAATCTAACATTTGCCACTCAAAGTTTTTAAAGATACCTAAACTAGTTCAAAAGAAAATAATTAATACGAATTATGGTGATAAATAATAAACATATAAACATATAGAGCATGCCTAGCAAAGAGAAAAAATAAGTTGTTTTATAGTGATATGTACAATTTATTAGACGACCGATGTGGCGCGGTGGGCGAAGGTCCGCCTGCGACGCAGGAGGTTGCGGGTTCGATTCCCGCCTCGGAACAATTGTGTGTACGATCTGCAGATATTTGTTTCGGGTGTTCTGGTCGTTTCCTATGTATAATAAAAAATATCTATCTATGTAATATATTGTATTATGTATATCAGTTATCTAGTACCCATAACACAAGCTCTGCTTACCATGGGGCTAGATAATGCTGTGTGAATTGTCCAGCAATATTATTTTATATTATTATTATTAATTAAACTTTTTACGGTCAACCAATCTCCAAAATAATTATATTTAAATCACACACAGCTTTCAACAACGAATTCGTCCAGAATTCATCCATCCGATCCCTCACGGCTCGCAACTCCAGTTTCAACATTTCCGAACGAAACTTCACTCATTAAGAACTGTCGCTAGGTATCGCACGCTTTGCTTGACGGCAAGTGGCGCACACGGGCTGATAAATGCTATCAGATTTAATCAATTATGCTTATGCTGTTTAGTCAGCTTGGTGTCTATGCAATCTGAATATGAACCTGTCTTTCCATAATGAACATAGTCTCTTTGTATTGTAGAAAGGACAACAAAACATATAAGGAATACATACATATATAATATGTTATATTCGCGAAGAGGAGACCACGACTCCACCACTCGATAAACGTAGTGTAGGACGCCCTCCGACCAGGTGGGATGACGACCTGCGAAAGACTGCAGGTAGATGCTGGATGCGCCAAGCTGAAGACAGGGCGCTATGGCGCTCATTGAGGGAGGCCTATGTCCAGCAGTGGACTGATATATGGTGATGATGATGATGATGTTCTGTTGCTGTAGGATTATTTCGATGTATTATTATTTAGGCTAGTTAGTAAACGATCTCGTATAATGAATAAACTCTTTATTGCACTTAAAACTATAAAATAACACCTTATATCTAAATATTACACATTAAAAGTATAATAGGCGGCCTTATCGCTGACAGCGATAGGCCGCCTAATATGTGACGCAGGATAACTTGTGTTGGTAGGATTGTACGTTAACTACAAAATCTATTTTTTTTAATATATGAGATACAAGTGCTTAGCCAATCCTAACATATGCTATAAAGCACTATTCATTAAGTTATGTAACCTATTAAATGATCTATCTATCAACTTCAACTTCTTTTTTTGTTTTGGCACCGCTTGCTTTTCGCTACGACTCTGCCAGTGTCTGTTTCAGAGTGTCCTAAACTTCATAAATAGAATATGATCGGTTACGAATCATTAAGAACATTAAATAATCAATAAATAATAATTATTAATTAATAATTCAATTAATTATAATAATTATTTAATAATACGAATCACTAAATCATTAAGCTTTAGAGGAGTCCGTCATTAAATGACATAAATTGAACTGTAGATTTGACATCTCAATGACATGTCAATGTCATGATAATCTGAGATCTCACCTGAGGCGTCAGCCTGCGCGTCAAATTATTCTAATTATTCCGATGAGCCAATAGCACTGGATTTACATGACGCGGTTTGCCCATATAACCAACGGAACCATCTCGCACTGGATGTAGAACAAAGGAGAACGGACTAGAGAGCGCCATGATTAATTTAAGACATTGTGTTATATTTTTTTATTATTACTTACTTGTTTTTGGACTGGTTTCCGCAAATTGGCCACAGGTGGGCCCTTTTTGCGTGTCGGGTGGGGGGGCTGTTAGTCTAACCACCCGATGTCCTCCAGGAAGGCCAGCAGCTCGCTGATGCCGGTGCATTCCTCCCTAGGCGTCCTCGGTGTCCCAAGGTGATGCAGTCGTTGAGAAGCCACGCTGTCGCAATCTACAAGCACATGCGCTGCCGTCTCCTCTGCATTCATGCACCCTCTGCAAAGGGGGCTGTCAGTGATACCCAAATTAAATAGGTGTTTGTTTAGCATGTAGTGTTTTTTATCAGTTATTTTTTTTTTCACTAACTAAGACCACAAGTAAAGGTTTCTTGTTCGCTTTTTTACTTTACCTTCAAAAGTGAACGAAAAATCAAAGTGATCAGTTTATTTCCTAGATATACTTATATTCCACTTTTCAAGTGTAAATACCTAGGTACCTATAGTGGCGTTCATTGTTACCTGACTCTCCTTTTACGTTGGAAGCATAGAAATGCTTCCAACGTAAAAGGAGAGTCAGGTAACTATAATATCTCTCTCTCTTCTAATAAACAGAATTTTCTTGAAACCCGGCTCACTTCCATTCACTGTACCTATTGCCACACCCTGCTTGGGTACCATTGTGTTTCTTATACATTACCTAGATACTAAGACCTATAAATGTACACAATGATGCAATAAGATAAATATGAATATAGGTTACATAATAGTCCTGTTGTTCCGAGGCGACAATCGAACCCGCAACCTCCTGCATCGCAGGCGGACCTTTGCCCACCGCGCCACAGAGGTCGTCAAATAATATATTAATACTATTGATGTATGGTACAGAGGTACAGAGACAAGTACTAAAGTTAGTTCTCAGGTATGTTCTGTGGTTAACTTAGTTATTCGTGTTTGCTGCCAGCTCTCGAGCAGTCAATCAGCGGAGACCAAGGTAAACCTAGGCGCTGTTGAATTGAAGCTATCTTGAATCGTAGGTATATGTCAAACTCGGGTGGACGAGTTATATCAATCAGGGCCTAACCCGTTTGGTATATATTATTAAGCGTGGTTTGTAGAGCTTAGTTTCTTCATGTGAAAGAAACTCTTTTTATACAGGGTGCTACGATACATGTGTACTAATACTAATGGTACTCTGTGTGCACGAGTCCGACTCGCATTTAGCCGGTTATTCATTATTAATATACTAACATATAGATAATTTTATTTTTTATTATACTACCCACTTCAATCGAATAAAAAGTATTTACAACAATACAACCTAAAAACTAAGCGACAATTGGCGGTCTTATCGCTCAACAGCGATGATTATGTTAAATTCTCAGAAAAACAAACAACTTTGAGCTCTAAACTTATAAATGCAAGTTCTAAAGTTATAAAATAGTTTAGGTGCGGGATCACGGATAGTTAGCTCACTGCAAATGCCTGACTAGCTCTCTGTAAATACATAACGTGAGGTGTGGGCAAAGGCATGAGCGGAGGCGATTACAATATCCCTACTTTTGCATTTAAATAGTATGAAGAATACTGCTACCACACAGCACAAAAAAGTGCATCAAATATTGGCTTATTTCGTGACAAAATGGCTTCCCACAAACTTTTTTTTTCAATCGAGTTATCCGCGAGCGTTCCGTTATCTGATTCATATAAATATCAATGTAAATTTTATTTGAATATAACGAGTTACAGCCCTTTATTGAATTCACATTTTGGCGCGGTGCTGCAGCGATGCTTTTTAGGTGTGCGACGAGCTTGTCACAGCAAAATTCGCTCTGTGACCAGTGAAAAATTACTGAGATCCACACAAAAAATTCTCTGTAAAAAGTGTGGTTGAAAAGCGACCTGCGACAAAACGCGATCGCACTTTATCAGTGAGCGTCGTACCGCTTTGGAGGGGCAATGACGAAAAAATAGACTCAACCTCATAGGATTGATAGCTTCAGAAGAAAAAGACAGTTTTTATGTGGCAAAAACACCGCAACCACCACAAAAAAGGTAAAGAAAAGCCACCTCAAAAACAAATATTCAAACATAACCATTGTAAAAAGGCTTAGGTACTACAAAATATCAGATTATTAGACGATAAAAAAGCTTGGGATGAGTTGTGCTCTAAAACTAACAACTTAAAAAGGTAAAGGTTTCTTGTTCGCTTCTTTACCTTAAAAAGATTAAAGTAATTAAAAATCAAAGTGATCACTTTTTTTCCTTGTTTTACTTATGTTATTTGAATGTTGTGACGTGACCAAGAGTCCTGTAAGTCTAAAGGAAATAAAGCACTTTGATATTTAAAAACCGAGAATTGTATTGTATTCCTAAATAGCATAGGTATGCATATTGCACCTCGTACTTATTCATTGTTCAGTAATAAACCTACCATAGTCTGACACAGTCGTTTCACTCAAGCCTCCTAACACCGAACCCTACAGAATAACACAAAATGCATCCGCTTATGCCTCGTGGCAGCCTCCCCAGCTTGCAAGTTACCAGCATTGTGTGAGTATCAGCGTGCCGGCATTGTACCGAGGAGCTGATCCAAGGATGAACTATTTTTCAATATTGGAAAGATCAACTTTTCTCTTCAGATATAATGGCTGCGCATTGGCTAGGTAACAGGTTCTGTTTTGTGGTTGCCGATGTGCTAGTTACTGTAGGTTCTTGGAATTAATATATCAATAAATGTATATATATATATATATATATATACCTATATTATTTAAATTTGAAAGATCGACTTCTCACTCTAACTACTACGACTTTAAAGTCTTAGTTGAAATATGGTTTGCTAGTTTCTGCGTGCGGCTTCGTACGCGTTATTTCAAATCCTATGGAAACTGATTTATGGGATGAAAAGTAGCCAGTGTTATTCCGGGCTTGGAATTACATCATCATTACATGCAAAATTTCAGCCAGATCCGTTCAGTCGTTTTTGCGTGAAGAATTAACAAACATCCGTCCATCGAAACATCCATCAACCTATAGTAGTCCACAGCTGGACATAGGCTTCCCCAATGAGCGCCATACTGCCCTATCTTCAGCTTGGTCGTCATCCCACCTGGTCGGAGGACGTCCTACACTACGTTTACCGAGTCGTAGTCTCGTCTCAAGAGCACGTTTGCCCCAGCCGGCCATATCTTGCGAAGAACTAGTCGTTAAAATACGATTGATTTATCGTGATCAAAGTGTAATTCAATTCAATTAATTCTGGTAAGTCCAAAGTAATACTGGACTTGTAACTTACACAATTACTTACCCGCTGGGCAGTAAAGGTTCTCGAGTGGCGGCCGCGATGCAATGCGAGACTGGGTATTGGGAAACCATCTACCCGATAATAAATAAATAAATAATGCTGGATTATTTATACACAGCATTATCTAGCCTCAAGCTAAGCAGAGCTTGTGTTATGGGTACTAGATAACTGATATACATAATACAATACATTACAGAGATAGATTTTATTATATATAGAAAATGATCAGTATACCCGGAACAAATATCTGCAGATCGTACAAACATTTGTCCCGAGGCGGGAATCGAAACCGCAACCTCCTGTATCGCTGGCGGACCTTCGCTTACTACGCCACAGAGGTCGCAATATCATCTTCAATTAATTTATTTTCATAATTTATTTTTATTATAATGCTGGATAGAATTCTACCTACGGATGGAAGCGGCCGCTATTTGTGGCATCGTATGAAGAGGCCTATGTCCAGCGTTGGACGGGCTGATATGACGATGATTACGTCTATCTTGTTACTTAAATTCATTAAAAATTTAGCTTGATTACCAACTGGCAAGCAGCTGTTGTAAACCTTTGGTCAGTTCTATATAAATTACACTGACCAACGGTTCGCGACCCCTGTCATAACTCAGGGGACGTCAACCTTTTTGTGAATTTATTAACTTGTGACATGAGGGACTCTTTCTTGGCTGTTTTAATTGTGTTATGAATTTACATGCTGTTTGCAGGACAAAAGGTTTTTTGTGATTGTTTATATCTCTCAGATGAGTTTTTGCTTTATTGGTCATCTCATCCAAATTTAATTTCCACCTGCATCCATATTTTACGAAGAAAGTTTGAATTTTAAAACTCAGCTTCATTTTAGTTAATTCGACAAAACTAAAAATAAAAAATGTTCTGCACAATTAATAGCATAGCATAGCATTTTCTAGCCCTAAGCTAAGCAGAGCTTGTATTGTGGGTACTAAATAATTGATATTCTTAATAAATAAGATAGATTTTAATATACATAGAAAACATCGAGATCGCCTGGTAGAAATGTCTACTAATAAATAAATATTTATGCCAAGACGGGAATCGAACCCGGAACCTTCTCGAAGTAGCAAGCGAACCTTCGCTCGCTACGCCACAGAGGTCGACAGTGAACTTGCGTTTAAGGTAGAATATTTCCATACGTACCTCTTTTTTCAAAAGCTATGCAAAAAATATACTATAAAAGAACGCTTCCTAGTAAAAAATTCTTAAAAGAATTTCAATTTATAAATAAGTTGAAACCAGCGACTCGCCAACTATTCTCATTAGGAACTTCATAAAAGAAATCAATTTAAAGTTGAAAGCGATTGAATGAAGTACAAAGAGCATACTCCACAGAACCCAAGTCGGTTAAAACTAGGATCCATTTAAAACAAAGTTTAGTGATATAAGTTTGACAACCTCTGTGGCGCGGTGGGCGAAGGCCCGCTTGGTTGGGGGATCGATTCCCACCTCAGGGCAATTGTGTGTACGATCTGCAGATATTTGGTGTTCTGATCGTTATCTGTGTATAATAAAAAAATATGTATCTATGTAATATATTGTATCAGGTATATCAGTCACCTACCCATAACACAAGCTCTGCTTAACTTGGGGCTAGATGATGCTGTGTGGATTGTCCAGCATTATTTATTTTATTTTAGTTACACTATGTTTATTAGTTTACATTATGACCTTTATGTGGAGATTAAGCCTCTCTGTAAAACATGTGTATCTGGTCGGCTGGTAGAAAATGCCTCAGCATTAAGCCTACCCTCTGTACCTTAGGCAATTCAATGATTATGGAGGAAAGGAGGGTTTATTTTACGTAGGTAAACAAGTATATATACCGTGAAACTTGACTAATTTCATATAAATCTGTGGTTTCAATTACCACAATTATACAAAACTGCGGAACTGCAATACTAAAATTTAATATTATTTTGGCTTTACTCGATCGCGGCCAATAAATTATTATAAATTATTTGGAGAGCGCGCCTAAACTAAATGACGCGTTAAATCGTGCTGTGTTTATACCTAGCCAGTAATTCAGGCGAGTAAGTGGATTAATTGTAATAAACTATTCACAAGTACGTACTTCTTTACGCCGTTATATCTTACAAAATCGATGTCTAGAAATTCAGACATAACTATCCATGAAAACATTAAAGCTTACGCATCCTGACCAGTTCAGAAACTTGTTAGTCATCATTCTAGCTCAGAATGCGGTTTGAAAAAACTCAAACATAAAAATAATAACCCTAATGTTTTGACGGGAACAAATAAGTTTGTTATATAGTGTTACTTAAATTGTTTCTTATTTGTTTCGAGAAATAGCGTTACAAAAAGGGTACTGTCTACTTCTAGCATAAACATAAATCGTTCTTCTATGTAAAACACAGGCATCTGCAATATAGTTCCAGTAAAGTCGTGGACTTTCGACCTGTCAAGTAGAATCCTAACTACAACTGTGAATAGTTGGAAGAGTGCCAAGCGTGTTGGACCTCTGACTTTTTACTCGTAGAACGGAAACGGTGTTCGGATACATGTGAGTTTGTCTTTTTAGAAACGAAATATTGAGTTTTAATCTGAAGTGTAAACTTGTGATTAAAACAGATGATTTACGCCGCGTTTGTTACACGTTGTTTGTTGTTGTTGTTGTTTGTTCACTATTTAGTGTTAAACAGTCTGTCTGTCCTTATGTATGCTTAATTCTTTAAACAACGCAACGAATTTTGATCTTGTGTTTAATAGATAGAGTGACTCAAGAGGAAGGTTTATAAACCATTTGACACATAGATGTCCACGCGTGCGAAGCCGCAGGGTGCAGCTAGTATAGTATATATGAATTATTGTATTATTCTAGTTATATGTAATTCCTTTCCAGCCCTATAATCTAACACCTTGCTAATTTTTATGACGATCCCTCCAGTCGTAAAAGTTAAGCAATAAATACACACACCGAACTGTTACTCTCGCACATAAAACATTGATTGAGCTCTGATTAGCTCTTTTAAGAACAGTATATTGGATTAAAGATAATAATGGACCCACCGGATAGAGATAAGGCTATTCGATTTTATTTGACATAACATTTCGATTATGGCGGGCAATTAGTCTCATCATTATTCTAAACTCTATAAGAGCAAGCACACTCGAGGTAATAATAGCAAACCCCCCTTGCTTTGGGGCTACGTTCAGCAGTGGACGTTATATGGTGGTGCAGAGGACGAGCCTTCACACTGCGATATTATTACAGCGAGAAATTTAAAGTCTAAAACCTTGGCAGCGTGGGAGTGGCGAGTGTAACTACTCGAGTGTAGTTACACTCGCCACTCCCACGCTGCCAACGTCAGGTACGAGTTCAAACTGGCTCGATTTAAACGCAGCTCGACTAATTACCCGAAAAAGTAAACAAGGTTGTTTTATATTGGGCCGCACTATTAGCGAGGTCTTAACTGTAAACAGCGGTAAATGGAATGTACTGATTTATTTTGGTTCAGCGGCCAAGAAAATAATGGTTAAGGCATAGTAACCTACCTCGTAGGTATGTCGGAACGTGAACCTAGTCACAAACTAAACCTAAGCCACATAAGAAGGTAGCTTTGGTTTTTAAGGACCTACTCCATGGACGCAGCTTCTCGCGACGATTATAATAATCAAACAAAGAAATATCCTTACCAGTTTTTAAAGCTCAAGTCACGAAGTTTTTCCTATCAGAATATAATGTACCTTTATAGAGAATGTGTTATTAGAATGAGTCAGTTTTGTAGACCGTACAAACATCTATTCCGTGGCGAGTATCGAACCCGCAACTGCCCTGGCAGGTGGACCTTCGTCCGCTGGTGCCGTCAGGTTATCAGTTTAAATAGGGTCTCCGTTATCTAGCTATGTGTTTTAATATTGTATACGAAGAAGAATAGAAGATAATTATAAAAATATGCCTTTTTAATTGTACAATCGCACTCATACATGATGGCTGTAAAATCCCCCTTATCCGAAAATTTCTTAAAATTATGTAAGAAAAACTAATAATAATTTATGTACTTCTATACATTAACATGTGGGCCTATTTTTTTCACAAGTTTACAATCGGTCGCTCAGGTACGGGCTGCGGCCCGGAGCAGGTAGCGTCTCTTTGTTCGCCTCGGTGCACGTGCTCTACACAGTCGAACCAAGGCGTGGCGCCGTCATATACATAAAAATAAATTTAGAACATAAAACTAACGCGACGCGAGTATCGCTGCGGTACTCTCGTTCTCGGAGTTACTCCCTAAGTCCACAATACCTAAAGTCTGTACATACAGTCGTGGTATGCGACAGAAGGTATTATTTCGTAGCGTACAGGGTAGTTTTTCCGCCGGCACGGGCGGCGGACGTTCTTATTGCATTCCGATGCCTGGGATGGCGGCCGTGGACGAGAGGCCATGAACTTAGCGAAGGATTCAGCTGGGTACTGAGTGCTTACGAACTACCACTACTGGTTGGAAGATCTAGCGATGGGCAGAAAAAAAGTGTATGTCAAATATAGTAGGATCCTTTTCCTACCCTATTTTACTAGGTAAGACTCTTTTGTATATCTTTTGTATTTATGAATCGAGTGGGAACTCGATACATTAATGTATCGAATTTAGAATACGATTTCATGCAACGGTTTCTAAATTAAATTTTCTCATTTCTAAGTTCAACTTCAACTTCTTAGATGGCTCTGCGTCTGGGTTGGTTATTCAGCAAAAGTAAACGACCGAGTTCTCAAATGTCAAAATTCGAATGTCATGATTCGCAGGTTAATTTTTAGTCTTCCGATCTAGGCTTTGTCTCCGAAAGTCAACTTCTTTATTTATGCGTCTTAAAAAGTAGACTGTAGGTACTCTGTGACCTACAGTAGATTATTTTTTCATCTACCTACAACATAAAGATCATATTTAATTCGCCAGTTCGCTTATTTCGTGGCCCCACACCCTACATATTACGTAAAGCAACATTCGTATGTTAAAGCAACTGACAGATTTAATTTATCCAGAATTTTCTTCCGCACCAAGTTTACCGCCTATTAATTAAGGGTGGAAATTAGAAAGCTTTTTAGTTAATTAATAATTATGCATTGGAGATGATAGCAGACGTTTCTGCGTCAGTATCGAGAATGTAAAGCTTATAAATTCTAGTTTTAATTAATAATGTTTCGTTTAAATTTGCTTCTGTCTGCAGTTTTCATATATTAACGTTTTAGACGAGGAAAGAAAGAGGTTCAATTAAAAGTTATAATAATGTATTCTCAGATAACTCGCCTTTTTAATTGTATGTATTGTAACATCACTACGTACAAATACAATACAATATTTCTTTATTACGCCATCAATACAATAATAATGGATCTTAATACTAACTAACTTCATTTAAATTCTAAAATCATTTAAAACGGGATATTTACCATGATTTTATTTTTGAGTTATCCAATATTTCGGCACAGTTATTCCGTGATAATGGCGCATGAAACTGTGCCGAAATATTGGATAACTCAAAAATCAAATCATGGTAAATATCCCGTTTTAAATGACTTTAGTATTAATAACCATGATAGTTTCATAAGTTTTATTCATTTAAATTATCTTCAATACCATAAGTTTTTATGTCAAGTAAAATACTTTCTAAACGTTTGTAATAACTTTGTTTCTCAGGCTAGGATTAACATGTACACTAGCTTATAAGTTCATACTGTAATATCTGATGTATAATAAATAAATTTTAAATTGAATTGAAACTAAGTATAGTGGTACAATCGGCGGCCTTATCGCTAACAGCAATTTCTTCTATGTAGTACAATACAACGTGTTCTTTTACGTTGTATAACACAAAGTCGCTTTCCACTGTTTGTCTGTCCCTAAGTATGCTTAGATCTTTAAAACTCGCAATGGATTTTGATGCGTTTTTTTAATAGATAGAGTGATTCAAAATGATGGTTTATAAACCAATTGACACATAGATTTCAACGCGGGCGAAGCCGCATGGCGCAGCTAGTTTTAAATAAATGTTAAATACACTGGAGTAATGTTACAATCCAGCTATAGAATTGGGTGGAGACCACGACTCCGGTGTAGGACGCCCTCCGACCAGGTGGGATGACGACCTGCACAAAACTGCAGACAAATGCTGGATGCGGCAAGCTGAAGACAGGGCGCTTTGACGCTCATTAGGGGAAGCCTGACTGATACAGGGTGATGATGATGTTGATTTTACGGTATCGGAAATAAACAATTTGATTTGATTTAATATTCTTTGCCTTCCTTTATACAGGTTAATACTATTTCGAGTCAAATCACCTTCCAAAATGTAATACTTAACTTACTGCATTCACTACCCTACAATTACGCCCTAGCTCCATAACGTAGGCTAATATAAACCTTATTACAACCGCAAACGATACAATGCCTACCATCGGTGTAATTATGGCAGTGCTTGATGGTAAACTAGCGCCACCTCTGTTTTTGTTCTAAAATAATACAATACAGTACAAAAATACTTTATTGTACACCAAATACAGATCATTACAAAAATACATTACATGCGACTAGTACAATGGGCGGCCTTATCACTTAGAAGCGATCTCTTCAAAGCAATTAAAGTATTCTTCAATTTTTATACTTTGACTCAGATTTATACAGGTGTTTATAATTAGGAATAATCTTGTTTCTTTTTGATATTAATTTTAGATTTGAATAGAATTGGTATACATTTTATTTTCATTTTTTTATTTATTTATAAGGTAAATTAAGCATTACAATAATTGTAGATATTATGCTTAATTACACCTATTCTATTTATATTACTGTGCCCCTGGATCATAAACATCGTCAGCCCTATCGTCACTTTCCATCAGCTGAGATTTTGGTCACAAAAAGGTCTATCGACAATAAAAAAAGATGTTTGCGGCATTAGCAGCTTGAATAGTTCGAGGTGGCTCACCTGTAATAAATCCAACCAGCTATTGGATAGATAAAATTTTAAAATTCTCTTAATCAGTAGTTTTACACCCGCCCACAGCTGGACAGAGACCTCCCCATACACCATTCCGTTATTTTCCGTTTAATTAAATTGGTAGTGGCGCTAGTTTACCTCCTACCACCGCCGTTATTTCACAGTGTGCAAACCTTACGGCTACAAAAGATATAATAAATGTAAAGGTAGAGTGCGATACGTGCGCGGTTATAACTCAACATGGCTCAAACAGTAGCGCGTAGCTGATGGCGAATAGCTGGGGAAGTTAGCCTGAATAACAGTACCTACCAACGAACTTAAAATATTGAAGACTAGCTGTTCCTCGCGGTTTCACCTACTTTAAATTCGTAAAATAAGTTAACCACAAGAAGTACCTAGTCTATGTTACTCTACGTTCTTTCAACTATCTCTGTGCCAAAAATCAAGACCTTTGGTCATTTTGTTAGGACGTGAATGAAGGACGATTTTTCGTGTAAAAATTTCAATATTATTAAATCTCCCATGGGAATTTGATGGTTTACCAGGACAAAACGAAGCATATGTACTATCCATCCTCTAAACTAACTCTATGAATCTCCGAAAATCAAGTCTATTGGTTGCTTAGGGCGCGTCGTGAAGGAAGGACAAACAATTTAGTTTAGGATTACGATTATTCATCTGGTATTTATCGCGTATCTTTTGTTTTATTTTCCAGTCCGTTTCTATCGCGTTACAGCGATCATGGTTACGGGGTGACTGGGAGGTACTCTGGGTGAATCCATCGCTCCGGTACAGCCGAGAATTGACGGCAGTATCCACGACTACCCTCATTTCGTCTTCACAAACTTCACAGTACGACACACTACACTGTTCGTGTCCGACTACAGTACATTACACACATGGGAAAATAAAACAAAAGGGACGCGATAAATATCCGATAAAATAATTTTAATTATGACAAATCGTGTAAGTTTAAAAACTGAACTTTAAAATACTCTAATTTAGCATCAAATGTACCAGGCGAGCAGAAATTGTTTGGAGGTACAGAGACACAGTTGTAGATTCCACTTATTCAAGTAGTAGTTATGTGATGTATAAAGAACTAAGTAAGTTCTATGATGTAATTCTGTACAGAACAAGGGATATAAATTGGCCTGTTAGTTCTGGCACAAAACAAATGGGACAAGTCTTCTTGTTTGCTCACTAGTAAAATCAAATGTAACCTACTTCTTTTACGATTATGCTACCTATATTATCTACCACTCACTTAAAATGGGCTCCTTCCCATTTGACAACATTTTCATTTGGCATTAAAAATGTAACCCAACGCAATAACGACGGGATTTTATAAGATCCAAGATGGCCGCCGCCAAAAAATAGGTAATTATATTTTTTTTACTACTCCCTCTCGATATGGGTATCAAATGAAATTGCTTGACTAGTAGAATACTATACACGTTGATAAATTTTTATTATTTTGTGTCGGGATTTTTTTTTATTAATTTTCATTATTGACTTTATAAGGAAAACTTGACTGAATGAGGAAGCGATAAACCTCGAAGAAATCTTGGTGTTACCAGCTGTCCTTAGGTTCCCTGCATCAGGGTAGTTAATTGCCGAAACGTGCTAGCTCTCAAAATTGCACTTACACACCTACACATTAATCTCACGTTCAAGATGGACCGCATTTACACCGAAACGAGCATTTAATGTATAACACTTTCAGTGCCCATGGTTCACTAAAGCTTCGGTACGATCAGGGCAGTGAATCCCGTAACTATTTCTTCCGAAAACAAATAGAAAACCTACATTAGGTGAAATACATACATTGATTGATAAAACGATCCTACCCATCCATGCTTGTCTGGTAGAGATCGCTCTTGAGCAATAAGACCGTCAATTGCATGTAGTTTTTTTAAGTTTTTTATTTTACATTGTTCTAGTAAACTAAGTGTGCAATAAAGAATTATCTTATTATATGTATAGACGACCGATGTGGCGCGGTGGGTGAAGGTCCGCCTGCGACGCAGGAGGTTGCGGGTTCAATTCCCGCCTCATATTTGTTCCTGGTGTTCTGGTCGTTTTCTATGTATAGTAAAAAATATCTATCTATGTAATGTATTGTATTATGTATATCAGTTATCTAGTACCCATAACATAAGCTCTGCTTAGCTTGGGGCTAGATGATGCTGTGTGAATTGTCCAGCATTATTTATTTATTATTTATTAGTATTTGTCCCGAAAAACTTAAAAAACAGTGTACTGAGGTACACTGTTTTTTAAGTTTTTCGGGACAAATAAAAAATATATAAAGGAATTTGAAGTCGGTTTATAGGTTTTTCTAAAAATCCAATTATTAATTTTGTAATTAATCATCTAGATAAGACATAAAATCTACAGACCACCGATAAGTACACTATTTATTACCTCTATAAAATAGTCTAAAAATATATAATTCTATGGACAATTTAATAAAATAACTAGAAAACTTTATAAATCTTCATAAAACAAACTAAATAATAAATAGTTATTTATTAAAGTGCCACCGTCTATATTGTTCGTTCATGTCCAGTCCATCCCAAGGTTGCCTGGAAGAGATCGCTCTCAGCGATAAGGCCGCCCTTTATACCTTTATTCTAAGTTTTTATCTCTGTATTATTTTCTGTTTTGTGTGGGTAATAAAGTGTTATCTATCTATCTATCTATCTAAATTCATGGGCTGAGATAAGCCTCAAGAAAAAATATTGCGAGATTGTAGCTAATTTTTTTAAATAAGATTACAATAAAGCTTGGGTTTCGTAATTTCAGCTCAGTATTTTACAAAATCAGGATTTTTCTACAAAAATCTTACCTACAGGAGTCAGGATAGAGATACTAAATTATGCAAAGGGTTCCGTACCGTTTTTAAGAGAAAAATTATAAAATTGTATACCATAAATCAGTTTATATGAGAGATAGAAATAACCTTGAACAACACGTTCGAAGAGCGCGACAGCAACTAGTATTATAAAAGCGAATGTTTGTATGGATGGATGTTTGTTTCTTCTTTACGACAATATTACTGAATGGATCTGGCAGATTTTTTGATAGAGTTGGATTAACATCAAACGCTTTTATACCCCAAAAGTTCCAAATCAGGTCAAAAAACTAAGTTTTGGATGTTTAAATAAAAACAACACGTGCGAATTCGCGGGCGGAAACTACTTGATTATAAACCAAAAACTTAAATATTTTGTTTCTAGTTTATTGTTATAGAATATTAATTAATTTATAGTGATTATTGAATACGTATTCTAAATACTTTTCTTTATTTAAAATAAGTATTCTACTTAAATCGTTTTCAAAATCTCACACTCATATCTTCCGTTCCATTACACTACAAAGGAACCAAACTTTTAAAAGAAAATATCAATTTTCCCGAAACCGTAACGAAATTAGAGGCACGTGACCTTTCTACTGTTAAATTGGAGGTATAGCGAACTGATTCTCAACTTTGAGCTTTGTAACTATGGGAGAAGATTGAATATAGATTAAACATTTGATGTACAGGGTTATCTATTATATTTCAAGTGCTATTTTACTATGGTGCTATATTTTGATAGTATGGAGTACTTTAGTATTTTGACACATATAGGTATAAATTAACTTACTCGAAGGTTGCTTTGAACTTCTTTAGGCGCGTTGAACACTTTTTGGGTGAACAAAAAGCGTGAAACTCGCGTCATAGTCAACGCACGCTTCCCAGTATAAATAAAACATAAAAGTACTTAGTTTTCACTTCTATCGGCAGTCCCCAAAGACTGCCCGCATGTTTTTTGTATGTTAATATCGTGCTTTAGTATGACAGAGTACCACGGCGGCTAACTCTGTGCGCCGGACATATTGAAGTGCACAAGTGTGTGCCGAAAAACAGGTGCACTCTCTATTCCCTCACTGTCTTAGTCCAATGAGACGGTGGACTGACCCGACCGGAGGAAAATTCAGGTGCAGGACCGACGGCTTGAGGTGCTTTCCAAAGCACGGGGTGTGACACCGGCAACTTTTGAATTGGCTGCCAATGTCTGAAATTTGAGAATCATCACTATCCCTAGCCGAATTTCAGTCACGGTAGCCAATCACAACGAAGACTAGTTTGTAGGCCTAGCACGGGAATTGTTGTCTAGGGAAGAATAGACAAAAATGGCATCGCATCCTCATATAATGCGTATATCATTAATGTTGACTTAAAGACAATAGGAACAAAGAAATTACATAAAATATATTTTAAGTTGAAGAAATGAGTTTCGAATATTTTACGCATTCTATGACAATGTGACGTTTTTTCCTCTTTTCTACCCTAGACAACAATCCCTGGGCTAGGCTTACATTATTAGACTAAGTATAGATAGATACATAGGTTGTGGTCTTTCAATAGCCGACTTATTTGATGTGAATTCACTTAAAAGAAGTGAATTATCATTTAATACGATATGTTGAGCTGATTTTATGTAGTTGGAACACATTAAAATAATATCAATTATAGGAAAAAATAATCCGTTTGGGTAGAAATTCTATCAAAGTGACTGTCTCAAATTTCAGCTTTATCTTAATCTTCTGCCATTCTGTAAAAAGAATGCAAAAATCAATTCAATCTAATTTCCGATTCATAGCACGGGCGCTCTCAATGGTTTAAACGACTGATACTCTGACATTCAAGAGATAGGCGCCATTTTCATTTTGTTTTCAGAGTTTCGTACCCTACAATTTTAAAGGGAACTACGTTTATGTGACTTTAGGATAAAATATTATATAAAATAATTTATAAACACGCTTTACAGTATAAACAAGTCTTAACATTTGTTATCTATGAAACAATATTGCTAAAATAATAATGCTCCACAATTCACACAGCATTATCTAGCCCCATGGTAAGCAGAGCTTGTGTTATGGGTACTAGATAACTGATTATACATAATACAATACATTACATAGCTGGATAGATATTTTTTATTATACATAGACAACAACCAGAACACCCGGTACAAATATCTGCAGATCGTAAACACAATTGTTCCGAGGCGGGAATCGAACCCGCAACCCTGCGTCGCAGGCGGACCTTCGCCCACCGCGCCACATCGGTCGTCAAATAAAATGAAACGAATCATTCAAAATTATTCGAAAACTACAATCGAATTTCACTTATATATTACGACTATTATATTTTCTCGATCGAATTCAATCGAACTATTAAAAATAGTCTCAAAATCCACGTTATAAGAAGAAGAGTTCTTATGGAACCATTAGCCCGGTCATACCTACTACGAAAAGTATACTCTCTCTCTCTCTAGGGGCGCTGTAAGTCATTAAATGTATGGGAAATAATAGCTATAGTACCTACGAACATAATTTTTGTATAACATGAACAATCCATGTAAGGACTTTAGATCAAAGGTGTTTGAATTTTTTTCTGATTTATATTTTACTAGATGCACCCCGACGCTTCTTGCACTTCGAGGCCTATGTGGAAATCTATATGTCAAATGGTATATAAACCTTCCTCTTGATAACTTGATTTCCTCTATCTATTAAAAAAACCGCATCAAAATCCGTTGCGTAGTTTTGAAGATCTAAGCATACATAGGGACAGAAAGACAGCCGGAAGTGACTTTGTTCTATACTATGTAGTGATTTTCATCATCCTAAATAGGCAACATCGACAACACATCCATGCAAACTTGTTGCACGTAAAAAAAGTAAGAATCAACCATATTTTCCTTCAAACAAAAGCGAGAACTTCTCACATTCACACCGGTGTACAGCCCTCTCACAATAAATAATCGCACATAATTTTAGGCTTCAGAATTGTGATGTATGAAACCTATTTATTAATTAGGCAGGAACGTTGTTACTAACGTTATAGAAACGTATTTATTAACGCACAGAAACGCCGGAGGCTTTACGTGAACCGTTATTTAGCGCAAAAGTTGTGAAATTCGCGGGTATTTACGAAAGTTATGGGTAAAGTTCGCTACTTTTACAAAGGTAAGGGAAATAAGGGATTGTTTGACGCAATCAATTTATAACATTTATGGTTGTTTATAATAAAATAACTTATACCACCAACTTCATACACGTTTTACGGTTTAAAAAACTGTAGGATATACATGCATTATAATCACTCAATGGTCTATGGAAAGAGCTATGCTCGGGGTCTCTCCAAAGGATATGATTCGTAACTAAATCATCCGACAGAGAACCAAAGTTATCGACATAGCTCTAAGTATTAGCAAGCTGAAGTGGCAGTGGGCCGGCCATATATCACGAAGAACCGACAACCGCTGAGGTAAACGTGTTCTTGAGTGGTAACCGCGACTCGGCAAACGTAGTGTAGGATACCTTCCGCTCCTGTCAGGTGCAATGACGACCTGTGAAAAACTGTAGGTAAATGCTGGATGCAGCAAGCTGAAGACAGGGCGCTATGGCGCATTCATTAGGCGAGGCCTATGTCCAGCAGTGGACTTTGATGATGATGATGAGGATATATAATGAATCAATTAATGTGTGCCCTACCTTTCTTAAATTCACATAATTATTTTCATCCAAAGGTTGCCTGGAAGTGACCGCTTCTAAGCGATAAAGCCGCCCATTGTACTTGTCGCATGTAATCTCTTTTTGTTATGATCTGCATCTACCTAGTGTACAATATAGTATTTTGTATTGTATTCTAAGTAAACCTATACTATAGCTACGTGTCCATCCAAAGGTTGGCTGGAAGAAATTTCTCTTAGCGATAAGGCCGATCATTGTGCATCTGTATCTTTGTTCGTTTGTTCTTGACTGTTTTTTTCTGTGTTTGATGTGTCATAAAGGGTATTTGTATTGTATTATATTGTAGGTATATTAAAACAAATGACTCATTACTACTCATAACACCGTAAAATCTGTAAGCCCTAAACTGATCGCAAAGGCTTGCATTGTTTGCGACCCTACTCACGGGCCTCTTAGACCCCGGTCCAAAAGACCCGGGTCAGAAAGACCCAACAAAAGGGTTGGGTCTTTCTCGCAGTAAACGGTTAATGAAATATGCTAATGCGCTAATAGAATTCGTGACCTATCGAAAAAATTCGGTGTTATGGGAGTTAAGTGATTATTGTGTACGAAGTAGGGTTCCTTTTGCAATGCGGCGGATGTTTCCCTATTACTTTTCGTAGCAGGTATCAGGTAGGTATAAACAAGCGTCTGTTCACAACTCCGCACGTTTTTTACACGTCTTTAAAGTAGATGAAACTGGGTTTTTTTTCAGGTCAAGAACTATTTATATGCAAAGTTTCATACATTGTAACTTTATAAGAACAATAATTTTTCTTGAGCGTAACACAGTTTGATTCCAAAAAGTAAGTAAATAATGCTGGACAATCCACACGTCATTATCTAGCCCCAAGCTAAGCAGAGCTTGTGTTATGGGTACTAATAGATGAATGATATCAGTCGTAGTAGTGACTAAATACAATAGATTACATCTGATAATATGTTTTTACTAGAACATAATACTTAGAAAATACCCAGAACCTCCGATACATTTATTTGAAGACCGTACAATCATTTGTCCCAAGGCGGGAATTAAACCCGCAACCTTCAGCATCGCAGGGGGACCGTCGCCCGCCGCGCTATATCTGCCGTCGAAACCATAGATTCAAGTGTGGCACCAATAAGCCGAGTCGTGCTCTCCACTCAAGAACACGTTTGCCCAGCGGCCGTCGGTTCTTCGCGAGATATGGCCGGCCCACTGCCACTTCAGCTTGCTAATTCTCAGAGCTATGTCGATAACTTTGGTTCTCTGTCGGATGTATTTGTTACGAATCCTATCCTTCAGAGAAACTTCGAGCTCTTTCCATAGCCTACTTTTATTCCATGTATTATTTATCAATTGTATATGTTTTACCTTTCCCTTGTCCATCCAAACAAAAAATAATTTCATTACAACGCACGCCCAAAATCATAACCCCTCGAATAAAAAGGCAAAATGCTCATTGAAACAAAAACGGACAAATGTCCAAATGTAAAGGGCCTAATCAGGCCTATTGGACATCTGAGCAAATTAACTTAAAGGTTGTTGCACATTTATACCAACTCGGATCGGAACAGAGCCGTTACCACATTATAACATGCCTCCCTCTTTAGAGTTAATTTAAAAAAATACCTTTACTAAGTAAACAATTATTCATCATGATCATCCTCAGCCTATGTTAGTCCACTACTGGACATAGGCCTCCCCCAATGAGCGCGTCTTCAGTTTGATGCATACAGCATCTACCTACAGTCTTTTGCAGGTCGTTATCCCACCTGATCGGAGGGCGTCCTACACTATTTACCGAGTCGTGGTCTCCACTCAAGAACACGTTTGCCCCAGCGGCCGTTGGTTCTTCGCGAGATATGGCCGTTAATTGTGTGTGTTGTGTAGACTTTATTGTATGTCAAGCTAAATGACTTCGATGTGGCAATAAGGCGAGGCAATTTCGATCAGCTTCCGAGTTGATTATATGTGCGTCAACCTTAACCCTGTATTATAAGCCACATATACCTACATATATACAACATAAAGGCTATATTTCCATCCGTCCATAAAAACATGACGCGAGAGGTGGCTAGCTCTCAAACGTACGGCTTCCATCCAGTTGAGATGAGGTACTGTCGGGGGAAGAAACACGTTTCTTTTATTTAATATACTAATTTAAATAATTATTATAAAAAAACGCGAAAGACTGCAGGTAGTTGCTGGATGCGGCAAGCTAAAAACAGGGCGCTATGGCGCTCATTGGAGGAGGCTTATGTCCAGCAGTGGACTGCTATAGGCTGATGATGAAATAATTAAAAACAGATATAAAATTACATAGTGCATCACCATTTGTGATCCCCGATTATAGATATTATTAATTCGGTCTTGGAAATAAATCTTATTTAATTTGTTTCAGGTGAGTGTATGGACGCTTAATAGAAGAAGAACAATTGGTAAGTACGTAGAATTTTTTTACGTTTTCAGCGGTGTAGAAGAAAGAAACTGAAATTATTAATTTCCTTGATCCACAACAGGATGTCTTCAGATCAAATGAATACAAATAAGTGGGCAAAGGTCAAAATGGTGACGTCATAAAAGGTTTCATAAGATTATGAAACCTATATATTATATTAATATTTAGCCATTTATTATCATAGAATAAATTATCAATACATAATTGAATATACTTAAATTAATGACCATCGTTAAAAAAACGTTAATATTTAACATTATACAAAATATGCAAAGCATATTAAAAGAATCCTATGTACTTAATATATACGTGTTAAAGATTTATCGGTAACAAATTTTTCCCCCAACAGTCCACCGGCATAGAAAGGCAGGCGTCCGTAAACGTCGCCCGGTCGCTGTAACGTTTATATGTGTTCGATTGCATATATGTATATAAACCGATCCCTTTGAAAATATATACACACTTGTATACAGAATCGTATATAATTACTGTGGTCGGTATCTTATCAGGGATAATAAATAACAGTAAATATATATCTTAAGTCTCAGAGGAAATACACGCTGCTTCGTCTTCTAAATCTATAGCTTTATGTTAGTGTAAGGGTTTGCAAGGTCGAAATAGTTAAAACAGGAATAGATTTGATTACTCGTGGAACTAAGTTAAACAACTGCTACATTGTCTTTTTAGAAATCCAACCAGTTCATCGTCAGTATCCTCTGCGTTTCTACTAGCGCTACGAAATCATAGCACCCCTAATTTTCGTAGACCCACTACAATTCGTAGAGCCACTACATTTCGTAGAACCCACTACATTTCGTAGAACCACTACATTTCGTGGAACCGCTACTGTCGTAGAGCCGCTGCGTTTCGTAGATCCACTACATTTCGTAGAACCGCTACGTTTCGTAGAACCCACACTACATTTCGTAGAAGCGCTACGAAGCTACGAACTCTACGCAGCTACGAAGCCGAATGTACTTAAGGGGCCTCCGAGGGACGAATTCTTCATACAAACGTAATACCAAAATTATTTCTAATTCAAGCATATTTCCTCTATAATATTGTATTATTTGTATTTGAATAGTATTTATCTAGGTTCCTAAATCTTTACCTAAAATTAAATGAATGCCAATCTCATTTTGCACATTCTTATGCGAAAATGGACAAGTTTTCTTGCTATTTGTTTCATATTAAAAACATCAATATCTTACGTTTTATTTATTAAGGAACATAGCTTATATTGTCTTGTTACAGAATAACAATACTTTGTGAAGAATACAAAAAGTTTTCGGTCATAATTTTTGGTATTACGGAACAAACCAAATTTTGAACGGCTAATATTGCTATCGCGCACGCATGGGGCGCGGCGCAAGGGTTAAACAGGGACAGCGATATTCGGAGCGATTTTTGCAAGCGAGGGTCACCGTACCCTTAAGACTTATTTCTGTAGTTTGAGTTCAACGGATTGCGTGGGATCTAATCGGTCGACGCTATTTTCGTCTGTTATTTGATTTACTTTGTAGGTATCACAGATTTTAGTTTGAGAGTTTCCATGGCTCCGTTTGCAGCGCTTCTTGTTTCTAGGGAGGTATTTTGCTTTATAGTTTGGGCTATAAATTCAAACACGACGAGGCTAAAGGCTACTATGATTTCTTAATTGCATAGAATCTAATCGGTTGACGCTATTTTCGTTACAGAAATACAATTTATTCATAAAACCACTTTACAAGTCAAACATTCGTGTACATTTTGTATAAATAAAAATAAATCATATTAAGTCGAATATATGTATGTATATAAAAATTGTCATAGAATGGTTTACAATTGTAATAGTTCGTTCGCAGAATAGAAATTCTGCTCGAGAAGCCAACGTTTAAATCAAACTTCTGAAACTACCATGGTTATTAATACAAAAGTCGTTTAAAACGGGGTATTTACCATGATTTGATTTTTGAGTTTTTTAGAAATACTGGAAAACTCAAAAATCAAATAATAATTCATAATTCATTTATTTTCCAAAAATATAGTTACATAAAGATTTCTAGTGAGACCCAAACTAAGCACAAGGCTTGTGTCTTGGGTGTCAGGAGAGCACTAGTTTAGACTAAACAATAGTTTTCATGGACGTAAGTAGGTACATTATTATATAAAGAAGTTAACATTAAATAAAAACGAAAATGTTTACTTGGACACATACAAAATGACCGTTGAGGTTGGGTTATCATGGTAAATATCCCGTTTTAAATTACTTTAACGTTTAAATCGTGTTTTGAAACACGATAGACTGCCATCAGCTGTGACAGAGTCTGGTAGTTTGTTGTATACTGCCGGACCCATCACTTGAGTTACCTTTGAGGACTTTGTGAGGGAGTGGGCGATAGTCGTTCTTTGATTAACTTTGTAGGTATCACAGATTTTCTGTACTACGAGTATAATAATTCTATTTAATTAAATTGTTCAAGTCTTTTATGGGTTTTATATTCATATTATAAGTGATTTGGAACTTTTAAGCATGGCAGTTTTTGGACTCGTCAGTTACTTTATTTAGCTTAGTTGGTCGTCCCTGTACGAATAGGTACTGAGGAAGGACGCGGGTGAAAGTCCCTCCGAAATCGAAACCTTTTGGGTTGTTGTAAATACTAGTTGTACCTCATTGTTTTATTCTGTTATTTTTAAATGATGTCTTTTATTGTTGTCCTAATAAGGTAGGAAATGCCACATTATAAGTGATGACCTCATTTTTACTACACTGCTGAATTGAAATTCGTTCTGCTTGCTCTCTAAAGGTCTAGCTGAAAATCTGTTTTTTGCTTCTTTAGCAAAATTTTACGCGTTTTAACATACTGCAGCACACACAGACATCTTACCCATATTTATTTTAATTTAATATTACAATTGTTTGTATTTCTTATTTTAGTCAACTATGTTTTATGTTTTTGTTTTCCTGCGTACTGCATAATTGTTGTATTTTGTATGTGTGTGTCTGAAGTCGCTTATCAATAATTTATCTTCTTAACACTTCGATTGCTGAAATCACACTGTATGTGTTTTTTACAAGTGACTCATATGCGTCAATCCACTCTAGCGCAGCGGCGGAGAAAATACAGATCTGTGTGACTCAGCACAGCCGTAATGTTTTTCGAACGAAACGCATGTGCGGCGCAACACAACCGCTGTGTAGAGCGGCAGTACGAATGGCTTAGGTTAAAAAAGAGATCGCAGTCGTCGAAAAAAGATCGCAGTCAAAGTAAATGACATGACATAGTAATATATACAAATACTGTTTCAAATGGAATACCGGTAACAGATTTTTCTATAAAACTATTTATTTATGCTACAGTACTTTTGAAAATCTATAGGAGTTGCCACTTCAAACAATAACGTCATCCCTCCAATCATAATCTTTGCCCCTAGAGCCGCGCAAATGATTAGAAATAGGTACCTATCTACATTAATTTCGAGAGCGCCGCAAGTAGACGGTATCCATTAAAACTTGAATTATTAATGAAGCCCGGATCAAACTGGGAGTATTCACACTCTGGACACTAAAGAAACCGCGCACCATTCCAAGCCAAATGCACCGCGGAAACCGGAAGACTCGAACATACATATGTATTTCTCAAAGTGTAATGATATCCTATACTAGCGTAAATTGAAAGGTTCAGAAAAAATGAATTTTGTTGACGCACAAGATTCTAGTCAACACGTCTTTAGACTTAATTAACACAATATTCAACTTGCGCACCAATTCATGTCAGCCAACCATGACCTCACAGGCAAAATTCCGAAATTGCCGATATTTCGTTGAGTTCAAAAATGATGATTAGATACGATTTCATAAATTGAAACACGTTTTTTTCAGCTCTTTGAGCGCGTACTTAAAATATTCTAGATATTAGATTTATGTACACTTCCCTTATTCGGGAGTTATGACATCTGACGTGACACGTACTATATTTTACGTGACGCCATGATGCTGATAAATCCGTTTAATGAGTCGAAAATATGACTAATAATATTTACTATGACAAAAATCTTTCACATTTTGAACGCACGCTGTTTATCCTGTAGCAATAATTTTGTGTCCAGACATTGAACCTGCCTTCGCCAAGCCTTTGGACTTCGAGTTTCATTTTTTACAGTTGAAATCCTGATATTAAGATGAACGTTGCTTTAGTATTCTCGACTTATTCGCGACTGGAAATTGCTGCTTAAGATTATACGAAACCTTTTGGTGGATTGTATAAAGTACAATATTTATACTTTTCTATATTAAGTAGACTCTCCAAAGACGCATAATATACGTACATATTTGTAGTTTGTTTTATTTTTTCTCTAAATCACACTAAAATTATTAATGCGGATGTTTGAATGGCGTTTTTCTTTGGAAACGTTTAAAGGTTATTTCCATCCCATAGGAACTGATTTATGGAATAAATAGTAAGCTATGGGACGCGTGCGAAGCTGCGGGCAAAACAATTATTTGTACGATAAAGATAATTTATTTTATTATATTACGATCTGCAAATATTTGTTCTGGTTGTAACGGACCTACTATTTTCTAAGTATAGTAAATAATATCTTTCTTTGATATATATTCTATTATTTATCGGGAATCGAACCCGCAACCTGCTGCGTTCTGGGCGGACCTTCACCTGCTGCGCCACATTGGTCGTCAATAATAATATTAGAATGCGATGTTATGATTACTTCCAACTTGCACAGTTCCTGTCAACCAACCCTGACCTCGCAGCCAAAGTTCGCTGATATTTCGCGGAGTCCAACAATCGAACTGATAAGAACATCGAACTTGGAGATTCTTCGAAGTTACAAACAGATATTGTTTTAAGTTCGCAAACATCAATCAACAAGGGTGAAGTTCGCCTGGCAGGTGACGGGGGCAGATGGTCGGGGCCGTGGTCGCAGGCGGCTTTCGTTTTATTTATGCAATTATAGGATTGGCGCATTAATGGCGCAATTACGTTACGGCACGAGAGTAAAGGACATAGCACATACATCCAACACTGCACAGCACAAATTAGCATTCGAATATCTAGGCTTTAACTCATAATGTTTAGATAAATTATTCAGTGACAAGATGGCTGTCCACAAGCTTGAAGTGAGTAATCCATTTATCCAAAAACGTACACTACTAAATTAGCAAACAGTAATGAACCAAATAAAGTTCGTAAATGCGTAAACGCTACGTTATAGCGTTGCTTATGAATAGAGGATATCCTTATTCAATATATACTCGTACATATAGGTATTACAATACAATACAATACAATTATTCTTTATTGCACACCATAAAAACAGATACACTGGACTGGAAAAAGACAAATAAGGAATGTGTTGTACAATGGGCGGCCTTATCGCTTAAAGTGATCTCTGCCAGGCAACCTTTGGATGGCCATGAAGAGTTAGAACAAGTATAGACGGTATTTATTGTTGTCCCGTATATTAAAAACAAATTAGTTTCGTGGAAAACCATTCATTCCTATAAACAAAGACCACGGTACGCCACCGTGCAGGCTAAAACTAGCAAGGCGAGGGTTGCGAGTTGGCAACTTTCGACAGATTAGAATGACCTGATGTCAGAGACACTCTGCTGTGATGTTTGCCCTTTGGATGTTTAACAATAGATTTACATAAATATTATTTACTAGCGGACCTTCCCGGCTTCGCACGGTTTTAGTACGGATCCCTCACTTTTTTGAAAATATAATATAGCTTATGTTCACCGGGGATAGTGTAGCTTCCCAACGGTGAAATAATTTTTCAAATCAGTCTAGTAGTTTAGTCAACAAACAATCAAACCTTTCCTCTTTATATTAGTATATACTAGCTTCGCCCGCGTGGAAATCTGAGTCAAATGGCTTGAATCACTTTAAAAAAACCGCATCAAAATCCGTTGCGTAGTTTTAAAGATCTAAGCATACATAGGGACAGATTGTTTTGTACTATGTAGTGAAGTATTGATCCGTCGGAACCCTCCACATCCCGTGTATTAACCAATTTAACCACAAAACTAATCGTGAAAATGATAAAATACTTTTACATACAATACGACCGGTCTTTCAAATGACACTGACAGCTTTGAAAACATGTTTTGGAAACATCAGATAGGCTGCTGTATAACGATGGGTGGCCAGGATCTGGCTTAACGCGACTCCACTCCGGCCAGATAATAAATAATACTAAATAATCGACACAGCATCATCTAGCATCTTAATATAATGTAGGTTAGGTGCCTTTCTACCAAACCTACTAATCTCAGCCCTAAATGTAAAATCAGATATGTAGGCTTCCTTGATTTAATTTAAAAAAAATATTTTTGCTATATAAAAGCATGAATATATCATGCTTTTCATATTTATTTAGACTACATCTTTAAGTATTTCATATAACTGCGATCCTTTGTATTATGTAGTGTGATTCTGATAGACCTGAGTTTGCATGCGACACATCGCGTTGCGACAAAGCAAATAATTTCCGCGCCCTCGTCATAAGCGGTTACGGTGTCCATTATACAGCTCGATACAGGATATTGCATTTTTTTTGTTAGGGAAAGCTGTGGACCATTTAGCACGTAGATTTTATTTTATTTTATTTGGAAAATAAACAGTACATAAAACTTAATATTACGAAACTTAAAATATACAAAAACCTAAATAATTTCCTCTATTATGTAACACAAATAAAGCTAAATGAACAGAGCAATAAAAAAATCTTTTCAATCAATCAAATCAATAGAAAAAACAAGTTTCTTTTTATTATATTATTAGTATTTCTAAATAGATACTTAAATATAATGAGCATAGATGTTGTAGATAGTATGATAGAGGTGCTAAAGACGTAAAATTTGAAGGTCTCTTACACAGTTACTTGGCTAATTCGCCATTAACACCCCTTTGCAAACCTCTGTGGTTTAATGTTATTTATTATTAAAAGTTTTCTTTCGTTATTAATTTAAGTTGGTAAACACATTTCAAATGGTTTTTTGTTGTTAATATTCAAATCAAATCAAAACATTTATTTGCTGAACACATTATGTCAGGTCTTATAACTAGATTGGATTATATTCATTTTACCATAGTGTCTTAATTTGTATTTAGATTTGATTTATTAATACATTAATTTTACAGTGAAAATATTCCAAAAAAGTTTTCATTCGTAATTAATAAATATTTTTTAATAACTGTTGTTTTATATTTATTTTGACCTAATTTGTATTCTGATATAATTTATTTTTTGTGTTAATGCATTAATTTTCCAGTGTAAATATTCCGACATGAATGTTTTCTTTGAGAATAATGAGACTGTACAAGAATGAGATTGTGGAATGTAACACCAAAAGGTCTACATAGCATGGAACACGAGGAAATAATTGCATTCCGAAGGTTTGTAATTACAGTTCCCTCAAGCGTGACTCGCTCGAATATACCTTGGTGTAGATACTACTGTTTGCATATTATCTGTAAATCTTGGGGAAATTTTCAATACAATAGAACAGCCAAGTGCGAATTGGTCTAGCACGCTAAGGGTTCCGCACTCAATATTTTAATCTTTTAATTGTATCACTCGTCATCTTAGGAACACTATCTGTGAAAAATTAAGCTCGCTACACGAAGTACCCGTAGTATCACGAAGAACCGACAACCGCAGGGATAAACGTGTTCTTAAGTGGTGACCGTGACTCGGCTCATGAAGTGTAGGACGCCCTCCGGACAGCATATTTCTGAAAATCTTAGGAATATTTGCTTTACTATAAAACAGCCAAGTGCGAATTGGACTAGCGCACTAAGGGTTCCAAACTAAAAAATTTAATTATTTGACTTTATAATTCTTCAACTTAGGAACACTCTATCTGTGAAAAATTAAGCTACACGACAAACACAAAGAACCTGAAGTACCCGTAATATCGCGAAGAACCGATAGCCGCAGGGATAAACGTGTTCTTGAGTGGAGATCGCGACTCGGGAACATAGAGTAGGACGCCCTCCGGCCAGGTGGGATGACAACCTGCGACGGACTGCAGGCAGATGCTGGATGCAGCAAGCTGAAGACAGAGCACTATGGCGTTTATTAGAGAAGGCCTATGTCCAGCTGTGGACTACTATAGGTTGTTGATAGAGCTCGCTACAAACGTTAAGGTACACGTAAATAACATTAATGAAGGCCTATGACATGTTGTCAGAAAAACAAATCTACGGCGTCGTCACAAGGTTATTCATATTCATATTCTTTATTGGCAACATAGTTACACATAGTTAGGTCTCTCAATTTACATTCATACTTAATATATAAGTTAATGTAATAATATACATTCATAATATCATTTAAACACAATAATAACTATTGATATTAAACATAACAATTTTATAAATAAAAAATAGGAAATGTCAACATCAATTAATTAATTTCACTATCATAAATTCATCAACATCAGTTAGAGATCCGTAGTCATTTGTTGAAACCCTATTTTATATAATTTATTAAACAAAATTAAGCACTCTGCTGCTTAGAACGAAACGAGTATAATTATTGTTTTCACAATAACTTTCAAAATTATTTTCTCATTAAAATACCCACATGCGTCTGCACGTATTCACTGCGTGATTGCCGAAGGGACCACGATTTTATCGTTTCAAATATTATAAAAGATATAAATTTTATTTTAACTGTCACGTACAACTACTCGTTTATAGCGCATTTTAAACGCGTTTATTATCGTTCTTAAAATACGTTTTTGTCTTAAATTGCTTTGTCTAGTTAAGTTATTGCTTTCAATGGAAGTTCTCGTACATTAATCTCAGGCATTTTATAGCTTAGAGTTTCATTTTGTTTCATAATTCTTCAATCTTTAGGTTCTTTTAGATCAAGATAAAAACCTATTTTTCCCGGAAAAAATACTTGATATTCCGCGGGAAGAAGTAAATATAATGAAAAAAAAGCTTTTATATGCCATTTATTAACTTCTCTGTTGCTTCGATAATAGATAGACTATGTTAACACTTTGACTGCGGTTTTTTTCGACGACTGCGATCTTTTTTTTAACCTAAAAAATTCGTGCTGCCGCTCTACACAGCGGTTGTATTGCGCCGCCCATGCGTTTCGTTCGAAAAATATTACGGCTGTGCTGTGTCACACAGATCTGTATTTTCTCAGCCGCTGCGCTAGTGTGGATTTACGCATATTAGTCACTTGTAGAAAACACATATCGTATTTATTAACGTGCCACCGTCTATATTGTTCCTTCACGTCCGTCCTAAGGTTGCCTAGAAGAGATCGCTCGCCCTTTATACTTCATTAATTCTATTATTCTGTTTATTTCTGTATTGTTTCCTGTTTTTTGTGATATATTAAAGTATTTTCTATCTATCTATATCCAAAAGAAACCTAAAAACCTGGTCACAGCACTGTCACCTCGACTTCGCAAGTATTCACCTCGGCCAAGTGCAGTGAGTAGGTGGGTCACGGACTGGGTCCAACTCTATTTGTAGCGACGACTATGCTGGCCTAATGGGAACTAGACCGACTTTCAATCGAAAGGATCTTTCTGAGATCACTATTGTCAGACATAAGTATTGTAGAAAACGTTTATTATTATTAGTTCTTAAGTTGTATTATTTATTATAAAACACAAATAAATATTTTTTATTTCTATCTTTATATTATCATAATTATTTAACAAAATCCACAGTCAATATTTTTAAACTTACGCGATCAAAATACATAATTACAAGTACTATTTTAACGGGTATCAGTCGTCCCGTGACCACGACAGTGTGTAAACCTGTTGAAACGTCGGGGAAAATAGGTAAATAAACGCGTAAAATACAATAAAATACCGTTGAAATAGTACTTGTAATTAAAATCCAAACAAACAAACTTAAAATACTATGTTTTTCCTACGACCAATGACGGATTTACATTTTGTAGATGGATTTTTTTAAACATACATAACCTAACTAAAAGTAACTAGATAGCTGCCTGATAAGTTATTGAAATATCTGTTTGTATTTAAACAAACCACCTTAGCTATCATCATCATCATCATCAGCCTATATTAGTCCACTGCTGGACATAGGCCTCCCCCAATGAGCGCCATAGCGCCCTGTCTTCAGCTTGATTCATCCAGCATCTACCTGCAGTCTTTCGCAGGTCGTCATCCCACCAGGGCAGGGCGTACTACACTACGTTTACCGAGTCGTGGTCTCCACTCAAGAACACGTTTGCCCCAGCGACCGTCGGTTCGTCGCGAGATATGGCCGGCCCACTGCCACTTCAGCTTGCTAATTCTCAGAGCTATGTCGATAACCTTGGTTCTCTGTCGGATGTATTCGTTACGAATCCTATCCTTCAGAGAGACTCCGAGCATAGCTCTTTCCATAGCTCGCTGAGCGACTTTGAACTGGTGGACCAGCCCTATCGTGAGTGTCCACGTCTCAGCTCCGCAGGTCATAACATTATCTAAAACACTAATTAACTAATATTCGCTAACACTGCCAACCTTTAAACCCGGTCAACAGACAATCGTTTAACATTCCCAACTTCCGCTAAACAACGATTAACACTGCAGAAGTTGCCTCTTACTGCGACCACACTTTGAATGCTTACAGTTTGAAATTCTAACTAAATGGGAATGATACCGTAATAAAGTGTTGAAAAGCTTGTAACTCTGTCTATCTGTCTGTCTGGGGCCTAAATCTGATAACGAATCGCTTTACTATGACAATGTATTATCATAACCTATAAGCACACATATCCCCTGGTACTGTCCACGATCCTATCCATCCATGGTTGTCTGGTAGAGATCTATTCGCTCTTGAGCGATAAGTATTTGTATATAATTAATTTTTAAGGTTTTTCTGTACAAAGTTTTCTATTTAAAGTGCAATAAAGAATTTTCTATGTATCTATCTAGCCCATCTAGCCCCAAGATACGAGTGTACAGGGGGCACTAAGGTATACATTGAAAACCCAAAAGGACAAGGTTGGCAAACAAAAACAAACCTTAACCTTGCGGGTAAAAAACATGCAAAAACATGCCTATAAAACCTGATAGCCCCCGCAATAAGAATAATGGCGTAATACTGCCTATGCGACCAAGATGCCAGATATACGGAATAGATGTGCTACTTATGTCGCCGCAAATTCCCTCACCTACCATTGACTGGGAGATAAAACTATGATAGGGGGCGCTTTATCTTATGTAATGTGTCTTGTGGGTATCTACTTCTTGATTAATTTATCTAATTTCATGTTTTTTTACAAAAAAAATATTCCGTGATCATGGCGCATGAAACTGTGCCGAAATATTGGAAAACTCAAAAATCAAATCATGGTAAATATCCCGTTATAAATGACTTTAGTTTTTTTACAAAAACAAAAAATGACTGCATATAAGAACATTGTTTTTTTAAGGTTTCAACTCAACAGCTAATATTGGTCCACTGCTCGACGTAGCCTCCCCCTGATAAGCGCCTTTTTGGCTTTTATCTGATGAGGAGTAATGGCAATAATCCCAATGCTGGGCATGCGGTTTGAGGATCGCAGTTCAGTGGTAATTTCGACTCCCGACGCCCGCCGGTGTTGCCCGCTCCCTTGTGGATTTCCCTTTTTAAGGTTTACAGGACAAAACGGGTTTCGAAAAGATAGGGGGGGAGGGGAGACGTTGCGCGTTGTATGTATGAGGTGGTTGAATGGAAGGATGACATAAATTTTATTTATATCATACAATAGGGCAGAAACTAGTTTAGAATAGGTACTTTTATATTGGTTTTGATAATGGAACTATTTGATAATCCTGTAATAAAACATTGAGAACCACTGACTGCTACATTTAAACTTTGAGAGCCGGTGGCTCCAGAAGCGAATAACTTTATAAAGTTGAGTTATACGCCGGCATCCATTTAAGCGCGCGATAACTTTATAAATAAGAGCCCATTTGTTTTATCTGTGGGTTATAGATGAGTTTTCAGTTTGATAGTAGATAACGGAAATAGTGAACTGTGTCGTAACTAGCTAACAAATATATTTTATTTTATTCTTACGCGCTTTGTTCGCGAGTGTCCCGTATAAAAAGTAAACTCTAAAGTATATTTAAAAATGAAATAAACTGTTGTTGTACTTGCTGCCCAGCCTCACGACGCAGCTGCACAGAGGAAGTCCTATGTGCATCATGGGCAGTAACGTTTATAACTAAGAACAAAAAATTTCGTTGATCAATAAATCAACTAGGACGGCTGTGGTGTTGTAAGAAAATTAAAGGAAATCATGCATAGATATAGGTCTACACTGGAATAAGATATCAACTTTTCATCCTATATTTCGGTTCCCATGGGATATACATAAACAAGTAACGTTTTCATAGAAACAACACGAAGCCGCGGGCCAAAACTGGTATAAAAATATTCAGCATTTTTTATTGATTCTTCCTACCTTTTCAAGTCAGAATAACTGGAAATGTATCGAGAAGCTCGCGAACCGTGGAAAGGATCGGAAACTCTTCAAAGCTGAAATATTTATCCCGAAACATCAAAGGTACTCAATCGGCGCCATTTTGTCTTCATTATCCAAACATGGCGGACTAAACGTCTGACATCGCTATAATATTTCCAATATTTTTTACTAATAATTTTGACATCATCAATAAAAATAGAAATTGATTTAATCATAAAATGTCAGATATACACTATAAATAAATAAATAATAAATAATGCTGGACAATTCACATAGCATCATCTAGCCCCAAGCTAAGCAGAGCTTGTGTTATGGGTACTAGATAACTGATATACATAATACAATATATTAAATAGATAGATATTTTTTATTATACATAGAAAACGACCAGAACACCCGGAACAAATATCTGCAGATCGTACACACAATTGTTCCGAGGCGGGAATCGAACCTCCTGCGTCGCAGGTGGACCTTCGCCCACCGCGCCACATCGGTCGTCAATACACTGTCGGGTCGTATCGATAAGTAGGTATTAGATTCATTGCATCTTACCTAGGGACAGCGTCTATGTCTAGTTTCAAGGTACCTACAATTAATTTAGAGAGGTATTTATAATCAAACGATACAAAACCAATTATATCAGTCACCACCTCAGTTCACCTCTATCTGGGAGAAGCTTTTTATTTATTATTTATGTATGTTGAGTCATTAGTGTCCCACGGCTGGGGAAAGTCCTCCCTTTTTTCCTTCCACTCCTTGCGATCCAAAGAAGCTTAAAAATAATCCGCTGCATCTTTTACTTTTACTGTTATATTTTATTCTTACATTATTTCTGTTTAGAAATAATTATATTAAATTGTAAAATATGGCATATCACTTCAAAGTATAAAACAAAGTCGCTTGCCACTGTCTGTCTGTACCTTTAATGCTTAGATCTTTAACACTTTGACTGCGATTTATTTTCGACGACTGCGATCTTTTTTTTTTACCTAAAAAATTCGTGCTGCCGCTCTACACAGCGGTTGTGTTGCGTCGCACATGCGTTTCGTTCGAAAAATATTACGGCTGTGCTGAGTCACAAAGATCTGTATTTTCTCAGCCGCTGCGTGAGTGTGGATTTACGCATATAAGTCACTTGTAGAAAACACATACCGTGTGATTTCAGCACTCAAAGTGTTAAAACTACGCAGCGGATTTTGATGCGTTTTATTTAAATAGATAGAATGATTCAAGACGAAGGTTTATAAACTATTTGACACATGAGATTTCCTACGAGCGAAGCCGCAGGCGTATCTAGTTAAGAAATATTTTTTTATCTGTTTATCTGCTTCTACCTTTACTTCCCCTGCCAAAAAGGTAGCTTTATTACAGCATCCTTGAACAAAGCGAACCTAAGTGCTATGCAAATGTCGAGAAAGGTTAGCCAAGTCTAGGTCCAGGTGTTCTAGCGGGCTGTCTTATATTGCTGAGTTTGTAACTCCGTTTACATTACTGAGGTGTTTTAGCTGCTAGCTCCTGCTTGCGGTTTTGCATGCATAATACATGAAAGAGCACAGCAATGAGTAGGTACCTACTCGTTTTTTACACACAGTATCTTCTAGACAGATCTTTATGATTTGTAAAACAACGATAAATATCTTCTAAGAATTTGAATAATAAATAAATCTTTCTGGAGAATCCACATAGCATCATCTAGCCCCAAGCTAAGATATTTTTTAGGAGCAGGAAAAAATATTTGCGAATCGTACAAACATTTGTCCGAAGGCGGGAATCGAACCCGCAACCTCCTGCGTCGCAGGCGGTCATTTTTATTCAACTATTCGCAGATTATTGGTACCAGCATTTGTCCTGCAGTGGACATCGAAACAACCTTTTACGACTCGATCATTTTACCCCACTGCGTTAGAAAGGATATAGTCGAAGATAAATTATGCTTTCTTCGCAAAACAGCTTTCTGCGCATATTCTTAAAGTCACGTTTACTAAAAGTTATCATAACCACAAAATACTAAAAGCATTTTTCACAAAACACTTAGCAAGCACAAATTTTCTTTCAAACTCTTCTCACCCGATTTAGGTTTCGTTCTCTAATATCAACCGTATCAGTATGAGATTAAGGTTGTTTTCAGATAACAGATTAAAGTGAGGGTACAGTCGTCAACATGAATTTATTTAAAAAAACTATTACCAGTAATTTTCACGCATCATCTGGCCCAAAGGTTGCAAGTAAGTGTGATGTAGGAAATCACAGGGTGTTTATTAATTTATGGAATAGGTGGTTGGTGACTTTATTCGATCAAGACGTTATAATTTGTTTCCATTCATTTTTTATGGGCAGTAATAATAAAGAGAGATAAACTGTTCAATATAAAAAGACTAACAATTTTCACTAAATCTGGATTAACACAATACGAAACATTTTATCTAGGAAAAATGCATTCGAAGCCGTCGGCGTGAGCCATTTGAATAAAAGCGATATATACATACATACCCATTATTATTATAATGTGTACTGGTGTATTCGTGTTTAATTACTTTTAAATTAATAATTCATTGATTTTACAATTATTTTCCATTACTTAACACTGGCAGAAAAGTATCCAACCATACATAGTTGCCATTAACAAAGAATCATCATCATCAATTGCTTTTGTCGCAGACTGTACCCAGTAACTACATTTTAAGTTTGCGAACAACACAGGTGTCGCAGAATTTATGAAATGATGTCGCGCGTCACGGATCTTGAGCCTAAAAGGAGGATTTGGGTGAAAAATGGTGGAAATTTGGGGAATTTCGCCGTGAGATCGCTTATTGATGGTGCGATAATGTTAGGGGAGAGGCAGGTTTGTAATATATAGCTGCTTTACTGACCAACCTTTTGTTTTTCTACTCGGATAATATTTCAATGGTTCCATCCCTTTTTTATAAATGTTTTGAGGGAATTGTGGTCATACGTCTTATAGGTAAGAATAACAATATTTTTAATAAAATTTATGGTTTGTATTCGACCGGGGAGCGGACTGCGGGACATGCGTAAGGAAAGACGGCTTACTGCACACTGGTTTATTGGCTTGACGCGAGGCGCGCGCGCGGTGCGACCGTGCCTACGCGTTAACTATAGATATAGACGTATATATCTAACACAAGATAGCCTTCTTTAAGAAATCGGATGTGAATAAACTTTATTTATTTAGCCTTTCAAAATAAACACTTAGAAAAGTCAAATTTTATACTAGAAACTGCTCGTATTTAAAAAAAACTTGTTATAAATGTTTTCTTCAAATAAATCTTCTGTCCATTAAAAGAAAAAATTACTTACTTTAACTACCAGCGTATTTAAAAATACGCAATGCAATCAGATTAGAAATTATAGAAGCAAATTACAACTAGTACCTACCTTATGTTTTTGATTGTCTGTCTAAGTAAGACGACCGATGTGGCGCGGTGGGCGAAGGTCCGCCTGCGACGCAGGAGGTTGCGGGTTCGATTCCCGCCTCGGAACAATTGTGTGTACGATCTGCAGATATTTGTTCCGGATGTTCTGGTCGTTTTCTATGTATAATAAAAAATATCTATCTATGTAATGTATTATGTATATCAGTTATCTAGTACCCATAACACAAGCTCTGCTTACCATGGGGCTAGATAATGCTGTGTGAATAGTCCAGCAAAAAAAAAAAAGTACCTTATATTGTTTTAAGTATACGTGGTTTTTATAAGATAGTATAACAAAGTATTTCTATCTACAAGTTACGAACCTCAAATACTAAATTCGACCAAATAGTCTTGCATTGTAAATGCAATAAATAAACCAGTTTTGATACAACATCAAAATGCAGAATCACAACTTTAAAACAACGAAATAAAAGTCGAATTTGAAATGGCCACAGCAGATTTCATTTCGTCAAGCATGCATTTTGTATGTCCTCATAAAAGTGCAGTCTTATTTATAAAGATTACAATAGTTACAAAGCATTCGTAGTTTTGTTTAGACCTTGAATGTTTTAGCTAACAAAATAATTATGTAGAATATATACACACTTAGTGAAATGAAATGAAATGAAAGTTTATTTGACGACCGATGTGGCGCGGTGGGCGAAGGTGCGCCTGCGACGCAAGAGGTTGCGGGTTCGATTCCCGCCTCGGAACAATTGTGTGTACGATCTGCAGATATTTGTTCTGGGTGTTCTGGTCGTTTTCTATGTATAATAAAAAATATCTATCTATGTAATGTATTGTATTATGTATATCAGTTATCTAGTACCCATAACACAAGCTCTGCTTACCATGGGGCTAGATAATGCTGTGTGAATTGTGTCCAGCATTATATTATTATTATTATATATTGATAAGCGTCGTATTGGCTCGGGATAATGCCATAATCAGGCTGGGCTTTGGGTCCGCAGTAGAGTGATTAATTTGATTAGAATAAACAAAAGTAACATCGCGTCGTCATGCATAGCGTAAAGTTGAAGGAATTCATTTCAAATACCTACGTATTTTACGCATTCGATGATACGAGATTTTTTATCTATTCTACCCTTAAAAAATCTATTCTTCAAAAAATTGAAGTGAACATCAATATAATAATGAATAGTATAATATATGACTTGTCTAAGTGCTTATTTGTAAGCCTAAAGAAATAAACTTTCATTTCATTTCATTTCATTTCATTTCATTAAGATAAAGATTTTTATTTGCCATAACATATGTTATGTAAGGTAACAGGAATATACATTTTATGAATCAACATGCGTGACCGTTAGTCGGTATGCAAAAATATTTGAGAGAGAATGACGTGTAGGGAAGATACACATAGACAAGAATCCTTGTTACAACGTAGTGATGTTAATCAAACGACGGTCTATCGTGATAGATAGATAGATAATTATTTTATTGCACACTTAAAAATAAAACAATTTGGCGGTTTTATCGCTCAAGAGCGATCTCTACCAGACAACCGTGGATGGATAGGATCGTTGGATTGTACATCTATACTTATATTATTTAGAGGAAAGGTTTGATTTTTTGTTTATTTGTATTGAATATAGGCTAAACATAGGCTATTGCTATTATATTTTAGAAATGTGAAATTTGAATTTAACGCGGGTTAAACCGTGGGAAACAGCTAGTTATAAATAAAAATTAAAACAATACCTCCTAACCAACTTCTAAAGCTTTCAACCCACTTTTATGAATAAGACCCGCTGTCCAGGTGTTCCGTACATCTGTAATGCTATTATTTTATTCACATTATTGGAGCTCTGTGGTTCTCAGACCGAGTGGACTGAAATTGTATTATTCTATATCTGCTGAGCATTTTGTTTCTACTCTAGAATTCAAGGGAATAAATTCTTGAATTAGCCTTGTGTCCTTTCTACATTATTAAATTGAATTCTTGTTTTTCAATTAGTTAGTTTATATTTGATACGAATTGTATATGGACGGCATCAGATAAAAGATTAATTATTTATTTATTATCTATACGAGTTTAATACCATATTTGCACTAAAACAAATAAAGAAGTCCAACATTTTCTTATTTATTTAATCTTATATTTTTCAATGGATTTCCGCAAAGTAACGCCTGAATCTATTATTTATATTGGTTAACATTACACTTAAAACAACTTTTTTTCAATATTTTTGAACAAACAAAAAGTTTACATCAACACTTGTTAGTCCCGAACCCGAACGTAAAATATGAAAATGTAACAAGTGAATCGGCAAAAAGGTAAAATCTAACCTGGCGAGGGTATTTAAAGCGATCATCCGAATTGGAGCTTTATCCTCGCGGGCTTTAGCCGGAATTCCTTTGACATGAGCACGAGCTCAAAATGGCTAAACTAGACTGACGCATTGTACAGGGTGTGCTTTTAACTGGGTGTCATTTTATGATATCTATACACTTGTCAGTTGTTACGTTCATGTCTTTTCATGGGTTTTATGGAGATAAATGAATAATTCTCGATATTTCACATGGAAGAATTAGATAGGTGAAATAACTGTGGGACGGCCATATCTCTCGAAGAACCGACTACCGGTGGGGTAAACGTGTTCTTCGGTGGAAACCACGACTTGGTAAACGTAGTGTTGGCCGCCTGCCTAGGTAGACTTGCGAAAGACTGCAGGCAGATTCTGGATGCGTCAAGCTGTAGACAAGTCGCTATGGCGCTTATTAGGGGAGGTCTATGCCTCCAGGAGTGAACTAACATAGGCTGATGAAGGTGATTTCGCCTCAAAAAAGTGCTGAATTATAAGGATACGATAAGAATATTTATTTTTTAAAGTTCTTAAATATTATTGTGATAGTATTTAGGGGTATGTAGAATAGACAATTACCCTGAAACTGGACTTGAACAATATAGGCTTTATAACCCGCCATATCGTGATTAGATAGATAGATTCAACTCAAAGGCATTTCTAAGCATCCAGTTCGTAATACAAATGAAACCCATACATACCTAGTGATTAATACGGCCCGTTCGCTCAATAGATTGTAACTGAAATTGCCAGCATAGTGTTGCTAACAAAGCCCGCTATATTCAAATACTGCAGCTTCGAAACACCCTGTATAAAGTGCAGCAGAGTATGAATAGGGTATTGGCACACGTCGGGTTACATTTAGCAGCTATTATAACGTTTAACGTTGAAATACGTTATAACGTTTAACGTTAAAGTACGTTATTGGCAGTCGGACTTAATGGAACGTGAATTCGGGCACTTTTGGCTGGACTCGTCGTCAGAATGGGAATTTGGAGGAGAGAAAATTGGCTCTTGAAACACTTTTTCCGAAGTTTGGAAGGCTGGTAAAATATCTTCAGTAGGCTGAACAAAGGTGTATGGCTATTTAGTGCCGGAATAAAAATCGCTTGTATTACACACAACACACACACACAAACAAACTAGCGTGTATTAATTACTAACTGCGCCTCGCGGCTTCGCCCGCATGGAAATCTATGTATCAAATGTTTTATAAATATGATAAAAAATGTTTTATAAATCTCATCATCACTTAATCTATTATCTATTATTATATAAAACCGCATCAAAATCCGTTGAGTAGTTTTAAAGATCTAAGCATACATAGGGACAGACAGACATCGGGAAGCGACTTTGTTTTATATACTATGTAGTGCAGTATTATTGCTATGTATATTGCAGTATTAAGGTATATATTACTATGGACCGTAGAATAAGTTAAATCAAATCTCTTTCTTTTCTATGGTCTGAAATAAATTATTATTATTATTTTTGACAGGCTAGGTATACTTACACATTATTTCAACAGTCACGTGTCCACTGAAAATTTAAATAAATATCGATGGCAATACAAACAAAACACAGTTTGATCCAGTGCAAACACTCTCGATCAAACACGTTCTAAAATACCCTCAAACTATTGAAAATTAGGGAGAAAAATATTCTCGTAACCTTCGCAGCGCCAGATATATAAATAAAACCATGTTAGGCCGTTATCGGTCCCGCGGGACGCCTATGATATACGCGGGTACGGGCAGGTTTCAATTTTATTCTCTTTACTGAATAATTTTTGTATTTTATTTCATGTTTCTGGGTTTTCAACACCAACACTCCTTTGGGCCATTTCGAATCGACGACCTCTGTAGCGCAGTTAGCAAAGGACAACATGCGACGCAAGAGGTTGCAATTTCGATTCCCGCCTCGGGACAAGTGTTTGTACGATCTACAGATATTTGTTCCGGGTGTTCTGGTCATTTCTATGTATAATAAACAATATCTATCTACATATGTAATGTATTGTATTAAGTATATCAGTCATCTATTAGGTACCCATAACACAAGCTCTGCTTAGCTTGGGGCTAGATGATGATGTATGGATTATCCAGCATTATTTATTTATTGTATTACATTGCAGATCCTACAAAATATTTGTCTTAAGGCGGGTATCGAACCCATATCACCATATAACCCACACCCAAATGTCAATATATATATACAAATTTACTTTTTCTCCCATAAAATCGCGTGCAAAACTGCGACCAGAAGCTTGTATATAAAGAAGTTGAATAAAAACATAAAGCAACAACAGGTATTCATTTTAAACAAAGCCCTCACCGAGAGCAAGCACCAAAAACTCAATTTCCTCCAAATGAAAAACTATTCCTTTAAATTTTAAATTACCGCTTTAAACGCGGCTATTTCGCCGGCAATATATTTCACGTTCACTTAACGCCGGGTGAAACGCCGGTTCAAACGGACCAGGACTAATGACGTCATCATAGCCTTAATACCGCCCTGGCTGGGGCAGAATGTTTATAGATGAGGGGCATGGTAACGCAGCGTAGTCACGCCAGGATTATTTGTTAAATGGCCGAAAATATCTGTTCTATTGCCGAAAATGGAACTAAAGAGACCTATACAAGTTTAGAATTTCGTGATAGATCGTCACCCATATTATCTCTTACCATAAGGATAAGAAAACACAATAGGCCTATAATGGCCGCTGTAACACCCAAGCCACCCAAAAAAAAAAGGCTAAGAAATAATATGGGTGACTCATAAGGAGGTGGTCAAACGCAAGTCTTTAAAACAAATTATTCTGTACCTGTAACTTTATTTAGGTTTTGTAGAATTTGCCGATAGTTTGATTTTCGAGATTACTCTTGAACGATAAGACCTCCAAATTGTCACATATTTTTTTGCTTGTGTGTTTTTAAAGACTCAGAGTCCTAATCCTAATTATATTAGAATTTTAAAAAAGTTTTGTCTGTTAATTTTATTGTTAAGTATGCAATAAATAACTTAGTGGCAACGATCGTAGCAAAAGACTAAAAATGAGGGTAGATATTTCTACCCATAAAAACTTACTCGCAGTGCCTTCAGTTATTCCGTGATCATGGCGCATGAAACTGTGCCGAAATATTGGAAAACTCAAAAATCTAATCATGGTAAATAACCCGTTTTAAATGACTTTAATAAAGAACTTTCTATATATATGTATACTCGTATATCTACGTATAATTTCCCACAAATGCGTACAAGTTATAAACTCCAAGTTTTCAATCAACGTCAGTCCAAGCCGGAGGATGTCTCCGCCTACCTTCCAAGAAGAAACTAATTCCTTACATGCCTCAACTTTATTCGTTAAGTTCAAAGATACAGAGAAGCTCCGCTCCACGGAACTGCCTAATAATTGAAAAATCAGGTTAGAAGCAATGGTCATGATTCCCTCCAAACTTTAGCTTGTTCATACCATACGCTGTTGTCCTTGGCGCTAATAGCTGTAAAATGAAGCAACTTTGCGTCAATACATAATCCATCTATCATGTCCGAAAGAAGTATTTGTCTACACAATTTTCAAAACAGTGTAAATACTCAAACTTAGTAAGTATTTAAAATAATTATTAAATAAAAATTCTGGATCACTGATTTTGATCATGCCCTAATGGCCATGTAATTATTGATCAATATTTAACACTGGCCTTTGACGTGCTTGAGCAGTATACTAGTATTATTTATTTTAACACTTTGACTGCGATGTTTTTTCGACGACTGCGATCTTTTTTTTAACCTAAAAAATTCATGCTGCTGCTCTACACAGCGGTTGTGTTGCGCCGCACATGCGTTTCGTTCGAAAAACATAACGGCTGTGCTGGGTCACAAAGATCTGTATTTTCTCAGCCGCTGCGCTTGTGTGGATTTACGCATATTAGTCACTTGTAGAAAACACATACCGTGTGATTTCAGCTCTCAAAGTTGTTAAACATAATTAAAACTGTAACGTTTTGTATTTTACGTCGAGTTGCATGGAGCGGAGCGATCATGTATGTCCTATTCGTTCCAGACTGTTGAGGACGTCAAATGCATGCTTTTGTTACATATCCGGGATTCTGAGACACTACGCCCGGGGGAGGGGGGCATCAAGGTTTCATCCAAAAAGCAATTGTAATAATGACTTAGGTAGATATACCGGGATGTAAGTACAATGAAAAAGGAAACGAAACCCAGCGTTGTTCCGCGCCACGCGTGGTTCAGCACTAAGCTGAGTTTGACCCTTTTTGGCCAGCAGGCTAGCACGGTTTTCATTTTCATTTAAAGATGAAGATACATTTATTGTCGACAACCGCTGGGGCAAATGTTTTCTTGAGTGGAGACCGCGACTCGGCAAACGTAATGTAGGACGTCAAGCTAAAGACAGGGCAGTATGGTGCTCGTTAGGGGAGGCCTATGTCCAGCAGTGGACTGCTATAGGCTGATGATGATGATGATGATGACATGGGGCTATTGGGATGCAAAAGTAAGAAGCGAACCTTTTCAACAAATAGCTGAATTTTTTTTAAAATAATAAATAAATAAAATGAATAATGCTGGACAATCCACACAGCATTATCTAGCCCCATGGTAAGCAGAGCTTGTGTTATGGGTACTAGATAACTGATATACAATAATACAATATATTAAATAGATAGATATTTTTTATTATACATAGAAAACGACCAGAACACCCGGAACAAATATCTGCAGATCGTACACACAATCGTTCCGAGGCGGGAATCGAACCCGCAACCTCCTGCGTCGCAGGCGGACCTTCGCCCACCGCGCCACATTGGTCGTCAAAAATATGTCCCAACGTCGTCCTAATGATCTTAAGTTTCATAACCGACATTAAAGCACTAAAATAACATAAATTATTTAGATATTTTAATGCAAATGCAAGTAATTAATTATTCAAAATGAATGCTTCGCTCAAAGCGCACTTTAAGTGTCGCATTTTGAACCCTATTGCACCGTTATAGGGATTACTATCTTTAAGTGAGACCCTGTATTTATTTTCATGCTTTATGTTAACACTTTGACTGCGATTTTTTTCGACGACTGCGATCTTTTTTTTAACCTAAAAAATTCGTGCTGCCGCTCTACACAGCGGTTGTGTTGCGTCGCACATGCGTTTCGTTCGAAAAATATTACACCTCTGCTGAGTCACAAAGATCTGTATTTTCTCAGCCGCTGCGCTAGTGTGGATTTACGCATATTAGTCACTTGTAGGAAACACATACCGTGTGATTTCAGCAGTCAAAGTGTTAAACTACAGACATTTCCATATATATAAAAGAAACATTATTTTCATTCGCACTAGAATAATTTTATAAACTAATTAGACATTTTCTTAAACAGAAATTCTCACAGTTTCGTAAGACATTACAAAGATACAGCATGATATTATTATCTTTACAGAAGAAATAATTTAAGGGCCGGTGCAAACGAGCCACTTTTCTTGACGTCACAGGAACATTCTTACTTTTAATATTCTCCCGACTTTAATTAAACCTTGGTTAGGCTGAGAAATCTGTTAAAAAAATTACATTCCAGGAAACAGAATAACTTTTAGCTATTGTCAAAGTTGGAAGACGTTTTGATTCAAAAAGAAGGGGGTAGCGCAACCATTCTGGATTTTTAAAAAGAATTTTTCAGTTTTTCCTTTTGAAAAAAGAGGAATAAGTAAATACGTTCAGGAGGAATTCGGGAGTATTTTAAATTTCCCCTTAAAAGGTTTTGTCAAGGGGGAAAGTAATTATCATAATCTCATGACATACTCAGCTTACTTTGTACCACTCGATGTTATGAGTACTATCTTACTAACATAATATGTTAGTAAGAAACCTCGGGGCGCAGCTAGTAAATTATACATATATTATATGTATAATTTACTAGCTGCGCCCCGGGGTTTCACCCGCGTGGTGATAGATATTTTGGATAATATCTATCACCAATAAAATAATAAATAAATAAAATTAATAATGCTGGACAATCCACACAGCATTATCTAGCCCCATGGTAAGCAGAGCTTGTGTTATGGGTACTGGATAACTGATATACATAATACAATACATTACATAGATAGATATTTTTTATTATACATAGAAAACACCCAAAACACCCGGAACAAATATCTGCAGATCGTACACACAATTGTTCCGAGGCGGGAATCGAACCCGCAACCTACTGCGACGCAGGCGGACCTTCGCCCACCGCGCCACATCGGTCGTCAATAATATTATTGTAAAGTTTCATTAAAATCCATTCAGTCGTTTTTACTGGAAAGAGTAATAAACATCCATCCATCCATACTTACAAACTTTCGCGTTTACAATATTAGTAGGATTTATATGACAAAGTTACTTACTTTGTGATTCATACCTACCAATTATCACACGAGCAACAATGGTCCACTATAAGTGGCTCGTCTGCGCCTCTACTTAATTCGCAACAAACTCATGTAATTTGTTTACATTAGGAATGTAATCTAGGGGCGTGCAAATAAGAAGTAACGCTAAAATCTTGCTGTAATAAAAACTGGTGACATCCCTAAATTGGGGTCCAAATTACTTTCGTAAAAACGCTCGTTTTAAGGAACTCTGCTGTCAGATTGGCTTTTTGTGTTCGTTAGATACAAAGGTGCTTTCTTTGTATAATTTACTTTAATGCACTTTTTGTGACTCAACCCTAAGAACCCCATAGATTTATATAAAAAATGCGAGAGTTTGGATGATTAGATGGATGGATGTTTGTTACTCCTTCATGCCAAAACTAATTGGGCAGAAAATTTGTGTAAAAATTTTCTGCAAATTTTCTGTTTTATTCTAATAAAACATATATTTGTTACTTTTTCACACCTAAACTACTGAAAAGATTGGGGTGAAAATTTGCATACAGATAGTTTCTAAGGCTGAAATAAAATATTTTTATCCCATAAATCAGTTTCATCCCATGGAAACGAAATATTTAGAAACAAGGCGTGTGAAGCCGCGGGCAGAATCTAGTTATTATATAAAATGTGCCATTGCTGTACAAAATAATTAATAATAATTATTATTTTATTATTTTAATAATTAATATTAAAATAATAAGTTCATCGTATAAGCATTAAAGTGGGCTCTTCTTGTCTAGTTTAAAACTGAATTCCCTCAAACATTCTAAAAAGCAAATTATCTTTGAAATATTTCCAGAAAACGATCAAAACCCTCGGAGACCACTTGTGTCCCAACTCTAAAAATATTTTAAGGTTAGACTTCCGTGAAACACAGTAGTTAGCGGCCATTTACAAAGATAGATAATTTTTTAGATCCATTTTTTGATCCATTTTTTAGATCGTTTTTTAGACACGATATACTCAGACCGGTAACTGTAAGTTTCGCATGGATTTGCCAGCAATTAATTCGCATCAAACTCGTATTGTAATTTGTTTACTTGATAGGGCTACGTAATAGGCCATTGGCATTCTCTTTAGCGAAATTGGTAACCCTAGATCACCCTCTGATCTAGTTAGATGTATTTGTAAGTGTGTTATAATGAGTTATAAACAACTAAATTGAACAGCTTTTGATATTAATGAAGTTGAAGTAATGACTAGCATCTAAAAATATTATTTTAACGGGGTGAAAAATATGACGATGATAATGACATAGACCTATGTCTAGATGATAATGACATAGACCTATGTCTAGATGATAGATGATGATGCCTATGTCCAGTGGAATACTGTTGGACATAGGCCTACCCTAAAAGCCAAATCACCCTGTTTTCAGCTTCAGTCCTTCGCAGATCGTCATCCCACCTAGCCGGAGGGCATCCTATATGTACTAAGTTTGTATCCATATGTCTATGCATACATTTATTTGCTGCATGACCCCTATTATGTACCAATGACAATTAATTGCCAAAAACCTTGCTACATATTTGGTTTTTGCTGTGGTTAGGTGTTGAAATACAAAATTCATTTATTTACCAAAATACAAAAAATGCTTACATTTTACTGGTGACACAGATATAGCAATAGGTATAATGAAGGATTAAAATATTTCTAAACGACAATTGTCGCTTACCATCACCCTCTGAAGTTCACATACTCGTTTAACTCTAGACTTTCTTTGACGCACCATAGGGTCTAACCACAAGGTTTTGCAAACCAGCGTTTAAAGTACGCCATAAATCTAGGAAATGTGTCCCTAGGGACTAGGAATTTGAGGGCTTAAGCCGGGTAATGCCTTAAACAGCGTTTAAGCAGAAGATTATTTGCCCGCATTTTAAAGTAGGCATTTAATACAGCAAAATCTTGTCCAGGGAGAGTATTTTTCAAGGTCTTAAAAATAATAAAACAACACTTTAATTGCCCATGACGCACAAGTCCAGGTTGGACAGTGTGTAGTGTAGTTATGGCGCAGTCCTATAGATCGCATCGCAGAGGCTGGGCAGTGAATGGGTTAATATAAAGATAAAGATTTTTTATTTGCCAAAGACATGTGTTATGTAAGGTAACAAGTACATTATATACATTTTGTGGATCAATATGCTTGACCGTTAGTCGGTATACAAACATATTTGAGAGAATGACGTGCAATAATTTAATATGAACTAAAATTATCTTTGAAAAAATCGTCAATATTATAGTAACACTTACAAATTAATAACATTTTTAATGTCTGCCTAAAGAGTACCAAATTTAACTCTTTCAACTGATAAGGTATTTTTTTTTATTTTAGGGGCCATACTAACAACACTTTTCCGCATTAGTGAAAGAAAGAAAGAAAGAAAGAAAGAAAGAAAGAAAGAAAGAAAGAAAGAAAGAAAGAAAGAAAGAAAGAAAGAAAGAAAATTATTTATTAAACACTAACACAACACACAAACAAGGTTAATTTAATTACACATAATTATATTAGACTACAAAGTACCTACTTAGCTACCTATTATAAAACACGTAAAATCGACAAAATATAAAAAAAAAGTGAAAAGGCACAAAATGTAAGTAGTAGTTGGTACTAAGTAGCCCTCACAGAAAGTGGATAAGCGCGCGTGTGTAGGTCTAGTAGGTCCTGACTCAGCTTGTTGCTCTATCACAATAACCCAAGGTCATTTGTGAAAGAGCGCTGGTTTTCAGTCAGAACCCGGTAGAGTGGCAGACACGATCTCAGATCCAGCGTATATAATAAATACATTGTAAATAGTGCTGTGTTAGCTTGATGTGTTTGTAGTCTACGGTTATCGTTGTTTCTACTCACAGTGTCAGATAGCCGGGGAATTAGATAAGGATTATTCTTGACAAAGTATATATTATATGTATATATGTTTATTATTATACAATACACTCATTTATTTAAAATTCTGGTTGAAAATAAATTTTTTACTATAGAAAATATATACAATAAAATATTATAAAAATATTCTACAGTAAAAATTATATCAAAACGGTAGATCACCGACCGCTTGAGCCTAGCGAGCGGTCGGTGATCTACCGTTTTGATATATATATACTAGGGCTGCAGAGAAAGTGACGATACGTGCCGGGTCCAACATTATTATTATTATTAACTTGACTCAAATAATATACATATTATTATATCCTTGGTTTAAAACCTCACCTTCCGATTTGGTAAATAGTTTATGCATTATGAATAAGATACCACCATAACTCAGTTACAAAATATCCAAAGGCCTGTTTATACAGTGTGTCCCAATCCAACTCGGTTACGCGATCACCCTGTATAATGAACTAAAGTTGGAGTTTGATAATCAAGAAGTTGCGAAATGTTTCCTACGATTACGACTCGTATTTCACTGGACTTTCTAGTTAGTCACTGGAGTGTTAACTAGTTGAGGTAATCTAGTTATTTGGTTATCTAAATTTAAGGGAACACTAGTGTAGTGATAATATTCGTATTAGTGTATGTGCAGAAGTGCACATGAACAAAGTGTATTCACCTTAAGTATAGAGACAATAAGAAAAGTGCCAATGGACACGTTCTGAGTAATAAATAAATAAATAATGCAATTCACACAGCATTATCTAGCCCCATGGTAAGCAGAGCTTGTGTTATGGGTACTAGATAACTGATATACATAATACAATAGAATACATAGATAGATATTTTTTATTATACATAGAAAACGACCAGAACACCCGAAACAAATATCTGCAGATCGTACACACATTTGTTCCGAGGCGGGAATCGAACCCGCAACCTCCTGCGTCGCAGGCGGACCTTCGCCCACCGCGCCACATCGGTCGTAGTAATATGTTGATATAAAAATCAGTTAAAACTAAATTACCCATTAGCCAATTCTATGGCTAGATTGTAATTATTATACTCTAGTGTATTTAACATTTATTTAAAATGTACACGAGACAATAAAAACAATTGTACATATATCTAAATTTAAAGGAACACTAGTGGACGGTGCGATCTTTATACATAGAAAAAACCCGGTATTTGCAGACCGTATAATTTTTTTTCTTGAGGCGTAAATCGAACTTGCAACCTGCTGCGATAGATAGGTATGCATAATTCTTTATTCGTAAAAACAGATTTGTGAAAACCTCACACTCACATACCTACTCACACTACAAACACACACGCAACACACACAACACACACACACTACACACATTATGTATATCTCTTTTTTTATTTCTTTAAAGAAACATACCTATGTATTTATTTTGTTTGCGGAGGAAGGCGCTGACTCCGCTACACAGTTTCTTAACTTTTGCGGCAGTCAGCCCTCAACTGTACCCTATACTATAAGTCTCTTGTTTCGAATAAAGATTTTTGTATTTGTACCTACACGAATGGGCGACTTCATATTACATATTTATGTTATTGCTTCATTGTGTACATTTGTAGGTCTTAGTATCTAGGTAATGTATAAGAAACACAATGGTACCCATGCAGGGTGTGGCAATATGTACTGAGAATGGAAGTGGGCCGGGTTAAAAAAAAATCTGTTTATTAGATAAGAGATTAGTTAGATGAGAGAGAGCAGAAAATTTGAATTAAATTATATAGTTTTAAGTTAATTGTACAAGTCATCAATGAGCGCCATAGCGCCCTGTCTTCAGCTTCCCGCATCCAGCATCTACCTGCAGTCTTTCGCAGGTCGCCATCCCACCTGGTCGGAGGGCGTCCTACACTACGTTTACCGAGTCGTGATCTCCACTCAAGAACACGTATACCCCAGCGGCCGTCGGTTCTTCGCGAGATATGGCCAGCCCACTGCCACTTCAGCTAGCAAATTCTTAAGAAAAAAAAGTTTGCGAAATTCTATAAGTATTATGAGTTTATCGCTTAAAGCCATTTACTCCATGCAACCAAAGCTCACATGTTACGAGTACGTACCCTGTAGGTATAGTAGGTAACATCTTGTACAAACGTACGGAATTGCCGGTATTTTGATTACAGAGGTGAGGCATTCACTCAACCGCCTGAGACGTGGAGCTAGCTCGCACTCGAGGTATTTCAGGAAATGGAAACAGACTTTACACGCTTTTATTAAGACACATTTTGCGGTGGAATGTCACTTTGCTGTTACTCATTTGTACAGTCGAATGCACAAGAATGTATGTATGTTAGTTAGGAGTAGGACATTATTCATTTATTTATTTATGATACTAAACAAACAGCCCTTATTTAATACAGATATGTTAGTTATCAAAACTTACGGCCAAAAGGTTACTTGTTATAAAATATTTTTTATAAAACAGACAGTCAGATGTAAAGTAAAGTAAAAAGATTTTTATAATAATAATAATAATAATGCTGGACAATCCACACAATATTACCTAGCCCCATGGTAAGCAGAGCTTGTATTATGGGTACCAGATAACTGATATATATAATACAATACATTACATAGATAGATATTTTTTATTATACATAGAAAACGACCAGAGCACCCGGAACAAATATCTGTAGATCGTACACACAATTGTTCCGAGGCGGGAAACGAACCCGCAACCTTAAGCGTCGCAGGCGGACCTTCGCCCACCGCGCCACATCGTTCGTTTTTATTTTGTCAGAACAAGACTCTTATCAATTAAACTTAAGACAGAAACTGACAACATCGGTCTCCACTCAGCATGTGCTATGGTAGAGCAGATCGTACCATCCATAGCGCTGGTCTTCCGTGGAGACCGTGGGCGTGGTGCGCAAGGTGGCCTAATAGGAGTTACGAGGCCTACTTAGGAGTAGAATTCATTTATATATACAAAACAAACAGCCCTTATGTTAGTTATCAAATCTTACGGCCAGAAACGAACTTACTTGTTGTAGGTACTATGTTTTTTTATAAAACAGACAGATGTATTACACTGGTTCTTTTTTGATTGTTATACCTCATCGAGCAATCGACTTGTGTCGAGTGTTCACTTTAGATAGAAAATTCTTTATTGCACACATAAAACAAAAAAACAAGATAAAAAATTACAAAATATATGACAATTTGGCGGTTTTAGTTCCTTATCGATTAAGGGTCGGTTCATACCAAGACGCGCAGCGTAGCTTTGCTTGTTATTTCCTATCCTATTAACTGGATTAAATTTGTAAGTAGGTATGTTTATGCGTAGTAGGTAAATAAAATAATTTTTTGAAGTACTAAGAAGTTCTGGCTGCGTCGCGTCGCGTCATGTCTCGGTATGGGCTGACCCTTAAAGTTAACTTGGACTCAGGCAGGTTTCCTTAGTAGGCAAATCCACAAGTTGAATTACAGTTGGTCGATTCTTGAGTAGCAAACACCAAGGCCAAAGATTGTTGGTTAGAAAAACATTCAACCAAAAACAATAAAATTGTGCTTCATGTTATAGACAACTCTTGGGTTGCCAACATTCAATTTAATAAAGTTATCAAATCATATTCACTCGTTGGCAACACAACCCGGCTACATACTACGTGACTACACTACGTGGTTATGACGTGGTTCGTGTAATTCAGTTAAGTTCGTGAATCCTCCAATTAGGCTGTAGTCGCTGGACAAATTGTTTTGTGAGGCTGAAGTCAATACGAGTTTGATTTTCAGGCATGGGATATGTTTTTCGATTGTTACTACGTATATTCTTAACGTACATTACGAAATAAAACATATAAAAAATTCACAACTTAAAATAAACAAATAAAAAATGTTGAGTGAGTGAGTGTTCAAAGCTAAATTTTATTCTCAAGGTCGATTTAGGGTTCCGTACCCAAAGGGTAAAACGGGACCCTATTACTAAGAATCCGCTGTATGTCCGTTTGTCACCAGGCTGTATCTCATGAACTGTGATAGTTAGAAAGCTGAAATTTCACAGATGATGTATCTCTGTTGCCGCTATAACAACAAATACTAAAAAACAGAATAAAATAAATATTTAAGGGGCCTCATACGTGATTTTTTGCCGTTTTTATTTTAAAATGGTGTCCAATAGTTAAGTTGTTTATTTGAGATGATGCCATTAAAATCGATTCGCATCTTACAGGGTACATGTACCCACCTCTAAGCTAATAACACCTAAGCTATTATATGGCAATGTATGTGTATGCAGTAAATGCATTATGAATATTTTAGCCAAGAATAGCGGAGTCATCGCAAGCCTTAACCTGAGCCTTAACTTTATCTTATTCAGGCAGAGAAATCAAACAAAACCCGACGTCATTTACGATGTATCTCCCAATATGTGGACAGGCCCTCATATCTCTGAGGGTAAGTGTACCTACGTACACTATATTCTAGGATCTCCTTACTAAGCTCTCAAATAAACCATCTGCAACCAAAACAGCGCATACTGATACGAAATCTAACACCCGCTTAGTATACGACAGAGTATACTAAGATTATGTACACATGCGGCTCGGGGTTTCTCTGAAGGATAGGATTCGTAACGAATACATCCGACAGAGAACCAAAGTTATCGACATAGCTCTAAGAATTAGCAAGCTGAAGTGGCGGTGGGCCGGCCATATCTCGAGAAGAACCGACCGCCGCTGGATCAAACGTGTTCTTGAGTGGAGACCACGACTCGGTAAACGTAGTGTAGGACGCCCTCCGACCAGGTGAGTGAGATGACGACGTGCGAAAGACTGCAGTTAGATGCTGGATGCGGCAAGCTCAAGACAGGGTGCTATGGCGCGTATTACAGGAGGCTTAAGTCCGTCCAGCAGTGGACTGCTATAGGCTGATTTTGTAGCGCGTGATTATGTAATGTGAGCCATTGTGTTCTTTATGTGTAGGTATGTACAGTACACATACACACCCAACTCGCATTTCTATTCAAACGCGTCAGTTTCAAACGCGTCAGTTTGAAACGCGTCAGTTTCAAACGCGTCAGTTTCAAACGCGTCAGTTTGAAACGCGTCAGTTTCAAACGCGTCAGTTTCAAACGCGTCAGTTTGAAACGCGTCAGTTTGAAACGCGTCAGTTTCAAACGCGTCAGTTTGAAACGCGTCAGTTTGAAACGCGTCAGTTTGAAACGCGTCAGTTTCAAACGCGTCAGTTTCAAACGCGTCAGTTTCAAACGCGTCAGTTTGAAACGCGTCAGTTTCAAACGCGTCAGTTTCAAACGCGTCAGTTTCAAACGCGTCAGTTTCAAACGCGTCAGTTTCAAACGCGTCAGTTTCAAACGCGTCAGTTTCAAACGCGTCAGTTTCAAACGCGTCAGTTTGAAACGCGTCAGTTTCAAACGCGTCAGTTTCAAACGCGTCAGTTTCAAACGCGTCAGTTTCAAACGCGTCAGTTTCAAACGCGTCAGTTTGAAACGCGTCAGTTTCAAACGCGTCAGTTTCAGTCTAGAACGCTCGTAAACGCGACCTATGACGAATATGTGCATGCTGTAAGAGTTGTATGTATTCGCTTTCAGTATGATGAAAATCGTGAGCGGGTGCGTTCTTTTTTGACAGTTTTCAATGGTTAGTAATCAACTTTATTATTAACTAGCGGCCCGTCCCGGCTTCGCCCGGGTGGTCATTTGTTTCAGGCAATTTTTTAAATTTTTCTCTTTTTTATCTCCTTAGGAATCATCCTCGTACTTCAAGGAATATTCTAAAAAAAGAATTAGCGAAATCGGTTCTGCTGCTCCCGAGATTTGCGCTTAGCAACACACTCAGCGATTCATTTTTATATTATAGATTATAGATGGCAATTACTAATTTCCCTAATTCACATACAAACAATGAAAATACACGAAACTAACATAAAATCTAATTATAAATTATATCGTTCAAATAATTAAAAATTCAATAATATATTTCAATTTGACATTGGTAATTATTTTAATTAATGAAAAATCATCATCCATCCCTCTCGGAAACAGCCTGCTTTTAGCGAGATATCCTTTTAAAAAAATCATAAATAATAATCATAATTAAATATGTATCTAGGTTGCCTGGGAGAAATCGCTGTCAGCGATAAGGCCGCCTATTGTACTTTTAATGTGTCATGTTTAGATATAAGGTGTTATTTTATAGTTTTAAGTGCAATAAAGAATTCATTCATTCATAAATCTGCTTTATCTTCAATTCCCGCACATAATTTCCTTCCGCATCCGCTCTCGCTTCCGCATCAGAACAGCCTAAGGTATCAAATTGCTTTGTACGTTAGGGAGGTGGCAATCAAAATCGACTCCGTTGTTACGATCGACACTAACCGTTATAGAGTTCCGTATTGAAGGCTGCAGCATTCGATTATGGGGTATGTTTAACCCTTTAGCTTTCAACCGAGAAGAAACTTTGCATAGGGCATATGTACCTTTATCTAGTTATGTTTCGTGAATACAAAAATGATTTATTGTACACCATAATCAAATTAATCATAACAAAAATACATTAAAACCGAAAAGTACAATAGGCGGCCTTATCGCTTCGAAGCGACCTCTTCCAGGCAACCTTTGCCTTTTTTTTGTGTGGTATAACAAAATGTTATCTATCAATCAAGATAATTGTCTGTATACGTCCCCTCACTATCAGCACTATGCAAGACGCTATCGTCTCACAAAGATAATTGTCTGTATACGTCCCCTCACTATCAGCACTATGCAAGACGCTATCGTCTCACAAAGATAATTGTCAGTATACGTCCCCTCACTATCAGCACTATGCAAGACGCTATCGTCTCACAAAGATAATTGTCTGTATACGTCCCCTCACTATCAGCACTATGCAAGACGCTATCGTCTCACAAAGATAATTGTCAGTATACGTCCCCTCACTATCAGCACTATGCAAGACGCTATCGTCTCACAAAGATAATTGTCTGTATACGTCCCCTCACTATCAGCACTATGCAAGACGCTATCGTCTCACAAAGATAATTGTCAGTATACGTCCCCTCACTATCAGCACTATGCAAGACGCTATCGTCTCACAAATATAATTGTCTGTATACGTCCCCTCACTATCAGCACTATGCAAGACGCTATCGTCTCACAAAGATAATTGTCTGTATACGTCCCCTCACTATCAGCACTATGCAAGACGCTATCGTCTCACAAATATAATTGTCTGTATACGTCCCCTCACTATCAGCACTATGCAAGACGCTATCGTCTCACAAAGATAATTGTCTGTATACGTCCCCTCACTATCAGCACTATGCAAGACGCTATCGTCTCACAAAGATAATTGTCTGTATACGTCCCCTCACTATCAGCACTATGCAAGACGCTATCGTCTCACAAAGATAATTGTCAGTATACGTCCCCTCACTATCAGCACTATGCAAGACGCTATCGTCTCACAAAGATAATTGTCTGTATACGTCCCCTCACTATCAGCACTATGCAAGACGCTATCGTCTCACAAAGATAATTGTCAGTATACGTCCCCTCACTATCAGCACTATGCAAGACGCTATCGTCTCACAAATATAATTGTCTGTATACGTCCCCTCACTATCAGCACTATGCAAGACGCTATCGTCTCACAAAGATAATTGTCTGTATACGTCCCCTCACTATCAGCACTATGCAAGACGCTATCGTCTCACAAATATAATTGTCTGTATACGTCCCCTCACTATCAGCACTATGCAAGACGCTATCGTCTCACAAAGATAATTGTCTGTATACGTCCCCTCACTATCAGCACTATGCAAGACGCTATCGTCTCACAAAGATAATTGTCTGTATACGTCTCCTCACTATCAGCACTATGCAAGACGCTATCGTCTCACAAAGCGAGTGAATTGATTCACCCAAGTGTCCCCCACACTTGCCTCTCAGATCTGAACGTATCCGCTCCTTGGTAATTGACTTACTCGATGGGCTCGTGGCGAAATGTGATCGTCTCAGAGCCTTGTTAGAGCAGAGGATCATTCTAATTATACTGATATTGTAGTCAAATCGTCCATTTTGAGGTTATAAATCTGTAAATTGTATTAAGTCATATTGTATGCATCATCATCATCAGCCTATAGCAGTCCACTGCTGGACATAGGCCTCTCCCAATGAGCGCCATAGCGCTCTATCTTCAGCTTGCCGCATCCAGCATCAGTCTTTCGCAGGTCGTCATCCCACCTGGTCGGAGGGCGTCCTACACTACGTTTACCGAGTCGTGGTCTCCACTCAAGAATACGTTTGCCCCAGCGGCCGTCGGTTCTATTTATAGTCGATTATATTGTATGCATTTGTGTAAGTTATAAGACTAAGCTGGTTCTTCGTTTTAATTTATCCTCTGCAAGCAAGCAATCATTTAGCTACTACATGCAAGGACACATAAATCTTTATGTGTTAAAAACTGTTTGTCTTCCGAATAAAGCATATAATAAAATATATAAATTTAATTGTGACCGCACTGAGTGGAAAGATTTGGGGGAGGCCTTTGCCCAGCAGTGGGACGAAACAGGCTCAATAAAAAATATTATTATAAAAAAATTGCATGTCGAGTATTGCAATGCTATTGATGTGAACAGCGGCAGAAATGCCATACTACCAGTAATTTAAATAATAATGCTGTGTTATGGGTACTAGATAACTGATATACATAATACAATATATTACATACATAGATATTTTTTATTATACATAGAAAACGACCAGAACACCCGGAACAAATATCTGCAGATCGTACACACAATTGTTCCGAGGCGGGAATCGAACCCGCAACCTCCTGCGTCGCAGGCGGACCTTCGCCCACCGCGCCACATCGGTCGTCAAATAATACTAGCTGCGCCCCGCGGTTTCACCCGCGTGGTGGTAGGTATTTTGGATAATATACAATAAGTTTATCTTTATAAATGTGTGTTATTCTGATGCTATATTATTGCAAGGTTTCATTAAAATCCATTCAATACCTAGTTTTTACGTGAAAGAGTAACTAACATCCATCCATACTGACAAACTTTCGCGTTTATTATTAGGATTATTTGTTAGTTCAAAGCTAAAAATATAATTGATTCTACATTTACTTACCTCATTCAAGTACGCTTTTTAGCTTTGATTTTGTATGAGACCCGAAATCTAGATAGTATTCATAACACAAGCTCTGCTTAGCTTGGGGCTAGATGATGCTGTGTGAATTGTCCAGCATTATTAATTTATTTATTTATTTGTGATCTCAGTGTTACACAAATACATTTTATAGCGCGAGTCAATTTGCATCTCAAACGTAACTTTCCCTTTCAAAAGAAAATAGAAGAAAGGTAATCTCTTTAGAGCAAGCATCTGTTTAAACATTAAAATATCGCTTATAGACACCCCCATAAGGTACACACTTCCGTAACTTTTCTCAACTACCCCCAAATTTATTGAGTAGCATACAATTTTAATGCCAAGGGACGTCGAGCACAAGTTTTCGTCCCTTCTCAGACCTCAATAAATATGTATTTACTGGGGCGACGAAAGGACTATACTCGGCGCTAGAATCCAAGGTATTTTTTGTAAACAAAGAGGCGACAACGCGGAGAAATGTGGTGGAAAATATTTTAAACAATGGTATCCATCGGAGCAAACGCAGACGTTCGTAACTAATTTGGTTTTGATAGTTTTCATTCATCATCGGATTGTGACTAGTGGTTTCTTTTCACTTCTTCCACAAAAATTGATGTGAACATTAAAATAAATATTATTTTAATTGTATTTGATAATAATGAGTAGTATAAAATTTAACTTGTCTAAGTGTTTATTTTGTAAGCCTAAAGAAAATAAAAACATTTGGATCTTTTTTAATTTGTATTGTATTAAGTATATCAGTCATCTCTGTGGTACCCACATTACAAATTCTGCTTAGCTTGGGGCTAGATGATGCTGTGTGGATTGTCCACCATTATTTATATCTCTCGGTTTTCGAACTCTAATTTATAACATTTAGGTTGCGCATGCGCAATTGTGTTTGAATTTTTAGCGATAAACTTGCTGTATGCTGCTGTCACCTTTGTTTTCTGTAACAGCTACAAGTTTTTGTAAATTTTCCACCAATTAATCTAATTGTTTACAAAAAATATCTTGAATTCTCAAACCTATAGGTAGGTCGTGTTGAGATATTATAGAGCCCTGGTTCCGAAGGCCTATAAATAACGGCTGAGATTTGAGCCGTGGATTTAGGAGAGAGCCAAATTTGGAGGAAGTAAATTGAGTGAAAATTCCCGCAGTAGGTACTGTAAGGTTGTGTTTAAGGAACTGGGTGGCAGTGACTTAGTACGTAGGTATTTAGTTATTAAAGTGTTAGATACACGCTTTCCACGCTCTAAAAAAAGCATATAAAAGGAAGGAGGTACTGGAAATCCATACAGTAACAATACAATACAATACAATACAATACAATACAATACAATACAATACAATACAATACAATACAATACAATACAATACAATACAATACAATACAATACAATACAATACAATACAATACAATACAATACAATACAATACAATACAATACAATACAATACAATACAATACAATACAATACAATACAATACAATACAATACAATACAATACAATACAATACAATACAATACAATACAATACAATACAATACAATACAATACAATACAATACAATACAAACATTATTTATTGTACACCATAATCAAATCAATCATTACAAAAATACATTATATGCGACAAGCACAATGGGCGGCCTTGTCGCTTTAGAAGCGATCTCTTCCAGGCAACCTTTGGATGGAAAGAATTAGTAATATCTAACATATAAGTTTTCTGTTTTGTGTGGTCTAATAAAATGTTTGCTATCTATCTAACTAGCCTCAAGCTCAGCAGAGCTTGTGTTATGTGTGTGCGACTTTTACTATGTATAATAAAAAAAATATCTATCTATGTAATGTATTGTATTATGTATATCAGTTATCTAGTACCCATAACACAAGCTCTGCTCACCATGGGGCTAGATAATGGTGTGTGGATTGTCCAGCATTATTTATTTATTTATTATTTATTATGACTGATATACTATAACAGTGGTATCGTTGAATAATCCTACTAATATTATAAACGCGAAAGTTTGTAAGTATGGATGGATGGATGTTTGTTACTCTTTCACGTAAAAATTACTGAATGGATTTTAATGAAACTTTACAATAATATAGCTCATATATCAGAATAACACATAGGATACAATTTAAAGGACCAAGGGATATCCACCAGGGCGGGCCACAACGCCTAGTGCAGAACATATTATCATCTCCGAACAGCGATCCCCAACCCGCATGTCCAGCATAGGGATTATGGGCATTATCCCCAAGAGATAAAAGGTAATAAAGTGTTCATCAGTGGGAGTCCTTCGTCCAGCAGTGGACCAATATAGGTTGAGAGGCCCTATGAGAAAGGTGCCAGCGAAACCGCAGGAAAAATCTAGTTTCCGAAAATAAATATTGTACGCACAAAACAGAATCTAAAAAAGCTATAAATCATTCAAACAGAATCAATCACATATTATGCATTCTGCGACACCTCGGTTATACAGGGTGATTGATGTCATGTGGAATGAAATCGATTTCTGTTGACAAACACTCGGATTGCCTCGCCTGACATTAACAACTGAAAGGCGAATGGGAAATTCCAGAGAGAAATGGAATTTATTTTTAGGAAAGGTAATCATAATAAAACGCTTTTCAGAACTGGATTTTTTGAATGTCTATGTATATATTTTTAATTTAGATTTAACTAGCCGCACCCTGCGGCTTCGCCTGCGTGAAAACCTACCTATGTGTCAAATCCTAATAATATTATAAACGCGAAAGTTCGTGAGGATGTTTTTTGGTCTTTCACGCAAAAACTACTGAATAGATTTAGATGAAACTTCACAAATAATATAGGTTACTTATGAGAATAATATATAGGCTTATCCCATGGGAACTGATTTATAGAATAAAAATTAGCCTTTGTTTTATTCTAGGCTTATGTCGCCAAATAACCTGGACTATATGACGAAAGTTATACGTAGGTAAGAAACATGAAAAAATAAGATAATTCAAATTAATAAAATGAACAGTTTAAATAAAGTTTTTTATAAATAATTAGTTTGGATTAAGATTGAGGATATATTAGGACTTTGTTCCGCAAACTAGGATAAACTTTGATCTTGGGGACCTCGTGTGTCTAGAGAGAAAGAACAAAGAAAATACATATATTTGACACCATACATAGCACATAATCCAACACATTACATAGTAAGAAAGTATAAAAATAAGAAAATATATAATGACATAGATAAAACATACACATTAATATTAATACAACACATTTGCTTGGCGTCAAGTCGATCTCAAATCGACAGGCTATGGAAATTGCATAGTATAAAAAGACGCGGCAATAAAGTGAATTCTAGGTTAAGTATGGGCAGTTTGTTTACAAACATTCTACATGGAGTTTGGCTAGTGTATAGTGAAGTTAGTAGCGGCGCTGATTTTCGGCCAGGTCCTGGTGTGGTGGCACAAAGCCTGAATACATTAGGTAGGTCAAGGTAGGTACATAAAAGAAGACAAGAGTAAGCAACATAAAAAAGCCAGAGAGAATCTAGGGTACATCTTTCAAAGAACAAAGGCAATACTAACCTCTTTCCATTTCTATCTATTGTCACTAGGTTTAGCCAGTCAGAAAAATAACTTAGAATTGAATACCATAATAACATACAGCAGCGTCCCAAATCATACGCCAATAATGTTTAATATCTGCTTGTGACGGCCCCGCGCCAATCCAATCTTTCCAGATGATTGTCTACCATGAGTTTTGTGGATGTAAAGGTGTTTTTACACTGGAATAGTTCTGCATTCAAGAACATAAGTCCATTTATAAAGTCTTCAAGAACAAAAAATACAAATACAAAAAAGACAAAATACAAATCATTTATTGATATAGTATATACATATAGTACTCCACTGCTGGACATAGGCCTCCCCCAATGAGCGCCATAGCGCCCTGTCTTCAGCTTGACGCATTCAGCATCTACCTGCAGTCTTTCGAAGGTCGTCATCGCACCTGGTCGTAGGGCGTCTTAGATTACCAATGTTATCGACATAGCTCAAAGAATAAGCAAGCTGAAGTGGCAGTGGGCCGGCGGCCATATCTCGCGAAGAACCGACGCCCTGTGGGGCAAACGTGTTTTTGAATGGAGACCACGACTCGTTAAACGTACTGTAGGACGCCCTCCGACATAATCTGTGACCTATAGGTATTATATCACGAAACATAAAGTTTGGCAATAATCAAAATAGTTCAGTTATTGTTCGAACTAAGCGCCCGCAAAACTCGGGGATTTATCGTTTAAGTTCTTTTAGTTAGTAAAAATATAGTTGGAACTTTATCACCACACGTTTCATGAAGTCACAGAAACGAAGAAGACTTTCAAACATTACGTCCAGCTAGTCAGGTTACACGTCCACTGCTGGAAATAAATTCCCCAAAAATATGGAAATCTCCCTTGGTTTGCCATAATCACGATGCTCCGGCCAGGTTATTGATAAGAAATTAAATAAAAATGTTGGGATATATGTAAGGGTGTTCTGTTCGTTTTCTATGTATAATACAAAAAATCTATCTATGTAATGTATTGTATTATGTACCTATATCAGTTATCTACCCATAATACAAGCTCTGCTTTGCTTGGGCTATATAATGATATTGTCCAGCATTATTTAAATAGCACGAATTGACACCTGTTACATGTTTACAAAACGACAAAACAAATAGTAATTAAATACCTATATTTTCAGTAATATTTCAAGGATATGAACAATATTCGACGACCGATGTGGCGCGGAGGAGGTTGCGGGTTCGATTCCCGCCTCGGAACAATTGTATGTACGATCTGCAGATATTTGTTCCGGGTGTTCTAGTCGTTTTCTATGTATAATAAAAAATATCTATCTATGTAATATATAGTATTATGTATATCAGTTATCTAGTACCCATAACAGCTCTGCTTACCATGGGGCTAGATAATGCTGTGTGAATTGTCCAGCATTATTTATTTATTTATTATTATAAATAGAAAGGGTTTCTCCTTAACTCAAGATACTTTTTGCGTTAGCGGAATCTTAAGTATATTAAGAGTAATTACGAATAATGAGTTAGTCTAATAATTAGTGCTTAATTCGAAAAAGAGCCTCGCTGTACATTCATGAAGCATAATTATTATAATAAGCAGAGAAAATAGCGTAATTTTCACAACTTCACTACACTTCTGTTGCAATTAATATCCGCGCGTTAGTGATACAGGAATTGTTTTTATTGCTATAATAATAAGGTGTAGTTTTCTTCAGAGCTTGATTCTGTTCATTTAGAATTTTAACTCTAAATGCTCCAGCTGCTTAAGTATTTATAATGAAATAGGCTTAGAAGAAATAGGCGACAAACGAACGAAACATCGTCGGATGTATTCGTAACGAATACATCCGACAGAGAACCAAAGTTCTCCGACAAGTAAAGTTAAAGTTCTTCGACATAGCTCTAAGAATTAGCAAGCTGAAGTGGCAGTGGGCCGGCCATATCTCGCGAAGAACCGACAACCGCTGGGGCAAACGTGTTCATGAGTGGAGATCACGACTCGGTAAACGTAGTGTAGGACGCTCCCCGACCAGGTTGGATGACGACCTACGAAAGACTGTAGGTAGATGCTGCATGCGGCAAGCTGAAGACAAAGCGCTATGGCGGTCATTGGGGGAGGCCTATGTCCAGCCGTGGACTGCGATAGGCGAAAAAATTCGAACGTTTGTTAGCGGTACTAAATATTTTTTTTATGTTTTGTGGTTATTATATTATATAGGGCCTCAGTTAGAAATGCACAATGACGAAAAACCACTAAAAACTCAAAAATAAATAAACAGTAGTGGAGTAACTAAAATCTTACAATACTTACAACACACTTCCACTTACAATGATTTTTTTCCTGTCTATGCAATAAAGAGTAATTTTATTGTTTTTTATTGTTACTGTTATTTAGCCGTGAAGGCTGTTTATTAGTTTTTCTGTTGCTAGGTTAATGTAACTGACATATTTTGCGTGTATTTAAGCTGTAGTAGGCCTTCCTTAAATAAATAAATAAATTTAATTTATAGTATTGTTATTAATAATATTTTAGTTTAAAGCTGAATACAGCAGATTAAACGTATCAACTTAAAATTTAAATATCATTGGACAAAGATCTACCAACAACAGGAAACCACCTCAGTTACAACTCTACTTTACCGGGTCAATCCCTACACCCTCAGGGTAACGAGGGGATTACAGAGGGGGTGGGGATCGGGGCTAATGACCGACTTAGGTACTAATTAGAACACATCTAAATGTAGGAGAACTTTAGTTGTAGGAGATAGAATTTGAACTATGTGAGGTCTTTTTTCGTTTGGTTTGGAAATTCTGAAGCTCTTTCTAAATGTAGTACTTTAGTTTTAGGAGAAAAAAAATGAGTTTTCAGAGATTTACCCCCATATCTTTAGTCATTACCTCGACTTCGATTCAAACTCTACTCAACCTCCAAATGCGTTTCGGTATGCTTGATCGTAAAAAAATCCTTCACTCGAAACAGCCTTCGATAATTTTTTCATACGAGTGGAATAACGAACTGTCATCTCAAGGTACCTCGCTACCTACCTTGAATGCTCCTCGAAATAGTTTGTTGTTATTTACAATGGATTTTGGAGACTATCTCAATTACATTTACGACGATGAAACCTACAATTACCCATCGCGAAGGTATATAAGAGAGGTTGATATATAACCAAATTAACGACTAAGCATACCAAACTCGAGCATGTTTTGGAGGAATGCTCGAAACACCCTTGAACAAGTTTGAGTGGAGAATTATTTGAGGTAATGACTAAAGATATGGGGGTTAGTCATTATTTTTTTGTTTTGGAAAGTTTCAAGCTCACATACTGCATTTTTTACGGTTTCAAACATCAAACGGAAAACTGAACCTTTATAGATTAACTTTGTTGTCCGTTTGTCTGTCTGTCAACATTATTTGCTCGGCTGGTGGTATCAAGTTGAAATTAACATAAATTTTCCGTAACGTCTCGGAGACGTGATATAAATCACACTTTTAAGTCAACGAAATAAATAAATAAATAATGCTGGACAATTCACACAGCATTGTCCAGCGTTATTATTTTATTTTTGTTTCCCAACTGGATTAGGCGGTCAAATCCAGATATATCCGGTTAAATTTTTCTACTACCCCATCCCTTCTAATGCCCGAGTCTTGTTTGTGAGGAAATTAACACAAATCGTATTTGTTTTAAGCACCCTCATATTTTTGTCTGGCTTTATGAATTCGTACGTGAGTTATTTATTTTCAGGTTTTTGGTGTTATTATTTTATGCTGTTTTAATGAGATAATGGAGCTTTTTTATTTAAAAAAATATGAGTTGGTACAGGTATGAGTCGTGTAACAAATGGATAGGCAGATTGCAGATATAATATTTTAGGTTCTAGGCCTTATACATAATTTCTAGACTAAAAATTAAAAGCGTTACGATCAAAACATACAAAAAAAATTGAACTTGTATTTACAATTGAAAACAATAACTAACTAATTGCAGACTGTTGCAAACAATCTACCGGTAGCTCAACTGATCCATATCAATACTGGTCGGCGCGTGTCCCCGCGACGCTGGCTGCATAGCCCCGCTGTATGGCAATGCTGATGCGCTGCGCCAGATACTCACCAGCTCTCGCGTCGCTTCGACCAAACGCTCAGATATTTTTTAAATACCCGGAGATCCTCTGTACTCCACGGACGTAGGGTTTTGACTCCAAAGGGAACAAATGCATAGGCTCTGTCCTATTAAAATAATGAATTAGGCAAAAAGACAAAAAAAAAATGACGTTGGGCTGTTACAAGACTACGCCTCGAGTATAAAACGAATCGAACTTAAGTTTTGCAATCTTAAAACCATTCTTGTAATAATTTCAGCCCCTGGCATATTCCAGGACTTTAATTTCATCATAATAGGTTACTGCTTATTCCAAAAGTGTAAGAAGCCGCGTGCAAAAGCGTGTTTTATAAATATATGAATAAGTAATGTTTTATACAAAAGCTTTTTTTAAAATAGAGGATGTCCATTGCATCCTGAAACGCACTGGAATTGTTTAATTCAATTCGTTTCCGTGGTGGTCTGCGTTGCCAATTTTTGTACAAAATGTTGTTCATTAGGGTGCGGTTTTAGTAAGCAGCATAAGCGGAAGCGGTCAAATAACAGTTTGAAAATCATCATCATCATCATCATCTGCCTATAGCGGTCCACAGCTGGACTGGACATAGGCCAATGAGCGCCATAGCACCCTGTCTTCAGCTTTCCGCATCCAACATCTATCGGCATTCTTTCGTAGGAGGCCTCCAACCAGGTGGGAACCTGGTTGGACCTGGTTGTTTACACTACGTTTATCGAGTCATGGTCTCCACTCAGGAACACGTTTGCCCCAGCGCCGTCGGTTCTTCGCGAGATATGGCCAGCCCACTGCCACTTCAGCTTGCTATTCTTACGCTATTATTATTATCTTTGAGCTATTTCGATAACTTTTGTTCTCTGTCGAATGATTTCGCTACGAATCCCATCCTTCAGAGAGATCCCGAGCTTAGCTCTTTCTATAGCTCACTGAGCGTCGGAGGTGTCAACCCTGCCGATAATCAAGTAAATAAATAATCAAATAATATTTCTATAAAAAACTACAACTGTTTGTTAAGTAAGTCTAACTTATAATAATTTAAAAAGTCTGCATAAACGCTCTGCTCGCCGCTCCGCCTATTCATTACTGAAGCCTAAAATGTGTAAACTTTTAGTCCGCGAACCGTGCACATTTTGCATAGGTAATTGTGGTATTTTATGTACAAGGTTTCGGCAATATTTAGCTTCGCAGCTTTTATTCTAAAATTTATTTTGTTGTCCATGCATCGAGTTGTAACAACATTTATAGACTGTTGAAAATTTACTCGGACATAATAGTTTATTGTAGATCAAATAATAAATATTTATTGATATCTTCTAGACGAAGGTCTACTTCGTAATTTTATCACTATTAAATATTACTATTATGTACTGTAAAGGAGCCTATGTTACTTCACGTCCTTTTAAGTGTCGCTATGCCAAAAATCAAGTCGATTGGTTGCTTAGTTAGGGCGTGAAGAAAGGACAAACAAACAAACACACTTACGCGTTTATAATATTCGTTAGGATATTAAAATTGGTGACGTTTAGTGAGTTTAGTTTTAATAATAATACTCGTACGACTACGAGTGAAACATAATGATAAAAGGAAGGTGTCTTTTTCTCATTATGTTCTGATAAAATAAAATATATTTCACTTAATTCGTAAGGCCCATTTTTGAATACTTGATTGTCATCCAGGCCGACAAGATAGTTTTGATCATGGAAATTTTGGCAAAGCAAAAGCCATTAAATTCACCAACATATGCAATTTTCAATTACTAGTAACATGTCCGGCTTAAACCGGATTTTACCGGCTCAATGGTAATTAAATTGCAGTTGGTTGTTTCGATAATACATGTGTGACTATTGGAATTAGTTTGGCTAGTGGGGCATTTAATAGATTTTATTGGCGTGTTATAAAAAACTTTAAATCGACTTCAAATTACAACACTACTTTCAAAACATTTTTATTATTCAGGATAATAAAAATGTTTTGAAAGTAGTGTTCGAAACCCGAAGCATTTCAATAACGCGATCATATCTTTAATGTGGCAACATCTAGTTATATTCGAGTCTAATTTAACTTGATGAAAGGACAAAATAAAGAATATTTTGAAACACTTTGACATAAGTTGAATTCTTAATTTTTTGGAATTATGGGTATGATTTTGTAGGTAGGTAGGTATTTCTATGTACTCGCTAAACGTAGTGTAGGACGCTCTCCGACCAGGTGGGATGACAACCTGCGAAAGACTGCAGGTAGATGCTGGATGCGGCAAGCTGAAGACAGGGCGCTATGGCGCTCATTGGGGGAGGCCTATGTCCAGCAGTGGACTGCTATAGGCTGATGATGATGATGATTCCTATGTTGGTTATCTATCTGTTACTCTTACGATGACTTTGTTTCGACTTGAGCGCTTTTGATAGATGAAATAATACCTACCACAATACAAATCAATCAACTTTAAAAATCAAAAATGACGTACCAAAATACTCGTCTGAACTCTTATAATTATTATTCTTTGTTTTCGCAGGGCTCTTTTTTCCAAAAAATAAGCTACAAGCCGGATATTTTATATTTTCAACACATTACAAAATACAAAATTTAAAAATTCAAAATTCATTTATTGCCTGTAATTATCTGCATGTTCTGAAAGTTACTAGCTAATACATGTTATGAAACTTGTTATGAGTAATAGATGTCACAATGTATTCTGCCCTATTGGGCGTGCAATGTACTAAACTTGACAATTATGCTTATAAGATAATTACAATAAATTCTCAGACAAATAATAATAACAATACAATAAATAAAAAGAATTAGAAAAATAAATGTCAATGTTTATAACTACAATTTATCGGTCAAAAATTCATTAATGGAGTAATAACATTTTTGTGTCAATAGTTTAGTCATCATCATCATCATCATCAGCCTATAGCAGTCCACTGCTGGACATAGGCCTCCCCCAAAGAGCGCCATAGCGCCCTGTCTTCAGCTTGCCGCATCCAGCATCTACCTGCAGTTTAGTCACTTGCCTCCGAATTACGTTTATTTTTTTTTCTGAATCGAAGCAACGAATTCTTTTGATATCCGACAACCGCATCGTATTTTTGTTTAATTGAGATTTTGTGTTGGAACGGAAGTAGGTTGAGTTTGAGGCTGAATGAAACGATGCTCTTTGCAACAGCGAAATAAAGTATTTAATGGAACCTGCAAATGAACGAGTATTTTTATCATTTTTTAATCCAAGATAATTTTGCTTTAAACAATATTCATCTTTTGCATGAAACAATATTTGTACACATCAATAATACTCTGAAACTTTATAAAGAGCCATTACTCTTGAATCTTTATAAAGTTATTATTTAACAAAAATCCACTGAACAACAATTTTGTTTGTAATAATAACAATACATTTCCACATGTTTCCGCGTTGTTATTTGAAACCAAACAGTAGATTTTGTTATAACCTTATTTCAATACAAAATTCTTACCATACACGATTTCAATGAAGCCATTATGCTCAGTATATTCAAAGTTACCATACATTTCTATAACAGCCTATCACACTAGGAATTAACTTTATTACACTCTTTTCATCAGATATTATAATGTTATCGTCCTTATCAAAAGCCAGACTATAAACAGTATTAGCGTTTGACAATTTCTTCCACTCGCGCCCTTTATAAATACCAAAATTTGTGACCATATACAAATTATCCGCAGAATCTTCAGTAATCTGTCTCACAACGATAAGCTCGTTTATAACACTTGCTCGTTTATTTTCACTGTCAAATACGTACAGCCCTGATTTATTTGCAAAGTATATTTCACCGCTTGCTGTTATATGTATCACATCAACTTCGAAATCTCTGAATTCTTGAACTACAGAGAATTTTCCGTCAATAGCCATATGAAGCCTCTGTTCTGGGTAGGATATGTAGAAGAGATGATTCCTATGGAATAGAGACCAGATGTTTTTTCCTTTCGCTTTGAAGATTTCTGCTGTTCTAGTGACGCTGTTGTATGTATATATTCCGTCGCTTCCACCTAAGTAGATATCGTCATTACCGTGGTCGATAGCTATGGCGCAGCCCCCTGTGACTTCGTTAATAATATGGCTTTCATTTCTATCCAAATTAAAGGAAGCCAGTTGGAAATCATGTTCTGAGAACATTTCAGCAGTGGAGTAGCTGAAAAATAGGATGTTTTCAGTTTTAAATACTTGCAAGTTGTGTGGCCTGGACAGGCCTGTCCAAAGAACTTTTTTGTCGTAGAATTCCTCTCCGAATTTCATTTTATTGCAGGGCATTTCATTTGTATATTTGCATAAGGTCAATATCAGTAAAATGTAGTACAGGATTCTCTGAAATTAAAAATATAATAGGTATTAAAATGATTTTGCCGCTCCAATCGTTTTGGCGTGAAAAAGTAACAAACATCCAAACTAAACCTAAAATTCTGACTTCTTAAAATTGCAGCCAAGTATCTAATAGCTAAAAATTTTGCCTACTAGCCTATCAAAAGCATTATTGCGATTTTCAAGATTTGGGTTTATTGACACTTGGGTACAAATCCTCCTTGGGCAGCAATTCGGATTTTACCTTACTTTGTTTACTGCTTTATATTTATTTAAAAAAGTACTTACAAGTAACGGTCCCATCACATGTGAAGCAAACGATATTCGAATAATTTATTCACAATACTGACCAAGAAGAGCACACAATTTATTCTGAGCCATTTGTTTTAAATAATAGGTCATTGTTTTATAAATATTTCGACTCAATACACAGCTCTAACTCTCTCATTACAATTAACTCATTGTCTGACAGTTTTGTTTTAATAAATAATATCGGTCCTCAGTCACATAACTTAGATCTACTAACTTAAATGAACTATAAAGGCAGCTAGATATACTCTATATGTATATCTTAAGCATAGGTTTGAATTAATTAATTAATTAACACTTTATTGCACTTAAAACATAACAAAATAATACCTTATATCTAAATATAACTCATCAACAGTACAATAGGCGGCCTTATCGTTGACAGCGATTTCTCCCAGGCAACCTAGGTTTGGTAGTAGGAAAGTGAAATAGCTGACATTGAAGCATAGCTTATAATTATAACTTTGACGACCGATGTGGCGCGGTGGGCGAAAGTCCGCCTGCGACGCAGGAGGTTGCGGGTTCGATTCCCGCCTCGGAAAAATTGTGTGTACGATCTGCAGATATTTGTTTCGGTTGTTCTGGTCGTTTTCAATGTATAATAAAAAAATATCTATCTATGTAATGTATTGTATTAAGTATATCAGTTATCTAGTACCCATAACACAAGTTCTGCTTACCATGGGGCTAGATAATGCTGTGTGAATTGTCCAGCATTATTTATTTATATTAAAATAATAATACAATAAACATTACATCAAAATAACTATCGGTAATAAGATGATGATGATCATCCAATAGAACAAACCTACTGTTTTTAAAGCTAAAAAAGTATAACTGGGACAATAATAATTATAATGCGAAATACTTTTTTTTACTTTGGTGATGTATTCACTGAAAGTTACAGCATCATACAGACCACCAGTGTTATAATTAAAAAGGTCGATGAACTCTTTATTTTAATTTATCTGTAACATAGTAGCACTTTCTATTTAAATTCATTTTGTAATAGATACTTTGCATACTTCAATACATCAGTATCTGCCGTGCTCTGTTCGTACAGTTCATTTGTAGTTACAGGATAGCAAGGTAGCTGTTCTGGTTTAGGTGTAAGTCTATTTATACTGGAGCTATCTGAATATATCACTCGTCCCTTATCGTCAAAAGCCATTCCGTAAACATCGTCAATATCAGCAATTTGCGTAAGATATCTCTTCGGTTTTTCTTCCCAGTATATTCCGTACTTCGCAACAAAGTAAACTTCTCCATAATTATCCTCTACTATTTGCCGTACATAAATGTTATCGGAAAGATGAATTGTTTCCCTTGAATTTTTTTCCTGCTTGTACACAGCTGTTTTGTTGGAGAAATAAACGTGACCATGCTTTGAAATTAGGAAATTATCCACTTCAACCCCTATTGCCTCAGCTACCGGGACAAACGCACCGTTTTGGTAGATACGCAAAGTTTGAGTTGGGTATTCTATGTAGTAGAAATTCTTTTTCACAAACAATGCCCAGATTGAAACTCCCTCTTCTGTAAAAAACTCTGCTTCGTTGGTGAGGAAATTGTATTTATATATCCCGTCGTGTCCTCCAACATACAAGTCGTCATTGCCTCTATCGTAAGCTATTGCATAGCCTCCCGGAATACCGCTCACATCTTTACAATCTCTTTCATCCAAAAAGCAAAATGTTATTTTGAAGTCCGTGTACGATGCATTATTTACTATAGCCGTAAATGTATGACTAAAGAATAGTGCACCGGAATATTTGTGAATGACAAGGTTGTATGGTTTCTGAAACTGCTTGAAAATAAGTTCACTGTCGTAGTAGACATCATGGAATAGCAAACCGTTACATTCTGTTGATTTCTCTTTTTCTTGAGTTTTGTTATCCCCGAGTGTTGGCGCGATAAGCAATAGTAATATCAACATTTTATAGATGGGTTGCAGATTATTGCTGAACTGAAATTGAATGTAGAATAAAATATGTTATAAAAGTAAAGGTGGACTTTACACTGAATGTTTTCATAAGATTATTAAACAACCGGCACTAGTAGCAATATGTTTTAATATAAATCGGATGATCTCCGTATGTTTATCTTGCCACTACAAAAACTATTAATAAAATTAAGATCGATTTAAAAAACCTGTTTCTTAGGGTTCCTTTTGTGAAATAGATAGTTATGTATGATATTACGGAACCCTCCAGTGTATAAGCCAACTAGCAATTGACCGATATGTAATTCTAATACTGGCAAGATTTATTGTGGGTAAACAAACACGCTCATAACGTAATATTTGTTTTTATGATTTTTTAATATATCTCTTAAACTTTTAAAGTCAAAAGCACCTGGTTTAATGGCATCCTTTGCGTACAGATTTTCTTGTTACCTTTCAGGTAGAGGTCCTAGTGTTATAGGAGCATATTTCACTTGGCATATCCACTCGGCTTGGATGCAATTTGCATATAGCATCAGCGGTTGAATAAACTACACTATTATTCTCATCAAATGCCAATCCGTACAACTGTTCAATTGAAGCAATCTGCCTGATTCCATGTTTATTATCTTCCACGTAAATTCCGTCACTTGCGACGAAGTACACAAAACCATTTTGATCCTCTACTATTTGTCGTACATGGATCTCATTATAAAGATTTATAACGTTTCTTTCGCCAACTTTAATTGTATATAACCCTGTTACGTTTGCAAAATATATATTATAGCTACTTGAAATAAAGTAAACATCAATCTCTATGCCAATAGCTTCCTCTATTTGGACGAATTCTTCATCTTGAAGCAGGTATAGACTCTGACTTGGGTATTCTATATAATACAATTTCTCCTTCGCAAATATGCTCCAAATAGACTTTCCTTTCTCTTTATAATATTCTGCAGTATTTGTAAAATAATTGAATACATATATACCATCATGTCCACCGAAATACATAAGCTCGTTAATCGTGTCGTATGCTATAGCAAAGCCTCCTGGAATACCAGGTACATCCTCGCAATCTTTAGTATTTAAAAAACACATAGTGATTTTAAAATCTAAATACGTCTCATTATTCACTATAGCTAAAAATGAATGACTGAAGACTAGTGCACCAGAATATTTGTAAAAGACAAGGTTGTATGGTTTCTGAAACTGCTTGAAAATAAGTTCACTGTCGTAGTAGACATCATGGAATAGCAAACCGTTACATTCTGTTGAACTCTCTTTTTCTTGAGTTTTTTTGTCATGGAATAACGAACCGGAACCTTCTGTTGAATTCTCTTTTTCTTGAGTTTTGTTTTTGTTATCCTCGAGTGTTGGATCGAGAAGCAGTAGTAAAATCAACATTTTATAGTCCGTAGGATCCAGATTTTTGCGAAACTGAAATGTAACTTAGAATAAAATTATGTTTTAAAAAAAAAGTACATTACATTTTTTTTTCATAAGATTATTAAACAACTGAGGCGAGTAGCAATATGTTTTAATATCGATCCGATCTAAATGCCCTGATCTCCTTGTATTTCTTACGTGTGCATATCTCGTTTATATCTTGCCGCTACAACAACGTATAATAAACAAAAAACGATTTAAAAAACCTGTTTCTAAGGGTTCCTTTTGCGAAATATTTATGTAAGAAGATGGTAGGGAACCATCCAGTGTGCAAGTCAAAGAACGAGTGACCGGTTCTATTAAAAATAAAATAAATGTAATTCTGGCATAAGATTTAATGCGGGTAGACAGCCACGTCCTTAACGTAATATTTGTTTTTATGATCTTTTAAAATATCTCTTACACTTTTTAAGTCAAATCGTGGTTTAATGATATCCTTTGCAAATTGTAGTAGAGACTTTCTTGTTACTTTTGCAGGCGGAGTGCCTATAGTCTTAGTCAGACGCTTAAAGCACATTTCATTTTCACGGCTTGGGTGCAATTTGTATATAGCATCAGCGGTTGAATAAACTACCCCATCTTTCTTATCGAATGCCAATCCGTACAACTGTTCAACTGAAGCAATCAGCCCGAGTCCATGTATATTATCTTCCACGTAAATTCCGTTACTTGTGACGAAGTATACAACACCTTTTTGATCCTCTACTATTTGTCGTACATTGATCTCATTACTAAGATCTATTACTTTACTGTCGCCAAGTTTAACTGTATATAACCCTGTTTTGTTTGCAAAATATATATTATTGCTTCTGGAAATAAAGTAAACATCAATTTCTATGCCAATAGCTTCGTCTATTTCGACGAATTGTTCACCTTGAAGCATGTGTAGACTTTGACTTGGGTGTTCTATATAATACAAATTATTCTTCACAAATATGCTCCAAATAGACTTTCCTTTCTCTTTATAATATTCTGCAGTATTTGTAAAAACATTGAATCTATATATACCATCATGTCCACCGAAATACATAACATCGTTAATCGTGTCGTATGCTATTGCATACCCTCCTGGAATACCAGGTACATCCTCGCAATCTTTAGTATTTAAAAAGCAGATGGAGATTTTAAAGTCTATATACGTCTTATTATGCTCTACAGCCACAAATGAATGACTGAAGAATAGTGCACCTGAATATTTGTGAATGACAAGGTTGTATGGTTGCTTGAATTGATTGGAAATAAGTTTTCTATCATAGTATTCACCATTGAATATCAAACCGTTGCATTCTGCGTATATATTATGTTCATTTTTTTTCCTTCCTTCAAATTCTATTTCACCCAGTGTTGGCACGATAAGCAGTAGTAAAATCAACATTTTATTGGTTGTGATTTGCGATTTTGATTGTATTACGAAAATAGCCCCCAGATTTATAACTGTATGTTCTGCTACCTAAAACATTATTTCTTATTTTGTCTTATTCTGTTGATATAAGTCATAGTGATTAATAATACTTATGAGTAAGATAGAAAATTCTTTATTGCACACTTAAAATAACAACAAACAAGATAAAAATTACAAAAAAATTATAATAATTTGGCATGCACCCCGAGAGGTGGGCTAATAAATGTTGGTGGGAGATCGCACGTGACCGCACTGAGTGGAAAGATTTGGGGGAGGCCTTTGCCCAGCAATGGGACGAATCAGGCTAAATTAAAAAATTTAAGAAAATTAGCATAACTTTTAATTCAATGACCGCGTCCGAGAGTCCCGCAAGGAATTAACAGCAGTTTAACTTTTGAAGTTTAACTGCGATTAATACCTGAATATATTCAACGAACGTTAGCGAACTCAACCGAGTTTCATCGATTTCCCTCGAAGAATTCTTAGAAAATAGTTCAACTCAAAAAAACCCAGACCGCAGAAGTTCCTTTGCAAATAACATTGCATCAACGCTCTTTCTGGTAGATACCTCTTCCGTTAGAGCTCTAGTCATATGAGCATAACACACTTCGCTGTTAACGCTTGGATGTAATCTGTATATGGCATTATCGTTTGAATAAATCAAATTTTCACTCTCATCGAAAGCCAACCCGTATGCTTGATCAACTAAAGCGATCTTTCTTACTTTAGTATAAGGTCTTTCTTCCATATAAATACCGTCACTTGCTACAAAATACACGACACCGTAAAGATCTTCGACTATTTGACGTACACTGATCGCATCATCAAGATGTATAACTCTTCTGCTACCGTTTTCAAGTTTGTATAACGCTGTTTTGTTAGCAAAGTAAATATGATTGTGTTTAGAAATGAAGAAATTATCAATCTCTATGCCGATAGACTCAGCTACTTTGACGAATCCGTTGTTTTGGAATACGTGCAGGCTCTGAGTTGGGTATTCTATGTAGTAGAAGTTCTTCCTAACAAATAGTCCCCATATAGATTTTCCTTTCTCAGTGAAGAAATCAGCATTTTTTGTGACGAAGTTGTATCTGTATATACCTTCGTGTCCGCCAAAATACATGTCATCGTTCACCGCGTCGTATGCGATCGCATAGCCCCCTGGGATACCTTCGATGTCTTTACAGATTCGTTTGTTAACATGGCAGTAAGTGATTTTAAAATCGACATAGGCTCCTTTTTCTACTGTGTGGCTGAAGAAGAGAGTGCCGGAGAATTTGTGAAAGACTAAATTGTACGGTTTTCCAAGACCTTGGAACAGAACTTCACGGTCGTAGTACACGTCGTGGAATATCATGCCGTCACAGGTTATGCCTTTCTTACGATCATCTAAGATAGCAGCAGTGGCTTGACCGATGAGGAGAAAGACTAACAGCATTATAGCGCAGAAGTCTTATTCCGGAGTGCGATTCTGTAATAATAAACCTGGATTTAAGAGAGATAGAAGATATAAAATACTTTATCGCACTTTTCTTATACGATACTATGTACATACAGTAAAAACTTGAAAATTTATTACAATTGGCAGAGTTATCGTTCGAATATCGTTTTAATATCTCATTTTTAATGTATTTATGACCCACGAGCTTACCCTATTTATAAAAACAAATGAGTAGTTCTATAAGTTCTCTGCTTGAATTATATCATTCAATATTCTCACCGTCCAGGGTAGTTGACCAATACGATTTTCGCATCTATGTATACTTACCCTCTTTTTTGATTATATTCTCGCTGGTCGAAATTCAATATGTATGTTATTAACTATAAATTATACTCGAGAGTTTTTTTATCTTAGCCTTAAAATCCCTTCAGGTGTGCTAAGCCGGAAAGGGATTTAACCTAGAACTCTACCTTAAATTCAGTTGCAACTAGACTGCTTCGCTAACTCGAGTTAAATAAATAAATAAATAAATAATGCTGGACAAGTCACACAGCATCATCTAGCCCCAAGCTAAGCAGAGCTTGTGTTATGGGTACTAGATGACTGATATACATAATACAATACATTACATAGATAGATATTTTTTTATTATACATAGAAAACGACCAGAACACCCGGAACAAATATCTGCAGATGGTACACACAATTGTTCCGAGGCGGGAATCGAACCCGCAACCTCCTGCGTCGCAAGCGGACCTTCGCCCACCGCGCCACATCGGTCGTCAAATATCAAATCAGATTCAACTATAAATCGTTTTGCTCTCGTTTCATCAAAATATAACTAGTTTTTAGACAATACTTGAAGAAAACTGCAAAAAACAAACAAAGTTTATAACTACAAATAAGCAATGGCTAAACTTACTTTTGAATAGAAGGCTCAAAGCTCTCAAGAACACACTGAATTCACTAATGTAGGTATAGATATTTTTCCCAGGTAAATAAGCAAATACAGCTAAATGAATCGAGATGATTTTAAGTACATTTTAATTAATATCTCCTTCGAATATCAAGAAAACGTTTGTTAGTAACGCTTAACAATTTACCAATGAATAATTATAAACAAATAACACACGTTTTATACCCGATACAATAGCTTGCTTACAATAAATACGAGTAATGTAAATAGCTGAGCACAAACATTAGTAAACATATTATATCATTGTAAACATTAATAACCCTTTTTAAACCGACTACACTACGAATACAACTTCAGATTAAATACGAATAATTTATTGATAATGAAGTTACGTATACTAGGAGGATTGTGTTCTTACTACTTTGTCCCCAAACCGCAAGCCCAGCGTAGGGATTTTGGGCAATACCCCTCCATGAGATTAAAGTCAATAAGGCGCTTATCAAGGGGAGGCCTGCGCCCAGCTGTGGACTATTTTAGGCTTGTTGAGGTAAGGTGCGTCCTACCCGTTATGAGCTACGGAGCTGAGACGTGGACAGTAACGATGGGGCTGGTCCACCAGTTGAAAGTCGCTCAGCGAGCTATGGAAAGAGCTATGCTCGGAGTTTCTCTGAAGGATAGGATTCGTAACGAATACATCCGACAGAGAACCAAGGTTATCGACATAGCTCTAAGAATTAGCAAGCTGAAGTGGCAGTGGGCCGGCCATATCTCGCGAAGAACCGACCGCCGCTGGGGCAAACCTGTTCTTGAGTAGAGACCACGACTCGGTAAACGTAGTGTAGGACGCCCTCCAACATGAAGGTGGGATGACGACCTGCGAAAGACTGCAGGTAGATGCTGGATGCGGCAAGCTGAATACAGGGCGCTATGGCGCTCATTGGCGGAGGCCTATATCCAGCAGTGGACTGATATAGGCTGATGATGAGGTAAGGTGTATTGTATACTATTAGTAATAAATTGAAACAACAATATACCTGATTTAAATAATTTAACATTTCTCAACTTATCTTTTCTATTTATCTTAAGAGTCCCGTTCTCCGAACATATTGTGTAGCACCCTTTGTTAAAAGTTTTAAAGACAGACATTTCATTAAGGGAACAATGAAAAACTTTAAAATGCTCCGTTTTTGTTTATTTACAGAGTTGGTTAATTGCTACTTTGGCACTAAAAGCCATTTTACTGTAGCAATAAAATAAAACGATACTGTTTATTGTACTGGAATAAATAAAACTAGGAAAGGTATATGACCCGTTACGGCTGGGACGTAAGAATCGACCCCTTATCCAACTCAGCCGTTGTATGTCGTTAGTATAGAATACGAGCCTACTAGAGGAAGGCTAGTAGCTTCCTTCCGTGTATTATTAACACCTTCACTGCGGTCATCAATCCATATACCAAGCACGGTAATTAAATAAATAAATAATGCTGGACAATCCACACAGCATCACCTAGCCCAAAGCAAAGCAGAGATTGTGTTTTGGGTACTAGATGACTATTAGATATATTTAATACGTATATACTAGAATTATACTGGATGCGTCAAGCTGAAGACAGGGCGATATTTCGCTCATAAGGGGAGGCCAGCAGTGGACTAACACAAGCTGATGATGCTGAAGGTCAAAAGGTAACAATGATAAAGCTCATTCATCAAATTAAATGTAGTTTGACCCTCAGCCGCGGCTCTGGAGGAAATGGTGGTGGTTGCAAACAACCGTTTCCGCTGACTCCATAGGGAGGGAGGCATATCCGGCCTTTTTGTACGGTCAACCGTACAAATAGGCCGGACTGTTTTATACTTTGTCAAAAGTCGTATTAGAGGATTCTTACCCATAGGATGCCAACCAATCCGCATGTAGGCGAAAATCCGCATGGTAGAAAAAGAGCATTCATTCGGGCGTCGAAATTAGTTGCGTTTTCTACCGGTTGATTCAGATGTATTGGTGTATGAGTGATACACTCGCAAATACATCCGTATTGACCTGCCTCCTGTTGGTCAATAGGCTAGGCATGATGACCCGATTTTAAGTAACTACTCCGAAATGTTTTTAGTCATCTACTGAATACAAAATAAATCATATTACTGAAAAAAATGGATATCAAAGAAACATTAAGAGATTTTAAAAATACTATTTCATTTTCGCTTTAAAACACTAGAAAACTAGTTGTGTATGACTTCACTGATCCACGAATCTGATGATACAGAATGACCATAATATTGGCAAGAGAAGAAAGTCGAACCTGTACCATAGTTATTGTGCCTTTACAATAACATATTGTGACGGCATGACGTCACAGTTGTGTAATGTTCTGATTGGCGTTCAACGTGTCATGGCGGATTGCTGTATTCTGTGGTTTTATTTTATAAAAAAAATAAAAAATCGGTCAAAATAATAAATATAATATGTGTATTATCTATGGCTCAGAAATAATACATAAATAAATAAAAAGAAAGAAAGAAAATATTTTTATTTACCTTAAAACTATGTTTATTTACCTAAACTTATAACTACGCAAATGAATACTATATAATTATCTTACAAACTATTATGCGTAGCAGTGTCCATGGCAAATATGACCTTCACTGAGCATTGTAAATAATAGTGAAATGTAAAATGATTAGGTGAATACATAGTTTTAGAGATTTTTAGTTACAGCCATCAATCACTATTGTCAAATAAAACTGCTTACTGAAGATACTATCCGTCTTTTTGCCAACTCTATCCCGACCCACTTCGTAACTCTTCGCATTGTTTCAAACTCCCAAACTTGATTGTATACCTTATTGTGATGGACATAAGAACCAGATGGTTCTTACAGTTGTTTTGACGAGAATATTCGACATAACGGTAATGAAAGCAAAAGTTTTGACAACTGTCTGTATTAGTTCGTTAAAGTTTGTTATAAATAAGTCTGTGGACATCAGCACCGACCTTTATGTTTATCGGGAGAAGGTTCAAAATTACTTGTAGTTACTATAAATAGGTACCTACCTACATATACATCTCTATCTATAATATAAAAATGAATCGCTGAATGTGTTGCTAAGCGTAAATCTCGAGAGCAGCTGAACCGATTTCGCAAATTCTTTTTTTAGAATATTCATTGAAGTACGAGGATGGTTCTTACGGAGAGAAAAAAGAGAAAATTTTAAAAAATTGCCTGAAACAAATGACCACCCGGGCGAAGCCGGGACGGGCCGCTAGTATATAATAATAATGGTCCATGTCTTAGCATATACATACATCTCCCTATAGGTACATTACTGATACTACCTTATATCGGTAGTAACGGTCCATAATTGACGGAGAATTAACAGCCGAACATAGAATTTTCTCTTTTGTTTTTCATCGGTTAAAAACACTTTTGAAAAGTAGGTAGATCCCTGTTAATAACTTATGTCGTTGACTGTAAGTACCTAAATACCTACTCAGTTAATTTGAACTTCAATAACTACTTTTTTCTCTTACGTGTTATTCTTGTGGAGAAATGGTGTACCATGTTCTAAAAGAGAAAGTATCACACAAATCATGAAAGGAAATTATCAAAATGCTTGATTATAAAGTAATTTGCCTTGTCAAAGGCAGGAATATTCCAATTAGCTGAATAATTTGGCACTAATTAATTCTTGATTAAATACAAATCAAAGATTTCCGCTTTGCCATCGGAGACGCAAAATGGCGGCGTGTTACAAATTAAAACTGGATTCGTTTTGCTGATCAACTTTTTACAGAAACAAATCTCGCTTTTTATTGGCCACATTTCAAAAGGTTTTCGCGGTCCGCCTGACAAGTAAGAACGCATAAGATTAAAGATAAAGATATATTTATTTGGCCATAAACAGCTTCCATACAATAACACAAATAATAATAGTACACACTTACTACACAGTACTTACAAAAATAAATAAAATATACCTACAGAGAAACAATAAATAGCCATCGTGCTAGTCTGTTGGCCAAAAAGGGTCAAACTCAGCTTTGTGCTGAACCACGCGTGGCGCGGAGCAAAGCAGGTTGCCGGTTCGATTCCCACCTCGAAATAAATGTTTGTCTTGTGTAATCAATAATTGTATTACCATTTAACATCAGGTTGGACATTTGTCTGTTCGTTCGGTGAAAAGTACCAGGAGAGCAGATATTGTTGGGAGATATATAAATATGACAGTAGATTCAATAAAAGAATTAAACATCATATACCTACCTACTTCCTTCTCGTCTATGCTACCCTAGTAGTTGAGTAAATCTTGCTGAGGAAATTATACTAAGAACAGCACTATGGTGGTATCATTATTATCATCATCATCAGCCTATAAGCAGTCCACTGCTGGACATAGGCCTCCCCCAATGAGCGCCATAGCGCCCTGTCTTCAGCTTGCCGCATCCAGCATCTACAGTATGTCGCAGGTCTTCATCCCACCAGGTCTGAGGGCGTCCTACACTACGTTTACCGAGTTGTTTGCCCCAGCGGTTGTCGGTTCTTCGCGAGATATGGCCGGCCCACTGCCACTTCAGCTTGCTAATTCTCAGAGCTATGTCGATAACTTTGGTTCTCTGTCGGATGTATTCGTTGGTTGTGTGGTAGTATGTTTATTTATATTTACCTATATTCCGTCGTGATTGTATAGGACGAATCCTCACTGGTCAAGTAAATACTGAAAAGCAAATTTTGTTAATTAACAAAAAGTCCCTAGTACCCTCCACCGAAATAAGACAAAGCAAAAAGAAAACTCCTTATCCTAAACACACCCCTAAGTAACTCCGTTTCTGCGAACATATAAAACTTTTTATCCCCATAAAACACCCCATCTGTCGCCGCACAAATTAATACCATACATTACTATGCTTTTACGCTAATCCATTGTGCGAAAAAAGTACAAGTACCTTAGTAAAGTATCTCTGTAAAAGCCTCTGCAAATATACATTTACAGAATAAATTGTTATAGACGTGTTAGGTAGGGATGGGGTACTGTCGATGTTCAATAACTCATAAATCGATATCGATAATGTGAATTCTAACTCGCTTTTTAATTTAACTTTCGTGCTAAATATAATACTTACCTAGTTGTTGACAATATTATTATAATAGATAATGCTGGATAAATCACACACCATTCACAGATTACATAGATATATATTTTCTTTTATAGATAGATAAAACATTTATTTGGTACTAATAATACACACATACAATTAACATAGAGAGGGATATAATATTAAACAAACGTACAATAAAATAAACTTAACTTTTATACATAGATAACGATTAGAACACCCGCAACAAATATTTACAGATCGAACACACTATTATCCCGAGGCGTGAATTATTTTTGGATTTTGATTGACTACTAACAATATCCAATCTAATACAGTAGGCCACGCAAAGCTAATTATTTATTGTCGAGGATAGAATCGAAAAAAATTATATTACAGCATTATCGTATGCGTAAAATATAAGTTAATTCCTTTAACTACAGTAGTTTATACTGATTCGTTCGAAGCGAATGAAAGGCAGCGTTGTCTAGACAACTTTGCTTACAAACATAAAATTTAAGCACACTACGCTTTAACTTAATATATGTATTATGTTTTCAATGAAATTTATTTTAAAACATCGACATAGTTTACATCCCTAGCAAATTCCTGTAAAAAGGTTAGCAGTAACGTGATGCACGAGGACGATTTTTAACGGTTTACCCCGTCGTCGTGTAAAAACGGCCTAACGTACGCGGGAGATAAGCCCAGCTTAGGCCTGCATTAAACTGTCAGTCGCTGTATGACAGTTTCAAGTGTATTCATGGAAACGGATTAAAAATATGTATATTTATAATTATAAGTATTATTATTATTCAACGTTGATACAACGGTAATTATCGTGTTTATTTACTTATTTTTCCCGACGTTTCTATACTCTAGCCAAATTTTACGAGAAATGTTTGTAAACAAACCACCCGTGCTTAATCACTGTGTTACTGTTTATCTGAAACTCAATTCCAAGCAAGTTTGTTTTTGTTTTTTGTTGTGGTATGCCGCCAAACATTTCGTATGAAGTTTGACTGGTGTAAATAATCCAGATTTCTATTTCAAAATTTTTCATAAACCAAAATATTGCTAACTGCAATGGGAGCGGGGAGATTTGCGCTGATTTGGGGAATGGGGGAATTTAGATAGAATAGTCAAGTCGTCACCTTCAAGTCGACCTCTGTGTCGCGGTGGGCGAAGTTCGAAGGTTTCGGTTTCGATTCCCACCTCGGGACAAATGTTCGTATGATCTGCAGATATTTGTTCCAGGTGTAGGTACTGGTCGTTATCCATGTACGAGTATAATAAAAATATCTATCTATGTTTGTATTGTATTATGTCATTGTGTATCAGACATCTTGTACCCACAACACAAGCTCTGCTTACCATGGGGCTAGATAATGCTGTGTGAATTGTCCAGCATTTATTTATTTATTATTATTATTTAATTAGCCCGCGTGGAAATCTATGTGTCAAATGGTTTGTAAACCTTCCTCTTGAATCACTCTATCTATTAAAAAAACCGTATCAAAATCCGTTCCGTAGTTTTAAAGATAATAACATCATAGGGACAGACAGACAGCGGGAAGCGACTTTGTTTTTTTTATACTATGTAGTGATAAGAATCAATTCTGGTGATTAATCTTATTATTTCTTCTACTTAGATTTCAAAACCCTACCGGCGAGCAGTCTCAACAGTCTCTATTAGAGTCTCAGTCTCTATTAGAGTTACGTGAATGTATTTATGTTGGTAATAAGGAACTAAAGGGAACATTTATACAAGTACTCCGACACTTAATCGAATTTCAATCATAGAGTTGACATAAACAGTTAATCTTACTTAACTAGAAACTACTGGCACACTCTCAGGCAAAGATACGCAGTGACATTTAAACAGCCAGGTTTCTGCAGCCATAGACTAATTACCTCTTTGTTAGTATATGCTACCACACACTCATCAATCGTCATATTCAATCATTATTTATAATAAATAAATATATTAAAACATAAAGCTCCATATTTACAGGGCATACATACTTACTTTAATAGAGGTACATTATAAAGTAGTTTAAGAAAATTACATTATTTACACTGCTCAGCGAGCTATGGAAAGAGCTATGCTCGGAGTTTCTCTAAAGGATATAATTCGTAACGAATACATTCGACTGAGAATCAAAGTAACCGACATAGCTCTAAGAATGCTCTGAAATAGCAGTCGACCATATCTCGCGAAGAACCGACTACCGCTGGGATTAACGTATTATTGAGTGGAGAACGCAATTCGGTAAACGTAGTGTAGGACGCCCTTCGACCAGATGGGATGATGAACTGCGAAAGACTATAGGGAAATGCTGGATGCGATGACAAATTATTATTTTTTACCTTATACGAGTACATCTATAATTTAAAATCACAATTAAAATAATCTAATTTAAAATTAAAATCAAAATACTCTCTACAAAATAATTAAATATATAAATTAAAAATGTAATGAAGCTATTCTCTTATAAGCTACAGTTGAAGATGCCACATGCCACATGATGCTACTCGAGTTGACGAGCCCTCAATCTAATATTGAGTTGTAGCAAACCTCATTATCTTCTGTTTAATAGCATTGTGTTGGTGGAAGCCAATTTATAAGTGGTTTCGAGTGGATCAGACTGGCGCGGTGGGAGGCGGCCCGCCTTAGAAACTGAAGGTCGAAGGATCGAATCCTGATGAGGGAGACGGGGTTTGCACTTGAAACTCAGGGTCAGTACATATCTGATGGATTTCCCATCAGATCGTCGAGCTTTATCATCGGTCTATTCGGTCAAATCAGACGCCACACTACGCGTCTAGTCAGTTCGAATAGCCTGTACAAGTGTACACAAACGATCACCGCCGATGATACGCCTAATCTGAATGCATCAAGCAAAGTACACGTGATACGTTAAGTCCACCGAAAATGTGTTGACGGAAACGGAACAGACGCTGTACGGTTGACGCACTAACGCAGTGTGAAAGGTTGAAAGTTTTATTAGAAATTTGTCTGTTCTGGCAACGTTGTTATGCGACCGGTAATACGCGACGGATTTTCCGTCAGAAACCGGCCCGGAAAGCAACTGATAAGAAAATCGAACTCCTCTTCTCAAAACAAATTTTGTCCACTGCAGAATAGTTAACATAATGTATTATGTCCCCCAAAGAATGGAATATTTAGCCCATATCATCACCTTTTGCAGATGACTCGCTTCGCAGTCAAGGTGTTAAAAAGAAACATAAGGAAAGTACCTACTGCCCATCTTCGGCCCAAAAGTCGGTTTTTACTACATCCACGCAAACTTTCCACGGTGAAATATGAAACGCACGTTCAGCAGTAGACAAATTATAAAGAATAATTTACAGCTTCTTCTTTTAAGCTACAAATAAAATATATCCTTGTATGTCCGCAATCCTATCCATCCATGGTTGTCTAGTAAAGATTGCTCTTGAGCGATAAGACTGTCAATTGTATTTTTCATATTCATATTCATTTAATTGTATTTAAGTTTTTATTGTAAATTGTTTTTTATTAAGGTATGCAATAAAGTATTTTTTACGTATGTTTAAAAGATGGTACATTTTTCATAAGAATTTGACCTTCACGTCGTAAACTTGACCGTCAGTATTTAAGTTTTTATTGTACATAGTTTATTATCTCACAGCTCGTCCGTCGACCGACGACGTGCGCACAACAGACGAGCCGGACCGACGACGACGGCTCGACCGCCGCCGTCGTCATGCGCGTTCATAGACTTGCATAGTATAGCTACGTCGACCGACGATCAGCGCTGACCGTCGGTCGAGCACTGTTTCCAGCCTTAGTGTGCAAAAAAATATTTTCTATTGATCTATCTAAAAGATGCTACATTTTTCATAAGAAGTGACCTTCACGTCGTAAACTTGACCGTCGCCGCCCAGCCGCCGACCCGCACACAATTACCTAACCCCTACAACCCTTGTACCATGTTTATCTTTAACTTGTTTCACACATAAAAATACGTTGTTTCAGCGCGCGGTAATTAGGAATTTCGAGGGATGAAATGGGATAAATGGGGTCGCAGTGCGAATCATACATGTTTTGTTTTGCGACGAGTGTTACTAATATGTTAGAGCTTGGGTAGTACTGGTACTTAACACTTTGACTGCGATTTTTTTCGACGACCACGCTCTTTTTTTTAACCTAAAAAATTCGTTTCGTTCGAAAAATATTACGGCTGTGCTGAGTCACAAAGATGTGTATTTTCTCAGCCGCTGCGGATTTACGCATATAAGTCACTTGTAGAAAACACATACCGTGTGATTTCAGCAGTCAAAGTGTTAAGGATAAAAAATGACGGATATTATACGAACTTAGACAGGGCGCTATGGCGCTCATTGGGGGTGGCCTATGTCCAGCAGTGGACTCATATAGGCTGATGATGATGATGATACTAACTTATTAAGAATGGGTACTAATAATGGGATCCTATGTAAACAGGCTTCCCGCGACACAGGCTTGCCTCGTGCGGGGGCCGCTAGCAATGTGTACATATTTATGTGAAATAGCAAATAAATAATTTTGTATTCGTATGATCGTTATTTATTTTACTGTTGTTTTTAGTGTTAAGAACACTTCAAATATTCACACTAATAACATATAAATGCGAAACTTTGGATGTTTGTTACCACTTTACGCTAAAACTACTAAGCGGAACGGGCTTCAATTTTACACAGAGGTTTTAAGACGGGATTAAAACATACAATATAATACAGGCTACTTTTTATCCGATAAATCAGTTCCCGTGGGATATAAATTAGGACAAATGTTTGTACGATCCTCAGATATTTGTTCCGGGTTTTCTGGTCGTTATCTATGTACATATCTTCTTATATGTAATGTATATAACAATAAATTGCTGTTCGTCAGTCTCGCTAAAACTCGAGAACGGCTGGGCCGATTTAGCGGATTTTGGTTTTGAAATGTTTTTCGTAGTCCAGGGAAGGTTTAAACGGTGAGGAAACATGGTAAAATTGCGCAGAAATTTCCACGCGGGCAAAGCCGCGGGGAGCAGCTAGTAGTATCATAAAAAATATCTATCTACTCGTATGTAACCTATTGTTTTATCTACAATATCAGTCATCTAGTACCCATAACACAAGCTCTGCTTATCTTGGTGCTAAATGATGTTGTGTGGATTGTCCAGCATTATTTTTTTTTTATTTATTTATCTTTCGTCCTCCACTACGCCAAAAAGTCACCAAAATTAATAATGAATGCTCACACAGTATATTTTTTATCTCGCTATAAAAGAATATGCCAGACACGTGTCGAGAATATATTCCAAAATTATTACTCGACTCTGACAAGACGAGAATTTTACAAAGGTCCATGAAATTGCTATCGCCTGGATAATGTCAACTGGTTTAAGGGCAAATGGGTTATTATAAAGGTGTGCGTCAACTTTGTTTTATAGGTACTATGTAGTGATACTTGTATGCGCGATCATAGAAGTATTATAATAGAGGCCTAGACATAAAAGAAGAAATAAACCCCACAGTTGTGATCTTAACACAATAAGTCACCGATATCAAATATTACGTGAACCGCAATTGGAACCCCCTTGACGCTTCCCCACACCCCTCGTGTGGATTGGAGAAACATACAGAGTTATATTCGGATTTAGTTACATTCATATTATTAAAAGAAAACGTACTAGAAAGGTATTTTGCTGATATTCTGTTATATAGTACTTTCACTGGCACCAGTGTCTTATACACAGGTATTTCCTATAATAATAATAAATAATAATAATTCATTTATTTTTCAGATAACATAGATCCAAAATGTTAGTAAGAATAATATATTATAATTATATTTAATTAGTATAGAGATGGAGTGCTTATACATGACTCCATCCAATTTACCTGCTACTGCTGCCAGGATGGTGTTGGTGGGAGTCCACGTACTCTGCTAAGCAGTGAGGCTGTTTTTTTCCTCATACAGGCGGCGAAGCCGTCTACGCGGGCCTCCGCAAACATGCCAGAGGCACTGCAAAATCGTGGGAGCCCCAACAGCATCCTGAAAGCATTGTTATACTGGACGCGGAGAGTATTGACGGATTTCTTAGTACTACACCTTGCTATAACAATCAACTCAGATGGCAAGATGACCTTTTTGTGAAGAGAAAATAACTGATTTATTTGTTTATCATTATAAAAAAGTGCACGCTAAGGCGTCCTATATTATGGACTAACCATAAATAACTAATTAAATAATATACCAAAAAAAATCTCATCATCGGCTCAGTTGGTTAGAGAGAAAGGTAGGATGGTAGTGGATAGTGCTGAATAAAAACGTTTTATTTCTTTTAATAATAGAAATCATATTATTTCCCGTGTGTTTCCAACTATAATTGATTACTCTAAGCAAGTATTTGCTGAATGTTGTAATTAATTTATTTACGTAATTATATTTTGTGAGACTTTATTCCCAATACGTTTTCTTATTCGGAAATAATACTTTTCGTACTTTATTAATAGCATTAATAATTGTTATCTTATTTCTTTTTTGTCTGCTTGATCTTAACTTCTGTTCAACCATTGACCTTTAACGGGCGCTGTCATGCGGTTTTCTGTCCGCATTCGAATCTATCCGCGTGCGGGGCCTCCCGAAACCTATATTTTGTCCAGCCAATTCTTGTTCCGCGTGCGTGTGGCCCGCATACGGGCGAAAACACGCACGACAAGAATATAGCCCTTAAGGGTCCGGCGACCCTCGCTCCCAACTTCAATGCGAGGCGCTTGCAAAAATCGCTCCGAATATCGCTGTCCCTGCTTAACCCTTGCGTCGCGCCCCATGCGAGCGCGATAGCAATATTAGCCGTTCATAATTTGATATGAATTTGGTTGGATTCCGTAATACCAAAAATTATGACTGAAAACTTTTTGTATTCTTCACTATTGTTATTCTGTTACTAGACAATATAAGATATCTTCCTTGATAAACAACGCGTAAGATATTGTTGTTTTTAATACGAAACAAATAGGAAGAAAACTTGTCCATTTTCGCATAAAAATGTGCAAAATGCGATTGATTTTTATTGAATTTTAGATATGTAAATTGAAAAAGAAACTAACCAGGAACCTAGATAAATACTATTCAAATATAAATCATGAAATATTATAGTGGAAATATGCTTTAATTAGAAATAATTTTGGTATTACGTTTTTATGGAGAATTCGTCCTCCGCAGGCCTCTTAAGGTACGACCGCACTGAAATAATTTATTTATAATACGTACAACACGTATTATGCTTATATGAGACAGGTTTTATATATATTATATAAAATGGGGATGTAGTTATACAGGTCTTTTATAGACTAATACATATATAATAAGCCCATATAACGATGACCATAACATTTAGGTATAGCTGATTCAATATTTAAAACAAACTCATGAAATGCAAATCACAAACACTTTTTGCATAAAGTATTTATTCAATCATTGAAAACTTGTATAGCTCCGGGCTAATCTGTTTTACATTTATACGAATATTTATCATCCAATTTTCAATATATCCATGAAACATTTATAATTATTAAAATATACGCGTGTTGGATTAAAATGTACAAAGCCTAGTGAACATCATGCATGTTTTTACTGAGAATTAGCGAGCTGAAGTGGCAGTGGGCCGGCCATATCTCGCGAATAACCGACAACCGCTGGGGTAAACGTGTTCTTGAGTGGAGATCACGACATAGGCCTCCCCCAATGAGCGCCATAGCGCCCTGTCTTCAGCTTGCCGCATCCAGTATCTACCTGCAGTCTTTCGCAGGTGTCATCTCACCCGGTCGGAGGGCGTCCTACACTACGTTTACCAAGTCCGTATACCGTAGATATAGTCTTTACTTATTGCGAGATTCTCGCTCATAGAGCGAGCCCTTTATCATAACAGTTATTCCCAAATCAACTTCAAATATCACTTAGCAGCGGAAAATCTAAAATTTTACTTGTTTAAAATGTTCCGGCAACTTTTAGGGGTCCGTAATCTAAATTCAATTAAGCTCGGAACGCCAGAAGTTGTTTTAAAGTTTTCCATCATGTCAATGTTTCTTTTGGAAGGGTGAGGAGGCTGTGATTTTTGGTTATAAGGCTGCGCTTTAGGTGGGAAACTGGAGCGTGAGCGAATTTTTGACGTTATTCAATGGAAGTCTTTTTAGGGTTCCGTACTCAAAGGGTAAAACGGGATCACCATTATCTATAAAAACAGCAAAATAATCATATCTGTTGTATGTGCCTCCCTTTAATACTCGTATGTATTTTTTTTTAATAAATTATTTATTTTTAAAGTGTATATAATATCGCTTAATGTTCTCACTGGCTGCATTGCCCAGCTATTATTTATATACTAGTTTCTGCCCGCGGCTTCGCACGCGTTGGTTGTTTCTATGGAAACGTTTAAGATTATTTCTATCCTATATGAACTGATTTATGGGATGTTTTATTCTGGGCCCGTATGCAAAATTTCAGCCCGATCCGTTCAGTAGTTTTTGCATGAAAGAGTAACAAACAGCCATCCATACATACAAACTTTCACGTTTATAATATTAGTAGGATTTACTAAAGAAGATAGACCTAAGATAACCTAAGCAAGCACTCCCTATCCAATATTCACTATAAATTAAGTCACAACTTAAATACATTAAAAGACTTTTAACTATAACACTAAGCACCAATAAACTTTTGAAACTATCATGGTTATTAATACTAAAGTCATTTAAAACGGGATATTTACCATGATTTGATTTTTGAGTTCCAATATTTCGGCACAGTTTCATGCGCCATGATCACGGAATAACTGTTATATACCAATAAATACAAAATACAAAAATAGTTTATTTGAACAAGTAAACAGTTTTATCAGGTTACATGTTGAACTAGGAGACCACAAAAGTTAAAAACTGCTGTGTAGTCTCATCGCCCGCCTCCTGACATGACATTATTGTAGAGCTTAGGTAATAAAGTACATGTCATAGTTATTATTATTAGGGTGTTTACAATAGTAATAGTGATGCGCTGCGCCAGATATTCACCACTTCACCAGCTTCTTTGAATGTGAGTCAGTATTTAAGTGAATAAATTTATCTTACTTAACTAGAACGAAACCACGAGTGTAAGTACTGTGCACGTATTACTTCTAATCCTGCCATTTCGGCATCTTTGCAGCGCCAGAGAATCGTCACAATCCCGTATTTGGGGCGCTCAAATAACTCCAGAACTAAAGTTAGAGTTTATGGGCTGAGCGGTGCTGATTTCATACAAAGTTGGTTTAAATTTGGGACGACTTTTTAGGGTACCAAGTTCCTTCTAAGACCGCTTAGGAACCCTTTGTAATTTTGTCGTATGCGCTTAGCTTGTCCGATTATCCGTCATCTTATTATTTTTATCGCGTAGCTAGGTTAGTGTTTAATACTTTCACTGTCTAGCCTTTGTGTTGTATCTTGTATTTAGGATTAACGTGAGGAATTTAAATGGTAATTGGATCACTAAAAGCGATTTTAGTGATCAAATCCATTGCTTTCCATGCAATTTGGTTTCATAAAACCTTTCAATAGCTGTTTTTTTACAAAGAAACATAAAGTTAATTTAGTCATTAGATGATGACCATTGTGTCAGGGTGGGCGAAGGTCTGCCTGCAACGCAGGAGGTTGCGCGTTCGATTTCCGCCTCGGGACAATTGTTTGTACGATCTGCAGATAATCGTTCTTGGTCGTTTTCTATGTATAATAAAAAATATATATCTATGTATTGTATGATGTATGCATATCAGTCTTCTATTACCCATAGTACAAGCTCTGCTTGGGGCTAGATGATCCTGTGATTGTCCAACACTATTAATAAATAAATAATAAATAAATAAATTTTATTTATTTAATGTTAAGAGCTTTTCTGCTTTATATTTGCCTAAAGAGAACTACGTTTGTTTGAAAAGTGCAACAGCTCGCAAGTTTTTAAGTCTACTTTTGCATTCGCCAGCCAAAATTGCGATGGAGTCTTTTCATTAAGTTTTGAATTAAAAATGTTTGGGCATGTTTTGTGCCCGGCTTTTCTGTACTTTGAATGCCTAATAGAATGCAAATATTTTGGCTTCTTGCTTATTTTATTTAATGGTGGTCTAACGCTTTCCCTGCCCAGTGCCCCTGCGGTGCAACTTGGGGCGCGCCGCAAAGCAAGAATACAAGAATTTATTAATAAAAACAGCATTTTACTGATGGCAGATGTACACACGCACATCATGGGCACATAGTGGTAACCAATTGATGTTTTACATCTAAAAAATGTTGAATGGAATTGATAAAATAAAAATATAATGTGTCACTAAAATACAAAATATTGTTTGTTTATTGTTTTGTTTGTTTATTCAGTTCCACCGTAGGTACACATGTTACACTTGATGTCGTTAAGTTCTATCAGCATAAAAATTATATAATAATTTTATTAGATAACTGTAACACATTAATTTTGACATAGGAAACACCATTTTTTGATTTTAAAGGCGAAAAGTGCAGTGTAAAAATATACGAAAAAAAGGGTCCGTACAAACTCAATTCTTGTGCAATCAGTAATTTTTAAATCAATATAAACAGTTAGATAAAGAAGAAATAGATAAAAGACTAAACTATAAAATATTCAAAGAAATTTCAACTGGAGGTTTCAAAATACAGAGCATATATCCTGGCTTTACATTAGCGTTATACTTACATACGTACTGTTGAAATGAATTGTTCAGGAAAATATATTTTATCATTTATTTGTTCTACCGATAATCTAAGTTTTCGTATAAAGGCACCTTTCTTGGTAGATTTAACCTCAATGTCTCAGTAACTGAATAAAAACCTAAAAAAATCCCATCAAGTTAAATAACTCCCTAAACTAGGCAACATAAACATCTCACATTAGCCACAGACAATAATCCGTACAGTTACATAACCTTTACGGTCCTTCAAGCAGTCCGTACCATAACGACCAAACCGTTACGGTCCTTCGAGCCGGATTCCTGTCGTAATGGCATCATAGCCATCCATTGTGCACCCTACAATTCACTTACGTTACAATACTGATGCCTCCTTTACATCTATCAAGTAGGTACAGGGGCAAATAGTAGACTCCTATTTCCTAATCTTATCCTGCTAATGTCATAAACGCGCTATATATGGATGTTTGTTACATTTTACGCTAAACCACTAAACGAATCGGGGTGAAATTGCATACAGGTAGTTCCAGGCCCGGAATAAAACATAGGCTACTTTTTATTCCATAAATCAGTTCCTATGTGATAGAAATAACCGACGTCATATTTAAAATCTGACTTAAAGCTTCGTTTTTTGCCGGATATAGCGCCTACAAAGTCACGGGCAAAAGCTAATTAGCTAATGTCGGACTTGCGCTCTAAAAAGTTGGTACACACATTGTTATTATTTGTCTTAACATCCGTAATCTGTGTATGAAAAAATAGGCTCAGGGTAAAAAAAAAGTTTTTGTGTGATGGACAGACAAAGTGACCCACAACCTAGTTATAGGTATAGGTTTACCCTTTTAAAACAAAACAATTAAATAGTCTTTCGAATAGGTAGTAGAGGTGCTCACTGCTGATCACTTCAAATGAATTCGCGAGTGTAGCACTCTTAATATATTCGCAGCTCATTGGCCGCATTTTAATAACTAATAAGAGTCAGAAGAAAATTGACCCATGAGCGATGAATCAAACAGCAGGGATGGCAATGGAATTTGTACATGTTTGTGATAACACAAATACTGACGCTTTCTCTAGATTTCTCTCAGTACTCAAATCAATCAACTGTGCAGTAAAAACCCCTAATAAAGACTAATGATTTCACTCACTGTCCAGACAGTTGAGTAATGAATTGTGCTGTGTTTAGAGCTGGCAAGTTACTATCTCGTAGACTTAAATCTACTGTTCTTAGTTATAAACTGCAAAGTCCTTAGAGCTTTGAAGACTTTTGAAGCTGCTAAAGGTTAATTTGTGAATGTATTAATCTCAATAATTAACGACTTCAGCAGAAGACTTATCACGTCTTTGATAAAGTGACGATGGCGAACTTAGTGACTTGAACTTGATATTCTCATACAAAGTGGAAGCTAGGTTGCGGGTTCAAGTCCCGCCTGAGTCGTAATTTTTTAAGGTCTATAAATTCTTACAACTAAAGATTTAAAGGAAAAAAAAGTTATCAAGACACAAACCTAATATTATATCGTCGTGTAGATACAGATTAGGATTGAAAATATCATGCTCAAATATTTCTTATTAAATATGTATAATCTAAGTAGTACAACATAACATTTTCAAGCACCAATCCTATCTGTGTGAACTGTCCAGCATTATTTATTTATCTACACGATTTATAACAAATGAACAATACAACCGCTCATCTCTCGGAACGTAACAGCTACCACTCGCCCGGTGTAAACGAAGCACAACAATGCTACCTCCGAAACGGAATCATTGTCGGAAACTTCTGAAATGTAATCACAGAGTCCCCCAGAAGAATATCGACCTTGCATTACCAGACATTAAGTTGAAATTGCGTCGTTGAAGGAACATCCTATTCTAAGTCAGTAAAAGGAGCTCTTCCGTTTGCAAAACGACTTTTTGTCTCCCAGGCGAATAATGAAAATAGGGCTGAAGGAATGTGCGGATTACGGAATGGTTATACGGAAATTTTGCCGGATTAAGTGGGTACTATATACGGAAATTATTTTTTAACATAACTACGATCACCAATACTGCAAGCTCTGCTTAGCTTGGAGCTAGATGATTATGTGTGTTTTGTCCAGCATTATTTATTTATATTAAAGCTTTAGATTTAGTTACTTATCTGTAATGTTATAGTATAGTGTTTAATAACTGAAAATTGTGTTTATATTGTTTAATTATAATATTACTCGTATATTGAAAATTTAATTCATTCAATAGATTTATTTCAAACCATAAATTACGCAGGCACAAAAACAAGTCAAAATGTCCTTCACGGCCCTACGGAAAAAAAGCTGTACCTAATACTTTTCTTATTTCAAAGAAAATCCGTAAATAATTGCCTGAGAGCTTTCCCATCACTATAAAATTTTAATGAAACCGTCATTTCAGCAATTTGCAATTTAGAGAAAAATATCGAGCAGTTAATTAGATATTCCGAAAGCGCCCTCTTCCGATTCCTTATAGGAAACGCCGGGAAAATATCTTATACGCTTTACGGCGAATTTCTATTAGAAGTTATAGATTCATACATTACTAAATTAAAAATTTCTAACTGGTTCATTGTAGTTTAGCAAGGGTTGTTAATTAAAATACTTGGCATATTATGTTCTTTTCGATGCACATTTTAAGAACAGAATAACATACTATGATAAACATTCACATTAATCTATAATAGTCCACTCATAGACATAGGCCTCCCCTAATAAGCGCCATAGCGCCCTGTCTTCAACTTGCTGGATGCGGATCCAGCTGCAGTCTTTCGTAGGTCGTCTTGCAATACGTTTACCGAGTCGTGATCACACGTGTACCCCAACGGTTGTTGGTTCTTCAAATAAGTGGAGTTGTAGATTTACACACTTAACTTGTAGATGTAGCGATGTTGTGACAGATTTTAATTGAAACTGTCAAAAAAATTAGGACCAGGGGATATGCTCTTATGTCAGATATAGCCGGCCCACTGCCACCTCAGCTTGCTCATTCTTAGGTACATTATATTTACCTACTATTTTACTTATATACCCATTAAATCTGTAAATGTAATATACATCAATATTAGTATAATTCTAAGTATAGGTAAATAATATTGTTACCCACTTAGTAGTATATTTTGTTGGTGTTCAATAAACCATAATAGGTATTGTGTCGTATTGTAACCTATTTAGATAGATAGTCGCACTTCCCTAACAATAATACAAGCACCCATTGTGTATTCTTGGTCTCCTATAATGATGATGATGATGACCCCTATAATAATTTCCAATACGACATTTTCCCTATACATAAATCAGAATGGTCGACGATATATCCGCGATTTTCAATAAAGCACTCTATTCCTTAAATCACATGAATCAAATCACAATGGAGTATTGTCCGCGATCTTTAGATCATACGATTACGCGCGGGTTATAGTTTATTTAATAAATAGAACCTTTTTTCACCATTATGTAAGGTGCGGGTCACACTTGCGAATGTCGTCGTTACGTCGCGTCGAGACTCGCAATCGTGAGTCAAATTCAGTACTAAATATTTTTTTAAGTTACGCGATCTGAACATATACATAATTATAATTACTTTTTAACAGGTATTTGTTGCGTTTTTTTGTGTTTAGATCATATAAGTTTAAAATATTTATTCAGTAGGTATTCGTTAATTGTAATACTCAAAGTCAAATTTAAAAAATATCTTAAAATGGGTCTGTGTTTGATATCGCCGTTGAAGTGGAATCAGGCCGCTTGTAGAATGGCTAGCCGATTGCAAAACGAACGCCGGATTATTGGGAAAAACTAATTAATTTACTTGGGCGAGATGCGTAAATGACGTTTAGCCATATTATTGAATGTTGATAATTCAATAATCGACATAGGCAATTAATAGAAAGACCTTGCATCTACTCAGCCTAAAAAAATAACTTTATAATTTAAAAGTATTTTATGTTCTACGCATGTAAGACAATTTCATCTTGATCTGTTTAGTAGCTTCGGGGATATAATGTGAGTATCTATGAAGGCTGAACACAGTTAAAAAGTAATAATTATGACAATATTATATTAATTAATATTATAAATGCGAATAGACAGATAGATAGATAGAAAACACTTTATTATACCACACAAAACAGAAAACAATACAGGAGTAAACAAAAGAATAAACGAAGTATAAAGGGTGGCCTTATCGCTGAGAGCGAATGTTAAAATGGATGGATATTTGTGAGTTTTTACGCCAAAACTACTGAACGGATCGCACTCAAATTTCGCACACAGGTAGTTCTAGACATTAAATAAAACAAAGGAACAACATATTTTTTATTTTATAAATCAGTTATCATGGGATATATACATATAAATAACAATTCAACGTTTCCATAAAAACAACGCGCGCGAAGCCGTGGGCTCCGCATGCGTTGCTAGTTGCAAATAAATGATTGATTGAAATAGACCTAGTTAAACGATTTTTTAATCGCTCGTGTGTTTTCAACCTTACAAAGGGTGTGGTGTGGTACGTGACACGACCATAATTGAATATAAACAAATTGATTCGATCCACTGTTGGCACAATGGCCGTCCTTCGGTTATCATTTTAATTTCACGGCCCTAGGCCTCCGTAGGCCTTCGCCTAAATATTTAGATAGATAGAATAGATAGAATATACTTTATTGCACAAAAAGTTGTACATAGGCGAGCATAATGCTAGATAGCATTCTCTACCTGCTAACCTTTGGGTAGTGTGGACAACAGTTTGGTAGGTAGTGCTATATAATAGAGATAATAAAATATACTACTCATAATGATACTAAGCTACTTATATTATACTTAAACAGTAATATATATACCTATATAAATAATTAATATATAATTATAATAACGTACCGAATTATTCTTGCGAAAGAAAATAGTTATAGACTCTAGATCTGAACACATTTATCGAGGATGCCTCGCGATATTCAATGGGAAGACTGTTCCATAGCCGAGTGGCCTTTACAGCGAAGGTTCTATGATAACCTACTGTACAGGCGTCAGGAGTTCCAAGCTGCAGTCGTTTCGAGTCCCTCGCAGGTCGCTGGGGTCCGTAGAGTGGGCTGAAGGATTCGGAGAGGTAGTTAGGGGATAGTGGGTTACAGAGGGTTTTATAGAGAAGGCATAATGTGTGCAAATCTCGGCGCTTTCTAATTTTCAGCCACTTCAGTTGGGTGCGAAAGACTGATACATGATCGTATTTTCGCAACCCAAAGACGAAGCGGATGCAGAGGTTTTGTAGTCGCTCCAGTTTGTTTAACTGATCCTCTGTAGCGTCGGGATAGCACACATCTGCATAGTCCAGGATAGGGAAGAGCAACGCGTTAACCAATGTGATTCTAGTGGATTGTGGTAAGAAGTTCTTCATCAGCTTAAGAGAGTGCATGCTTCCATACATTCTCCTACTAACCTGGGCAATCTGAGAGTCCCAGGATAGATTGCTGGTAATATGCAAGCCAAGATTTTTGACCTCAGCGCAGTACTGTAGCGGAAAGTTGTTGTATTGGACGGGTGTCAATGATTTTGGGTCAAGTCTGGATAGAAAATAGTTGCTACCAACGATCATTACCTGAGTCTTACTAGGATTTATAGGAAGCCCGTACTCCTGAGTCCATTGATGAATCGCGCTAAGGTCTGTCGTCATGGTGTCGATACCTAGATCTACATCACAGGGATCGAAGCTGAGATAGAGCTGAACATCATCAGCGTATAGATGAAATGATGAAAATTTGATTTTAGAAACTAGAGTATTGATAAAGACGGAGAAAAGGAGTGGAGAGAGTACGCTACCTTGAGGGACTCCTATACCTACTGGGCACCAATCAGAAGAGATGTCGGCAATTTTGACACACTGCGAGCGCTCCCCTAGGTAAGACTTGAACCAACTGATACTTTCTGGAGAGAGGTTTAAGGAGCGCAGCACAGCCAAAAGTAAGTCGTGGTCGACACAGTTGAATGCGTTGCTGAAGTCGAGAAGTGTGATCAGGGTAAGCTTTTTGCTGTCAATGGCACGTCGGATGTCGTCTGTAATTTTTATGAGTGCCGTAGCCGTGCTGTGAGCGGGGCGGAATCCGGACTGAAAGGGTGAGAGAAGATTATTTTTCCTAAGAAAAGAAGAAAACTGACGGTGGACAATCTTTTCGATGATTTTCGATAGGAAAGGTAAGATGGAGATCGGACGATAGTCCTTGAGATCAGAAATGACTGCCTTTTTAGGGATAGGGATAATGAATGCCTTCTTCCAGTCCAATGGGAAACAACAGTTTGAGATGGAGGAGTTGATGATGTGAGCAAGCTGAGGGGCAACAAAGTCGAGGATCGGGAGAAGTATCTTTCGACCAATGCCATCGTGCCCTACTGCTTTGGTACCGATGCTCGAAACAATTTTCGCTACTTCGTTCGCGTCGATTGATGTGAAGCTGAAAGGGACCATTGTACTTGAAGACAGTTGTGCTAGCATATCAATCGTCTGCTCTTTGGTTTGGTCATTTATTTGAGCGGAAGCTGAGGAAAAGTGCTGATTTAATTTGTTAGCATCAGCAGATGAATCTGCAGCACTTTTAGCTTTTCCAAAACCTAGCTCACGCAGTACCTTCCAGACATTAGCTGGCGTACAGCTCTCAATGACACTAAATATATTACGACGCTTAGCGTTTCTGATCGCCTGGTTGCACTTATTCCTAGCTGCCTTAAACCTTTTGAACGCGTCCTCACTAGGATTTTGACGGTGCTTACGGTAAAGGTTATTTCTCCTAGCCATCAGCTTATGAATGTCGTCCGTAAGCCATGGCGCTGGTCGACGCTTCATTCGAACAGGCCGTATTGGGGCATGTTTATCGTAGAGTTGGGTGATGTTTGTATTAAATATTCTAAGTTTTTCGTTGACGTCTCTCGTAGAGCACAACTCAGACCAGTCCATGTTTTTAGCGTCCAAGCGTAGTTTTTCGTGATCCATCGCCGCAAAGTTTCGTTGCATCACGACCCTTGACTTAACTTTGGGTGTTTTTATTTTTATGGAGGCGTAAATAAGGTCGTGGTGTGAAAAACCAGGCGCAGAAAATTGGCCATGAGTAGAAACTCGTTCAGTATCGCCCGTGATTATAAGGTCGAGTTTGGTGTGGCTATCATTGACATGAAAGGTCGGGTCGAGTTTTAGGATAGAGAGGTTGAAGGAAGTGCTAATATTTAAAAGCTTTTTACTCCTCCTATCGTTCCGCAAAAGACACGTATTAAAATCGCCGCACAAAGTGAAGAGTTCATACTGGGGTCTAAATATATCGAGCAAGTGTTCGAGGGTGTCAAAGTAGTCCACTTTTGGAGGAGCATAGATAACTCCCAATAAAAATTTTACGGAGTTGCATATAACCTCAAGGAATAAGTGCTCCATTGACGCAGAATACGCTGAGGGTGACTTTGAAATAACGCGATATTTATACTCTGTACGCAGGTAGATTGCAACACCGCCACTACCTTTGTTGGTACGGTCATTCCTAATTAGTACATAGCCCGGTAAGCTAAATGACGTCGAGGGTAGTGTGGGTTTCAGAAAACTTTCACTTACCAGAATGGCGTCGATTGATTCACTTGAAAAAGTTGTAAGAAGTTCAGCGTAGTGGGATGGGATACTCTGTGCATTTATATGGCAGATATTAAAGTTACGTTTGTGCGAGGCAAAGGACTCTGATAACAGCTCACACAATAGTGGTCCGCTATCGTCCACGGCGTCCTCAAACGAGTCAGATCCAGAGTCCATAGATAAAAATAAATCAGAAGTAATGGAGCAATCCATAATCAGGTACGAAAAATAATAATAGATAAAAAGAATAAAAAAAAATAAAAATACTACTAATAAAAATCTAAATTTTTTAAAAGACTAATAAATAAAATATACAAACGCTAAAAGCACTTAAAAGCATTTTGTTGCCACAAGCACTGCCGGTTAAAACAGGGGAGATAGCCTTACAGTAGAAAATTAAATAAACAGGGCAGAACAGGACAAGAAAATCAATAAAAAAAAAAAAAATTATAGCACTAAAAATCACACAAAAATAAAATTTGAATCTCGCGCCAACTTTTACCGGTGGACGGAAAGAGAAACAAAAAAAAAAAAAAATTTTAAATAGTGACATTGGCAATAGCTTGAATGACAGTAAGTTATAATATTGAATGAACGTCAATGTCACACTACACAAGAACAAAAATAAGGAGTAAACATTTTTATGATCCACCGGCAAAATTATGACTTGTAGAAAAAAAGAAGGAAGATACACACGCTGTGAAGTGCTACCGCGGCGGATGACTAATCTATTTGCTAGGTTTTACAAAGCGGCCGGTCTTCGCCGATCGTGCGGCGGTGGCGGGCGGCGGCGGCGGCGGTGCTGCGGTCGTTTTCGGTGTTTTATCCGTAGATGTGGCCGCAGCCGCCTCCGACGCCGTTCTTGCTGTCGACGGCGTCGTCGGTGGGAATTTCTTAGTGATTTCGGCAAGCTGGGCCTGTGACACGATACGATGCTTCGTCCCGTCCGACGTCAGCAGATAGACACCGCCATCCTGCGACCAGCATTTACTTACGCCATACAAACGTCGACCCTCGTTGAACAGGGCTCTCCTGGCGACTGTTAGATACTCAGCTATAGTTACGCCTGATCCTTTCATACCAGTCTTTTTGCGCCAGATGCTTGATCTAGTATCCAGAGATTCGAATCTCACTAGCACAGGTCTTGGTTCTCCTTGGGTTGAGTCCCTGCCGAGACGATAGCAGAAGCGTATGCCTTCAGCAGTAAATCCGTTGATTTTCAGTCTCTCAGTTAATATACTTGCTATCACGTCCTTCAGTATTTCCCCATCCTTTTCCACAATGCCACGGAACAAGAGGAACTTTCGTCGGCTGCGATTTTCTGCTTCATCAACTGCAGCAGTAACTTGTGACATCTGTGAGCGGATGAGGTCAACCGCAAGCTTCATACAGGTTTTAAACTGCTTAAAGTCTGCTGCTAGTTGTTCTAACGTTGTACCTGTTGAAGCTGCTGCCATGCGGGACTCGAAGGAAGTCATACAGCTATCCAGTTTATCATCCAATGCCTTGATGGCTGCCATAGGGTCTGTGGTAAATATTTTACCAGTCTTCTTCTCAGCAGACATAGTGTGTGTAGTTAGTAGAGGGTAAACAAAAAAAAAAAAAAGTGATAGCTTGAGTGAAGTGATATGACAATGCTTGTGGCTGGTTTTTGAGGTGTGTTTATAACATACCCAGTGTTCTCACAGTGCTGATGATATTGCAATATGTTCAGGGATGTATCAACACATAAGGTAATAGTAATTTCTTGCACTTTTTGGCCTTTATATATTTTTAAACAATAAATTTAATCTGAGCTCAGTAAAAAGATGTTGTGTGAGCAACTACCCACATCTGAATTGAAATATTTGATATTGATAGTGGAATATTAATGTTACGCGAATATTTTTTGGGTAATATAATTTCACGGTCCTAGGCCTCTTAGGCTTTGGCTAAATATTTGATATTGATAGTGGAATATCAATGTTGGGCGAATATTTTTTTGGAAATTAAATTCCCTATCTCCTATCCTCCCTAAAATTAATTATAAATTATTTATTGTTAGAGAGAAGGAAACTTTATTCCGTTCTCCTAAAAGTTAGAGTGGACTGTATCAATTTGTAGAAGTACCTAGCCATGTTGGGGCAGATTTTCATTGAAACTGTAAAAAAATTAGGCCAGGTTATTATGGCCATTCTGCTAAACTAGAATAGAATAGAATAAAGATTTATTTAGCACACACAAAAACAAATAAAATAAATAAATAATTCTGAACCATTCACACAGCATTATCTAGCCCCATGGCAAACAGAGCTTGTTGTTGCGTGTGTTATGAGTACACAAAAACAAAGGAAAGTACAACTTAAAGAAACACAATATAATAAAACTAAATTAAAAACAGTCTGGTATAAAAAAACCAAACTAATCCCCGCTGTTATTTTGTGAGAAATTATCTACCGTGTTTACAAGTTATCTATATTTATTACTATTTTTAGAAGACCCTAGTGTCTAGGTCAACCGAACTTGAGGACTTAACCGTTTGTATGGTACACGTTACGTTTTCCCTCATTTTCCTTATTCTTTCAAACACATGCACAAAGAGACCCAAACAAAAGCCACAGCACATGAAAAGCCCCCGCCATTCACCAGATAATCGTATAAAAGGCGGCCTTATCGCTACCATTTTTAATTAAGCGGAACATAAATGTTGCCTGAATGGGTATAGTGGCTGTACGTGGCGTTACGTTTCAGTAACGTGGCCATTTTTGTCACCATTTCGTCCATTTTGTCAGCTTTCTCTTTGTTCTGGGCGAATAAAATGAAGGCGGTAGTTAATAAATACCTGGTTACAGTGTTTTATTGTTTTACTAGTTTCTGCCGGTGGTTTCGCACGTTTTGTGTCTATGGAACCGTAGTTTTTTAAGATTCACGGAAACTGTTTTAAAGGAAATAGCCTATGTTTGATTCCACATTAAACTACCCACAAGAGACATCTACGACATCTCGATGGAACTCCTTGCCTCGGCCGCGGAACCTCTAGCTTGGTGTCTGGCCGGCCTGTTCAACCGCTGCATCGAAATCGGGGAGTACCCAAAAACCTTAAAGGCGAGCAAAATCTCACCTTTATTTAAGGGGAAGGGCAAACGCGATGACATTGATGGATACCGACCGGTGTCAATAATTCCTGCCGTTGCGAAGATTCTCGAGAATGGGTTGAGTACACGTCTCACCGAGTACTTAGTGGCTACCGGAGCGCTGTCGGAGCGGCAGTATGCGTACCGCGCTGGCTGCTCGACTACCTCGCTCACCCGCGAGGTCCTACGGCAAGTGCTGGAGGCTTGTGAGGCGAGACGGCAAGTAGCAGTCCTGTGCTGCGACCTATCGAAAGCTTTCGATGTCGCAGACCACAGCGTCCTCGCCTCCAAACTCAAGCACTATGGCATACGGGGACCGGCGCATTCGCTCCTGACAGACCTGTTGCGAGACAGAACGCAAATGGTGGTCGCCGATGGTGGTGAGACGAAGTCCGACCCTCTCGGGACGGTGATGGGCGTGGCGCAAGGATCGTCGGTATCCAATATCCTGTTTTCGCTACTGCTGAACGACCTGCCGGAACACGTGACGAAAGGTGAGGCGTACATGTACGCGGACGATGTGGCTGTGGTTGTCAGCGCCCCTTCACTGGACCAGCTCGAGCAGCGGTTGAACACGGTCGCCCGCCAGGTGGCACAGTGGTTTCAGTGGAACGGACTCGCTCTGAACCACAAGAAAACGCACTTCATGCATTTTTGCATATCTGGGCGTCAGGTTAGGAGCTTGTCCGTATCTATAGGAACAAACACCATTGAACAGGTTCCAGTGACCGGGTTCTTGGGATTCCAAATAGACCGTGGCCTAACCTGGGATAATCATATCAACAGTCTGTGTGCCAGGCTGGGTAGTGCATGCTTCGCTCTCCGCAGGCTATCGCGCGTGGTGTCCGCCGACGTGGTCCGCTCTTGTTATTTTGCGACTGTCCACTCGCTGCTCCAGTACGGCGCAGAGCAGTGGGGGCGCGCTGCTGATCGAGAGCGCGTCTTCCGCATGCAAAAACGTGCTGTGAGGGCGATCGCAAAAGTAGCGTGGGACACACCGGCGCGGCAGTTCTTTGTATCGCTCCAGATCCTTACGTTGCCTTCCATTGTCATCCTCCAGATAGTGATGCATGTTAGGCAAAACCTGGAGCGGTTCAAGACGCGTGGAGATAACCACACGCGATGCTACAACACTGAAGGCGTTCTACAGTATTGACGATTATGTGCGAAAAATTATATAATATCTTGAGTATTATTATATTACTTAGTTATAATACATTTATTATAATCTAATTAGCAGTTATTTGATTATTGTCTAATTATTTAATTAACTTTAATTTATAATTATTATGTGACTTGTAATATTCGTTTTTTTACCAATAAATTGATTATTCTGATTATTATTATTCAACTTGTGTTTGTGATGTTGTAGGGGGTAATCTCTGGATCTACTGAACTGATATTGAAAATTATTTTACAAATGGAAAGCCACGTTATTTGTGAGTGTCATAGGATATAATTATGAACCCGAAAAATTAAAAGTATTTTTCGTGCATAATGATATACTTACTCTACGTTCATCGCAAAATGTTTATGATACAAATGTCCATCCGGACAAAGCCGGGACCAGCTGCTAGTCATCATCATCATCATTAGCCTATAGCAGTCCACTGCTGGACATAGGCCTCCCCCAATGAGCGTCTTCAGCTTGCCGCATCCAGCATCTACCTGCAGTCTTTCGCAGGTCGTCATCCCACCTGGTCGGAGGGCGTCCTACACTACGTTTACCGAGCCGAGTTAGCCGAGTTTTACGTTTAGCGAGCTGCTAGTAGTTAATAATTATAGGTAAAAATATAAACCTCTTTACAGCATCCAAAAGATTCAAAAATATATATAATATTAATAAACGAATTCAGTAACCAATTTCTATATTCATCGTTCACAATCGGTCAAGGCAAAGCATTGTGATCGGCCATTGTGGTTCTACAATGGGAGGAAAGATTAAATTCTTTGAAAAGAGCTCAAAATGTTAGATAAGACAGGTTCGGGTACAACCTACCTAATTAATATGGCTGGTTTGATATAGGTAAGGTATTATAATCAGGCCTTTGTGTGTGATATTGATTGATTGTTTAATCAATAAATTTCTTTCCGGCCCTGGTGGGGGCACAGGGAGGGGCCTCGAGGTCTCATTACCCCGGCGTCAACTCGATGGGTGACGACCCCTCGGTTCTTGGGTTTTGTGGGAATATATTTTTTTCCCTACTTCTCAATGTTTTTTTTTGGCAGCATTCGGTTTATAATCTATTTTTTTTTAATAAACCCAAGGACTCTAAGGTGGTTCCGCAGGGATCAGGTCCCGCGGAACGGGTCGCCATGGGCGGTCGTCTTCCTGGGGCCGGGGCTGGGGCGGGGCGATGTTGTGGAGGTGCTCGTGGTGCCCGTTGTCGGTGCGATCGTACATTCGACGCGCCGTCTGCACGACGAATTCCTCCACGGATTGGATCTGCAGGTCGCGGGCTATGACGTCGTTTGATTGTTAAACCAGACATTGTCGATTATTTATGGACCCCACAAATCTCAGTTCTGACAAAATTTCGTTTATATTAATAAATATAAAGAATAAATAAATACTGCTGGATAACCCACACAACATCATTTAGCTAAGCTAAAGCCATCAAGCTTATGAAAGTAAATTTAGGTATTGGTATCAATTTGAAATAGCTGGAAAAATCGACCAAAAAACCATTTGAACAAAATATGTTTTGGTCAGTAAAATATAAACCTTCAGCAATAGTTGGGCGGCCACTAAATCATTATTGATCAGTTAAAAAATAGTTGTTTGATCAGTAAAATTAATATTTCGTTCAGCAGAATGAATTATTTGGTCAGCATTTTACTTTAAGCAAGAAAACTATTGAGTAGTAGGTATACAGTATGTCCCAAAACTCAAGATGAAGCCAAAACTGAGGACAGGTGCGTTCATAACGACCCAGAAAAATCCCAAAATCGGGCCTATCTCCAATGGTCTCTGAGTTATAGACTTTTAATAATGAGTTTGAACTCGTACACGTAGGCCACGTATACCTTTTACGACTTCTTGTATAAAGTTGTTTAGTGGAAGATCATTTTATTCCGGTTTATTGGACAACATGAGACCGTTGCGAAAGCAGCGCCAATTTTATCTGAACCTTGATAACCTTGGCTTGTGTGGCTTCTTCAATGCGGACTTGGTACAGCGCCATATTTAAATAAACTCCCGAACAACAGGTTCGGACTTTGACGGGAGTTGCACCTCTTTGCTGCACTCATTTTAGCTTATCGAAGGAAAGGAGGACAGACAATAATCAACCTTCATAGAAAATAATAATTTTGTTCGTCCGCGGTTTGAAAGAGGTTTATAGCATTCTAAACCTCCATGGTTGTTGACTAAAATGAGTTTCTGACATTCGACCTCTTTTATAAATTTCGAAATATTACCTCATTAGTCGTGGTGATAAGTTGAATGGGTAACGTAGTTATTGTATTCTCTTTGGTGGAATGTTTCTTTTAACAGAAAACATTTTTGTTTAGTTATTAGTTTTTTTTATTTCGGCACGTTTAACAAAAATCGTTTTGTTCACTTGACACACAAACAACTATTATCAGGAAAAAATAAAACAAAATGTACCTACTCGATAAATACCCGATGGCCAATTAAACAAGAACCATTTTGTTTTAAGGGTATGTACATTGTACAAACTACTGCAAATTAGCGTAGACAACAAATTGTTGGAATGTTTATATAAACCTTTTTGTAAAGTTTTGTTTTTGATTGTATTACCTACCTTATATAGTTTAAGTATACATAGCTTTTATAACAAGGCATCATAAAGTAGTAAAAATATATTTCTATTAGGTACTTATTTCCTGTAAACAACACGCGGACGTAGGTAATATTATAATTAAACAATACAATACAAAAATACTTTATTCAGATACAGATCATTACTGAAAGACATTACATGCGACAAGTACAATCGGCGGCCTTATGGCTCAGAAGCGATCTTTTCCAGGCAACCTTTGGATAAACTGACCACGACCTATCATAAATTATGCATAATGTAACGACTTAGATGTAAATTACTGTAATGTTACAGTTTAAAGTACAGTGGGCGGTCTTATCGCTTAGAAACAATCTCTTCCAGACAACATTTGGATAAACTGACCATAGCCTATTATTTCCAGGTGTCAGATGACATCGGCTACGTGATATATTCAGCGCTGGGCAGTTTCTACATCCCGTCGTGCATTATGGTGTTTGTGTACATCCGGATATACTACGCGGCGAAGGCCCGGGCGCGCCGTGGGATCCGGAAGAACCCTAGGAGGAATCCGGTGAGTACAGAACTCAGCTTGAACTTCATCTATGTAGTCAACTGCTGGACATAGGTGATGATAATGAGCGCCAGCGCGCCCTGTCTTTAGCTTGCCGTATCCAGCTTCTGCCTGCTGCTGAAGCTGGAACTTATATTAATTAATTCTTTTTTTTATTTTACTTGTGTGAAATGCAAAAAAAGAATTTAATTTGTATCCATAATATATCCATTATATTATAAATTATTACTCGCTTATTGTAGATTGTCTTCACCTACCTACAATAGTATTCGTCAACTTACACCAGTTGGGACAAGATTCATGGTGTGAGTTGACGAACGACCCGGATAAAAATACAATTAGGTAGTTACCTAATATAAAAAAAAGTAAAAAATTAAGTTAAATACTACAAAATAACAAAAAACCCCAAGCTTCGGCTTGAAGCGGCATAATGCTGAGACAAGGACCTTTTTGGACCCTTGTAACACTATGCTGATTTATTTCTATTTTTTGTATAATTATTAGCTAGTTTAGTGTATTCAATAAATAAATAAGTTTATTTTTATTTTAGAACGAGCAGCAGACAAGCTTCAGCAACCCTCCAAAGGGCACGCGGCCCATGCCCTCGACCAACCCGATGCCGTCGGGCCATCTTAGCAGTAATAATAATGGGTAATGTAACATTCTACTTTTCTAAAAAATCTAAGTTTATTTCTATCCCGTGGGAACTGATTTATGGCCTATATTTGATTCCAGACTTAGGGCAAAATATCAGCCCGATCCATTCATAAATTTTAGCGTGAAGAAGTAACAAACATCCATCCATCCAAACATCCAAACTTTCGCATTTATTATCAGTGATTTACTTCATAACTTTAGGAGTTTGTATATTCTAATTGTCATTTTACGACTTACCTTGTATCGCTTGAAAAATATAAACCCACTTGGGAAATACTCAAAACATTCCAACGAAGGCCATCTCTGTCATAATATAAACTAGGACACATTTTATCTCTCACACATATATTCTAGTGCACTTAGGTACTTACCTCAGTGCACTAGAATATATGTCCTTAGTGCAGCACTCACCAAAATTACACAGAAGTCAATAAAACGGTTCGAAAACGACTCAAGTTGCGACTACTTCCGCTGCTCGATGATAAGGATCGTTTTGTACTTCGGCTAAGAAAACTTATAAATAACTTTTTAGGAAATGGATAAGTACATTTTTAAACTATAGCTGAGAAGTTTTTCAGTTGAGTTAATCATTAACATTATAATAGTGTACTGCTGGACATAGGCCTAGGCCTCCCCTAATGCGCCATAGCGCCCTGTCTTCGGCAAAGGGTTTAGTTTCATAAAATACCGTTTTTTTTTAGGTCCAAATGGCGTTCAGGAGATCAAGAATCCTCCATCCATAGAAAGAGCATCGTTGCAAAATTTTAATTAATTTAATGGAGTAATTAAATAAAGATTTAAATATAATCATAGAAACCGCTTTACTCTGGAAATTAAACAAGCATATAAAACACTTGCAAAAAAAACTTAGCCAAAACCTAGCTCGTCAATATATCAAAACAGAAGCGAAAATATCCAAATACTGGAAAATATGTCCCCGATAAAAAAATCGCTTTGAACAACATGTGAGAGGAAAATTTCGTATAAATATGGAATCCCTATCAACAGCGTTATGTAGCCCAACGCCCAAGCTCACCCATCAAAGGGAAACGATTGAAGCCTACATAATATTTAAGGGGTGGCGTACACGATGGATTTTGAGATGAATTCATGTTAAAAATAGTTGAATAGTAATGGAAAAAATATAACAGAATGGACGGACAATAATTTTACAATAAAATTAAAAAAAAACCCGACTCGCTATTTTGAGGCAGCGGCCATCTTGTACCTATTTTCACAACACCCCCGACTGATCGACCTTTCAAACAAAAAAAACTAAATCAAAATCGGTTCATTCGTTTGAGAGCTACGATGCCACAAAATATATATTTAAAATTGAATAAATAAGTCAAAAACTTACTTGTCATTTATCCCCGTATGATAAGCTACTTTATTTGCCATTTTTTTATTCTATGACTGTATTTTGTACCTGTGTCCAAATAAATGTTATTCTATTCTATTGAAAAAATATGGTCTAATTTAATTAAAATACAATAACCCTTCGTGTTAGTACAAAAACCCTGAAATATTATTTATATGGTTTCGTAACTCAAAGGAAAAAAGGAACACATAAAAGATTACTTTGTTGTCTGTCTGAGCGTCGTGTGTCAACCCTATTTTCTAAGAACACGTGGAGGTATCGAGTCGAAATTAGTAACATCAAATACTCAGATGCGTGACCTCTTGGAGCCGTGAGATAAATGAAACTTCTACATCAATGCAATCAAAAGCTATAGCCGTTTAAGCCCCAATTTGTTCTTATTTTCATACACACAAAACCTAAATCAGTGTACTTTTCGTTGACCTAGATAGAATCATAAAATTTGGCAGGAACCGAGGTTTTAAGCACAAGTAAAGTGAAAAATCCAAAAACACATAAATTTGTAGTTGATTGATTTTCCTATTATTATTCTTGCAACAAACTCAAACTACGGACTAAAACCTTCACGGTGCCTACTTCCCGCTGACTTAGAATTGGCAAGAAACAAGGTCTTAGTCCTCGGTACCGGAGTCCGACACACACTTGACGTTTTGTTTTTTATCAATGCGTTCCAAGGCATATTTTTATCGATGTGGAAATATTTTTCCCACCGAAGTTATGCTTTGTTCCCTCCCATGTTTGATCTATAAAAGACAAGTAGATCGTGTATTGGTACGGAAAAGCCTTGAACGAAGAATTTTGTAACTGTTTTTATGAAAAATGCCAGCATTTTCTGCGAGGAATTAATAATATAGGATGGCATCAGGTGATCTGTCTCAGGGTATGGTGTTGTTAACTTGTTTTGTTTTGTTGTTCATTTAAAATGAACAGTTTGATTTATAGCGAGATCATTTTTATTGAAAACCAAACAGCACAGAACGTTGGTAGATTCCTACTATTGCATATGTAGGTACACATACATCACTAAAACTAGCTAAACAGAGCTGGTGTTATGGGTGCTAGATAACTGACAATAATTACTACCTACACCTTTCAATCTGCAACACATGATGATAATATAAGATAACTGATAAACCTTATTTAGTATACAGAGATACCTGACACCTCATCCTTATACAGATATACTTTTATTATACAAACTATCTGCGCCCCGCGGCTTCACCCGCGTGGAAATTTCTACGCAATTTTACCATGTTTTCTCACCGTTTAAACCTTCCCTGGACTACGACAAACATTTCAAAATCAGCTAAATCGGCCCAGCCGTTCTTAAGTTTTAGCGAGACTAAAACTTAAGAACGACTAGTTTACTGCGCCCGCCTCCTGTAGCAGAAGTTGTGCAGGAGAAAGCCAAAACTTGGCATCAAGGAAACAGAGATGTAGGGTTTGAGGTTGGACAAAAAGTTATGGTAAAAGACTACAGGAAAGGAGCCAAGCCATGGGTTCAAGGTTTGATAATAGGGGAAAGTATGGCAGGTGTTAGTTACATTATTGATGTAGAAGGCTTAAGGTGGAAACGCCACATAAACCAAATGTTACCTTGTTCACAAAGTTTAGAATAAGTTTACTGTCTAGAGTTTAGACATTTTCTGGTATAGGTTTAGTATGATAAGTTTATTGTTTAAAAGTTAGATATTTTCTTGCTTATAGATAGTTAAATAGATAAGTAATTGGTTAAGGATAAGTTAATGTTAAACTTAGTTTATGGGGGGAAGAGTGTGGTATCCGAGCTCGGTACAGAACACACCGAACGGTTAGCTGACTCTGTCGCTCGGATGTCTCGCTCTCTTTCCAACCAACTTCCAAAACTGTAAGTGTGTGCTCTCGTTATAATAAATCAATATTAATCAATTATTGGTTTTTCTCAAGATATAACACGAACAGCAATAGATTTTTATATATAAAGATTAACACCTAGAACCTTCACCCGTCGCGCCACAGAGATCGTCTGGGTATATAGTTCACAGTTGACACCCTTTGGGTACGGAATCAAATTCCGTACCCGAAAGGTGTCAACTGTGTGAGTGTGGTTGTTACCAAACATCTCAAAGCTTGCGATTAATTAACAATTAATATGTTCCAGCGAGAGCCAGATATCGACAATAGAGACGGCCCAGGTGCAGATCCCTACGGTGACCTGCGAGCTGGCCTCCGACATATCCACGAGCGAAGCTGGGGACACGCTGCCACTACCGCCTGATGAGAGGAAGGACACTCTGAAGGTAAATAATAGTTTTAGTAGTAGTTGATGTCTAAATCCAAAGTTAGTCTAGGTCGTGACCCTGACGGAAGGACACTCTTAAGGTAAACAGTATTTGTATAACGATATCCAAACCCAAAGTAAGTCAAGATCTCCGAAATAAAACTTTTAAAACTATCATGGTTATTATAACATTAAAGTCGGGATATTTACCATGATTTGATTGAATAACTCAAAAATCTAATCATGATAGTAAATACCCCGTTTTAAATAAGACCTCCGTGGTCTAGACCTGTCAGTTGGCTTCTTACATATCCACGAGCGAGGCAGGGGACACGCTGCCTCTACCGCCTGATGAGAGGAAGGACACTCTGAAGGTAAATATAATGGCCTATGGAGTTGGAGTTGAGTAGACTACTTCTAGGGATTATAGGCATTGAGGCAGGATGAGCTTGACGCATCCAGCATCTACCTGCAGTCTTTCGCAGGTCGTCATCCCACCTGGTCGGAGGGTGTCCTACACTACGTTTCCCGAGTCGTGGTCTCCACTCAAGAACACTTTATACACGTTGTACACTCTGAGGATAAATATACATATTTGTCTTTAGAGTGTCCTTTTTCTACCCTTATTCCTTACGTTAAATAATAAATAAATATTTTTAAATACTTGTGGAAAATTCACACAGCCTCATCTTGTCACAAGCTAAGAAGAGCTTGTGTTATGGGCACATAATACAATACATTATTTATTTATTTATTAAAGGTACACCAACAGTAAACATTACATAGATATATATATTTTATTATACATAGAAAAGGCCGAAACCCGAAACTGTTGCTGCTGATCGTACAAACGTTGCTATTTATTTCGCCCACCGCGCCACAGAGTTCGTCGTGACTTGTTATACAACTACCAGTCATAACCTATTTTTCAAAGTCCTGAACAAATATTATCTGTTTCAGGTGGTAACATCAGCCCAAGTGACGAAAAACCCCCTCGCCTCTTGCGCGTACCGGAGTTCCTCGCTGTCCGTCAACGGAGAGCTAGCCCTCCAACAGACAAGGGGCCGAGCGCCCAGCGTCAACATCGACGCCGATATGGTCTCAGAACTAGAACCTTCTTCGTCCGACAGCGGAGTCGTCAGTCGCTGCGGCGGCGTCAAGCCTCTCAAACTACGACTCTTCAAACAGAAAGACAGGAGACAGGAAAAAACGCAACCTAGCAAGTCAGAACTAGAACCGGCATTACCCAAACCTCACAAACCAAGAGACCCAGAGAGAGAAAAGAAACGGCTAGCGCGAAAGAAAGAGAAACGTGCGACCCTGATCTTAGGGTTGATAATGGGAAGCTTCATCGCTTGCTGGTTGCCTTTCTTCTTCCTCTATATCCTAAAAGCTGCGTGTCACGCTTGCGATATACCAGGCAGTGCGTTCGCTATCGCTTTCTGGCTGGGGTATATGAACTCTGTACTGAATCCTGTTATTTACACGATTTTCAATAAGGACTTCAGAAGGGCGTTTAGAAGGATACTGTTCAAGTGATGTTTAGCCTACCTGTGCTGCTACAGATGCGTCGCGAACAGGATCCTGTTGGCAGAGAGACGCGCGGCACCGGGTTTTTACAATGTACGTTGATCATGTCAAGCCATGTCATCCATGAACTATGTATTTCTTCAGATCGAACTGCTATTTTTGGTGTTTTATTTTCAAGTGGCGTTTTTGGTCGTGATTCGTTTTTGTGGACAATATTGGTATGGATTTGCTACGAGTGATGACAAATTGGAGTGTTAGCTAGTTTGATAACCACTTGTTGCAAGAAATAAAGGTGATTTCGTAGAAATATTGGTAGGAAATTAGACAACTTTTTTTCACCCATAGCTTATTTGTAAGTTTTTATTTTTGAGATCGCTGCTTTTCATAATTTAAGCGGCGTTTGACGGCCATGTCGAAATAATAATCAAATAAATAGTGAAAAATTTGTGCAGTTAAAATAAATTGTATGTCTAGTAGTTGAAGTGATCTCAAGTTATATTTTTTGCTTATAATATATTGGAATTGTAAAAAAATATTTTTTCGTAGAATTTTTGAAACCTCGTAGAAGACCATAGATATAATAATAATATAGAATAAACAAAATACTGCAACACTAACGGATTTGATTATACATAGGTAATTTAACACATTTCCTTGTGTACTATAAATAAGAAAGGAATTGGAAATTGTTTTATGTAGAATCATGCTTTGTCCAAAAATCGAGTTGAATAAAAAAAAAAAATTTATTTATTTGCAAAACCAATAGATTAATAGTTTTTGATATAGTAGTTCTACGATTCACCAAACGTACAATTTTATTATATTTTACTGTCGAAATTTACTTATTCGTTAACACAAATACAACGTTGCTTAATTAAGTAAATTACATACTAAAAATTCGTCAGGTTTTGTAGATTTTTTCTGCATTTTACAAGAAATAAAACAAACGGAAAAGTAATTTGCCGCACATCGTACCAATTTCTAAAACCACCATTTTCAAAAACTATTGTTGCAAACTTAGGTTCAATGATTCGTAACAGTATCATTGAATTGAAGTTAGTTGTATCATAAATAATAGTTTATGCCTTGCGACAAATTACTTTTCAACAAATTTTATTCCACTTAAAACGCGTTAAAATTAAAAACCGCAATAACATTTTAATCTCTTAAACAATGCAAAACGATACATCTAAAGCTCATTGTTTTTTTTTAATACCTTTTGAATTTGCAATACACATTGTATTTGTGTTAACCATGTTAAATAATATCACAAAGTTCACTTAATATTAGAAAAGCACAATCATAAAGCACATAACATTAATATTCATTGTAAAGATGCGGTGTCTTAAATATGACTTCAAATCTATGGAATATCTTGCAAAGGTTGCAGAATTACCTTCTTATTTAAACATGTTAGACTTTTTGGAAAATATTTTGAACAAAAAAAAGTTTAATCGTCATGGCTTTAGATTTAGATAACAATAATTACTATCTAAATTCCTGTAATGATTTTTAGTTTCTACATTTCATTTGGGTTATTAATTGAAATAAATACATTTTATATTGAGCTTCTATATCTTACTGTGATATTCTTGATATTGCGCGTAATACTTACTTTAATAATAAGTACATTTATTAACCAACAAACGAATTGCAAGATATTCCAAATTTTTAATTTTAATCTCGGCACAGCCTGTTTTACTATATTGGTGACATTACAAACAATTGCTTTTAAAAACGATCGAACACTTTTTGAAAGAAATTTTAATTTATTTAGACATGATCACAACATGATTAATTATGTTTATCTACTACAAACTAACAAAATATTAATTATATTATTACATAAATATATAGTTAGTTAGTTTTTGTTTTTAAACAATTACGACATACATACATGTATGTAGGTTTTTGGGAAAGGAGATAATTGACGACCGATGTGGCGCGGTGGGCGAAGTTCCGCCTGCGACGCAGGAGGTTGCGGGTTCAATTCCCGCCTCGGAACAATTGTGTGTACGATATACAGATATTTGTTCCGGGTGTTCTAGTCGTTTTCTATGTATAATAAAAAAACATCTATGTATTGTATTATGTATATCAATTATCTAGTACCCATAACACAAGCTCTGCTTACCATGGGGCTAGATAATGGAGTGTGAATTGTCAAGCATTATTTATTTATTTAATTGTTGGGCATCGAGTAATGCAACCGCGCCGTTTCCAGGCGGTTCGATACCTGATCTAAGTTTTTGGGTACTTAATAAAATCAAATAGTAAAACAGACTTTTGCGCTAATAATTTTAAAATAAATGACTGTGCCTGTGTGCCTCTCCAACGCACTGCACAATAAATGCACTAAATACTGTTTGTGAATACGAAATAACATAGTTTTTAATATACATAGCTGTAAGTGCTTGCAATGTTTCATATTATTATTTTAAACAATAGCGCTGGTCGCTTTTAATGTAAATATAATAATTTAAGTAAGTTTTAGTGATAATTTAAAATTAATACCAAATGAACACCAAATACTTCCTGTACATTTCTAATCTTATGATATAAATTCGTAATACATATATCCGTAGGTATAGCATGCAGAATTTTATGTGTAAATAAAAACGTCAATGTACAAAGAGTACCAATATTTCGTTACTTTATGTGTACGTAGTTTATTGATAAACCAAAACTTATGATTAGGTAGTAAATGCTTAAATTTTTGTTATAAAATAATTTAAATTTTATCAACTATACCTATGACTGATAATAGTTTTTAAAATCTTTTTCATCCTGCATGTAAATACTGTATCTATTTTAATATTTATACTAATTAATCATAATTATAATCGTTAATAAAAACACAACGACATTCTTATTCTAAATCGATGTAAATTAGAAACTTGTATAAGAGAAATTTCTAATATCTATATAAAAAATTGAATTTACAATAAGTATTAGAATAAGATTATTTAATAAATACTGCAACACCATTGCCGTTATGGTTAAAACGTAAGTTTACTATTTTAATATAACTTGAATATATTAATTAATTCATTGTACTGAAAAAAAAGCAATAGATTTTGAGCGATATTTTGGTGTTTAGTTTCTTCCTCTAATATTTAATATCGTCTTCCAAATGTGCGTGTGATTTAAATCAAACTAACAGTAGTTTTGAATATTAATTTTAAATAGGACTTACTAACCTAGAGTTCTGTGAATCTATTATATTGTCTAAATTTAGATTATATTTTTTAGTTTAAATGAATTATTTTTGGATGATACGGAGTAGCAATAAATAAATAGGATAATACAAGGAAGCAAAGAGCCCTTGCTTCTTGTTGCGATTCTATTTAAGAAAGTTTTTAAGTATGCATTATTTTCTTAATGTATTCTTATATCACATTCAACTATAAGAGTGATAGAAGAATATTTTAAAAATATTAGATAGGCAAAATGTTAAAATGTCACAAAATTTGGTTTTTTCCACTTTGCGGTGGTTTTCACGTATGATTGAAAAGTGTTTTTATGGTGAGAAATTGTGAAATATTGTTTATGAAAGGATTAACGCAACAATTGTTTATGGTCACAAAAAAAATGTATAAATCCACAATCACTTTATTAATTTTAAAACCATAATTGCTAAAATTCATCAAAAAAATGTTTTGTTTAACGAGTTCATTCATTCAGAGACATTATTTTGATGGAGTATTAGTTAATTAAAGTCTGCAAAATTTATTTTAATATATATTTTTAAAGATATGTTATAATTATTTAGATTTTTTTAATATTTGTTTTGATTTGAATATTAATAGCCTTGAATTATTGTAAAAACAATGCCATTACTTTCATAAATTAGATAATAAATATTTAGAAAGTTTTAAACTAAATACCTTATAGGTGGCTATCTTAACTTAATAATTAGAAAATTGTTCAATAAAAATTGTTCTAAATTAACTAAAACTATTTATACTTATAGTAAAAACCTATATAGAATTTGTTAAATATTTTAATTTTAAATATTCTAAATACGTTACGTTTATATGGTTCTTTATAAAAATTATTGAATTATAATCGTCTAAGATTATACGATTAAACTACTAATTCTTATCGATTCAAGATGTAAATGAAAAAATATACGAAGTACCAAATATACAAATTTTAATCTTTATTCATTTGTTTCAATTCCTACCTTCTAATATACTATCTCTGCGGCTTTTGGAAAAAATAAGATCGATATTCATATAAATATAAATACTAGAACCAGCGCGAACATATATAGTAAGTGATAAATAAATAAATAATGCTGGACAATTCACACAGCATTATCCCATGGTAAGCAGAGCTTGTGTTATGGGTACTAGATAACTGATGTACATAATACAATACATTACATAGATAGATATTTTTATTATACATAGAAAACAACCATAACACCCGGAACAAATATCTGCAGATCGTACACACAATTGTTCCGAGGCGGGAATCGAACCCGCAACCTCCTGCGTCGCAGGCGGACCTTCGCCCACCGCACCACATCGGTCGTCTATAAATCTATGATCGAAATAATCGATGCAATAAATTCTATACACTCGCCGCCAGACACTGTGTATATTAAATTAGGAAATTAGGGATTTTCCTTTTTATTGATAAGATGAGTGCACTCAAAATTCATGTGAACCAACCATCTAATGATAGGTGTTTACGTTGGGTAAACACCTATCATTAGATGGTGGCTTCGCCCGCGTGGAAATCGATGTGTCAAATGGTCTATAAACCTTCCTCTTGAATCACTCTATCTATTAAAAACCACATCAAAATCCGTTGCATAGTTTTAAAGATCTAAGCAAATAATAGGGACAGACAGACAGCGGGAAGCGAGTTTGTTTTATACTATGATATATTGGCAAAATAAGTATGGACAGAATGTTACCTATAGCCAGGAAAGGAGGAGGGTCAATGCCTAGAACACTTTGGCACATCTTTGTGTTGCCACTGGGAAATCTAAATAGAGCGCAGGCATAGTGAAACAATAATGGTTAAGTTTGCTACTATGATACACACGGTAGGAATGTTAGACGAGCTGTTTGTGACAGTTTGTGAACATGCTAGATGTTGAAGGTAATGCTATCAAACGTTTGCGGACTCGCTGGCAAATAGGCAGTGAGAGTCTTTGGGCGCCTTCATATAAGGTCGCAAGTAATGTGGCAGCAGTGCGACTTGTTTGGATTAACGGCAGCGCGGCAGCCGCGTGCGATCACTTATCGATACAATTCGCGTGGCGGCCGCTCTGCTTGCGACCTAACCTAAGGTGAAAGCTGCTTTAGCTATCGAGTCCAAAGCTACGATGCAACAAGCTAGCTCTGGATTCGACGCAAAAAGGTGCGCCGCAAGCTCGCCGCGATTAAGCATGGGAGAAGTCGCCGCGCTCCTATGGTGTCTTCTGAGCTCGTTCCTGCTAAGAATGGTACCACTATAGAGTAATAAATACTGCTCGTGCAGAACAACAGTGCCACAGATAATATAATACATACTGTAAATACTTTATTAAAGGGTCTAAAAAGCCGCAAGCCTTTCATAAATAGACGTGAATTCAGTTCAGTTCAGTTATTTATTAATTAGATTTTCATAAATAGACCGGAATTCAGTTCAGTTCAGTTATTTATTAATAAGAATTTACTTATACGTCAAACATAATATACAAAGATTTTCTTCCACCGTTAGCTTTTGTTTTTCATTTTCTCTGTCCGTGTGTCCGTTCCCGACAGTCAACGCCGAGGCACACTATTATCTATTCTGTGGCCGAGCCGGGAGCCACGTGGGAAATGTCCCAACTTACATATATATAACATAATTGAAAATACGATTTTGAATTTATGCTTGCACGGAGTAATAATAACTTTGCACCGCACTAGCGAATATTAGATCAAGTGAAGCTTTTACTATTTAGACATTAATGTTTGCTGCCGGAATTTATTTTGACTTACTGTAGTTTTACAGAAAAGTTAATATATTTGATTAGGCTTTTTGTGAGAGTTTTTTTCCAAACTAAGCGTATAGAAATTATCGAGTTTTAAGAAATTATAGAAATATTTATATTATTAGTGTGATTCAATTTGATTTGATTTTATTTCAAGCGTTTTATTTCAACCCAATCAATGCTATCAACCTTGATTTTTGGGGTAAGTCAAAAACCCTACGCATTTTTTACTGAATCCTCAAAACAAAGCTTTAACCAAACAAAGCGTCTATTAACGCCGTTGAACAGACTAAAATAACGATTAAACAAATACACAATTTGGGGAATGTTGGCTGTTTCGCGCTAACTCCAAACTTTGCAATTCGGTTACGAGGCAAGTTGAGGCGGGATGGGCTCTTGCACATGACGTGGTGAACGCGGCGTGCCGCAAAAATGTTGGGAAAATAGTGAGATAATAATAATATCTTAAATTATGCCGAAGGTCCGCCTGCGACGCCGGAGGTTGCGGGCTCGATTCCCGCCTCGGCACAATTGTGTGTACGATCTGCAGATATTTGTTCCGGGTGTTCTGGTCGTTATCTTTTATACCATGTGGTGCAAGGGCCAGATTGGTCGGCCCGGCGCGTGGAAGATCTTATTTTGTAATGATTTGGGGGAATTACACCTTCAACCCATAATGGCATAAATAAATAAATAAATATGCTGGACAATTCACACAGCATCTAGCCCCAAGCCTAGTATAGTAAAATTATGAGTAAGCAGAGCTTTTGTTATGTTCATTATAGTATATTATAGTCAGATATACATATTATATTTTATTTTCCATAGGACACCCAGGACATGAGGTCCAGGATGTAGGTATTCGGATTGCGAGGCTAAAGTGGTGATGGGCAGGACACCTGGCAAGGAGAGAGGATCACCGATGGACCAAAGCAGTCACCGAATGGTTGTCTAGGGATATGCGGCGGCGTCGAGGCAGACCGCCTGCCCGATGGTCAGTAGACATTGTGGGGGCTGTAGGGAAGCAGTGGATCCGACTGGCACAGGACTGCCAAGGGTGGCGAGATAAGGAAGAGGGCTATACTCAGCAGTGGGTGTTACCAGCTGAGTAGATAGATAGATAGGACACCCAGAAGTGTTCCATAGAACAACAGAAGAATTATCAGCACATCCGGAACAAATATTGGCGTCACTCTATGTACACTTTGACGCGCTGGGCGAAGGTCCACCTGTGGTGAAGGAGGATGCGGGTTCGATTCTCACCTCGGGACAAACAAATATCGATTCTTCCGTCAAAAGATAAATCCTTAGTCGTTAAAATGTAGCATGTTGTAGGTCCACAACTTCGTTTGAAACCGCAAAGCCTCAAGACAAGAGAGTTAATTTGAAGAATCATCTTTAACAGGGGAGTTGAAATTAATTTACAATTAAATTATTATTACTCAATTGCGCTTGAATAATATTAGTGAATTCCTTATGGAGTTTCTTAAACTATATTTAATTAACTAGCCTCTGCCCGAGTATAGACTCATTCGAATTAATTACTACAAATTCCACCAGTCCAAAGTCGCTCAGCGAGCTATGGAAAGAGCAATGCTTGAAGTCTCTGCAGGATAGGATTCGTAACGTATACATCCAACAGAGAACCAAAGTTATCGAAGCAAGCTGAAGTGGCAGTGGGCCGGCCATATCTCGCGAAGAACCTACGGCCGCTGGAGTAAACGTTTTATGAGTGGAGACTGTGACTCGGCAAACGTAGTGTAGTACGACCTCTGACCCGCGAAAGACTGCATACAGATGCTGGATACGGCAAGCTGAAGACAGGGCGATATGGCGCTCATTAGGGGAGGCCTATGTCCAGTACTGGTCCGCTGAACATAGGCCTGCCAACCGTTATATAGACTGTTAGTAATGATGAACAAGTATTATTAGTTATTACAACACAAGTAATTAACCATTTAAGACAAATAGTTGTTTTTAATGTTCCATAATCATTTATATCTAATAACATACCTACAACAAAAGAAAAAACTGAGCGTGAACATCTCGTATAACGTATAATAAAATAAATAAATAATGGTGGTCAGTCCACACAGAGGTATCATCTAGTCCCAAACTAAGAGGTCATGGTAATTGAAACTTCTTCCATTGAAGATAATAGTTGCCGGCCTTTTGGTTTCGGATCTCTAAGATGTAAATGTCAAAAGAAGTCCTGAGATCACAAACACGGGAGACGTCGGGTCGGCGCAAAAAATCCGTCTCCGTAGATAAGAGCGCACTTGTAATGTGAGCTATTATTTTGTTTAGTTCGATTGAAATACAGCCAACGTAAACACGTGTCACAATGCCGCAATATGTATTCAAAAGTTGCAACAATAAATATAAAATATTATACACATGTTAGTTTAAAGCTAAAAATATAACTTATTCTATATTTACTTACCTCAAGTGCGCTCTCATTTACGGAGACGGCTTTTAGCTTTAATATTGTATGTGACCTGAAATCTATATAGTGTTTGTGATCGCAGAAGTCACCAAAAGAACGGATCGGCCGTAGTTCGTTTTATGTGATCCAACGACAGCCGTCAAGTACGTTCTTATTTAAAAGTAGACCTGGCTTTCGTATTGACGCTGAAAGTTAGCCACCTTCGTTAAATTGGCTATATTAGTTAGTGTCCTTTTCCTAAACAGTGGCGGTGGCCCTATTTGGGTCGCACACAGTCGACAGACGTTTGCAAAAAAATTCAGTAGAGTGCACTGTTGATTGATATGATTTATGACGTCATTTTCGTCCCGAAAATCACGTGTTCTTGAGTGACCACGACTCGGTAAACGTAGGACGCCCTCCAAACAGGTAGGATGACAACCTGCGAAAGACTGCAGGTAGATGCCAGCATCTACCGTCAAGTTGAAGACAGGGTGCTGTGGCGCTCATTGGGGGACGCCTATGTCCAGCAGTGGGCTAACTGATGATGATGGAGGCAATGTTTGTAAACACACACTGCATCTTGATTTTGGCCAGTATATGATTGCCTAGGCAGTTGCTTGCTTTATGCTTAATTTAGATCTTTTGTCTTTTGCTACATCCTGTTTGCTTTCTTCATGAGCCCCATCCTCACTCTCAAAGTGCACCACGAAGCATTGGCAGCATTTCATGTCTGTAACAAACAAAAAAAGATAAGTTAAAAATAATTTGAACTTCGTACTATTTTACTATTAACCAAAAACTTCGAATCGCCTAATAATATTACATTATTTTTAAGTTTTGCGGGACAATAGGCTATTTGACAACATGTGTAACATGTTATCTGATAGGATGACCACAATTTGTAGCATATTTTCATGCTACAAATTGTGGTAATCCTATCAGATAGTAGCCTAAAAAAAACATTTTTCGCTTTATCTCAACTAAATTATGTATATTTTTTTGCAAATTACACGAAACAAAATGTAATAATTTATTGAATTTTATATGTGACGAGAACGCCCTGTTTTTGTTTACAACTCTGGTGACGTCACATGCAAGTAAACATACATTCCTCGACCGATTGTTAATATGTAATATATAATAAGTTAATAATAATTTTATGGAACCTCTTGGGGACCATTCTCTATCTATACCCATACTAAACAATTTTCAAGATAAGTCTATAAATTGATGGAGAAATCGACGGACATAATCTACATAAAAAACATACATCTAGCCGAACAATGGGTTTGGAAGGAATACTTCGACAGCTCGATAAAAAATTTAAAGTCGCGACAGTTCGAGTCTAATTTAGTTTCAGTTAAAATAATTTATAGCATAATAACATTAATTAAACACATCGTTTTCTACTTCCTCTGAAACTCCATATTCGGCAGTTGCCTTATAGAGTAGGAACACGATTTTTAACACTTGGTTAGTCTTATAAAGTAGCGACTCTATAAGACTACTGCTATGATTCGTACTATAGGACCAGTCATAGGGATTATTGGAAAGTTAATAATTCAATGCCATGCCCATCCGTGGCCAAGTGGCGACATGCAGTATGAATTTTATAAGAATGCGATAACATTGCCGAAACCAAAACGCCTACTTTATTACTAACATAAGCTTGACACGCGGCTTTGCTCAGTAGCATCGAATCTTGCAATCTATAACATTCTCCTGGAACGTTTTCGGCCACAAAAGCCAGTGTCATCGGATACTAGCCATGTACATAATAAATACTCTAGTGCAAAAGTGTTTGCTTAAAAAAAATGTTGGACAATCCACACAATATCATCGCACCCGAAGCTAAGCAAAACTTGTGTTATGGTTACTAGATGACTGATATACATACATTATACAATAAATTACACAGATAGTTTTATAGATAATACTAAGAAATAATAAAGATAATAAAGTTAATATAGATTTTCTATTTCTATTTCTTTTATAATACATATATAACGTCCAGAACACCTGGAACAAATATCTGCAGATCTTAAACACAATAGGCTTGTTTCCACTAAGAATAAATCGGTTGGCTTAGACTTTCTAATGATAAACCATGATTATTAGTAAAAAAAAACAACTTTTTATTAAAATATTTAAAGATTAATAATATTTTTGGAAAATAAATTCGACAAAATGAGGCGTTTAATCACGTGACATTAAACAACAATCAGAGAAGCGCATGGTAGCGTGACGTCACACCTCGCAAAACGCCATGTTGTAGCTGTCATTTTCGTATAAAGTGAACAGGTTGTTTCGCGATGTGTGACGTCATTCAAGGCGCCAAGACAGTCTTGGCCTTTTTCGCGGTCATTTTCAAGTTCATTTCTAAAACTCAAAAAACTAATGTAAAAGACCTATTTTTCTTAAAATAATATATTTTTGGGGTGAAATAGATGCTAAGCTATAGTTTTAAACTAATTTCCAAATTTTGTCAACTAGCCTCGTAAATAGAAATATTTATAACAAAAAATATCTATCTATGTAATGAGGTATTGCTGACTCTATGTGTATCGAAGCTGTGTGTATGTGCTATCCTTATTTATTTGTAAAAAAATATTTACTTTATTATTATTTACAGAAAAATTACTGTGAAATGAAAAAAAAGTGACACTTTCTCGGAAGGTACCAAGCTCGAGCAGTATTCAAGAGTAAGTCAAACAGAACAACTGAATTTATATATAGATTTATGTAGGTTGAGTCACGTACAACGAAGCATAACACGAAGATTTCTTTTGGGAAACATATTGCGAGAATATTGTAGTTTTGGCACAGGCTTTTAGTAGATGACTAGGCGACTATCGACCAACAAAACTTGGGTTTTCTTTTAGAGATGATTTTGTGTTATGTTTACTTTATAATAATCTTATGTGTGAAAAATTAAAGTGGATATATTCATTGTCTCCAGATTAGTTTCCATTGATGGCTTACTAGTTTCTGCCCGTGGCTTCTCACGCGTTTTTTCGGTTTAACATGTAGCCTTTATCTTATTCTATTCTACCTGCGAAAGACTGCAGGTAGATGCTGGATGCGTCAAGCTGCAGACAGGGCACTATGGCACTCATTGGGGGAGGCCTATGTCCAGCAGTGGACTAACTTAGGTCGATGATAATGAATACAAAATATCAATCTATACAATGTATTATGTATTCTAGTTATCAGTATATAGTACCCATAACACAATTTATGTTTAGCTTGAGGCTAGATGATGCTGCGTGTATTATCCAGCATTATTTATTTATTTATTTATTTTAGCCCGGTCTATTATATATTTAAATAAAACAACAAATAATTAAGGGCCCATACAACAGACATGATATTTTGCCGTTATTATAGATATAGATAAGTTACGGAACCCTTCGGGCGCAAGCCCCACTCGTACGTAACCGGTTTTATTAGTTATATATTACATAGTGTTATAGTGTTACATATATACCGATTACCTTTAAAGCACATTGGAAGGCAGGCAAAGCAGGGGCAGAGAATAGATGGAAAACAACACAATTTAGGTACACAAACACAAAAACACATAAAACACCAATGCTTCACAACTTTGCATGGCGATATTAGTATTTCTTTTTTATTAGGTACTTATTATCTCGGATAATAAGTTGGTAGCAGTATCTTAGGAAACATTATTTACTAATGAGGTACTAAGTTGTTTGGTTAGACGATAGATCAACAGCAAAATCGGCCATAATATTTTGAAATTACCAGATTTATTTATATTTATTTCGACTGGACCTCACGTAGTTATTGTATTCTCTTTGGACTAGACCAAAGAGTAAATTAATACAATAGACACTAGCGATATTGTCTGTGGCAGAATTACAGCGATAGGCGGCAAAGTGAATACTAAAACTATGATGAACTACTTTGAAAGTGCTACGGCGACGAATTACAAAGATACTATTATAATATGTAAAACTTTGCAGTAGCGACAGTAACAGCGACGCGACAGCGGCTATGAACTACAAAAGTGCTACGGGGATGCGAAAGAGCTACGCTGCCGCTACATAAGTACTACGCGGCTACAAAGGAGCTACGGCTATGAACTACAAAAGTGCTACGGGGATGCGAAAGAGCTACGCTGCCGCTACATAAGTACTACGCGGCTACAAAGGAGCTACGGCTATGAACTACAAAAGTGCTACGGGGATGCGAAAGAGCTACGCTGCCGCTACATAAGTACTACGCGGCTACAAAAGAGCTACGGCTATGAACTACAAAAGTGCTACGGGGATGCGAAAGAGCTACGCTGCCGCTACAAGAGTACTACGCGGCTACAAAGGAGCTACGGCTATGAACTACAAAGCTACGAGACTACGAAAGTGCTACGGCTATGAACTACAAAAGTGCTACGAGGTTACGAAAGTGCTACGTTGCTACGAAAGCGCTACGCGGCTATAATAGTACTACTACGGCGATTAACTACAAAAGTGCTAATAGGCTTTAATCAGCTACGCGGCTACGGAAGTGCTTGCCTCCAATAACTTAAATTAATAATGATCGTATCTCGTCGCTGGCTGCCATCTTGCGTTAATCGAATTTCAGATAAAATCTACAAATAGCTAAGTGCAGCGGGTTACATAGTTAACGGTAAACTTACTGGCACAGCGAAACTTAGCACAGGTGAGAGGAAACAGCTTGGTTAATTTACTCACTCTTTCCCTGTCTTGTTTTACTATTCATTTCAATTTAAAATAGTTTATTGCAAGGGAATTACATAGTGTCCTCATTATCATCATCATAATGATGACACTATGTAACATATACAATGTCATTACATTTCATACAGATAACTATAAAACGGCTGGTTATTCGTAGATTATTTACAAAAATTATGGATTGTTTATTTTGATTAAAAATTAGTTTATTTTTTTTTCAAACATAATATAGGGACATTGTCGCTGGTTGTATCTAGCTATTAGTCTTACTCAGATAACTAAATTTAATATCGTCTTGTGTTGTGTATTTCATTTTTGTTCTAATTTTATTTAAGTCGTTTACTTTTACTGTTCGTCATTTATTAGTCTATTTAAGTACATACCTGCGGAAACTTTTTAATTGGCCCTCAGCACACATGCGCTGGTATTTACCGGCATGTACTAAGAAAGTAACTATTTTTAAGACCTAGCTGTAAGTTTTCCCAAAATTTTGAAATAAAAAAATTAAAAAAAAAATATTCCTAGGGTCGAATTCTGCTTACCAATAGCTTTACTATGACAATGGTATTGTTGCAGAATCAACTAAACCAATATCTAGATTTTCTGCCGTCCATAGATGACAGAAAATCTAGATAGTGCGTGCCACATGCGTGCGGTGCTTATTACATCATCATCATCATCATCAGCCTATATCGGTCCACTGCTGGACATAGGCCTTCCCAATGATCGCCATAGCACCCTGTCTTCAGCTTGCCGCATCCAGCATCTACCTGCAGACTTTCGCAGATCGTCATCCCACCTGGTCGAAGGGCGTCCTACACTAAGTTTATCGAGTCGTCGTTATTGCATTTGACACAAACTACAGATAAAGGGACGCGTGTAAAAACGCGTCCCTCCAACTCTGCCCCCGATAGTTAAAAAGACGCATGTAACAAAAAGTAAAAACGGAGAATAAAATGTTTCAATGAATCAAATGGGAAATCTTTTGCTGTCTTTGGGAAATTAAAATACATATTACAAATGGGAAAGGAAAGCCACAATAATAGTCTTTGATTTCGATAATTAATCTGTAGTTTGTTTTAAAAACAATCAAAGGTAAAATACCAAAATGTGTCATTTTGAAACGATACTTTATGGTGTTATGTTAGTCATGGTGAAATGATTAATTTAGAGGAATTCGACCCCAGATCACACCAGTATTTCGAAGCAGTGTAAAATCAGTCAGTCCTGTCTATTTCGGTGTCAAAGTACATACAAGTAAGTAATGAACACGCTGTTCAAGCGGACTGTGACTGTGTCGAAGTTATGACGATAAAGATATGCTGCGCCGCATGCGATGTGACCGCGATACCAAGTTTGACGCGTTGGCGATGCAGGCGCCAGGGCATATGCTGTTTACTGTAAATACCTATACAAGTGTTATTTCGAAGTTATAGTAATATAATGGAGAACGGAGAAAAAGCAAGATTTATAATGAATGTACCGTGTCCCAGATTACTGTCAAATGAACATGGACGTGATATTATACATACAAATGTTTTTATTTCGTTCACAAAGTCCATGATTATCTTACAGAATATTTTAAAGCCTCCTTTTTTTCCGCCTGCGACGCAGGAGGTTGCGGGTTCAATTCCCGCCTCGGAACAATTGTGTTTACGATCTGCAGATATTTGTTCTGGGTGTTCTGGTTGTTTTCTATGTATAATAAAAATATCTATCTATGTAATGTATTGTATTATGTATATCAGTTATCTAGTACCCATAACACAAGATCTGCTTACCATGGGGCTAGATAATGCTGTGTGAATTTTCGTTTGTTCGTTTGATCGTACACACAATTGTTCCGAGGCGGGAATCGAACCCACAACCTCCTGCGTCGCAGCGGACCTTCGCCCACCGCGTCACAGAGGCCGGCAGTTGCAACTATGGTTTGATTAATATTTTTATAGAGTGGTTTATCTTGATTTATTATAGAACAGTACGTCCTGCCAGAGCACCCTCGCCCTTGTGCAGATAATATCAAAGTCCATTTAGCGATGAACTTCCTAAAACTTCAGCTAATAGTGTAGATACCCAGAACTTTAGATAAAACTTTTGTTCATGTTTCAAGTTGGGACCCTCTACTCTACCTCCTTATCATTTTTAGGGTTCTGTAAATTGAAAACTATCCTCAAGTTGCTATTCGATATAGACGACCGATGTGGCGCGGTGGGCGAAGGTCCGCTTGCGACGCAGGAGGTTGCGGGTTCGATTCCCGCCTCGGAACAATTGTGTGTACGATCTGCAGATATTTGTTGCGGGTGCTCTGGTCGTTTTCTATATACATATAATAAAAAAAAAAAATCTATCTATGTAATGTATTGTATTATGTATATCAGTTATCTAGTACCCATAACACAAGCTCTGCTTACCATGGGGCTAGATAATGCTGTGTGAATTGTCCAGCATTATTATATTATATTCTAATAATAATAATCATCATAAATAAAAATATATTGAAAAATATATTTTTATTTATGATGATTGACCATAGATACCTAAGGCTATATTGTACATTTTGAAATAAATATTCTTTATTATTATTTATCAATGGTCGGCGGACATCAAAACAGTCAAACTACATTGTTATTAGATAGAGTAAGTCATTGATTGTTTTGACTTAAGTTCGATGCGGCTAGCTAAAGACAGGGCGATATGGCGCTCATTAGGAGAGGCCTATGTCCAGCAGTGGACTATTATAGGTTGTTGATGACTTACAATTTGCATCCACGAAGGATGGCATATAAGAGGTCACTACTAACAAACTTGCTCATAAATCATTATCATCATCATCAGCCTATAGCAGTCCACTGCTGGACATAGGCCTCCCCCAATGAGCACCATAGCGCCCTGTCTTCAGCTTGCCGCATCCAGCATCTACCTGCAGTCTTTCGCAGGTCGTCATCCCACCTGGTCGGAGGGCGTCCTACACTACGTTTACCGAGTCGTGGTCTCCACTCAAGAACACGTTTGCCCCAGCGGCCGTCGGTTCATCGCGAGATATGGCCGGCCCACTGCCACTTCAGCTTGCTAATTCTTTGAGCTATAATTAATTAATTATTATAGTTATTTCGGTATTAAATTCAACTATACAAAAACTCGTAATTAACCAACTAGTTTCTGCCCGCAGCTTCGCACTTATTATATCTATGGAACCGTTTAAAGTTTATTTCTACCCTATGGGAACTGTTTTATGGAATAAAATATATTGACGGGTAAAAGGCAAAGTGACTCAACCGCCACTTTGGGCGATATTGAGTTATATACATATTCGGAATCAGCGTTTTTTGAGCCTGGCTTCACGTAAATCGGAGCATATTTTTGTCGCTTGAGTCAACGTGAAAATTGGGGGTCATTTTGCAGTGCTAGGAGTCAAGCGACGTCATTTTGACCATTTTTTTTAAACGAGGCGTTTAACTCATCTCGAAATGACTCACACTCAGTGTGTCTCTCACATAAGCCTTTTTGCCCTGACCACTTTATCGTAAACCAGCCTCTTAAACCATTTTAACATGATCCAAATTAACCAGCATTGTACTTTGAAGCTTTTTTCTATGATTCAATTTCCATAGATGAGGTCGCTTAAATCATTTTACCTTGAACTGAAATAGCTACTGCAGTTATTTCAACCAATTTGCTTTGAACTATTTCAGTAAAATATTCTCCTTTAGCTTTTTATCCTCGATCAACAGTATTATTACGTGTCGTTTCAAGCAGTTATCTTCACTTTAGAAAAAGCACATAATTGTATTTAATTCCTTTTAATTTCATTATTTCTTTTTTTTGTTTACGTTTGAGGCATATTAAATAAAATTAACTTGTATTTAAATCTTCACCAAGAACAAACGAAAGTAAAATTTATTTAATTTGGCTGTTTATTTGTGTTAATTTAAATTTATTTGTTCGCAACGTGATTTTTTTTAATATTTAGTAGGTATATAGATAATTTTTGTTTAAATGAATATTTCAATTTGTTTGATAATATGCTATTTCAGTGCTCTATATTTTATTGATTTACTTATTTTTTAATATAACACAACATTTTATTTTAAACAAAAGATAATTTTCTTTTCGAAAATAAAACAAGAACTCGAATAGCTTTAAGTTCATAACACGCACGAAAAAGGTGAAATTATTGGATTATAAATCATTTTTTTAAAGTAACTTTGTTATTGAAATCAATTTTCCATTTCATAACGTATGTATCTTTTGCCTTTGAAGTAATCTTCCTAAATCAATTTATCATAATTCATGAATTTAAACCTTTCTTCCCAGTTCTCTAAAGGATTCCCCTTGTGCTTTAAGTAATTTTGCCCTGATCTATGTTTTAGAATAGTGGTCTATAAATCTTTTTACCTTGCTCGATTCCTGACTTTTCAGGTTTTAACATCAATGAGCCTTGCTCTGAACATAGTGCAATACGACTTAAACGACAACTTATTTAGTAAATAATGCTCGTATTTAAAAGTAAAACGTGGTCGCAAGTTACGCAAATACACACGGTCACCTAACTCGCAGTGTGATTTTATAGGGGAATAGCACAGATGTACAAGATTTGTTCATTATGCAGAAGAAATGTGTGCGTATCCTAGCAAATATAAAAAGAACAGACAGCTGCAAACCTTTTTTCAAGAAGTTTAAAATTCTAACCTTGCCATCTATCTACGTATTAGAACTTTGTAAGTTTGTCCGAAAATATCCTGACTTATACACAACACTAGACGAACTTCCCAGAAAATATCCGCTTAGACCAGGGAGAAATAAAATCATACAACCATCATCAAACCTGTGTATGCACAGTACCGGCCCATATAAAATGACCATTAAAATGTATAACAAACTACCAAACGCAATAAAAGACATAGAATCTGATACCTTATTCATAAAAATACTAAAGAAATGATTAATTGACAAATGCTATTATGATATAAATGAATTTTTAAATGACAAATTAACATTATGATAAGAATAAATAAATAAAACTGACATTATGAAAAGGCAAATAAAATATAACCATTACTAAAATTACTAGACAAGTAGGTACTACTTACCTTAGTACCTACATATTTATATTATATATTTTACTAAAAACAACCTCGGTCTGCCTTCCACTTGTTGTTCACGCCCAATAGGGTTCACATTGTGATACTAATCTATACACGAGAACCTACTAATTAAGCCAATGTGATGACAACAATAAATAAATTGAGTATTGAGTATTGAAAAACGTACAAAATATTAGCAGGCTTCATATAGTTTAAATTTTGCCAGTTGTAATTATTTTCAACTGGTACTTTATGAGTAATGATTTTTTTTCAAAAAATGAATCTTTAAATGGCTCTCCTGTAAAGTTACCAAAATGGCGGTTAAATCAAATAGCCTTTTACCCGTCGATATGTTTTTATATCCTATGTTTTATTCCAAGCTTAGAGCTACATCTGTACAAAATTTCAGCCTGATCTATGCACTAGTTTTGGCGTGAAGAAACAAAAATCCATCCAACCGTGTACGATCTACAGATATTTGTTTCCGGTGTGGTCGTTTCCATGTATAATAACTATACATTACGTAGATAGATATAGAAAAACTATCTACATAATATATTATGTATATCAATTATCTGGTACCCATAACACAAGCTCTGCATAGCTTGGGGCTAGATAATGCTGTGTGAATTGTCCAGCATTATTTATTTATTTGATTTCCCTACACAGCCCTGCACGAGTTTCTCTGCCACTCAACACACTAATTCCTAATCCGGCATACGGCATACGGACCATCGCGATACGGAACCATTTTCCATTTTATTTTATCTTCAAGCTATCCCACTTTTTGCCTGAAACAGGAAAGATTAGTGTCGGCGACATATCGGGTTTATCTCAAACTTGCAACGGAAAAAACCCGAAAAAACTTTTATTCTTTCGTCGGTTCAATGTTTTGCCCGGAATACGCAGTGCGTTAAAAGTGTTCGTATTTTTCTTCGTGTTCTAGTTGTGAGTGCCAACTCTTCAAGAATGGGGTTAGATTTTTTTATATCAAGAATCACTAGTAGCCTAGCAGACTGGCTAAAGATAAAAGTCCGAGATGGGCTGCAGACTGCAACCGTAGGCTACATTGTGGCTAGCGGCTGCGGTTGACACCACTGGCGCTGCAGTCCGCGGTCGCTGCGCGCCTCGGCCGCAAGCCGCAGTGTCGCCGCGCTTGGAATCAATTTCATAGAGATGCATAGAAACTAGTAGTGTCGCTTGCAGCCTGCAGCTGCAGTCTGCGGCCTGCGGTTTGCGGTCCATCTTGGAATTACACCTTTACCGTTATCGTTCAGTCTAAGCGTAGGTATCCAACTTATTCAACAGCAACCAACTAATTATTCAAAACGTTTTTTTATGTATGTACCCACAATTTAACTGATATGCATAATTTAGTTTTCAATTCTAATATATTATTATAAAGAGGTAAGGTTTGATTTTTTGTTTGTTTGTATTGAACAGGCTCCGAAACTACTGAACCGATTTGAAAAATTATTTCACCGTTGGGAAGCTACACTATCCCCGGTGAATATAGGCTATATTATATAATTTTAAAAATGTAAAATTGGAATTTAAAGCGGGTGAAACCGTGGGAAATAGTAGCTAGTCAGATACTAGTTAGATATTTATAAGTTCAGGTTATGATAGGACTGGAATACTTTGTATAGTAAAAGTCCTTTATAATAAATATATAAAAATAAATAATCTACTAGGATTGTGCGTCGAGCTCTGTAGTGTTTCGAATCAAAATATATTCAATTTATAAGGTGGAGTGAAAATAAAGTTAAATTTGAATTTTCTTTATTTTTAGTGTTATATTACAATCTACGCAAATCACATATAAAAGCGCATATAAAACACAAAGCATCCAAAATTCAAAACAAAAAACACGATAAATTAAAAATAAATTAAAGTAAAATTGTTAAAAATGCAACAGCGTGATTCAAAATATATTCGTTCATCTTTCAAACTTAGTACCAAGAGCGTCCGGAATTCAATTCAATTCAATCAATTGTATTTATTGTGTTTTGACGAGTCGTAGCCTCAGCTAAGATACGAGTATCTCTATATTGTCACTTTTATTATCTTTGATTTATAACAATAAAGAAATCTGAAACAGTTCGAATGATACTTTGTCTCAATGAATCATAATGATAACCTTCGCACCCCGATCAGAACGTAAAGATTGGCAAGACCGAGAAACCAGAAGGTCAAAGACTTGATCACCAAACCAAACATCATAGAGTCTGTACAAAAAGACAAGTCTCGTGGCGAAACGGAGAAGTAACATATTAACGCAACAAAAGCAGTAGGTACATTGGCACACGCGCGCCCTCCATTCTTAAGAGACTTCTCTTTTTGCACAGACAACAAAAGCAGTAGGTACATTGGCACACGCGCGCCCTCCATTCTTAAGAGACTTCTCTTTTTGCACAGACTCTAGGCTGTTTTGTGTTAACCTGTGGATCAGCGACACCAAACAGCCGCTGGAGACCCTACGGGTACAGTATAATAAAAGCCTCGCTTTTACAGTGCATCGGGAATAGCGATATCATTTAAGTGATTCAAAATATTTTCGTTCATCTTTCAAACTTAGTACCAAGAGAGTCCGGAATTCAATTCAATTCAATCAATTGTATTTATCGTGTTTTGACGAGTCGTAGCCTCAGCTAAGATACGAGTATATCTTTATTGTACACTTTTATTATGTTTGATTTATGACAATAAAGAAATCTGAAACAGTTCGAATGATACTTTGTCTCAATGAATCATAATGATAACTTTCGCACCCCGATCAGAACGTAAAGATTGGCAAGACCGAGAAACCAGAAGGTCAAAGACTTGATCACCAAACCAAACATCATAGAGTCTGTACAAAAAGAGAAGTCTCGTGGCGAAATGGACAACTAACATATTAACGCAACAAAAGCAGTAGGTACATTGGCACACGCGCGCCCTCCATTCTTAAGAGACTTCTCTTTTTGCACAGACTCTAGGCTGTTTTGTGTTAACCTGTGGATCAGTGACACCAAACAGCCGCTGGAGACCCTACGGGTACAGTATAATAAAAGCCTCGCTTTTACAGTGCATCGGGAATAGCGATATCATTTAAGTGATTCAAAATATTTTCGTTCATCTTTTAATCTTAGTACCAAGAGCGTCCGGAATTCAATTCAATTCAATCAATTGTATTTATCGTGTTTTGACGAGTCGTAGCCTCAGCTAAGATACGAGTATCTCTATATTGTACACTTTTATTATGTTTGATATAAGACAATACATAAATCTGAAACAGTTCGAATGATACTTCGTCTCAATGAATCATAATGATAACCTTCGCACCCCGATCAGAACGTAAAGATTGGCAAGACCGAGAAACCTGAAGGCCGCTGGAGACCCTACGGGTACAGTATAATAAAAGCCTCGTTTTTACAGTGCATCGGGAATGTTTGCGGAATACGAGACGGATGGCTTTGCTGCCATCCTCCGTTAAAAAGACCGCATCCCTGATGCGCAGGGTACGCGACAGCCCCAACCCCATCCTAAAAACTCATCCTCACTCCTGTTGAAATTTTTCGTGGGGAGAGTGATTTAATTTAGAATATAATTTACTTTTTATTTTTAGTATTATGTATAACGTTCAGCGACTTGTGGGCAAAGACCACCACAGAGTGGAACCCACCCAATGCTAAGAGGCGACGTGGAAGGCCCAGGATGAGATGGCGCTACGAGCTCGAGGTACATCTTCCATCAGGGCCTGTTGGATCACGAGCAGTGGAAGGAAAAAAAGGAGGCCTTTGCCCAGCACTGGGACAATAATGGCTTAAAATATAAAAATATAATATAAATTATGTATAACTAACCAACATATTTTATTGAGAGCTGATTACTAGGGTTAGTTATAATTATGGATCCCAGTTATCTGAAATTAAATGTCTTTTTGTTTATAGGCGACTTCAAAAGCTTGTTTACTGGTTCGGCCCTGTTGAGAGACAGCTGAGAAAATTGGACTGTCAAGAAGGCGGTTCATACGCCTTCATAAAGGAACATCCAGCACCGCTTCTCTGCACTGCACAAAATAAGGTTTATAATATATACTAGCAGCGCCCCGCGGCTTCGCCCCCGTGGAAATCTATGCGTAAAACGGTTTAAATGTGATAAAAAGTATCCCATGTTAGACTCCTGGTTCTAAGCTACCTCTCCGCCAATTTTCAGCTAAATCGTTTCAGCCGTTCTTAAGTTATAGTGTAACTAACACGACTTTCTTTTATATATATAGATATATCTATATAAATAAATGAAAAAGATATATGGTTGGTCTTGAGATACATTTTAGAGTCACAAAATGGTTTACCGCTAGCTTCAAGCCGCGAACTGATCTGATGTCGTCAATTTAAAAAGTATCTTAGGGTTAAAGCCATTTTAATGCACATTTTTGTGCTTTACGGCAGTGGCGCGGTCCAGATCTATGATAACCTAAAAAGACAAACCTATATTTTACGGGCTCAGACTATGTAGGTTCAGGTATTCTATTGCATTGGGTCATAGTCTCCTTTATCAATTAAATAGGTATATTAGAATGATGTGAAATGATGATGGTGACGATGGGTAAGCCTGTAATTCCTTTCTTATATTTTTCCTTGAACAACAATATTCGGGTTGTTACGAGGTTCTTCCTGGTTTTTTAATTTTCGTCATAAGCCATCATTTGATTTACTTTTTTTGTTTTTATTATTTTATCTTGTCAGTTTCAATTGGAACGGATTCCTTCACTTTATATTTTTTCTTGAATGTAAATCATTCAGCCAGTTTTATTTATATTTCTTCGTCCTCTGTTTCTCTGTCATCTTTTTTCTTCTCATTCTTTTCTTTTTCGTCCCTCTCTTCTTTTTCTTTTTTCTTCTTATTCTTTTCTTCGTCTTCTCTTTTTTTAGTTTCTTGTTCAACTTTTTTCTTCTCATTCTTTTCTTTTTCGTCCCTCTCTTTTTTTTCCTTTTTTTTCTTATTATTTTCTTCGTCTTCTATTTTTTTCTTTTCTTTTTCAACCTTTTTCTTTTCTTCGTCTTCTCTATTTTTCTTCTCTTGTTCAACTTTTTTCTTCTCTTGTTCAATTTTTTTCTTCTTATTCTTTTCTTCGTCTTCTCTTTCTTTCTTTTCTTTTTCAAGTTTTTTTTTCTTATTCATTTCTTCATCTTCTCTTTTTTTAATTTCTCGTTCAACTTTTTTCTGCTTAATCTTTGCTTCGTCTTCTCTTTTTTTCTTTTCTTTTTCAACTTTTTTCTTATCACTCTTTATTTGGTCGTCGACTTCTTTTTTTGCTTTTTTCATCTCCTTGTTTACTTTGTCTTCTCTTCTCTTTTTTTCTTTTTCATATTTTTTCTTCAATTTATTTTCTATATCGTCATTTTTTTTCTTTTCTTTTTCTAGTTTTTTCCTCTCTTTCTCAGCTATTCTCTTCTTTTTCTTTTCTTCCTCGTCACTTTCATCTTCGGATTCTTCTTCAATATCGTCTTCATCTGAACTCTCTTCACAATACTTATTTTTGACACAATCCTTCGTTTTTTCAGGATCCTTCTTTTTTTCACAATTCTTCAGTTTTGCTGCTAACCCATGAACAAGACTCTCAAAGGTACATCCTTCATCCTCATCATCAAGATTAGAACATTTGCAGCCTCCCTCTGCACCTCCATCATCACTCGCTCCAACAAACTTTTGGAAGATTCCATGGAGGCAAGAAAAGCAGCAAAGAGCGCATGATAAACATGGACTACATAGTATCAGAAAAGATATAAAATAGCACATTGACTTTTAAACTATATTATTTATTTAACTCAAAGTAATCTTTATCGTTCTCGTATCGTAGTAATCTTCCATCATTTCAGATGGAAGATTAGGTCTATCCCTTCGCCGATTCCTTTTCCTTATCTTCTGACACACCCCCACAACATCTCATGCAGCCATTAAAACAGCAGTCAAATAACGGAACGCAAGACAAAAATGGACTGACTATTGAAGGTAATATGTACACACAACACATTGGATTACCAACCTTTTCTAAATAAAAATCAAGTATCCCAGAATCCTGAGCAGTTTTGTACAATTCTAACAAAAAGCTAGCGTTTAAATACTAGCTTTCAAAGTATTTTCTAATAAGCTTTTCGGGCTTCGATCTTTTCGTTTCTCTAAGTCTAGCATTCCAGTCACGTTTTGAGTATTTCGTAATAAGCACAAGTTTCAATTATGGTCTCCGGAAATAAAATTCTCTTAGAAGTATGCTTTAGCGGAACTAAAAGCAAGTTTGGATTAAATTAAGTATTTTCTGAATGTGGTGTTTTTTCTTCAATTCTATTTCACGAGCATTTTTTAAGCTATCTTATCAGCTATTCAACTTTCTTCTCTACTTATGGTACTGGCTTATCTTCTTGATCTTTGATCCCAAGCCCAAAGAAGTCTAAGCATTTATGTGGGAATATGATCAAGCAGCCAGGACAGAATTCTCTCGCGCACAATACGAAAGGGCATAAAATAAGTAGAGGTACTAGCAGAACCCAAGCGCAGCAAGGTAATATGCAGCACATGCAACACTGCAACTGGACAAAGCAGTCAGTAAAATGGGCACAAAGAGAGTTAAGTACGTATAGAGTGCACTAGGTATTTCAAATTTTCACATCAGCAGCTTAAGAAAATTGTTTGGATATCATAAATGTTTCTTTGCTTAAGATGATAAAATTTCTTGAGCGAATAATAATTGTGAGTCTCTGTTTCGGAATAAGCACAAATTTCAAATGGTCCAGGAAATAAAAACGTTAATACATTAATGTTTAGAATAGCTAAATAACAATAATTTGAATAAATAAATATCAACCACACATAACCAACTTTTCTACGGTGACAGGTGACAGCCAAATAGAATAAACTGTGACAGCAGTTTGCAAAGAAAAAGTAATATATGGAGACAATAGATTATACAGCCAAGTGCGTGTCGCACTCGCGCATCGAGAGGGTTCCCTACAATACGGTATAACTTGCTAACACCCCGGACACTCGACCATTAACTACTTCATACAAAAGCCGTACTACTGACTACTACATACTGAGTTCTGTTACTGCGCCCTACAGTAGGGCACTGTAGAATAATTTATATTAAATGGGAAACATTTCATTGAAAGAAATATGTATCAAAAATAGTTATTGAAATAACTCATCATCATCATCATCAGCCTATAGCAGTCCACTGCTGGAAATAGGCCTCCCCCCAATGAGCGCCATAGCGCCCTGTCTTCAGCTTGCCGCATCCAGCATCTACCTGCAGTCTTTCGCAGGTCGTCATCCCACCTGGTCGGAGGGCGGCCACGACACTACGTTTACCGAGTCGTGGTCTCCACTCTAGAACACGTTTGCCTCAGCGGCCGTCGGTTCGTCGCGAGATATGGCCGGCCCACTGCCACTTCAGCTTGCTATTCTTTGAGCTATGTCGATAACCTTGATTCTCTGTCGGATGTATTCGTTACGAATCCTATCCTTCAGAGAAACTCCGAGCATAGCTCTTTCCATAGCTCGCTGAGCGACTTTGAACTGGTAGACCAGCCCTATCGCGAGTGTCCACGTCTGGTTGAATACCTATTTCTTCGGTCAGGTAAATCAGGCATGTCAAATCAAATAACAATGCCCCTATACAGCAGCATTCATTTAAATCATGATTTAAATGTAAATTTAAAATTATTCTTCTTCCTGACATTATTACATTGTATTTTACTTGTATATTATCTAATTTTGTACAATATTTTTTGACAATGCCCTTATACAGCAGATTACTTTGACATTTTATCTAATTTATTATTCCATTGAAATGAAATGAAATGAAATGAAATGAAAATATTTATTAAAAAAGAAATACACAATAACAATGGTTAACTCTATGTTAAGCTAAAGTCAGGTGTGATCAGTTTCTCGTCAATTAAATTAATTATAATTACATAAGTTCATTTGAATTAGGCATGTAGAGATCAGGAAAGGTTCGTCTTTGAGGAATTGCAAATTTTGTATAATCATTGTCAAGAAATTCGCTTACAGAGTATATGGTTTTGTCTAATAGAAGAAGTTTCATTTAACTTATACCATTATTTATTATGTGTTTTATTGTGAAAATTTATTATAAATGAATTATATTTAATTTTTTTAAGAAGGCGTGTCTATCTGCTTTATTTGCACAATGTCCTATGGTGTTTCCTCTGTCAAAAGTTAGTGTGTGTTATAATAAAAATGTAATTTGTCTTTTTAAATAGTATTTAACGACATCAAGTGTAACATTGTGTACCTACGGTGGAAATAAATAAACTAAATATCTATGTTATTAACATTAAATAATGCTTGTTACAATTCATAAAACAGATTGTCTTTGAACTACTGAACCCTAATAATAACCGTAATGGTACTTTTTCTATGCCTATGTAATAGATAGAGGCAAGAGGTAATTATAGGGATAGAGGACAATCACTATGGACAAAATAATTTGTATTGAAAAAAAATACTGTTTTCTATTTCCTTCATTTTACACTGTTTTTAAGTTGTGTGACATAAATAATATTATCTCCCTCAGGAATAAAACTTGTATAGGACCACCTCGGAATATTTTATTTATAATAGCGTACGAATTTTCAAAATAGGAGAAATCGAAGAACATTCAAAAGATTATTTCCTAAAATAATTGCTACTTTTTATTAACTCATTTATTTCGGATTAGAATCCATAAAATTAGCTACTGCAGCACACGTTTTTTTTCAACGTAATTGAATTCTGTATTGTGTTATTAATAATTCAGTATTTTATTTTATGTACAGTGGGCGTCTCATATAAGTACCCCCCTATCTCTATGTACATATGTGGGTTCGAATCCTGCCGCCTGATTGGGAGATAAAAACTACACGTTATTTATAATTTTCCATTTTCTTTAATATGTTTAGACGTTTCCAACATAAATTGTATGTTTTGTATATTTAAAATGCAATACATTTCAATCAAATATAAAGTAGTTTCTTTTTTATTTGGTAACGTGACTTAAAATTTCGAACAAACCCATAAGAGAAAGCTGAGGTTGTTCTCACATCTACGTCTACGTGGCAGCCCAAAGGCATGCTACTGAGTGTCTTTTTTTGTAATTACTGGCACAACCAGAGTTTGCATCAGCTCGGCCGGCAAGTTATGCACACATTATATAACAAAGCGAGTACCCGAGGGAGGTGGACACCAGAATGCTTCAGGTGCTCGATGCTGAGCCCATCGTGCCCTGGCGAGTTACCTCCTGTCATTTTCTTAACCGCGGCTCTAACGTCCTTGGCGAGAATTATTGTTTTAATCCGCTGGGCATGCCGGTTCTCAGCATCACACCCTCTGCATGGTGGTCCTAAAGGAGACAGCATATAAAAATAATCCTTGAAGACATTCGCTATAGAGCAGGTATGGATGCAGCATTGACGCTCACTGGAGTGCTAGGTCTCACATTTGATTTCGAGATACATTTCGAGCAGTTTTAAAAACCGCCTTAGAATGATGATTTGCAATGGTCCATTCGGATTTGGTCCTGATGGTTTTGACACCACTTTAGCCTACTCTTAAATATCTTACGCGCTTGAACCATATCATCATAAATTGAGCCGCAACTTGGTTTATCATGCCACGCCCACAAACGATATGCCGACCTAGCACTCAAGTGAGATTCACTCACATGTTTATTCCACCCTGCCACGACTTTTTTACGCTTAAAACTTTTTATTAATTTATTTGATTCAGAAGCCGCCTCACATAGACTATTGATTAAGTTGTTATCCCAGGAACGATCTATGGTTACTGGGCGATATAAATATCAAACTGAAAACATGTAATAACATCCAAGAGCAATACAATAACTTGATGTACAAGTAAAGTATGGTCTTGTGTGCGGGGTCAACGATTATACTAGAATTGAGTCACGAGATGAAGAAATGTCAAAAACTTGTATTGACCACATATTATTTATAAGATCCCGTTCGCAAGACGTATACTGCGCAGCAATCGGCACTGTACTGGCTGACCACTGCGTCATACTTGCTTCGGCAAGAATGGGGAGCCAAAACTGATTACGCGCTATAATGCAAATATATTAAATAAAGAACTTAACCATATAAAATGGGGTAAGACCGAGTGTATGTCAAACTCTAATGATATTTACAACTACATAAAAGCTAGTATTTTAAATTTCTATAACAAATCTAAATATACAACTCAAATTAAAGATTCTCGTAGAAATTATAAGCCTTGGATAAATAAAGAGATAATAAATAATAGCAAATTAAAAGATGCATTATTCATCGAACTTAAAAAAGACCCTACTGATAAAATACTTACTAATAATAATAAAGGAAATATGAAAAAAACTTTAGACTATCTTGAACAATATGACAGGACGTTCACAGATCTCACTAGACGATATTATACTTATAGCATTTAAGAAAAGCTGCCTAACAGAAAAGGAATTAGCGAACAAATTTGCTACTGGATTTGACAACGCTGTGAAAGTAATTATTCCCTCGTGCCCCATACAACTACTTACACCAGAAAATTACACTAACCATTATAATTTATCTATGCGTTTTAAAAAAGCTGAACCATCTGATATTTACAAAATAATAAACAAATTTAATCACAATAAATCTTCTGGGATAGACCAATTACGCCCGATAGATGTAAAAAGCCTATCAGAGAAAATATCTTCCACTATAGCTAAGCTGATTAACACGAGTATCGCGACTGGTATATCCCGACGAACTTAAAAAAGGTATTGTGAGGCCTATTCATAAAAAAGGAACAAAAGATGACTATGACACCTATAGGCCGATTACGATCCTACCTATCTTAGACAAGGTTATGGAAAAGTACGTTTGTAATTAAATTCATAACTTCTACAGAGATAATGATGTACTATCCAATAAACAATACGGTTTTTAAGCTAGAAAAAGCACATCTGAAATTCTCTCTCACTTCACCGATTACGTCAATGACTGTCTCGACAGCAAAAAATACGTAGTTATGGTATTTGTTGATTATACGAAAGCTTTTGATACCTTAAAACACGATATGTAAAAAAATTGTCTAGAATGTAGTGGCATCAGAGATCCTTCTATCTTGGCGTGAACTATATCTAATCAATAGCTCATACTGCGTGAAAATAGGTTCCAGCCTTAGTGATAACGTGGCTGTAATGCAAGGTACAGCACAGGGCTCAATTCTGGGCCCTCTCCATTACTTGACGTATGTCAATGATCTGTAAAATGTAATAGAGCACTGCAAAGTGTTCCAGTACGCGGATGATACATGTCTGATAGCTGATAATACTGACATTGACATAGCGATGAACCAACTTCAACAGGACCTAACTTAACTAAACAAATGGTCACATGATGTCGGGCTGGTCTCCAAAAAACTAAACTACTACATGTATGCTCAAATCAAAATAAAAGTCATCAATATAAAAATACTTGCCCATAATCATAGCTGCCTACACTCGAATAGTATGACTAATTGTAAAAACATAGATATACATACCTACTTACTATATTTACTTATACCTACTTACCGCCTACTGGCCCTGGAGGTGTAATATTTAGATTATGAGAATAAAAATAACACAATTATTTTATGAGAATAAACATTTTTAAACCGAAATGTGAACCTATAGATCTAGTTAAACAAGTAACTTATCTCGGAGTAACAATAGATAGCCACTTTAATTGGGGAAAACATGTCGATAATGTGTGTAGTAAACTACGAGCGATTTTGGCGAAGTTTTTCATACTCAAATATAAAATTCCATTCACAGTATTACTTACATTATATACACAAATAAACACTCGCAGAGAGTATCATTTTATAGGCTATAAGCAGCTACGTTGAACGTACAAATCATATCTAGATAAAATACATAATCTACAAATAAGATTTTGAAAGCCGAAATAGTACCGAAATCTCTAAAAGAAAAACGCTGCAAAAACTACAAAAATCTATTGAAAGAGTGTATATACTATATATTCACGAAAGAGTTGAACTAGCATTGTTGGTTGAAAACTGCTTCAAATTGACTAATTATAAGAGCCATTACATAACCACAAGACAAGTCACCCAGAAAAAGCCTAAAATAATAAAAACTCGCAATCAGACTACATCGTTCCAAGATTCATAAATAACATCCCATTAACACACCACTAAAAATAAATTGACTGAAAAAAACATTAGATACCAACTAAAAAATGATTTTATTAAAAAACTTAAAACATAAATAATAATATGTACAAAAATAATTACAGAAATAAATATTTAAACAACAACATACTTGGAGGCCTATGTCCAACAGTGGACTGATATAGGCTGATGATGATGATGATGATGATGATACTTAACTTTAAATGATATGGAAATCAGTGTTGGTGCACCCTTTATCGGAGCGCAGTCGATGCATTCCACAGTGTTCTTGCAAGCTTGGGAGGTTCCGCCGACCGAGGATGCCCGAACACTACGACAATGATCTACACCGTACGGGCGAATCCATTCTGCATTCATTCATTTGCAATGACTAATGACAGAGTGTCATACTTACTTTTGGGTCATATTATGATCTAAGGGTGGGTATGGCACTCAATATTTCACTAGTACCTACGTACAAATTTACATAATGTACTACACTTTATTTTAAGATGAAACCCGAGGAATTTAACATTCGGCTCAAACCCCTACGGGTTTAAAGAGTGTTAATATAAGAAATTATGTATATTCTTTAAAAATAAATAAATACAAATACAAAATAAAAGAACATCCACCACCGCTTCCGCACTGCACAAAAATAAGCTTTAAAATATACCTATATCTGTTTGGTCTTGAGATACATTTTAGAGTCACAAAATGGTTTACCGCTAGCTTCAAGCCGCGAACTGATCTGATGTCGTCAATTTAAAAAGTATCTTAGTGTTAAAGCCATTTTAATGCACATTTTTGTGCTTTACGGCAGTGGCTGATGATAACCTGAAAAGATAAACGGGCTCAGACTAAGTAGGTTCAGGTATTCTATTGCATTTGGTCATAATCATCATCATAAATTAAATAAATAAATGAAATGATGATGGTGACGATGGGTAAGCCTGTAAGAATTCCTTTCTTATATTTTTCCTTGAACAACAATATTCGGGTTGTTGCGAGGTTCTTAAATCCTACTGGTTTTAAATTTTCGTCATAAACCATCATTTAATTTTGTTTTTATTCTTTTATTTTCTCAGTTTCAATGGGAACGGATTCGTTCGCTGTATCTTTTATTTTCTCAGTTTCAATTGGAACGGATTCCTTCGCTTTATCTTTTCTCTTGAACGATTTAAATACGTTTTTAAATTTTTTCTTCTCTTTTGTTTCTTTGTCACCACTTTCTTCTTCTTTCTTTTCAATTGGAACGGATTCCTTTGCTTTATCTTTTCTCTTGAATGATTTAAATACGTTTTTAAATGATTTCTTCTCTTTTGTTTCTTTGTCGCCACTTTCTTCTATTTTCTTCTCATGTTTTTCTTTTTCTTCCGTCTCTTTTTTTTTCTTCTCTTTCTTTACTTTGTCGTCCCTTTCTTTATTTTCCTTTTTCTTCTTATTTTTTTCTTCGTCTTCTGTTTTTTTCTTTTCTTGCTCAACTTTTTTCTTCTCTTTCTTTACTATGTCGTCCCTTTCTTTTTTTTCCTTTATCTTCCTATGCTTTTCTTCGTCTTCTCTTTTTTTCTTTTCATGCTCAACTGTTTTCATCTCTTTCTTTACTTTGTCTTCCCCGTCTTTTTTTTCCTGTATCTTCCTATGCTTTTCTTCGTCTTCTCTTTTTTTCTTTTCATGCTCAACTGTTTTCATCTCTTTCTTTACTTTGTCTTCCCCTTCTTTTTTTTCCTTTATCTTCCTATGCTTTTCTTCGTCTTCTCTTTTTTTCTTTTCATGCTCAACTTTTTTCTTCTCTTTCTTTACTTTGTCTTCCTCTTCTTTTTTTTCCTTTATCTTCCTATGCTTTTCTTCGTCTTCTCTTTTTTTCTTTTCATGCTCAACTTTTTTCTTCTCTTTCTTTACTTTGTCTTCCTCTTCTTTTTTTTCCTTTATCTTTCTATGCTTTTCTTCGTCTTCTCTTTTTTTCTTTTCATGCTCAACTGTTTTCTTCTTGTGGTCTATTTCTTTTTCTGCTTTTTTCATCTCATTCTCTACTTTGTGGTCTATTATCTTTTGTTCTTTATCATGTTTTTTCTTCAATTTTTTTTCTTCTATGGCACTTCTTTTTTTTTCTTTTTCCGTCTCTTTCTTTTCTCTGGCATTTTTTATTTTATTTTCTTTTTCAAGTTTTTTTTTCTCTTTCTTTTCTCTTTTTTTATTTTTTTTCTTCTCTTTCTTAGCTTTTTTCTTCTTTTTCTTTACTTCCTTGTCATTTTCATCTTCGGATTCTTCTTCAATATCGTCTTCATCAATAAATTCATCCGAAGTCTCTTCATAACCCTTCGGTCTTGATCCAAAACTTTTAATAAGATTCGAGATGGTACATTCTTCATCCTCGTCATCAAGATCATAACATGTGCAGCCTCCATCATCTCTAGGTCCAGCATACTTGTGGTAGAGTCTATGCAAGCAAGGAAAAAGGCAAATAGCGCATGATAAACTTGGATAACTTAATAACAGAAAAGTTATAAAATAGCACATCGACTTTTAAACTATATTATTTATTTAACTCAAAGTAATCTTTATCGTTCTCGTATCGTAGTAATCTTCCATCATTTCAGATGGAAGATTAGGTCTATCCCTTCGCCGATTCCTTTTCCTTATCTTCTGACACGCCCTCACAACATCTCATGCAGCCATTAAAACAGCAGTCAAATAACGGAACGCAAGACAAAAATGGACTGACTATTGAAGGTAATATGTACACACAAATTGGATCAAAAACCTGTTCTTAATAAGAACTAAGTATCCCAGAATCCTGAGCACAGTTTTGTACAATTCTAACAAAAAGCTGGCGTTTAAATCCTTGCTTCCAAAGTATTTTCTAATAAGCTTTTCGGGCTTCGATCTTTTCGTTTCTCTAAGTCTAGCATTCCAGTCACGTTTTGAGTATTTCTGTTTCGTAATAATCACAGGTTTCAATTATGGTCTCCGGAAATAAAATTATTTTAGAAATATGCTTTAGCGGAACCAAAAGCAAGTTTGGATTAAGTTAATTATTTTCTGAATGTGGTGTTTTTTCTTCAATTCTATTTATTAAGGTATTCAACTTTCTTCTCCACTTATGGTGCTGGCTTATCTTCTTGATCTTTGATCCCAAGCCCAAAGAAGTCTAAGCATTTATGTGGGAATATGATCAAGCAGCCAGGACAGAATTCTCTCGCGCACAATACGAAAGGGCATAAAATAAGTAGAGGTACTAGCAGAACCCAAGCGCAGCAAGGTAATATGCAGCACATGCAACTGGAACTGCAACTGGACAAACCAGTCAGTAAAATGGGCACAAAGAGAGTTAAGTACGTATAGAGTGCACTAGGTATTTCAAATTTGCACATCAGCTTAAAAAAATTGTTTGGATATTATAAAATGTTTCTTTGCTTAAGAAAATTGATACAATTGATTGATACAATTTCTTGATCGAATAATAATTGTGAGTCTTCTTCCGTTTCGGAATAAGCACAAATTTCAAATGGTCCAGGAAATAAAAACGTTACTACAATAATTTTTAAAATAGCTAAATAACAATAATTTGAATGACTAAATATCAACCACACATAATCAACTTTTCTACGGTGACAAGTGAAAGAGGTGGAGAGGTGACCAAAGAGGATAAACTGACAGCAGTTTGCAAAGAAAAAAATTAAAAATATACATATGTGTTATAGAGAAAATAGAAAAAACAGCCAAGTACGAGTCACACTCGCGCACCGAGAGGGTTCCCTACAATACGGTATAACTTGCTAACACCCCGGACACTCGACCATTAACTACTTCATACAAAGCCGCGTCAGGGCGCATACTGAGATCTGCTACTGCGCCCTACAGTAGGGCACTACAGAATTATTTATATAAAATGGGAAACATTTAATTGAAATAAATATGTATCAAAAATAGTTATTGAAATAACTATTTGATACATATTTCTTCGGTCAGGTAAATCAGGTATGTCAATCTTTATTAATATTAAATAATGTTTGTTATAATTTGAAATTAAAACAGATTGTCTTTGAGTTACGGGTCCCTAAGAGTAACCGTGTAGGTACTATCTTGTCTATTCCTATGTAATAAAGGCAAGAGGTAATTACAAGGATAGAGGACCATCACTATGGACAAAATAATTTGTTTTAAAAAAATCATCATCATCATCATCAGCCTATATTAGTCCACTGCTGGACATAGGCCTCCCCCAATGAGCGCCATAGCGCCCTGTCTTCAGCTTGATGCATCCAGCATCTACCTGCAGTCTTTCGCAGGTCGTCATCCCACCTGGTCGGAAGGCGTCCTACACTAGGTTTACCGAGTCGTGGTCTCCACTCAAGAACACGTTTGCCCCAGCGGCCGTCGGTTCTTCGCGAGATGCGAGATATGGCCGGCCCACTGCCACTTCAGCTTGCTAATTCTTTAAGCTATGTCGATAACCTTGGTTCTCTGTCGGATGTATTCGTTACGAATCCTATCCTTCAGAGAAACTCCGAGCATAGCTCTTTCCATAGCTCGCTGAGCGACTTTGAACTGGTGGACCAGCCCTATCGTGAGTGTCCACGTCTCAGCTTCGTAGGTCATAACGAGTAGGACGCACTGGTTGAAAACTTTCGTTTTCAAGCATTGCGGTATGGATGAAGAGAAGATTCGACGTAGTTTCCCAAACGCTGTCCAGCCCAGCTGGATCCTCCTTTTAGCTTCCTTCTCGAAATTGTTTTTACCTTACTGCAGAATCTGTCCGAGGGATGTGTATTCGGAAACGATTTCGAGAAGGTGACCATGTACGAATACCGGCCTTGGATCAATGTGTCCATTGATCATGACTTTCGTTTTATCCAAATTCATGCCAAGACCGATACATAGGGAGGCTGAAGCTAGGCCGGCCAGCATCTGGTTCAGCTCCTCTAGCGACTCCGCCAATAGGACTATGTCATCAGCGAATCGTAGGTGTGAGATGTAGTTGCCGTTTATGTTTATGCCCTTATCTTTCCAGTCCAGAGTCTTAAACAAATCTTCCAACGCGCTTGTGAACAGTTTCGGGGATATGACATCCCCCTGTCTCACTCCTCTGCGCAATTGGATAGGTTTAGACTGCTGGCCCCATACTTGGACACTCATAGTGGCGGCTTCGTAGAGACATCTCAGCACCTAGATATAACGATAGTCCACTTGGCATCGCTGTAAGGATTCCAGAACAGCCCAGGTCTCGACAGAGTCAAAGGCCTTCTCAAAGTCCACAAAAGCCAGACAGCTGATTATACTCTTCGGACTTCTGTATAATCTGCCTCACTGTGTGTATGTGGTCTATGGTGCCATATCCTCCGCAAAATCCGGCCTGTTCTGGTGGCTGAACCTCGTCGAGTCTCCTAGCAAGACGATTCGTGACTACTCGTGAGAACAGTTTATAGACGTGGCTCAAGAGTAAAATGGGTCTGTAGTTTTTAAGAAGGGTTTTATCGCCCTTCTTAAGAGGCCTCCGGGGGGACGAGAATTGTTCATACAAACGTAATACCAAAATGATTTCCAATTCAAGCATATTTCCACTATAATATTGTATTATTTGTATTTCAATAGTATTTATCTACGTTTCTAAATAGTTTTTTTTTTCAAAATACACCTAAAATTAAATGAAAGCCAATCGCATTTTGCACATTTTTATGCGAAAATGGACAAGCTTTCTTGCTATTTGTTTCGTATTAAAAACATCAAAGGAACATAGCTTATATTGTCTAGTTACAGAATAACAATACTTTGTAAAGAATACAAAAAGTTTTCAGTCATTTTTGGTTTGACGGAACAAACCAAATTTTGAACGGCTAATATTGGTATCGCGCACGCATGGGGCTCGGCGCAAGGGTTAAACAGGGACAGCGATATTCGGAGCGATTTTTGCAAGCGAGGGTCGCCGGACCCTTAAATAAGAGCACCACCGAACCCGCTCCATGCCTTTGGAGTTCTCCCACTGTGAAGGATGGCGTTAAAGAGGTTTTGTAGTTCCTGTATAACAGGAGCTTTCAAGAGCTCGGATGTTATACCGTCTTCACCGGGGGCTTTTCCATTTTTAAGCTGCTTTAGAGCTAACACGATCTCGTCTTGACTGATGTCAGGTAGTTCGTCGGTGTAGTGGCGTGTTAGGGTGGCTCTGGAATCATGGTTGTCTCGTCGGGAACGAGGGGCATGAGCAGCGTATAAACGGCCATAAAAATACTCTATCTCGGCTGAGATCTCCGGCTTCGGCTTATTCCACTCATTCCCGTTAAAGTTCCCAGTCAACGGGGATTAATGAACTTTTTGTTCACTATTCCCCATTGACGCCGACGTGAGCTTGTAACGGGGATTAGTGAACTAAAAAGTTCATTAATCCCCGTTGCGTCAAAAATAAAATACTAATAACTTTAAGAATCATGTTTTTATTTGTTTATAAGGTAAAGATCACTTATTGATTATTTTTATAATCATATTAAATTGCCTAGGCAACTATTCAGTAAACTATTTTAAAAAATCCGATATTTTTTATGTTTCTGCAATAAAATCACAGAGCTATAAAAAACATAATTATTATAAAATAAAATACAGATATGTACTTATGTCATCACAGGTTTTACGTTTATAAATACCTAACTACTATCACAGTTTATAACAGTTAAATCAGTCTTATATACCTAATAAAATCACAGATTGTTACAATTATTAATTTCAAAAAGTAGCTGTAAAAACATAATATTCTTATATGTATCTAATAAAATAACAGATTGATACAATTATAAATTAAAAATGTAGCTTAACATAACACTCCTATAAAATGCAATTTGGGCAACAATACCCACAAAACAAACTCCTACATAAATAATGACGTGTTATGTTAATAATAAAAAGTGTTGAATCACCTAAGTTTTTCTAAGAATATAATAGAATAAAGTTTATTTGTAACTTAATACACAAAAAAAAACATAAAACAAACATGATTAAAAAAAATAAAGGACAAAACAGATTTTTGTACTTAATTGAGTCACAAAACGGACTCTATCTCAGCATGAGTTAATTGTAAGCATGTTACAACCAACGCTGGTCTTCCGATAGAGCCGTTTGGTGACGTCACACAAGACAGATATATAACCAAAAATAAAAGACAAGACTATAATAATAAAATATAAACTATGACGACGGATAGCGGTTATTTCTACGTTGATACATAAAATTTAGGCAGATAAGTAAGTTTGCGTTTTTCGTTCGTATACAAAACTTAAAATACAAAAGATAAAATACAGAAGTGTCCAATCGTAATTTCGCCTTTAATAAGTTCCATTTGTACCGCCTGTAATGTTTGTCGCGGTAAATGCTTTTCATTGTTTTTTTTTCTGAAATACCTTTTCCTTCAGAAACCCGCAATGCAAGAACTTCATAATACGATGCATCTTCAGCGAACGCTGTGAGAAGCTACATAATATTCAAGGGTCAGCTTCAGTTTTTCGGATGTTTCTATAATAATCATAAAGTAGGTAATTTAAAGTTGTAAATTATTATTAGGAAAGTAATTTTTAATTGATAATTATAATAATCTGTGATTTTATTGGGTATATGATTGTTATGTTTTAAATGCTACATTTCTACATTTAGGTAACATGTACTATAAGTCACCATACTAATTAGGTATATTAGACTGAATTAACTGTTTAACTGTGATTGTAGGTAGGTATTAATAAACGTATAATCTGTGATTACATAAGTACATATCTATTTTTTATTTTATTAGAAACATAAAAAAATAATAGTTGCCTAGGCAATTTAATATGATTATAAAAATAATCAATAAGTGATCTTTACCTTATAAATAAATAAAAACATGATTCTTAAAGTTATTAGTATTTTATTTTTGACGCAACGGGGATTAATGAACTTTTTAGTTTATTAATCCCCGTTACAAGCTCACATCGGCGTCAACGGGTAATAGTGAACAAAAAATTCATTAATCCCCGTTGACGGGGAACTTCAACGGGGATTAATGGAATAAGCCTCGGCTTCAACAATACGGTCCTTCCGTCGTGCGTTTTAAGCTTTGTTAGGTGGCTCCTGCCAAGCTGCTGAGTGAATACTTTGGACCCCCTGTTTCGCTATATCGCCTCTTCAATGAGGCGCGTGTTGGAGCTTCGGAGGTCGTGCCGTGCCGTCTTCGCTATTCGCTTGTTCAGGTCTGACCTCTCTGACAAAGTCGCTTGGGTGGTCTCCCGTCTTTTTGTCATCAGCCCAAGAGTCTCATCCGAGAGTTTGGACTTCTTGCCAGTACGCTGCTTTCGATAGAATTTGATGCCCTCTTCCCTCAACGTTTTAACCAGATTGTGCAGGGTCTCGTCAACGTCTTTAGTTGGTTCCAAGGCAACAAATCGATCCCCAAGAAGCTGCTGAAACTTCTCGGTGCCCGCCATGATTTGGGTTAGGTCAGGTCGGAGCGTGGACTTCATCATACGGTTTCTTTCAAGCTTAATGTTGATATTCAGAGAGCCTCGAAGGAATCGGTGATCAGATCCGGTATTGAACCTGTTGATCACTGAGACATCTCTGAATATGTGCTTGCTATCAGTCATGATGAAGTCGATCTCATTTTTAGTCACAGTGTCGGGGCTTTGCCGTGTCCACTTCCTTTGAGGCTGTTTCTTAAAGAAGGAGTTCATTAAGAACAGCCCCTCCTTCTCAAGGAAATTGACAAGTATTGGCCCCCTGTGATTCCTAACTCCATAACCATGCGGGCCTATTCGGGATTCGTTGCCAGTCTGGATTCCCACCGTGCCGTTAAAGTCCCCCATAACAACGTTGAAGTGGGCCTTAGTGGTGTTGTGTAAGGCTTTGGATATGTCTTCGTACATATCCTCCACTTCATCATCCAAGTGTGCCGAGGTCGGTGCGTAGACCTGGATGACCTTTATGCTGTACCGCTTGGACAGCCGAAGGGTACGCTACCCTGGTCGACACACTGGAGATTTCTTGGACGTTGTTAGAGAGGGCCTTGTTGACGAGGAAGCCTACGCCACCCTGCGATATTTATAAAAAAATACTGACTTCAAATTCCTTAATTTTACACTGTTTTTAAGTTTTATAATATAAATACTATTATATCCTTCAGGAATAAAACTAGTATAGGACCACCTCGGAATATTTTATTTATAATAGCCTAAAAATTTTCAAAAAAGAAGAAATCGAAGAACATTCAAAAGAATCACACTGACACACAGCCGAACATAGACTCTCCTCCTTTTTTCGAAGTCGGTTAAAAATAATTTGCTACTGCAGCCAGTAATAATAAGTTATTTAGGTTTTTTTTTCAACGTATTTCATTTTATTGTGTAACTGATACTTAAGTATTTTATTTTTAATTCAAAATTGTTCATTTATACCTATTGTTTAATTAATTATATACACGGTGTAACATGAGGGGTGGATCATCGGCAAATGGGGGGGGTGGGGGACCTCAGTACCTATCGATTTAACCCCCCTGTATGTTCAGCGATATTCATTGTAGTTATTTGGATTTTAGTAAAATTTTAGTTAAATTCAGATTTCATCCTCATCTTTACAGGGTTTATTCTTCATGAGAGCCAGATGTTTTTAAGATAGGTTGCAGAAAAAAATAATATACGATTTTTTTTAGAACCATATAAAGTTAATGTAAATATAAGATTTTGAAAAGAAATTTTGCTATAATTGTCGTATTTGGTTTTTTATAAATCTAAGAGTCAAATTGGTATAGGGGTACTAAAGGCCCACTATTCATTTAGTTTTATAAAAAAAGACGGACGCAGACCCAATATTTTGGCTGCAATTGCGAATTTAAGGATGAAATCTGATTTTAACTAAAATTTTACTAATATCCAAATAACTTTTGAACCAGTGAATATCGCTGAACATACAGGGGGTTAAATCGATCGGTACTGAGGTGCCCCACCCCCCATCCACCGATGATCGACCCCTCATGTTACACCGTGTATAGTGGCAAATAAATGATATGTCTATATTTGTCTATGTATATAGCATTCATTAGAGGAGACGTAATGTCCAGTAGAAAAAACACTGATAACAGCATCACGCCCTGATAAGGGAAATTAAAGGAAATGGTTAGTCGCACGGACAGACGAAAACTTGGAGATACTCAGATAGGTAGCTAATAATATTTTTATTTATTTATTTTTAAACTTTTTGTGTGACATAACCTGAGCTTCACTTCAATAGTAGAAACAATAGTAACTTAGGGGAAAAGGACATAAAAACTGCAGGTATATCCCGTGAAATCTGTACCGTTCGAAACACACTATGTTTTCCACCTCCACCGTCGTGGGTCTTTGACATGACGTTATATTGACGGGTCTCAGTTTTTCTCGTCACTGGGACCGATCGTTCATAAAGCTTTCTCAGTTTTCATTATAATTCTTTAGATAAAGGTTTTACGCCAATTTCAAGTTTAACAGCTGGTTTAAGGGATGCCGCTCCAGCTGAACTGGCTTTTTTCAACTTTATGCCTTCTACTTTATGCGTTTTAGGGCTTATATCTGTTTTATCTGGTTTGGCACCTTCATCAGCCGCATCGGCTAAATCAGTTTTAGGAGCTTTAGCTTCAGGTATAGTAGCTGTATCAGATTTAGGTTTCAATTTAGTTTTAGCTTTTACGTCAGATTTTCTTATTTCATCACCTTCAGCAGTTTTATCTATGGCATCAGGTAAACCAGCTCTATCAGATTTAGCTTTTGCATCAGGTTTTCTAGTTTCATCAGTTTTAGCTGTAGCATCAGGTAAATCAGCTCTATCAGATTTAGCTACAGATTTTCTAGTTTTAGCACTTGCATCAGGTTTTCCAGTTTTAGCTGTAGCATCAGGTGAACCAGCTCTATCAGATTTAGCTTTTGCATCAGGTTTTCTAGTTTCATCAGTTTTAGCTGTAGCATCAGGTAAATCAGCTCTATCAGATTTAGCTACAGATTTTCTAGTTTTAGCACTTGCATCAGGTTTTCCAGTTTTAGCTGTAGCATCAGGTGAACCAGCTCTATCAGATTTAGCTTTTGCATCAGGTTTTCTAGTTTCATCAGTTTTAGCTGTAGCATCAGGTAAATCAGCTCTATCAGATTTAGCTACAGATTTTCTAGTTTTAGCACTTGCATCAGGTTTTCCAGTATCAGCAGTTTTAGCTGTAGCATCAGGTAAACCAGCTCTATCAGATTTAGCTTTTGCATCAGGTTTTCTAGTTAAATCAGTTTTAGCTGTAGCATCAGGTAAATCAGCTCTATCAGATTTAGCTACAGGTTTTCTAGTTTTAGCACTTGCATAAGATTTTCCAGTATCAGCAGTTTTAGCTGTAGCATCAGGTGAACCAGCTCTATCAGATTTAGCTTTGGCATCAGATTTTCCAGTTTCAGCAGTTTTAGCTGTAGCATCAGGTAAATCAGCTCTATCAGATTTAGCTACAGATTTTCTAGTTTTAGCGCTTGCATCAGGTTTCCCAGTTTCAGCAGTTTTAGCTGTAGCATCAGGTGAACCAGCTCTATCAGATTTAGCTTTTGCATCAGGTTTTCTAGTTTCATCAGTTTTAGCTGTAGTATCAGGTAAATCAGCTCTATCAGATTTAGCTACAGGTTTTCTAGTTTTAGCGCTTGCATCAGGTTTTCCAGTTTCAGTAGTTTTAGCTGTAGCATCAGGTGAACCAGCTCTATCAGATTTATCTTTTGCATCAGGTTTTCGAGTTTCATCAGTTTTAGCTGTAGCATCAGGTAAATCAGCTCTATCAGATTTAGCTACAGGTTTTCTAGTCTTAGCGCTTGCATCAGGTTTTCCAGTTTCAGCAGTTTTAGCTGTAGCATCAGGTGAACCAGCTCTATCAGATTTAGCTTTTGCATCAGGTTTTCTAGTTTCATCAGTTTTAGCTGTAGCATCAGGTAAATCATCTCTATCTGATCTAGCTACAGGTTTACCAGTTTTAGCTTTTGCATCCGGTTTTCTAGTTTCATCAGCTTTAGCAGTTTTAGCTGTAGCATCAGGTAGATCATCACTATCTGATCTAGCTACAGGTTTTCTAGTTTTAACTTTTGAATCAAGTTTTCCAGTTTCAGCAGCTGTAGAATCAAGTAAACCAGCTCTGTCAGATTTAGCTTTTGCATCAGGTTTTCTAGTTTCATCAGTTTTAGCTGTAGCATCAGGTAAATCATCTCTATCTGATCTAGCTACAGGTTTACCAGTTTTAGCTTTTGCATCCGGTTTTCTAGTTTCATCAGCTTTAGCAGTTTTAGCTGTAGCATCAGGTAGATCATCACTATCTGATCTAGCTACAGGTTTTCTAGTTTTAACTTTTGAATCAAGTTTTCCAGTTTCAGCAGCTGTAGAATCAAGTAAACCAGCTCTGTCAGATTTAGCTTTTGCATCAGGTTTTCTACTTTCATCAGTTTTAGCTGTAGCATCAGGTAAATCATCTCTATCTGATCTAGATTCAGGTTTACCAGTATTAGCTCTTGCATCAGGTTTTCTAGTTTCATCAGGTTTAGCAGTCTTAGCTGTAGCATCAGGTATATCATCTCTATCTGATCTAGCTACATGTTTTCTAGTTTTAACTTTTGAATCAAGTTTTCCAGTCTCAGCAGCCGTAGAATCAAGTAAACCAGCTCTGTCAGATTTAACTTTTGCATCAAGTTTTCTAGTTTCATCAGTTTTAGCTGTAGCATCAGGTAAATCATCACTATCTGATCTAGCTACAGGTTTACCAGTTTTAGCTCTTGCATCAGGTTTTCTAGTTTCATCAGCTTTAGCAGTTTTAGCTGTAGCATCAGGTAGATCATCACTATCTGATCTAGCTACAGGTTTTCTAGTTTTAACTTTTGAATCAAGTTTTCCAGTTTCAGCAGCTGTAGAATCAAGTAAACCAGCTCTGTCAGATTTAGCTTTTGCGTCAGGTTTTCTAGTTTCATCAGTTTTAGCTATAGCATCAGGTAAATCATCACTATCTGAAATAGCTACAGGTTTACCAGTTTTAGCTCTTATATCAGGTTTTCTAGTTTCATCAGGTTTAGCAGTCTTAGCTGTAGCATCAGATATATCATCTCTATCTGATCTAGCTACAGGTTTTCTAGTTTTACCTTTTGCATCAGTTTTTCCAGTTTGAACAGTATCAGCTGAAGAATCAGGTATACCAGTTCTATCAGATTTAGCTACAGGTGTACCAATTTTAGCTTTTGCATCAGGTTGAGCAGTTTTATCCGCTTTAGCAGTTTTAACTTTAGCTTCAGGTATACTAGTGCTAATTTTTGCATCGGGTTTAGTCTCTGTATCAGGCTTAGCGGGTCCAGGACTTGCATCAGAGTTACTGGGTTTCAATATCTCGTCAGTTTTCGGGATTTCTTCTCGGTTATCGGCGTTATATTTATTATATTTATGCTTCAAGTCCTCCTCAGATTTTTTGTCAACTATTAAGCCAGCATATTCAATTTGTTTAGCAGGTTTTGAGTTTGGTTCACTTGCATCACTTACATCGGTGTCATTAGCGTAGTAATTGTATTCTTTACGGTCTTTAACAACCGGGTTGTCCTTACAACAGCAATCTTTCGGGTAATCAATAAACTTGTGATATAGGCAATGCAAGCACGGAAAGACACATATAGCACACAACCAAAATGGACTTGTGCAAAACATTACAAGCATAATAGTAAACATCTAGAAATTAAGAAAACTTTTTGTACACGTTTCATTTCCAAAATATTTGTAAACAAAGAATCGTGCTATAAATAAAGTTACTCTATGATCTTACGTAGTTATTGTATTCTCTTTGACTAAGAAACCCAGAATACAGAAGAAAACGAAACCAAAGAGCACAGAAATGTAGTACGCAAGTGCGTGCAATACACATTATAGACACGCTCATTTAACTAGGTCCTGCCCGCGGACGTTGTATATGGAAATGTTGTATAATGTTATTTGTTTCCCGGAACTGATTTATGGGACAAGTAGTCATTATTTCGTTTCCAGGCCTTGAAGCACGTAGGTATGCAAAATTTCAGCCCGATCCGTCTTATAGTTTTGGCGTGAACAACTAACAAACATCCATCCATCCATCTAAACATCCAAACTTTCGCATGTAAAAAATATTAGTGATGTGATGTGTTATTCTGCCTATAACTGGGGGTCACAACTGGTAATCCTTGCCTTGTGATTTTTTTCTGTTTTGAGAACCCTCTTTTGGTAATAAATAAATAAATAGACACAGACACTATTTGGTGAATGTTAATAATTACTTTTTTTGTATTAATTAATTTATTGATATTCTTTATTGTGTTAAGGTATTGATTTTTTTATGTAATTAGTTTTTAACCTTTTGAACACGACCTTAAAATGATAAAATCTATCTCTCCAAGCCATACGAACGAAAGTGAACATCAATATAATAATGAATAGTATAAAATATGACTTGTCTAAGTGCTTATTTTTAAGCCTAAAGAAAAATCTTTCATTTCATACAAGTTACAAAAAGCAACAACCCTACAAAAAAGCAGGGACTTCAAGTTGTCATCGATATACACGCAATTATTTTGTAATAGAAACTGTTTTGAGCAATTTAAAATATTTAGGTACAGATTTCGAGTTTTACTTGATACCTTAATTTATAATTTAATATAGGTACTAATATTATAAAGAAGAGGAATGGTATGATTTGAAAAATTCTTTCACCGGTGGGTAGTTTCACTATCCCCGGTGAACATAGGCTATATTATATTTTCAAAAAAGTTAGGGATCCTTACTAAAACCCCAATAATGTAACCCAAGGTGTAAAAATATCACCTAATAAAGTGAAATTCGAGAGCCGCAGTTACCGGCGTTTTTCCTATATAAAACCAAAAATCATAGCAACTCATATCATCATAACAACAGCACATAACTATTCACCTACGTGACGTCTTCTATTGTCTTGACTAGCCGACATAGGCGCGGCTGGCTCCTTTACCTACACTAGGAACTTTAAAGTGTCGTACCATAATCTTGATAACTTGATAGAGAATTGATTGGAATAGGTAAATTTTCTGAATGAAGACAATGAGATTTTGAAGAGAAGTCTTTGCGAACAGACATATTGTCAGCTTTTCAGTCGAAAGACGTCCACTGCTGGATATTGGACTTCCTCAAATATCGCCATAATGCACGGCCCTGCTCGGCTTGCATGCGGTTTACTGCGACTGCAACCTTATTATATTTACAGGTGTCATTGTAGACTCGAGCTCCAAGATACCCTATAGCCTTAGAGCGACCGTCTGACCTTTTATAAAAGCTGAGTTTGTCAGCTCATGGTCCCAACACAGGTAGAAAAGAAACGATGATGAAGTTTGGGTCATAGTGGCCAAACGAAACCGACGAGCATCGTTTTTCTTTGCATAAGTTTCGGTTTGTTGCCTAACTACCGACAGGTCAGAAAATAAGATATATATCACAATAACTGATAAAATTATATTTATTACTAAACAAAACAACAAAGGAAACGATAAACTAACAGTTTGTTAAATCCATTAATTCCTTCCGGTATTTAGCATCCAAGATTTGGAAGAGAAAACCGGGGAAGACGCGAATGTGTTATCCGGGGACTCATCGTTTGGAGTCACTGTTTAAATTTTACATTTGCGTCAATCATAGCTTCAATCATAAAGCGTGAATCATAGCTACAATCTTTAATTTATTGTTGCGTCAATCAGCTTCTTAGTTTTTGCTAGTAATGCCCACACCTCAGCCCATGGTTGTGATTTAAAAATCGAGAGTCAGTACGAGGGTGTAAATACGCGACAATTTAATTTAAAAAAAATGGTTTCCTCTAAATAACAATTTTAATAATTAAGATTTATTTTCAACTTGTGATATTGTTATAAAATGATGTGGAATAAAGCTATTTATATTATTTTTTATCTAAACTGTCAGTAATATCGAATTCTATTGGTTTTACGTAATAAAACATACAACATATGGTTATGATAAGTAAAGGTACGACGCAGCACCAGATACAACCCAACCAACAACAGCAACACATACAAGAAATTATATGATTACTTGCTAGTCCAAATCAACTGTACATTTGTTGTTCCAAATCAATTGAACATATCCTGGTCTGAATTAACTGGCCATTTGCTGATTTGAACCAACTGGGATGGTCGAAATCAGCTTGGCACTAAGCTGTACGTTTACACTCGGTCCGAATTACCTAAGTAACTAGCCACATGCTAAAAGTTATTTTTCAGGCACTTGCCAGTCCAGCAGATTATCAAGGCACCTTGCAAGACAGTTTTAGTCAGATTTGTACGCATTTGCTGTTATAAATAAACTAGGCTCTTGCTGGTTTGAAGTAATTGGGCACTTGCAGAATAATCAGAACAATATGACTTTCTGGAAACGCCTTGCTCTATCACACGTTCTGGAACTGATTTGGCAGTAAAAGCACTTGCTGTTTCCAAAGACTCGTCTAAACTGGGCACTTATTGGTCTAAATTAAAATTTGCTGCTCGAAATTAGCTAGGGTCTTGTTGATTTGTAGTAATTGGACACAAGCCGGATTGATGGTCTAAGTTTGTTGATCCGCTGGGGTCACACTTGGTCTAATGAACTGGGCACTTATTGGTCTGAATTAAAATTTGCTCTGGTGGAAAATCGCTGGGTACTTGAGTGTATTTAATGTTAATACTTGCTGCTCTGGATTAACTAGGATCTCGCTGGAGTGAAAGAGATAGCTACAGGTTAGATGCACTCGCTGAAAAGAACATGAATCAGTAGCAGCCCATGTTGATGCGACTTATCATTTTCAGGTCTGTTATCACTAACAACAACAAATTTTGGTGTTTATATGAAGCAGTTATAATAATTTCGAGATAATTTCTATTTTATACCAACCGTTTTAGTATCTGCCAAAGCTTGGTTGAGTTCAATAAAAATACCTAATTTCAAAAAACACAGGCAAATTTCCAAAAGCAATCTACGAGATATTTTTTTTATTTCTGCTATAGATAATACCAAAGAGTAAACAATAACTACGTAAGAAACGTCGCATAGAATACTCTATGCTTAGTCTACGTGTATAGGTACCTACTCGTTGATACGTACAATAGGTACGATGTTATTGATGTATAGTAAGATGCTTGGCGAATTTAGTAATTTGAAATTGTTCACAATATTGTGGACTTTTAATGTGTCAGTTATCTATGGAATTAAGTGTCATTCTGATAATTTTAATATCAATTCGTGTTCAGTGATTTTAATTGCTTACTGTACCTACTACTACTGTGCGAAGCCGGGACGGATTGCTAGCTAATAAAGTATAAAATTCCCGACCGAGTCGAGAAATTCATTGAATTTCGTGATTTAAACCGCCCGTTTTTGTGGATAGAGAGCTAATCTACCCTCGGTTAAGCGGATTTAGCAAAGAGGATCTATAATCCAGGGAGATTTGGGGGTTGGAGGAAGGGGGTGTCGAGTGGTCGGCAGAGTAGGGATCGGTACATATCTGACGGAAAATGCGTCGCGTATTATCGGTCGCGTTACGCCAGAACAGGCGTCGACGTAACGTGTCACGATACGGTGTAGGTATTATGTATGATGTATTCAGACTAGGCGTAACATCAGCGGAGATCGTTTGTGTACAGGCCGTTCGAAATGACTAGAAGCGTAATGTGGCAGGAATAATTTGACGGAATAGACGCGACCGATGATACGTTCGACGCAGTTTCCGTCAGATATGTACCGTATTTATATGTGCCCTAGGTACTTAGGTAGTTATTTGTCGTCGGTAGGTATTTTTACTAACTTTTATTCTAGGTAGGCCCGTTTGTAAGTTTGTGTGGGATAAATCTTGTAACTGAATTTTAGACCAGTTATCTTCTACCGATTGAGTTGTAATTTGGCATACCTACATAATTATGTAAGTTTGGTGATAAAATGCCATTATGCCATGTCGGGTACCATATCTCGAGTTTGGGTTCCTTGGATTTGTTCTCCGAAGCATTTTGGTCTTAAATTATTATAAAAGCTTGTTTTAAAAAACTTGTTTCAAATATAAACAAAATTTTCCATAATGTGAAGGTAAAGATTCAACTAATGCAAAAGTAATAAGTAAGGGTAAAGTCCACTGCTGCGGCTAGGAAACGTAGGTACAGTTGGCTGGTATTACTTTATTCCTATACGAATCCAAAATTGTATAGGTACCCTACCTACCTAGCTTTAACTTATTATGTTTTTTTTGTCCGATAAATAAATAAAGAATGCTGGACCATTATCTAGCCCCAAGCTTAGCAGAGCCTGTGTTATGGGTACCTACCTACCAGATAACTAATATACATAGGTAATAGGTACCTAACTACATAGCATAGATAGATATTTTTTAATAGGTATAAAATATATAGAAAACGACCAGAACACCCGAGATTGCAGATCGTATAAACATAGTTGGCAACACAGTTTGTACGGCAGGCGGGAAGCGATCCCGCGACCTCCTGCGTCTTAGTAGCCTAGAATTTGCGTCATCGGACTAGGTACAACAACTTGAAGTATTTTGAAGGTTTTCACCGCCCGATGCCCGATGATTAGAAATATACAATTTTTGGTATGAAATAGCATTCTACAAACCTTGTACGTTATAATCGGCAGAATGTTTTTTCTTAAAACACTTTTATTAAATGTTTACTATGCGCATAAATAATAAAGCTTATAAATCTTGCAATGTACCATCATGAGTGAGGTGATGACGTGTGAGACAGGACTAACATTGACCGTCTATCTAGATTGCGAGCCATCTGACAAGAAGTTGAAAATGGAATGAATTGTCGTCAGTCAGTGTCAAGTCAGACAATTGTCAAACATTGTGATTCGGTGATTTCGTTTCTTATTCATTTTGGTTTCGTGAATTTGTAATTAAATTGAAAACAAAATGCCTCCGGCAGGATCTGCTATCCCAATGGATACGCAACGAGAAAAAGCGTTCCAGGATTATAGAAAGAAGTTAATGGAACACAAGGAAGTGGAATCTAGACTGAAAGATAGTAAGTTTTCTTGTCCTATCCAATTGTGCCGAATCATCTCAAACAATTTCTCTAAATCTTTGAAAATCTCGCAATTTGAGGCTTATAATACTTGTAAACGGTGTTTCATGATAAAAGAAGACATTGTTGGATTTAAAAAAAAAGAACCTTTTTTATATCTTGGTTATCATTATTACTGGTCAAAACGTTTGTCATATTTCCAGAATAAGCTCTAGAAACTTTGAATCCAGTATAAATATAATGATTTTGGTCAATAAACACCCACCAGCATAAGCCCACAACACATAAATATGATATTTCATGTTATTTTTTCCATTTTCAGTGCGAGAACAGCTAAAAGACTTAACAAAGCAGTATGACAAGAGTGAAAATGATCTAAAAGCCTTGCAGAGCGTGGGACAAATAGTAGGAGAAGTACTGAAACAGCTCACTGAGGAGAAATGTAAGATATAAACTGCTTTTTTACAACTTCTATGCTTAATCCAGGGTGTTGATGGAGGCAGCTCAGGAACGCTATTTGTGGCATATCCAGGAGGACCTATACTCAGTAGTAAAGTAAATACCAATTTAAGGGATCTCCCTTAAATTGACAACCAGATTGGATCAGACAATCTAAAAAATCATTATCTAACCTCCCAAAACATCATCATCCAAACTAAGTTAGTCATTGAAACTGAACACATTTTTGTTTCTAATTTGTACTGCACATAAAAGCAGTAAATTGTATTGTATCTCATGTTTTATTAATTCCAGTTATAGTTAAAGCTACAAATGGACCTCGCTACGTGGTCGGCTGCCGTCGCCAGCTGGACAAGAACAAGCTGAAGGGAGGCACCCGAGTGGCCCTGGATATGACCACATTGACCATCATGAGGCATTTGCCGAGAGAGGTTAGTCCTCTTTACTATTGAATTAAAGTTGGATATGTTGCAACTTAAAAAGATTGAAATGAACAAAAAGTCAAATTGATCACTTTATTTCCTAGTTTTACTTATGTAATTTGAATTGTGTGACGGGTCCAAGATTCCTGTTAAGTTAAAGGGTAGGTTTAAGGCAGAAGTAAAGCACTTTGATATTTGCAAAGACAATATCAGAAGTGTATTGTCATCCGTCAACTATCCTGGTGCAATTACCTGGGTAAATATAATTAGGAGTTATTAGAACATTTGGTTGTAATATCAAAACAGTTAGTTGAAGCTGACAAGAAGTCAAAATTCTTTATGGTTGATGGTTTCCCAGGATTATTCTATTGCTATCAATATTATTAAGGCCAATTGAACATTCCAAGAACCTAGACCTGTAACTATGTTGGCAATACAGAATCTGAATGAATAGATGTTTATTTGTCTCAATAAAAATCGAGAACGGCTGGACTGATTTTAATATAATATATTTTGTTTTGTTTTGTTTGTTAAGAAGAAAATAGGGAGAAAATATAAAGGTAATTTAAGTTCTCTGTCATCTAGTGTCGAATAATTAACGCTATAGATGACGATTCGACATTTTTGGGGTATATGAGATAACATCACTACATAGTAATACAAAGACGCTTCCCGCTGTCTGTCTGTCCCTATGTATGCTTAGATCTTTAAAACAACACACGCACGATTGAGGTGCGGTTTTTTTTAAATATATAGTGATTCAAGAGGAAGGTTTAAAAACCATTTAGATTTCCACGCGGGCGAAGCTGCGCGGCGCTGCTAGTACTATTTATATCATTTTCTTACAACTTTCTTATAATCGTCATACTTTTCTTTCAGGTGGATCCGCTAGTATACAACATGAGCCACGAAGACCCTGGTGACGTCACATACTCCGCTATCGGAGGCCTTCAAGAACAGATCAGGCAGCTTAGAGAGGTAAACCTAACATGTATATGATGGCAACCTGCTAGCCTAAAATGCGTGCTGTAACAAAATTTGTCTACTGTTCAGTCGCGCTCATTTTTGTTCTTTGACTGCGAATCGGCAAACATAGTGTACGACGGCCTCCGGCCAGGTGGGATGACGACCTGCGAAGAACTGCAGGCAGATACAGGATGCGGCAAGCTGAAGACAGGGCGCTATGGCGCTCATTAGGGCGCGCTATGTCGATGCTAATGATGAGAATATAGCCACATCGATGCGCTGCGCCCAACGAGATCGAAACCGTGCTATATTTGCTAGTGACGATTGTGGCCACGGCTAGCCGCTTGTGCGCTATTGCTCTTACGCCGCAGTATCTATATAGCAATGTTATTTTCAGGTGATCGAGCTGCCCCTAATGAACCCGGAGCTGTTCGTCCGCGTCGGCATCACTCCGCCTAAAGGCTGCCTGCTGTACGGCCCGCCCGGTACCGGCAAGACTCTGCTGGCCCGCGCCGTGGCTTCGCAGCTGGACGCTAACTTCCTCAAGGTAACCAATAACCCTGAAGCTATTCGTCTGCATAATTATAAGTAGTAATACAAAGGTTATTTATCGCGTTTATTTACTTATTTTCCCCGTGAACACGACAGTGTGTAAACCTGTTAAAACACTCAAAAATAAATTAATAAATACCCGCATTGTATGAATGTGTTCAGATCGCTTAAGGTTAAAAATATCTATTCCTCCGCTACGGCATCACCTCAAGGTTACTTACAAGCCATTAATAACCTTGGCTGCTTGGTGATGCTACACAGTGTGAGCGTCATCATCTTGTGGAGGTCTCATTGCCGACTGATACTAATCATCTGGAGGAGATTCATCAGAGATCTATACTAATATTATAAAAAGGAAAGGTTTTTTTTTTGTTTGTTTCTTTGTAATGAATAGGCTGCGAAACTACTGGACCGATTTGAAAAATTCTTTCACCGTTCGAAAGCTACACTATCCCCGGTGAACATAGGCTATATTATATTTTCAAAAAAGTGAGGGATCCGTACTAAAACCGTGCGAAGCCGGTCCGCTAGTAGATTATATTGTTATAGCTTAGCTTAAGCTGAGGTTAATTTAGGATCGATCTACAACCTTGCCTTACCATAGTTTCTACTCCATTTTGAGAAATCGTATATTCTTGCAATTTTGAGCTAGATAACGTTTCGTGAATTGTCCTTATTTATGAAAGCCCTTTGTAATTCCAGGTAGTATCATCAGCGATCGTAGACAAGTACATCGGGGAGTCAGCGCGTCTTATCCGAGAGATGTTCAACTATGCGCGGGACCACCAGCCTTGCATCATCTTCATGGACGAGATCGATGCTATCGGTATGTATATAATATTTCATATTTATCTTATTGCATCATTGTGTACATTTGTAGGTCTTAGTATCTAGGTAATGTATAAGAAACACAATGGTACCCAAGCAGGGTGTGGCAATAGGTACTGTGAATGGAAGTGAGCCAGGTTTCTAAAAAGCAGCAGATAAGAGAGAAAGAGAGAGCGGAAAATTTAAATTCAATCACATAGTTTAATTTAAGGTAATCCTACCCTACTAATATAAACGCGAAAGTTTGTATGGATGTTTGTTACTCTTTCGCGTAAAAAGACTATAACGGTTCTTGCGGAAATTTTGCATACAGGTAGTTCCAGTTTTATATTTTTTATATACTAGTTTCTGCCCGCGGCTTCGCATGCGTTGTTTCAATGAAAATGTTTTAAGATTATACATATATTTCCCATGGGAAATGATTTATGGGATAAAACGTAACCTGTTTTATTCCGGGCCTGGAACTACCTGTATGCAAAATTTCAATTTTATTTAAGATTACATTGGTCCATTTGTTGTCCAAGGTTACATTATAATAATAGTTAAAAAATCAGATTTAAAACGTTGTTTTTTCTCAGGTGGTCGTCGTTTTTCCGAGGGTACATCCGCCGACAGAGAGATCCAGCGAACTCTGATGGAGCTTCTCAACCAGATGGATGGGTTCGACAGCCTTGGACAGGTATTTAAAATGATACTCACATACAATACTCTCTTATACGGGTAGCAAGGTCGAGCGCTTTGAATTGCTCTCAAACTCTCACTCAGTCTCTTTGCGTTCCTCTGAAACCCTCGATCTTAAGTCTCTGCTCACACCACCTTTTTCAATGTAAAATTTTTAACTTTCTAAAACGACCGTAATAAAAATGTGAACAGGATTGCGTTAAGGAGGCACTGACAACCGTCGCTGGAAAACGGTTATAAATAGCCGGCCCCATTACATTGCTTATATAATAAGGTCTAATCGATGAATTTGTGATTTCTAGGTGAAAATGATAATGGCTACGAACCGGCCTGACACGCTGGACCCCGCTCTGCTCCGCCCCGGCAGGCTGGACCGCAAGATTGAGATACCGCTGCCGAACGAACAAGCTAGGTTTGTGATGTCTTATCATGATATAATAATAATAATACCAGATGCATCGCGATGTGGTTGCAGTAGATAAGAACCTTACCCCTCTCTCCTTAGCTAACGAGAACTGGCGCAAACCTGTGTTGATGAGCATCCAGGACCGGAAGGCTATATGGGAGAGCAAAGAGTTCCTCTTTTAATAATAATCTTCTAGAACATCAAAATGAGGGCAGTAAAATATTTCGGCAAAAAAAGATTATCGTCAATTTTGTCTCAAAAACAACAGTTTTCGCGTTTTTCTCGCGATTTTGTGTCCCAAATAAATAAAAATAAAATATTCATATTCATTTATTGCATACACATACATTGTCATATAATATTAGCTTAGGTGTCATTTAGCTTAGAGGTAGGTACATGTACCCTGTAAGGGCGCAGCAATCCATTTATAAATAATAACAATAGAAGTTAGTATTTATAGGTAGGTAAAATAGTAATTCGAGCATTTATACACTATTATTCACAATAATCAAAAATTAATTTCATTAATAAGGAAGGTAGGTATGTCAAAAAAAAATAACTTTCTAATTCCAGGCTGGAGATCCTCAAGATCCACGCGCAGCCGATCGCTAAGCACGGAGAGATGGACTACGAGGCAGTGGTCAAACTATCGGACACCTTCAACGGAGCTGACCTCAGGAACGTTTGCACCGAGGCGGGCCTGTTCGCTATACGTGCAGAGAGAGAGTATATTATACAGGTGAGGTAGAGACACTTCAAAAGGATCCTCGAGAAAAGACAGTTTATATATCAGTACTACTAGTAGGAAGGTTTCAATAAATAAATAATGACAGACACTTCACACAACATCATCGAGTCTCAAGCTAAGTAGAGCTTGAGCTATGGGTACGCTGTTGTGTGGTCGAATAATGACCTATCTAAGTGCTTATTTGTAAGTCTAAAGAAATAAACTTTTTATTTTAATTTTCATTATAATCAGCAGGAAGTAGGAAAAAGTAGATATGTATGGCAGTTGAAGCGTGCTTGGATTAAGATCAGATCGGTTCTGCAATATCTGATTTCAGTCTGTGTATATTTTATCCTAAGTACTTGTATCACTAATATTTTGAGATCGGTACCCGTAGGCACACTAGCGCCACCACCTATTTTATTTCATTATTACGGTGAACAAAGGAAATATAAAAAATTCGATTGGGCAGTTATGATACCTATTATAAGCGATTTTCATTTTTAATGCCTCTGTAAGCATAATACGAGTAGATCTAGGTTGCACAAATAGCAAAAGGATGGTTATTTATCTAAACAATATTATTGTTCTCAGGAGGATCTTATGAAAGCGGTGCGCAAAGTGGCCGACAACAAGAAACTCGAGAGCAAGCTAGACTACAAACCTGTTTAAATACTGCATTTTATTTACTAACTAGGCTTATTCTATTCTATTGTATGTGTATTGAAATAAACATTTATTTGTATTATTTACTTTTATTTTAACATGCAACTATGACAAGGCACATTTATGGCTTTTTCCGGACTAACATATCCTCATGGCAGAACTCGTGTCAAAATAGGCAAAGCAAGTACAGTAAAGTACAAAGAAAAAGTCACGTGGGGCTACCATGTTATTTAACCCTAGATAGCTAACGTTCCTAAACTACCTTGATAAGCTAACCATTCGTAATTATTACGATCATTATAAAATGGAGGATATAAAAAATATAATACGTTTTAGTGTCATATTTTTGTATGCGTTTATAAATATAGGATATAAATGAAAGATATTTACCATAATAATCAATATATTATACCAGTAAAGTACTATTATCATAAATAACAAATAGCACGAGCTTTCGTGATCAAAATCACACTCTTATAAACGACGATTATCTAAATAAAAATAAAGAAAATTGTATAGTTTTTTTTTTACATTTATAGAAAAAAACATATTAGTTAATGTTTTACATAAAAAATTTCATATTTTTAGAACGCAAGTTGGGCAAATACCAATATGGAATGTTCACCAAAAATGTGAACTTTGCAACTGTGGCAGATTTTCATATACAAGGACACACCACATCTTTTCCTTTTCTTTGTCGAGTAATTTTAAAGTATGAGAAGACCTCCGGAACCTGATGGCCCAGGAATTTGACCTTGATCTTTGGAACTCCAAGCCCAACACTTCACTTATTTTCTCCTTTACTCTTAGAGGCATTGTTGTCGTTTGAAGTCGATTTTTTAGCCTATGATATGATAAATTAGAAAATAAAATAACAGGATGTCAAAATATAATCTTTATTAAGAGACAATCAAATACCATATAGAAAAAAAATATAACTAGTATTTACAATTGAAGCAATAGAGCTAAGTGCAGACTTAAAAAAAGACAGATGTTAAAAAAATCTCATTAAAATATACAGAAAAGCCTCTCGGTTTAAAGACATTTATTCTCAAAAAGACACAATGTCGCTTACATGAGAACTAAGTTAATATAAAATAGGTGTAAATTAAGGTAGATCGTCTTCGTAGGTATAGGTAGTACCAACGGTAGTACCCATCCAATGCATTGAAAAATAATTATCTGATACATATTTTGATAGTTTTCTTTTAAATGCATTGAATGAGTTTACAATTTTATAATGGAGGATATTTTATTGTAATACTGTGCACCATGGTACGTAAACATCTTTTTCCCGTAGTTATTAGTACGCGGCTTTGGTAGGACTAAAAAACTTGCTCTGCGAGTGTTTCGCTTCGTTATTTCGCGCTGTTTGACAACGGATAAGTTAGTATGGATGGAGTTTTTTAGGATTTTACGAACAAGAATACAAGTGTCTGTAGGTAGTACAATGCTATAAATTAATTATTTAAGTAATTTTATAAAAGATAGTCGTGGCCCACTATACTTTTGTAATACAAAACCCAATTTAACTCTTACACTACATTTAAAATTAGTTATAAGATGACCTAAGTTGCTTAGACATCATTATATTTAAATTTTAGTTGGAGAAGCCACTGGTTCCTGAAACACAGTTTTTTATTAGTTCAGGAGCATATGGACTCGTAATTCCTGTTACACTGTCTATTATGTCAATAAATAACATTTTTACTTTACATTATCTATTTGATAAAATCCGGCAGCGTCCCATTCCGTCTAGCCTTAGCAACATTATCAAAATAACAACTAAAATCAACATAAGGCTTAATCTTCCTGTCTCTATCGAACGGCCGTCCACTAGGATCTATATCCGAAGTCGACTCAATCGATCGATTCGTATCAACAATCGATTCCGTATTCGTTGACGAGTAATTCTCAGAATCGATTTCGTTTAGCAACGTATTCGATTTCGATTGCACGATCGGATTGAATCTCACAGCGTTTTTGGTAATACTTTCCTGATTTTCTGAAGCTATAGGCGGGAGAAAGTTGAAATTTCTTATAAGTAAGGACATATGAGTGTTAGGTCTAGGCGATAAGTTGTTTTTATAGCAATAACATATAAATTCCTCTTCGATTTCTTCGAGGACTGATTGGCTGACTTGTTGGAAGTTGGGTTGTTTTCTGAAGTTCTCTACGATGATTTGTGAAAGTTGTTTGTTTGTTTGTTCGCTGCTGCCTTTTGCTTCTTGGATGCGTTTGTATACACTGGAACTGACTAGGACTAAAAACCTGGAAGGAAAAAAAACTGGTCAATTAAAAGCTATTGAGATGACCTTAATTTATTAAAAAGGAAAACATACTACAGAATGTATAACTGTGTCTTTATTTTGTAAATAAATACTTTTTTTTTGTTTTGTCATATTTCAGACATAGCACATCATTTAAGGTATACCTACACCCTAACTGGGTCAACCCAAACTTGACCAAATCTCACGTGGGATTTAAAAAGATACTTTAGAAAGTACGTGAGATTTATCGCGACAACGTGGAGAGGGTAGAAACGAAATGAAGGAGGAAAATACAAATCTCACGTATTTTTGTTGGTGTCCAATATATAGACGACCGATGTGGCGCGGTGGGCGATGGTCCGCCTGCGACGCAGGAGGTTTCGGGTTCGATTCCCGCCTCGGAATAATTGTGTGTACGATCTGCAGATATTTGTTCCGGGTGTTCTGGTCGTTTTCTGTGTATAATAAAAAAAAATTCTATCTTTATATGTAATGTATTGTATTATGTATATCAGTTATCTAGCCCCATGGTAAGCAAAGCTTGTGTAGCTTTGCTTACCATGGGGCTAGATAATGCTGTGTGGATTGTCCAGCATTATTTATTTATTTATAGTTTAAGTATTTTACCGTTCATAATAATCATAAATACTAGTAAACAAAATTACGATAATATTTTTTTTTATTATATCCAACGCTATCAAGCACATATTAAACTTAATTAGATTCAAAATATGCATTTTAAAAAATCTAATGTGAGATTAAGAGAGGGGTCGATCGAAATCTCACGACGACATCTCACCAAGGGGACCGGCGGCGGTGGCGAAAAATCGCCAAAATTACGATGTTTATATTTTTTTACTAGCTTTCGCCCGCGGCATCGCCCGCAGCTTCGCTCGCGTGGTACCACGATAAAAAGTAGCCTATATGTTATTCCAGACATAGACCGTCCGGTAGAAAAGCTACCTACCGCCGTGAGCGTTGACGGCAGACTGATGGATCGGAGCGGCTGATACTTCCCCCCGTCTCGCCGCTCGCATACCTCAGGCGCGGTACAGCGGTTTCGGTCAAACTATAATAGATACCCCCTTACATCCGTTGAAACATTTAATCTAACATTCCACCACGGTGCGTCGATAGTGATAGGCATTGTGATCGCCACTTTATTCGTTCAGCCCCAAATCCGCGGTGTTTACAATTCGCCACTCACCCTTTCTAGCTTGTAGGATTTTCTTCGGGGTGATGTCTCGTAACTCGTCTGGGCTATGCAGGTGCTTGCCCAGGTAGATGCTGCGAAAGGTACTATGTCCAGCAGTGGACTTGCATAGTCTGTTACCTGCAGCTTTCGTCCAGTATCGTCTGGGCTATGCAGGTGCTTGCCCAGGTAGATGCTGCGAAAGGTACCATATCCAGCAGTGGACGTGCATAGTCTGTTACCTGCAGCTTTCATCCAGTAATATAGGTCCGTGTATCTCCGGCGCACAGACCACAGGCTCGGTCGCGGCGGCCGAGAGCGTAGGGAAGGCACGGTATAGACCTTTCACCAGGTAGTTGCCTAGGCAACGGGTGCCGGTCTGGTTGCCTAGGTATTGGGCTGTGAAGAAGAGAGTAGGTATTAAGATGTGTGCACATAAATTAAATACCGCTACCAAATTGCCAAACAATGTAAAAGAACTGAAGGGTTCCTTATTCAACAGAAAGTTATTTAATATATTTATTGAGCATTGTTTTTATTCGGTTGAAGATTACCTTAATTTTAAGTTTTGATCGAGCGAGTTCTTCTTTAACTGACAATTTAATAATATTTGCGATTATCTGATTTAAATAAAGATATCTCATTTAATTTTACAGATTTTTATATTCAAGTGCCTGTATTCGGGCGAGATATGCAGCTCTACTGTGTTATTCCACCAATGTATTATGTACCATGTCTTATGTGAATAATAAATATTACTGAATTACCATAGAGAATAAATGTGCATTCAAATTGTGGGCTTAATAATCGTTAACTTTAAAAGAAAATCTTTGGAAACGTTAAGAGGATAGATAGAATAATAATTATTATATTGCACACTTACAAATAAAACAAACAAGATAAAAAATACAAAATATGTGACAATTTGGCGGTATTATCGCTCAAAAGCGATCTCTACTAGACAACCGTGGATGGATAGGATCGTTGGATTGAAGACGGGGTTCTGTGTGCATTATATTTTAAGATAAAATTTATAAAATATTTAAATTGAGAGAGAAATATGTTTAGAAAAGTTTAGAGGATATTTCTATCACATGGGAACTGATTTAATGGGCTGTTTGATATTGGGACCGACCTAATTTTTTGAGTCGGAGCTTGCTAATTTTTAGAGCTATGTCAATAATCGTCTAATTTTTAGAGCTTCAAGCAGCTCGCGGCGGGTGTGTATAGGTATCAATTATTTTTTAATTTGGTAGCGCCTTATCGTAACCTACTGTTAAACACAGCGCCATCTAGGACGCTTATATGGCACTACGTGCTCATCTTGCTTAGATCGATCGCTCCTTATGTAGTTCGGACAACCGCCGGCGGCGCTGTTACACGGTCTATATAAGGAGGCATGGACGGTGGCGGCGTTCTCTTCCCTCAACGAATCTTGTATACACAAACATCAAACACATTGTCTGAATAAATCTTCTTTCTGTTGTAGCTGGCTGGCTTTAATTCCCTGCAATTTACACCTACACCCTCGATTTGTTGGAAATCGATATCCATGAGAAAATTATGCGATGAATAAATGTCAGCCATCTGATTTTGATCATTTTCGTAATCTGCGAGTTTCAGTATCAATATTGTAACGTACCGTTTCTCAGTTTGTTGACGTCTAGCCCAAGCTGAGACAGCCTGAGCAACTCATCTTCGTTGTGCAGGCTGTGTTCCACCGTCAGCTGAACCACTCGCAGCACGGAGTTGTCGTCCGTTCTGCAGAGAAGAGCCCTGGAAGTAAACAAACATTACAATAACTAAATAAGAAATACATTTTGTTTTTGAATTGAAAACTTCTTTAAGCGCATTGAGCACTTTTTGAGCACTTCGACGACCTCTGTGGCGCGGTCGGCGATGGTCCGTTTGCGACGCAGGAGGTTGCGGGTTCGATTCCCGCCTCGGGACAATTGTGTGTACGATCTGCAGATACTTGTTCCGGGTGTCCTATGTATAGTACCCATAATACAAGCTCTGCTTTGGGGCTAGATGATGCTGTGTGAATTGTCCAGCAATATTTATATTTATTCATTTATCTTAACATACCTAGGTTCTCCAACGTTGGCCACAAACAGCTTGTTGTTGTGTACCAACGCTAGCACGACGGATGCACCACCTGACAGATGCTGGTCGATCTCTTTCAGACGAGCCAGGATGTCGCTGTTCGCTTTCTGGAATTAAACAGAACATAATCCTTTATTTGCCTGAATGTTGAAATAATATTTTAATATATATACTAGTTGCCCCCGCAGCTTCGCCCGTGTGGAAATCTATGTATCAAATGGTTTATAAGCCTGCCTCTTGAATCACTCTATCTATTTAAAAAACCGCATCAAAATCTGTTGCGTAGTTTTAGAGATCGAACCATACATAGGGACAGACAGACAGCGATAGAAACTCTGTTTTATACCAGTGATATATATAATATACTAGTTTCTGTCTGCGGGTTCGCACGCTTTGTTTCTTTGGAAACGTTTTAAGGCTATCTCTATCACATGGGAACTGATTTATGGGATAAAATGTAGCCTGTGTTTTATTCCGGGCCTGGAACTATCCGTATGCAAAATTTCGGCCTGATCAGCTCCGTAGTTTTGGCGTGAAGTAGTAAAGAGGTACCTTCCTAAATATTGGGCTCGATATTAGTGGCATGCGCCCAGCATGGGGATTATGGGCATTACCCCCATGACATAAAGGCTAATAAGGCACTTATCAGGGGGAGGCCTGCGTCCAGCAGTGGATGAGGTATTAAATATAGTACCTACCTGTGCCTCTGTCAGTGTTTGCAGCTGGTATTGTAGGCTGGTCCTCTCGGCTATCATTTCATCATAGTTCTCTATGTAAACCTTCTCCACTGATATAAATGCATTCCTGAAACACAGTGTTTTTTGCATTAAGTATTTAAGATGAACCTAAATGGATAATGAAGGTTTGTTGTAAAATTCATAAAATCAACATATTATATGAATTTTCATATAATTCCGTTTTTCAATTTAAATTCATAAAGTCAGATAGGGCTGTCTACCTGTTCTACTCACAGAGAGATTTTACAAAGATTCAAATATTTATTATGTGAAACATGGCATAAACAACATGTTGTGCCCTTTAGGACACACAACAAAAAAACAAAAAGTATTTATTTACAAAATAAAGACACCAACAAAATAAACGTACATATTTAACTTGATATATGTGTACATATTTAAGAATAAATAAATAAAAATAATGTGCTCATGTCTTGCTAGTCATGTAACCTGTGGTAACATCTGGTGTATGCGATAATGGTTTATGCTAGAATAGAAGTAATTTATTATATTACCTTAACTTGTCTCTGATCTCCTCGTCAGTGTTGGTTGATGGCGGGCTGAAGAGGATCTCGACAGCCATCCTCTGCATGATAAAGCGAGCTGCATCAATACCATTGTGTGGCTCAAACACTCCATACAGGCACCTAAAACCGTGATTAATGGTTGATTTATCATTGAGAACAGTATATATTTATAAACAATAGACATTTTATATAATAAAACTGATCTTAAATTCTGCCTGAAAGGGTTCTCAATTAGAGAGGATCATAACATGGTAAAAATATTGTCTACCTACTTGACTAAATATAACTTTTTTTTATATCAGTCACAAGTGTCCCACTGCAGGGCAAAGGCCTCCCTCCACTAGCAAACTTAGGTACATTAGGTGTAAAATTTAGGTACTGAAGCCTAGAGTAAAATAAGTCCAAACTAATTTTACTTAGGTAAATTGAGACCAGTTTGGGTGAAGATATAGCAAAAAAATGTTGTGAGTCAGTGGGGATTCTGTTTATATAACTTTAAAGAGACTTTCCTATATTATTTTTGGGAATTTGAATGTTGTTTTAGTGTAGTACCATCGGGCTATCAGGATGCAATAAATAGATTTATCTGGATTCTACTCACAAGTTATCTTCAGTCTGGCAGTAAAAACACAAATAGTCGTCGGTTGCGTTATTATTGCCGCCGAGGCGAGAGAAATACGAGGCAACCACTGTGTTTTGGCATTTAGGAAGATCGTCAGTCCATGGCCTGGCAATCATTGTGGTGTTCTAGAGGTTTTTGTTCGTTGTATCCAGAAACAAATTTTATCAGAATTTCAGTGAAATCTAAAAAGTAGTGATGCTACTAACTAAAATATTCGGTACCAATAATGGCACAAAAATAGCTTATCGATATCGGTACGAGTTGACCGATATGGATGGTTGACGCATGGTGCGACTGCGGCGGCGCAGGGCTGTATCTGTATCCTAGTGCATCGATTGCGATTGCGATGCAGCATCGTTGGTAGACCTACCTACGAAAAATGCTAAATATATTATAAAGTAGTAACATGGGGACATGGAGAGGTTGGATAAATGCCTATTTGAATTATCATTTATCAGCTTCGCTATTACTTACCTAATGCTTACCTACATACTATATAGCTATCCCTACCTTCTAGATCAGCGTACACACACCCATAGCTGAAACGGGGGGTTTTGCCATAATCACCCTTCACCCGTCTTTAGCAGGGGCGGGATGGTGATCGCAGTGGAGGTGTTAATCATACAAAGAAAGAAGCTGCGGCCTTTCCTCTGTTATACTCTTACAACAATCACGGGCATTAATGGAGGGATTGATTCATACCTACACTGCGACCGCCAAAACCACAACTTCCTTTCACACCAATATTAACTTACATACTTACGATAAAGTGGGCACCACAGGATTCGTAATTTTGGAACTCACTACTCACTTAAGCAGCTAAGTTGAAGCACATAAATTGCTTCATAGCTTGTATAACCAATTATGGGCATTCTCTACTTGTCAACCTTGGGCCGCCAGCATGGTTGCCGCAGGTTAGCTGTGTAGTTGTTGCTATGACCCTAGTTTTGTTAATGAGTCACTCATCAGCTAGGCTGTAAAAAGCTGAGTACATAGGTACTATCTACCAGTTAAAACCACATGGCATATTAGATGCACTTTAATCAATGTTAAGGGAAAATTATGAGTTCTACAAAAAATCGTGACTCGATTGTTAACCTTCATAATAGGTTCCTAAGTAAACTCAAGGTTCAATCAAAAGTACCTCTCAGCTCCTATTTGGTTCAAAGATTTAAAGGTTAAGTTTATTGTGGAATGAATTGGGTTATAATAAAATGCAATTCTCGCTGACTAAAGTTTATTCAATGTCTTACAACAAGGTACAATACTTCAATCGTTTTTGTTTGGTTTTTTTGCAATTTTCATATTTTTATGTTACACAGCTCCGATACCTAATGAGCTACCTGTGACTAATTTTTTTTACCCTATCATGTTTACTTTTACAAAGAGAAAGCAGTTTTTTTTGTCAGCCATGAAAGTTAACAATTTAAAAATACTAATATAAAATATTTAAAAGGTTTACACCTTACTATACATATTATAATTAATTCCTATATTTTGTGTGCACTGTAAAAAAAAGTTTTAGAGAAGATTTTTCTTACACATTGTTTGAATATAGCCAAATCTCAACAATAATAAGTTCATTAACACTTATCTATGTCCTATAAGTATATTTGAGAATCAACATTATAATCCATTATGCAGATAGTTTATATACTTAAATATGTAAGTATTAGTGCAAGAGACAAGCAATATAGAAAATTAGGATGGCCGTTGAATTCCTAAAGTCACAAGCCACAGAAAGTAAACCAATGTCCCGTCCGCCTACACCACACTTCACAGCTGTACAATAAATGCAAAAAGATAAATTCAAAATACATTTATTAGGAACACATAAAAATACTCAGTTTTCAACAGTTTTGAGACACACCTCTGTGACTTTAGAAATCCTGTGTTCACTGTGGGGGATGAGCAAAATTAAAAACTAGACGCAAGTTGGTTATTTAGTCGGTTTTTTTGTCTGCTTTGGTTTCGGATTCGGGTTTCTTCTCTGCTTCTTTGTCTTCGGCTTTCACTTCTTTAGCCTCCTGCTTTGAGGCTTCATCAAAGTTCCCGACTAGGTTAGGTACCTCGTCATCCTCATCCAGAGGTTTGGGCGCCGCGACGCTGGACGCCAGCCTCTTGAGCTGGTTCAGACCCTCAGGACCCAGTTGGCTCAGGATACCCGGGAGCATCTCTGCGATTTGTTTGTTCTCTCCGTGACCGGTGATCGCGAATGTGTTCGCTGCGAGCGAGGCCTGCGCTTTCGGGTTGTTGAAATGTATAACTGTGCCGTCATCTTTTATCATGTTCACCTCCTCGATGCCAGGAATTGTGTTCACTGACAGCTTTTTGAGGGAAGACTGGAGTTTCTTGTCGTCTGTGGCAGCGGTAACATGAACCACCTTCTTCTTACGTCTCGGAGTGCCCTTGCCGCCGATGCGGACCTGTGACTGCAACTTTTTTAGCTTCTCGGTGTTCATTCTGATGATGAATACGCGTCACCTGTCGATGGAAACACGGCGCACTTTTTAGTAAAGTAATACAGAGTTATTAATTCGCGAACACACTAGTTTTCCATGTAACTTGATCGTACGCACGTGTTTTGTACACCGGTTAGTTACAAAGGGAAAATGGTGGATTTCGACAAGTTATTTCTGAATATTTTTGAGCACTGGCAACTTTGAATCAATAATGAAATTACATTTCATTACACGTACTTTTCCTGAGTAGTTTTTAACTTGACATTTTATTTTTCATTACACAATTCATTCATTTATTTTTATTTTAACGAATATGGACTGAAATTTATACAATTCAAATACGATTTAGTCATATATATTCTAAAATAGGTAGGTAGCTTCCCAAAAAATGTAACCGAGCTCCCGTACATTGTAGTACTGTGTGTAATACTTTGAAGAAAAGCGTAGAACAGAACGTTATTGTGCTGCCAGTAGCAAACGAATTGCTCAGTTTAAGCGCTATCTCTTGGATTATTGTTGTAGTTAGTTAGTTGGTAAAGTGGCTCGTAGATGGCGCTCTAAGATGGATGAGCGAAGTGACATCTATTTTGTACATGGTGAACCATTTTTGCAGCAGAGTTAGTGTAGTGATTTTGTATTTGGCATGTAGATGGGGTTGTAAATGTGATATTTCATAGCTAAATAATACAGATGCCGCTACTTGTGATAAAATATATTATATTTTATCACAAGTAGTATTATTCTACTAATATTTTATAAACGCGAAAGTTTGTATGGATGGATGAATGGAATGGATGGATGGATGTTTGTTACTCTTTCACGTAAAAACTACTGAATGGATAATTATAAGTATTAATACAACGGGTATTTATCGCGTTTATTTACCTATTTTTCTCGACGTTTCAACAGGTTTACACACTGTCGTGGTCACGGGATGACATAAAAATATTTACTGAATGGATTTTAAAGAAACTTTACAATAATGTAGCTTATACATCAGAATAACACATAGGCTACAATTTATAAAGATATATTGTATATTATCCATAATATCTATCACCATGCGGATGAAAGCGCGTAGCGCAGCTAGTACCTATTAAAATATAAAACGCCTGCTATTATTTTGATTCCACACCGTCAGAAAAAAAGTGTTAATCGCAAAATTGCTAAATACAATACAATACAATTATTCTTTATTGCACACCATAAACACAGATACACTGGACAGGAAAAAGACAAATAAAGAATGTGTTGTACAATGGCCGGCCTTATCGCTTAAAGTGATCTCTGCCAGGCAACCTTTGGATGGACATGAAGAGTTAGAACAAGTACCTATAGACGATGGCGTGTTATATAGAATAATATTTAATTGGGACATAAAAACAAATACATATTGATAGCTATAAGTATAAATACAAACATAAATATATAATATAAATATAAAATACACATATAAATATATAATATAGGTATGACGTATATAAATTAACAGTTTGATGTTGAGTTAAGTACCTACTTATAATTATCATCACTAACCGGAGACCAACAATGTCGGATAAGCATAATTATAATTATTTCATAGGGGCATGAGCTTTGAAAGGCAGGCAGGCAACTTATAAAGTCGTATCAGCATTTAATATAGCACCCCGGGGCAATGCAGCCAGCAGCGTCACGGGGACGCTTCCGACAGGTAGGATGGTAGGTATCTAGGTACTTATTGATATTTAGGATCAGTTGAGATGGTAATCATATTGGTTCCCACGATACAGGCCCAGCCTAGTGTGGGAATCATTAGCACTTTTGTTAATTAATGATCTCTACTAAAACCATACCAAATCTGTATTAACTTTATTGGGTGCAGGCCCGTACAGAGCAACCCACGCTACATCATACCACCGCCACTGCACAAAATAGGTCACCCCTTTTATCTGTAAGCACTAACCATCAACGAAAATAAACACTCATCATTCTGTAACACTTTATTGCCTTAATAAATGTTTATCTACATTTACCAAATGGACTCCAAAATGGCGTCGAATAAAGCTGTCAACGGCGATCGATTCGCGCCATTTTCATTTGACGGATGGTAATTTGTGAACGCATTGGTTTCGTGCTGAACGCGCGCTAAAGAGGTTGCGTTGACAGATGTACAGGCACGTGCTAAGTGCTTGGACGCAGTCAGGTCGTGATTTTTTTATTAGATGTAGTCCAAAGTAGAGATTTTCTACCTACCTAAATAAATAAAAGTATATACTTACCTACCTATATCCCTTGTATGGGGGATGCACCTTCAGAAATTGATGTTATGTGTGCTGATGAGGAAGTTTCTACCTAAGATGAAGAAGAGTCGTGGGGAGAATTGATTTAGGTTATTTTAGTTTTATACGAGTAGATACATTTTTCTCTGCGAATTAGGGCCGTTAGTGAGCTAATTCAATAAATTGATTGTTTTGAATAAACTAAAAACAGACTTCGAATCCCTTAATTATACACACTGTTTTCAGGTTTTTGCGGGAAAAATACTAATCCTCGGAAATACTGTTATTTGGGAAAACCTCAGAATCATTTTCTATCTCCATAGATCCATACAATAACGAAATCATTTTCATAATCGATCATCATAATTGACGGAAAAATACATACAGCCAAATATATTCTATCCTTTTTCGAAGGCGGTTAAATATTTATTTATTCATAAATCATTACAGGTTTTTTTGTATGACGATGTTATATCTAAAATATTTAGTGCCTATATTTAGTTTTATAATATTTTGTAGTAGAAGTTTTAGTTGGTACCTACTGACCATCATTAGTGGTAGGTAGGTTTTTTGTCAGAGTAGTACGAGGCCATAGGCGGAGGCGTCGGCGGCGGCGCGGCGGCGCGGCCGCCGTCGACGCGTTCTCACAATTTATATTTCAGTAATCACTTTTCGACACACCAGTCTCGTTCTGACTAATAAACTAATGCACTTAATTTTGCCATCTGTTACGCATTTACTGTTTTTTTTATAATCATAAGTCCTACTTCCCTCTGATTTGATGTTCGTCCATAAAGTAAAAGCTCTCAGAAATTAATTGATGAGCGAAGAAAATAAACTTTCGTAAAACATCTTCAAATTATGCAATGCCGGGCTTTTAGTTATGTAGGAAGGTACTTACGCACTAATTTTATTTCTATCCATCATACCTACATAACATTATCAAAACGAAATTTTACTAAACAACATTATCAAAAAAACTTAAAAGTAGTAAAAGCCTTCCGTCCAAAATCAATAGGTAGGTACTAGAAAATCTTTGTTTTTTTTAAATATTTGTTGGGTAACTAAACTTAAAATAGACTATCTCTCAGATTAGAAGAATCTAAAAAAAGAACCGGAAAAAACCAAGCGTGCAACATAACAATCATCGATTCTTTTTTCAAATGTTTCCCTCCAATTTATCAAGTTACTTTTGGGTGCGTTCTGTCGTTTACACAATTATTTTGCCGCGTTATCATCCTGTCGACATTTAAAATAAATAAGTCTGAAGTTTCAGGAATAGATTTCCTAAAAACGTTTTTTGGATAAATTTGCTAAATTGGGTTTGTTTCTGGATTTCATGTTTTCCTGTGCTCTATTTTTCTCTGTTTTCAGCATTGAATAATATTAAATCTTCTTTACTTATTAATACTAAGCGTAGACCAAAATTGCACAATACCTTTTTTATCAAAGAGGTTGGGTAATAAATAGTAAAACTTTTTGCATGGATTAGCTAGGAGCACAGTTTGAGCACGAACTAAAACTCAGCAAAAAATCCTAATTAGTTATACAAACAAGGTGGATTATGGGATGAAACTTCGAAGGATAAAACCCACTATATTAGGAGCGACCACCCGCGTGAATTTGACAGCTGTCAAGGCAGAAAAGTGCGGGAAACGCAGTAAAAGTAAAAAAATATTTCTGCTAGTTTCTCTGTTTATTTTATCTACATGACATAGATTTCAACATAGATTTCTTGAAACCATTTTGTATTGTATGCATAAAAAAGAAAACCCTTTTTGAAAAATCCCATGTATTTAAAATGGTTTCGTAATAATCAATAAAGGCCTACATATTTATTATTCATTTAAGTATGTCAGTCCTTCAATAATGTTAAAATAGCCCAAAAGTTTGAAATCCTTACCCACCTCATTTAACTAATTAATTTTATATGTAAAAAAACTGTTGGTTCCGTTTTTGTGTCATTAATTTAAACCTAGTCAAGTTCAAAGACAAATTCGTTCCGGGAACCAATATTTATCAAAACGGATGTGTGGATCTGTGAAATTAAATGGAATGGTAATAAAGACGCCATATTTATTTTGGTTAAGTATATTTTACTCCGCGAAAGCATAATTCCTTCTTTGCTTATAAGTAAAAACCTACTTAACATACATTCTTATTAGCAACCTCTATTTGTATGTTAAGTAGGTTCTTCCTCTACATAGTAGATAATTTGGATATCGGTTTTTTTTTGCTTTTATCGGTTGTCTTTCGGCTCTTGCCGAAGAAGTGAAATCTACGTAAAAACAAAATATTTTATGACCGATGTGGCGGGCGATACCCCGCCTGTGACACAGGTGGTTGCGGGTTCGATTCCCACCTCGGGTCAATTTTAGGTATACTAATAAGCCACGGGCAAACACTAGTTGTAGCAGAAATTGTATGTACCTAATATAAGTACATACAATAAAGAGTATAGACAGTTACACATATGACTGAGTGAAATCGTACATATACCCCTTCTCTTTCACACTCACACACCCACACTCACAGCGGTAACTCCTGTTGCCCGGACTCTCATGAGACCGGTGTCCTCAGGAGCACCACACCACAGTACACAGTCATATAGAATTATTCTTATATACTTATACCGAGACCACACTCTCCTACTCACACCACACACACACAACACACCACACCACGACACACACACACACCACACACACACACTACACACACATATTTATCTTTTTTATTTCTTTAAAGAAACATACCTATGTATTTATTTTGTTTGCGGAGGAAGGCGCTGACTCCGCTACACAGTTTCTTAACTTTTGCGGCAGTCAGCCCACAACTGTACCCTATACTATAAGTCTCTTGTTTCTAATAAAGATTTTTGTATTTGTTGTATATCTTACCTATATGTGTAACTGTGTATACTCTTTATTGTAAGTACCAAAGAGTTGCCAACTCTTTCAGAAAATATCCCAAATAACGAAAACAAATGGAAACACGATTCCTAATCGAATTGCCAAAACAAACCGAACAAAGCAAACATGGAAATTGAAACACATATTAGCCAATTCAAATAAAATAAAAGTAAACTAAACAAATTTCAATCTACGGAACCCGGGACATTTTGTAGAAGCAATACAGTGCTAAAAACTAGCTGTTCCAGTTGAACAGAGTGATCGTGAGATATCTAAGGCATTTTCGTATTTCGACTGGACTTGATCTACTATGTAGATGGCGGCGGCGCCTAGAAAATAAAATGTATTTTAAAATTTACTGCAATTAACCTTACCATTACCTCATCATCAATACAGAAGTTATTTGTTGGATGACCTCTGTGGCGCGGTGGGTTAAGGTCCGCCTGCGACGCAGGAGGGTTCGATACCCGCCTCGGGACAAATGTTTGTACGATCTGCCGATATTTGTTCAGTGTGTCATATCTTTCTATGTATTGTATTACGTACATATAATCAGTCATCTAGTAAGCAAAACACAAGCTCTGCTAAGCTTAACAATAAAATTCGCATTGCTTATGAACTTCAAAGTAGGCAGTACTGTACAACCCTAAGCTTTTATCGGCCAGTTTATATTGAAACCTAATCGCTATAAGTCTCTTAGCTGTGGTAGCTCTGAGTTGGTTGGACGCTATTCAGGTGCCGCGTTTTAGTACAGGGGTGGAGAAAGTTAGAAAGTATGCATTTCCTAGTTTCTGCCCGCGGCTTCGCACGCGTTTTTTCTATGGAAATGTACGAAAGTAACTTCTACCCCGTGGTAACTCATATATGGGACCTGAACAGTAGATGGTAGTTTTGGAATGAAGAATTAACAAACATCCATCTTTGACGACCGATATGGCGCGAAGGGTACTAGATGTATTTTATACAATACAAAACAATACATAGACAGATGTTTTTAATAGTATGTAGTTTAGCATAGAAAATACGAAGAACATCCGGAACAAAGATTTGCAGATCGTAGGATCGCCTACCAATACTTGTCCCAAGGCGGGAATGGAACCCGCATCCTCCTACGTCGCAGGCGGACCTTCACCCACCATTCCACATCGGTCGTCTCACGAACATAGAGTTGTGGGGTAAGCGAGTTAAGGGTACACGTGTCGACGACGACGGCGCGATCTCGTCGGTAGGCGAGGCCTTAAAGTATCTATCTCACCTGACATAATGCTTATCAGGGGGAGGCCTACGTCCAGCAGTGAACTAATTATAGGCTGTTGAGGTGAGGAATGTACGAAATAGCGCGCTAGGGTGAAATACACAATAATTATAATTCACTAGCGGACCTTCCCGGCTTCGCAAGGTTTTAGTACGGATCCCTAACTTTTTTGAAAATATAATATAGCCTATGTTCACCGGGGATAGTGTAGCTTCCCAACGGTGAAAGAATTCATCAAATCGGTCCAATAGTTTCGGACCCTATTCAGTACAAACAAACAAAAAATCAAACCTTTCCTCTTAATAATTCATTCCTTAAACAACCGCCGTGAAATTACGAAAGGTTTAGAAGCTAGTATTTTTGAAATGTGACAGACAGGGCGCTATGGCGCTCATTGGGGAGGCCTATGTCCAGCAGTGGACTGCTATAGGCTGATGATGATGATGATTTTTCAAATGGATACTTTTTTACGGGTTTGGATGTAAACAAACATTAAAACATAGATAAGGACGAGATGAATTGACGAGTTGTATCATCAGAACTGAAATTACTAAATAATACAAATACATACCTATTTATTTATTGTACACAAAAGTGGGAGGAAGTGAAAGGGATTCATCATCATCCTATGTTAGTCCAATGCTGGACATAGGCCTCCCCCAATGAGCGTCATAGCGCCCTGTCTACAGCTTGCCGCATCCAGCACCTACCTGCTGTCCTTCGCAGGTCGTCATCCCACCTGGTCGGAGGGCGTCCTACACCACGTTTACCGAGAGCGGTTGTCGGTTCTTGGCGAGATATGGCCGGCCCACTGCCACTTCAGCTTGCTAATTCTTTGAGCTATGTCGACAACTTTGGTTCTCTGTCGGATGTATTATTATTGGGTTCTTTATGGTGAACATGTATAACTATAAATTGGTTTCCATTGGTTCCAAAATCGTGAAAAGATATTTCGGGACCGCAGAGTCCTATTACGAGAACCATAGATAACAAACCAATTTTACAATAAACAGATGTGTTTCCTTTTGTCCATTTTCTTTTTACGGTCTACAACGTATTGAATAGAATCGCAAGGGCTTGTTCCTGAGCGCTCCCGATGATTGCCTCTGAAAATAAAGGAAACGGGTTAATCCAAACTTGAAAAGTATAAAATTTACTTTAAAGTTTAAGAAATATTGAGAGTGCCGAAGTTTAAAACTGCAATCAATATTTCACGTTTATTTTACTCGTTTTCGCTCAGCGACCAGAAGAAGACATATACACCTATAATAAATAAATAATATGTCATCATCATATAGCCCCAAGCTAAGCTGAATTTGTGTTATGGGTATTAGATGACTGGTATACTTAATACACAATATAATACATACATAGGTATAATTTGGTTAGAAAAACCACATGAACTGTTATCTTCAAAATGTATAAACATTTTTCCCGAGGAGGTAGGATTCGAACCCGAATCGAAATCGTTTTGTTGTTTGATTTTTAATCGACATAGAAGGTAGCCTGCGTCGCAGACAAAACGTTGTCCCGAGGCGGGAATTGAAGCCACAACTTTCTGTGTCGCAGGAAACGACAAGACGTACGAAAAGATTCCCAAGTAGCTTCTAGAAACTGATCGCTCGGGGGCAGTAAACCGGAGCCAACTGTATCCGACCTTTGCAAGTATCTGCAGATCGTACAAACATTTGTCCAGAGGCGGGAAACGAACCCGCAACTTCCTGTGTCGCAGGAAATGACAAAACATACGAAAAGATTCCCAAGAAGCCCCTAGAAGCTGATCGCTCGGGGGCAGTAAACCGGAGCTAACTGTATCCTACCTGTGAAATCTATCGCTTATATTTACGAGCGGCCCCGGCACAGCTCCCCGGCTGTAAACGTGATTGGAAGCGTCGAGTTACGTTGTTTATGTCCTGAGTGCGGACCTGGCTTCTGTAGTCTATGGGCGGCGTAGAGATAGCTCTATAAAATAGATAAAAATAATAATATTGCTGGACAATCCACACAGCATCATCGAGCGAGCCCCAAGCTTGTGTTATGCGTCCAGCATTATTTGTTTATGTCCCGAGTACGTCTGGCTTCTGTAGAGATCGAGAGTATGGGCATAGAGCGACCTCTATGAGATAAGATAATATAAAATAATTAATCATCATCATCATCGGCCTATGTTAGTCCAAGGCTGGACATAGGCCTCTCCCAATGAGCGCCATAGCACCCTGCCTTCAGCTTGCCGCATCCAGCACCTACCTGCAGTCTTTCGCAGGTCGTCATCCCACCTGGTCGGAGGACGTCCTACACTACGTTAACCGAGTTGTGGTCGTGGTCCTGCAGATCGTACACATAATTGTCCCGAAGCGGGAAACGAACCCGCAACCTCCAGCGTCGCAGGACCTTCGCCCACGAAGGTCCCCCGGCGAAGCCGCGGGGCGCAGCTAGTTGATTTTAAAATAACTTATTCTTCGACGAATAGATTCCTATCTATAACTTAAAGCATTTTTCTCGCTTCCGCTTTTCTCTTTACATATCGTTTTGTTATTTTTACATTCATTCATTGATGCATATACCCATTGAAATATTTTTTTTTAGTTTTTTGAGTATTTTAAACAATAAAGCTACGAGTATTAAAGCGTTTCCAAATTAGTAAAAACACTGTCTTTTAAATTTTCGTCGTTGATGGAGGCCCCTATTCCCTTTCTTCCCAAATCCACACAAACAAACAATCTACTGTATTTGTCCCACGGCGCCGATTGGTGTCACATTTCAGACAGTTACGTTTGACATTCGATAGTGGGCCGTAAAATTGAGGATTGGACTGAAGCTACGAATATGGCCTAGACTATGGTTGAAGATGATTCTTTGTAAATAGCAATTGTCTCTGGTTGGACACTTTTCTGCCCCTAGAAAGAGAAGTCCATAGAAGGATGGCAAATGCCATCTCTTTCACACAAGAAAGAGAACAATATATCCTCAAATCCTGAGAAGAAATGAGATAGGTTGACTGTATATCTGTCTTGCTCAGCGTGTCAAGGTCAATCAGTCTAGTGATCAACAAATGTGCCTAGGATATCGGTGGGTTTCGACGCAATATTGTTGTTTTCAACTTTACAATAAGTTTTTTCAAATTTAAATGTGGTAGAGTGATTCCGCGAACATAACTACACCTCCAATCAATAAAGAACCGAAGTGAAGATGGTTCAGAGCAGTGTTTTTCAGTGTAAAAGTTACAGTGAAGTGAAGGTGCCGGATTCATCATTCCACTGGTAAGAACAATTTATTTTGACTACAAAACGATCCAAAATGTACCATCTCTTAGATTCCCATCGAGACAAGGCTCAAAAATTGTGTTTAAAGTTAATTTTCATAAAATCATGAAAATTTAGGGTTGCCTGCACTAGAAAATAAAATTACCCACATGTCGCATTGAAACATTTTGAATTCCTTCATTGTTTAATAATGCATTCATATAAAAAATAGAATTATGTAACGATTTTACGTCTTCTTTGACTAGAAGCCACGGGTCGCAAAGATTAGGAACCCAATAAATATTTAAAAAAATGTAGGAAACATTTTGATGAAAATTTATTGATAAAAAAGAAACAGCGAACTTATCTGTGCCCTCAAGCTGTTCCAAGGCTGGTAAGAAAAATACTTTAAAATAATGCCTCCGTGCTACAGTGGGTGAAACTCTGTTTGAGACTCAGAAAAGTTTGTGATACTATATTTTAGTGTTTCTACTACCTACCTACAGCCCACCCTTTGTACCTTTAATAGTGCAATAAAGTTTAAATCATATCTACCCACGTAGAGGTCCGAGGAAGACGATAGAGGACTTATTTGATAGCCAATAATGTAGACAATAAAGTAATAACATTGCTGCAATTTCTATTTCATAACAGAGGAATATCAAATTTATGAAACACAAAGAAGTTTTTTAAATAATTAGAATTACCGCGTAGCAATAGATTCCCTACCATAAATTATATTTTAAAATTTACGTATTATGGTTCTATATTATTAAGGTTTAAAAAGAATATTCTGTCGCCTATGCCTGAAAATGATAGATTTTTTTATTTTTGTTTTACCTAAAAGAGCTTACATACCAATTAAATATAAAAAATAGGTAGCTAATTGTTGTTTTATTTATTAATTTTTTACCCATTTCCGCATACTTTCTTATTTCCTAAGAAAAACGCAAGTAAACAATAGGACCTATCGGGTTGACGAATTATACCTTCAGGCTGTAACAAAAAGTAAGGACCAAAATCCACCACATTAACCTACCAGTATAGGAAAGACCTACAAAGGTTCGGTGAAATTCTAGGTTCTGAATATCTTGAAAAAGCCCGAAATATTTATGAACTGGAAAATCGCAAATCATATCCCAGGAATTTTGGGACATTCGGCATAAACCAAGTACCGAAATAACATTCGCATGCATCAGGTAACTTCGCGATAGTAGGTTTGATAGGATCTTTATTTCTTATAATATTGGGGTTATTAGCTATATAAAATATCACCAAAAAACCTGACATAAGAAATCTAAAATCGGGGTAAAAACTTTTGATGGCAACACTATTTCGTATTATCTGTCCCTCACACGAACCACGCTACCCAGACATCTTGTACTTTACTTAATCTATGTTTCTGCCAGTGTCACGAAATGGAAAATAATTGTAAATTATCTGAGTTATCAAATTATGAAGATTGTTTTGATATTTTCACCAGAGCCTAGTTCGGTATCTAGATAAAATATATATCTAGCATTAATAGATAGTTTTTAGTATACATAGAAAACGTCCAGAACACCTGATACAAACCTATGTGGCGCGGTGGGCGTAGGTCCGCCTGCGTCGCAGGCGGTTACGGGTTCGATTCCCGAACAGATAAAATAGAAGAAAAAATCTATCTATGTTATCTATTGTATTAAGTGAGTATATCAGTCAACTTAGTATCCATAACACAAGCTCAGTAAAGTAAAGTAAAAAATCATTTATAGGCTTACAAAATAAGCACTTTAGACAAGTCATATTTTATACATTAAATTATTATCAAATAAAATTATTTTACTGTTCACTTTAATTTTTTGTCCACTAGTGGAAGAAGTGAAAAAGAAACCACTAGCATGTTCATCTCTTATATGTCTAATACATGGTTATTTGCCTATTATAATATGATTCGATACATGTCAATATTTAAGTAAAGCTATGCACAATAACAAATTACTTACATACTATTGTCGGTGCGAAACTGAGCGACATCTGGCCAAGCATTAACATCATTGAGATAATCATTTATGGAGTAGAAAGCCTTCTTGATGAGATTTAGTTTTATGTAATTTTTAAATTTACGAATAGGGAGCTCAGTTGCTTCAGATGGAAGCTTATTATAGAAGCGCACGCTATTGCCCATAAATGATTTCCCTACCTTGTGTAATCTAAATGATGGGATGTGTAACTTGTTCTTGTTTCTTGTATTTCTATTGTGAACATCACACTTTTTCATAAGGCTAACCTTATTTTTGTGGGTATACATTAAATTTTCATAGATGTATTGCGATATTAAAGTATAGAATATTAATATTATAAGAAGTATAATATAATAATATAATAAGAATATTACATAATATTAATGTTTTTAAATAATTCCCTCAAAGAATCTCGTGGCTTTAATTTATAAATAGCGCGTACCGCCCTTTTTTGAAGAACAAATATGGTCTGGATGTCAGCTGCCTGTCCCCAAAGCAAAATACCATAAGACATAATGCTATGGAAGTAACTGAAATAAACTAACCTTGATGTGGCTTGGGGCTAGATGGTGCTGTGTGGATTATCCAGATATTTTTTCGTTGATTTTATTTATTTAATTCCAAAATATCTATCAATAAAATCTTCTACCAGATAGATATTACGTAATTCAGCTGAACCAAATAGACTGTGTAAGAGAGACAGGGAATCTATCCTATAAACGTGTGTGAAAGAGAGAGAATTGCCATTTTCCGAGCAGATTCCGTTTAGCAAATATCCTCCGGCGATAACCTCTGCTAGGTACTGTGGGGGAAATAATACTGAAATAATTGGAAGCACGTGTTTTGTTCACGTGAGATAGTGATTGAATGAATCTAGGTAGATAGATAGCTTCAGCTTTAAACCTAAGTTTTTTGCTTGGATACCTAAAAATAGCCTTGTTATTCTAGATATTTAGAACTAGATCTGTAAAATATCTAAGAAGCAGTCCACGGCTGGCCATAGGCCTCCCCCAATGAGCGCCATAGCGCCCTGTCTTTAGCTTGCCGAATCCAGCATCTACCTGCAATCTTTCGCAGGTCGTCATCCCACCTGATCGGAGGGCGTCCTACACTACGTTTACCGAGTTGTGGTCTCCACTCAAGAACACGTTTGCCCCAGCGGCCGTCGGTTCTTCGCAAGATATGGCCGGCCCACTGCCATTTCAGCTTGCTAATTCTTAGAGCTATGTCGATTATAATAAAAAAGAGACATTAAAAAAGTCAACTACAAAAGTATAATACGTTCTTCTTAAAACAAAATCCTGCAGGTGAAAAGACGTCAATATTGAACTCTGGACTCTGAATAAACCTAAGTTTTATTTTCTTTTTCTGATTTATTTCCCTTACAGTCCATCCCAGCACTTACCTTCAGGGGGTTAGGGAGGGTCCCCCATTGCCCCGACCTAAAGGGGGGGGGGGGTGTACAGGCGGGTTCGTATTTGCCCTCCATTAAAGCTCTTAGCTGTCTAACGGTGTGGGCGGCAAAACCGTGAATGTGGTCATTACTTCTTCATTTGCTTCAGAGGACGTTAAATGGATGCTTTGTGAGAAAGAAAATTAATGAAGGTAGCCATTTTATACGAGTTTTGGCAAAGTTTACGAAATACAATACAATAACACTAAAGTCATTACTTACCATGATTTGATTTTTGAAAATTTGCCGAAATATTGGATAATTCAAAAATCAAATCATGGTAAATATCTCGTTTTAAATGACTTTAGTGTATATATAAATATATAATAAACCATGAAAGATTCAAAAGTTTTAATACAATAACAATTATTATTTATGACGCTATATTTGTTGTAGTTTTAAATGTTATTTAGGTACCTATATGAAAATAGCTCAAAGTCAGGTCAGGAGTGAAAAACTTAGTCTAGACTTTGCACCAGGTAAGTATCATTAATTGTTAGGTAGAGCCCTTTATAAGAATAATCATTTAGTTCAGACCATACAAATAAATAAATAAATAATGCTGGACAATTCACACAGCATTATCTAGCCCCATGGTAAGCAGAGCTTGTGTTATGGGTACTAGATAACTGGTATACATAATACAATACATTACATAGATAGATATTTTTTATTATACATAGAAAACGACCAGAACACCCGGAACAAATATCTGCAGATCGTACAGACAATTGTTCCGATGCGGGAATCGAACCCGCAACCTCCTGCGTCGCAGGCGGACCTTCGCCCACCGCGCCACATCGGTCGTCAAATATTTTTTTATTTTAATTTTATTTATGAATAGGCTATAATGGGCAACTTTGAAAAAATATGTAGGTACACTTCAAGGCCTCATTTATTTTTGTAAATAGAACATTCTAAATTCAAATTCAATAGCCATGTTGAATTTGGCCCTCCATGAAAATCATTCAACAACATTCGCACTATTGAAGGCACACTTAAACTACCAAGCAAATGATCCTATAGCAATAGTTCTAAATTCAAATTCACCTGAAGATGTCTGATGTTCTAAATTCAAACCTCTCGCACATTCGCGGTATTGCGCGCTCTCTGCCGGAGGACGTGCCTACAGTTAAACGCGTCATTACTCGAGAATTGAACATACAGGCTGAGGCCAGTTTTAGAATTTACCACCAGATCTAAGTAATTTTTTTGTAAAAACTAGTTTCGCCCGCGGCTTCGCACGCTTGTTTAAGGTGATTTATATCCCAAGGGAACTGATTTATGGGATAAAAAGTATGTAGCCAATGTTTTATTACAGGCCTAGAACTGTATGCAAAATTTCAGCCCGATCCCTATGTAGTTTTAGTGTAAAGAGGTAACAATAACAAACATCCAAACACCCAACATTTCGCATTTATAATATTAGTGTGATAAAATTATATGATTGCGATTTTTCAGCTTGAACTCTTCTAACGTAGATATTTAATTGATAGTGGTTAGCTCCTACCGAGACTAGATATCAATGTAAAGGAACCTAGGCACAGTAGAGTCCTTCCTTTATTTATTTCTTTATTGAGAAACTAATGTTTTTTATTAAGTCCCAAGGCGATGTTGTCTTATAAAGCTTAGATATATGTATTAGAGTCCAGTTTTTAAAAAAATCTCATAACGAATACTGATACGAGTGAGTTCGAGAATAGTTTTGTTCGTTAATAAGTTTACCAATAAATATCAGCTTATTTAGCAAAGTCATGAAAATCATCAGCCTGTACCTCCGCATAGAATAAGGCTTAGCAAGTGCGCATGTCTATGGACCAATGGGAGAGCTTGTTTCTCTGTGTGGGACTAAGTACAAGTCTATTTGTGAGTGTTATAGACACAGCCTGGGATAGAAGAGTTCGTGAACTTTTGTTGTTCAACTTGTTTCTGCCCGCAGCTTCAGACGTGTTGTTTCTGTGGAAACATTTTAAGGTTATGGGAACTGTTTCATGGGATAAAAAAAAAGTAGGTACCTATGTTTTATTCCAGGCCTAGAACTACCTGTATGTAATTTCAGCCCGATCCGTTCCGTAGCTTTGGTGTAAAGAAGTATCTAACATCCATCCATAAAAATTCAAAATTCCAATTCCTCTATTCTTAGACTTTAGGCTTTTAAAATAAACACTTAGACAAGTCAAATTCTATGCTACAAATTGATAATAATTTAAAGTTCTTACTGACGTGTTTTTCATTTTCTGATCACTTAAATTTTTTGTGCACTAGTGCAAGAAGTGAAAAAGAAACCACTATGTAGTATATTTCCTATTTTTACTTGTACATGTAATTTGAATTTTGTGACGTGTCCAAGAGTCTTGTAAGGTCTAAAGGAAATAAAGCACTTTGATATTTGATTCATAATTCACTTAAGTGTCTAATACATCTTTTTTCTTTCATTTTGTGTATCTTATCTTTCTGCACCAGCCATCCTAAAAGCCTATGACAAAAGCTTCCACAAGCTTTTCCAACACTCTATCAATGTGTGCGTATAATACGTCTGTGTGTGTAAGGGGATGGGAAGGGGAGGGGGTTAAGTAGGGGGGGCACAATGGGAGGGATTTAGTCTGAGCCCCCGCACCAAGTTTATACCCAATTAAACTTTAATATTGTTATATCGCTGTAATTGGTCGGGCGGTTTACGAGTGCCGAGGGTGTCTTAGTAATGGTGGTTGGGTTCAGTGGGTAATGGCCTTTATTGCTGGTGATTTCGCACTGAGGACAATATTTTTGGGATATAGTTAGGTAGGTAAGTTTAGCTTGGCATTTTTTTAATATGGAAATATAGACATAGACATTTATTTGCCACTACATGTAGACACAAATCAAAGCTATTCACTACATTTCTATGTTATATTTGCGATATATTAGGTTTTATTTTTCTACTACGTCAAGTCTTCTCGTCATCCATACCACACTGCTTGAAAACGAAAGTTTTCAATCAGTGCGTCCTACCCGTTATGACCTACGGAGCTGAGACGTGGACACTCACGATAGGGCTGGTCCACCAGTTCAAAGTCGCTCAGCGAGCTATGGAAAGAGCTATGCTCGGAGTTTCTCTACATCCGACAGAGAACCAAAGTTATCGACATAGCTCTAAAAGAATTACAAGCAGAAGTGGCAGTGGGCCGGCGGCCATATCTCGCGAAGAACCGACGGCCGCTGGAGCAAACGTGTTCTTAAGTGGAGAACACGACTTGGTTTGGTAAATGTATGTAGGACGCCCTCCGACCAGGTGGGATGACGACCTGCGAAAGACTGCAGGTAGATGCTGGATGCGGCAAGCTGATGACAGGGCGCTATGGCGCTCATTGGCGGAGGCCTATGTCCAACAGTGGACTATCATACTGATGATGATGATGATTTATCTATCTAATACAATGTGATATATCCATAGAAGCTTTCTAGATTTGTAAATATGTTGCAAAATTGGTCAGAGGTCTGGTGGTAGACAATTTGTACCTGAAGTCATCAACTTTATTTAGCATCATTATAATTTATGCCCAGCCAAAGAAATGAAAGTACCTATATCCTGTCCAATAAAAATATTTTAATTTGATCCGCCATTTTAATCACAAATTAAAACAGATTTTAACAAGCATTTTTGCGAATTATTAAAATTAATGGACGTTTGCTCGCGACTAAATTAATTATAATATATAATACATCGTTTATCGCAGCCATTATACAACAAAAAGTACCCTCATATCCTTCAGGAGAAAATGAACCTTATTCCTAACGTGTAAAAGCTTAATTTAAAGCAAGATAAACTTACTGTCATCTTCATGAAAGCAAAGCGCTATCAAAGAAAATTGGCCTTTAACGCTTCTTGAGAAAGTCTAAACTTCAAGAACAGTTTTGAAAAGAATTTTCCGACGATGGCAAGACGAAAACATACTCTAGATTTCACTAAAATTTAAATCAACTCTAAACTGTGATATCTAAAGCTCAATATCCTTTGCCGTAATTTAAACTCCAGCTTCCATTTTCAAAGTAAAGTGGGAATACACAACCTGTCTCTTTCCTTCTTTTAGATAAACACAGCCGTCTCGTTCACACGGTATTGATTTTCTCTCGTAGGAAAATCTGCATAATGCAATTTCTCAGAATAATCTTGGAAGCAAAGATCCTAGTAGCTTGGAAGATTTAAGAGCCATTTTGTAAATCGGAAGAAATCCTTCATAGCTAGATATGAATCCAGGGTGATTATTATTTGTAGTGTTGGTTTTTGGTTATTGTATTTGCCTCTATCCTGAATATCAGAATACATTAAAAACATTGGGAAAATTGACGAAAAGTAAAAAACAACGGAAAAATCATAGATAGAATATTCTTTATTGAACTTTAAATAGAAAACTATGTACAGAAAAAACTTAAAAATTAATTACAATTGGCGGTCTTATCGCTCTTGAGCGATAAGACCGCCAATTGTAATTAATTTTTTCTAATCAGATCGATCTCTACCAGACAACCATAGATGGATAGGATCGTGGATAGTACCAGGGGATCTGTGTGCTGGTATGTTATGAGATATTATAAATAAAATACTTACATAGAAATATACTACATACATATTATAAAATAATACTACTTATATACATAGGGACTCAGCTATGCGTTAGTGACAGCAGGACAAATAGTGCTCTTTGAACAATGTTTCAATCATCAATCATTTTCCCATACAAAATGTTGATGGATTTCGTAACCGTCAAACATTGACTGTTAGGCGTTACGAAATTCGCCGGGTAGTATATTATGACTACCTAGGTTGGTATGATTTTTAATATCTGCTAAATAATCAAATAGTCTACTAAAGTACTGTCGGTTTCGCATAATATTACCTTTCTTGAGACTATTAGAAACTTCATAATTTGATGATTCATTTCATCAAATTATGAAGTTTCTAATAGTCTATTAATGAATGAAATGAAATGAAAAAGGTTTATTTGACACGACACATTACAATTTTAAAAACACAAAGGATAACTAAGAACTAGGCACAAACTTAATTACTAAAATAATGGTGTCGAGTCAAAAAGGTGTCAACTCAGCATGTTGCTGGGTAGACAAATATAGATACCTACTCAGCGCTGGTATTATGTTGACCCTTTAGAAATAGTTACATCACAACGTCAAACCTCTACGCATACTGACAAAATTATCTTGTAATTATGAAGTTAAGGATTGAAAAAGAAATATACGCACACATGCCTACCATATAGCCTATGTAATGGATTAAAGAAAAACTGCTGCAAAAATAATTATTAAATATATATAAATAAAATTAGTGCCTGCCTAGTACCTACTCATTTGTCTACCTAAGATAAACTAATTTTCTTATGTATGAGGATCAATGTCAAAGGACATTTTCTTTATTCTATTTGAAGCTTTCATTATACATACTATTACATAACTTAGCTGTGTTTTTTTAATATAAAATTGTTCTACGAATTTTTTTTAAGTCAAATACCGCTGAGGTAAGTTTAAGTTAAGAAAAATTAAAACTTTTTAAATCAAACTGTTAATTACCTTCTTAGATAATTTCTAAGTTAATTTATTAAATTTTTTTTGACGACCGATGTGGTGCGGTGGGCGAAGGTCCGTCTGCGACGCAGGTTGCGGGCTCGATTCCCGCCTCGGAACAATTGTGTGTACGATCTGCAGATATTTGTTCCGGGTGGTCGTTTTCTATGTATAATAAAAAATATCTATCTATGTAATATATAGTATTATGTATATCAGTTATCTAGTACCCGTAACACAAGCTCTGCTTACCATGGGGCTAGATAATGCTGTGTGAATTGTCCATTAAAATTTAGGAACTTTTGATAATATTTTTGCTTTGGAGGTCTAAATAAAAAAATCAGCCATTTAAAACAAAAAAACCTACCACCTTTATCTGCAGCTAAATGAAACACCAGCTACCACCATAACAGCTTAAACCACAAATCAATGCCAACCGACCAAATCAAAACTCATTCCAAAATTAAACACCATTTAATCTACCCTCATAAAGTTATCTGTGGGTAAGTTACAGATGAGTTAATTTGGACAATGCTCCCCCACCCTACCCTATTGTTAAACTCTACCCCACTTTACCCTAGTATTCCCATGGGGTGGTTTACAAGCAATGCTATGATTATCATTAGATAGGTTATGTTTTAATGTTCGTTTGAATTTAATGACTATAGTTTATGGTAGGATTTTAGTTAGTTTATCTTAAACTAGTGTCTGCCCGAGGCTTTACACGGGTTGTTTGTATGCAAACGTTTTAAGGTTATTTCTATCCCATGGGAACTGATTAATGAGAAAAAAGAAACTATGTTTTATTCCGGGCCAGAAACTACCTGTATGCAAAATTACAGCCCGGTCCGCTATGAGTTTTGGCGTGAAGAAATAACAGACATTCACTTTCGCATTTATAATACGAGTTTCTGCCCGCGGCTTCGCACGGCTATTTCTATAACATCATCATCATCAGCCTATATTGGACATAGGCCTCCCCCAATGAGCGCCATAGCGCCCTGTCTTCAGCTTGCCGCATCCAGCATCTACCCGCAGTCTTTCGCAGATCGTCATCCCACCTGGTCGGAGGGCGTCCTACCCTACGTTTACCGAGTCGTGGTCTCAACTCAAGAACACGTTTGCCCCAGCGGCCGTCGGTTCTTGGCGAGATATGGCCGGCCCACTGCCACTTCAGCTTGCTAATTCTCAGAGCTATGTCGATAAAACTTCTACTCTAAAGAACTTACAGAATTAACATAATATTAATCACATTTTTATTATAAGACAAGTTTAAAGCAACGGCTTCCTATTCTATGGTTAATTAAGCCGTGAACGCTTCCCTAGAGCCTGTAGGGACATTCCAGGACATTCTCACCTACACTTTTGAATACCTACAAACATACTACATACTTACATACATCCAAACCAAACAATTATGTAAAGATATACGCGTCACACGTCGCTCGAGTCACACCGTTGTCACTCAGCTGAACACTCGATTGTTTTCAAATGATCCCTGTTTAAGGAAACGTATAATAAGTCTGATAGGGTGCGTTTACTCTCACTACATCAACATCAGCCATGTTAGTCCACTGCTGGACATAGGCCTCACCTAATCTTCAGCTTGACCATCGGCTTGACGCATCCAGCATCTACCCGCAGTCCTACGCAGGACGTCATCCCACCTTGTCGGAGGGCATCCCACACTACGTTTGCCGAGTCGTGGTCTCCAATCAAGAACATGTTATTGTTTGTTATTCTATGCCTGTATTTTGTACCTGTGTCCAAATATATGTTTTTCTATTCTATTCTATGTTTGTCCCAGCAGGCCGCAGTGTCACCGCGCTTGGAATTATTTCATAGAAAAGCATAGAAACTAGTAGTGTCGCTTGCAGCCTGCAGCTGCAGTTTGCGGCCTGCGGTCCATCTTGGAATTGCACCTTTCAGTTTAACGACGTAGAATCAAATCAGCCGGCAGAAAACGTTCTATCTACACTCAAATAAGCAATAATTTTGATGAAGCCTTCTCTCACAGGCTGATTTCAATGTAGTATGTAGTGCACTTAAAATATGCCGTATCACTACATACTCGTAGTATAAAATAAAGTCGTTTCCCGCTGTCTGTCTGTACCTATGTATGCTTAGATATTTAAAACTACGAAACGGATTTTGATGCGGTTTTTAATGAGTGATTCAAAAGGAATGTTTTTAAACCATTTGACACATAGATTTCCACGCGGGCGAAGCCGTGGGGCGCAGCTAGTTGCTAATATAACAGGTGGTTTTGATTAGCTAGAGGTTTCTTATTGATTTCTAGATTGAAAAGAAAAGAAATCATGTAAAAACATGTGTTTTATGAAAATCCAGGGTCCTATAGAGCAAGCCCTTATAAAGTAGTAAATTCAACAGTTAACCAAATCCCCGGCGTATCTCACCGCTGCCGCGGCGCAACTCCACAATGACATTTGCGAGTCAAATCTGCTGATAGCCTTGTCGTGGCAGCGCGGTAACATGCGGCGACTCACGGGCTCACACACCACTCTTAGAACAATTTTTTATATATTGTTTTATTATATTTCAAAAAACCTAATATATCCATTGTACCCCAGTGCCTTTCCAGGGTGCATGTACCTAGTGCATATATAACTAACCATTCACTTAGACCAGGAAGAATGAACCTACATGCAAGCAAAAATAAACGAATATCAATATGATTATTTTTTGTCAATTTAATTAAAGTTTCCTCACACAATGTATTTCGTTGAAAACTCATTTAACTTAATCACTAAAGCGTAGTGAAGTGACTAACATACAATAACATGCGGGGAAGCTTTTGGGGGCTCCCGAACGAAACGAGTCAAAACAAAGTAATTTTATATTTTACTAGCTGCTCCCCGCGGCTTCGCCCCCGTGGAAATCTATGTGTCAAATGGTTTAAATGATAAAAATCCTATGTTAGACTCCTGGTTCTAAGCTACCTCTCCACCAAGCTAAATCGGTTCAGCCGTTCTCGAGTTATAAGTGTTGTAACAAACACGACTTTCTTTTATATATATAGAAGATTCTTTTATATATATAGATTTATTATACTGAAAAGCGTCCGGCGACGGGTGACGATGACGCGAATTCCATGATTTTTGTTCTCCGAAAAAGTGTTCAACGCGCCTAAAGAAGTTTTCATTTCAATAATCTCAATACCCATACAAATCATACAAACTCCCTCCGTATGTTTCCACGCCCGTCCATCAGTCCATGTTCGTCGAGTCTCGATTTGGTCGATTTAACAACTCACAGATTTGCTAGCGTCATTTTGATGAGACTCATGTATTTTATCAGTGCTTTTGCTTTGATTTCTGGAAAGGAAAAGCTATTGCTAAGCTTAAAATCACTAATAAAAGTTTGGTTATTTTAGATCGATTCTAACTACTTAACATAATAAAAAAAATTAGTCTCGTAAAATCGCAGCGCCCCGTGGCCGAAATTTAGCAAGAAGTCCATCATCGCACAGTTCTTGCGATTTAATTCCAAAGAGGTTTTACAAAAGGTCCAAAGTGTTGCCATCTGTAAAAAGGTTCAATCACAATAAAGATCGTATTTCCAATCCAAATAAGCCGTCTGACTTATCGCCCACTTAATATATTCGTCCATGACCGCCCCCTACCCCGGGGGTGCTATCACCCCAAACGCACAAATCGGTACATGTCCCTGGGGTAAGGGATGCGTAGAGTAGGAAGAATAGAGACGAAACTAGATATTAATTAAAAGTAAAAATAAAAATAAAATAAAAAAGTAAATATAATAAAAAAGCCTGTTATTTCCTACAAATTACCTACTTACATTGTTTTTTTAGAGTTTTTTAAACTAGTTGTTTAGTTTTCTCCTTTACTTATTATCTAATATCTTATTTGAAATAACTTAATTAATATAACGTGTAATTTAGTTTGATATGATAATATCTGTAGGAACCCCATATTGGTTGAAGGCCTCCTCCAAAGATGCCCATATGTCTCTGTCCTGTGCGGTCTGTTTCCAGTTTGAGCCGGCTGTCCTTACAATCTCCTCGTCCCAACGTGTCAGCGGTCTTCCTCTGCTCCTTTTACCTGGAGGACCTTTCGATAATGTCGCTTTTAGTGTCCATCTCTGATCCTTAAGCCTCGCGACATGCCCCGATATGAATTAAGGAGCAAGAAATAAAAAATGAAGGAAAGAAAAACCTTTATTTAGTTTAAGCAAAATTTGTTACCTATTTATATTCCAAGTAGCCTATTTAAAATAAAAATAAATAATGCTGGACAATCCACACAGCATTATCTAGTTCCTAGCTAAGTAGAGCTTGTGTTATGGGTACCTACTAGATGACTGGTATCTATAAATTAATACAATACATTACATAGATAGATATTTTTTATTATACATGGATAACAACTAGAACACCCCTAACAAATATCTGCAGATCGTACATACTATTGTCCCGAGGCGGGAATAATATAAATATAAATAAATAATGCTGGACAATCCACACAGCATTATCTAGCCCCATGGTAAGCAAAGCTTGTGTTATGGGTACTAGATAACTGATATACATAATACAATACATTACATAGATAGATATTTTTTATTATACATAGAAAACGACCAGAACACCCGGAACAAATATCTGCAGATCGTACACACAATTGTTCCGAGGCGGGAATCGAACCCGCAACCTCCTGTGTCGCAGGCGGACCTTCGCCCACCGCGCCACATCGGTCGTCGAATCGAACCCGCAACCTCCTTATGTCGTCAAATAGTGACATGATGTGGTTTTTCTTCACAACCTTTCTAGGCTGGTACTAAATATAACGTTTTCTGTGTCTATGGTTCCCTACCCTTCTCACACCCCATAGATTCTCGCTACAGCATCGTTACACTATTCGATTATTTGCCAAATTGGTTATGGTGTCATGGTATTTTATAGGGCGGACCTTAGGGGTGAAAAACCCCACATTCTTGGTGTTCTGAAGCTGGTTATTGGATAGATATGAAAAATTACTATGATAAAACAAATTAAACAATGAAATGTACAGAAAATAATATTTGGCGGAAATAATAATTTTCATATAAGTACATATTGTTGGAAAAAATCTAATTCAATACGTATTTTTTCGTTTAATTTTGTCGGTCTGCGACTATCCGTCAAATTCTAAACCATTTAAAAACCGAACGCAATCTCCTCAAACGTATTTAACCCAAAAAAATCCACCGTTAGCTCCAATTGTCTTCCAAATACAAAAAAGCCGCCAAAAATTCCTTCGCCGCGCGAATCACTTCATTAGAACCACAGAGAAAATATCAGTTGGTACTAGAGGTTGGTTTTTGTGTGTTGGCATTATGTTGTCAACCTGATGGAAAGGTAGGTGTTCACATAAATTAAGCGTCTTTGTTCGAAGCCGTGTCTTTAAGTTTAAAATCAGCGAGATGGAAAGAGACACTTGTGATGAAAAAATACGAGGTTCAATTACTGTAAGCAGCGGTAAAAGTCACCTAATATTCTTTAAAGTTACGAATATTACAATACTTTTTTGTTATTTATGACTTGGTATTTAAAGTAAGCAGAATCAAAAGATAGGACCAATAAAACGTTTTTGTTATCTCTAAGAATTAGCAAGTTGAAGTGGCAGTGGGCCAGCCATATCTCGCGAAGAACCGACGACAACCGCTAGAGTAAAAGTGTTCTTGAGTGGAGACCGCGACCCGATAAACGTAGGTTAGGACGCCCTTCGACCAGGTGGGATGAAGACCTGCGAAAGACTACAGGTAGATGCTGGATGCGGCAAACCTATATCCAGCAGCGGACTAAACTGATGCTGAAGTTTTTGTTACTGCAGTGCGTAGGCCCTCGCACTTGGGTTAATATCTAAAAAATTAAATAATATCCCAAAAGTTTTCGATTTCTGGGTCGCGGGTTCAAGTCCCGCCGAAATCGAAATTTTTGGGATATTATGTAATTTCTAGGGGCCAATATGTTTGTTCGTAGGTCTTATCTATGTTTTGCAGATGCAAAAATCACGTTTTAAATCTTAGTGCCAGACGTTCTACAAGTAGCCTATGGACCACGTATACTAAAAAGCGATTAACACCCTGCCCGTCCTGGGTAATAATAATAATGATGGACAATCCACAAAGCAACATCTAGCCCCAAGCTATGCACAGCTTGTGTATGGGTACTAGATAACTGAGACACCTACTTAATGCAATACATTATATAAACAGATATTTTTATTATACATAAAAATACCCAAAACACCCAGAACAAATCTGCAGATCGTACAAACATTTGTCCCAAGGCAAGAATCGAACCCGCAACCTCCTGCGTCGCAGGCAGACCTTTACCAGTCGCGCCGCATCAGTCCTCAAATATAAATCGGCCATGGAATATTTACTATATGTTTTTTAAGATGCTGTGTTAGTAAGCAGCTATAAGGTTAGACAGGCCGAAGACAGAGTGGTGTGGAAGCGGTTCATCAGCGTCACCGTGAAAGCCTTCCAGGACGGGCACGACCTTCAGCAATGAAGACTACGACAAAAAAGAAGTTAAGTATATAGATAATTGTCTTACATTGCTTTGGCTAGGTACGTACTGTGTGGATTGTCCAACATTTTTTATATATTTAAAAAATAAAAAATAAAAAAAAAACATTCATTTATTTCGGACAACGAAAAATCATAATTAAAATTAAATTTAGGTCCATATCATGTTAGTAGCAAATATAACTTAATTCTATGTTAGTTATTAACAGTTAATGTAAATTATTACAAACAGTGCAATCAAATAATGATGAAAGTGATTATTTCATCATTACTTGGTTGCAGTGCTTGAGGAACGGGCTATCCCATTTATTGGATAATGCATTCAGAATGATGTTGGTACTACCGTGCAGCCTGAACAGCAACGATATTTAAGTGTAGGTTTCAAATGACTACACTATTCCCATATTCCCCATTCCCATCAGCCCCACATTCTGTATTACACATTCCAAACAAAAAGACGTACAAGCAACGATAGTATCATTTAACAAATGACGTCATAAATTATTTATACATAGACTTCGAGGCGGCTGGAAAATCTGGAGCTGGGTGTACGGCCGGTTGGACTTACTTATTAATATTTTATTAATATTTATTTGAGGGAAAACCAGAGGCTTTTAAATAACAGAATAATAAATTGATTAATATTAAAAAGTTTATTGAAAGCGAAAGCGTGAAAGCCTCACGCATAGATAATAGAATAATACAATATATTATTAAGAGTATATTATTGTTAAGAGAACTCTAGTGTCTAGATAAACCTATGTATGTTAGGATTTAAGATGCTATCTATATTATAAACTGTCACAATTAATAAATATATCTATCTATCTAATAAAGTGACTGGTTGTCATCTATTTTCATTTAATTTTTTTGCTTATTTTGTAAGCCTAAAGAAATACAATATATTGAATTTTGAAGGTGTCTTACTTTTAGGTTATTTGCACACGAGAGACATCCGCGCAACACTTTCTTCGCCCCGCTCTGAGATTAAAGCAGAAATGATTCCGTCGGTCGACATAAATCGACGAATCGATATAAGAAACAGTTTCGGTATAAAGGTACAAATGTTCTGCCGCCATTACGAGACTTTCACGGGTTTTTCTGAGCGAATGTCGGGCTTGTCTTTCATCTTGGGGTGTGGGGCAAGGGGGAGGCATTAGCGGAATCAAATATCATAGTGCTTTATTTCCTTTAGAACTTGCAGGACTCTTGGACACGTCACATAATTCAAATTACATAAGTAAAAGGAAATAAAGTGATCACTTTGATTTTTTGTTCACTTCAATCTTATTAAGGTTTCTAATCTGAAAGCCTTGTTCTCATTTAGCGATCTTTTCCTCTACACTTTAAAACTATTCTTTTAGGGCGAGATTCTACGACTAAACTTTTAGATAATGTAACGTTCTTACGGGGCTTCCCGGTCAGTTCCCATGGGATAGAAATGACCAAATAACGATTCCATAGAAACAACGCGTGCGAAGCCGCGGGCTGAAACTAGCTAAGAAGCTACTTATAATAAAACTTTAGAAACTATCATGGTTAACACGTCACTTTTAACGGGATATTAGACCATGATTTGATTTTTGAGTGTTTCAATATTATTTCTACTATTCTTTTAGGGCGAGATTCTATGACTAAACTTTTAGAGAAACTCTAGCCTACGCTACTGCCCATTTAGTATTGACATAGTTGCTCTAATAAAATGTTCTCATTTCTTGCTTCTAAAAATTTACCAAGTGTAAAGGGCCGCATTATAAAGGGGTTTAATATATTTGAATTTGCGCAGGCGTATAATCCCATTTTGTTAAAGCAATGCAAAAAAGTCGAACAAAAAATCCAAGACCATAATAAAGCCCGAAAACGTTAGTTTAAAAAGTCTTACACCAATAACACTGCAAGTTTTTACGTACATTTATTTCCACGTTAATCGCTGCCTCCAATACCTTACACCACACAAAACTCATATGTATTTATTTATGAGTGTCGCGTTTCGACGTCGCTGCGACGCGTTTTTGTCGCTCGTGTATAATGAGCCTTAGCTTAGAATACGCCAGATTCGCGAGATGTGGTGTGTGATGACCCGTACATGGTGTGAATTTGTTATTTTATGTATATTTTATTGTATTTTATGTATTGCATTGTGTTGTTAATAATGTTTTATAGTCAGCCGCCTGTGTGATGCCTCGCTTCAAAGCTGGATTAACACCATGTTTTTGTTGAAACTGGTTCTACAATATTTGTGTAGATATTGGTATTTATTCACTATTATAACATTGGAAGTTATACAAGGCAATACATGTTGTACGTTTTGAGCAAGATTCATAATTATAAATAAATAAATAAAATAAATAATGCTGGACAATTCACACAGCATTATCTAGCCCCATGGTAAGCAGAGTTTGTGTTATGGGTACTAGATAACTGATATACATAATACAATGTATTACATAGATAGATATTTTTTATTATACATAGAAAACGACCAGAACACCCGGAACAAATATCTGCAGATCGTACACACAATTGTCCCGAGGCGGGAATCGAACCCGCAACCTCCTGCGTCGCAGGCGGACCTTCGCCCACCGCGCCACATCGGTCGTCATGTTGTTTCTATGGAATCGTTACATTGCGATGCTCAAACAAAATATTATGCTTTATTATTTGTACACACCTTTTAGTAGGTGCCGAAAGTTTAATACTATAAAAAATACGTCAACACAATATTAGTATAAAACCAAGTCCATTTCTACTGTCTGTCTGTCCCTATGTATGCTTAGATCTTTAAAACTACGCAACAGATTTTGATGCGGTTTTTAATTGGATAGTGAGAGAGTGATTCAAGAGGAACGTTTATAAACTATTTGACACAAAGATTGCCACGCGGGCGAAGCCGCGGGGCGCAGCTAGTATTTAATAAAATACAATCTTCACATAGTATAAAATTAAATCGCTTCCGGTGTCTGTTCGCTTAGATCTTTTAATCTACTATACTTAATATACAAAAAAACCATCCCGGGAATCAAACCTAAACCCAATATTAGACCAATACTAAACCTAGAGCAGACATTTGCCTACTGCACCATAGAAGAACGTCCGTTGTAAAGCTGAAATCTGTTGATACTATTATGTACATAGTTAAGAATTAATTTAACCAAGATATCATTAACGATCCCTAATTAAATTAATCCAATACCAAGAAATTAATGACCGATCAACATCTTTATCGTAATACTAGTTTTTGCTCGTGGCTTGGCTTGAAAGCTTCTTGAAGAAATAATGTCACAGAAACACAAACTCTGCTTAGCTTGGGGCTAGATGATACTGTGTGGATTGTCCAGCATTTGGTTACAATAAATTTGCGTTATAGTACATTACATAGATAGATATTTATGCATAGAAAACGACCAGAACACCCTGAACATAATGCTCATCTGCTGATCGTGCAAATATTTGTCTCGGGGCGTCGATTGCAATCTCCTGCATCACAAGAACTTTATCCACCCCGCGCCAATGAAATAGGGAGGAATGAATGAATTAAAAACCTTTATTTCTATATATAGGCTAACAAAATAAGCATTAAGACAATTAATTCTATAAATATTATCAAATAAATATGAAATAAGGTGTTTTATGTTTATGTTATGTAATGATACCTCCATGCACACAGTAGGTACCTAACTAAACAAAAACTAATTCAACAGACAGACAACATAACCTCTCTTTTCACCTACCTATGTTTTAGGCTAAGCTAAGCCTTATCACTCAAATCAGTCCAAAAACTCCGAGAGCCCGCGTTCATGCCCAGATATCATCAAGCACGGCCAGGGCAACACCTTTGACTATTAAAGTTACGGGAATAATGGGCGATTAATCTTACCGCCACAAAAACCCACCGATTTACGGTCCTGTCAAAATAAATATACACTGAGTTCGGTTAACAAGCTGTTTTTTTTGTAGTGCGCGAGTTGGGGTGGATTTATTATGGTACCTACGTTAAATGGTAGGGAAATTAAAGGAGCTGCAGTTTTAAGTGTGTACTTAGTAGTATTTTTATTTATAAATACATATGTATATAAGTATTTGTCTTTATGACTACAAATACTTATTAGAATATTATTACTTATAAGTGACTAGTCAATAATGTGTATAGATCATATCATAATGAATATTATGTACGCAAATATCGGAATTATATTATATTAGTGATATATATAATATTTTAATATTCTACTAAATATTTTTGTAAAGTTAGTTCACTCACATTCGATTTCTAAGTAAGTACATTTATAGTTAGGTATAAAAGCAGTTCTTAATATATTTTTTTTCTTTTTTCTTCCTACTTTAAAACTTACATGTTAACTTACGGAGAAACTTAAGAAAACTTAGGGTACTTACAGAATTTCGTACTCTGATTATCTCTACTTGTCAACGTCAATCCGGCAAGACAAAAACTATTTTATAGAAAACACGAGTTGATCTTCGATTATTAATATAGTGCCCAAACAACTGGCTCTAAGTTTCTTACACGATTCTTCTTCAAACCCTTGACGGCAACCCTGCCGTGAATCTTTCCCCCTGATCTCCTGCACTACCTCCTCCAAATTTAGATGTTTAACAAAACATTACAAAAGGAAGATATGGTATTTTTTATTTTATTAATTGGGTATAGGATCTGATACGCGCTTTAAATAAAATATCATACGTTTTGTATTATTATTAACTATATATTATGCGCACATTAACGCGGGCTTGGGACACTTTGGATGTGTTGGGATAAGGGTTGTTGTACACCGAGGTAGGCAAAGGAATGAATGAGTGAATGAAATGAATGCATGAAAAAGTAGCTGCCCAATTTGTTAGTTTGTCAGGACTGCAAAATTTTTAGTTTACTTCCATAAGCCATAAAAAAAATTGGAGAATTAATTATTAATTTTCTAGTTGAAAATATGGAATGGTTCATTCAGAATAAAAGTACCTAATTTTAACGTGACGGAACGGAGACCGTGTATGCGTTTATGATGAGATTTTGTTTGTTTTTATTACAAGAAATACAGGCAAAGCCGCGGCTTAAGTATAATGCTCTCAGAAGATATATAGATAGCTAGAAATAGAATAGAATAGAATAGAATAGAAAACTTTTATTAGCACACAAAATAAAGACAAACGTACATTAAAAAAACACATTAAGCTAAATAAGATATACCTAACACTAAAACTAAAATATAAAAATAGAAAATAAGTATAAAACTAATACTAAAACTAAAAGATAAACAATAGAAAATAAGTAAAAATAACGTAGCCTGTCCTCAGTGCGCGCTAATTAGGTCCAGCCTCAGCTTAATGTAGCTACTGCCCGAAGACTGTAACGACGCTGGTTTTCAGGCTGAACCTATGGATGACGTCACATTACAAGTCTGTGGTTAACAATAGACAGACATTGACAGTCGTCCTAGCACTGTTTTTTCTTAGTTCTGTGATACATTTTGTTGATTCACAGTTCATGTTTTTCTTTATTGTTAATATGATTTCTATATTTTTAACTATACAAGAGAATTACCCTTAAACAAAGCTTGCGATGCTATCATGAGACGGACACTGGTAGAATTGCGTCAATCCAGATGCAGAGCCATTTAGAAAGAAGTTGAAGTTGACAGTCTACTGTCTATGGTTCAATTCAACCATTACCATTCAAATTATCTGGTTCGCGCCGGTTTTGAGTGTCATACAAATAAACTTTACTATACCACAGAAAGCAGAAAACAATATAGAAATTAATACTTTGAATGGAGGGCGTCCTTATTACTAGACTGGACATGGCACTTAATAACTATAATAAGAATAATTATCTGCCGAATAAACTCTCGATAAATCTGCGTTAAATTTAGAGGTTTTTATCACTAAAGTGAAATATTTAAGACAAATTATTAAAATATACCTGGCTTCTTAGTAGAGAGATACAAATAGCGGAGGTACCTAAATACTAATTGGCCAATTACGTCATACACCAGTAAGCAAGTCATGACCAATTTGTTAACGGTAATCTTTGATCTGTGACTCTATAATTAATCATTTGATGCAAATTATTGCTAAATAATCAATATTATAAAGTCAATCGGCTAATAAATTGATGATTATGTCAAGAAAATTGATGATATTCGAGATTTAGTTAAATTTCGTTGTAAATATTATAATTCTGCATTAATGAGTGTGAAGTTGTTTTTAATTAAGGTTAATAGTTCAAGACTATGTTTAAATGTTTTTATTGCTGTTTAAATAATAATTTAAATTTCCTGCAAATTAGATGCTTGTTAAGATTTATTGCATATTCTAATGTAAATATGGAATTTTAAGGTAAGTTTACCTTAATTTTTTACTTTAATTTTTACAATTGGATAATGATTTTATATATATACATATTTTTATTGGGCTACCTATAAAGGTTAGAGTAATTTCTCTCACGTATTAGGTCAAAACAGAAATTATATTTATTTATTTAAACATCAACGTCCAGTGATTAACTAGAGAGAGTAGGCTCTTATTAAAAGGGTAATGCTATAAACCCGAGCATTATTTATTATACTGTTCACTCGTTCTTTCATTCTCGTTCACTCGTTCATTCGCCAGCTCTCGTTGCGTCCCGTAGATGCTATCTCTCCGTTCCGGGAAGGACTGTTGTCCACCAATAAACTAATTGGTGGCGGAATGCTCGCGCCGCGCCTCGCCAAGAATGTGTGCGTTGCTTTTTTGTGCGTTCGATTTTCGATATTTAAATCTTGATTTGGATTGCTTGGGAATCATAAAACAAGTGAGGGTCGGGTGCTTCGCACGAATAATTTGTGTCTATGGTTCTGTTTGTTTGAACGTAATGAAAGAGGCTAAATACCAAATAGGTTTGATGTGTGAATCATAATGATTTTTAGTTACGTAATCAATAGATTTCCTCAGAGGGTATTCAATCCCAACTTATACTACTTTAGTGACACTAATACAAAATATCTCAAAATATATTAATTAAAGTTATATTAGTTAAGTAACAAATACGACTACCTAACTAGCACTCATACTATTTACAAAGAAACTAAAATTTTTAATATCAACCAACTATATAATTACCTCATTTGCATCCTCGTTAAGAAAATACATACACAAATCACACTTACAAAGAAAACATACATCTACAATTTAAGAAGTAAAAATAAGTTAAAACTAAGGAGTCCACGGACCAACTATGGAAAGCGAAACATAATGTATGAAGGGGCACAGATTTATAATAACTTAGGTACCTGATAACATCACAAACTGTTTATCAATGCACGTTTTTAAGAAAAAATTAAAACAACATATACGAGTATATGACAAAATTTCTCGTTATCGTCGTCGCTCGTTTACGAATGTCACTCTGCTCTGGAAAGGATATCCACTGAAAACCGGATCATCCTACAATGGATCAAAGGACATAGTGGATCGCTAGGAAATGATGCTGCAGATGAACTGGCACGGAGAGGATCGGCGACAACCATAGAAGGACCACCGCCATTCCTACCCCTGCCATTTTCTCTGCTCCAGACATGGACCAAGCTCAGAACTAGAAATACACATAACGAACGATGGACTAGCCAAATCAATTGCAGACAAGCAAGGACGGCACTCCCATCAACATCACCGAAGCTAACAAAACGCCTACTAAATCTGAATAGATTGGACCTACGTGTCCTTGTGGGAACACTAACAGGACACTGTCCACTAAACAAACACTTATTCACCATCGGAGCGACAGATAGCCCTCTCGGTAGAGGATGCCTCAGCAACGACGAAACAGCCTCCCACGTAATCCTGGAATGCGAGGGAGTATTAGCACAACGTATAGAAATCCTCAACTTGCCGAGGTCGCTCCGCGAAGCCTGTGAAGACCCCAGGAAGATTCTGCGCTTCTGGACGGAGCTAGGCTGGCTATGCTAGCAAACTACTACGCATAAAGGACCAACTGGAGTCCAAATGCGGAAAATGGAGTACCCCCACCTGAACCTGAACCTGATGACAAAATTTACTAATTATACGGAACACAATATCATTAACAGTAAAATAACTTAAACTACCTATGTATAACTGTAATACTGACATAATATAATTAATGAAGATATGTAGTAAGCTTAAGTATATACATTCTCATTTAAGTGAACTCTGTTCTTTTGAGTAATAAATTCTTTAAACTGAAACTGAATCTAATACCTATAATAAATGCTAATTTTTGGATATTTGTCAAATGGCCATGACAACGTACCCGACTTTTGGCGGGCACAGAAGGCGCCTCGCCGGATTATGTTGGGGCAACACGCACAAGGGCCACCACTTAGGTGCGAGCCTCGGCTTTGGCGGTTGCCAGTTGCTAGAAGAGGATAGGGATTAGGAGAAATATTTGCAGGTCGTACAAAAATGTGTCCCGAGGCAGGAATCGAACTCGTAACCTCCTGCAGGCGAACCTTCGCCCGCCGCGCCATATCGGTCTTTATATTCATATAGAACAGACCATTCCTCACAAATCAAGATTCAAATCTGCATCTGAGTTTTACAGCCTCGTTGGAACTCTCATTAAGGACATTAGGCCTGCGTTCCACTTTTATAGTCGTTCATTAAAACCTTAATTAGGCAATTTAATAATTTATTTTGACTATAATTTAACTTTCATACCTTAAAAGGTTCTTGGTACTGTGAAGTTTTGACCTGCGAGACGAGGCATTAAGATAATTTCACCCAGATAACTAAGATCAACTTATAAAAGCTCACGCGTCCAACCCCGCTACCGCAGAACACTAACTTGAGCATTCAAATATTTGACTTAAACTCGTAACTTTTACATACATCAGTGGCATACTTACCACAACCTTCAAGCTAGTCGTTTTATGCTAGTTTTTGCCATCACTTAGGTACATAAACATAGAAAACACCCAGAACAATACGAACAAAATATCCACTGATTCATCTTTTGACCGGGAATCGAACCCGTAACTTCGAGACCTTCACCCGCAGCGCAACAGAGGTCGTCTATACTAATATTATAAAGAGGAAATGTTTGATTTTTTTATTATTTGTTTGTAATGAATGGCTCTGAAACTACTGGACCGATTTGAAAAATTCTTTCACCGTTGGGAAGCTACACTATCCCTGGTGAACATAGGCTGTATTATATTCAAAAAAGTTAGGGATCCATACTAAAACCGTGCGAAACCGGGAAGGTCCGCTAATCGTTAATAAGTTTGTTCAAGCTAATCACAATTCACAAGCCAGACGAACCATTTGGCATTTCTGTGAAGTGAAACTCATCAACAAATAAAATCTTCATTGCTTTAGCGACTAATTAAGTAACTCGTTACTGTCAGATATGACAGGAAGGTATTTAAGTACAGTCAGCCCAAGGGTACCTTAGTAATTAGGCTTTGTATGTCTCATCATCATGGGGATGGGCCGGACACGTAGCTAGAATGCCAAAAGAAAGGTGGGCCACTTTAGTCACCTCATGGAAAGGTCCTAAGGGCAAAAGAAGAATTGGTAGACCACTAGCAAGATGGTCAGATGAAATAAAAAAATATAGGAAAACACAAAATTGGACAAGCGTCGCAGAAGACCGCAAACACTGGATAGAACTGGAGGAGGCCTTTACCTGAGAGGGATCCTAGCTACTTATTAAATATATGCATTAAATTCAATCGTAATAAACAACTTTTCAAATACAATATTAAATAAAGAAATAAACTAATAAACATTAATCATGAAATCTACATACTGACGTTTTCTATAATATTTGACATACTTACATTAGCTTTAACAAATTTTTCATAAGCATGATTGATCAATGTTATTTAAGGTTAAGGAATAAAAGGCTTTTTTATTTTATTATTTTATTTATATATGTCTCATCATCATCTGTAAATAAATAAAGATCGACAAGGATGAGGACAGTAACTAAAAATCACCAAAGATATTTAGATAGAACACTATTACTTATACCACTCAGAACAGAAAACAATACAGAAAAACAACTTAGAATAAAGGTATAAAGGGCGGCCTTATCGCTGAGAGCGATCTCTTCCAGGCAACCTTGGGATGGACTGGACATGAAGGAATAATATAGAAAAATTATGTATTTATCGAATTTTACATAAGCCATTGGCAAGCTGAAGTGGCAGTGGGCCGGCCATATCTCGCGAAGACCCGACTACCGCTGGGGCAAACGTGTTCTTGAGTGGACCACGACTCGGTAAACGTTGTGTAGGACCAGGGTTGGCATGATTAAAACAAGTTGTTTTAAAACACGTGTTTAAAACGGTTTGAAATAAAACTATGTTTTTTGTATATAATGTTTTAATAATTAGATTAGAGGTACTGAGATATGCAACAAAAGTAAATATTTATCGTTTTGTTAATTTTTACTAATATGAATTAGGAAATAGTTTAGAAATGGATTATTTTATTATTCGCTATAATTGATTTGAAATTGATACCTTTAAGGTAAAGGGTAAGTAAAAAAAACACTAGTTTTAAACATTTTTAACTGTTTGTTTTATAAAATATAAAAAAAAACTGTTTTTTTCCAACCCTGTGTAGGACGCCCTCCGACCAGGTGGGATGACGAACTGCGAGTCTCTGAATCTGTCATGTCTATTCACACAGTATCATACAGACCCAAGTTGCGAGGTCGCATAAATGTTTAGAAAATTAAAGACATAATAAAATAAATAAATAAATAATGCTGGACAATTCACACAGCATTATCTAGCCCCATGGTAAGCAGAGCTTGTGTTATGGGTACTAGATAACTGATATACATAATACAATACATTACATAGATAGATATTTTTTATTATACATAGAAAACGACCAGAACACCCGGAACAAATATCTGCAGATCGTACACACAATTGTTCCGAGGCGGGAATCGAACCCGCAACCTTCTGCGTCGCAGGCGGACCTTCGCCCACCGCGCCACATCGGTCGTCAACATGAAATGGCAGAACCTGTGAGCGAAACGATAAGGTGGTTGTCCTTTTTAAAAATAATAGAATCGTAAGGTCAACGCACATATAGCAGCCTTCAACAGCACAACCGTTGTTTTTGCATCAACCAGCAACCACCTTCATTGCAAGCAAAAAAATACAAAAAAAATATTTCTAAAAGTTTACAAATACCTTAACTAGCTAGTGGTTTCTTTTCACTTCTTCCACTAGTGGACAAAAAATTGAAGTGAACAGTAAATTAATTTTATTTGATAATAATTTATATATAAAATATGACTTGTCTAAGTGCTTTTTTTGTAAGCCTAAAGAAATAAATGATTTTTTACTTTTTTTACTTTTTTTTTTACTAACTTAATTTATGTACATATTCTTACATTTTAGAGTTGATTGGTTGAGGTGTTACAGTTAACAGTGACCCCCGCACTAGGCTAGGCCTGTTTCGCGGGCAGACATTGCACGCTGCACCAATGAGCTTTGCTTTTGTTTTTGATTGGTACTCTACTCTATGAAGGATCTACTAGCCCAATATTCAACGAGTAACGGAACAGACCCATCTCATATTACTTCATTTTTACTGTACGGCCAAGCCTAGGGTAAGTTTATGTCAGTAGTGCTTTTTAGTGCTGCCATCTAGTTCCGACCCTGCAAGCTTGGAATAAAGACATCACACTGCGGGAGACGCCAGCGCGCCTCAGCCGCGAGACTTTCAATTAACTGCACAGATTATATTCTGCCTCAGATTAAAGGTAGGCTTCATGTCAGCGAAGACAATGCTTTTATTTTGAGGCTTTGAGGCCTGTGTTAGTTAAAATCATCATCATCATCAGCCTATATTAGTCCACTGCTGGACATAGGCCTCACCCAATGAGCGCCATAGCGCCCTGTCTTCAGCTTGACGCATCCAGCATCTACATGCAGTCTTTCGCAGGTCGTCATCCCACCTGGTCGGAGGGTGTCCTACACTACGTTTACCGAGTCGTGGTCTCCACTCAAGAACACGTTTGCCTCAGCGACCGTCGGTTGTTTACGAGATATGGCCGGCCCACTGCCACTCCAGCTTGTCCACGTCTCAGCTCCGGTTCCGGTTCTGGTTAAAATATTACTGTAATTTTATTAAAATAACTGAGCAATTAAGAATGATGCATGATGTGGTAGCAAGAGCTCTAAATAATGTATAACCTGATTCTTAAATAATAAATAATGCAGGACAATCCACACAGCATCATCTAGCCCCAAGCTAAGCAGAGCTTGTGTTACACGATAACTATGGTGTGGGTACAAGATAACTGTTATACTAATAGAATACATTACATAGCAAGTCAATTACAAACATTTGTCCCAAAGCGGGAATCAAACCCGCAACTTTCTGCGTCGCATATTATGCGGATCACAGAGGGTGTCCACAAATACTTAGGTATTGGTCACTTATACCTTGAATCTTTAAGGTGTTGGTCCTGCGCCTTACCTCTCCCCGATCGGTTTGCCATCCCATATCTATTCCCTTGTACTTAATTCTATCCTACTAATATTATAAACGCGAAAGTTCGTATGTATGAAATATGAATTCTGAAGGACATTTGTGTTATTCCACGAAATCGAACCCACAAACTCCCTGCGTCTCGGACACCACCACACCACAAAGGTCATCGTTAGTTAAATAACCACGCAATACCACCATCAATAACCTATACAGCCTCACCCCATAAAACTTTGCCATACATCATGCATGACTTAAGATGCAATCATTGCCCACAATTGGGCAACATTACCGCTATAAAATAAACAACAGGTCACGCGATTAATTCATAACTCTGGTATTTCGCACGCAGATGTACCACGATCATAATATTTGTAGAGCTAGGAATGGGTTAGAAGTGAAAGGGTAATCCAAAAGTTTTTCTGCTTGTCGGTTACTTGATTTCGTGGCTTAGTTGAACATTTTTGGGATATTATTTAATTTCTGAGATTACCTCGAGTGCGAGGCCTTTACGCACTCATCGTCATAATCATCAGCCTAGTAGTGTGACTTCCTAAAAGAACGCCAAGATTGAGCAAAGTCGTGGAGATTAACCTATTAAATGTCCAGCGTCTGCGATGCAACGCGGGTTTGCAGCGGGTTGGTTTTCATACTAACAAGGCATTCAATAGCTCCCACCTCATTGTAGAATGTATTGTAGTTTTTCTGTTTCATGTGCAAGATTGCGGCAGCCGCAATAGAACATCTTTAACCCAATGAGTTTTATATTGAAAATTTCAGGAAGATACTTAGCCTAATTATAAGTATTAATACAACGGGTATTTATAGCATTTATTTACCTATTTTTCCCGACGTTTCAACAGGTTTACACACTGTCGTGGTCACGGGATGATTGATACTTAGCCTATGGCATTTTTTAAACTTTTATATTTTTAAATTTCAAATTAGGCATTTTTGGGCATTTCTAAACCTTCATAACACCCCGACGCAATCACACCACAAAACTGTTTATCAATGTGAAAAAGAGACAAACATAATATATTTTCAATTGATATGAGAAGGATAAACTCAGAATTATTACGTCACAGCGGGGCATCTTCCTTTCTCACTACCTTATCACACTTTATCATCTATATTTACGAGCTAACCTTTCGATTCAGCTTACATTGCTGGCTTTCTCCGAACAGAAGTGTAAAGCTTGGTGCAAAAACGGCAATGGTGGTCGAAATTTTGAAATGTGTCGTGTCATGGTAAGTTTTCTTGGGATCAACTCGTTAGGATGACCATCTTTTGGTTTATTTTCATAAGCACCCCTATCTATCACTGTTAACGATGTTTATTCAAGCAGTTAAGTAGGTGTGACCATGCGATCCGTTTTATGTGGGATTTTTCATTTCAGGGTTTGTGTGAATTTCTTGCATTAGAGCAAACAATAGGTACAATATAATGTATTGGTATTTTCATGAGGTAAATTATTATATTATATTAGCCCGGAGTCCCACTGCATAGCAAAGGCCTCCCTTCCCTTCTTCCACTCATCTCGGTCCTCAGCAAGGAGAGCCACTCTTTGTTGTATAGATTGAGCTCATCCCGCCATCTCCACTTAGGCCTTTCATGTGGCCGTCGACCGTCCGGGACCCAGTCAGTGGCGATCTTCGCCCACTGCTGGTCTGACATACGCCACACATGTCCAGCCCAGTCCCACTTGAGTTCGGAGGCTATGAGGTAGATAGCCAACAAAATTTATTACTGACATTAAACGAATGAGATGAGTTTATGCAAGGACAAATTCTACATAGGTAACTCTTTTTGTAGCCCAGATTTTGTAAAATCATGTTTGGTGTTTGCATATTGCAAGGTAAGTAGGTATCTAGTATGAATAATTTTGTGCTTCTATGACAGACAAAGAAACTCTACTGTTTAGATGCTAATCAGTTCCATGAAGTCCCTCATCATTTAAACAATTTAAAATAAATAATGCTGGACAATTCACACAGCATTATCTAGCCCCATGGTAAGCAGAGCTCGTGTAGGTACTAGATAACTGATATACATAATACAATACATGACATAGATAGATATTTTTTATTATACATAGAAAACGACCAGAACACCCGAAACAAATATCTGCAGATCGTACACACATTTGTTCCGAGGCGGGAATCGAACTCGCAACCTCATGCGTCGCAGGCGGACCTTCGCCCACCGCGCCACATCGGTCGTCAATTTATCTCTAAAGTGTTAGTGATATCGTTATAAAATCAACCAATAGCTATATCTTATTTTGACTTCAAAAATTACAATGTAAAAACTCACTTAGTAGCATTAAGTTGACATATCTCTTAAAATATGCAAAGAAACTTTATTAGTTATCTTTTCCAATCTTATCCAAATATTTCCTTAGCTATGGCCACCCCATCATAATAAGGCAGGCATATTGGTTATTGCCCTTTTTCACTAAGCGGTCTGTACTAATGATGTTGTTACTGATGCCACAGATTACATAACTACTGGTTTAAGAAGCTTCACTTGGAGCTTAGGCACTTCAGAACTTGAATTGTCTGTCTGCAGTGGTGTCTGTGCTAGGTCTGTGTCTGTCTACAGTGGTGTCTGTGCTAGGTCTGTGTCTGTCTACAGTGATGTCTGTGCTAGGTCATGTCTGTCTGCAGTGATATCTGTGCTAGCTCTGTGTCTGTCTCTACCTAGCGCAGCCATGACTCTAGGATATGATTATCCTACTAATATTATAAACGCGAAGGTTTGTATGTTTCTAACTCTTTCACGTAAAAAGTACTGAATGGTTCGGGCTGAATTTTTGCATTTATCCTTGACAACCTCTGTGGCGCGGTGGGCGAAGGTCGGCCTGCGACGTAGAAGGCCGCGGGTTCATTTCCCGCCTCTCGAGACAAATGTGTGGACGATCTACAGATATTTGTTTCAGGTTTTCTTTTCTATAAGTATTATCTATCTATGTAATGCATTATATTATGTATATCAGTTATCTAGTACCCATAACACAAGCTCTGCTTACCATGGGGCTAGATAATGCTGTGTGAACTGTCAAGCATTATTTATATTTATCCTGGAATACGTATGCAAACGCCGAAACTAGTTGTAATAATTTCCACCCATGGGTATATTTCATTCTAGACTAGCTGCGCCCCGCGGTTTCGCCAGTGTGGAAATCTATGTATCAAATGGTTTATAATTCCTCTTGAATCACTCTATGTATAAAAAAACCGCATCAAAATCCGCTGCGTAGTTTTAAAGATCTAAGTATACACAGGACAGACAGACAGCGGGAAGCGACTTTGTTTTATACTATGTAGTGATATCGTTCCCTAGACAAGTGACACAGCCCATAGCACACATGCAGTAGCATTTCTCAACTGTCATACAAGTCATACACGAGTCGGATATTGGTGTATGAGTTATGGAGTTGAACTGTGGGTTAATTCGAAAGATGGCGCTTGTGTTTTCGAAGATCTGTTTAGAGGTTTTGATTTGTTTATTTGGGGAAGTGGTTTGGTATGGAATGTAGATGGAGTAATAATCATTATTATTGTACAAGTCCTTATTTATTAGGTAGCTATTTAATTTGTTATATGCTTTTCGAAAGTTCTTTGTCATGGAAACCTTATTGTCTGGAATATTCGGGTATCTCAGCAAATTATGAGTTCACGGTGTTCACACCGAAAACGTCACCAACAAGTTAACAAAACGCTAAATTTTTTGTGAGTGTAGTACATAAGCCCTTAGACAACCATTAAATTAACAATTTACGGTTTTAGAAATTTATTTTTCTCAAACGAATATACATTCACTTATAAAAAAATATAGGATTATCTTAAGTAAATATGCAGAGCGGCCTTATGTAACTAACGGTTGGAGATGTTTTCGAAGGTACGTGACTTATTTACTGCTTTATACAACACAAAAAATCTATACTATGTACTATTTAAAATCATAAAAAAGAACTCGACAACATACATGCTTAGATTTTGTGTCGGAGGGAAAAAGACGAAGATGAAACATGTTTATTTTTATTTATAAGAGAGAGTCGCTCTAGAAAACGATTTGCTGGACGGACATAACTTAATACACAATAATGTAGAAATTTGAAACAATAAATCCGTTTCCAATTTTTTTTTCTCCGCAGCATCGCTGCCGTGATTTCAAATATGACAATGTCAAATTAATTGTGTCAAATTTATCTTCAGCATAATATTAAAAATGTGGGGTGTATGTAAGAGAGAATTTAACCTCTCGTCTCCCAAGCCAACCTAACCTGTACGTGGTACACCCTGCTAGATATCAAACTAGGCTCTGGTGAAAATATTAAACATTCTTCATAATTTAATAACTCATCAATTTTACAATAATTTTCCATTACTTGACACTGGCAGAAAACTGCCCAACCAGACACAGTTGCCATTAACAACGAATCATCTTATTCAAAATCTTTTACCCACATTTCTCATGGAGTTGTGTACCCCCATGTGGCAACCCTGGCAATCTCCACCATCAGATGATCCCGTCCCGCACCACGGGGCACCATTGTACACTTTATAAATGAAACCCAACTCACTATGTTTAATATTATAATTTGATATTTATAATAAAGATATTAAAAGTCACGCGTACAGAGTGTTTATTTAACGCTTCTTTGAACGATGTTGATATATTAAGTTGTCGGGAGAAAAAGATAAAAAGGGTAAATGAAATGTGTGGAGTAGAGTTGGTAACTCTATGGTTGTGAGTGTGCGTGTTTTGAAGTAGGGCTTACTCTTCATAATTATGTATATTGGTGCAGACGCCCCGCACATTATTACATTATACATATGAAGAGAGTCTGGTCGTTTTCAGTGTATGACAAAAAAAACTATGTAATGTATTGTAAATAAGTAAATAAATAATGCTGGATAATCCACACAGCATCATCTAGCCCCCAATTTTAGCGAAATATTTGTAAAATCATTAGAAACAAGCCAATTTTTATCATAATTCTATATTTATCATAATTCTATACTATATTAAATTATTTTCAAACAATTTGTGTAACATAGTATATATATAGATAATATACTATATTACAGACTTTTCAGTCTTTATTTATTTATTTACCCGTGTCAAATATGTTGATGCATCAAAACTAAATTCTACTATAGTATTTTTTTATATAAGTACCTATAATTATTCCCATGTCAGCAAATCAGCAAATCAGCACCACGCTGGCAACCCTACCCATTCCATTTTCAAATCGTTCTGTTTTTAAATTACATTTCAAGTTCATGGCTCGGGGTGCAAGGCTCTGGTATGACAGGTGATTTGTGCATCATTGTATTACCAACTGATTAAAATTATTATGGACTCACTAAAGATATAAACGGTAAAATGTACATATGTGCTGAATCACACGAATATTATCACACCTATGACTGCAGGCATATACTAGATGGCTATATTCGATGATGCAGCCAGGACACTATAGATCAATTGATAAAAGCTGGCGAAATCCACTTTAGTTTATCGAACACTGGACGCCTGGTGGATGATTGTATTAAAAAAAAAAAACTGATATTTTTTCTAATTATAAAAATGGCGGCCGCTTTCGTCGCTATACGAAGTTTTCTTTCGTAATAAATTATTCTAAACTTGCGAGACTTCCATTAAAAATATCTCCATATCTCATCAAAAAATAACTTAATATCTACTAATAATCTTAATTAAATTAATATTTGAATAAAACGAACACTCAAAGCTTGAAACGCTGCGAGATGGGCCAGATAACAAATGATAATAAAAACGTTTTGGCATTTATTTATATTTAAAGCACCGTGACTGGCTGAACTTTAGCCACGGTGTGGATAGAAACAGAAGAGTCACTTCTTTTGTACTTCTTTTAGAAACCTTGCAGTAGCCTGCAAAGGCGCTAAACCTCAAATCTTATGAACCCAGGGACGAATTATTTTACTCGTCACACTGTATGAATTTTTATATTTATTCGGACAGAAAGTACCTTTTTTAAATGGTGAATAACATGACAACGAAAAGAGATAGACCCATATTTTTTGGAAAATTTGTAGATTAAATTATGAAGTTTAATACAACATGCAAAAAAGTACACCTCAATAACCCAGTTTTTAAAGTTACCGATAAAAAATAAAATAAATAATTTCTAAAAAAATATTGATTTTACTGGGCTTATGTACCGAAATTGTATTTTTTCTTATTTTCTTAGCTAGGTAGACTATCTAGCTTTCAAATGAGACTACTTTGAATAAAATACACCGTTTACTCAAAAAGAAACGAAGAAAACACCAGATGAAGTAGTTTTCATTTAAAAATAATTAAATCGACTTTGTTTCTGAGATAGGTAACATATAATTTTTTATTTTTTGTTTTTTATCGATAAATATATGTCGTGTATCCGCACATATCGTTTGATCAAGGTTCGATAATACACATTGTATAGATTTCCTTCGATTCTATTTACACCTATCCTTCTGTTTGAATCACATCTCGTGGTTCATCATCAGATTAAGATCAGTGCCTACTTAAACGTGCTTACAGCATGATGTTAATGATTAACGACTAAGATCACGCGGGTAATGATTGCTAATGATTCTGTGTTTGTTGATGATGCCTTTTCAACGGTCGAGTAGGATTCAACTTAATTTAATGTATGCGAACAATGGCTCAGAGAACATAACTTAGAAATAAACTATGGTAAAACTAAAATAGTACAATTTAGAACATACCAAAAAATACCTTTAGACCTTAAAAATCTTACCAAAACTATGAAAATTGACGAGCAAAGCGACTTCAGCCTCTTAGGAATAATCCTAGATACACATTTAAATTGGAAAAAACAAATTGAATCTACTAAAACCAAACTATCGCGTTTTGTATACGCTCCAAGTGTTTTAAAATCAAACACAAACTACCAAACTGCCCTAACTGCCACTATGCGCATGCGTATTCAGCTTTCAACTATGGCGTTACACTACGGAGTGCCAGTACGGACTTTTAACAACTTTATATATCGCAAAAAAAATTAATACGTATCCTTATAAACATTCCTCCGCGAGAAAGCTGCAAACCACACTTTATCCAAAAGAAAATACTTAGTTTACCCGGCATCTATATATTACAAGCGGCAATGTTTGTTAGAAAACATAAAAATTACTTTAAAACAAAACAAGAACTAGACAATAACTCTAATAGACGAAATAAAAATAAAATAGTACTCCCTGATACAACCCTAACAACTGTTAGCAAAAGCCCCAAATTTAGATTAATTAAAACATTTAATGAACTACCTGAAAACCTAAAATGCGAACCAAAAGATAATATATTTATGAAACACTTGAAAACTTTACAACTACCAAAATTCTATTAATCAATCCACGATTTTTTCTCCGATGCCAATTTAAAACAAAAAACCGAAAGTGTACTAGCTGACATACCTACAGATTAAATTAGTAAGTCTATCTACCTAATCATGACATTCCTATAATTCCTATATGACATTCCTATAATTCCTATATGACATTCCTAATTTTATAAATAATGATTGTTTAGAATTTTAGGCTAACATTTGAAAAGAACCCAAAAATTGTTGTGCCCTGACAGGGTTTTTATGCATTGTGTGCCTACCCACTAAGACTACACCTAAGAAACTCGGCAAAAATAGTGTAGGACGCCCTCCGGCCAGGAAGGACCTACGGACTGCAGGCAGATGCTGGATGCGGCAAGCTGAAGACAGGGCGCTATGGCGCGCTTTAGGCGAGGACTATACCCGCAGTTATATTATAGGTTGACATTGATGATGGAATCCACACGGCCATCTAGCCCCAAGTTAAGCAAGGCTTGTGTTATAGGTACTAGATGACTGATATACATAATACAATATCCTTACAACACATTGAAAACATCCAGAACACCCGGAACAAATATCTGCAGATCGTACAAACATATCCACTTCATGAAATCCTTTCTAAGAAAAAAAACGCTACGGAACCATCACACCAAAATCCAACCATCACCCTTGACCACTGATTGGCATCCATGACTCAGCAAGTACCGATCTTCAGTTTAAATGCATATTGACGCTAATGATTTATTGTGTGTGGCTGCCATTCCGTGGCTGCCATCTTGTGGCTACCTACTTAATTAATAGGTTCACGTGGTGGATTTATGGTGAGGAAGTTGAAAGTCATTGTCATCTCACGAGGACCTCTATGGTGCAGCGGGGGAATGTGTACCTGTGACTCAGAAGTTTGCGAGTTCGATAAACCTTCATCTATTAAAAAAAACACATCAAAAATCCGTTAAAGCTCATAAAGACGGACAGCGGGAAGCGACTTTGTTTTATACTATGTAGTAAATGTATGCAGAAAAAATATGTTTAAAGTATATATATTTATAATATGTAGTAAAGTATTGTGGTATTGCTATATACCATAGAATAAGCTGAATAAGATCTCATACTCTTCCATGGTCTGAAATAAATGATATTAATATTATTTATTATTTGTAGTGTGAGAACAACAAACAGCGCTAAGAGGCGACGTGGAAGGCCCAGGATGAGATAGCGTGACGAGCTCGAGACACATTTTCCACCGTCGCCTGTTGCAGCGTTGGATCGCGAGGAGTGGAAGGAGAATAGGGAGGCCTTTGCCCAGCAGTGGGACGATAATGGCTAAAAATAAAAATAATTAATTTTAGCGTTGCGGACGTCAAGTCTTTTACTCTAAAATAATTTCCATAATTTGTCTTTTATAACCAGTTAAGTTCTTATTAAATTGTCGTAAACTGGCAATTTCAAGTGCCTACCCGCTGATGTCTTTATAATAACAGACGGACGAACATTGTTATGCTATTATAAATGCTTATTTTATGTATGGATACAAACATTATGATATCATACAGCTATGTCTTTTTCATACAAACGCTTTAAATGAACACTAAACACAGAAACGTTGAAGGTTAAGGTTTATCTAGTCGTATTTAGGAACGTAGCGAAGGGATCGACTAGATTTTTAGTACCTAGTTTGACAGTGCCAATTAATATTAGTGTGATTTATGTTTAGTAATAATTTATTAATAAAGAATTACATTATTACAAAAAAATATGTAAAAATGTAATTCTGTAATTCTTTTCACTAAATAGGATATGTACATAGGCGAGCTTAGGTAACACTGACAAAGAAAGTTTTCTTCCAGCAAACCTTAGGGTTATAGGAGAGGCGATGGAACAGATAGAGGAAGATAATGTCTATAAGAAACGAATAATATTTAGAATAGCTTTGTATCAAAATAGCGCCATCGAAAAATTCCTTACAAACAGCACATCTGCTTATTATAAAACATGCTATTAAATATCGTTTAGTTTCTATTAGCTTTTGATAAGTTCAAGAGCTATTTTAATAACATCTGCGTCAAAAACGTCTGAATATGACGTTTAAACAGACATCTATAGGTCGATATTAGATAGGCATCTAGGTAAGGTAAGCACGTAGTTGTGGCAACACAGACACCGTGAGCCATGAAAAAAGAAGATGAAGTTGAATGTACGATACGATAGTACGACCGTCCACTGCGCACACAGACGAAGATCAGCCTGCGATGCAGGAGGTTGCGGGTTCGAATCCCGCCTCGGGACAAATGTTTGAACGATCTGCAGATACCTACATATTTTTCTGGGGTGTTCTGGGTGTTTACTAGTTTTAATAAAAATATCTATCTATGCACTGTATTATGCTTGTATTACAATTTTCTAAAATAATTCATCAACTTAAAATATAATTATTCTAATAAAAACTGACTAAAATAAAATAAATCATGTTCCACTAAACTTCCAATCATTAAATCATCATTATACCGTTTTTCAAACTTTGACACAAATTCGTAAACCGAATTAGACCTTAAAGCTTCACCGTAAGGTTTATTTTAATGTAGAGCTCAACAATAAATGTAGTCCAAGCTATTTCAAGTACTCGCACGCATTTAAAAATAATTGGAACGTTTTGAAACGACCAATCACGTTGATGGAAACTTATCCTATTGTCTGAAGTACGCCTGTCTTGCTTGCTCGTGGAGAAAGTGCATGGTTTTGTCTCTTTTGTGTCAGTTAATTGGCAAAATGGGTGGGGAAAATGGAGGGAAAGATTTCCTCTATAATTTTTTTCTAATATCTTTACAATATTATTATATTTTTTGTAATCTAAGATGCGCGTTTTTATTTCTTTCATAAAATTATAATAATAATAATATCAGCATTTATTCAGATAACTAACAATTTTCCTTAAATCTAACTTATTTGAGCACATGTTATCTGTTTGCCGTAGTTTGGCATAGGCCTCTTCCATCTTCTTTCACTCATTCCTATCCCTGCCGGTTCTTGACGATAGTTTTCCAGCGATAGCTTTAAGGTCATCTCACATTTTCTCTTGCGGTTTCTGGGTTGCCAGTTTGTTATTGTTTTGCTCCACCTCTCAGTTCCTTTTAAGGTGTGACCTGTCCATCTCCATTTGTGTTTCCTGATTACCAAAGTGATATTTTCTATTTTTGTTGCTTCCCTGATCTCTGTGTTCCTTACTTTGTCTGATTTCTTTATGCTTAACATACTTCTCTCCATAGACCTCTGACAAACTTCCAACTTTTTGATATGCGCTTTCGTTAGAGCCGATTTCTTTCATATGTACTTTAAAATAAATAAAAACGGGCCGTACCAAATTTCAGAAAGCTTTCGCCTAAAGATGGATGCCCAAATCGATTGACAAAAATAATTCACGATATAGTAAAATGTGTTTAATATTTAATATATTATTAAAATATTATTTACTGATGCACGATAATGACATGTAGGTCCTTACAAGCTCGAACATTCGTATACATAATCAAATATAACAATTAAATTGTAACGCAACTATTTATTCTTATAACTTAGAGTTCTATCACAAATAATGCGTTACAAATATCAATAAATATTTAAATTAATTAGATTATTGACGACCGATGTGGCGCGGTGGGCGAAGGTCCGCCTGCGACGCAGGAGGTTGCGTTGGTTCAATTCCCGCCTCGGAACAAATGTGTGTACGATCTGCAGATAATTGTTTCGGGTGTTCTGGTCGTTTTCTATATATAATAAAAAAAATATCTATCTATGTAATGTATTGTATTATGTATATCAGTTATCTAGTTCCCAAAACACAAGCTCTACTAACCTTGGGGCTATATGATGCCGTGTGGATTGTCTTACATTATTTATTTATTCACGGCCAAAAATGTCGGACCTACAATAAAATATATATAAAAAATAACTTTACAATACTGTAACAGACATGCATTAAGTCTTTAAGTAAAAGAAGCCATCAACAAATGTTTCCTTAATATCATCACATGAAACATCTCATTATTCAAGCTGAACTAATTAAGATTGGAATGAAACGTGAACGAATTAATTTGTCCAAGTGAACGAGTTGTACAGGGACGTACTAAGGACAGTAACTCTGGGGCTACTGGCAAGCATTATTAGAATTGGTGAATTATTTGACGTTGATAAATTTAATTTAATTTTGCAATAATAGGTAATATATTTTAATGTAATCTAAAGTTTATGTGCCTATAATAAATTACAGTGCGATAAAAAACTAAATAGACGATATAAGAATTAAACTAAAACTAACACAGCTTAAGATTTGATACTTATTTATGGATCTATGTAATCTGAAAATCAATACATTTATTATTGTATCTCATTACCATGATCTCGGGCCATAAAGTGACCCGGTCCTTTGGAAGGCAAGCGTGGGGCCGAAGCCAACAGTACAGAGAGAGTAAATCTAAAGGCTACACATAGCGGGTAAAATCCTCAGGTGCATAATATGATACACCCAATGATGATATTACTATTATTATTCTGGAAAACTAAATAAAATTAACTAATGAGCGGCGACAATAGAATGAATCACGAAAACATCTAAATTGACCACCGTATTTTGTTCGATGTTTTATCTAGAATTCGAGCCGTTTCCTTCTCCAATCTTGAGATGTTTATATATTTACTTATACAGAGCCTAACTAAAAATCTCAGTTTTTTTTATAAGATGAATTTATTGTAATATCACTAGGTATATCAGCGACAATCTTCTCCACAGGTGGACAAAAAATTGAAGTGAACTACAAAATAATTTTAATTGATGATAATGAATAGTATAAAATATGATATGTCTAAGTGCTTATTTGTAAGCTTAAAGAAATAAAAACTTTTCATTTTAATTTTCAATGAAAAAATAATTGTAGTTTTAGTTTTTTTTCTAAAATTCAGTCCCTTATTCCATCTCTGTCTGCTCAGAGTCGAACGAATGAGATACAATTACTTGTAAGACTCATTTAAATGAGTCCAATTTGTAACGGGCTCATTTGAATATGAGATCAGATAGTGGCTGGTGGGTGTTTAGGGTTAAATGAGGAAATTGGATTATTTTTCAAAAGGGTTAAGCATGACGTGTTTTTTATTAACTTTATGTAATGCCATAGAATTGAAAAAATGTTAATTTTATTATAATGTTTTTAATTTGCCATTTTGTTGCTGGACTTACACGCTTACCTACACGTTTCCTCTTAGTTTAAGTTTATTATGTTCTGTGTAAGTCTTATAACAGTGGGCGAAGGTCTGCCTGCGACGCAGGAGGTTGCGGGTTCGATTCCCGCCTCGGAACAATTGTGTTTACGATCTGCAGATATTTGTTCCGGGTGTTCTGGTCGTTTTCTATGTATAGTAAAAAAATATCTATCTATGTAATATATTGTATTATGTATACCAGTTATCTAGTACCCATAACACAAGCTCTGCTTACCATGGGGCTAGATAATGCTGGATGAATGACATCGCTGTTTATTAAATATTATTTATCGCGTACCTTTTGCTTTATTTTTCAAATTTGTGTATTTTAAGAATCAATTAGCGCAATATGACTTGCCTTGTATAACTTTTAAGGCAAATAAATATTAAAAAAACCGATCGCAAATCGCGAAAGTTTTAAAATTATGGATGTTAAGATGGATGGATGTTTGTTACTTCTCCACTCTTAAATTACTGAACAAATCGGACTGAAATTTTGCATACAAGTAGTTCGAAGCCTTGAATAAAACATACTTCTTATCCTATAAGTCAGTTCCCATGAGATAGAAATAGCCTTTGAACATTTCCATAGAAAAATGCGTGCGAAGCCGAGGGCAGAAACTAGTACAAAATAATCCAAGCTTTCGTCCCGCGGCAAGATTCGAACCTACAACCAACTGAATCTTGCTATTTCCCCCTAGGCCATAGAGGTCAACAATTCAAACAGACAGATAGAACCTTTAATCTTAATAAGTAGGAAACGAACAATTCAACAAGCCTTTTATGAACTAGTTTTAACGCGTGACTTCTTGCGCCATTTTCTGAATGAAAAGTAGCCCTTGTTTTGTCAACTACATTTTAGTAAATTTTTACCAGATCTGTTCAGTAGTTTCTTAATGTAACCAACATCTTAACAAATAAAATTATCAATAATTCGTATTGGTTTGGATTCCAGTGATCTCTAGATTGTTTGCAACAGTCTGCAGCTTAGATTCAGGTATGTTTACTTCGTGAGTGTAGCACTCATACGATTTTGCCAATGGTGGGCTGCATTTTGTTTACGAATAAAAATTATAGAAAATGAACCAATGACTAGCGGAAATATGTGTAAGTGATATACTCACAAATACTATCAGCGGTTTTGTAAATAGGTACCGGAACCAAGAAAGTGAGCTTAAGTGTTTTGTGTCGTGGTTTGTCTACAAAAATGCTACATCGATATTGGCTAGTGTAAAACTACTACTACAACTATACCTAAGTACCTCGTATTTAAACTTTTGTATAGTTATCTGCTGAATACATGATCATCATAATCATCATCATCATCAGCCTATAGCAGTCCACTGCTGGACATAGGCCTCCCCCAATGAGCGCCATAGCGCCCTGTCTTCAGCTTGACGCATCCAGCATCTACCTGCAGTCTTTCTCAGGTTTTCGAATACATGAAGCTAGTACGTAATAGTGTAATTTTATGTGGATTGTCGAACATTATTTATTAGTTTTTATGTATTAAATAAATAAAGCTAATTATAAATTATGTAACTTTATTTGTGAATAAAGTATTATTCAAACATTCAAACGTTCAAATATAATATCAGTGTGAAACAAAACTTATAGCACGCCTCTCGGAGTAACAATTAAAAGGCTGGTGTTTACGACACGACGAAATGTTCATACTCCATTATTTAACGATGTGGGTATACATTATTGATCGAGGCACGCCTGCGTTTGCGCCGCGGGGTGGGGCGGGGACATGTGTCGATGATTTTTATCGATGAAATATTTTCATCGATAAAACTATCATGGTTATTAACACAAAAGTTATTTAAAACGGGATATTTACCATGATTTTAATTTTAAGTTTTCCAATATTTTGGCACAGTTTTAATGCGCCATGATTACGGATTACCTTTTTTAAATTTACTAACTCAAAAATCGAATCATGGTAAATATCCCGTTTTAAATAACTTTTGTATTTTAATCTATTTAGAAATTGTGGTGATTAAAAGTTATCGGTGACGGAGCTTTTAGGTAGCAAATATGAGGTTGATATAATGGCTATAGAATAACGGTAGCAGAGGTTTTTAACATTAAACTTTAGAAAATTATAGTACCTATCTAATTAGGAAATTCGAATTTTGTAAAATTATGTTTGATTCGTTAGTAGTTTTTATAGAGCCTTCGCCAGGTACTGAAATCGTAAATATTCACTAACAATTCTTAAATAAAAAAAAAACAAATATTCACCCAATCAGCCAATTTTGGTATGCTAAGTTCAGTATTAATTATCGATATCGATGACATTTAAATTAACCAATAAACTACCTCATCCCTAGCTCTCAGTAACAAGGCAGCATCGAGCGATGCTTTCGAGTGATTAACCATTATTATATAAAGTAAATTCAATAATGGCCGAGCGCTGTAATGTTTGCTGATGCGATCTCTACCCGATTCAATTTTCAACCTTATCTCCCCACAATAAAGCCCAAATGGTTCATTTATCTCTGAACGATTTTCGGCAAAAACAATCTCCTACATGCGAGTTGAGAAGACTCTATTTCGTTCGGAGAAGGTTCATTTTCCTGTGTAGTTTGTGAAGTGGTGCTGCCAGATTGTTATAGGGTAATAGTCACCGGTGTTGGCAGAATACTGCAAATTACCCGCGTAAAGGGTAATTGTCCAAGATTCGGGGTATGTTTTAATGTGTCCAGTATAGTATAATAGTTTCGATAATGACAGACACTATTGACAGCTTTTTACGTTATAAAGATTCTATAATTTCCGTATGAAGATATAAGATGGCGGCTGGTACTGTTATTTTGCCGTTCGTTGTGATTTTTTAATAAATGTAATTTTGTTGTTGGTTTCTTTAAGGCATGTGATTAATACTTATGGACTTTAAGTGGAACAATCAAATTATTTTACTTTAGTAAAACTGTTCTTGTGTTTTAAGAAATGTAAAAATGCCTACAGAAAGGGATTTTTATAGACAATAAAGAAAAACATGGTGTAGGTAGCACAGCTCTATTTATGTTGCCAATTAATATGACGACCGATGTGGCGCGGTGGGCGAAAGTCCGCCTACGACGCAGAAGTTTGCGGGTTCGATTCCCGCCTCGGAACAATTGTGTGCACGATCTGCAGATATTTGTTCCGGGTGTTCTGGTCGTTTTCTATGTATAATAAAAATGTATATCTATGTAATGTATTGTATTATGTATATCAGTTATCTAGTACCCATAACACAAGCTTCTGCTTAGCTTGGGGCTAGATAATGCTGTGTAAATTGTCCAGCATTATTAATTAATTTATTTTATTTATATTAATTTTCAGATTGTGTGTTTTCCTTTGCATTAATTGGGCCGATCGTTAAGTTCCACAGGCTATGTGACTTAAAATTCTAATTGAAAGTATTTTGTCATGTTATCTATTTAATTATTATTATTATTTTTGTTCTTTATTATATTTAAGGGGCTTTGAGTCATTTTAATGACTATGTCAGTCCCGTATTTTAACAATAAACCAGAAAACAACAATTGGAACTAAAAACTAAATTATATCTAAAACTAACCTAAATAATTAATTAATAGCCTGAATTTTAACTGAGTCTGATCAATAAAAGTTTATCTCTATTACTTACCTATCTAGGTTACAATAAAAAAAAACATGAAGTTCCCTTCTAGCAATTTACAAAACATATCTTAGGTATTAGCATCTCTTTAAACAAAGTAAAACAAAAACTCTAAATACCCATTAAAACAAAACTAAATTATGGTATCAACACCCAAACAAGGCAAAATAGCGTTAGAAATATTAACTATTATAGCTAACCAATATCCCATTAGTTAAACACTGACAGTAAAAAACAACTATTCAAACCTATGGAGGAAACCTTAAGGCGGGCAAAGCATTATTTATAATATTAATAACATCTAATTATATGTTTAAAAGAAATATTTTATGCATAATGACATGATATAAATCTCGTTCAGGTGTAGAGGTGGGAAATGGTCGATGATTTTGTCGATGTCGATGTTTGATGTATCTAATTATAACGTGATTTGTTGAAGAATGTATTTTGCAGTTATTTTGCATAAGTGGCTATATTTATTGTGAATGTTTGATGTTTGTTGAGTATTTTGCGTAGATTTGTTATGTTTCGCACTTGCGGGGATATTGGAACAAATAAATAAATAACACCATAAATCTTATTTCAGAAAAACAGTGCGTATAATGCCTTATTTATTTTATTATTTATTTATTTATGATGTCACTTATGTAATATCCTTAGCACCTCCATTATTCAAAGATAATAAAGAAACCATGGATATTGTCACAGCTATTTAAAAAGACAAAAGGCGATATTATGTAAAAGTGCTTAACTAATATTTTATTACATTTACCGACGACCGATGTGGCGCGGTAAGCGAAGGTCCGCCTGCGACGCAGTAGGTTGCGGGTTCGATTCCCGCCGGAACAATTGTGTGTACGATCTGCAGATATTTGCTCCGGGTGTTCTGGTCGTTTTCTATGTAATGTAATTTATTGTATGTATTATTTATATCAGTTATCTAGTACCCATAACACAAGCTCTGCTTACCATGTGGCTATAATGCTGTGTGAATTGTCCAGCATTATTTATTTATATATTAATAATCAAAATAACAAAAATATAACCGCTTTAATATCAAAATTCTACTGATGAGCTTTAATTATCGCAATAAGAAGCTAAAGAAACCCTATCCCGACATCACAATAACTCAGGAAAACATAACTCTAAATTAAAATGAAAGTTTAATCAAAAGCTGCACAGCATTCTATCCATATCCGTTTCAATAAAACATAACATAAACCACCGCCCACTGATGCCATCGCTGCACAAATAAAGTGTAAGCCCCTCTCAGCCACTACAAAACTTTAAAACAAATAGTTCCGAGAACTGAACTTTCATAACTCCGCCAAATTGACACCTTGTTTAACCCGTTGCAATTCTCGACAATTTGCAGAGCCCGTAAGTGGCCCATTATAAATTTACAAACGTAATTTTACGAAGCGAACTGCTATAGTAACCTCTATGGTTAGACGATAGGGTTGTGGCAGGTTTATCGATAAATTTGTCGAGCCGTTCTGCGAGGCGAATATCGACCCCGCACACATCTCATCGACAATCATTTTGTACTTTTTTCCCATCACGAATATCAATGGAAATTTGTTCGGGACCAATTATGTGTGCATGCCTTTATTTTGTATCGGACGGGCTCTGTCGAAACTGTTTTATGGATTTTACTTTTATTAATAAGATTTTTATTTGATAACTCGTTATAATATGAATTTGTTATGAGAACGCTTCCTTTTTTTCACTTTCGAGTGTTGAAATAAATGATGCGCGGTGCATAAATATTCATTGAAGTATTAACTTCAAATATTGAACTGGTGTGATATTATTTTAATTAACAACATTAATTACATTAATAATTACTTAACGAACTTCCGTACACACATTGAGTTAAACAAAACACAGTGTGTCGTATGGTGCCAGCTTAGAATTGCACCACCGAAACTCTTCCCGAGCGTGGGCATTATGGGCATTACCCTAAAAAAAAACTGCTGCATCAGCATTATTTATCCATATGAAATATTGATAGCCTTATGTCTATGTAAGTTTATTATAATTAATTAATGCTGGACAATTCACACAGCATTACCTAGTCCCATGGTAAGCAGAGCTTGTGTTATGGGTAGGTACTAGATAACTGATATACATAATACAATACATTACAGAGATAGATATTTTTTATTATAACATAGAAAACGACCAGAACACCCGCAACAAATATCTGCAGATCGTACACACAATTGTTCCGAGGCGGGAATCGGACCCGCAACCTCTTGCGTCGCAGGCGCCACTTCGCCCACCGCGCCACATCGGTCGTCATAATGTTTGTAATGTAGGTATTTAGTGTATTTGTTACCAATTATTTATTAAAGTGCCACCGTCTATATTGTTCGTTCATGTCCAGTCCATCCCAAGGTTGCCTGGAAGAGATCGCTCTCAGCGATAAGGCCTATTTTATACCTTTATTCTAAGTTTTTATCTCTGTATTATTTTCTGTTTTGTGTGGTGTAATAAAGTGTTATCGATCTATCTATCTATCTCGTGTTTATAATATCAGTAGGATTATGAATTAACTAAAAATAACTAATCTCATCCGATTGAAAACAGCAATTAAGCAAACACATCCATTGGCCAATTTCGTTCCAAATTAAAAACGCACGAAGTCACAGTATACATACACGAAGCTGCGCTCACGCACGCACGAAAGTTTAAATATTTGTTAATGCAGCCTCGTAATGGCTGCGAGAGTTTTACGGGACACGCCCCGTAGCGATAGCAGCGCAACACTACTCAAATTAATTTAAAAATGTGATCTGGGATCAAGAATTTCTTCTATCTATCCATCTATACTATTTTTAATAGTAGAACGAACAGAAACTGGTCTCCCTCGTGGTCCTACTAGTGGGACAAAATAGTGGGACCACGAGAAAACGGCCAGACTAATGCGTAATCTCAAATGTGCAGCGAAAAATGTTTAAATTTGAATTATGAAAGAAAAATGGCTTGATTGAACGCTTGCAAAAAATAGTTTCGAGTTCTGGTGCGTGGCGGGCGGGAATCGAACCCGCGACCGCCTGCGCCCATCTGCGTGCGTAATTGAATCATCAAAGTCGCTTCCCGTTGTCTGTCTGTCCCTATGTATGCTTAGATCTTTAAAACTACGCAACGGATTTATGTTTTTTTAAATAGAGTGAGTGATTCAAGAGGAAGTTTTATAAACCATTTGACACGTACGAGTAGATTCCACACGGGCGAAGCCGCGAGGCGTAGCTATTAGATCTTAAAAACAACATAAACTACTCAACGGATTTTAACGCAGTTTTCAGCAATATATAGAGTGATTCAAGAGGAAGTTAGAGAAGTTTAATGAATAAAATAAAATAAATAAATAACACAGCTTTTATTTCTCACACTTAAATACTAAACTACATATTATTATCTCTTGACGACCGATGTGGCGCAGTGGGCGAAGATCCGCCTGCGACGCAGGAGGTTGCGGGTTCGATTCCCGCCTCTGAACAAATGTGTGTACGATCTGCAGATATTTGTTTCGGGTGTTCTGGTCGTTTTCTATGTATAATAAAAAATATCTATCTATGTAATGTATTGTATTATGTATATCAGTTATCTAGTACCCATAACACATGCTCTGCTTACCATGGGGCTAGATAATGCTGTGTGAATTGTCCAGCATTATTTATTTATTTATATTATCTCTGTCTATACATATGTGAGTACCGCTTTCAGCGGTGAAAGCCTCCAGCTCCTTCCATCTTCCTCGATTTCTAGCTACTCTACTCCATGTCTTCCTGCTATTTTTACGATGTCATCGTCCCATCTTTTTACAGGTCTTCCTTTTCCTCGTTTCTTGTTTATTGGGTAACAATTCATTATTTTCCTGTATAGTTTACCCAATATGATTTTGACTTCTTATGAATAAAATACAGTAGTAAAATAATGATTGGCTTTCCATTATTTTGCGATCGGTACATCTCAGCCCCGAGAACCCTGAACATTAACTCCTCTAATGATAGCCTGGTATCAGCACGACTGTACCATCCTCTTCCCAACCTACTTACACTCATTATGGACTTAATTCACTAGTGGACGTACCTTCCTTCTGAACCGTGGACATACCGAGACCCCTTGTTCTGGACAATACGCACAGCATCATTTAGCCCCAAGGTAAGCAGAGCTTGTGTTATGGGTACTAGATGACTGATATACTTGACGACCGATGTGGCGCGGTGGGCGATGGTCCGCCTGCGACGCAGGAGGTTGCGGGTTCGATTCCGGCCTCAGAACAATTGTGTGTACGATCTGCAGATATTTGTTCCGGGTGTTCTGGTCGTTTTCTATGTATAATAAAAAATATCTATCTATGTAATGTATTGTATTATGTATATCAGTTATCTAGTACCGGTCGGAGGTCGTCGAGAATTATGCCCACATGTGAGACAAATAAAGTACCTACTCCGTTATGTATATTAATTTACTTATTTAAATAAAACAAACCAGACAATACACAACACTAAACAATAAAAAACACTTCGGGGTTTTCCAGAAAAAAAAATTGACAGGAAACATGGCTAGCAAGCAAAAAAGTAACCAAAATATAAGGAAGAACAACATTACTATGAACATAACACATCAAATTTGGAAACGTCAAAACATGTTCCAAAAATGGTAACCAACCCATCTATTCATAATGGCGTTGATAATTTACGACCTCTCATTTTATTAAGAACTATAAACTAATGAAGTTTCGCCTTGTTAGGAACCCTGATAGCTTATTATGGTTATTATCAGCCACTGTTAATAAAACGCCTCTCATCCCGTGTTTGTGGTATAACGTACCAACGAGATGGCAGAAATAGCTGAGCAACTGAGTGGCTAAAAGTAGCTTCACAGTTTTATGAACTCACTGCGTTAACGTTAAGGTGCTTTTAAAGTAACGTATGTAGTTATTTTTTTTCTGGCTTAAGAAGAACCCCTGAATTAGAAACTAAATCCATTTTTTATTCAATATTTAAAATAAACACTGCAGAAGAAAATTTAGTTTTGTACCAACACCTACCAAAAAAAACTTGTAAAAAGCACCCAAAATTTAGTAATCTATATAACTGATAAATATGTACGTTTCTCCTATTAATAATAATAACCTAATACACAAACGGCCAGTGAATCACTGCGACGACGACGGCGCCGCCGGAGAGGTGCAAGCAAATAGTCCATTTCGATCATAACTTGTTCAGCAACTTTTGAAACTATACCCTAACAAATCATTAGCGTTCCAAGAAGGGCCATAATTGGTCCGAAATGGCCCGATATTGGGCCAAATAATAGGCTTTAGGGCCCAAATATGGGAACCATAAAATAATGATCAATGCCCCTCGGCGTTCGATCGTTAACTAATTTTCGAGTTTAATTTGTTTGTGTTCTACCTTACTAGGGGTTTGAGTGATATAAGACCAACGGGGAAAATAACTTGATATTATATCACTACATAGTATAAAACAAAGTTGCTTTCCTCTGTCTGTCTGTCCCTATGTACCTATGATTAGATCTTTAAAACTACGCAACGGATTTTGATGTCGGTTTTTTAATAGATAGAGTGATTCAAGAGGAAGGTTTATAGACCATTACACACGTAGAATTCCACGCGGGCGAAGCCACGGGGCGCAGCTAGTCGAGGATAAAACATTTAATTTTAATCATCATTACCCTGTGTTATTCCACTGCTGGACAAATGCCTCCCCTAATGAGCACCACAGCGCCTTGTCATCAGCTTGCCGCATCCAGCATCTACCTGCAGTCTTTCGCAGGTCTCTGTCTGGCAACCTGGCCAGAGCGACCTACACTACGTTTACTGAGTTGCAGTCTCCCTCAAAAACATGTTCAATTGCGAAATCTTAACCCCTCGTGTTTGTAAAAAATGTAAATAAATAGGACGGAAGGGACCTCCCTTCCCTACTTACCTAAGTACTAGATAAAATAAAGCACCCCAGTGGATATTCACCTTAAGATTAGAAAGATAGGTAAATGGTCTATCAGATAAAATTAGTTAAATAAATGGTAGAAACGCGTTGAAACGGGTAATTTGCCGGATAATTTAGGAATGTCCGTAGGCTTTCAAAGAGTAAGAATCTTCTAGTTGAAGCTATTTATAGTAGATTTTTTTATACTAAAGTTGTCTTATTTAAAACGTTTGACGACCTTTTTGGCGCAGCGGGCGAAGGTCCAACTCCAACACCATGTTTCAGGTTCGATTCTCGCCTCGGGAAGTGTTTGTAAGATCTGCAGATATTTAGTTCTGGGAATAAAGATTTTATTAACAAAGAAAATTACAATCAAATAATAAAAAGAAAATGAGAACTAGTATTTACAATTGAAACAATGGAGCTTACTGCAGACTGTTGCAAACAGCTTAGAGGTAGCTCACTGAGTAGGTAAATGGGATGATTTTTTGTTAATGGAAATTGTCTCTGGTTAGACCGTTTTCTGCCAGTGTCAAGTGATACAAATAATGTAATATCTGAGTTATCAAATTATGAAGATGGATAGATATTTCCACCAGAGCCTAGATAGATAACACTTTATTACACCACACAAAACAGAAAATAATACAGAGATAAAAACTTAGAATAAAGGTATAAAGGGCGGCCTTATCGCTGAGAGCGATCTCTTCCAGGCAACCTTGGGATGGACTGGACATGAACGAACAATATAGACGGTGGCACTTTAATAAATAATTGATAACAAATACACTAAATACCTACATAACAAACATTATAATAAACTTACATAGACATACTCGTAAGATAAGGCTATCAATATTTTATATGGATAAATAATGCTGATGCAGCAGTTTTTTGAAGATAGGGAGTGATTTTGCACATCTGATGTCCAGGGGGAGAGCATTCCATAGACGGGTAGCTTGTACAGTGAATGATTTGTCATAGAAAGAGGTCCTAGGGCCTAGTCCGTTATCTAGCAGGGTGTACCACGTGCAGGTTAGGTTGGCTTGGGAGACGAGATGTTGGAGTCCCTCTTACACCCCTAGGTACCTAAATAAGGTGAGAACTAAGAACTTTGTACTTTAACATTTATTTTTCTTTTCGTAATTGTAAGCTCAGTTTAAAAGGAAGGGTGTACAAGAGTTACTCGAGAATTTGTAGGGCTGTTACCTCGTTTAATTTATAGCCGTTGAACGTTCCTGTTAAATTGTTATATGGATGGCCCCGCGGACTGACTAGGGTTGCCACTTGCTAGACTGAGATGTTATGATGTATTTTCTAATACAAAAAACCCAATATTGTTTATAAATGATATGGATTCAACGTTATTATATAAATAATGTTGGATAATTCACATATCTATCCCCAAGCTAAGCAGAGCTTGTGTTATGGGTGCTAGATAACTGATATACATAATACAATATATTACATATATAGATATTATTTTTTTATTATACATAGAAAACGACCAGAACACCCGGAACAAATATCTGCAGATCGTACACACAATTGTTCCGAGGCGAGAATCGAACCCGCAACCTCCTGCGTCGCAGGCGGACCTTCGCCCACCGCGCCACATCGGTCGTGAAGAATACAATACATTACTTACATCGATAATATAATAAAATATAGGTATCTAACTATTTAGTGTAGTGTATTTTGTATATCAGTTATTATAAGTAGTATCCATAACACAACCTCTGCTTAGCTTAGGACTAGATGTGTGGATTGTCCAGCATTATTTATTTATAATTCTGTAGACCATTAATTTTTGTTTATTACATAAAATATCAAACTAAATCGCTACCTGTACGACGCAGTCCTTTCGAGCTTTCGTGACTGGCAACCCTAAGATCTAGTCCCGCCCCTCAGCCCATGCTCAAGCACAGGTTGCTTGCAGGCAAGAAGCATTAACACACATACAAACACACAAACAAACAAACTCGTGGGTTATTTATATTCGAGCGTTATAATTACACTATAGATATTAACAGATGTGGACCAATTTAAGAAGATATATAACGTAATTAGAATATGGCGTAGTACTATTTATATCTACTTAGAATATGCCTTGAAAAAACAGTAGCAATATCATAAAGTACCTCGTAAATAAATAAAGAAATAATGCTGGACAATCCAGATCTAGTCCATATCTAGTCCTAAGCTAAGCAGAGCTTGTATTATGGCGACGTAGGAGGTTGCGGGTTCGATTTCCGCCTAAGGACAAATGTTGTCAAAATCCCCAAACTATATGAGCTGATTGGTATTCCGAATGATGACGACCGATGTGGCGCGGTGGGCGAAGGTCCGCCTGCGACGCAGGAGGTTGCGGGTTCGATTCCCGCCTCGGAATAATTGTGTGTACGATCTGCACATAATTGTTCCGGGTGTTCTGGTCGTTTTCTATGTATAATAAAAAAATATCTATCTATGTAATGTATTGTATTATGTATATCAGTTATCTAGTACCCATAACACAAGCTCTGCTTACCATGGGGCTAGATAATGCTGTGTGAATTGTCCAGCATTATTTATTATTTATTTATTAATCACACATTTTAGTATTTGTTTTTCATGTAGTTATGTGTGGGTGAAATTGCACCTTTTGATTCTCAGTCGAACCATCCATGGCTCATCATCACTATCATCAGCCCATACCAGTCCACTGCTGGACTTAGGCCGCCCCCAATGAACGCCATAGCGCCCTGTCTTCAGCTTGCCGCATCCAGCATCAACACGTACCTGCAGTCTTTCGCAGGTCGTCATCCCACCTGGTCGGAGTGCGTCCTAAACTACGTAAACTGAGTCGCTTCACTCAAGAACACGTTTGCCCCAGCCATCGCCATCAGGACCATCGCTCACTACGCCAGAAAGGTCGTTAAAATGAGAACTAAAATTTATCTTTCTCCCATAAAACCTTCCTTCCATCCTAAACTGTTGACTTTAGAGATATTTCATATAAAAACATTTGTCCGTCCGAGATATATGTGTAGATCGCAGTTTGATTGTTGAGTCAACAGGCAGCCGGAAGTCAGGTCACGGGTTCGATTCCCGTCAATATTATTCGAGTGGTGGGAACTTTTCGACCGGTGATCATTCATAAAGAATAATAACACTTATATCACAGGCCTACTCATTCATATGTTTCATTTATTTATCTGCTAATTACTTAGTATATATACTATAGTAGTGTACTAGGTACTGCATATAGGCACTGGTATGATTTTAGCAGAACGCATATATACAGGGTGTTTGGTGGAGGGTTAGACGAACTGGGCGGGTGTGTAGGTGGACCTAATTGTAAAATACAAATTGAAGTAGAAGACCCTAACTCTTTACAATTTTTTTAAATCCTGTTTTTTGTATTTTTAAATAATTTTCCGAAATTTTCTCTCTTTCCGCCTACAATTTTTTTTGGAACATATTTTCGATTATTCTTTTTATTTGGTTTTGGTCCCAGATGTATCCTTCATCTATTGAAGGCTTTATTCATTTAAAAAAAACCAGTAAATAATTAGTTAAACGCTCTCAAAATTAAAAAAAATAAAAAACTGAGTTAAGAATGTCATCTTTACATCGTTTTAAAAAAAAAACTAAAAGCGATCGAGGAGTTCAAATGCTTTAAAAAAAAAATCTTATCATCGCTTATTCCAACGGTATACCACATGTAGCCGAAAAGTCTATAAACCTGTCAAAAATTAACACTTAAAGGGAAAACGAAGTAAACATTCCAAGGAAAAAATAAACCTTTTTATTTCTTTAATCTTAGACTGATATGTCTATTAGAGGATTCAAATAAGGTTAAATTTCCTTGTTATTTTGGGTATTTCGTTGCCTTTCGAGTACTGTACAGTATATCCGAAATATACTTACCTACTAAGCTGATACAGGGTGATATAGATATACTTATTATACATAGAAAATACCCAGAACACCCTGAACTGCACACCCTTATCTGCGATCGTACAAACAATTGTCCCGAGGCGGGAGTCGAACCCGCAACCTCCTGCTTCACAGGCTACAGCTACATCGAAATTGTTAATAGTTCCTTCCCTGTTCTATGCCTTACAGCCCTGATCCGGCCAGGCAAAAAAACTGAAAAATTTAAAAAAAAAAAAAATTAAATTTTAAAATTTTATCAAAAATTCTGCCTTACTGTTAACTTCATTAAAATCAATCATATTTATTAAATGATCTCTCAAATAAAGCCTGCGAATTGTATGTGAGCGGATAACAGATCAGTGGCCAATAACATAATTAATTTTCCGGCCCATCACCTTTGTTCGTGTCTCATACAAACTCATACATTCCATACAATCTCATACAACATGCGCTTGGTAGTAGGCGACGATGCGCAAAATGATGCGTCCCTTGTAAATCGCATCATTTTATTTTGTATGAGAGTGTAATTGAGACTGCACAGTGGTTTAAAAATGAAATAAAAATAAACTTATGAAACGATACAAATAAAAGTCACAGGACAGAACATGTACATTTAGTGTAAAAAAAATGTATAACTGTGTTTTCAGAGCTATAATAGATAAATGATGACTTATATTTACACTACAAAATACAAAAAAATTATTTACCAAAAGTATACAAAAAATAACACCTTAACTTAATTTATGTACATATTCTTACATTTAAGAGTTGATTGGTTGAGGTGTTCCAGTTAACAGTGACCCCCGCACTAGGCTAGGCCTGTTTCGCGGGGCATCAAAACATTTTCTGTTTGCTGTTGAGGTAAGGAAGTGCACTGACAAAAACTTTAGTAACAATAGAATAAAACTAAAGCTAAATAAAACAATTAAAGCAAGTGCCAATGGCCATACATGTGATCAAAAATAATCAATAAATGAGCTATGAACTTACTATGAACTACATGAATCTACTAAACAACAAGAAAAAAAAAGGAGTAATGAAGTAAAGTAAAATAAAAGTAAAAATCACGGATATTGTTATACAATTCCTTCTTCACTAAAAGTAATGATAAGACTGTGATTTATAAAATTACTTTATCATAGCGTATTATGAGGCTTCCGTCATTTGGGACCGCTAGGTATAGGGACCGCGGTCCCTTTCGCCGGATTGATTTAATTTTATTATTTTTCTTCCGGCGAATGGGACCGCAAACAATAATAATCAATAATCATTTATTTTGTAGCTTTCATGAAATACACGTCATATTCGTTTCGGCTACAGGATACGTAGCCATTTTAAACTTACTACGGTAATGTCAACAAACAATATTCAATTAAATTTTACATACTACAATAGAAATACAAAAAAAACGTATATATATATGTATGTATTTATATACGTAGATATATGTATATATATATGTCGATACATACGTAGTTAATTTTTTTTTATTTCTTTATGTTCTTGTTTACTTATAGATTATTATTTAGTAACAAGCACCTACTTGTGAATCAATAAATGTATTTTCTTTCTTTCTCTTTCAAACCACGTGACGTAAATTGTACAGCTGTCGTCAGAAACAGATCCGAAAAACCATAAATAATAAAACAATATTTTAAAGATACTGGCTTTTAACTGATGTCTTGAACCAAACTCGACATAACGATAATAGAAAGAAACAATAGACTCTCAGATTCGGCGTAAAGAGACTCGACATAAACCGAACCAATCAATTTGTACAATGAAAAATCATAACCTCAAATTCCGAATTCATTTTGCATTTTTAATAACTTAAAATAAGTGTCCGTGATTTGAGTTAGATATATATCGATTAAGTGAATATTGCACATCAAACACATAAAAAAACAGAAAAGAACAAACAAAGAAAGATACAGATGCACAATGGGCGGCCTTATCGCTAAGAGCGATTTCTTCCAGGCAACCATGTCCTTTATTATGAAGATAAATAGATAGAAATCAACTATGGACTAGATGATGCTGGACAATTCACACATAGATGAAAGAAAAAAGATAAGCGACTTACAAACATACAATATGTAGATAGCAACTTTTGTCAATATGGTCACTGAACCATCCCTAACCCTACCATCCGTAAACAAAAGAATCATCGCAATCAGCGCAACATGTTCTCATTATAAGCTCCTAATAATCGTGTTCGGAATCTGCGCGAGGTGTTAACCGATTCGACAAATAAACTGGACCGAAAAACTTATTCAAACGATGTTAGGGTGGCCATGATTGGTGCTTTGGCTTTGGTCCTTAAATTGTGTTATTCCACTAAATCTCGAATGAATTGATTTTACAAAAAATTTCAATATTCAATTCAATTGATTACTTTAATAATAAAATACTCGCAGCGCCCCGCGGTTTCGCCCGCCTGAAAATCGATGTGTTAAATAACTTATTTAAAAAAAACCACATCAAAATCCGTTACGTAGTTTTAAAATATAAAGCATACCAAAGGGACAGACAGATAGACAGCGGGAAGCGACTTTGTTTTATACTATGTAGTGATTAAACATACATCAATTACAATATCAAAAAACATCTATGACTTTGCAAAATTCAATCCGCTATGTAACAAAAAGCAACGCCATTTTTTTGGCATCAGCCGATACTAGTCCATTCCTGGATATAGGGTCTTCTCTGTTAAACGCCATATTCATCACCATCAACTTATAATAGTCCATAACTGGACATAGTTCCCTAATGGCCACTTTAGCTCTTATCATTAGCCTTAGCTTCAGGGATGTTTCAAACATCAAATATATTTTAACATCAAATATTAATATATATATTTTTTGTTTTTATTCTTACTAACATTATGGATCTATTGTAATCTGAAAAATAAATGAATTATTATTATTATTATTATTAAATATCAAAGCGCTTTATTTCCTTTAGACCTCAGTCTTGGACACGTCACAAATTTCAAATTGCATAATTAAAACTAGGAAATAAAGTGGTTAATTTTATTTTATTCCGCTTCAATCTTTTAAAGATAAAGATTTTTATTTGCCAAAGACATGTGTTTGTAAGGTTACAGATAATATACATTTCGTGCTTCAACATGCTTGACCGTTATGCAAAAATATTTGAGAGAATGACGTGCTTAGTGCACGTCATTCTCTCAAATATTTTAACATGAATTAAAGTTTATTATTATTTAAAAAATCGTCAATATTATAGTAACATTTACAAATTAACAACATTTTTAATTTATTTCTAATGAGTACACCATTTAGCTCTTTCAACTGATTAGGTATCTTTATTACATTTTAGGGGCCATACTAACAACACCTTTTCGCATTAACTTTGCGCAGGATTTTGCCAGTATATCCTACTAAATCTGACATCATGGCCACCATATGAACTGAAACAAAAAGGTCCAAGGGACAATCGTACGGGATCTTAATTGGGGCTCGCGGTATGCATGGAATCCTCGGGCTGCGGGCCTGGACCTTTTTTCCCCTTTTAGGGTACCAGCGGGGCTAGTGAGAATCTTGTAGGGTAGTTTTTGGTAGGCAATTGAAATATATGGAAATTCTATAGTGGTTGCAATTGGTTTTCTTTCTAACTGGATTTAGGCAGGATTTTGTCGTCGTCGTCTCTTTTTTAAGGTCGTCGTATCATACTAATAAGGTCGTCGTATCATACTAATAAGGTTACAGTCGCCACTGTGACCTCTTATTTTTATTGCATTTTTGGAATCTCCAGTATCAGTGACATAATATCAGTTCGAAAAAAATAAATATATAATGAATACAAAAAAGTTATTAAAAATTTAAAATTAGGTTACAATAATTGCACTGATGAATTTGGCCCGAAGAAAACGGTAGGCACTCATTAAATGAGTGCATGCAATCTGCAATTACATGCATAGTATAAAGGTTGGGCAAACGTGTTCTTGAGTGGAGACCGCGACTCGGTTAACGTAGTGTAGGACACCCTCCGACCAGGTGGGATGACGACCTGCGAAGAACTGCTGGCAGATGCTGGATGCGTCAAACTGAAGACAGGGCGCTATGGCGCTCATTGGGGGAGGCCTACGTCCAGCTGTGGACTGATATAGGCTGATGATGATCATCATCATCATCATCATCAGCCTATAGCAGTCCACTGCTGGACATAGGCCTCCCCCAAAGAGCGCCATAGCGCCCTGTCTTCAGCTTGCCGCATCCAGCATCTACCTGCAGTCTTTCGCAGGTCGTCATCCCACCTGGTCGGAGGGCGTCCTACACTACGTTTACCGAGTCGTGGTCTCCACTCAAGAACACGTTTGCCCCATCGGCCGTCGGTTCTTCGCGAGATATGGCCGGCCCACTGCCACTTCAGCTTGCCTATTCTTTGAGCTATGTCGATAACCTTGGTTCTCTGTCGGATGTATTCGTTACGAATCCTATCCTTCAGAGAAACTCCGAGCATAGCTCTTTCCATAGCTCGCTGAGCGACTTTGAACTGGTGGACCAGCCCTATCGTGAGTGTCCACGTCTCTCTCGTCTGATGATGATGAAGTATGCGAATCCTATTGGGCGACAACATTTAAACAATCTCTTATCTCTACCAGTATCTAGTTCGAACCCGCACTCATTCCACCAAATCCCCCTTAACTCCTTTTTATCCCTGTTCGTGGTCCCAGTGTGTCTGCCAAAACAGCCGTCCATCACCGTCAGTCTGTCTGTCCGTCTGTCAGTGGATTTTACTTTAAAATCGCGCCGATTTCTGATTGTCCCGCAAAAACGGGAATCTGCCTCGGAATGGGCGATGCCGTTATTTGAATTGCTTAGGTTTTGGTTTGTTTTGGCTGTTGTTACGGATGATCTGATTTTTAAGGAATAATCTAAGTATTGTATAGTTTAGGTTTTGGTTTGTTTTTGAAGTCTTGTTACAGATGTTAAAGTGATTTTCAATGAATAACCTAATACTTCGATGGAGGAACCTCCACCAGTCATTGTGCCGGTATTTGAGGCCTACGTCTGGAAGTGTAGGCGTACAAATTAGACCACCAGTCATTGTGATGAGCTTAAAATGATAGAAAACGATAAATATATAGATAGATAATTCTTTATTGCACACTAAGTATAAAATCACAATGTAAAATAATAGATATAATTGGCGGTCTTATCGCTCAAGAGCGATCTCTACCAGACAACCATGGATGGATAGGATCGGGGGATCTGTGTGCTTGCAGGTTATACATATATTATAAAATAAAATACTTACATGGAAATATACTACATACATATCATAAAATATATATACTTATATACATAGGGACTAAGTTATGCGTTAGTGACAGCAGGACAAATAGTGCTCCTTTAACATAGTTTTAACGATGTGAAGTCAAAAAAAAATCAACAACAAATAATGAAAATAACACACAGAAAGATAGTAGACACAAACGAGGTGTTACCTATATATTTCGACAAATAAGTCTCACCTTTCTATCCGTTTATTCAATAGAAACAGGGTGTCGTGAGTTGCAGAATGAAAACAATATTTTTTTTACGATTCGTCAACTCACACCAGTTGGGACAAGATTCATGGTGTGAGTTGACGAACGACTCGTATACTTGTGTGTGTCAAAGCACTGAAGTTGTCGTGTACTCACACATAGATACTAATTTAGTTACAAAATCAAGAAAAACGTTGAATGAAAAAAATACCATCATCAACATCACTATCAATGCCACAATATAATATATAAAAGCCCACTACCATCAATCCAGTCATAATAATTAAATAATTATTTTTTATTTATAATAAATGAGTATACATATATAGGTGTTAAATAAGTTCGTGGTAAGAGTGATTGGCTCCAATAACATTAAACTGACTACTTACTTATGTTATTGGCGGCCTCATTTACACCGATGCAGGGCGCATTCGAAATGCATCAGGAATCGGATTCGGAATTAGGGCAAATCCGAAAAATTCACCTCTTCGCTAGTTATAGTCGATACCGTCAAGGCCATTTAAAGTAAAATGCAAAAATAGAGTAGAATAGAAAGACATTTATTCATAACAACTGAAATTAACAAAAGGCACACTTATAGAATAGGTACATATAGAGAGTTGTTATAAAAAGGCTCTAACTCAGCATAATGCTGGCTAAGCTCCGTAAGAGACTAAGCCAGCGCTGGTCTTCCGTTAGAGCCCGTACAGGTGACGTCACGATCAGGCCTACGCAATGAGATTTTTGATATTCTTAGATGATTCTAAGAATGTCTCACTGTGGAATTTTACCTTGAAATAAACTACAGATGGACGCGTGTCAAAAGTGTCTCAGAATGAGGGAATAGAGAGTTTGCAGTGGAAACGATAGGCCTGCCGATCAACATCATCATGACCATCCGCCTATAGCAGTCCACGGCTGGACATAGGCTTCCCGCAACACCAACGGGAACGGAAATTAGGCACAGGATCGACGCAATGCGGGCATATAATAGAATGAAGATTAGGACACTCATTTAAACTATTTGAAACCGGCTCTGGGGTTGCTTAATTCTGAAAATCCAGTCATTATATTGGCTGGAATTAACACATTACATCGCTTAGATTTAGCATCTATTCAAAACAAACTTCATGTCTGCAATAATAAACCTGACTAAGGAAGAATCAAGAATTACTTTATTTCTAATTTATTTGATTTAATGTGATTTATGTTTATTTGTATTTTTGACAAAATGTTGTAATTGTCTACTCAAATTGAATTTGTAAAGTGGTTTTATCAATAATTTATATTTCTATCTCTAAATATCTATCTATGTATTGTGCATATCAGTCATCTAGTAACCATAACACAAGCTCTGCTTACCTTGTGGCTAGATGATGCTGTGTGAATTGTCCAGCATTATTTATTTTATTTATTTCTGTATTTCAATATTAGTTTAATACTAATAATCTACGGTGTGAATGCAGCCTCCCTAACAAGGCTGCCTATTACACCGAAACGTAATGCCGCTAGTAAACCAATTATTAAGGGTTGTAAACCACTCCAAAGAGTGAATGGTTTCTGGGAATACATAAATTGGTCCAGTTGTTGATGCTCTCATAACAACCTGTAGGTATAAAACTGTACAAATCACATACATATATACTTTTTTTACAATAATTATAAACATAAATTTATTGTAATTAAATATGCTTAGTTCTAATTTGTTCTTATTATTTGATTGAAACTTTCTCTATTAATAAAGACTTAATATATTAAATACATATATATATATATATATATAAAGTATACAATAAAAAGTATTGTCAGATAGTTAGTGCTCGCGACTTCGCACGCTTCTATGGAAATCGTTTTTTTGGGAAACGTTTTATGGATTTATATTTTTTCTTATTTATTAAACTATAAGTTAACTTATATAACCTTAACTACCAATTTATATCCCATGGGAATGATTTATGGGATGAAAAGTCTAAAGCCTATGTTTTATTCCAAGCTGAAAACTACCTGTATGTAAAATTTTAGTCCGATTTGTTCAGTACTTTTAGCCTGGAATCAAACAAAGTTCCCATAGGAACTAAATAATCCTTAAACGTTCCCATAAAAACAACGCATGCGAAGCCGCGGGCAGAAACTAGTTCTTTTAATAAACTTGAAGAACGTGGATACAGGGTGGCATTTGCCTTAAGGTACCGATTAGCCTTTTTACAAAAAAAGCCTTCTTCATACAAAAAAAACATACAAACAACACGGGTACCTGTAATTAAATCATGTGTTTCCTCGTTTACTAACAAGGAGCCTCGTTTACAGCCCAATTTAATTATTATACTAAATGCGTTGTAAATATTTGGAATTTTGGGCGTTTGTGGTGTTCTTGAGGTAATTGAGTTTTTTATTATTTAGTAAACACATTTTAAATTAATGTTAAATACACTACGGTATAATTACTATCTAGTTATTGGGTTATGTGAACGAAATTTGCGTGGTAAGTCACAGATAACTAAACTAGATGTCGCTAGTAAAAATTTACGAAACCCAAATTTCGGTCCAAGTTGAACTTAAGAAAAAACCTTGGAGAGGCTTTGCATTAAAACATTATCAGTATTTAAAACAAGAAAACTCCACCCAGAAACCTGTGAATATGCGTGAACTAGGGCGGAACGTTAGAGTCATTTCTTCAGTTCAAAAAATAAATATTTACTCATAACGGGAAGTAAATAATCGCTTCAAAAAGGTCATGACGGTTCCAATAATTTGTACCGCAATAATTTTTCAGCTGCTCCATAAAACCTCATTATGAGAACCATAGACGATTATTTGTTTTTAATTCTAAAGTATAGACTATAGAGTAATGTGGTATGTTTCCGGTGGAGGCTAACTAGCCGGTAAGTAGCGCTAGGATGTTGGTACACACGGTTCTAAATGTTGGGCAATCTTTATATTAAGAACGCAAAACATAATTTGCTTATGGTCTCTACCACAGTCATTATAAGACTAGTTTCTTCTTTTAGCACGCGTTATTTCTATGGAAACGTATTATATTGATATCCCAAACTGATTTATGGGATATAAAGTATGTTTTCTCCTATGATTTATTCTGAGCCTGGAACTACCTGTATGCGAAATTTCAGCCCGATCCGTTCAGTAAAATTTGCGTGAAAGAGTAACAAACATCCATATACAAACTTTCGCGTTTATAATATTAGTAGGATTCAAAAAAAAGTATTTTGACCGATTTTGTGTCTATAAACGTGATGAAATGAACAGCAAAGTGTTTTCGATAATATGATATAAGCTATGACGTATTATTTGAAAATTTTATGCAATAATATTGTATTGCTAGCTACGGCGTAGGCCGTAGATGCACACGCGTTGAAGTCTTTTACATGCAAAACATTTTGTTACCCTTCTAGTCAATAAACACCAATAATGCTGAACGTTTTTTGTTACCCGGTACTAACTGCACGATCGCTCTCAGTGTAACACTATGCCAGTTCCCGTAACGCCAGTCAGTACTAGAGGACTCCGGCTCTGTTGTCGTCGTATTAAAATGTCCGTGTGTAGTGATATCTCGTTCATTTCATTAGGGATCGCGAGCACATATCGTTATTGCGTGCCTCCCCACTCGCTAACTGCAGTATACACTATATATGTAGACAAAACACATATTTTAAAGTAAGCCAAAACCATAACATGAACTTGAGCCTGGCATCACATACAAAATCCGCCATTTTATTTTCTACTTTAATAGATCCACGCATTATTATGAATTTTTATAATCGGGTCATAAAGTAGGCTAGCTACCTTTTACTGCCTACTATCGTGTATTTTTCATCTGTTTGGATATTATTATAGATTATATATCGCAAGAAGACGAATTGATGGTAGTCGTGGATATTGCCGTCAATTCTCGGCTGTAACTCCGAATACAATATACATATATGTATATTATATGGGAAGATATTTTTTATTATACATAGATAACGACCAGAACCCCAGGATAAATATCTGCAGATCACAGGGGTTGCGGGTTCCATTCCCATTGTGATCCCGAGGCGGGAATCGAACCCAATGGAATGTGACTCCTTCAAACTATCTCTCAGGCGTGCGGGCTCGTTTTTCATTGTTTTAGTTGCACTGCTTTTCATTCGTGTTTCTTAATAAACTTATGTTTTAGGTATCGAATTTTCCATTATTAGCAATTAATTAGGATACAAATAAATACCAAAAATAAATTATTAATTCACACGTAAACATACGCTCCAACTCAAAATCTACCAACTTACAGATAAGCAAATCAAATGTACTAGACACATAAGTTATGAACATACTAGTGGTTTCTTTTTCACTTCTTCCACTGGTGGACAAAATAATTGAATAATGAATAGTATAAAATATGACCTGTCTAAGTGCTTAATTGTAAAGAAAGAAAGAAAATATTTTTATTTACCTTAAATCTACCATACACAATAAACTTAAAACTATGCAAATGAATACTATATATCTTACAAATTATTGTGCGTAGCAGTGTTCCAAAACTGCCTGTTGATATCAGACTAGCACCTTCCATTAACTCTTTCAAATCTAAACTAAAGTCCCACCTTCTATCTTCAACTGTCTAAAATTTTCCCTTCATTCTCCTCTTTATTCAGATTCTTATTCCTGCTCCACCAGTGATCAGATTTTATCTAAATTTTTATTTCTGTGGTACCTTCTTATTGTATTCAGTTATTCTTATTTGTTTTTTTTTTCTTTTAGGTTAGTTTTAATTTAAGTAGTTTTGTATTGTATGCAATATATTAAGTTTGTATTCTTTGTTTTTTACTTCTCTGTTACTGTTTGTGCTCTACCTACTTTTGTATAATATATCTTTTTCTCCATCCCTGGTTGCCTGGAAGAAATCGCTTTAAGCGATAAGGCCGCCTATTGTACTGTTATTATGTAAGATTTAGATATAAGGTGTTATTTTGTTATTTTGGGTACAATAAAGTGTTCATTCATTCATTCATTCATTCAGTGTTCATGGCAAGTATGTAAGCCTAAAGAAATAAAAAACATTTAATTAAAATTTTCACTAATTTATCTCCCTTTCCTCCCTATACTGCACACAAAACACACTCGCCTTTAAAACATAAATAAATAATTACACGATTATGTTGAATGCACCTTAATCACCCGCTAATCACGGCCCTTCAGCCAGTAATAACATAATGACGAGAGCGGGACAGACGGACGGACAGACAGAGGCAGATATAGGGGAGTAGCCCGGAAGAATGTTGCGTAAACGAAATGGCCATAAGTATCGCACGTAACAGCATTATCATCATCAGCCTATGTTTGTCCACTGCTGGACATAGGCCTCGCCAAATGAGCGCCATAGCGCCCTGTCTTCAGCTTGCCGCATCCAGCATCAAGAGTGCATGATCAGTGGTCAAAGGTAACTTTTACCGTTAACTTTGACGACCTCTGTGGCGCGGTGGGCGAAAGTTCGCCTGCAAAGCAGAAGGGTTTTATTCCCGCCTCGGGATCTACAGATATTTGTTTCGGGTATTCTGGTCGTAAAAAAAAGATCTAACAAAAAAAGATGTATTAGTCCACTGCTGGTCATAGGACTTCCCTGATAAGCGTCATAGCGCCCTACTGTCTACATTTTGCCGCATCCAGCATCTGCCTGCAGTTTTTCGCAGGTCGTCAACCTACACGGCCGGAGTGAGAGAGACTACGTTTGCCGAGTTGTGGTCTCTTGCCCTGATTCGAAATGTTCGGCCTTCGACGTTATGTTATCATCATAATAATATTATAAATGCGAAAGTTTGTCAGTTTGTTACTTATTCGCGATAAGAATACTGAACGGTTTAGGCTGAAAAGCATACCTATGCTGCTTAAAACCATATATGCCTGGAATCAAACAGGGTTTTTTATTTCCAAAATTCTTAAAAAAGTTTCCATTGTATAAAAACTTAAACGTATCCATTGACACAACGCGTACGAAGCCGCGGGCAGAAACTAGTCTCTAATAAAGTTTATGAATAGAATGAAACAGATAAAAAACATTCTGCTTTATAAAACCTATTTTGATAACAAAATTGAATAACGTTCTAAATTGGCTGATAACTCTGACACGATAAAACCAGTAAAAAACTTGGAAAATATATTTTGTACCTCTGTTTAGTACCTTCGCTTTACCCCAACCCTAGAATCTAATCGATTAAGCAAAGCACGTCCATTATCGATTAATCGGTACACGTACAGATTGAGTTACCGATGGGGCATTAGAAGGCGGCTGTGGTGTCCAGGGAATACATAATAGGAGATGACTAATCCTAGAGAACCTTCGTAGTTCACGGAATCTTCACGGAGGTCAAAATCAAAGTATGTTAACCTACTTTGATTTTCCCCAAAAATGGGGAAAATTATTTACCAACTGTCTGTAACTCTTTTTCCCCAAATATGGGGGGTTTTACCACAACTACCATGCTTAGAAGGAAGATAGGTGATCGCAGTAAAGGTGTTAAAAATACACAGAAGAAAGCTACAGCCCTTATTTCATATTAAGTTTATTGCATCCATTATTGCGTATTTCGTGTTCTTGCTTGAAGACCACGACTCGGTAAACGTAATACACCCTCCAGCCGGAGGGGATGACGAGCTGCAAAAGATTGCAGGCAGTTGCTGGATGCGTCAAGCTGAAGACAAGGCGCTATAGCGCTCATTATGAGAGGTCTATGTCCAGCAGTGGAATAATATAGATGATCCATTTTAGGTTTTCAACTTATTTTGTATAATTATGTAGCTACCTACCCGGTCAGGGTGTAGCAGATTGAGAAGACAGGATCTAAAGTTAAAACTAATTTTACTCTAAACTTAAAACAAACTTTAGAATCTGTCTTCTCAATTTGCTTCACCTTGACTGTCGGTAGCTTCATAATTATAATCTGCTACCTATTTTGTAAGTGTTTTAATTTTTATTTTGAGTCTTTTTACCTTAGTCTCTATATTTAATGGCTAAGTTGTAGGTCGATTCTTAAACCGCGACTGCAAATTCATCTTTTCTGCAAAAAAAAAACGAACAACAACGCAGTCGAGTCAAAGAAAGCATTATTGTCTATGGTCGCATTCAAAAATAGCCGCCAAAAGCTAACAAAAACGCTTCTTCCCTCCAAATGTTGTTCTAAAACCAATCGATCAGAGTGACACTGGCCACTCGCAAAATTATGACAGCTGGCATTCCAACCTTTTTTTGCGAAAACTTTTTGTTCAAACTCGTGTTCTAAAATCGAATCCAAACATTTAAACGGCCAATTAAAATAGCAATTTCGATAAGGGCTGCTGCTGACATCTCGTCAGAAACGCCCTTTGTAATTCCCTAAAATAACACTTTTTGTTAGATTGGTAACAGTTTTTGTAGGGTATCAGTTTTTATACCAAGGATAGATCGCTTACAGACCCATCTCCAATTTCTAATTTTGTTTTCACAAGGTATTTAGAAGTTCATTTTGTTATTTTGTAATGCACACGATGTTATGAAAAAAATACAGATATTTTTATACATCATTTTGTTTCTAATCCTTATTCTTCAATAATTTGAGGCGTCCCTCACACCAATATTATAATTGCAAAAGTTTGGACGTTTGGATGTTTGTTAACTCTTCACGCCAAAACTACTGAACAGATCAGGCTGAATGCATACACTTAGTTCTAAATCTGGAATAACACATAGTACCTACATCAGCATTTCATTGTAAAAGGTAAACACCTATCCAATTTCTTTTGAAAAATCATGACTACGAAATGCGAATTGTCGTAGCTAGTCCAGGACTAGCGTCGACAATTTTGGCGATATCTTCGCCAATTTTGTTGTATTGATGATCTTGAGGTGGTCCCATAGGAGTTTGATTCTCGAGGAATTGATATGTGCGCTGAAAGCGTATCTAAAGTAGGTATCATCAAATGATAATTTTCACATAACCACATCATTGGTAACTAATGGTTACCATGGCAACGGATGTAAACAAGACATATTTTCATTCGTCGTGTCATCTAGTGTCATCCATCACTAATCACATCAAATTAAATTAGACTCGAATTTTAACTAGATGTCGCCACTTGAAAAAAAAGTCACGCTATCGAAGTGTTCCTTCCAATTTTATTTATTTTTTTAAAACTTTTTTCACTACAAAAGGTACAAAGGGTGGGCTTAATGCCGAGGCATTTTCTACCTGCCGACCAGTAAAACACATTTTCACTATATAATTACCTAAGCTTTTTTTTCTAGGATCTTGAAGTATATGGTACTTCAAGTTACTTTATAGTTTTTTTTAACACGCCAAATTATAATTTATGATATACGTAAGTTCAGTTTTTTTTATCAATAACGTTTATTATGCTACCTACATTTCATTTTCTACATTCGAACTAAATTATCCATTAATTCATTATTTTTATTAATACTGTTCCCGTGCCAAAAAAATCATTACTACCATACTATTCATCAAGTTGTTTAAAAAAAAAACTCTTTAGTAAAGCTACGTTCGGCTCATGCATCACATATTCAAAACAGTTGCATTCTATCAACATTCAAACCGCATATCTCGAATTAGTTATGTTTAAATGCGCCTCGAACCCGCATCTTGCATAGCTACCACCTACTTGACCACACAGCCTGTTCCTGCGATGTTTTGTATTGAATGCTAGTTTGTTTATAACTGGTTTGCGTTTGGAATACGCTATTGTTAACTTGAAACCATAGAGTTACTTTTTTTTTTCGTACGGTTTTTAATTTTATGGCCAGGTTGACATTGTGGTGTTATGGTGGGGTAGCTACACGGTTGTGGTTGGAACAATCACTTCGTGAGTTTAATTATTGTGCATTTTTAGTTTATTATAAATATTTGATATCATATAAAATTATATTTAGTTATGTATGTTGTAACATTTATATATTCTTTTTCACTTCTTCCACTAGTGGACAAAAAATTGAAGTGAACAGTAAAATATTTTTTTTTTGATAATAATTTATTGTATAAATATGACTTGTCTAAGTGCTTATTTTGTAAGCCTAAAGAAATAAATGATTTTTTACTTTTACTTTACTTTCTTTACGTATTCATGATGTTATGCTCATATTTTATTCTACCATACAAAAATTTGCGAACGATCCGATTAGTACTACTAAACCCGTTTTTTGTTACCTTCCATGGGTCATTCTACAAATGGGATACTGAAAAATACTGCATCATCAACCTATAGTCCACTGCTGGACATAGGCCTCCCCTAATGAACGCCATAGCGCCCTGTCTTCAGGTTGCCGCATCTCCCTGCAGTCTTTCACAGGTCGTCATCCCACCCGGCCGGAGGGCAGCCTACAATACGTGTGCCGAGTCGCGGTCTCCACTCAAGAACACGTTTATTCCAGTGTGGATGTCGGTTCTTAGCGATATATGGCCACTTCAGCTTGCTAATTCTATTTGCTAATTTTTTTATAAAAAAACTTACCTGATCTTATTGGATTGGAATGACTTTCCAACCATGTCTCCAATCGATGGCGTTTTCTTTTATAATTTTGTAACTCCATGGCGCTTTAAATTAGGCATTGTTTGTGAACAAGGCATTAAGTTAATCGTTTACAGCGAATAATATATGAATAGGCAGTAAATCCGGAGTCCCGGAGGATTGGAGTGCTGCTGGAATTACCAAGAGGTTTGATTTTATGAGAAGGAAAGATATTTACTTAATAAAGCTTTAAACTTACGTGATTAGAACAAAATTATTATAATAAACAAATGTAAAACATGAGTTTCTGTTAGTAGCTTGTCACGCGTATTTTATATAAGTACTAGCTGCGTCCCGCAGCTTTGCCCGCCTGAAAATTGGAAATCGATTTGTCAAATAGTTTATAAACCATGAACTCTATCTATTAAAAAAATTCGCATCGAAATCCGTTGCGTAGTTTTAAAGATCTAAAACATACAAAGGGACAGACAGACAGACAGCGGGAAGCGACTTTGTTTTATATTATGTATTTTATTTTTTATAGTATTTGTTTTTATATAAATAAATAAATAATGCTGGACAATTCACACAGCATTACCTTAGCCCCATGGTGAGCAGAGCTTGTGTTATGGGTACTAGATAACTGATATACATAATACAATACATTACATAGATAGATATGTTTTATTATAGATAGAAAACAACCAGAACACCCGGAACAAATTTCTGCAGATCGTACACACAATTGTTCCGAGGCGGGAATCAAAACCGCAACCTCCTGCGTCGCAGGCGGACCTTTACCCACCGCGCCGCATCGGTAGTCGAAGTGGTGGTTATGTAGTGACGATGTATAATATGTACAAAACAAGACTAAGTAAGGCTATGATACGAGGCTCCCTGTATATTAATATCAAGTATTCTAATATTATAAAGCTGAAAGTTTGTAAAGGGTGAATTTTATTTTGTTACCTAGGATCGCCAAAAGGACTGAACAGATCTAGATGAAATTTGGCATACATGTAGTTCTATTCTAGGCCTAGAAGAAAACATAGGCTACTATTTATACCATAAATTGGTTTGATTGGGATAGAAATAACTTTAGCGATAATTCCGCCCTCTAAGTTTCCTTTATTTTATTGATTTTTTTTGTTGTGTGGGGTATCATATACCGTTTCCATAGAAACAATGCATACGAAGTCGCGGACCGTCGCATAACTATTATTTGGCTTTGAATAAAGTTCTAGGACACATGGAAAATTTGTCCCGCCCGGCATTGAACCCGCGCCATACAAAACAAGGATTCGCGGAAGCCTATCGAGGTTATATTTAATGTGTAACACATGACTAGGTTATAATTGAACGGTTCTTATCCGCCATCTTTATTACTTTCATTCAATGAACTAGATTTTATCATAACCAATAAAATTAAGGCAGACTAACTTGAACCGTATAGTTATTGAGTTAGAATTGATATCTATTTGAATTTGTTGTTAATTTCACGATGAATCTATCAGGGTTAGATAGTAACTGAAATAATAAAGCCGGTCAAGTGTGAGTTAGTCTTGCACAAGAAGGGTTCGAGGTACTTTAAGAGGGTGCTATCAAACTTGTGTACTAGGCCAAAAGGTTTTATGGGCAGACATACCGATCTACCCTCATTTTTTGGCTTTTGCTACGAACGTTACCACTACCACCGATTTCATTATTCGCAGCAGATTGCATTAGTCGCAGTGCCTTCTGTTATTCCGTGATCATGGCGCATGAAACTGTGCCGAAATATTGGATAACTCAAAAATCAAATCATGGTAAATATCCCGTTTTAAATGACTTTAGTGTTAATAACCATGGTAGTTTTAAAAGTTTTATAGGCCGAAAGGATTGTGTCTGGACCCCGAGCTAAACATATTTTTAATTATAAACATAACATTAATAATGCTCGACAATCCACACGGCATCATCTAGCCCCAAGCTGAGCAGAGCTTGTGTTATGGGTACTAGATGACTGATATAGGTACTTACTACAATATATTACATAGATAATAATACCTAAATGTATTATACCAAATACCCAGAACACCCGGGGCAAATATTTGTCAGATTGTACAAACATTTGTCTCAAGGCGGGAATCGAACCCGCAACCACCTGCGAAGGCGGATCTTCGCCCGTCGCGCCACAGAGGCAGTTTTTGTCTATTATATTGACATTTTAATTTATTTACACCATTTTTTTGTACTAATTATAAGATAAAAACTGGTTTTGCTGAAAAAACAAGCAAAAAACATTTGTGCTTTCTTTAATATTGTTAAATAATGCAAGAGTGCGTAAAGCACTTGACTAATGAATAGTACACCACTCTATCAGAAATAGGACTCTTCCCTAAACTACACTAAAAAAAATACGCTCACAACCCAAGAGGCACATCAGTCAGTCCATCTGCAGGTCATTGAAGCAGCCGGCAGGCTTTGGGCAGTGAATGTGTTAACATTTTTTGTCCTGTTCATCAAAGATGCAACTTTTAAGAAACTTGAGATAAAAATCAATCATTCTCATACAATTCCCAAATAAAATCGTTTTAAATTTAACGGCTGTCGAATTCACACAAGATTCAAAATACCGTGAAAAGTATTTGTCAAACAAACCAATGTCATATGGCTGAACTTTTTCTGATGAAATTAATTTTATATTAGCACACCCGTGAAAAGGGATCGACATTTCCACTTCATTATATTCCAAAGTTTGACAATTAAATTTAATTCGACAGTTGTAGAATCTGTTGTAGCTCTAATTCGGTGGGTATAAGGTTGAAATCGCACGGAGAAAAGTTAAGCAGCTGAAAGATGTAGACTTATAAATCAATAGAAATCGACAATCGACAAAAGATCAGAGAAGGATAGAGCATGTGTGAAGAAGTTTTTTTCTTTTTTTAGGGTTCTGCATTAAAGGATCGGCCCTCAAATTTGTACATCGGTTCGACAAAGTTTGGTGTGGCTTATTATTTGAGTACCAAAGACGACGCCTTTCCTAGGACCTACATTATTAGACAAAGATACGATATAATGTTTTATACATTATATCGTATCTTTGTCTAACATTCACATCAAATATATTTTATTTTATTTATTTAATGCTAGACAATTCACACAGCATTATCTAGCCCCATGGTAAGCAGAGCTTGTGTTATGGGTACTAGATAACTGATATAATACAATAGGTACATTACATAGATATTTATTTTTATTAAACATAGAAAACGACCAGAACACCCGGGACAAATATCTGCACACATTTGTTCCGAGGCGGGAATCGAACCCACAACCTCCTGCGTCGCAGGCGGACCTTCGCCCACCGCGCCCCATCAGTCGTCATATACAAAATAAAAAAATATATATTTGATGTTTTATTTTTGCGAAAATACCTAAATACATTTTGTTACATTAAACGTAGAGGAAAAGAAAACAAAAGGAATGCAATATAAATACCAGATACATTAATCATTTCATAATTTATTTGTTAATAAATCGCAAAAGTTTAAAAACGTTTACGTTTTGTTTGTTTGATGACCAGAAAAAAAATCAAAATTTGTGCTAGCTAAAAAACCTTGATATTTTATTAGTAGTAAGTTATCTCCGTGTGAAAAATATAGTCTGACGTTGTCTAAAATATTGTATGTATTAAATATATTGTACAGAACCCACAGTCCTCCAGCGACACAAACTTGACGATTTAAATAACGAGGCGACTGGCTGATTCCAAGAAGGTGTAAAGTGGTCCGTATTTTGTTATTTATTTTATTATATTGTTAATAAGCATGCTCAGTTTTTTCTGTCCTGGGGACGGGTGTCGGCTAAACTATTAAATGCTTATTTGGAAATAAATAGAATATAATGGCGGTGTATAATCGGAGAATAGGTCCCGGCAATCAACGTCCATTGTTGTCCATTTGACTCCTGACGTTTGTGACGACTCTATTCAATGACATTGACATTTGTTGCTGGCTACTTAAAAAAAAAGAGATCTAACTTTGAATTTATGCCACTTCGTCAGATGTTCTAAGCTCAAATTCACATGGAATATTGGATTCTAAATTCGATTTTGATGTTTATGATTTTGGCGCCTTCTGAGAACGTAGAAAGTAATTTGTTGCGAATAAAATGGTTTTTATTGCTTTTGTATGTTGTATGGATTGTATGGTTGACAACGTGGAGAGGTGGATATTGATGAAGTGGTAGAGTTTTTGTTGAGTTCTTGGTAGAAGAAAAAATAATGATATAAAATTGACGATATATTGTAAACGAGCAGTGCCCCGCGGTTTCGCCCGCGTAGAAATCTATGTGTCAAATGGTTTATAAACCTTTCTCTTGAATCACACTATCTATTAAAGAACCGCATCATAATCCGTTGCGTAGTTTTAAAGATCTAAGCATACTTAGGGACAGACAGACAGCGGGAAGAGACTGTGTTTTATACTATGTATTTTTAATAATTGATCTTTAAGTAGCTTTCTAAAACTTCTTTGGGTGTTTGGAGTATAGGAGAATGTTTTTATGTATAATGTTTTATCCTCCTAATGAAATGAAGAATTATAATAATAAATAAATAAATAATGCTGGACAATTCACACAGCATTATCTAGCCCCATGGTAAGCAGAGCTTGTGTTATGGGTACTAGATAACTGATATACATAATACAATATATTACATAGATAGATATTTTTTATTATACATAGAAAACGACCAGAACACCCGGAACAAATATCTGCAGATCGTGCACACAATTGTTCCGTGGCGGGAATCGAACCCGCAGCCTCCTGCGTCGCAGGCGGACCTTCGCCCACCGCGCCACATCGGTCGTAGTATGTCTATAACTTTGGCGGTAAAGTTTAGGTTATGCAAAAAAACTTTTTACCGATACAACCCTTACTTAACAAGCCATAGCTAAACCAAATAAAGCAAATTTCAAGGGAATACCAATAAAACGGCCAAATCACCAATTTCCGATACCAATATAACAAAGTTTAAATAAACTCGTGTGATTGTTCACTTTATCTACATCTCCCCTTTGTATTTAGCCCACTTACATTATCTTTGGGTAATCCTCCCCCACGGTTTTATACAGGATGTTTCAGTTTAACAATTAATTTGATTCTAGTTTCGGCCCGCGGCTTAGCACGCGTTGTTTGTATCGAAACGTAATGTTATTAACTTTGATATTCTTTTTGCGTTGGAGGTCCAAATAAATAAATCAGCCAAAAACTTACCACCATGCCATAATCTGTCGCTAAATTAAACACTCGCTACCAACATAAAAGCTAAAACTACAAATCAATGGCAACCGACCAGTATGTATTGTAGTTAGTATTGTAGTGGCAACTTTTTATCACAAATCAGTTCTCATAGAATTATGGCAATTGGGGATATAAAGTGGGATAAAAAGTGGCTTATGTTTTATTCCAGGCTCAGAACTACTTATGTATTGTATATGTTTTACATAAAACATATTAACTGAATAACGAGAGCTTTGATATTTATCAAGCCGACAGATTACGAGTCAATTAAATATTACATTATTTCATTACGTCAACGAAAATAAATGTATAGACGGAACGTAAGTACACACCCTGTATCAATTATTAACCCTGACTCTATTGTATCGTAATTTATAGAGCGTGTGCTCTTTTCATTTCGCCATTTATTTGTCAAATAAAGCTAGTAAATTTATTTAACGACATAATTGATTTTATTATCCTTATTTTCAGATGAATCTAGTGGGAATATTCTTGTAATATTTTTTTTTTTAATTTAGTTTTAGTAATTTATCAATTCAAAGAATAATACTTTAAATGTACAATGTGTTCAGAGTTTTACAGGAATCGAACCAGCAAATTTTGAGGAGAAACTAAATCATGATCAGCCCATGTTAGTCCACTGCTGGACATAGGCCTCCCCTAATGAGCGCCATAGCGCCCTGTCTGCATCTACCATTAGTCTTGAGTAAATTGTCATATCTTCTGGCCATAAGGCGTCTTACACTACATCTGCCGAGTCGCGGCCTCCACTGCAGAATATGTTTACCCCAGCGGTTATCGTCTACGAGAGATATAATAATAATAAATAATGCTGGACAATTCACACAGCATCATCTAGCCCCAAGCTAAGCAGAGCTTGTGTTATGGGTACTAGGTGACTGATATACATAATACATTACATAAATAGATATTTTTTATTATAGGTACATAGAAAACGACCAGAACACCCGGAACAAATATCTGCAGATCGTACACACATTTTTCCGAGGCGGGAATCGAAACCGCAATCTTCTGCGTCGCAGGCGGACCTTCGCCCACCTCAGTCGTCTATCATCGTAGTGCAGTACAACCGTAAACAAAACTACAATCAAACCATAAACAAGAGCTGATTGACCATAGACAAAAAGCTTTGTGGTCATCGACAGGCCATTATAAACCCATACGTCTATGGTCGAAGCTATAAATTACTATTTTGAGGGTGTAATTAGCAGAATGGAGTTTTGGGGTATGTTTAAGGGGTACAGGGGTGGACTGAAAATGTCGTAACCAACAACATTTCTTAGAGATGTTCTATAAATCAAGTGCCATCAAAGTGCCCGAGGATGATGACGCACATATTCATCAGCCTGTGAACCAACCCTTGAAGTTTCTAAACATTGATGCAGATATCAAGCTGTAAAATTGTTCAATGCATTACCTTCCGACCTGAAAACTATAGACAATCCAAATTTATTTAAATTAAAACTGAAAGATATTTTGTTGGAGGGGTGTTTCTACTCGGTAGACGAATTCGTAAATGCTGACATTGTTGTAGAATAATATTGTGTTTTGACATCATATCATATATATATTTTTTTTGTTGAATTGTATTTGTTGTTATTATTGTATTTTTTTTTTGTATAAATGACTTAAGTATTCATTGTATATGACATTGTATATTATATTCAATAAGGTCCGCATGTGCATGTACAAAATTTCAGATACAATTCTATTATTGTGATTGAATAAATATTATGAATTATGAATGAATTATTAGGCCATCTTACGCACCACGGTCTCCACGGAAGACCAGTGCTGTGGTACGATCTGCTCTACCATAGCACATGCTGAGTCGAGACCGATTTTGTCAGTTCTCTGTTAATATAAATTTAATTAATAAGAGTATGTATGTATACTATCTGTTCTGACAAAATAAACAACTTTTAACTTTTACTTTTTTTTTTTTTTTTAAACGGATAATGTAAAAATAATAGTGTACCCTAATAGTGCAGTTCGAATCCCTCCCTGCGCCATCCATACCCTCACAGCAGGGAGCCGTGCCGTCTACTAACGCCTTTACGTCAACTTAACAGCCCAGCTGTGGGAACGTGGGATTCCTGGGATTCGAGAGATCATTAGAATTGATCTAATGGTTTAATTGATGGGGGCTAAATGGCTGTTTGGAATGATCTTGTTAGATTTAAAAGGTCGGGTTCGATTCCCGGATTCGCTTTTGATTCATTAAGATAGTTATAAAAAGTTTTTGTTAAACCTCCTAGTGCAAGTATTCTATACTATGACTTACTATACTTACGATACTTTGACTGCGATTTTTTTTCGACAACTGCGATCTTTTTTTTAACCTAAAAAATTCGTGCTGCCGCTCTACACTTCGTTGTGTTGCGCCGCACATGCGTTTCGTTCGAAAAATATTACGGCTGTGCTAAGTCACACAGATCTGAATTTTCTCAGCCGCTGCGCTAGTGTGGATTTACGCATATTAGTCACTTGTAGAAAACACATAGCGTGTGATTTCAGCAGTCAAAGTGTTAAAAGGAGGCTTTAAAATATTAGCTGTGCCCGATGCAATCTATGTGTCACATGGTTTATAAACATTCCTCTTGAATCACTGTATCTATAAAAACCGCATCGGATTTTGATGCGGTTTTTTTTAATAGATAGAGTAATTCAAGGTTTATAAACCTTTTGACAAATAGTTTTCCTCTCGAGTGCAGCTAGTAAATAATAAAACGCAATGAAATACTCATTATTATGATAATAATGTTATCTTAATTTGCACCTAAATGACAAATTAATCAATAAGTCCTTTGAAAGCAGTCAGATATCCGCTTCCGGGTTCCAACAAAAACGCAGTGTTATTCATTTCTTTATTTGATCAAATCAGAGACTTTTTAAATAGGCTTAGTCCAGCATAACATAAAACAACACAAGACAATTCTTTAAATCCCATAAAACATAAATCAAGAAGGTGCAAGCGCCTTCACGTATAAAAAAAGTAAAAAACACCAGAACACAGCGAGATAAAGACACGTACACACTGAGTATCGCGTTACGCCTAATTTGAATAAATTATGGCCGTTGTACATTGTGTGATGTCTCTATTATTTAGAGACACCAGTGTAGAGAGAGCTATGGTAGTTGTGGGTGCTCTATGTTGGCGTAGTGGTTCAACCACTACGATAAGGAAACCCCCAACCCCGTTCTATAATTTGATTGTTTAAAAAAATCTATATGATATATCTATATAATCTATTGCATTGGGTGTTCCCGTAAAAATAGAGGTACGTTTGTAAATAAATAAATAAATAAATAAATATGAGGGTAGATCGGTATGTCTGCCCAAACAATCCTACTCGCAGTGCCTTCAGTTATTCAGTGATCAGGGCGCATTAAACTGTGCCGAAATATTGGATAACTCAAAAATCTAATCATTGTAAATATCCCGTTTTAAATGATTTTAGTGTAAAAAAATCGAATCCTTAAATTTTACTCAATTTTCAAGTTTTTTATCATAATACTAAATCTAATAATAATTAGTAAAAGTAAGAATAAGAAGACCGACCAGGTGGATGACGACTTGCGAAAGACTGCAGGTAGATGCTGGATGCGGCAAGCTGAAGACAGGGCGCTATGACGCTCATTGGGGGAGGCCTATGTCCAGCAGTGGACTGATATAGGCTGATGATGAAGAATAAGAAGAAGAATATTAAGAATAAGAATATATTTATTGTAAAATTGTGTAAGACATCCATAGGAAAGGTCTTAAATTAGAAGTAAGGGGCCGTAAAAGTATTACGTAAGCACTATTTCTTTGTTTTGCTTATTTTGGATGACATGGGAAGATGAGGGTAGGAGATGATGATTACGTCATCGGTAGTTATTTACACGAATGGCAACCCTGACATTGTCTATGCTTGAAAACGAAACGCATTTTCGAAGAATTTTTTAAATTATAATTATAATATAAAAAAAATACATTTATAATTGAAAAATTTTTACGTATGCATGGGGGGAGGGGGTAAGAGCTTTGCTTACTTTTGCTGACAAGGGGATGGGGGGGGTAAATAATTGTTATAAATCTGCTTACGTAATATTTGAACGGCCTAATTAGTAATCGTCGATGTTCATATTAATAATTATTATTTATACGTCATATTATAGAATATTTAGATTATTAGTTTTATTAAATTCGATGCTAGTGATTAATTAAGTTGACTACACTATTATATTAGGTGATACCTGTGAAAATAGTTGTAATGCTTTGAATAAATACAAATAAAAAAAAATTTTAGACAAAGACTTAATTAATTTATGAATAGTGAAGTTATTTGTGGTAAATGCGAATATTAACTATTTTTTATAATTATATGTGTTTTTTGCAATTTTATTTTGATTCTATAAGTGGGTACTTATTAATAGCCTCCTGTTATCTTAACAAATGAATGAATGAATGAATGAACACTTTATTGTACCCAAAATAACAAAATAACACCTTATATCTAAATTTTACATAATCACGGTAAAATAGATGGCTTTATCGCTTAAAGCGATTTCTACCAGGCAACCAGGGATGGAGAAAAAGATATATTATACAAAGAGTTGGTAGAGCACAAACAAACAGTAATAGAGAAGTAAAAAAAAACAAGGAATAAAAACTTAATACATTGCATGAAATACAAAACTACTTAAATTAAAACTAACCTAAAAGAAAAACTACAAATAACAATAACTGAATACAATAAGAAGGTACCACAGAAATAAAATTTCGATAAAATCTGATCACTGTACACGTCTCCTATAATAGTGTAATAAGTGTTTTTGTGCGAAAGAGAAAAATAAAATATTTAAATAAATATTTAATTAAAGCTGAATGTAGCCATATTTCTCTGACTAAATTAAAGTTTAGTCAGAGAGGAATGGCTTCATTCAGCTCAGGCTAGTCTGGGCAGGTCCTATGGAACGTGCTTGTGTCATAGCTGGTGTCAGGTTTCATATTATATCACGAGTACAGGGTGACCGTAGTTTCATGTAAAGTACTAATAAGATGTCTATAATATGCATAACAATAATATACAATATTACATAGATACCTAGATAATTATAATTATTTATTTAACATCGATCGATCGTATGTTCTTCTCTAATAATTACAGATCGTACAAACACTTGTCGCACTTGCGGGAATCGAACCCGCAGGCTCCCGTCCCAGGTGGACCTTTATCCGCCACGCCACATCGTTATGCGCCTCGCGGCTGAAAATCTATGTGTCAAATGATTTATAAACCTTCCTCTTGAATCACTCTAACTAATAAAAAAACCGCATCAAAATCCGTTGCGTAGTTTTAAAGATGTAAGCATACATAGGGACAGACAGCGGGAAGCGACTTTGTTTTATACTATGTAGTGATTATCCACGCTGAATTGCGCTGATAACCGCTGATAAAAAAAAATGTCTGACAACATAATGAGTTGAATGCTACGAGTTTTATGACTAGAAACACATTATAAAAATAAAGATAAAACACAAATTATTATTAAAATAGGCACTTGTGGTAAGATGAGATGAAACAGAGGATAATCAATCAAGGAAATAGCTTTCTTCATTGATCACCACAAGATCAGTACAAGTCTTCCAAACTGGAGATGATAGGCAGTCAGCCACAGTTGCCAGGATGCTGTTGTGACTGTCCCGCATAGGCTACCTTTTAATATTTGGAACATGCCCCGGTACACCCTGTACTCCTTGTACGTAGGAGGCGTGGGCGAGTGTGGACGCATCTTTATAAACGTCTTTACTATTAAACGATGACTTTTGTCAACTAAATTGAATTTAATTCGATGTTACATGTTATTTATTGTGGTCATTTTGGTGTACCTATACGTCTTTTTGACGACCTCTGTGGTGCAGTGGGTGAAGTTCCGCCTGCGACGCAGAAGGTCACGGGTTCGATTCCCACCTCGGGACAATATGTGTACGATCTGCAGATATATGTTTCGGGTGTTCTGGTCGTTTTCTATGATAAATGAAAAATGTAATGTATTATGTATATAATCCACACAGTATCATCTAGCCCCATGGTAAGCAGAGCTTGTGTTATGGGTACTAGGTGACTGATATACATAATACAATATATTTATTATAAAACGACCAGACCATCCCGAACAAATATCTGTAGATCGTACAAACTTTTGTCCCGAGGCGGGAATCGAACCTGCAACCTCCTGCGCTAGGCAGACCTTCGCCCATCGCACCACAGTGGTCGTCTAAGACCATCCTGAACAAATATCTCCTTATTTTTTTTTTTTTTTTACAAACATTTGTCCCGAAGCGGGAATCGAACCCACAACCTACGCCGCAGGCAAACCTTAACCCACCGCGCCACAGTAGTCGTCAAAAATATATCTACCTCATAATAGTGTAGAGTAAGAGACATTTATTAGAATAATAGACATCTGTATTCGTTTATCTGCCCTACCGGGACATTTCTATGGATGACATGATCTGTCCCGCTGGGCGTTGGCTATTGTTGGGAGCTACATGCTACCTTATTGTCATAGCCATAGGGAACAGCTGGGTAGCTTCATATAAACACAAATTATTAACGAATAACGTTCGAATTTTGCACACAATATTTTTTTAAAGAAATTATTTACGAGATTAAGTTATAATAATAATAATCATTTACATATATGTGCCTAGGCACATACATAACCTTGTAGGTGTGTTTGTGCCAAATGGTGGTGAATAGTAAATAGTTAGTTACTGCTTTTAGGAACTTCTGGCTGCCTACAAGTAAATTGGATAAGTTGTGGCAACCATTGTAAACCATTATCATTAAGCTTGTTTAAAAACATACTTAAAATTTTTAAGTGTGACTTGATTTTAAGTTAAAATCAAGTCTACTCATTTTATTACCAAAATCAACATAACGTCGCTGTTGTTCATTACAGCATGCATTTGTGTATACGCACTTTCTACCCATTGGTATTTAAATTTGTATTTATCAACCGTGACCCGCTGCGGGAGTCGAACCCGCAACCTTCTTCGTCTCGGTCTTAATTACTCCCACTGCGTCACAGAGGTCATCAAATTTAGGCCTAATATAACTAAAAATATAGTTTAACTTATTTCTCACTTGCTACGAAATCCGTAGACGGTCTACGAAACACGTAGACAGTTACGACAGACACATGTAAAATACTTGCCGAAGAAAACTGTTAACCAGCTATTCAAATTGCACTGTGACATTATAAAGTCGTTCATAAAGAGATGTTTGAACTTTTTAGAAATGACGCAAGCCTATTTTAATAGATTTATCATCTTTGGTGCAGCCTTTTGTTATGTTAATATGTTTTATGTTAATTTGATTGTTTCCTGGCAATCTAGATTTTTATAGTTTTAGATTTTGTCTCAAATAAGCTTTTTATAAGATTATTAGCCTGTTTAGTATTCATCTAAAATAAATAATATGACAGCAAATCCTACTAATATTATAAACGCGACAGTTTGTGAGGTTTGTTGCTCTTTCATGCAATAACTACGGAATGGATTTTGATAAAACTTCACAATAATATAGCTTATACATCAGAATAACACATAGGCTACAATTCATAAAGATATATTATATATTATCCAAAATATCTATCACCACGCGGGTGAAACCGTGGGGCGCAGCTAGTTTATATATAAATAAGTAATGCTAGAGAATTACCACAGCATCATCTAGCCCCAAAGTAACCAGAGCTTTTGTTACTTCTACTACGTATTTGATGACTGATATACATAATACAATACATCACATAGATATTTTAATATTTACATACATAACTACCACAACACCCGGAAGAAATATCTGCAGATCGTACACACAATTGTTCCGAGGCGGGAATCGAACCCGCATCCTCCTGTATTGCAGGCGGACCTTCTCCCACCGCGCCACACAGGTCGTCTCAGAGAATGTAATACATCTTTAGAATAGCAATAAAGAGACACCATATACCTATAGACTACTTCATTATATTAATACTTTATGTGCAGAGGAGGATAAATAAATAAATAAATAATGCTGGACAATCCACACAGCATTATCTAGCCCCATGGTAAGCAGAGCTAAGTGTTATGGGTACTAGATAACTGATATACATAATACAATATATTACATAGATAGATATTTTTTTATTATACATAGAAAACGACCAGAACACCCGAAACAAATATCTGCAGATCGTACACACAATTTTTCCGAGGATGTTGACATATTCTATATATCCTTGCCAAAATTCAGGGAGGCGGTTGTAAAATTTTTGGATAGGACACATAGAAATATGTAAATAGGTTTATTTTAACACTAAAGTCATTTAAAACGGGTTATTTACCATGATTTGATTTCTGAGTTATCCAATATTTCGGCACAGTTTCATGCGCCATGATCACGGAATAACTGAAGGCACTGCGACTGCGAGTAAGTTTTTATGGGCAGACATACCGATCTACCCTCATTTTTCGTCTTTTGCTACGAACATTACCACAAAAAAACTCAAATCATGACTCAAAAATCAAATCATGGTAAATATCCCGTTTTAACACTTTGAGTGCTGAAATCACACGGTATGTGTTTTCTACAAGTGACTAATATGCGTAAATCCACACTAGCGCAGCGGCTGAGAAAATACAGATCAGTGTGACTCAGCACAGCCGTAATATTTTTCGAACGAAACGCATGTGCGGCGCAACACAACCGATGTGTAGAGCGGCAGCACGAAATTTTTAGGTTAAAAAAAGATCGCAGTCGTCGAAAAACATCGCAGTCAAAGTGTTAAATGACTTTAGTGTTAATAACCATGATAGTTTTAAAAGTTTTAGGTTTATTTTAAGTTTAATATTAAGTGGTAGTTAGTAGCGTGTTGGCGCATCTTATGAATGTTTGTTTTTGGTTAGTTTTGTTATATTTCTTTGTCGCTTTGGTGTCCAACTGTAAAGGCATGGTAAATATTTTATCAATAAATAAAATTATTTCATATTAATTTTATTGCATCATTGTGTACATTTGTAGGTCTTAGTATCTAGGTAATGTATAAGAAATACAATAAAAATAAATAAAATAAATAAATAAATAATGCAGGACAATTCCCACAGCATTATCTAGCCCCATGGTAAGCAGAGCTTGTGATGGGTACTAGATAACTGATATACATAATACAATACATTACATAGATAGATATTTTTTATTATACATAGAAAACGACCAGAACACCCGGAACAAATATCTGCAGATCGTACACACAATTATTCCGAGGCGGGAATCGAACCCGCAACCTCCTGCGTTGCAGGCGGACCTTCGCCCACCGCGCCACATCGGTCGTCAAATGTAACAATGGTACCCTGCAGGGCTGACAAACTTAGGTACAAATTAGAGAACTTAATAATTATAAGTATTAATACAACGGGTATTTATCGCGTTTTACCTATTTTTCCCGACGTATTAATTTTTTTTCAATTCAAATTCTTTATTATCAGACAGCAAAGGTCCCTAAAAACACATTCACAAAATTACAAAAAGGAAAATTCATTACAACGAAGAAAATAAAACCAAAATAACTAAATCTAGAGTATAAGTAATTTCACCCAGTGGTGTCGTATTGGACAGTCATATTTACTAGATATTACTTTCAGGATGCTGTTGTTACTACCTGTCACTCTACTCATCAGAGATGCCACTCGCTTTCGCATAATTGCCGCGAAGCCATCTGTGAATGTATTAGTGAACATCTCAGATGCACTGCAGTAACGCGGCAGGCCCAACAAACATCCTGAAAATGTTATTATATTGAATACGTAGGGCGTTAAGAGACTTTTTCGTGTACTTAACCCATAGGGTGCTCGTGTAGAAACACTGGCAGAAGGCCTTAAATAGAGAAATTTTAACTTAAGTTAAAATATCTCTACTACTTAAGTTAAAATCTGAACACATAATTATAATACTTCTAATTATGTGTTCAGATCAGGTTAAAATTTCTCTATTTAAGGCCTTCTGCCAATGTTTCTACACGAGCACCCTATGGGTTAAGTACAATTTTAACCTGATCTGAACACATAATTATAATACTTATAATTATGTATAATTATAATACTTATAATTATGTATAATTATAATACTTATAATTATGTGTTCAGATCGCGTTTAAAAGTTTAAAAATATTTAGAGAACTTAATGCTATGAAATAGCGTACTAGTTATAATTGTTTTTTCAATTAAGTATTGTTATTTTTGTAAATAACGTGAGTGTCATTAAAATATATGTGACAGAAACCACTTACAAATATAACAGTCATTTAACACACATTTTCTAAATTGATCAACAAATCACACACAAAACATCCACTCATCCGAGAGCAGTGACACAAAATTCACAAACCATACAATTCACCCACTTCATCAAATTTCACACGTCATCAATTTCCCATTGTAAATCATCACTAGCCAATTAAAACTAACTTGCGAGTACAACAATGGCCATAAATAGATAGTAAAAAATATAAATTTTGAGCACAAATAGCTTCACACCTGGTTGTATAGATTGAGACATAGTATGTTTGCAAGCTGAAGTGGCAGTGGGCCGGCCATATCTCGCGAAGAACCGACGGCCGCTGGGGCAAACGTGTTCTTGAGTGGAGACCACGACTCGGTAAACGTAGTGTAGGACGCCCTCCGGCCAGGTGGGATGACGACCTGCGAAAGACTGTACGTAGATGCTGGATGCGGCAAGCTGAAGACAGGGCGCTATGGCGCTCATTGGGGGAGGCCTATGTCCAGCAGTGGACTGCTATAGGCTGATGATGATGCTGATAAGCAACTGCCGATCTTTCCATTAAAAAATGCAAATCAATATGCCTCAAATCCCAATAACTCACTTGAACAGATTTCCAACAATTTGCACCTTTATTCAAAGTTTTTGACAACACCGGCGCTTGCAGTCCCGAAGGAGCCATAACCACTTCAATAAGATACTATTTAACACAATAGATCAATACACCATCTCGAAAGATCAATACACCAAGCATCAATTTCAATTTTACGACAAAAACGCAACAAAAACGCCATACAATACCTTACAGACCATAGAGAAAACACGCATAGACTTAAAAGGACGTATATCCTTGCAGATGACTTGGAGATACGACTGTTTGGTTTTATGTCGTTATAAAATGACCATAGCGAATTCTTGTGCCCACATTCACAATGGAGTCAAATTGAAATCGACACTTCTAACAACTAAAAGTCAGGGGTGAAAAAATTAGACATCTGCCTAAGGTTACAGATTAGTATAATAGTTGCTATTATTTGTAGATAAAGTATAATTCCTGTCGGGAACGAATTGAGTTATGTAGAACATTTTGGTTATTAACACTAAAGTCATTTATAACGGGATATTTGGGGATTCATGAGTATAGGTGTATTGAATATCATCATCATCAGCCTATAGCAGTCCACTGCTGGACATAGGCCTCCCCAAATGAGCGCCATAGCGCCCTGTCTTCAGCTTGCCGCATCCAGCATCTACCTGCAGTCTTTCGCAGGTCGTCATCCCACCTGGTCGGAGGGCGTCCTACACTACGTTTACCGAGTTCGGCCATATCTCGAGAAGAACCGACGGCCGCTGGGGCAAACGTGTTCTTGAGTGGAGACCACGACTCGGTAAACGTAGTACACTACGTTTACCTTCAAGGTGGGATGACGACCTGCGAAAGACTGCAGGTAGATGCTGGATGCGGCAAGCTGAAGACAGGGCGCTATGGCGCTCATTGGGGGAGGCCTATGTCCAGCAGTGGACTGCTATAGGCTGATGATGATGATGATGATTAAATAATAGGCAATTACTGCTGTGTGGAAAAATTATTACATATATATATATATAAAAGAAAGTCGTGTTTGTTACAACACTTATAACTCGAGAACGGCGGAACAGATTTAGCTGAAAATTGGTGGAGAGGTAGCTTAGAACCAGGAGTCTAACATAGGATACTTTTTATCATTTAAACTATTTGACACATAGATTTCCACGGGGGCGAAGCCGCGGGGCGCAGCTAGTGATTGAATAAAAGTACCTAACCCATACAATCTCCCGTAAAATTTACCATTTACTTTAAATAATGTTCTAATGACTTTCCAATATCCCCGAATAGCCAAAATAAACGACCTTCAATTGCTCTCCTGTTCACCTATTCAATAGCAAATAAATTATTTCATTTCAGTTACAATAAATACAAAACTGCAACTAAAGGTGCCACTTAACACTTTGACTGCGATTTTTTTTTGACGACTGCGATCTTTTTTTTAACCTAAAAAATTCGTGCTGCCGCTCTACACAGCGGTTGTGTTGCGCCGCACATGCGTTTCGTCCGAAAAATATTACGGCTGTGCTGAGTCACACAGATCTGTATTTTCTCAGCCGCTGCGCTAGTGTGGATTTACGCATATTAGTCACTTGTAGAAAACACATACCGTGTGATTTCAGCAATCAAAGTGTTAAAACTGTGTCATACGCTGTTTACGTTGAATCATCTGTGACAAGGGGCGGCTGACTTCGCCATTCAGAATGCGCAAACTATGAAAAAATGTCATAGAGACGTCTAATTTTAAATTAATAGGTAGAAGGAGCTGAAAAGGAAACGCCGTTTTTGGACAAATCAGGTACATTATACCTACTCGCTCGTTATTGGTCTAGGTAAAGGTAGAGAAAGCATATAGAGGAAATCATGATTGGTTTAAAGTATCGCGAATAATGTACCACGAACCCTATTCTCTCTTCTGTCTTGAAGAGTCCCAGGATTTGATTTGTCAATTCATCAATCACCAAGCTTATTGCAATTTTAATAACAAAATGGGGACACATAATATGCACATAAAAACTTATGGCATTACTCCAAATTGTCATAGCAATAATATTATTTTTGGTTCTTACATCATAAGTTCCAACAAAAACTCTGCTTAGACGTTGAAGTCGTCTGGGCTGTAAAAACCATTTTTATGCGAATTGGAATGCGTCACATAGACTAATCGATAGAGCGGAAAATTCTGAATAAGACTGCATTCATAACTCATTTTGGGCAAAATGGTTTATACGACCTTTCTACCCCAAGGTGTCGATATTATTATAAAATAGCTGTTCCACGCGGATGAAAACCCGCGTTAATATCGAATTTCACTTTATTAGGTGATTTTTTACACCTTGGGTTACATTATTGTAAGGATTTGGAGTTTAGTAAAGATCCCTAACTTTTTTGAAAATATAATATAGCCTATGTTCACCGCGGATATTGTAGCTTCCGTTGAAAGAATTTTTCAATTCGGTCCAGTAGTTTCGGAGCCTAGTCCATACATACAAACAAACAAACAAAAAATGAAAACTTTCCTCTTTATAATATTAGTATAGAAATATCATATTTTTTATCACACTAATCTGACGTACAGACAGCATTAGGGGAAGCCTGCGTCCAGTAGTGGACTAATACCTATAGGCTGATGATGAGGAATCTGACTTACCAACAAAATCAGCTATTAAGCTTAAATCTAGCTACAAAATCATGTTCTTACTATTTCTATAGTTTTCTCTCATCTGGGCAGATCTCAAAAAAAGTTATTGAAACCAATTTCATGCTATTCGATGTTATTTTACGGATTTTGAGAAATCCTGTGACATGCCGACTTTTTCTATAGAAGCCATGACTAATGGAGTCCCTTGCGACAAATAATATGACTAGGGCGTTGTGAATGTGTAAAAACTGTGTAAATTAGGTTAATTGAGAGCTTAGAGAAATGAGTGGAGTCAGGTGACATAGTAAACTAATTTGCCGGTAAATTGATTGCCCACACACTGAGATCATAGAGTAGAATAGGATAAAACTTTATTGCACCATTAATACAGAAAATAATAAAAAAGGAACTTAATAGGTTCTAACTATATCTAGAGGCATAATCAGCGGCCTTATTGCTAACAGCTGTTTCTTCCAGGCAACCTTTGGAGGGATAGGATCGGTATGTATTAAAGCTGACGAAGGCATAATTAGGATCATATTGACGACGTCTATGGTGCCGTGGGCGGAGGTCGGTCGACGACGCAGGAGGTTGCGGATTCTTTTCCCGCCTCGAGACAATTGTGTGTACATACGATCTGCAGATATTTGTTACGGGTGTTCTGGTCGTTATCTATGTCCGTCTGTCTAGATCGTTAAAAATATATATCTTTGTAATGTATTATATTAAGTATATCAGTCATCTAGTGCCCATAACACAAGAGCTTGCTGCTAAATAATGCTATGTGGATTGTCCAGCATTATTTATTTATTTATCCAACGGTAGAAAGAACTTTATTTAGTTTCTATGCATCTTTATGAAATTACTTTAATTTTTAGTAGAACAATCTATCTTAAGTTTGTTTCGAAAATTTTGTTTAGTTAAAATTATGATGATTCAAATGACTGCGGTTGTTCGACGATTGCGATCTTTTTTTTTTACCTAAAAAATTCGTGCTGCCGCTCTACACAGCGGTTGTGTTGCGCCGCACATGCGTTTCGTTCGAAAAATATTACAGCTCTGCGGAGTCACAAAGATCTGTATTTTCTCAGCCGCTGCGCTAGTGTGGATTTACGCATATTAGTCACTTGTAGAAAACTCATACCGTGCGTTTTCAGCACTCATAGTATTAAAGGTTAATTCATTTGAATCATCATAATTTTGACGATTGTTAACATTATTTTTTCTTCTAATCCTAATTGCATAGCGTATTTAATTTTTTTTAGCTTCTCTGTTGCTAGGTTAATGTTATTTATTTTGTATGTATTTAACTAATACTGTAGGCATTCCATAAAATAAATAAATTTATTCTAAGCACGGCGACCCTGCGCGCAGCGACTGCAGACTGCAGCGCCAGTGGTGTCGCGAACCGTGCTTGGAAATAGAAGCAACCGCGACCGCAGGCAGCACTGCGGTCAACCGCATCCGCTAGCCGCAATGTCGGCCCATCTGTGTATGTATATTTTATTGTCAATTTGTATATATTTTTTTGTCTTACCTGTGGTCTGCCACCCGTGTTGACGCGCGGCTATGGTTCTGTCAGAAAACCTATATTATTTACCTATATTATAATATGTACCTAGTACCTAACAAGCTGTACCTACTCTTGAATCAATAAATGTATTTTCTTTCTTTCTTTCTTCTCGGACTTGTACCTTTAGACTAAATATCCGTTAGGAAACACTTCTCAGAAACCGCCACATTCTAACAGTAGCCAGAAACAGGATCCATTTGAACAGTAGAATTACTTTAGTATAATTTATCTCACAGTAATTCAGTTTATTGTCTGTATGTTTGTACGGTTATGGTGGTATTACCCTAAATGCAGGGTAATTGTCTTAAACCTGTTGTTTTTGTTGATGGTAACTTCTTGAAAATTGAGTTATATACGTGCTTGTTAGGGGCCCGTGGGTATCTTCTACAAAATAATAATCAAATAAATTTTTATTTACCGATTATTTTGCTGCACCGATTTTCTTAATTCTGGTTCTAATTTGTTTCTGTTATTTAATAAAACCAAAGTTAACGAGAGAACCAAAGTTATCGACATAGCTTTAAGAATTAGCAAGCTGAAGTGGCAGTGGGCTGGCCATATCTCGCGAAGAACCGACAACCGCAGGGGCAAACGTGTTCTTGAGTGGAGACCACGACTCGGTAAACGTAGTGCCCTCCGACCAGGCGGGATGACGACCTGCGAAAGACTGCAGGTAGATGCTGGATGCGTCAAGCTGAAGACAGGGCGCTATGGCGCTTATTGGGGAAGGCCTATGTCCAGCTTTGGACTGCTTTAGGCTGATGATGATGAAGTTAAATAATACTCCAAAATTAATAAATTAGTTAATTAATTGATTTCGGCGGAACTTGATTCCCTGTACTTAGTGAAAAGTCGCGGGTTCAAGTCCCACCGAAATTGTATTTTTCTGGAAAATTATTTAATTTCTTATATGTGGTGTACAAATATGTTCAAATCTACCCACTGTATTTCTACTGTTTCCGCGTTCTAAATCTGTGTACAACTAAAACTTTATTTAAATTTAAATTTAACCTACAGAACCCTTTCCCCCTTACAACACTCACTGCCCATATTCCCCATACTCCAGTACCACACGGCATTATTCCACTAATAGCTACATAACCTGCAAATGGTCACCGCGATGTCAGATAGCGTGTAACATGTCCCGCTCTGTGGAAACTAATAGAGGGGTTACATGGTGCCAAGTAGACGCTACTTTCTCGGAGCTGTAATCGAGAAGTCTGAAAAGGTTGAATCAGATATTTTCAGATATTAAAAACTTAATTACTTTAGACTTACAAAAATAAGCAGCTCTTTCTTAAGATGAAATGAGACCCAAAACGCACATTTTAAGGGAACAAAACACCTTTCGAATATATTTTGATGAGGATCAAAAGTTTAGGATATTAGTTAGTATGTTATCGGAGTCGAAACACGATTGACTAAACATGACTCGATAGAAAAAAAGGCAAAGTTTCCTCTAAATCTTCATTTTTACAGAGATATCTCTACGGAAAAACCAGTTTTATTTGTTAGTTATTTAATATTTTTGTAATGAAATTTCTTCTACGTGTTCCCTTAAAATACTTTAGAAAATTATGGTTTTACTTTTTTGAGAAACAGTATTATTTTAGAGCAATGACAAATTTAAAAATAAAAACCAGTGGAATTGCGCGCGGGCCGGTCATTCCGTCGCTCTTGCCTCCCTATCTCGCCTTCCCCGCGCGGCGTTCGTTCGTCCTTGTCACGAAAAAGCGAACTCATTTCGCCTTAAGCTACTTTACTGCAAGGCTGCGACGCTATTAATCACATAACATTACGAACGTTCTCAGCGTAATTATGCTAATTTTAGCGTAGACAACGTGTGAAAAGGCGTTATTCTCTTCGCCCTCAAATGAAACAAAACCTTATCACGCGTTAATCACGCTAATATTAGCGTAATAACGAAACGTGTGTAATTTTATTTGCTAAATAGGCGTTCTTCACATCTTACTCAAAGAAAATAACACATATTCACGTGTTATTCACGCTAAAATTAACGTAGGTAATAACGATGATAACGTGTGTTACGTTATGTTATGTTATGTTATGTTATGTTATGTTATGTTATGTTGTAGCCTTGCAGAGCTGGAAAAAGTAGCATCTACTCATTTTTGGTAGTCGCGGATTCCACATATCCTATGTGGAATCCGCGTATGGGTAATTAAGATTGTAAACAACATGTAAGCCAGCTATAACACGGAACTAGGGAATTCCACTAGAAGCCGTCACACGCCACACAACAACCCGCTGTGTGTGTCCATTGTCGGAGCTTGTACGAACCTCAGAATACAGAAAGTCCAGAAACCGTGAGCGCGCCTAATACTGACGCTACAAAAACTACTCTTAAATAGAGTAGTTTGACGCTCAACTGATCAGTTACTTTGTGAACGTCGTATCGCGTGACGTATTTTAGCGGTGACCAATTTAACTAAATTATGCTGTCCTGTGTCGTTCCTACCTGTAAAAATGCAGCGGGTCTAAAAAAGAAACAGGATGGGATCACATTTCACGTGTAAGTATCGCATTTAGGTATCGTCTTATTTAAATAATGAATTAATTTCTCTGTTTTCAATTGTCATAGAGAGTGATGCGTCCATCTTGTTAGTGTTGCCAATATAAGAGTTTTGATTTACCCTTCTTTTTATTACCTTTTGAGGGCTTTTATACGCTGTAGAATATTAATAAGTTGTGACGACCTCTGTGGCGCGGTGGGCGACGGTCCGCCTGCGACGCAGGAGGTTGCGGGTTCGATTCCCGCCTCGGGGCAAATGTTTGTACGATCTGCAAATAATATTTGTTCAGGGTGTTCGGGTCGTTTATGTATAATAAAGAAATATAATTTATCTAAATGTAAATCTTTGTTAATTAGTTCAAACTACAAGAGACAATATTTTAGAAAGCCTACCCAGCAAAAAGGAATTTTTTTTTTTTTTTTTTAATCTTAACCGTGTTTTATTTGATGAACCTATCTATTTCTTGAGATAATTAGGTAGGCACATAGTTATATAGAAAAGGATAATTTTTATTCTATTATTATCTTAATTCCAATACTCCCAAAATTTACCCCAAAAACGGGCAAATAATGCCTGAGCTAACAACATTACGCGGGTGGGAGGTGAGGCGGGCGGGGGGACGTTGTTTTGTTTTTGGACACAGTGTGTAGCTTGCAATTACAGTTGAACGCGGTTTCTGGACTTTCTGTATTCTGAGGTACGAACCTACAATGAGGATTTCAATGTATTTAAAGATCTCACTTAAAATATTAAATCGGTAATTTTCACCGATGCATATGGACGACTATCCTGCGGGCCGCACCAAGCATAGCCATGGCAATATTTACTAGTTAAAAACCTAAGTAGGTACCTACCTACCCAGCAACATTAATTTTGATTTATCTAGGTATTTAGTTCTTTGTTCAAATCAGTCAGATTTTTCCGCCACTTCTGGCGTTTATGATTGGTGCGTACCTACGGCATACGCGGTTGACGGGTTTTCAAAGCTTGCTTACAAAAAGGCCCGTCCATTTAAAATCATCCGAGGGCCACAATGTTGCCCGACTGTCACCTCGAAACTTATAGGCGCATATAGTTGTTTGAAGAGATAGACGATCACACACAAATACAGGCAATAACAGCTACGAGTTCAACTAAGTATAATGGAAACAAACCTGAAACGGTTCATCTAAACATCTGGTACGTGATCTCAGCCAGATAATCGCTAAATGACCTCCTCGACAAGTGTCCTGTGAAAATGTCTCTTTAGTATACCTACCTGCCTAATAAAGATATAAAAAAAAATATTACTTACTATAACAATGGTATCGTCTTAGAATGACATTTTACCTCTCATGAAAGAAACTAAACGATGAACCGATAACCGTACTGGGGTAAACGTGATGTTGAGTGGAGACCATGACTCGGTAAACGTAGTGTAGGAAGCTCTCCGGATGACCTACGAATAACTGCAGGGAGATGCTGGAAGCGTCAAGGTGAAGACAGGGTGCTATGGCGCTGAATAGGGGAGGCCTAGTTCCAGCAGTCGACTAACATAGGCTGATGATGATGATGATGAAAAGACCGAAGGCCTAGGCCTTAGGTGGTTTAGGTGGAGGTACTCCTTTATCCGCATTTGGACTCCAGTCGGTCCTTTATGCGTTGATTGCTAGCATAGCCAGCCTGGCTCCGTCCAGAAGCGCAGAATCTTCCTGGGGTCTTCACAGGCTTCGCGGAGCGACCTCGGCAAGTTGAGGATTTCTATACGTTGTGCTAATACTCCCTCGCATTCCAGGATTACGTGGGCAGCTGATTAGTCGTTGCTGAGACATCCTATACAGAGAGGGCTGTCCGTCGCTCCGATGGTGAATAAGTGTTTGGTCAGTGGAGGCCTAGGCCTTCTCTAATAACTAAAACACAATACTCCCGTGTAATATAAACCTTATAAAATAGACATCACAAATAGAATATAACCAAGTGTATTCCCATTCAGAAACATACATACCAAACAGAATTATTGTTTTTATTAGGCAATTTCTTAGTAAGTTTACGATCAATTGAAGAATTTTAGTATTTTAGACGCAGTATGTGGGCTGGGAACGACTACCGTCTGGGCTGGCACAGTGTGGTGTTATAACAGAAGTTAAACTAGTTATTTTTCATTTTTGTAGTTTGGTAGTTGTAGCATTTATTTATTATTTGTTTTTAGGTATTCATGTTATTCTCATATTTAGCTTATCTTTGGTGCATAACCTGCTTTTCTTAAATTTACATAATTCTTTCCATCCAAAGGTTGCCTGGAAGAGATCGATTCTAAGCGTTAATACCACCCATTGTGCTTGTCGCATTTATTTGGCTCACTAATGGTTTAATACGCAGACTTCTTACATCTACATAATCATCTCCAATCGTTTTTTTTTTTAATAATAGACTATTGTGGACTTTTGATATGTGCACAAACCTTCAATTATTGTAGGTTTACACGTTAATATCTTTTATTTATTATCATAAAATCGAAAATCTGTCGGGTTGTTATCTTTTCACGATTAAACGAAGAAGAGATCTAAATGAAATCTGGCAGGTAGTTAAATAATATCCCGGGGATTGACATAGGCTACTTAAAAAACTACTAATCTTGGTAAAGATTAAGAAGATATATTTTTCTTAATCTTTATCGAGATATAATATTCCGTTTGTACCTACTGTTTGTAACACATACTGTGGTTCAAATCTAACTTCTTTATACCGTCTATAAAACAACGGAGGTGTATATTTTTATTATTTAAGTATTCTCAGTAGCAAAGGAATTAATACACTATCATATGAATTATCGAATGACAATTAAGGTGTCCCATACAATGTCCCATACACTTTGTTTTATGGTTATTACTGTGTTTTTTGAAATTATTTTAGATAGATATAAACTATTTTGATTTACCTCTTAAGTTATCCTTTTCTATGTCCTGTTGAAAAGGAAAATAAACCAGAGAGTCCTTAAATACGTAACTTACCTTTAAGTGGCAGTGAGCTGGCCATATCTCGCGAAGAACCGACGGCCGCTGGGGCAAACGTTTTCTTGAGTCTCCACTCAACTACTTACCACTTTCTACTTACCTTAGTACCACGACTCGGTAAACGTAGTGAAGGATGCCCTCCGACCAGGTGGGATGACGAAATGCAAAAGACTGCAGGTAGATGCTGGATGCGTCAAGCTGAAGACAGGGCGCTGTGGCGCTCATTGGGGGAGGCCTATGTTCAGCAATGGACTGATATAGGCTGATGATGATGACCTTTAATACCTGACTTTAATCAAACACAAATTATTGAAAACTAGCTTCAGCCCGCATCTTCTCACGCTAGGAACAATAACCTAATGTGTCCTTTGCAATGTATCTCTTCAATTGTGAAATTTGTCTTTTGGTTGTTATTTCGTCCAGCCATTGTTTCTAAAATCGTATTATATTTGGATTTAATTAGGTAAAACAAACAGAAACATACCTAGGTACCTGAAATGAATTTATTTGTTTCTTTTTCATTTCGTCCACTAGTGGGAGATTGAAGTGAAGGGAAAATAAAAAACACCATATTTCTTATTTGCTAATAATTTATAGTATAACATTTGACTTGTATAAGTGCTTATTTTGAGAAAAAATATTAATTAAATAAATAAATAAAAAGGGAGGCCTTTGCCCAGCAGTGGGACAATAATGGCTTAAAATAAATAAATAATAATAAATAAATAGATACCAAAGAAATGCAGTATCTGAATATGAATATTTACCTGGCTGTATTAATAATAAATAAGACAGGCATTTATGTAGAGTTATTTTTGCATTTATTACCCGGTCACAAAAATATAAAACATTATTATTTTAAAAATAGCGTCCATCAAACTTAATTTGTATAAAAATACGGTTCGAAACCAAATGTTTTTATTGAATCAATATTCTTTTGTGTCCGTCCAAACCCTAATATCATACATTGTTCATTTCATTGCAGTGTCCAATTCTACGTCCGTCAGTCATTGGTGGTCTTGACGAATTCACAGAATACCTAAGTACCTGCCTATTGTACAAAAAATAACCAATAACGACCTTATTCGTATCCTGTTTAGGATGCTTTTAGTGTTTTAAATTGTTCAATTACCTAAGTGTAGACAGAATTCTAGGAATTTTATGAGGTGACCTAAGTTGTTCGTGGATTGGACAATTATATTGACCAACCCACATTATGTGTATGAGAGAACAGGTCATAATCATTCAGCCTATAGCAGTCCACTGCTGGACATAGGCCTCCCCCAATGAGCGCTATAGCGCCCTGTCTTCAGCTTGCCGCATCCAGCATCTACCTGCAGTCTTTCTCAGGTCGTCATCCCACCTGGTCGGAGGGCCTCCTCTAATGAGCGCCATAGCGCCCTGTCTTCAGCTTGCCGCATCCAGCATCTACGTGCAGTTTTTCACAGGTCGTCATCCCACCTGGTCGGAGGGCGTCCTACACTACGATTACCGAGTCGTGGTTATAATAATTATTATGATGACTCTATCACACAAACACCGCTTTTGCATCCATTGGCTTCCAATAGGTTAATTAAGACCTTTTCATTGTAAAATTATGTACCTAATGGTTTATTTACCAACACATAATGTGGGTGTTGGTATAAGATAAATAGATAGATCATTTATGAATTATAAAGTAGGTTACATAATTTAGTTAACAGTGCCTTAAGGCACATGTTAGGTTTGTGATAAGTCGAAATAAACTTAAAAATCAATAAATATTTTAACAAACCATTTAAAGTAAGTACTCATTTAGAATAGAAAATATTATATGCGTTTCATAAAAAACAATACAAAATAAGAACTAATATAAAGCGGGAGTTCCCGACTTCTACATATTAGTTAGACGGACGAGGATAGCAGCCTCCTGGAGTCGACTAACTCGCTCCAACAACACCATCCTGAGGGCTGCCTCTGACTTCCTGGCCAATCCCATATACAGGCACTGGATTTCTGTCCACATGGACGGAAACAACAAATTGGTATCTATTTTACCTATGTTAGTTCTAGTTTTAATATATTTTTTAATGATATACTGTTGTATTGTGTGCCCTGTATTTTTGTTTGTGATATGGGTCATTTTCTGTGCCTGAAATAAATTGTTTTTTTTTTTTTTTTTTTTTTTTTATAAAGATAACAAATTAGGAACAAGATAGATATGTATATACCTAATAATTTGTTGCTAACAACCATATAAAAACAAAGACATATGTCTTTGTATAAAAACCATGGATTTTTAGTCTACTCTATAAGGTTATGAAACAGGAACTGAACCTATGGCAGTATTATTATACTAGCTGCGCCCCGCGGTTTCACCCGCGTGGTGATAGTTATTTTGGATAATATACAATATATCTTTATGAATTGTAGCCTATGTGTTATTCTGATGTAAATAAAAAAACAAATCAATAATGCTGGACAATCCACACAGCATTATCTAGTCCCATGGTAAGCAAAGCTTGTGTTATGGGTACTAGATAACTGATATACATAATACAATACATTACATAGATATTTTTTATTATACATAGAAAACGACCAGAACACCTGGAACAAATATCTGCAGATCGTACACACAATTGTTCCGAGGCGGGAATCGAACCCGCAACCTCCTGCGTCGCAGGCGGACCTTCGCCCACCGCGCCACATCGGTCGTCAAATGTATAAGCTATATTATTGTAAAGTTTCATTAAAATCCATTCAGTAGTTTTTACGTGAAAGAGTAACAAACATCCATCCATCCATACTTACAAACTTTCGCGTTTATAATATTTTATTAGTTATTAGTAGGATTATCTGCCTACGTTTCTTTATAAAGTAATAGAAATACCACAAAATCCTTCGTGTAACCAAATTACAGCTAACCATTGAATATTAACAGACCAATTTGAATAAAAATCTGAGAAAACTAATAAAAAACTTCATGTGTGGTAAACATAATAGATTCAAATGTTTCGTCGAATGGGCGAACCTGTGCACTAGCGGGCTAGCTACCGTTACATTAGTGCATGCAGTGCACGTCCCAGTTTAGTGCGCAGTGACCAAGTGTGTGGATGCCATAATAACCTATCGTTCTTACTAGATAGACGAATACAATACAAAAATACCTTCTACATATATTGTACACCAGATATATAGCTCTAAGAATTAACAAGCTGAAGTGGCAGGGGGCTGGCCATATCTTGCGAAGAACCGACAACCGCTGGTGTAAACGTGTTCTTGAGTGGAGGCCACGACTCGGTAAACGTAGTATAGGACGCCCTCCGACCAGGTAGAATGACGACCTGCGAAAGACTGCAGAGAGATGCTGGATGCGTCAAGCTGAGGATAGGGCGCTATGGTGGTCATTAGAGGAGGCCAATGTCCAGCGGTGATAACTAACTTAGGCTGATGATGATGATGCTGATTATTGATCGCTTAATTGTTTTTAGGGTTCCGTACCCAAAGGGTAAAACGGGACCCTATTACTTAGACTCCGCTGTCCGTCCGTCCATCGGTCACCAGGCTGTATCTCATGAACCGTGATAGTAAGAGTACCTCCGTTACAGTAGTACAACTGGTATAGTTTGACCGAAACCGCTGTACCGCTCCTTAGGAAAGTGCGGCGAGGTGGGGGGCGAGGAAAAATAAGCAAGAGTACGCGTTGACGGCCGACTGATGGATCGGAGCGGCCGATTTTTCCCCCCGTCTCGCCGCTCGCATACCTCAGGCGCGGTACAGCGGTTTCGGTCAAACTATAGTACAAATGACATACCTTTGTATCTCTAGTACTACAAAAAGTCTAACTCTATGTTAGACAGTTGAATTTATTTTTTATCTATAAAAGTAGTGACTGATTTTAAAAGCTATTTCGTTAAGTCAATCTAAATTATACAACTGACACGTTCTTAATAGTTACAAGGAATCCGTGCCTACGGTTTAAATGCAATAAACCCTAGTATAACACGACAATTACTGATTTACATACATTTAATGGAATCCAGAAACGGGTGAGGAATTTTAACGGGATTCCGTTAGTTCAGAGAAAGTATAAAATATTTAGAAAGTAATGAAAGGCATTACTACAAGAGAATGTTTCGGGAAATTAGGAAATATCCTAATTTCAATCGTGAAGACGGGTTCAAACTCTCTGCCTCGTGGAATCCAGTTATAGCCAAGTGTACTCGTCGTAAGCCGGTCTCAAAGTGCGTCGCGGACACTGTTAGTGTAGTATGTCTTGGACGTGCCTACTAGTATCGAAAACCAAGTGAGGGTAGTTTCAAATAAACTAGCCCCCGCTTCGCCGAGGCGGTAACTCCAGTACTCCAGTAATCCCGTGACCACGACAGTGTGTAAACCTGTTGAAACGTCGGGAAAAATAGGTTAATAAACGCGATAAATACCCGTTGTATTAATACTTATAATTATGTATTCATACTTGCTATGTATATTACTTGACACTGACAGAAAAGTGTGCAACCAGACACAATTGCCTTAACTCTTTGAGTGCTGAAATGACACGGTATGTGTTTTCTACAAGTGACTAATATGCGTAAATCCACACTAGCGCAGCGGCTGAGAAAATAAAGATCTTTGTGTATCAGCAGAGCTGTAATATTTTTCGAACGAAACGCATGTGCGGCGCAACACAACCGCTGTGTAGAGCGGCAGCACGAATTTTTTAGGATAAAAAAAAGATCGCAGTCGTCGAAAAAAAATCGCTGTCAAAGTGTTAAATATTGACATGTATCGAATCATATTATATTTAGACTTAAATAGGCAAATAACCATGTATTAGACATAAGAGATGGACATGCTAGTGGTTTCTTTTTCACTTCTTCCACTAGTGGACAAAAAATTGAAGTGAACAGTAAAATAATTTTATTTGATAATAGTTTAATGTATAAAAAGTAAAGTAAAGTAAAGTAAAAAGTAAAAAATCATTTATTTCTTTAGGCTTACAAAATAAGCACTTAGACAAGTCATATTTTAAATATAAATTATTATCAAATAAAATTATTTTACTGTTCACTTCAATTTTTTTGTCCACTAGTGGAAGAAGTGAAAATATGACTTGTCTAAGTGCTTTTTTTTTAAGCCTAAAGAATAATTATTTTGACTTAACAAATAATCATCACCATGATTATAATGAAGCGACTTAATTTAGCCTCAATCTCGGTTGTATCAATTCGGCGTGAAATATATCCACCATTTTGATTTAGATTTCTAAGAACTTATGTCAAGCAGATTTATAACATAACCAAGCAACTCTTTAGCATTTTAACAGGAGATTACCTTCACTAAATTTTAATATTATGTCACTATTTGGGCCCATTATGGCCGTAAGCCTCTTAAATGTCTATTAACAGGCGGTTAGCGTCATTAATTATAATAAATGGATGGTAAGGTTGACAGTTTGTACACGTTTCAACGGATTTTTGTAAAAAAGTATTTTTCCTACATTTATAATTCTGTTTCACCTAAACTCTTGTCCAAGTAGCATTTAATTTTTTAGGGTTCCGTATCCAAAGGATGCCAATGGAACTCTATAACAAAGCTTCCGCTGTCTGTCTGTCCGTCTGTCACCAGGCTGTATCTCATGAACCGTGATATTTAGACAATTAAAATTTTCACAGATGATGTATTTATGTTGCCGCTATAACAACAAATATTAAAAAACAGAATAAAATAAATACTTATTAAGGGGGCTCCCATACAACAAACGTATTTTGCTCGTTTTTATCCATGATCAGCCTACAGCAGTCCACTGGACATAGGCCTCCCCCAATGAGCGCCATAGCGTGCTGTCTTCAGCTTGCCGCATCCAACATCTACCTGCACTCTTTCGCAGGTCGTCATCCCACCTGGTCGGAGGGCGTCCTACCCTACATTTACCGAGTCGTGGTCTCCCCTCAAGTTAGTATAACCCTTCGTGCGCGAGTCTGACTTGCACTTGGCTGGTTATATTTTTCATTCCAACTTGGCAGTGAAATATATATTAGCTATGGCATATTATGGTGATAATAAGAGAAAATGGACTGTCTGAATAAACAAAATAACCCATAAAATACTATAAAAACGTATTGATTTCAGTGTTAATAAAATGCATGCGAAATGAAACCTTATTTGTGTAAAAATCAATAAATATCGTTAAATTATCCTATTACTGGTCGTTTTGTGACTTCATCGGCAGGTATTCTGTTACTAAATAATGTAAGGCTGCGTTCTCAATTGAATCGGTAGATATGTATCACACCCAATTCAATATCAAAACCTATTGCCTATACTGAACGGGAGAGCCCCCTTGAACCTCAAGGAGAGTTGTCCCATAAACACCATGTTTGGCAAACGGATTGGTAATGGCAGTGGAGATGTTAAAAAAAAAGAAGAAACCTGCTACCCTTCCAGTAAGTTTCTTTTAAAAACTGTTTATGTTTTTGTTAATATTAGTCCTTTAGTACGAATTATTATAATAAAATTTACTAAGTATAGCTGTACACATATATATCTTTACGGTACAATGTAGATTAAAATTACTTTTTTTATGATTATTTTAGATAAAATTGTAATGTGTTTTGTGTGTTTAATAAATAAAAAAAATAAGTAAGTTTCTTTAGTCGGCTGTTGGACGACACCCACAGTTTAGTTGGTGGTAATTTCTAGAGATTAAACGGATATCCTCAAATTAACTGACCACCAAATGTATGGGTCGTGATTGCGATCGATTCGAGATGTCTCTCGCCTCACCTATAAACCTAAGGTTTGCTGGAAGAAAACTCTGTCAGGGTTAAGCTCGCATGTACATATATTTTTTAGTTTTGATAGCGTCGTGTATCGCGATAAGGGACCGAATATCTGGTAGCCGGATATCCGACTCAATACTAAATTTCCCTCGCCGTGACTGCCTTGGTAGATATCCTACAGCAAACACACGCATTAGAAGAAATCAAAAGCCATCTTGAGAAGGTACCATACACTTGCCTTTAGTTAGCCAATTCTGAGTAACTCGTTAGTTTACGACGCTCTAAACTCGATCAGCGACGTAAATGCCATGTCTCAAATATCAGGTGACAACATTGATGTTAGAAAATTAAATTAATAGTTTTATTTATAAAGGTACTGAACTCACTTATAAAGAACTGAGTTTTTGTCCCCATTGTATGTACAATCAATACTAAGTTTATATCCGATTTTCGTATAAGTACCTAGACATAGGTACTCGTAAACCCAGGCATTAGACATGCCTCCCTCAATGAGCGCCATAGCTGTCTTCAGCATCTGCCTTCAGTCTTTTGCAAGTCGTCATCCCACCTGGCCGGAAGGCGTCGTACACTACGTTTGCCGAGCGGTCTCCACTCAAGAACAAGTTTACCCCAGCGGTTGTCGGTTCCTCGCGAGATATGGCCGGCCCACTGCCACTTCAGCTTGCTAATTCTTTGAGCTATGTCGATAGCTTTGGTTCTCTGTCGGATGATTTCTTTTCGAATCCTTCAGAGAAACTCCGAGCATAGCTCTTTCCATAGCTCGCTAAGCGATTTAATAATAGGTACTACCTAGGTACTTCTAATAATATTTGTCCAAGTAATATAAAACCTAACCAATTCTTCTTAAATCTATGTAACAAATAACTTTGTGAGCAAAGTGAATCAATCGCCCACGCCTGTGATATATTGATTCTCTTCCCTAAACACCTCAAATAATGACCTTTATATCTTGATATATAAGGTCTATCGAAAATGTATTCATTTGTTATTCTTAATAATGTAAATGACCTTTATTTCTTGAAGAATAAGGACTGTTATGTATAAAAAGTAGATGCTTTAAAAGTTTCGCTATTTATTATTGTAATAGAATCGTCACTTACACACGTTTTTTAACATTTTATTTCTGACGTGAACATGCTTTTTTAAAATTAAAACGACATTATTAGAGTTGTGTATTTAAATCAAATAAAGGTCAATAAAACAAATTTAGTTCTGATAGAATAAATTTGAAAAGATACAAAATCATTTGACAAATACATTATAAATACAATATCGTTTTAATCGTATAGACAATTCGTCTGACTCGACGCTCTTCACTGTATTAAAATCATATAAAATCATGCAAGGTGTACATCGTTTTATATGATTTTAATACAGTGAAGAAAATTCTAAATGTAACATGCCTTTGGTTTGTAAAGATGCGTGTTTGGGTCCAGCCCAAACCTCACCCAATTTCGACATCTTACTAAGATGTCGAAATTGGGTGAAAAAATTCGATACAAAAATATGTACGAGTATACTAAGATGATCTTAGTATATTTTCGTATTGATTTTTTTTCCTATTTAAGTATTTTACTGTACAATTTATTAGCACACATATCAGACAAGACATATCACATTAGTGACAAATCTGCAGTGTGCCCTCTCCTATTTGCACGCCAGTAGTGGCAAAACATGTAGCTCATATATAATATTTTAACATAATTGCATGCTCACACCGTGTTAATACTAATGTTTTAAGCAAATAAATGATTCTTATTCTTATTCTTATCTCACCAAGGGTAAGAGGGGGTTGGAAAAATTATTTCGGAGCTAAGTGCCGACTTTCACACTTTGCCGACTTTTGCAGTATTCAATACAGGTAATAGCGGAGTGCCGACTTTAGTATACTTCTATGGAATATATCGTTTATCGACCACTTATTATTACCAAAATTCCTCACGTAACTAATGTAGGTCCCCTTTACGTCACGAGTACCTACTCAAATATATAGCTTAAATAGCACCCTACCACAAGTTTTGTCCAATTATCATGTTAAACAAATTAAGACGCTCAGAATCGCACCTGGTAAGTTTTTTCTGAATGTTCCTTAGTGTGGATACGGCTTGGTCCATTGATTAGGTGATCTATAGTCACCTCAGTCCACCAGTCCTTTTGCTTTCTACACCCATAACGAAATCGAAGAATTGTAGAATTCGTTGTTAATTATTAAAAAAAGCAAAAAAGGTAATTGTCTTTATATATGGAACTTAACCATGGTACAATAGTAAGATACACAATCCTTTATTCTTAAAACTTATGTTTACAATTTTTTTTAAATGTAGGTAGACGAATTGGCGGCCTTTTGATTAAAGCGTTTCAGTGTGTAGTGAGTATCGAACTAATGGTTTCCACCATCTTCGAAGGTCAGTCAGAACAGCATCCTAAAAATCGTGGCGGAGCATTGTCTGTCTTTCTGTCCACATCACATTTTGCATGTGTTTGACCAGTCTGTGGGTATGATGCCTGATTGAATTTTAGCAGTATTTTTTGTATAAAATAATTTATAATAGTATAATATAATGAAAAGTTATGAATATAATCTAATTTTTATCAGTTATCTAGTACCGATAACACAAGCCGCTTAGCTTGGGGCTAGTAAAAAAAACTGAAACAAATGAATACTATAGAATATATTTTGTGCTCTAAAAACCATTAAAGCAGCATCCACACGTCTCTACAAGACGTTTATATTAACTCGAATAAGTTATCTCAGTCATCATAATCTAACAGAGGATCACAATAGAGTGTTACACCATAATCAATATATTACGGGGTCGGTGGTGTCTCACGCGTCTTGATACTTGGCAGATTTTGTACCCTGGTACAGTCCACGATACAATCCATCCATGGTTACTAAAGTCATTTAAAACGGGATATTTACCATGATTTGATTTGAATATTGGATAACTCAAAAATCAAATCATGGTAAATATCCCGTTTTAAACGACTTTAGTATTAATAACCATGATAGTTTCAAAAGTTCCATCCATGGTTGTCTAGTAGAGATCGCTCTTGAGCGATAAGACCGCCAATTGTAATTAAGTTTTTAGTTTTCTGTAAATAGTTTTTTTTAAAGTGCAATAAAGAATTTTCTATCTATTTTGACGGCTCAAATGTACCACAAGATTACTGCATTCGAATCTTGCTCAACTGCGTGCGAAATATCCAAGCCGCCTCGCGATTTGTGCAAACTTTTTTGAAATAGGTTTTTTTATATTTTGACTGTCAATGGTGCTTTTGTGGTTTGAACATAAGGCTCTACGTGTTTTAATGAATTTGTACCTGTGGCCCTCAATAACCTTCTATAAATAAACCTAAGAAACTGACAAAAAATATCAAGATATACATAATGTTTTACGGGTATTTAAATAATTTTCGTTAATATAGACGAAGAGCATATAAATAGTGTCTTAATATTTTTGTGTATGTAATGTAGGTAATTATGGTATGCAGTGTAAGTATTTTCTTTTTTTCTCTAAATATCTATTCCAGTGCTACCTCTATATTGTTCTTTCATGTACAATCCATCCTAACTTTGCCTGGAAGAGATCACTCTGAGCGATAAGGCATTATACTGGTCACTGCTGTTCATCAGTAGTGGGTCAACAAGGGATATTGAAGACAATATAAGTTATGAACATACTAGTGGTTTCTTCTCACTTCTTCCACTGGTGGACAAAAAATTTAAGTGAACTATAAAATAATTTAATAGTATAAAATATGACCTGTCTAAGTGCTTATTTGTAAGCTTAAAGAAATAAAAACTTTTCATTTTCATTTTCATTTTCAATAATGAAGTATGATATGCTACTAAGTTACCGTGGCACAAAACGCACAATAACTTTGTGCCCGATATGCCTTTGGCCCTATGTAATAAATTCAAATTCAAATGTTTCTATTTTCTTTAGGCTTACTAAGACGCACTCGCAACGCAACGAATAAGCACTTAGACAAGTCAAATTTATACTATTCATTATTATGAAATAACATTATTTTAATTATAATGTTCACTTCAATTTTTTTCACTAGTGGAAGAAGTGAAAAAGAAACCACTAGTAAAAAAGCATCAAGACAATAAATTCCTCAATCACATCTCCAGAATCACGGAGGTGTGAGCGTGAATTACCGGAGCAGCGGGGGTCGGAACCCCGCAGTCCCCCTGGACCCCCTCCGACCCCTCTCCGACCCCCTACCAACAGCCTATCGAGTCGGTCATGAACCCTAATCGACCAGTTCTGCAAAAACGTGTTCGTAACTCAAATATATGAAACAAGTGAATAACAAATGGACTTAAATATTTAAGGCTGGTGAAGTTTTAGTAAGTGGTTTGAATCGAGCGGGCCCTAATCGAACCCTAGCATACACCTTGCTACCTCTCCTCTTTGGTCCTACATATAATGATTTGATTACTTTTTGAGTGTTTCAAAAGTCAACCGAATGCTAACAGACAACCCTCAACAAATTATGTGTAGGTAGTTAGTAGCGTGTTAAAAGTATTTTTTCTTTGTTTTTATCTATCTATTTATAGAAGAAAAACTGTGTGCCACTGCCTATATTGTTCCTTCATGTCCATCCTAAGGTGGCCTGGAAGAGATCGCTCTCAACGATAAGGCTGCCCTTTATATTTCCTTTATTCTATTGTTTATTTCTGTATTGTTTTCTGTTAGTGTGGTATAATAAAATATTTTCTACTCGTATCTATCTATCTTAAATTCAAGGAATTCTACGACACGACCCCAGCTAAGCAACAACGTAGCACATCGAGCCGGGACCGTTAGCCGAATCGAGAGGGCCCTAATCAGTGGCTGATCATCGGATTCTAAGAACGATGGATGATAGTTCTATCGCTTCATCTGTGTTGTATTAAATTGTCTATGGTTTTATTGATGGCGGATTGAGACATAGACGACGCGTCAAATTCTAGGTCTATAGTTTTGTAGAGGGCTGATTTACCAAACGGTTTAACGTGACCAATGTTTGTAAACGAGTTAAACATACAATACAATACAATTGCACACCAAATAAAACAGATACACTGGACAGGAAAAAGGCATCAGCGCATTTGAGGATTATCGACACTATATTTGTTAGGTCAAGTCGAACTGTGTTTACAAGGTGCCCCAAAATATACCTAATGCACCCAAGGTATGTATCGCTTGCATGAACAACATTGACGGCCTCAGAGAACCTCGCTGATGACTTCGGCATCGCCAGAGGCCAAAAGTCCACCAGAGCAGCAGAACGTTACTTGTTCGAATACCAATCTTCCAATCTTTTTACCAGCTGTAGGTAATTTTTATTCAGGGTGTTCAAGGTATTTTCTATAAAAAAAATAAGCGGGTGAAGACCGTATGACATTAATTGTAGCCGGATTAAGAACTAAATATTAGAAAGAAGAAGACATTAAATCTTTCGAAACTATCATGGGGCAGATGACTCACCGGGAACGATGAACGAGTAGCGAGCAGAGCTAGAATGTAGAAACGAGTCGGCGTGAAGCGGGGAGCGAGTACGTAGTTCCGATAGTTGCTCGGCTATAAGCGAGTGTGCGAGTTAGACGAGCGATTACTCGTATCACTCGCTCGCGGCGGCCAAACGACAGTCCGCATTGTAGAGAAATTACCGCTGGTTGCTCTCTTGGCGTGAGTTTTCTGATCGCTGAGCGAGTGTTATTTTCCTGGCTCTTGTCGCCCAGCGACAAACTAGTGAAGCGAGTCCTCGCCGGCAGTGCGAACAGTCAGCGATCAACTATTTGTATATGCATCTCTTTTGTTTACACGGAATGTATATCTAACTGTACGTTTCTTGAGCGAGAAAATAGCCGATAGTTAGTCGTTTTCTCGCCGGCGGTGAGACAACTGCTTAATTAACACTAAAGTCATTTAAAACGGGATATTTACCATGATTAGATTTTTGAGTTATCCAATATTTCGGCACAGTTTCATGCAAAAGACAAAAAATTTACCCTCGCATTTTGTCGGTATGTCTGCCCATAAAAACTTACTCGCAGTGCCGTCAGTTATTCCGTGATCATGGCGCTTGAAACTGTGCTGAAATATTGGATAATTCAAAAATAATACCACCCTAATCTGTGTTCTTTTGAGTTCTCCTACATCGTCACAATCAGTCAGAACAATTAATTTATACCCACACAGAATAATAAGTCTTCCCTTCTTTAAGTCCCTCGTAGTCCTAATAGTCCCTATTTTCCCTATAACTCACTCCGTCTGTGCTGTTACCATCAGATAAGTTGGTTTACGCGCGCGGCGCGTCGTCCATCTGAAACTTGATAGTGCAGCGCCTTTTGGAAGATTGAATTGTTAAGGTTTAGTGGAAATAGGTGCAGGGTTCTGTAGGTTCTTGAAATTTATAGAACTGAAATTGACTAAAGGCCGTGTATACTACAAAATAAGTACATAGCGAGTTAACTGGCGTCATCGGCGAGATAAGCTGATCTCGTTTGAACGGCAAAAGCGAGAGCGGCATTTTTCCTGAGGTGGGAATCGAACCCTTCTGCGTCATAGGCGGACCTTCGGCCGCTGCCACATCGTCGGTCGTAAAACTAACCTATATCTACGTTTCTAAAATTAAGCAGTTTCTGTTTAACAAAGGATTTTACGCACTCTATAAAACCTGCAAAAACTGATACCAATACCAGAAAACCACAAGGTAACATAACCGATAAAATCAAAACTAAAAATTTACTTTACACCTACCTAACCCTAAAATCGAGATAAAAAAACAAAGAATCCCACAACACGGCCCATCGATTCGAATGTACGAATAACTGGAATGTTTTATAACGCCTGGACATACGAGTGTTAGATTGAGCTATCCACATTCTTGTATATTGCGGGACATTGCCCACCAAAGCGTTGAAATAAGGCAGGTTATTAGTACTGCTTTAGAGGCTATTGCTTTATTTATGACATAACTAGCTGCGCCCCGCGACTTCGCCCGCGTTGAAATCTATATGTTAAACAGTTTATAAACATTTCTCTTGAATCACTCTATCTCTTTAAAAAACCGTTTCAAAATCCGTTGCGTAGTTTTAAAGATCTAAGCATACATAGGGACAGACAGACAGCGGTAAGCGACTTTGTTTTATACTATGAAGTGATTTGGCGATCAAAAAAATCTATAAATCAACAGTCTATTAGAAAAAAAATACAGTCGAATTGAGGACCTCCTCCTTTTTGAAGTCGGTTAAAAAGTAGTCTAAAAACTAAGGAATTTAAAGTCGGTTTTTAGTTTTTTCAAAATAATCAAATATCTCGAGCATAAATGGACGTCATCCTTAACAAAGATATTGTGGGAATTAAGTAAACAAATTATTGAATCCTACGTTTAGATGAGCTTTATTAAGCAACATTCATTGTATAGGTGTTAAGTTACTTACTTGAGAGTTAAGTTATGTACGAGTTACGGAGATTATTAGTTAAGTTAGTTATGGCCAGAGGTAATGTGTTTTATGGTATTTATTTTCAGACTGACGATTGCTCATGACTTTACATAAGTTATATGAACATATGTACATACTAGTGGTTTCTTTTCCACTAGTAGACAAAAAATTGAAGTGAACATTAAAATTAAAATAATGTTATTAATAGTATAAAATATGACGTGTCTCGGTGCTTATTTTGTAAGCCTAAAGAAATAAATGCTATTGAATTTGATTTTGCTTATAGTCGCACTATCATACTGATGGATATTTTTTCTAAGAAATTAGTATTATAAGTATTTTATTTTATAATATATGTATAACCTGCAAGCACACAGATCCCCCGATCCTATCCATCCATGGTTGTCTGGTAGAGATCGCTCTTGAGCGATAAGACCGCCAATTGTATCTAGTTTTTTAAAGTTTTTATTTTACATTGTCATTTTATACTTAGTGTGCAATAAAGAATTATCTATCTATCTATATCCCAAAAAAATCCATTTAGACGGGACTTGAATGCACGACCGTCCCCTCAGTACAGGGACGCTCTCTCCAGCTGAAAAACTATATATATATAACTATATATAGCTGTCAGAAAACTAGCGTTGCTCTACTTCTTGTAGGGGAGTAACGCACGACTGCAATAGAACTGAAAACCAACTGCAATCGGACTGCGCAGTTGGTTTGCAGTTCATTTGCAGTCGGCGGCGTGCAGTTGACGTGAACAGCACGCCGACTGCAAATGAACTGCAAATTTGCGGTTGGATTGCAGTTGAAATGCGGTCCGTCTGTTTAGAGCCTAAGATGGACTCTCTCTTAAGTTTAAACATAGTTTAATTAGTAGCATAGTAAGATAGTGAGTGCTTTGGTGTATACTGTAAACTCTTATCTTCTTAAATAAATAAACATCTCGTCTCCCAAGGCAACCTAACCTGCACGTGGTACACACTGCTAGATAACGAACTACGCTCTGGTGAATATATCAGACGACCGATGTGGCGCGGTGGGCGAAGGTCCGCCTGTGACGCAGGAGGTTGCGGGTTCGATTCCCGCCTCGGAACAATTGTGTGTATCTACAGATATTTGTTCCGGGTGTTCTGGTCGTTTTCTGTGTATAATAAAAATATCTATCTATGTAATATATTGTATTATGTATACCAGTCATCTAGTACCCATAACACAAGCTCTGCTTACCATGGGGCTTGATAATGCTGTGTGAATTGTCCAGCAGCATTATTTATTTAATCTATATAATGTGATAACTTGGATAATTTTTAATTATTTTCCGTTTCTTGACACTGGCAGAAGAGTGTCCAACGAGACACAGTTGCCAAAATAAGGATCATCATCTACTTCAGTGTAGCAACATTATGCTGAGACAGGATATTGGTTCGCTGCGTAGCGTCACCGATTTCGGCGGGACTTGAACCTTTTCCCTTTTTGGGATATTAATTTTGCCCTATTTTTGACTTACCTATATTTAAATGTTTCTTTTAAGTTGACTCTTTAATAATTTGAATTTATAATAGAATATTTCTTATGATATCTGAATGCAGCTACATTATTAAATATTTGACTGTGTTTCAACTGTATTTAAAACATGTGTTCTTAGCTTTTGTATTTATATTTACAGATATTTTACATTAATTAACCTCTGTAATTAGTATTGGCCTAGGGCCGTTCTGATTACATCAATAAATAATAATTATTATTATGTATCTCATTACCATGATCTCGGGCCATAAAGTGACCCGGTCCTTTGGAAGGCTTGCGTGGGGCCGAAGCCAACAGCACAGAGGCCCTTTGAGAGAGTTAATCTAAAGGCGATGGCTACACATAGCGGGTAACATCCTCAGGTGCACAATATGTTACACCCAAAGATGGAAAAAAGATAATTATTATTATAATTATTACACCCAAAGATAATTATTATTATTTAATTTCTTGAAGATTACCCCGAGTCCGACTTACGCAATAAAATAACAAAAACCATAACCTTTGCTTGTTATACCTCAACAAACCATTATAAACAAAGGCATATACTATTAAAGTGATAGATTACTTGATGAGAAGCGACGCGACGAGGCCGGCGGAACGCGGTCGAAACGGATCATTTGTTCACAGTTCAAGTGTCGAGAACAGTAGGGGGTGTAATGGTTTTTGTTCACGCATCTACAGGATGGTGTGAAGCGAAGTGGTGATTCTAGCAAAGCCGTCCTTCTAGGCCATCGACTGGGTACGTAGTCGATGTTCTAGGCAGTGGGCCGGCCATATCTCGTGAAGAACCGACAACCGCTGGGGTAAACGTGTTCTTGAGTGGAGACCGCGAGGATGCCCTCTGATCAGGCGGGATGACGAACTGCGAACGACTGCAGGCAGATGCTAGACGCTCAAGCTGAAGACAGGGCGCTATGGCGCTCATTGGGGGAAGCCTATGTTCAGCAGTGGACTAACATAGGCTGGTGATGAACGTAGTATAGTAATATCAGGGTGGTTTTCCATATTTCGTACGGTTTTGCCAAATCTCACAAAGGAGCTGACGAGGTGGAAGCTAAGTAATGGTGTGATCTAAAAATAATTGTTACCTAAATGTAAAAAAAATCGTAACTTTTGAAATCTTTCACTACATACCTACCTACTAAATAATTGAAAGTTAGCAAGTAAAAAAACATTATGTTCGCCTATGTACAATTTTTGTTAAATACTATATAGGTATTCTTCTATAGTTATAGATGACTGACGTCACGAGAAGTCATAACCAAATTTTTGTCATAGCTAGCCTCTGACCGCGACTTCGCATGCATTTTCGTATTTCGAATCTAGGTCTAGAACTACATCTATGTAAAATGGGAGAACGGCTTCACCAATTTCAATCATCTGTTTTTAAAAAGTTTTCTAATACTTCGTAGAAGGTTCTAACATAAAAATTTTTGAAAATTGCGTAGAAATTTCCACGTGGACGAAGCCGCGGGACGCAGCTAGTTTTAAATAAAATAAATAGGAGAAAGTAACAAAAACAAAATATTTATATTTTTGAACTTATTCCTACCTATAAACTAACTAAAACCAATAAAAAACAACTTCTTATACGTTTCTAGAAACCCGACCCGCCCGCGCCGACCGGCCACAAACCCGACCCGCCCGCGCCGACCGGCCACAAATCTCCCAGAGTAAACAAAGTCATTTTATTGAATCAACAATTTTTATTGATACTTCAATATCTATGTAAACCTTATCTGAGGTTGTTCCTATCTACATCTACCCGATCGTCATTATCATTAGACAATGTAATAAGATACGACACCTGAGTTTTTCGACAATTAGGAGGTTTTGGACGCGACTTTTAGTCGTCTATGCCCTGATCGCATGTTTCGTGTTAGAAGATAAATAATGCTGGACAAGGAACACCACACACTACCCGGAACACAAGCTCTGCTTAGCTTAGGGCTAGACGATGCTGTGTGGAGCATCGTCTAGCCCTAAGCTAAGCAGAGCTTGTGTTCCGGGTACTAGATGACTGATATTCTTAATACAATAGATTACATAGATATAATAGATAGCGAATTTTAGTCGACTGTGTCGTAATAACGACGTCGTAAAGTCGCGTCAAAGTTTTGTGTTAGAAAATATCAGTTGAGTGTAGGGAGAACTTAGAGAAAAATAAATTGGAAGAGCGCAACGACGCACAGAGTGGTAAAACGACCAAAAACCTGGCCAAAAATATTTTGTTATTTTTTCTTTATCGGATCGATGGCCCATGACGAGAAATGATATTTTTCATAATAAAAAAATACTTTGAAGATATTTGGAGAAGGAAATAAATAAATAAAATATAATTATGCGAGGATTTTTTTTTATTGTGTTAACAAAGAATAAAATACGCGTCGAAATACAGTAAAATTATATTTTCTTTCCGTCAAGCAATCGCTGCGGACTTGCTCTAACTAATTCATGAAGTTCTTTCCTTGTCATAGATTTGACACAATGTAGAGAGTCTGAAACAATAAAATTAATCGTTAGAAAATTGCGGACATAGAGACAGTTTTCAGAGTTAAAAATATTTTTTATGTGAATATATGTGAATGTTTTTGCTACCTAGTATAATTGCACATATCTTCTAGTTTATTAAAATATTACTATAATGCAGTTGCGATGAGTTGCACATGTTTAAAAACACTAATTTTAACAAAAAAACAATGAAAAATACAATATTTTTAGGCATGTTGGTATAATCCCAATTAGGACATGAATAAGCTCTCTTAATAACTAAAATGGATAATAGAACATAGTACATACCTTGATTGATAGAATCCATCACACTTTTTTTATGTTGAACCACTTTGCACATAAATGAGAGCACAGAGAAATAACTATTTTTTAGAGTTGCCGCGAACAGAGACGAGTGTTATCAACAACCGCTAGGTTCCGACGTGTGGTCAACGAGACGGGGACTCGGAAGCAGGTAGAAACTTTGCCTAGTGACGCGGGGATTATCTACCTTTTATGGGAGTAAGTATGAAGTCTAGGAGACCATTTTGAGAAATTTGATTTATGGCCAGGTTTTTGGTCGTTTTACCAGTCTGTGCGACGTGGGTTTTGTACTCTCTTATAAATTGATTGTTTTTAGCCAAACTTGTCGTAGATTAGAATCCTTTGTTAGAACAAAGGAAAACCAAGAGTCTAAAATTGGGTTAGTAATACACCTATGTTAGAAAGATACTTGTATTTATGTATTGCAGTCATTAGTGTACAGGTTAAAAGACGTTGTGGAATTAATTTTAATTCCTCGTCCACCGTCTAAAACAAAGTATATTAACGTACATATTTAACAGACGTTATAATTATAATACATTCAGCACTAGGTTTGTTTTTGTGTATTAAAATGTTTAGTCAGTGTACGATCAGAAATTTGTTTATTGTTAAGTGTTCTACAATCTTTAGAAAACCTATGTCCTGAAATAATCGCATATACCTACTAGATATCAGTAGCTTATCTCGCGACTAAGAATGTACCTTTGTTCCTGCATATACCCACACATACTAGAATAAAAAGCAAAAATAAAGCATACTTTCGAAGGTAGCTGGTCTCGCGACTTAAAGTCGCGTCCGCCACCTAACCCCAGCTTCCCCTGCCTCCCAAAGACATTTGACGTGAAGTAATGTGTACTACAACAAGTTTAGACACCTCCAATAGAGCCGTTATACATTTTACAGCCTAAGGTAGAAGCCATTCTGATGTTTTTGAGAAAATAATTAGGTATCAGTTTCGTAGTTTTTATTAGGAATACTCGTAAATAAAGTAAACCTAAACAGTGTTTTTTAGGAAATGGGAGGTCGAGAGTTCATGCTATTTATGGTTGCTATTGAAATTAACATAGTGTTAGGTAAATATAAACTTTAACCCGTGGGTTTCGTAAGAGCCGATTAAGGGAATAAATAAATAATAAATACATATCTCGCGAAGAACCGACGGCCGCTGGGGCAAACGTGTTCTTGAGTGGAGACCACGACTCGGTAATCGTAGTGTAGGACGCCCTCCGACCACTTGGGATAACGACCCGCGAAAGACTGCAGGTAGATGCTGGATGCGGCAACCTGAAGACAGGGCGCTATGGCGCTCATTGGGGGAGGCCTATGTCCAGCTGTGGACTGCTATAAGCTGATGATGAAATAAATAATGCTGAGCAATTCATACAGCATTACATAAGCTCACAACACAAGCTCTGCTTAGCTTGGGGCTAGAGCCTCAAGCAAGGCAGAGCATGTGTTATGGGTACAAGATGACTGATATACATAATACAATACATAAAACATTATTTTTTATTATTAATAGAAAACGATCAGAACACCCAAAACAAATATCCGCAGATCGTCCGAACATTTGTCCCGAGACGGGAATCGAACCCAAAACCTCGTGCGTCGCAGGCCAGACCTTCTCCCACCGTGCCACGGAGGTCGTCGAATATTAGTATATATAGGATGCAAAATCTTGCGCCTATTGATACCCCCTGGCTTTGCCTAAATCATCTTATTCAAAGTTATGACGCTTCCACGCAACCGGCGACCATTATCCCAAACAGGAACAGAACCCGCACCGCAGGTAACCAAAAAACCCAAATTAAAACATGTTATTCAAACACCTAATTTAAAAGTTCAAGAAACTCATTCACCTTTTGTTTTTTTATTTATTTGTATAAAAAAAGTAATTTGGTTAACAATTACTCAGCCACAGGTCGGTATGGAGCGACAGACAGACGGACAAATTTATTTCTAAGTGTTAACGCGATATGTTCGACGGTTTGGTGGAATAAGGGGGTAGGGCGCTTTTGGAGAAACTCTACTCACAAAAGACAACTATTGTAAAAAATATGCATTTTTAAAAAGTAAACACGGATTTTCCGACGAGAGTATGTAACTACATTATAACTCTTGCCTTCTTCCAAATAAATCGACAATAGACAAACGATAAATGATTCAAGGAAAGTTTTGGTTGATCGTTTCAGGTTGGAACGAAATTATTTATTATATTTATTGTTGTTTAATTTTTTTCTTTATTCGGTTACGAAAATAACTAGCGGAAAAGTAATTTTCTGCAAACCATACACAAAAAGTATGAAAACTAACCATAAAAAACCCCCAACACAAAACGATTAACCCTAAATAAAAATACTGTTCGAAAAAAATCAAAACAGATTCTGATATGATGATAGTTAATCAATTATCAGTTACCACCTTTTACCTGTAGAGCGTCTAACGAACCTCCCAACAAAATAAGACAATGTGAACAAACAAACTTAATGAGGGCCGCTTTCCCCAAAAGCATAACGGAGATTAGTGTAACATCTACAAAGAAGATAATCTCGATACAAATGTCGTGGTTGTCAAAATACACAGAAGGTAGCTTTTGCCCATCCTCTGGTAGGTTTTCTTAGTCTTACGACATCTATCGGGCTAGATTCGGGGGGTGTATTCTTACGGCACGACGGCCACGGCGAAAAGTAAGACTTTGGCTGGGATTCGAAACTTTAATAGACAAAATTACAAAATAGATTAAGTTAAAACTAACAGAATTATATTTCATATTTGCGGATGAGGTCCTTATGTCAGTTTGGAGTTTTTTTTTATTGCAAGAGGGATGAATGATGATTTTTCAAAATTTATTAACTATGTGATTTTTTTTTATATAATATTATTTTATTTTATAATATAAATAATACTGGACAAATTCACACAGCATTATCTAGCCCCATGGTAAGCAGAGCTTGTGTTATGGGTACTAGATAACTGATATACATAATACAATACATTACATAGATAGATATTTTTAGTATACATAGAAAACGACTAGAACACCCGGAACAAATATCTGCAGATCGTACACACAATTGTTCCGAGGCGGGAATCGAACCCGCAACCTCCTGCGTCGCAGGCGGACCTTCGCCCACCGCGCCACATCGGTCGTCAGATAAATAATTATAATTTTTACTTATAAAAAAAACGATATAATTTCGAATTCGATTTTATGTTAGTTTGATGTGTTTTCATTGTAACGTAATTGGCAATTGCCGTTCTAATTAATAAAATAATAAAATAGATGACTTATATAAAATTAAATCTCGCGGAGAATATCAAATAATATTTAATATCTGTGATCTCGATATAGTTCAGCGTAAGTACCATTTCAAAGCTTTATGAAATTACTAGCGGACCTTCCCGGCACGGTTTTAGTACGGATCCCTCACTTTTTTGAAAATATAATATAGCCTATATTCACCGGGGATAGTGTAGCTTCCCAACGGTGAAATAATTTTTCAAATCGGTCCAGTAGTTTCGGAGCCTATTCATTACAAGCAAACAAGCAAAAAATCAAACCTTTCCTCTCTAATATTAAAGTATAGATATCGCATTTTTATAATAAACTGAATATGATACGTGTTTTCATAAGTTGTATGTCACAAAGCGTTTATTATTTAATTATGAGGAAAAATGGCTACATTTAGCGCTTTTATGTCGTCCGGTACGAATAAAAGAAACCAAAGCGACCTTTCGAATAAGGGCGTCAGCACAATTACGATGGTATTTTTTTTAAACTTTATTTAAATTTAATCAACATCATCATAATTAGCCTATAGCAGTCGACTCCCGGACATAGGCTTCTCCTAATGAGCGCCATAGCGCCCTGTCTTCCAGCTTGCCGCATCCAGCATCTGCCTGCAGTCCTCCGTGGTCTTCACTCTAGAACACGTTCACCCCAGCGGTTGTCCGTTCTTCGCGAGATATGGCCGGCCCACTGCCACTTCAGCTTGCTAATTCATAGAGCTATGTCGATAACTTTGGTTCTCTGTGGGATGTATTATAGTTACTCCTATCCTTTAGAGAAACTCCGAGCATAGCTCTTTCCATAGCTCGTTGAGCGACTTTGAACTGGTGGACCAGAATTCATTTAAACCTAATAATAACTAAATATTAGTGAATATTATTATTATCTTTATTATATCAAGTCCATTGGGAATAACAGTTCTCGAGTGGAGACCACGATGCAATGAAACTGAGAAAGACCTCCTACTCGATGGACCGACGACATTGCAGCGGTCGCAGGCAGCCGATGGATGGAGGCCGCTCAGGACCGCTATACGTGGCGTCATTTGGGGAGGCCTATGTGCAGCAGTGGACGTGTACGGGCTGATGATAGACCAAATATTTAAATTGTTTCATTAAAATTCAGAATAATGAATCATAGAAAATAGAATAGGTCAAGATTTCGGAATGAATAAAATAACTCTAGCAGAACTTTGATCCGTACAGAACAGTAGGAATGTCGATGTAGAAACTAAATTGTTCCTCGTTTTTTTTTCAAAATACATCAATTGTATTATATCAAACAATTATTCAGTTTATTAATTATTTTGTATTTTATTATCTGTATTGATACAAATAATTGATACAAAGTTGCAAAATCTTACCTTCTGCACAGACCTTTACTATAACCTATATTGTATCATCTCAAAGGTGACAATCTGATTCGGGACACCTCAACACCAAAAAGACATATCTACACGTTTTAATTAATATTTTACCACTTTATTTTCACACGTACAGCTTTCAAATTCACTTAAGTGATTGTAAAGATACCGAGTGCCCTGAATTTTTCAATTTAATACCTTATTCGTATAAATACAGTTTTTAAAGTCGATTCACGCATTTCTTAGGATCAGATATTTTACTATAAGGTGTAATGCGTCCTGTACACGTTCGGCCAATGCGTTGGGCCAATAAGCCAATGTGTGAACACTGTTTGCGGAGCGCGCCAAGATCCTTTGATGTGTGCACGAAAAACCGACACTAGTCGGTTTGCGAGCCAACGTTGGCCGCCAACTTCCAACATGCGCCAAGTAGGTCTTTACACGTTGGCCCAACGTATTGGCCCAACGTGTACAGGACGCATAACATAAACGCGAAGTACAAAAGATATCTTTATTCGTGTTTCGTGGTTTTATAAAAAGGACTTTATCTTATATTGATATCGTTTTATGTCCGTCGATTTGTTAAAACGCCTACGTTTACTGTTTTTAAGCTTAAATTGTTTAACTTTTTTTTTATTTATAAACGTGAATGTCATGGTTTGTACCCTTTATGACTTCAAAATATTGTTTACTGGTATCTTAGTTAATTGTTTTTTTATTCATTTCTGGGGTGTAAGGGGACTCCAACATCTCGTCTCCCAAGCCAATTAACCTGCACGTGGTACACCCTGCTAGATACCGAACTAGGCTCTGGTGGAAATATCAAACGATCTTCATAATTTAATAACTCAGATATTACTTGACATTGACAGTAAAGTTTCACACAATTGCCATCAACAAAGAATCATCATTATTCATGGTGTCTAAACAATTATAATACATTTGTATTGATTCTAGCTACGCCCCGCGGTTTCGATCGCGTGAAATTTGAAAAATATGAGGAGCATGAAAAATAGTCGTCCTATTCAGACCTTTTCAAAATTTCATAAGAATCGGTTCAGCTGTTTCGCATGAGTCTTGTTACCAACACTGCGACACGAATATTTAATACATTAGATTTTAACTACACTCAAATTTCACTCTCAAAACAAAATTAATTATAAACCTTTTTACACATATAAAGATAAGATTAAAATCAAATTCGAATAAAGAGGATGTAGGAACAAATTATAATAATGTAATGGGGTCGTTAAAATTCTTTCGAATGCAAAACATATCCTTTTATACTAAACGACTAAATAAGTTACGTTTTGAAATTATGATTGTATGTAATAATAATGGGCACTTTAGGCATATATCACCACGCATCGCATGAACGGACGTCCGCTGGGGCAAACATGTTGTTGAGTGGAGACCACGACTCGGTAAACGTAGTGTAGCACGCCCTCCGACCAGGTGGGATGACCTGCGAAAGACTGCAGGTAGATGCTGGATGCGGCAAGCTGAAGACTGCTATGGCGCTCATTGGGAGCCTTTGTCCAGCAGTGGACTGCTATAGGCTGATAATGATGATGAGGCATATATCTGAGTGGTAATTAGGTACCAAAATATTAACTAAACAATTTTTTTTTAGGAATCTAATTAAACACCTCTTCACCATCGGAGCAACAGACAGCCCTCTCTGCAGAGGATACCTGAGCGACGAAGAATCAACTGCCCGTAGTCCTGGAATGCGAGGGAGTAACAGCGCAACGACTAGAAATCCTCGACCACCCGAGGTCACTCCGCGAAGCCTGTGAAGATCCCAGGAGTCTCTGAGCCTCTGGACGGAGTTAGGCTGGTTAAACTAGCAACCACACTACGCACAAAGGACCGATCGGAGCCTAAGTGCGGAAATAGGAGTAGGTAAAATTACGGACGACCGATGTGGCGCAGTGGGCGAAGGTCCGCCTGCAACGCAGGAGGTTGCGGGTTCGATTCCCGCCTCGGAATAATTGTGTGTACGATCTGCAGATATTTGTTCCGGGTGTTCTGGTCGTTTTCTATGTATAATAAAAAATATCTATACATAATGTATTGTATTATGTATATCAGTTATCTAGCGCACCCATAACACAAGCTCTGCTTGCCATAGGGCTAGATAATGCTGTGTGGATTGTCCAGCATTATTTATTTATTATTATTTAATTATCATAACCATAACTATAAGAACCAAATTTTTTGTTTCGTCTTAATGTACCTACTTACATAGCTAATTTTAAATGTATAACAATAATGCTCACTATTCTAAAATTAACTAAATATTCATAAAAACGTGTTAAGTGTTTCCAGCTACTAATTAATAATTAAAATTGGATTTATTCACGCCGAATACTTGGTACCTAATTTCTTTTATAACCTTATTTGAACCATGATTATACGAAATCGTAAAAAATTACTTACGCAAAATCGTAAAGCACGGCTTCTGCTAAAGCATTTACATTTTCCTAAAGTAAAATAATAAAAATAAACAATTGCCTTAACTACTGTAGGTACTAATAGGACTGTCTGTCTGACTGTACAAATGACTGGCAACCGAACTGCTAAACAATAAAAGTAATTTTCAAACTTGCTGTGCCCACAACTAGGCTACACAAGATAAATGTATCTTTTAAAGGGCAATGTATACGCTTCTACAACAAAACTCCAAGTGAGTTGCAAAAATTATCAATAAATACATTTAAAAAAATTGTGAAAAATATTCTTTGTAAAAAGCTTATTACAAAATATCAGATTACTTAGAAGATAAAAAAGCTTGGAACTAGTTTTGCTCCAACTCAAAATCTACCAACTTACAGATAAGCAAATCAAATGTACTAGACACATAAGTTATGAACATACTAGTGGTTTCTTCTCACTTCTTCCACTGGTGGACAAAAAATTGAAGTGAACTATAAAATAATTTAATAGTATAAAATATGACCTGTCTAAATGCTTATTTGTAAGCTTAAAGAAATAAAAACTTTTCATTTTCATTTTCTAAACTTTTATTGACAAGTGATGTTGATCTCTTAGTCATATGTACTATGTAGATATGTATGTAATACTAATAACCTACGTGCGTAATGTAAATGCGTGAATTTGTTTGTATAAATGTTTGTTTAAAGTTATATATTTATATATTATCTTCTTTAAATCAAAACTACCTACTGAATCAATTAGACTTAAATACTAAGGTCTTTTTTCTACTAGTAACGAAGTCCTCTGATACTAATTCCGGCTACGGCTACCAGTCTCAAGGAAGATTAGCTTTTGCAGGACATAGTGCACAGTGTGTATGCAAGCACTGGTGCACCCTCAATTCGCTCATGCTCATAAACCGAGATTTTTCTTTCTACTTTTAATAAATAAATAAACTTAATACAATAGATTACATAGATAGATATTTTTTATTATACATATAATGGTCAGAACACCCGGAAGATACATCTGCAGAACGTACAAACAATTGTCCCGAGGCAAACCTTCGCCCACCGCGCCACAGAGTCGTCGATTGATGATAACCTTAATAGTTTCAATAGTTTACTTCTTTTGGTTTAGCAGACGTAGTCCTTTACCCATGTGCCTGTGATTAAAACGCTATAAAGGCAATAAAATTAGCATTTTCTTATTCAGCGTTTAAATTAATATAAAAACGCAGCCAATAACACAAAATTATAGCGAACGTATCATTATCATTTATCAATTTAATTACTTCGCTACTTTACTTTTAATGCTAGTTTTATAGTCGATTTTATACATATGTAATGTCGGTAGTTTTGCATAAAAAAACAGATTGTTAAATAAGTCGTGTAATAATAATAATCTTTGGGTGTATCATGTTGTGCACCCGAGGATACCCGCTATGTGTAGCCATCGCCTTTAGATTAACTTCTCAAAGGGCCTCTGTGCTGTTGGCTTCGGCCCCACGCAAGCCTTCCAAAGGACCGGGTCACTTTATGGCCCGAGATCATGGTAAATGAGAGACATAATAATAGCCTTTATTCGGATACTTAAAACTAGTTTTACAAATATGCTTAAAATTAGACATGGGTAACCCCTATCGCATCTGTTTGCCCGGTTTTGGCAAAGGTCTCTTCCAACTGCTTTCAATCCTCCCTTGCTCGTGCAGTTCTAGACCAAGTCCTGCAGTCTCTCTTATTTCGTCCTCCCATCTTTTATATTGTCTCCCGCGTTTCCTCTTTTTGTCTCTCGGATACCAGTTTATTATTAGTTATTTTGCTCCATTTATATGTCCCGTCCATCTCCATTTTAATTTCTTTATTGTATAAGTGACATTGTTGATATTTGTTTTGTTCCGGATGGTATACTAGATTTTATTTTTACTATAAAACTGTTTAAACTATCGTGGTTATACACAAAAGTCATATATACCTAACGGGTCATATATATATTTACCATGATTTTATTTTTGAGTTCTCCAATATTTCGGCACAGTTTCATAAGCCATGGTCACGGAATAATTGAAGGCACTTTTAATTTTATTAAAAAAATATAGGTAACGACATATTACATTGATTTCTAGTGCACCTCATCGAATTACTTACCTAACTAATATCAATAATCGAACTTAATAAATAAATAATAAATAAATAATGCTGGACAATTCACACAGCACTATCTAGCCCCATGGTAAGCAGAGCTTGTGTTATGGGTACTAGATAACTGATATACATATTACAATACATTACATAGATAGATATTTTTTATTATACATAGAAAACGACCAGAACACCCGGAACAAATATCTGCAGATCGTACACACAATTGTTCCGAGGCGGGAATCGAACCCGCAACCTCCTGCGTCGCAGGCGGACCTTCGCCCACCGCGCCACATCGCTCGTCAATAATGACTTTCTGTGGTACAAAAAATCTATTTTAAACGTCCTATCTAATAAATAGCACAGCTAAACACCGTTTAACAACAAAAACTTTGGTAGCCATGCATTTGCAAAATACCAGTTCTTAATTCAATTAAGTTTATTAAATGGCTAGATTTTACTACAGTAAAGGCAAATTTTATAACCTCAAAGTTTACTTTCCCTACGATCCAAAACAAACGATGAATAACGACAATAATTATTAAAATTAACATTTTATTGATCAATTATATTAAACGATTTGGAAAAATGCCCGCGCTAACGACCGCCAGTGTCGGCCCGTGATTAAAAGTGTTTAAAATAATATAAAAACACATAAAAAAAATACACCACTGCCGCTTTAAGTTACGCCATTACGGAGGACACTTCAAAGAATATTCAACCTTATTTTTTTAAGTTTACGTTCCATTATAAACTCTTAAATTTAGAAAAATCAGGACGCGTGTTTAGCTGCTATCTCCATGAATTGCCCAGAGATTTCGATTTTAAGTCTATTGGGTTATGGTAGCTTTTTCGTTGAACCTAAACCACAGAATACACGAAGCTTCTTACATCTTGGAGCACGCTTTCTGTATAGCTGTTATCCATTCTGTGTCTGTCGTTTTCGCAACTGATTACTATACCCCCGTCTCTTTCTCTCTCTCAGGATGTAGAACAAGATGAAAGTGTTGCCATTCCTGTCTACCAATTTGCTGGCATGTTGTTAAGTTGCAATCAATTGCCATGCGCAAACAGACTCCTATGATATCCCATTAAGTGGGCCTTAAGTGAAAGGTGGTAATTGCACGTTGAATTATTGGCGTTTTAAATTGTTCGCGTCAGTTTAAATTGACGTTTTTTAATACTTTATTTGTTGCTGAATAATTGCTTGGATGTTTATTATAATATTTGAACAATAAATTGCTTCGCTGAGGTTAGTTATTACGGATTCTTTAAAGGTATATGTTTTGACAAGGAATGTTTTCGTTATTTGATCTAACTAAATAGAAGTGCTAATTAGTACATAGTCAGAAAATAAATTTTGGTTAGAAAACATAAATAAATCCATCTAAAATAACCATTCCAATCTTTGTGAAATAAAAATACATCAAAAAGCCAATTAAAATGATAATATGTTAGATTATAAACATTTAGCCTAAACCTAAAATAGGAACTATACATCAATATTAAAATTTGTGGAACCATAAATATATTTTCATATCAAAAGCTACTGTAGATTGTTTGCAACATTCTGCAGTTATTAGAACTAGTAGTATTTACTCAATTGAAATTACTTGTTCTAATTTGTTTCTTTTATTTGATTTAACTTTCTTTGATAATAAATAGGTATATACATATTTATTTATTTTAGTTTATTACGTACACAAAAAACATAGCAAGCAATAATAGAATAACACAAAATAATAATTAAGTATGTAAATAATTAGGTATATTATTATAATGAAAAAATATAACACTTTTCATATTCACTCTAACAAAAACGAAAGTTCGTAAATCGCAGCTACAGCCTTCTCCCCAGGAACCGTGTCGGGTAACATGTACAAATGTAGGGAGTATTAAATCTCTGAGCAAACAACTTGTTCGCGCTTCACGCACACACGCGCACTGTGTCCTTACGTGGCGGTGAGGTGGCGTGAGTTTGTTAAGGGAGACTACATTTGAACGGGTTTGCTTCGAACATGAAGGTTTCATTGAATGTAAGCGGGCAAACTACGAACCTTGATTGAGATTTGACTTACATCATCATCATCATCATCATCAGCCTATAGCAGTCCACTGCTGGACATAGGCCTCCCCTAATGAGCGCCATAGCGCCCTGTCTTCAGCTTGCCGTATCCAGCATCTGCCTGCAATAGTCTATCGCAGGTCATCATCCCACCTGGTCGGAGGGCGTCCTGCAATACGCTTGCCGAGTCGCGGTCTCCATTCTAGAACACGTTTACCCCACCGGTTGTCGGTTCTTCGAGAGATATGGCCGGCCCACTGCCACTTCAGCTTGCTAATTCTTAGAGCTATGTCGATAACTTTGGTTCTCTGTCGGATGTATTCGTTACGAATCCTATCCTTCAGAGAAACTCCGAGCATAGCTCTTTCCATAGCTCCATAGCATTGAATGTAAGCGGGTAAACTACGAACCGTGGTTGAGATTTGGCCTTTGAGATTACGAAACACAGGAACTTCAACCGAGACGATGGCTTCCAATTATCGGGAACCTGGAACGCTGTTGTGAGAATGTGCAAGAACCGAAGAAGTGATGTACCAACCGCTTCGCGTTCTGATACCGTCATTGTTGTGTGTCGTGATCGAGCTGCGTTCGATAATGGAACCGGTGGTAGTGGCAACGTTCATAGTAAAAGACGAAATATGAGGGTAGATCTAGAATCATCTTAATATGAAATTAGTCTAGTTCTCTAGATTTTAGATAAACCTATAGAACTGGACTTTACCGACTTGACCCGCTTAGAAATCTATGTGTCAAATGGTTTATAAAAGCTTGTCTTGAATCACTCTATCCATTTCAGAAAACCGCATCAAAATCCGTTGCGTAGTTTTAAAGATCTAACCATACATAGGGCCAGACATACAGCGGGAAGCGACTTTTTTTTATACTATGTAGTGATGTATTTTTTGGTAATAATCCCCAAAATAAAAGCACGACGCTCCAAGGGTTACCTAACTGTAATAGTTAAGTTTTTTTAATCTTTGGACCTTAGTTTTTAACATTTTAAGGAGATTAGCTAACCAAGTTTAGTGGCGGCAAAGAAAGTGCTAATAATCTCAAGTATCCGTTTAACAACTAAACTACCTCGAATTTTGAAAAAGAGTTTTTTTTTAAACCCAGATTAGTTTTAAAGCATAATAAGAACAAAAAATATGTTCAACGGGTTTTAACGGGACTAGAAATGTTTTTTTTATAGTAAATCTGATTGTTACCTGTTGACTCTATTGGGATCTTTCTTGTTACTAGTTTGGACTTTGTAGATTAATAATTATCATTTTCAACCTTTGTTAGTCCACTGCTGGACATAGGGCTCCTCCAATGTCTTCAGCTTGACGCATCCAGCATCTAGCTGCAGTCTTTCGCAGGTCGACATCCCACCTGGTCGGAGGGCGTCCTACACTACGTTTACCGAGTCGTGGTCTCCACTCAAGGACACGTTTGCCCCAGCGGCCGTCGGTTCTTCGCAAGATATGGCCGGCCCACTGCCACTTCAGCTTGCTAATTCTCAGAGCTATGTCGATAACTTTGTTTCTCTGTCGGATGTATTCGTTACGAATTCTATCCTTCAGAGAAACTCCGAGCATATTATACTGTTATCTTACTTCTAGATCTACCACATAATAATATACTTGCCCACTGCTGGACGCAGGTCTTCCCTGAAAAGCTCGTGTTATCCCACTCTATCTATCGAACATTTGTATTATGATATCCTTTATAATAAAGCTAAATGATTTTAAATAAATACAAACAAACAAAATATTTATCAACAAAGAAAATTACAATCAAACTATAGAAACCAATTAGAACGAGTATTTACAGTTGCAACAATTGAGCTAACTGCAGACTGTTGCAAACAATCTACAGGCGCTAAACTAATCCACATCAATAGCAGTCGGCGCGTGTCCCCGCGACGCTGGCTGCATTGCCCCGCTGTATGGCAATGCTGATACGCTACGCCAGATACTCACCAGCTCTCGAGTCACGCGTCGCTTCGACCATATCGATATTTTTTTTCTAAAACTGCCTCTTCAGATTTTTAGTTTTTGGATGCCGAGACCCTTTACGGTCCGAGGGGTACCTGACTCCTCGGTACCCCACGGACCTATAGGACAAAAAATACAAACAAATAGGTACTAGTAGGTACTAAACATAGTCAAAAATAAGGGTAAAGTCTGTAAATTATGAATTGTTTTCGGTACATAATACAATATAAATACCTAATTGCATTTTATATGGTCATACTTATCTACCCAATATTTAAAAACGATTACTCCAAATAACTAAGTATTACATATTTATTTATCTGCCTTGTCTGTCTATCTCAAAATTAGACATACATAAGTACCTATTTATTTTCATTTAATTTATTGCAAGAAATATCTATAATACATGGTCTTAAACATTTTTAAATTTTCCTCCATTTTAAATGCGGTCACGAGTCTTTTGTTTGCTTCCCGATGTTTCTACTATTATTATAATAAATCCCATAGAAATGAAACTAAACACCTTGATGATCCCTCTAACGTAGAAATGAGGTAGTTATGACTAATGGTCCTTCGCCTGGGCGTGTTTGGGTGAAATTGCCCAAAAATGGGGATTTAAACACCCACTTAGCCCATCAGCGAGTGGTGAACGCTAAATGAGATTATAAGTTTGTGCGTGTCCATTGTCTTACGTTACGTTGGTGTTTTAAGTTTTTTTTAATTGTATTTTACTTAAATAAAGAAATAAATCCTTATTCATAGCATAAACAATTTTACTAAACTAGTAGTAGTAAAAAAAAACTTAATTAACCAACACTATAAAGACTAATTTTGATGTGTTAATTCTTTTGTTTAGCCATTTTAGTTTAATTGTATTTTATTTGATTCAAGATTCGAAGAGTTAAGTGAGTCACTGAGCACGATATTTGTTACAAAATTGAACTAAAGCTAAAAATCCAGCCAAAACATACAGACACTCCCATGTTTTAAGAAAAATAAAACCTCAATTCAGATTTGATTATAAATACAGGATTGTAAATATTCGTGAACATTATATATAATAGGAGTTTTTTTATTACAGTGCGTAAGCCCACGCACTCGGGGTTATCTATAATAAATTAAATAATATAAAAAAAACGACTTCGACGGAACCCGCGACCTTCCCTCGCGTTCAAATTTAGGGAAATCGAAAGTTTTTGGGATAAAATAATAGTAAGTAATGCTGGACAATTCACAAGGATATTATTTAATTTCTTAGATTTTTATTATATCCAATCGAATATCGTTGCCATTATATAAAATGGAAACGCACACTAAACTTATCTACCCCATTTGTATAACATAATGCCAGCCCACTTATGAAAATGTTCAGTTAATGGCTCGGTTCGAGCTTCGTTTAATACCAATTTATTACGTAATAGCTCACGTCCTTTGTTTTATTAAAATACAGTTTTTTAGTTAACAGATGTTTTCTTGCGGTTAAGAAGAACAGTCGACCTAACCTCAAATTTATTTATGTTTAAAAACTGAGTTTAACTTTGTTGCAATATAACATTTATTTTTATATTCATTTATTGTGGTAGAACACACTCTGAAAATGGTAAAAAATAATAATTAAGACTTGAATCACAAAACTCCTAATGTGGGACAGCTTCCACATTTTAAAATATACCTTCATAGAATTTATAATAAACATTACCTATATAGGTATCTATTAAAATAAAAATAAATAAAATAACTGCTGACTGTTGCAAACAAGCTACAGGTAGCTCATCTTCTGATCCATCCATACCAATACCAGTCGGCGGCGCCGGCGCGGCAGCGCGCGTCCCCGACGCTGGCTGCATTGCCCCGCATTGCCATGCGCTGCGCCAGATACCAGCTCTCGGGTCACGCGTCGCTTCGTCATAATATGCAATAACAAAGCTCTGCTTAGCTTGGGGCTAGATGATGCAGTGTGGATTTTCCAGCATTATTTATTATTGATTTATTGGCAGCTCTATGCCAAAATGTTCAAGCTTTTCGTCTAAATTATGAAATTTTAAGTGAAATTCCATTTAGGGACAAAAAACTATTCAATGGATCTGAAATTTTCACACAATTTGTACTACTATTTCATAGAACTTTATATTCTAAAAAACGTGTACGAAGCTACGGTGAGAAGCTAGCTAATAAGACTGAGCCAATAACTCGTAAAAATTATATGCATGATCTACATCACAGAACAGAGAATACATATGTATTATATATATGTATTCTCTGTTCTGTGATCTACATAGTACAAAACAAAGTCGCTTCCCGCTGTCTGTCTGTCCCTATGTATGCTTAGATCTTTAAATCTACGCAACGGATTTTGATGCGGTTTTTTTAAATAGTTAGAGTGGTTCAGGAGAAAGGTTTATAAACCATTTGGCACATAGATATGCACGCAGGCGAAGCCGCAAGGCGCAGCTAGTCTACTTAATATGTCAAATTATTTTTAAATAATCATTTTGACCAATCACAACACAAATTAACCACTTTTAATTCGACCACGTCGGTAAACATCAGACGAGGTACACCAACTTCAACAAACCCTTTATGCACATTGACTTAAGGTTGAAAATGAAACAAAATGTTTAAGTTATAATGCTGTAATAATGAGGTTGACAAGTTTGACGTGTGTCACGATTACTAATTATAATCAGAGCTCATTAATTCTCACTTGGACGACCTCAGAGGGTAATTATAATGGTATGTTAGTGGTTTAGAATTTGTCTGTTTCAATTGCCGCGCACTGTGTTCCGTGTTGACTATTTTGTTTCACTTCTATTTATCATCAGCCTATAGCAGTCCACTGCTGGACATAGGCCTCCCCCAATGAGCGCCATAGCGCCCTGTCCTTAGCTTGCCGCATCCAGCATCCAGCATCTACCTGCAGTCTTTCGAAGGTCGTCATCCGACCTGGTCGGAGGGCATCCTACACTACGTTTACCGAGTCGTGGTCTCCACTCAAGAACACGTTAGCCCCAGCGGCCGTCATCACTATTTATGTATTTCCCTAGATTATTGTTTACGTGTTCAAACACTTTAAACATCAAATACATAATCATGAATATCTATCTTCCTCGATGGACTTTCTAACAGAGTTCCTGAAAAGAGGTTTATCTACCATGGAGTCCAAATACCAACCTCCTTGATAATTACTAACAGAGTTCTTGAAATTATGTTTATGTACCATAGAGTCCAGATACCACCTCTTTTTAGGGTTCCGTACCCAAAGGGTAAAACGGGACCCTATTACTAAGAGTCCGTTTGTTCGTCTGTCACTAGTCTGTATCTAATGAACCGTGATAGTTTGACAGTCGAAATTATCACAGATTATGTATTTCCGTTGCTGCTTTACGAACTACTAAAAAACAGAATAAAATAAATATCTAACTATTTTACTTATCCAGTCAATGTGAGTACTCAGAGGCATTATAAAAACTTGGGTTTGCACAATTGTATGATCTGATGCATCGATATGTCTTCCTTTGTTGACGCCTACGATTCCAGAGGTATGCATCACAGGCCCACCAAAATCCCCAAGCAATAATTCTCCAAGTGGATTCACACAAGCTTTACTGACGCATAACAACGGATATGGTGCTATCAACTCTTCACATTTCGCTATCATGCCTTCAAGAAACTGCAAAGGTTGATTTAGAGACAGGTCGTCGCTGTTCTTACCATGACTGGTATCTCCGTATCCTATGAGAGTAACGCGTAGACCATAGAGGGAGCGGTAGTCTAGCGAGCTGATCTTCCCGTAGGTTCCTATTTCTATTGGCTCAGTCAACGATATGCCCACGTCATCAGTCATTATCGGGCCTTTCAAACCAGACGGAGTTTTGCAGTCCAACACAGCACTAAATCTGTCGATCAAGTTATTCGCTGGTTTACCTGGAATAGATCCGTATCTGACTACACTATTTGCACTGTAAATACTATAATTAACTACATGCTTTTCTGTTGCAGCGGATAGTTTGCAGCAGTGACCTGTGGTCAATGTAGCATCGGGAGTTAGAACTGTGCCAGTGCAGTAGGGTAGAGATCTAGGTTCTGTTTCGTTTGCTAGTTTGATATGCATTTCAAGACGCACTACGTATGGGTATTCTCCTGGGAGTGAGTCGCGTCCACTCGTCACGCGAAACATTTTCCCCTTTTTTCCACCCAAAGCACGTAAACGACACTCTGTTGTTACCACGTGGACAAGAACAACCAATAGAATTGAGTTAAGCATGCTTTACTTTACCTTAAAAGGTTAAAGTAATCAAAAAAGCACAGCGATCACTTCTCCTAGTTTAACTTATGCAATTTGAAAGTGTCCAACGTGTAAGGTCTAAAGGAAGTAATGCGCTTTGATGTTTGATGTTTGTTTGATGTTCACGCTTTTCAAATTGTAGTTCTGTGACTTGGGCAAGTTTTGGTGGCTTCGGTAAACTGTGTCTTTGAGATGTTTTTGATGACTTCGGTAAAACTTCAGGGATCCTAAACGTTGTCTTGTATAAACAGTCTTCACTAGAATTTATCTTGGCCTGGGTATATTTTTTAGTAGTGGTATTATTTGTTCAGAAAATAAAATCGATCGGTTTAGTAAGAACATAAAAAATTCAATCAAAAATGGACGAAATACGAAATTGGGTTCAAGTTGATACGATAATAAATAGCTCCCAATGCCAAGTTACATTTTATATGTACTGCTTAAGTTTGTTCAGCATAAATAAAATAACTTCTGGCAAGGTGGTGGTATGACATTTCATCATCATTATCATCAGCCTATATTAGTCCACGGCTGGACATAGGCCTCTCCCAATGAGCGCCATAGCTCCCTGTCTTCAGCTTGACGCATCCAGCATCTGCCTGCAGTCTTTCGCAGGTCGTCATCCCACCTGGTCAGAGGGCATGCTACACTACGTTTACCGAGTCGTGGTCTCCACTCAAGAGCACGTTTGCCCCAGCGGCCGTCGGTTCTTCGCGAGATATGGCCGGCCCACTGCCACTTCAGCATTCTCAGAGCTATGTCGATAACTGTGGTTGGTTTGTATGAGATTTGGCCAGTATTATTGCTAATTTTTAACTCTCACTTCTTTAAAGAGATGCACTTTAACAAAAAAATCGATTTAACCTTAAAACACCCACTAGCGGTCATCATCGATTGAAAATCTATAGTAAACCCATAATTTTTACGTTACTTTATGGCCTGGTATGGTATGTGTTAGTATTTTAAGGCTATGGAAATAATATAAGTTTACCTAGCGTTGTATATATAGTGAAGTGCGTAATAATTTGATAACTTAACAAATAACTAAATAATAAATATAAACAGTAATCACGCCAATAAAACTCACAAAAGAAACGTCGAGATTCGATCAAAACCACGATAAGGTAACAGATTTCTTCATTACAAAACTAATTTACTGATACATTTCTTCGAAACGCGCAAAGTACTGTCAGCGGCCTACCAGATGGACAGATAAACATACAAACAAACAAACCAACATCCCTTCCCGCAAAACTGTGAAATATAAACCTTACGACACTCAAAATAAGAGTCTCGAACTGCGAAGAAAAGTTTGTGTATCGTTTTTAGACTATAATTTGATTATCGTTATCTAGATGGAGCTGTCAATCGTTATTACCCAAGCGTCACTTTGACAGTTGCTGGGCCAATGAGAACGCGGCATTTGAACTTTGAAATTCGAGTCTTTGGACCTTTTTAGCTGCGAGTTCCTTTGTTTGCTGGTTGAGTTAGAATTGGATCTATTTTGTAAATTGTTATTTTTAAACAGGGACCTAGACTAAGATTGGTAAGTAAGGTTAACCGACAACTAGAGACCAAGACTCGGTATAGGACAACGTACACAAACGTAGTATAGGACACCATTCTGCCAGGTAGGATCATGTCTTGCGAAAGACTGTAGGCAGATGTTGGATGCGGCAAGCAAGCTGAAGATAGGGCGCTTTGGCGCTTATTAGGTGAAGCCTTTTTCAAGGCGTGTTGGACGAATATAAGCTGATAGGCTATCATATTATTTAAACTACACCTGAGCAAAAGTTTTCAGAATTTGCCAAAACGATCCATAATTGACGGAGAAATTGATGAACATACATACATAAAAAAATTAATATGTCCCAACGTAAAAAATCCTCCTCTTGTGTTGTCTATTAAAAATAAAAAGGTTTATTTGACAGGACACATATGTACAAAAAAAACCTTTAGTGCCCACATTTTTACCTACTTTAAATATTAAGTTACAAATATTTTACAAGTACCTAAAAATAAAGGTTTTCACTTTAACTATCAAGAATTAAGCAAACTTCAAAGACCTTAAGATTAAGTCCATAATTCAAATTTCCAATAATCTCAACTTACTCGCTTTACTAAACAAAGTCGCCGACGTTTTTTTAACTTGTTAAGTAAACCCAAGTTATTCGATTAACTTGGATGAAAGTAGATTAAAACTTGCTAATCTTTATTAGAAAACACCTTTGGCGATAAAATCCGTTGGGTTTTTACGTTTTTAAGCTTTACCTTCGTAAAAGGATTATTGCAAAGTAAACGACATTTAATGAAACCTATTAGAGGCTATTCACGTGGGTAGAATACTTTAATATTCTTTAATTATTAGCTTTTGGCCGCTGGGGCAAACGTGTTCTTGAGTGGAGAGATGGGATGACGACCTGCGAAAGACTGCAGGTAGATGCTGGATGCGGCAAGCTGAAGACAAGACGCTATGGCGCTCATTGGGGGAGGCCTATGTCCAGCAGTGGACTGATATAGGCTGATGATGATGATGACTGTAAAAGCGTAGAAAATAATAACAACCAACTGTAGTTGACCCACGAATTTTCAGCCCGCGCTTACTACCTTTTTTCTTTGAATATATTTTGGTAGACACTCGATGCTATGGTAAATAATCACTATTTCTAATGGGAATTTCTTTACAACTGTTATCATTATGCCAAAGAATAGTGTGTGGCTCGACTTTAAAACGTCCGTTGAGATTGGCCGGCCGCCTTACCCGAAAATTGGGCTAGACATTATACCTAGATCGGTACAGCATATGAATCACAAGCGACACCCACATTTACAAAAAGCAAAAAAAAACCCTAATCTCACTCGAATCTTCAAATTTGTTTGTAAATCCCTAATGTGGTTAAAAGTGCCACCCATGGCTTCGCGGAACCGCATCTGGGAATCGAACCCACTACCTGCTACTAATCCATTGATTGACTTTTCGCGCATGAGGTGACGCGGTGCTTTGCCGAATTTGGGGTATATTGCGTTTGAAGTTTTTTCATACTATTGGATTTAAGGTTTTTTGGGTTTAACCAGTTTTGAAATAGGTTTCGACATGGTTGTAGATTTGTCGGATAGAAGTGGAGTTGTAATAGTTTTTACTAGCTTCAGCTTACGGCTTCGCACGCTTTTTTCAAGTAGCCTATATTATGTGGATCTCGAGATACCATGTACAATTGTACAACACCTGGCAATTTCTATAAAAACCCGTTCACCTATTAAAAAAAATATTTTAAAGTATGGATGTGATAAGGAATCGAGATTAGGTTCAAATTGAATTTAGTTAAAATTAAATAACCTTAAACGTTTCTATATAAAAACGCGTACGAAGCCGCGAGCAGAAACTAGTACTCTATGAGAACCACACTAGTACCTACCTCGTAAGTACCAAGTAAAACAGATACTCAGAGACATTGTCAATCGGTTTTATGGCCTCTAAAAGTCAACGCCGATTGATGGTTACTCTGGGCCTTGCAAGTCAATCGTTTGTGGCTGCCACTACAGAATGCATTGTTTTGGTCAAAGCTAGTATGGTAGAAATATAAGAAAAACATACCTCCCTTCCTGACCTACTTTAGTCAAAGTCAATAGCATTTATTTCTTTAGACTTACAAAATAAGCACTTGGACAAGTCATATTTTATTATAAATTATTATAAAATAAAATTATTTTACTGTTAACTTCAATTTCTTGTCCTTGGCTTTATTGACGACTAGCTGCGCCCCGCGTTTTCACCCGCGTGATAGATATTGTATATATGATAATGTACAATATATCTTTATGAATTGTAGCCTATGTGTTATTCTGATATGTAAGCTATGTTATTGTGAAGTTTCATCAAAATCCATTCAGTAGTTTTTGTGTGAAAGAGCAACAAACATCCTCACAAACTTTCGCGTTTATAATATGTATTAGTAGGATTAAGCGAAGGTGTACCATAGACGCAGCAGGTTGCGGGCTCGATTCCCGACTTAGGATAAACTCTTGTACCTGTAAATATGAGTTCCGGGTGTTCTGGATTTTTTTACATAATATACAAATATCTATATAATACGTTGTACGTTACTTTACTTGTTTCTGGGCTGTTTTCCGCAACTTGGCCACAGGTGGGCCCTTTTTGCGTGTTGTACGTTATACGTCTATACTAATATTATAAAGAGGAAAGGTTTGATTTATTGTTTATTTGTTTGTATCGAAACTACTGGACCGATTTGAAAAATTCTTTCACCGTTGGGAAGCTACACTATCCCCGGTGAACATAGGCTGTATTAGATTTTCAAAAAAGTTAGGGACTGAAACCGTGCGAAGCCGGGAAGGTCCGCTAGTATTAAATATATTAGTCATCTAGTAGGTACCCATAACCAAGCTCTGCTTAGCTTGGAGCTAGATGATGCTGTGTGGATTGTCCAGTGGAATACCACTGGATAATCCACACAGCATCTATAATATGTAGAGTTTGTAAATAAATATATTTACAAACTCTACATATTCATATTAAGCATAAACCCATTTCCTAAAGCCCGCACCCAAATTCATAGATAAACCCAAAAAGCAAAGGAAAATCATCGACATTATTTTATCGATAAACTCCAAAAACCATCGACATTCTCGTCACGTCCCTATCAGCATGCGAGTAGTGTTGTAACGATGCATCGAGCGGTGACGTCATCAGAATGTGTGGTCCCTGTGTTGGGATGCTAACGGCTTGTGGTCGATGGTCGAAGCCAATTTGGCTAAGAATAAACGTTCTAGTACCAAATAAAATAAGCTGTAAAATTTTCAATCGACTGAAAAATGGGGATTTTCATTCAACTGTATGTTTTTGTTCCCAAGGATTAATACTTATTTTGTCCAGTAAAACGTAAAAAATAGAGGCCGATCGATAATATAAGCGATCGATGAACCTTTAAGTTGCATCGATCTGTGACGTCATTAGAATGTGTGGTCTTTATTGCGTTTAATGAAATAAATTGTCTTTGTTATTAAAACAAAGAAAACTACAATCAAATTATAATGTTCTACGGTTTCGCCGATGGACGGAGTAATTCATAAGGAAGGTTTAAGGTATAATTTTTTTTAACATTAATCAATTAGTTAGAACTTAGAACATTGCATTAAATATTATAAATAATCGGATTCATAAGAATAGTCTCATAAATTTTATAAATAATCTAATGTTATATACATTACATTTACTTGGACCTTACCTTATTTCAGCTCCAATGGCCCACACCTACGCCCGTTTCCATATGTACTCTCAATGCTATCGTTATTAACTCTAGCTAACGGTCCGCATTACTAATTTGCTATTTTGTACGCAGATTTAGCTGCACTACCTGAGGATGACGTAACTCTGAACTGTCAGCTTAACCGTGGTTTAACCAGTGACGTAAGCATTGTTCTTTAAAGTTTGACGCGTGCTCTTTATCGGTATCGGAGCGTACAGATCATAAGGATTTGTTGCTTGGCTTTGACGACGACCTCTGTGGCGCGGTTGGCGAAGGTCCGCTTACGACGCAGAGGGTTGCGGGTTCGATTCCCGTTTCGGGACAAATGTTTGTACGATCTGCAGATATACCCATATCTAACACAAGCGCCATAGCGGTCTTCTGCTTGCCGCATCCAGCATCTACCTACAGTCTTTCGCAGGTCGTCATCCCACCTGGTCGGAGGGCGTCCTACACTACGTTTGTCGAGTCGCGGTCTCCATTCAAGAACACGTTTGCCCTAGTGGCCGTCGGTTCTTCGCGAGATATGGCCGGCCCACTGTACAATGCTCATGGCTGTGGACAGTAATATTATTTAACACTATGACTGCCCCCTCTTCTGACAATCTGATACGCACGCGGAGGTTGAAACAGGCGTGTCCCGCAGTGAATGCATTAACAAAGGCAGAGTGAATGAACAGAAAGGTACCAATTACTATCCAGCTAGTAGTCGCTGACTGAACCCCAACACGTGAGAATTTGCATAAACGCCAGCACTGATAAGGCTCAGGAAACGCGGTTTAAACTTGGTTTTACCTCGGTTTTACTAATCTAGTTAGATAATCTGTAAGAACTTAGCCACGCAACGTTAATGTTTAATTTTCTATAAAACATCATGAACATCACAGTTGTCAATAAACTACCTTATGCCCACGGCTTTGCTTACGTGGTGGGTACCTTTTATAAGTAAATTTTGAAAAGCTGGCGCGATCCGCTGTTGTTTTTCGTATACTGCAGGCTTTATAGCAATGATGGTATCGTCTCAGAATGACGCATGGTTTGATATTTTACCTTCGATTAAATTAACTACAGATGGAGGGTCAAAAGTGTCATGGTTGAACTCTCCGTGCAAATAGCACCGCACTCACTAAATACTGAGTTTTGTTTTTGTGACATCGCGTCAGTATTAATAATTGTATGATAAATACAATCGCACCAGCTTTTAAAATTGTATCTACGACTAGGACAGCCTAATTAGTTCAGTAATTTTAGTAAAAATATTGGGTCAACATAATGAGATCCAACAAGCTGGGAACGCCATTATTTAGTTGACATCATTAACGTTGTTTCAAGTCTCATCAAATATTCTGTTTGTGACGTTACTTTTACTAGGTCAAATGTCAAAAAATTAGGTTTTTCGCAATTATCTAGTTATCTTTAGTTCCATTAATTTTGACATCCTTTATAAGCTTATCTATATCTACACTTCTACACTAATATTATAAAGAGGAAAGGTTTGATTTTTTGTATTGAATAGGCTCCGAAACTACTGGACCTATTTGAAAAATTCTTTCACCATTGGAAAGATACACTATCCGCGGTGAACATAGGCTATATTAAAACGTATTATAGAAATGAGAAATTTGAATTTAATGCGGGTGAAACCGCGGGAAACAGCTAGTATAAAATTTGAAAACAAATTATGTTCGCAACTTTCAGAGACTTTTGATACAACGCAACAACATAATGACGTAATAATTGCCTCCAGTTGTTTGATGAAAATATGGCTGTACCTACTACAATTACTGTACCTAAGTAAATATGGCGTGTCTATTCATATGGGGGGGAATGCCCATAATCCCCACGCCCATAATGGCTCTCATTAGGGAGGCCTATGTCTAGCAGTGGACTGTTATAGGCTGATGATGAGAGTACATATATACAGGGTGTGTAGAACAAAAACAAATGAAATGAGTAAAAACATATATTTTATATCACTCGTCGTTTTAAACTACAATTGCCGGTACAGTACTGTCAGGGAGAAATCACTGGGTACAGTCGGGGGAAAAACTATACTCGAATATACACACATTACACTTACAATTGTAATTAGTTAAAGAGGAAGACTGATTTATTTAAATAAATAAGTAAAAGACCACAATATCAGGGACCGAAATAGTTTTAATTAAAAAACATATTAATTTTCAGTCCTCCTCCTTAAAATCTCTAATAAAACTAACACACGAATATTTACAAATGTCTAATTTAAATCAGAATGTACATTTATTACTATTTTTAATTAATTATTTAATATAATATATTTACAAATCAGCAACTATGACATACCGACCCATGATATGATATGTCCTTTCATGCCTATATTGAATCTGCTCTTCGCTATGGGCTAGTAATGTGGGGCAACAGCACGGATAAGAACAGACCATTTATAGCACAAAAGAAATGCATCAGAGCGATCTGTGGAATCCCCCCTGATGAGTCATGCAAACCCTTGTTTAAGGAACTTGGTTTATTACCTCTACCGTCGCTTTATATTTATGAAGTATCAAATTTTGTTAGAAATAATTTAAACTTATTTATAAAAGCATGTGACAAACACCCTAGACTGTGTAGAGACCCAAATAGACTTATTATAAAAGATACCCCGCGTTCAGCCAAGTTTTCTAAAAGTTGTTTGACTCTTTGCGTAAAAATATACAACAAATTACCAAATGAAATCAAATTATTAAATAATTATTTATATAAAATCAAATTGCGTAGGTGGCTGAATGACATGAATTTTTATGACATCAATGAGTTTTTAAATGTTCGATAATTAATAATAATACTTACCTAATTTAATTAGTCATCATAATTATTGCATGCTAGAATATAGTGAGACATGAGTGCATTACTTAGAACTTAAGACCTTTATACCATGTTTGACGCAATAAATATATTTGAATCAGAATCAGATAGTTGAAGGAACATATTTTTTTTATTTAAGAAATAATTTACAGGTCTATACAAACTAATTTTATTATTAAGTAATAAATAAACTATTTACATATTATATTTAAAAAAAGGTCGTTATTTTCCGATTTTTAGAAAACAAAGAGGAAATTGAAAAAAAAACGGGCGTTTAAAAAAAAACAATTAAAACAGTATTGTCAATAATGTTAGGGCATGTGCTAATTAAAAAAACTGATTAAAAAGCACTTAGATTGCTTTAAGTGAATCGGTAATTAATTCCGCGCATAATTGCATATTAACCGAGTACATACACTGTAGCAAATTACCGATTAAGCTGTTTACCATAGCTATGGTAATAAAAAACCGAAACAGATCTCATAGTTATCATTATCATCAGCCTATAATAGTCCACTGCTGGACATAGGCCTACCCTAATCAGCCTGTCTTCAGCTTGCCGCATCTAGCATCTACCTGCAGTATTTATTTATAGATATAATATAGTAGTTCTGTTTAGATTGTCCAGCATTATTTATTTATTTTAATTATTTTCAAATTTATTTTTAATTAATGTGTAATACACATCAAGAAATTTTTATCAAAAATTTTCAATGTAAAAAAATATGATTGCCCATGATATATTTTTACGTTTAATATTGTAAGTAAATAGCTTCGGTAGTTGCTGAGATATTCAAGTGGAAAAATTGCGAAAGACTGTAAGGAGATGCTGGATGCGGCAAGCTGAAGACAGGGCGCTATGGCGCTCATTGGGGGAGGCCTATATCCAGCAGTGGACTAACATAGGCTGATGATGATGATAATGAAGTTTAAAAATAAGAAGGACAGAGGTGAAACCAAAAGGGTTCCGTTCTGTATCGAAACCCTTAAAAAATATACAAAAAATTATTAGTAAGACTGTGAACTCTATTGTATAGGGGTATGGTTCCGTCCCTCCCTACCCCCAGGGGTATGGCCAGGGGTATGGTAGGTCCGAAGTGTTGTAGGAAGGGGTTTTCAACAAAATATGATAGTTTCAAAAAAAATTATTATTATGTTAAGGTATAAATAGCCCGTTGAAAAACACAATAATACTGAAACGACCTATTTTCCCGGTCTATATTCTAAAGGAACTTCTTATTAAACTATTTATATTTGAGCTTTTTACTATTTTTACTTAAGACCTTTTAGATTTAATTATTTTATTAATATACAGAGTACCTAAAGGCGTTCATAATCTTAGAAAGAAGAAGAAATCTTGTATTGTATTGTATGTTTAACGCATCCACTGCCCAGAATGTGCGGTGCGATCCGAGGAACCGCAGCTGGAGGGTGAACACGTCCATTTATCGTGGGCAATGAAAGTGTTAACCTATTAACAAGGTCAATTAATATCAGAGCAAGCATTAAACTACTCAGTTTGATTTTCAGATTAACTGAACACTTTGAAAACGCCTCTAGATATACATTATTCTTTCATACGCTTGCATTTTAGGCAAAAGAAGGCAGTGAAAGTATTAATCAGGAATCAGATCCTTATCGACACGTTTCTGCGTGAAGCAAGCTAAAGAAAAGTTAAATTGTTATTCACAACTGATAAAGTTCGAGAAATTAATACAATTAATTGATAAATATTTAGCTTTTTCTTAAAAGTAATTGTATTTTAATTATAAATAACCAATGATTCATATAATTATTTGAGGAATTTTAAAACACCACTACATGATTTCTAATAATTGTTTTTCTAGTTTTATTTACTGTTGTCATCTTGTAGTCTTCCAATTTATACATTAAATTTTGACCAGCAGGTTAGCACGGTAGCCAAGTTATATTATTATTATTGTTTCTCTGTATTTATATTTTATTTAATTTTATGTCTGCTATGTTTTAGTATGTTTTACTGCTATAATGTGTTATTGTACCTATTGAGACCTGTTTTTTTGGCCAAATAAAATTTGTATTATTCATATTCTTAAATTATTATGTTATTGTGTATGTATGTCATGTTGTTCATTAATTAATAGACTTTAACGTTATTATTGCTCGAGCAAGAGATACTCAACTCTTGCGGTAAAAGATCGGCGATAAGAAAAGGGTGCAAAAATGGCCGCTTACAAAAAGAAAACAAATTTACGTCTTGGAACATTGTTTTTTCCCTAAACTGCAGAAAAAATGGCTTTCATATTGTTTCTAAGAAATTTAATAATATCTCAAAAAAAAAATTTGTAGATTTCAATTCTTTAACTTCTTATAGATTACCCCGAGTGCGAGGCTTACGCACTATAATAACTAAAACATTTAGTTTGCCTTCCTCCCCATTAAGAACTAGCTTGTCCCTCATCGCAAACTAAATATCAGAACCAGATTATCGACGACCTGCTATCAACGAGTTCTCAGCTATTTTGGCCATATCGCCAGAAGGCAACCAGACAACCTCGAAAAACTAGTGGTAATGGGCAAGATAGAGAGGAAAAGACCAAGAGGACGGTCACCAACCCGCTTGTCTGGTCGAATTAGGGCAATAACGGGACTCATTTTGCCTGCAGCCCTGAGACAGGCCAAAGACAGATTGGTGTGGAAGCGGTTCATCAGCGTCACCGTGAAAGCTTTCCAGGACGGGCACGACCTTTAGCAATGAAGACTACGACAAAGAAGGAAGGTCCCTCATCAGGAATAAATCCCGCAACCTACGTTAGAGCCCCTTCGCCCGTGCCACAGAGGTCGACTCTACAATAAAACCTCCACAACCGCATTCGTAATGAAAAACAATCAAGAATAGATCGTAAACGGACAAGAACGCTAATCACAACACGTAATCAATAATACTGATAATTAAAAACGATAATTAAACGACTGGCAGTTAATTGAGCTGCAAATGGAAACTGCCTCTGATAAGTCATAAGTACTAGGTTTCTTGATTTATTTTCTATGATTTATCGGTTAAAATCTGGAAAAAAATAATTTTAAACCACATTAACATATAACCACTGGCTTTCCAGTTTTAACTGTCCCACCTGTGGACTACATCGTCACTTTTTACTAGGTGAGATTGTGATCTAATGAATGTCTATTCACAATATTGCAAGATATTCAAATATTTAGCAATACAAGTAATGTCATGAACAATCATTAAAAACATAGGTCATAAAATGTCATCAAATGAGGGCATTTCATTCTATACTAATATTATAAAGAGGAAAGGTTTGATTTTTTGTTTGTTTGTAATGAATAGGCTCCGAAACTACAGGACCGATTTGAAAAATTCTTTCGCCGTTGGGAAGCTACACTATCCCCGGTGAACATAGGCTATATTATATTTTCAAAAAAGTTAGGGATCCGTACTAAAACCGCGCGAAGCCAGGAAGGTCCGCCAGTTATGTATATAGGCATTACATAACATAACAATAGGGGCATTTAATATGTTATGTTATGACCATATATTTGAAGGCCTTGTGTATTTAATATAGTTAGGTATAGTTAAAACTTTAACACCGTTTGTAGATCCGTCCTAACCTAAGTGTAATAAATAACTTTCATTTAAGTAAATTAAATTTGCAATCTTTCATTGTAAGTTAAATCAATATTATTTAGGTCAACTGCAAAATTACATTAACATTCTGCAATAACATTGGTAATAACAAATAATTAAATTTTCCAAATCCAGGTCGTTTACAGTGCGCGGTAGTTTATTACGCACATTGTGGTATTACAACTGTAAATATTGTTCGAATATTGCAGCAATTGAAATTATGGTTTTTTACCTCAAACTTAACCAATAAAGATATTTATCACACAGTCATTTATAACGGGTTATTTACAATGATTTGATTCTTGTGATTCCGTGATCATGGCGCATGAAACTGTGCAGAAATATTGGAAAACTCAAAAATCTAATCATAGATATCCAGTATTATAAATAGCATTTTTTGATAATAACTACGATAGTACGATAGTATTAGTAGTGGTAGACTCGGTAAACGTAGTGTAGGACGCCCTCCGACCAGGTGGGATGACGACCTGCGAAAGACTGCAGGTAGATGCTGGATGCGGCAAGCTGAAGACAGGGCGCTATGGCACTCATTGGGGGAGGCCTATGTCCAGCAGTGAACTGCTATAGACCGATGATGAACCACGATAGTTACAAAAGCTTTAAGATATTTATATAATGTTTTTATTTTATTAATTATTCTGAGCCTTAGTAACCAATCCGTCTGGTTTTTGAATGGGGCAAATGCACACAAGAAAGACAGAGGCAACAGCTTAAAAGGGCTGTACTACTATTAAGACCTTCTAAAATAAATATTTATTTACCTACATAAACATTATACCCATCAGTGGCTATCAGTGGCTATGACGATTGGCTCTCTGAAACTATTCTCCATAAGTGCATTTGAATATTTGCTTGCCTGAAAATGTTGGGCTTTCCATATGTTGAATTTGACTCAATACGTGCCCGTTAACTACCCGCGCACTGCTGGTAAACCGACTCGTAAGAACTCGATATTGCTTCTCGTAAATCAGAAGAACAAAAGACGGAAAAAGGAAGTACAAATTAACCCTATAATCGGTGATTAAAACCGTTTTAGGTCGGTTTAAGGGCTTTACAACACAATGGCCATTCAAATACGTAAAGTAGTGATTTGCGAAGGCATTTTTGACAGATTTTTTGATATGTGACTGTGTTTTTGAAAATGGCCAATTGTGCCACTATAACGAGTGGCACAATTGGAAATTGTCAAGGGAGAAATGATCAAATGAGTCCACCAGGGTTACTAAATCAAATGGGTAACAAACCGTACCTGTCAGAGAGCGGAAAGAGCTGCTGTGTCGGTTTTCCTGCTAGAGTATTACCTCGAAGTCTTCAAAGTAGAAATCCAGACTGAAAAAGTACCTTCTAGATAAGTGTGTTCCATCTTAGGCCATATCTTCACTTAGTTTAGTGTGATAGTGGCAAAATGCTTGACCACCAATAAAAATAAAGAAATGAGAGCTTGACCGATTCTCATAAGCATAACTAATGGGTTACGTACGGATTCTATTAATAAAACTACGCCTTCGATGCAGTTATGAAACTGCATCTAAAGAAACGATGTTGACTATAATTCGATTCATAACAATAAAACTGAATCGAAGCTACAATCATCGACTTATTTCATCCGTGGGTGTTAACTTTTTGTTGGTTTACACAGCCAAATCAGATCAATCCTTATTGTATTGGAACCATAATTTATCAAGTAATCAAAACCAGTATCATTTATTATATTAACTGCCTAACGCGTGAAACGTGTTTAAACAGCCAGATCTTATCTGGAACGAACGCACGTAGACAAATAGCTTCGAACAATCGTCAAAAAAAAAACAATTTGGTCCGGGCTATAAAGAAACGCGATCAAACTTAAGATAAAACAGGCACATCTCTTAATAATACGCTGTAGTTCACCCCTCTCGCTCGGACAAGTCAAAAGATACGCTGTCTCGTTCGTTGACAGCTTAGAACCACAACCTATCAGTGGTTCAAATCTAAACGGCTAATTATACCCACATCACTTGAACGCATCAAAAAGGGCCATTTTTAATTAATTTAAACCCGAAAACTATTATAATATGACCAATTTTGTTATCTAATTAGCCGTGACGCGCTAACAAGCCGCCATTTTGGAATGTAACCGTTATTAATGGCTGTTTCGTATTTGGAATTGAGATAAATCATCACTAATTTAATAAAGGAACGCCCATTTGAAAGCGTAGGCTGTTTTAAATGGTAGCCTTTAGCGTGTTTTGTAATCTTAACAAGGCGTGTAGGGCTTTCTTCCTACTAAATAAAATGGAACTTGCTTTTCGCGTTTATAATTAAGGCCGTATAAAACTGACTTTAAACCGTTAGTGTATCTTTGCTTCGACGGTTGAAGAAGTATTGTTTTATTTACATAAGTTATGCTTCATCTTGAACTACACCTACTCCGATCCAAACTCCAAGCAACTCATAGAATCTCGTAACAATTTTTGGGTTTGAAAACTTTCATTCATCATTTATTTGATCTCTTGTCCGATTCCTTATTCAAATTTTACTGTTCATGAAGGATTATGCGTTGTTGAAGTTTGTGTTTTAGTTTTTATTTATAACTCTGTTTTTTTCTGTTATTGTTAAGTTCTCGTTCATAAACTAACTCTAACAAATTTTTCAAGTGACATATTCGTCATCTTATACTTTAGACTGTTTAAAACAATACAGAGACCTCACTTAGTTTGACAGTCTGTAATTATAAGCACAACCTAATTATGACAAGCCAATGAGAGCTATTTATAAGTCCAGCTTCACTTACGTTTTAACCACTTGGTATATCATTTGCAACGATATTTTTATATCTAGCTCAATTTCTATTATAAGAATCATTGGATATTTCACATTTCGTTTCCCAAGGGCATACAACGACCAAAATCATAAATAAATAAACTCTACTCTACTATTTACACTTTTATACGTCTAAAATGTCAATGTCATGTTATTTCTACGTTTCATTTTCACTTTCACTAAGTTCATCCATATCCATATCTATTAGTTCTTCATCTTCTTCTTCGTAAGAGTTGTTGAATTGACTTCCGTCGTCAGGTTTCGAGGAGGAACTGGATTTGACACCAGTTTTAGCCTCTTCCTCCTGCTGCATCCTTTTGTGCTTTGTTCTTCTGTTTTGGAACCAAACTTTCACCTGGGGACAAAGAAAGAAGGCTTTAGTATTATTTTTATTGTAAAACCTATTTCTAACAGGACATATTGCGGTATGTAGTGTATCTTTTTGTTTTTTCATTCTAAATACCTATTCATGTGCCACGGTACCTACTTCATTTTCAGTTCATCCTAAAGTTGCCTGGAAGGCTGCAATTTATACATTCTCTTTTATGAGTATTTATTTCTATACTGTTTCCTGTTTTGTTTAGTATAATAAAGTGTTTTTTATTTATCTAAAAAAAGCAGCTTCTTTCTGTGTAGGTACCTATATTTAACAACTCCACTGCGATCCCAAACCCGAATGCCCAGTTACTAGTATTAACGCCGGGGCTTATCTGGGAGTACTATGTCCAACAGTGGACTAGTATAATCTATAGAGATGTGAAATGTGTAAAGTTATTTCAGTAACTAGGAAAAATATTCTGAGAGGTAGGGTTTACGATAACAAAATGAAATTGAAATCCTCGCGAAAGATTTTCCTGTTTCCCGTTTATGTTGCAAATACCTAAAGTGAAACTCTTTTATCCAATCTAAATGTATGAGGGTTCCATATTTGAATAGGAACGCTACGGAACTCTGTATAAATTCATGGTAAATTTCCCAACAAAAGGGTTAGTACCGGAAAGAGGGCAATAAAAAACTATTCCCCTCTAACAATATTTCACATTCTATTGAAAGAATCCATAGAGATTTTCGCGTTGCCGCCAAAAAGCGCGTCGGCCATTTTGTGAAGCTATCTGTCAGGCGGGTAATGGCGCGAAAGATGTATTCATTGCATATTGACACGATTTTACAAGCAGAGTTTTATTCACGATTCTATAGGATTTTTGGAAATATTTTGTACATTCTATTTTATTTTGATAGTAGAAAGGAACGTTTAGAGAAAAATACTGATAAAACTAGTAAATTTATATTTTTCTTTAGTAGATAATAAATAAATAATGCTGGACAATCCACAGCACAGCATCAACTAACCCCAAGCGGGACTAGGTACCTTACATCGAAAGAGGTCGGCTATATTTATTTTTATGTTATGTAATATCAAAAATAGGTTTAAATAAATGCAATAAAAAGGTTTAAATGTAAAACTAAACACAAAAGTACATTTAAATTGTGTTTCAAATCAAATCAATTTTGTATATTGAATGTAAGGAGGTATAAAACCACCCGTTACCTTTATGACACATAAAAACTTATCAGAATTCCATTATAATGGCAATACACCAGTTTAGCCATCAATCCTACAAGTTAGTTATATGGCAACACCGTGAAATTACACACATATTGATTTATGGTAACATTGCTTATACAACTGATATTCTTTACTGCTTTTACTGTAATAGGTACCTAGGGAAAATACTAACGATCATTTACTTATTCATCTTATTATAAGAATGCACTGAAAGAAATGTTTATATTTTTGTATTTCCTAAAATTTAGGGAAGGTTTATTTAGGCGAGATGTCAAAACATCTGAATAGCGTACTTATATATGTATATAAATATTTATATTATTACATAGAAAATACCCTGAACACCCGGAACAATAATTTGCAGATCGTACAAACACTTGTACCGAGGCGGAAATCGAACCCGCAACCTCCTGCGTCGCAGGCGGTTCTTTAACCGTCGTGCCGCAACGGTCCTCAATATAATATGGTAATTCGCCAGTACAATGTCATTCAAAAACTCATATAATTTGTTCACAACATCTTTGAAAACGCGTATGATCGTAATTATGGTCTTAAACCTTTTGAAACCTAACTGAAACCTATGGTTAATGCTCGTAAATCAAGACGAACGTATTGCGAGAGCCGTAAAGACTATAATTGCGCGATAAGTGGCCCTTTTGTTAATAAAGAGTAAATACTGTGGGAGTTGGGAGGGGTGATTTGCGAGGTAGAGCCAGTATGAACAAAGTAAGCAGATATTTTTATAGGTTATTAGCTAGAGGTGTATACATTGAGGTACCCCCTTAAATTGGCTTTCGAAATGCCTTAGATAATAGTTAAAAAAATAACAAAACCAGGATGTTGCGATAACGCGATTTTTTTTTTTTATTTATTAAAGGTCTACACACCATCTTGGTCACGATAGATAAGCCATTTCTAAAGCCAATTTATGGGGGCTGTTGAAGCGTCGGAAAAAATAGGTAAATAAATATCCGTTGTATTAATATTTATAAATTATGTGTTCAGATCGCGTAAGTTTGAAAATATTCTTTCTTATTTACACAATTTTTCTAAGTATAATAAATACTATAATCTGTTAATATATTCTATGCTGTATATATCAGCTATCTAGTACCCATAACACAAGCTCTGCTTAGCTTGGGGCCATATAATTCCGTGTGAATTGTCCAGCATTATTAAATAAATAAATGATGCTGGACAATTCACACAGCATTATCTAGCCCCATGGTAAGCAGAGCTTGTGTTATGGGTACTAGATAACTGATATACATAATACAATACATTACATAGATAGATATTTTTTTATTATACATAGAAAACGACCAGAACACCCGGAACAAATATCTGCAGATCGTACACACAATTGTTCCGAGGCGGGAATCGAACCCGCAACCTCCTGCGTCGCAGGCGGACCTTCGCCCACCGCGCCACATCGGTTGTCATCATAATTTATCGTATATAGGTCGTATTATTATAATTTATAAATTTTACAAAAAATATATTCTTATTCTTACAGTAACAGTTCTATAGCTTACTTCATATACCTCTGCTAAAATCAGTTTTTACACATAGCTGCCTAATGACCGTCCTGAATGGCACCGTCGTACAAAGCAAAGGTTGTGTAATATTGAAGGAAGTGTGAAAATCTATACGATTGTTCGTCTGACGATGTTCGCACCTTTACTAATAAATCTTAGTGAGGCTTGAATGATCTGAAAATTATACTTGTTTACGCAAGTGTTGTTTAGTTGAGGTATTCCGCGTTCGTCCCACTCGCTTCGGCCCAGAGTGGTCCGAATACGGAAAATCTATTTTTATGCCGTTTGCATTCCTCTTTCCTCTAAATAATCGTAATATGAATCATCATCATCAGCCTATGTTAATCCACTACTGGACATTAGGCTTTCCCTTATGAGCGCCACAGCGCCCTGTCTTCAGCTTGCCGCATCCAGCATCTGCCATTGTCTTTCGCAGTTCGTCATCCAACCAGGGGGCGTCCTACACTTCGTTTCCCGAGTCGTGGTCTTCACTATTGAACATGCCTCCTCGAAACAAGGGAGATTTTGCGCGACTTTGTTTTCGATTATAGAATCATCACGCTTGAGTAGCGGCTTGGTGATCGCAGTGAAGGTGTTGAAACTCGGCAAACGTCCTACACTCCGTTTGCGGAGACAAATCCACTTTGTGACGAAACTCCACTGTAATAAAGATTTAAGAAACCAGATGCTGGATGCGGCAAGCTGAATTCAGGGTGCTATGGCGCTCATTAGGAAAGGCTTAATGTCCAGTCTTGGACTAACATAGGCTGATCACGATGACGATTGAAATCATGATGGTTGACGTCAAACAATCTTAAAATCATCCAACAACAGTGTGACCATTTAAAATCCCCTGTCCTTTTTCCGCGCCATTAGCCGCAAAGGGGTGGGAAGAGGAAGCAACTTGATTGATATTCGATATCCATGTATTAGGTAATGTTGCGTGTCGTGTCGCATGTTCCTTGTTTGGGGGCGGCTGTGATTGGTGGCTTTTTGAGTTGAGATTGAGACCTTCATAAATAAATAAATAATGCTGGACAGTTCACACAGCATTATCTAGCCCCATGGTAAGCAGAGCTTGTGTTATGGGTACTAGATAACTGATATACATAATACAATACATTACATAGATAGATATATTATAACTAAACCATAAGGTTGTGGAATGCACTACCAAAGTCCATTAGAAAAACTATATCCTTGCCAGTTTTTTTTGCAAAGGTTGCCTGGAAGAGATCGCTTCTAAGCGATAAAGCCGCCCATTGTACCTGTCGCATTATAATGTATTTTTGTAATGATTAATTTGATTATGGTGTACAATAAAGATTTTTTGTATTGTATTGTAACTAAACATAGAAATACCCAGAACACCCGGAAAATATATTTTCAGATCGTACAAACATTTATCCCAAGGCGGGAATCAAACCCGCAGCCTCCTGCGATGATGCCCTCCAGGCAGACCTTTGCCCAAAGCGCCACATTGGTCGTCAATATAAATGAATGGATGTACACTTCGAGATGTCACCGATATGCAACATGGTAACATAATTTTTCCTGCATTGCTGGGAAGGACCGAAACTGGCTTGCAATAGACGACCGATGTGGCGCGGTGGGCGAAGGTCCGCCTGCGACGCAGGAGGTTGCGGGTTCGATTCCCGCCTCGGGACAATTGTGTGTACAATCTGCAGATATTTGTTCCGGGTGTTTTGGTTGTTTTCTATGTATAATAAAAAAAAAGTATCTATCTATGTAATGTATTGTATTATGTATATCAGTTATCTAGTACCCATAACACAAGCTCTGCTTACCATGGGGCTAGATAATGCTGTGTGGATTGTCCAGCATTATTATTATTATTATTTAAGTTTTAGATTTTTATCTACTCGGTTTCGGTAACCGGTGCTATCCAAAACGCACGGGCCTAAGCCAAGTGCGTTTCAGTGGAGCCTTCTACGCTTGGGAGTTCGCTTTGCAAAAACTTCCTCACGATTCTGCAAGTATTTAAAATTACTGCTTTTTGGAGAAGGACGTATGTGCTTCGATATGTCTAAAAATTGTAGAGATTGAAAGAGTTGTTTTGGGATGACACCCGTTGTCGATATGACTATTGGGACTACTGTTACTTTTCGCAGATGCCGCATGCGGGTTATTTAGTTTTTAAGGTCAATATATTTGGATGATTTCTCCGCAATGGTGCTCTGTAGGTTGTGAGTGTTGGGAACGGCAATGAGAAGTGCTGTTTTGTTGGTTTTGTCAATGAGTGTTATGTCGGGTCTATTGAAATGTTATTATTATAGAGTCATCAAAGGTCCATTAGTGGGAGTTAGCATAGAGAGCAGTAAATTCTGAAAATCATTGCTTTGTTCCATCACAGCTTATTATTTTATGCTGAGCTGGTAGCCTTTCTGTGTTCTCGTGTTTTAATTATTTTATTCGTTCCTAATTTGTTATCTTTATTATTAGTTCTTAAGTTGTATTATTTTATATGAAACACAAATAAACATTTTCTATTTCTATTTTTTTGCTCTGTGTTATGTTTAGATCATCATCAGCCTATAGCAGTCCACTGCTGGATAGGATGATGATGACATAGGCCTCCCCGAATGAGCGCCATAGCGCCCTGTCTTCAGCTTGCCACATCCAGCATCTACCTGCAGTCTTACGCAGTTCGTCATCCCACCTGGTCGGAGGGCGTCCTACACTACTTTTACCGAGTCGTGGTCTCCACTCGAGAACACATTTGCCCCAGCGACCGTCGTTTCTTCGCCCACATCTTATTCACCCACAATTACCGCAACAAAACACATCTCACTGAAATGGTCCTAACTCATGTTAACCCTTGAAGCCTCCTGGGACTCTACGCCCATACGCTTAACCCGAGGTAACCCTATGATAAATGCATTGTAACCCGTAACCGAACGGGCCTTAGGGACCCGATACGTTTACAACATATTATGCGTTGGCAGTTTCACAAACAGATGTAGAACAGACAAATTTATTCTACAATTACATAATCGACTTTTTCTGATATACTTTTTTTGTACCTATGCAAAAGGGCACAAAAATGCCGAAAACATACACATAAATACTAGATACAATCCTTGCCAAATTACAATACAAAAATAACTTTAAAAAAGTAATATTCTAATTTCTTTAAGTCCGTTCAGCCGTTTAGTTGTCATAAGGACAAATATATAAACTATTATATATATTAATTATATAAACTATTTGTACATGAAATAAATAGTATAAATTGATAAAGTTTTTGATAGTAAAAAAAATATTAAATTGTCGTCAACTTTTAATATAATAATTTAAAGAAGAATGATTCGAAATCCACTGAAACGTTTAATTTCATATAAAAGATTTCAACGCGCTCTGTGAGATAAAGCACGATGTACAAATTATTTATTTTTGAAAAAGTTAAGTATGATTAATTAAATTTATAAATTTTATTGGTGTCGGAGTTTCTCTGAAGGATAGGATTCGTAACGAATACATCCGACAGAGAACCAAAGTTATCGAAATAGCTCTGAGAGTTAGCAAGCTGAAGTGGCAGTGGGCCGGCCATATCTCGCAAAGAACCGACGGCCGCTGGGGCAAACGTGTTCTTGAGTGGAGACCACGACTCGGTAAACGTAGGGTAGGACGCCCTCCGACCAGGTGGGATGATGACCTGCGAAAGACTGCAGGTAGATGCTGGATGCGGCAAGCTGAAGACAGGGCGCTATGGCGTTCATTGGGGGAGGCCTATGTCCAGCAGTGGACTGATATAGGCTGATGATGATAAATGTTATTGGTATTATTTACAAATTAACCGCATCATTAATAAATATCAAAATAAATACGTCAATTATAAATAGTTGCCATCGTTAGATCCGTTTAAATTATTCGAGTGGCATTTACTACGTGAAATATCGACGCAAAGACTGTCAGCAAAATAAATGATGTCTTAATGTATCTAATTGACGACCTCTGTGGCGCGGTGGGCGAAGGTCCAGCATTATTTATTTATTTATTTTTATTTAATTGTTATGCATAATGATTAATTACTTAGCTCGTTAGAAAAATAACTTAATCGACGCAACAAATGATCCATCCCAACCTTTTATCCCCTTAAGGACACAACTCATTTAAACTAGAAGCGCAAACCATTAAACAATTATAACATTCTAATGCAAATTCTAACAACAACAATAAAACTTAATTCGAACCATACATCTGCCATACCCGACCGCTATAAAATGAAACAGATTCAACTCAAAATGTTAAGCAAAAAGGTCCTAACTCCGCTGGTTCATACGCCCTAACTCTCCGCAAACAAAGGAGAATGACACCCGTGCTAAATAAATAGGGCTATCCAACAAGCCCCGAAATGCGATTAAGCACTTATGTATGCGATTATACTCGGCGGATTACCGACCGAGATAGACATATAAAACTCTCAAGTAAGAAAGAGACGGATAATAGGGGAGATACGCAATTAAGGGGTAGCGTGAATTCGAGCAAAATTTAAGCGGGTAGCTATTTATCTGTGTATTACTTTATTGTTGCCATTACGCGGGAAAGAGACAGAGTATTATGCGACAAATTGGGGTTGTTAGTTCATTTTTGTCCCCCCATTTGACGGTGGAACGAGATGTAGATTGCGGTTGTTGTGGGAGTAAGCGAGAGATAAGCTCAATTGGTTTAATAAGGAGCTTTTGTCTGGTATAATTGGTCGGGTAATTTATTGTAGTAGGTTGAACTTGATCGATGTTTGCTTTAGATAATCGGGTAGCCATTTTGAAGTAATAAATTTCAGGTTTTGTTAATATAATGGGTTGAAAGTGTAGGTTGTTGGTTTGATTTGTTTGAAAACGTGAGAGTTATCACGATAAGGCTAATAAAACACTCCCAATTAGAGCCGATAGCATCAGGTTCTTTAAACGCGATTAGAGCTCTTAAACTGACTTAACACTTTCAATGTGCATAGCATACCTACATCTTTATATTCAAGCTTGTAGAGCTGCGAAGACTTTAGGCTTGCAACGTATAGGCTGGGTGGGCAGTGAATAGATTAAATAATTTACTTAACTGGCAGATAACTGACAGTACGTCAAATCCTAAGGTACCGTTAAACTTGTTAAAGCAGAACCGCAGGCTGATTATGTAAAAGCAACAGCAACAGCGACGCGACCGCGACCGCAATTTTAGCAAGCAATTTTTAGTTCACCGATTGTCCGGCAGAGGGAAACCTAGTGCTCGATTGCTGGGTGACGTAGTACCTGGTGTCATGTTAGTACAAAATTGGCTTTTGACAGCACTGATTGCTTAATTTTCGCCTGTCGCAAACCGGTCGCAGTTACATAATCAGGGGGCCGAACTTTTTTACATGTTTGGTGAAACTCGCTCTAGAAACTTCTTAAAACTAATCTATCAAAAGTTCGTCGACCCAAGACCATGCATTGATCATAATTCATAACTAAAAAATCCTCCACAATTATATTTTATGGCCGGAAATCGACTAGATGCAATAAAAATATTCTATATCGGAAAAAGATATTCGAACCGAGCGTAATTAAATATATGTATGGAAAACCGGAAATAGAAGCATTTCCGTATAGGAAAGATTTGCTTTGTTTTGTCGCCTGAAAGAAAAGTAAAGCCACATGTAACTTTGCTTTTATTGTTTTACTAGCTACGCACTGAGGCTTCGCCCGCGTGGAGGAATCAATGTGTCAAATGGTATAAGAACCTTCCTTGTTAAAACAATCTTTGTTTGACATCACAGTTCACTACATAGTATATAACAAAGTCGCTTCCCGCTGTCTGTGTCCCTTAATATAATTAGATCTTAAAAACTACGCAACGGATTGTGATGCAGTTTTTTAAATAGATAGAGTAATTCAAGAGGAAGTTCATAAACTTACCACGCGGGCAAAGCCACGGGGCACAGTGAGTCAGAAATAAACGAGTATTTCATCATCATCGTCATCATCAGCCTATCTACTGTTGTATGTCCATGGCCTTCCTTAATGAGCACCATAGCGTCCTATCTTCAGCTTGACGCATCCAGCATCTACCTGCAGTTCTTCGCAGTTCGGCATCCCACCTGGCCAAAGGACGTCCTATACATCGTTTGCCGAGTCACGGTCTCTACTCTAATGAGTATTTAATAATAATATATCAAATTATTTTATACGTAGATTTGTACAAATCTCAAGAACTATAAGACCCATGCACCCTTCCATGCAAATCCCGTGTTATCCCCCTATTTGTCTTGCCACAGCGCATGCGTGAATGGGCGGCGCTAGGATGAAAGGGGGTAAGGGGACTTTATGATGTATCGATGGAGGGGGGCAGATGAGAGGAAAGAAGATTTAACGATATAACCTTATTTAGATCAGGTACTGATGGTAGGTAGAGATATGTTGTAGTTAGTTCTGTCTTCGGCTTTGTGCGCTTTTTTGGGGTAAAATGTAGTTTTTATGTTATTCCAGGTCTGGAACAACATGTACATATATGCAAAGATAAATTTTTATGTAGGTAATGTGTTGTATCTCATGTAATGTGTTTTAAAGTGAATTTGTGTCTTTTTGTTTGTTTTTTTTTTATTTTAGAACAAAATCCACAACTCTTAAATATGTATAATAAGCAAAAAAATTGTCTTTGGCTGCATTATATACTCGATACGAAGAGAAATCCTGCTTTCTTAAAAAAATAATTTTAATTAAATTATAATGTGAAAGAAAAAAAATGTAATACAACATCTGGGCCAAAACTTATTTTAACGAGAGAGCTTTTACACTCCCGTACCTGGAAACTTAAATAACTACGGTTTTATACATACATTTCAAAAAACCTGTTATGATGTTATTATCTCAATAAATAAATAATAATAATAATTTCGAATAAATCATATCAACTGTTTTAATCCATTTTGTTTTTAAAAAGGTGGTGAAAATGAGGTCTTACTGCTCTATTGATTCCACGAAAATGACCTTTCGAACGCATTCGATTTTCAAAAGCTTCCGCGCACAATCGAATTTCAAACTTGAAAAGAGTCTAAAGAATTTCAGAACGAAAAGAAGGCTGTCAAGCACTTTGCAAACCAATTAAAAAGTATTTTTCTTTGCATTAAGTTAACCTGTTTTTGAACTTTTCCAATAATGGAATTATATACGGTAAACATTTTATCTTAATGGCGGCTGTATGAGCCCACAGCTGGGCAATTTACTTAATAATATGAAATTACGGGTCGTGTATGGCCTGTCAGAGAGTTTGTTGAAAAAACGAGATGGTTTTTGACGTGAGTGGGTAGTTTATTTGCTTACATTGTTATTTACAATGTAAGTAAGTATCCTATCTATTTATTATTATTTCTTAGTAACTAATAATTAAACATAAATAATGCTGGACAACTCACACAGCATTATCTAGCCCCATGGTAAGCAGAGCTTGTGTTATAGGTACTTGATGGCTGATACATCAATTCAATGTTGGAACTTGAAATTTCTTCTTGCAAATTTTTCGTCATCTTGCGAAAGCCAACCACAAAAAAATTTCGACTCTGGCAATATTATAGTCTACCCTCCGATGTTTTCTTTAGCTAGACATAGCTATTTGAGATCGAAAAATATTAGGAACTAGTTTCTGCCCGCGGCTTTGCATGCGTTGTTTTTATGGAAACGTTTTATTTCTATTCAAGGGATAAAAGTAGCCTTTGTTTTATTCCGGACCTGGAACTACATGTATGTAAAATTTCATCCCGATCCGGTAGTTTTTGCTTTCTCGTTTATAATAGGTATTAATAGAATTATCCTTTTAAAGAAACCATCTTTTTTATTATTAAGAAAGCAATTGTTATTTTGTGAGAGCCAATGCTCCTGAAAAAAACATTGAAAGCGCAGTAAAGGAGGATATTAGCTGATCTAATAGCTGTGCAGCACTCACGCAGCACTGATGCAGCAAGTTTTTAAAGACATTATACTGGCGCGATTACGCAGCATTAACATACGGAATTGGAGGGTAATGAGGGAGAACACAGTCGGAGGCGGTTGGTCTGGCACATTGTGATTTAAACTAAAACAAGCATGGACTCTATTATTAAGACTCCGCTGTTCGTAAGTCAGTTTGTGCGTCCGTCTGTCACCAGGCTGTCAGGCTGTATCACATGAACTGTGATAGTTGAACGGTTGATTTTTACAAATGATTTATTTCTGTTGCCGCTATAACAACAAATACTAGAAAATATAATAAAATAAGCCATTGATATATCACGAAGGTCAAGAAGACACCTCTTGTCTTGAAGGGACTCAGGTTGTAACTGGCCGAAAAAACAGAAGCAGGCAGCGAGTTTCAGAAAATACAAATACATAATGTTGCCGTGCACACTAAGAGGCAGAAATATTCCCTCTGACGAATTGGTCGTGTTTACATTCAACGAGCCATAGCATCTCATTGCAATTATTGGTCTAGAATCGTTTTTTTATACATTGCTTAAAATAATGAAAGTTGTAGAAATCAATTACAAATATTTTACGCATTCTATGCTTAGCTTATAGGTTTCCCGACATGTGCAAGTGAGAGAGCCGCGCACTGCGATATCTGGGATCTAATTTATCACAGTTTAATGATGCATACTACAGTTTTTGCTTTACTGTTATAATTGTAAGAGAACAGATAATGTAGTGATTGAGTTGTCAGATTGTACCTACCGCGGTAGGGCTAGTTTGTGAAGTTATACTAAGCTAGTGCGAGCGAAGCCACGGGAGGTAGCTAGCTAGTAGAACTACAGGATATTTGGCTACAATATAATCAGTAAAAGTAAAACTGATACTGTGTTAAAACATAGTATCAGTTTTGCTTTTACTTAATCCGAATAGTCAAAAAGAAGGTCCTTCTTACGCAGTTAGCTAAAGCTATTGTTTTTGACTCACTTGACTCGATTAAAAAGAACAACTCAAAAAATCGGAGTTTTTTCCTACAAGAACGTCCCAAATGTGTGAAAAATAAACAAATAAAACTATTTTATATTTGTTCCGGGTGTTCTGGTCGTTTTCTATGTATAATAAAAAATATCTATCTATGTAATGTATTGTATTATGTATATCAGTTATCTAGTACCCATAACACAAGCTCTGCTTAGCTTGGGGCTAGATAATGCTGTGTGAACTGTCCAGCATTATTTATTTATTATTTATTATTATTATCCGTAGAAAACCGCGAACAGAAACTAGCAATAACTCCACATCAATAAACTCACAAACATTCCCTTATCTAGAGTTAAGTACGACCATTCTTTGCTTAAATTCCACGTGAACTCAATCTAAGCATAACTCAAGTTACCTAATGAATGTTCCACATTGTAAGTTAAGTTCTTTGGACTTAGTTTAGTTTTAAGTAGGCCGAGAATTTAAAGGACCCTACAGTCTTATCATCACAATAACTTCCATTACTTAACATTATTATTATTTAAAATAATGAACTTTATAGATGACTAGCTGCGCCCCGCGGTTTCACCCGCGTGCTGATAGATATTTTGGATAATATACTATATATCTTTATGAATTGTAGCCTATGTGTTATTCTGATATGTAAGCTATATTATTGTGAAGTTTCATTAAAATCCATTCAGTAGTTTTTACGTGAAAGAGTAACAAACATCCACGTTCTTCGCGAGATATGGCCGGTCCACTGCCACTTCAGCTTGCTAATTCTCAGAGCTATGTCGATAACTTTGGTTCTCTGTCAAATGTATTCGTTACGAATCCTATCCTTCAGAGAAACTCCGAGCATAGCTCTTTCCATAGCTCGCTGAGCGACTTTGAACTGTTGGACCAGCCCTATCGTGAGTGCCCACGTCTCAGCTCCGTAGCTCATAACGAACAGGACGCACAGTAATATGTGCATACTCCTTTACAATTCAATCACAAGTCTTTCCCATAACTCTAGCACTCTATAAACAGTGTCAATTTAGTTATGAATGTCCATAAAACGAGCAAAACTTAGTAATCAATGTTTATTACAGTTTTTAACTTTAAATGGTGGTTTACGAATGTACAGCGTAATAAATAAATACAGTTTATGTACGGGCAACGACAAAAATAGCTGAGCATGACATTTTTCAAAACGAGTATGCATTGAGCCGGTTCAGCGTTTTTTGCTCGTTGACAATTTTGAGCCGAATATAGCTACATGAAGCCGTTTTGTTCTTCGAGGCAAACTTGTTCACCAATCGTCTAAGATCAATCATTTGAATTAACTTTACTTCATGTACATAACCTACAAAAATAGTTATAGTTCTTAAAGACAATTAAAATTAAATAATCATCAATAATATACCTATCCTACAATATTATGCTGCTTGAGGTAAAAAAATCGGTACCTACTGTTGTGGTGTACCTAAGGCATATACTATTGGAAAACTCAAAAACCAAATCATGGTTAATATCTTGTTATAAGTTTGACGACCGATGTGGCGCGGAGGGCGAAGGTTCGCCTGCGACGCAGGAGGTTGCGGGTTCGATTCCTGCCTCGGAACAATTGTGTGTACGATCTGCAGATATTTGTTCCGGGTGTTATATTATGTATATCAGTTATCTTGTACCCATAACACAAGCTCTGCTTACCATGGGGCTAGATAATGCTGTGTGAATTGTCCAGCATTATTTATTTATAAGTAACTTTTGTGTTAGCAACCATGATAATTTCAATAGTTAGTACTACAATAACAACCAAGCCCTATCCAATGATACTCCGTAACGGAAACCGGTATAATCCTGTTTGCTAATCGCGTAATTACGATATTGTAACGCATTAGTCTAAATATCGCTAATTGCTGAAAACGCACGTTTCAATAATCTAGGTCGGTTGCAATCGACCACACCCGAGTTGCGGTCATCTGTAGCGTTGGCAAAACAAACACCAGGATTGAAAATCTAATGAAATTTTTGAGTAAAAACACTCAAAATTTACATTCAAATCAGGTGCTGAGGGATTTTTTTACAGTCAGTTTCAAAACTTCAATAAAATGCTGATTTCAGTGTATGGCAAACAAATTCTTACCTTAGACAAAGAAAAATCGCAATTAAAACGTGGGTACTCCCTCTGAGACGACTATTTTATGGACTATCTGAACAGTTCCAGATTTCCAGAGCAACTTTGATAATAATTAAGGGCCTAAGACCGTAAGGCCCCTAAGTACCTATTATGAAAGTTTACTCTGTTATCTTTCTAAGCTGTCGCTTGTGCTCTATGCTTGAGTAACGCTTTTCTATAGCTTAAGCGTTACTCAGGCATGATTCGATAGCTGAGTAAGCTTTCATAATACGAGCCTTAATGTTCCAAGATAAATTCCCTTTCTAAGTTAAGTAGGATATACTATGATGTTTTTGCGAGCCGTACAAGGCAAGCTTGGGCCTAATGAGGTATAAACAAAACAGATTTTTTCAGTTTTTCCGTCGGTTTCGAGCAATTACACGTAAATACGTTTAGCACGATTTCATTGCACAACGCCACTGCCACTGCATCTTGTTATGATGGTTCTAATTGACTCAATACGTGTATTACAATAATCCAGTCATTAGCACTTTGACTGCGATTTTTTTTCGACGACTGCATCTTTTTTTTAACCTAAAAAATTCGTATAAATACACAGCGGTTGTATTGCGCCGCACATGCGTTTCGTTCGAAAAATATTACGGAAAATATGCTGAGTCAGATCTGTATTTTCTCAGCCGCTGCGCTAGTGTGGATTTATTCACTTGTAGAAAACACATACCGTGTGATTTCAGCACTCAAAGTGTTAATACGTCCAAGATGGAAGAATTCATTGTGTGAAGCGCATTTTGAGACACTTTGCTTGTCAAAAAGCTTAGGAGTTAGGTTAGGTTAGACGACCTCTGTGGCTCGGTGGGTTAAGGTCCGCCTGCGATGCAGGAGGTTGCGGGTTCGATTCCCGCCTCGGAAAAATTGTATATACGATCTGCAGATATTTGTTCCAAAGGTTTTAAAGGTTGCCTGGAAGAGATTGCTTCTAAGCGATAAGGCCGCCCATTGTACCTGTCGCATATAATGTATTTTTGTAATGATTAATTTGATTATGGTGTACAATAAAGAATTTTTTTATTGTATTGTTTTGGTCGTTTTCTATGTAAAATAATAGTTAATTCGTCTATCTATGTAATGTATTGTATTATGTATCCATAACACAAGCTCGGCTTAGCTTGGGGCTAGATAATGCTGTGTATTGTCCAGCATTATTTATTTATTACTTAAGCTATGTATGTATATCAGTTATTACCTGTGTTTCAGTCAAGCTGAGCGCCTGGGCCAGCTGTTTCCTCTCAGCTCCCACCACGTAGTGGTTCTTCTCGAAGGCGTGCTCCAGCTTGAGGAGTTGTGAGGGGGAGAAGGCGGTTCTGATCCGCTTCGGCTTCCGGAACGGCTGCAGGAGGAAGCCGGGGATGTCTGGACCTGGAAAGGAAGGTCGTTTGAGAGACGGTTGTGGTGGACATTAGTAATATGCAATGGTTAAGTCCCTATGTATGCTTAGATCTTTAAAACTACGCAACGAATTTTGATGCGGTTTTTTTAATAGATAGAGTGATGCAAGGAAAATGATTCCCCTTATAATTTTTATCTGATAAAATAAACCTTTTGACACTTAGATTTCAACGCGGGCGAGGCCGCAGGGCGCAGCTAGTATATTCAAAAAATAACAAAAACTTGACTTTTGTTTCAAATGTAATAAAAATACTAGTTCTTATTACTATGCTTATATTAACTTGATTTTAACTTTCTTGATTAAATAATTACTTACCTATCTAAAGTATTCCCAAGACAAACATTGATTTAATTGATTGCTTGAAATGTTTAAGGATTTTATTTGTTACTAGTTGCGCCCCGCGGTTTCACCCGCGTGGTGATAGATATTTTGGATAATATACATACAATACATATATTTATAAATTGTAGCCTATGTGTTATTCTGATGTATAAGCTATATTATTGTAAAGTTTCACTAAAATCCATTCAGTAGTTTTTACGTGAAACAGTAACAAACATCCATCCATCCATACTTACAAACTTTCGCGTTTATAATATTAGTTGGATTGTTGATTTTTGACAAAACAAACAAAATCAAATACTGCTTACGTTGACTATGAACGAGACATGACTCTGATTGCCCATGTCACACAGTACTTTGACTACTTATACGCCAAGATGATAAACGAAAAAACACGAAACGATAGTTTAATTCACACAATTCTTTCCATCCAAAGGTTGCCTGGAAGAGATCGCTTCTAAGCGATAAGGCCGCCCATTGTACTTGTCACATGTAAATATCTTTCATAATGTTCTGTATCTGGTGTACAATAAAGTATTTTTGTATTGTATTGTATAAACGAACGTTGCATAAGCCATTTCTATGTATACACGAAGCATCGGGCACGCTTTTGATCCCTTAGGTCGATTTTACATGACATGAAAAGGATCACAAAATGTTTCGTTTCCGACGGAACTTGCCACGAAACCCCGGTAGCTCTCTTTAGTAATAATTTTTAAAATACTTTATATTTTAATATACCGGCTGTTTCGATAAATACCTACATAAAACAATAACCTACCAACAGCTTTACTTTTACAAAACAAAATTTCAATCACTTACTAATACATAAAAAATTGCGTAAAGGTAATTTAGCGAAAGAAAACGTTTAACTGCAGGTTTGTACGCACTAACCTTGTCTCGACGTACTATTAAAATTAAATTAAACAAAGATTATCTCTAAACGACCGTCTCGGCTTTCCGTCATTCATCAACCACTTATGTTGTACAGTCAGTGGCATAAGTGAATGTGTTAAACCACTTGTTTTAAAGTCAAAATGATCATGTCGAAAAGTTAAAGTGTTTCAGATATTTTATTAATTCATTCTATTTTAACATCAGTTAAGTCTGTACGTTAACTATGTTTGTTACTAAGTAAGGAAATACTGGCAAATGTATATAAATATTTTGTAACCAGAGTTTTGCACATTTGTGTGACTTTTCTTAATAAAAAAGATTATTAATTAATAAAATTAAACTCCAGATGTCTAAAAGTTTTATTTTATAAAGCAATAATAATTAAATGTAACTTCATATACAGAATATTTAGATAAGTTATTTATTTTCAAAACTTACCGACGCGGTTAATTTGTCATTATATTAAAGTTAGGTACCTACTCGCATAAGTTATAGTTTCAACGTATATTAAAATCAATCAATCGACTTTTGTCGCTAAGTGTACGTCCCACATAATCTGAGGTTTCGAGAAATATGAAGTAATGAAGTTCAAATTAGGGGTTTGTGTTATAAATTGTGTTCGTTTGCTAGAATATTGACGTTTATGGCTTGTGAACATTTTAGTTTTTCTAGTTAATTAATATTGATTGGCTGAGCGGAGAAAAAAAACTAATGACATGATTTATAGACAAAGATAATTAAAACATTGGTGTCATTTAAAAGGTTTTTGGTCTAGATGCCCTTTTAAGAATTTTAGGAGATAATTTTAAAGACCATAGTTAAATGATTTTATAAGTTGTATATTAATACCTTTATGGATTCCTAATTTCTATGTATGATTTAAAAAATCTAATCTCATTAAATATGTAATGATAATAATAAGAAATAAAAAAAGTCAAATAAGTCTGTAATGTATTATGTAATGTCTGTTATAGAAGAGCGAGACCTTCTAACACAAGTACTTACTTATATGAAGGTCTCCACTACGGTGTAAAAATTGTTGTAAAACTGTTACAGATTTTTTTTTTTTTTTAATAGTAAATAATGTTTGACAATCCACACAGCATCGTCTAGCAGAGCTTGTGTTTTATTTTGGGTATTAGATGACTAGATCAGAGTTCAGAGTTTTAATATATTTAAATAAGCATATAATAATGAAATGAATGTTTTTAAATTTAACTAGTTCATTCATACTCTGATCCAGAAACAAAATATTGAACTAGCAATTTCTAGCTTTTATTTTCTACTAGTTTCTGCCTGCGATTTCGCACGCGTTGTTTCTATGGAAACATTTTACTTCTATCCTATAAGAGAACTGATTTACGTGATAAAAAGCCTATATTTTATCCCAGGCCTGGAACTACCTGTATGCGAAATTTCAGCTTAATCCAAATAAAACTTTCACGTAACAAACATCCATAAGGATGCTCATTGTTACTCTTTCATCCAAAAAATACTGAATGGATTAATCTAATATTAGTAGGATGATGCATGCATACCTACATATACATTCCTTGCAGAAAGTTTATCTCAACTAAGTATCATATCCGAACTCTACAAGATAAAACTGTCATTATACCACATTACTAATACTAACCTTATTCCCATAACAACAAAATCGAATTTTCAATGAACAACAAGTGATTCGCAGTAACCTTGTACCGACGTCTTGACATTTACTAATGACGTTATAATTACACACTTTGCTTTGTGTAGTGAACACACTTTGTTTTGTGTAGACCACAGTGAAGCTTTAGGTTGTTAAGTTTAATGGGTTGATCAGCTGTTTTTGACCTTTTTAGCTTATTTTGGTATGGCCGAAGATCATGCGACGCAGGACGTTCGATTCCCGCCTCGGGAAAAATGTTTGTACGATCTGCAGATATTTGTTACGGGTGTTCTAGTCGTTTTCCATGTATAATAAGGAATATATATCTATGTAATGTATTTTATTATGTTGGTACCTACATCAGTTATCTAGTACCCATAACACAAGCTCTACTTAGCTTGGGGCTAGATGATGCTGTGTGGATTGTCAAGCATTATTTATTTATTTATCTGACAAAAAATATGATAATATTTTATTTCTTTTTACTGATACCCATGTTTTTTTTTCCGATCTCGATTATCTTAGTTTTTACCGCTTGTTATATTTATTCGTCTATTTCTTTTCTTTATATTTTACTGATATCTATCTGATATTTGTTTTTGCTTCCGTTTTTTGACCAAACCGTTCCTTGGTGATACAAAATTTAGAAACACGAACATGCTACCTTTGAATGTAAATTAGGCCTACCATCCACTACGCCATCATATCAAATAAAGATATTATTACATTACAATTACCTAAAGTAGTAGATATAATTTATTATTAGTTATTTCAAGAGTTGTTAGCGGACATGAGAGTCCATTCACTTAAATAATAATATATACATTTTCGATTAAATTGTTGCCCGAAGGCGGAATTACGAAATAGCAAATAAATACATTATTAAGGGCTTACCTGTTGGAAACGTGGTGCCACTTTCAAAACCTTTATGTAATGTTTATTTTATATTGTATGATAAAATGAAAAGAGACGTTTGTTATAAAACACATACATTGTCACATAATATAAACTATTTTTTTTTATTTGCTTTCGTATCACGGCGGCCATGATAGGCCTATTGTGATCGCCACAAAATATAAGCTAAGGTGTTTAATAATTTAAATAACTTTATATCAGAAGTTAATGTATATACATATGCAACGTAGAATTTATTTTAAAGTATTGTAAATTGTTAGGTACCTATAAAATTCAATGATTTGTTATCATTATTACCAATGAATGACTATAACTATTTTTATGACTATTATTCTCCAATGTCAACATAATAGTTAGACTACAAAATAGACGATAATGGAAACATGGGAGCAGAATATTGGGCTACCGATTGAAGTTTCCTGTACCACCACCACAACATCGAAGGCATCGTCACCGTAGCGATAGATATTAAGAACGTGTTAAGACGAGTGGCGCCACTTTAACGCGAGATTGATGGATATCATATTACTGAAAATCTCTTGAGAATTAAATTAAAGATATGACCTACCTACTTATTTTAAAGTTATTAACGATGTTAATAATAATTGTTTGATTGTAAAAGTTAAATTGGCTCTATATTTTACAATTGTTTTGACAGCTTTAGTACTTACATGCGTATCAGATTTTGATACAAAATATTAATATAGATATTATGTACATTTTTTGGAATTAATTTGATATTTTTGGATGTTTGTGTAGCTAGTTGTTTACAAAGCTTACATCTTAGGAATGGTTTGAGTTTATCTCGTGATATAGTAGACTACCGACCCGCCCCGGCTTCGCACGGGTACAAATGCATGTTTTTTAAACATATATACCTTCCTCTTGAATCTTTCAAAAACCGCAACATATTTTTTGTTGCGGTTGCGTAGTTTTAAAGATCTAAGCATACATAGGGACAGACAGACAGCGGGAAGCCACTTTGTTTTATACTATATATAGTGATATGTTTATTCTATTTTAATACCTAATTGCCTTATAATAACGATATAACTGGTCTTTATTACCTGCGACAGCAAATGCAAGGATCGCGTGATAGGACGCTGCAAAAACTCGAATAATGATAACTCGAGTTTTAATATTAATTATGATTGTGTTTTAATATTAATTTGATTCAGAGGTGAGTCGCGCTTATAAATAAAACGACGAGTTATTAGAACGAATCTTGAAGCTCTACCTAAACCGTTAGAATGGAGATTATTTGAAAAGCTTCTCAGCTATTCAAATCATCTCCATTTTTAAAAGGTTTTTTTAATTAAGTGTGCTAATGCACTTTTATTAATTTGGAGACCGTTAGAATACGTTTTTTATTAGTTTTTTTTTAAATAAAACTGATAAAAAATAATATGTAACTGAAGGTCTAACACTGCTCGTAGGAATGACGACGTTCCACGTAATAATTTCATTTAAATTTAGAACTACGTGCCTATCTATCTATTATAACATGACTCTATATTTTTCAAGTTTAGAATTAGCGGTGCCTATAATATGTGTCATTATTCATTAAGTTGTCGACATAGCTCTAAGAACTAGCAAAGCTAAAGTGGCAGTGAACGGCCATATCTTACGAAGAACCGACAACCGCTGGGGCAAACGTTTTCTTGAGTGGAGACCATGACTCGGTAAACGTAATAGGATGCCCGACCAGGTGGGATGACTACCTGCGATAGACTGCATAGGTAGATGCTGGATGCGTCAAGCTGAAGACAGGGCGCTGTGGCGCTCAATAGGTGAGGCCTATGTCCAGCAGTGGGCTAACATAGGCTGATGATATGTGTCATTTATCGATATCGATGTTTTGCATCAAGTATCAGTTTCACCAGACATGCACTTCCTATTAAAGACGATCAAAAACAAGTTTTTCAAGAGCTACCGTTATTAGCCAAGTTCAAAAACATCTTTATCAAACGATAACCTATAAAGTGTCATCAATGTCGTAAAAAAATTAGTTTTACGACTTTTTTATTAATTCTAAGAAATGTGTATGGAAAAATACTTACAATAAACTAAAATTCGACGCAAATAATTTGAAGCTTTATATCTTTGCAACAAAGTAGAGATTCGAGGGTCAAATCCGGGACAATGTAAATATTTCAGTAATTAAGATTGCTTTGAGGTCAAACGATGAACTCTTCTGAATGACTTGTATCAGTGGATAGTCATGAATAAAAGTGCCCGTCATCAATTAGGAGTAAGTTGGTGTTATTTGATTTTGTATTATTCGACTGATAGGACTTATTTGGGGTGATGAAATATCTAAACTAATTTAACCATTCGATAAATAGGTACAGTTGGCAACAAATGTGATTGAACAAACACTTTATATATATTTGTTTATAACTGTACTCATCTCACAGTTTAAACTATTTCAGAAGAGACTCATTATCCATACCAATATTATAAAGAGGTAAAGTTGGTGCCTAATCTCTGAATCTACTGAACTTATTTTGAAAATTATTTTAACAATAGAAAGCCACGTTAGTTATGACTGTTATTAACCTGAAAAATCAAAAGACTTTTTCGTGCATAAAGATACACACGTAGAGTAAATTTATCTTTATGCACGAAAAACGTGCATAAAGATAAATTTGCTCTACGTTTATCGCAAAATGTTTATGAAATAAATGTCCACCCAGGCGAAGCCGGGACGGGCCGCTAGTTGTTATTAAAACTTGAATAATGGCAACAAAACAATTTTCACTCTACTTTTCTTTTACCTAGGTACTATAACTGATAAGTTTGAAATCTTTGTTACGTTAGATCTTTATCTCATATAAACTTTAGCATAATTCGATCAAAAAACCATTAGAGCCTCATAAACACAATTAATAATTACAAATGTAGCGACTCCATCACGATAAACCTATTTTTTTACAGCACAGCCTCAGTAAATATGTCTACAAAGTTTCACCAAAACAATTTGACAAGATAATCTCGCAGTAACTCACCGCAAGAACGATAACTCAAATTAATTAATCATAAATTTATGAACACTCGACAATGTATCGTTTGTCTTGTCGCATCACTAGTGAAATGTAACACGGCACTGTTGCCAACAAAATAAAAATTAGTACCTCAATGTTGGTAGTTGTTGTTTCAATTCATATTTGCAGCATTGAGTATTTACTCAGTCTAAGGCACCTAGTTTTAATTTATGAAATACTGGGCTACAGAAGGAAATGTGAGTAAGGAGGTTGGTTGGTTTCTGTAAAGCATTGGGATAAAGACCTCTTTTGAATAACTTATTTTGAAGTGGCAGACGTCATGCTGTCTTGTTTGCATTGTAGCAATCTTTCCTCCCGAGTCAGTGCTACCAACCTTATTAATGACCACTTTTATAAACGTCCCACTCGCTCGAATACAAAGTATGCTCAAATTACATCCAATTATGAGCCATTCAATCCTTTTGGAAGAAATATTGTGAAAAAATAAGCGAACAATTGGTAGTAATTAAGGAAAAAGAAGGCAATGAAAATTTGAATGAACGGTGCTACCAACATGCCTAACGAGGTAGTGATGCACTGAGCATTATATCGATCAAACAGATGGACAGTTTGACAGTCACTTAGTATTTGTATAGAATGGCTGTCATTTGCATTGAAATTACTTACTAGCTACCGTAGGTATTGGTAAATTGGTAGTACATATGGATCTAAGTATTAAAGATTTTTTGAGAATAAAGATATAACTTTATATCTTCATTAAAGTCCTAATTATAGAAAAGACAAGATTTAAAAACATTTTTGTGATGTCACAATTTGCCTGTTAATTTAGATGAAGGCGAGAAAGTATCACTCATGCCTATTGGTTGCATTTTAATTATGAATATACAAAAACAAAAGATAGAAGATGGACGCCAATAATTGTATAGAGTGATACACTCACAAAAACTTCTAAATTGACGAGCTCCTAATGTGATTAGGTAATTTTAAGTAGATATGAATAAATAAGTTACCTACTCGTAAGAGTACCTATCTTACTGGTGGCTTAGTGTGTAAATACAATAGAAACCACTGTGTCGATCTAAACTATTTTTCTCTACGTTCATAAGAGCCACCGTTAAAGAGTGGAATAAAGTATTTACGACTTTTATGACTTTAAACCTAAGTTTTACACATTATAAGGAAAGAAGGATCTGAAAAATATCGACAGGAGCACATCACTAACAATCAAATGTCAACCAACAATGGCGTCGGTTGATAATCGCGGGCGTTCGGAGTTCGAACTCCGGACTCAGCGTCACACAAAGGTTCATTGTCAAACGATTATAACCTTCTGAAAAAAAAACTTGACGCTAGCATTAGTTGTATTCTACCAACAAAAAGGTTTTAATCTTTTTTTAACGTGGAACTTGATGCGCGAAAAGCCGGTTTAATTAAAATTGGGTTCTTTTTAGTAGCGGGTCCATAAAAATAATATTGTTGATAAATAGGGGTGACACTCAATTGAAATTGGATGAGGGATGTATGATACTGGGGTGCGATATTATTACACTTTTTGTTGATTTATATAATGGCGCGAATTACTGCAACGAGGGGTGACGCTTCCATTCTACAATAAATATCCAATGTATCCAAAGTACTACAATATCCAATTTGAAGTTATTGTTAGTTATTGTGCTACTGTTATAAAAATAGTTTACTTTGAATTTATGTAGAGCACGCAAGATTTAGAGCGTTGCTGTAAAAACTGGAACTAATTGTTCATTAGGTAACAGACTATTTAAAAAAAGCGCATTTTATTAGTTTACCGGATAGTAAGCCTATTGAACGCTTCATGAGTGTCTCCCTAATGAAAAAATACTAGAATTTGAATAAAATATACTAGATATTATAAGGTATATTCGGATATGTTTACCTATATAGTCTAATGAGGCCTTTTCAAAAATAGAAAAACCTAGACCTCACCAATTGAGCGGGATCTTTCGCAGTGGAATAAAGGTGGTCGAATATAAATAAAACTATATCAGAGACATTAAAAAAAAACTTATATTAGGTAGGTCATAAAATCCCTACTGAAATTTGTGATATTTCCTTTGTGCAACGTAATAATAAGATTAAATTAGTGGCGGCGCTAGTGTGCATTTGGGTACCGCCTCAACCCATTCAATGCCCCAAGTGTTTTATTTCTTTTCATTATGACCCACTCCTTTTTTTGTTTTTTGGGTTTTAAATAAATGTTATTGATTCTTTAATTACTAAAAAAAACTTAAAAATAAAAATTACATTACTTAGAAAATTCGAACATCAATAAATAAAATAATATAAAAAAAAAAAAAAAAACGATGTAGGTACAGATATAATAGAATGGGCTAACTAAAGGATATTCGACATTGACGGACAAAATGTCCCTCCATTCGTACGTAACCGTTACATCCAACATAAATAATGTGATAAACAAGTGAATTATCTTCATCATTATATTATGATACGTTTAATTACTACCTAATAGGCTTGATAACAACTTTGTTTCGTGTCACAGGCTATCATATCTTCGTACGTTTAACGTAATTATGAAATAGGGTCTTCTTGAGTCAAATGTCATTTGATAAGTCAATGGAATAACAATTTTATTCTTCTGGCATATTTAAATTTAGATATTACGATTCATTTTTAATACACAAGCCGTTAGTTGGCTTCAAACTGATAATATTTTATGTAATAAATATAGTTTTTTTATGATATTGATAAGTTTTTGTATGCTGGCAATACACACATCCATAGATATATCTAATAGACACAGTAAACAACTAGAATGTTGTGTGTACCAAAATTTGTCCCAAGGAGGGAATCGAACCAAAACGGCATCGCAGGCGGCCTTCGTCCCCTGCGCCACAAAGGTCCTCACGTAGTTTAATGTCCGTTACTTACTCGTATATATATAACAGTACCTAATTATAGATAGGCCTCAAACTCGACATTTTAGATTTGAAAAAACGGCCTAACGGATGTAAGATATAAAAAAATATTGAACATTTTTTTGTTATTATGCTTTAAATTTTTATATAAAAAATAAGGAAGCTTAAGTGATTCCTCAGTCAAATCTCTTCCCTTATCTTTTTGCCGTGAGGGCGACGGCAACCTAAACGAGTCAAAAACTTTTTAAAGCTTTAAAAAACAATTGACAAACAAGTTCGTATTCAAATCCCATTTCACCAGCCACTTTCCATTCTGCCGCCAAAAATCGAGGAATTAAAAAAAAAAGAAACGACTTTAGCAAGAATTCAAAAAAGGATTCCATTTTCAAGACAGATTAGCGCACGTAATCCGTTTAGCTTTCTCAAAGCACACTTCTGCTTTTTGTAAAGTATTTTAAAAAGGACTTTCTTTTACAAAATTAAACAAGATAGTGGCTTAGTTAGTAGTTTAAACTAAGTTCTTTTATCACAATGGTGCCGTGTTTAAGATAAGCTTGAAGCTTCTTTTTTGCCTCTTAATTCTGTCAACGGTATTTTAACATTTTTAACACGCGATGACACGATTTTTATCTCGATTTTAGTCGAGCTTTTGGTTTGGAAGCTTCTATTTTTATCTATGGACATTATTTATGGTTTTGTTAATGGGTTAAATGAATTTTTAAGTTAATCTGTTTTGATAAACGGTGTTAATAGATGAATTGTCTTTAGGTTTGAATTAAAAAAAATTGTTTGTATGATCTTGATTGACTTGGTATCTACATTCATTTGCATAAAGAAGTATTTTTCAGCCTGTGCTGTCCCACACTTCTCTACTAGGAAAATAAATAATAAATAAATAATGCTGGGTAATCATCTAGCCCTAAGCTAAGCAGAGCTTGTGTTATGGGGACTAGATGACTGATATACTTAATACAATACGTTACATAGGTAGATATATTGTATTAACTATACACAGAAAACATCATATAACAGGCTTTAATTAATATAGTCACGTATTTATGAGTAAAATGGATATTAATACCGTACAGTTTACATAATTGAGTATAATGATTAATGACTTGATCTGACTTGCATAAATATCGTTTCATCAACAACATACATACATAGTTGCCAATCAATGTTTTATAATAATAACTGCTTTATGTATTTTGCCAAGATACCTACAATATGATAAGCCAAGCAAGGAGGTCACGTGGAATTTGGGACGAGTCTTTGTTTTGTCATTTTTTTATTGTTGTATGTTAACTACATATACATATGTATATACTAAATTTTTTGAAACTATCATGTTTATTAAAACTAAAATCAAGAGAGACTCTGAGAACGGAGACTCTCTGTCTTCAAATCATGGTAAATATCTTGTTTTAAATGACTTTAGATATATAACTTCTTTCTATCTATAAATAAATAAATTATGCTGGACAATTCGCGCAGCATTATCTAGCCCCAAGCTAAGCAGAGTTTGTTGTATGGGTACTAATTAAACTAAGAAAAAACAGTGCTCGGACGGACTGTCAATGTCTGTCTGTTGTTAACCACAGACTTGTAATGTGACGTCATCCATAGGTTCAGCCTGAAAACCAGCGTCGGTACAGTCCTTGGGCGGTAGCGACATTAAGCTGAGGCTGGACCTAATTAGCGCGCACTGAGGACAGGCTACGTTTCTTTATACTTATTTTCTATTGTTTATCTTTTAGTTTTAGTGTTATATCTTATTTAGCTTAATGTGATTTTTTAATGTATGTTTGTCTTTTTAAAAGCTTTCTATTTCTATTACTAGATAACTGTACATACTTATTACAATACGATAACATAGATATATATATTATTATACGTATAGAAAAACAACAGTAACAAATATCTGCGGATGGTAGGTACAAATATTTTTAAGAGGCGGGAATCGAACCCGCAACTTCCGTCTCAAGCATACCTTTGCCCACCGCTTATTCACCTCTATCAGAATATGAAGGGTGCCCTCCAAAATGTTGTTAAGAAGCAATAGAAATCCAGACGTGCATTTAGATATTTTTTATGATTATGTATTATTAGATGCGCTCCGCGGCTTCGCCCGCGTGAAAATCTATGTGTTAGTGTGTCCTCTTGAATCACTCTATCCATTAAGAAAAACCGCATCAAAATCCGTTGCGCTGTTTTAAAGATCTAAGCATACATAGGGACAGACAGACAGCGGGAAGCGTTTATGTTTTATACTATGTAGCGATGGAAAACCCCCCGACATTTGCAGATCATACAAACATTTGTCCCGAGACGGGATGCGAACCTGTTCATTAATGACGATGAACAAGAATTTCGGAGCTAAAACCTCTACATTTATAATGTAGTTATAATGATCTCGCACTGATTTGATTTAATGGGAATAAAGTCATAAATTAAATTCAACAATTTCATGCAATAATATTAAATGACCATCAAGGCTTATTTACGAGAGAAATGATTTGAATAATTATACATTCGAAGACTAATAAACACGTTTGTGGATTAATAATTAGATTTTTTTACCGCTTCGGTGTGCAAATCTCGAGAGCAGTTGAACCGATTTTGCTAATTCTTTTTTTAGAATATTCCTTGAAGTACGAGGATGGTTCTTACGGATATAAAAAGGAGAAAAATTAAAAGAAATGCCTAAAATAAATGATTACCCGGGCGAATCCGGGACGGGCCGCTAATATCTAATAAAAAACAACTTGATTTCGTGGCTTAATTGGTAAGTTAGACCATTCCGCACTGAGAGGAAAACCGCGGGTTCATTTGCCGCCGAAATCGATATTTTTTGGGATATTATATAATTTACCGTAAAGTTTATAAAAAAATCGAACTTCATAGTGTTCTTTTCCCGCGCTGTCACTCTGACATTGACAATATAACTGTCAGTTGTCTCAATCCATAGGTCACAGTGTATTATGTTCATCGTTAACATGTCTTGGACATTCTTTGGACATTTTTTTGGACTTTTATGTGATTCTTCACACGCAGGTAGAGATGTTGATGTCTTTTTCTTAAATCCTTTTCATGTTCTTTTGTTTTAGTCTGTTTTTATTCCTTTTATTTATTGCCTATAATTCATTAGGTTCTGTTATAAAATGTCTCTACCACTCGGGTCAACTAAGTATTTCAAAATTCTTATTTTTTTCATTGCCTATTAAATTTAGCCTAGTTTATCTAACTAGAGGCCAAAGTCTTTCGTATTTCCTTTCCTAATAATGTAAAACCTAGTAGGTATTATATAATTTTTACTTATATTTTTCAATTTATTATATACCTACTTACCTAAAGTTTTTTTAAATGGTAGGCGTATGGCAGCATCACCCTTAAAAAGTAAAGATGTGGCCTAACACCGAGCACGTCTTCCAGAAGGAACTTATTCGCTTGGGATTTGAAGTTTAAAAATAAAAGAGCTTACCTCCCGGAAACCTATGAGGGAATATCCTCCCGTGCCTATTGATCAGCCAAGGGTAGAGCTGATAGGACTCCCTGGGCACGGGCGCGGCGGGGTGCGGCGGCGGATGCGGGGGCAGGGGCGCGCCGAAGCCTTGCTGCTGGTGCGCGAGCGCCGCCGCCAGCGCAGCCCCTTGGAAATGCGCCAGGAACTGGTGGTGGTGACTCTGAGCGTCCAAGTATGGATGTCTCTTCATCTCAGGAGGAAACGCAGGCAATGCGCTCGGCCTCAACAGCGGCCGCGGCGAGGGACTCCGTGGGGAAGCCACCGGCGAAGGCGACCCCGGGCTCCCCAGCGGCGGCGACACATGCTTCGACCGCTCCGACCCACCAACTATACTGTCTATACTGAACCCTATCTTCGGCTTCGATGGCACCGCCATCACAGGGGTCGGTGCGAGAGGCATCATGCTTTAACACTAGTCCGACACTTAGAATCTGAAGCACATCACAGAACACAATCCATCGTGAGACGCGCGATACGTACGCCAAGGCGGCGCGCGGCCGAATGAGCCGGCGCGAACACCGACGCCCGCCGCTGGACCCGAAAAAAACAGCTAATATGGACTCCTTCGCAGCGATTGGCTGAAGTCTCCCGATGGGTGTCGCCGAGCCTTCCGACTAAGTTGTTTATTTGAATATCTCTGCGCCAATTGGCGGGGAGACCTGCGAAGGTGTTGTTTGAATTTCGAACACTTTCCGAATGGGCGGTTCGAGCTTGGAACTCGTGATTTAGCCGGCCGTATGGCGTATAATGAGATTTGTTTCGAGGAGAGAGACAGGTGGAGCTTTTGAATTTAGCTGGTTATGATTCAATTTGGCGTTGATGGGTGGGTGTCGAGTCCGCGCTTGTTCGTTTTGGGATGTTGGCGCGCCTGCACGGTGTAATACTTTTTAATTAACTCGAATGCTTTATTAGCTTAATGTCGCGAGATAAACGTGAATTTGCGCTCTTTGCTTTTCCCGCGGAAATTGATTCCGCCAAAATGGCGGTTAGTGTTTCCGTCTTTATTATTTTCACGGCACTATAATAATGTGTTGCTCGCAGTCGACGCAAGTTTCAATAATGAATTGAAATTTTAATTAATTAAACGATAAAGGATTGAATTTCACGGAAATTTGACGCCATCATAAACTAAACTGTGTTTGGTAAATAGTTTGATTTTTTAATTAAAAATGTTATTAATTTTTTCTTGTTACAGTGTACCTAATAAACTGAATTGATTGAATTTTGTTTGAAATTGCGCGCACGTGAATTAAACGATGACGAAGACATACTTTACCACTAAATGTAATTAATTTTTAAGTTTTTTTCTGTACAAAGTTTTCTATTTAAAGTGCAATAAAGAATTTTCTCTTTCTATCTACTTTTATGCACTCTGTAAAAAAAGTTTTAACGTTGAATTTTTTCAGAAGCTCAAAACATATTTATGATAACTATAAAAATAATATGTGGAATAGTTAAATAAATAAAAAAATTATAAACAATTTAAGTTCTGAAGATATAGGTAGTTTAAGGATAAATTGTAAGATCAGTATATTACTCAAACATAGTAGGTACCTATCTACGTTTTAGGAAAAGGAGCACAGGAAAAAATAAAACCGAACTTATAAATAAAAAATGTAAGAAATAAATAATAGATAGATAGATTATTTATTCATACAAATAGGTTACATCATTAAGTTAGTACCTAGTGCCTTAAAGCCTATGTTAGGTTTGTCTTAGCACTATAGTTCTCACTTAATTTAAAAATAAATTGATAATCTAGGTACTGTAGTTAACGAACGATCTGACAACAATAACCTATATTAATTATTATCCTAGATCTTACATTAAAAAAACTCATTTATATCTAAGCATGATAAACACACTCACACTTACCTAATTGCATAACATGTTCTAATAATGAATGCTGCTAATTGTTTAGCGTGAACCTAGCCGCTTATCGCCACTGATACACAGATGCAATAAAATATACGAATAATAGAATCAATCCATTTTTTTTAAATGTTCCTATGAGATTTGACATTTTGAATGAAATAAATTTATTGTAGAAACTGTGTACAAAAAGATCTTAAAAGCTAGGTGAATCAACAGTTTATCCATTAATTATGGACGTACAATATTAAACTTATATAACTAGGTAATTTAATGATTATAATATTTAATGTCATAGTTCTTTGATGTCATAAAAACATTTCTCTATGAGTTATACGGAGTTTTGTCTTAAATTTACAAGTCTCTTATGTCTCTAGGAATTTTATTATATACTTTGACAGTCATGGTAGAGCAATTCATTGTATTCTCTGACAATCTTTATATTATATGAAGTCACTTCCGCTGTCTGTTCGCTTAGATCTTTTAAACTTAAACCACTCAACGAATTTAATACAGGTTTCAGGAATAGAGTGATTCAAGAGGAAGGTTTATAAACTTTTTGACATATGTAGGTACAGTCAGCTGCACAAATATGTATACACTCCCAAAATTTCATATTTATGTATACGTGAACCTTTCAAATTAAAGTATATGCCACAATTTTTCAAATTGATGTAGTCATGGTACTTGTCAAAACGTGGTATACAGTTTATCATAATAATGTATACACTATTAAGTCAAATAATTGTATACCATCGAATAACAAATTAATGTAGTCAAGACCACGCCTTAACAATCTATGCAAAAAAGAATCTCACAAAAATTTATTCAGTATTTGGTCTTAAATATGTTATTAAAAAGGCTTTTTTACTTAAAATCCTGCTAGTCGTCATAATACGACCTTAATTATGTATCCATAATGAAGGGCCAGAAAAATGTATACAGCAATTTGTACGATGTTTTTCATTGACATGTATACAAAATGTCCCATTTTACAAAAACGCCTTTTACTAAAATTCCTACAAATTATCATAAATATGTATCCACGGCAAGGCCAAAATTATGTATACATAACTGATAGTCATAAAAATGTACGTAAATGTGCATTTTACGTAGTATAACTAGCTCCTCATTAGTGACAAAGTGAGTGAACTCACGCATGGGGATAAAAAAACAACAATTACATAAATCAACTTTTTTATTAATCTTATTAACTCTTTTCACACTAATCACATTTTATGCTTAATAATAATCATTATGGATACATAATAATAATCAGAATAATAATCATAATCAGAATAATCCTTCCCTTCCCTTCCCTATGCCTTCTTCTTCCCACCGTTTAAGCCACAAATATATTGTTTTCCTCTGAAAGACAAAGAAATCACAACAATTTATGATGATGATGACACTAAAAACAATAGTTATTATTGTAAATAAAAAATGATATTGCTAGGTAAGTGATTATCTACCTACTACAATAGTAGGTAAACTATCTTATTATGAAATATACCTAACAAGGTAAATTTCATAATAATTAATTTAATAATAATAATTATATAATTGATTTATGTTTAGGTAGTAGTACTTAAATTGAAACTTACCGTGATTCCCAATTCAGTTGCGATATCTGTTACTGATCGTCCTTGTTCTTTTAAAACAACAATTTTGTGCTTATCATGACTCCCGAGTCGGTAGGAGATGCTATCGCTCATATTTACTGCAGCCTTCTGTGTTATTAACCTATGAATTTTACTACACCAAGATCGAATACAAAGTAATCGGCAAACACTGGGGTTTGCGAAATCCCGTTCTCTTATCATCAATTTGTGAGGGTAAGCAAAAAATGTAAAACAATTACAAAGCAATATATTCTATTTCACTCTATCCAACTAAGATTTTATATAGATAGACCGAGATAGCTACATAACAGCACAGTTTGCCTCTAATGCAATAACAATGGTTTTATAATCGGAATGCATTTTTAAATGAAAAATGAACGGTAGCCGAACATCACCACGCATGTCATTGACACTGACAGTGCTAAAGATCATTTAGAGTCTGTCAAAACAAAATTTTAATAACATGTATAGTAAAAAGATTTCCGTATACATGTTATTGGAACTATATTGAAGATTTGATTAAGAAATTATCATGATAACATATCAATAATATCCATGAAACATACATATCTGTGTTAAAAATCGTGTCTACATAATTTTGCTAAATTGTATACCGATTTCTGACGATTTAGATGGCTACATTCATTTGAAATGTAGTTGGTGTACTTGACTTTGAAAAATAACGAGTATACTTATATGTGAAATTTTGGGAGTGTATACATGTCTGTGCAGCTGACTGTACCTAGATAGGCATTTCCACGCGGGCGAGATCGTGTAATACAACACAATGCTAAATCTGCCTATTAATATTTGCGTATTTCTTAGACAATAGTTCAGTATGCAAATCCAATAGGAAGCGTATTATTAGAGTAGATTATCGAGTTGGAAACATTACGGAATTCTTAGCGGATTACACAGAACAATCGTATTAGGTATCACGCTTGGCTGTGATGCCGCAGTGTTGGCAAGACTGCTGGTTTGTTCCATTTCTTTTTAGGCCTGCAACGATTACTACTTCTCATATGGTCAATTTTTGATTTCGCAACAAAATGTAAAAAATTCTCAATTCAAAATTTCTTCTTACAAAATACGCACTTAGTCGAATCAAATTTTATTTTTATTAAAGGTAAGTACTTATTATTCCATAAATTAATAACTTATGTGCCTTGTTCCTCATGTTTTAACAACAGGCTTGTTAAAACTTACTATCAGGGCACATGCATGTTTGATTGATTGATTGATTTACCATTATTTTTTTCTTTTTTCGGGTGCTGTAACGACGTAAGTACCTAAATTCAATTTCATCGGACATTCTTCCTTAATAGAAATTATATCAAATCGAGAATATCACTACATAGTATAAAACAAAGTCGCTTCCTGCTGTCTGTCTGTCCCTATGTATGCTTAAATCTTTAAAACTACGCAATGGATTTTGATGCAGTTTTTTTAAATTGATAGACACGTAGATTTCCACGCGGGCGAAGCCAAGGGGCAAAGCTAGTTATATTATAAATCATAGAGAATACCAAAAGATACCAGCTGTTTTCGCAAACCTGTAAAGGCTGTACCAAAAGCGTGATTTCATTTGAATGTCTGAACACAGTGGTAGCTAATCCACGGATAATGCGTTTGTTCGATCTAACCGTTGGTTAACACTCGATAACATCTGACCTAGACTAACCACTGCTTATCTAGCTACTGGCATACATTAATGATAAAACCATAATAATGATAAATATGTACAGTAGGTAGAGCTCTACCAGATATTACAAAATGACCTCTGTGGCGCGGTAGGCGAAAGTTCGCCTGCGACGCAGGAGGTTGCGGGTACGATTCCCGCCTCGACAATTATATGTGTACAATCAGCAGATATTAGGTTGTTAGCTTATGAGTTAGAGGCTCTAACTAGAGCAAAACTCGTCCCAAGCTTTTTTATCATAAATAATAATATCTTGAGCGAAAAAATCGTACGCGTTAAAAAATATGTGTAGATTAGGTACCTATAAATAAATAATAAATAATGCTGGATAATTCACACAGTATCACCTAGCTCCAAGCTAAGCAGGCGCTTGTGTTATGGGTACCTACTAGATGACTATATACAATACCTACAAACATAAGATAGAAGGATATTTTTATTGTACATAGATAACGACCAGAACACCCGAATCTTCCACTAGTGGACAAAAAATTGAAGTGAACAGTAAAATAATTTTATTTTATAATAATTTATATTTAAAATATGACTTGTCTAAGTGCTTATTTTGTAAGCCTAAAGAAATAAATGATTTTTTACTTTTTTACTTTTAATCAAATAGGTATCTGTAGATCGTATACACATTTGTCAGGAGGCGGGAATCGAATCCACGACCATAGTGTATAGTGCGCTGAATAATTTCCTCCCCTCTTAACAATGACCTTACGCACTCTTAAGTAGCTATACCTACTTATTTCGATACAGGGTATGTAATGGACTCCAAAACATCAATTTTACTGCTTATTACTATTACTGAGTTAAAACTGTTCTGATTTATATAGCTTTAGGGATGTGATCGAACGGTTTATATTGATATCGATGAATTAAGGTGTTCTTAGGTAGGTAGATATTGGCTTTCGCGAGTTTCAGTCTGACTGAAACTCGCGAACCGACGTACAGTCTGAATTTAATAGCAAAATTTTTAATAGACCTAGGTACCAATCATTTGGGTTTCAATTCAGATTTTTTTGCTACAAAAACTAAACTACTTAATAATTCACAATGTCTTCCCTTTATTATCGATCGAAATAAATAGGATATCATAATTTGAAGAGCTGTCAAATTCGTTAATTTAGTTTTGTTCTATGGGAAATGACACCATTTTCAAACTGAAGAACCTTTTATACGAAATCTTTCTAGTGTATCTGATCACCAGGTATCTAAAGTGACAATTAATTAAAAACCGTTTGTCTCAAAATTCAAATGTTTTTATTTTCTTTAGGCATACAAAATAAGCACTTAGACAAGTTAAATTTGATACTATTCATTATTATCAAATAACAGTATTTTAATGTTCACTTAATTTTTTTGTCCACGAGTGGAAGAAGTGAAAAAGAAACCACTAGTATGTTCATATAACTTATGTGTCTAATACATTTCATTTGCTTATCTAAATCTCTTTCCTTGTTACCGCAGAAACATTTTGTGAACTTCGTAGCTTCTCTACGATGCTACGCCGCCGCGCCGAACGTAGCAAAGAAAAGACTTCAACGCGCACCCACTTTTGTGAAACAAACTAAATTGTTAATTACTCTGAAACTACGTAGAAGACGTAGCTAGTTTCGGTTTTTACAATAATAAGAGTATAGATAATATCGGTGTACGTTGTAGTAAGGTCATTAATCATAATCTTTATTTGCATGAATACAATACAATATAACTTTATTGCACCATCAATACCAAAAAATAATAAAACTACTAAAGGATCTTAATACTAACTATATCTAGTGCACAATCGGCGGCCTTATCGCTAAAAGCGATCTCTTCCAGGCAACCTTTGGATGGATAGGATCGGTACGTATTAAAACTGACGGTATGAATGTAGGGTATGTATAAAAGGTTTTAAATATGTCCAGATACAAAATAACTACTCAGGTGTGCAAAATCTTAGGAATTATTATAACATTAATATTATATCTCTAATGAAAAATTACACAAATTTATATAGAAAGCATTTGAAAGCATAGATAGCAGTAAGTATAGAAACCTACTCATCCATAAATCCATAATACACATAAAAATATAAAATGTTGTTCGCGTTTAAAAATGTATAGGGAAAATAATATATGACAGTGTATTAAAGTAGACAGACAAATATTATTTATTTCTTTACAGTCAATCTATAGGAATTGTCAAAAAATTACGTAACCGAAAAATAACATAAAGCGTCGCAAGTTTTTTCATATATATCTATTACTCCAGTCATCCCGTGACTACACAGTGTGTAAACCTGTTGAAACGTCGGGAAAAAATTGTAAATAAACGCGATAAAAAACCGATGTATTAGTACTTATAATGATTTTCATAAATTATCTAACTCATGTAACTGAATAAGAAAAGTATGAACAAAATAAAAATTCATCATCGATATCACTCCAAAGACAATAATATCTTTATCGATATCGATAGAAGCGCGTCCCTAGCAGAATCAATCATAAAGTGTCGCGCAAACAATGGCGACGCGGGAGGTCGCCGTATTAGCGACGCGCGACGCTCATTGTTTCAAGGGGGACTCCAACATCTCGTCTCCCAAGCCAACCTAACCTGCACGTGGCACCCTGCTAGATAACGAACTAGGCTCTACTGAAAATAACCTTTACCTGTTTTGTACCTAAATTTCTTTTAATTTAATTTGTGCAATCTAATAACTAACTACAGATCGAACAACAACTTATATTCACTTGTATTAATTGTTTCCACTAAGCTAAAGAACTATTGTCATGTAAGTGACTGTGTCTTTTTTGAGAATAAATATCTTTAAACCAAAATCTAACAATTTAGCTTACTTCAAATTCTGTTGCAAACAATCTACAGGTATCCTCAACTAATCCACATCAATACCAGTCGGCGCAAATCCCCGCGAAGCTGGCTGCATTGCCCCGCTGTATGACAATGCTGATGAGCTGCGCCAGATACTCACCAGCTCTCGGGTCACGCGTCCCCGCGACGCTGGCTGCATTGCCCCGCTGTATGATAATGCTGATGCGCTGCGCCAGATACTCATCAGCTCTCGGGTCACGCGTCCCCGCGACGCTGGCTGCATTGCCCCGCTGTATGACAATGCTGATGAGCTGCGCCAGATACTCACCAGCTCTCGGGTCACGCGTCCCCGCGACGCTGGCTGCATTGCCCCGCTGTATGACAATGCTGATGCGCTGCACCAGATACTCATCAGCTCTCGGGTCACGCGTCCCCGCGACGCTGGCTACATTGCCCCGCTGTATGACAATGCTGATGAGCTGCGCCAGATACTCACCAGCTCTCGGGTCACGCGTCCCCGCGACGCTGGCTGCATTGCCCCGCTGTATGACAATGCTGATGAGCTGCGCCAGATACTCACCAGCTCTCGGGTCACGCGTCCCCGCGACGCTGGTTGCATTGCCCCGCTGTATGACAATGCTGATGCGCTGCGCCAGATACTCACCAGTTCTCGGGTCACGCGTCGCTTCGACTAGACGTTCATATAATATTTGGTAGAGCTTCAGTTCTCCACAGACCTAGGATTTCGACTCCAGGAGTAAAATTGAATTAATTACCAATGATTTTTCTAATAATACAGGTCTCGACAGAGTCTTTACATTAGCTTCCCTTGTATTTAGGTACACAAAATGGGGATTGAAAAAATGTATCATTGTAGACAGAGTCGCTATGGCGCTTATTAGGGAAGGCCTATATCCAGCAGTGGACTACTATAGGCTGATATGATGATGATGATGTAGGTGGCCTTTGTCATACAGCGGGGCAATACAACCAGCATAAATAAAGTTTCCTAAATATATCTGTTCTTTGTTAAATACACAAAAAAAGATCGAGTCAATCTTTCTGAGTGATGTGAAACCCCATTTTTATCGATATCGATAAAAGTGAAATAAAACCCGCAGCCATTTTGTTACGAGCGTAAAGCCCTCGCCACATCGAGCCGAGATTAATTTAATATTTTGTAATTGTTGTTTAACTTCCGTTGGTTTTAATGAGAAAACGAGTTTTGTTTTGTTTAACAACCTTGTTGCTTGTTTGAGAACACAATAACATAGTAATTAAAATCTTAAAGCAAAACTTGGTTAAAACTTAGCTTAGTTGTTTTGTGAATTAAACTTAGCTTGGAAGAAAGCGCAAAACCCTTTAACTGTGCTATGAAAAATCAATCAAAAACCAACCGATGACACCTACTATATTCCAGACAAATTTAATGTAGAATGTTTCTAAACAAACCCTTCACGCTCAACCTAAAATTATCTTTGTTGCCGCGACTTTTCATATGGGATTTATATTACTTATCGATTTGTGCTACTCGAGTTCAGCTAGTGTATGGGTATATTTTTACTGAAATCCGTGAAAATCCATAAGCTTATAATTTTGACCCTAAAAACTTTCACTGCCCACACACACACATACCCAGCTACAGGTCCCTAGAGCCCTAAATCCCTGCGATTGATTTAAAATTTTGTTTGACCAATTGCAAGTTAAATTCAAAAGACAGGGTCAATAATGATGTTGCAACAGATTATTTTGGTTATTAAAAAGTAACTTATTGTGCCCTCCGACCAGATGGGATGACGACCTGCGAAAGACTGCAGGCTGTGGCGCTCATTAGGAGAGGCCTATGTGCAGCAGTGGACTGCGGTTGATGATGAACAGTAGAATAGTGTAATAACAACTCCTGTGGTTTCATGAGTCTACTATGTATGTAGTTTGCAATATTAAAAAAAAACATAAGATCCATAATTATAATTTTCTGATTTCCACATCATCTTCTAAGTTTAAAGTGCCCGACATTTTACACAAAAAGCCCTAGAAGACTAACACCCACATTCAAAATTTCCGAAAAAGCTAAACCCAACACCGAACCCCATTAAAATTCGCCCTAAGGCAGCATAACTTGGCGTATCGCTGTTTGTTAATTCCTTTAATTACCCCTCTGCCCAAACGGTTAATTACTAAGGAAAATAAATAAAGAACGCCACGTTTTGACTTGTAAATAGTTATTCTTAATTTACTCTAACTAAGACGTAAGTTACGCGCTGAAGTGGGTACTTATTATAGATCTTTTAGCTAGGACAGTGATAGATTGGGGGCCTAGGGTGGGAGAAAATATCGATAGAATATGCTAAATTTATCGAGTCGATACACCCTTGATTATAAAAAGTACTTAAATAACATAGGCAGCTTAAAGCATTCTAAGTGATAATGGTCGAGAAAGAAAAATTAAACACTGATTAATAATTAATAAAATATTTATTATTCCGTGTTTGATTATAGGATATGCTAACATAATCGAGTCGATACACCCTTCACAATAAAAAGTATAGTAGGCAAGTTACCTAGATAATACCTAGGTACCATAGGCAGGTAAAGCTTTCTAAGTGATAATGGTCGGGAAAGAAAAATTAAACACTGATTAATAAATAATAAAATATTCAAATAGGAACAAAATTGAGGCATGTCAAAGAAATAAAACTTGGAAGCTTAAGATACAAGGCAAGGTTAACGCATTAGCCTTGCCTTGTCATGTTTTTATTTTATTAAGAATAGGCACAACAAACAGCTATGTCATGGATGTCCTATTTAATAAATAAAGGGTTAAAAAAGAAACCTAATAGGTAATTAGTCTACGAACCTACAGCATCCCATTTTCTAGATAGCCTTATGTCAACCAATACCTCGAAAAAACAACACTGCAAAGACCATTCCAGAAAAAACCCTTTCCCATCACTATGCAGTATTTGTATTTTTTTAATGACCGCCCGAGGCCACAGTCGGCCGTTCATTCAGCCATAGCATGTAATTAGTAGGTTATAAAAACTTTAGGTAATTAATTGTATTTGAGGGCAGCACTGTTGGTATGTATTTATTGTTGATTTTCATGGCGTGTTTTTACATCGTTAGAGTTATTTCTCTGGATGTAAAAAGCATGTAGACTACCAATAAACTTTCAGTACCTATTTTTTTCTAGAGCTTCAAGGATATTCCACAGCCTCTGATACCTACTCTCGGGTACCTAGGTAATATAAGCCGCGATAATCATAGGTAGGAGGTAGGTATCTAGTATCATAGACAAACAAAACACGAGGTAATTAGTGTATGCTAGTAAGTATTTAAAATGTCGGAGATACTCAGATACTTAGTTGGTAGGTACTTGACTTCAAACATTTATTTTAATCCCTGACATTAACAAGGCGAGAGGCGACGTTAAAATTATGTATATGACTCTATTAATAAACTTTAGTTACCTTACGGTACGATTTCGATTTTAGTTCTACGATTTTTTCACATCAACACTCTTAAAGTAGGTAGTCGGGTAGTCGGGTACTCGGGTAAGTACCCAGTTTACTAGTTCAACTTCAACTTCTTTCTTAATGGCGCCGTTCACAAGTTCATATTATACTTAAGACCTCGTTACAAAAAGAGCTCAATAAATTCTAAACTACACTTGCCCCAGAAGTTTGTCTTCTTTGGATAAGATTTTATGTATGTACGTAGGTAAAGTAAGGAGACTGCTCCTAAGTACGTAGCATCTACGATTGTAGGGTTTAATTACCTACCCACGATCGCTTTGTGTGGCCTGACCATTTTAATTTTAACTTCACGTCCATCACATTAAGATCCTATTTATATCAACAATAAAACTGCCTATTAACCATCGCTATTGTGACCAATAATCGCACTTAACCACCGTTTATTTCATGAGCCCAACGAAAATGGCGTGCGTGAGGGCTATTCTAACATTAATTAACAATCCAAACATATTTAGCTTAATAACTGCTCTATGACTAAACATGCTACCGATTGCGTTTATATGACTAATTATTGTTTTATATTTATTTAAAAATTGCGTGAACAGCAAAAGGTACATAACTTAGGCTAATTTTCAGGATGCTTGTTGCGACTTTATAGGCCCCAAATAGATTTTAAAATAACTCAAGTCGTTTCCGACCAAGGTCAATTCAATAATGATTTTACTAAAAACCTATCGTAATATGACGAATAAATAAGGTTTGTAGTTTGTATAATAAATATTTAACTCTGTTCGTAGTTTAGCCGTTACATCGTTACTTTGAATACAGCTAACTCCATCTAGAAGATATTAAAGACAACTTTCACATGCTACTTTTGGGCAATGTGTGGCGTGATTTCGCTCGTCCAAGTTTAATGACATAGACATTTACCAAATTAATTAAAACAAGAAACTAGAAAGATTAAGTCCGGGAACGGAGGGAATTTGCAATTTCTAACTGAAATTGTGTATTTCTCGTAAACATTATGATTTTATTATGTACTTACCACTGTATTATACTCTAAATATCAATGCGTGGTAGACTCAGTTTGATGGGCTATCGGATAAGTGGTGTTAAATGTCTTGGAATATGCATACTGCTTACTTTGATCTTAGGATGTTATTTAGCGTCTTTACCGCTACAAAACAGTACGTACAATAATTAATAAGACCCTACAAACGTATCCAAATACATCAATAATTCCCAACATAGTTTATTTGAAGTGTATATCCCTTAAAAAAATCACCATCACAACCATCAAAACTTTTGTATTTTCAGAAAAAAGGGCCTTACCTAGTCACGAGCGCTTCCAATTAACTTCCAAAGACTCAGCCAAAAAGCGTCTAGCCATTCTAGTACCTTTCCGAGACAGATTTGAAGAGCTACTCGAGTTTGTTCCTCACATGTTCAATTTCCTAAACAAGCAGAACATAGAATTCCACATATTCGTCATACAACAGAAGGACAGCTACCGCTTTAATCGAGCATCACTAATAAACGTTGGATTTCTGTACACGAAGAATGATTACGACTACCTTGCTATGCACGATGTTGACTTACTACCCCTAAACAGCGAGTTGAAGTACGACTACCCATCATCAAGCCCAACGCATATATCCTCCCCTCAAACACATCCCAAGTATCACTATGATACCTTCATCGGAGGGATATTACTTGTGAAACGGGAACATTACAAGCTGGTGAATGGGATGTCGAATAACTATTGGGGGTGGGGGCTGGAAGACGATGAGTTTTATGTGAGATTGAAGGATGCTGGGCTGGTGGTGACTCGGCCGACTGGGATAACTACCGGAACTGCTGACACTTTCAAGTAAGTTCAGGATTTATTCAAGGGCTAAAAAGGTCTCGGTTAGTCTCACAAAGGCTTCAACCAACTTCTTGCTAGATGGCTCTGCTTCTGGTCATGAAGGCTTATCACCACATTGTATAAAAGGTATCACAATAAGTAAAAATAATATTGACTTATTTTTGGTAAAATGGGTTCAAAGAATTATGTTACAACTATAGTCTATTCTGTTCTTCTTTCAATCCAATATAATCTGGATCACTTACTAGCTCAGTTTGCTTAGGGCTAGATAATGCTATGTGAATTGTCCAGCAATATTATTATTATTTATCTGATAAGAGAAAATCTCATATTTTTTGATAATCATGTGGAAAAAAATTAAAGCAATGATTAATTAACTCAACACTTGTGTTATAGACATCAGCCACAAGCTGCTTGATTTAAAAAATTGTCCTTTAATAATCCTATAGTTTCTCCATGGTGTAGAGTAGACTAAAGCCTAGCGAGTGTTTTTGCTATTATAGTATGTAAACCTCATGGGCAACCTCTTCATATGAATAAGTATTTATTTCTGGAGATCTAACTATGTAGGTTGATACAATATAATTTTATATAATAGGTAGGTTTTGTGTAAGACCAAAATAATAAGAAAATAAGATGAATTAACTATAGGTACATTTTTAAAAGCTGGCGTGATTGTCTGCAGTTTTCCATGTTTACAAAAGAAGGAATTTACTTTACTAACTTAAGATGTCTGTAATTTCCAGGCACATCCATGACAAGACGTACAGAAGAAGGGACATGCGTAAATGTTACAACCAACGCGAGGTCACACGGCGCAGGGACAGACTCACTGGTTAGCTGGCATCCATATTTATATTATACTAATTTCTGACTGCGACTTCGCACGCGTTGTTTCCATCGAAACGTTTATAAATAACCATAAACGTTTATTTATAAACGTTTCGATCGAACTATCACATGGGCAGTAGTAGTATGGGATCGATCCCGTGATGTGTTCAAAATTTTGTCAAAGTTACGCTTACCTATGTGCGAATTTTTTGCCTAGGGCACCAACACTTTTCAACTTTAAGATTTCTGTATTCCAAAATATCATCATATCTAATTATCTTTTCCAGGGCTCCACGACGTGCAGTACAAGATATGGGGCTCCCACCGCCTGACGGTCGACGACCTTCCGTTCACAGTGATCAATGTAGAACTGATCTGCAATAAGACGGCGACGCCCTGGTGTCTTTGCCCTGACCCCAAGCCCGTTCCTAAACCTAAGAAAAGAAAATAATCATCGCACTTGGTCAAAGATTTTAATTATTAGATGTGCCCTTACCGTGGTCAGAACGCGCCGTACTTGCCACGCAGAGTGAGTGAGCTCACTCACTTGAACTCAGTGTACATCTGAACACAGTGTGAGCCAGACGCGTGGACTTGGCAGACTTTTGTTAAGAAGTGTTTTAGAATGCCATATTGTTCACGAAAGTATGTGCATTATGATTGCATACATAATGGTAATAATAATAATTAGGTTTATTATTATTACCATATTTATACCATAGGGATCCAAACTCTTTCGCATCTCTATCTAAACCATACAAACCCAAAACCATTTCAGAGGCATTAAAAAAGCTTACAATAGGTATTACAAACAGCCCAATTAAATTTTTAATTTTTCCTTTGTCCAACTTAATAAAATAGGTGGTAGCGCTAATGTGCCTCAGGATACAGTCTTAACAAGGGCCCCAATTAATGCTCTAAACGAGATTTTACAGTATTTACAGTAGGTAAATTATTTTTAACAGTGCTCAATAATATGATCAATTCCAAAAAAATTTATTAAGAATCCAATTCTCTCTAAGATTAATTAGGCAAAGATTTTAGCGTAAGTTTTATAGATGATCATGTAATAAATTGTAAATTAAATATTGGATACCTAGGTTAGAATAATTAAAATAATAAATGTGACTGAATGATTATTATTAAAACTGTTTATTTTTCAAAAACATTGTTTTATCTATGTCCGGCAGTGGACTAGAGTAGGCTGATGTTTTAAGTACTGTAATAGTATGTATCATAGAAACTTGGAATGTTCACTGTTCGGTGATAAATTCATAAAACTGTAAATCCTTTATTTCTATTGGCTTACAAAATAAGAACTTAGACCAGTAAAATTTTATACTACAAATTATTATGAAATAAAAAATAAATTGATTTTCTGTTCACTTCAATTTTGTTAATTTTACTATTAGTGATAAGATCAAATGTACAGAAATAAAAATAAAACTAAATAATCAATAAATAAATATTTTATTTTCATTGAAGCATTATAATGTTAAAACTAGGTACTATTGTTTTATAATTAACGATGTAATGCATAATCGAAATTAATGGAGGATTTATTATTATTATTATTATATATTTAAACGCACAAACATGAAAATAATCACAAAATATACAGAATTTGAATAATATGGGTTTATAATATATGGAGAACTTGATCATTTCACAAATTACCATTTATTCCTGAATCCAAGGTTTCTGGAGGACCAGCTAGTTCATTCAGATGTATTCGTGAGTGTATCACTCATACTTTTTACATTTTGTACTTGTTTGTATTAAGCCAATTGTATGTGTGTTTTGTGTCAAATAAATGATTTACTTACTTACTATTTTCCTCGTTCATTTACTTTTGTTTATTTTTCGTAATCAAAACAATACCACTGGGCGGCGAAATAGTATGGTGATACTCACTAAACCACCTGAATCGACCTGGTAGTTCTTTTCGGGAGTCAACACTGGATTTAGGGAGTCATCATCAGTCTACGTTAGTCCACAGTTAGAGATAGGCCTCCCCTAATGAGCGCCACAGTGCCCTGTCTTCAGCGCATCCAGCATCTATCTGCAGCCTTTCGCAGGTCGTCATCCCAAGATTTAGGGAGGTTTAGAAACAAAAAGGTATCAAGCATTTTGTTCATTAGTAACTGAGAGTCGAATCTAGTATATATAAAAGATATTTTGTTAAATTTTCGGTAATTTAACAAAATACCTTAATAATCGTAAAAGGTCTGTTTTACTTAGACCTTTGCCCAGCAGTGGTACAACGTAGATTAATAAAAAAACTATAAAACACAGAGTAAATTAGCAAATAGAATTATTATGGCAACACTAAAATTAGCACATCAATTTCAGATACAGTATTGTACAGCTATTCAATGAGCTATATATTAAGTACTAAGCTTAGCTTAATTAAAATAATGAACATTTAATGCACCCTAAGCTAAATTAAATTATAAAATCAGTAAGTACATATTAGATATGTATTCATAATAAATGCTACAAAGTACTAAGTAACGAACATAGTTAAAAGCTAAATAAGTAAAACCTACTTTAATTTATCTAATCACACATTTTAAAAGGAGCCTAGTTATTTTGACGTAGGTACATTGAGCTCGAAAATGCATCTACCTACATATAGGCAATTTATTAAGAGCTTTCGCCCACGGCGACTTTTTGTAGCGATGTTATATGGCATCGCTATGTATGGTCTACACCATACAAACCAACCGTCGCGATTCTACAATCGCGACTACCGATGCGAACGCACGTCATCGACTGCATCGCTACAAAAAGTCGCCGTGGCCGAGCGCTCTAAGTTTTGATATTCCGTTCTTATTCAGTTTTGCTTCAGCTATCTTAATATTGCCGAAATATTCGTTTGAATTTCTGTATTCATAAGAATAGTTTCACAAGTTAGCAAGGGGGATACCTTTAGATGTAGTTTCTTTATAGTCGTAACTAGGTACCTATATTATATAAAATAGAAATCGTTGTCTGTCTGTCTATCTTCACCAAACGGCATATTAATAGTAAGTCATGCAAAGTTAGGGAATGCATGCATAACTATAGAATCACAGGGTAAGGTCGGGTTTCCATTCAAGCGATGTGGTAGAAAATAACCCAAAGCAAGATGTTAAAATTCTCTAGTTGGAGGATAAACACTTTGGGCCTTTGATGTGCCAAAGAACTCTTTGTGGTATCAAGTAGCGTCACACAGCCATAACGATGTGAGATTCTATTTGTATAGTCCATTTTACATAGTAACCGTTGCCTGAATGGCAATTTTTATCGGGTTTCGTAGGTACCCCAAAGGGTGACAGCGGGACATTATTACTAAGCTTCCGCTGTCTGTCCATCTGTCAACGAGCTGTATCTCATATGAGTCATAACGTAAAAGATACTGTATAGTTGAAATTTTCACAAAATTTTTTTCTCTTGCCGCTATAAACATCAAAAATCTAAATGCTTTAAGTTCTTTACACTTTACAGGACTATAAAAAAATAATAAAGATTTGACTGCGATTTTTTTTCGACGACTGCGATCTTTTTTTTAAACTAAAAAATTGCTACCGCTCTACACAGCGGTTGTGTTGCGCCGCACATGCGTTTCGTTCGAAAAATATTACGGCTGTGCTGAGTCACACAGATCTGTATTTTCTCAGCTGCTGCGCTAGTGTGGATTTACGCATATTAGTCACTTGTAGAAAACACATACCGTGTAATTTCAGCAATCAAAGTGTTAAATATATTGATATAATTGAAATCTGTAAAGTGATTTTCGTCTCAGTAAATGTTTATTGCGTAAAATGAGCAAAGGTGAAGTTTCCTAGAACGGTTCCCATGTAAAATGGATCTACTCTCCGTGGTCGTGGAAGCTAGGCGAAAGCCTTAACTTTTACATATAGATATGTATTTATAATCCAGCCATTTCTAAGATATAGTGTTTGTAAACAACATACAACACAAACATTTAAAATTCTTTGGCTGGCTGGCTTTGATTTTAAAAATAATTATTAACATTATGCAATGTTGGTAAGAGCTCAAAACGATAAGTGCTAATCCAGTTAAAAATCAACAATATCAATGTAATTATTAGGTTAAGTATGGGGGCCGTGTTTACAAACATTGTATCTCTAGTTTAGCCGGAGTATAGGTATCACATTTCAAGCATACACAACAAAATTTCCGCTATGATAAAACTAATCAATTAAACAGGAATGCGACATCCAAATAAGCAATCGTGAGGCCGCATGAATAAAAAAATCACAAAAACTATCTTATTCTAAATCACCAAAAATCACGTCTAAAAATATGCAATTTCTAAAACCATTCTAACAGTTTAATAAAAACATTCACTATGAAAAGGCATACCAAGAAGCTTAACACACAGACATCGATTTAAGATAGAAAAAACAGTTGTCTTAAAAGGTGGCCTCACGATTATCACAGCTACTTGAGCGCCACCTACATATTCCATCGTGTAAACAATTGTTTAATTTTTATTTTAGAAATATTTTTGAAATAATAGGTAACATTATAATACTAAGATCCAATTTCATCGTTGCAATTAACGAGTTCAGTCTTTCTATAGGTATAAGATATTTAAACCAAAGTAATTCATGATCAATGGTCACATTGATCCAAGGCCGGTGGTCGTAAATGGTCACCTTCTCGAAATCATTTCCGAATACCTCGGGCAGATTCTGCAGTTGGGTAAAAACAATTTTCGAGAAGGAGGCCAAAAGGAGGATCCACCTAGGCTGGGCAGCATTTGGGAAACTACGTCAAGTCTTCTCGTCATCCATACCGCAATGCTTGAAAACGAAAGTTTTCAACCAGTACGTCCTACCCGTTATGACCTACGGAGCTGAGACGTGGACACTCACGATAGGGCTGGTCCACCAGTTCAAAGTCGCTCAGCGAGCTATGGAAAGAGCTATGCTCGGAGTTTCTCTGAAGGATAGGATTCGTAACAAATACATCCGACAGAGAACCAAAATTATCGACATAGCTCTTAGAATTAGCAAGCTGAAGTGGCAGTGGGCCGGCCATATCTCGCGAAGAACCGACGGCCGCTGGGCAATCGCCCTCCGACCAGAAGGGATGACGACCTGCGAAAGACTGCAGGTAGATGCTGGATGCGACAAGCTGAAGACAGGGCGCTATGGCACTCATTGGGGGAGGCCTATGTCCAGCAGTGGACTAACATAGGCTGATGATGATATAAGATACATTCAGTTTAGCGTTTTAGACGAGTTCAACGCATTTTACCGATATAAAGCTGATCTGGTTCCAGTGCTAAACTGTTCCATTACTTTACGTTCCATTAGTTATTATTATTATACTATATAGTTTATTAATTCCATTATTATATAAGTTTAGAAGTCGATCAAGCTAAACTTAGTTTTGGCAGCAAATGGTGAAATTGGACCTTATTTGGTACTACACTCATTAATTCTGTATATACGTTGGAATTTGTAAATGACACTTGGTATTAACAAACTAAGCGTGGAATATATAACCACTTGCTTTGGATATTGGTTACGATGACTGGTTGATATTTCAATAATTTATCATTTATTAAGAGTAAAAATTGGAAATCACAGCCATTTATAAGGCTCCGCGCAAATGTGCCACCGACCACAGCCACCGGTAGCTGTCGCGCGCTACCACCACATTTGTAACAGTGTCAGAAGCGAGCGACAGCCACCGGTGTTTGGAAGTCGCCACATATTATAACCCGCCTGCTCCCGCTGCGCAGTCTAACGATGGACTCCGACACGGAATGTGTGCGATACGTAGAACGTCTCACGGTTAACTGCGCGGGGGGTGGAGCAGTGCGACAGTGGCGGGTGTCGACGTTTTGTGTGGCTCGTAGCGACCACTAGTGGCGCGTCGCGGACACTGCTGTAGCGAGTGGCCGCCACCGGCTACACGTATGCGGCGCGTCTATACAAAATATATGAAAAAGTATGTTAAGTAGCTGTCGCTGGCCACCAGTGGTGGTCGGTGGCTCATTTGCGCGGAGCCTAATTTCATTCAGATTCTGATTTACACAAACTTTATTTCTTTAGGCTTACAAAATAAGCACTTACACATTCAAGCTGAATTACAATTTTTATTTAGTAACTAGCTGCGCCCCGCAGTTTCACCCGCGTGGTGATAGATATTTTGGATAATATACAATATATCTTTATTAATTGTAGCCTATGTGTTATTCTAATATGTAAGCTATATTGTTGTGAAGTTTCATCAAAATCCGTTCTGTAGTTTTTGCGTGAAAGAGAAACAAACATCCGCACAAACTTTCGCGTTTATAATATTAGTATTATTTGTCCTTAATTACTGAATGTTAATTATTTATTTAATAAGTACAGTGTTACTGTAGTATTTATTGGAATATCAACCATATTATTTAAATTGCACGAGAAATAACTAGAACCTTCAAATCACAGTATTAGAATTGATCCAAAAATCAGACATTGATCAATCTTCTTACCAATACGTTCCTAATACGGTCCACGACAGATAAGTACATGTGGCCAAAACCGGAACTAATGGGCTTAAACAATCTTGCCGATAGCGCCACCTACTGAATCGCTCTATTCTCATAGCTTGATCATTCTATTTGTTAGGCTTGACATATCTGACTGCTTAGCTAGAAACTCTTAGCTGGTGGAAAACCAACGATAAAAAAATCTTAAATTGCTCAATTTTGGAATATGCAGATTAGTGCGCAACATGAAAAAACACCCTTTTTTCATCGCTTAGATTTATAAGGTGTTTTCTCAAAAAAGTCCCTATTTAATTAAGAACTCAATTTTGACCTGCTTATATCTAAGATATTTATCTGTTTGAGTATTTAGGATTATCAGAAGGTTGTCGCACTCTGCCCTAGATAATGTCGGTTCTAGTTATTTATCGCGTTAACCCGTTAGCGGTAGCAGCGCGTTCTGTCGACTACACGGCATCCGCGTCGTCGGCCGCGCAACACATCAGCTACAACGCGCAACCGCCGGCTCCCTAACAACAACAACATGGTTAAAAAAATTAAAAAGGATGCAGGAGAAAGAAACAACTTATAAAACTATAGAAATAAGTAGGTCTATTATTATTCTCTAGAGACTTTTGCACACTATGACGCTGGCTTTTTGTTCGAAACGCAGCAGGCAGATAAGAGTTTTAGACCGTTTTTTTACCGGACAGCTCGGAAAAACTTGGCAGCATTATGTGTAGAAGTCTCTGTCAAAATAACAAGTCTTGAAAGGGACAGGCAGAGAAACCTGAAAGGAGGGAGCGGGTCTCTGCTTTTCAGTAGACAATGCAAGCAAAAAAATATTATCATTCACGGTAGGGTGGGGAATTTAGCAGTATTCCAAACTTTCGGATTTTTTATATAATAAGATTAAAAAAAGGAATATCTTCAACTTTTGGTAGGTATTTTCAATTTTGGGGTATGGGTAAAAAAATCTCATTGCAAAACAAAAAATATTAAAGCTCCATTACATTGGGTAAACTTATATTACTGGTAGCTTGAGCAGATATCCCGTTTATAGTAGCTTAAAATTAAACATTATAAGATGCAAGAAATTCCTAAACAATGGCTAACAATAAACAACATAAGCTACGAAATATAATGAACATATAAGGCAGCTATTAAAAAATTAAGCCTAGAACCTACGAAGCCTAGAACCTAACAACATATACTTATATGGGCTAAATTATATTCAATACCCTAGTTTCGAACAAAAACAAACACTTTTTACTTTATCCTAAAAATTGAGCAACATATTATATTTCAGCTGTAAATAATGAGAATAAATAACTTTAAATAAGTATAAATATTAAAATTGGCACAACTATAAGCTATCACAGAGGTATAGGAAGGGATACTCTGGTTTTTAATATAAAATCTGTATTGTATTGTATTATATTTGTAGCCGTTATTGCCCAGCAGTGGGACAAAACGGCTTGAAATAAATAAATTGTACTGTAATTTGTATTGATCAAATAATGAATTTGATTAATAAAATACAAATTTCAAAACACACAGTTTTTTTACGTCAAGACTTTGAACTCATATAAAATGTCCCTCTTAGAATATATATAGTATAGTTTTTTGTACAAATAATTTGATAATTAAAAACCAGAGAATAAACTAATCAGGCATAATGTATATAAGATAAAATACAGATTTTTCGAAAGAGCAAAAGTTAGTCAAAATGGAAGTCTTATATATTTTATTGTAATATGAACACCGGAGTTAATCAAGAACTCCATAACCAATCAAAGCAGCTATATTATAATTATAAAAATCAATATTATATCTAATAAAAGACTCCAGTTATATCTATATTTCATTACTAGGGAGAATGGGTAATTCAAATATGTATTTTAAAATTAAATTGGTTTACTTAACTACACAATCTACAAATTTTGGCTATATTTGTTAAATTTCTGAACATTAACATACTAAATCTTAATGTGGCCATGGCCAAATAGCTTGGAACTGGTCCTAATTAGGGAACATTACCTATTACTAGAAAACTACCTTATATAAAAATGTAATACAAGAATTTTAACAGGTATACATTGGATATAAAATTTTGTATATATTTTCTTTAATATTACATTAAAAGGTAATGGAAGATAGTCAAATTTAATACTTAATGTTTTTCATAATCTCCAAAAAGCCTTAGAAAATACTTTAATTCTAAAAATTTTATATATAATTAAATGGTTTCAATATTCTACATAAAGATCGATTTGTGCCAAATCTTTAAAGAATTTTATCAATTTAATTAATCTCTAGGTAGAACATGTTATCAAGAAAGCTTTGATTACAATTACAAATACTAATTTGTAGACCAACATACATACATACCTTCCGACTAAATATAACAATAATATACTCTAACAATTGACGCCTAAATATCAACATTCAAATACGTTTAAATCCAACTATTTAACTTACTTTTCAGGTTTTTCTTAGAAATGAGATGATTGAATATTAAATAATAGTAAGCAACAAGACATTTAGAATTTAAAAACCCTTAATCAAAGTCTTTCTACATCTAAGTAAAAGATCTTGACTTAAAAAAAATATTCAAATGTGTCTTTAGAGATAAAACACTACATAACTACATACATTCAAATAAGAAACACCTCAATTTTTTGAAAGTCTTCAAGTTAAATTCTTTTTTGCTAAAGTTTTTGTGCTTTTCTACGACTAAAGACTATTTTCACTAATACTGGTATTTACTAACATAATACTGATGGAAAATTGTGAATAGCAAACTTCTAAGATAGCAAAAAATGTAATCTCTGGTTATGTTTTGAATGTCAAGAAAATTTGTGAAAAAATGTTACCCCTTAGAACGAATCGATACTTAGATTTAAATACATCTTTAAAACTTCAACTTTTTAAGGTAAATTCAGGCAGGTTTTTTTACAATTTGTAAAAAAAACAGAAAAAATTATCGTTGTCTTTTCTCTTTCTTTAATTCGGTTAATAATATCATTATTACCAAATAATTTATGCAAGTAACTCCTGGCATAGTCTGCAATTTCCAAAGCAGATAAATAAAACAACTAGTTTCCATATTAAACGGAAATTTCTCAAATTTCAATGAAAATCAGGCTTAAAATCTGACTTGATGCTTAAATCTAAGTAGCGTTTAAGTATAAGGGGGTTATTCACTATTCAGTGGACCATTTAAGTCCTTACACAATAGCCTCAGTATCGCTGATAACATGAATGCCATGCTTTGTCAGAATCAGCCTAACGATGTCATTGCAGCTGCGGGTCCTATAGTTCCTACTCTCTTTTTCCTTCAGCTTAATACTCTTCATCTTATCACACAACTTGCTAACTTCCGACTTACTCTTCTTCATATCTTCCGGACAAAGCTTCCTGATAGACGAAGAACAGCGTTTTTTGATCGGTTCGTCTTTCTTTTGCTCCATATTGCCTTCGGAAACGCGACGTCTATATAGTTCGTAATCCAAGTCATCCTTTTTCAAATAGCTGTCTAAGGAAGAATAAGTGCTTTCGTTGAAACTTACCTTATCGTCTTGGATGGTGTGTTTGGTTCCATCGCTGATGATTTTAACGGCTTTACCCGGAACGTATGATGGGGAGACTTTGTCGATGTACGCGATTTTGGGTTTTATACCGTCTGCCATAGGGCTGATCGAATCGGTGTGCGTTGGGAGAAGAAAGTTGGTCTTTTTAGCTCTTTTTATGACGACAGTTTCGTCGGTTATTGTCGGTTTGTCTCTGATGTTTATGAGTATGTTTTTGTAGGTAGTTTCTTCGGGGGATTTCATGGTGATATCTTGCGGTGAACGCTTGCCGTAGGCTATGAAATCGTGGAGGGAATACTCACTGTGTCCAGGAAAGCGTGGAAGGAAGGTTCTTGTTAGTCGTTGCTGTGTAATACAGTTGGTGGTTAGAATGTGAAAACTACACCTAAACACCCATTGGATACAAGTTACTTTGTTATCCTACACGTTTCTAAACCGTGTTTTGTTATTCCGATAACAACCCAGAGAAACAAAACACTGCTTCAAGGGGATAAAAGCTACAAAACACTACCTAATCCAAGTTAATCCCTGAGTTAAGTTGTTGTAACTTTATTTTATACAGGGTGTTCGGCACAGCACACACACACAGTTACAATACGTCAAATTTGCAACACCAAGAGACTTCAGAATAATAGAGACCAAGTTTGCATAATATGACAAACGTTATGCCGAACACCATGTATATCTAGCAAGCTAAACTTTGCCCCCACTTTAGTAAAAGTGAAGTAATAAGTACGCTAACCTAACTTAGCAATAATTATCTACCTCCTATTCAGTTTTAAAATTGGGAAACACAAAAGAGACAGAAAGAGTTTTCTGACTCTCTTCTGTATCATAAATTCAAAACTAATCCATACAAATCTAGACCAACATAGTCCACAACCCAATCCCTGTATTTTGTCCAAATAAATGTTTTTCTATTCTATTCTATTGATCTCTTACTTAAATCGTAAATTATTGGGATATTATTAAATTTCTGAATAAATCTAACCAAATAATACTCACGCATGTATAAGTGGCGAGTACAGCCTGTGTTGCCGTATGTAAGAGAGAACAGAGTCTTCCGTCAAGTACTTGGCACTCTCTCCCCTTCGGACCAGCCGCCGGATGACGGTGGAACTGACTTCGTTGGCGATGTAGTTCGTTATTAGGATTATGTTGTGCTGGAAAAACGACGTGATATTCAAAACTAACTTTAAATAATTAAAAACCGAAGGGTTCCGTACTATAAAAACGGTAAAAAATAATGTCTGTTCAAAATTCAAATGTATTTATGTTCTTTAGGCTTACAAATAAGCACTTAGACAAGTCATATTTTATAGATTATTATTAAATAATATTATTTTAATGTTCACTTAATTTTTTTGTCCATTAGTGGAAAAAGTTAAAAGAAACCACTAGTATGTTCATTATTGTTCATATAACTTATGTGTCTAATACATTTGATTTGCTTATCTATTGCACAAGTTAAATTGTTGTGGGAGCCCCCTTAAATATTTATTTTATTATGTTATTAGTATTTGTTGTTAGACCGGCAACAGAAATAAATCTGTGAAAATTTCAACTGTCTAAGTATCACGGCTAATGAGATACAGCCTGGTGACAGACGGACGGACAGCGGAGTCTGAGTAATAGGGTCCCGTTTTACCATTTAGGTACGGAACCCTAAAAACAAATGCCTATGTCTCTTTATTTATCGAGTATGTATATATTTGTGTACATAATTATTTCATGAAATGTTTATTTTGATTTGTTTGTTTTATTGCTATTTTCCAAATTAGCGTCTGTTACGTTGTTGTATTTTTTTATATATTAACAACTTATGTGGCGCGGTGGGCGATGGTCCGCTCCGACGCGACGCAGGAGGTTGCGGGAACACCAACAACCAGAACACCCGGAACAAATATCTGCAGATCGTACAAACATTTGTCCCGAGGCGGGAATCGAACCAGCAACCCCCTGTGTCGCAGGCGGGCCTTTACCCACCGCGCCGAGGTCGTCAATAATACATTTGGTAAGGGTTAAAAACTTATAAATAAATAAATAAAATAAGCTTTGGGTTAAAAACTTACTCTATGTTTATATAGCATGTCAGATTCGTATATGAACCGGCCCGGGTCATTGCCAGCGCGCGTCACCACCACTAGGCCATGTCTGCCTACTATCGTCTCCAACTGGAAACAATAAATAAGTTCCTTAATAAACGAGTAACTTATTGGGATTACTCTTGATTTTTAGACTGTTAGACTCTTTAGTTGTAGAATATTCTAGACAACACCTTCATCGGACCACAGGCTAAGACACAAGTCGTCAAGTGTCAAAGCAGTTTGACAGTCACGCCGCCATCTTTGTTTCAGTTGAGTTGCTCCATTATGATAACATAATAGATGGAATGGACTGTTTATTTGTGGAATATTCTAGTTAACTCATAGGACCACAGGCCGGGAGTAGCGAATGACTCCGTGAGATCCGCTCCACACAGCAGTTTGACAGTCACGCCGCCATCTTTGTTTCCATTGAGTTGCTAAATTATACTGTCCTGTTTATTTGTAGAATATTCTAGGTAACTTACATCTTCATCGGACCACAGGCCGGGTGTAGCGAACGACTCCATGAGATCCGCTCCACACAGCAGTTTGACAGTCACGCCGCCATCTTTGTTTCCATTGAGTTGCTCCATTATGTTGTCCTGTTTATTTGTAGAATATTCTAGATAACTTACATCTTCATCGGACCACAGGCCGGGTGTAGCGAACGACTCCATGAGATCCGCTCCACACAGCAGTTTGACAGTCACGCCGCCATCTTTGTTTCCATTGAGTTGCTCCATTATGTTGTCCTGTTTATTTGTAGAATATTCTAGATAACTTACATCTTCATCGGACCACAGGCCGGGTGTAGCGAACGACTCCATTAGATCCGCTCCACACAGCAGTTTGACAGTCACGCCGCCATCTTTGTTTCCATTGAGGTGCTCCATTATATGGTCCTGTTTATTTGTAGAATATTCTAGATAACTTACATCTTCATCGGACCACAAGCCGGGTGTAGCGAACGACTCCATGAGATCCGCTCCACACAGCAGTTTGACAGTCACGCCGCCATCTTTGTTTCCATTGAGTTGCTCCATTATGTTGTCCTGTTCGTCGACATTGTTGAGGTTTAATATGTCGTCCGGGATCCAAGATGGCGGGTCGGAGTCGGTGTAGCCCGAGTTTATTTGCTCGTTGATTGCATCCTACACAATTTGAAAAAAAAGGTTTTTTTTTATTTATGTATATTTCAGATAAGGTTAGGGTACGAAAAACAAAGGAAAATGTTGAGTAAAACAGAGCTTTAAATAATGCGGTTTGAATAATTTAATTAAGAGTTAGGGTCCCGCCATCTTTAAAGTCCACCTTAAGATCAATTCCAATAAAAAAATAACAAGGACGGTTGAAGGTCGTTTTAAAGGTCTTAAATACTTAACACAAGTGGCAGCATTTCATTTCATTTCAGCCTATAGTAGTACACTGCTGGACATATGCCTCCCCTCGTTAGCGCCCTGTCTTAAGCTTGCCGTATCCAGCATCTGCCTGCAGTCCTCAGGTCGCCATCCCACCTGGTTGAAGGCCTACACTAAGTTTGAGCCGCGGTCTCCACTCAAGAAAACGTTCACCCCAGTAGTTGTCGGTTCTTCGCGAGATATGACCGGCCCACTGCCACTTCAGCTTGCTAATTCTTAGAGCTATGTCGATAACTTTGGTTCTCTGTCGGGTGTTTTTTTTTAATTACAAGTCATAACCTGATGATACTGCATGGATATCCTGGTCCTGGTCCAGCCAGACTGCTGCGTCTCCCACTCCGACACCTTGATCCAGCTGGATGAGCGAAGGGCGCATTTTAACATGGCTATCCTGGAATTACAATAATTTGGCGTGTTTTAAAAAACTATAAACCGATTTCAAATTCATAAAAATAATGTAAATGGGGTCACCAGCTTTCAAAAATAAGAAGAATCATCAAATTTGGTTCATCCTGTCGAAAGTTCTGAGGTAACAAACATAAAAAATACAGTCGAATTGAGAACCTCGTCCTTCTTTGAAGTCCGTTAAAAATACGGTTGTAAAGCCCTATTTCTATCCCTAGCTTTAGAGCCCGTAGTAGGCCCCTACAGCTGTTGAAGGTATAACAATAACCAAATAATGATATTACAATACAATACCTTACATAGACAGAATTTGTTTCATAGAAAATACCCAGAACATTTTTTTCAAGGCGGTAATAGAACTCGGAACCTCCTGCATCGCAGGATGATCCTGCCGCACCATATCGACAGTGAAATCTTAGCCTTATCCACAGATTTTTCATAAATGAATGCAAAACATCTGCTACTACATCAAGGACATTTAAGGTACAAGTCCGAGATGGGCTGCAGAATGCAACCGCAGGCGACATTGCGGCTAGCGGCAGCGTTTGACCGCAGTGCCGCCTGCAGTCGCGGTTGTATCTATTTCCAAGCACGGTTCGTGACAACACTGGCGCTGCAGACTGCGGTCGCAGGCCGCATGCCGCGATGACAAATAGTGTCGCTTGCAGCCTGCAGTTTGCGGCCTGCGGTCCATCTTGGAATTGCACCTTTATATTGCGCATTACCTTCAGTAAGAGTATTGCATGACGTGGTTGGAATTTGCGAACCCACCCAATGCAATAAGGTCCCCCTACAAAATTGCTAAGGGGTGGTGGGTGGATGAGTACCTAGATATTGATTTCTTGAAGTCACTTCAGACCTATTACTTACCTAGTTATATTATGACTGTGTTATATCAGATTGTGTTATATCATTGGTGGAGGCCTTTGTCCAGCAGTGGACTGTTATAGGCTAATGATGATGATGATAGCAGATTGTAAATAGGTGGACAACCATAAGCTAGCCATAGCTTTCAAGACGACTTTTAGGCACAGTAGGTAAAGAGAAAGAAAGTTACGGATACGATTCCCGCAGCGAGACAAATATAAAAACAGAAGTACATAGTGGCATCATCATCATCAACCTATAGCAGTTCACTGCTGGACATAGGCCTCCCCCAAGGAGCGCCATAGCGCCCTGTCTTCAACTTGACGCATCCTGCATCTACCTGCCTGCAGTCTTTCGCAGGTCGTCATCCCACCTGTACTGTCTAGTGTATTGGTACATAACACCAGAACACAAAGGGCTTGCTTAGTTGATGTTGAACAATGTCTTTTTCGCGCGATTTCGCCAATCTCCTTGGACGCCTTTACGGAAGATACAACTTTTGTATCTATGTCAACTTTCCATGATATATAAATAATAGACTAAACATGCCTATCTTTATGTACCTACCTACATATAATAATGATAATATCATATACATACAAGTACAATGACATTATCACTATGTAAACATATCTGTTGTGGAAATATACAACAATGTTATCAAAAAGCTTATTTGTAATTTGCATGTGATCATAAAATCAACGGACTGTAATATACATATTTACAGTAATTTTTTTTATAAAGTGCACATATTAAATTGTGTGAAACTACAGGCAATTTTTTCGATAAATTTTTTTGTGTTGTTGACCACTGTTTTTAAGTAAAAATTTTCAGAGAATTTTCTTCAGTCAGAAGTCGAAAAGTGTAACATTTTCTTCTGTAGTAGCAGAGCTTGTGTTATGGGTAATTAATACAATATTATTATAAAGTACTACAATAGTATTAATTACCCATAACACAAGCTCTGCTTAGCTTGGGGCTGGGTAATAGTGTGAATTGTCCAGCATTATTGAACAATTCTCCTAAGTACTGCTAATAAAACAAAAATGGGTCTCACCTGTGATACGCAGCCACCAGATCTTTTTTCCCGTAAGCATCGTGCACTGGAGACATGATGCCCCCGACCACCGTGCCTATGCCCAGCGAGTTTATGTAGTCTTTGGCTATTTCTAGAAAATAACACACATTTCAGATTTATTTATTGAACTAATACAAAAAATTCAAGTCATCAATTCATAGACAATTAATAAATGAACACTTATATTATAGTACATCATAAAGAACTCTAATATGTAAATAAAAACGCAGCAATATAAATAGCATAAAATTGATTAATAAATAATAATATTTTTTTAAATACTTGAAGAAAAAACAAACATTATAAAAGCTAAAAACCAAATTAAGCTGCAATCACACTTGGAGTAACAGAATAAGAGAAGTATGTAGTACTGTGGCGAATCAATTGATTGATTGTCACAACACTACGAGAGGTCCCCTCCCTACATGGCCTTTGATAGTGAATTGGTATTGTCTAATTGTTATTCTACTTATAATAGAAGATTACAACCATCCGCTGTTTTATTTAAATGGGAAGAGTACCTATCCCCCATATTGGTGACCATCGAACGTGAAATCACGCTATAAATTTCGCTGCGGACATTTCTACTGTGGGCGGCTGTCCGGTGAGCTGGTGGTCCACTCCACCTGTGCCCATCTAGCCTATTATTTCTAGAAAATATAACTAACGCTTCCTCAGTGAGTTCCAGCGAATGTGCAGTGGATAAGCAGGCATAACTTTCATACTGGTTTGGAGTGTTCTTCTGCTTTGCATATGGTGATGGTGTTGTGTTGTGCTATTTCCTAGTGTTTTTCCTTACATGGTGACAAAAATCAAGAGACAATTGGACTCCACATTGGACTGCGCCGGACTAATACAAGCAAGTTTAATTTGATTTTTTTGTTACACTTACATTGACATTTTTGTTGTGTTTACTTTATGCCATTCCATATACCTAATTATTTATAATATCACCATACTTTCTTTGCGATATTTAAAAGCTATTACATGTTTGCACAGCATTTTGCAAGCATTTGGTGGACATACTTTTTGATGTCCCTCATGTTGTAGCGTGACATAATTTGTGTTGTTTTAACAAGTTTGTATAATTTGTATTGGATATTTTGCTGAAGGAACACTAACTTAAATTCCATAAAGATCTAGGTTTTATTAGTACACTAAGTTATGATACTAAAGTGCTGACATTTTATGAATATCTTATTTTTGAAAATTAATTGTGTTTTGCAGCGGCTAAACTTAATTTCAATTTTAGTGGTGACATTTGTGTAAATATTAACTATCAAACTTTTGATTACCAACACTTGTGTGCCTACCTGACATTACCAATTAAAATTTTGGTTGTTTTGATTAATCTTAGATTTATCATTAATTTTATCATATATATATTTTTTTCTCCGTCCTGCTTGGGTGTGTGGTAGTATTATTATTATTATTTGTTATCTTTTTCTCTCTCCAACATGGCTGAGCAAGACCTACAGGCCAAATTACTGAAACTTCAGGCTGAACATGCAGTATTGCAGAAACGGCTTGAGGGAAGCTTTGAAGATACAAAAATTAATGCAGTGTCTCTAAAGTTACCAATATTTTGGGCCGATAAACCAAGCATTTGGTTTGCCCAGGTGGAAGCTCAGTTCCAAATTGCAAATATTGTTGGAGACACCACAAAATACAACTATGTTGTAGGAAACCTCGACCAAAGGCTCGCAGGAGAAGTCGAGGATATTATTTTAAATCCTCCGGAGAAAAATAAATATGACAAGCTCAAAGAGCAACTTATTCAACGCCTCTCAATTTCGCAGGAAAAGCGATTAAAACAATTACTCAGTGACGAAGAACTTGGAGACAGAAAACCGTCCCAATTTCTCCGGCACCTCAGGTCTCTTGCTGGATCAACACTTACTGATGACAATCTCATCCGTCAACTATGGTTACGCCGTTTGCCTCATCAAGCTCAAGCAATATTAGCAGCGCAAGCAGACTTGGGTCTTGATAAATTAGCTGAGTTGGCTGACAAAATTACAGAGGTAACCCCAACACCCTCTGTTTGTGCAACATCTGTACCTCCAGAGCTTTCTTTAGCTACATTAGCTAAGCAATTAGAGGAGGTAAGTAATCAAGTAGCCGCCCTTTCCCGGCAACAGCGTAGACCCTCACGTGACCAGTCCACCTCTTCTAATAGGTCGACGAGTAACTCCAAACGGTGCTGGTACCACAGGAGATGGGGCACCAAGGCTGCTAGATGCATCAGCCCTTGTGATTGGAAGGAAAACGAGAACAGCAATCAGTAGCGGCGGCAGCTGATTGTTCTAATGATAGCCGCCGTCTTTTCGTTACTGACCAAGTAACCAAGCGTCGGTTCCTTATTGATACCGGTTCAGACTTATGTTGTTTTCCTCACCGTTGGTTGCCTTTGCGTAGAGAGGCTTCTAATTATGATCTCAGTGCTGCCAACGGAAGTTGTATTAAAACTTTCGGCACAATCAATCTCCGATTAAATTTAGGTTTGCGTCGCGATTTTTCCTGGCAGTTTGTTATAGCTGACGTCAGTACTGCCATTATTGGCTCTGATTTTTTGGCCTTTTATCACCTCTTGCCTGATTGCCGCAATAATAAATTAGTCGATGGCACTACTGGAATTTCTGCTTCCGCATCAACCGCTAGAAGTGATCAACCCAGCGTGCGGGCAGTAGTGTCTGGTAAGTCTATCTATTCAAATCTTTTAGCCGAGTTCCCTGACATTGTGCGTCCACCTGGTCTTCCTAAAATGATCAAGCACGATACAGTGCACCATATCAAGACCACAGACGGTCCTCCTGTTGGTTGCCGTCCTCGACGTTTAGCACCTCAGAAACTTCTTTCAGCCGAAAAAGAATTTCGGGAAATGATAAGATGTGGAATAGCTCGGCCGTCTAAAAGCGCGTGGTCATCGCCTCTACATTTAACTATCAAGAAAGATAATACCTGGCGTCCTTGCGGCGATTATCGCGCCTTGAACGCCCGGACCGTTCCCGATAGATATCCGGTACGGCACGTTAACGATTTTTCGCATAATCTTGCAGGTTGTAAAGTTTTCAGCACATTGGATCTTGTTAAGGCGTACCATCAAATTCCGGTTGTTGAAGAGGATATTCCCAAAACTGCTATAGCTACCCCGTTTGGCCTCTTCGAATTTCCATTTATGACCTTTGGTTTGAGAAACGCTGGACAAACCTTTCAGCGTTTCATTGATGAGGTCACACGGGGTCTCGATTTCTGTTTCCCGTACGTGGACGATATCCTAATTTTTTCTAAGGATGAATCACTCCATCTGCAACATCTGCGCATACTTTTCAAGCGTTTGCAAGATTATGGAGTAGTGGTGAATCCTTCTAAATGCGTTCTGGGTGCTGATGAAGTGATATTCTTGGGTTATCACATTAGCAGTGATGGTACCCGTCCTCCTCAAGCTCGTATACAGACATTGCTTGACTTCCCACCGCCTGAAACGGTACAAGGCATGCGCCGATTCCTTGGCATGCTTAATTACTATCGCCGTTTTGTCCCTCGTGCTGCTGAGTACCAGGCCCCGTTAATTGAAGCCTTAGTTTCGACAAACAGTAAAGGAGCAAAACCTTTTCCTTGGTCTCCAGAGCTGCTGCAGAAATTCAAGTTGTGTAAGGAAAGTTTGTCAAAAGCAACTTTACTGCAGCACCCAGCAAGCTACGCAAAGTTGGGTTTATTTACAGATGCTTCAGGTGTTCACATTGGTTCCTGTCTCCAGCAGCACATCAATGGGCAATGGTTTCCTCTCTCTTTTTTTAGTAAAAAGCTGACTCCACAGCAATCGCAATGGCCAGCTTACTATAGAGAATTGCTTGCAATATACGAAAGCGTTCAGCATTTTCGTTATATTTTAGAGGTCCAGCATGCGACGATTTTTACAGATCACAAACCGCTCCTCTATGCTTTCTTGCAGCGCCGTGAAAAACTCCCTCCACCACAGCTAAATCAGCTATCATTCATAAGTCAATTTACTACCGACATTCAATATATAAAAGGAGAAGATAACGTCGTTGCTGACACCATGTCTCGTATTGACATTGATGCCATTTCCTCGGAGCTTGATTATGAAGCTCTCGCCGAGTCACAAGCTTCAGATCAAGAATTGAGTAAATTGTTGCAGGATGGTTCCAGTCTTAACCTGACAAAAATCTGCACTCCAGATACTAATGTTACGGTGTATTGTGACATCTCCACAGGTAAACCACGACCTTACTTGACCCCTTCTCTCCGTCGTGCCGCTTTCAACAAATTACATAATTTAAGCCATCCTGGTGTTAAGGCTACCACGCGTCTTGTGACAGAGCGTTTTGTTTGGCCTTCCGTAAACAAGGATTGCCGAGCCTGGTCTCGGTCTTGTGAAGCGTGTCAGCGCAGCAAGATTTATAGACATAATTCTGCACCTACTGGTATTTTCGATTCACCATCCAGCCGTTTTTTACACATTCATATAGATATCGTCGGTCCCTTGCCAGTATGTAACGAATACCGTTATTGTTTGACAGCTATCGATAGGGTGACCAGATGGCCAGAAGCTTGGCCGATGCGCTCAATTACCGCGGAGGAAGTAGCAGAAACGTTCACAAGAGAATGGATTCCACGGTTCGGCGTACCTTCTGTCATTACTACAGATCAAGGCTCGCAGTTTGAATCTGATTTGTTCCAGCGACTCATGCGACAATTCGCAACTAAGCGTATTAGAACAACCTCATACCACCCCTGTGCAAATGGGATGATTGAGCGAGTTCATCGCCAGTTAAAAGGGGCTTTAATGTGCCACGAGGACTCTTGGGTCAGATCTCTTCCCCTAGTTCTTTTAGGGATGCGGTCCGCTTTCAAAGAAGATCTAAAAGCTACTGCTGCGGAATTTCTGTATGGTGAGCCTTTAAGGCTCCCTGGAGAATTCCTAGCTCCTTCCCTAGGTTCCGAAAAAAATTCAAGACCCAGCTGATTTTGTCGTTCAGCTCAAGAATAAAATGTCTGCGATTAGACCAGTTCCCGCGTCAAGGCACGGAGAACACGCAACTTTTATTTTCAAAGATCTGTCCACGGTATCGCACGTTTTTTTGCGTGACGATACCGTACGGAGAGCTCTGCAGCCACCGTACACTGGTCCATACATGGTACTCGATCGCTCATGTGATGGCAAGACCTACACTCTAAACATAAAAGGAAAGCCAGTTGTTGTGAGTGTAGATAGAATAAAACCAGCTTATGTTGACGACGCAAATGTTCAGATTCCCACTCCTATCGTCTCCATCCCACCTAAGAAAGGTAATTTAGTGCCTGAATCTCAAGCTCCTGAGAGATCCACTGCAAAAATCTTACCTGAGAAGCCCTACACCACACGCTCAGGCAGACGTGTTAAATTTAAGAATTTAGATTTTTAAGAAATGTGTAATTTTTTTTAACAATGTATAATCTTTTGTGTGCACCCTACATGTGTTTCACAGTATTGTTATTTTTTATTTTATTGTTTATTCCAAAGGATGTATTGCAGATGTTAAGTTTTTTTGTCCTACTATTATTGTTTTCTACTTGGGTTTAATTTTCTCCTTGGGGGGGTGGTGTGGCGAATCAATTGATTGATTGTCACAACACTACGAGAGGTCCCCTCCCTACATGGCCTTTGATAGTGAATTGGTATTGTCTAATTGTTATTCTACTTATAATAGAAGATTACAACCATCCGCTGTTTTATTTAAATGGGAAGAGTACCTATCCCCCATAGTACCTAGTGTTTCCTTGAGGAAGTACAATCATACAATCTTGCGCATTTATCTATATTATATGTGTGACAGTGCGATGATTAAACAATAAAGTATTTGCACAAGGTTGCGAAATATAAGGAAGTATCCCTGAAATATTTTTGACTTTTCACAGACCAAGGGCACTCACCGAAAAGTCGAAGATGCATGAAAGTCGGAGGGCTGAAGCTTCCGCAAGCCATAAGAACAATCTTTCCCTGCGACATCCTGGCTTTATTTGTGCTATTATCACGCGTATTATTGCGTATTTTCACAATTTTCTCATCACAACACAACAAATCCCTCCAACCACAAACTCGACCAAAGCAATGATTGATTTTCGTAATGCGACTAAACTAAATTATCCCTTGCTGCCTGAGTTTTCTATTGAATTATCTGTTTTTTCTGTTTGGTCGAATAATCTTACTTTTGTTGCAAGAATCAAGTATGTTCCATACTGGTTTTGCTTGCTTAATACGTTTGGCATTAGAATGAGGTGGAAGATCACGAATTATGAAGAAAGAAAGAGATAGCAATTCAAATAGAAAATTAAAACTAGGATCAAAACACTACAATCTATCAAACCTCTGTCATTTTCTCTTTTGTCATCTGCCAGTATCTGCAATCAAAATCAGCTGTTTTCGTTTTAATCTTTTGTTGTTTCACATTTTCACATTCATGAGGCAGTTCATTTCAATCTAGTTTGTTTTTTATATTTGCTTATTTAGTGAATATTCTGAATAAATTAAGGTTTGTTGAGAATTTATCTACGCTTAAAAGGAACAAAGAAATATCAGTCGTGCAGCATTTGTAGTATCAAAAGCTTGAACCAACTGCAATTGTCAATGTAAAAGCCCTTAAAAATCCTGTTTCAGAAGACCAATGCTGATAAAGTTCTTTAATATTCCTTCAAAATGAGAGTGACCCTTCGGCTCCTGTCCTCTGTGGTGCAAAGACGACCTTTCTACGTAACTACGCCCATATTCTACGTTAACGCGTGTAAGTTTATCAACATATAAACAAAATTCATTATAAGTAGGTCTAGGTACCTAGGTACCTATGTATGTAGGTATACATACTATGAATGTTTACGACTTCGTAATCTTGTTGATCCCACGTTGATCCTAAAACAAGCGAAATGTGTGTTTCTTGCTTATCAGCCGGCCATTCTCGCTATGCCAATTTGCCTATATCTACGAACTCTTCTGATTCAGTTACAGTAATATTTATTGAGAATAAATAAGTTCCAGGTTTTAATACTGTATGTTTAAATATGGTCACGACGTAAGAATCGACCCCTCAAGCTCAGCTATTTATGTTGTAAGAACGGACTTGAGATTAATGTTTGTATGATCTACAAATATTTGTTCTGGGTGTTTTGGGCATTTCCCATCTTTGGGTGTATCATATTGTGCACCCGAGGATGATACCTGCTATGTGTAGCCATCGCCTTTAGATTAACTTTCTCAAAGGGCCTCTGTGCTGTTGGCTTCGGCCCCACACAAGCCTTCCAAAGGACCGGGTCACTTTATAGCCCGAGATCATGGTTATGAGATAATAATGTAATATATTGTATTGAGTCATCTTAGTACCTTGGGGCTAGCTGGGTATGCAGTATGCCCTCCAACTCAGCAATTGATGTTGTAAGAGCAGACTAAGAGAACCTACCAGAGATAGGGCAGAAGCTTCTGAGTATTTTTAACATCTTAGTGGAGGGACCAAGATCACCATCGATGGTAAAATATCCCTTATTTGGATTCTGGAATTCTGGACAATCCACACAGCATTATCTATATCTAGGCCCATGGTAAGCAGAGCTTGTGTTATGGGTACTAGATAACTGATATACATAATACACTACATTACATAGATATATATTTTTTATTATACATAGAAAGCAACCAGAACACCCGGAACAAATATCTGCAGATCATACACACAATTGTGCCGAGGCGGGAATCGAACCCGCAACCTCCTGCGTCGCAAGCGGACCTTCGCCCACCGCGCCACATCGGTCGTCATCGGTATTATGAGTGTATTAAGTGTTAATAAAATGTGTTTATGATTCCAGCCCCTCACCTGGGCCACCTGTATACAGCAGTGGTAGCAGACGCCATCCAGCGGTTTGAGAAACTCACTGATCCTAACTGCAAAGTCATATTCAGCACAGGTGCCTATTATTTATTTAATAACTAGCTGCGCCCCGCGGCTTCGCCACCGTGGACATATATATGTCAAATAAAAAGGTTAATAAACCTTCCTCTTGAATTACTCTATCTATTTAAAAAAACCGCATCAAAATCCGTTGCGTAGTTTTAAAGACCTAAGCATACATAGGGACAGACAACCAGCAGGAAGCGACTTTGTTTTATACTATGTGACTAGCTCACCCGGCGGCGTACTTTATACCGCCTTACTTTAATTTCGGCAATTATAAATTAAATCTAATCAAAACCATGTACTCATTTGTTGCTAAGTACTTATTTTATGTGAGTTTTGCTGTGGAAATAAATTTTTCCATTAAATAAACCTATGACTATGACTGTCTAATACGACCGACGTGGCGCGGCGGGCGAAGGTCCGCCTGCGACTCCTTTTAGCCACAGAGGTTGTCTCCACTATAAACGTTTTACTAAGATAAAATCTTCCAGCTATAGTACTTAGTATTCTAGTAAATTTTATATTAAATTCCAGGCACGGACGAGCACGGCACAAAGATCCAACAAGCGGCTGCCAAAGCAAACCTCTCCCCACCACAGTACTGCACCAACATATCCAATGAGTATCGAGACTTGTTCAAGGAGTTCCATGTCGAGTATACGGACTTCATTCGTACCACGGAGGATCGACATAAGAAGGCTGTTACGCACTTCTGGGTACGTACGTATTCGGGCATTGATAATTCAAATTCGAGAGACTGAATCATGGAGTTGCATGTCGAGTATGCGGACTTCATTCACACCACGGAGGATCGACATAAGAAGGCTGTTACGCCCTTCTGGGTACGTACGTATTCGGGCATTGATAATTCAAATTCGAGAGACTGAATCATGGAGTTGCATGTCGAGTATGCGGACTTCATTCACACCACGGAGGATCGACATAAGAAGGCTGTTACGCACTTCTGGGTACGTACGTATTCGGGCATTCATAATTCAAATTCGAGAGACTGAATCATGGAGTTGCATGTCGAGTCGGTCCTCCGTGGTGCGAATGAAGTCCGCATGACTTCATTCGCACCACGGAGGATCGACATAAGAAGGCTGTTACGCACAGAAGAATTACAGTTTCAAAATAGTAAGCACAGGCGAGATCGTGGCGTTATTTCCTAATGACTTGCCGCGTTTAGTATTAGTATTTCTTCTACTAACTAACTCAAACTTGACTTCTTTTTTTGCAGAATAAATTAGTAAAGGAGGACTACATCTACAAAGCGAACTACTCTGGCTGGTACAGCGTCAACGACGAGTCGTTTGTGCCCGAGGCGCAGACCAAAGAGGACCTTAGAGATGGAGAAAAGGTACAAAAATCATAAATAGTAGACTAATCATCATCGTCCTATAGCTGTCCACTGCTGAACATAGTCGTCCCCCAATGAGCGCCACAGCGCCCTGTCTTCAGCTTACCGCATCCAGCATCTACCTGTTACTCTTTCACGTAAAAATCTTGATGAAACTTGGAACATAGTATGTGTACTGGAATAACATATAGGCTACTTTTTATCGTGGTACCACGCGAGCGCAGCCGCGGGCGAAAGCTAGTAAAATAATATAAACATATCGTTTTATAAAATAAACATTTATCGTTTACGATATCGTAAGATATATCCGACAATATCGATCTCATGTGTACTCTTGCTCTTTTTTCCTCGGCCCCCACCTCGCCGCACTTTCTTAAGGAGTGGTATAGCGGTTGCGGTCAAACAAGAATAAAAAAAAATAGTAAAAGAAAAATAGTACACGAATATGAATGCCAAAGTTTGGATGTTTGTTACGTCTTCCCGCCCAAACGAAAGAAAAGATCGGGATGAAAATTTGCATTCAGGTAGTTCTGAGCCTGCAAGGCTACCACGTTATTTAACACATAATGGAACGCGAGTTATCAACGTTAATACGCTAATTTTATCGTGAATAACGCGTGTTAAGACGCATTTTAGCGAACAACGCCCTTTCTCGCGTTAAACGTTAACTTAATAAACATATAACTTTACAGGTTACATGGACCTACCTCTTAGCTAATAACAACTAAGCTAAAATAATGTGACTGTATGTAAATGCAAAGAATAAATGAATATACATAAATATGTATAACAAAACATAATTTATAGTACTTAACGACATCAAGTGTATCATGTATACCTACGGTGGAAAAAATAAATAAACATACAAAAATAACTATGTGCTGCTCATAGAATTCTCCTCTTTTGCTTTTCGTTTCGACGGTTAATCACTACATAGCATAAAACAAAGTCCCTTCCCGCTGTCTGTCTATCCCTATGTATGCTTAGATCTTTAAAACTACGCAACGGATTTTGATGAGTTTTTTATAAAAAAGGTAGAGTGATTCAAGAGAAAGGTTTATAAACCATTTGACACATAGATTTCCACGCGGGCGAAGCCGCGGGGCGTAGCTAGTTATACATATACTACGATGAGGCAAAAATAGTGATTTTAACCATGACAATAGTCTCCTTGAATAATGAAAAATCTTATCAACCAAGTTCTATCGCTCTATTTCTTGTACTTACCTACAAATTGTATTTCCAGGTACGAATATCAGTAGAATCTGGGCATTGTGTGGAGTGGACAGAAGAAACTAACTACATGTTCCGACTCAGCGCCTTCAAGGAACATCTCAAGAACTGGCTCAAAAACGGTAACACTTTAAAGTTCTCAGAGTGGTTGGTTACGCACTGCACTGCACTGGTTTCAAATTAGTGGAAATACGCATTGAAAAGACTCGGACTGATGCTTATTGCTTTTTGCACTGCATCCGAACCGAATCCGTGAAACATAGGGAATACACACACATACACACACCCTCGCCAAAACACATACAGACAGAAGCATTAATTGGTAACCCCCCAAATAGCTAAAGTTTACATTGCAAATCACTGTACGATTTACAAATCTTTTACTCAAACACTAAGAAGCAAAAATTGTATCACCAAGTGGGAATCGAACCAGGCATCCAATCGCTCACATGAAAAGTAACGAACGCACCAACCAACTAAACCAATAAACCAGTTATCAAAGCATAGATATTGTTTTTAAAAAATAGGAGGTTGCTTACGCAGTAATATTGTACTACGCAGTAATAGTGCCGAAATATTGGAAAACTAAAAAATTAAATAATGGAAATATCCCGTTATAAATGGCTTTTGTGTAATAATTATAGTTTCAAAAGTTTTTATCAACAACGACATCTGTGAATAAAATCTTCACAGAAACTGATAACAATAACCTGCGATCACAAATACTATCTAAATGTCGGGTCTATAAAAAATACTATCAAAAACAACACTTGATCGATAAGATTTTCGTTACCATCAGATGGCGTGATCACCCCTCGCAAGTTCCAGAAGCAGCTGCAAGAGATGCTGGAGGGTGACGTGTACTTCCCGGATATATCCGTCAGCCGACCGTCTGCCCGGGTGCACTGGGCTATCAGGGTAAATATATAAACTACTCTATCAAACTCTCACTCTCTCTCTCTTTGCGTTCCTCTGAAACCCTCATCTTAAAAGTCCCTGCTCACACCACCTCATTCTATGACAAAACTTTGTGATGATACAACTCATTTTGAATTGAAAAGAAAGTTAAATTTATTTTTACTAAATTGTGACTACCTAGAAACAGAGAATTTGCTTAAAATAAGTACCTAAATAACTTTTTTATTTTATTTTTTTCTTCTCTTGCTCACAATGTTGTATACATGTTTAGCATAATGCTATTATAAATAATTTCTCTAACTCTATATTTTGTTTTATATACACACAACATATTTATTAGGTCATTTAATTTATTCAACATTTTTCGCACGCATACACATATTTATACTTACAAAACTCTACATACTTATACACTTTTGCTTAGGGCTTGATCTTAGTTTTAGTTTTATTTTTATTTTTTACTTATACTTATTGTTTTAGTTTTTAGATAAGGTAACTGATTTTTGTTTAACCTCGAATTTCGTTTCGATTTGATGTTTTGGTTATACTTAGTTTCGCTTTTCTTCCAATTGTTAAACGTAATCTATGTTTAAACTAATACCTACCATTGTACTTTAGTCGCACTCCCGGTGTCTGTGAGGCAGAGTAGCCCTCGCGTCTAAACACAAGTTTTACTTAGTTAGAGCGAGGAGTCGATGCATTTTCAGCACTAAGGTTTTAGGGTAGAGTACTTTACCGAAAGGTAAACTTAAATGTTATAGAGATAGTAATTAGTTTTAGATAAGTACTCTGTTAACCTTTAGAAACCATTTTTTTTTGAAAATAAATACTTTTTATTATTTATTATTATTATTATATTTGTGCAAGCTACCCTTCTATGGAATGCTCTCCCTCTAGACATCAGCCTGCTGCATCAGCATTATTTATCTATATGAGAAGATTGACAGCTTTATCTTAGGTCTATGAAAGTTTATTATATAATGTTTGTAATGTAGGTATTATGGTATGTAGTGTAAGTATTTGTTTTCTTTTCTTTATCTACATGCATGTATATATTTATCAACGTGCCACCGTCTATATTGTTCCTTCATGTCCAGTCCATCCTAAGGTTCCTTTATTCTAATGTTTATTTCTGTATTGTTTTCTGTTTTGTGTGGTAAAATAAAGTGGTTTCTATCTTTCTATTGACGAATTTGTACTCCCCAGGTACCAGGAGACGAATCTCAGAGTATCTACGTGTGGCTAGACGCGCTAGTTAACTATCTGTCTGTACTGGGCTACCCGGATGAAGATGCGATGAAGGCGGGTCGCGCCTGGCCGGCTGACGTGCAGGTTGTGGGGAAAGATATACTCAAGTTAGCACTTCTTTAATCTTTCGAAGACTTTTGATAGTGTAGCGCAGGGCTCTTAAAGTCCATTGAGGCGTCCCGCAAGGATCAATGTTCTGTCTTTTTTTGTTTTTAGTTTATGTCTTATTATATGAGTACGAACTTGGTAGGAGTATCTACTTAGGCACAAAATATTTACGTGTGGCTAGACGCGCCATCTACATATCTAAGTGAAATGGCTATCCCTCCAACCTTCCCATGGTCCTGCCAACCTTGCGGTTACACGGACCGAAACTGTGAGAAAAGAGTCACTCGGGTGACTCCAGACTCTACACATCCTACGAACTTTGTCCCGAACACTCTCCCCCTTCTGGGGCATGCCACCTCTTCAGCTCTCCAAAGTTTGCGGCATTATTAACTAAGTCCGAGTTGTATATCGGTCCCTCATGTCCGCCCCTTCCCATAAAAGGTGTGAAAAGTGAAATGGCTAGTGAATAATTTAGTTTATTTTTGTTATTAAGATTTCACGGTATATACTGGCCGGCATTCCTAATGGCGATTCGCTGGTCGCCACCGCGCCGCCTCGTCTGTCACGCGCACTGGACCGTCGACGGCAACAAGATGTCCAAGTCTCTGGGCAACGTGGTCAGCCCGCGGGACACTGTGGCCGCCAGCGCGCTCAGATATCTACTGCTGAGGGAGGGGACATTGCATGCTGATGCCAGTAAGTTATACTAGAATAATGTTACCTTTTTGGACTACATTTTGACGACTGATGTGTACTTTTCGAGTGTACGTGATTGTATCAAAAATGATTAAACAAATTAATTGAACTAAGCTCCACTTTTGGTTGACACCTACTTTTAGTATCTTTTATGTCAAACTATCGGCTTTTAAATTGATCTCAAATAATTCTAATAATTCTATTCTGTCTAAGTGCTTTAAACAAGTTTAAAGATGAAATAAATTACTTTTATGACTTAATATAATCCTTCTGGTTAATAAATAAATAAATCTCATTCCAGACTACAGCGAAACCAAACTAATAAACACAGCGAACGCAGAACTAGCGGACACTCTCGGCAACCTCGTGAGTCGCTGCACGGGGGCGGCCCTCAACCCGCGCGGGGAATTCCCCGCGCTACACGCAGCGGAGGCCGCCGCGCTAGCCGCGTCCGAGGAGGCCGCTGCGCTTAGAGACCATGTGGAGAGGCTGCCAGGTACACAGAATCTCGACACTGTGATAATTAAGAATTATTGAACCGATGTTTCGGTGCACGCACGCTCGAGTGCAGTTTCTCTCGAAAAAAAACTTGCTTGATTCTTTTCCCTTTTTACATAGAAAATTAAACCTATGGACAAGCTCTCCAAAGGTTTAACACCTTTGAAGAGCTCATCCATAGGTTTAATTTCACCTTTCGTGAGTGTCAAATAAAAAAGTCTTAATATCATGCCATTTACAAATTGTAGCAGCCTACGTTCCGCATAATTTCCCTTGGATGTTTTTGAAATGATATTTACTTCAGACATAGTACAAAGTTAACAAACACAGTCCAGATATAGCGAGACACATTTTAAAACATACACCGAAAAAAAACAGCATACATTAAAATATACTAAGAAATATGAAAGTTTTTGAGTTATATTGCAACTGTCTCGCTCGCAAAATACATTCAAGCAGTAACCCTAAACGTTACACAGTTGCGCAATATGCGCCCAGACGACTGGTTCCTAGGATCAATCTAGGACGGGAATTTCCCGCGTTGCAGGCCGCGATGGCCACTACCCAGCGCACGCTGTTTTCCGTTTCTCCAAATCTTTCTTTGATCTTACTCAAGACAAAGTAGTTTATCTCGACGCATAAAGAGTCCGCTAGTATAGTTATACATTCCAGTACACTAATTGAAGTTCAAAGGTTTACGACTCAGATAAAGATTTTGACGACCTCGTGGACGCAGTGGCCCAAGGTCCAGCTAAGACGCACAATCTCTTTCATATATGTATTTTATATTACCATTTTTTTTCCAGAACTATGCCACAGACACTACAGCCACTACCAGTTCTACAAAGCGGTCGACGCCGTCATGACGACTCTACACCTTGCTAACCTCTTCTTCGAAACCAACAAACCGTGGGAGCTCCGGAAAAAACCAGAATGCCAGAAGGAATTAGACGTCCTCCTACACATAACGATGGAAACACTCAGAATAACTGCAATAATACTACAGCCTATCATCCCGGATATGTCCGCGAGATTGCTAGATAAGCTACAAATACCGAAAAATGCTAGGTTGTGGAAACACTGCGAGACGCCATCTTGGAAAATGGCGGGCGCGATATATGAAACGAAGAATATACAGAGTGGAAAGTTTGTTCTATTTCAAAGGATTTATAAAGATAATAAAGTAGATGTTAAAAAGTTGCTGGATGAAAAGAAGCAGAAAAAACAGAAAGATGTGAAGAAGAAAGTTAGCGTGTAGTTTTTTGTTGCCAGTTTTTTGCTATAGATTGTAAATAATTAAGTGGGATAAATAGTCATTGTATTCAGTTTAGTGTTGCCACTAGCATTTAGTTCTGTAATCTTGAAAAATACTTGATTCGTAATGTACCTAAAGATCTCGAACTGTAATACTGCAAATAGTTATTTACCTTATAATTACTTTGCCATGCCATATTTTATGCTTTCACATTACACTACATATACAGAGTGTTTTCCTACTTTCGGGATTGCAGCTTTTGGGAGCCTGTATAGTTCTAATAGGAATATTGTACCCTTTAACGCTGAACTAATTATTTAGGACAACGAAATCAACCTCCTTTATTTATTGTGGGTTCTTCACTGCATTTCCTTAGTGGATAAGTTCCTAGTTTGATATAATTCTTAAATGACTGATGTTAAAAATATCTGAATTTTAATTATTTGTATTAATAAATGGTGCTAAGAAAAAATGTGTTTTCACTGAATGACTGCCACAAAATACTAATTTCCAAGCTTCCTAGTATTTCTTAGGCCATCAAAAGCTTAGCTTTCGATCATGCGGCGAATAGCTTGTTTCTATAATTTTATTCTATCAACGAATCCAACTCAGATGGGCAGCGTTGGGAAGCTTCGAACTCGTATGATTCAATTCAAATTATTTATATCCAGACAACAAAGGTCCATATAAAACACAATAAAAGCCAAGACAATACCAAAATAACTAAATCTAGAGTATATTGCAAACATTTATTCGACGACCGATGTGGCGCGGCGGGCGAAGGTCCGCCTGCGACGCAGGAGGTTGCGGGTTCGATTCCCGCCTCGGAACAAATGTGTGTACGATCTGCAGATATTTGTTTCGGGTGTTCTGGTCGTTTTCTATGTATAATAAAAAATATCTATCTATGTAATGTATTGTATTATGTATATCAGTTATCTAGTACCCATAACACAAGCTCTGCTTACCATGGGGCTAGATAATGCTGTGTGAATTGTATCCAGCATTATTATTTTGTGTCCAGTATTATTATTTTGTGTCCAGCATTATTATTTTGTGTCCAGCATTATTATTTATGAAATGAAATGCTATACATTTCATTTCATAAATGTCTGTCCTGGATAAGAATCAAATCCACTGTGGGCGTGTTTGGGCTGATATAATGATGATAATTCTATCGTCTACTATAAATGTATATCCCACCAAAACATAAATGTAAAAGAGGAGAGCCAAGTTCAATACAAAAATTATGATTGGCTGTGGGCTTCCCCGCAAAAAGAATGGAGATATAAATGAGTGCCAAGTCAAATCTATGTAGGTTAGATTTGACTTTGCCAGTTTTCATTACATCAGTCATTTTATAAAGTTATTCAACGTTTTAATTCTGATAAAAACTGGCCAAGTCAAATCTAGCCTACATAGATTTGACTTGGCACTCATTTATATCTCCATTCTTTTTGCGGGGAAGCCCACAGCCAATCATAATTTTTGTATTGAACTTGGCTCTCCTCTTTTACATTTATGTTTTGGTGGGATATCATTACTTTTTGTAAAGAAAACTAGGCAGGTATTGAGATTTAATGTTCATCTTATCTTAATCAAGTAAAACACCTCAGAACACTTAGTGTCGGTTTATTGTACCGAATACATACAACTACGCACTTATTACAAAGTCACTGCACCCTAACAAATACACTGTATTCTATGGCGCAATCGGAGACGTTAGTACCTACTATTGCTTATTCTATGCAATGCTTCGACATAGGTACATAGCTAAGTAGGTATTATACGGGCCGGTCCCTAAAAACTACACTGTATTCTATGGCGCAATCGGAGACGTAGTACTATTGCTTATTCTATGCAATGCGGATCAATTTTAATTTAAACCTTATTCCATTGATATAAGGTCGTCGTCGCTAACATTACTTATTTTTTGACTTTTTTTTATTTTTTGATTTTTTCCTACGTTTACTCACAATTACCGAGCTGGATTCCAAATTTCATCCTTCTAGGTCATCTGGAAGTAGGTTAGATTTAGGTACTATATATATGTCAGTCAGTCAGTGTGAATTTTTACGACTTTTTGACCTTCATATCTTTATAACCGTTTGAGCTAGCTTCATGAAATTTGGGCTTCTACATGTCCTTATGGATATAACTAAACAGACGTAGTTTTATGTGTTTACGTTAAAGATGTTTTGAGTTATAGAAGGGTCAAAAGTGGCACCAAGTGGTTCGTGTAATGATACACTCGGCGCGTTCCTTTGCTTGAACTTGGCTTGAACACGCTGCCGCGTGTTCTAATAGTACAAATGCCTATCTTGCATCATATTGATTTAGTTTTTGAATAAGTCGTCAAAATTGGTAATAATAAAACAAAATGCTCTATATCGGAGTCAATTTATTTATGAATACGCTTAGAAATAATAATATTTGCATCAAAATACTGTAAACGACTAACAGTTTCGAAGCTATTACTAATAATTACTAACTAGAAGCTAGGTACAGCACACTGTGTATCTGGAATACATTGCTTCGAGTCTTAAGACCGCCTTTTTTGTGAATTTAGTTGAGTTTGAACTATAAGTCTCTTTTTTATTTATATTCTATATCTATGTTGTGCTATTAATGTGTTCTATTTAATGGATTTAAGAGTTAATAACTTCAGTACTTCAAGGAACGGCGCCAAAAGCAAAATATTCGACATACACCATACATTACAGCGAGCTACACTATATTTTCAAATCAATCATTCAAGCAACTCTCGTCTCTAACCGCACGCTTACAGTGTTCATAACCGCTTGCTTGATTTCGAGACATAGTCTAGCAACAATACAATTCGAAATAATAATATCTTCAAAACGTGTAGCGAATGAACGATCTCACAAATACCTCGTGTGAATCATCTCTGCACGTAGCGATAATTGAAACGATTCATTCTGACAAATGAAAATAAACCTTATTTTTTGACAGCTAAAGCTAAAAAATTATAGGTACGCAGAGTTCACCAGGTCCAAACCAATATTCTATATATTAATTCGATATCTAACATTAGTATTTTGGACTTTATTACGTAATAGATTCAATCCACTTTTGTGTAACTCGTCCATTCGCACACACAGTCAAAAATGCATCAAATGAGTATGATACAGGTAATACAATAATAAATATTATAAATTCATACAAAATTCGGTGACACATACTTATCATAAATGCTCAAGAATCATTTAATTTATAAATTTACAAAATGAGTCCACAAAAATTTATAAAACTGTATTTTGACATAAGAAAAGTTACAATTTAAACTAAATAATTTTTACAAGTGCATATAACAAATTTACTTATCGATTGCGAATGGCATAGGTACTAGTGTCATTAAAAACTATGTTCATTCAATTTAGTTAATGTATAAGTCAGTTGAAATGCCTACGTTTTGTAAAAGCAGTCCACCACAATAATGTTTGAGCTATTAAATATTTGCTTCATAATTTGTGCTTCCAACCATTCACTCATTTGTTTGAAAAGTGAATGAACGTAAGACTTCAGAACTAGCGAGTGAACGACATGTTGTCTCCAGTTTTGTGCGAAAACTTTGTCGTTTAGTTGATTTATTACCCAATATCAACTGAAATTATCAGTTGTTTCTAAATTTCACAGACTATAAAACTTTACAATCGAGAACAGTTAAAAAAACTTCAAAAAGGTTTTTATCATCTATCATAACACGGCAACACTAACAACATTACGTTTTAGGCATCGAAATATTTAAAGAGTAAAATGTACATACACGTCAAAATTTAATACTTATTCCTAATAATTTTGCAGATTTTTCTGGCAATATGCAGTCGGCTGCAAAAGAATGTCCAACACTATTCCCTTGTCATACTAAGAAGCTTTTATGGTGTAAGTGGTCGTCGAGTGATATACGGTCTTATGGTCGTTTAGACAGGACGCTATGGCGCTCATTGGGGGAGGCCTATGTCCAGCAGTGGACTAATATAAGTTGATGATGATGATGGTCGTTGACGTCGATCGAAATCGATCTACAACAACACAGTTTTAGACAATTTTATACCAAAATTCGACAACCCATCGACAAAACCAGAGATATACAGTTTGGAACGGCCATATGTCTACTTTAGAGCGACAACGCACTAAAGCATAACAAAACATCATATTGCAGCAAAATTTACTTTTGCTTACTCACTTGCCAACATGCTAGAAAAATGCCGTGAATTTTAATATCCGTTCAAATACAATACATAAATGAGCAAATTTTAACCCGTGTTATATAGCCCTTCCCGCTGCTTTGCTCGCTACCTGGATATAGGATAGTCTATACTTCTATAGCATTCAGGGATAATGAAGCTACTATCTGTAAAATAATAATCAGAATCGGACCAGTAGTTCTGGAGATTACAAACTTTACCTCATATATAAGTATAAATAGACAATTCAGGTTAGTGCTTTAACATCACCTATTATTATGATATCTGTTTTGTGTATAAAATGGCGTTGATTCCAATGGCATAGAACGTTATTTACCTTGACATATTTTTACTAATCTTAACAACACTTGGCATTTTATTAAAAAAAAAAACTCAATCACTCATCTCGTGTCTAACATAGATAATATAATAATATACAATCGTTCTTTCATAATTATTGCTTCATCTAAGTCCTTTTTCACACGAAGTCACTGAGTTTAGGCATCCATATTGAAGACCAGTTATAGAATTTCTGTTAGTGTTTTCTATGTATAATTATGTATTTATTTATTACAAAATGGATTAAGTAGATCAGTCATCTGATACCCAAAAAACACAAGCTGTTCACTTTGGGGCTAGATGACGTTGTATGAAAATATTTAGCGTTTTTTTTTCCACAGTCTACAACTTTGTATTTCCAAGCGATTTTTTACCAAATCTCAGTGCTTCGTGTGAGAACAGACTTAATAGTCTAACAGAAAGCGATTCACCATAATCTAGTTAACATGTAGTGCTGAAAAATATATTCTTTTAAAAATATAGATTTGTGTTTAAACTGTATCTACAATAAAACTTTATGCAACTATCGTGGAACACTTAAACTTCTTACAACAGGATAATTGATTTAAATTTAATTTACCACCCTATAAAAACCACGAACCATGGAATATCCCGCTATAAGTCATTTTAGTGAATTATCTACAAATTTTCTTTAACATACAGAACAATTTGTTTATCAACGTTTCTATTAATGATTTAACACAATAATTGCAATAGTGTCACAATATCAAACGAAGCCAGTATAAAAATAAATGCAAATAAATACGTATAATGTTTCTAAGTGATCTACCTACAGTAATATCAAAACAGTAATGACTCAAGATTTCCGACATGACCTTATACCTATTTTTGCATAATAATATATAACAATTATTTATTCCCTCTTACCTAAGAACTTTTCTTAACTTCAATCAATAGCTAAGAAAGATTTTTGAGTTAAAAAACACTAATTAGCTATTCCTTGAAGACAGATTTTATTAATTACGCCCTTAGTACACCAAAGCGTTCGTATGAGACGAAAAAACTCTAAATTGTATAACAGCGTTTCGAATAATGCTACCTCGCTCTAACTCGACATTTGTATGGTTGCGTCCTTTCTTGTATTATCGCTATAGTTAGAGCGAGACGCAGCATCATGGGAAAAGCCGTCTTAAAACTGGCAGCTTAATCGTTATTTCGCATACGAACGCGTCGCTGTAATAAGGCCGTTAGGGTTTAAATTTGCCTGTCAATGTAGATGTACAAAATATTATATGTTTAAAGTTAATACTCGGTAACGTATTTGAGCTAAATGCATAAAGAAATGAATATATCAGTCACAACAAACTGCTAAATCGCAAATCACTTACTCTAGATTGTTCATGTATTCCCCTCCTGCGAATTCATTAATCTGTCCAATTTACTTGACATTGTTCGTCAAGAGTTTCAATCTTCATTTTGGTAATATTTATTAGCGTCGCGCACAATGATTTGTAACATTATGTAGTTTTATGTTTGTCGTGTATGGTAGTTTTAAGGTAAATAAACATATTTTCTTTGTTTCTTTCAAAGATATATCGTCTCTAGATGAATCGTCCCCCTAGTGGGCGATAGATGACGCTATAAACTGAGAATTGGGAGTTTCTTTGCGTGGCGCTAGGTGCCACAAATACTGCGATTTCAAACAAATCTGACAGATTTGACTGTGTTTAACTCTGCGACTTACACGCAGAGTTAAACAGATTTCAACTTCTTGTCGGATAAACAGACGATTCCGCCGCTGCTAGTCTTGTATCGGAAAGTTTCTAGAGTCTAGTTTCTCGTAACAGCGATGGTGTTCACTTAGGTAAGGGCCTATTTTTCTTCAGAAGATTTCACCAATATTTCGTCCTCAACTGATAATGATGAAAGATGTCTTATGTCAGGGGCCGAGTTTCTAGTTCCGATAGGTGTCGCAACAAATATTTCTTCCTCAACCGATATTGACTGCTATCACAAATACTATCTAAATTTTGGGTCACATACAAAATCGAAGCTATGAAATATGTCTTGTATCGGAGGTCAAGTTTCTAAAGTCTAGTTCCATCAAGTAGCGATAGGTGTCGCCACAAATACTTCTCTTCATTTTCATTAGGATGAGTAGCAAGGCGCGTTCAGTCCGCATGCGGTCAGCTGACTGGCTCCGCGAGGGGGTCACAGGTGGTGTCGTGTTTCCAGTGCCTAGTTCCATCTAGTAGCGATAGATGTCGCCACAAATATTTCGTCCTCAACTCATAATGATAAAAGATGTCTTGTGTTGGAGGTCCAGTTTCTAATTCCATCTAGTGCCGATAGGTGTCGCCACAAACATTACGTCTTCAACTGATAATGATGAAAGATATCTTATATCGGAAGCCGAGTTTCTGGTGTCTATTTTCACAAATACTTCTCTTCGTTTTCAAGTTAGAATAGCAAAACACGTTCAGTCCGCATGCGGTCAGCTGACGGGCTCCGCGGGGGGGTCGGAGGGTGGGGGGGTGGTGTCGCGGGGCGCGGGGCGCGGGGGCAGGAGGTGCTCCGGAACGGGCACGGGCCGGAGCCGGGCTGGGATCTTCTTCTGAGGGCAGAGGACCTGAAACAAACAAGAGAACAAAGTTAAGAATTTACTAAGTAAATGTAAGACGCTTTGTTTTTAGGGTAGATGGGTAGATGATCTGAGAAACACCATAGCACAATAAAAAAATCTATCTATATTATGTATTTTATTAAGTATCTTGTCGTTGGAATGTGTCTTCTAGTACCCATAACACAAGCTCTGCTTAGCTTGGGGCTAGATGATGAGGTGTGGATGGTCCAGCATTATTTATTTATTTTAAAGTTTACCTTATTAAAATTTGCTAATCTTTTTGTTATTTCTATGGATCAATGTATTTTTAATACTCATCGTTTGACAATTTTGCATGCCAAAGCTGTTTCAGCTGGTAAGTCATTGCATAGGACGTTTTAGAATATGCATACTAACTTATAACCCGTTGACTGCAAATAAATTATTTGATTTATACTCACTCGTCGTGCAAACAAGAAGCAGCCTTGCTCCTCGGGCTCCGCGACCGGCGGAGAGAGCTGCAGGTCCACCGTGGGGGCCTCGGTGCAGTCCTCGCCTGGAATACCTGTAATACACAGTTGTTCATCACACACTAAATAAAGTCGCCGTTTCCCTGATTCAGCGCGCGCGATCAACAAATTAGTTAAACGCAACTAGTCCAAAACGCTATCCGCATTATACATTATTATTAAGTATTGGAAATAAGCCAAACTGAAAATTTTGTTTTTAAACATAAAATGCTCCTTATTGAATTAAAAGTTTTCTTGCTCCAAATGCGGCCTTACGTATTTTATTCATAATATAAAACTAGAATAGAATAGAAAAAACATTTATTTAGACACAGGTACAAAATACAGGCGTAGAATAACAAACGGCAAATAAAGTAGTTATCATGGGGGTAAGTGACACAAATAGGTGATATTAAGAATAAAATAAGACTACCTCCATGACCCTGCGCCGAAATAGGGGTTGGCTCAGCGTGTGCTGAACATTATTATATTCAGCGCTGTTTTTCAGTCAAAACTATCGTTTGTGTATATTTTATTTAGTAACTTCTGTTACTTTCTCCAAACAGACAAATGGTGAAAAATCTCCTATGCCATACTTCAGCTCCTGATAACAGCCTGTCTCAATCATCTCAGTCTGCCACACGGTATACTAACAGACTCTTGTGTTGAATTTAAAATAGAATAAACCATATTTTAAGCCTCTACTGTTACTGTGTTTTCTTCTATAGTTCGCGCGCGTTCCGCAGTACAGACACGCAGAACCCGTCCACATTGGCGCTTCGTGCACACTGCACGTCCCTTTGGTTCGCCGAAAAAAACCGACAAATGGCGGATCGCGGCGCGCACGAGTTGAAATGCTCTGCGCGCAAGGCATCCACACTATGGGAATCCTGTTACATTGCATGATACATTGCGACAATGTGGACGGCAAATTTTTCCATTGCCTGTTACATTGCATGCAACATTTCACAAATCTGTACCCGCCATAAGGCTCAATTTACCTCTATTAAACACGTTCAGCTCCGTATAACAGCCCGTCTCAATCATCTCAGTCTGCCACGGTATGCTAACGGAGCCCGTATTGAACTTCCCGTAGAATGTGTCATCGCCGGCATCCAAGTTGACCCCTTTGACTGTGCTGAACTGTTCTATGTCGAGGACGTCTTTTGCATATACTGCGTGGGGCTGGAAAAGATAATACATATTAGATAAATATAACGTAACCTGTATCGTGTATGTGTATAAGCATGTATCTTGTATAAGCATTTTTTGTGTTGGCAAATACATGAATTTTTTATTTGCATTTTTTTGTATCCTTGTTAGTCAGGGATAATATAGAAACTTGTGAAATAATTTAAAGAATCGTAACAGAAGCTTCTGTTACGATTCTTCGTGCATTGACCTGCGTCGACTAGCCCAGCCAAACCGTTTTCTTGCTAACATATTTCATTAAGTCTTTGTTTTATGAAGCTTCCTACACTTACATCAGGTACGAAGGAGCAGGTACCATCCCAGCCTCTAATCGCGTCCAGTTGAGTTGTGAGAAGAAGCGATGTGCCTTGACTTGCGTCGACTGGCGCAGCCAAACAGTTTTCTTGCTAACATTTTTCACAGTTTAGTCTCTAGCTTATGAAGCTTCCTACACTTACATCAGGTACAAAGGGAGCCGGTACCATCCCAGCCTCTAATCTCGCCCAGTTAAGTTTTGAGAAGAAGCGATGTGCCTTGACTGGCGTCGACTGGCGCAGCCAAAGTACTTTCTTGTTAACATTTTGCACGTTTTAGACTCTGTTTTACAAAGCTTCCTACACTTACATCAGGTACGAAAGGAGCAGGCACCATCCCAGCCTCTAATCTCGCCCAGTTGAGTTGTGAGAAGAAGCGATGTGCCTTGACTTGCGTCGACTGGCGCAGCCAAACCGTTTTCTTGCTAACATTTTTCACAGTTTAGTCTCTAGCTTATGAAGCTTCCTACACTTACATCAGGTACAAAGGGAGCCGGTACCATCCCAGCCTCTAATCTCGCCCAGTTAAGTTTTGAGAAGAAGCGATGTGCCTTGACTGGCGTCGACTGGCGCAGCCAAAGTACTTTCTTGTTAACATTTTGCACGTTTTAGACTCTGTTTTACAAAGCTTCCTACTCTTACATCAGGTACGAAAGGAGCAGGCACCATCCCAGCCTCTAATCTCGCCCAGTTGAGTTGTGAGAAGAAGCGATGTGCCTTGACTTGCGTGGCGCCGCGCCGGCCGCCGCTGCAGCCGAGACGCGCCGCCGCTGTCTTACTCAGCAGCGCGGAGCACAGCGCTCGGGCGCATTCGCTGAATTTTGACGAGTATTTCTCTTGTTCGTGCTGGGGATAGAAACATATTTTTTTAAACCTATGGATGTATATGCAACAGTGTAACAAAGATTTAGATAATTTCACTCCCAAGCGTTCAAATCTTAATTTCCTTTATTGGTGTAGACTTTTGATTTTTTGATTGTAACTCCTCACCTTGACTCTCCGGTCCACCTCTTCCCGTTTCACCTTCTCCTTCCTCGCGCGGAAGGGGGCGCGACCCTCGATCATCTCGTACACGAGGCAACCGAACGAGAACCAATCTGGACTGAATGTGTATCGCTCGTTGTCTATCACCTGGAAAATGACATGCTTTGTTAGTCATTACGAGTTGAAATAATGTCACGGTTAGTAAACAGATACAGCGGTTGACTGTTTGTACCCCTCGATAATTGGGGGAAGGCCCTCATCATCATTATCAGCCTATTTTAGTCCACAGCAGGACAAAGGCCTCCCCTAATGAGCGCCACACCGCCCTGTCGTCATCCCATCTGGCCGGAGGGCGTACTACACTACGTTTGCCGATTCGCGGTCTCTACTCAAGAACACGTTTTCGGTTCTTCGCAAGATATGGCCGGCCCACTGCCACTTCAGCTGGCTAATTCTTAGAGCTATGTCAAGTCACTAACTTTGGACGAGTAACGTACTTAGGATCGGCAAGCTAGTGGTATGTAATGTACCTCTGGAGACATGTAGCCCACGGTGCCCACGCGGCCGCGCACGCTGCCGCCCTCGGGCACGTCCACGGCCAGGCCCAGATCCGAGATGCGCACGTGGCCCGCGTCGTCCAACAGAATGTTCTCCGGTTTGCAGTCTCTGGAAATTACAAATTTACGGTTAAAGCTTGACTTTAAAAAGCGGTTTTTCAAGCGGTTTCATAACAGCGAGAAACCTTACTTTGAATAAATTCCTTGATTTATCGCTCCACATGACGCTGTGTGTATTTGTGTCAAATCAGTAGGGCTCGCTTCGCTCGCCACACACACGCTGTGTTCTGCTCAGCAGCACGCAAAAGACGTTTTGTTCTCCACTGCAATCATGATTACCCCTACCCAATTTTAGCTGATTCTGACATATGTATGTCAGTCAATACGGCAATCCCTCCAACCTTCCCTTGAGACGCTTTCATATAGCTAAAGTTGATGTAAATCCTTGTGATACCTGTAGACGATGCCCATCTCGTGCAGGTGCTCGAGGGCACAGGCGACATGCGCCGCGTAGAAGCGCGCGCGGTCCAGCCCGAGGCCTGTGTCAGCGCCGCACATGTTGTAGATGTGGAATTTATAGCTAAAGTAAATGTAAATCCTTGTGATACCTGTAGACGATGCCCATCTTGTGCAGGTGCTCGAGGCCACAGGCAACCTGCGCTGCATAGAAGCGCGCGCGGTCCAGCCCAAGGCCTGTGTCAGCGCCGCACATGTTGTAGATGTGGAATTTTAGGTCTCCGCCTGGAAACGACAAGAATAAGGTCTTTGTATAGGGTTTTTCTCTTCTTTGAATGATAATCCTACGATCAGAAGTTTCGTACGTAAACTTTGATGTTAATAGATAAACTTCAGATTGTGATTGTGAAGAATACCATCTTAAACTAATAGGTATATAGGCCAGATAAATACATAATATTATTCAAAACAACTTAGGGCTAAATGATGATGTATAGCAGATTTATAACAGCCGATCGTTAAAGATGTAGTTAGGATTGGCGCAGCCGGATGGATGATCTATTTTATACCCAAAAAATTACAATAATAACTGAATTTATAGAAGAATCTTTAAAGATAGAATAAAAACGTACCATTCATTATAGTCAACACCAAACACAAAGCATCCTTAGTCTCGTACGCGTACGCCAGGTTGACGACGAACCGTGAGTTGATCCGTTGTAAAATCTGCTTCTCAATCAGAACCATCGCTTCTCCTTTCCGCTTCTTTATGCGTTTCTTCTCCAGTTTCTTGCATGCGTACATCTTTCCCGTCGCTCGGACCTGGAAATTATAAATACAATACAATTACCCTTTATTGCACACCAAATAAAAACAGATACACAAGACAGGGAAAAGACAAATACAGAATGTGTTATACAATGGGCGGCTTATGGCTATGAGCGATCTCTGCCAGGCAACCTTTGGAAATAAAAATTAAATCAATAATGCTGGACAATCCACACAGCATCATCTAGCCACAAGTTAAGCAGAGCTTGTGTTATGGGTACTAGATGACTGATATACTTAATAAAATACATGATATAGATAGATATTTTTATTATACATAGATAACGACCAGAACACCCGGAACAAATTTCTGCAGATCGTACACACAATTGTCCCGAGGCGGGAATCGAACCCGCATCCTCCTGCGTTGCAGGCGTACCTTCGCCCACAGTTTTATGCGATGTAGAAAATTTGGATAAATGTGTAGAGCTGATAAAATATCAACTTTTTAATGTCTAAGGCAGTATCTAGAAGTAGATTCGTTGATATGGTGAAAGGTGCTGTGAAAAGATCTACTAGAAACTATCTAACCAGTTGGTAACATCGTATAGGCTACTACTTTATCAGGCCAGGCCATCCCTGGCCGTTTTATGCTAGCCGTCTCCTCACTCTACCTCCATGTAGTCTTAATCTAACATAAAAGATATAACTATATCATCATATCAGCCCACAATCGTCCAAAGCTGGACATAGGTCTCCCTATATACGACGCCCCAAATAGCGACTGTTTTAATATTATTTTTGGATCGCATTGTACGTACTCTTGAGGCATTGCGAAAGCCACATGGACTTGAACTTTGATCAGAGTACATTAAGGTCTACACTCACCTGACACGCACAAACCTCCCCAAACCCCCCTTTTCCCAGAACCCTATACATCCTAAAAGTCTGCTGAGTGACTGACTGCGCCTCCAGCCATTTCCACTGCAGGTACCGGTGGAAATACATGGAATGCTCGAACTCGGTGAATGGAGTGCCCGCCAGGAAGTTCTTGACACATCGCACGCATTCGTTGAATATGTCTTTGGAACTACCTGTAATTGAAAAGTTAGTAATTCATGATTTGAAGTAGACGGACAGTTATCTTCTTCCTGTAGGTGGTTAATTATGTTATATATATTTTTTACTTTTCACAACCTTTTCTGTGGTGTTAATAACAGATTATGCTAGCATCTGGATCATCTGTCAAAGGATTGAGAATTATATTCTTGCCAGACAAAAGTGACTAACTTGCGTGCTTATAAAATGGGATTGAGAATGACGTCATCTCTTATGATGTCCTGCTCAGTTCGAAACAGACCTGAGGGGTACAGCATGAGCGATGACGTCATAAAGACTCTAGGGGTTTTTGACTGGTCATGATAGGGGCTGGTTTAGTCGAAGGACTGTGTTGAGATCTCTATCTTCAAACAGAAAGCACTCACCATCCAACTGGTCGCTGGTGTCATCGATGACCTGCTTCGTGATGACGTCAGTGACAGACTCGCAGTCATCAGTCTTGAGGTACTTGCCGAACATCTCGGCCGCGTGCGTGGCGCGCGTCTCGTCCACCTCGACCTCATAACGCTCCGCCTGAATCAGTTTGAGATATTGTGGGGTGGGACCAGAGTCGCTAATGTGCTTGTGCTGTGCATTCTAAATCTACCATTTAACTAAAGACATTGTGGGATGGAACCTTTTAGATGAAAGGTCTTTGATATTGTGGTGATCGGATAGTATCTGAAGTTAAAATCTGAGTTGAAAAGTTCATGTGCTGTGCTTTTATATGTAGATGCTGAATATAAATGAAATATTATGAAGTGGTACCACAGTTGCTAATGTGCTGTGCTTTCTAGTTTAGGGATAGATATCATGGATGATGTGTTTATTAAGAAGAAAAACGTGATGAGATTTTTGAAGATTTTTTTAAAAATAAGGTTAAGTGGAGGTCAGCGCATTCCTAGCGTATATGTATGTATATGCATCGAGGTACTAAGGCGATGGTTTTGCAAATAATCATATTCATCTGCTTTTTTCGTCAATGAATAGTCTTATAGAAAAAACAGCTGGAAAGATGCCTGTTCTCGGCATGAACTTATAGGTAACTAAGTAATTATTTATATGTATAGTCAAGACCGATGTCGGCTACTGAATTTCTAAATCCTTACTTAGAAGATGATGATAGATAGATAACACTTTATTACACCACACAAAACAGAAAATAATACAGAGATAAAAACTTAGAATAAAGGTATAAAGGGCGGCCTTATCGCTGAGAGCGATCTCTTCCAGGCAACCTTGGGATGGACTGGATATAGACGGTGGCACTTTAATAAATAATTGATAACAAATACACTAAATACCTACATAACAAACATTATAATAAACTTACATAGACATAAGATAAGGCGATCAATATTTCATATGGATAAATAATGCTGATGCAGCAGTTTTTTGAAGATAGGGAGTGATGATCAAATACCTCATAAAAATATAAAATAATAAGATACTTACTGCATCGAGAAACGTGTTGTACTTGTGGTAGTCAGGTTTGGTCTTCTCGCAGAACTGTCTGAAGAGTAGCTTGCCGATAGGCTGCTGGTCTACCACGTAGTCGTAACCTACATCTGGAACAATGGAAACTTAAGGTTAGATCTACTTCAAATGTACGGTAAGGTACCGATTTCGCTGGCGGGTTCCTGTTCGTTCCAGCTTATTACAACCCAAGTCTCAAGAATCAAGATACGTCAATATGTGCCTTTTATGAAGTCTCCAAACCAAAGTTAGTGACTAAAGCTGGTGGGCTGGTGCGACATTTCAGTCTATGAATATTGGCATCAAAGACTCAAATATGAGAAAGATAAAACAATTCTTGAATATTTTATGGGTCAAGGTTTAGCTTAGCCGGAAAATCTTCAACATTATTTAAGTTTTCTTTCAAATTCCGACCAGAGAGAACTGCAATAGAGGATTATCATAGCTGTGGCCGAGCCGAGCCTGTACTCGTGTACAGGCTCGGCTCGGCTTGGTTACGGGCTGAATAGTTCAACAATCCACATAGCATCATCTAGCTAGCCCCAAACTGAGCAGAACGTGTGTTATGGGTACTAGATACAGGGTGGCTTTTAGAGGTGGGAGTGGATAGCCAAATTTGTAACTATAAGAGTTAGGGAAAAGTCGTGAAAGGAGTCATAAGCTCAACGATGCGAACAACAATGATCGAGCAAGACACATGTAATAACCATAAGTTATGTTTATGCTCTGTTGTCTGTCAGTCCTATTGTCCTTAACTCCAAGCTCCCTCATAACAGCAATAGCAACAACATCATAATATCTCACGCGGCAACTATCATTTGTTACATTTACCTCGGGAATTGTTTCGTCTGTCTGACTACGTTATTGTTTATTGTTATTGATAATCTTGTTTGTATGAAATATGAGTGTGGGAGACCTGGCACTAGATGGATCGACAATATTGTAGCGGTCGCAGGGAGACGGCTATAGAGAAATATAGGCCTTAAGTTGTGTTTTTGGATTTAATGATGATCTGAAATAAATGAATAATAATTATTATTATTATTCGTTTATTAGGAACCCATCCAGCATTCGGCAAGCCACCGTCTGCCACTCTTCTTAACGTTATGATTGACGCAATCTCCCATCTCAGCTCATCTCAATCAGCCCTATTACCCAGTCCATCCATCCATCACAATAGCCTGGTTTTATTTCTTTCTTTTTTTCTTTGCAATAGTCTCTACACCTGGCGGATACCATCTTTGGGTGTATCATATTGTGCACCCGAGGATGATACCCGCTATGTGTAGCCATCGCCTTTAGATTAACTTCTCAAAGGGCCACTGTGCTGTTGGCTTCGGCCCCACGCAAGCCTTCCAAAGGACCGGGTCACTTTATGGCCCGAGATCATGGTAAATGAGAGACATAATAATTACAAAAATACATTATATGAATTTAAGAAAAGGCGGGGGTGTACCACAGGTTATCTAAATAAGAACATAACAAGAATACTTAAAAATAAATAATAAATATTACAAATACCAAACAAAATAATACACTACTAATATATAAAAAAGACTAAATTAATAACACGCTTTTTACTTCCATTTTCGACCATACGCAGATTACTCGATACTACTAGACTGTACAGTCAACGCCTACAAGAGCTAACACAGCGACGTGAGGTGAAATCAGCGTTTCTTCCTAGTTTGTTATTGTTACTCAACGAAAAATCAGCGCCATTTGAAATCGATCGGGTACAGCAGCTTAAGGAGTGGTGCGGTTAAGCGGTTTCTGTGCCTGTGTTTGTATAAGAAGTTTTGGAAATCGGTATGCTTCTAGGGTTTTTAAGATCCGTATCTCGCTGTCGGCTTCTATTTTCCTGCCAATTACAACCCGTGTATCAAGACACGTAAATATATGTCTTCTATGGAGTCTACCTATACAGCAGAGTCAGCGACACAGCCCGATGCGGGTTGGTGCGACATTTTACTATGAATATTGATTGTAGTGGCAGAGGTTTCAAACTTCAAAGTGCTTTATTTTTATTTCCTTTACACCTTACAGAACTCTTGGACACAAATTTCAAATTACATAAATAATACTAGGAAATAAACTGATCACTTTGATTTTTTGTTCACTTCAATCTTTTTAAGGTAAAGCAAAGAAGCGAACAAGAAACATTTACCTTGTTAGATTGTTAGTTTTTGAGTTGAGGCTGAGGAGTCTTCATCTGGTGTTGACGTAGGATAGGTACAGTCATCGCCTTAAATTGTTGAAATTAAGGCGATCATTGTACCTAATCTACGCGATCCGTTTATATCACGAGTAGTGGCCTCCACTCTTGCAGACGATATTCCACTCTATTGCAGACGACATTTGACACCTACTTCTAACCGCAGACTGAGTCAATCTGTACTAAAATTATAAAGAGGTAAAGTTTGTTTGGCTGTAATTGGCTATGTGGGAAGTATGTGCTATATTCAGAAAATTTCCACATTGAAACCAGCTTGTGGCTTAGAATTTGTACCACCCAACTCTTCCCGCGGGTGTCGTAAGAGGCGACTAAGGGATATCCACCGGATGGCGGGCAGCAGCGCTCCATACACAATTGCACAACAGCTCCAGCACCCGCCTTCTGTCTTTTGCAGGTCGTCTTCCCACCTTGCCAGAGGTCGTCCTACAATACGCGTGCGGATTCGTGGACTCCATTCAAGAACACTTTTACCCCAACGGTTGCAGTTGTAGCTTGGTTGCGTGCCATATTATATTGTATGTCTACGAAAGAGTCAAAATTATATTGAATCTTCGTTCCTTCTTCATAAAACTTCTTCACAACTGATCCCAGAAAAGTTTTTTGCAAAGATAGCTCAATATAGACAGCTATAAAACAGAAAGAAGACATACTCTCTCAACCCATTCGATAACTCCATCTATTGATGCTAAGTCATGCTCGGCCAATCCGATAACTTATATTCATGTCTAAAAGTCAAAGCCAAGCAGAAACTAACAACATTTTACGTAAAATATGGTTGGTTTAACTTCAACAAACTGCCAGATTGAATTTGGCTGAGTCTTTGACTTAAGTGAAGTCCTTCGTAACGACTAAGTTTTCAGGTAAATGAAACGTGACAAAGTTGAGTAGTAAACATCGTTGTCACGGCCGCACTGTACAATGGTAGATGAGATAATAAACGTATGAAAATACGTATAGGGCCCGGCCATATTGCTTGTGTCTAAGTTAGCTAATAGCCTAGATGTAGCTAAGCTTATTTTTTCGAATTTTGTGCTCTAACAGCCGGTTGTTAGTCTCTAATCATGTCTATAGTTAACAAATCAGTCAAATCTCTTGTTTCAGTCAATTTTGAAATACAAAATCTATTTTGACAAGTATTCGATTACCTTACATTCAAAAACACAACACAATTTAAAATACTTACAATGTTTGAACACAATTTAAAGTACTCAAAGAAGCTCCGACAGACCGAGTTTAAGATCCTTTCTTCAAAAATATTGTTAATTAAATCTCTATCTCGACTCCAAGCATATGAATATGTATTCAGCTAACTCTAACCCCGACCATAGTTAATCAATCAGTTTACATGTAGGAACAACCCAATTCTTTTGTTTTTTACATGTAAAAAGTACACTATGTTAATACTTAAACCTATATAGGTTTAAGCACTTACATATGTAAGCAAATACTTAAGTACGTATTTTATAAATAGGTAGGTACTTAGTACAAGTTTTGTTTTTCTCATTTAAGTGAACTGGATTTTCTTTGAGAAATAATGATTAAATCAAATTATGTCTTTATCTCGACTCCACCCATGTGCTGCATCTTAGTTTTTTTTTTTCAGATTGTTGACATTATTCGAAGCAAACTCTAAACTCCACAATAATGAGTCAATGTACGATCGAACAACCATCGGTAAGCTAAACCAAGCGCCCAACTACCACCGAAAAAACCACCTACTAAACTACAGTGCGGCCATGGCCTACTACAATTCAGAAGACAGACAATATCGTAAGTTGCTGCTCGTCCAACTTCCGCTCAATAGCGTTTCGTTCTGCTTTCCAATACAATTTGTTCAGGGCTGCTCGGATGTATAGAAAAAGCGGAATATATGAATGAGTTAATGAAAGAACATAATACAAACATAGTACAAAAGTCCTTATCGCCGAGAGGTCGAAACTCGCCAGGTCAGCATGAGCTCAACGATTTTGTGTTATTGAGAATTCCGATCGATAGTGTATGAGTACCGGCCACTTTTTATTTAACACGAAACAAATAATATCAATATTTAGGGTGTGCCTTTACCCAGTAGTGGGACGAAACAAGCTGCGAATTTTTGAGCGAAACGATCGATTTAAAAAGTAGCGTAAAATTTGCATATTTGCGACACTTTGAATTCTAGCCATTTTTGTATCTTGAATTAATCCTTCCTAGTTTTATTAAGTAAAAGCAGACCTAGTCTCCACGCTGGGCATGCGGGTTGGGGATCGCAGTGTAGTGTGTGTGCTGCAAGGGACGCTGCTGCCCGCCCCCCGGTGTATGTTCTTTAGTCGCCTCTTACGACACCTACGGGAAGAGTTGAGGTGGTGCTATTCTATCTAGGCCGGCACCACCCAGCCAAAAATACATACATAGAAAATGTTTAACACAAATAAAACCCGGCAGCCCTACTCCCGGGTCATTACCTAAGTTCCGAGTGGGGCAGGGCTGGCTGCGAATCTCAAATCACTCGGAAAGGTCCTATTACAATCAGTTGTCGTAAACACATTCCGCACGGACCGATTGCCCTTCTTTTTGTACGGATGGTTCATGGCGGTTGTAGTTTCTATCCTTATCACTACATATAACAAAACAAAGTCGCTTCTCGCCGTCTGTCTGTCTGTCCCTATGTATGCTTACCTAGATCTTTAAAACTACGCAACGGATTTGATGCGGTTTTTTTTAATAGATAGAGTGATTCAAGAGGAAGCCTTATATGTATGTATATGCATCGAAAATTGTGCGAAGCCGGGGCGCTAGTAGTAGGTATATAAATGCAGATGTATATTTTTGTATAACATGATGTGGGTGTCGTTCTGGTACGTACGGTAGTTTATACTTGTCTGGTTTTTGTTAGAAATCGTGTTCTGAAAATGTTGATAGGACAAAGCCAACATTTTCAGAATTACGATTTCTAAAAAAAAACAGAAAATATTAAACTGTTTCGACTCTGGAGACCATTAACGTTTCATACATTGTTGGGCCCAAAACAGGAGGTCAAACAAAATTGATTACACATTTTGCGCTACTGAACTTCCATTTACACTGCGATTACCTTGGGAAGTTTGCCTAGCCCGGATAAGAACACGAAATAAGGGACAGGAATGTAAGGGAACATCAATCAGCCTCGCGGATCCTTTTTAAAGCAGTTAGATTAGACGAGAATACGCTGGATTTGATTCGAACTATAAAGCTTAAGGTTGCCTGGAAGAGATCGCTCTCAGCGTCCTTTATACCTCGAATGTAAGTTTTTTAATTCTGTATTGTTTTCTGTTTTGTGTGGTATAAAGTGTTTTCTATTCTATTCCATTCTAAAGCTGAACGTGCCTATCCGCGCCGCAGGAGCCGCAGTTGATTTTACTGAAATGCGGTGCGTTCGGCGCGGATAGGTGCGCGATGTTGCATACTATTTCATATAAATGTCTATCGATTTCTCTGTCATTTATAGACCGATTTCGATGATTCTTTTGCAGTTGTATAAAGGATGGTAGTCCCACAGAAAAATATTCATCACGATTGGTATTTATCACGCAAATCAGGTGCAATTCTAAGCCGGCACCTCACGGCGGCACAGCATTAAGTCGTTTAATAAATCTCAATAATGTTTTACCAATGGTACACAAGTCTATTGTAAACAGAAAAGGTAAAAAATGGCTAAATTATGACATGAAAGACTAAATACGTTGTGAATGGAAGAGTAGAAGACAGTACTCTTAGAAAACCACACTTCCCTAATGATCGTAAAGCAAAAACATTGGTAATTTCCATCGAAAACAGTTTCGCGGAAATCGCGTTATTTTTCCAAGTTATTTCTGTATCCACTGAAAATGGCGCAGCCCTCAACGCACACACAAATCTAAATACAGGCAAGCAAGCCCACGTAGTACGAGTACTATTACAAGCGATGTCTATGTAACATGATGTCTGTCTGTTGAACCAGCGCCGTGACGATTGATACAAGCCGAATTCTTATAGGGTTGCTACACATTCATTGTACAGCATATTTTGTATTTGTTTTTCTTTTCCTGTCTTGTGTATTTTATGTATTTGGTGTGCAATAAAGAGTTATTGTATTGTATTGTATTGTATTGTATTCATTTTAAACCTTTTATTCAGAAAATATGTATATACATGGTTTAACTTAAATACTATTGCTTAAACTACATCTGTATTATCTGTTTGCCCTCTTTTGGCAAAGGCCTCCTCCAACCCCTTCCACTTTACTCTATCTCTTGCCAACCTTATCCACGTGTTCCCTGCTACGTCTCTTAGCTCGTCCTCTCATCTTTTGAACTGTCACCCTCAATTTCGCTTCTTGTATCTTGGAAACCAATCCATCAGTGTTTTGCTCCATTTGTCTCTTCCTCTTGCTGTATGTCCAGTGCAGTTCAACTCCATTTCAGTTGCTACAATCAGCATGCTACATATCATGCTAATATTATAAATGCGAAAGTATAGATGTTCGGATGGATGTTTTTTAAGACACTACCCTAGGATGATGATGATGATACAAATTTATTTGCCATTTCACTAAGGAGATATGTATATTGTATACATTACTGGCGGCCCCCGCTCGAGGCAAGCCTGTGTCGCGGAAAGCCTGTTTACAAAGGTAACGGATAACTAACTTTTATTATGATGACACTAATGAGTTCAGTTTTCAGGGCTGGAATAATGCATTCTTACACAATTCAATTAATTTATTGCAAGAAATATGTTCATAACAAGGTCTTAAACATTAGAATGGGTAGTGCCACATACTTCACCAAAACACATTGGCATGCAAACATTTCTAAAACTAGTTCCTATACAATGAAATTTTAAAATGATTTTACCTGCTGAGTGAATTGTTTCAGTGACTGCTCTGTCTGTATGTTATTTATGTTCAAGAATAAATGCATTTTGACTATACCTACATGACTACGATCGCTTTACAAAGCAAAGTAACTCAATCATAATCATTTGCCCATATTCGTCCACAGCTGGACACAGGCGACCGAGCGGGCGCCTTAGCGCCCCGTAAGAAACCCGACACGCAGCTTCAATATTTGATTCCATATTAACGCTACATTCATGGTGCATTTATGATGTCACAAGGAAAAGAAAACAGGTTGCAAAAACTCCAATTTCATGATATATACAATGTGTATTGTCGAACCTTGATCAAACGAGAAGTGCGGATACACGACATACAGGGTTATTGGTAATTTGACGTATTCCCGTTAGGAGGTGATAGGGGTGACTATTTGCGATAATTTTCATCCCCATGTGATTCGTGCAAAAGTGAACCATTTTTAAGTTATCAAGGATTTTTAGCTTTTTGTAAAAAAAGGCAAAAGTGCAACATCAAAAATGTATTAAAAAAAACTGTCTATTTAAATCTATTTTTTTCTTCTGATTTATAAAAACGAATAAACACTGGTTATTTATCAATATTAAAACAACAATTATCGCTCCAAATTTAAAAATGCGAGATGAAAAACGATATTATTTCATTATTCATTGAGATTTTTTTCCACTAAAATGCCTTAAAAACTAAAAAAAACGTTATGAAACTTGGCTTGCAGATTATTTTAAAAACATAACGGTTTTCTCAGCTCTCCAATAATGCATAACAACTATGAACTTATTTCAAAGAAACTGAAAAAAACATCGTTACAAAGGAAGCAGGCGGAAATTCGTATACGAACTAAACCTAAGGTCATTCTATAAAATTTCTATAAAACTAACTTAAAACAATACCCAATGTAAATAAAACGAAAAATACATATTTAAAATTTCGGTACATAACCCTAGTAAAAATAATATCTTTTTAGAAATTTGCAAAAAAAATACGATTTTTATTTTATTTTTTATCTGTAACTTTAAAACTGAGTTATTGTAGTGTTCTTTTTTGCATGTTATATTAAACTCCACAATTTAGTCTACAAATTCCCCAAAAATTATGGGCCTATCTCTTTTTGTTGTCATGTTATTCACCATTTAAAATAGGTACTTTCTGTCTGTATGAATAACATAACAACGAAAAGAGATAGACTCATAATTTTTGGAGGATTTGTAGATTAAATTATGAAGTTTAATACAACATGCAAAAAAGTATACCTCAATAACCCAGTTTTAAAGTTACAGATCAAAAATAAAATAAAAATCGTTTTTTTTATGCAAATTTCTAAAAAAATATTGATTTTAATAGGCTAATGTACCGAAATTGTATTTTTTTCTTTTTTTATTAGCAAGGTTAACTATCTAGCTTTCAAATGAAACTACTTTGAATAAAATACACCGTTTACTCAAAAAGACACGAAGAAAAAACCAGATGAATTAGTTTTCATTAAAAAAATTATTAAATCGGCTTTATTTTTGAGATAGGTAACATATAATTTTTTATTTTTTGTTTTTTATCGATAAATATATGTCGTGTATTCGCACATCTCGTTTGATCAAGGTTCGACAATACACATTGTATACACCTGTGAGAATAACAAAAGTTTGTCCGCAAGTTGAGGAGCAAATATGGCGATATTTGGTTACCAAATTATCGGGGGTCGTGAATGTGCCAAATGGCAGGCAGCCCTGCTTTCACAGAGAAGCGAATAAAGGGATGCTTACACGAGTTGATCGTGTTGACTAGGTAGCTACGTAGCTAGCTAGGTATTGATTGACCTTGTTTCTAGACATTCCGTGTTAGAATGAGTCATCTACACAGGGGATTTTAACCACCAGCCCAAAGGTGTCGATCAGTTGTGGCTTTCTAATCTTTATAACGATGACCTTTGAGGTATATTTATTTAACACTTTGATTGCTGAAATCACACGGTATGTGTTTTCTACAAGTGACTAATATGCGTAAATCCACACTAGCGCAGCGGCTGAGAAAATACAGATGTGTGACTCAGCACAGCCGTAATATTTTTCGAACGAAACGCATGTGCGGCGCAACACAACCGCTGTGTAGAGCGGCAGCACGAATGGCTTAGGTTAAAAAAAAGATCGCAGTCGTCGAAAAAAAATCGCAGTCAAAGTGTAGAGTATCTTGAGCTTAATTTAACAATGTTTTAAATCAAATATCATCGGTTAATATTTTGCGGCAAACTTAAGACAGGGCGCTATGGCGCTAATTGGGGGAGGCCTATGTCCAGCAGTGGACTGCTATAGGCTGATGATGATGATGAATATTTTTAAATGGGATGCTCAGACGCTCAGCGACCTCTTTGTCGCCAGAACACACGCCCAATGGTGAAACGACATGGTCAATATTGCCGGGAAAATTGGATAGTAGTGGCACAAGACCGGACAGAGAGAAACGCAATAGAGAAGAGGCTTTTATTAAAAAATGGATAAAAATCTCATATTCTTGGTCTCGTTTGACACAATTTAGCCAAAAGTTGGTTTTATATTTATTCAGCCCGTGAGAAGTTAAGGCAAGATCCTTATCGAATCCTAAATCGTATCTCAGACAGGTTCGTGTTAAATCCCCTAAGTATAACACAAGGCAAACATTCCACTTATTTGTATTCCGGGAGCGAGTTGACCGATTTTTGCCGACTGGAGCCAACGCTGAACCTTTGTAGGGCGAATGATTTGATGGACAGAGGGGGAAGAAATTACAATATTCGTCGGCCTGGGAGTTCGCAATCATTCTTACTTTACTTTGGGAGTTGGAAGTTCGCCTATTTCTTTTAATTTCGCTGGATTCGTTGGAATTTTTATTGCTGTTCTGGCTTAGGGGTACGTCCTGCGACTTTGAATCCCGTTTGGATGCTGGATTCCAGAGCAGAATACGAGTTATGTTCTACGTTTATCTACCCGTGCACTAATACGAGTTCTGTTAACAAGGTGCATACATAACATACCATCCTTAAAAAACCGAAAGTTTAAATACTTCACTCAGACATACTCGACAAAATAAGAGATTTCCGTGGGAATATTAGGGGGAACCATAATTTTTTTACGACGAACTAGACACCTTCGATAGTACGTGGGAGAACAATTTACCACCGACTGCGATCCCCAACCCGCATGCCCAGTGTGGAGATTATAAGATATATTATAACATGGGATAACCCATGAGATAAAAGCCTGCGGGAAGCCTAAAGAGGATAAGGGGAGGCCTGCGTCCACCAGTGGACCAATATAGGCTGTTGAGGTGTTCTTTACTAGAGACCGCAACGCTGTAAGAGAGGCCTGTATGTAGAAGTGGACTAGAATTCTCCGATGATGATGAGATGTACCAATCAGCTGTCAAAAACCAGCCACTTTAGAATAAAGCCCTAAATCCCCATTGATCAGAACCTTAGAGCACCGCACTCAAGACTAACCAACAGCCAATTCACAAGAAAAAAGCTTTCACTGAAATTCTCTAATCATTTCCAAGTCGTTAATCTTCCTGGGATGGAATCAATAAGTGGATGGAGACATTATAAGGTAAAGTACAGAGGAGATTAACCTATTTCGAGAAGTTGTTCATCGAAGAAGTTTTTAATGCCCTTGGCTGGGACCAATTAACTCAAGTTTATGTATCAAGTTCAAGAGAAACCGGTAGTATTTTATGGCTGAACTGGCAGACCTACTTAGAAACAGGACCCTGCTGGAGTTTTAGTATCCGTGATGTTAATCCTAGTAGTTCTCGAAGGGATGGGGTAAACGCGCGTCTATAGTCCCTCGTTAAGGGATGAAACGTTCGTGTTCTTCCAACACAAATAAGGTTCGTAGTTAACCCACTTACATACGTAACGAATGATATAGCAATGGGAGAACTAGAGGAAAACTGCACAGGACAGGGAAAAATGGCGATTTCTCTTATCGGAGTTACAGACACACTTTGGGTCGCTGACCCCATAGGTTTAGAGTAGGTAGGTATTTTGATATTTTTTATTTCCATTTAAACTGAAAATATATATGGTGGATATTCTTTATGGATTCTACACACCAAAGTCGGCGACCAGCCACCGACAAGTTCACAAAAATTTACACTCAGATATCCCAACAACTCGCCAAGCTGTGTCGCATGTCGCCGACTTTGATTTACAGTCAAACCGTTAGTTTTGACTGTAAATCACTCTCTCAGTTTCCGTTTAAACTTTTGATACTATCATGGTTAAAAACACAAAAGTCACTTATATATACGGGATATTTACCATGATTTGATTTTTGAGTTTTCCAATATTTCGGCACAGTTTCAGTTCACTGTGTTGAGGGTAAACAAATGACAGTCGAAACGTGTCGTCTGTCATTTGTTTACCTTGTGAGATTAGACAGGGTCGTAGATATCCCCAGATTCAGGACCCAGAGGTATTCGTGGAGAATTTCAATTCAAAAAGCAATTTCGGGCATTTCTCCGAACAAAGAATATCAAAGGGCCTGGGAATAAAGCAGGTAAAATACGTTAAGTTCATAAAATTCTAATATCACTTTTGGTGGTCTTGGCCTGGATCGGACTCTGGTGAAATTATATTAGAGCATTAGAGCGAGGTGGATCTACCAAAGAATGCCTGGTTACGGTCTTCCATTATAACTTTTCCCTGCTCTCGAAAGTGAATATTTGATTGGAGCATACACCAGTGTTAGAATATGACAAACAGAAAACTTTGAAAATTGTTTATTTTATTATTTACTAGTTCCTGTCCGCGGCTTCACACGCGTTTTTTCTATGGAAACGGTTGAAGTTTATTTCTATTCTATGGGATAATAAGAACCCTATGTTTTATTCCGGGCCTGGAACTACCTGTACGCAAAACTAGGTGTTATAATGTTTGACGTTTTGGAATGTACCTATGTTATTCTCTTAGTCAAGTCAGAAATAATTCATTATTGAAGATGATAATATCTGTTTTCGAACATACATGCTTCGCAGTGAAAACCTACCTACCTTACTAGGCCAACCCTATATATACTAATTAATTAATGTTTATACAGAAGGTCAAACACAAAGGAGATATCCTTGCAAAAGAGGATGCCAGTTTCCTCTACGTAGGCGATTATCAACTGAAATAATGTATTAATAAACATAACAGCTATTTGTTAATGGCATGAAGTCGTGAGCACCTTGTAATGGATATTATTTGTATGGTAATAGCGGGAACAATTTCATTAGTACTCCATTAGTGATGCACTCGCTTGGCTGGTTTTATCGATGATTCGATGTGAATGATGACAAAGTGCACGAACCGTAAACGGGAACTCCTTGTTTTTAATAATAACTAGATGCGCCCCGCGGCTCCATCCCCGTGGAAATCTATGTATGTGTTTTAAATTATAAAAAGTATCCTATGTCCGTCTAAGTTTCTAAGCTACCTCCCCACCAATTTTGAGCTAAATCGGTTCAGCCGTTCTTGAGTTATAAATAGTGTAACTAACACTACAAACAAATAATATTTTATAATTATTTTTGCAACTTTTGAATACACATTGCAGCATTGTGACACGTGTTTACGTTGTCTGTGTTCAATCGAACTAAACAAAATAAGAGCTCACATTACAAGGTGCGCTCTTATTTACGGAGACGCATTTTTTGACCCGAAATCTAGATAGTATTTGTGTTCGCAGTTATTAACACATGTAGCGACGATAATATTTTTATACTCAAGCATAGATCGATGACGGAGCAAGCTTTCATAATACAGGCCTTAAGTTAGAAAAATTAATAAGACACATGACATAAACAACAAAGACATCATTATTTTAATTAGCACATGTAGCGACAATAATATTTTTATAATGAAAGCTGTAAATCTGTCTCTACAGGAAATCTCCCCGACTACTTTATATGTTAAAGATATAAATAATAGGAAAGTGTCATCATTCATCTTTATTTATAATGTAGCCCACCAAAGAGATATTCAGAAATACCAAATGAGAATGTTATAATATCCTATTTAGATTTATTCATAAGGAAAATAAACAAATAAGGTAGCAACGCGCATATTTTTTTTATTGAATGACTTTTATATCATTTAGCATACATTTTGTTTAAACCGCAATATGGGAAAAATCCCCTTGACGTCAGTCTTTATGTTTAGATTATAGATATATATTATATACTTAAATAAGTTAATTCTAGAACATAGTCATCATTTTATAAAATGTAATTTGAAAAGAGAAGTTGCTCCACTTTCTCTGGTATCCCTTGGGTTATACCTATTGTCTTAAGGTCTTAAGACATCCTCAGGTTGAGAGGGGTCGATTCTTACGCCGCGACGGCCACGGTCATAATTTCAACATGATTTAAAATTATACTTCGAAACTATCGTAGTTTGACGAATTCATTACGTAGCTAACTCGTTTACATTTGGTAGCAAGCTAGCAATTAACCCGCTACCGAATGTAAACTATCGTAAGCCTTATTTTTGTTGGAAGAACACAAACGTTTAATCCCTTAACGATGGCCCTATTCAGAGTGAGTGCTGTTGTGTTCTTCAAACACAAATAAGGTTCGTAGTTAACCCGCCTAAATTCACACTAATGATTCATTTAAGATATTTGCTGCATGTGTGCTGTCGTCGCCGAATTGTAGAATTAGCCCGTTTATAGAATGGCTAGGCCGGCACAATTCAATGAATTACCCATGCCGATTGTTGAACGATCTGTGCTCAACAGTATGGCCAAACACCATCTTCGAATCAAATTAATTTGGTATCTCCAACAAATCAGACTTTGTTTTGCAACCGGCCTAGCCATTCAATAATGGGCTGATTCTACGATCGGCGGCGGCGCGGCGACGTATCGATACATTTTTAAAACTATCATAGTTAATAATACTACAGTCATTTATATCCCGTTATAACTGACTTTTGTATCGATAAATGTATCATCGATACTCATCATCGACTAGCAAACACTGGCATAGCAACCGAACTATGTGGATAAGCATTTAATAATGAATATACTTACATTATAATTGTACTGGGCTGGCCTTTCCCAGGGCGGTCTTTCTGGCAGGAAACAACACCCTCAGCGAGTCTTTCAATATTTTTTAATGTTGTAATTTAATTTGTTAAGTAACGTTAGGTTGGAAAATTGTTCAGCAAATAAAAAGAAAAATAATGCCCATGGGTATTTTTTGTGATGTTTTTCTTCAGGTTTATTTAGAGCTCGTGTTTAGTTCGCACTTGTTTTTAAGGTGCGCTGCGTCCAGAATGAATTACAATACATGTTATATTATAAGATATACATAGTTATTAACCAGTTTTATAACGTGGACTTGTTATAGAGCATACATAATTATAATATGTTACAATATAGATTAAATATAATAACAAAACATGTTTATAAAACAGTCAATGAAGAGTTTCAAGTTTCTGTCACAGATTTTTTTTTAATTCAGTCCATAGTTGAGCTCTCAGTTTCGTATTTCCACTTTTCAACACTTTACAAGCCTGTGATAACAATTCAAATGCCTCCTTGTGAGATACAAACATGACTAATAGTAATAACAGCTGACGACGACGACGACGATGACCGCCGAGTAAACGCGATTCAGCGTAACCGACCAGAGCGTGACGGTTCAGTGTTCAGAGAGTGATCCTTTCATTTCAGAATATAGACATTTTACTAAGCATCATCCAACCTAAGCAGAGCTACAACCCTTTACCCTCATCCCGTATTAATTAACAAGTTACAATACAAGTTAATCACGGGCATTGTTAGCTCAGTGCCGCCAACTCCAACTCCATCAAAACTTCACAACTCCCCCGAGTTCACGGGTTCACCCATTACCCTTGGCCGTAGTCACCTGAAAGCAATACCTACTGCGGTCACAACTACTATCTATACAAATTCTTTGCTCGTCACCAGTCACGAAAGGATAACTGCGGTTTCGTAAGAGTACAAAAAAGTATTTTATCGCAACTGGTTACGAAACCCCGGTTTTGTACGCGGCCGAAGGATAGATTTCGTGTCACATACAAAATCAAAGATAAAAACCGTCTCCATAAATAAGAGCGCACTTGAGGTAAGTACGAGTAAATGTAGAATTAATTATATTTTTAGCTTTAAACTAACAAATAATATTTTATTTTTGTTTTTGCAACTTTTGAATACACGTTGCGGCATTGTGACGCTTGTTTACGTTGGCTGTTTTAAAAAGTTACTTTCATTCTAGGCTTTTGAACAAATGCTAAACCTATGGAATTTTCAGAAATTTCAGCTCGATTTTTTAACAAACGTCCCTTACATCTAAACATCAACTTTCGCAATTATAATATTAGTGAGATTCTAAAGAGCCGTCAACAGATAAAATTGAAACGTCTAAACCAGAAATTCATTATACAACGAAATCGTAACTTTCTCGAAATACACGCCAACCCAGGCCCATAAATTACGTGTAATCATTCAAAGACATAAAGGAGCGACTTCAAAAGTACAAAAATAGACCTTAATAACGTTGGGAGAAGGAACATGAAGCCAAAACTGCCTTGACATTGACAGACACATCTTTGTGCTTTCTGGGAATTAAGGAATTTAATTTTAAAAGTGACACACTTTCAGATACGACTGTGCTTCGGAGAGCAGCAAAACCGCGATTTGCGAATTAAAACTTTAATTTAATTGACATCCGTTTGCAATTGGCAATGCCCGAGGCGAACAGTACAATAAATAAATAATGCTGGACAATCCACACAGCATCTAGCCCCAAGCTAAGCCGAGCTTGTGTTAGGGTATTAGATGATTGATATACTTAATACAATACATTATTACTACAGACAGTCATATTTTTTATTATGCATAGAAAACGACCAAAACTCCCGGAACAAATATCTGCAGATCGTACAACCATTTGTCTCGAGGCGGGAATCGAAACCTCCAGCGTAGCAGACGGGTCTTCGCCCACAGCGCCACAGAGGTCGTCATACAAACATAAAGAAGAAGCCTAGCAGCATTACTTAAGACTGGGTTTCCACTAAAGATGTGCGAGGTAGCTGGGCGGTGCGAGGATGTATTGCGAGGCTGTGTAACGACGTGAATGTTTTCACCAGATGTGCGAGCAAGGTAACAGGTGTGAGGATGTGTAGCGGGCTCTTTCACCCACGTCCGTCCCTAGGACACATCTCACGCAACACATTCCTCGCAAACATCACTCTCTTGTCAATCCGTTTGTATGTACAAAAACTTCGCTACGCGGAGGCGTTTCCACCAGAGCTGCGTTGAGCGAGGCTAGGTAAATGAAGTGATTCTATTGCTTGTTAAAAACACATTTGTCGCTACGCATCTCTGGTGGAAACGCAGCCTAACAACCTTCAAACTTCAAGCATTATTAAGGAACACGGTCAAATGGTCAATACGACTTTTGGCAAACACATTTCGAAAGCTTCTAAGCGGCCTCAACAACCTTGGATGATGATGATCATGTACTAGTATCATAAAAACGAAACCAGGAATTCGCTAGAAAAGCAACATTCCCTAATAACAACACAATGTAACATAGTAACACATGTATTTGATAACACTGAAATTCAACCTCGCGCATGAAAAGGATGACATTGCTCGAATGTCGCCAGACGGAAGGAAAAAACAACGCGATTGATAATAAAGCAATTTAACTGCATGCCATTCGATGACGTCAACGACGATGACGTCACTAGACCGGTTTAACTGCTTAAACAATTACTTTGTCAGGGCATGGAGGTCTTACACGGGAATGTGCTAGAGAATGCACACCTATTTGTTTACTAATGAACTCTAGCTAGTAGACAAAGCTGAGGACAATGATAAAGAATGGGCAATGTCTTTCAAGTTCTAAGAACCAGATATCTCGATCTGATCTTGAAAAAGATAGATCAAGGTTTGGTTTTGGAGATATTAACTGAGTAGAGACTAAAGGTACGCTTCTACATACATACATAACTAGACATTTATAGAAAAATACTAACATTATGCTGAGACAGGGACCATTTTGTGACTCGAGCTGTTGATTATTCCTGTCTTTTTATTAATTTTTGTTCCTGTAAGTGTGACATAATATGAAGTATATTTATATAACTTTCTATTTTTTAAAGAATAAAGTCCTTTGAATACTTTGAATTTCCTGACTTTTCATCTTTATTCACTGCCGTGGTCAAAGGGGTTGATATCAGAGCTAGCAGATGCTCTGATTGCGTAAGTTTAATAACTGTTTATTTTTTTTCTGCATCAGCAGTCACCGCATATTGAAGTAAACGGTAAAGACAATAACAAGAAGAAATAAATACAATCGATTTATATCAACATCGAATAGTTATTCATAGCGCGATCCGTGCGTAAAGAGATTGTGTCCAGTAGGTCAGATAACAGCGGAGGCTTTGTTGTTTTTGTATACGATACCGATGGCATACGTATTATAGAGTATACTCATGAAAAGGGGTGGTTCGAATCAAACGTTAATATTATAATAAAGTTTTAAAAGTAGACGTCTAGATTCGTTTTCGTGCAAACCAAACTCAAATTTCAATTTTATGAGATTAGTGTTTACACGAAGCGATTTTACAGCTTAGAACTACGCTTAGAACTCAAAAATGTACATATGTAGCTCAATGCAACTAAAGGGAATATTGCAAACTACGTTCATCACGGCAACAGTTATGTTTCGTTGTGATCGTGGTATATTACTAGGCGTTTGAATTAAAACCTAGTCTTGTAAAATACATCAATGGCCAGCAGACCAATTAAAGTCTTCATCAGCGTAACAAAAACCTGATAAATGGTTGTGTTATGGTGAAATGTCTGGGTATCTCCCCTAAAAAAAATCAAATAATGTTGAGTTCCAGCAAGATCGACCGCATTATTTGACATTTGTGGCGGCAGATACCCGAAAATATACGAGTCTTCCGTGATCCCTCACGGAAGTCTCGTATTTTTTCGGGTACCCTACGATTAAGACATTCAATTCAAATTATTTGGGTTACTGTTAAACGAGGTGAACGGTGGGTAAACCCCAAGACTTTCGTATCGAAAACTACTATATAATATTCTCAATTATACACGTAAATAGAATACAATTTATTGAACCAAAATGCGATAACCATTTAGAGGAACACGCAACGATAAGCCCATTTAGGTCATTATTTGAATGATCATTCAGAAAACAAAGAACACATTTCGGGTATTAAACGAGACAATACAGAGACGACCTCAATCGGAGACTTATGTAAATGTAAAGTTACGACTGGAATAAAACATTGTTTCGTAAAATAAAATAGAACAGTACAACACACAGCTATGGAGATATGCATTGTCATTCCAAGACGGGGTTAGATATCTCATACATGTGGATACTAGCGATAAATCTTTTATGCACTGTGCTTGGATGGAAAGCGGTATTCACACTGGTGGTGTGAAAGAGATACTACCAACAGCCTAGAACGGAGAACCCACGAGCTGAACGCGGCGTTAAATTATATAGTTACTGATGATGTTGGCCTCCTTACCGAAAATCAGCCAACCTCCCTTAACAACCAATATTGTTCCACTGCTGGACGCAGGCCTACCCCTGATAAGCCTCTTATCGGTTTTTATCACGTTATTTATTTATTTATAAAAAAAATACAGCAGTTAGCTTACAGTCTAACACCAAAACACTAACTACTAGACTTAAAAAAGACAAAATATATGAAAAACAATATACAGTATATAATAATAAATTAAAAACAAGATTACAAATAGGTAGGTAGTCACATATATAAACAGATTATTTAAAAGTAAGGTACGATCTTAAACTTAAGTAGATAAGGCTTAAACTATCATTAAATATGTCCACATGTTGGAACTGTTGCAAGAAATCGTTGAGTAATGCGAGTGCTCTGAGTATAGGGGGGTATCACATGGGGTAATGCCCATAATCCCATCTCTGGGCATTTGTTATGGTGATGGAAGGATACCAGTATTTCCACCACAAACTATGACTAACAGAAGGAGAGACATAGATGTTTAAAATGTAGAGATATTTTGTGATTCCACTTTAATCACAATCACTCTACATGAAGATTAGATAATAAATATATCATATATTCATCATAAGAAGGTTACATAATTTAGTTAACAGTGCCTTAAAGCCTATGTTAGACTTGTCTAAGAACTTGGTTCTCACATATTTTACATAAATTATGAAATGTTCAATGAATAGGTGAATTTTACGAACCGTAAAGGAGATATAAACCCTAGACAGAGATACTTATTTATTAAAGAAGATATTTACAGTATGTATAACCAAAGCACAACGTATCCTATGGCACTGATGGACATAATCGTAATAATGCCGGTTTCTCGAACGCAGGTTAATCGATCATACCTCTTGTCAAGTAGAACATAATAGAAGTTAATAATGTTATTCTGTTCATATAATTTAATATGATTTGTTCCAATTCCAACTCAACACGCATCGTGTTTTGTTGGGTCGCGTGGTATGTCAATAGTGTGTTTCCGGTTTAATCAATATTTCCAAGCGCTTCTTTAATCATTGGTCAACAAGTTGTTGACCAATGATTACACAGCAGTTTCTCGAGTTGTTGACAATAAATCAGCGTTCGAGAAAATGCTGGGGTCAGAGCTCAAAGCGAGACGCGACGGGAAGGGAAACTGCGCGCATGTGTGATTCAAAATAAAACTTTATTTACTACGCAAAAAGATACAAATAGGCGTCAGCGCAAGGTACCGCAGGGATTTTCGTATTGTCAATAAGATTTGTACCTTTTTGCGTCGTAAATAAAGTTATTTTTATCACAGTGCTCGCATCGTCTGGTCCGGGGGCCAGTGACAGGTTTTCATGACCAGGTCCCTCCCAAGCAAAACTTCGTAATATGCATTAGGGATTAATCCCGATAAATCACTTCTCGGTAAGAACTGAGCCTAGACAATCGGCAGCGAAGGCATTGTGATAGGGATTCAACGCCTTTCTTATTGATTGTTAGTACTTACAGAAACCTACAAACTGGCTGTTTATGATTTATCGTTAGTACAGAAATCTACAAACTGTTTGTTTATAATTTATCAATAACTAGCTGCGACCCGCGGCTTCGCCCTCGTGGAAAACTATGTTTCAAATAAACCTTCCTCTTGAATCACTCTATTAAAAAAACTGACTTCCGTTGCGTAGTTTTAAAGATCTAAACATACATAGGGACAGAGGGACAGCGGATAGCGACTTTGTTTTATACTATATAGTGAAGTTGTCTTGGAGACACGTAAGAAGTGCTCCAGCGTGAAACCAGCCCAACAAATAAATTGCGTTGTTTCCCGCGTCCGCATAAGCAATGTGATGTGTGCGACCTCAATAACTCTTATCAAGGAATTGAATAATCTGCTCTGTTGTTTTGCTTTTCAGCAGACATGCTAGACAAATTCATTCGAGATAGTGAATACCTAGGTTGTTTTTCTGACAGCTTGAGTTACTCATAACTTTCTATTAACCCGTGATTTACCTGTTTGTATTTATAACAATATCAGAGCTTTTGACAAGGTTTACTTATAAACTTCTCTCATTTTACGCACATGCAACGCTTGTCGTAGCGGGTACGATTACCGCCTCGGGACAAATGTTTGTACGATTTGCAGATACGGATGCTCTGGTCGTTTTCTATGTATAAAACAATATCTTTCTATTTAATGTATTGTATTATGTGTATCAGTCATCTAGTACCCATAACACAAGCTTTGCTGTAGATTGGGTCTAGATTATGCTGTGTGGACTGTGGATTGTCCAGCATTATTTATTTATTTATCGTCAAACCGAACACAGGGCTCTGTGGACGTGGAGTCAGAAAATAGCGCACGATAAAAGTATTTAAAAAATAATAAGTTCAAGGGTATCCCATCTACAATAATAAATTATACCTTATACTTCTTGCTTTTATAACTTCCAAATGTCTTCATAACAACATAACTAAAAGCAACTAAAGTACAGAACTTGCAAACAACAAAAAGGAAAGGTACAATGCAAAACAACTTGCCGGCGGCGATATCTAGTTTGAAAGCGACAGTCGTTGTCGGTATTGCCACCTAGTCGATAAAAGTTAGGTAAAAACTCTGTAACGCTACTTCGATAAAAGTTTGCTAAAAATACGGAACCTTCCATATACACAGGAAAATAGTGAGAAATAAGAAAAGCTCTTTGTTATTTGTTTGGGAGATGGTAAGTTTAAATGCAAGCTAAAAACTACGTGATGATTGTCCGCGATAAACTCGACGCTTATCAACCGGAATAGCGATGTCTCGCCTCTTAATCTTATTAATGAAAATTTTACTTTTATTTTTTTATCCAGTTCGTAAACTAGGCTTTAGATGCTAAGGCAAAAGCAATGATATAATAAAGTAGATTACAAGAGGCAGCCCTTCATCCTAATAAACTAAGTCTGCCTATTGTCTAGTCTATGATGATGACGTCATCGTGGCACCTTTCATAATGGCGCGTTGGCATCGTCAAAGTAGCATACAGAGCTACTTTGACAAGAGAGCTGGCAAAAGCGGCCTATACCCAAACCAGCAGTGGGTGATCCCGGTCTAGAATGATGATGATGACGTCATCACGGCATCCTTCGTAGGACGGGTTGGCTTCGTCAAAGTAACAGAGCAAACGGACCTACTTTGATAAGGAAGCTGGCAAAAGCGGCCTGGCAGCACCCAGCAGTGTGTGATCCCGGTCTATAACGCTGATGACGTTATCGCGGAACCCGCGTTTGTTTCTTATCGCCCTCGTATAATAAGTTCGCACCGAAACCGCAAATAAAACGCGGAATAAATAAAAGGGTTTAAAGAAAATGCGGGTTGAATAGAAATAGCAGAATTTTCTTAAACGAAATACGACTTTAAGGTTGCGTCGCTACTCGTAGTAAAGTATGATAAACTTAAGCCGTGCATAGCGGAGGCACGTGTGGTTTTAAAAGGATATACATACATACATAATAAGTATGTACTAATCTTAGGCTGCGTTTCCACCAGAGATGTGCGAGGTATAGGAGGAGCGAGGATGCGTTCTGAGGCTGTGTAACGACGTGAGTTATTTATTTGAAGAAAAAAAACATGTTTCGTATTGGGGCATGACGTGTGTTGTACATGGGATCTTATCTTTAGATAGAATACAGATATATTGACACTTTCATGTTCCAAGACGCACATGTCGCTGAGTGCTACCTGCATCATCGGCGTATCCCTGTGGGATGTGGGTCACATCGCCGACGCTGGGCAGTGAATGCGTTTAAGAACCTCCTACAAGTGTAGGCATCTCTAGTGGAAACGCAGCCTAACAGGGGGCTCCTCGAGAAGTTGTCCTATTCTGTCCAAGGATGTACAATTTATAACATGTAAGTTTGTTCGAAACATAAAAGCTCGGTAATCTTCGAAAGATTTGATCAAATTATGAGAAGTCTTTCACATAGGTAATTCCAAAGTGCTTTATAGGCTATGTTCGGAACCACGTAAGCGACGTCGTGGGTAGAAACTAGCTTAGTATAAAATAATAATGGAAACCGCAAACCCGATATTACAAAGAGCTTGCCGTGGGTTTATTACTTAACAATTTCGTTTCATCTATTTGCTTTACCTGTCTGTTCTGTAGTTTAAACTTTGACTATATTTGTGTGTTGGTAGATCGGCTTATCAGCTTCATCCACGTACATAATATAAGAAAAATCCGTATTATTAGAACACGCGGCAGCGTGTTCAAGCCAAGTTCAAGCAAAGGAACGCGCCGAGTGTATCATTACACGAACCACTTGGTGCCACTTTTGACCCTTCTATAACTCAAAACCTCTTTAACGTAAACACATAAAACTACGTCTGTTTAGTTATATCCATAAGGACATGTAGAAGCCCAAATTTCATGAAGCTAGCTCAAACGGTTATAAAGATATGAAGGTCAAAAAGTCGTAAAAATTCACACTGACTGACTGACATATATATAGTACCTAAATCTAACCTACTTCCAGATGACCTAGAAGGATGAAATTTGGAATCCAGTTCGGTAATTGTGAGTAAACGTAGGAAAAAATCTAAAAATAAAAAAAAAGACAAAAAATAAGTAATGTTAGCGACGACGACCTTATGTCAATGGAATAAGGTTTAAATTAAAATAGATCCGCATTGCATAGAATAAGCAATAGTACTACGTCTCCGATTGCGCCATAGAATACAGTGTAGTTTTTAGGGACCGGCCCGTATGAATACCTACCTAGCTATGTACCTATGTCGAAGCATTGCATAGAATAAGCAATAGTAGGTACTAACGTCTCCGATTGCGCCATAGAATACAGTGTAGTTGTTAGGGTGACTTTGTAATAAGTGCGTAGTTGTATGTATTCGGTACAATAAACCAACACTAAGTGTTCTGAGGTGTTTTACTTGATTAAGATAAGATGAACATTAAATCTCAATACCTGCCTAGTTTTCTTTACAAAAAGTAATGATATCCCACCAAAACATAAATGTAAAAAAGGAGAGCCAAGTTCAATACAAAAATTATGATTGGCTGTGGGCTTCCCCGCAAAAAGAATGGAGATATAAATGAGTGCCAAGTCAAATCTATGTAGGTTAGATTTGACTTGGCCAGTTTTTATCAGAATTAAAACGTTGAATAACTTTATAAAATGACTGATGTAATGAAAACTGGCAAAGTCAAATCTAACCTACATAGATTTGACTTGGCACTCATTTATATCTCCATTCTTTTTGCGGGGAAGCCCACAGCCAATCATAATTTTTGTATTGAACTTGGCTCTCCTTTTTTACATTTATGTTTTGGTGGGATATATAACACCGTAGTCATCAGATAAATATACGTGCGGTTAGAAAATGACAATTTCTAAGATCTAAGTTTCCAAACAAAAAAGCAAGAAGAAGGCCTTTTCAATGTTATCAACAAAATCAATCTTCAAAAATCTTTCAGGCCTTAAAAAGCGTCTCAAGTACCGACATTAACAAATAATAAGCTTACATTCCAACCGATCCCTGAACCCATAACCGTTTCGAGCTATAAAGCGTCGAATAAAAATCAAATTGCCATTACTTCTCAATATTCGGAAGGAAGAATCGAATTACATCGAGAAATTCGACGGTAAAAATCCCATTACGCGTGTGCGACCACTCGAAATCTGTAATAGGGAATAAAAGCCAAATCTCGGAATGAGTGGAATTGACCTTTAAACGGTTTTAGTATCAAGTAAAAGTTACACGATCATTCCGATCTAGAACACTCCATGCCACCATATGATAAACTAAGAAAGCTGTAAGATGTTTGTTTAAATGAGAAATAAATATCTTTGAACTGAAAGCTGCGATGGTCGTGGTGTAAGAATCGACCAGGTACAAATAGAAATAGAAAAAAAAAACAATTTATAAGGCCGTAGAGAATTAAAACATTTTGTTGAAATTACAAATAAAAATAAATCACATTAACCCATTAACGTCCAAAATGTCAAAATTTCTTGCACGTTTTCAGAGTGATTATTTCCTATGTAATTGGCGTTGAAAATTTCTTGAACCACATATTCTAATGTAAAATTTCATGCTCTTTCAGAATCCGTTTCCAGAATCATGATAAAACTCACAGGGATTTGTCGGATAGGGATTGTTCCATAGCGGCCGAAACGAATTTTTATTTTTTCAAATTTATCAATTTTTTTCTCGAAATCTATGGACTTTAGAAAAAAATTCATATGAACAAAAATGTCTTAGAATCACTTGAGAAACATCCTAAAATTTTTTTAGAATTTTTGGAGACATTTTTGAAAATTCCATTTCCCAAGTTTCCCGGAAAATCAAAAATTGTCTCAAAAAATTATGAAAAAATTTAAGAATGTTCCTCGAGCGATTCTAAGGCATTTTTGTTTCTATAAATTTTTTTCTAAAGACCATAGATTTTGAGAAAAAAATTGATGAAGATTGAAAAAAAAAAAATTCGTTTTTTCCGCCATTTTGTAAAGAAGCGATGGTTCAAGGTCAACAAAAAAATTCCCTGTTAAACTTCAACTCCCATGATCACCTTTGATCACGGTCGCAAGGTGATATCTTCACCGTAACACTTCGAAAAAAAATCCTAAAAATTTTTTTTTTTCGAAAATTTAGGTGTTTTTTATGTTTCAATCGAGCATATCTCTTTCCCTGTGAGTTTTATCATGATTCTGGAAACGGATTCTGAAAGAGCATGAAATTTTACATTAGAATATGTGGTTCAAGAATTTTTTCAACGCCAATTACATAGGAAATAATCACTCTGAAAACGTGCAAGAAATTTTGACATTTTGGACGTTAATGGGTTAAGTCAAATTCATTAAAAATTAAATCATAAACGGTTAACAGTAATATTACTTCAAAGAATAGAAATTCTGCTCGACAAGCCGACGTTTTAGTCTTATTTTAAAACAATATATTCATATTTTTTTTATATATCTTTATTTATAAACTTAAGTAACGCAATAAATATATAATACTGCACAATTCACACAGCATTATCTAGCTCCAAGCTAATCAGAACTTTAAATATTTTATTAATAAAAATCCATGTTGGATTGATTGGCGGAGATGGACCTAGACGGTCCAACTTCGCCAATCATGTCTTACTTTACGCGATTTAAAGGGTACAAATACCGAATATACCGATTGCCTGGGCGGCATCTTTCCTAATACCGAGGGTCGATTGCGTAAGTCCACTTATATACGTTTATAGGAATCTAGCCTTAAGATGGGAGAGATAAAATTATTACGACTATATAAACCAGAGACACTAAAGGTCATTAAGGGGAATGTACTATGAATATTAAATGCAATAAACTAAATAATTTTGTACATTAATAAACTGTGATGAAATGGGCAAAAAACTGAAGCGGTAGGTAATTAATAACACTACTGTAAAAAAGTTATTCGTTTAAGGGAACAGACTCCCAGAGACATTTATCTCGTCTCAATTAATCGTAAAGTTATAAATCTTAGATAAGACTCAAAAGCTTGTTTAAGTGGAAGCGGTTTTCATCAGATAGATAGATAGATAGATAGATAACACTTTATTACACCACACAAAACAGAAAATAATACAGAGATAAAAACTTAGAACAAAGGTATAAAGGGCGGCCTTATCGCTGAGAGCGATCTCTTCCAGGCAACCTTGGGATGGACTGGACATGAACGAACATTAAAGACGGTGGCACTTTAATAAATAATTGGTAACAAATACACTAAATACCTACATTACAAACATTATAATAAACTTACATAGACATAAGATAAGGCTATCAATATTTTATATGGATAGATAATATTGATGCAGCAGTTTTTTGAAGATAGGGAGTGATTTTGCACATCTGATGTCCAGGGGGAGAGCATTCCATAGACGAGTAGCTTGTACAGTGAATGATTTGTCATAGAAAGAGGTAGAGTGAGCAGGGACTTTCAAGGTGAGGGTTTCAGAGGAACGCAAAGAGAGTGAGTGAGAGTTTGAGAGGAATTCGAAGCGCGCTCCTTGAGATAAGAAGGGCTTGGAGAATAGAATAAGATACTGTACAAGAGGGATAACATATGAGTATTCCTGCGAAGTCGGATGGGTAACCACTTGAGTTTTGCGCGATATTCGGAAACGTGGTCATATTTGCGAAGGCCAAATATGAACCTAATACTGAAGTTTTGGAGGCGCTCAAGCTTGTTTAATTGTTCTTCAGTGAGATCCGGATAGCAAGCGTCGGCATAATCGAGAATAAGAAGCAATAGGGACTGGGCAAGTGTAATTTTAGTGGTAGTCGGGAGAAAATTGCGCAGTCGCCGCAGTGAGCCCGCCGATGCAAACATCCTTCTGCTGAGTTCCGCCAGTTGCGGACCCCAGGACAACTCATTGTCTACGATCAAACCCAGGTTTTTCAGAATGGAGAGGATAGGAGATTTGTACAGTACAACAAACAGTGACAAAGAGAAAGGTAACCATTTATTATACTACACAAACAAATAACAATACATAAAGAAATGCTATAGGAAAAAAGAATATAGGAAGTACAAGAAGAAATATAAATGTAATGTGACGGTATTTTAGTTTGAAACCATGATATTCCCTGTAACTCTCCTTCTTTGATAGAAAAAACCTTTATTAGTACATTATCTTGATCAAAGGTCAACCACAACTCGAAGCCTGTGTCGGAGTTCCTCAAGGATCACATTTATGTCCCACATCATTTAGCCACTACAGCGTACAGATAAAGCCATCAAATATATGTACTTATTATGAGTCATCAACCGTCGCAAGCTCGCAACTCACACTTAAACAGATTACGGCAATTGATCTCAAGGACCTCTTCGAGTTGTTTATGACCCGTTGGCCTGGTGACCTCGCGTTTGGAAGATTTAGAGGTCCCCGTGTGTACTTTCTAGCTTATAAAGTTGTAGTGCGTAAGTTTAGTTTTTGCTGCTTGCCTTTTGAAGTTTTGACCTCGCGCTTTTAAAAGAGTTTTGACGATTTTGGTCCTAACATCAAAAAATCTGTAGGTATGCTAATAACACTGCTTTTTTCGTATGTGTTCGTAAGTATTTATATATATCTGTATTGTTTCCTGTTTTGTGTGGTTATATAATAAAGTGTTTTCTGCCTAACAATCTATATCTAAGTATTCCCAGTTTCAGATCTTCGCGCATTCTAAATTTCTGCGCGATATGCCCAATAATTTTGGCGTTGTCTGATAACAAACAAATCATCACATTCACTGACTTTCACGTTTATTATATTAGAATAGCTCTAGGTGATAAACAAGCTAACCAATCCGCTTAGTAGCGTGTAACCAACATACGCCTTACATCCTCTCATTCCCGTAATATTAGCAGGATAAGCTTCTCAACTCGTCGGGCAAAAAGGCGACTAAAGGATAAGTAGGGATGAGTGGCCCAGATTGTGATTATCTAACGCCGATGCTGCGATCGGTAAAGCCACCTGCCTACACTATCATGGTTAGAATAGGATTTACTGGTGAGCCTGCGTAATTGGTAGATTGGGTTTTAATCACACTATAACAAGTATTTTAAAAACTAGTTTCTGCCCGCGGCCTCTCTCGCGTTTAAGGTTTCTGTCCCATGGGAACTGATTTATGGGATAAATATGTAGTAGCCTATGTTTGATGCTATGCTTAGAATTACTTGCATGCTAAATTTCAGTTGTTTTGGTGTGGAAAGGAAACAAGGATTCAAACTTTCGCATTTATAATATTCGTGTGATGCGTTTGATTGAATGGATGTATGTTTGTTTAAAACAAACGCCAAAACTGCTGCATGGATCCGTTTGAAATGTTGAGTGAATTGCATAGATAGATAAAAAAATATTGCTGAACAATCCACAGAGCACACATAGATCATACGTAACTGGAATAACACACAGGCTTCTTTTTAACCCATAATTCAGTTGCATAGGATAGAAATAACCTTTAGACGCGTCCATAGAAACAACGCGTGCGAAAACGCGGGCAGCGACTAGTTAATGAAATAAATAAGTGTCTAGAGCAAATAAATGAATGGCCCAAGAAATTCATTGAATCAAAAGCAAGAGTGGCTGTCGGGTCAAGTTTGAGTGGCTGTTGAACAAGTTCTGAGGAACTTCTTTAGAATTTAGAGGTAAAGTGGAAGAGTGCATTATGGGAAATCCTTTCAAACCAGACGGAAGCCATTCTACAGACAGTCAGGCCTGTCCGTACTTAGGGGGCATTCACACAGTATCTGTTTTACAGGATCCGTTTTTATGGGATGCTGTGTGAACGTACTCTGAGATCATCATCATCATCAGCCTATAGCAGTCCACTGTTGGACATAGGCCTCCCCCAATGAGCGCCATAGCGCCCTGAGATGCACATAATTTTGTTAGCGAGGTCCTTTAACGCATTCACAGCCCAGCCTATGCAGTGCGACCCGGAAAAGGAGAGACCTGAGGAGGTGGAAAGCGTCCATGCATGCGTATTGGGCGATGAAATTGTTAAGGAACCAGTCATTTTATAAATTTTATTCTATTCTATTTTTAGACTACTTCGAAAAAAGGTCGTAATTTTTTCTGATTACCCGGACCAATTTTGATGATTCTTTTCGTTTTGTATAGATGATCCCAAGGTAGTCCCATTAAAACATTGTATAAATGTATTAGAAGTCGGTTTTTAAATTGTATAAAAACATCAAATTATATGTACATCTGACAGAGAACCAAAGTTATCGACATAGCTCTGAGAATTAGCAAGCTGAAGTGGCAGTGGGCCGGCCATATCTCGCGAAGAACCGACGGCCGCTGGGGCTAAAGTGTTCTTGAGTGGAGACCACGACTCTGTAAACGTAGTGTAGGACGCCCTCCGACCAGGTGGGATGACGACCTGCGAAAGACTGCAGGTAGATGCTGGATGCGGCAAGCTGAAGACAGGGCGCTATGGCGCTCATTGGGGGAGGCCTATGTCCAGCAGTGGACTGCTATAGGGTGATGATGATGATGTCTAATCGGTCTGTACCTCGTCTGTCATTCAAATATTGTAAGCATCAACATTTCCCTTACAAAAATAAACTTCAACAACCCAATAACAATTAATAGGGTCATGACGTTCTTTGCGAAAACAAACAGGAGCGCTGCGAAACAATAAAGCGCACAATCCATCACCTTCTGTTAATTTAATTAAAGTGGTTCGATTTACATTGCGCGCAAGATTGTTTTATTTTACAAAGAATAATACTAGCGGAAAAGTAATTTGCAATCTATGATAGATTATACATATTTATTGTACCAGAGAAAGAAATGCTGAGAAACTAGGAAGTGTAACAGGTTAATATCGATAAGGCCGCCTATCGATATCAAATCAACCTGTTATACTCATGGAATAACACTTGCAAAAAAATTATTCGCCACAAATAGTAAACTATTTTTTATGAATCAATGTGCACAATATTTGATTTAATGGTACTTTTGCAGCATATACATGGTACCTATGATGTTAATTTCCTAAATATAGTTTCCGAAATATATAATATTACCTGATGCTGCAAAAAAAGGTGTAGGTACAATTTTCATTAAAAATTAAAAATACAAAAAATGTATTTACCAAAAGTTTACAAATAATAACACCTTAATTTATGTACATATTCTTACATTTTAGAGTTGATTGGTTGAGGTGTTGCAGTTAACAGTGACCCCCGCACTAGGCTAGGCCTGTTTCGCGGGGTATCAATACATTTTCTGTTTGCTGTTGAGGTAAGGAAGTGCAATAACAAAACTTTCGTTAAAAAATAAAACAAATCTAAAGCTAAATTAAACATTGTAACAAAGTTTGGAAAAATCGTTTCACAGAAAACGATTTGCGGCAAATTACTTTTCTCCTACTTTTATTAATTTCAGAAAGCAGAAAATTAAAAAAAAACGTAATCAATTTATATCTCGCGCGCAATGTCAACCGAACCACCTGGCGGCCAGTAAGAAAACACAAGTGCATCAATTAGAGTAAAAGCAGACCTGTTTCACTTAGATAAGCTTGAAAATGCAATAAAACACTAAAAAACCACGCTTTTATAAATAAACCAAACTAAAAAGAAGATTTTTTTTTTAAATAATTCAAATTATGGATAAGAGTGATAAATAAAAGAAATTATTTTAATGTAAAAAATATTTTCTTCTTTTTATTTCGGTTTATTTACAAAAGCGTGGTTTTTTAGTTTTTTTAAACTATTATTTATTTTCCATTTTTTTAGTTTAATCTTATCAAATTATTGTACTGTCATAGGTTATTAATAAGTTTACTAAGTTTAAATGAAATCTGACCGTTCAAAGTGGGTCAAAATCGAGTCCAAAGGAGTCAGTTACAAACAAACATACATACAGATGAAGCTAATAAAAGCGTGGTAAAAATGGCTTTCCCCAGTGCGCGGCAAAACAGGACCAGCCTCAGCTTAATATGGCTAACAACGCTGGTTTTCGGGATGAACCTCTGGATGACGTCACATCACATTTCGAGTCTATTGTATACAAAGACTGTCTTATTACTCTGAGATAAAGACAAGAAAAATCAAATCACATTGTATCGAACTTATCTGTCTATAAGTCTTTAAAGAACTCAATTCGATGTTAAATTGAATAATAATATTCCGCGAGCAGCTTCAATTTACCGTGGTAAAAGGACGCCCCCATTCCGTGAAACTCAGTTTATATTTAAAACAAAATAGAGTAGTAAAACAGTGTGTTTACAGAGCGACGCTTTGCGCTGAAGGGAGGGTGGTGACAGCTACTCTTATAGGGCTGCCAACTGGTGAAATATGTATACATGAAAAAGAAAATTAATATAATAAAACAAACGATAGATAACTTCAATACTCCATAGACCAAGCCCAGCGATTATTCTATTGTAGACAGTAATCGCTTGGATTGGCATAATTGTGAGTAACAACTGTCTCTAGCTTCATTTAAATTGTTATTCATTGTAGACTAGATACCTAGGTTTATTTTTGACAATGCCTTTATACAGCTGCATTAAATGATCTTGACATGTATTTTTATTTCAATTCTACTAATTTATTATTATTTTACTGTGATAAATATTATCTATGAATGTTGTATCAAATTTTTAAAGAAGGCATGTCTGTCTGCTTTTTCTAAAACAATCCCTTATGGTGTTTCCTATGTCAAAATTAATGTGTGTTTTATAATAAAATTGTTATATTATTTTTATGTACAACTGACCGACATCAAGTGTAACATGTGTACCTACGGTGGAACTGAATAAATGAAATGAAATGAAATTTGCTCTCGTTAAGAATCTATCGATATCTAAATATAATTTTTAGAACATAATCCACCGCCCTTAATAACATAAATCTTTTAGTTTCTAAAATAAATTAAATAAAAATTGTATTCCTTCAAGATCATCATTAAGATCTCTTACTTTTCTATATTCTGTATGTAATATATGATTATTATTATTCATATAATGTCAAATGATAGAAGACTTATCGGTTAACCAGACTAGTCCCAATATATAGACAGCTCGGGGCATTAAAAACAGTTCGATCTCTCGAGGCCGAACCCAAATATGAACGAAACACGGGCGAGGGTTGGTGAATCTTTAATGCTTTTAACACCACAAGCACTTAGCCTTTCTATACCTGTTCTCTCTCTCTCTCTTTCTATACCTATTTTCTCGCTCAGCGAGCTATGGAAAGAGCTATGCTCGGAGTTTCTCTGTACGATAGTATTCGTAACGAATAATTACATCCGACAGTGAACCAAAGTTATCGACATAGCTTCAGAGGTATGTCGATAACTTTGGTTCCCTGTCTCTGAATTAGCAAGCTGAAGTGGCCGTGGGCCAGCCATATCTTGCGAAGAACCGACACGGCCGCTACCTACGAGATTACCTACGACTCGGTAAACGTAGTGTAGGACGCCCTCCGACCAGGTGGGATGACGACCTGTGAAAGACTGAAGGTAGATGCTGGATGCGTCAAGCTGAAGACAGGGCGTTATGGCGCTCATTGGGGGAGGCATATGTCCAGCAGTGGACTAATATAGGCTGATGATGATGATCCACCTATTCTACCCTTACAATAAAAAACTTTTATTCTCTTCACACAATGAGCTTAGGTTATTTATAACTAGAATAGATCGTATATAACTATAAGAACAACATTGTGCGAGACTGGTGTGTTAGGTTTGTAAAAAAACCTGTGCACAATACTCGAGCAATGCCTGAAATATGAAGATAGGTTGACCGGGCAAGCCTATTCAATACGGGATTGCTGAGATATGCTCGCCGGAGCACATATTCTATTGAAATATTTCAATAAGCAGTATTCTGAATACTAAACAAGAGCGCTTTCATTTATTTGTGGTATGTTGGGGTATGATCGTATGGCGTTTTAGTGACAAAAAAACTCAATGAACAATGAAATAATATCGTTTTTCATCTTGCATTTTTAAATTTGGAGCGATAATTGTTGTGTTAATATTGATAAATAACTAGTGTTTATTCGTTTTAATAAATCAGAAGAAAAAATTAGATTTTAATAGATAGTTTTTTTAAAATAATTTTTTGATGTTGCACTTTTGACTTATTTTGGAAAAAGCTAAAAACCATGATAACTTAAAAATGGTTCACTTTTGCATGATGCACATGGAGGTGAAAATTATCACCCCTATCACCTAACGGGAATACGTCGAATCACCAATAACCTGTATACACGCACTATATACAATTTAAAACATGAAAGAAAGTAAACAAGCTATTATATTCAAAGCTCTTCAAGAACAAAAAACCCGTTTGCATTTGAAGAACTAGCTTTTTTAGAAAATAAATTAATGATACTTTCTAATACCTGGCTACCATATCGGATATTATTTCAGCAGATTTTAATACCATTCATGTCAATTCTCTATGATCTAGCTAGAGGAATCCATCGACACTTCACTTATCAAAATCACCTAGCTGTTTGGGCTACAGCGTCGTGTCAAAAAAACTTTTACATTTTAATATATTACTTAAATTGTACTCATAAGACTGCCCTGATTTTTGTGAACTTTTATCGTTTTTTCCCCTCTTTAAACATAGTTATATACCCTCCCTGGCAGTCGGGTATAAACTAAAGGCACACACATTAAACGAGTGACGCTATCCATGTTGACTTTCGGAGGCGACGCACAGTCTGCCAGGACTGCCAAATAATGCCAATACTGTGAAACTCCAGGCAACATACGATGCGAGCAGGAAAACTACATAACATTGTTGCGAGGTCATTTGCATGACAATGTTGAGCTGTGGGAGATGCGCTGTAAAAATGTTATCGCGTTGAGATATTCGGAAATGCTTTCGTTATCGGGTTAATGTTCTCGATCAAGCTTTGAGCGTGTAGGTACTTTTATTTAAGTTTCAATTAATAACATTACACGATATGTATGTGCCCGGAGAAATTCGTGAGATTTTAGTCAGTAGGAGTCTGACATAATCTTCCACCGAGGATGGAAGATATCCATGAAGGATTCCCGCACAATAAAAAAAAAAGGTTTGCGAACAAACGAGACGTCCAAAACTTACTGACAGCTTTCGTATCTTGCAAAAATGTATGACATCAAGCGAGCATACTTTTTTTCCCAAGGTATATCTCCATTTCCTCTTGACCGTTGCGGGCGCGAGCGATGATATCGTAGCGTAAGAGCTTAGTCGTCGTCCTCTACATGAAGTACAGCAGCTTCCATCTTCCAATAATCATGGCAAACCGACAATGGAAACCGAAACTCAAAAATCAAATCATGGTAAATATTCCGTTTTAAATAACTTTAATAGGTCATTGTAAAATCCATATCCACCATAGCTGGAAACCACTCAATTCAATGTTTTTCTTTGGGTTTTTTTGTTAAACTGTGATCACCCATCCGCCTGCCAAGCGTGGTCAGCAAACCCCTCCTTTGCTTAGGGAATGCACGTTCAGCAGTGGACGAATATGTTCTGATCAGTCAAGTCAGTAGGATTTCCACCAATAAAGGCGAAGAAGGGCGGATCTATTACAAAATCCCTTTTAGTTCTCACAATTGTTTTTAATTGAGTAAGAGAAACTTCAGCTTTTCATTGTGTCAAGCTATTGAGAAAGGTTTACCTTCGCGTTCATCCAATCATGCGAACTGGAAAGTATCATTCAATTGTCATTTTGTCACTTGAGGAAGAGTATTTATTATTTCCCATTGTTTATCCTTAGGTTTTCCCGGTGATGTAAACTAAGATTTATTTTTTATAAATCAGGTTTGTCTTTACTATTATAAAGAGGAAAGTTTTGATTTTTTGTTTGTTTGTTTGTAATGAATAGGCTCCGAAACTACAGGACCGATTTGAAAAATTATTTCACCGTTGGGAAGCTCCGCGGTGAACATAGGCTTACTAACATATTACCTATATTTTCAAAAAAGTTAGGGATCCGTACTAAAACCGTGCGAAGCCGGGAATGTCCGCTAGTTAATAATAAGATGAAAATAGGTGGCGGCGCTAGTGCGCCTCGGGATACAGTCTTAAATAATAGCCCCAAAACCATCAGAGATTTCATCGCCCCGTAAAAAAGCAACGCACTAGCTCTATAAATAGCCCAGAGCCCAATTCCCCAGCACGTCGGTAATAAGTAGGGACATCCTGATGTGCCCATAAAATCGTAATCGCATTTCGACCCGTCACTAACTCGCTACACTAGGCACACAGATGGACCGAATCAGTATTATTAGCACGATCTTTTCAAGTAGGCTATGTCCTACCCCGGAATAGAGTTATCCTGCCAAATTTCACTTCTTCGACGAGTGGACAAAAAATTGAAGTGAACATTAAAATTAAAATAATGTTATTTGATAATAATGAATAGTATAAAATGTCTTGTCTGAGTGCATATTTTGTAAGCCTAAAGAAATAAATGCTATTGACTTTGACTTTGGAGTGTTGTGTTTTATCAACTATAATTAAATCAATTTATTTTTGCTTACAAATTAAGCACTTAGATAAATAAAATTTTAGAGGCTTTGATTATGTCACAGTTTCAGATTCTTACGGAGCGAAAATCACTGCCTATGACTAAGTCTGTTTACGACAAAATATTTCTGAACAGCAAGCTGACAAGGCGCTATGGCGCTCATTAGGGGAGGCCTATGTCCAGAAGAGGACTGCTGTAGGCTGTTGACGATGATTTCTGAATGAACTTAAAAACAACAGTTTTGAAGGGAAAGCAAAGCATCTAGCACCTAGTACCTTTTAATTAAGGTCCTTGGAAATCCCTCTAAAGTCTGCACAAAGTCAACGACCTCCATAGTGGAAGATTAAAAGACAGTCTCATCCGGGCGACTCGAAAGCTTTTAGCTCACAAATGAGATTACATAACTTCGCGACGACGGTCTCGGGGTCAAAATCCAATTTACCTAAAATACCAGCACGACTCTTAAGGACCCTGTACACCGACGTCAGCAACGCCGACGTAACCCGCCGGGTTTGTGTCGGCAACATTAATATAACTGAATTTAAAAAAAGGTCCGAATTTGGCAACTTCTATGGTGCGGCGGACGAAGGTTCTCCTTCGATGCAGGAGGTTGTGGGTTCGATTCAAAATTGGAGTCGGTTCAGACTTTTTTTAAACAAAATTATAAATGTATACAGCCATGTCAGCGACAGCGCTCGCTGACTTCTTGTGACAGCTCCGCGACACTGCGCAACTAGTCAAAAGTTCCTGACAATTTTTAACAAACCGGCAACACCATCCGGCCACGTTCGTGTGTTAACTCCTACATGTGAAGCAGCCAACATCCAACCCTCCAGGTTGTGTCGGCGGCGTTGGCGACTAGTGTGTAGACTCCTTTACTCTAATCCGTTTACTGCGCAATTAAATATTAATTTACCGTTGTATTTACTGGCGAAGTGCATTCGTTATGACAGAAGTAATGGTCGTTGGGTACAGTTGTGGAGTTCCGTGGTTAAATGTGAAAACGGAGAGCTTTAAAACGGGTCTGAGTCATCGCGCAATAACTCGTTATAGTTGCTTAGTGCCTGCCGCCGGCGACTTCGCTTGTATAGACTTAGTAAAGATACTAAGCCATGATTATGACCAACTGGACGAATTCTTGCAATAAGTCCTCCAAATAATTGAATTAATAATAACGCCATTTAAGATGATACTTAGTTTATGGCAACCAACTGTGTCTGGATGGACACTTTTCTGCCAGTTTCAAGTAATGGAAAATAATTTTTTAATCGAGTTACCAAATTATGAAGATGGTTTGATATTTCCACCAGAGCCTAGTTCGGTATCTAGCAGGGTGTACCACGTGCAAGTTAGGTTGGCTTGGGAGACGAGATGTTGGAGTCCCCCTTACACCCCTAATCACATATTCTAGCTAGATTGATATTTTGAATGATCGACGTAACGATACCGTTTTGCATTTGACATCTCTGACAAAAAGTTGTAGGTAATAACTGATAAGATCGGCACACGTAATGTCAGACTCTTGCTTGCCATAAAACGCTAGGTATGTAAAGGTGAACGGCCTAATTACGTCAATGCATGTAATCAGGAACGTTAATAAAGATGCAAAGCCGTCAGGTGTGAAATTCTGCTAACTTGAGCCAGTTACGGCGAGTTATTTGCTTCTGTATGCGTTTATCGAAGTTTTTTTCTGTAGGTAATACCTATAAAGTCGGCTGCAGTGTGCTTTACTTCACTACATAGTATAAATCCCGCTGTCTGTCTGTCTCTATTAAACTTTAAAATTACGCAATGGATTTTGATGCGGTTTTTTAATAGATAGCCATTACAAGACATTGTTCCTCTTACATAAAGACTCGACTTTTTGGTGTTCCATTTACAACGAACATATAAGTATATTTCATTTGAAAATTGAACTGAAAGTGCCTTTTTGTTAAAATATAAGAAATCTTTGAAGGATGATTTTTCCTCTATAGTAGAATGCGTAGGTTGGAACTTTGCGTTGCGCGTAACGCTCGACCTATTTGTGGACCGCTGCTGTTTGTAGCGTCGTATTGGGAGGCCTATCTGTCCAGCAGTGGACATGTGTGTGCTGATATGATGAGAATGAGAGATAAACTGCCGAAATATCGAGAATTACAAACTCATCAAATAAGTAAGTTTCGGGGGAAAATGTTAATATTAGTGTTTGAATACCTAACCATTACTGCGATAACCTCATGTTTTAGCGATATAATTATCAAAGTAACATTAATAAGTACCTGAATAATATAATTAATTGGGTGCTAAATAAAAAGTAATGCTCGAATTAGCATGACCACGCTTTCGACGCGGCGGCGATTACGATGATGTAAGGCTGCGATTAGGTGGACAGCTGAAGACGAAGCGAGTTGATTTTAAACAGTTTTCCATTAATCTTGTGTCACCGTTCTACAATGATGTTATATATACGTAGATACGTTGTACCGAGATCTGCCTTACAAGGCGAAAATCAGGTACGTGCCTGAATTGAACTCAGTCCGTCCTGCTCCTGGCCGCGACGCGGACGTACGTTGAAGCTGGATTTTTGAGTATGAAAAATATTATAATGCCATGTTGTGTGTTTAGAAAGTGCAATACTTACTATGGGACGGTTGTGAAAAGCAAGAAGGATGTGTCTTTATATTTCTTCTATTTGTTTTGTACTGTTTAAAATGGAAAATCATAAAATAAATTTAATTTTACTCAAAAATCAGTGCCGCGCGGTTGCCGCTTTGCCACCAACACTAACGAGACAAGCAATGAAGATTTTTGCCTTTTCTTGAATGATAATAATATGATGAAGATAGTTAGGAAATAAAAGATGAATAAAAATAAGAATACGTAATAAATTGTAAGATGATGATGTAGCTAGTTACGACTTTAATTTGCTTTACTCGATTTTCCGGATCCATTTTCATTTGTGCCATCTCTAATAGTCTCTATTACGTTCCGTTCTACGCAAAACTGATTACCTCTGATTTTATAAAGCAAATGTTTTAAATTGTTTATTACGTGTGGAGGCTAATTAAAATTTAGTTTTTGATAAGTTGAGTGGCGTACTGAAATTTTCTAGCATAATTTATACGTGTCAAAGGAAATAAAAATTATTTGAATTTTCGAAATTATAATATTATATATTGTCAATAGAAATGAAACTTAGTCCATCTAAATCCAAACGTCAGGGAACGCTTGCTAAGTGAAAAGCACTATACCACTAAGATTCACCATGGTACCACAGTATACATATGGATCCATAATTCCATATGTATACTGTTCCTCCTGCCTAATTGTAGTGGACTGTATCTTGCTTGGGTAGGGTGCTGGCGAGAAATGAAAGAACTTCTTTACAACTTGAAAGGCACGGCGCGGGTACAAAGCTTCGTTGCGTTACTCGTGAGAACTCGTGCCCGACTACTACTACTACGCTGGGTCGTCTCTCACGCCGGACATTCATCCGCCCTTGCCTACTGACGAGGGGTCATTGGGTCGGCCCTTTCTGGGCCTCCTGGTAGCCGTTCGCCTGTGGAGCTGGCTAGGGATCTGGGTGTTCTTTGCTTGCCCTCTAGGTTCGCTTCCGCTGTCCTCGGTAGCCGGGAATTGGCTGGTTGAGGTCTCTGAGCGGGCGGACTTGGCTTTTGCTACCTTAGCTGTGCTGGAGTTTTCGTCTACCACGACTAGTTCTCTGGCGTATGCGTGGAACCTGTTCGCCAGCTCATGCTGTGGTGCGAGGTTCTGGAGCTGGGTGTGGTGGGAGTTGTCGCTACGGGAGAACATAATCGTGGTGAGACGACTGACGAACTCTTCCAGTGTTTTTACCTTCAGGTCCCTCCTGACCGTAGCGTTTCTGACCAGTCGTGGTGCGCCTACGATGGTGCGGAGCGTCAGGTTTTCTTGTGAGCCCAGTTTTGTTTCGTGCCCGACTGAGAAATGTGTCGGTTTATACAACACTTTTTGTCCCCGCGCGCCGCTATGCACAGTGGGGAGCAAATTTTATTCATAACGTGGTATACATACATAGCTATTGTTTTTTAATCTTTCTATCTTATACAAAGCTATAGGTTATAATATTATCTTAATACTATGTCGTGCACATATACTGTGACGGTAGGTTAGGTACTAACGGTAACAGTCCGCTGCCAAACAAGGCAGTGGACTGTTTTGCTCGCATGTTAAATGGTGTGTTAAATTAAAACAAAGTTGGAATGGTAACGGTTATTATTACATAGGGAAATATATTCGGAAAGTGTGCTTGTCTGTCTGTGGCATCGTGACTGACATGTTGAATATAAAAATCGTTCTAGAAAAAGTTAAGTTTTGCAGAACCTCTTTTAACTTTGTGCAATTTGATAGGACACTGTTTTTTTTCAGAGATACTTGAATTTCATTTCATACATATATTATATTATAATTATATACTTAAAATAAAGACAGGTTTGTTCGAACACTTATAACTCGAGATCGGCTGGACCGATTTGTCAAATATTAAGTGTTAGGCGGTACGCAGTTCGCCGGGTCAGCTAGTTATACTATACAAAGCTAAATTATTATTATAAAAATAAAATATTAAGCTGTAAAGAGGTTACTCCATAACAAGAATTGTGAAAACAATATCCTGAAAAAGCACAGCCACCACACATCAGTCTTTCCCCAACAAAAATAACTTGTCACACACACCGCCCGTTCTCGCATTGTAAATATTGCAGCGCTATTGTTATGAAATGGGCGACGTTTCACTGTTTTATGAGGAACTTGCTTGTTTTACGGCAATATTTCATGTTATAACGAGTCGAGAACTGAATTTACCTACTGTTATTTCGATACTAGGACCAGCTCGCGGATTCGTACGCAAATTTTTTATAAATAATGCTGGACAGACTTTTGCGATGACAGTGCATGGAGACCAACATAATTTGAGGTATTGCTAAAGTCCACGAGAGTTATTTACGAACGGAACGATTACGATACAGATAGGTGTCTTCTAGAAGATATCATCCACTGGCCCAGGCCTAGCGGGGATTGTAGCTGAAATCGCATCGTCGTTATATTTCGTTAATAACTGAAGTTGAAGGAATGAGTTTCGAACAACAACTATTCGATGACAATGTGACGTATTTTTCTCCATTCTACCCAAGACAACAATTCCCGTGCTAGGCCTACAGAATGTAACGGGCAGGAAAAAACAGAAGCAGGCAACGAGTCTCATTCCTTAGCAGTGCGAATGATTAAGGTGAATTATTAACACATTTTAACGCATCTATTAGAGCTGGTAAAACATTTTAAACAGCAGTTACCTCCTTTGAATACTAAGAACACTTTAGGAAGTACTTAGTATTCAAAGAGAACTTTCAACGAGAATTATTCTACGTTTATTCAACTCAGAGATAACAAAGGCAAGGCGATTTCCACCCGGAAAGGCAGTTTCAATGTACGCCTCGAATATGATATTTACCGGAGAAGCGGATAGCCCAGCCTAAAATGCCACCCTCGCCCGGTAAAAGCCTTAGGACACGGCCGCATTGGTCGACGGTAGTAACAATAATACAATTCTTTATTAATAACGCCAAGTTACATGTCAAACGCAATAAGGTAAGCAATATAGTAAACAATATTGTCCTTAAATATAATAGTATGTCATATAAATGTAATTATTATTTGTATAGAATGTATTTATTATTAAATTCACATAAAAAGGCAACGCGTCGAGCTCGTGTACAAAGTAGAAAGAACTCTCTAAGAGCCATTTCTTTAGTAAGCCGCGACTTTGTGTTCAAAATCCGAGAAAGATAACTGAGGCACGTTGTTCTGGTAGCTCGAGGCTAGGTCGAGGCGTGATCTCTGTGTAGAGTCGAGGCGCGGCGACTATACGTATATTCATGTTTTTTTTCTGTGTGCGCCTTTCGTCAAATACCAAAAAAGTATGATGCACTTAGAAAAAGTCAAATTCTTAATAGATTAGAAAATAGACGTTATGGAAATATTAATAAATTACATAAATAATATACTTTATTTTCGTGACGCGACTCTAGTTTAAGAGCGCAATGCTATTTATTTCTTAAGAAAACGTAATGCGTCGCGCTCGACGACGACGACGCGACGACGCGACGAAGCGAGGCGACGACGACGACGAAGACGTCTCGCTTCGAGTCTGGGTCCAGTGAGCGACGCGCTTTAAAGATCCGTCACCGTAGCTGGTCACCTGGACGTAGCGAGGCGATACCTGTTTTACGTATTATGAACTCTACGCGATCTACCATCGATGCAACCAGCCAACCTAGCCGCCTACCTACCATCTTTCAGTGCGGCCACATCCTAAGACGGCCCTTCCTTTACAACTTACCTGTAAAGTATCAAATTAACTTTCTTGGGTTTATTATTCTCGAAAAACATTAAATTCTCACGTTCCTTGGTGGAAACAACCGAAAATTCGTAGCCTAAGTGTCTGTTTTTATTTACATTTTAAAAACTTTTTGTTATTATTTGAATTATTTGTGAAATATTTTTATCAACCGTCGCCGTAGCAACAGGTTATCAATTTGTATGGCTGAGATTTTATTACGTGGAAAATGTATTCTAAACAAATTCCAAGTGATAACTGCTAACAGTTTTTCTTTTTAATAATATTTATCAATCGCGCTTTCACAACACGACGAAGAACCTATATAAACTAACTATAAACTATCGGATTCAAAAAATGTTGGCATCAGAACTCGGATTCGCTTTCGATACTTTCGATCATCGATCCGAGACGAAATCAATATAGCGTTCAAAAGATCCGTCGGAATCGAATTCGAAATGCATCGAATGAATTAAAATTGATAGTCTTTGTTTATATCAATTTCATAAAAGATACCTTCACCAAAAGACAGAATGCCCTGAATGCAGGCAGCATTGCCATCTAACAGCGCTCATACCTTCACTCACAGCTATACTTGCCTCCACCAAACCGAAGGCAGAATAACAGCGCCTTCTGTTCGTTAACGGATTCGCTAAATCGGATAAGATATTTGGAATAGACTTACCTATTTTTGTTTTTATATCTAAGCATTGTGATATGTGTGGGAACTGAAGGATCTTCCGCCACTTTTTGCTCTTCCCCTTATTGCTATCGGAACCTCCTGCAACAAGATGAAACACAATATGAGACAAAGTAAAACACATGCATGAGACACAAAGTAATAAAACACATAGAGACACAAAGTAAAACACGAGACAGAAACCAAAACTAAATAGATAAGATTATGAATAAATTCCATCCGGATTCGGAATTTCTGACCCTTCTAATTTTGCTGCAATCCATATAGATTTATTTTTTACGTACGTTATAAATACTTAACATTACTAGCTGGCCCGGCAAACTTCGTTCCGCCGTAGAATCAGTGATGGCGTTACTTATAAAAAATATAATGTATGTATTTGATTTATTTTCCCGTCGTGATTTTTTCTTATATCCTACTAATATTATAAACGTGAAAGTTTGTATGTGGATGGATGTTTGTTACTCTTTCACGCAAAAACGACTGAAACTTTGCGACGACCGAACGACTGAAATTTTGCATACAGGTAGTTCTTCCCAGAATAAAACACAGGCACCTTATTATCCCATAGACCAGTTCCCATGGGATAGAAATAATCGTTTCCATAGAAACAACGCGTGCAAAGCCGCGGCAGAAACTAGTTCAATTATAATTAGTTATTCTGCTATTCGGGACGAGGACAAATACAACAAATCAAAAACCATGAAAATCGATCCAGCCATTATCGAGAGTGTTCGAACAAATAATTTACATAGAAGATATAAATAGGAGGCAAGTGTCTCACTAATTTTACTTTATAGAAACTACGATAGTTTACTGGTTAACATTGTGAGAAGGACTATTCAAGTTCTTCCCAATGTTACCCCTCATCTCAAGCACTCGGTAACGTTGAAGAGTATCGTTGACAAACAAACAAACATATCCTAAGTTTGTTTATTTGCTTGTCAACAATACTCTTTCGGGGACGTATACTAAACGAAGGATCACTCAGACAATCGTTCAAACATTTGAGGAGTAAAGTTCTGATGCCTTGACTTGGCATTGATGCTGCTGAGTGGCTTGAAGGTTCAACTCTCAAACCATAGTTCAAGTGTTTAATTTCACTTTCAATGTTTCGTGACTTTGGCTACATAATACGCAGTGCTAACGTTCGTAGTAAAAGATAAAAAAATTGGGTAATCGGTATGTCAACCAAAAAAAATTACTCGCAGTGCCGTCCAGCCAAAAAGATTGAAGTCAATAGAAAATCAAAGTTATCTTTATTTCCTAGTTTTACTTGTGCAATTTGAAATTTGTGACACGTCCTAGAGTCTTAACATTTTGACTGCGATTTTTTTTTAGACGACTGCGACCTTTTTTTTAACTTAAAACATTCGTGCTACCGCTCTACACAGCGGTTGTGTTGCGCCACACATGCATTTCGTACGAAAAATATTACGGCTGTGCTGAGTCACAAAGATCTGTATTTTCTCAGCCGCTGCGCTAGTGTGGATTTAAGCATATTAGTCACTTGTAGAAAACACATACCTTGTGATTTCAGCAGTCAAAGTGTTAAATGGCCTAAAGAAAATAAACCATTTTCATGTTTGATGTTGACGTTTATGACAATTTTTCATTTGGGGTTGCAATGTTCACAAGTGAACGTAAGAAGTTCAACGCAGAGACTACTCTAAGTAAAATAAAATAAGATGTGTATAAAGACGCGCAGTATTGATAGATACTTAGTGAAAATAAACATTAGCATCAACAGCTTGTTTGTGATGCAAACATTCCGATGGCCAGCTAATGGTCAACCGACCGGGCAAATATTACAAGAGCGCCGCGGGCGTCTATCAATCAACTATACTGAGGATATTATGAGTCAATTATGGACACTCGGCGGCATATTAATTTATGTACGAAAAAAATAATTTTTTTATCATTTAAAACGGGATATTTACCATGATTTGATTTTTGAGTTTTCCAATATTTCGGCACAGTTTCATGCGCCATGATCACGGAATAACTGAAGACACTGCGAGTTCGTTTTTATGAGCAGATATACCGATCTACCCTCATTTTCTGTCTTTTGCTACGAACGTTACCACTACCACCGGTTTCATTATTATCGACCGCAGCTCGATCACGACACACAACACTGACGGTATCAGAACGCGACGCGGTTGGTACATCACTTCTTCGGTTTTTACACATTGTCACAACAGGGTTCCAGGTTCCCGATAATTGGAAACCATCTTCTCGGTTGAAGTTCCTGTGTTTCCTAATCTCAATGGCCTCCACTACCATTCTTGGTATGTAGTGTCGCTCTGTTGAGATTACTTTTGGATTGTGTAAAAAATGAGGGTAGATCGGTATATCTGCTCATAAAAACGAACTCGCAGTGCCTTCAGTTATTCCGTGATCATGGCGCATGAAACTGTGCCGAAATATTGGAAAACTCAAAAATCAAATCATGGTAAATATCCCGTTTTAAATGACTTGAGTGTTAATAACCATGGTAGTTTCAGAAGTTTTAAAAATTTTTATAAGCTATTTCACTTAGATATGTACACATTACGCGACACAGGCTTGCCCCCGCTCGAGGCAAGCCTGTGTCACGGGAAGCCTGTTTGCAAAGGTAATTTTAACGGTTAAGGTTTAAAGAAACAGCATGCGGGCGTGTTGGAGATCGCAGTTAGGTGGTAATTGTCACTTATGTTATGTAAATTGTTTCATTTGTAAATTATTTTCTAATCAGGTAGTATTGTGAGTCATAGATAGATATTCCCGAACAGTGAAATCCTTCCCTTTATCATGTATAGGCCATCATTTGATAAGACTTTCAGCAGTTGTTAAGCGGCGATCTAACCGTCTATGTATCACGAAGGTCTGCTATCGAAGGTCTAGGTCTAGCAAATATTACAAGAACGCGACCGCCCGCCGCGGGCACTAATCAAGTAGTATTATAAGTCGTAGACAGACATTCCCCAACAGTGAAATCCTTCCCTTTATCATGTATAGGCCATCATTTGATAAGACTTTCAGCCGTTGTTAAGCGGCGATCTAGCCGTCTATGTATCATGAAGGTCTGCTATCGAAGGTCTAGGTCTAGCAAATATTACAAGAACGCGACCGCCCGCCGCGGGCACTAATCAAGTAGTATTGTGAGTCAATGTCGAATACTCGGTGGTATATTAATGTACAGTCAGCGACAAAAATCACTGAACAAGCGATTCCTTCCAAAACTTTCGACTTAGATATTGTCGGCATATTATTAATATGTCATTTGATTGTTACGACTTTTAAATAATCAAATGACATATGATGCCGGTTTAGAAGAGATTAAATGTAATTTCCACGACGAATAAATAAATATTGCATAGCACAAAAAACAGATAGGTACCTACAGTTAATAGTTATACAATGGGCCTTATTAGGTAAACAGTATACACAGTGGAGTTCGTTTTGTAGAGAAATGTCCTTCATCGGATACAACTAGTATTTTTTTAATACCAAGAACCTGCTTCTTTTATATTGAAGAGTACAAAAAAACAGATACATAGGTATCTACGGATAATAATTATACAATGGGCCTTATTAGCGTTTTTCTATAGACCTGGTCTGAAATAAATGATTTTTATTTTATTTATTTATTAGGTTACAAAGAGGGGTTCGTTTTGAAGGGCAATGTTCGTCATCCGATACAACTATTATTACTTTAAACCACGAAATAAATATTAAAAGGCACAAAAACAGATAGGTACATACCTACAGATAATAATTATACACTGGGCCTTATTAGGTACACAGATTACACAGCGGGGTTCGTTTTGTAGAGGAATGTCGAAGGTACTTGGATCAAAATCACAAAGCCTTTTAACGCTTTTCAAAAGTATTGTAAGAAGATCCCTAGGGGATAGGTGGCCAAGGTAAATACGAACCTTTTTGTGATCCAAAGTGGTCAATATTATCTTAGGCGAGGGACAATTTTGTAAGATGTCAAACTAACCTGAAAATATTACGTTTTCGAATAAAATTGGGAATTCTGTTGCTTTTGACGCTTAATGGAAGATTTCAGAGTAACATCGACTCTCTTTTACTTTATAATTTACCTTTCTTAGGAAATAAAATAAGATTATTCACTCAAAAAAGAACTTTATTACAAATGGTAGTATTCGTAAGTACCTGTACACTAGCCAAACTCGATGTTGAATGTAAGTGTAAATGTAAGTTTGTGAGCAAGCCACGACACAAGTAACTAAAACCCTATTACTTATTATAAGAAATTATTATTGAAGGAAAGATCTCAAATTAACATAATAATGTAATTACGTATAAAAAGACGCGGCAACATTGAATTTTTGTGGGTGTGAATTTTAGGTTGTTTACAAAGATCAACATTGAATTTGGCTAGTGTATGGCTAGTTGGTAAATTTCGATCGATAACTCAGCTAAAAGCAAAAAAGACCTTACCTATTTCTCGCCGCCTCTGTATGTGTCGGACTAATATTATAAATGCGAAAGTTTGAATGTATGGATGGATGTTCGTTACTTATTCACACCAAAAATACTGAACGGTTCAGGCTGAAATCTATATATGGGCCTTTCTCTACTAACAGGAAAATCATGGTCCAAGCATTTTTTTTTAACTTTGGCTATATTAATGTATGGTTTTATTTATTAAAACACATAATATATAATCTGTTATTTAAGGAGCCAAGCTTAATCATTATTTAGAATCATAATTATTTCATAAACTCGGTCTAAAAGCCACTAAAAACAGTCCTCTGTTATGTCCTAATTCCGGATCGAGTAAGATTCGGTTCGGTTTTTATTAGTTGTATTTAAAAATGTAAAATCTTATAACTTTATAAACATAAAGAATATTGGATGCATGTGAACAAAAAACAATTATAATTTTAGAGAATTTTTTAGTACTAAAAACTAGTGTTCGAATTTTGTCCATTACATTTTTGAACAGTACTCTGTCACAATTTGAATATCGCGCCACAAAAATATTAAACACTATTGTGCTTACATTTCCCTTGAAACTGAAGGCTAACAGTGTGAAGTTTGCTCGGTCGCCATGCTAAACAAGTCGCCGCAATTTTGCGCAGTGACAACTCCGCGTCTGTGTGGGAGCCACGTCTCTGTAGTGTTGAGTGAACATTCCTCTGGTAAGTCTATTTTACGGTGTTTTATGTGTTATAATTATATTTACTTAACAAAAAAATTGCTCAGTGTGATAATTTATAGCTGTTTCTGTGTTATGAAGTAATATTTAAACTGATACGTGGTATGACATTTTTTACGTAAAAAAACAGTCCTCTGTGCAACAGTCCTCTGGAAATTTATAACACAGACGACTGTTCAATGTGACAGAGGACTGTTTTATTTGACGTCTGTGTATTTTATTAATATTCTTTATAGTCTGCACTAACCTACTGCTTGTCAATAGCCTCTTTCTTTCTTACATTGGCCTGTCACGCTAATCTCACGTCTTTGGTTTTCTATTATTATGGATTTTGGAATATAAAATAATACTAACTAGTAACTACCTGTTTTTAAACCCTTACGGTTTTTTTTAATTATTGAAAGTATGTTTTATTGTTTTAGTATTGCCGCAATGCCACCAAAGAAAAAACCTAAAACCAAAGAAGAAATAAAAGAGCAGAAACGTCGATGAAAATGATGTTTCTGATGTGTCTTTTGACCAAATATTAAAGAAGTTGCCAAACCCAGATATTGCCCTAAAAGGGAAACGAATATTTTATTATTTTAATATACCTGTACCTGTTTTTGAGAAATAAGGCTGATTCTTAGTACCTAAGCTTAATTTTGATTATAATTATTTTAATTCGTTACTTAGAGAGCTAAACTCGCAATTTGTTCCTGATAAATATAAGTATTTAAATTCTGTATGTGATACAGTATTCAATAAAGAAAAAAATTTATTTGATCACATTTAATAATTGATATTGTGTTATTTTTTTTCATATAAACATTGACATAAACTGTTCTCTGGGTGGAAAAAACAGTCCTCTGGGTGGCAAAACAGTCCTCTGCCGCATTTTTTTACAAAATTGCCTATAATTCGAAAAATAAGGGAAAATTACAATGGTTTCTTGTTTATATGTATTTATATTATAACTATCTATCAACTTAATACATTACATGTTTAATTTTCTAGAAAAATAGGGTTCGGACAGCTGTCAATAGACAAGTTTCCAGTTAGTAGAGAAAGGCCCACCTACAGATAATAATTACACACTGGGCCTTATTAGGTATCCAGATTACACAGCGGGGTTCGTTTTGTAGAGGAATGTCGAAGGTACTTGGATCAAAATCACAAAGCCTTTTAACGCTTTTCAAAAGTATTGTAAGAAGATCCCTAGGGGATAGGTGGCCAAGGTAAATACGAACCTTTTTGTGATCTAAAGTGGTCAATATTATCTTAGGCGAGGGACAATTTTGTAAGATGTCAAACTAACCTGAAAATATTACGATTTCGAATAAAATTGGGAATTCTGTTGCTTTTGACGCTTAATGGAAGATTTCAGAGTAACATCGACTCTCTTTTACTTTATAATTTACCTTTCTTAGGAAATAAAATAAGATTATTCACTCAAAAAAGAACTTTATTACAAATGGTAGTATTCGTAAGTACCTGTACACTAGCCAAACTCGATGTTGAATGTAAGTGTAAATGTAAGTTTGTGAGCAAGCCACGACACAAGTAACTAAAACCCTATTACTTATTATAAGAAATTATTATTGAAGGAAAGATCTCAAATTAACATAATAATGTAATTACGTATAAAAAGACGCGGCAACATTGAATTTTTGTGGGTGTGAATTTTAGGTTGTTTACAAAGATCAACATCGAATTTGGCCAGTGTATGGCTAGTTGGTAAATTTCGATCTATAACTCAGCTAAAAGCAAAAAAGAAAGTTTGAATGTATGGATGGATGTTCGTTACTTATTCACACCAAAAATACTGAACGGTTCAGGCTGAAATTTTGTATAGATGTAGGTCTAAGCCTGGAATCAAACATGGGCTACGTTTTATCCCAAAAATCACCATGGGATAGAAATAGTCAAAACGTTGCGAAGCTGCGGGCAGGATCTAGTCTTACATCTATTGAAATTATCAGTTATAAAGATATTTATTTCCCATTAACAACACACATGTTACTTGCATGAGAAACTTAAGTATTACTATTGTGTAAGTTATTATTTTAACATCAACACGACACTGACTGTACCTGACATTATAGAATAAATTAAGAAATGAGAGGTCGAGAGCCGATTACTTTAATTAGTAAGTGATTACAATCTTATTGGGTAACGTTTAAATCGGGCAATGATAGATGTGGCATTGGAGATTTGCAACTATTAGCATTCTCTCACGACTACGCACCGGCTTATTCCAATATTCCCCGTACACAATCACCTGCAAAGGGGATTTCTGGAATTTTAACTATAAATCCCCTGTTTGAATGAAGACGCACGGGGATGTGTGGACAAGAATTGCAGATATCCCGACGAGACGACGACAACTGGTTGGTGGCATGTCAGCGCGGCGTGGGTACCTGAAGTGGTTGTTCTTCTATACTTGTTTTTAAGTGACCTATATGGATTTTCTCATAGTATTAATACTTTGAAAAATACCATAATATTATGCACCAAATAACCCCAAGTTGGTGGACCGCTGGACTGACTCGATAGACCGATGATATTGTAGAGGTGGCAAGAGTCGATGGATGGAGGCGGCTTAGGAGCGCTATTCGTGGCGTCGTCGTTCGGTGGAGGCCTATGTTCAGCAGTGGACATGTACAGGCTGATGATAACCCCCGCATTGTATTAAGTACACTTTCGGCACCAAATGCTGCCATCGTTTCCTCTTGGAAGACCATTTTCCCAATTGCACATGCGTTGTGGGAGCAATTGGGATGTCTTGTGGTGGTCTTCAAAACTAAAAATTATTACTTTCTCGCTCGTAAATAATTATATCTTTAAAAATTGATTACCGTTTAAAACTTCACCCCATTACCGCAAAAGCCCGGAGCATTTACTAGTCAATTATCCGTTTGTTTATTTAAATCAGACCATCCGACACAAAATCGGTCCCAAAAGTAATTAAAACTGGATAAAATTGAATTCTATAAAGCTGTCAGCCCACCGGTGCGGTGGTTACCGAATTTACCGATAAACCGCGAGGTTGATAACGCGCTGCGGTTAGATGGGTAATATGAGTATGTTATTCGGTGCTCGTGACTCAATCGCTTCTAATAAGTTACCCAGGACATATTATTTTATTATGAGAGGGAACAATAAGACTATTATTGCGTTTTCTATGGGAAACCACGTAATAAAATATTTGAGTGTTAACAACGCACGTAAATACGCCTTTGTGCGTAATCTTTATTTATTAGACAGGCATATGTACTTTGATTTATACATTTCTCATGAACAAACAGACTAGCGTCATGCATTTTAGATTCAAATACATATGGATGTTACTTAATTAAAAAAATCTGCATTGACTCAAGTTTTTGCAAAGGTTTCTGTTTCTATACAACTTACCAAAATGATTATCGTTAGAAACACAACTACCACAAATCGTGGTAAATATCTCGTTAAAGAGATTTTAGAAATAAAAAAAAAACTGTTTACTCGAGTCACACTCAGTCTACCAATCAATAACACAAATAAAACTAAAATAAAAACATATGGACACAGACAAATATGCGGACTCGAGGGACCATCAGAGACCAGCTTCGTACGTTAACATTAAAAAATTGGACATTCGGTCGCGTCACTTAAGCCGAGTTTTCACTATACGAGTATACTCGGACAGAGTGCGCTCGGATGACTACTCGGACGCTACTCTACTCGTAGCGTGTAAACACGTGATCCATCCAAGCGCACTCGGAGAGCGGCATCCAATCAGAGTGAATTCGAACAAAAATGGAAAATGGCGTCAAGCAGACTCGCAATCTAATTCCGAGTTAACTCCTATACGATCTAGCTCGTACGAGTGCACTCGGTCCGAGAGTACTCGAACAGTGAAAACCTGGCTTTAGGTACCTATACCTACGTCACTGCCCAAACTTTAATATAATTTTAATCCATAATGAGCGGTGCGGACGGCGTCGTTCAACGCTGTGGATACGCAGCTGAATTGGATTCGCACGGCAGCTGAACAAACGGACCAATATGTATATTCCGTAGAATCCATCAATCATAAGGTAGTATTTATTTGAAAGCTTTTGATCTTCACTGAATATAAGGAAGAGTGGATTTCGATTAAAGATTATCGGCAGCTTACCTCGACGTTACGTAGATTAGGTACGTACTTACCTATTTTTGATGACTTGATGGAAAAAATATGTACCTATATCTTATCTTTGATATATGTATTTCCTTCGATCTTCCTTCCATCTATGTAACGTTAAGATACCTACTCAAAAAAATACTATCTAAAACGAAAATGTTTATTCTTAAATAAGAAGTATGGACCTTAGTCTTGGGCATCTCTGCTTTCGGTGGAAGTTTAAAAACTGTGCCTGTTGTTATTATACTGTTTAAAGTATGGTTATTCTCATTTCTATATCTCCTTTGACAATATCTGAAGTCTTACCCTTCTAAAAAAAACCTTAGTTACAGGAGTTTAACTTTCGCGATTTGTTTAACATAATTATTAATTATTATTTATCGGGTATCTATCGCGTACCTTTTGTTTTTTTTTTCCAAAGTTACGCGATAAATTCCCCAATAACTAATCTACAATTGGAATAAAAATACATTTATTTATAACAACAATCAAAATACACACTAATAGAATAGGTATAATCATCAGCCTATATTAGTCCACTGCTGGACATAGGCCTCCCCCAATGAGCGCCATAGCGCCCTGTCTTCAGCCCTGTCATCCAGCATCTACCTGCAGTCTTTCGCAGGTCGTCATCCCACCTGGTCGGAGGGCGTTCTACTCTACGTTTACCGAGTCGTGGTCTCCACTCAAGAACACGTTTGCCCCAGCGGCCGTCGGTTCTTCGCGAGATATGGCTGGCCCACTGCCACTTCAGCTTGCTAATTCTCAGAGCTATGTCGATAACTTTGGTTCTCTGTCGGATGTATTCGTTGCGAATCCTATCCTTCAGAGAAACTCCGAGCATAGCTCTTTCCATAGCTCGCTGAGCGACTTTCAACTGGTGGACTGGTATCGTGAGTGTCCACGTCTCAGCTCCGTAGGTCATAGGACGCACTGGTTGAAAACCATAGAGTTGTGTAAAAAGTATCTAACTCAGCATACATTAGTGCTCATTTGCTCTCAATGAAATAAATCACACATTTCAATGGCATACCGTTAAACGAGTATAGTCAGCTAATCAGTGTTTAGTTGACAGGCGTAGCGGCTGAGCTGTCACTAGGAAAATTAGAGCCGGTTTAAGGTAATTAAGGTAAGATTTTGAGCTTATTATCTGACCATTATTACTCAAATGACTAAACTTACGTACTTGTACCTAGTTATTTCAAAGAGTGAACAGAACAAAAACGCTAATGGTAATTTAAATTTTCTCTTATTTATTTTCTAGTAGTTTCTGCCCGCGGCTTCGCACGCGTAGTATTTTTATACCACCAAGATGACGTGCTATGCTATGCAAGCTGAAATGGCAGTGGGCTGGCCATATCTCGCGAAGAACCGACACCCGCTGCAGCAGGTAGATGCTGGATGCGTCAAGCTGAAGCGCCATAGGGCCCTGCCCTATGGCGCTCATTTTTTTATTTATTTATAAGCATGTGGCCCGCCCGCCTGATGGGAAGCGGTTACCGCAGCCTATGGCCGCCAGCAACACCTGGGACCTCAAACACGCGTCTTGCCGACCGTATAAATGTCTGAGATAGAATACACCATTTTTGATAAACAGATCTTTGTGTGCAAAGTTCAGCCCAATCCGTACAGTTTTGGCGTTGTCTTCGACCAAACATCATAACAACTGCACAAACTTTCGCCTACATAATATTAGTAGGATTCCTTAATAATGCGAAAGACTGGATGCACTGAATCTTCAACCCAAAAGAACGAAACCGATCGGCCTGAAAACCTTCGTGCATCGATGACTGTGCGCTTCTAGACTTGAAATCTTGGCATAACATTTTGCTCAAAAGTCTTGAGTCCAAGTTCTTGCCCTAAAAAACATATTTGCGCAAAATCAATTAACATTTAATTGGACTCTCGCCATTTTCTTTAAGCCACCATCTGCTGGAAAAGAAAGGAAGGGCGCGTCCCTGAAAATGTGATAGTAGTAGACGAAGGTATGTTTTTCGAGTGGTTTTATTTGATTGGCGGACACCTTTTATTATCTACTAGCGGCCCTTCCCGACTTCGCACGGGTATTTATTATTATTCATTATTATGTCATAGTCGTGATAACTAACATCTACATTTATTCGTCAACGAGTTTTTGTAGCGATGCATAAAAAATCGTTGACGGATACATCGTTTAAGTTTATAATTTGTATGTATGTATCAACTCCACAGGGCATCTAGGCAGTCGCTCTCATTAATTATTTTATTACCTAGCCGTTACAGACGCATTTTAATTGCAAAATCTAAACATGCCGTGCTAACTCACGGTTGAGTTTGTTAAAGATTTGACCTGTTGGTCATCTGCCCAATACTGCTAAAAAACCGCTTTGGTTTTTTAGCAGAATTAAGTACATCGAGCACATATCCATGCAGAATTATGGCTATGGTTTCGTCACGGAATCAGAATACCACAAGGTGCATATGTTGGTAATCACACTAATAATATTATAAATGCGAAAGTTTACCCCAGCGGTTGTGACAACCGCAGTGGGCCGGCCATATTGTGGCCCACTGCCACTTCAGCTTGCTAATTCTTAGAGTCGATAACTTTGGTTCTCTGTCGAATGTATTTGTTGCAAATCCTATCCTTTAGTGAGACTCCGAGCATAGATCTTTCCATAGCTTGCTGAGCGACTTTGAAGTAGGGTTCTATATGAATTGCCAGAAATATGGAGATGATTGATACACATGTCGGAAAAAATGACGCCGCCGCGGCGCTATCGATTTGATTTCGTGTCAGTTCTCGGTCGGTCTTAATGTACGATCCGTATATCGTTTCAGACGACTTGTCAAATTGTTTTATACAAATTGATTTAGTCGAATTAGCCATAGATGGCTTTAGTCCCTTGTAAAAAATATAATTATTTTATTAACTACTTCGCTAAGCGTGAGAATCCGCGGCGAGTTGATAGTAAATTCATTATGTTAGTGATAAACAAACTATGTGTAAAATCACTGAATAACCTATGCCCGATTATGCTTAGTACGATTAACCTAAGAATAAATGCTAAATGTAAAGCCCTAATAGACCGCATGTCATTGTGTAATGGTTAAGTATACACAGATTAAATACTTGAATGTTTATTTAAGGAAATACATAAATTAATATGTGTGTTGGATAATAATTTATTGCCTGCCATTACCTAAACCAGTGACATTAATGGAGGGCCAGCATGTACCTACAGTGCTCTAGCTGTTCTGGGAGAGTTTTTATAACATTATTAGTAAGCAAAAGTCAATTAGGATCAGGAATTTCAAGAACATTAAGATTATTGCTTTGACTACCTTGATATTAATTATTATACAGGTAAAAATGACTTTAGTACAAGTTTATGAATGTAAGAGGTATAATTAGTTTTTGAGTTTGTGATTAGTGATTCAATGGAACTACTGGTCAGATTTTGAAAATTCTTTCAGTAATAGAAATCTTCAATATCCCTTAGTGACATAGGATATGATTTCATAGGATATGCATGCATCCAGCTTCCCACCGCGTGATCAAAACTGCAGAAGCTAGTGGCCAATAAGGAGACTCGTTGCTCCAAGACAATCAATTGAAAGCAGTGTTTCAATCTCAACACTGTTGAGTAGAGCATTTCTCGAGGCCTTTGCCTAGAGAGAGATATGCTCAAATAAGAAATATGTTTCATTAACTACCAACTCAGAATATATGGCTTATTTATATATATTATTATTACAGTTAATTCTCTTATCAAATGTTAGATGAGGTAGCTTTATAGTGTAAGAAAACACACTTATTGACTTTGATTATAATCTGGCAGTAGCCATGCGTTTCTAGTAAGAAATGTTATCATTTTTATCTATTTGAACAGAATTTTCAGGTTTAAGTGTTATCAAGATCAAGATTGTAAGATAGATTTTATCAACAGACTAGCTGTGCCTGCGGCATCACCTGTGTAGAATTCTTCTGTTTACCAGTGACATTCAAAATCGGTCTAGCTGTTTCAGAGATTAGCCCAGAATATAAACATACATACCTACACTTTCATAACTTATATACTAAATAAATAAAAAGTTTTTTTAACATTTCAAACAGACACATGAACTTTCTGTAAATATATCAATCAATGATAGAGACCATACATCAATTAGACTAAAGACTCGAACTGTTGATACTTTGTTTCTTTTTATATATTTCAAATTGTGCATGTTGACCAAGCTTTGCTTGTTAAGGACTTGTTGGTGATGAGGAGTGAAATTAAAATTACTGGCGATATAATTTATTAACAAATTGGTGTACTGGTGTATGTAAAGTAATAAAATAATATGGTCTCAATGCCTAAGAGTATGTACTCAAGTAGTTTAATCAGAAAACAGAAGGATAAAAATAAGGATAATTAATAATATTATTCAGACTGCAACTTCACTTATTATGGGGATAATTACAGAAGTACTTGTAAGTGAAAATAAATTGCTCTCAGAACATATTTTCACTAACATTTCAGCTGTAAGAATTTATTCTACAGTTACACTTACTACAGTAATGTTTGAGGTCCTCATCAGCATTCAGCTGGTCAAAGGTTAATGTATTCTCCTCCAACCAATAAAACAGTTATGTACCCCTGTATGGTCACTCACCTTCTCTGGCTTTCAGGTAGACAGTGTTCGCGACGATATTCTCTAATTCCATCAGTTCCAGTGTGGCTGATTTTATAACAGACCCTCCGCAAAGAGTAGCTTCGCCGGCGCGGCAGGACTGCCGCCGAGCTTGTCACGGCACTTCCCATCAATCTACGTCTTTACCGCACAAAATACACTAGTGAACTTGCAAACTTGAACTCATAACACTATACCGAGCACAAAACAACGTTATTCTCGCGAGAAGAACACCCAAAAATACCGCCCTTGGCGATAAACACGTATCAAGGAACAAGCTTCGCCTCAAGGGTGTGGTGCTTACGGGATCACTACAGGGACGCTAAGGTGACTGGTGATGGCGTTTTAGCACGAATAACGGGGAAAAAGTAATGGTTTCTTTCAAAAATGTTGTAAATGGAGAACACGCCCGAATTACGCGAGTTATGACGGACAGCAATACGCTACGCTACAAATTACCAATTTTTTCAAGTACAAATTCCGGCTGCCAGGTTAAGCCGGGAAATTCTACTACAATTTACTAGTCAGATCACAATACAACCACCTTGTCGTCGGTCGTCGTCACGTTGCGTCGTGGGGTGCGATAACGGGTGTCGACGACGACGGTAGAACGATAATGATAGAAATCTGATAAATCGTTCGACAAATAAATGATGCCGGTTATTCCAGCTATGTATAGATCTAGCTAGCCTAAAACATAAGCCGAGCTTACCCATACCCAGCACAAAATTCCTTTGTCCTCAATCAACCTTACGTCAAAGGACCTTTGCCTGCTGCGATTGATTTATAAAAGTTGATGTAGATAGAATTAAAAGAACTTAGTCGTAATTTCGTAGCCAATTCTTTGCTTGAAATGTTTTTTTAATCTCTTTTATTAGGTACCTTATGACTTGTTTTATTAATATCTTTGTTTCATTATTATAAAATGTGTAAGTCATTGAATCTTATTTTGTTTGATTTAAATATTATTACTTATGTATAGTCAAATGAGACCGCGTGTAATTACGGGAACACAAATGCATGGACGATTTTGCACAATTGTCATATTCTATACATGAAAAATATTGTGTATCTTTCGTGGTTGGTTTTTATTATAATAAATAAACAAATATTAACTATGTACTTCATTTTATTTTCGTCAACTTGGTTTCTATGTTTTCACTGTTTATATACCTTTACTTTTAGTAAATTAACATACTGTGAACGCTGTAAACTACTTCAGGATATTTCATTCTGCATGGTAACGTTTCCATGCATGCATGCATTGTGTAATTGTATTATGTATATCCAAGAATTATTTAGAAGACAGGGCACACTATGGCGCTCATTAGGGGAGGCCTATATCCAGGTGTATAACATAGGGTGATAATGATTAAGTAGCTATCATACATATATATAGCTAGCATATCCATAACACAAGCTCTGCTTCGCTTGGGGCTCGATCGGTGAAAATTTATTCGATATCCGTCAAAAGTAAAAGATTAAAAAAACGAAATGCAGTTGTTTTCTTATAAATCTAGGGCCAGACTCCTTTCTAGTAATGTTGATGATAATGATATATTAGAAATTTTCTACCAATCTGGAAATATTTCTTATAACATGGCAATAAAGATATGTCACATTGGGGCTGCTAGCCCAAAAAATAATTTGCTCGCTATGCGCTGCGCTGGAATAAGTTATATTTTCTCTATGGTAAGCGGAACCGTTCATTCGACTTTGACTTATCGGAACTGACATGATCAATCAGCTGATGCCTCGCTCTTATTTTCGGTCTCCCACACTTTATCTCAAACTCAAAGCTAAGTCAATCAAAGCATGTTAGCATGCATGCATCTGCATGCTTAAAAATGAACAGTGTTTCTTCTAAAAATCTGGTGGTTGCTTTGTTTCAATAGAAAAAACGCAATTCCTATAGAATGGATTCCCAAAAACCTTGTGAACTTTGCGGCTCCACGCAAGTGAACTTGCACGATGGATTTTATTTCTGTGCAGAATGTGGAACTCAGGATAAAACATTTCAAGAAACAATCGTAGAAATAGTGGAATCCGGTGGCGAGTTTAAATTAGGAACTAAAACTAAAGTGCACAAAATTATAGAAAAAGAAAAGGAAAGTAAGTGAGCAAAACAAATGATGTTTATGTTTTGTAAACAAACTGCATAACCTTTTATTCCCTGTGTAGGTACTTACCCCAAACAACTATACTCGAGCCATTCTCAATGTTCTTTATAGACATATATAGGGCCTCATCGATTTCGATGACGGCGATCCTAAATATCACGGATTCTTCTATCATACACCCTAATATGGCTCGCTAGACCGAATGTACAATTGAGGTTTTTGCTATTATAGTGCGCAAGCCTCACACTGGAACTAATTTCCTAAGAAATGTATTCAGCTGCTCAACCCTCGAGTCGGAAGCAAGTCCCAGAGATTTCCCACACAGTTTTATTGTATTTTTTCAGTGCCGGACACTTGGTACAAATGGCACGGGTTCAACTTCCTCCTCAAAGGCACAGCGGATGAGCTGATGCAGCATGGAGCCAATCCCAGCTTCAAAATCAAGCTGCTGTGGGTGTGGAGTCGATACCTCAAGCTATATTTAAAGAAGGAAGAATTGGGGTAAGTGATAAATAAGTTATTGTTTTTAGTGTACTTCTTTTCGTCTTCAGATTATTCTTTCTATATTAAGTATGTAGTATGCTCTATGGTAAGTTTCATAAATAAATGTTTTTGTGGTCATTTTTTTCATCTTTAGATTGTTATTTCGCCAGATGGCACTGAACTTTGTTGCGTTGCCAGGGCGAACATGGGAGTCGAAAAAACGCGGTAGCCAAGCCACAATCTCAATGGGTTGCTATATTATTTTGTGGTGGGCAAAGGTCCGCATGCGACGCAGGAGGTTGCGGGTTCGATTCCCGCCTCAGGACAAATGTTTGTACGACCTGCAGATATTTGTTCTGGGTGTTCTGGTTGTTTTCTATGTATAATAAAAAATATCTATCTTAATATTGTATTATGTATATCAGTTATCTAGTACCCATAACACAAGCTCTGCTTACCATGGGGCTGTGTGAATTGTCCAGCATTATTTATTTATTTATTACATATTTTATTTTACAAAAGAACCGCGCAACAGATCTTAAAATTATCTATGTCTAGTAGAGATCGCTCTTGAGCGATAAGACCGCCAATTAAAACTAATTTAATACTATTTACAAAAAAGTTTTTATTGTACACAGTTGCCTATTTAAAAGTGCAATAAAGTATTTTATATCTATCATCTGAATCTTCTTGTGTAATAAAATCTAGTGAAATAAAGATATTGTTAAAAATGAATGAAGAACTTTAGTATACTAAAAATTGACAATAAAATAAATGAATTATTAATCAGCGTTAAATGAATAATTTAAGAGCTTTACATTAAATGGAGATGCTTTGGGACTAATTATTTGTCTTTATTGTACTATTTGTAAGAATGTTACATTACATTGTAATAATCCAGCAAATACTAGTCTGTACTCACTTTTAGATATACATTTTCTTTAACCTCATTTCATATTTGACCTTATTTTCATTTACCCTTTTACAGACTTTATGACGAAGATCACGCCCCTTCTCCAGAAGAACCAGATAACGAAGAAGAAGAAGAAGAAGATTCAGATGTAGATTTACCCCAAGAAGAAATGTACAAACAATTTGACAAGTTACGGGATAGACTCTTAAAGAAATTCTCATACACTTTACTAGTCACACTCATCTACATTGGACTTAATTTAGACAGGAGCGTTATCACTCTCACTCATCTATTAAAACTATTCAAGGATGGAATATTATCTGTTCCATACAGAATACAGAAGATCATACCGCCTGAAATTAAACCAGAGAAGTTAAGAAGAACTATTTATCGAGGTGTGGCTCATTTTAAAGTCAATAGAATTCGTATACTAGCGATGACGTTATTTAAGAGGCTAGATCTAGGCAACCCCGTAGTACCAGACCTAAGGTTGTTAACTGACAATTATTTGAAAGAACTCTGTCTGCCCAAAGACTTGAAACCTTTGGTTCTATCCCTAATGCACTACAAACCTACTAATCTAGACGTAAATGCTAAGGATTTTCTCGTTTACAAAATGCCGTATTACGAGCTCCAAGTCATGACTTACATACTTTGGGCCTTGAAGCTCTGTCTAGGCCTTGATGATTTCTATGAGGTCAAGTTATCGGGGGCTGCTGAAGCAATAAACAAAACTGAGGGGAGAAAAAAGTCACACTTAGTCCATGGCGAGTCTCCGCCCACAGACAAATTGTTCTCCTTCCGAGAATGGGTCACATTCTACCAATTCAGACAAATAATGCTACGGAACTATGTATATCGATTAGCCAACAAAACTTCTTGGGACACTGATGATTATACAGCCTTAGAACACCATATGGACGTATTTAATGCAGAGTATGACAAGAATCTGAGAGATGAAATGACACATGAACTTATTACCAGGATAAAAGGGGGTGAGGTTGAGTCGGACCTGATCCCCAGAAGTGAATTCATGCACACGGTCACCCCCTTTTATGATTATACCCAGGTTATCATCCAACATTTAAGAGACCCTGAAGTTGAAATGAGATTGAGTGAAGATTTTTCTTCTTATTCCCTGAAATATGCTCTCACAGATTTGAATCTTGTTCACCCTTGTTCAACCACTGAAAGAAATCTAGTCAAAGGTATTAAGTGCAGCAACAAGCTTGTATCAAATGAACCTATGAATAGAAAATACAGGAGATTTAATCACCGCATGGTGTATGTAAGAGATTGTGATAATCCCAACTGGTTAATAACGAAACCTCCCACATCAGAACATTTGGTACAAGTGGATAAACTAGATAGTGATGACGAACCTATAGTTAATTTTGTCCCCAAAAATAACGTCGTTGAAAATGCCGAAATCAGTTCAGAAGATAAAATAAATGATGATTATAAGTTAGTTGAAGATAAAGTCATAAATGGCATAGACGAATCTTTTAACAAAAATAATGAAAAAGCTGAACTTAATGAAGGCTTTGAGTCAAGGTCGCATTCAATAAGTGAAATTTCAGTGGCGAATAGTTCTTTTTCATCTCGCATACAGTTTGAGGATTACAACGATATTGTAGAATCTAAACTTGATGCAGCTGAAAAAGATATGCTAAAGAAACTGAGTGACAGCATTGCAAGCAACTCTAAGTTTCCAGATTTTGTTAGTGAACATTCTTTTACCAATACTACTTTGTCCAACAGTATTTTAAATGGTGACGAAACGAAGGTTTTCGAATCAGGGAAGTTAGATGAAAGTGAAATAACCAAATTAAAAGAAATGAACAAAAAGTTAGCGATTGATGAAATTGGGGAGGAAACTGAAGGCGTGAATATATTCGATGATGATTTCAAACCAAACATAAAAGACGAAATAATTGAACCTAATACTGAAATGGATTATGAAAACACATTTGAGTGTTATGCGCCGGACGCAGTTTACGACAGTTTTCAAGATGTTCCACGAAATAAAAGTGAGCGCAACAAGGAAAATGATTCTGTTAGTCAATGTTCAAGCTTAGACTCAGTAAATTTTAACGAGAAAACATTTGACAGAGCCAAAGCAATAAAAGATATAATAATGCACATGTGTAAAAAGCATAAACTTCCTTTGCCAGCCGAATATAACCCTAGGCCACGTGCTGTTAATGGAGCGAGGAAAGAAATGGGTATGTTTTCTGTACGAGCCGATCATTTATCCCGAAGACTGCCAGGAAAACATAAAAGGAATTACGCATTAGAGCTATCAAGAAGAGGCCTTCTCAAAGACCTTATTGCTGATTACCACAATGCAGCGCAGGAAGATATTTTAAACAAATTAGCCCAAAGTGTTACCACGGCTATCCAGAACGCTATACAAGAGAATGAAGCCAACGCATCCTCACAAGAACCACAACAGACTGCCGATGATACGGTAATGTCAAATGCCATGGAGGTTGATATAATAAGCAATCATAGCGATCTAAACGACGAACCTCAAGAAGATACCTGTTCGCAAAAAGAAAATGCATCAGACGAAGAAAGGCTATTTAGCGATGAGAGTGACGGAGAAACTCATGCAAAAGAATTACTACCTGAAATAAACCCAGATTTTGACGAAGAAATCTACGATGCCGGCCAACTGTATTTACAAACAGTGGAAACCGTGGACGAGGGTGAAATGGAGCTCGATCCAGAGCTATCGAAAATAATAGTCAAAAAAATGGCAAAAGACGCCAAAGATCCATCACTCCTAACTTGGACTGAGGAAAGGAAGAAGCTTGAAAGACCAGACTCCGAAGATGAAATGCCTCTAAGTGTGTTACAAGAACTCCAAACGCTTAGGAAAAAGTTATCGGAACAAGAAAAAGAGCCCTTGAGTCCATTTCTAAACAAAAATGTGGAGAAATTTAGATATTGGTTTAAATTTTTTCACTATAGTGGAGCTTTTGGTCGAAAGTTCGAGAAACATCTTTACAATGAGCTACCCAAAAGTTTTGTATTTGTATTGAAGGAATGCGCTTTTGCATTGGGTGTGAAAGAGGGGGAGTTGTATAAAAATCTACAAGCCTTTGAGTTGTCTACGATTCAGAGAATGCCTAACAATAAGCGTTTCTATCCCAAAAGGAGGAATCCTAAAAGCCATAATCGTGAACATGAATCAAATCCTACGAATACTTAATAAAATAAGGCGAAAGTTTGCGCAGATGTAAGCATCTTTGTTACATAAGATCTCCAAAACTACTGAACAGATCCAGAATCCAGATAATGTTTCAAGTTTACTGTTTACCTACACACAGAAAATAATCTGTCTTACATTTTATGCTGTTGTAAAATACTACTGAAAAATTGAACTGTCCGTAAGTTACAAATTGGTCCAAATCATTAATTCTACCTACTAAACCCTATAGGTATAAGTATTATGTACTTTTGTATAAGCCAAAACACAATGGACTTTAAAATTGTCTCAAAAATTGTTTCGTTGACTCAATAATCAGGGATACCGATACCGCGCGTGAAGCAGTGAGCAGAATAATTTATTCAGTTGTTTGTGATGTTTATTTCGTTATTTTAAAAGCATCCTTTTGTGGATACGTAGTTAACCAACCCGCCTATAATTGTTTTTATGTACCCACTTAGAATAACATTAATAGCTAAGGTAATTTTATCGATGACAAGTCTTGATTTTAATAAACTGTCGACTATTCTAGTAAAATTGTTTTATTCTAGCGGCTAAAATAGAGCTTACAATTAAGGGAATTTATAAAAATCTATTAGTTTCTCGTCTTTCATGGGAATTTGCATTCAGGAAGTTAAAATTGTGTCTCAGTGCGCATTTACACAGCGGATCCGTTTTTTACGAATCATACGCTACCTACTGGGATCCAGTATATTGTCGGGTGACGGGTGTGTGAACTCACTTCTAAAACTACATATGCCGCCGCCGCCGCACCGGCGGCGTGCAGAAAAATCGGCTGCTGTCTGAATGCGCCCATATAAAGGTTGTAGGAGGAATTAGGTCTTTAAGCGGATCTACTTTGTGAAACCTCTTAAATGTGAACTTTTTCATAGAGACTATATATATTTTAAAGTAAAATATTTCAAAAAAAGAAGCTCATTTTCTTCCTCACACTGTCACCAACTAGTTATTGTATTCACTCTGCCTGTCACACAATCATAATATTATTTGCTAAAGTAACTAATACTACTTTTTAAAATCTACGAAAATATAAAGCAGCTCAAAAATGTTGATGAAAAGCTTGGGAACGCTACGCAGAGCGATTGTCTATCGGGCTTTACCGATGGTTCAGCATAAGAGGAACGCACAGATGACTCTTTGTGTTTGTACCCCTCCGAGAGTCAAAGTTTCCTTTGGAGTAAGTTAATTGCCGTAATTTATAGTCCTATATTGGAATAACAAATTCTAATAAGGACTATAAATTACGGCAAACGAGATAATAGAACAGTAACTAATGAGAACAGTATGCATTGGCTTTTCCACTTTACTCCACACTACTGCTAAAGCACACTGTAAGATGCATTTATGAGTTTTTAAATTAAATAAATAGGTACCAATGCGACGTACCTAGATATCTGGTTACGATCTGCTTAAGAGTTAAGATACAAAAGCTACAGTTTCGATTCTCGTGAAACGAATGTCTTCCACATTGTAGGCAACAGATGTCAGTAGGTACAAGCCTGTACCTGTTTTTTATATAGCCTACATAAGTAAAATGTTTTATTTAAATACTCTGCAGTTGGGTCTTTACTTTAATGATAATATTAATAATTAATGTACCTGCATAAACGATTTTTATTGTTCTGTTTACAGGAGAAGCTGATACACTATGCAGTCATGATAACAGTTTGGTCTGCTCCCTTAGCATATTTTTTGACCCAGTTAAAAGTATGGCGCAGGGAATACATTCAATAGGGTGTAACATTCTTAGTACCTACCAACTTAATTAAAATTTGAACTTGCGATTAAATTGACTGATATTTTTTATAAATGATTTTAATTTGAAAAGGGTTTTCTAAAGTCTCCATATAGGTAGGAACAAACTAGAAGATAGCTAGCTAGGTATTGAACCATCCATTTCATTCTAGAAAACTACCAGAACACCCGGAAAAAATATCAGCAGATTGTGCACACAATTGATCCGAGGCGGGAATCGAACCCACAACCTCCTGCGTCGCAGGCGGACCTTCGCCCACCGCGCCACGTCGCTCTGTAAGGGTTCTGTAAATGCGGAACAAGATAATGTTTTTCAAATAAGCTAAAATTTTGTTAGTGCCATAATGCATCATAAATGATAACCAAATTGTATTTTTAACATCCAATTCAGATCCAGACAACTTTGAAAAACTGCAACTTTTAATAGATAAGTCAAATCTAAATAAATAAGAAAACATTGCCCAACTTAAATTAACTCTTGAGCTCATGGCAATCATTTATTATGGACTGTAATACTTGAAACTATTCAGGTCAATTGATTAGTAAGCAGTTTGGCAACGAGGAAAAATGAGACTACTGAGGTAAGGTATGAAGTGGTTAGACAGAACTTGGAAGAAAGTAATTTTGGGCTGCCTGCCTATTATCAGATAGTTGGATAGCTTGATTGAGTGAATCTAAGTTTATGTTGATGTTCTTCGTACACAAACTAGGTTAATGTTCATAGTTGACTTGCTTACATTCAAAATCAGGTTGTTACTGACCGGGAATGACTCAAAATAAATCTAAGTTCATCATCATCAGCCTATAACCTATCTGCTAAGTTCAGTGTATTAAAATAAGGGAAATGAAAGGTTGAATTAAAAGGATATATTTTGGTAGTTTATTTATACACAGAAATAATAGTTCATAAATAGGTACATAAACTATTTCATTTTCTATTGTGTTGCTGTTTATAAGAATAACACCTTACATCCTTGGTTTAATGCTCTTAAGTCTTACACCACATAGTCTCGCGACAAGAGCCCCAGCCTGCGATCTCCTATGATTTCTTCATTAGATTTAAAAGCAACTTCGTGTCACTAATTTGTGTTTTCTGACGCTTCTTCTGTTTTTCGACAGGTTTAACTTTTTTTGGTTTCGGTGATGGCTTCTGGTTTATCTTGGATTTTTTCTCTGATCTTTTGGTTAGTTCGTTTAAAATTACTTCTTCGGCAGAAACTTTCTTAACGAGCGGACTTTCAGCTACCTTTCGAAGCAAAACTTCTCTTTGAAATGATACTTTTTTGTCGGTGTTCAATTTCTTTTTCACCACTTTATTTGTGGATTGGGGGATATTGGAAACTGCATTTTGTTTTTTAGCTAGCTTGTTAAGTGCTTTTAGCTTATTTTTACCAAATTTCACCATTTTCGTCGAATTTCATTGAAGAATTTCGACTCCCTCCACGTGAAAATGAAATGTAAACAAACACTGCCTTGCCTGCCTGACTGAGGAGACGGTGACGACAGTCGCAAAATTTGATTAATATTGACACATGACAGCTCTGATAGTATCACACAATTGGAGATTTTGATACGATCATGCTACCGTGTTGCCATCCTATAAAGTACCGACGCTGGAAAAACTATATTTCCTAGTTTTCACGAAAACATGGTCATTAATGGTTCGGTATTTATAAAATATGATCGTAGAAGAAACAGTAGGTAATGACTATAAATCGGAAACTGGGTAGGTTGAGGTAGAAACGACGAAAATTTTGGCAATGGATGATGGACGCGGTCCTTTGGAGTCTCTAATAAAATTCTGTGAAATATGTATGTTAAATACCTTCTATTCCAATATATTGTACAGTGTGTGAATTATGGGACAAACAAATAAAATAAATTATTTTCAATAAGTTAGGTATTTATTGTCATATTGCCTCCTTTAAGACATCGCAGGAAGCTTAACAGAAACATCGACACATTTAGTTATTTTTTAACATTGTAAGTCAATTTAGTAGATATTATTATTACAACGATTGATTCACAATATTTAAAATATAAAATACAAGAACAATAGGCATTACACATGGTATGGAAGTATTTAACCTACTTGCTTAGACGCACAGAACAATAATATCCTCTTAGACGAAACAAAGAACAATTATTATTACAAAAACTTTACATATCTAATTAGTAAAAATAAATGTGAAGTTCTTTGTACTTACATGAGCAAAATAAATGCACTAAAATTTCAATGGAATGTTGTGCTTCTAAACTAAATTTCATCAATAACCTATGTTATGTTTTGTTATGTAACTAGGTACCTTATCTATGTAATCATCGATATAACGCAAATAAAAAAAATACTAATAAAATGATTAACGAGTAAGGAAACACCACCAAAACTATAAAAAGTAAAAAAATACATTAAACTGAATAAAAATAACTCCAGTCATTCAGCTTAGTAGATAAATCAAAACATCTTTGGTGTTCCTTTTTAAAAACACAGCCATAAATGAAATTCACTAATAATATCAATTTGTCAGATAACTAATGCGAAAGTGTGAATTAAATTAATTAATAAATTTAATATTACCTACCAATAGAACATGCAGACATTTATACGAGTACACAATAAACACCTCAAATGGGTATATAAATTCACAACAACGCCAAACTAACTTCAACATCATGATTCATTAATTTTCCTCTATCCAATATGTTTAACATTAATTTACAAAAGCTACATGCATGAAGTTAGTTACAAATAGCTAGCAGCGTCGGAAAGTCATCATAATATTATTATTATTTATTGTCCATTTCAAGTAAGTACTTACCTAAAATGAATATAAAAACAATCTAAAAACCTAAACATAATTACTCATCAATCTTCAATTCAACTTATCCCCCATTCTTAGGTAGTTTTAACATAGGTGCCTTTATAAGAACTTTCTGCAGGCAGGTATGCATTGTTTTTGGTTGAGCATTACTAAAAGCGTTGCCTGAACATTCTAGAAGCTGCCTTTCCTACTTAATTTTATTGTACAAATACATTTTCCAAAAATTGAACATGTATACAGTAACAAGATTTCATATTTTACTCTTCGCACAAACTTTAATAGGCTAAATAAATATCAAATGAATCCTGATTGGCAACTATCGCTTGCGTCCGTACATCACAATACCCTTCATTTGAGGGTTAATCTTGATAGTCGACATAATATCGATAATCAGCGATTCTATAAAAAATATATATCATTCGATAAATGTTACAGAGTAGGCGTTTAGATATTTTAGAACGTTATTTTACTATGACACGATTTAGTACATAATATATCGTGTGATAGTATAAAATATCGTGCACTATTATTTTAATGACTTGAAGTAAATAGCCTCACGAAGCACAAGTTTGTGTGAAGATAAAGAAACATACATCGAAACAGCTCGATATGTCGTTTAGGGAATTCTCTTTTTTCGTTGGTTCACTTGACTTTGGGTCTCGTAGCTAACGTCAACTTCTGTACTAAGTGCGTTGCCGATCCTGTAGAAAGAGAAAACAATATAAATTTGATAATTAAGAGAGAGGAATTTATCCTACTAATATTATAAACGCGAAAGTTTGTAAGTATGGATGGATGTTTGTTCTCTTTCACGTAAAAACTACTGAATGGATTTTAATGAAAATTTACAATAATATAGCTTATTCATCAGAATAACACATAGGCTACAATTTATAAAGATATATTGTAAATTATCCAAAATATCTATCACCACGCGGGTGAAACCGCGGGGCGCAGCTAATATAATATAATAATAATTCTTGTGTTATCAAAATGGAAACGAATCTTGTCATAATCTACTGACTACCGGGATTTCAGGGGGAAAACTGGAATTATTATATTTTTTATTCCAGTTTTCCCCTTATGGGGGATTTCAGGGGGGAAATGGGAATGGTATTTGTTTCTATTCCCGTTTTCCCCCTTATGTGGGCTTTTAGGGGGAAATTGGAACAATATTTTTTTCTATTCCCGTTTTCCCTATAGGAGGATATCAGGACGGGGAAACTGGGATAACCCTCATGTTTCCCCTTTAGTTTAGGGGGGAAAACTGGAATAACCCTGTTGGATGTATACTAACTTGTGATAGACTGCAGGCAGCCTAATTGCTTCTTAGGATATAGCAGCAGCAGGTAGATAGGGACAGCCGTCAGGATCATGAGACAGCCCACACCAGTCTCGGCGGGAGACGCGAATGCGGGGAAGGCTACCACCAGAATCGTGCAGATTATGTAGATTACTGTAAAAAGTGGAAAATATAATAAATTTGAAATGTACTTATACTTAGACATACTGTTATTTTTTAATGTACATTCTATTCAAAAAAACCACGTCAAAAACAAACGCTAAATAAACCAATTTTTTTAGTTTATCTACGGCGAGGAAAGAAAGTTGTATCAATTTGAATGGTGCAAAGATAAGTAACCAGTTTCGTCTGCATTTGCACCATTAATGGGGCAAATCAAAACGGTGCAAGCGTAACCGCGGGCATAAGTTTACCTATACATGATCATCATCCCATCTCGACCCTCGGTTATTTGATATAAATTAAGCCGAAAAGGATAACTTAGGTAGTCGAAAACCTAGAAGGCAAGTCTGCACTACCTAGAAGGGATTTGCAATATAAATAATCAAAATTCGGTAAGCATCGCTGCACCTAGCACCTATATCTACTTTTGGACTGATTGTCGCTAAGCAAATATGCAGCGTGAAATTAAACGTTAAATAATCCGGCTAAATTAAAATAATACTCTGTGTAAGAAATATGTATGGTCATAGTGCTATCCTTGATTCGAAATAGTAGTTAAAAAGTAACCAACAGTTTGCAACACGGGACGTCAAAACTGAGATTCGTTAGGGATGGCACTGTTACAAAGACAAAAAATCTCTAGTGATTTTAATCTTTGTTTTTGACCACATAATGTCGATTTGTAAATTGAAATAATTAGATTCTGCATAGAATTGACGTCAGGATTATAAAAAGTAATAAATCTAATAGAATGTATATGTGAAATCATTGGAATTCTATTAGGCCTGCATCATTTCGTGGTGATAACCCTAAAAATCAGCTGATTTCTTATGTTTACAAACATTCTACATTCTGGATGGATAGACTATAGGTACCTATTTAATGCATTACATGCATAGATTGATATCTTTACAAACATAGAAAACAACCAGCATACCCCAGCAAATATTTGTAGACCCGGTACGAACATTTGTCCCGAAGCGAGAACCAAATTCGCAACCTGAGGTGTCGCAGCCGGACTTTCGCCCGCTGCGCTACGGAGGTCGTCGACTAGATACTATTAGAACCCCTTGTTTGTTTAAAGTCAGATTCTGTTTAGGTCAGATTCTGTCTAGGTCAAATTCTGCTTAGGTCGGTTTCTGCTTACGACAGATTCACTTTCTTGTTTTTTTAAAGTCAGATTCTGTTTAGGTCAGATTCTGCTTACGACAGATTCGTTTTAGGACAGAAGTACAGACTACAGTAAAAGGAAAATGTAAGTAAATGTATCTATGCTCAAGCACGAGAACTTACTCGGGAAGAACAGGTTGACTTTAATAGGCCGCTCCATATCTGGCTTCGTGTACCGAAGCACTGGCAAGCACACTACGGCCGCTCCGATACTCAACTGAAATTAAGTTAATACGACATTATTACATATAATTTTACTAACTGGGCTTCGCACGCGTTGAAATCTATGGGTCGAATACTTTATAAACCTTCCTCATGAATCGTTCTATCTATTTAAAAAAACCGCATCAAAATCCGTTGCCTTGTTTTAAAGATCGAAGCATACATAGGGACAGACAGACAGCGGGAAGCGACTTTGTTTTAAACTATGTAGGTAGTGATGAGACGTTTGTATGTTAAAACTACTGACTGGACAGGGCTGATATATTGCATGAGGTTTACGCGTTTCTGGACCTTCAAATCTATTCATAAACAGCCTTCAGCGAAATGAATAGCAGGAAAATAAAGTTACGAAGCCGCTCGAACAAAAAGTTTGCAACGGTCCTTGGGAAATTTGGATTGCGTGAAATAAGTACTAGAGATCGAAGGAAACAAGCAGGATTTATGTACTTAACCCTGAATAATCTAAAAGACAAAAAAGGCGATGAGCAATCTAAATTCATCAGCCTATGTTAGTCCACTGCTGGACATAGACCTGCCCTAATGAGCGCCACAGCAGCTTGACGCATCCATCCAGCATCTACCTCCAGCGTCTTTCGCAGGTCGTCATCCCACCTGGTCGGAGGACTCGGAGGGCATGCTACACTACTTTTACCGAGTCGCGGTATCCACTCAAGAACACGTTTGCTCCAGCGGCCGTCGGTTCTTCGCGAGATATGGCCGGTCCACTGCCACTTCAGCTTGCTAATTCTCAGAGCTATGTCGATAACTTTGGTTCTCTGTCGGATGTATTCGTTACGAATCTATCCCTCAGAGAAACTCCGAGCATAGGTCTTTAATCTACATACCCAAGTAGCGAATCCCACGTAGTTAATAAGCGCATAGATATCAGACACGGTGAGGTACAACAGCGATAGAAAGGCCACAGCAAGCACGGCCGGAGCGGGCGTCGATCGTGACGTCACCATCGTCAGCATGCCGGGTAGTTGGCCTTGCGCTGCTCCCGCATAGAATAAACTGTGAAAACAGATAAATAATATAGAATAAACTGTGTAAACAGATGAATAATATAGAATAAACTGTAAAAACAGATGAATAGTATAGAATAAACTGTGAAAACAGATGAAATATTTTTAAACGAACGCAACGCAATCGATGACCATTAATCAGGGGTCATTTAAAACGGGATATTTACCATGATTTGATTTTTGAGTTTTCCAATATTTAAAAAACTCAAAAATAAATCATGGTGCCTACATTTCCCGTTTTAAATGAATTTAATGTTAATAACCGTGACAGTTTCAAAGTTATATTAATCAGGGGTGTTGTTGTCCTAGGTTTCATTCGTGAACCAGAACTACATCGTTTTTAACATAATCTAATCGTGATTATTCATATACACATAGCTTAATTTGCATAAATTCCAAGTCATAGGGTGTAAGGGGGGACTCCAACATCTCGTCTCCTAAGCCTACCTAACCTGCATGTGGTACACCCTGCTAGACAACGAACTAGGCTCTGGTGAAAATATCAAACAATCTTCATAATTTTATAACTCATTAATTAATTCTACAATTATTTTCCATTACTTGACACTGGCAGAAGTGTTCAACCAGACACAGTTGCCATTATCAAAGAATCATCATCATCTTGGGTAAGAATGGAGGCGGAATTACAATAATAATATGAGCTGAAATTTCTATGAACTGGACACTGGCAGACAAGTGACAAACCAGATATATTATCAATATTATTGCCAAATAAAAGAAGACAAGTCAAGTCATGGATAAGATAAGGTAAGTAATAACGGTAATAAAGAAAGCTTGCGCTGCTATCATGAGACGGACACTGGCAGAATAGCGTCGATCCAGACGCAGAGCCGTCTAGGAAGAAGTTGAAGTAATAAGGTACAAACCGTGATGAAGTGAGCAGCACTCCGTTAACAGCTCCGAAGGTAGACGCAGCAACAAACAGAGGGATGGAGAGCGCAAAGTAGCCGAAGAGACGTTCTGCAAACGTTACAGCCACCGCTGCTGAGCCAAGCACCTGTAGTTTAAATTTATAAATATTTTTTAACAATAATTGTTTATTTATTTATTAAACATGTACACGGCTCCACGGCGGTGAGCTTGACTCATCCAGCATCTACCTGCAGTCTTTCACAGGTCGCCATCTGACCAGTTGGGATGACGACCTTCAAAACACTACGATAGATGCTAGATGCATCAAGCTTAAGACAGGGCGCTGTGGCGCTCATTGGGGGAGGCCTATGTCCTGATGTAGACTAACATAGGCTGATGATGATATACTTATAGTTACTTACCTCATTAGGGGACAGCGTAGTGTAGAAAGCGACGTTAGTGAGCGTGTAGACGACGGTGACCAGAGTGCAGGAGATGGCGATGGCGCGGGGGAGGTTCCTCACGGGGTCCTTTAGTTCTTCGATTATGAAGTTCAGGTAGTTCCTGGAATTACGTTTAATTGACATTATTCATAAGAAGACATTATATCAGCCACATCTATAAACGCCTTCAAGAATAAACTCGAAAACTGGTTACGAGACAAAAATAAGAAACTAAAAAAAAAGTAACGCAATTAATAAATTCAACACTGTCACAACAGCAAGAAGCTGCTCGTCTAATAAAATAAATAAATAAATTATCAGCGTTGACTATTGACACAAAAATGCTATTACTCCTTTAATGAATTTATGACCGATAAATTGTAGATATATAAATAAATAAATAAATAATGCTGGACAATTCACACAGCATCATCTAGCCCCAAGCTAAGCAGAGCTTGTGTTATATACATTGACATTTATTTTTCTAATTTTTTTTTATTGATTGTATTGTTATTATTATTTTTATTTGTCTAAGAATTTATTGTATTATCTTTTAAGAATTATAATGTTGAACTATTGTCAATTTTAGTACATTGCACGCCCAATAGAGCAGAATACATTGTGACATCTTTTACTTATAACAACGTTTATAACATATGAATTTTTAATTTTGAATACGTACCTACCTACTGCAGGGCGTACGCCTAACAATCTTAGTTAAATTTTTTCATCACATAAATGCAACATTAAATTTTCTTTACAAACTGATGATTCGACAGGGCCTAAGCCTCCCCTAATGAGCGCCATAGCGCCCTGTCTTCAGCTTGCCGCATCCAGCATCTGCCTGCAGTCAGATAAAGTTTTAAAATCTTACCATCCGTTGTAGGCGAACAGTCCCGAGTAGAAAGAAAGAGCTATAGACGTCACGTCGCTTGTTGTTCCCTCGAAAGTAAAGTGCTCGGTCTTACCTGAAAACATTCAAATATTTCATGTTAAATTACCTATATTATTATTCCATGGTTGTCTGGTAGAGATCGCTCTTGAGCGATAAGACCGCCAATTGTACTTTATTTTTAAGTTTTTACTGTACTTAGTTTATAGTTAAAGTGCAATAAAGAATTTTCTATCTATTATATTAATTAAAACTATGAAAGATTTGAGAGTCTGTTGTTAAATAGTCAGATAGACAATTTAATATACTTCATTGCCTGAAGATATAAGGACAATATGAGGTATCAATACAATAATACTTATATTGTGTACTAGCTGCGCCCCGCGGTTTCACCCGCGTGGTGATAGATATTTTGGATAATATACAATATATCATTGTAGCCTATGTGTTATTCTTATGTATAAGCTATATTATTATACAGTTTAATTAAAATCCATTCAGCAGTTTTTACGTGAAAGAGTAACAAACATCCATCCAGCCATCCATCCGTCCATACTTACAAACTTTGGCGTTTATAATATTAATAGGATTATTCTTCTTATTAAATAAATAAATAAGTACCTACCTAATAAATAACGCAATAATAAAAAAGCTGTAGTAAAAAAAAATTACATTATTTTGACATTTGTAGTTTCCGATGAATTTGCCACGGGCCTCGAACGGTATAGTTACGCCACAGACCAAAACCAAAGTCTTAACACTTTGAGTGCTGAAAACGCACGGTATGAGTTTTCTACAAGTGACTAATATGCGTAAATCCACACTAGCGCAGCGGCTGAGAAAATACAGATCTTTGTGACTCAGCACAGCCGTAATATTTTTCGAACGAAACGCATGTGCGGCGCAACACAACCGCTGTGTAGAGCGGCAGCACGAATTTTTTAGGTAAAAAAAAGATCGCAATCGTCGAAAAAAAACCGCAGTCAAAGTGGACAGCAAGAACAGTCCTTCCCATGAACCAAGTTAATTTAACTGCTCTAGACCCAGACGACGCTTGACACCCGGATTGGTGCAATCATTTAATAAAGCCGCCGACGCCATCCGGACCAAGACCGCTCTTACTTCATACATTGATAGGTCTTTGTTACTATAGGAGGAAGCATCGATATTAAATAAAAAAATGGGACAATTCACACATCATCTAGCTCCAAGCTAAGCAGAGCTTGTGATAGCTATGGGTACTAGAGGACTGATATCACTACATAGTATAAAACAAAGTCGCTTCCCGTTGTCTGTCTGTCCCTATTGTATGGTTAGATCTTTAAAACTACGCAACGAATTTTGATGCTGTTTTTTTTTTCATAGATAGTGTGATAGGTTTTATAAAAACCGCATCAAAATCCTTTGCGTAGTTTTAAAGATCTAAGCGTGTAGGTACTAGGTAGGTATATAGGAACAGACAGACAGCGGGAAGCGACTTTGTTTTATATTATGTGGTGATAGTGACTACAAAAAAGAAAATTTGAAGCCCTTATAATTGAGCATCAATGTCAAACGCAAAAAATAAGGAAGGAAACGAAAGCTGGGAGATGAAAGAAATCAATTTGCAAAGCGTAATTGGTTTTATTCTGTAGGGTCGAGAGGGACGCCGATTGGTATTCAAGTGGTTGATAACTTTTTACGGGGAATGGGATGATTAAAGTATAGATACCTACTAAAGTAAATTCCAATAAAAGAAACTCCATTAATTATATATTATCTACCATAAAACAAAAAAGGAGCATTTTTCTGTCAATGAAAAGTGTCATAAATTAATGGCTTATATGTAACCATTTTTTTTATTTTTTATGTTTCATTTTTTGAGTGGAGACCACGATTCGGTAAACGTAGGACGCCCTCCGAACAGGTGGGATGATGACCTGCGAAAGACTGCAGGTATATGCTGAATGCGGCAAGCTGAAGACAGGGCGCTATGGCGCTCATTGGGGGAGGCCTATGTCCAGTAGTGGACTGCTATAGGCTGATGATGATGATGATGATGTAACCATTGCTTTCTTTGGAAATGCTCAGAAATCATGAACAATACCTAGCCTAGGTTTTCGTTCCTAATAATACCTTCAAACTGTTAAAATAAAAGGGCGCAATGCACGCTATTTTGTGAAAAGGATAAGCATAGAATTCAGTTTACATCCGTAATTAATTAATTATTTACAAATAATACAGGCTTAATAAACAGGTTACGCTTAATAAGTTGCAAAACATAGTAAAACATTTCTGCAAATTTTGAGGTCACGAACATTTGAAACTGGTTCATGTGCGGACCGTTAGGAAAGTAGAATTAATTATTGCATAACAACCTATATAATCGCGTTATAATTCATTCGGTACCAAAAATAGAAAAATTGCACAAAAAATGTGTTTATGGAATCTACGCAAAACTTTTATTTGATAGGAAGGAAACTGGAATGTCATCGCAGGGAAGACCGAAGGGAAGAGTTTCGACTGTGGTTTCGATTTCGATTCTTCTAGTAAAGGGCTTCTGGATGATAATTTAACAACAGATAGGCATGGTCCGTCCACGCATTTATGTTCTTTGACAGAATGAAAGAAAACAATATATCATAGACTCTGCTTCTTTAAGAATTAGTAATTCGATACGAACCTATCTTCTCGAACTAACGAGAGCTTTGATATTGCAACGGGTAAAGGTTCCATGTCTATTTTTAATATTATTTAAGAATTAATTGATTCTTTATGATATTAATTGAATTAATTAACTTGCCCATATACCTAATAGCGATAATATTTATTTAAGTACAATCAAGTTAATGTAATAATGGTACCTACATGATGGTACATGTAATAATAAAATCTGTATCTGTACGAACAAGCGGCTGTAAAATATTTAATATATAGACTACAATCCATGAAAGGTGTACAAACAAAAATGTTACGTGAAAGGTGACCTCGAGACAAAATACAATGTGTTCTAGGTACCTACTTATTGTATTGATCAAAGAATTTACGAAAGTTTAGCTATGAAGGTCTACTTTGATATGTCAGTTGGACTTTTGTTATTTTATAATATGTTTAGACTGAGTGGTCTAAAAATATTATAAAATACACATGCTAGACATAAAATCCTTCCTACTAATATTATAAACGCGAAAGTTTGTGAGGATGTACGTAAGTATGTTTGTTGCTCTTTCACGCAAAAACTACTGAATGGATGTTGGTGAAACTTCACAATAATATAGCTTACATATCAGAATAACACATAGGCTCATAAAGATATATTGTATATTATCCAAAATATCGGGTGAAACCGCGGGAGGCAGCTAATATTGAATAATTGAGTATTGTAAACAAAGCAGAGAGAGTTTACGTGAACCAATCTTGTACTATGGTGGCGCATGGCTACACGGACGGACCAAGAATTCACGAAGGTCGAGGCGAGACTTGCTGATGGCGAGAAATTAAAAAAAACTCACCCAAGCACAGTTGGTACATCCCAGCAGCGATGATGATGAAGAGTGCCAAGAGCTTCGCATACGTGAACCAGTCCTGTACCCTGGTGGCGGCGCGGACAGACCAGCAGTTCACGAAGGTTAGCAGCACTGGAAAAGAAGGGATGTAGTAAGTTACTAGTCCTCCTATAATCATGGCGCACAATGTATTCGATACCCCGCGAAACAGGCGCGCCATCGCGCCCTGTCATCAGCTTGCCGCATACAGCACCTGTCTGCAGTCTGCAGAGGGAGATCTGTAGATCGCCCGCTTATAAGAAGTCTCACACTACGTTTGCCGAGTCGTGGTCTCCACTCAAGAACGCGTTTACCTCACCTTACTACCTGGTTGTTTTAAATATTTTTAAACTTACGCGATCTGAACACATAATTATAAGTATTGATACAACGGGTATTTATCGCGTTTATTTGGCATGTCCAGCTGCACACTTGGACTATATACTACACTAACAGTATCCGCGACGCACTGAGAGACTTGGCTAACTGGAATCCAGTTATAGCCAAGTGTACTCGTCGTGAACCGGTCTCTCAGTGCGTCGCGGACACTGTTAGTGTAGTATGTCGTCCAAGTGTGCAGCTGGACATGCCTACTAGTATCGAAAACTAAGTGAGGGTAGTTTCAAATCAACTAGCCCCCGCTTCGCTGAGGCGGTAACTCCAGTACTCCAGTCATCCCGTGACCACGACAATGTGTAAACCTGTTGAAACGTCGGGAAAAATAGGTAAATAATTATGGTTGTTTTAAGCTTGGGTAGGTAGAGAGATGGAATACAACTTAATTATATTAATTAGATCTTAAGGGGCGCAATTCTGCAGATCTCGTCAGAGCTTATGCATTTCCTGCCCTTGATATAATCGATACACTAACTAGGTCTTGACTCGAGTTGGACAGCGGCTGCACCAATTTTCAAAAAGGTAAGAACACTTTGAGTCTGAATAGTATTCATTCATCTCTCAAACGGATTCAACAGAAGCTAATTTCAATGTTTAGGGAGCACCCCAAGTAACACAAGTTGTTGCATAAACGCTTTGGAGCCAACCCGATTATTCCTTAAGGTGCTAAGCCCAAACGCTAGAACGTGCACTAAAGCCCTTAGGCTTCTACTCTACCGCCATTTGGGCACAATTTTATGCAGCTCTTAATTCTATGGCAGATGCACAACAGTGGCATATAAGTGCCTCAAGAGTTGCAACGGGTGATTAACGCCCTTCTAACGCTCTAATGCCACTTTTGTGAACGAATGAATGAACGAATTGATATACGCTATCTATTTTATGAGATTCCAGTTCAATTTTGAGTGTGTTAGTGAAATAATAAAATGGTAAAGTGTTAGTATAATCAAACATCGGTGCCATCATTAAAATATTATTTGGTAAGTATACATTACAACCCTTACATTTTCGTGATACAAGTCAGTGGTTAAAAACGCTTCCAAGTTCACTGAGCAATTATATGATGTTTTATAGCGTAATTTTCAAGCGCTTTTATTTTAAAATCAAAATTTGATAAGGTGTGTAATAAAATATCTTCTTATTTTTTTAATGAAATTATTTTTTAGTATTATACGTATTGAAAGTGAGATATCAGCAATATGTCGTTTGTATACGTGGAAATATTTAGAAAATATCGCAGAAATGCATCAGTTTATATCTAAATCTTGCAAGTAAACCAAGCAATTTGCTTCAAAAACATGGCGTCTTTGCAGTACAGCTTTGGCCCGTAGTTTTCGCCCCTAAACTTCTTTTATGCGGGTTAAAACGTCAATTTTAACTCTTGTAATGCTCTGGGTGATTTTTATTTCTCTAGTGCAGCTAGATTCATCAAAAAGGATGCAATTTCGGCCTTTATGCAGACATAAGTACTAATACAATGTGTTTTACAGGTATACGTTGTATTGGTTGAACGTTTATTTGGAGATCCGTAAAGAAAACTAAATTCGTCGTGCAAGTAAGAAACTTTCAACTCTTAATTTAAATATATACATATATTATACATATAAATATATATTTATATACATAAAAACATATATATATATTATATATTGTTTGAGATGTTTCCTTTCAGGATTAAATACGAATTTAAACTTACCTACTTGTATACAGTTAAATGATGTCTATATGTGTGTTACTTGATGAGTAAAATAATATCCTTTTTATAGGCTACAACTGTTCCTGATGCAACAATGCAAAATTCTGAAACTGTTTACCTGTACGCTGCCGATGGCGTATACTTGGATACAAATTTTGCCCCGGAAGTTCCAGTTCTACTTTTGTATACTTACTTTTAACTAATTTTACTTTTAACTTATTTTAGTGATGTTGATTAATTTTTAATCAAGGTTTATTTTTTAAATATTTGTATGAGGTTTATTCCAAAATAAATGCCATTTCTTATTATATTTAGATGTTAAGGTAATTATGTATGATTCTATAGAATATTGATTAGCATATAAGGTTCAATTCTAATTTTGTACACTTACTTTTATGAGAATTGTGGTTGTTACTCATAAATACTCATACGTTTATTTCTTTAGACTTACAAAATAAGTACTTAGACAAGTCAAATTTTATTCGTTTATATTTTTTGTCCGCTAGTGGAAGAAACCACTAGTAAGTTTAAATATCACTTATGTTTCTAATACATAGTTATTTGCCTATCTAATATCTAAATATATAATACGAATTTGATACATGTCAAAATTTATGTAAAACTAACTAATCTAACTGGACTTTACCTTGTTAGAATGTTAGTTTTCGAGTTGGAGCAAAACTCGTCCCGAGGTTTTTATCTTCTAAATAATCGTATATTTTATAATATGCCTTTTTACAAAGGTTGATATGTTTGACGATTTGTTTGAATTTATTTATTGATAATTTTTGCAACTCACTTGGAATTTTGTTGTAGAAGCGTATACATTGCCCTTTAAAAGATACAATTAATTTTGTGTAGCCTAGTTGTGGGCACAGCAAGTTTATTCTTATTTCTAGTGTTGAAATTATGTATATTTCTATTGTTACCTTATATTATTACCTATTATAATAGTGTTACCTACCTTTCTAAAATAGGTGTTGTTTTTGCTAATAAAACTAGTTGATTTCTACTCAAATCTTGGTTTTATTTATAATAAACATGGTTAATTAAAATGTATGTAATAAAGGAACGAAGAATAAATCAGATTCCCATTTCGTTTTGTTGAACTATTATGAACTGGAAGACCGTCTATGTTAACTGATATTGAAATATGTCCTGGTATTTCTGTTGTTTCTTCTAATTTATTCAGGATACATTTTTTGAGCCCATTATGCCAGTATTCTCCTGGCTTGTAAAGCTGCATGAGTCACATTGTGTTTCGAAGCCCGGTTCCGTATTTAATCGCAGTAATCACATTTACTATCATATTTGTTAAATTCCTGCCTTTGTTCATCACAATCATCATCACTGTCTTCTTCTGAAAAATTGAATCTGTAAATAAGGGCAAAAATATTATTATAAAAAAATCACGTCTTATGTTGTACTTGTAGGTATATAATATGTAGTTATATATATATATATATATATATATATATATATATACTTTAATATGTATACATACATACGTCGTCGCCGGATCGTAGAATTAGCCCTTTTGTAGAATGGTTAGGCCGATTGCAAAACGATTGGTGACCTTTTGATAAAACCAAATTTATTAATTCATTTCATTCGACGAGATGGTTTTATTCTATTCTATAGATATCTTGAATTTCTATTCTATTCTATTCTGTTTTGCAATCAGCCTAACCATTTTACAAACAGGCTGTTTCTACAATCCGGCGACGACTTATACCTACATTTATATACTTACAAATATTATGGTTACACCACACACTTACGTCTCATCTCTAATGGAATCAGCATTATTGGTTGAAGAAAATCTGCCTGCGGAACCCTCACTCATATTCATCAAACTTGACTGTTCATTTGTGCTTATCTCCGGTGAACTCCTTAAAAAAACACAATTTCACTCGCATTTGTGTAAGAACAAGTGTTCATTATAAAATACCTAGTCCATATTATATAATTGAAAATATAATAAATATTACCTTAGAGTTTAATGAGTAGATGTTTCATTTGTATACTCAGTCACCTTTGTGATTTTTTTGATGTTCTCATAAGCCTTCTGAACTTTCCTGCGATAACCGCCACTTCTCTTAAGTAATTTCCACCTCGTAGCGTACTTTTTTTTCTAAATATAAATTATTGTGCTGGGCAGAGATGGAGTAAAACGATTTGATTAATTTAGTTTCTTTCTTTTCAACGGTGCAGGTTGACTCTGTTATACTACTCAAGGAAGCGATTGCTCCTCCTAAATTATCATAAGATCGAAGTTCCCGATCGTCGGAAACTTAAGTCTGTATAAGAGTTATTATTAGCTCTAAAACAGAACTTCAAGTAGGAAAACAGTGTTTAATATAACTCGTATACGGCTGCTTTAAATAGGCTATAAATAGGTTACAAGAATCTCTTTTATGCAGTAAAATGCCGTTGAATAGTTGCAAGAGAATCCCGTAAGTAGCTTTAGGAGGCCAAATGACGTATTATAAAGGCAAGGGCAGTATTTGGTTCAATTACTGCGACTCTTTGTTACTTTTGTAGCTATAGACGTTTGTGGAAACAACTATGCAACTTAAAACTGCTTTTTCAACTCCTATGCCACTAATAAAGAACTTTAAGCTATAAAATAGGCTGCAATTTCCACTAATGTGTTGGTTGGGACAGATTCTTATATACGATTGACTTCTAAACTCGGTTCTAAACTAATCTTTTGACATCAAAAGGATCGTTTTGGCAAAGCAAATAAATAATATTAATAGTAAAAACAATAAGAATTTCTTGATTTATAATTCTTTGTTATAATCTCATTCTTTTATTTCTTGCTTTGTATAAATTTTCTTTGTTATAACTTCATTTACATGTTAGGTATTTACTTTTCTTTACTAAAGTAAAGATCTCAATAATATTAAGATATATATATATGCATATATTTTATTAAATTATATTTTGTGCTAAGAATAATTTGTTGGATTATGTATATGTTAGAATATAAGTATTGGCCACCTAGTAATATTGCCATACCCTAGCAGGGTGCATGTGTGAAACTATTTTATTTTTAAGATCCCTGTACCTACAATTAGAGATTATTTTAGATAGCCCAATTAGAGAGACTCGTAAGCGTGCGTTATTCGCTACCACTCCTTGCAAAACGAGTAATAAGTACTTCTCTGAAACAGATCCATTTGCTGCTTCACCAGCTTTGTATAAGACAGCCATCAACCTGATATTGTCAACTGATACTATTTTCGATTGTACTTAACTCTTCATGTGAATTACATTGTTGCAAATGCTCACTAACACCACCCCTTGTACAAGTAATAAGTGGATAACGGGGCTGGTTCACTTCTAGAATTACGTTTATTTAAGTTGAATAGTTTATAGTTAATTTTTAAGTGATACTGTTTGTTATCCCTAAGAAAGAAAAATAAAAATAAAAATACAACATCTTTGCAATAAAAATATTGAGTATAAATATTCCCAATAAAACAGTAAAACCTTCGAACTTTATTGCCTAAATTTCCTTATTTTAATATAGCACACATTCAACATAGTACATATCATATAATTTGTTACCTTTATAAATATCGATACTTAATATAATACTAGGTACATAGTTATTCTGTGCCTTTACGCCAAAACCTTCACTCAAACTCTGTAGTTGGAATCCGGAAGCAGCCTCGTAATATTAATATTACGAGGCTGCTTCCTACGAATACCAGTACGAATATTATCTCACTTTCACGTCCGCAAGGCTGTAATTCCACGAATGGGTTGGTGGTGTGGTTGCCTATATGTGCTGACATGATAATGATGCTAATGAAATAGTTTTAACGATTCATCTTTTACTTTCATTTCATTTATTTTGATTAATTGCTCTTTACATAATAACATCGTCTTCATTATTCATCATTACCATGTCATTATGCTACAAGTCCACTAAGGCTTTATTCCTAATAGCTTCGTATTTTCTTTTCCACTTCCCTCTGAAGTGATATATTTGCATTAGTCCTATCCTATGACGTCAAGGGATGTTTCCAACCCACCCACTCTTGATAAAACACTTTCATACAATAGCATAACTTAAACTTAAAATAATTTCTTCAAGCTCTTCAAGGATTTATGCGTGCGTAAATATATGTTTTTTTAGAAGGGCGGTGATAGCTAAGTCCGAAACTACGAGGGTTTGAAAAAAGTCGTGAAAGGAAAAAATTAGTGCACCTTCTCCTTTTTAGATATCGGTTAAAAATATAAAGTACTCACGTATACAGCAAGCTGCCAGCAACCTAGTAGCTTCTTGTGGCGGGTCACATTCAGGAAATATTGGCTTCAGGACGTAAACGCTGAAGGTAAGGGCCACAATCGCCTGAAACAAAAGGTTTAATATCGAGCAGTTTTTCTTAGAATTGGGGCGGATTGTAGAGGATAATGAACCTTATCGTTAATCCAATTACATATTGGACAGCTAAATCGATTTCAGTAATGCCGGTAGATTAATTTCTAAGGCGCTCAGTAGAATGATTTAAATATCTGATTTTGAGTTTTATAGCCTGTAGATAAGGTTTGAAATAGAATAGCAAATATGAAATGATATAATCGGATTTAGAGGGAGGCGATTCATTTTGATAATCCTATTTGAGAAGTCTGATGAAAAATAAGGAAAGAAAATTATTTATTATTATCTCGGAAGAAAAAATAATTGGCGCCCAACGTGGTACGAGAAATGGGAATCAATATAATGACTACTCGCATAGTAGGACATATCAAAGTGCTTTATGTCCTGTAGACCTTACAGTGCTATTGGAGACGACATTATCTATTATCTTCTATATATATAAAAGAAAGTCGTGTTTGTTACAACACTTATAACTCGAGAACGGCTGGACCGATTTGACTGAAAATTGGTGAGAAGGTAGGTTAGAACCAGGAGTCTAACATAGGATATTAATAAAAAACCATTTGACAAATCGATTTCCCTAGCCTTATATGTATACTATATAACTACTAGCTGAACTTAATGTACGTTCCAAATTCTATTGTTTGCGGCAGAGCGAGATTCCCCTAACACAGGTAAAATACTTTACTTAAAAGGGGATCTCAAACACTGTTATATAATGTATTTTAAGTTTCTGAATAAATATTTTGTATTTTTTGTATTTTGTATTTTGATTTCCACGGGGGCGAAGCCGCGGGGCGCAGCTAGTTGTACATATAACGGTATTATTTTGTAACTTTGCCAGATTTAGAAATTTACCTATGCATATGCCAAATAATAAGTTATTCAGAAATGAAATTCATAAATAGAATTCAACTGTTTAATATTGGCGCCTTGCGTAGTGTAAAGTTATCATCGTTTCATATAGTTTTTGGTCAGATTTTCAAGAGTTTTTGGTTATTTGATGTTTTAACCTGTCTGGCATTGATGTCCTGGGGAAAGCAAGACATAAGGATTTCGTTTAAAAAAAATATCTTGAAAGGGGTGAAATTAAATAGGTGTTAACCGCGGGCAGGCAGAATCTAGTCCCCTATTATTGCATCAGCAATACATTTTCATTACTCCGATAAATAGCAAATGGAATATTCCGTACATAAAGCTCTATTGGCGCCCAACGTGGTACTATTGTTGGATCCCAAGCAGCTTTGTTTCAATAAGGCCCTGTATTTGCTTTGCCGGTTTTATTGTGTTTTGTGTGTTTTATCGAAGCTTTTGTATCGTCATTATTTACCTATTTGTGTCCTAACGACTTAGGGCTGTATTCTGGAACGGAATTCTGTAGTAATATTGTACCTATCGCATGTCAATTGTTTGAAATATAAATAAATAAAATGAAACATCGTCGGATAGAGTTATGCTGTGTTTTGACATTTGAGTTTGGGGGATGTCATGTTAATATTTAAAGGCACCTTTGCTGTCTTTAAATAGTAATTAAAATTGCGGACCTCTTGTTATACCATACATGTTTTAGGATAAAATAATAGAAAACCTTTCCTGATGAGGCTTAATGTGATTTTCTTAATGTCAAAGAATAATTCGAACAAACTGAAAACTAACGCTTCTTTCGTGGGACTGCCAAAACCCAATATTATTTTTTATTCTTCTCTCCTTTAAAAATACACGGAATCGATTATTTCCTAGGTAGATAGAAAGGTTGTTTTTTTCTTTGTCAGAAAACGTGAAAAAGTTGACCTACGATCGGTACCTCGTGGCTTTTTCTAAGCAAAATTCAAGCCAGCAGAACTAAAGTAAAGTAAAGTAAAAAATCATTTATTTCTTTAGGCTTACAAAAAAAGCACTTAGATAAGTAAAATAAAACTTCAATAACTATGCCAAATAAAAGAAGTCAAGTCAAGAACTCAATAACTACGAACTATTATTTGCCGTACTAACGTCTAACACGTCCGAGGTTAAGAATATGACCCTTATTGACAGTTTCAAGGTGGTTACGGCAGTTGACGATGAATAAAAGCATTAGCGTTAAAAGCTTCGGTACATAATAATGGACGATCATACATACGCAAAGCGAATAGGAAATTACAATATAGATAACATAAACCTAGCTATTCAAATCAGCTTTGTACTTATCTATCTGCATAACTTCATAAATACCTCAGATCTACATAAGATTAGATTAAGGCTAGATATAGTAGGTATACCTGAGAGATGTAGACTCATAATTAAAAATTGATACAACGGGTATGTATCGCGTTTATTTACCTATTTTTCTCGACGTTTCAACGGGTTAACACACTGTCTTAGTCATGGGATGATACTCATCCCGCGATAAATACCCGTTTTATTAATACTTATAATTATGTGTTCGGATCGCGTATGTTTAAAAATATTTAAATGAAAACTCATTACATCACCTGAGAGCAAGGTCTGGCATTGGAGCCAGAGCGGGATGAAGGCCACGAAGGATCCAAAGGGATGGGCACCATGCACGGTAGTCAGCTCCGCTCTCCATGGTGCCCAGGTTCTTTGCACCATAAGGCACCATGGTTCTTTGTACCATAAGAGAACCTACTTAAGAGATGACGACTCATTTCCGAGAGCAAAACCGGACGATCATGCACTCGATCCAGAGCCGGATGAAGGCCGCGAAGGGTTCGAAGGTCTGCATGATGTACGCGTAGTCGGCACCACTCACTCGCATCATGGTGCCCAGTTCTTTGTACCATAAGAGAACCTACTAAAGAGATGACGACTCATTTCCTCACCCGAGAGCAAGGCCGGACGATCATGCACTCGATCCAGAGCGGGATGAAGGCCGCGAAGGGTTCGAAGGTCTCCATGATATACGCGTAGTCGGCACCACTCACTCGCATCATGGTGCCCAGTTCTTTGTACCATAAGAGAACCTACTTAAGAGATGACGACTCATTTCCTCACCTGAGAGCAAGGCCGGACGATCATGCACTCGATCCAGAGCCGGATGAAGGCCGCGAAGGGTCCGAAGGTCTGCATGATGTACGCGTAGTCGGCACCACTCACTCGCATCATGGTGCCGAGCTCGGCGTAGCAGTAGGCTCCTACCTGAGGGGTTAAGATTAAGAAAAGATACATTTATTTGGCCATAAACAGGTTACGTACAATAACATAAATAATAAAAGTCAGATATACATAATTATAATATAATACTCGAGGTCTTAACATTATTTCTTAGTAAAGCACTATACCTACCAAATCATTCATCATCCATCATCATTAGTATAGAAATCTTAATAACCAAAGCGCTTGAGGTTTTTATGTACTACACAGGTTTGTAATATCGCCAACTCCGGGCTGCTGCTATGAAGTTTTCTTGCTAGAAAAGCCCCTAAACTTTTGGCCCGAACTAGGACTTCATTCTCATTCTAGCGGACAAGGCAGTAGTATCTTTACTCGTACCTACCTATAATAAATTATATAATTCGAAATATAGCCAACAACTGAAGCTACAAAGCTAACCGCCAACCAACATCTAAACACTACAAGAGCCAGATGACATTGGAACGTCCTTGGTCTACCCCTACCGGGTGGCACCCCCTTCCCTTCGTCTGGAAGCATTCGGAGGTCAATGACTCGGCGCAGATTTAAGATAACCACCTATTTTTACTTTAAAGTCAGGCGACTGCCTTCCCAGAATACCCTGTACAATAAAATCTCGATAAATCCTTCTAAGAAATCAATATAAAACTTGATGTAATTGCAATAAGGCTTGGTTGCCTACTCGAGGTCTCAACATTATTTCTTAGTAAAGCACTATACCTACCGCCTTCTACAAATCATTCATCATTATCAATAACGTAGAAATCGTAATAGGCACCAAAGTAATTAAGGTTTTTATGAACTGTGAAGAATTTATAGTTCTTAAATCTGAAACGTCTATCTCTGACAGTCGATTTGGCGCGACAGCTGCAGTGGTTTAGAAGACCGCCCGCCACGCAGGATGTTGCTTTGATTCCCGCCTCAGGACAAAATTTTTACGATCTAAAGGTAGGTAATTTATTCCGGGTGTTCTGTTTGTTTACTATGTATAATAAAAAAATATATATCTCTCTTTGTAATTAATTTTCGGCCAGTACCTACCTAACCTACCCATAACACAATAAAGCTTTGCTTACTTTGGCTCACAAAAGGCTAGTTAGGTAAAAGGTCTTAGTCTTTTTGAGAGTCATGTCCTTTTGAGAAATAATGTATAAATAAATAATGCTGGACAATTCACACAGCATTATCTAGCCCCATGGTAAGCAGAGCTTGTGTTATGGGTACTAGATAACTGATATACATAATACAATACATTGCATAGATAGATATTTTTTATTATAGAAAACGACCAAAACACCCGGAACAAATATTTGCAGATCGTACACACAATTGTTCCGAGGCGGGAATCGAACCCGCAACCTCCTGCGTCGCAGGCGGACCTTCGCCCGCCGCGCCACATCGGTCGTCTATGTGTATGTATCCTTATGAGAAGAAACCAGAAATTAGCAAAAAAAATCAAAATTCAATTTGAATTTTTTGGATGTGTTTTGAATTTCAGAAAAATTCAAATTTCAAATGTTTTTATGTTCTTTAGGCTTACAATACAAAATAAGCACTAAGATTTCGTCAAATTTTATTTATTTATTTATACTTTTTGCACGAAAAACTTAACACAAAACTTATTCTAGAAAATTTAAACAAAAGCGAACTTAACCCTAAAAAGAGTTCTCTTCCAGCAAACCTTATTGGGAGAGAGAGACCAAGTGAAGAGAGAAGTGGGTAAATGAAGAGAGAAGTGGGTATTTTATAATATTCAGCAAAAATATCCGTAAGTTTAATTTGAATTAATTGAAATAAACAGACTGTTATTAATGATAACGAAAACAGCATCATTCTACACTATCGAATTGTAAATAGCCGTTATCAGCAAGCAGAAACAGATATTGAAATTGAGGTTGGATAGGCCATTCTGATTTATTAAACACATTTTATTGACAATCGTGGCATAAGTTTATTGACAATCGTGGCATAAGTTTATTGAAAACAATAAAAAGATTCCTACATGTGTAAGTGTTAACAAATGAATTAACACTTTGACTGCGATTTTTTTTCAACGACTGCGATCTTCTTTTTAACCTAAAAATTTCGTGCTGCCGCTCTGCACAGCAGTTGTGTTGCGCCGCACATGCGTTTCGTTCGAAAAATATTACGGCTGTGCTGAGTCACAAAGATCTGTTTTTTCTCAGCCGCTGCGCTAGTGTGGATTTACGGATATTAGTCACTTGTAGAAAACACATACCGTGTGATTTCAGCAGTCAAAGTGTTAATGAGCTTTTAAAATACAAATTAGATAGAAAACACTTTATTATACCACATAAAACAGAAAACAATACAGGAGTAAACAATATAATAAAGGAAGTATAAAGGGCGGCCTTATCGCTGAGAGCGAACTCTTCCAAAATTCCAAATTACTTATATTGGCACTTATCCTGGACAAAAACTACATACCCTATATGATATTCTCGGTCCAGATCTACCTCTATATCGATAAAGATCAAGAGAAGCGGGTTTGCGGGTTCGATTCTCGGCTCGGGACACGACACACGACAAGCGTTTGTAAGATCTGCATATCATATTTGTTTCGGGTGTTCGGGTCGTTTTCTATGTATAATATCTATGTATGTAATGTATTGTATTGTGTATATCTGTTATCTGGTACTCATTACACAAGCTCTGTTTAGCTTGGGGCTAGATAGATAATGATTATGTGATTTGTCTAACATTTTTTATTACGTGTGCAAAGTTTCAGCCCGAACCATTCAGTTTCAGCGAAAAAAAATTTCAGTTTTTCGTTGTCCTCGACTAAAATCTACATAACAACGAACGGCACAAACTTTCGCCATAATAATATTAATAGGATAAGAATAAAGAACGGTCCATACCTACAAGGTAATCTAGGACAGACTACTAAATTGTTGTCCGCACTATCCAAAGGTTAGCAGGTAGAGAATGCTATCAAGCATTATGCTCGCCTGTGTACAACTTTTGTGCAATTTTTCTATATATCTACACTCCTTGTAAATAGATAATAAATAAAACAGCGTTTATTTCTCACACTTAACTTAAATACTAATCTACATATTATCTCTCTATACATATGTGAGTACCGCTTTCAGCGGTAAAAGCCTCCTCCAGCTCCTTCCATCTTCCTCGATCTCTAGCTACTCTACTCCATGCCTTCCCTGATATTTCTACGATGTCATCGTCCCATCGTTTTACAGGTCTTCCTTGTAGATAGATAGATAGAATATACTATATATAATACGTTATATTTGTTGGAACTAGACTATGTCACCAACTTTTGTCTTTATCTGTACCCATTCTGTACCTTATGTCTTATATTACGCTGAGCAAACAAAAATTATACCGTAATGAAGCGATTCTTAGAATCCACTAGGGTGGGTACAAAACCTTCTAGCAGGCTATATAGGTTGGTAGCTATAGAATATTTTAATAAGGCCGCTTTCTTGCTTATTGCTATGGGACTTGGGAAAGAGGATTTCGTCATTTAGCTCTGGCTAAATGTCGAAGTGAGTTATTTAAGTTTTAAGCTGACAGATTGTCTCAACGATGAGTTTAGAGAGGCTTTAATAGGTATTATAAATCCATGGAGTCGTAGGGACCCGAATAAACTTATTCTTAAAGATACCTTTATATTCTTTAAAACGAATTTACTTGAATTTGAAACCGTAGACGACTTTGAGCTTCGGCGTGTTGGTTGGGATTCACCTGTCGATTACTGTCGCAGTCGCTAATTCACGGTTCCTATCAAAAATATGAAAAAATCTGCTAATTGTTTTTTTGTAGTCAATAGACCTTCGTGGGGACATTATGGACACAATGCTCCACAATGTCACCTGATCAATAAGAAAAAAACGGCAAAACCTACATACAAGGTTTCGGTACGATGTTATATTTTGACGACTTTGTAGCGTTGATGGCGCGAAGGTCCGCAAGGTGTTTTTGATAGTGAATAAGAACCCACTAGCACATTCATATATGATTGTTTGAGATTTTAGATTTTAATTTTAGATTTTAAGTCAATATTTATCCGCCTCTCCTGTAAACCTAGGTTTGCTGGAAGAAAACTCTAACTCAGGGTTAAGCTCGCCTATGTACATATCTTTTTTTAATTAAGTTATTTTTAATTTTTGTATGTGTACAATAAAGAATATTTGTGTAAAGCTACGCACAACATTTAATTATACCTGATGAACCTATACATTTTTATTTTCTTTCTCTCGATGTCACTGCGGCCATAATAGGCCTATTATACGACCTATACAATACTATTTTCGGTGCGTTGATATAATTTATGGAGTAGAGAAGAGATCTTTAGTCCGGCAGTATAGGCATTAGGCATACTGCGCTAGTAGGTACTCTAGCATAAACGAATTATAAAGACTTACCATACTGAAGACTCCCGAAGCCACCCACACTATCAGACTAGCATTGACCGACCCCGTGAACTTGAGAACCCCCGTGGGAGACACAAAGATGCCACTGCCTATGATGGAGCCCACGATCACAGTGATCCCGTTCAGGAGGGACATCTTGGCCTCCAGGGCTCCGCCCTTATTGTCCTCCCCTTCATCCGATTTGAGAGTCTCGCTCTCGCAGTCATCTTTCTTTGGGGACCTGTGGGAGAAAGAATTCAAATTCAAAATACAAAAGTTTTAATTTCTTTAGGCTTACAAATAAGCACTTAGACAAGATATATTTTATACTATTCATTATTATATAATAACATTATTTTAATGTTCACTTCAATTTTTTAATGGTTTTTAAACCTTCCTCTTAAATCACTCAATCTAATAAAAAAAACAGCTTCAATCCGTTGCGTAGTTTAATGATCTAAGCATACATACATTAGGTACAGACAGACAGCGGGAAGCGACTTTCTTTTATACTATGTAGTGGTGTTTAGTAAAGAAAGGTTGCAGTGTAGGGTCAACCATTGGAAAGACTCTGACAAAGTAGGTACATTGTCGTTACCACATAAGATATGTACTTATATGTTTATTTTAGAGTATTGATAAAAGAGATATAGAGATACCTATAGTACAGTTTGGCACCGTGTTATTAACACTTTGAGTGCTGAAATCACACGGTATATGTTTTCTACAAGTGACTAATTATGCGTAAATCCACACTAGCGCAGCGGCTGAGAAAATATAGATCTTTGTTACTCAGCACAGCCGTAATATTTTTCGAACGAAACGCATGTGCGGCGCAACACAACCGCTGTGTAGAGCGGCAGCACGAATTTTTTAGGTTAAAAAAAAGATCGCAGTCGTCGAAAAAAAATCGCAGTCAAAGTGTTAAAAAGATAAATAATCCGGCAATTGCATTTAAATTGACTTTTCGGTTTTCAATGATTGCATCTGTAGTATTAGAAAATATTGTTTTATATTGTAGTAGTCTGTATTATTGTAGTAGTATATATTATATTGTATTGTTTTGACAGAAGTTTTCATACAAAAATCGTCAAAGTTAACCGACAAAGCGAGAACACAGCTTAATCTGTGACCATCAAAAACAAAAATGCATAATCAGAATTTATCTGAACTCATAACAGCAGTTTACATTATTCTGCGTATGTGCAATGAAATACAATAGTTATAGATAAAAGCTCAAGGTTCAGATTACATAACACACTGACTGACCTCTGCTATCTTCATACTTCCACGTTCAGAGTGCCCTATTTCAGTGATATCGATTGTTACATAAATAACTGATATCTACATACAGGTCGACGGCTTAGACTCGGTGCCGATATGTAGCATATGCTTACTAACTTAGGTTATTTGGAACTAGATTTTGTCCGCGGTATCGCATTTGGTCACGAGCATAGGTCCAAAATTTGCAATTTCAATTGTAATTTCATTGTCTAAAAGTATTAATGCAAATTTGACGACCGATGTGGCGCAGTGGGCGAAGGCCCGCTTGCGACGCAGGAGGTTGCGGGTTCGATTCCCGCCTCGGAACAATTGTGTGTACGGTGTTCTGGTCGTTTTCTATATATAATAAAAAATATCTATCTATGTAATGTATTGTATTATGTATATCAGTTATCTAGTACCCATAACACAAGCTCTGCTTACCATGGGGCTAGATAATGTTGTGTGAATTGTCCAGCATTATTTATTTATTTATAAATTAGCATATAAGTTTAGACTTGTATAAGTCTAAACTTATATGCTAATTTATATGTACAACTGACCGACATCAAGTGTAACGTGTGTACCTACGGTGGAACTGAATAAACGAAATGAAATGAAATTACATTCAATTAGCGGTAAAATGCAAGCGACAATCTGCTATAGTAAAAGGCTGCATTTTCCAAAAGCCATTGCTGAGTTCTGATTTAGTCAATTTTCAATGTATGGTCGACTCACCGCACGCATGAAACAGAATATGTGTAAAAATATTTCGACAAAATATTAGCATTAGGACCGCACGGGAAGCACCAGAGCATTCAAGCATTAGGACCGCACGGGAAGCACCAGAGCATTCAAGCATTAGGACCGCACGGGAAGCACCAGAGCATTCAAGCATTAGGACCGCACGGGAAGCACCAGAGCATTCAAGCATTAGGACCGCACGGGAAGCACCAGAGCATTCAAGCATTAGGACCGCACGGGAAGCACCAGAGCATTCAAGCATTAGGACCGCATGGGAAGCACCAGAGCATTCAAGCATTAGGACCGCACGGGAAGCACCAGAGCATTCAAGCATTAGGACCGCACGGGAAGCACCAGAGCATTCAAGCATTAGGACCGCACGGGAAGCACCAGAGCATTCAAGCATTAGGACCGCACGGGAAGCACCAGAGCATTCAAGCATGTTTCAAGCTTTCAAATAAAAAAAATAATCATAAAAATCAGACGAAACTTCCGACGTAGGTAACAAACATAAAAAAATACAGTCGAATTGAGAACCCTCTTTTTTGAAGTCGGTTAAAAATAAAGGAATTTGAATTTTGAATCAACAAGGACAAGAATCGCCGTCATCAAAATTAGAGGTTATTATCGAGATGGTAACTCGCGGACGGAACTCTCAATTCAGTATGTTGTTACTGTGAGGAAGTCTCAATTCGTCTGGTTGAGAATGATTACTCCGATTCAAATATAATGACGCGTCTGGCTGGACTGCTGGAGTGAAATGCTTTAATAAAATATTTGGTTTTATTATCTACCGAGGTAATAAGGTAAAGGTAAAGGTTTAGGTGGAAGAACTTCTGTTTCCGGGTTTGGACTCCAGTCGGTCCTTTATGCGGGTAAGAAGGTACTCGCTATGCTTATTTGGATATTGCAGAAAAATCAAGTGGGTCCTGCCTGTCAGCCCCGGTCAAGATTATGAGAATGATTGAAGATGATTCTTTGATAATTAATAATATTATGTTTAATTTATGGATGTGTTCTTGTTTTATATTTTGTCGAAATATTTTTACACATATTCTGTTTCATGCGTGCGGTGAGTCGACCATACATTGAAAATTGACTAAATCAGAACTCAGCAATGGCTTTTGGAAAATGCAGCCTTTTACTATAGCAGATTGTCGCTTGCATTTTACCGCTAATTGAATGTAATTTCATTTCATTTCGTTTATTCAGTTCCACCGTAGGTACACACGTTACACTTGATGTCGGTCAGTTGTACATAAAAATAATATAACAATTTTATTATAAAACACACATTAATTTTGATATAGGAAACACCATAAGGGATTGTGTTTTAGAAAAAGCAGACAGACATGCCTTGTTTAAAAATTTGATACAACATTTATAGATAATATTTATAACAGTAAAATAATAATAAATTAGTTAAATTGAATCGAAATAAAAAATACATGTGATAATTTAATGCGGCTGTATAAGGGCACCATCAGCTACTATAATATCTATAGACTTAAAAATGACAACAGAGAGCTAATAATAGGTTATAATTAAATGCCGTGTTGGTATTTAATTTATTTACAACTTACCCAGAGCACGATTAAAATAGGTAGGTAGGTAAATGTCCAAGACGATCCATAAAAATAGATAAATCAAACTCGCATCAAATAAAGTTGGTAAAGCCAATAATCCATATCGCGAAGGACGCGTAGCGTTTCGTAGCATGGTGCTACGAAGGGTCTACGAACTTTCATAGGTTACGCAAGTTCGTAGGTTTTATGCTTCTTTCGTGCAGTAACATAAGAAAGCTTCATAGATTTTTTGTGAAATTTCTTGCATGTAGACACAACTTTAGACTTAGGTACTCTACGTAATAAGTTGATAAGTAGAGTAAGTCTAGCCCCCTAGATTACAATTCGTTTAGTCAAATTACTGGTCTCAAGAAAACTGTAGGTTGATCCTGAATTTTTGATACTACTTAAATAAGTAATTATTTTTTCATTTTCATTTAAAACGTATTAACATATATTAAAGTATAGATACTAATTTAATTGTACTACATGCGCCCCGCGAGGGAATCTATGTGTCAAATGGTTTACAAACCATCCTCTTAAATCACTCTATCTATTGCTGAAAACTGCATTAAAATCCATGGAATACCTTGTATAATAAATATTAGATCTAAGCGAACAGACAGAAAAAGGGACTTCATTTTATAATATGTAAAGAAGGTAATACGTCGCAACTACAAATATCTCTAGAAACATCTTTTCAAAACCAGGATTATCTCAAAATCAAAATAAAATAACAAACAAAGCGTACAATAGAGGACCATACGCAAGTCCTTGGGGGAGCCAAATTGCTATTGAAGAGGTTGTAATGCGCCTTTTCATCTAGACTCCTTTGAGACGTACAAAGAGGTCGGTAGCTGAGAAATAGTTCTACAGATCTTTCCCATGTGGACCGGTTGTTTCAATTGTTTGGTAGAGCCAGTATATTAAGTAGGGCAGCTGTTGTAGGCAGACACTAGTCAAATAAGGACCCATTTAGTTTCAGTGATTTTGCGTTTCTTAAAAAAAAAATTGTGTCACCTGTTTCCAATTATAATAACTCTCTGTCTCTGCACACCGTAAAATCACCATCTTCAGTCCATATTTATTTATTTATTAAAGAAGATTTTACAGTATGTATAACCAAAGCACTCACTATATCGATATAATCTTGTTTCTTTTTATGTGAATTTTAGTAGTCATTTGATATAATAGAATTGGTTAATTTTAAATTTAATAGGTAAATTAAGCATATTATTAACTGTATATAGCCACCTAGCATTTAACTTAAAATTTATTTTCAATGCCCTTGTAGGGTGCATGTTGGCCTCCCACAATGAGCGCCATAGCGCCCGGTCTTCAGCTTGCCGCATCCAGCATCTTCGTAGGTCGTTGTCCCACCCGGTCGGAGAACGTCCTAGACTACGTTTACCGAGTCGTGGTCTCCACTCAAGAACACGTTTGCCCCAGCGGCCGTCGGTTCTTCGCGACATATAGCCAGACTGCCAAGTAGCTTAAAATCCTACCAACTCTCTTAACTTTCGAAAATTTACGATATCCTGTGCAAACTATTTTCATCACGATTTGACATGGAAAAATATAAAAAGCACACATCGAATACTAAGGCTATTGATTTCTCGCAGCACCCCAAGCCCTTTGCTTTGCCCTAGAGACAACCTTGACCCACAAAGGGGTGTAGCCCTAGCCAAGGGTCCGACCCTTTACTTCGAGATTTAGATAAAAGTGGACGGTAGCCATTTATGAAAATTCAAGGTTTTATTTTACAAAACAGCTTTTGGCTGCGGCTTTGTACGTGTCTTTTATTCCAGGTGTTGGAACTACAAATACCAACCTAGGTATAAAAAATATCAGCCAAATCAAACATCCATCCGTCAATCCAAAACGACTTTATATTATTTAATTACCTATTCTATGAGTCTTTTGCAGTTATGTTGTTGTTACAAATAAATGTCATTCTATTCTATTGAAATTATTTCATTAATAATTATAATATAAGTATATATTATAAATAATTAATTACGTAATATAATATAATGCGGAATAACCCGCACATCATTACAATATCAGTGCGACTGTCTGCAAGAGCCTTCGCACGTGTTTTTCTTCCCCATGGATCTTGGACATTAATCCATTTGCCTACTCATGAAAAAAATGTCACACAGTCACCTTCGCATTTACAAAATTGTTTTAATTTTTGGTTTGGAAGGCTTAACTCTACGGACGAATTAACCGTCGGTTAAGAGTTTCGTTAATTAATCAGATTTTAAAACACCTCTTTTAGCGTGTTTCCCACGGCGATATTATTGTCATATCATCAGGGCGATAAAATATACCCCGCCCGGTGACATATACGCGTGAGGTGGGCCCATTCGATATTCGGTTTGACGTCGTCGGTTACACATTTATGGCAGTTATGTGTCTATTCTATTCTCTGGCATCGACATAACAGCTATCTAGCTTATGTAATAGTAAGTTATTTAATGAAGGACATGAAAGTTCTGCTGAAAGCTGTGGCAGGTATTTCGTCAGCAAAGGCCTCGGTTAGATGAAATACTTAGGTTTAGTACTCGTCTACGACACTAAAGAAAAAAAAGGCGCTAGCGTCGCGAGTTGTTTGACAAATTCTTACGGAATACAATGTCACGAAACACATGAGATTATACCTACCTACCTAAACCTATACTATAACCACTTACCTATGCCACAGATAATATAATACAATGCACTGGGAGCTTGACAGTATTATTTCTATCTAAACACACATGTTCCTACGTTTTATATCTGTCCATAGAACGTTAATTTATTTTAAGTTGTGTTTATATAGATAAGTTCTGAAAACAAATAATTTTAGTTGATAAAGTCCCTGAGCTGAACCTATTTTATTTTTAGTTGGAGGTTAGCATCTTCTGCGTATTTTAGGCGTGTAATTATTAAACCCAAAATAAGTAAGCAGTAGGCACGTAATTGTTAAATGTAGGTATTTTAATTGGACGCGGTTTTCGTCAAAGTTTATAAATTTACCTGTATTGCCGAGGCACAATCATTGTGTAATTAGCTGGGTAGGTCACATACATAGGTACATCATGTTACCATTATGAACATTTATAGACCAGAAATGTTGCCGATAATTATTTATCGGTCTCCAGAATTTATTTTGTTTAATCTATATAGCACAGCATCTGTCGATCAATAATATAAATTGTATTACGTGGGCATAGGGTAAATAGTTAGTATAATATAGGTCAAATGATTCGATGCGTTATCTTTATGCTTTCAATAAATCCCGTGTTGTGATGTGAGGATGTGACAGTGAACATGACCTTGCAACCTATGACGTAGGTGTAGATAGTTTGCACAGCAGGACAGCCTTGTTACTATCTATATTTTGTACAGGGTCCGGTGGCAGAATTTAGATTTGTAAATGAAATAAAAAGGCTATATACATATAAATAATCTGGTTAGCTTAGGGCTAGATGATGCTGTCTGAATTAACCAACATCATTTATTTTTAATAATATATTCAGGCGTTACTTTGCGGATATCGAAAAAAAATTAAAATTTCCGCGCAAAGATTTCCGATGAGATCTAATAAAAAGTTGTCCCTCGCCATGCACGCCCTCCCACAAATTGACGTCGTCAACAGTTTTTGTTTTCTCTGCGCGGATAAGCGCAACGGATTCTTTCAAATATTCAAATTGCGTAAAAAAAATTCCCACTGGACACCATCTACATGGTCTGGTCACATTTAGCAGTTTTTTTTACACAATAGATTTTTAATATCGATTCGACTTTATCATTGCTAAATCTCGAAGGGTTCGACGGCCGTCCAACGTGAGAATTGCGCCCCTTTATTCAATTTTGTTATTTGCACGCAGCACAGCTTGTACCTACTATCATAATAACTCTATTGATAAATAAATAAGTACTTACCTACTAATCTTTAATCTTTCATTCTAGAAAGATGAAAGGGCGTGATTTGCTAGAAGATTCTGAACCAAAAATGAGTTGGACTCTACTAAGTCTAACATGTCATTAAGTCTCGCGTCCTTTCTCTTATATTTTTTTGCTATGTACCAAATTAGTTACATTTTCTTTAATTTCATTATTTTTATTCATAGAAATAATAAGTAATTTTTATTAAAATGTATTCAAAAAATAATTAATACCGTGAATAATTTAAAAAAACCTAGTTATTTTGCATTTTTGTTCACCAGCCCTATGGTATCATCTGGTATCATCGCTAGATAGAATAGCTGGAAAGGAGTGAATGAGGGAGGAGGCCACGACACGACAAACGTAGTGTAGGACGCCCTGCGACCAAGTGCGGATGATAACCTGCGATAAACTGCAGGGAGATGCTGGATGCGTCAAGCTGGGCAAAGGGCGCTCATTGGTGAAGGCCTATGTCCAGCTGTGGACTGGCTGGATTGGCTTATGATGATGACACCCAGCAGTGGATGCTCACGGGTTGAGTAGATAGATAGACAGAAGCATTTTGGCCAATTTGCAAGTAAAAAGAACAACTTATTGCGAGACGTTGTGTGAGTCAGTTAGGGTCAGCGAGGGGTAACTTGGGGTAACCCTCAATGGGGTGTAAGCGCCGGAAGCTGATCGATGGCGCCACGTGTTCATCTGACGCAACATCCGTAATGGCGGTTATTTGGCGGGAATTTTTGTAAAATGGATCTATTACTGAAAATCGACAAAAACCTTACATTGCCTGCATCGTTGGATTCCGTAAATATTTTTATATTTCTTCGTAGTTTATTTGCTAATTGTTTAATAACATAATTAATTCAAAGGCAGTAAGTAAGTTGGTGGTAGGTAACTGTGAGGCACGAGGACAGGGGAAATGCATTTTTTTTTGTTAATAAATTTTCGTTTCAGTCCAGCGAAGCGTTAATTATCGTGTTCAATTCAAGTTACCTAACTACTTATTTGTATAGTATCCTTACCAAAGCTTCTATTAAAAAATCACACACAATCCTTTAGATAATAATTCTATTAATAATTATAATATCTAATTTGTAGAAAATTTACAAATTTGAGAAGCAAATGCGAGCTTAACCCTACTTATTATAAGTTATCTCCAGCAAATATAATAAGGACCGAGCGTTTAAGCTTTTAATGTCAATAATAATATTATAAATAAAGATTTTTCCAAAGATAAAGGTACGTAGGTATACGTACAAAGACGCGTGGTAATGATATATCTTAATATTAATAAAATTAGTTTATATAATGAATGGTGCGACAATACAGAAAACATGTTAAATATGCATAGATTTACATATCATCAACAGATCCTGTTTTCGTTAATTTACCATTAGGAAATAAAATTGCGAACATAAAATCTCCATCACTACCCATCCGGGGAAATGTCAGAGGTGAAAAATAAGATCATCTCATAAATTATTCATTTTGAGAATAAATCTCCAATATTTTTTGGGCTTACATTTTGATTTTGTGATTTCCTCTTCTATTTCACTTATTATTTTCTACATTCACTAAACAGATTTTTCCCGCGTTTTTGCTACGGAACGACTGAGCCCGCCAAGTCAAAGCACGAGACTGCCGTGCGCCAAATCTGAGAGAGACGGGATAATGTCTTCCGCGTGTGTGCAACAAGGAAGAAAAGCGGGTATTGAGCGAGGGACATACGAGGGATGAAAATTGGGGTTGACATTTCTAAAGCTTTTCTCTAGCTCGCTGAAGCTGCCAGAAATGAAAGTTGAACCGGTCGGTGTTGCTTTTTTATAAACAGCGTCATAATTAAGTAGGACCTCTCTATTATTTGCATCTCTACTTACATATGTAGGCATTAATTTCGTTTCATTTCGAATAATTAGGTAATCATAGTAATTACTACATAATTCAACTTCATATGTAACTCTATGTTATGTAGTACCTAATGTAAAAAACTACAATTTAAAAGTTTAGGTAGGTACTACAAACTGGTCATAAATCTACAAAGTTTAGATAATACCTACAGGGTAAAAGAGTAATAGGAGTCTTGTTTGTTCATCCAAGTTTTCGCATTTATAATAAAAGGTGCTAGAAAAAAATCCTGAGGGACCTTGGTTTTGCGGGACCAATTAATAATTATTGATTATTAGGTATTGGTCCCGCAAAACTAACAAAGTAAAATTGGTAGGAAAAAAGAGGTTAGGTTGTACACTTATGCCAGAAAGTGCCCTGATCCTTATCTTGGCAAGTAAAACAGGGGTACGAGAGGGTACGAGTACATGAATGGCCCAATCAGAGACGACCAAGCGGCGCGCCGCCGCCGCCGCCGCCGCCGCCGCCGCCGCCGCCGGATTCAAGATTGTACCTACAAAAACAGGATTCAAGATTGATGCAGAAGCACATGAAGCAGGTATTTTGATTGATATAATAGCATACGTTTTTTTTTTCATTTCTTTGTCGCTTTAGTGCTGCACTGTAATGACAATGTAAATATATTGTTAAATAAATAAATAATTATTATTTCCATTGTATTTTTATTTTTTTGTCAGGTGTGTCCTGATACTTTTTAAGAATTTAAAACAATATTATGCTGTTTATTCAATGATTAGCGAAACCATAACATTAATTTGGTTACACCTGTGAAATAACAATAGACTTTATGGGTAGGTACCGCAGGTACCTGTTGTTAAGCTGAGTAGTAAAATAATAAAAATATGTAGGTACCTACCTACTACGTAGGGAAGGTATATCCTTCGCGATATTTTAATACGTCAATACATCGAATTGTTGCCGTGAGCATAATTGAAACTTGCATTTTGCGCAAGGGTTTTTTGGACGTACCTAGGTACTCGTAAAACCATTGAGGTTAGTATTTATCACATGCTTAATAATTATGGTACTTATAATATGACCAACAAATTGATTCGCGTCGCATAAAGGTACAGCAAAAGATAATATCGCCCAAATACGTATTTTTCATAAATTCATATCTTTTAATCGGGACTAATCAGGAATAAGGTCAAAGGTCGATTGCCTTTCTTAAAGGTTAAGTTATAAATTTGATTAGTTAAATGTAACAAAATATTAATTTATATTACATTTACCCCACATAGTAATATGGCCCAAATAAGAATTTTTAATTAATTCATATCTTCTAGAGTGGACGGTCCCGGAGAAAGGTCAAAGGTCATATAGCTTCCTTATAAGTTGGTTTATAATACCTATAAGTTTCATCCGCCGAACGGTAATGAAAGGAGTTACGAGGAAAAGAAAATCCATTTTCATACATTCAAAATCTATTAACCCATATTTTAATGGTTTTTATTTAAAAAAAATGTTTAGCTAATATATTATATAGATAATGTTTTCATGTCTACAACCAAACTGCATACTCAAGACATCATAAAAAGTAACTTTTTTTTTTCGAAATTCCTACGAAAGGGACATTGATTTTTCCGTCCACTGTGCGGCGTTATGATGGAATGGATGTGCTGGTTTTGCTTTGCTGACAATGTTTGCGATGAACTTCTGGTTGTTAACATCTTACATAGTGCTTACTGCCCCGTAGATTAGACCACAGACAATACAATAACTACATAAGAAAGATTAGACATCTCTTTGAAGACCACTACGAAAGAATTCGAATTAAACTGAAATAAAAAGTAGGTACATATGAATGCGAGAAAAAATTTCATATAATAACTGTCATCATGTAAATGTGACAATGACGCGTCAACACCAACGAACAATCAATGCCAGACAAATCGAAGCAGTCAGTCAGCTGTTACTGTTTTTTGTACTATACATGTAAGTTACCTTCTCTTATAAAGCTTGCGATGCTATCATGAGACGGACACTGGCAAAATTGCGTCAATCCAGATGCAGAGCCATCTAGGAAGAAGTTGAAGTTGAAGTTGAAGTGTTATTTAATTTTTTTGTAAGTGGAAGATTTATCGATCGGTGCAGTGAAAACATAGAATTAAGACAAATATTATTATGGCACATATGTACTGCAAAACGCCTTTTTCTGGTCGCTTATTAATCTTATATGGCAGCCAAACCTGTACCGCTCAAGAAGCTGCTGAAAGAATATGGAGAAAATCGAAAACGTACGATTTTAAAGGTCCCGTTCAGGCCATGGATGATTTTTCTGTTAGAAACCTTATTTTCGAACACTATGCTGTTTTTGTGTGCTCTACAACTGGCCAGGGGGAAGTACCAGACAACATGTTTAAGACCTGGCAGTTTCTAAAGCAGAAAAACCTCCCTACAACAGCTTTGTGGAAGCTGAATTTCGGTGTTCTCGCTTTAGGTGATTCTTCATACCCTAAATATAATTATGCGGGGAAGAAGTTATTCAGGAGGCTGCTACAACTAGGAGCAAAGCCATTACTTGATATAGGTGAGTCTTCTAAGCACCATAAGGCTGATACTAAATTGATGTTGTTTATTGTAAGTTTATAAAGATCACTGACGAAGAGATGATGGTTTCAGACTGAAATAATGACCAAATACTCTACCAATTTAACTTCTTATTTTGAGGGAACTTTAAAACATTATCAGCCCATATCAACCAAGATTTATTTATTTATATAGTATACCATTTATTATAAGGTATACCTCGAGAATGTGATAATTTAAAAGCAATGTGTAATAATTGCAGGGCTCTGTGACTACCAACATGACCTTGGCCACGAAGCAGTGATGGGACCATGGATAGATAACTTCTTCGCTACCTTTTCATCTCCAAAAATTGAAAGCGCTTTCTTTATTCCACGGTGGACCGTTTCATTGCAAGATGCTGAACACGTGGAGACACCAACTGATGAAAAAATAGCCCATGATATTTATTTTTCTGATGATGGTTCTGCATATCATTTGAGAGTTGAGAGTAATGTAAGGACCACACATGAGAGTCATTCTCAAGTAAGTATAATTAATACATTAATTATATTAAAGCTTCAGTGAGGGTACAACTATTTGTATTCCACCTGTGATGCAGGAGGTTGCGGTTTCAATTCCCAACTCAGAGCAAATGTTTGTTCGAGGTTGAGATAATTGTTCTGGGAGTACAATAAGAAATAAAAAATCAGCACAGAATCATCTAGCCTCAATCTCAGCAGAGTTTGTGTTATGGGTATACTTATACATACATTAAACTATGTACATAGATAGATATTATGTTACTATGCATAGAAAACACACAGAACACTGAACAAATCTGCAGATTGTACAAACATTTGTCTTTAGGCAGGACTCGTAATGTAATTTATTTATCAGTTATATAGTACCCATAAAGCTGTAGGGCTTAGTTTGGGGCTAGGTGATGCTGTATGAATTGAGCAGCATTATGAATTTATATTTTATTATTACAGGATGTAAGATTGATCGAATTAAAAAAAAAAGATGATTCACATATATACTACAGGCCTGGAGATGTATTCAACATCAGGCCAAGGAATACCCAAGAGGATATTGATGACCTTTTCAATATATTTGAAACTCATAATCTGAATATAAAACCTGATCAAATTTTGCTGGTGGAACAACTTCATGAGGGTATGATTTTTTTCTGTGGCTTTAAACTGTGACTGACGCAGCCGTACTTCAACATGCGGCGTGTGGTTATTTTAATTTTCCAGTGTCCTTTCACCTTTCACAGGAAAATTAAAAAACAAAAAACTTAGTTTTTACTTCCCCTACATTAAAGACCATAAATTTTTATTACAAAAATATTTATGTTAACGAAACGCAGAAGTTTCAATAGTTCAATTGCCATTTTGGGGTATAATAATATTATGCAATCAATGAGTTTGGAAGAGGTTTATTTCATCGCACTGGTGGGCACGGCGCGCGGCGCGGCGGCGGTTTACGGCAAGGCAAATCCACAGGGAAACCCGTCTGCAACGCTAACACGCTATTTAGCACAAACGTAATTAAGGCGTGAATAACGCGTTAAAAGACGTTATTCACGCTAAAATGCGCCTTTTCACGCGGTTTTCACGCCTAAATTAGCGTTATATTATAACGCTGATAACGTGCGTTGATTAATGTACTAAATAGCGTGCCAGCTTTGGTGGTAGTTGAATTGGTATAGACCCTAGTGAAGACAGACGTCTGGCTGAACGGAAAATACAATACCAATACATACAAAAATTTAAATTGCCCGCTACGAAACGTTCTACATCAACTTCTTTCTTAATGGTTCCGCTTGCTTTTCGCAACGACAAATAACATACTTGCCCCAGTGACCTCATAGATGATGGTGTATGACATAAAGCGGGATAGGAGAGCTCTGTCCATAAAAGCCAATATGATAAGCCCACAAATTGGCACGTAGCTCGGTAAGTGTTATAATATCTGTAATCTGTTATATATATGTGGCCTCTGTGCGCAAAAAAGTACCTACACCAAGGCTGGGTACAACAACGCCCTCAGAGTACGATATATTAAGGCTCTCAGGGTGATGTTGGAGCTATAACACGCTACTGCAGTGCCTCAGAAATGTTTGCAGAAGCTCGAATCAACTAATTTTTTACTAGGATGCTTAGAAGATGCACTTTGGTACATAGAATTTAGGCCAGTGAAAACACTGTCCAGGCAATGATTGCTAGTAAGGCTGACTGTACTTATATTAGGCACTATTGTGTTGCGAAAGGCATCTGCCTAGTGGCATGAGATAGTGTTAAAATTAAGTTATTTTTTATCTCTTTTATTTAATGCCTGTGTTTGTGCCATTTTATTGTTTAAATTGAATTATGTACATAACACTCATATCAACAGACGTGTTGAATTTTTTTACTGATGGGAGTTTTAATAAGTTAATTTAGATACCAAAATACAAAGATTTTATTTTTAATTTATCACTGTCAATTTCAAAACCAACTTGTGTGTGGAAATGTCTTTGTCATGTCATGCAAGATGTCATTTTCCGTGCTGTCATGTTGTGACAACACAGTCACAGCGAGCCATAAAAATAAGAAGTTGAAGTTGAACAACGCGGCGGACGCGTGTGGTGAAGATATTTTTGTATTTTAATAAATTGTTTTAAAAACAACGGTTTTATAAACTTTTCCAACAACCATTGAAAAACAAAAATGCTACGACGACAGGCGCGTTTGCGCCGCGAATATTTATACAGAAAGTCCGTGGAAGATAAACAAAAAAGCATACAAGCCAAGAAAGATCAACTCAAGAAGAGTTTGGAAGAAAACATTCCCATTCATGGTGATTTGAGGAAGGAAGCACTAAGACTACAGAAAAACATAGAATTCGAAGATAAAGGTAAGTGATTTTCAAGCATGTGTCCTTTATGTATCATGCTAATTTCGTAAAAACATAACCTTATTTGATGAAAGTTATGGTTACGAACGCCAATGCTTGTGTTTGTTTAATATACATTTTATTTTCAATAACACCAGATCTATTATAAGTGAACGCATGAAATATTTAGTTTAACTTTCCATAGAATGTAAGATATTGTTTTCAATTGTACAATTCATCTTTAGGCCCGGAGAGAGCCGCAGTGATTGGTGGATTCAGCGGCGGCGCCAACACACAGAGTTCGCAAGATGACGAGTACAGATTTGCAGGAGTTGAGGACCCTAAAATTATGATCACCACCTCTAGAGAGCCTAGTGCGAGACTCAAGATGTTTGTCAAAGAATTAAGGTACCTAATTTTTATCTTTATTTATTTATTTACTAAATGACAGTGTTAATGTTAAATACGCTATGCAATCAGATTAGAAGAATTTTTTTTTAACAATAGTTGAAATTATCATGATTCAAATGAAATAAAGATAATTAAACAAAATGTTTGAAATACAACTCTCTCTTGTATAAATTTAAGACTAATTGTTATTGCTAAATGACCTTTCTGGATCAGTTATGTTACCTTGTATTTATTTGCTGCAGATATTTCAATTCTTTTAGAAAAGACTTGAACCATTATGTAATTTAGTAGAGCTCTGAAACTATGGGTACATTTTTCAAAGTCCTTAATTATGTTTTTGTTAGCAAAACATATGTAAACAGAAAATACCAGATAAATAATATTAAATTCAAAATGTATGTGTTGTTACAGATTAGTATTTCCCAACAGTCAGAGAATGAACAGAGGTGGTTACGAGATGTCCCAGTTAATACATGCGTGTCGAGCAAACGAAGTCACAGACTTTATAGTCGTGCATGAGCATAGAGGCGTTCCTGATAGTTTAGTAAGTTTCACTTTATAATACAATAACTTTAAATTATTATTAACTATTGCTGCTCCCCGCGGCTTCGCCCGCGTCTAATTCCAATCGCAATTGATGTGTCAAATAGTTGATAAAACTTCCTCTTGAATAAAACAAAGTCGCTTCCCGCTGTCTATTTGTCCCTATGTATGCTATTATCTTTAAAACTATGCAACGGATTTTGATTCGGTTTTTTTAAATAGATAGAACGATTCATGACGACGGCTTATAAAGTATTCGACCCATAGATTTCAACGCGTGCGAAGCCCAGCTAGTAAAATTATATGTAATAATGTCATATTAACTTAATTTCAGTTGAGTATCGGAGCATAATGTAGGACGCCCTCTGACTCCGACCTGCGAAAGACTGCAGATAGATGCTGGATGCGGAAAGCTGAAGACAGGGCGCTATGGCACTCATTTTAGGAGGCCTATGTCCAGCAGTGGACTGCTATAGGCTGATGATGATGATGATGTGTTGGTGATGAGGTTGGAGTACATGATTCCTATTGTTTCCAGGTAATCTGCCACTTACCGTACGGGCCCACAGCATCATTCACCCTCTCAGGAGTGGTGATGCGGCACGACATACCAGGCATCGGACCCATGAGCGAACAGTTCCCGCATCTGGTCTTCCACAACTTCAAATCTGATCTTGGTAAGCTTAATATATTTCCAGCTCATCATGTCTCTGTGGTAAATTAATGACCAGTTTCCTAAAGAGGTTGTAACAGCTCCCTCTGTGAACAGCTTCGAAAACAAACTTCACTGGTTACGAACGCACAATCTGACCCCTGTACTGTAGTGAACTTCAAAAGCACTGATATATGTAGACATATCAGCTCTCAGCTGCTGGTCTATAATTCGACGTAATTCATAGCAATAATAATAGTATTTTTACGAATATGTGTGACGCGGCGGCGGCGCGGGCGAATGTTCGCCCGCAGGCGGTTGCGTGTTCTGTTCTTGCCTTTGAACAAATATTTATATATCTGCAAATATTTGTTTCGGGTGTTCTAAAAAAAAAACGATCTATGTAATACATATATTGTATTATGTATAGAGTCTGTGCAAAAAAGAGAAACGTCGCGGCGGTGAACATATTAACGCAACAAAAGTAGTACATGGGCACACGCGCGCCCTCCATTCCTAAGACGCTCGAGTCATCTAGTAGCCTTAACACCGGCTCTGTTTAGCTTGGGGCTAGATGATGCTATGCTGTGTGAGTGTCCAGCATAATTTATTTATTATTATTTGTTTGTTGCAGGTCTCAGAACAATGAGTATTCTCAAATACCTGTTCCCAGTTCCGAAGTCCGACTCGAAACGTGTCATTACGTTCGCGAACAACGACGACTATGTCTGTTTCAGGCAGCATACGTACAAAAAGGTAATAAAAACCTTAGAGCCCGTTCGCACTTGTCGTCAATCGGATCCGTATATTATTCGGATGTCAGAGCTTCTGTTCACATTAACGGTTAATAATCGCCTGCGAAAGACTACAGGTAGATGCTAGATGCGTCAAGCTGAAGACAGGGCGCTGTGGCGCTCATTGGGGGAGGCCTATATCCAGCAGTAGACTATCATAGGCTGATGATGATGAATCGTTTGTCGGCCACGGTCAAAGCTGGTGCCATTTTTTATCACACGACGTGTGTGTGATCGCAGCGACGAACGCGTGGACGCAACAGGGGGTAGCGGGGAGAGGGTCTTCGGCCCCGACATCCTACCAATGTGAACAGCTCTACACTTACTCATAGGCGAGCAAGATGCAACACGATTTTTTTAGAACGTAGAGGGGCTAACAAAACACCCGTCATTTCTTGTCGGCGCCGACACAAAACGGTTTCCAACAAGTGTGAATAGCTTCATGTAAAATGTTCTGCCACATAATCATCCGATTAAAACGCGGACCCGACAGACGACAAGTGGGAACTGGCTCTTAGGATCAGCTCACCACACCGACACGCGACGTTACGTGCAATTTTAAGAGTGATTAAAAATACAACTTTATTTACTACGCAAAAAGATACAAAATTTAATGACATAATAGCGTGTGTTGCGCAGCCAATGTGGAGCTCATTGGGGCAGGTATATGTCCAGCAGTGGACTAACATAGGCTGATGATGATTATGTATAGCGTGCGTCGCACTACGTCCCTAGATGTTTTAGGTCGCGTCGCGTATCGGTGTGAGCTGACCCTTAGGATTATTTAAATCGCGAATTAAATGTGTTCCTTAAGTAGTGGAGAGAGCATTCAATATCCAAAATCTTTAAGTTCGTAGATAATACGTAGGTACAAAATAACATAATAAGCTGCTCTTTTTATCCCGAGAAAAAGCGTAAAGTTACAGTCTCGGCGAAAGTAGTGTAGGACGCCGGTTGGACACGGTCTCGTCGTGCCACATTAATCTACATAACACAAGAAATGGGTATATCTTATGTTTTTGACTTGATACTAGTTTCTAACAATGTTTTTATATTGAATTGATTCTAGTTAATAGCTATGTTTTTTTTCAGGCCGGCAAAGACATAGAGCTAACAGAAATAGGCCCGCGCTTCCAAATGAAGTTGTACGAGATAAAATTAGGGACTCTGGACGCTCTCGCGGCCGCCGACACGGAGTGGGCGCTGCGCCCCTACATGAACACGGCCGCTAAACGACGGTTCCTGAGCGATGAGGACGGCTGGCTAGAAAAGGATGAATAAATGATATTTTTAATAAGACGCTTATTTTCATTTATAAATTGATGACCGTGAAATATTTTATTTGAAAATGTCAACCACATATGGTAAAAAGCGAGTATCGATTGTGTTTGTCTGGTAACAAAAACAATGGATACTTGCTTTTAGCCGTGGCTTCGTGCGAGTTTTTCTAGGGTCAAAAATATAATAGCCTAAGAACGTAGGTAATTTAGCCTAAGACAAAGGCAATTTTTTGCGCTACGAGAAAATACATAGTATCCCTAGAAAAAAATCTTCTGATACATCCATCCGTGCGTAAAAAGAAAATAGAGATCTACAGAGTTTCTTTCGCGTTTATTATCTTGCCTGCCAATATACATGTTAAACGCTCCCAGATGAAGCTCTGAAGCTGTTAGGGGAGCTCTCACGGCCGCTAATCGACGGTTCCTGAGCGACGAGGACGGCTGGCTAGAAAAGGATGAATAAGAATAAATGATAATTTTAATACCTACAACTTTTTTTTTATTAATAAGCTATGACCTGAGTTTTTTGCTTGAAACTATCAACAGCCATGGGAAAGACAATACACTAAAAAAGAAGGGCTTTAAAATATGAAAAAATAGTGATCATTGTAGGTTGAATAGCCAAGCTAACGAAGTAGCGGGCAATAGCTAGTTTTTAATAAAAAAGGTACGGAAAAATAACCAATGTCAACATTATAAAAAATATATAAATTGAAATAAATATGATAAATTTTTGACTTAATTCGTGAAGTTTCTCCAAAACAGATATTGCAGCATCACCATCGACTACGTACCCTAGACACCTAATACAGGGCGAACGATTTAAGACATCACATAAGATAAAGAGATCTTATAAAAATCCACGCCCACTAACGTTCGATCAGTAGCGACCAGACCAGTGACCCGTGACAATCTCTGCGCTCGCTTACTCAATGGCTCCTGACGGAGCTCAACTTAATTTGGTTGACCAGTTGAGGTCAACTGTCGAGGTCAACTGTGCATCTCTTTCTTTCATAACCAATTCTGTATTTGCTTTCCTTTTTTCTCTGAGAAGGCGGGGTAAATAGTGCTGTGCCGTAGGCGACATTAAGATGTCGATGGCCGTAGGAAAGATTACGATGAATTATGTAAAAGTAGATTAAAATAATATTTAACGTTACATTGCTACATGGTATTATCTAAAGGTACCTAAATGTTAACTCTAATATTTATTTATTTTTCATATAATATTATTCTATTCTACTATATTCTATTCTACTATAGTATAAAGCTAGATTACCATTGATACTTTTTTTTTTTATTATTATATTATACATACTATATAAAGCTAGATTACCACTGACTGACTGGTTTTCAATCAGTGCGTCCTACCCGTTATGACCTACGGAGCTGAGACGTGGACACTCACGATAGGGCTGGTCCACCAGTTCAAAGTCGCTCAGCGAGCTATGGAAAGAGCTATGCTCGGAGTTTCTCTGAAGGATAGGATTCGTAACGAATACATCCGACAGAGAACCAAGGTTATCGACATAGCTCAAAGAATTAGCAAGCTGAAGTGGCAGTGGGCCGGCCATATCTCGCGAAGAACCGACGGCCGATGGGGCAAACGTGTTCTTGAGTGGAGACCACGACTCGGCAAACGTAGTGTAGGACGCCCTCCGACCAGGTGGGATGACGACCTGCGAAAGACTGCAGGTAGATGCTGGATGCGGCAAGCTGAAGACAGGGCGCTATGGCGCTCATTGGGGGAGGCCAATGAGCGGCATAGAGCCATATTGCTGAAAAAAAAAACAAAAAAAAAATTAAAAAAAAAAATGTCCAGCTGTGGACTGCTATAGGCTGATGATGATGATGATGACTGATTTTCGCCTTGATGGTGGATGGGAAGATATGTATTTTTTTTACAGAATCGTATAGGGGAGGTAAAAGTCTCCTAGGGAAAATTCCGACTTTTTCACATTTGCCCCCCCAAGACCGCCCCCAGTGGGGGGGCTCCTACATGGAGCATATTGCTTAATTTTTTTATGGGGGTTGTATAGACGGGGACAAGTGATTTTGAATGCATAGAAAATGTTACCCCCCCTGCCTCTCCAGGACCCCCCTTTTGAGTGTGCTACCAGATACCGTCGCGATAGAGGGGTTCTGATTGCGGGGATAGAGGGTTTCTCTTTGTTTTGGTAGAAAAAAAATTGGACTTCCCTTTAACCCCTTTTTTGCGTCGGGGGTCGTCGGGGGGCCCCCCGACGACCCCCGACGACCCCCAAGACCCCCTTACCTAGAACTCGGAGGAGCATTGCGGTCGTCGGGGGGTCGTCGGGGGGTCGTCGAAATATTTGACCCCAGGCGGGAATCGAACCCACAACCTCCTGCGTCGCAGACAGCCCTCCCTAGACCCCCTTACCTAGAACTCGGAGGAGCATTGCGGTGAGCGAAGCGAGCCTTGCCGCCACCCCCCCCAATGACCCCCTAAGACCCCCCTCCTACATAGAGCCATATTGCTGAATTTTTTTATGGTTACTAGATGACTGATCAACTTAATACAATACAACACATTAGTTACATAGATAGATATTTTTTATTATACATACATAGAAAATACCCAAAACACCCGAAACAAATAGGTACTTTCAGATCGTAGAAATATTTGACCCCAGGCGGGAATCGAACCCACAACCTCCTGCGTCGCAGACAGCCCTCGCCCGCCGCGCCACATTGGTCGTCAAATCGTCAAAGTAAATATACCTTATTGCAAGTATCGATTGCTTTCATAGTACTTACCCCATCACTAATAATGGTCATGATTTGTCGTAACCTTGAACGGACCAATGAGCACTCACTTCCCCGCGCCCGCTCACCTCAGTTGGTTGACAGACTTTTTTGCACAGTGAATAAATAGGTATTAGGCGTCTAGGGTACGTAGTCGATGAGCATCACTATGATAGAGCTAGTACACGCTATATAACAGAGCTAGTTCATGTAGTCTATGGTAGTAGGTACTAGTTTCTGCCCGCGGCTATGCAGGCGTTGTTTCTAATGGAAACATTTAAAGGTTAGTTCTATCCCATGAAATTAAATGGAGCCTATATCTCAGGTTTAGAGCTACATCTAAAAATATTAATAAAAATTCAGCCAGATCCGTTCAATTGTTTTGTTTGATGTGACGAAGTAACTAACATCCGTCCGTCTAAACATCCAAACTTTCACATGTATAATAATGAGTGCGCTAATCACATGTTTCGTGGGACCCTGTTATATAATTATATAACAGGGTCCCACGAAACATGTGAACAACGCACGATTTCAAGTCAGGTGGACTTAAATTATAATTTAAGTCCACCTGACTTGAAATCGTGCGTTTAACGACAAATAAATACAGGTACACGATACCCCATAAATATAGATAGATAGATAGACAATACTTTTATTGCACACTTAAAAATAAAACAAACAAGGTAAAAAAATAATAATACAAGATATGTGACAATTTGGCGGTCTTATCGCTCAAGAGCGATCTCTACCAGACAACCGTGGATGGATAGGATCGTTGGACTGAAAAAGGGGATCTGTGTGCGTTATTATGTAGTTAATTACAACATGAAATTTAATATTATGTTACATACAAATACCTATCTACTATAAATACATATATACTTTATAACTAATAATACATACCTACTTATATAAATATATAATATTAATTTTATAACGGAAAAAAACAAGGGTGTGGTCAGTGACAGCAGGACAAATAGTGTTCCTTTACCATGCTCTTGAATATTGCTAGTGACTTAGCACGCCTTACTGAGACTGGTAATGTGTTCCAAAGTTGTACAGCTCGAGCAGTAAATGAGTGTAAATATAGGTGGAATTGGTAATTTCTTTAAGTACCTATAACTTCCTTCATCTTCATCAGTATGTACGTAGATAAGTTATAGGTCGACGGTCGCGACTCGGCATACGCTGTGCAGGACGCCCACCGGTCAGGTGGGATGACGACGATGTAGCTGAAGACAGGGCGCTCATTAGGGGAGGCCTATGTCCAGCAGTGAACTACTATATTATAGTAGTCCGCTGCTGGACATAGGCCTCCCCTAATGAGCGCCATAGCACCCTGTCTTCAGCTTGCCGCATCCAGCATCTGCCTGCAGTCTTTCGCAGGTTGTCATCCCACCTGGCCGGAGGGCGCCCTACACTACGTTGGCCGAGTCACGACCGTCGTCGACCTATTACTTTACTTGCTATTGCAAAACTTTCTTCTCATAATTACAACTATTTTAACGAGTAGGTATTTATCGCGTTTATTTAGGCGGCAACTCCAGTCATCCCGCGACCACGACAGTGTGTAAACCTGTTGAAACGTCGGGAAAAATAGGTAAATAAACGCGATAAATACCCGTTAAAATAGTACTTGTAAATATGTGTTCTCAATTCAATTCATTAATTTATCTTTTGACAAAAAACATGTTCTTAGATAAGTCACAAATTCACAATACATTTTAAACTTATAGAGTGACTGACTGACTATCGGACCTTCTCGGCTTCGCACGTTTTTAGTACGGATCCCTAACTTTTTTGAAAATATAATATAGCCTATGTTCACCGGGGATAGTGTAGCTTCCCAACGGTGAAATAACAAATCGGTCCAGTTCCTTCGGAACTTATTCATTACAAAAAAATCAAACCTTTCCTCTTTATAATATTAGTAGATTACATACATTTATAATATTAGAACAGCTTCAGTACCTATCGCATCACAAAATATATTTATGTTCTGATCGCGTAAGTTTAAAAATGTCTATCTGCTTCAGGAATGGCCGTCCCCCGCCACCTAATATCTGCGGAATACCCCCTCACAATGCGAAAGGTCGTCGAGCAACTATGGGACCTGCGGGCGTTCCCGTCGCAATACGCCTTCTCTCTTCTGGCCGGCGTCTCTGAAGACGCGTTAGAGAGAGACAAGTGCTTGGAACTCAGTTCTCCGACGGGCTACGAAGACTGGCTTAACTACAGTCGACGTCCAAAACGGACTATACTGGAGGTAAGGTCCACTGCTGGACGTTTACCATATTATTATATTAGTATTCATAAATCATGATATTAGTAATTCAAACGAACTTATGTAATTAACTTATGGCTGTTCCTGATCGCCTGGTATAGCCACCAGTTTGTGATATCGCTGGTAAACACGTTGAACAGCATATCTGCTCGAATTTAACTGCCGAGCCACTTGACTTTGGTTCTACCCAGCTTCAATTAGTGCAACCACTTGAGATACTGCTTCCGGTGTGGTATCCATTTTCTAGCTTAGACTGATAACGTATTCGATAAAAGACTGAATGTAATTATTTTTTCGAATGGACTTTAATGCTGTTGACCGCAGATGGCCATGACAGCGTAACCGGACTTTTGGCGGGCGAAGAAGGCGCCTCGCCGGTAAAATTAGGTTAAGGCAACACGCGCAAGGGCCACCACTTTAGGTACGAACCTCGGCTAGGGCTGTTGCCAGATGCTATTAGAGGGTAGGGAGGTAACGCCGAGCTAATTAGGGTCATTATATTGTTATGTTGCTACTGTAAAGATGTGGTTTCGAAGTTCAAGTTACTGTGAAGTTTCATCAAAATCCATTCAGTAGTTTTGGCGTTAAAGATCAACAAACATCCTAACTTTCGCGTTTATAATATTAGTAGGATGATTATAAAGAAATGTTCGTATTGTTCCAGGTGCTGCACGACTTCCACAAGACCTGCTCGAAGCTGACAATAGAGATTCTCTTCGAGCTGTTCTCTAATATCAAGCCTCGCTCCTTCTCCATTGCTAGCTACAAATATAACCAGGTACATAGAATTATGTTTTATTATTTTTTTAATATCATTTTTTAATTCCTTCCTGTCCTTAATTTTGAATTAAGAACTTGTTTCTGCCCGCGGCTACGCACGCGTTTAACGACGCACAAAGGACCAATCGGAGTCTTAAGTGCGGAAATAGGAGTACACTTACCATACCATACCATACGCACGCGTTTTTCTATGGAGACGTTTTATGGTTATTTGTATCCGTCCCGTCATGTTTCATGGGGCATTGTCCCATATAACATAGGCTACTTTTTATACGATATTTTTATAATATAAAAATTAGCCTGTGTTTAATTCCAGGCCTAGAACATATATTTGCTACATTTCAGCCCTATCCGTTCAGTAGTATTGGCGTGACGAAGTGACAAATATCCATTCATCTAAACATACAAACTTTTCATTTATAATATTTTATTTTATGTATTTTTAATTATTTGGAAGACAGACAGTACATAGATATTATAAAGAGTTACAATAAGGATTTACATAGACCAGTGAAGTCTCCACTATTAACAAATTTGAACATCAAATGTGATATGGATAATATCACTTTATTACATATTATTTGTGTCGTTTACCCCCATGATAAACTTCTTTGTTTGTGTATTATATGCCTGTAATGTGTACCTGTGTCTAAATAAATGTTTTTTCTATTCTATTCTATTCTATATGGCTGATATTAACATATTTAACTTAAACTAACTTTTATTTATCAGGTGGACCTGCTAGTGGCAGTGGTGAACTACCGGGGCAGGCTGGTGAAGCCCCGCCTGGGGCTCTGCTCCAACTGGCTGAAGGACCTACAGCCGGGAGACGAGCTCTATGGATGGATCTCCATGGGAACTTTCAAGTTCCCTAAGCGGGCGAGAGTGAGTCATAACACAATACTCAATGGTTTATTGCTTACATGCTGCATCCGTCGGGGTCGGCTTTTGGTCGGGTGATTAGTGTGCGGAAGCTGAGTTGTTGCCGTCACTTCCGGGTTAGCGTCAGTGAGTGGGTCAACGGGGTCACCAAGAACATGTCTCGGTCTACGATGAGAACTCGTGGGAGGGTCGTCTATACAATAATCAGGAATGGAGGATATAAGACGATTGGAGTGTTCAGGTGCCGTTTCACAATGACGCTGGGAAGCAGTCTTTATGAAGTGGTCGATGGACTCGAGGTTGAGATCGCGATGGAGATCTTTGATGCGCATATACCAGGGGGAGCCCGTGGCTGTACGCAGGAACTTGTTTTGGACAATCTGGAGATGGCAAATGAGCGGCGCTCGTTAAGCGCGCGCTTTATATACACGTAGAATGCCTTGTCGTGTTGTTTCTTAAATATATATATATATATGTATAATAGTTTTAACTCCTTGTTCCAGTTCAACCCAATCATAATGATAGGCCCCGGCACAGGCCTGGCGCCATTCCGCAGCTTGATCCAGTACTACGACTTCAAAGGGAGCGCGGACAGCGACGTCCTACATCTGTTCTTCGGATGTCGGTATAAGTAAGTACTAAATCCCTCATATAAAGAAAATCCCCCACATAATGATAGGCACAGGCCTAGCGCCGTTCCGTAGCCTGATCCAGTACTATGGCTTTAAAGGTAGCGCGGACAGCGACGTCCTACAGCTATTCTTCGGCTGTCGGTATATGTACTGAATCCCTCATATACTGAAAATCATCAAACAGGAAATAAGAGCGTGGAAAGAGTTTAAGTTTCAGTATCATTAATTGCTTTATTGTTCAGACATCCAGAATGTCTTTCTGAATTCAGATTCTTAATTCAGAAAGCCCGGAATCCATACAAATTATAGTAATAATAACAATATAATCATTTGTTGCCTGTAAATTACTTCATCAACATCATCATCATCCTATATTAGTCCACTGCTGGACATGGGCCTCCCCCAATGAGCGCCATAGCGCCCTGTCTTCAGCTTGACGCAACCAGCATCAATCTGCAGTCAAAGTCAAGTAAATTACTTAACCTAAACTAATATTAAACACTAAAATAAATTACTGATAACAGGCAAAATCAGAAGGTGCGTGGAGAGTGTATAATACACTCCCTGTGTATTATACATTCTCCACGCACATTCTGATTTTTCAGATCGATCTGTAAGAAGGATACTGACGAGCGTTCTGAATTCCTGATCGGAATTTTAAGATTCTGAATTCAGAACGCGCGTAATCAAAAAATAACACATCAGATAATAATAAAACAGAAAATCAGATTTTGAATATTCAGTCAAAAGTAGTGCGATTCCTCTTCCATAGTAAACGTTTGCATGTGTTTTGATCCACGAGACTACTGATAAATCTAAAATTTTCTATATCCCAGCTTCGCACGGTTTTATTTTGAAAATATAATATAGCCTATGTTCACCAGGGATAGTGTAGCTTCCCAACGGTGAAATAATTTTTCAAATCGGTCCAGTAGTGTCGGAGCCTATTCATTACAAACAAACAAACAAAAAATCAAACCTTTCCTATTTATAATATTAGTATAGATGTGTGAGGCAAGGTGCCGGAATTCAGATTCTGAATTCCGTTTCTGAATTCAGAAAGACATTCCGGATGTCTGAGGCCCCGCTTAGGTAGCTGAGTACCTATGTCCGTTAAATATTACAAAATGTTTTTAGAGTGGAAAGAGTTTCCGTTCCAGCAATATTTATTCGTTTATTGTTTTGTATAGAGAGAAGGACTTCCACTGCCGCGAGGAGTTGGAACAGCTGGCTGCAGACGAGAAGCTCAGCCTGTACTGTGCCTTCTCAAGGGATCAGGATGACAAGATGTAAGTAATAATAAATGCTGGAAAATCCACACAGCATCATCGAACCCCAAGCTAAGCAGAGCTTGCGTAATGGGTACTAGAAGACTGATACATAATACAATAATTACATGGGTAGATCACGACCAGAACACCTAGTAAAAAATATCTACAGATCGTACACACAATTGTCTCGAGGCGGAAATCGAACCCGCAACCTCCTGCGTCGCAGGCAGACCTTAGCCCTCCGCGCCACAGAGGTCGTAGGTACAGACTACTGGTGTCAATTATGACGACTTCTGGCGTGAAGCCCGCCGTGGGTCAAATGTTATATAACCTGTATACATAACCAGGTACAATTATCACTATTTGTGGTCGCCATTCCCTTTGATCTATTCAATATCATCATCATCAGCCTATAGCAGTCCACTGCTGGACATAGGCCTCCCTCAATGAGCGCGATAGCGCCCTGTCTTCAGCTTGCCGCATCCAGCATCTACCTGCAGTCTTTCGCAGGTCGTCATCCCACCTGGTCGGAGAGCGTCCTACACTACGTTTACCGAGTCGTGGTCTCCACTCAAGAACACGTTGATCTATTACAAAACGAATAAACTTAGATTAAGTAGTTATCTTTCCGATTAATTTGCTATGCTACAGCCAAAACTCATCTCTATTTCCAGCTACGTTCAGGACAAAATCGCAGAGAACGGCGTACTCCTATGGGACCTTATAACAATGGGCGGTTTAATCTATATATCCGGCAGCGCTAAGAACATGCCGGACGCCGTAAAGAAAGCTTTTGTCGATCATGTCTTTTCTAGAGGTCCTGAGCTTGCTGAGAGTTACTTAGAAAGCATGCTGGATGAAGGGAAGTTACAAATAGAAACTTGGTAAAAGGACATAGATCTAGAGCTATTTATGATTCTAAATGTTAAAACTTGAAACTATCATGGTTATTAATACAAAAGTCACTTATAACGGGATATTAATAATGATTTGATTTTTGAGTTATCCAATATTTCATTATATATTATTATTTAATGACTTTTGTGTTATAATGTTATCTAGAACAGGGCTGTTGCTGATTCAGTTTTGTATACATCTGCGGATATTGATACTTCTTTTTTATTTCATTGATGTGATCAGCGCATACGGATCTTTGTTCTTTATTTTATATTAACCTATCTCGCCTACTGCTACGTAAATTTTTAGATTTATATATATGTTTTTTATTATTATATTTATATAATATTATTACTAGCTGCGCCCCGCGGCTTCGCCCTCGTGGAAATCTATGTTTCAAATAATTTATACCTAAACCTTCCTCTTAAATCATTCTAATAAAAAAAACGCATCTAAATCCGTTGCGTAGTTTTAAAGATCTAAGCATATATAGGGACAGACAGACAGGGTTTATACTATGTAGTGATTTATATGGATCACAAGATATCTGTCTTATAGATGTCTGAAATAAACATTTTTATGTTTACTTTTTAAACGTCTTACGTTTCCAACCGTCTCGATCTTTTGCAGTCTCTCACCAAGCAAAGTTAAAAGCTACGAGATTTTCTTTCCACGTTGTTTGATGTAAATCTTGCCATTTAAAAAAACGGTCAAAAGCGAGTTAAGTTCAAGTTACCTTTAGATCATAATGTAAGTTATTTCGAGAGTTTTACTTAGTCTCTCGTACCTACGAACAAAGTTATGTTAACTTTTCGGGTCAAAGATCCTACGGGTTTATGTTATTATGTATATTCTTTTAAATAAATAAAAATACAGTAAAATGTCGCGATTTGAACTTCAGCATCTATCAATGGATAAGCTGATATTCGCAACGACCCTGATCAAAACGAAAGAAAACTAAAAAGTCAAAGGAAGAATGGCTAAATAAGGGTAAAAAGGGGTTCCCGATGTTACATGTAAATCCGATTGGTATGAAACTTTGTATAAAAAAATAGGTTTCAGGATTTTTCAAAGCGAGCTTAAGCTGGTTTTTTTTTAAGAAAAAATTATTTTGTTTAAATAAATAAATTAATTGATTATTGAAAAAGAATTTAGGACTTTCTGACTCTTGCAATAATATAATTCTCTCTCCCAAAATTGTCTTTAAATTTTATGCAATTGCTGAATAATATATTTTCTTGAATTATGTCAGAAAACGGTAGTAAACCTATTGATGTTTAATGAATTTGTAAGCTAAACTCCTTACAAAGAATTATCTCCCAAAGTTAAGCAATTTGGTAGCAGTATCCATCAACTAATGGAAATTTGGAAAAACATATAATCAAACGATGATTGTAAAATCCAAATCGTTTACAAACATTGAATTCTCTCTCAACCGTAATGTAAGTCTCTTTTTCGGAATTATGTCAGTAGAAGGTAGTAGACATATTGATGTTTGTTAAAATATTTAGATGTTGCATCTTTTTCAGAGTTACCTAATATGTCAGTAGAAGGTTGTAGACATATTGATGTTTGTTAAAATATTTAGATGTTGCATCTTTTTCAGAGTTACCTAATATGTCAGTAGAAGGTTGTAGACGTATTGATGTTTGTTAAAATATATAGATGTTGCATCTTTTCAGAGTTACCTTATTAGGTAACTCTGAAAAAGATGCATCTGTAGAATGTTGATGATGATGTACCAGTAGAAGGTTGTAGACATATTGATGTTACCTAATATATCAGTAGAAGGTAGTAGACATATAAATTGTAATCCAAACTTTTGACTTATAATTCTCTATCAACCATATTAAGCTATTGATATAATGTACCTAAATGTTATCTTTTTGGGAATTAATGTCAGTTGAAGGTACCTAGATGTTGTCTTTATCGTAATTATGCCAGTAGAAGGTAGTAGACATTGATATTGATGTTTGTTGTATAAATTGTAAAACAAACTTCTTACTTTTAATTATCTGTCAACCATATGATGGAATTGATGTAGTGTACCTAAATCTTTTCTGTTTGGGAATTAATATCAGTTGAAGGTACCTAGATGTTGACTTTATCGGAATTATGCTAGTTGAAAGTAGTAGACGTATTGATGTTTGTTTTATAAATTGTAATCCAAACTTTTGACTTATAATTCTCTATCAACCATATTAAGCTATTGATATAATGTACCTAAATGTTATCTTTTTGGGAATTAATGTCAGTTGAAGTTACCTAGATGTTGTCTTTATCGGAATTATGCCAGTAGAAGGTAGTAGACATTGATATTTGTTATAAAAATTGTTATTTTTAACTATATATTTCTCTGTCAACTATATTAAGCAATTGATGTAATGTTCTGTACCTAAATGTTCTCTTTTTTGGAATTATAGTAAAAAGTATTATAACTATTGATGTTTATTAAAAATATCCGTAGGAATTGTAGTAGGCAATTGATATTAGTAAAATCAAAACCCCTCATTTAGAATTATTTTTCTCACAATCATATATAATTGTTTTAAGTAATGCGATGAATAACTAATACTACTTTGTTATGTAAAGAGTTATTACTTTTTCGGAATTTATGTCAATAGAAGGTAGTAAGTACATACATACCTATTGATGTTTTTAAAGTTTTAATCAAACTCTTTGTAATATTTTTTTTAGTATTGCATTTTTGAAGAAGGTAACAAGGTACAAAGTTGGTGATAGTGGTTCAAATATAGACCTATTTTATTTTTCTGAGGTAAATGGTAAAGCGCTACTTAAAAAATGAAAATTCTATAAAATAGAAATATATTTTATATACCTAATATAATATAATTCTATATGATAGAAGTAAGACCTCTAATGATTGTAAAATTCAAACCTTTTGAATGTTCTCTCAACTTAAGCAAGTGTAGTGTTTCATGTATTTCGGAATTATGTTTATGAATTAGTATGAACAAAGAAATAACTTTTGTCATCGGTTAATTATTTTGATAGAATTTTGATGGAATCCAAAGCTTTTAACTTCCATAAGTAATTATGTTAAATATATCCATATTATTGTGGTAGGTCCCCCTAAGGGTACAATATTTGTAAACGCTTTATTTCTAGATTTATTTAATGACAGAGTTGTCTAATATTATTTTATTACTAAGGGTAAATCACCCATTATTGAGCCACCGAATTTTGAACAAATGGTTTCATGATTTATATTAGAAAAAGAAAATTCATCACAAATTAAAATGTTATGGTATCCTTAGCAGTACCTACTTTTATGATCTACTTAAATTAATAAGAGATTGGGGATCATTCAGATGTCACCAAAACTAAACAAATTTTACACTTTATATGGATGCCATCCCTTTTATTTCGAATGTAGATGAAAGGGAGGGACGTCTACGTCTTTAGTGCGGTAAATTATTTTAGTTTATGCGGTCTCTGAATTTACATCATTAGTTGTTAGCTATTGGAAAGGGAAGGGCCTATGTCCAGCAGTGGACTAACATAGGTTGATGATGAACATGATGAAAAGGGAAGTTAATATATTTATTTAGTTAGTTTTCCTGGCCCACCGCGCTAAATATTAAACGCACATGTATAGCTTACATGGTGGCCTTTCAGGCGGCCGATGAAGCTGGGTCGTGAATGTAATATGTACATACATATAGGTATTTAATGTATATACCTACTCACATAAAAATCTTCTCTTTATATTTTTCTACTTCTATTTTTATTATTAAAAAGGTTAATCTATTTTTGCCAATAGGTGGCCAGTAATGGTATGTTTTACCCTATAATACTTAAGCATAATGTTGCTGATAAATAGAACAAGTTTTTTGTGTTTATCTACCTCACTATTGTTAAACCTATTCTTTGATATTTTTGGTTGTACATGCACATTTATCAATAATAAATCTATATTTATTCAAATAAGTAATTTATTTATTTTTATCTGTCATAAAGGAACTCCTCGACTCACGAGACGCGACGAGTTCACTCTGATTCAAAATATATCTTTATTTACCACGCAAAAAGATAGAAAGAAAGAAAGATATTTTATTTTTAACTACAACCAATCACACATACAAGATCTTAAAACTGGTTATAAAAGTACATTTGGTAGCTATACTATGCGGATTGTAGCTAAAAATTTAGGAAATGGCTCAGCATGAATGCTACGGGTACTGGTAGAACCAATACACGCAGCGCTGATCTTCCGCCGATTCCTACAATCAGTAGCAGGTAGCGCACAACGATAAAAACAGTGCCTACGTAACAAATTATATAACAACAAATATGAAAGTAGATATAGTACATAGAAAGGCGTGTTCAAGTATAAACTGAGTTAAAATTAAAGTACACTTACTTTAATTTTAACTCAGTTTAACGAACGAGGTTTATGATACAAATTGGCGCAAGTGCGGTGTCGTGGGGAATGTTCGTATTATGTAAATAAACTGTGTACCTTTTTGCGTAGTAAATAATGTTACATTTTGTAGCAAAATGCACGCAGCAGCGTCGCGTGTGAGTTGACCCTTAGAGTCGGTCTCCACACAGCCTGGTGTTCCCAGCATTTCCTTTATTGAAGTATAGGTATGGACGGCAGAGCCACAGTACACATCGTATACTGGATCAACTGTTCCCAATAATCTATGCCAATAGTCATTACTGATTTTGAGAAACTACATAGGTACTTAGAGATTTTTTGGACATCTAAGGAATACAAAATATGTTATATTCCTGCAAAAAACAAGACTGAAAGAAAAATTGAGGTTTTAAAATTGCAATTTCTTTCCCAATACATAACCGTCTTGTGTATGTTACAAAACGAAAATACCTATCAAACGTCGAGCGTCTCCGTTAATCTTGAGAGGAATAATTCTGGTTATTTACGTTTACTAGGACGGCATAATTATTGTTCCGAAATAAATCAATAAATAATCCTGAAAGAAGTACTTATTTCGTTCAATATCTAATGAACCGCTTTCCTAGTAGTACAGGTACTTATCGAGGAAAGGAAGGTCATTTGGAAGCCAAAAAATGAAACGAATACCTCTGACAGTCAAATTAGTCTTTATTCCTAGTTTAGTCTGACAGAAAATTAGTCTTTATTCCTAGTTTAGCTTAAATACCAGTAGGTACATGTCTCCCTCCTACACTTAACTACGGCGCCCCTTCAGGCTTCCCCACAGAGGCAGTGCACTATCCATACACAGGCCGGATACGGACGGGCGTTACGGTTAATGTAACGTGTTAGGGTCGGTAAATATCTGACGGAAAATGCGTCGAGCGTATCATCAGTCAAATTAGACCTGCCACATGACGCGTCAGTTCGAACGGCCTGTACACAAACGATCCCCGCTGATGTTACGACTAGTCTAAATACATCATATAAAATACACGTAAATACACGACGCACTAACGCATCATCGGTTGAGTGTGAATGGTTGAATGTTTTATTATATATCTGTTCTGGCGTAACGCGACCGATAATACACGACGCATTTTCCGTTAGATATGTACCGACCCTTACACAGCGAGCGTTCGTGCAGTCAGTACGGTTAGTAATAATAACGTTCAAATCAGAAATTAAAATTCGCGTATTCCAGAATTCTGATTTGAACCTTATTCCACGGGAATAATGTCTTCGCTGCCACTGCCCAACCCACCCACGGAGTCGCAGCTGACGGTCACGAGTATTCATAATATTAATCCTTAATGCATATTACGAAGTTTTGCTTGGGAGGGAATTTGTCATGAAAATCTGTCACTGGCTCCCGGAGCACTGCATCTCTATTCTAACTGGAGCTATTAGCGAGTCCACACAGTTTGAGGTTGCCGGCATCTCGTTTCCTGGCTGCGAATGGTAAATTACGCCCGTATCGTTATATTTTTTATATATTATAGTTTGACCGAAACCGCTGTACCGCGCCTGAGGTATGCGAGCGGCGAGACGGGGTGGAAATATCGGCCTCCGATCCATCAGTCTGCCGTCAACGCGTACTCTTGCTCTTTTTTCCTTGCCCCCCACCTCGCCGCACTTTCCTAAAGAGCGGTACAGCGGTATCGGTCAAACTATAGTACATTACGCCTCGTAACACTGGTCAGTATCCACCCGTACTAGTTATCCATGGGAATCATTATCGTCGCTGTTCTAACTGGAGCTGGTAACACCCCTAGTTATCCACGGGAATCATTCGGTTATATCTCTGTTCTAACTGGAGCTATTAGAGAGTCCCCACAGCTTGAGGTTGCCGGCGTCTCGCTTCCTGTCGGGCGCTTCCTTGTCGTCGCACGCGAAGGCCAGCAGGTAGCGCGACGGATGCCACGACACTGTGAATGTGGATGCTGACACGGGGATCTCTGCTACTTTCTCTCCTGGAAACACGATCATTTATATTTTGTATATTATTCTGTCTTGTTTCTTTTATTTTTAAGTGTGCAATAAAAGAATTATCTATCTATCTGATGATTTGACGACCGAAGTGGCGCGGTGGGCGAAGGTCCGCCTGCGACGCAGGAGGTTGCGGGTTCGATTCCCGCCTCGGAACAATTGTGTGTAAGATCTGCAGATATTTGTTCCGGGTGTTCTGGTCGTTTTCTATGTATAATAAAAAATATATATCTATGTAATGTATTGTATTAAGTATATTAGTTATCTAGTACCCATAATACAAGCTCTGCTTACCATGGGGCTAGATAATGCTGTGTGAATTGTCTAGCATTATTTATTTATTTATTTTTATCTATCTATAAGTGAACATAAGAACCATAGAGGTCCGATAACAAAAACAGATAAATAATGTGTATAGATCATAACGAATATAATATACGAACATTATTGTAAATTGTGAGTGGAAAATAAATGTGTTATATAATAATATCTCCCATGATCTCGGGCCATAAAGTGACCCGGTCCTTTGGAAGGCTTGCGTGGGGCCGGAGCCACCAGCACAGAGGCCCTTTGAGAAGTTAATCTAAAGGCGATGGCTACACATAGCGGGTATCATCCTCGGGTGCACAATATGATACACCCAAAGATGGTATCCGCCAGGTGTAGAGACTATTGCAAAGAAAAATGAAAGAAATAAAACCAGGCTATTGTGATGGATGGATGGACTGGGTAATCGGTGGTTGATGGCCAAATAAATTTATCTATATCTTTATTATTCTTACCAGTCTCAGAATCTCCGATATCTATGATGTGGTCTTCGCTGGCGGACGCGAGGAGGCGGCCGTCGAAGCTGAACGATAGCGTCCGCACCGGCCACTCCAGTCTGAAACAACATCACATTAATATAAATAATTATTTATAGTTTTAATATTATATTAAAACTCCATTGTTAGTGTGTGACAGAATATAAATGTAATTTATCTTTTAAAATTTATAATATTTATAACGACATCAAGTGTAACAAGTGTACCTACGGTGGAAATAAATAAACTGATGGCAAAATATAAAGATGAAAATATTTTGTATAGATTCCGCGCAATACCTTTTCTGATAAATAAATAATATTAATGCTGGGCAATCCACACAGCATCATCTAGCCCCAAGCTAAGCAGAGCTTACACAAGCTCTGCTTAGCTTGGGGCTACTAGATGCTATGGTTACTAGATGACTGATATACATAATACAATACATTACATAGATAGATATTTTTATTATACATAGAAAGCATCAACACGTTTACCCCAGCAGCGGTTGTCGGTTCTTCGCGAGATATGGCCGTCCCATGCCAATTCAGCTTGCTAATTCTTAGAGCTATGTCAATAACTTTGGTTCTTTGTCGGATGTATTAATTACGAACCCTATCTCAGCTCTTTTTCATAGCTCGCTGAGCGACTTTGAACTGGTGGACCAGCCCTCACGGTAGGGCTGGTCCACCATAAACATAACCTTACGCCTCAGCTCCATAGGTCATAACGGGTAGGACGCACTGGTTGAAAACTTTCGTTTTCAAGCATTGCGGTATGGATGACGAGAAGAATCGACGTAGTTTCCCAAACGCTGCCCAGCCAAGCTGGATCCTCTTAGCCTCCTCCTCGAAATTGTTTTTACCTAACTGCTGCCCCAGGTAAGTGAGGTGCATTACCTTGTAAAAACTCTGAGACAAGCCAGTTCGTTGACGTCCCACAGCGAGACGAGAGCGTCCGCCGAGCCGGTCGCGAAGTAGCGCCCCGTCGGGTCGTGCTCAACACATATGCAGGTGCTCGGGTGAGCTTTGATCACTGTCTGTAGTTCTAGGCCGGGGTATCTGGAAGATATGATAATACTTATTTATTTTAAGGAAGGGCTAAAACTTCTACATGCAAAATAAGTTACATTAACCTAGCAACAGAAAAGCTAATAAATGGTCTTCACGGCTTTATTCTTTATTGGGGATATAATTTTGGACGCGATATCTGCATTTTTATAGTATTGCTTTTTTAATTACTTAGTATTTGTATTAATTTCCATTCTAATTACATTTAAAACAAAAAGCTATTTCACTGATAGGTAGCTAACATATCTAAGTGTTATCGACTATAATAATTAGTAATAAAATATCCAAATAAGCTGCGTTTTATTTTTAATTCCAAATTGTAATTTTTCATTGTGTACATTATGTAGTGGCAAATATAGATTTGCTTACGTCATTATGTGCACACAGCCAAGTCCATTAGTCAGGTAGAAGAGATCAGAATTCAGGTTCCATGAGATTTCGTTCACTTCGAAATTAAACTGTTCTTCCAGCACCTAAAACAAATAAGGCACATAAGCCAAAAGTCACAAGTTTGGCTTATTTTAAAAAACTAAAACCCGACTCCTAATTTAAACTTTTAACAATGACTGCGACGCACCGCATAACGGGTTCTGCAGTAAAATTTCAACCGGATCTGTTAAGAAGTTCTAGAGTGAACAAGTAACATCTACTACGCAAATTACAAAGAATCTTGAACGCATAAAGTAATTTTATCAAATGTTGGGCATAGAAATTGGATGAGTGGAATGGGTTACTGAAATCCGACAGCAGAAACTTACTATGTACTTAAACATACCACTTTAAAAGTCCTAGTATCAATAAAAGAGACTAAATCCTCCTTGTTGCCAACTGCTATGGTGCTTCCATTCGGGGACCATGCTATGTTGATGTTTTCTCCCTTTGTGTTGATAGAAGCTGCACATTTGTGAGACCTGGAAATTATTAATTTATATTTAGAACACCAACAGATACATTCAGCTTCTTTACGCATTTGCTGGTGAGTAGTGCCACTAGTGCCAAGTAAATAAATAAATAATGCTGGACAATTCACACAGCATTATCTAGTCCCAAGCTAAGCAGAGCCAACAGATACATTCAGCTTCTTTACGCATTTGCTGGTGAGTAGTGCCACTAGAGCCAAGTAAATAAATAAATAATGCTGGACAATTCACACAGCATTATCTAGTCCCAAGCTAAGCAGAGCCAACAGATACATTCAGCTTCTTTACGCATTTGCTGGTGAGTAGTGCCACTAGAGCCAAGTAAATAAATAAATAATGCTGGACAATTCACACAGCATTATCTAGTCCCAAGCTAAGCAGAGCTTGAGTTATGAGTACTAGATCACTGATATACAATACATTACATAGATAGATATTTTTTATTATACATACGTTTTATATTTAACATGATAGGTAGAGTCAATGAACTAGGTCATATAGCTCAGCAGATTCAATAACACTTTTATACATGCTTATGTTTTATTGTAAATTATTACTATTATTTGCCATGAATTAAATCAGTGTCAAACAATCATTCATTCTTTATCCTTCCCTCTACATCTTAAACTAAGAATACTTATATGTAACTGTAGAAGACACTAATAGGTGACATAAAAATAAATAATTGTACTCTGAAGTCAATGGTACTTCCCATTGACTTTAGACAAGAGTTCAAGTTTAATTAGGTATTAAGTACAGTTAGCACTAGGGTAAGCACAGGGATTGTTGTCTGGTAGGTAGAATAGAGAAAATTACATAGCATTATCATGGATTGCAAATATTTGAAATAGTAAAGGGATAAAGCAACTTCCACTTCAATTATTTACACAATGTATGATGCAGTCCACTAGTTGAGTAGGTTGTTTCTATGGTGGAAAAGGACAGACTAATATTGCCTTGAGTGCTCATTGAAAATTATTGGTTTCAGATGGCCCTACTATGACAAAATACCTACCATTAATCTTAATATCTTACCGAATATCCCATATCCTTACAGATTTGTCACCGCTGGCTGTGCTGAGCAGATCAGGGTGTGTTGCGTGCCAGCATAACTGGTCTACTGAGCCAGTGTGTCCTCGGCAAATGAAGTCTTGGGCCTGAAACCATTATTGTCAATGTTGAGAATCATTTTGGGGGTGGTGGGTGTAAGTGCATTTATTTAATAACAACCAAATAATCAAATCATTTATTTGCTGTAATGTAGGTACAAAAGTTCTTAATTAAAAATGGTATTTCCAATACATTACTACTTCATTGAGGCGTGCAAAATTAAGATAGCATGCAAAAGTCACAGTAGAGTTTAGTAATGTTCCAACCTAGTTATATTGTAGATAATACTTTGTTTGTACCTTCATATGATTATGAGATAGTGGTTGGTCATGTTGCGTAGGCAATAATGTAACGTATTCCCAAACATTATTAGTGTGAAAAGTGGAATAACAACAAAAACATAACCTTACTTTTTTCTGTTACTTTTGCGTAAATTGTAAATGATAAGTCTGTATTGTACAAACCAGTCTGCTGCGCTCCAAATTGAAGATAGCCACGTTTTTATCAAAGGATCCTGATGCGAGACGTCTACCATCGCAGGACCAACCAACAGAATGCACTTTTGAACTATGCGCTACATATTCACGAGTTGAGTTGTGCGATGAGAAATAACTACGTAATTCAGATAAACTCTCGATTGGCGTCTGCCCTTGCCTTGATTCTTTCATGTTCTTCATTTAATAGCGGTAAAAATTAGAAGAATGCTTAATCAAAACATAGGTACGCGAAGTACCTACCAAACAAACATAACATAAAAAAAATATTCATCTCTTTGATTAAACGTAGAAGAATGTCAAAGTCAATCAATGAGACTTGTCTATGGTGTTCAAATCACAGGGCTTATTCCTTCTGTCACAGTAGACATATAGAACAGTATGGAAACTAAGCCTAGTTGATGAAATAAATTTGTACGCTCCATTATAGTACTAGGGTTGTCACTTTTCTTGTTTTTGATATATATTTTTTATTAAGATGATTTTTTATTCTGTAGTGATCAATAAATGGAATTGAAATAACTAGCTTACAAATGTGGTCTGGTATAATATAATAATATCTTCGTCTGGTCAAAGCGACGCATGACTCGAGATCTGGCGAGTATGTTGCGCAGCGCATCAGCCAGCATTGCCATACAGCGTGGCAATGCAGCCAGCGTCTTGGGGACGCTTCCGACTGGTATTGATAATGGATCAATTGAGCTACCTGTAGATTGTTTACAACAGTCTGCAGTTAGGTCAATTGTTTTAATTGTAAATATTAGGTCTAACTAATTAAATTTTCTTTATTAGTAAAGTATTTGCTTACAAATACAATTTAAATAGGTAATCTCATGGCGTCGCGTGTGAGCCGCGGTTGGACGTAAACGTTTCGTGAGCTCGTCGGAGCGGGCGCACGCAGACATTATAGCGCAGGCAGCGCGCGCGCAACGCTCATGAGTGGCTGCGAACTGTACCGCGTTTCAAAATGCGAGTTGATAATTTATAGCAGCCGCCATCTTGGATTCACATTTTTACAGCAGTATCGGCTTCAACACCCTCGAAAATCATGAAAATGACACCCATGACGGAAAAAATGATAATTTATAGCAGCCGCCATCTTGGATTCACATTTTGACAGCAGTATCGGCTTCACCACCCTCGAAAACCATGAAAATGACACCCATGGCGGAAAAATTCATAATTTATGGCAGCCGCACTCTTGGTTTTATATTTTGACAGCAGTATCGGCTTCAGCATCCTCGAAAACCATGAAAATGACACCCATGACGGAAAAAAGGTTAATTAATAGCAGCCGCCATCTTGGATTCACATTTTGACAGCAGTATCGGCTTCAGCGCCCTCTAAAACCATGAAAATGACACCCATGACGGAAAAAATGATAATTTATAGCAGCCGCCATCTTGGATTCACATTTTGACAGCAGTATCGGCTTCAGCACCCTCTAAAACCATGAAAATGACACCCATGACGGAAAAAATTATAATTTATAGCAGCCGCCATCTTGGATTCACATTTTGACAGCAGTATCGGCTTCAGCACCCTCGAAAACCATGAAAATGACACCCATGACGGAAAAAATTATTATTTATAGCAGCCGCCATTTTGGATTCACATTTTGTCAGAAGTATCGGCTTCAGCACCCTCGAAAACCATAAAAACGATACCCATGATGCAAAATTTCATAATTGATTGCAGCCGCCATCTTATACTTACATTTTGAAAGTCTACAATCTAGTTTAAACAATGATGTTATATATACTTTACTCAAAAATCAGTGCCGCGAGGTTGCCGCTTTGCCACCTACACGAACGAGACAAGTAATGCGTGCGTTGCGTTTATGAGTGACAGAGATAAGGACATATGCCGTGCGGCGGCGTCTCGTCTGTTCGAACTAAAATCACTGCGCTGTTGCCGCTTTGCGTTGTCTGCTCAAACAGTGCTAGGTAGGTATGTAGCTTTAATAAATTATCGCCAAGTTATTATTTCTTTACAATGGGTATGACGTCTCTATTTGTAAAATCTCATTAAATAAATAAATAATGCTGGACCATTCACACAGCATTATCTAGCCCCATGGTATTTTTTTTTTTTTTATTAGCTTTGGGGTGGCTTTCGTATCACTGCGGCCATGATAGGCCTATTGTGATCGCCACTTTTACATCAGTCCCGAAGCCGTGGCGTTCATAGTTCGCCACTAACCCTTGCAGCTGCTAGGAACTGTAGGATTTTCTTCGGGGTGATGTCTTTCAGCTCGTCTGGGCTATGCAAATGCTTGCCCAGATGGATGCTGCGTTTGTGCATCAGTGCTCCACACTCACTTAGCAGATGGAGGGGCGTTTCATCCGCCTCCTCACAAAATCTGCAGGATTGTGTGTCGCTTAGCCCTAGTTTGAACATGTGCTTGTTAAGGCGACAGTGTCCAGTTAGGGCTCTTGTCATGATGCGAAGGCTACCTCTGCTTAGCGCTAGGATTCGGTTGGTATACCGACTATCGAAGGCTTTTATCAGAGATTTTGAATGATCCATGCCCGAGGAGTTTCTCCAAAGCTTGTGCGATTCCTCGAGGCAGGATCCCAGGAGTGTTCTGTGCGCCAAGCTTTTGGGTATGCCACAGAACGGCTCGGGTCCCAGCTGAGTCCCCTTGGCTCCGGAGCGCGCAAGTTCGTCGGCACACTCATTGCCGTTGATTCCTGCGTGCCCCGGAACCCATCTTAAGAGGACTCTGTTATTCGAGCCCAGAACGTTAAGTCGTGACAGACAGTCCTCAACTAGCTTGGACGTGATGACCTTCGAGTCCAACGCTAGGAGTGCCGCCTGGCTGTCAGAGTTGATAACTATAGTTTGGTTGGAGTAGCGCTTTTTCAGATTTATATCCGCGCATTCTAGGATGGCGAATATTTCTGCTTGGAAGATGGAGGCGTGATTTCCCAGGTTTATGCTTATGCCAAACCTGGGTCGCTCTCCGTACACTCCACAGCCTACATCCGGTCCCATTTTGGAGCCGTCTGTGTACCAGATTAGGCATCCATCCTTGCAGAGAGGTTGTCTATTTAGCCAATCTTCTCTGGAAGGAAGTTCCACTGTGTAGTGCTTTTCAAACACATGGTGTGGAAGCATGGCATCAGTTGTCATGCTCAGAATGGGATGTTCCATAGTCGAGTCTTTTAAAGATCTCAGTTTGTGGGAGAGCCAGTTGCCTCCGCCCAGGCAGCTGGCCCTATACATGCTGGTCTTTGCCTCTTTATGTATATACATGTGGAGAGGAGGAAGGCCCAGCAGTGCATTTAATGCCTGACCGGGGGAGGTCGACATGGCTCCCGTGGCCATAAGACAAGCAGTCCTTTGTAGGCTATTTAGTTTGTTGATAGCGGTAGACTGAAAGGCCTTGTCGTACCATACCATAGAGGCGTATGTGATAATCGGCCTCACGATGGCAGTGTACAGCCAAAGGGCAATCCTGGGGTTTACACCCCAGTTGTTGCCCATGAGTCTGCCGCTAGCACCTAGTGCCATCTTTGCTTTATGTAAGACGTTGGCTAGGTGTGTGTTCCACGTCAGTTTTTGGTCGATGGTTACGCCCAAGTACTTTACTTCTGTGGAAAAGGTTATGATTTTACCGTTTAGTTTGGGCTTTGCGAGCTTGTCTAGCCGCCGCTTGTTGGTAAACGGTATAATCACAGTTTTGTCAGCGTTGACCGAGAGTCCACTATTGCTGCACCAGTCGCTGACAGTGTTGAGAGCTCGCTGCATGATGCTAGAGATGGTAGATTGGCAGAACCCTCGTACGACGATCACGAGGTCATCTGCATAACCTTGCGCATCGATATTGAGGTCTGCCAGTCTGCACAGGAGCTGGTCCACGGCTAGGGTCCATAGTACAGGCGATAGGACTCCGCCTTGGGGACAGCCCCTAGCCGTGATTATCTCAATGTTTGATTGGTGAAGGGATATTTTTGCTCCCCTACGGGTGAGCATGTCCTCGACCCATCTGGTGGTGGTTGGGTCGACATTTTTGCTTGTCAGCCCATTCACCAGCAGTGATGTGGGGGAGTTATCAAAGGCCCCTTCAATGTCAAGGAATGCACAGAGTGCGATTTCCTTGTCCTCCATAGCTTTCTCCACTCTATCGATGAGGCTACTAAGCGCCGTCTCAGTGGATTTGCCCTTGCGATAGGCATGTTGGCTATGGTGGATGGGAGACGCGACAAGCGCCACGTCTCTAATGTGTCTGTCTACCACTTTCTCCATTGTTTTAAGAAGAAAGGAAGAAAGGCATATTGGTCTGAAGGACTTTGGCTGGCTGTAGTCCTTCTTTCCTGCCTTGGGTATAAAGACAACTTTGACATTAGTCCATGGTTCTGGCACAGTTCCCCAGGCGAGGCTCGCTCTGAAGATTTTTACCAGATATGGAGTGAGGACGTCGATTCCCCGCTGTAAGAAAACAGGGAGAATTTCATCCTCACCACATGCTTTATTAATTTTAAGAGAGTTAACGGCCCACCTTACCTGATTCGGTCTTATAATCCGGGCCGCCCTGTTCCAGTCCTCATTCCGAGGCTTATAGGGGTTGGCAGGAGCCGGTTGAAGTGATGTTTTGTACCGTGAACCAGGGAAGTGGGTCGAAGCCAGCAACTCTAGGGTTTCACTTTCATTTGTTGTGAAAGTGCCATCTCCTTTCTTCAGGAGACCTATTGGATTAGTGTTGGCTTTAGAAAGCAGTTTGTGGAGTCTAGCGCTTTGAGGTAGAATTTTGACTTCCTCGCAGAGCTTCCTCCAGGATGCTCTTTTAGCCTTCCTAATCTCTATGTTGTATTTCGTTAAGGCTTTGTGGTAGGCCTCCCATGAGCGAGTCTTTTTAGCCTTGTTGAAAAGTTTCCTGGTTTTACTCCTTAACTTGCTGAGCGTAGAGTTCCACCATGTGACTGATCGCTTTGTGGTCTTGGATTTTAACGGGCAGCTCTCCTCATAGGCACTGCAGATTCCTTTTGAGAGAGTGACCCATGGTAAGCAGAGCTTGTGTTATATATGTGGTACTAGATAACTGATATACATAATACAATATATTACATAGATAGATATTTTTTTATTATACATAGAAAACGACCAGAACACCCGGAACAAATATCTGCAGATCGTACACACAACTGTTCTGAGGCGGGAATCGAACCCGCAACCTCCTGCGTCGCAGGCGGACCTTCGCCCACCGCGCCACATCGGTCGTCAATTGACTTTAAACATCCTCAAAACCGCCGCCATTCTTGATTTACATATAAGTTCACGAATTCATTATGTATGATCGATCACACGGACTCATTATTCTATAACAATCATAATAATAAATTATTCTTACCTTTCAAAACCAGCAGGAAGTTTAAAATACGACAGCTCCGCTTTTGATGAAGCAGAGTTCATACAGCCGTATGCAACGCAATATCTGTAGCGGGTCATTTTTCACTTTCACGCGACCGCTTGCCTAGACGCGACAACCGCTACTGAGCATCCCCCAGAATCACCCAGAAGCCGTGTCGATGTGCATGTTTGTGTGAGTGTGCCGTTTCGAGTGTTTGTTCCTAGTTTCCGTACTGTATATACTTATACTGAGCTTCTGTCCACGAATTAATTCAATTTCTTTGTTGGTGGCTCGTTGGTGTGGTGCAGCATGTAGGAACTGCGTTTCAATTATTTATAATTACATAGGTACTTAATTTTAATTTTTATAATTATCGTTATCAAACTGCAAAAATGTAACCTACTTGACTACATGAAATTAAATAAAACAACAAAAAATAGATACATAACATTTATTTTAATATGAAGAAAATTAATTGAAAACATTTCACATGGCTATTTAAGTAGGTCTGTAAGTACGTAGTTATTGAAATAATGCAAACAATTAAATGATAGACCTAACTTTAAATAAAACAAACAAGTATACCTACCCCATGTGCATACATTTTTAGCCTTTTTATGACATTTTGTTTAAAAATAACAGCTAAAACTTATTTCTAAATCGAATCAGAACACATAGTATAAGTAGCGTAGATAAAGATTGGACTTTCAATGACTGACTCTCATGCTGCTTTCCCACTTAGATACAGCTTCGTCGTAACGATCTCGTGGTAGCATGTGTTATAGATACATACATAGATCATGGATGTATATTAGCAGCATCAGCAGTTTGACCTAAGTAGGTTACCCTTGCCGCGAGCGCGGAGCGGGTGCCTACAGAGGTCAGTGCATCACCAGCAGCCAAACTGCACTTATTACTATCATTATTAGTCATAGTTTTATACAATACAGCTATTGTTTCTATACTCTACTTTTATATCAGCATCCCGGGAAAAGCTAGACGCGATTCCAATAACATGAGAGTGGCTATAATTTTCAAACCCCCAATTTTTATGTAACGAGACTTATAACATGGATAAAAATTATACCATTACATTACAAAAAGTAGTCTTCTTGCAAAAAATAATCTTAAAACATACCTACATAGGTAACTACGAGAATTAGGTGACAATTTGTTTTAATTAATTAATTTATTCTTATTTAGGATTATTTATCGTGTATTTATTGTGTACCTTTTAATAATGAAGTGAAAAAAATGACACACGTTAAATACACAATGAATAATAAATCGCGAAATTTTAAAAAGTTATCCTTTTCTTCTATTAAAAGGTACAAGCACTTCACTTGCTTTCGTCTATTTTAATATTATTTAAATTAAACCTAGTTAAATTACATACTAAATAGTAAGTTTTGAATAATAAGGCCCCATAAATTTGGTTCGATATTATGGTAAGCCATGTAACTTTAAAACCAAACCTATGTATATTTGAAGATTCAGCATTTTCTAGCTAAGATGACAATTCATAATAATTCAAAAAAGTTGTTGGCATTATAACTTCTACTTCTTTCTTAATGGCGCCGCTTTGCCAGTGTCAGTAAGGAGAGTTATAAACTTAAAAAATAATAGATCAGTTGTATCAACAACTCAACATAGAATTTTTATGAAAACTTTTGCATCAAAATATCACTTCCTCTGAACATTAGGTATGCTATTTTTGCACACTGACTAATACTATAAATTAAGTTTAAGTGTGAAATAACACTACATATTTATCAACTGTTTGATTTTACAGACGGTTATGAATTAGGAGGTTACCTTTTAAAATACAATTATATTATTATAAAAGAGAGTTACAAGATTTTTGAATAATTGGAAATATAGTTACTTATTCCATAGGCTACTTCAAAGTATAATCTAAACCTTGCGGTCTAAATCCAGTATAGACATATATCTAAAAATATCGTAGACAAAGAAATAACTAGAAACCAATATCTATGGTTTATGTTAGTAAAGTGCGTAAACCCTCGCACTCAGGGTAATCTCTATAAATCTAAAACTAAATAATATCGAGAAAATTTAGATTTTGGCGGAACTTGAACCGGCGACTTCCCCTCAGTATTGGAATGTTCTAACCGACTAAGCTACGAAATCAAATCACAGCCAAACTCGAAACTTGATTTTTTAAAAGCCTTAAGTTTTATTGGTTTCTTCGTTTTATTTTAAAAAAATATTACGACCGGACTGAGCATTGTTGGCAGTTTCAGACTGTATGTAATAGGACGTCGGACGAAGTCGAAGAAGAAAGCTTTTGTGCAACTCAGCTAATGAAGTATTAAAACTAGTGTGATCAGGTTTCTTTTGGTAAGCGTATTGAGCACGCTTACCTTCACTTTCTTAACACTTTGCGATTTTTTTTCGACGACTGCGATCTTTTTTTTAACCTAAAAAATTCGTGCTGCCGCTCTACACAGCGGTTGTGTTGCGCCGCACATACGTTTCGTTCGAAAAATATTACGGCTGTGCTGAATCACAAAGATCTGTATTTTCTCAGCCGCTGCGCTAGTGTGGATTTACGCATATTAGTCACTTGTAGAAAACACATATCGTGTGATTTCAGCACTCAATGTGTTAAGTGGTGGTCAAACGCACAATTTTCATTATTATCTATACTAATATGGCTGAAAGGTTTGATTTTTTGTTTGTTTGTAATGAATAGGCTCCGAAACTACTGGACCGATTTGAAAAATTCTTTCACAGCTGGGAAGCTACGTAAACATAGGCTATATTATTATGTTTTCAAAAAAGTTAAGGATCCGTACTAAAACCGTGCGAAACTGGGAAGGTCCGCTAGCAAAGAAAAAATCGAAGCGGATATCACGACAAACTCCATACGCCAAGGTCTTTCTTTTCTTTTCAGTCTGGTCAAACTATTTTTTTTTTTTTGAGAAAACAATCATTGGTGCCATTAGTAAAATGATTATCAATTAAAGGTGCCTATTTCACCATCTTTGAGTACCAAAAGCATTGTTGTTGCTTGTTCTTCGTAATTTAGAGGCGATTAGTTAAGACTTAAGGTGGAACGTGACTACAGGGGCTCGAAATCCAAAAAGAATTCCTGATTTTTCGAATTTCAGAGTTCTTAAAGTAATTTAACAATCGCCAGCCATTTGCATTCATCAATGGACTCCAAAATGTTGATTTTAGAGAAAAGCATTATGCATGTGTGAATAGATTGCGTGTTATTTTTGCATGAGTTTAAAACGGTCAGGTATCATAGTGACGCGTACAGCTGGAAATTACTCCCGCGCGCCTAAGGGTAAGGAGCATAGAGGCGGGTGCAGACAAACCGGTACGGGTAGGTGCCGATCCGTCCAGGTCTGCGATCACAAATACCATGTAGACGTCGTCGGGTCGGCAAAGTTAATTTTTGAAATTGTCGCTCGTTTCACGTTCCACCTTAATTAAATAGTTAGTCCACCTAGAACTTCAATTTGAAGGTGAAATAGGCCCTTGCATAAACTAGTTCCAGTAACTATAGCGCAAAATCTTATATCTATTTATCTTTACTCGATTATAATCGATGAAAAACAACACACGTTAAGTGCAAGTAAATCTAAGGTTTTCGTTATTATACCCCGAGTGCGAGGGGCACTCGGGGTAATCTCTAAGAAATTAAATAATATCCCAAAAAAAACGCTGAAATCGAAATTATTTGGTTATTATTTAATTTCTTAGAAACTAAAAATTAACAAACAAAACTACATTAAAATTTAGCTGCGCCATCTGTCGCGACGCGCGGGCAACTCGTTGTGTCAGGAAAGGGTTCTTCTAAAAGATAATCAGGGAATCATACTTGGCTAGTGTTGTGAAATTAATTTTAACTGACGAGTTATCAGACGACAACTGATTATGAGAATATCAGACATCTATCTTTTAGAAGAATAGTCGCTTAGATCTCTTCGTTGTCAGGTTCCGCGTCAGCTGTAAAATATTATTGCACATAATTTATTTAAATTCTCGTTATAAAATACATTCTTTACTACCGAAAATAAATTATTATGTAACTATTCTACAGTAAAATATATATCAAAACGGTAGATCACCGACCGCGAATCTAGGCTCAAGCGGCCGGTGCGGTGTGAGGTATTATTATTGTTTCAACATTTTTCACGAAAGTTCCGTACCTATCTCTGAAACTATTTACTGTAGGGCAAGCATGGGGATTGTTGTCTAGGGTAGAAAAGAGAAAAAATACGTCACTTTGCCATCAAATGCATAAATTATTTGAAATGCGTCCTTAGACTTCAATAATGTACGAAATGTGTGACAATGCGATGTCATTATTGTATATTCTACCCTAGAGAACAATCCCAGTGCTTAGCTTCTGGATTGATTATTAAAAACTAAATCAATAATGGGGTGCAAAAAGAGAAGTCTCGTGGCGAAACGGTGAACTTAAAGCAACAAAAGTAATACATTAGCACACGCACGCCCTCAATTCCTAAGACGCCTCTCTTTTTGTTGCTTACTGCTGCTTACTCTAGCTGCTTTATTCCTGAGTGCTTAATATAATCAGAATCACACTAATATTATGAATGCGAAAGCTTGATTTCCTTGAGCTTTCACGTCACGCAAAAACTACTGAACGGATCCGGCGGAAAGCATAAATGTAGACCTTGAGTGGTATATTTTTATCCCAAAGAAGTTTCCGTGGGACCTTAAACGTTGCCATAGAAACGACGTCTGCGAAGCGACGGGCAGAAACTAAAGAACTTAATAAACTCCAAAAATGCAATGCATGGTAAGCAGAGTTTGGTTAAGGGTACTAGATAAACTGATACTTAATATAAAAATATGCTAACGGAATCCACCACATTCATGTTTCTCGGATGGTTCGCGAAAATGTGGAAAGGCTTTTACAGAATTAGCTGTCCATTGCCCCAATGAAGAAGTATTATGTAAAGTGGCCTACATTTGTTCTACAGGTCTACATACCAGCCTCCAGGTTGTTCTTCTCATCGTCCAGTATCTCATCCACAGACTGCTCCCAGTCCTCGAGCTCGTCCTGAGCAGGCATGTCCACGTCACCGGCTGAGACCTCCAGCTGATCAGGTTTAATGTCCGAGTCTGCGAATATTACAAAAAGAGTTGAATAATAATAATTACTTCTTTTGATAAAATATACATACATCATCATCATCATCAGCCTATAGCAGTCTACTGCTGGATATAGGCCTCCCCCAATGAGCGCCATAGCGCCCTGTCGCATACATAATCATCAGCCTATAGCAGTCCACTGCTGGAAATAGGCCTCCCCCAGTGAGCGCCATAGCGCCCTGTCTTCAGCTTGCCGCATCCAGCATCTACCTGCAGTCTTTCGCAGGATTATTTTGCATACATAGTACCACCATAACTTAAAATTGAGTAGAGGAGTACTGACTTCATACAGGTTCAGTTATCTACGACACTTGCGATGTATTTTGTGCCATGACTTATGTGAATAAATATTACTGATTTTTGATTACAAGTGAATACATCACCACATCCATCCTATACGGATGGATGTAATGATGTATGCGACATCACTTACAGTTGAGTTGCGTCGTGGTTTGTTCAACATTCTACATAGGAAGAAAAAAGATAGAAAATTCTTTATTGCACTTTAAATAGAAAACTATATACAGAACAAACTTAAAAATTAATAACAATTGGCGGTCTTATCGCTCAAGAGCGATACAACCAGACAACCATGGATGGATAGGATCGTGGACAGTACCAGGGGATCTGTGTTCTTGTAGGTTATGAGATATGATAAATAAAATACTTACATACATGTTATAAAATATATATACATAGAGTTAGGCGTTTGGTTAGTGAATAACACAGGCTAGATGTGACAATAAATGCGACACCTAGCTAGATGATGCCGTGTGGATTGTCCAGCATTATTTATTTATTATTTATCACTTACCATTGAGTTGTTCCTGTTCGTTGTTATGGTTCTCCGCTGTCGCGTCATCCTGCTGCGCGTCGGTCCGGCGCCGCTTCCAATTGCCGTCGTCGGAGTCGTTGCCACGCTTGACCGCAGTTGACTCCTGCTGGTTCAGAGGTTGAAGCGTTATGTTGGGAGCAAGCCAGGGTTGTTTATTAATCATTATCATCAGCCTATAGCAGTCCACTGCTGGACATAGGCCTACCCAATGAGCGACATAGCGCCCTGTCTTCAGCTTGCCGCAACCAGCATCTACCTGCAGTCGTTCACAGGTCGTCATCCCACCTGGTCGGAGGGCGTCCTACACTACGTTTACAGAGTCGTGGTCTCCTCCACTTAAGAACACGTTTGCCCCAGCGGCCGTTGGTTTTTCACGAGATATGGCCGGCCAACTGCCACTTCAGCTTGCTAATTCTTAGAGCAATGTCGATAACTTTGGTTCTCTGTCGGATGTATTCGTTACGAATCCTAAAACTCCGAGCATAGTTCTTTCCATGTTTATTAATACAAATCTTATATTAATAAGACAAAGATCATTAATTTGCATGAACATATTGTGTTATATGTAGTTTGACCGAAACCGCTGTACCGCGCCTGAGGTATGCGAGCGGCGAGACGGGGGGAAATATAAGCCGCTCCAATCCATCAGTCTACCGTCAACGCGTACTCTTGCTCTTTTTTCCTCGCCCCCCACCTCGCCGCACTTTCCTAAGGAGTGGTACAGCGGTTTCGGTCAAACTATTATAAGATGTTACAAACAGATAGGTATCAAACATGTTTTACCGATTACATTGTACAAATTGAGATAAATAGCATGCAATGTCTTTGTTGCTAAAGTAATAATTGTATTAATAGACATATTGTCTAAAAATATTAAAATCCGTGATAACAAAAACAATAATTCTATACATTTTCATTAAAAACTAGAATTTATCATTTAGATAGTCGTCAATCTATTGCATAGCCTCTTTTACTCTACTCTTAGTTTTAAAAAAAAATAATAGTTAAAAAAAACTAAAAAACCACGTTTTTATAAATAAATCGAACTAAAAAGTAGAATTTTTTTTTTAAATAATTCAAATTATGGATAAGAATGATAAATAAAAGAAATTATTTTAATGTAAAAAAAGCGTGGGGTGCATGGATACATTGGATTTGCGTTGTCTTGCCAACAGCGCACACTTGCCTCACATAACTAGATACTGATAGGAGTGGCGACATTGAAGAAATATTTTCAGAAAGCACCTCACGCTTTTTTACATTAAAAAAATCCTCTGATTTCAAAGGTTAATCCGAAGTACGTACATATATACTTAAACCTTAAGATAAATTTGTTTGTTAAATAAATGTAACTAATTTAACGAAATTACAATAAGTAGATTTTTTTTTGTAGACTTTTTCTGAAATAAAACCTTTTTTATTTTTATTGATAGACGATTGATTTTTGACCGCGATTTATTTTCCCTGTACTGGATTTCCTTAGTGGAATTAATTTTGGTGTAAATTACCTTGTGTGCAGGTGGATTAGGCTGCAATGCCTTCACAAACAGCTGGTAATGCTTCCAGGTCCTCAGATGCACCTCAGCAGTCTCCTCGTTGTCCAGCAGTTTGTTGCACAGCTTGCATTGGACGCATTTGAACTCTGAGAGGAAAGAGCGACCCACGCCGCGCTCCGTGCTGAAAGGAAGGCATATTATGCTGAAGGTATCACTACATCATCATCATCATCAACCTATGTTAGTCCACTGCTGGACATAGGCCTCCCCCAATGAGCGCCACAGCGCCCTGTCTTCAGCTTGACGCAACTAGCATCTACCTGCAGTATTTAATGAATGCAGAGTTATTTTCTACCTGCCGACCTTTGTGGTCACATGTTTTACATAAGTTATAGTAACTTAGTTATAATAATAACCTGTAAGTCGGGAACTGGTCCGCAGCAACCGTGGAAACGTCCAGTTGGTCGTTGATGTCGGTGATGGTGCGCTCAGAGTCGAAGCTCTTCACTCCATTCTCATTGTCCACTTCCTCAGGTTCTTTCTTCACTGTAACCTCCTGAATAGAACATTATTTTGTTGCATTTTATGGAGAAGATTTATTTTCTGCCACTTCATCATCTTCAGCCTATGTTAGTCCACTGCTGGACATAGGCCTCCCCCAATGAGCGCCCTGTTCCCCCTTCAGCTTGCCGTATCCAGCATCTACCTGCAGTCTTTCGCAGGTCGTCATCCCACCTGGTCGGAGGGCGTCCTACGAGTCGTAGTCTCCACTCAAGAACACGTTTGCCTCAGTGGTTGCCGGTTCTACGCGAGATATGGCCGGCCCACTGCCACTTCAGCTTGCTAATTCTTAGCACTTAAGCTATACACTAGCCCTCAATATAGAATGTTGCCGCGTCTTTTTATAGGGAAACTAGCGGACCGTCCCGGCTTCGCACGGGTATTTGTTATTATTATTTGAAATTTGAAAATAGAATATAGCCTAGGGATAGTGTAGCTTTCCAACGGTGAAAGAATTTTCCAAATGGGTCCAGTAGTTTCAGAGCCTATTCAATGCAAATAAACAAAAATCAAATCTTTCCTCTTTATAATATTGGTATAGCTACAACTAGTAGTTAAAGTATGCGCGAGCTGCGCAGCTCGTGGGGTTTTGTAATGTATATTGTGTTTATTTAATTGTATTCCCCTTGTCGTAACCTACATCCTCGATTTGTTTTACTTGTCGTTTAAATAATAATAATAGCCATAATGTGAGCTTCAATTCATTTGTGGTGAGAGTACCACCTCATCATCTCTCGACATTCTTAAGCTAGTTTTGGCTGAAGGGTATCAAGTTCCGAAGGTTCACTGGCCGCCCGCGCCGTGAACCGACTTCAGCTGACACCCTGATTACGACATCTACACGCTGTCGGCGTTATCACAAAAAGCGTGTTGTGTTATTAATTCAGTATTTTTTATATTATTATATTATTAAAATAAATCGGTGGCCAGGGTATACTTACAGTATTTTCCTCGCCCTCCGCAGTAACAGCAGCGGGGGCTGGCGCTTGCTTCTCCTTGTGGTCGCGGCGCTTGCGCTGTCTGTCCTCACGCAGGAATGACTGCTCCATGCCCAATGTAGCCACCACCATCACTGAGGAACAAGAGTTTATAACAATTAATATTTTTAAACTCACGCGATGTTATTAGCTTAGTGGTATTTATTTACTTATATTTTTCCCGACGTTTAAACAGTTCACACACTGTTAACCTACGTAAAAATATAGATAAATAGACACGATAGGTACTATTGTATATGTAAGTATTATTGTAAAAAAGGCCATTTTTGAGGAACCGAGAATCCTGGGAAATGTCAAACCGGGAATTCCCGGTTACCGACATAGGTAAAATACTTCAGAAAATACCAGAAAAAAAGGTGGTACCGTATTAACCGATTTAGTTAAAATAAATACGAGACGGATCGATTTAAGCTCGCGGAAAAGGGATGGTGGGTTTACTGAATGTTGCTTTAAAGGTGGTAACCTAATCTACTCGATTTCTGTATATTAACATGATCAGAAGTCTAACCTTCCTGTTTAGGCTTGTATATGTCCTCCTGCTTGTCGTGAATGTTGCGCAGATGGTCGACGGTCAGGCGGTGCTCGTCCATCTCGATGCGAGTCGGCATTTCCTTGTGGCAGGAAGTGCAAGTCGGGTGGAGGTATTTCTTCAGTTTCCTGATACAATACAATACGAATGTCATTTTTGGTGTCAAGGAGCGCGCAAATAAGGTTTATCGCCCGAGAGCGGCGCGGACTACGGAAGCTTCTTTGCCTTTTTCACTGAACGCTTGCTTGATTTTTGTCAATCGTTTTTGATGAGGCCCAGAACAAACGGGGAAACGAAATTGCAACTAAACCCTTTTGAAACTCTTGGTTTGAATTCAGTTTGACTATTTTCACAAACGGCGCAACTTAAACTCGATGAAATTTTGATACAGTTACTAGCTGTTCGCATTTTAAAAATATGAGGGGTATGAAAAATAAGTACTAAAACCAGCCCACCGCATATGTAACAAAAATTTCGAGGCTTCCTCTCTCTTCGTTGATTCTACAGTTAGAATGTTGTTTTCGGTTTTTTTTTGTGGTGTTTGGTACAACCTCCGTTTAGCAACCCACGCTACACCACCACTGTAACGCATTATTCGCGTAATAAAAAACGCTGATAACGCGTTACGTGTTAAATAGCGTGGTAGCCTTGCTGATGGCGGCTTCCAAAACGTCCAACGTAAATGTTATTACCTGTGTCCGACAGTGGTACGATGTACGCCGCCGTCGCCCGCGTACATGTCGCACATAGCGCAGTAGAAGTCGCGGGAGATCGCCTGTCCAGACTTGCGAGAGCGCTTCATCTCACGGATCTAAATAATAAATAAATAAACGTTTTATTTCTCAAAATTAGGTTTACAAAGTACATTAATTATTTATACTTTGGAACGAAAAACTTCTAATGAATAAATAATGCTGGACAATCCACACAGCATCATCTAGCCCCAAGCTAAGCAGAGCTTGTGTTATGGGTACTAGGTGACTGATATACTTAATACAATACATTACAAAGATATATTAATGTTTTGATGAATGATTATGTGGTAAGTTTATGAATACAACATAATAAGTTTGTTTTTACCGACAGTCAAGTCGAAGCGCAATCGATAAAACGGTAGAATACAACTATCGACTTCGACTGGGGTCGATTCCTACACGTATGCACAATCAAATACCTACTTCGAGTGCGTTTACAATGTCTCGTATCTTTTTTCTTTCTATTTGATTTTATTATTATTATTTTATGGAGATTATTTGTGCAACATTATTATGATATTATTATTTATCAGGTATTTCATTGTTAACAGGTGATGCATCACAATTACTACACAAAAGCTCTTGCGATATTATGTCTGTATGGATGAAAAGTCAAAGTAGCTATTTCAGTTAGTAACCTTCCAGGCAAGGCTTGGAATAGCAATATTTTCAAGTACCGGTTCGTCTGACCTTGACTTGGTACCAATACCATCATTGGTATCGATATAAATTTTATCAATACTTTTTGAGAACCGATACTTGTAAATACCGGTACTAAAATATCGGTATTTCAATAAGTATCGATATAATTACCGATATTATGCGCTTAAAATATCGATACTAAGTTGTTTTGAGTAAATTTATTTATATATTTACCTTAAACTCCTGCCTCATGGTATCAGCAGTCAAGGCATAGCTCTCAGCCGCCTTCTGCATCATAATGGCATGAGCGCGGCCATTCAGATGGTTCTCAAAAGACCTTCCATCCCACATGCTCTTGTTACAGATGTGGCACTTCAGCAGCGACGTGTGGACCTCATCATAGCGGGTCTTCTGAGGCTCTTTCTTGATTTCCGTGGACTTGGTATCCTCTTTTCCAGTTTCCGTCTCGTTTTTATCCTTCTTGTCTTCAGTTTCGCTGTGTAGACTGGTAGGTTAGGTGGTTGTTTTAAGAAAGGTGATTTAAACAGCCTGGTTTTAGGTTTATTGATTATTTACATAATAATAAGGTAAGTGTTCCTGATAACTAAATTATTATAGTCTACTAGGTTAACTAGGTCAGAAATAGACAAAGGATTATTATTGAACCTTGAATGCCCTGCCAGACTATATGATTATGCTACCTTTGTAAAGTCAATATATTCAAATTTTTTAATTTGAATATACTACAGCCCTTTAATATCAGTGGGCAAATTAGACTTTAAATTAAAATCAAAAAGACACATATAAATATAAAAGAAATTAATCTTAACTTAAAAAAAAAAAAACTTGTTTTATACCCCCCCTTTATAAGTTCCAATTGAGATAAAGGAAAAACTTAAAACCAGGCTGTTTTCACTGAAAGGGTACATAATTTAATAAATAACTATACAAATCAGTTGGACTCCACAAAACAATGGCTAGATAGCTGTAGCCTCCTGCTCCATGTAGGAGAAACAAAAATATGGACCACTTAGTCCATAGAGAAGACATTGATGCGTAAGAAGTGTTTGTAGTGAACTCTGTCCTCATTGTTTGACAGGCAGAAATGTATTGCCAAATTTGGCTAGTAGTAGAAGAGCAGGTGAACGCAATGGACACAGCATAGGCCTCGAATAGCCCGCCCTTAGCTTGAAAGGGCCCGGACTGGAGTCGGGTAGGGGGGGACATCCGACTAGCCAACATGGGGGAAGCCTCGTCACCCCCACTTAAAGTAAGGGCCATAGAAGTACGGTGTAACACCGGAAGGAGACCAGGGTTCCTTACCTCTCCTTGACAGGTTTAGCCTTAGAATCGGCCTCCTTTTTCTGGGGGCTCTTGTTTTGTTGCCGCGGCCCATCGTTGGGCTTGAACTGTTTACGATTGCTGTTGATACGCTCACCAGCGCGATTGTAATTGCCCGTACGCCGGAAATTACTGTGATTGACCATCTAAAGGGAATCGATCAGAAGAACAGAGTTAGTAAAAATGGCTCTAAAAGCCACGAAGTCGCTGTAATAAGAAGCAGAGAATAACAGTAAAATGTGGTACAGAGCAACAAATAATGAGTACTCAAGCATAAATATTTACTAATAGTAGGTTTGGCAGAGGACTAAAAACATTGCCGTGAATCATGCAGCACGGCACAAATCAAACGCTAGTTCCGATTTTCTTTCATCCATTTAGAATTCCATTGAAGTTCACATAAAATCTGTGGAAACTGAACTAGTAAGAATCAGTACGGGTACTGTCGAAGAAAAACGAAATAAGAGCACAAAAATGTTAAGAGGAAACTTACCCGTTGCGGAGGGAAATTACACCGATCAAACCGTCCCATAGAGGGAACAAAGTCGCGGCGGATGGGCATGTCGAGGAGGGAGGGGACAGGGTTCTGGCGCGGCTGCAGGAGGTTCAGGATGTTGCTAGCGAGCGCGAGCGTGGCCTCCGTGGAGCCTCCGCCTAGCGGCAGCAGATTAGGCAAGCCCGCGCCCGGCCCGCCGCCTTGCCACGGCGACACTCCGCTCCTCTCGAAATTCTTGCGCTGGTCCATCCGCTGGAAGTCCATTCGACGTCCGCCGTTTCCGCCCGGTTGAGGTCTGCGGTTAGCCATTTTGATCTACGCGAAAACAGTCACGGTTAGTGTAATTTTACTCTGAAATGACAGTCCGGCAAGTTTGTTGGATTTTTTGATAAAAATACCACGTAGATACCAAATAAAAATGGTTGGCGTCTTTCTTAGTCGGAGAAGGAATTCAATCGATCGATATTTGGTCTTGTCGCAATGCACCGGTGTCTTGCGTTCATAGGGTCATACAGTGCAATACAAACTAGAGGACATTCAAAAAGCTTACCCGACTAATTCACTGTCGAATTTTAATCAATAGCTTCCTAGATACACTGAATTACACTGACTGCGGCGGAATTTACGATTCTTTCTACGACAAACACAGCAAAAAATCCAAAAACCAAATGAATGAACGAAAACAAAAATGGCGACCACCGTGCCATGCCACAATCGCAAATCAAATCCAACCATAGACATATTCATGTTTTTATTTCCGGTTTTCTGCAAAAAAAAAATCTTTGAGACAGTGGAAACAAACACAAACGTTCCAATTCACGTCGGTAATCATCAGTCTTCCATCTCGAACTCGATTGTCAACATAACGAATGTTTACTGCTGTCGGACGGAACGTAACCTAACCTCAAATTTCAAAATCAAATTCTTGTGGGGGCAAACAAAACACACGTGTTTGTTTCTCCCCAATTTTCAATAGAAATATGACAATAAATAACTGAAAAACATTAAAATGGTGCGTGATATTTAATATTTAGATTACCTTGCTTGTGTTATTGTAGTGTTGTTCAATAAATAATTGTTTCAGAGTAAGTTACACGTCTTGTACGAACACAGCGCGGGCTTTGCGTTGTTTCGTGTCGCAGAATTTGAGGAGCTCGCGGCTTTCCTGCCTCAGGTTGAAGACTCCGTAACAGACCTGCAGAAATTCAACTCTGTCGTGACTCTGATTGCGTTCCAACCATTCAAGTCTGCTGTGGTCGCGCTTGAAAACATCAATGCTGTTTCAGAAGGTTAGTTACCACGTTTTACCCTCCTCACGTACTCTTGCTTCTTATTCATTTTGTGTGGTGCTTTATCGTATGTTTATCAGATCATTGTACAAAATTTTCGCATCTTTATGATCATTCATTGTAACAGGTATAGTGCCGGAAGATCTCAACCTCTTCCTGGAAGGAGCCCTGCCCAAGCGCAAGAAGCGAGGAAAGTGCACACTTGGTGTTTTGGACCCAAAACTTGGAGCAGCTATCAGTGAAGCTTTGGAGATACCATGCTCTCATACTGGTGCTGTACCAGAAATTTTGAGAGGTAAGACCCTTTTGACCCCATATTTCACCAAATACAATCTAATGGCTGTCATTTTCAATCCCAATCGACTCATACCTCGTTTGTAATAATTAGAAAAAGGCAGAAATAATTCATTGTACCTGTGCTGTGTGACTCTATTTTCTACCTATGTGCTTGAAAAAGTTTCAAGGAGAAGCACAAAATAAGACGGAATGTATAAAGATATACTCAACCCTCAATGGAATAATGAATGAAGATATTATAGTTTTTTCCAAAAGTAGGCCAATCTGGTAGGAAGGCTTGGTCATATGATAGAGCAGCCCTGCATTATTTATGTTTACTTTTTAAACTGAAAATAGAAAAGACAAAAGTCCTTAAAAACAAATTTCAATACTCTTTCCAGGAATTCGCCACCACTTCCATGCCCTCATCAAAGGACTCACCCTCAAGGCATGCAGTGTAGCCCAGCTTGGTCTCGGCCACTCATACTCTCGAGCACGAGTCAAGTTCAACGTTCACCGAGTCGACAACATGATCATACAGTCTATTGCTTTACTTGACCAGTTGGATAAGGATGTCAACACATTTTCTATGCGGATCAGGTACTTACAAGATTTTTTTGCAGTGCAAAGTGTCTTATATACATATGTTATTCGATTTTGTTAGACGACAACAACAAATCTAGTGATATTTGACACTTGGTCACAGCAGAACAAAAAAGTATAAATATAGATATTTGACATATAAACTAAGCCCTGAATGGACTTCATGTTCATTCTTCAATGAGTGTAGGCCGCATGAAAGGCCTAGGTGTAGATGGAAGGACGAGCTAGTCGTATATACAAAAAAGAATGGCCAAGCCGACAATTAATAATTAAATTAAAATTATTAATAAAAAAATAAGCCCTAAAACAGCCCTTATTTTAAAATTCCAGTGGTTATAGTTTGCTGTTTGTTGCTAGCTCCCATCAGAAGAAAGAAGACTAAAAACTGTCTTGACTAGGGTAGAAAAGAAATTAAATCTAGTATAAGCTTGCCATACAGTTGCTCTTTGCAGATTGAATAAAACCTAGATAATCTCATTAAACTATAAACAACAACAAATAAAATCAGGTCATAAAAAGAAACCCATAGGTTAATAAATTAAACATTAAAATGGAAATAGAAATAGACCTACTTATGATTCCCACTCTGGTGCACAGAACCAAGCCAGAACATAGGGCTAGAGATGTTGCTAGCTATACAACTGGGGAAGCTATTGTTAGACCATCTAATATTGTTAAGTGACTTACTGGCCCACAACTTCATACATTATTATCACCTATTTTCAGAGAGTGGTACTCCTACCACTTCCCAGAGCTGATTAACATCGTCCCAGAAAACCACCTCTACACAAAATGCGCTGAACTCATCAAAGACCGGAAAACCCTGACTGAGGAATCTGTAGAACCTCTCACAGAAATACTGGGAGACTCTGAGAAAGCTCAGGCGATTATTGACGCGTCTAAAATGTCGATGGGCATGGATATCTCACCAGTGGACTTGATTAATATACAGATGTTCGCTGGGAGAGTGGTAGCCCTCCATAATTACAGGTAAGACTTGGTTATTACTAGACAAGATATTTAGAACCCAACCACATTTATTTTGTATTTGGTAATAATAAATGCTCAACTATAAATTCCCAAATTGTGGACATTGAATAAAGACCCATTGACAGAATGAAGTATTTCACAGTCAGAGATAGATAAAGATTATACATTTTAGTTTGTTAAAAATATACCTTGGTCTTGAGTTAATCTGGAGTCTACATAGATTATAGACATCCCCAAGGATGACAATGATTAGCTTGGCGCTAGAAAAGCGAAAACTAAACAATCTAACAAGGTAAGGTTTCGCTTTACATTACCTTAAAAAGAGAAGTAAACAAAAAATCAAAGCAATCATTTAATTTCCTTGTTTTATTTATGTAATTTTAAATTAGTAACTTGTCCAATAATCCTGTAAGGTCTGAAGGAGATGAAGCACATTAATATTTGAGCTGTTTACCACCCTCACTAGTTCACTAAGTTGAGTCGATCTTGCAGTGATTTGTGTGTCATATATTTAGCCGCTACACACAGAAACCGTGGCCTGGCTGGAGGCGAATGCGTGCGGGTTGTATCATACGAATTTATATGAAAGACTACACATACACTGCCAGCAGCGGTGGCGGCGCGGTGCATGTAAATCTGTATGGTAAAACCCGCACGCCTTCGCCTCCGGCACGGCCACGGTTTCTGTGTGTGGTGGCTTTCAAAGTGAACATTTTTGCACTCTTTGATCTATCGTTAGCGCCATCGTTTTCGGTAATAATAGAGTGCTAGAGTAACGCATACTTATCCTCACACATAGGCCAGTGTTTGTGTGTGCTCAATAGTTTTGCAACATTCATAGGTTATTTCCAAACGAATTAATTATATTTCTTAAGTAATTATTATAGCTATATTTACGCGGAAAAAAATGGAACGAACTTCAGACAACGCTAAAGTATTCAAAGAAAGAATACAATCGCGAAAATGCCGTTAACATGAGAACAAAAGAACTTCCATTACATACTCACACTCAGAAAATACAAGCATGGTAGCTCTTGTTGCCTAGACTCCTAATACCGGTGGTGTCGTCAGGAGCACCATTCTGACTTACAATAAAATATCTCTTAATTAATGAATTTCTTATAAACCTTGTCATGTCATAAAAATTTCATTATTTCTCTTTTTATTTTCTAAATGAAACATACTTATTTATTTTGTTGTTGAAGAGGGCGCTGACTCCTTTACACAGTTTTTTTTACTTTTGCGGTAGTCAGCCTACAATTGTACCCTGTCTTTACAATAAGTTTCTGTTTCAAATAAAGAATTTTGTATTCTAGGAAACAAATGGCCGAATACCTCCACACAAAGATGAACTCCGTCGCTCCGAATCTGACTGTCCTGGTGGGTGACCAGGTCGGCGCCAGGCTCATCTCCAAAGCTGGTTCCCTGACCAGCCTCGCCAAGTACCCTGCGTCCACACTGCAGATCCTAGGTATGACTGTACTCCTTGGTGAAATTCAAGATACTATATGTATATGACTTGACTTCTTTTATTTGGCTATATGTGTCTGGTATGCCACTTTTCAATTGCCAGTTCATAGAAATTTCATAGTCATGGAATGGAGGCGGAATAATAGGGTAAAAATATTTTTTTTCTCAAAAAAACACAATGTCACTTACATGAGAAATAAGCTATTCTAAAATAGGCTGCGATCACAAATACGTATAATAATTTCGGGTCACATATAGAAAATCAAAGCTAAAAGCCGTCTCCGTAAATAAGAGCGTACTTGAGGTAAGTAAATGTAGATTATATATATTTATAGCTTTAAAGTAACAAATAATATTTTATTTTGATTTTTGCAACTTTTGAATACACGTTGCGGCATTATGATTATGACACGTGTTTACGTGTTGACTGTGTTTCAATCGAACTTAACAAAATAAGAGTTCACATTACAAGTGCGCTCGCATTTACGGAGATGGATTTTTTGCGCCGACCCGACCGCTAGATAGTATTTGTGTTCGAAAGATCAGAACTGTTAATTTGACAGGAGGTATATTTCCTAGAAGAATATATTTGTAAAATGTATCTGTTACCCAGGTGCTGAAAAGGCCTTATTCCGCGCGCTGAAGACCCGCTCGAACACGCCTAAATACGGCCTCCTTTACCACTCGACGTTCATCGGCCGCGCCGGGCTGAAGAACAAGGGACGTATCAGCAGATATCTGGCTAACAAGTGTTCTATCGCTTCAAGGATTGATTGCTTCTCTGGTAAGTACTTTTATTCATCATCAGCCTATAGTAGTCATACATAAACATAGGCCTCCCCTAATGAGCGCCATACAGATATAATGACATAATAATGACATAGTTGGCCAGAACTTAAAAAGCCATGGTAAGGCCACTATCAATCTAATCTATCAAGCTATTAGGGACAATTTATTTGTTAAGTAGAGGCCCTACTATGTATTTTAGAGTGAAAGAGACTTATTATTGTAAATTTTCTTCCAGAAAACCAAACGACGATATTTGGCGAGAAACTACGCCAGCAAGTCGAAGACCGCCTCAAGTTCTACGAGACCGGAGACATTCCCAAGAAGAACATAGACGTAATGAAGGAAGCGTTAGATGAACTAGGACAAAATGGCGATGTCGACCAAGTGGATGGTAGCGCCAGCGCCAAGAAAAAGAAGAAGAAGAAGGAAAAGAAACAAGAAGCTATGGATTTAGACTAGTCTTGATTCTAAGCCTTAGTTGAGTCCATGGTTGAGTCAAATAACTTTGCATGTGTTGAATAAATGGCGTTTAGTGAACACACACATGTAAAGTTGTTTGTCGAGTTCTAATTTTAAGTAATAGATATACATTATTTTATAAAAGTGACCTGTTATTTTCTTAGTTGAGGAGAACTAGGTATTCTTGTTTTGTCTATTGTAATAGAGACCATTATATTTACCTGTATTTTGGTATTAAATGATAAGTTTACAAAACAGTGGTTTTATATTTCCTCAGATAAACGAATTATCTTCACTTGGGCGCAAAAACCCTGTCAAACAAAAGTGCACGTTATGGTTACAGTACAGACAGACGTGCTAGCATAGAAATCGAGGTTTGATCAAAGTGCCTACAATTCTAGACAAATAGGTACATATTTTGAACTCTCCCTCTATTGTAGTGCACTATAGTACTATAAACTCCATTCAATTTTAATTTACTTAAATCAACTTTGGTTTTGTTGATCTTTCGAGGTAACGACCCATTGATGAAACGTACCGTCGAGGTAACGACCCATCGACGAAACGTACCGTCGTCGTCGTCGAGGTAGAGACAGCGAGCTAACGTCATTCCAACTAGAGTACGAACCAGAGGCACATGCAGAAAATACTGTGGAAACATTCGCTTCATTTCATTTTGTTTTCTTGATAAATAGGTAGATAATGATTTGGTCATCGTCTGTAATATCGTTAATACTTATAGTTTTTCTGTGATAGATACGAAACGGCGACGTTTTTAGGGTTCCGTACCCAAAGGGTCAAAACGAAACTATTATTAAGTCCCCGCTGTCTGTTCGTCAGTGCGCTGTATCTCGTGAACCTTTTATGTAGACACTTAAAATTTTCACAAAATGTATATTACTGTTGCCGCTTTATCAAGAATAATAAATTTAATATAATTACGGTGTCCAATGTCCATACCAAGTTGAGTAGGTACTGACACAGACTACTCAGGGATACTGGGTACCGATAACTAAGCAACGGCGCGGTCAGTACTTGGAAGGTGCTCGTGTCATGATCAGGGGCGGTCCCAGCCCAAGACTTTGGGGGGGGTCACTCACTCCGTACTTAATCAAATTAACAGTAAAAAACTCATTGCTCATAATTTATTAAAATACTAGTTTGTGCCCGTGGCTTCTCGCGCGTCGTGTCAATGCAAACGTTTAAAGGTTATTTATATCCCATGGAAACTGTTCTATGGGATATGGGAAAGGTAGCCTTTGTTTTATTCCGGGCCTGGAACTACCTGTACTTATCTCAAATTCCAGCCCGATCCGTTCAGCAATAACTTTCTGTAATTTGTATGAAAATTAACATCCCTGGTTCGCACATTCACTCAAAACATGGTAATAAAAAAGCCTTTAGGTAAATAATGAATGAGACACCCACGCACAGATAGAGCGAAGCGAAGCCGCGGTGCGCGCTGCGCAGCTAGTTTATAATATTAGTGTGATACTTACATGGACATTATAAAAGAAAACCAACAACTGCTGCATCAGCATTATTTATCCATATGAAATATTGATAGCCTTATCTTATGTATATGTAAGTTTATTATAATGTTTGTAATGTAGGTATTTAGTGTATTTGTTACCAATTATTTATTAAAGTGCCACCGTCTATATTGTTCGTTCATGTCCAGTCCATCCCAAGGTTGCCTGGAAGAGATCGCTCTCAGCGATAAGGCCGCCCTTTATACCTTTATTCTTAGTTTTTATCTCTGTATTATTTTCTGTTTTTGTGTGGTGTAATAAAGTGTTATCTATCTATCTATCTATCTACCAATTAATTTTTTCTAAGAAATCAGCATAAAATTCCGAAAGCTTTTTTACATCTTGAAGGTCTGCGTCTGTGTATTTAGGTTTCGGCATAAGAACGCCTAATCCAAATACATTCAAGTTATCAGCAGAAATTCTATGTTTTAAATCTGTTTCTATGTTGTCGAGTAACGGTATGTAAATTGTCCATCTATAATACTCCTCGTCATTTCCAGCGTGATTTTCACGAAGAGTCTGCCGAGGCACAGTACGTGGCGCTTTTATTCATCATCATCATCATCATCAGCCTATAGCAGTCCACTGCTGGACATAGGCCTCCCCCAATGAGCGCCATAGCGCCCTGTCTTCAGCTAGCCGCATCCAGCATCTACCTGCAGTCTTTCGCAGGTCGTCATCCCATCTGGTCGGAGGGCGTCCTACACTACGTTTACCGAGTCGTGGTCTCCACTCAAGAACACGTTTGCCCCAGCGGCCGTCGGTTCTTCGCGAGATATGGCCGGCCCACTGCCACTTCAGCTTGCTAATTCTTTGAGCTATGTCGATAACCTTGGTTCTCTGTCGGATGTATTCGTTACGAATCCTATCCTTCAGAGAAACTCCGAGCATAGCTCTTTCCATAGCTTGCTGAGCGACTTTGAACTGGTGGACCAGCCCTATCGTGAGTGTCCACGTCTCAGCTCCGTAGGTCATAACGGGTAGGACGACTGATTGAAAACTTTCGTTTTCAAGCATTGCGGTACGGATGACGTGAAGACTTGACGTAGTTTCCCAAATGCTGCCCAGCCTAGCTGGATCCTCCTTTTGGCCTCCTTCTCGAAACCGTTTTTACCCAACTGCAGAATCTGCCCAAGGTAAGTGTACTCGGAAACAGTTTCGAGAAGGTGACCATGTACGACCACCGGCCTTGGATCAATGTGACCATTGACTTTAGTTTTATCCAAATTCATGCCAAGACCGATACATCGGGAGGCTGAAGCTAGGCCGTCCAGCATCTGGTTCAGTTCCTCAAGCGACTCCGCCATTAAGACTATGTCATCAGCGAATCGCAGGTGTGAGATGTACTCGCCGTTTATATTAATTTCCTTTCCAGTCCAGCAGCCTAAACATATCTTCCAATGCGCACGTGAACAGTTTCGGGGATATGACATCCCCCTGCCTCACTCCTCTGCGCAATTGGATGGGTTTAGACTGCTGACACTGTACTTGGACACTCATGGTGGCGGCCTCGTAGAGACATCTCAGCACCTGGATATAACGATAGTCTACTTGGCATCGCTGTAAGGAATCCAGAACAGCCCAGGTTTCGACGGAGTCAAATGCCTTCTCATAGTCCACAAAAGCCAGACACAGGGGCTGATTATACTCTTCGGACTTCTGTATAATCTGCCTCACTGTGTGTATGTGGTCTATGGTGCCATATCCTCCGCGGAACCCAGCCTGTTCCGGTGGCTGGAACTCGTCGAGTCTCCTGGCGAGACGGTTTGTGACCACTCGTGAGAACAGCTTATAGACGTGGCTCAAGAGTGAGATGGGTCTGTAATTCTTAAGAAGGGTTTTATCTCCCTTCTTAAAAAAGAGCACCACCAAACTCCCGCTCCACGCCTTTGGAGTTCTCCCACTGTCAAGGACGGTATTAAAGAGGTTCCGTAGCTCCTGTATTACAGGGGCTCCTCCGGCTTTAAGAAGCTCTGAAGTAATTCCGTCCTCGCCGGGGTCTTTTCCATTTTTAAGCTGCCTTAGAGCTAACACAATCTCGTCTTGACTGATGTCAGGCAGTTCGTCGATATAGTGGCGTGTCAGGGTGGCTCTGGAATCTTGGTCATCTCGTCGGTAACGAGGGGCATGTGCAGCGTATAATCGGCCATAGAAATCCTCTATCTCGGCGGATATCTCCGGCTTTGACAATACGGTCCTCCCGTCATGCGTTTTAAGCTTTGTCAGGTGGCTCCTGCCAAGCTGCTGAGTGAATACTTTGGACCCTCGGTTTCGCTCTATCGCCTCTTGAATGAGGCGCGTGTTGAAGCTCCGAAGGTCGTGCCGTACCATCTTCGCAATCCGCTTGTTCAGGTCTGACCTCTCTGACAAAGCTTTATTATTGTTCCTAATTTATCAGCCAAGTCTTGTGGCTCGGCAAATATGTTATGGAAATTATCATCGGCTTTTTCCCGTTTACGTTGCAGGACGTCCATTGTATCCTTTAGTATATCTGCGGCTCTCTGATAATCCTGAGTTGACTTTTGTAAATATCGACTTAGCACAACAGTTGCACCTGAAATTTACACACTTAATTAACAAAAGCGTAACAAGCTAATTTACAGACTTAAAAATCAAAAACCTGCTTTCAAGGCTTGCACGTTAAAAATCACGTTGATATAGATTGAATACCATCATAACATAACATAGCTAAGAACACTCTCGATCAAGTCAACATTCAACCTTAAAAATTAAATGAATATTATCAAAAACAACCTTGGTTTCTTACCTAGTACGTCGGACAAGCAAATAGACGCGATTATAAAATCTGGGCTGCTTATAGCATGTCGTAAACAAGAAGCATCAGATTTTAAGTCCTTACATGGTACCTAAACTAAGATTTTGGGGGGGGTCATGACCCCCTTGACCTCCCCCCTGGGACCGCCCCTGGTCATGATGGCTTTCATACTTTTTTGAATCTGTTTTTAAGGGTTCCATTTTCGAAAGTCAGGTGGTCGTCAACATTCGACTCAACCTCAGTATAAGTATAGATTCTATAGTGACACTCAACGTTGTTTACATTGTTGAATGCAAGCAGGAATCGAACTAGAGTTTTTTCTTCCGGTTTCGACGTCGAGGAAAGCTTTTCTCAAGTCATGAGCTGTCGAGATGAGAGCCTTTGCACCGCTGCGCCGCGCCCCGCCGCCGCGCCGACGCCGCCGCGCCGCCGCCCGCGCCGCCGGCGCCTTGCTACTTGTCAAGAGCTGTTCGTTAGCATGCTACGTAGCATGTTGGCTGTTCTGTCAAACAAATTAAAAAAAATAATTTGTCAATGTCACAATTGCCTGACTTGACATAGTTGACTGACATATTTTTCATGATTTGTTTGTTGTTGTTGAAAATCGCACGTGTTTTCTTTTACAAATGTGGTTTTAGAAGTAAAACGAAATGGATGTGAAGAAAATAGCTGACAAAACGCCATCCCTGGCGTACACAAGCCACCCTGACTATCGGAAGCCTCCGAAAATCGCCAACCCGGTACATAACCTCCTCCGCAAGTATTTTTATCTATTGTTGCAATTTGCGTGATAATTTACCATGTTTTTTGCTCAACTTTTCAGTATTTACAAAACCTGGGTGCGCCTCACATAGAATCATTCAACTACATGCTCAAAGATGGTCTCAAAGCTGCTGTGGAAGATTTAGTCCCTGTTGAGTTTCAGCTGAATAATGGCGATCGGGTAAAAATCACTATCGATGATGCTATGTTCACGAAACCCTCCGTTCCGATGGAGATGGTGGGTGTTCGGAACATGAGAGTATTGCCCACAGAATGCAGGCAAAGAGCAGCTACATACAAAGGAGACTTCAAAGTGAGAATGACTTTGCAGCACAATCAGAAAGTGGTAACGGTTGATAGGTCGGTTGGGAGTATACCTATTATGGTCAGGGTGAGTAGCAACCTTATTGTTTTATCTAATAACTATTATTTACAATCCAATCAAGCTAGTTGAAACAAACAAACAAATAATTAAAATATTGTTCAAATCTAATCAACCATACTAATCCTGCATGGATTTTTATTTGGTTTGCTATATCAAAATATTTTTAAGGAAATTATTGGGTAATTTAAATTGTATACATACAGTAGGAACCAGGAAAAACATTATTACTGTCTTAGAAAATCTTATAATTATTACTTACATTTACCTGAAATATTTATGTAAATAATTAATAAATAAAGTTGAACAATCCACACAGCATTATCTAGCGCCTAAGCTATTAAATTAATATTTAAGGTATATTAATATTTTATTAAATAAACAAGAAAAAGACAGTAATTAAGTTCAGTTCTTTTGAACTAATCTGAACAATATTTTCAGTCTCAAATGTGCCATCTTGCTGACATGTCTCCCGAGGAGCTGGTGGAATGTAATGAGCATGCTGATGAGTGGGGTGGATATTTTATTGTCAAGGTAAATATTCTAGAGTCATTTAAAACGGGATATTTACCATGATTTGAATTTAAATGACTTCAGTGTTTATAACCATGATAGTTTTATTAAGGTAAATATTGATTATTTTGATTGAGATCATTTTTTATGTTTCTGAAAAAATTAAATCACTGAACAATCCATGCTGTCACCACCTCAAGAACTACTTGAATTCTCTAGCACTAGCAACAGCTGTTGTATTGGGTAAACAACGACTAAGCCATGTTCTGGACAACTTGTTACCATAAGGAAGATACTACAGCGTCCTAATTCTAAATAACAGTTAGTACACTCAATAAATTAGCTTATAGTTCGATTCAGTAAAAACTCGTTATAAATTAACTACAAATATTATTTACTTTGTAGTTAATTTATAATGAGTTTTGAGTGAATTTACACAAATCTACCCTATCGCTTCCCGAAAATGCCCCGCCGCGCCGCGTCTGTAGGCTCTTAAATGTAAAAACCCGAACACACAAATTTCGGCGCGGCGGATTTCCATAATTCAAGTTCGAAACCCTTGGCTCGCGAGTTACACACACACACTTGACTTTATATGTATAAACAAGATCTGACGCATGATTATTGAAGGTAGACCCTGTAGGTGGCCAAGACAGTAATTGGGTAAAAGAAAGGCTGATAATGGGCCCAATCTGTGTCGTTCTTACACTTAAATAAACCCAGTGGCGTAACCACAGGGTGGCAAGTCGGCAAAATGCCACGGGCCCCCAGCCGGAAGGCGCCCCCGGTCAGAAGTGAATCCCAAGTCCCAACATTTATAATATACAATTATAACACATTTAGTAAAAAAAAAATCTTTAACTAATTTAAGTTACCTACTAGAAATTTTGTAAAAAAGTATAGAGATAGGGCATCCAATGATTTGTCACTGGCTTCGAACGGTATAGCTACGCCACTGATCAATCCACCTCCGCAGGGCCACGAGCGGCTAGCCCGGATGCTGCTGGTAACCCGGCGAAACTTCCCCGTTGCCATCAAGAGACCTAACTGGAGGATGCGAGGGAACCTCTTCTCAGACTACGGAGTTCTGATACGGTGTGTCACAGCTGATCAGACTAGCACTGTGAGTATTACTTATAGGGTCGGTACATGTCTGACGGAAAATGCGTCGCGTTTTATCGGTCGCGCAACGCCAGAACAGCAAATATATATTTAAACATTCAACCATTCATTCAAATATACAGAGTGATTTTTTTAAATGGGACAGTATGGGGAAATCCGAATCTAAAGGAGATAGAGGAAAAGTGTCTAAGGAGACATTAGGTGTTTTTTTATGTAAACAAATTTGGCTCGTTCAAATTTGTGGTCAAGCGTGAGTTGTTCTTAAAAAATGATAAAGTTGGTCAATATATATTTAAACATTCAACCATTCATTCAAATATACAGAGTGATTTTTTTAAATGGGACAGTATGGGGAAATCCGAATCTAAAGGAGATAGAGGAAAAGTGTCTAAGGAGACATTAGGTGTTTTTTTATGTAAACAAATTTGGCTCGTTCAAATTTGTGGTCAAGCGTGAGTTGTTCTTAAAAAATGATAAAGTTGGTCAATTTTTTTTTGACGCGGATCGACTCTGTTTCATGTAAGGATTATTTCATTGTTTGGAAAGAAAAAAATCTGAACAGCAGAAGTTGGTCAAATTTAATGAAAACTAATCTTCATACAGTTGCAGTATTCGCCTTTTAATATTGTTACAAGTGCCTAGGCGTGTAAAAAAATATTTAAAATTATTCCATTTTTAAATTTTGATAATCGATAAGAGCTCCAGATGATTCAAGAGAAGAACATTTTTTTTAATCTTCGTAAACATCATGGCAACCGATAGTCTTGAAATTATAAAAAAAAGAATTCAAATTTGGAACGTAAGTTATTTCTGCAGCTGTGATTTTGTTTCCAATCAGTTCATGCTTGTAATTTTATTCATCATGGCGTTAACTAATTCACATAAAGTTGATTTGATTGAGGCGTATTTTCTTAATTATCGCAGTAGAGATAATGCACTTAAGTGGTATCAAGAACGCTAACCTGACCGTGTAGTACCGAATCGCAAGATATTTGATAGTTTAATAAAGAACCTAAGACAGGAAGGCTGTTTCAAGCCTTAGCGTAAAAGGCCGACAATAGTCAATAGTGAGTTTATAACTATTGCCGTATTGGGATATTTTGAAGCATACCCAAAAGCTTCGTTACGGGAAGCAGCTGAAACTATCGGTATTCATAAATCAACTGTAAGGAAGATATTGAAGGCTCATAAATACAAGTGTTACATAGAAGGTCGACTTGTACAAGCGTTACTACCTGGAGATAAAGACCGCAGGTTACATTTCTGTAATTGGTATGTGGCTCAGACTATTAGAAATAGATGTTTTCCTAATTTTATTATTTGGACTGATGAATGCAACTTTTCGAACAATGGCATGTACAACAGGAGAAATAACCATTACTGGTCAAAAATAAATCCGCTAAGAACTACAGAAACCCACAACCAAATCCGATTTTCTTTTAATTGTTGGTGTGCGATATTACATAACAGAATTTTTGCTATCAAAATTTACCAAGGAACGCTAAATAGTGAAAAATATCAGGAAATATTGAACATGGCTGCAGATTTAGTGGATGAGACTATTAGCTTAAGGAACTTTGGTAAGATAATCTACCAACAAGATGGTGCACCAGCCCACAACAGTAGGGCAAGTAAACTATGTTTGGACGAGCAGTTTCCAAACCGTTGGATAGGTACATATGGGCCGATAAAGTGGCCCCCACGATCGCCCGACTTAACGCCATTAGATTTTTTCTTATGGGGTTACCTTAAGGGTCGAATTTATGTATCCCGATACAACTCCGTACAAGAATTAAAAGATGCTGTTTACAACAATTTAAACACAATTCACCATAAGTCTCTGTTAAATGCAACTAGAAGTGTCTTGAAGCGTGCTCGTACCTGCATAAGACAAGACGGCGGCCACATCGAACATTTACTCAAGTAATAAACCAACTGTATGAAGATTAGTTTTCATTAAATTTGACCAACTTCTGCTGTTCAGATTTTTTTCTTTCCGAACAATGAAATAATCCTTACATGCAACAGAGTCGATCCAAGTCAAAAAAAAAAATTGACCAACTTTATCATTTTTTAAGAACAACTCACGCTTGACCACAAATTTGAACGAGCCAAATTTGTTTACATAAAAAAACACCTAATGTCTTCTTAGACACTTTTCCTCTATTTCCTTTAGATTCGGATTTCCCCATACTGTCCCATTTAAAAAAATTACTCTGTATAATATAATAGGAAGATACAGCATACAGCATGCTGTATCTTTGTTTGTTTGTTCTTTACTAAGCGATAAGGCCGTCCATTGTACTTGTCGCATGTAATATCCTTTTTTTGTAATCGGCATCTGGTGTACAATATAGCATTTTTGTGTTGTGTTGTAAATATAAGAATTAGCAAGTTGAAGTGGCAGTGGGCCGGCCATATATCACGAAGAACCGACAACCCCTGGGGTTAACGTCTTCTTGAGTGGAGACCGTGACTCGGCAAACGTAGTGTAGGACGCCCTCCGGCCAGGTAGGATGACGACCTGTGAAGCTGCAGGCAGATGTTGAATGCGGCAAGCTGAAGACAGGGCACAATAGCGCTCAATAGGGAAGGCCTATGTCCAGCAGTGGATTACTATATGTTCTTGATGATGATGATGATGTTGTAAATATTAATATCTATCGATATCTTTAATATCTATTCCAGAACAACGTCCTGCACTTCCTAACAAACGGCACAGCTAAGCTGATGTTCTCGTACCGCAAGTCTATGTACTACGCTCCGCTAGTCTTGATCCTCAAATGTCTGGTGGACTATCCAGACCACTACATATACAGACTGTTGCTGCACGGGAAGAAGAACGATCTGTACTATGTCAAGTGAGTTTGGATCTTAAATTAGATATTTATTTATTAATTTTAGGAAAACTTACAGCTAAACATAACATTTCTATTTCTGTCAAATGTTTGTACGATCTGCAGATATTTGTTTTGGGTTTGCTGGTTATTTTACATAGCTAGATATTTTTTATTATACATAGAAAACGACCAGAACACCCGGAACAAATATCTGCAGATCGTACACACAATTGTTCCGAGGAGGGAATCGAAGCCGCAACCTCGTGCGTCGCAATATAAAAGCTTATTTGTAAAAAGGTTTTAATACTATATTACAGCTGCATCCAAAACATGCTCCGCGAGCTCCACGAAGAAGGTCTCCACACGTCATCAGAATGTCTCTTCTACCTCGGGCGTATGTTCCGCCCTAAGCTGGAACTGCCTCCCTGGAGCACCGACCTGGAGGCAGCCCAGTTCCTGATAGAGCGCTGCGTGATGATACACCTGCCGGGGAATGTAGACAAGTTCCATGGGCTGGTCTATATGTGCCAGAAGATGTTTGATACGGTGCAGAACAAGTGTAAGGTGAGCTTTAGTGAACTCAGCTCAGCGCTTTAGAAAGAAGAAAGAAAGAAAATTATTTATTACTTTTATTAGACACTTGCTGTTTACCGCAGTTTCACCCGCGTGAAATTCTTTCACATTTCTAAAATATAATATAAACATAGGCTATATTAAATATAGCCTATGTTTACCGGGTATAGTGTAGCTTCCCAACGGTGAAAGAATTTTTCAAATCGGTCTAGTAGTTTCGGACCCAATTCAATACAAACAAACAAAAAAATCAAACCTTTCCTCTCTATAATATTAGTATAGACAACACACAGAAGAACAAACTTAGTAGAGAATAAGACTACTTAGTACTAGATAACACGTAACACAGACAAAACAAAAAAGTGAACGCAAATGTGGGTACTAACACAAGTAGCATTGGGTTGGTACTAAGTAGCCGTCACAGGAAGCAGATAAGCGCGCGTGTGAAGGTCTTTCTGTCATTCGAAAGTAACTATGTCCATCTATCTGTAAAAGTCGCCACACACAGAAACCTTGCCCGAGGGGAAGGCGGGTTTTATCATACTTTACGTGCACCGCGCCGCCACCGCTGCTGGCAGTGTATTTGTAGTCTTTCATATACATTCGTATATACAAACCGCACGCCTTCGCCTCCGGCCCGGCCACGGATTCTGTGTGTGGCGGCTTTTAACTTTTAACGTAATAATATTACTACCTTTTTCTCCATTAAGAAGTTTGTCTAGGAAAAACCTAAAGACAAATATTAATTGCTTGTAAATGTTTCCCAGATGGAAGGCAGCGACGGTGTGATGTGCCAGGAGGTGTTGACCGGCGGGCACCTGTACCTGCAGGTGTTGAAGGAGCGGCTGCAGACGCTCATGTCCTTTGTCAGGATACAGATCTACAAGAAGTCCAGGACAGAACCGAACCTTAGTATTGGAGAGGTAGTATTCCGCATTCATCTTTTAACTTAGTGATATAAAAAAAGTTTTTAAAATTGGCGTCTTATCCAAAAGATACGATTGTGTAAGTTGGCCGAAGCGATAAGCTTATTTGTGATGTAATTTTTAAATTCTATAATAAATCACAATATGGATATATAATAAGTCTGAATCAATAAACGAATTTAATTTAATTTAATTTGACTACCTCTGTGGCGCGGTGGATGAAGGTCCGCCTGCGACGCAGGAGGTTGCGGGCTCGATTCCCGCCTCGGTACAAATTTTTGTACGATATTTGATCTGGGTGTTCTGGTCGTTTTCTATATCTATCTATATAATGTAGTGTATTATGTATATCAGTCATCTAGTACACATAAAACAAGCTCTGCTTAGCATCTAGCTCCAAGCTAGATGATACTGTGTGGATTATCAACCATTATTTATTTTCTTTTTTAAAATGCATCAATGATATTTTACGATAGAAAACAAAAATAACTAGCAACCCTATAAAATACGACTTTTTGTCCACAGAGGGAGCTAAGTCAACTCCTGCGCATGACGGGCGGCTTCGAATCCAAAATGGAGACGTTCCTAGCGACCGGCAACGCTCCATCTATCTATCTCACTCTGCCGCAGTACAAGGGACTCACGATAGTAGCTGAGAACATCAATCGCATGAGATATATGTCGCATTTCAAGTAAGTATAGACAATAATCCAAAATGGCGACGTCCCTAGATACCGCCAGATCACAATTCTCTGATCTTCGATTCGAAATTTTTAACCCCGATCTTTAGTCATAATCGATTTATTCATTTGGTAAGCTTGATCGTAAAACTTTACTCGTATCGCGATACTCAAATAATTGTGTGTAGTGGAGGATTCAATTGTCAACTCAAAGTACATTCGCGACCTTGTATAAATAATATAAAAATGTATTATTAAGGAACAAAAATAATTGATTGATTGAATAAGACTGCAGGTAGATGTTGGATGCGTCGTGCTGAAGACAGGGCGCTGTGGCGCTCATTGAGGGAAGCCTATGTCTAGCAATGGACTAGATATAGACATAGGCTGATGATGATGATGATGATGAAAGTTTCACAAAATTATGCATAAAATTAAGCATAGCACTCAAGTTAGTATTCGAGGTACCATTAGCCAAGTTGGAGGACATTTGACACTTGAGACTGAAACTTACACTAATACAAATCAAATTTTTGATTCAATAATAAAGGATACATTAGTCTTAATCATATTAGACTTTACACTCATGTGCTTAAAGTCCATTTCAAGACACCTGCCGTTCCAGGTCAATCCACCGCGGTTCATTCTTCATGGAGATGCGTACAACGGACGCGAGACAGCTGTTACCTGACGCCTGGGGCTTCGTGTGCCCCGTCCACACGCCGGACGGCTCGCCCTGCGGCCTGCTGAACCATCTTACTACACAGGCACAGGTATACATATAACTCGGTTGTTACACGTCCACTGCTGCACATATACTTCCGCTGATGAGCGCCCCTTAGCTAGCGCCCTGTCTTTAGTCGTGTGCAGGCCGTGTCAGTCTATTTGCCTGCAGTTCGCAGCATTCCACCTGTGATACAACTTTATACCAGTGCTCAATTATTATAAATTAATAAACAAATAGTTAAGGAGAATCCACGCATCATCATTTAGCCCCAAGCTAAGCAGAGCTTGTGTTATGCGCATTACATAGATAGATATTTTTTATTATTTTATTATTATTTTATATAGAAAGCGACCAGAACACCATTTACAACAAATATCTGCAGATCGTACAAACATTTGTCCCGAGACGGGAATCGAACCCGCAACCTCCTGCGGCGCAGGCGGACCTTCGTCCACCGCGCCACAGAGGTCGCAATACATAGATAAATCGCATAATTATTTTCAGATAACACAAATGGCAGACAAGAAGCTCCTAGCACAAATGCCCTCCGTGCTAGAAAAGTGGGGAATGGAGCCTGTATCTATAGTCGGCGCTACGCCCCTCTCTCGGGACGTGTACAAATACCCCGTGTTCCTAGACGGGCGGCTGGTCGGGTACTTCGCTGAGGATATGGTCAATAAGGCAGCCAGCCATATACGGACACTTAAAGTCAAGGGAGAGGAAATACCTATTACGACGGAGATTGTTGTTGTACCGAGGAAACAGGTAAATAACTTTCATTTAGCAATAGTCTCTACACATGGCGGATATCATCTTCGGGTGTATCACATTGTGCAAGGATGATACCCGCTATGTGTAGCCCTCGCCTTTAGATTATCTGTTAGAGGTACCAAGGAGTAGAAAATGATAACTCTAACGATGATAGTTCTCAACTGGTTTATTATATTGATTTAGGTTAACATGAATATATAATCACGTATAATAATAAACATCGTCGTACGATATTGCTAAGGTATAAATATAGGAAATAAACTAGCTCCCGCACGTAACTTCGAGTATTTTTTTTATTAAAATTAGTGCAAACCTTAAACATTATACCTAACCGGCAATACGTTTCAAATCTGCCACCAATATCTATATTTATTTTATGTGCAATTGCATTGTTTCTTATTCTGTATTTGTTTGTTTGTACAGATATACGCACAGTACGCTGGCGTGTTCCTGATAACACACGAAGCTAGGATGATGCGCCCCGTCATCCACCTCGCTACGGGCCAGTTGGAACTGATTGGGACTCTGGAACAACTGTACCTAGACATCGCTGTCGCACAGAACGAGATTATCAAAGGTAGATAGAACATCCTACTAATATTATGTGTTCTTGAGTGGAGAACACGACTCGGTTAACGTAGTGTAGGACAACCTCCGACCAGGTGGGATGATGACCTGCGAAAGACTGCAGGTAGATGCTGGATGCGGCAAGCTGAAGACAGGGCACTATGGCGCTCATTGGGGGAGGCCTACGTCCAGCTGTGGACTGCTATAGGCTGATAATGATGACATAGACATAGATACAAGTACATCCACACATTTGAATATGCGATATAAGCGCAAACTAAAACCAAATATCCGACAAAATACTGAAGGGATCGGGCTGAAATGTTCCTTACAAGTAATTCCAGGCCCGGTATAAAAAATTGGCTACTTTTTATCCCATGAATCAGTTATCAGGTATCATATCTGGGAAATACTTAATGCAACGTATATTTTGCAGGTAAAACGACTCACTTGGAGCTGTCGAAGTCAGCGTTTATGAGTAACCTCGCTCAGCTAGTGCCTATGCCAGACTGCAACCAATCACCACGGTAAATATATTGTATTGTTTCATATTTTAAAACGCAAATAAATATTTTCTGTTCTATTCTAAATTAACTTTTTTGTACAAGTTTTTCAACATAGTTTGAAAATGCGTTTAGTCCTTACTAGTATTTCAGTAAAGGTCTCAAAAATTCGAATAAATATTAAAGGAAAATTAAGGATGTCTTCTTGCTCTATGTAATATAATTGATTTCACAGCATTTATTTCGACATACACTAGGCACATAAAAAACAAACAAAACTGAATAAGAAAGAAAATATATATTGTTTTTCAACTACAACCAATATGTAATTTTCCATGATACTAAGATTAGATTTTTGATATTTCCAATATTTTATAAATGGCGCCTGTGTTAAGTTGGTGTTAGATTTTCTTAAGTTGATTTTAGTTTTAAGCTTTCCGATATCAATACAATACATTTATTCGTAACACCAAGTTATACGTCGAGTACAATAGTAGTAGTGGTTCTATAAAAACACTAGGTTCTAACTTCTAAGTACACTAATCATTTATACACTCAAGAAATTCATAAAATAATAAATTATTGATTGCTTTATTTATTATATTTATTTACAATTGTAATATTATTTTTCACAAATGGGCAGTTCGTAAAACTCGTTATCGCGGCACAGTTTCATGCGCCATGATCACGGAATAAACTACATAATAGGGTTTATGTCAATATAGTGCGTAAGCGAGTGCGAGACTCGAGGTAATTTCTAGAAAATTAAATAATATCCCACAAATTCCCGTGATAGCGGCTAGAGAGGTCGCAGGTCCGCCGAAATAGCTTTTTTGTGATTTTTTTTATACAAATAATAGTTATCTTTTACATAATAATGTAATTCTGGACAATCTACACAGCATCATCATAATACTAATCTTTTCTTTGCAGTAACATGTACCAGTGCCAGATGGGTAAACAAACCATGGGCACACCCATCCACACGTGGCCAACGAACGCCGATACAAAGTTATATCGTCTGCAAACGCCGGCCACGCCACTCTTCCGACCGACGCATTACGACAATGTTGGGATTGATGACTTTCCTATGGGCACTAATGCTATTGTCGCTGTTATATCTTACACGGTTAGTTTATGAGCCTTATTTTGAACTTTATTCTTAATAAAATAGAACTGCGAGTAATGAAGGACGTTGATACAAAATTATATCGTCTGCAAGCGCCAGCGAAATAGTCCAACGGATGTTAGCATTAGTCTGTAGGTAAGGTATCACAGTAATATTATAATTTGGATATTTAGATGGATTGATGGAAGTTTGTTACTTTTTCACGCCAAAACTACTGAACGGACTAGGCTGGAATTTTGAACAGATGTAGCTCCAAGCCTGGAATCAAACATAGGCTACGTAGGATAAATAATAATGACTGTTTTATTTATCCGATAAATAATACGGTTATTATTATGTACCCGCTTGTTAAAGAGTTTGGTCATATTAAAACTAAATTTTTAAGAGAGGTAGTTACCGTTTTATACATGCTGTGTCGGCCTGACAGAAGTTAGTGCAGATATTCTATTTCACGAAGGTTTGATCTAGGTTGTTGTTAGCCGTGCACATGCACATTGAGTTAGTGTGTCAGACTCGATCGCGACGCGGTCTTAGTCACTTGTGTTTTTGTCAGCACATGGCAAAGTCGTCGGCAGAATCGTCTTCGTGAAATGGAATATCTGTACACTTAGCATTACTTATTTACCTTGTCAGTTTTTGTGTACTCGCTGTAAGCTAACCTATTTTTAAATAAATATTATAGTTAAATATAACACACATTAGCGTCAATTTTTAAATATTTATTGTTATTCAGGGTTACGACATGGAAGACGCGATGATAATCAACAAATCCGCCTACGAGCGCGGCTTCGCAGCGGGCACTGTCTACAAGACTGAGTTTGTCGAGCTGACTCACTCTCTCTCGTTCTTCGGACGAGACGACACGCGGCCAGAGCTGAGAGACCATGTCGATGAGGATGGACTGCCTCCGGTGGGAGCTAGGATCAGGCCTGATGACCCTTACTGCTGGTAAGATTAACCACTAGCTATAAAAAACCGGCGAAGCGCGAGTCGACTCGCACACGAAGAGTTCCGTACTGTACATCTGTAAAAACGGCAAAAAAATCATGTATGTTGTATGGGAGCATATTTGTTTTATTTAAATGTAATGATTTATTTTTAAACTAAATATAGAGGTATAACTAATAGTTTGTGAATACTTCAAGCGTCTACCTGTTGCAGTAATCAATATTGAGCAAAAAATCACGTTTGTTGAATGGGAGCCCCCTTAAATATCTAGTTTATTTTATTTTTTAGTATTTATTGGTATAGCGGCAACAGAAATACATCATCTGTCATCATCGAAATTAATCTGTGATGATGTATTTCTGTTGACCCATTCAATTCAATTTCAACTGTCGAACTGTTCACTGTGTCTAAGTGCTTATTTTGTAAGCCTAAAGAAAAGAAAATATTTTGAATTTGAATTTGGTTCTGATGTGTTTACTGTAGTCATTAAATACACAGCGCTGTAAAACGAAGCGCGCGAAAGCGTTTCACAGATAGAAATACGTGTGTTAACAAAGGCCCTTAAAGTTCACTTTTATTTGCAGTTACTTCGACGGTGAAAAGAACAACTTCGTGGTCCAAAAGTACAAAGGTAAAGAGGAGGTGTTCGTGGACAGCGTGCGGCAGTGTGGGGACTTCACGCCCACGCTCAAGAAAGCTTGCCTTGTGTTTAGGATACAGGTAAGGAACAAATGCCCATGATCACGGAATAACTGAACTCGGTTTATATTGGCAGACATACCGATCTACCCTCATTTTCTGTTCGGAGTTTGAGTTTGGAGGCCTATGTCCAGCATTGGGCGTGTATAGGCTGATATGGTAATATATAGGAAATAATTTTTGGTCCTTCCATCGTTTCATAAAAAAAATATTTGAGGTCAACCTATCCAATTTTTATAAAGACAGATAGCAATTTCGCTATCCTATTATTTTAAAACAACAGTCATAAACATGGCTACAAATAATGCTTCTTATGAGCATTATATATATAAAAGAAAGTCGTGTTAGTAACACTATTTATAACTCAAGAACGGGTGAACCGATTTGGCTGAAAAATTGGTGCTAGCTTAGAACCAGGAGACGGTAGTACTTTTTCTCCCGTTCGCGTGGGTTCACGTGGTTTCCATAGAAACAACGCGTGCGAAGCCGCGGGCAAAAACTAGTTTATTATATTAATGATTTAAAACGCAAGTCTGGAAGAAATATGAATGAAATTTCTATTAACATGTGTAAACGAATTCCACAGCGAAACCCAACAGTGGGCGACAAGTTCGCATCCCGCGCGGGCCAGAAAGGCATCTGTTCCCAGAAGTGGGCGGCGGAGGACCTTCCCTTCACGGAGTCGGGGCTCATCCCGGATATCCTGTTCAACCCGCACGGGTTCCCCTCTCGGATGACCATCGCCATGATGGTGGAGTGTATGGCGGGGAAGTCTGCCAGTTTGCACGGACATGTGAGTCATTATAATACTCGAGCCGTTTTTAGAAATAATGTTTCAGAAGAAAGAGAAGGAATCCACATTGCCAAAACCCCATAAAATAACAACAAAATATTGCGACTTGCTCCTCTTATCGTAATATTTATTACTTTAACTTTTTCAGTATTTCTAGAACCTCTGAAGTGAATTGTCCTTAAAGTTAATTCTTGATATATAGGTTGCTCTTGACTACTATTTCTTTACCAATATGTATAGGTACTTAACGCATTAACTGCCCAGCCTCTGCGGTGCGACCCGGAGGGCAGTGCCACAGCTAGATAGAAGCATTGCTTAAACCACATGTGGGCAATTAAAGTGTTTAAGAAATATTTTTCCAGTATTGTTAATGTATTATTAATTTTATAAATATGAAATATATCATTTCATATTTATAAAATTAAATTAACACCTGTATATATCACAATAAATTATATGAATATTAAAACATCCCAAATCCTCAGGTATACGACGCAACACCGTTCCGTTTCAACGAAAAGGATTCAGCCATTAACTACTTCGGTCGTTTACTCGAGGCCGGCGGGTACAACTACTACGGCACGGAGCGGATGTACAGCGGAGTGGACGGACGCGAGATGACAGCGGACATCTTCTACGGGGTCATACACTACCAGCGACTCAGGCATATGGTGTCCGATAAGTGGCAGGTACGGGCTTGTAGGGCACAGTTCCTGCAGAGTAACGAGTGTAGTGTTACAACTACTGCGGCACGGAGCGGATGTACAGCAGAGTGGACAAACCAAATAACCCTATTTGGTTTGTCCACTCTGCTGTACATCCGCTACACAGACTAAAAAGCGGAAAGACACTAAATTTAAGACCGGTGGTGTCAAACAGGCTCTACCATAGCAAAGATTGGGTTTACTAGTTAGATAGTATTAGACAGACCAACGCTGGTTTTTCATATAATATGAAATATTATGGACGCATAAGGTTGAGGCACCAAAAGAGATCTAGCCGGAAATCGCACTAAGCAGATCAAAAGGGTGACTTCCCTTATGGAGAATTATATCGGTGGCTATAGGAGTAAAGTCAACAAAAATGGCATAGACTCTGCTAATAAATAGAATCTGACAAATGGCGACTTTTCCGTTTGTCTTTGTAGACAAAGAGAGAAGTTGCCATTTTTGATATTAACTTTTGTGTTAATAACCATGAAACTAACATTTAAACTAAAGTTTTAGTCGCCATTTTGGTATATTTTGTACCGCCATTTGATATGGATGCCAAAACTTTATACCTTTTTTATCGATGAATTTTCTTGTTCTAAAAACTCATTTATCTTTCCCAGGTCCGAACAACAGGCGTAGTAGACGCCCTAACCCGACAACCAGTGAAAGGGAGAAGGCGCGGCGGAGGTGTGCGTCTCGGTGAGATGGAGCGAGATGCACTGCTGTCTCACGGCGCCGCCTTCTTACTCCAGGATAGACTGTTCCACTGTTCTGATAAGACAGAGGTACCTTACCTTATTTTTTTCTCTCGCAATTTATGAACACTAATTTTAAGTTTAATGTACTGTTAATTTCCCAAATAAAATATAATAAAACACTGCATGTGGTGGCGTAGCGGGCGAAGGTCCGCCTGCGACGCAGGAGGTTCCGGGTTTGATTCCCGCCCCGGGATAAATACTTGTACGATCTGCAGATATTCAGGGTTTTCGGGATGTTTCCTATGAATAAAATATGTCCTGTCTAAGTGCTTATTTGTAAGCCTAAAGAAATAAAAACTTTTCATTTTCAATAAAAAATATCTATTTGGTCTAATAATTGTATTAAGTATATCAGTCATCTAGTACCCATGACATGCGTTAGCTTGGGGCTGGATAATGCCGTGTGAATTGTCCTAAAGTTATTTATTTATAAATGGCTGACAATGTGCGCAAAACTTCTTATCTTCTATCTAGACTGCTAAAACCTAGAAACTACGAAAACTCAGATTTTTCACGCGTGATCTAGCACCTTAAATAGTGTTAAGGCGAAATGAGTTCGTCTTTTCGAGACAAGGACGAACGAACGCCGCGCGGGAAAGGCGAGAAAGGGAGGCAAGAGCGGCAGAATGATCGGCCCGTGCGCAATTTCACTGCTTTTTATTTTTTAATTTGTTATTGCTCTAAAATAATACTGTTTCTCAAAAAACTAAAATCATAATTGTCTAAAGTATTTATTAGGGAACATGTAGAAGAAATTTCATTACAATAATATTAAATAACTAGCAAATAAAACTGGTTTTTCCGTAGAGATATCTCTGTAAAATGAAGATTTAAAGGTAACTTTGCCATTTTTTTCTATCGAGTCAAGTTTTGTCAATCGTTTTTCGACTCCCATAACTTACTAACTAATATCCTAAACTTTTGATCCTCATCAAAATTTATTCGAAAAATAGGTGTTTGGATCCCTTAAAATTGATTTTCCGTTAAGTCAAAACGTGCGTTTTGGGACTCATTTCACCTTAAACAGTGTAGGTCATAGACTTAATGAACATAAATTGTTCATTAAGTCCAGTTTAATTTAAAGTCTGTGTAGCCAACTTCACATCGGCTTTTCGGTATTTAGACCAGCAATGTTTATTTATCTTATCTCCTTTGTAATACTTCCGCCAAATACATACGATTATTCCATCAGGTGGTCGAGTGCAATCCGTTGTTCAATTATTCTGTTATCAGATTTTATGTCCAGCGATAAGAAAATCTGACAGCGTAGATAAAAATATAAATCAAAGTAATTTATTTTCGTGGAATTACGCTAAAACCACCCATCCTATAATTGACATTTGAAAGCCATTTCAATGGCCTTGAAAACCCTTGGTTATGGGTACTAGATAACTGATATACATTATACAATACACTACATTGATAGACTTATTAATAATACAAAAAAAAAAAAGTTTTTTCTTTCTTTAGGCTTACAAAATTAGCACTTAGACAATTATGTTATAATGTTATACTATTCTAGACTAACATAGGCTGATGATGATGACCTATATTTTACCTTACATGATTGTAATTTTTTGTCTACAGGCTCTTCTCTGTTTAAAATGCGGCACGCTCCTAGGCCCGGCCGCTATGAGCGTCAACGACACGTCCTGCCGTTTGTGTGGAGCGGGCGAGATAGCCTCCATCGCCGTGCCTTACGTCTTCAAACTGTTCGTCACGCAACTGGCGTGCGTTAACATTAACGTGAAGATTAACGCTACTGCTATTAACGCTGGATATAAATGATACGACTAGCACCTCGTTGTATTCTTATGTAAATAGTCTTATTGGGTTATAGACTTGAAAATAAACAAATTAAACGATCATAGCTTTTTTTATTACACAAAGTTCTTGTTTCGGAATATTTACCGAAGTAAAGGAACACTCAAAACACCACATGTAATAGTAATAAATATTAAATATCCCGATAAAAGTAGTAGGTACCTACGTTTAAACTAGATGGCGCTACTATCAGCGTCAACGCCGTTTGTGTGGAGCGTTGTTGGGTCGATCGCTGTGCCTCTTACGTCTTAAAACTTAGTACCGTAACTAGCCTGCGTTAACATTAATGTGAAGATTAACGCTACTGCTATTAACGCTGGATAATTAAATTAACACCTGTTAATATGATTGATGTAAATAAGTGTTATTGTGCGAGTAAAGACTTGAAGATGGTCTTATTTTCCTTGGTAATTTGAAAAGGTTTTTGTTTAGGCGTGACTAGGTACTTAAATGATTTATTACTTCCAAGCTCTAGCCCAATAGCCCATCCTACCTATACATAATGTCAATGTTATGTCAAAAATAAATATTTTATTATTGAGCTCTTTCAAACGCTGTGAGTTGGTCAAAGCCAAAATAATTTTTAAGCTTACAAAATAAGCACGTAGACAAGTCAAATGTTATACTATAAATTATTAGGTATCAAAGAAGATTATTTTACTGTTCACTTAATTTTTTTGTCTACTAGTTGAAGTGAAAAAGAAACCACTAGTTCTACTGAGCGTTGCGTCGATTCCTCTCCCTACAAATGTTAGTGTAAACGACCTTTACGACCTTGACCTTAGCGGCCTTGACCTAGGTATATTGGTGACATGCTACTTACCAATGTAGATCAGTGACCTATCACGATATTGACATTGATGGAAGAGATCATGTGAATTTAATCAGTTCTTTATAATGATGATGGACATCTTAATTGAAAGAATTAATAAATTATGCAGTGGGCAATAGGAGCGGAATATTTGACAGTTACACTCATCCAATGCATGAATATTTAGATGTTAACTCTCCACGCCGAAAACCGCGTGCGAGGCTTCAAATGCTAGTTTTTCAAATAAACTTTCAAGCCACGCGTAACAATTTATCTACTTAATTGAAAACTTAGACAGCCACCGCAACTGCGTTGGTTTTGCACGCGGTTTTCTGAGATAAAAAGTAAGGTAACTACATTTTATTCCAGGTCTATTACTACGACTGATGCAAAGGGGTAAAAATACTATTGTATGGAGGGTGGCCCTAATACAATTTTTTTTTCAAAATCGCGGTGTATAGTATATAGATGTCCATAATCGATCATACAGCCATGAACAATCCCTCCAACCTTCCCATGGTCCTGCCAACCTTGCGGTTACACGGACCGAAACTGTGAGAAAAGAGTCTCGGGTGACTCCAGACTACACATCCTACGCACTTTGTCCCGAGCACTCTCCCCCTTCTGGGGCATGCCACATCACGTCACAGACTTCATTGCCGGAAATTTCACAGCATGAACAGTATAAATTTTAAATACTAGCTAAAATCTTGTGTTAGGTGTGTGTGAATAATATATTAATATGGTAAGATCTGCGCGCTTTAGGCAGATGGCCACCGTCTGCCCCGCGCCGGAAATCCTTTTCCGCCAATGACTTGAAGACTGAGAAACATTACTTTATAGCTGCTGTGTTATTTAAACTCGTGCAAAAATAAATACCTAAATGCTGGTTGCTTTATAGCCAATATTGTGCTAACATAATCCCCGAATACTCTAATGTAGTTACCTATTGTATTATTTTTGACTCAAATATAGGTCCCTAACTCAGATTAAAGCACGTCATAAGTCGTACAGACTCGTATTAACTATAATAATAAAAGTAGGTAGGTACTCGTATATTTAATTACCAAAAATGGTTTGTAAAGGTTAACTAGTAACGTTATCTCTTAATGTAGGTACCTAAATTAAATTTAACTTTATGTATAGTACCTATTATTATACTAAAACCTTGTGCTGAAAATGCATCGACTCCTCGCTCTAAGTAAAACTTGTGTTTAGACGCGAGGGCTACTCTGCCTCACAGACCCCGGGAGTACCACTAAAGTACATTGGTATAGTTGTACAATATAATTATACAACATTAGTATTGAAAACTGTTGAAGAATCGCGACTTGCGAGACGGCTAGGTATTCGAGAAAGTTACTTATGCATTACTTATGATGAATAAGTAGGCTTGGCAGTATTTATTAGGTATTCCTGCCTAATAAAAGTTCCTTTAATTAAAGCATCGAGTTAACCAAGTGTCAATAATTTAATTATCTTTTATAGCGGATGCCGTTTGTTATACGAAGCTAAAAATAGCGAAAAGAAGTAAAACAAGATCCACACCGCCTACGTCACTGGAGGCGTGGCTTTCAAAGGTCATCATTCCCTAGCATGACGTCACACGATGAAAACAACTGCTTGTGAAAATATTTGGACAGAATTTGGAGGTTATCTTTCTCAGTCACCGGCCTAATCCGGGTCAGAAAGGTTCTTGCTTTGGTGCTCTATTTTTTTTAAAAGAAGGTAGTTTGTTCAGTTATTGCGTAATGCCGACGCAGGACAGAAATGATCGGTGATTTTAAATAATTTGGCCAGTGTACCGAAATCCGTGGGAGCCGCAGCGCGCGCCAACCCGTCCTCCGCGCGTTAGCAACGCGTAACGTTACATAATTTAAAAATCGAACGTTATCTATTTTAGTTTTTATTTTAATCTCGGTTCAGTGGCCAGTGTCGGTGTTGTGACATTTTCGTAGCTGATTTACGATTTTGGTAAGATTTATTTTATAGCTTGTTTTTAGTTATTTTAAGACATCCATAACTCATTGTAAGCAGGGTATTATGGATATCAGCTGATTTTAGGGAGTGCAGATAATAGCTACTCAGGTTAAGATAATAATTAAGTAGCTAAGTACATAAAATAACTTTTTTATTAATCAACGTGCTTTCCTTTAATTATGTACCTACGTACAGTTCTTTCTCATTTCTAACCTAGGTACTTACCTACCCTCATTTAGGAATCATCGTTTTATTAGGTAGATACTTATTCAAAAAATCAACCAAATCAAATCTAGCAAACGAGATAGGTAAAATCATAAAATTGTTAGAAAAATGTATACCTACTTAGGAACTAGGTAACTGTAACATAAATCCTTGAATCCGTTCGTGAAAAGCTTAGAGAAAGTATTTCTCTAAGGTGAAATAAAAGATTAAAAAAAAATAAGAACTTAGTTTAAGATTTTTTTTTTCGACTACTGTGGTACCTAGGTCACGATAAGGATTTACAGGAGCCTTTCTAATTCCTGTACGCACCCTTTTTATTCCCATTGGCACCCTGGGCCGTGGTGACAATGTATCAAATAGAGAGAGAGATAGTAACCTTTGAAAGTCATCGTGTAGGCGTGACGTTTTTTTTCTGCTTCCTACAAGGATAAAGCTAACGGGAAAGTAATCAGCTGCAACGCAAATAAACATTTTCTATAAACTTCGATTTATTGGTATTTTTGAAGTATTTGTGAAAATAACAGACGTTGGGCTAAAAATCAACAAAATATTCCCAAATTCTCGTAATAAAAATAGAATTCAAAGTTGATGCGATAATCTTGCGATAATGGTGTTTCGAATTTCGAATAAATGAGATTTCGAACGAGTTTTTAAACGAGTGCTTCATAGATGTTAGGTACGAGTATAACCTAAGAAAGATAGAACACATTCAAAAAGTGTATCCAAATGTTTTTAAATAGTTTAAGAATGTTAGGCTAAAGATAAATTGGGTAAGAGTGAGTTTTAAAAACCTAACCTTTATCTAGAACCAAAAAGTATTAACCAGATAGGTAAGATAGAGATCTAATCCATATCCTCTCGTAGGAAATGGATGCAGCCGCATCTATTTAGTTCAATTAGTAATCGAAGAGTGCATCCTTTTGACCCCTTGACCCTCAATTATGAGTACAGGGCGGCACAGAACAGGATGCTACTTTTACACGAAGTAACATTACTATCTTGTCCGTGCTTTTTACTCTTTTTTATTATAGTAAGCTAATCCATCCATATAGGATAGATATAGAATGGATGGATTTGTAGTTTCTTTCACGCATTTCGCGCCAAATAGGTATATCAAAAGGATCTGTCTAGACCTGGAAATAAACTTAGCTTTACGATGTATAAATAAAAAATAAAAAAAATAAAATGTTTCTTTTATTTTATTTATTTATTTGATTTTGTAGAAACAATAAAATAAATAAATAAAATAAAATTAATGTTTGCCCCAACTGATTATGTCTGACATTGGCCTCTCTAAAGCCACAAATTGTGTTAGACTATTTAAATTGACTTTTTTAATTACCTTTGTGTCTATTTAATGTAAAATCACTTACTTAGTTTTCATTTTATGATTCATTGGATTATGTTTGTTTGTATATTGTTTGAAAATTCTTGTAGGAAGTAGTCTTTACAGCCAAATATTTTGTAATTAACTGTGTAACTACCCATTCTTTTTATGTGACTATTATTAATTAATATTTAATATTACTTCAACTGAGGTAGGATAGAGGCTGATGGTGATGATGATTACCTACTTCAACATACGACACTTGTCTTGTCTTATTATTTGACATAAGTAAGAGCTCCTTTGCGTTCCTATAGTTGAAAATAAATTAAATGAAACGCGAGTAAAGCCAAGGGCAGACTAGTGAAATAATAAACCTAAGTGGGATCAATAAGGATAAATACAATATGACGTGGTTAACATAGGTAAAACTTTTTTGTCTCGGTTTTGAATTTTCTACGCTCTACATAGTTTAAAACTAACGGAAAAGCAATTTACCGCATATCGAAAACAATGCTACACTAAAATTTTGCTATTTGTTATTCTAAGTGTGTGTAGGTAAGAACTACGTGGGTATGCGTCATTGAATTTAACATTAAACGCGTCATTATTATTGCGGTAAAAATCCTGGGTAAAAAGTTAAAAACCCTAAAATGATAGCTATAGTTTTTTTTTATAAAACCACATAAAAATTCGAGCTTCTAATTTTTACGCTCATTTGAATATAGAATAGGTAGGTAGGTAGTAGGTACATACATTTAGGCAGGTTAATAGGTAGGTATTATTGGTATTATAGGTAGTATTAGTATTTGGTACCTAAGTAAAATTTGCTAATCTTTACTCAACTTTTTTTGAAAAGTATGCGTCATTGAATTAAACATTAAAACCGTCATTATTTGTGCGGAGTCCAAAAGTCAACACGTTCCGAATTGTAAATAACTGTAAATGTAAAAAACACTGAAGTTCGTAATACTCATAAGTAGGTAACTACCTACTTTATTATCAAAACTGGGGTGTACGTACGTCAGGTGAGGTTAAATAAAGGTTAGGTAAAAACATGAATGCAAATGAAATGCATTGCATTCGTTAATTTTATTAAAAACATCTGCAGGTAAGGTAGGTTATTATGTATAATAAATAAGTGAAGCCCAGTCAATGCACTCGTACCTTCTGGTACCTATATCATAAATAACCTGCCTTTTAAATATTTTCATCGCTAACTCTCGATAAAAAATACGTTGTATTGATACCTACTCAAGGATAATGTCACAAGCTCACAAGAACAATAAGCAACGAGAGAAAAATACATCTATTACAATCAATCAGACAATTTGTTGAATAGATGAATTATTATTTTTTGTCCATGTTTTTAAATAGGTTTTACAAATCTCCATCTAGCTAGATAGATTGTTTGAAATGAAAAATAATTAGGTAATTATTAATAATTATTTACATAATTATTCCCTATCACCTACTGAAAAAGATAATAAAATAATGTAAATAAATGCTCAACTTTCGTGAGACGTAAATTACTTTTTATGCCACGACGACGACGCGACGTTGGGAATACTTTTCGTGTGTCGCTGGAAGAAGGCGTGAAATGGCGGCGTCTCGTGGTGACTTGTTAGGAATAACTTAATTATTTTAACACGCACGATGAATCCAACTTTATTTCTATTATCAGTTCAGACTTTTCATCTATCTATCATCTACGCATTTTTATACAAAAGCCATACCTCGTCTGGTGCCCCCTGTACAAATATTTGTGTGAACAAAGCAACTGTTCGGGTTAACGAACGGGTTAGGACGTGGCCCTGAAGATTACCTTGAACGGTGGAAAAGTGATAAAGGGAAAATAAACACGTATCGTGTACCAAATCCAAACCATGCGGGTTTAATTTCTACCCAGCTGAGTATTTAAGTAGGTAAGTTGAGCACTAGTAGATGGTACCAGCATAGACAAATTCTTTCGTTTGTTTATGGTTGGTACTAGCAAACGAATTAACCCGTGAAGTTTGAGTTTTTGGATTTGTCTACCTCGAGACACAGAGAAAGCTATTTCAACAGCATTATACTATACTACGAGTACTAGACTACATAATAATAATATTAAACTTGAAAATTTTCTTTAGTTAGGTAGCGGGTAGCGCATGTTCAGTAGGTAGGTACCAGTAGATGGTACCAGCATAGACAAATTCTTTTGTTTGTGGTCGGTACTAGCAAACGAATTAACCCGTGAAGTTTGAGTTTGTTGGATTTGTCTACCTCGAGACGCAGAGAAAGCTTTTCAACAGCATTATACTATACTACGCGTACTAGACTACATAATAATAATATTAAACTTGAAAATTTTCTTTAGTTTGGTAGCGCATGTTCAGTAGGTAGGTACCAGTAGATGGTACCAGCATAGACAAATTCTTTTGTTTGTGGTCGGTACTAGCAAACGAATTAACCCGTGAAGTTTGAGTTTGTTGGATTTGTCTACCTCGAGACGCAGAGAAAGCTATTTCAACAGCATTATACTATACTTTATTATATATATATATTTTTATTAATAGACATATCTAAATTAATTTTGTGTAGATCAAGCCGTATGTGATGGTCAGTGCCGTGTTCCTGCGCTATCAGAACAGGTTCATGCTCAGCTGAATGTTGCGAGTAGCCCCACAACGCTGATTTTCAGCATATACCATTGTGATGATGACGTACGAAACTTTAAAAGCTAGAATTTGTTTTTTTTATGATTTGGTAGGTATCTTTAGTTACCTAGTTGAGTTTTTCTTGCTAGATATTAAAAAGTCTGTTTTCAAGAGTTTTTGTGACGTGTCAAAGAGGCCTGAAAGGTCTAAAGGAAACACTTAAGTTTAAAGTTATAGTCCGTAAGCTGGCGTAAGCTCTCCACTCGGGTAATCTCTAAGAAATTAAATAATATCACAAACGTTTTCGATTTCGGCGAGACTTGAACCCGCTCCCCATACTTGGGACTTGCTGCTTACTGGGACAGAAGAAATTGGGACGCACTGTCCCACTTATCAATTGTTGGTTTTAATAATTTTGCTACTGTCGACTCGGACACCATCAAATTATTGAAGCTGTTGAGTACAGTCAGGTAAAAAAGATTTAAGCATGTAGGTACCTAAGCAATATAATACATATAATGTAATAAAGCTAATGAATTTGCTTCTGTCCCAGTAAGCAGCAAGTCATACTTGGGAAGGTAGCGAGTTCAAGTCCCGCCGAAATCTAAAACTTTTGGGATATTATTTAATTTTTAAGAAGGTGTTGTAGGGTAGATATAGATTTTAATCTCTTGGAAATTTGGAAAAAAATTGGCAATTTTTATTTTAATTGATCACAGGATATCTTGCTAATAAGCTATAACAAGAGCCTTTTAACAAAATGTTAATTTTGTCACCGCCATTAATATTATCGAGTATCGATAAACGAATACGTTTATCGATACTCGATAATATTACGATAAGATAATTTATGGCATGGTGATACTCCAAATTATCGATTGAACAAGTTGAGTGCTCTAAAAATCAAGTTTTATTTATTTAGTTTAAGTATATTGTGTTTTATCTTTCCGGTTTATAGAGAACCATAAATATAGGCATCTTTTGTAATTTTGTAATTCTTTATTATACACAAAAAACTTAAAAATAACTTAACTAAAAAAGATATATACATAGGCGAGCCCTAACAAAGAGTTTTCTTACAGCAAACCTTAGGGTTATAGGAGAGGCGATGGAACAGATAGAGGAAGTGTACAAAGAAACATATTAGACATCTTAGACACAACAAATTAGGCATCTTCAACCAAAACAAAATAAAATACCAATTTTAATCATTCTTTTCATATTTCAAAAATGATCAAAAGTCAAAAATAATTTATTTCTTTAGGCTTACAAAATAAGCACTTAGACGGAATCTACGACGGATCTTAGTTGGGTTACGGTTTACTAGTTTACGCCCGCGGCTTCTCATAAACTCCGCGTGTCTTTTAAATTTTTGGGGTAAACTATAAAGTTCATACAACAAAAATGTAGTTTGACTCACAATAAATTTTATTTATACTTTGGTTAACAATCACTTCAAAAAACAACTTTCACATCTTTTGTGTCCGTTCCTTCAATTCGCTTAATCCAATATGTCGTTTTCTTCACCCCCACCATCTTTAAAAAACTCGTTCTTAGAAGGCTATCTGTAATATAAATAAATATTAAATTGTATAATGTCCCAAAATCCTGGTATAACATTATCTAGCCCGAAAGTAAGCAGAGCTGAGCTTATGATATTGATGTTCTGCTATCTAAGAATATCTTATGTGGGATTAGATTTCTAGTATGTTATCAAAACGGTAGCCGAGTCCAGCTTATCTTAATCCAAGATTCTGATAAACTTAAGCCAAAACCACTTGTTCAAAACATTTCGATAGGACACCGCGTAATGCTGGCATTTAAATTATAATTTATTTATTTATTTTCAAAATTTTGAGAAAACTTACAGCTAGTCCTAAAAATAGTTACTTTCTTACATGCCGGAAAATACCAGCGCATGTGTGCTGAAGGCCAATTAAAAAGTTTCCGCAGATATGTACTTAACACTTTGAGTGCTGAAATTACACGGTATGTGTTTTCTACAAGTGACTAATATGCGTAAATCCACACTAGCGCAGCGGCTGAGAAAATACAGATCTGTGTGACTCAGCACAGCCGTAATATTTTTCGAACGAAACGCATGTGCGGCGCAACACAACCGCTGTGTAGAGCGGCAGCACGAATTTTTTAGGTTAAAAAAAGAACGCAGTCGTCGAAAAAAAAACGCAATCAAAGTGTTAAATAGACTAATAAATGACGAACAGTAAAAGTAGACGACTTAATTAAAATTAGAAAAAAAAATATGTTGAACTTTTGTTACCTACTTTATTTTAAGACCTATTTGTACACATGTAAGCAGTAACACATTGAGTAGCTATTGAGTATTTAGCTATTATTCAGACTTTAGGGAAATATTATGTCTTAATCGTCGCTAAAGAAAAGTATTTTAACCTTTTCTTATTTAGGCAGGTGTGCTTCATTTATATTATTAGGACCTATGATATAAGATTTTCGGCATCGCTAAAAGGTTATAAAAATGTGGACATGAAACCGTAGCGTGATTATATTATTGTCAACATTCCAAGAAGTAGGTAACCGATCATAATCGGCGCCAAATCTATCAGTTATCAATCTGATAGCGTTTGTCAAGAGTCTTCAGGAGTCCATATCTGATAGAAATCACTACAGTGGCCTTGGCGTCTCGTGATAATGACATTCTACAATTCAAACTTTTGAAACTATCATGGATATCCACACTAAAGTCATTTAAAACGGGGTTTTTTTCTACAATTCTACATGTCAAGAGCTTTGGAATGCTATTTGTATAATAAGTATCTAGCTATTACCAGTTTATTAGGTAATATAATTTATTTATTGAATTTGGTATAGGGAAATTATCTATTCGTGAATTTCATGATTAGTCTAGTCAGGAACCAGTGGTCTAGTCAACAAGTGCTTTTTAAGTCAAAACTTTTACTAAGTTTCCGAAAATTAGAGGTCATTCGACTCGGAATGGCCTGTAGATATCTTTTGAGAAAATTCATCGGCTGCTACCTTAATCGATGAATTTTCTTAATATTTTTAATTGGATTCCTATTCAATCCACCCCAATGAACTTGAAAGATGAATTTATCTCTCCAATATTCATGAAAATTAAAAATATTTATGAAAATATGGAAAATATCGCATTAAATATTAGTGTGTTGTTTTGTTACCTTTACCACCCCGTTACTAAATACGTGTGCGATTATTTTATTTTATTTTAAGCCATTATTGTCCCACTGCTGGGCAAAGGCCTCCCTTTTCTCCTTCCTCTCCTTCGCTATCCAACGCTGCAACAGGCCATGATGGAAGATGTACCTCGAGCTCGTCGCGCCATCTCATCCTGGGCCTTCCACGTCGCCTCTTAGCGTTGGGTGATACTTATGTGCGATACTCGAATCAAATGTAGGTTTTTAGTTCTTGATAATAAACATTACAATTCCGCAAATAGGACCGGTGTTTTATTCCACATTTCATTCAATAATCAGCAAATATATTGCGGTTGTCCAGTTATCCACCACATATCTGCCAATATATTGCGGTTGTCCAGTTCTCCACACATATCGTAGTATAATATTACACCAGGCTTGTTTTACATATTCATACGAGCTTCATGCATAGGCATGAGATAAACCAGATACATACCATTTGATAATAGGTCGTTCTTATCCGTTCAAAACAATTGAATAATGATAGCGTTCACTTGGGTGGTTTTGGATGGGATCTCTCGACGCTTTGTCATCGCACTGTGATCTTTATTTCTTGGGGAATAACATTGAATTTACATGTACCTTTCTGTTAATTTTATCTCTCAGAGTCAGACGTAATTTTATCTCTCAGAGTCAGACGTTCTGAATGAGTCGAAGGAATTGAATAAAAACAAATGAATTACACGAAACAGACGATTCGTTCGACGCGGCGAGGACAACAAAGCCTTAGTATGGGTTGTGCATAGTTTACATGGCATGAATTTGGATAAAACCCAAGTCATGATCAATGGCCATATTGATCCAAGGCCGGTGGTCATACATGGTCACCTTCTTGAAACTGTTTCCGAGAACATTTTGGAACCTTTGGCAAATTCTGCAGTTGGGTAAAAATAATCTCGGGAAGGAGGCCAAGTGGGGGAACCAGCTACGCTGGGCAGCGTTTGGAAAACTACGCCGAATTTCTCGTCGTCGAGAATATATCTGAACTCTGCGTATTTGTTTTACCAATTGAACCGTTGTAACCCTGTGATGAACTATACATGATGACTGGTAGTTCCGCAATATACAGGGTGATCACTTTGTTATGGTTTTAGTCATAGAGCTCCGGTACATAGTCCCGTATTATGAAAAGTGTTTGCTTGAGTGACGTTTATGTTATAATTATCTGGCCGTCTCCTATTGAAACACCCTAAATGATTTCATATTGCGTGTATCCTTGAATAGTTATAGTCAATGACAAATTGTATGTACCTATAAAATGAAATGAAATGAAATGAAACGAAATGAAACGAAACGAAACGAAACGAAACGAAACGAAACGAAACGAAACGTTCTCTAGCGGATGTGCTATCCTAGTAGGTACTTTTTTTTACAGCACAAAATAGTACTACTAAGGTAGCATAAACAATAACTAATGTTGCGACTTGCCCATGTCAATGATTCACCCTGTACATCATTCACGAGGCACCGACTCATGCACTGTTGCGTCTCTTATTTACAGTACAATTGTTGGTTTCAGTCTCATTTTATTGGTGACTCTGCTAAATAAACTGCTATCCTCATTTTGTGATGGCGGACATTTTAGGGTTCCCTACCCAACGGGTGCTAAACGGATCCTAATAATAACCCTACGCCCGACGACACGACGCCCGCGCCCGTTTTCTATCTGTTTGTCGTACTGTAACATAGTATATCTAGACATAGACATATCATTTATTTGCCACTAGGTAAATGTACACACAATACAAATTAACAATTTTGAAAATAACTGATATATTAATAACAATATATTACATAGATCGACCGACAGCCGCTGGGGCAAACGTGTTCTTGAGTGGAGACCACGACTCGGTAAACGTAGTTTAGGACGCCCTCCGACCAGGTGGGATGACGACCTGCGAAAGATTGCAGGTAGATGATGGATACGTCAAGCTGAAGACAGGGCGCTATGGCGCTCATTGGGGGAGGCCTATGTCCAGCAGTGGACTAACATAGGTTGATGATGATGATGACATAGATGGGCATTTCTATGGAGGATAGGATTGGTTTCGAATACATCCGACATAGAACCAAAGATATAGAGATTACTCAAGGAATTAGCAAGCTGAAGTGCAATTTTTTAAATTCGTTGAAAATCTGCATTTTTTCCCGTCCCAACTCCAAGAGAATAATAAAAAATCCTAACGTTATAAAACGTACCCTCCTAACGATAAAACTTTTGAAACTATCATGGTTATCAACACTAAACTACACTATTGAGTTATTCCGTGATCATGGCGCATGAAACTGTCCCGAAATATTGGATAACTCAAAAATCAAATCATGGTAAATATCCCGTTTTAAATGACTTTAGTACCCTCCTAACTCTTTATTAAGAGATATATTATCATCAGTCAAGCCAGCTATTTAGCACTGGATTAGCACTAAATTAGCGCGAACCAAGGCTGCGAGTGATCACTAATTCATAACTTACCTATGTTTTGGTGCCAGTGATATAATGTGTGGGAATTTGTACAGTCAACCGTAAAAATCCTTCAGGAACATAATGTTGAATTGTCATAATGTTGAAAGCCCAAACATAATTATAGAAAATCTATAATTAGGTACCTATATTCAATTTAATTCCATTTCGGGAATTCTCGGAACGATTGTGTGTACGATCTGCAAATATTTGTTCCGGGTGTTCTGGTCGTTTTCTATGTATAATAAAAAATATCTATCTATCTATGTAATGTATTGTATTATGTATATCAGTTATCTAGTACCCATAACACAAGCTTTGCTTACCATGGGGCTAGATAATGCTGTGTGGATTGTCCAGCATTATTTATTTTATTTATTTAAACACAATACCACACTATGACTTATAATAAATAATACAATTATGACGATAGATAATTAAAACTTTGAAAGGAATGATTAGAAAGACTGCAGGTAGATGCTGGATGCGGCAAGCTGAAGACAGGGCGCTATGGCGCTCATTGGGGGAGGCCTATGTCCAGCAGTGGACTGCTATAGGCTGATGATGATGATGATGAGATTAATTACTCTGATGAGTAATTTATGACACTCCATATTATAGGCACTTAAATACACTAGCTAACTCGATGTGAAATGTTTGTAAACAAATCACAACATAAAAAACTAAAGCTCACTTGCTTGACGTCGAGTTTCAGAGCAATATTTATTGAATGAAGGAAGGATCTTAAATAGACTAGTACCTAGGTAATGTAAATCTGTACTAATATTATAAGGAGGAAAGTTTTGATTGTTTGTTTGTATTGAATAGGCTCCAGAACTACTGGACCGATTTGAAAAATTCTTTCGCCGTTGGGAAGCTACTCTATAGTGAACATAGGTTACTCGTATATTATATTTTCAAAAAGTTAGGGATAATGTTACCGGAGGTGTAAAAATATCACCCAATAAAGTGAAATTCGAGATAAACACGGGTGAAACCGCGGGGAACACCTAGTCCCGTATAAAAAGACGTGATAATAGTGAATTTGAGGCTTAGTATGGGCGGTTTGTTTACAAACACTGTGCATCCAAATTAGCTGTAATATGATTGCGATGAAATTATTTGTTGAGGGGGAAATGTGTTGTGGAATAAATGCTAATAAATACTATCATTAGTATATTACTGACGAGGTCAGTAATTGTATAAATTAAGTACTTATATCTGTACGGTTTCCGGCCCTACACCTTTAGATGATAATTGATAGTGTGATAAGAAGAGATGGAGATGATAATTGATAGAGAGATGTTTAGATTGATACTTGATTTGTTGCTTGATATGAATACGCGGGACAGCGGTCGAACGCGTACTGAGCTGTCCTTCTTAGCTTAAGTAGGTAAAAATGCACCGCTGTGCAAATGTGAGGTTCATACATAAATCGTACAATATCAGTCATCTAGTACCCTAACACAAGCTCTACTTAGCTTGGGGCTAGATGTCGCTGTGTGCATTGTCCAGCATTATTAATTTATTCTTCATAATTAGGAATGTCTGCTAACTTATTCGCAGTGACTACTTTACCTTACCCTATAGAGATGAAACTGGTTGTTGAGCAAATAATTATAATTCTTAACGTTTATTTTAGTATGCATAATGAAATTCTTGGTTCAGTTTCAAAGGGCATCAACTTTGTATTGAAGGTACACCTGTAACCTATCTCTATAGGTCCGTTAAGAGGCCTGCGGAGGACAAATTCTCCATATTTAATTTATTCAGTTCCATCGTAGGTACACATGTTACACTTGATGTCGGTCAGTTGTACATAAAAATAATATAACAATTTTACTATAAAACACACATTAATTTTGACATAGGAAACACCATAAGGGATTGTTTTAGAAAAAGCAGACAGACATGCCTTGTTTAAAAATTTGATACAACATTCAAACGTAATACCAAAATTATTTCTAATTAAAGCATATTTCCACTATAATATTTCATGATTTATATTTGAATAGTATTTATCCTGGATAGTTTTTTTTTCAATTTACATACCAAAATTCAATGAAAGCCAATCGCATTTTGCACATTTTTTTTTGCGAAAATGGACAAGTTTTCTTCCTATTTGTTTCGTATTAAAAACAACAATATCTTACGCGTTGTTTATTAAGGAACATAGCTTATATTGTCTAGTAAGTGAATAACAATACTATGTGAAGAATACAAAAAGTTTTCAGTCATAATTTTTGGTATTACGGAATCCAACCAAATTTATATGATTGCTATCGCGCACGCTTGGGGCGCGGCGCAAGGGGCTAAACAGGGACAGCGATATTCGGAGCGATTTTTGCAAGCGCCTCGAATTGAAGATGGGAGCGAGGGTCGCCGGACCCTTAAGTACTAATAACTCTGTAGGTACTGTCCGCTAAATTATAATGCGAAAATTTGGATGTTTGGATGGATGTTGTTACTTATTCACGGTAAAACTACTGAACGGTCCAGGCTTAATAAAACATGCCTGTAATATGTGACTCTAAGCCAGGAGTCAAACAACATTGGTTATGTTATAAATAAATAAATACCAGAATAATCAATTTATTGGTAAAAAACGAATATTACAATTCACATAATAATTATAAATTAAAGTTAATTAAATAATTAGACAAGATTCAAATAACTGATAATTAGATTATAATAAATGTATTATAACTAAGTAATAATACTCAAGATATTATACTAATAATACTTATAATAATTAAAAAGTTTGTTTATTCAGACATTGTCCATAAATTATAGTTATACACAAAGAGAATATAAAGTTTATGATTATAAATGTCAAGAAATGTCATAGTAAAGCTGCAAAATAAACAAGAAAGTATTATGTCTCAATTTCATAATAATAAAAATAGTTTTTGCTGCGTATTGTCGCAATGAATTTAGAAAACCCCTTTGGTACACAGAAGAGTCCAAGCGATACTATGATAACTACTTATTCCATGGTGAGGTCAGTCTGAACATCTTTGTCGTCATAGAGTTACCCCATATCTTTTTTTTTTCTTCTATCGATGGTCCTTTGTTGTTTAAATAAATATGTTCCTTGCAGCCTCTAACAAGTTTCTGTATTTCGTTGCAGCATGCTGTATAACCAGCCACCATGGACAAGCCAACCATGCATATGCTCTCCGTGCAGGAGAAAGGGGGACAGACGAGGAAAGTGACGCAGTACATCGCCTCTGTTGCAGGTAATTAGATCATCATCAGCCTATATTAGTCATAGACAAGGGCCTCCCCCAAAGAGCGCCATAGCGCCCTGTCTTCAGCTTGACGCATCCAGCATCCAGGTATTTGGATATATTGCCCCAAATCATTTTATAGAGCCCATAACACAGCCAATACAGGTTGTATTGGCTGTGTTATGGGCTCAGTGCCCATAATTGGAGACCACACACGACTCGGTAAACGTAGTGTAGGACGCCATCCGACCAGGTGGGATAACGACCTGCGAAAGACTGCAGGTAGATGCTGGATGCGACAATCTGAAGACAGGGCGTTATGGCGCTCATTGGGGGAGGCCTATATCCAGCAGTGGACTAATATAGGCTGATGAAGATCATGATGAAAGCAAATTTAATTTCGGAGGTGTGTCAAAATAAAATTTAGAGCAAATCTGAAACGTGTGTTTCATGTAAACGCAATGTTTAGAACGTTTAGGTAACGCGTTGATTACCCATTGCGTGGTTTTGGCACGCGTCGTGTCGACTGCTTATAAATAGTAAACATTGAGTTCGGCTGATGTAGCGACGACGTCTCGACACCATGTTTAATATATGGCATAGCAGAGATTATTGTTTTTGTTTTTGATTTGAGGGTACCTCATCATCAGCCTATAGCAGTCCACTGCTGGACATAGGCCTCAACCAATATATATATATATAGGGTACTTATATGCATATAATTTTATTTTTTTTATTGATTTTGTAGGTTACATTACCGAAAAAAATATAACACACACAAACATTCTATTGCCTGCGACGCAGGAGGTTGCGGGTTCGATTCCCACCTCGGAACAATTGTGTGTACGATCTGCAGATATTTGTTCCGGGTGTTCTGGTCGTTTTCTATGTATAATAAAAAATATCTATCTATGTAATGTATTGTATTATGTAAATCAGTTATCTAGTACCCATAACACAAGTTTTGCTTACCATGGGGCTAGATAATGCTGTGTGAATTGTCCAGTATTATTTATTATTATTATTATTGTATTAGGTCATATTATACGGGTGATAAAAACACCTGTGACGTCACCGTTTACTTTTTCAAGTGCTTCTGTCAGTGCAGTCTTCTTCTGTACTTGAAAAATAAAACGAATATCCGGTTGTATTTAATTTCTTTTTGTTGAAAAAATTTTTTTTTTATTAAGTAACAATATTCTGTTATTCGTTTTTTTCATTATTCCAGCCTGCATCGGAGCTATAGTCGCTGGCACCATCCTAGCATGGACCTCCCCAGCGCTGCCCCAACTGGAACCCTTCGTCAACAAGACGGCCAACGCGACCAACACCACTGTGCACGTCGTCAACGGGACTACAGGACCATTGTTGAACTCGCTGGGACAACCCGCCGCTTTTCTATTGACCACCACTGAAAGTAAGTGTTCTGTCATGGATCAGAATTGCCCCAAATAGAACCCTTCGTCAACAAGACGGCCAACGCGACCAACACCACTATGCACGTCGTCAACGGGACTACAGGACCATTGGTAAACTCGCTGGGACAACCCGTCGCTTTCCTGTTGACCACCACTGAAAGTAAGTGTTCTAGCATTAACCGAAGCTGCGGGTAAAATCAGTATATAGTATAAAACAAAGTCGCGTCCCGCTGTCTCCCTGTCCCTAAGTATGCTTATATCTTTAAAACAACGTTTTAATTCCCTAGAAATGAAAAATTCGAATTTAACGCGGGTAACAGCTAGAAATTTTATAAATCTCAATATATATATCTTCAAATATTATATATGTGTCTGGCATTTCGTAGCTATCAACATTGGCCGTGACCTAAAGGTTTATTGCTTAATTTTATTGTTAGATAACCAGTTTTACTGAGCAATTTATTGATTTTATTACCAGCTACTTCATTAAGTATTATAATTTAAATAATCCGACTAGATAGAATATATATAGATAGAATATACTTTATTGCAGAAAAAGTTGTACATAGGCGAGCATAATGCTAGATAGCATTCTCTACCTGCTAACCTTTGGGTAGTGTGGACAACAGTTTGGTAGGTAGTGCTATATAATAGAGATAATAAAATATACTACTCATAATGATGCTAAGCTACTTATATTATACTTAAATAGTAATATATATACCTATATAAATAATTAATATATAATTATAATAACGTACCGAATTATTCTTGCGAAAGAAAATAGTTATAGACTCTAGATCTGAAGACATTTATCGAAGATACTGACTGCGACTGCTATTGCTAATCGAGTTTATTTTTCCTATAAAAAAAGGTACGCGACAAATACCCGATAAATATTCTTTAATATATTATATATCATAATATATTTAAAATTGTATTATGTACAAATTCTCAAAATTTTATTATGTATAACTACTTCTTAACATGGCACTCTATTATTTGTTGTGTGCGTTTACGTTTCAAGCCAGATCATATTTAATTTTTTTTGTGTTATTCTATTATTGCTTGTCATGTGTTTTGTGTACCGAATAAGAAATAAAAAATAAAATAAAATATGTTAACAAATCGCGAAAATATAAATATTTTTGTGTTTTTATTTTATATTTATTACTATTTAAATTAGATCTCTCCGTCTCATCTTAATATTTAGCTTAATACCATTTTATGTTTAGGAGATTTTATTTTTAAACGTCTTTCAACTCTGTTAAGACATATAAAAATAAAAACTAAATAAATACGAAAAAGCTTAAAAACCTGATAAATAATCTTTAATATTCTATTACTCCTTCGTTCAAACCAGTGGAAAGTGTTCGCCCACGCGCCTATGATGACGGAACTTACGTAAATACGTTCACGTGAAGTGACCGCACTAATCGCCTCACAGTTCACACCTACGCGTAAACTCGGGTAAACAACGCTAGTATGTGTACTCCAAGTCTAACTATTAATAATGTTAATAATACACTACACCGCTATGACGTCCTCTATGGCGCGATGGGCGAAGGTCCGCCTTCGCCAGAAGGGTTCGATTCCCGCCTCTGAACAATTGTTTGTACGATCTGCAGACATTTGTTTCGGGTGTTCTGGTCGTTTTCTATACATTATAAAATACATTATAAAATATATGTAATGTATTGTATGATAATAGCAGTAATCTAGTACCCATAACACAGCTAGCTTGGGGCTAGATGCTGTGTGAATTGTCCAGCATTATTTTATTTTTTTGAGAGAATAGATGTGCAAGATCTTGCCACCATCTATTCTCGTAAGCTTTTCACGCTATGTATAAAATTCCCTAAATAAATCAATCGGTCAGACAGAACAAAGTTATTTCATGCAGAAGACGTCATCTGGCGGATGTCCAAAATGACAATTGTACGTAGGGGAGACCGGGGTTCAAAGTGCCGGGGGCACGTTGTTTCGATGCAAATTACTTTAGAAGGAAAAGAGATAGCAATATGTGTGAAATGCAGTGCAAGACGTCATACCATCGCGCTATTGCATCAGCTATTTTAGTGATGCCTTGGCAACCGGAAAGTGTGGTAGTCGAATGGAGGTTCATAATTGTCACATAAGTAAATATTTTCGTGTTGAAACTTTTTGGTCTATTTCGAACAGTTTTATAGCTGTTAATGTGCGACTTGCATTTATTTGTTGGAAAAACTATTGGGAATATTTTAATAATGTCATTATTGACGTAATGTTACCTATTTTAGAAGGATTTTGGATAACTTTGAAAATGAAATTTGGGGCTCTAAGTTCCGCTGGTCCGGGGCTAGTTGTTCCGCGGAACTTTGAACCCCATAATAAGGTAAATGAATGAATTTGAAACAAAAATTGTTTTAGGATGCGAAACTACAAAAGAAAAACGGAACGGGGCAAGACTTCTGAACAACTTTTGCGGCGGGCAAAAGCTGTTGACAAGGAGAGAGTTCATGTTGGAGAATTTTTCAGCAAACTGGGTGATATCATGTTAAAACATAACATGACACCATCAAAGATATGGAAAAAACTTGGACGAAACAGGAGTCACCCCTGTAATAAAGCCCAGGAAAATAGTGGCATCAAAGCGTCTTGTGTAAGAACTGGGCACATTTAAAATGTTTGGATTCGGACGAAGTCCATTCCTATGTTTGTCCTAATTGCAACTCTGATGACGAAGCTTCCGAATAGTATAAAGTTGATTGGATTAGACTGATTAAAGACTTGTAATTACTTATAACTATACTTGTTAATGCTAGTTGATTGATCTCAATGTCCTAAATAATACAAAGTTAAAAGTTGATTAATTCGAAGTGTTAGTTGGTTAATTATAAGTGTTAGTTTTGATGATTCTTTGCCAAAGATAGTAATTTTAATCCTTATTTTTAATAAATGACTCATGAATATTTTATTCAATAATTTTGTGTTTGATTTATACATATCTATACACTACAACTAGATCATTATCAATTGAAATTGCTGCCGGAACAACTTGCCTCAACGATGGAACAACCCGCCCCACGACGGGGTCAGTTGTTCCTTATCGATTTTTCACAAAAAAAATATGCTGACGTTAAAAATATTACAAATTTATTAAATACGATTACATCAAGTAAAACTAGTATAAATTCTGCGTCTATAAACCCCTAAATATTAAATTTCAGTCCATTTATTGACATTCTTTTTGCGTGTTATTTGAAAATCGGCACTTCGAACCCCGGTCTCCCCTACTTAGCCTAAAGGGGACCTTAGTGTAGGACGCCCTCCGGCCAGGTGGGATGACTGCGAGCTGCGAAGGACTGCAGGTAGATGTTGGATGCGGCAAGCTGAAGACAGGGCGCTATGGCGCTCATTGGGAGAGGCCTATGTCCAGCTGTGGACTTTCATAGGCTGATGATGAAAGGGGACCTTATCGCTGAGTGCGGATTTGCTTCGGTTGTTTAGGATGTTTGCATAATAAAATAATCTTCTATCTTATTATTCCAGGTTCAATCGTCTCCTCGATCCTGGCGATCGGCGCCGCCATCAGCGCCCTGCCCGCCGGTATGATAGCGCAGAAGGTGGGACGGCGGCCGACTATCCTGATGCTGGCGGTGCCCTTCATGCTGAACTGGTTGCTGACCATCTTCGCGACGGGCGCGCCGATGCTGATCGCTGCGAGGTTCTTTGCTGGACTTGGCACAGGTAATGTTCGGGTAAACCGAACTCGCAGATATGCATTTTAGCTTGCAGTTGAATGCGTATTTGCGATTATCAATACAAAACAATACAATTACTCTTTATTGCACACCAAATAAAAACACATACACAAGACAGGGAAAAGACAAATAAGGAATGTGGGTACAACAGGTACTTGCTACGTTTAGATTAGTTAGAGGAACGGATGGTTTCGCAGACACCTAAAATATCTCCAAAACAAATATTAGCAGACTGCCATGTCATGTCCGACTGTTTGCTTGACCGTGAGCGTAAAGACCTGTTCTTATAATAGTATATGTACTTACATTGCTACGTTATTTGGCACAATCAAGAATACAGAATACAATCAAATATTATACAAATAGAAGCACACAATAATTAAAACTAGACTGTATTCCTAAATATGAATTACTTTTATACGTCAAGAACTCCTTAGCCGCAACCCCCTGCGGACCTTCGCCCACTGCGCTACAGAGGTCGTTAATAAATCATTGGTTTAGGGTTCATATTGTCCATTGTAAAAATGTATAAATCCATTATTACTTTTTAACAATTGAATATTCACCAATATTTATTTTAATTGAAATGTTTTCATCAACTTTAACATCATAAAGAGAGGTGGTCGAAGAAAGGAAAGAAACGACAGAAATGTTAAGTTATTCCTTTTCTATCCGTTTTCCAGGAGGCATCTGCGTAGCGGCGCCCATGTACATCGGAGAGATAGCCGAGACCTCCATCCGAGGGTCTCTGGGCGCGTTCTTCCAGCTGTTCCTCACGGTGGGAATCCTCTTCACGTTCGTGGTGGGCGGGTGGACGCATTGGAAGACGCTCTCCATAGTGTCGGCTGTCCTGCCGCCGCTGCTGGTCGCTGTGTTCTGGTGAGGACTCCTTATTGTATTACTAGACTAGCTAGATTAGATTTTTGAGTTTTCCAATACCTACTTCGGCACAGTTTCATGCACCATGATCACGGAATAACTGAAGGCACTGCGAGTAAGTTTTTATTGGCGGACATACCGATCTTCCCTCATTTTTTGTCTTTTGCTACGAACGTTACCACTACCCATTTACCAAATCCTGGTAAATATCCCGTTATAAGTGACTCGTGTTTCAAGCCAAATCGGATCAGCCGTTCTTCGAGTTATAAATATGTAGTGTAACTAACACGACCTTCCTTTGCATATATAGAAGATTTGAAAAACCCTTATTATTTATCGTAACCGTTATTATATGTGCCCATTTTCCCGTCTTGAACCCTGATGGTCTGTTCCAGGTGGATGCCGGAGACGCCCCAGTACCTGCTCGGCCGGAACCGGCGCCGCGACGCGGAGAAGTCTCTGCGCTGGCTGCGCGGACCTGACGCAGACCTGTCCGGAGAACTAGAGGATATGCAGAAGGAAGTGAGTGTATTGGTGACAACTATGAATTGTTGCTAATTCGGTTTTAAGATCTTTTTTCCCATAAAACAAAAAAAAATGTTCACTTATAATGAGATACAATTAATCTTAAAATTAATGCCTCCGGGGCTAGTAGGCGGTAAGTATAGTAAGTAAATTAATGCCTCCGGGGCCAGTAGGCGGTAAGTATAGTAAGTAAATAAATGCCTCCGGGGCCAGTAGGCGGTAAGTATAGTAAGTAAATTAATGCCTCCGGGGCCAGTAGGCGGTAAGTATAGTAAGTAAATATAGTAAGTAGGTATGTATATCTATGTCTATAAACTATAATGATGCTTTATTAAAGCTATTTATTATATAAATAAATATATTTCTTTAACTTTGTTTTGAACGTGCTTATGCTAGCACACTCCTTATTCTCATTAGGCAAGTTATTAAATAACAGCACTCCCTCGTAAACAACTGTTTTCTTACCGTAATCAGTACGTGCTTTAGCTAATTCTAGTTTATATTTTTTCTAAATGCGTAGGGGTTAATTCTTAGAGCTATGTCGATAACTTTACGACCGATCGTCGATTGACGACCGATGTGGCGCGGTGGGCGAAGGTCCGCCTGCGACGCAGGAGGTTGCGGGTTCGATTCCCGCCTCGGAACAATTGTGTGTACGATCTGCAGATATTTGTTCCCGGTGTTCTGGTCGTTTTCTATGTATAATCAAAAATATCTATCTATGTCATCATCATCATCAGCCTATAGCAGTCCACTGCTGGACATAGGCCTCCCCCAATCTATCTATGTAATATATTGTATTATGTGTATCAGTTATCTAGTACCCATAACACAAGCTCTGCTTACCATGGGGCTAGATAATGCTGTGTGAATTGTCCAGCATTATTTATTTAGTTATTTATTTAACTTTGGTTCTCTGTCGGATGTATACGTTACGAATCCTATTATATTCACGTTATTGTTATAAAGGTACGAGTTATCCTTGAATCTAGACGAGAGACCTTTAAATTATAAGCAAGCAGGAACAATAACTATGGCGGAATCTTTTCCGATAACTGTCGGAAACTCTACTATTGTAAATGCGAAAAAAATCGGATCCGATAGTTTAAAACAGCGTTCTTCGTCATACGTTACCGATATAGAATCACGCCTCTCTGACGTATTAAATTACCCCTGTAGGTTCCTTTATTCGTATTTATAGGATGGAATTGGTGTCCATAGGACTAGAGTCCTCGAGTTTAAGCACTAATAAAACCTAACGGTACTGATCCATATACCAAATGTAATACCGGGCTTTCATTTTTTCAACGGTCATGCTATTTTTCATTTATATTCTCAGCTCACGTTGAAGGGGTCTGAGTATAAATAAGTCATAGGAACAAAGGGTACGATAATTGCCTCTTATTTGTAAAAAAAAAACGCTATATTTCCAACTCTTTTTGTTAAAAATTTACGATTTTTAACCAACCGAATTTAGAGTTGGAAATATAGTAATGGCGCGTTTTTAATATTTATTTATTTTGGCGCAATTTCAATATAACAAATAACATACACCAACATTATTTATTAGTAATAAAACAAAGTCGCTTCCCGCTGTCTGTCTGTCCCTATGTATGCTTAGATCTTTGAAACTACGCAACGGATTTTGATGCAGTTTTTTAAATAGATAAAGTGATTCGAGTGGAAGGTTTATCTGTATAAAATATATGCATTGCACCCGTGTGAAGCCGGGGCGGGTCGCTAGTTTTATTTTACATTAATTATTTATTTTGAGAGAACTTTTATCTCATGATAATGTGTTCTAATACATATGTATGTCTATCCCATTGATATTAATACAAACATTATCTTTTCCAGGTGGATGACGCAGCCCGTCAGCGCGCCGGTATCCTCAGCATCGTCACCAGCCCTGGCCCCCGCAAGGCCTTCATCTGTGGCCTCGGCCTCATGTTCTTCCAGCAGTTCAGCGGCATCAACGCCGTCATCTTCTACACAAACAATATCTTCCAATCCGCCGGCTCCAACATATCCCCTGTAATCGCCACCATCATCGTCGGCGTTGTTCAAACCATTGCTACGTATATAAGTTCGTTGCTAGTCGAGCGCGCTGGTCGTAGACTTTTGCTGCTTCAGAGCTGTATTATCATGGGTATCTGCTTAATCGTGTTGGGGATATACTTTAAGTTACAGGCGTCGTTGTACAACGTTGCGTCTTATGGCTGGTTGCCTTTAGTTTGCTTGGTTCTGTTCATCATTTCTTTCTCGATGGGCTTCGGTCCTATACCTTGGATGATGATGTCTGAGCTCTTCCCTGTTGAGTTCAGAGGCACTGCCACCGGTGTCACCGTCATCACGAACTGGATGTTGGTGTTTGTCGTCACTCTGTGCTTCCCTATTATGAAGGATGCGATCGGTATATACAGCTGTTTCTGGTTCTTCGCTGCGTTTATGATCCTGTGTATATTCTTTGTCTTCTTCTTGATCCCTGAGACGAAAGGGAAGACTGTGTCGCAGATTCAGGCTATTCTTGCTGGGAAGTAATTTGTATTTATAATATTGCAGAACAATAAAAACATGGAGTGGAGATGTGTAAAATAAATCTGTAGCATAGTGTAACATCATAGGGCTATCACAAATGTAAAACTAAGAATATTTTGGAAAATTTGTTGATATATGTATTTTACATTTCTTCTATTTTTTCTGCTTTTTTAGCGTCAAGCGTGCTATGTTAGTAAAACGCTTACAATAAAAACAATAACAAATTTATTTATATATTAGGTACACAAACTAATAGGACGGTTTATTTTGTAAGTAAAATATCACATGGAAATTGAATCCTAATTATTAATGTTATTAAGTACAAAAAAGTTTTAGACATGATTATCTGTTAATAATATTTTTGATAATGAATGAATATTCTTTTTAAATAAAGAATATTTAGGTACACATATTTAACCAAGGCTTAGTTTTGAATAGTTACGATTTATTAGTTTTTAAATTTAATTAACGGTGACGTATTTTGTAAGTTTATTTTTGTTGTTTAGTCCATTTAATTTTAAATGAATAAAATTAAGTGCAAGAACGAACACTTTTTAGTAATTTTAATGATACAAATGAAACCGAATATTTTTTTATGTAAGTAACTAACATTTAATAATAAATTAGTGTAAATAATAAATATGAACAATTAGAATAGAATTTAACAAATGTATATAGAGAATAGTTTTATATGGACAAAATGAACAATTTAGGAGTCGTTTCCAACCGCGACTTTTTTCGGCGATACGGTTTTATTTGGATATCGCTACAGTACGAGTATCTTTAGCTTTATGCAGACAGAGATTGAAGAAACTGACATTTTAATATTGATCGTATAACTATGCCTTTAAGACATATTTTAAGAAGAAGTTAGTATGTAAACACCTAGTTGTGAGTTGCCTGTTGCCGCAATATTTGCTCTTGTCTGTAAAGCCCCTTTGCTACATGTACAGACTGTCTCGCTGAAAAAAGTCGCAATGTGCAAATGACCCATGGGGTAGCATTTAGTAGAAATTGATTTCAATTTAGTACCTGTTTAGTATGAAATAATCGTGCCAAATATTATTGCGTTTGTTGAATTTGTGTTAAATCTTTGTTAGTTGTGATAATTTTTAATTATTGGGATAGTAAAATTATTTTGAACGATTTTTTTTATTTTCTTTATTGCCATACCAATAATAAATAAATCATGGACAATCCACATATCATCTAGCCCCATGCTAATCCAAAGGTTTTGAAAATCTTTGGGATATTATTTAATTTCTTAAGAGATTAACCCGAGTGCGAATGGCGTACGCACTATAATAACAAAACCTAAGAATTGGTAGGAAGTTGGAAGGTAGCTAATTTTACTGAAGAAATCTGTACAAAATGCAAGATTTGATTGCTATTATAAACGTTTTATTATAACCGACTCAGTTTAGGTAGAGATACTACCTAGCTGGACAAGCCTCCCCTAATGAGCGCCACAGCGCCCTGTCTTCAGCTTGCCGCATCCAGCATTTGCCCGCAGTCCTTCGCAGGTCGTCATCCCACCTGGCTGGAAGGCGTCCTAAACTTTCAGCTTCCTAATTCTTAGAGCTATATCGATATTTTTGGTCCTCTCTCTGTTTGGTTATGCGAATAAGAATAAGAAATTTATTTTACAATAAAAACTATAATATGACGAATTCATTACGGATGTAAGATTTATTAGGGCAAATAATTCAAAGTAGAGTCTCAATCGAAGACAGAGGAGGTCAAAGACGGGCACTCCTTGCAAATAGTCCTCTTTTCTATATCGTCCACTCTAGCTGACAGTTCGGAAATCTGTTTCTCTATAGACTTTACGTCGCTGCGAAAACCATTTACAGTCGCGTCCAGCTCAGTCAAATACTGGATTTTATTGCATAGTTCATCGTATTTCTGTGATATGTAATCCCTAGCGTTCTGGGAATCGGTGAGTTCTTTCTCAATTTTGTGTATAACATCATACTTGAGCTCGTCGAATTTTGACTCAATGCTGGGACCGTAGAAATGGGCAGCTTTTATAGCAGCATCGATCTCATCCTGGTCTTTTGAGCTTGATTTTGGGCGAACGTATTTAGGCTGCGCCATTATTGGTCTATAGTAACACGGAATAATTTTAAATTAGAGTAGCGAGTTTGCATTTTTACCTGCGATTTACGAGTAACAATATGACAGTGACAGTCAGGAATTTGTGGCAGTGTTTTGGGATGTGAGCCGTTATACGGTAGAGGTTGAGGTTTATTTTGATGTAAGGAAGGAGGTCAGTACGAAGGTTCGTAAGAAGGTAACAACATAAGCTTCGATCAAAGATGACTTTTTTTCTAACGATTGAATTAAGCATCGAACAAGTTTGTAAAAAGTTTTATTAATTAATTATAGATTTTGATTAAGAATATCTTTTAAATTGACTGTTTTTTGAAATGAAAAAAATGAAATGAAATGAAAAGGTTTATTTGACACGACACATTGCAAATGGAAAAAATGAAATGAAATGAAAAGGTTTTCTTTTGACACGATACATTTCAAATGGTACATCCATTTCCAATGTGTCGTGTCAAATAAACCTTTTCATTTCATTATTTTCATTTCGAAAAACAGTGTTTAAAAACATAAAGGATAACTAAGAACTAGGCACAAACTTATTACTAAAATAATAGAGGTGAAATAGTTATATACTTAAAAATACAAAACAAAGATAAAACAAAATATCCCCAAATTATTTCAGAGCTTTTTTTTTCTTTTTTTTTTAATTTTGTGGCAGCTGGTGTATGTTTTGTCACCTCGTAAAAGTTGTTCTGTTCATTCATTAATAAAAAAAAACACAAATAGAGAGATAGAAGCTTGAAGCAAACTTATTTGAGTTACCGCAGAAAATCATCATCTGAATTTCCACTAATGACAAACACAGCCATGACAGCTTTATCGACATTTTTAAACGGTTTGTCATGTAATGTTGAATGCTCTTGAAATGTAGAAGGAAAATTACAATCGTTACGAAAGCGCACTCATGTTACCAGCAAATGATAACATGGAGTGGACACGTAGAGTTTCCTCTATTTCTAGGTTTTATACAAGCAGGTCGAATAATCATACACTACTTGTACTTGAAACGCCTAGGTTGCTATTAACACTTTGACTGCGATTTTTTTTCGACGACTGCGATCTTTTTTTTAACCTAAAAAATTCGTGCTGCCGCTCTACACAGCGGTTGTGTTGTGCCGCATATGCGTTTCGTTCGAAAAATATTACGGCTGTGCTGAGTCACAAAGATCTGTATTTTCTCAGCCGCTGCGCTAGTGTGGATTTACGCATATTAGTCACTTGTAGAAAACACATACCGTGTGATTTCAGCACTCAAAGTGTTAATTAAATTATTTAATTTAAGGAAGGCCTACAGCTTAAAGAAATCACTACATATGTAGTATAAAACAAAGTCGCTTCCCGCTGTCTGTCTGTCTGTCCCTATGTATGCTTAGATTTTTAAAAGTACACAACGGATTTTGATACGGTTTTTAATCTATACTAATATTATAAAGAGGAACTGTTTGAGGGAGGGACTGTTTGATTTTATGTTTGTTTGTATCCAATAGGCTCTAGTACTAGACTGATTTGAAAAATTATTTCCAACGGTGAAAGAATTTTGGGAAGCTACACTACTCCCGGTGAACATAGGCTATATTATATTCTCTGTATCCCCATAGAAATGTGAAATTCGAATTTAACGCGGGTGAAACCGTGGGGAACAACTAGTATCAAATATCAAAGTGTTTTTTTTCCTTTGACCTTGCAGGACTCTGGACTAGAATAGACAGAGTGATTCAAGAGGAAGGTTTATATGTATATACGAGTAATATATGCATTTGCACGCGTGCGAAGTCGAGGCGGGTCGCTAGTACATAATAAGTTATATTAACCTAGCAACAGATAACCTAATGAATGGCCTTCACGACTAAATGAGAGTGTGAATATTAAATACGCTATGCAATCAGATTAGAAGATTTTTTCAGTTATCAATCGTCGAAATTATCATGTTTCAAATGAAATGAAGATCGAATGAAGATAACTAAACTAAATGTTCGAATTACAACCTACTTTCGTATAAACTTAAGATTAATTGTTTTTGTTTAATGACCTAGTCTAACAGTGTATAGGACGCCCTCCGCCAGATGGGATGGCGATCTGCGAAAGACTGCAGGCAGATGCTGGATGCAGCAAGCTGAAGACTGGGCGCTATGGCGCTCATTAGTGGAGGCCTATGTCCAGCTGTGGACAGTACAAAAAACGTTTTGTTTCATGAGGCCAAAAAGAAGGTACTTATCACACTATTTGCTTTATTTTCGTCATCTGATTTTAATGTGTGTTTTACCAGTTAGTAACATTAATGTTTAATAGGCAAATATCATTGTTGACTTAATTATGTACATTTTGTCTGAGAAGAAATAAATATTTGCCAAAACAGATATTATTTATAGCAAAGTATACGGTTCATCACTATCATCACGGCATATCACTCACATCGTACGGTACAGTGACATCTATAAGTACAGTCAATGCCAAAAATAAGACGAACTCTAAATAAGAACTTATTTTCAAAATATAAATATTTAACCATTAGTAAAAAACATCTATCTATAGATAGTAGAAAACACTTTATTTGACGACCGATGTGGCGCGGTGGGCGAAGGTCCGCCTGCGACGCAGGAGATTGCGGGTTCGTTTCCCGGCTCGGAACAATTGTTTGTACGATCTGCAGATATTTGTTCTGTGTGTTTTGGTCGTTTTCTATGTATAATAAAAATATCTATCTATGTAATATATTGTATTATGTATATCAGTTATCTAGTACCCATAACACAAGCTCTGCTTACCATGGGGCTAGATAATGCTGTGTGAATTGTCCAGCATTATTTTAAATTTTATTTTAAATACACAAAACAGAAAACAATACAGAGATAAAACTTAGATTAAGGTACAAAGGGCGGCCTTATCGCTAAGAGCGATCTCTTCCAGATCTATGTAATGTATTGTATTTTAATATGTATATCAGTCATATAGAACCCATAACACAAGCTCTGCTTAGCTTGGGGCTTGATGATGCTGTGTGGATTGTCCAGCATTATTTATTTATCTTATTTATTAATCTTACCGCCACTTCTATAACTTTGCGTCCCTCTCCCAATAATTACATGTTTGCTGGAAGAAAACTCTTTGAAGGTTAAGTTCGCCTTTGTTTGTGTTAATTTTCTAGTATAATGTTTTGTATATATGTATTTTATCGTGCTAGAAAAGTAAATAAATATCTATGTAGATAGATAATTTTTATTATACATAGAATAGAACACCCATAACAAATATTTACAGATAATATTAAAAATTGTGCTACGGCGGGATGAAACCGCAACCTCCTGCATCGCAGGCAGACATCCGTCCGCCGTGCCACCTCAGTCATCGATTTTACGGTAACTGTACTTAATAGAGGTGATTACAGGCAGTGAGGTTGACTGTACCTACTCGTTGAGCTAAATAAAGGTGACACAGTTATCTGAAGGGTTCTCTTGTCTCGGACTTCTGTTTGTAGATAAAAGTACTTTTCCGTCATTTGCGTTTCTTTCTTTTATTGTTTGTTAGAAAGATAACTACTGTGGCCTCTACCTACCTACCTACTGGGGTCTCGGCCTAAGGGTGCATTTTAATGGAAGTAACTGAAATAAACTAATTTTTGGGGTGTAAGGGGGACTCCCAACATCTCGTCTCCCAACCTAACCTGCACGTGGTACACCCTGCTAGATAACTAACTAGGCTCTGGTGAAAATACCAAACAATCTTCATAATTTAATCAGTCATTGATTTTACAATTATTTGCCATTAATTGACACTGGCAGAATATTGTCCAACCAGACACAGTTGCCATTAACAAAGAATTATAAACTAAATTGACAGCACTTTAACACATACTATTTTGTATTCTATCTATTTAATCCGCCGGTAACACCCACTGCTGAGTATAGGCCTCTTCCTTATCTCTGTACCCCTGGCGGTCTGTGCCAGTCGGAGCCACTGCTTCCCTACAGCCCCCACAATGTCGTCTGACCATCGGGCAGGTGGTCTGCCTCGACGCCGCCGCATATCCCTAGGCCACCATTCGGTAACTGCTTAGTTCCTATTTTGTATTACCTGGTTATGGTTCTGTAGTAACGAATTCTGTTTGAGTAGCAATTTATTTTTCATGTAAATTTTTTTTTCATAAATTTTTCCGTGCCGAATAACGATCGAATAAAAAAACGTTATAAAAAATATAGTCTCCAAACTTTGACGTAGAGCATTCGTAGACGGCATACAGCTACGATGTAGACGGTCGACAGCTACGACGTAGCGCGTCTACAACAACGACGTAGCGCGTCGACAGATACGACGTAGTGCGTCTACAGCTACGACGTAGCGCGTCGACAGCTATGACGTAGCGCGTCGACAGCTACGACGTAGCGCTTCGACAGCTACGACGTAGCGCTTCGACAGCTACGACGTTTGACACAACTTGGCTACGCGGCGTAGCGGCTATTTTGTATACATCGAAGTTCGTTCACAAATTATTTTTGTTTGAAAATCTTAAACCAACCGTTGCTCACGACCTCGAATGAAACTTGGAAAAATGTATTTACTTCATATCTTTACATAGTATAAAATGAAGTCGCTTCCGCTGTCTGTTTACTTAGATTTTTAAACTGATCAACGGATTTGCCGCGGGGCGCAGTTAGTATAATAATTATATCGACGCGGAACTCGAAAGATTTGGTGTAGAAAATATCTAAAATAAATATTGCTGGACATTTTACACAGAACTAGCCCCAAGCTATTATATGTATATGTTAATAACCATGATTTGTTTCAAAAGTTTTAATGCTAGAAATAGAATTAAATAATCAATCTTAAGTTATCATAGGAAATATTCAAATTCAAATTACTAAAGAGTCAACATAAAAAAACATAAAATCTATAAATTATCTGACACAAACAAGAAATGAATCAATAATTATAAAATGAATAATTAAATATAAGTCAAAAATAGGTAAAACTTATAATAATAGGTAAAAATTAAAACCTTATCAAAAATGGCATTCATAAAAAGCTAAACATGTAAGCATCAGACTTGTCCATCATCATCAGCCTATATTAGTCCACTGCTGGACATAGGCCTCCCCCAATGAGCGCCATAGCGCCCTGTCTTCGGCTTGACGCATCCAGCATCTACCTGCAGTCTTTCGCAGGTCGTCATCCCACCTGGTCGGAGGGCGTCCTACACTACGTTTACCGAGTCGTGGTCTCTACTCAAGAACACGTTTGCCCCAACGGCCGTCGGTTCTTCGCGAGATATGGCCGGCCCACTGCCACTTTAGCTTGCTAATTCTCAGACTTGTCCACTCGTCTGCAAATATGTCGGTACCCGGAAAGGCCTCCAGGAGTCTGTTTAGGGCTTCGAGGGTCCTAGGTATGGGAGAGCGGGCGCGACCGTGCGGCAGGGAGGCGGAGCGAAGAGCCTATGATGCTAATGATATATGCTAATGATGGCCCATCGTTTAGAAGAGCTATAAAATACCTACTCACTCTTGGCCTTTGATAATTCTCAGGTAGTAGATGCATTCTACAAGTGTTTTGGTTGGTACATACGAGTAACTTAGTCAGTGTCTACGCGACGTTGTGATCGTGCGTCAGTGGTCTATCGGTGAGTTCTTAAAAGTTTTCTTTAACACTGACAAAGGCTTTTTCTACATAACCTTATCAGCCCACTAGGGCCCACTGCTGGGCAGGTATACTTATGACTGGACTACTTCCTTAAGCTTTTAATACAATACAATACAAAAATACTTTATTGTAAACCAGATACAGACCATTATGAAAGACATTTCATGTGACAAGTACAATGGGCGGCCTTATCGCTTAGAAGCCCATAGAAAAAGTCTATTAAAATATTAAATCGATACATAACTATTTGGATGTAATGTGATATTTGGTTGTTTTAATACAATATTTTTAAGTTATTGTTATTATTACACTGAAGAACCCTTTAGCGAATACCCTTAACTAATAATTTATAACTTAAAAACCAACCTAAAAGTTTATAATCGTTTATTAGTTTACCCTAAATAATAAACCTGAAACGCTGATGGTTACTAAAATAATTAAAAAAAATATATCTTATCATTCGGCAATATAGTAAATCGCATTTTTACTATAGATTAAAGTGATATCATACTGACTGATAGTCCCTGGGTCAGTATTAGGCAAATAAAAAGTTCCACGTGGATATTTAGGGTTCAGTATTCACTAGTTACGGAACGCCAAAAATGAAAATGAAAAAACGGTGGTTTATGTTCATGTAGTGGCAAATAAATGATATTTCAATACTTGTTATATACATGAGTAGTTTTATCAGGAAGAAATAATAAACCTTTTACTTCATTTAATTATTTAATTTAAGGTACCTATACAATTTTAAAAAAACTCTCCGTCGAGGTGCAACGTGTTAATGAAAAAAAAAATTCATTAAAATGCATGGGAAAATACAAGAAACCAGACAAGAAGTGCTATTGCACATAAGTAATTTTATTAGTAAGAAATAATATAGGTACGTTTTATTTCAGCATTAAAAAAAACTTCCCGTCGAGGTGGAACGTGTTAATGAAAAAAAAAAATATATTAAAATGCATGGGAAAGACGAGAAACCCCTTACAAATACAAATAATTTATTGATATCAGACATGGTAATACATCCGACAGAGAACCCCTCAAACTCTTGGAGAGATTCTTGTTAATATCTTTGCTCCATACAAAAAGACTCTAAACATTTGTCATATAAATGCCCAGAGCATTCCACAGCACCACTCTGACCTTCTTGAAACTTTTAGCTCAGGCTGTATTGATATTGTCATGGTGTCGGAGAGTTTTCTTAAGCCCTCTCTTCCCTCCTCTTATTATCCCATTCCTGGGTTTGTAATGGCTCGAAATGATCGGACAGGAAAGGGATGTGGAGGTGTTGCAATATATTTGAAAAGTCACCTCAATTTTAGAATCATCTGTCAGTCACCATCTGCTTACAGCAAAGCCGCTGAATATCTTTTCCTGGAGGTTGATATGGGGGTCAAGGTGTTACTGGGAGTTGTATACTGCCCTCCAACCATAGATTACTTTGATAAATTGGAGACAGTATTGGAGGACCTTGTATCTGACTATAGCCATGTTATCATTCTAGGTGACTTCAATACCTGTCTCCTTACAGATAGACTGAAATGGAGAGCGGACAAGCTTAGCAACATTATTGACTCAGTAAATTTAAACATAGTGAATACCACCCTTCCTACTCATCATACGTCTCACTCGGAAAGTCTATTAGACCTTATCATCACATCTCAGATTGACCGTCTTTCAATTTTTGGCCAACTAGCAGCACCTGCCTTCTCCCATCACGAACTTCTTTACCTTGCTTACAAGATTCGACCTCCTAAGGCCAAGCCAGCCTCTGTTAGTCAACGCAACTTTTCACGACTTGATATCACAAAACTTACTGAAGCAGCTACAGCGGTTGATTGGGACAAGATTGAGTCTTACCTTTCTATAGATGACAAAGTGGACTTTCTCAATACCAATATTATCAACTTATATGATATCTATGCTCCCATTCACTTAGTAAAAATGAAGCGTGCACCAGCACCTTGGCTTGATGGAATTATTCGAAAAGCTATGGCTAGACGGGATAGGGCTTTTCGAAAATTTAAACGTGATCGATGCGAAGAAAATTGGATCTCCTACAAACAGCTTAGAAATCACTGCAATAGGTTGGTTCGTGATGCCAAGAAAAAATACATTGCAACACAAATTGAGCTTTCTTCATCAGCCGGTCTATGGAGATTTCTCAACTCCCTAGGAATTGGTAGGCAAAGAACCCATAATGTCATACTTAATACTAATATTAACGCCCTTAACAAACACTTTACTACTAGAGATAAAATAGTTCCCCATCTAAAACACTTAGCTCTGACTGAAATCTCTAGTTTAGGTCTTCCAAACAATAACTCTTTCTCCTTTACTATGGTTAGTGAAGACAATATTAGAAAGATTTTTCTCTCGTTTAAATCCAATGCAGTTGGCAGTGATAACATCGGTCGCATCATGTTTTCTCATATTCTTAAGCAACTTCTCCCCACTATCACTCATATTATCAACCACTCTCTTATGTCTTCTCAATTTCCCGACCAGTGGCGTAAGGCTCATGTGATCCCACTTCCCAAAATCTCAAACCCTGTTTTACCCAATCAATATCGCCCCATCTCTATTCTCCCCTTCCTCTCTAAAGTTGTCGAGGCGGTTGTTCATGCTCAAGTATCCGAGTACCTTACAAATACTAATTCTCTTAATCCCTTCCAATCTGGGTTCAAAAAAGGTCACAGCACCACCTCGGCACTTCTAAACGTCACGGAGGACATTCGAAAAAACATGGAAAACTCTCACGTCACGCTACTTGTCTTAATTGACTTCAGCAGCGCTTTTGACGCTGTAGACCACGACCTTCTACTTGCACTTCTTCCCCGATTAAACTTTTCCCTTTCCGTTGTCCAATGGTTTGCCTCATTTTTGAAAAGCCGTCAACAGAGGATCCGAAATGGCGCTGATTTCTCATCTTGGCTGGATATCGTAGCTGGTGTTCCACAAGGCGGAATTCTCTCTCCACTTCTTTTTTCTCTCTTTGTTAACCTCCTGTCTCACAACCTACTTTGCCATTACCATATGTACGCCGATGATCTCCAGCTCTACCACTCCTCCTCTGTTGATGACTTGGACGATGCTATCAAGCTCCTCAATGGTGAGCTTGAGAAACTGTCAGCCTGGTCCACTCGTTTTGGTATTAAGGTTAACCCTAGCAAATGCCAGGCCATTATAATCGGTAGCTCTCGTCAACTGGCTAAAATAGATGGTCTACACTTAAGCTCATTACAATACGACGGGAATGATATCCATCTCTCCCCTACTGTTAAAAATCTGGGTGTCATCTTCGATAGTAAACTTAGTTGGATTCCCCACGTAAAAGAGATCTCCAGAAAATTCTATGCCTCCATACACTCGCTTCTACGTCTTAAAAACTTCCTCCCGATCCCTACTAAAATCACACTCGTCAACTCCCTCCTTATCCCTATTATCGATTATGCCGACACTGTCTTCCTCGATCTCAACGAAAATCTACTAAATAAACTAGACCGTCTACTAAACACGTGTATTCGGTTCGTCTATAATCTCCGCAAGTATGATCATGTAAGCAAATACCGAGCTCTGCTTAAATGGTTACCAATCCGCGAACGAAGGAAACTCAGGATCCTTTGTTTGCTGTTCTCAGTCATAAGAGATCCTTCGAGTCCTGCTTACTTGAAAGACCGTTTTAATTTCCTGGCAGACGATCACAGTAGGAATCTCCGCTCCTCCGATAATCTTCTCCTGTCTATACCTATGCATAACACCTCCTTCTTTGGAAATTCTTTTTCGGTAGAAGCAGTGCGGCTGTGGAATGACTTACCACTGGACATTAGAAAAGCAAATACACGTGATACTTTCAAGAAATCGGTGCGAAGGCTTTTTCATGAGAGGTTATACAACCATAGCTCTTCATAAAACGTTTCTATTTTTTTAAATTTTTTTTTTCTTCTTTTGATTTGATTTGATACTTATGCTATATTTGGAACTGTATATTTATTGTTTTAGCTGTTTTTCTTAGGTATATAGATATGTATAATATAATATGTATTTTAGGTATATATATATAAATTATAATTTACTACTACTTATATTTGTATGTAATGTTAGCACGCCAACCCTTTATTTAAATCATGTGTTTTCCTGGTTGGCAGGTAGAAAATGCCTCGGCATTAAGCCCACCCTTTGTACCTTTAATAGTGCAATAAAGTTTAAATAAATAAATAAATAGAACCAAGGTTATCGACATAGCTCAAAGAATTAGCAAGCTGAAGTGGCAGTGGGCCGGCCATATCTCGCGAAGAACCGACGGCCGATGGGGCAAACGTGTTCTTGAGTGGAGACCACGACTCGGTTAACGTAGTGTAGGACGCCCTCCGACCAGGTGGGATGACGACCTGCGAAAGACTGCAGGTAGATGCTGGATACGGCAAGCTGAAGACAGGGCGCTATGGCGCTCTTTGGGGGAGGCCTATGTCCAGCAGTGGACTGCTATAGGCTGATGATGATGATGATGATGAGACATGGTAAATTAAAGAGGTGGTATTACAAAAAAATGATCCTCATATCTCGCCACATTGTTGGCATGGGAATATATAAATTATTATGTCGAATGTTTAAATCTAGTTCCCTTCTTTGAACTTTCTTCTTGATGAGTTATTGCGTTAATAACCAACCACTGATCCAAACCGCTGATTTCACAATAATAAAAACTGTGTGAACGAAATCTTCAGCGAGATTAATAAATAAAAATATTTGAAACTTCATGTCAAAAAAGTCAAAAGTCAAAAATCATTTATTTATAAGCAGTGATATTTTATACATTTAATTATTTTACTGTTCACTTCAATTTTTTGTCCACTAGTGGAAGAAATGAAAAAGAAACCACTAGCATGTTCATCTCTTATATGTCTAATACATGGTTATTTGCCTATTTAAGTCTAAATATGATATGATTCGATACATGTCAATATTTAAGTAAAGCTATGCACAACAACAAATTACTTACATACTATTGTCGGTGCATGCCTGGTTACAGCTAAAACTGCAAATACAATAAAAAATTTAAACAAAAACCTTTTTTATTTAATACCTAACTTTTTCTATTAAATAAATAATAAAAGAAATTACATTTATTTATCATAGTATTTTTTATTCCTCATTATCTTTACTTATTTGTCAGTAATTTAATAGGCGCCAACTACGCGCCTACTTGAAAACTATAAGTGGAATGCTCTACCAAAGATAACGCGCCCTATTTCTAAATAAACCAGTTAAAGTTAACTGTAAGTTCTAATCGATGACGTCACGGTATAATCACTGATTCTATATAACTTTGGTTATAATGATTTATTATCAGTTTGGACGGCGAAACGTCGGCCAGTGCAGTCCTGCGCGCTATCTAGGTCCCTATACTATATTTTCAGTTTCATATTTGTGAATATTTTTTTTGTGACCGTGAATCGACGATTTCGTTTTTGTCGTGAAATTACCCGGTAAGTATAATATTTTTTAAAATAAGGAACTGTCTTATTTCGTACATAACACTTTATAAAGTTGTGTGCAGAAGATAATGTGTAGGGGAAAATGTGGGCGTATTCCAATAAAATTATCCTCTCGTACAATTCCTTGCAAAGGGGATTTCCGGAATTTTTGGCCAGAAATCCCTTCCCGGTTCAGTGAGAAAATGTACGGGGGATTTTTTGACTAGAGTTATCTTATCCACATATTTAAACCATAAGTACATACCTACTTTTTGTTCACTTTAAAAGCTGTATTGGTCGCCAACAGAGAATTTTGAGATATTTTTAGAACATCAAATCAAATAACATTTACTTCAGACACAGTATACATACAGAGTTCATATAACGAGACACAATTTACAACATACACGGAAAACATTTATTTATTCATTTATTTTAAGCCATTATTGTCCCACTGCTGGGCAAAGGCCTCCCTTTTCTCCTTCCACTCCTCGCAATCCAACGCTGCAACAGGCCATGATGGAAGATGTGCCTCGAGCTCGTCGCGCTATCTCATCCTGGGTCTTCCACGTCGCCTCTTAGCGTTGGGTGGGCTGCACTCTGTGGTGGTCAGAAAACATACACCGACAAAAATTCAATAAATAACACTCATCGAAAATACCAAAATACTAAACGTTATTCTTAATATATGTTGATCCCATTGTTCTGACCCTTTTTACTCTGAACGGTATTTTAATATAAATAATAAAAAACAACGACAGCTGAGTCCCCGTACGTTATCGTGCGAACCGATTGGGTTTTAGATATCTTTATTATGTTTATTTATTATCTAAATTATTTTTTATCTAAATTGTAGTTTTTCCAAAAATTGTTTGGTACCTAGTACCTACATAAAGTGTACCTACACGTTTGCTAAAATATCAACTCCAAATAACTTTTGGAATACGAAATTGAAATGATTTTTGGCTTGACGTACGTACGTAGGTACCGGAAACGCCTAGCTTATATTACATAATATAACAAGGTAAAAAGTAGGTAATATTATACTTATATATTCATATTTTATGGTAGTCTGTCCGGTTTTTATTGAAGTCTCTTTAATTTGCCGCTGAATTGAAGTATGATAGACCGTAAAAAAGCGCCCTCTTTTTAATTCGTTCGAACTATTATTTTAATATTAAAAAGAGGCCTCATTGAGATTTTTCTTAAAACCATCACACACATTTTCTATTATGCCATGACGGCAATATGTAAATTAACCTTAAAATTAATTGTAAACAAAGTGGTCAATATTGAACACTTTGTCAGATTATGCAAGAATCTTGCATTAGTAACAATTCCAATATTAGCTTACTTCTGAGTCCTTAGTAAATAAATAATGCTGCACAATCCACACAGCATCATCTAGCCCCAAGTTAAGCAGAGCTTGTGTTATGAGTACTAGATGACTGATATACATAATACAATACACTACATACATAGATAGATATTTTTATTATATATAGACAACGACCAGAACACCCGGAACAAATATCTGCAGATCGTACACACAATTGTTCCGAGGCGGGAATCGAACCCGCAACCTCCTGCGTCGCACGCGGACCTTCGCCCACCGCGCCACAGAGGTACCATTAGTACCAGGTTGTGCATAAATTTATGAAGACGAAAAAATGTTTTTTTATTATGGGTTTTTTTAATGTTTAGCCCAAAATCTCTTGTATTCCCAAATGCTCCGAAAACACCAATCGAAGTTTTTTTGTCATACATAAGTTAATAGAAAATGCTTCACGAATCGCGGCAAATTACTTTCCCCCTAATTTTATTAATTGTAGAACGCAAAAAACTAAAACCACAAAATAATTTGAATCTCGCGGCAACTCGAAACGATCAACCATAAAGATTAAAATAAGAATATAGGCATTTTTAGTCCAGTTTAATTCGTTTACTTAGCGACTACTGAATCGACACCGATAACATATACTTATCACTTATCAGCTTAACAGTATCTACGGCCTTTGTGGCGCGGTGGGCGAAAGTCCGCCTGCGACGCAGGAGGTTGCGGGTTCACCTCGGGACAAATGTTTGTATGACCTGCAGATATTTGTTCCGGGTGTTCTGGTCGTTATCTATGTATAATAAAAATATCTATCTATCTAAAGTATTGTAGTATTATGTATATCAGTTACCTAGTAGGTACCCATAACTCAAGCTCTGCTTATCTTGGGGCTAGATAATGCTGTGTAAATTTGTCCAACATTATTTATTATTTATTTATTTATTTATTTACTATGTAAATATTCTGTGGTACACAGTTTTATTCATTGTTGATAATTTACTTTTAATCCATACTTCTATTATAAATTCCAAAGTAACGTTATCTGTCTGTCTGTCTGTTACTTTTTCACAACTGACCGGATATTAAAGAAATGGGGCAAGGGGAGACTGTTTTCCGGGGATGGACACTTTTTACCCCGAAAAAACGCATGCGAAGCCGCGGGCAGAAACAAGTTATTAATAAATAGGTAGAAACAATAACAGGATCTGTTGCGACGACCTCTTTGGCGCGGTGGGTAAAGTCCACCTGCGACGCAGGAAATTGCGGGTTCGATTCCCGCCTCGGGACAAATGTTTGTACCAAACCAAGGTATGTACATAGATGCGTATACATTTATTAAAATATTTTCCGCGGTGTCTCCCTCCAGTAGGCAATTCTAGTAAGTACCTACCTACTTAAAATACAAGCAATTATCTTGGGAAAAATAAACATAAAAAATACATAATAAACAGTTTTATTATGTATACGATTTGTAATTTTAATTTATGTCATAAAATTTTATAATTGTACACACGAGCTTCATTCATATCAGGTTTCACACGCAATTCAATTGAATTATTTTTTTTTATTAATATTTTATTCATAGTATATGTAAATATGTACTGAATGAACTAAGGAAAAATAGGACAAATTCATACTTGATTTTGATAACTGTAAATTGTCATACAACGTGTAAAGAACACAAAAAATCAAGATTTTTTTATTTAAAACATAATTAAAAATATGGGAAATTCAAAAAATATTTTCAATGAAATGACGTCACCAAAAATTGACCCGCAGGGTGATTTCGTAATTCGCGACAGGTTTGCAACAGGATGATGTTGACGTTTGATGTCCGGAATCACCCCTGTTCAACTTAGTAGTTGCGTTACGAGACGCCTTGTAATTTGGGATCTGTTTTGTCCTTTTGAGTGTCCACCCCCATGCCATCTTGTGTGTAAGGGTCTGTACATATCTGACGGAAGATGCGTCGCGCATTATCGGTCGCGTTACGCCAAAACAGGCAAATATATATATATATATAATGCGCTGGTATTTACCGGCACGTACTAAGAAATAATTATTTTTAAGACCTAGCTGTAAGTAGTACCAAAATTTTAAAAATATGATAAAATAAATAAATAAAACATTCAACCTTTCACACTCAACTGATGATGCGTTAGTGCGTCGAGCGTACAGCGTCTGTTACGTTTCCGTCAACGCACAGTCGGTCGACGTAACGTGTCGCGATACGTGTATTTAGTATAATACATTCAGACTAGGCGTAACATCGGCGGAGATCGTTTGTGTACAGGCCGTTCGAACTGGTCTAATTTGACCGAATAAACGCGACCGATGATACGCTCGACGCATCTTCCGTCAGATATGTACCGGCCCTTATTCGTCTTGCAATTTCCGTAATCACCGCAATAGCATAATATGGCAGTTGTAAGGGCGGGCGTGCGTAACTAACTGTACCAGCAAGTCACGAGTCCTTTTCTAATGTTAAATCTAGGAGGAAGACTTTACGTTATTGTAACATATTTCAATAACGTTAAACCAACATACGAGTATTAATATCACTTATTATAATATAATATTATTCGCTAGTAATTAAATCTGTCTCTCTGTCTGTTACCAATTTAAGCATAAATGGCGGAAATCCTAAAATTTATAAATCAATTTAGCAAGAATATAGATGTTGTTAGGGGAGATTTAGGTAATGGGGATCACTTTAGCGGGAATTGAAATAAAACGTTTTTAAGTTTAGAGGTTTTTTGCTCTGTAGAGGCAAAATTATAAAATAAAACTTCTGAAACTATCATGGTTATTAACACTCAAGTCATTTAAAACGGTATATTTACCATGATTTGATTTTTGAGTTATCCAATATTTCGGCACAGTTTCATGCGCCATGATCACGGAATAACAAATTAATAAAATGAAATAATGAAATATTGGAAAACTCAAAAATCAAATCACGGTAAATATCCCGTTTTAAATGACTTTAAAATTATAAAATAACTTCATTATTTCGATCCTGTAACAAACATTATTTATTGATGTATGAATTCGAGCGATCTGAATAATCCATTAATCTGCAGAGCCTTTTCTAGCTGCTTCATATAGATTATAAAGCCTTGTTATTTATTGTCTTTCGATAACGAACTTTCGCCATCTGCAGTAAAAACAAAATAAAAACATTACAAATCGCGTAGAATTAACTGATACGTAAGCCAATGGATTACCTTAGCCTATAATCACCGAGGATAGTCAATCAATAAATTTCTTTTCGGCCCTGGTGGGGGCACAGAGAGGGGCCTCGAGGCTTGTCCTCATTACCCCGGCGTCAACTCGAGGGGTGACGACCCCTCGGTCCTTGGGTTTTGTGGGAATATCTTTTTCCCCCCTTCTCAATGTATTCTTTAAAAAAAAAAAAACCTAGGATAATGTAGCTTCCCAACTGTGAAATAATTTTTCAAATCGGTCCAGTAGTTTCGGAGCCTATTCATTACAAACAAAAAAAAACAAACCTTTCCTCTTTATAATATTAGTATAGACATAGGTATCATAGGACATGTCACAATTTACACACAAAAATAAAAAGAAGCAGCAAATAATTTATGTCCTTTGCAGACAGCTTTTATTACCTAGTATTGTATTTGTCTGTTGAATACTAGGTAAGTTTATTTTTGTTCTGGAAAGATGAGTTCGTTGTCGCGGGCGGAAACTGTAGCAAATATAATTATGCATGTCATCCATTTAATCAGAGAACACGTGTATGTATTGTTTCTAAAACAGTGCTTCGAACGTAATTATAGAGAGGTAGGTACAGTTTTGTATATTCTGTCGATAGTGCTGTGTTTGATAACAATAATGTAGGTCGGATGCGTCGTGTAGAAGGACATAATACTGTAATAATATCGTAGACACGAGAAATAAAGGTTTTGTTTGAAAATGAAAATGAATTTTTTTTATTTCTTTAAGCTTACAAATAAGCACTTAGACAGGTCATATTTTATACTATTCATTATTATCAATTAAAAATATTTTATAGTTTACTTAAATTTTTTGTCCACCAGTGGAAGAAGTGAGAAGAAACCACTAGTATGTTTAGTATGTAGCATAAAAAATGTGCTGGACAATTCACAAACCATCATCTAGCCCCAAGCTAAGCAGAGCTTGTGTTATGGGTACTAGATGACTGATATACTAATTACTATATATTACATAAAAAGGTACATATTTTTTTAATTATACATAGATAACGACCAGAACACTCTGCAGATCGTACACACAATTGTTCCGAGGCGGGAATGGAACCCGCAACCTCCTGCGGCGCAAACTAATACTAAATACCTTAAAATATTATTAATTAGAAGTAAAGTGTTTTTATTTTCTGTTCACTTAAATTTTTTGTCCAGTAGTGGAGAAGTGACAACGAAAGCACTAGTATATTCACGTTGCAGGTTGCAAGTTATAGGTAATAGGAAAGTTTTTTCGATTCAGATCATGATATATAAAAAAATTATTTTTCCACATTGAAGAACGTAATCGATTGATAACGTCCAAATCCGACAAATATCAAGAAGTATTAAGAGATAGCTTAATAGAATAGATTAATTGATAATATCTACAATATTCGGGTATTTTCCTGAATAAATACAATTGACGACCTCTGTGGCGCACCGGGCAACTGTCCGCCGCGCGCAGAATGTTGCGGGTTCTATTAAATAAAACATTTATTTTATTTATTTAACAAAATCCTTATTCTAGTCAAACTTAAAATACTATGTTTTTCCTACGACCAATGACGGATTTACATTTTATACATGGATATTTTTAAACAGACAGTCAATAGCAAGTTTAAATGATAAAAATGAAAACATAAAGTACTTACCTACTATTTTATTAAGGTAGATTATAAACTTAAAGAAAATAAAAATAAGCACCTAATTAACTATACAAGAAAAATAATAGAATAATAATAAATAATAATAAATAATAATAAATAATAATAAATAATAATAAATAATAATAATAAATAATAGAAACTAAATAATAACAATATATTGTTGAACAAATATTTAATATCAAAGAGCTGTATTTCCTTTAGACCCTACATACATGACTCTAGGACAGGTCACAAATTTCACACTGCATAAGTGAAACTAGGAAATAATCGAAGTGATCACTTTGATTGTTTGTTCACTTCAATCTTTTTGAGGTAAAGTAGCCAACAAGAATTAGCAAGCTGAAGTGGCAGTGGGCCGGCCATATCTCGCGAAAAACCGACGGCCGCTGGAGCAAACGTGTTCTTGAGTGGAGACCACGACTCGGTAAACATAGTGTAGGACGCCCTCCGACCAGGTGGGATGACGACCTGCGAAAGACTGCAGGTAGATGCTGGATGCGGCAAGCTGAAGACAGGGCGCTATGACGCTCTTTGGGGGAGGCCTATGTCCAGCAGTGGACTAATATAGGCTGATGATGATGATGATGAAGGTTGAGATTAGCTCTTAAGCACATGCAAGCTTTAGAAGAGCAATTGCATTTAGTAACGTAACCATTTTTTGTCGTCGATTTTCGCTCACCGCGCCACATTGTACGTCAAAAGAAGAGTGCTAGGATACATTCATTATTTATTTATTATAAATAATGAATGTATGCATTATTGACGCCCGATGTGGCGCGGTGGGCGAAGGTCCGCCTGCGACGCAGGAGGTTGCGGGTTCGATTCCCGCCTCGGAGCAATTGTGTGTACGATCTGCAGATATTTTTTCCGGGTGCTCTGGTCATTTTATATGTATAATAAAAATAAATATCTATGTAATGTATTGTATTATTTACATCAGTTATCTAGTACCCATAACACAAGCTCTGCTTACCATAGGGCTAGATAATGCTGTGTGAATTGTCCAGGATTATTTATTTATTTATTATTATTTAAACGCATGTATATACATAGGTAATTATAATGAATAATAATTAAATATGTACCTATGTTGTCTCATATTTAAGTTCTGTCACAGTCACAACAATACAAAGTAATCGCGGAAACACTTACGAATGCCTATTTCTTAGTGATGATGAGTTTTTAAGTTATTGCAATCTTAGTAAGCTAGTAATGCATGATGACTTCTTGAACGATAATTATTTGTGCTGAAGATAGGTTGTATTTTATGAAGTACTAGCGGACCTTCCCGGCTTCGCACGGTTTTAGTACGGATCCCTAACTTTTTTGAAAATATAATATAGCCTATGTTCACCACGTAGCTTCCCAACGGTGAAAGAATTTTCCAAATCGGTCCAGTAGTTTCGGAGCCCATTCATTACAAACAAACAAACGAAAAATCAAACCTTTCCTCTTTATAATATTAGTATAGATGAGTAAAATACGGTGAAACGAAACTGCTTTGTTTATTATTTAGTTATGTATATAGGTAGTTATATATTATTGTTTAAATAAATTAAATAAATAAATAATGCTGGACAATTCACACAGCATTATCTAGCCCCATGGTAAGCAGAGCTTGTGTTATGGGAACTAGATAACTGATATACATAAATAAAAAGAATCATAAATACACGTTTTTCTTATATGTATTTTACAAGAAAATACGCGGATTTTTGGCTCCATTATTATTTACGAGATTTTGCACATTCTTCTAATATTATAAAAGCGAAAGTTTGTGAGGATGTTTGTTGCTCTTTCACGCAAAAACTACTTAATGGATTTTGATGAAACTTCACAATATAGCTTACATATCAGAATAACACATAGTTATTATAATTTATAAAGATATGTTGTATATTATCCAAAATATCCATCACCACGCGGGTGAAACCGCGGGGCGCAGCTAGTAAAAAATATAATTTACATAACTATGTATTTTATTTTGTTTTATGTACATATACTATAATATATACGGAAGGTAGGTAGATATACTATAATTGTGGTATGGAGATATAAACTGCGACTCCAATATTTTTGAAAAGGATTGAAAAATAAATTTTTAATGCAGTGTGCATTAAAAATTTACTTTTCAATCCTTTTACCCATTAAAAAGTTCTAAAAAACATTTTTTTTTTTGAGAACTGATACAGTTGATTGCATTAAGGTTTATTACAGCCGTCAAAGAGAAAAACTATATCTAAAGTTGTTTAATGAACTTAGCTAGTTAAACAGATATATATTAGTTTTCTACGACATATTTACAAAGTATTTATTTATTTTTTTATCTTGCGTCCGTAAACATTGATAACTTTAGTGTATTCTTTCATCTGTTAATAGTCAAGATCATGTCTTGACTTACTCCAAGGGCCAGTACGCCTATTTCAATTAGGCCCATCTCCTAAGAGGTGGCATTAAAATATCTTTGAACAGCTAATTTCAAATAAATCTTCATGATTTACTTATATATAATTAATAATATACAGGGTGGCACATTTAGAGCGGTCAGTATGGGTGAGTCTGAAACTATAAGACATACGAAGATCTCTTCATAGGAACCATGTCATCGATTTTAGTAAAAATAAAAACTGCATTCATACATTTAAAAAAAACTTATACCCAGCTCGGGAATCAAACCCGGACGTTTTGAAAAATAAAACTAACACTATTTATATTTAGATATCGATTGTGTAGGTTATAAGCAGTAAATGTTACTGTGAAACATGATGTGTAAAATGTATTGTTTTTATATCCTTTAGTTTATTTTAGTACCTAAGTTTTCGAAATGACCACCATTTTTTTCAATACAACATTCAACTCGCTTAGGTGCGTAAAATTGTCTCTATGGTTGTTTCCTCAAAAATGGATTGGTACGGACGGCCCTATCAAATAGCCCGCGAGGTCACCCGATTTAACCCCACTAGACTATTTCTTGTGGGGTTACGTTAAGGATGAAGTGTACAAAACAAGCTACGATACCATTGAAGACCTAAAAGCAGCGTTAGAGTCAATTTTAATGCAAATTCACCACCTGAAGATACAAAACGCAATAGTGAGATCGTTACCGTGTTGAATTTTGTATTGAAAAAAATGGTGGTCATTTCGAAAATTTACTATAATAAATTAAAGGATATGCAAACAAAACAATGCATTTTATTCATTTTAGACATCATATTTCATAGTAACAATATTTAAATATAAATAGTGTTAGTTTTATTTTTCAAAACGTCCGGGTTCGATTCTCGAGCTGAGTACAAGTTTTAAAAAAATGTATGAATGCAGTTTTTCTTTTTACTAAAATCGATGACATTGTACCTTAGAAGAGATCTTCGTATGTCTTATAGTTTTAGACTTTCCCATACTGACCGCTCTAAATGTGCCACCCTGTATAATAAAAAATACTGACCAGGTGGGATGACGACCTGCGTAAGACTGCAGGTGGATGGACTACGGTTGGATGCGGCAAGCTGAAGACAGGGCGCTATGGCGCTCATTGGGGGAGGCCTATGTCCAGCAGTGGACTGCTATAGGCTGATGATAATGATGATGAATAAAAAATATCCATCTATGTAATATATTGTATTATGTATATCAGTTATCTAGTACCCATAACACAAGCTCTGCTTACCATGGGGCTAGATAATGCTGTGTGAATTGTCCAGCATTATTTATTTTATTTACTTATCTTACGTTTTGAACTATCTATCTATAACTACTAACTAAAAAACAAAATTGAATATATAGTAGTGAAAATATATAATAAACTGCCGGACTCTATAACCAGCGCCGCGTCAACCGCAATATACTACATTAACAAACTGAAGAGAATCCTAGTGGACAGGGCATACTACAGTTTAGCCCTTAAGGTAGTTTTGTTGACTTTACTATACATTACATTTAAAAAAATCTCACATCCAATCTCGGTTAGATACAACGTTTCTTTTTATCAAAACTAGTTACCGAACGCATCTTCCTGCTTAGAAAAAAATCAAGGTGACGGTGACATTGACAGTTTAGTGAAAAGCTTCAAAACTTTAGAACTTTCAAAACTTTAGAAAAAATGCTCTGCTACCGCTAATTCTCAATCTGCTAATTAGATGACGCCAATGTCGCTGATCCACACTTATAATATTTATTATAACTTTTATTTGAATAACTCACTATTGGTAAAATTACCAAAGAAATTATAGAAATATTTATTACTAGCGGACCGTCCCGGCTTCGCACGTGTATTGGATTTTTTAAGGTATTTTTTTTACACATTGGGTTACATTATTGAAGTTTTAGTAAGGATCCCTTATTTTTTTTTAAATGATAATGTAGCTTTCCAACGGTGGCAGAATTTTTCAAATCGGTCCAGTAGTTTCGGAGCCTATTCGTTACAAACATACAAACAAACAAAAAATCAAACCTTTCCTCTTTATAATATTAGTAAAGATAAACTTCTGTACTTAGATTTCGAACTATTTTGTATTTTTCTTGTTATTTCGTTATTTATTTTCTTTGTTTGCTATGTATTATTGATGTTTGACATATATGAATATTTCTTATTAATAAAGAACTGAACGGAACATCAGACATGTATAGTATTTTATCGATGAAGACTATATTCTTTACTAAAATCAAAATCTTTTTTTGTTCGGCAACCGCGCTGGGGTAAACGCGAGTTTGAGTGTAGACCGCGACTCGGCAAACGTAGTATAGAACACCTTCCAGCCAGGTGGGATAATGACCTGCTAAAGACAGATGATGGATGCGCATGCTGAAGACAGGGCGCTATGGTGCTCATTAGGGGAGGCCATGTCCAGCAGTGGACTAATATAGGCTTATATGATGATGATGATAGAAAATTAATGATATAAAAAAACAACTGCGACTGTTGCAAATCGTCGGATATAAGTTTATTATTATTTTTTGTATATCCAAATTAAGAAAGAGCTAATGTCATTTAAAACGGGATATTTACCATGATTTGATTTGGTAGTGGTAATGTTCGTAGCAAAAGACAAAAAATGAGGGTAGATCGGTATGTCTGCCCATAAAAACTTACTCGCAGTCGCAGTGCCTACAGTTATTCCGTGATCATGGCGCATGAAACTGTGCCGAAATATTGGATAACTCAAAAATCAAATCATGGTAAATATCCCGTTTTAAATGACTTTCGTGTTAACAACCAAGTTTCAAAAGTTTTATTAAGAAAGAGCTGCTTAAAAATATATTACGAAATTAAATACATTATTAGTTTATTTGCCGAACCCTATATTGCCACGTAGAATGGGTAAATGTGGAAAACAAACACAGACAGTAAGTATTTACTGTGTATTTTTGTAGATAATGTGTTTACTTTAGCCGATTTACATCGAAGATTAAAAATATACGTTTGGCAAAGATTATACCAGGTGCTTGTTACCAACTGTTTTATGAAGAAGTTACCTACATGATGAATTTTAATAGTGTTCGAGAATATACGGTTTAAAGGAAATTGAAATATATGACAAATATATTGAAATATATTTCGATATATATATATATATATATATAAACGGTGTAGGACGCCCTCCGACCAGGGTGGGATGACGACCTGCGAAAGACTTCAGGTTGATGCTGGATGCGTCTAGCTGAAGACAGAGCGCTGTTTATTGTTTATTATAAAATGATATATGTACAGCCATTTAAAACGAAGTTACATTATGCAAATTATAAAAATAAAGAAAATAAAAATCACAAAATGGCAGACAAAGAAAATACTTAGAATTAAAATTAAACAGAATTAACACAAAGAAAGGGAATCAAATAAAATCACATAAATAAAATAAACTGGCCCAAAAAAGAATTCACACAACAATTAAAATACATACATACATGCTGTGGGGCTCAAAGGGGGAGGCTTGTTTGTTTGTTTGTTTCTGGACTGGTTTCCGCAACTTGGCCGCCGGTGGGCCTTTTTTGCGTGTCGGGTGGGGGGGCTGCTAGTCTAACCACCCGATGTCCTCCAGGAAGGCCAGCAGCTCGCTGATGCCGGTGCAGGGGGAGGCTTAGGATGATGATATAATATACGGTATATTGAAATTTCTTACGTGTCCAATAATCTTGGAATTTATAAAGAAAATAAAGCACAAAGTTTTGCGTTTTGAAAGGCTTGAAGGTTACCTTCAAGTTTGACTAGTATAGGTAATTGGCACTTGGCCTATTTTTTATCAACTTCCTTTTAATGATTTTATCATGTTATCGGATTAAAATATTGACAAAAACAACAACTCTGTTAAATATTTCACGCAAGATAGTATTTGATTAATTTATTATAAAGGCCATAAAATGACACTTATTTACCTAGATAATTATGTAATTGAATTGATAGTTTTGGCCCGCGAGTTCTGCTCGCATAGAAGGTGCTTTATTACAATACAGTGTGAATAGGAGCAATTTGGGTTCGCAATTTATTGCACATTGAAAAAAACAGAAACATAGGTCAGGAAAATACAAATTCTGATTACGCTACGTACAATGAGCGATTTTATTATAATTATATTATTATACGTTTCCCACTGCTGGGGAAAGCTCTTCCAAAAACTTCCATGACTCACGCTTCATTAATTAGTTTTATTTTTACGGATCTCAATATTTCAAAAATTCATTTATTTACCAAAAATATATGTACTTACATAAGGATTTCTAGTGAGACCCAAACTAAGCACAAGGCTTGTGTCTTGGGTGTCAGGAGAGCTCTAGTTAAGACTAAACAATAGTCTTCATGGACGTAAGTAGGTACATTATTATATAAAGAAGTTAATCTGTATCATCACTTATTTTATTAAAGGTACACTGCTTGCAATTGCAAATCGTCTCCTGAGAAAAGTCCAATAGCAATGTTATTTCCTTACACATTGCAAATTGCTCAGAGAAAATTGCAAGGAGACTGCAATACAATTTAAATACTTTTATTCCCGCTAAGAAAAATACAGGAAAAAACCACCTACATACATTTAGCGTTGATCTATGTGCGTCCTTATCGCGAGGACAAATAATAATGACAAACTACTTTTGCAACATCGCGCTTCTTTTGTTTCTATTATTTTTTATCATATTAGGAAAACATCAAGCCCCAGACTCCACCAAACCTGATATAAGCGGAAATATGCGACGCGGAAACTCCTCGTTTCCGCTTCGCATATTTCCGCTGAGACGTTTTTCAGGTAGGGTGTATGAACTGAATCTGTGGGGAGATGCGTATTAGCTAGACTGAATGTCCTGGCTAAAGCGGAATCGCCCCGTCCTACACTACCGTTTTTTTACCGAGTCGTGGTCTCTGTTATCGGTTCTTCACGAGATATGGCCGGCCCACTGCCACTTCAGCTTGCTAATTCTTAGAGCTATGTCTATAACTTTGGTTCTCTGTCGGATGTATTCGTTACGAATCCTATCCCTCAGAGAAACTCCGAGCATAGCACTTTCCGTAGTTGTTTATATAAATAAATATAATAGAAACAAATAGGATAGGATTAAAAGACGGTTAGCACGTAGCATTAACCGTAATACAAACAAAGAAGTAAAATTACTTTAACGCATCCTCCTTTCCTCTAAAACAACCGGCCATGACAGTGGCTGTGTCTTCCACATTAAGAGTTCAAATTCTTTATCCTCAAGGAAAACATAACGCACTAGACACTACGTGATCGTGATCACAATTTGGAGGAAGTAGGAAAGACATTGGGCTAATATTAGTCACGATAAATTTCCGTTTATGTTGAGTTTGTGAAACACCGTTTTATTTAAGCTTTTTGGGTCCGTTTTCCGCAAAAAAATCAAGGAATTTAATCATCATCATCATTATCAGCCTATAGCAGTCCACTGCTGGACATAGGCCTCCCCCAACGAGCGCCATAGCGCCCTGTCTTCAGCTTGCCGCATTCAGCATCTACCTGCAGTCTTTCGCAGGTCGTCATCCCACCTGGTCGGAGGGCGTCCTACAGTTTACCGACTAGTTTAACACTAGGTTTACCGAGTCGTGGTCTCCACTCAAGAACACGTTTGCGCCAGCAGGAATTGAATACCTACTCTTTACTTGACTATATTTTTTGGTAAAATTCGATGTTTGTCAGATATCTATGGTGTTACTGATATAAAATTAAGTAGAACGCCAGCCGCAGTGTTTGTACGCGTTTTTAGCTATTCTTAAATCGCAGTCCGTGTTCAAGATATGTGTGCGTTGGTCATATTAAAAAAAAAACGGACAGATGACAGCTTTACTGAATTCTGTCATATCCACACCGCACCCATCGAGGTCTCGGACTAAAATTATGGTTCAAAACAAAGTTATGATACATATTCTAATAAGCACTGTTGGTTGGCTGCTAAAGCGTTTAGTTATATCATCATCGTGATGATGATGACTGTTGGCAGACTGCTTTAGTAATTTGTTACCAAAATATTAATCCTACTAATATTATAAACGCGAAAGTTTATAAGTATGGATGGATGTTTGTTACTCTTTCACGTAAAAACTACTGAATGGATTTTAATGAAACGTTTTATACATCAGAATAACACATAGGCTACAATTTATAGATTTATTGTATATTATCCAAAAAATCACCCGCGTGGTAACGCGGGTGAAACCGCGGGGCGCAGCTAGTATTTCATAAGTGTGCGTTTAACCTATTACCATCCCACGTTCAAACAGATGGAACTATTGTTATTTTAAGCATAGGGAAACATGATTATGCTTACGTCGTCTCTCAGCGCAGGGAAATACAATTTACGAGCATGTTGATTACAAGTTGATTTGGCTGTTGGAATAAATATAAACGACCTTAGTGGCGCTGTGGGCTATGTTTTAAAGAAGCGGGTTCGATTAATAATAGATCATTTATTTGTTCTCTTCACACAAGCTTACATTTAAAATTATTTACTCGTATATGATTTTCGTCGCGTGTAAATCATGTATTTACGAAAAATAAATTCTACGTGGATTCAATCCGTGAAATTGATTATAATGTATTATTTAATGAAATAATAGCACTATATACTACACTAGCGGACCGTCCCGGCTTCGCACGGGTATTGGAATTTAATAATAAATGGGTATTGAATTTAAGGTTATTTTTTTACACCTTGAGTTACATTATTAGAGTTATAGTAAGGATCTCTAATTTTTTTTTTAAATATAACGTACATTATGTTCACCGCGGATAATGTAGCTTCCCGGTGAACGAATTTTTCAAATCGGTCCAGTAGTTTCAAAAACAAACAAAAAATCAAACCTTTCCTTTTTATAATATTAGTATAGATACATACATATGTACATACTATAAACTGTCCTTTATTTCGTAACGTTTCTCCTTAAATACTCAAGTGTTCTTATAACGAGAAGTAAAACCTTCCTATTCCTTTATCTAATCAATTCCTCGAGTGGTAGTTAATAATTCAATGACAAATAGACTATAGTATAGTAAATAAAGTACTTAAGTTTTGAGAGGTTATGTGTAATTACATGTAAAACTAGTGTTTCGATTGATTTATGTACCACTTCAATGATTAGTTAGTGCCTAATATATAACTGATTGTAACCAAAAGGGTTCTAAGGCTATGTCTAGGTAGGTTTTTCAGATAAAGAAAGAAAGAAAATGATTTTATTTGGCCAAAGACAGGTTTCAATTTAAAACAGTAAAACACAGCAAATATAAAATTTAAAAAAAAACCTACAGGGAAACAATAATAAACATAATAAGAGATAGATAAGATAGCTCTACCAACATTTTTAGCGTAATAATTAAAATAGAATTGAATATCTCATAAATTCGAGACAAAATTTAGTAGGGTAAGAAGTTGCAATGACTCTACCTAAATTTTTAGTGTAGGTAGTAATTTTTTATTTATGCTTTCTTTATATTTTGTCTCATAAATCTGAGAGGGAGGTATTTAGCATCAAAAAGAAGTTAACTCTATATTTAGGTACAGAATAAATAACAGTTTCGGTTTCCACTCGTTTTTTTTTAAACCTAAAAGGTGATTCTGATTCCACGATACTCTTATGTTTTTCGTTTTTATAGTCGCATCTTACTTCAGCGAATAAATTAAAAATCGGCCAATAATTATACACAAATATTGATCAACCCATCTCTTTCAGATTTGGAAGCGAAACCTCTGCTCCGTGCCAAACCCATTGCCTGTTGATTGAAGTATTACGCAGCGTGACGCGGCGTGACGTAGCGTGACGTATGGAAGATAGAGGACACTACGAGCCGGTGTCGACCGGGGTTGGCAGTAATAGCGAATACAGGATGGAGGCCGGACAAGTGTGGCGGCAGTATGCCATTGCCGGAATCGGTAAGTTGCTTTCAAATTTTAAAAAAATATCAGTGTATATCGGCATAAAATTAAAATTAGATAGATCGTGTTGAAACTTTTTGGAATCATTCCAAAAACCTTTCAATTCAACTAGCTTTTAAAAAAGTTTTGGTGTAATCGGATAAACAACAAAAAGTTCAGTGTTTTGATTTGAGATCAATGTGTTTCGTGAATGAATAAAATAAAAGAAAAAAAAACAATAAAAAATATATGTCAGCATTAGTTAAACAAAATAATAAAACGTTTCTGTATTGCGTCCGTATCTTCCTAAATCTGTGATAAAATCAAATAGGCCACCTTGTGTTTATTTCATCAGTTTTTATTACACTTTTGCCTAAAGCTCAAAGCCTATGCTTTTCGCGCCACTATTTTAAAATGGCGGAAGGGATAGCCTTGAGACTTGACTTATTTGATTTGTTTTTTTTTTCTGTGTCTGGTTTGCTCAAAAGAAAAAACCAATGAGATTTTTTTACTAAATAAACTAATTAAACTTTGAAGAATACAAGAAAATATGACATTAACAATAACAAACAATATAAGGCTTATATTTGTCTATAGGAATATTATAAAGAGGAAAGGTTTGATTTTTTGTTTGTTTGTAATGAATAGGCTCCGAAACTACTGGACCGATTTGAAAAATTCTTTCACCGTTGGAAAGCTCCATGGAACATAGTCTATATTTTATTCAAAAATGTTAGGGATCCTTACTAAAACTCCAATAATGTAGGTAACCCATTCATTGTTCATTTTTTTGTATTTCTATTGTAGTACATATGTATAATTTAATTGAATATTGTTTGTTGACATTACCTTAATAAGTTTAAAATGGCTACGTATCTGCCGAAACGAATATGACATGTATTTCATGAAAGCTACGAAATAAATGATTATTGATTATTATTATTGGTGTAAAAAAATCACCTACATAATAAAGTGAAATTCGAGTTATACGCGGGTGAAACCGCGCCCGGATATTTTTTTATCCAATTTACATCAATAAAACAAAGGATATATAATTGTAGGAGAAAACGTTAGGGAAAGTAAACATTTTGTAGATATACAGGTCGCGGAAATGCGGAATATCGTAAGGGACTAAGAGATCAATCATATGGAGATCATTGAAAGTTGGGGCAGATAAAAAATAATAAATGTACAGTACAAATACACTACAGTATAATTACAATCTAGCCATAGAATTGGCTAATGAGTAATTTAGTTTAAACTTATCTTTAATTAACATTTTTCTTACTTTACGGCACTTTTCTTATTGTCTCTATACTTAAGAGCCTTTATTCCTAAAATGCGCAGAAACAGTACTTTTCAAACCCGTTTATATCATGAACCACTTATCTTATAGTATATGTTATTTACTAATAATTTTAGGAAATTTTAGTGTCCAACGAGTTTGACTATAAAATATTTCGATTAATATAGTATGTACGCGTTCTATCAAGATAACTTGTGAGAGGTTTTCATAATTTCCCTTTCAGCATCAGTTTCGAAGCTCAAAATAATAGAAAATACTGACATATCTAATTAAAAAAAAAATATAACCTACTGATGAGATCCTTGGCTAAAAAGTTACTTAGAAAGATGTTTGGTTTTGGTAACCTACTATGAGAAATTAAAATTCAAAAAATGTGAAATATTACGAATATTTCACATTTTTAAATGATGTTTTTACCGATATACCTTATTTAATTTAATATAATAATAGCCTACCAATAAAGTGAAGCATCTTTTTTAAAATCATACATTTAAAATTTTTATGATTTTGTTGCTATTATTTTTCTATAAATATTTAATGAGCGACGTGACCACACTCTAGAAAGCCTCGCGGCGGACTGATTTTCGCGCAGCGTTTTATAGTAGTTTTAAAATATTTATAGAAAAATAATAGCAACAAAATCATAAAAATTTTAAATGTATGATTTTAAAAAAGATGCTTCACTTTATTGGTAGGCTATTATTATATTAAATTAAATAAGGTATATCGGTAAAAACATCATTTAAAAATGTGAAATATTCGTAATATTTCACATTTTTTGAATTTTAATTTCTCATAGTAGGTTACCAAAACCAAACATCTTTCTAAGTAACTTTTTAGCCAAGGATCTCATCAGTAGGTTATATTTTTTTCTTAATTAGATATGTCAGTATTTTCTATTATTTTGAGCTTCGAAACTGATGCTGAAAGGGAAATTATGAAAACCTCTCACAAGTTATCTTGATAGAGCGCGTACATACTATATTAATCGAAATATTTTATAGTCAAACTCGTTGGACACTAAAATTTCCTAAAATTATTAGTAAATAACATATACTATAAGATAAGTGGTTCATGATATAAACGGGTTTGAAAAGTACTGTTTCTGCGCATTTTAGGAATAAAGGCTCTACCCTTTTTCATGTGTTCTTTAAAATAGCACTTCTGCACATACACTATTATTATTACTACACTAACTCAAAAGGTTTTGTTCCTTCTCACTATGCCCGTGTTGTCGAGGAGATGGATCGCCGCAACGTTTACATGATAAATAAATAAATAATGCAGGACAATCCACGACGATGAAGCCGTTCGTAAGCCTATCTAAAGAAGTTGAACCAACAATAATAGTATTTTTTATTTTATAACGGGCTCTTTAAAAAAGTAGACTTGTCTCTAATTTATTTAAAAAAAGTTAAATTAAACACAACACATTTTTTTTTCTTAATGTTAAATAAATAATAAATGTTGGGAGTTGGGATTCTCCTCTGACTTGGACCCCTTCCAGCTGGGGGCCCGTGGCATTTTGCCGACTTGCTACCCTGTAGTTACGTCAATGTTCATCTTCTTCCTAGATGGCTTTGCATCTGGATTGAATATTTACAATAAAGAAAAACATTAAATACCAATAACATAATGTACCACAAAACTACAAACAAGAAACTTAGAAAAAAAAGTGCTAAAATAACTAAAAACTGCATGATAAATACATTTACTATATATTAAAGCATTAACACACGGCACGTATGATATGACCCTATGGCGCTATGACACATACAATACAACTGACAGCTGACGCATGACATACGCGGAGCTTAAGCCATCGTCCCATCGATTCTGCCAGCAACTAGCCAGTACACGCTACGATGGAGGCTGGACAACCGTGGCGGCAACATATCATCGCGGCCATCGGTATGTGTTTATCATTAAAAAAAAAACAGTAAATTGAGCGCAATCGATGTGTTTCTCATTAAAAAAAATATAACTCTTAAAAAAACAGTAAAATGAGCAAAGTATCCTAAAAATATGTATATTTCTTAGAAAAAAAAAACAGTAAAACGAACGAGTACCTATCCAAAAATATTTTTTTTGTAGAGAATAATTATGTGGTGTTATACCAAGATATGAATAAACGAATAGGAAGGTACATGTCACTGATAATTTTCTGAAAATTATGTTCCTAATAAATATATCATGTCCAGTTTAAACTACCAAAAGAAATAATTTAAATCGTAGTGTGAATTCAAATATTAAATAAATGTGTACGAACAAAGTAACTGTTTAGTCGGTAAGTTGATAGGTCTTATCATACGGTGGATGTCGAAATTACATTGACGACTTAGGTACCTATTTTATTATTTATTTTATAACGTGCAGGACAATCTACACAGCATGTACACACCAGTTCAAACATTTCTCCCAAGGCGGGAATCGAACCCGCCACCTCCGGCCGCTGGGGCAAACTTGTTCTTGAGTGGAGACCACGACTCGGTAAACGTAGTGTAGGACGCCCTCCGACCAGGTGGGATGACGACTTGCGAAAGACTGCAGGTAGATGCTGGATGCGGCAAGCTGAAGACAGGGCGAAATGGCACTCATTGGGGGAGGCCTATGTCCAGCAGTGGACTGATATAGGCTGATGATGATGATGATGATGATGACCTCCGGCATATTTACATAAATCAATTTCGAATTCCTGGTATTGGATTGGATGTGTAAGCTACCTGTAGATTGTTTGCAACAGTCTGCAGTTAGCTCAATTTTTTTTATTGTAAAACTATGTCTAATTTGATTCTATTATTTGATTGTAATTTTCTTTGTTAATTAATAATTTACGAAAAAAGATAGGCTAAGTAATTGTATGCACAATCAAAAGATTAATTTTTAAATGTAAGTTGGTTGGAAAATTAAAAAGAAAAATTGAATTCAGTCATAATCGTATTTTACAGGAAAAATATTCTGTAGTCTATAATTGTTTTTAGATAAGTACGTACGTATCGATAAATACATAAACGCATATTTTGCGATTCTCCACACTTGGTCTTACCATGGACGAATAAATTACCTACCTACTTAAGGCGAAATGAGTTCGCTTTTTCGAGACAAGGACGAACGAACGCCGCGCGGGGAAGGCGAGAAAGGGAGGCAAGAGCGGTAGAATGACCGGCCCGCGCGCAATTTCACTGGTTTTTATTTTAAAATTTGTTATTGCTCTAAAATAAAACTGTTTCTCAAAAAACTAAGACCATAATTTTCTAAAGTATTTATTAGGGAACACGTAGAAGCAATTCCATTACAATAATATTAAAAAGCAAATAAAACTGGTTTTTTCGTAGAGATATCTCTGTAAAAATGAAGATTTAGAGGAAATTTTGTCATTTTTTCTATCGAGTTATGTTTAGTCAATCGTGTTTCGACTCCCATAACTTACTAACTAATATCCTAAACTTTGATACTCATCAAAATATATTCGAATAATACGTGTTTTGTTCCCTTAAAATTGATTTTCCGTTCAGTCAAAATGTGGGTTTTGCGAGTCATTTCACCTTAACAAAGATATTTACAACCAAATAATAGAAACAAACTCGGACTTGTGTATAAAATTTAAACAATCGAGCTAACTTACGACTACTACTGATGCAAACAATCTGCAGGTAGCTCAACCGATCCATATCAATACCAGTCGGAAACGTCCCCAAGACGCTGCTGGCTGCATTGCCCCGCTGTATGGCAATGCTGATGCACTACATAACCTACTTGATTATTTTTTATTATTATACTCAATAATACAGATATGTAGGCATGCTAATAAATTGATAAACGCCGGGAAAAACAAACACCGATAACACGTATTAAAATATAACTATGTATTAATCGTACGATTATACATATTAAAACAACATTGTGAGATTATTATTTTCAGTGACTTTGCTAGGGAGAAATCGCTCTCAGCGAAATGGTGTATGTACCTACTTACAATACTGTACTGTACTGTACAGTACAGCACAGTACAGTACAGTACAGTACAGTACAGTACCGTACAATACAATACAATACAATATAAAAAATAATATAAAAATACGCTTTATTGCACATCAAACACAGAAAAAGAACAAACAAACAAAGATACAGATGCACAATGGGCGGCCTTATCGCTAAGAGCGATTTCTTCCAGGCAACCTTTGGATAGACACGTAGCTATAGTATAGGTATATACGGTGTACCTACGTACACCAACACAACACAACACACTGCTTCAGATGCTAGGCAGTGGATGTGTTAACAGTTCCACTGCCCACGAAGCACATCTAATTCCACGAGTACTAGTAACTGCGTCCTGCAGGTCCCTCTGGGTCGTGTGTTCTTGAGTTGCTAGACAGTGAGTGAGAATACGTACGTATATACTAATGTACTATAACTACGTAAACGACAAAATGCTGAACGAATATGTATGAAAATGTAAGTCTGCTCCAATTACAGTGAATGTTTAATGATACGCATAATGATAATGTCACATTAACTTCTTTCTCGACTCATCATGTGACGTAGGATGTACTTAACACGTTAGCTGCCATGTCAGTCACCGGTGCCTGACAGCCATGGTACTTGATCAGGCCGTGTCAGTCACCAGTGTCTGACATCGAGACATTGGATCGTAATCGCGAATTTGTTCTGGCAGCTAACGTGTTAATAACATTTTACTTACAGAAGAAATGTTGTGCGAAGTATATTCGGGTCAGGTTATTTATTGTTTATAATTTACATATTTATTATTATCCTAATACTTGAAGAATTCATGAATTGAAAATCTTTTCTTGTCCCAGTTTAGTATGTTATCAAAATTGATTTATCAAATACTAGCTGCGCCCCGCGGTTTAACCCGCGCTTGGTGATAGATACTTTGGATGATATACAATATATCTTTATAAATTGTAGCCTATGTGTAATAATATAGCTTATACTGATGTATAGGCTATATTATTGTAAACTTTCATTAAAATCCATTCGATGTTTTTACGTGAAAGAGTAACAAACATCCATCCATACTTACAAACTTTCGCGTTTATAATATTAGTAGGATGTAACACGATTTGACAAGGTTTGACGCGTGACGTCAGCGCCTAATCTGAGATTTATACCCAATTAATAAATTTTTTAATACACATTTTCTCTTAGCAATGAAGATTAATTTGTAACCTTCTTAAATTGGACCGCTTTCTATACAAACACAGGCTTTATACACATTGTAACGACTGGACAGTGTTATTATTTGCAAATGAAATAGGCACCATTATATTGGACAAACGAATACAATTCGTGATATCATTTAAGGAAAATTAGGTAATATAAATATTTTTGTGACAAAATAATACAATTATTCCCCCACACGTACCTTGGCGTTACCGCGAAGACAAATACGGTGACTAATAAAAAAAATTGTGGAACTAACAAGGGTACAAAATGTAATCGTTTTACCAATTCAACTGAATACCAGCGTTGTTCCTCGTCTCGCGTGGTTCAGCACATAGCTGAGTTTGACCCTTTTTGGCCAGCAGGCTAGCACGGTAGCCATGTATTATTATTATTTTTGTTTTTCTGTAGGTTTATTTTATTTATGTTTTTTTATACTGTGTTTTTTGTGTTTGTTTACTGCTTTAATTGTGTAGCCTGTTTTCATTGGCCAAATAAAACTTTTCTTATTTATATTCTTATTCTTAAGTTAGGTATTACTACAACCGGGTTTTCTGGTCGTTATCTATGTATAATAAAAAATATATATCAGTGTAATCTATTGTATTAAGTATATCAGTCATCTAGTGCCTATAACACAAGCTCTGCTTAGCTTGGGGCTAGATGATGCTGTGTGGATTGTCCAGCATTATTTATTTATTATATTTAATATGAAAATAGGCCGCGCAGCGCTGCGTCGCGTCGTCTCTGAGATGCCTCGGGTTGCGTCTCGTTGTGAACAGACCCTTAGGGTTGGTACATGCGTCGCGTTACGCCAGAACAGGCAAATATATAATAAAACATTCAACCTTTCACACTCAACCGATGATGCGTTGGTGCGTCGAGCGTACAGCTACTTTTACGTTTCCCTCGCATAGTCGGTCGACGTAACGTGTCGCGATACGTGTATTCTGTATGATGCATTCAGACTAGGCCTAACATCAGTGGATATAATTTGTGTATAGGCCGTTCGAACTGACTAGACGCGTAATGTGGCAGGTCTACTTTGACCGAATAGACGCGACCGATGATACGCTTTCCGTCAGATGTGTACCGATACCGACCCTTAGTCCAGACAAATGTGCGTGTTAAAAACAAGTCATTCTGAAACAATGACAAATGATAATGTATAATTAAACCTGTTTAAGTGATACCTACATTCAATCCATTTCTAAACTACATTCCAAAGTCACCTTTGGTATTTAAATAATTACCTACACAAACTCAATACACTACACAAACTCAATTTAAAGGCGAAAGTTGTTCATGTAAATTTTTGACAGAATTTAAAAAAAAATCACTTCTACGATCCTCTGATAGTGTGATGTATTTGGTGAGTGTATTAACAGGCAAAAAATTCAATGAATGTAATATAAATTATAATTATTTTATTAAATAAATAATGCTGGACAATTCACACAGCATTATCTAGCCCCATGGTAAGCAGAGCTTGTGTTATGGGTACTAGATAACTGATATACATAATACAATACATTACATAGATAGATATTTTTATTATATACTAGCGGCCCGTCCCGGCTTCGCCCGGGTGGCAATTTTTAATTTTTTTATCTTTTTTCACTCCGTAAGAACCATCCTCGTACTTCAAGGAATATTCTAAAAAAAGAATTAGCGAAATCGGTTCAGCTGATCTCGAGATTTGCGCTTAGCAACACATTCAGCGATTCATTTTTATATTATAGAAGATAGAAAACGACCAGAACACCCGGAACAAATATCTGCAGATTGTACACACAATTGTTCCAAGGCGGGAATCGAACCCGCAACCTCCTGCGTCGCAAGCGGACCTTCGCCCACCGCGCCACATCGGTCGTCAAATGTTACGGTCGGACAAATGTTATTGAACTGATTATATATAACTTTACGTTGTTTCAGCCCGCGGCTTTGCACGCTTTGTTTTTTTTTTATGTGATAATTTTGAACTCTTCACTTTTGGAAACCTTTTTACGTTATTTCTATCCCATGGGAACTGATGTAGGTATGGTATAAAAAATGGACTATCTTTGATTTCAGGCTTATAGCTACACCTATACAGAATTTTAGCATGATCCGTTCAGTACTTTTGTCTTGAAGAAGTAACAAACATACATCTAAACTTTCGCATTTATTAATTTATTAGTTATTAGTTGTGATTATCCCAAAATGCTTTAAGCTACGTTTTATCCGACACCACGTACTCCATGATGGATTACCGAATGAGGATTACAGTTAACGATAAGGAGGATTACAGTTAACTCCGATACTGATAGCTAATCTCCCTGCCCCCCGGTGCGGTTCAACTGTACTTGGTTATTTTGGTTATAAAAGTGTAGGTGACCGGCGTTACGGGGCGTAATGTAACGTGTTTCACAGCGAGCTTGGAATGCTTGAAAACGAAAGTTTTGACCCAGTGCGTCCTACCCGTTATGACCTACGGAGCTGAGACGTGGACACTCACGATAGGGTTGGTCCACCACTTCAAAGTCGCTCAGCGAGCTATGGAAAGAGCTATGCTCGGAGTTTCTCTGAAGGATAGGATTCCTAACGCATACATCCGACAGAGAACCAAAGTTATCGACATAGCTCTGAGAATTAGCAAGCTGAAGTGGCAGTGGACCGGCCATATCTCGCAAAGAACCGACGGCCGCTGGGGCAAACTTGTTCTTGAGTGGAGACCACGACTCGGTAAACTTAGTGTAGGACGCCCTCCGGCCAGGTGGGATTACGACCTGCGAAAGACTGCAGGTAGATGCTGAATGCGTCAAGCTGAAGACAGGGCGCTATGGCGCTCATTGGGGGAGGCCTATGTCCAGCAGTCGACTAACATAGGTTGATGATGAGGTTGCATTTTGTTATTAGTTTTTTCATGTTATGCAGTCATAATATGTGAAGGTATTTATTTATGATGTGTCATGGAACGGATTTATTTTACTGCAGTCCATTGACGTAACCTAAATAAATAAATAATGCTGGACAATTATTATTCACACAGCATTATCTAGCCCCATGGTAAGCAGAGCTTGCGTTATGGGTACTAGATAACTGATAAACATAATACAATACATTACATAGATAGATATTATTTTTTTATACATAGAAAACAACCAGAACACCCGGAACAAATTAATGCAGATCGTACACACAATTGTTCCGAGGCGGGAATCGAACCCGCAACCTCTTGCGTCGTAGGCGGACCTTCCCACACCGCGCCACATCGGTCGTCTAACCAAACTATGTAGTATAAATGAAATTATAATGGTATGCGATAATATGACTTGTAAATTATGTTTGTGATAAATAATTAAGCAGGAGAATTACCGAAGGAGATATATTTTTTTAGATAATTTTAATTATTATTATCATAGATTAATGTATAGATTATCTTGATCGGGAAGTCCATATCTTGATAATTTTCAGTCGCGATATTACAGACAAATATCGAGTCTTCAGATATGATTCCAGCAGTCTAGATACTTGATTAGATTATAATATAGGTAATTTTTTTACCTAAATTGTTCTTTACTAATTTATTTTTTTAATATTAAGTGAAAATTTAAAGCTAACTATGTACTACTATCTACCACTTAGAAATATTTTCAATTAAATGGGAGAATTAAAGAAGATATTTCAACCACACTTAAACATCTGCAGGCCCTGATCAAAAATGAAGTGCCGCCTTTAGTTCGTTATTCTTACTTTACTGTTGTGTAGTATATTCATTAACCGACGAAACGAAAAACAAAAGAGGAGGAGGTTATATGTTCGGCTGTATATTTTTTATGTATGTTCGTCAATTATAGACATTTTAGGAAACTATTTCGCTATTGTACGTTAAATGATCCCGACGTGGTCCTTTGACTGCGAACTTGTTTCGACTGCTGCGATCTTTTTTTTAACCTGAGCCATTCGTGCTGCCGCTCTACACAGCGGTTGTGTTGCGCCGCACATGCGTATCGTTTGAAAAATATTACGGCTGTGCTGAGTCACACAGATCTGTATTTTCTCAGCCGCTGCGCTATTGTGGATTTACGCATATTAGTTACTTGTATAAAACACATACGGTGTGATTTCAGCACTCAAAGTGTTAACAATTTTATTCCCGATGGATAAGTATTTCTCCCTTGAAAGTTAAAAAACTGTGTATATTCTTATACTATATACGTATTTTTCTTATAATAAAATATATATAATATAATAAAATATATATAAGGATTTTTCTTATAATCTTTCTTATATAGGTATATATATAATCTTTTTTCTGTTAGATAAAAGATCGGTAAGATCGGTATTTAAGGAATTTGTAGCCGGATTTTCGGTTTGTAAAAGCAATCAAATAATTATATTAAAGTCATGAGTTTGATTGCTATCATAATTATAATATACTCCAATCTAATCATATTTCAGCACAGTAATAATTAGCGATGTCAGTTTAATCAAAAACATAGAACAAAGATAGACATAGGCATATCATTATACGCCACATGTACCTACAACAAATAAAGTAACAATTTTGAAAAAAAAAATACTTTATCAGTAATTACACAATACAGAACTTAGGTGCAACACGTTAACGTGCCTAAAAAAACAATTTACATAGTGTAGAAAATATTTCACACTTTGAGTGCTGAAATCACACGGTATGTGTTTTCTACAAGTGACTAATATGCGTAAATCCACACTAGCGCAGCGGCTGAGAAAATACAGATCTTTGTGACTCAGCACAGCAACACAACCGCTGTGTAGAGCACACAGCGGTTGTGTTGCGCCGCACATGCGTTTCGTTCGAAAAATATTACGGCAGCAAGAATTTTCTAGGTTAAAAAAAAGATCGCAGTCGTCGAAAAAAAATCGCAGTCAAAGTGTTAAGTTGTACATGTACATGTGCTTGTTTCATTGCGTTTGTACCTTCCTACCTCTTCTCTATTCAAATGCCAGTACCCAACCTACCTAACATATACAAGTTTTTGAGCGCGGTTTACTCGCTTTAACTAAATGTATGTATGTTACCCAATACCTACTAAGGGAAATTTTTCAAATTAAAACGAAATTTAAAACCTGTTTATACTAAAGTCATTTTAAACGGGATATTTACCATGGTTTGATTTTTTACTTTTCCTATATTATTTCGGCACAATTTCACGCGCCATGTCACGCCAATATTTATGGCGTGATCATGTCGCATGAAACTGTGTCAAAATAAAAAATCAAATCATGGTAAATATCCCGTATTAAAATAAATCTAATAGTAAAGTCATTTTAAACGGGATATTTACCATGATTAGATTTTTGAGTTTTCCAATATTTCGGCACAGTTTCATATATAGTTATTCCGTGATCATGGCGCATGAAACTGTGCCGAAATATTGGATAACTCAAAAATCAAATCATGGTAAATATCCCGTTTTAAATGACTTTAGTGTTGATAACCATGATAGTTTTCAGAAGTTTTTAAGCCTGTTTATATTTTACTATCGCAAAACTTATTTATAAGCTTATTTTTTAGCTCAATTAGCAGAGTAAAGTCATTATTATAAGTAAGTATATCTTTGTGTAATATTTTATTTACTTAAGCCCTGATAGTCTTATTAATCCGCAAAGTGTGTGGCGGGCCACGCGCGGTGTACGGGTTCCGTAGGTGTAAGATTCACTTCTTTCACTTATTTCCGACATGTTTTATACAAACAACTTTATCCAACTCATTTTGAATTAATAAATGAACTTTGTTGTACCGAAAACTATAAAATTACACCGTATATCTAAATATTACACATTAAAAGTACAATAGGCGGCCTATAGGGTTCCTGGGAGAAATCGCTATCAGCGATAACGCTGACTGCAATTTCTCCCAGGCTCCCTCTAGGAATAGAGAAAAAGATATAAGAGTTGGTAGATCACAAACAAACAGATGGAGAATTATAAAAAACAAAAAAATACAAACCATATATATATTGCATGCAACACAAAACAAATTAAATTAGAAACTAACCTAAAAGATATTTTCAATGGAATTTGTACGAAATTTTCCAAATTTACTTACCCTAAAACTATTTATATGCATTATTTATAATTATGTAGGTCACCCATGCCAAATAATAGTGTTTTAGTGGCACCATTTTCTGAGCTAAGCCGCGGACAAATGTCATGGTGAAACCATGTATGTATTATATTATCTGTGGTGAAACTAAGGGTTCCTTGTTGACCCGGAACCCCAAAAACGCAAATGTTATGTATAAATTGACCTCCAATAATGCTTTATCGGTGCGATAAAAGGGGGCTCAGATTATCGCGAATAAGTACCCCAATAAGAAAGGTTATCTTTATTATGGCGACATAACAAAAACTCTTACAACTTAGGTTACCTAGGTCTGATTATGAGGTTACCTCTATATTCAATCGTCGTTCGGTTGAAAAGTAATCGTTTATTGAGTTTGATATAAAACTCAATAAACGATTACTTTTCAAGAGCACAATAATATTAAAAGTTTAAATCCTACGGCTTATGTAATTCTGTATTTTTGTGTGTTTTCCTTTTTTGTAACTATAACATTGTGGCTATCAATAAATTATTTTATTCTTTTTTTTAATATATAATTTGTCTCACTACAGTAAGGGACAAATCATGTTTTATTATCACATGCGTATTATTTTACAAACAAAACTAGAATTTGATAACGCGCGTAGGTAGTTCAATAGTTTCAATCATTATTAATATAATTATATGTAATGAAAAACATATCATTATTATGTACTAGCTGCGCCCCGCGGTTTCACCCGCGTCGTGATAGATATATATAATATACAATATATGTATATAAGTTGTAGCCTATGTGTTATTCTGATGTATAAGCTATATTATTGTAAAGTATCATTAAAATTCATTCTATAGTTTTTACGTGAAAGAGTAACAAACATCCATCCATCCATCCATCCATACTTACAAACTTTCGTGTTTTTTTTTTTTTATTAATGCTGGACAGTTCACACAGCATTATCTAGCCCCATGGTAAGCAGAGCTTGTGTTATGGGTACTAGATAACTGATATACATAATACAATACATTACATAGATAGATATTTTTTATTATATATAGAAAACGACCAGAACACCCGGAACAAATATCTGCAGATCGCGTACACACAATTGTTCCGAGGCGGGAATCGAGCCCGCAACCTCCAGCGTCGCAAGCGGACCTTCGCCCACCGCGCCACATCAGTCGTCATAATATTAGTCGTTTATAATATTAGTAGGATTAGTTTCTGCCAGCGGCTTTGAAACGTTTTCAGGTTATTTCTCTCCATACGCGTTTGTTTCTATCGAAACGTTCTCAGGGTCTATCCCATGGGTTTTTTATTCATGGGATAAAAAGTAGCCTGTGTTATAATTTACTAGCTGCGGGGATATCGACGTGTCAAATTATTTATAAATCTTTCTCTTGAATCACTCTATCTAGACGACCGATGTGGCGCGGTGGGCGAAGGTCCGCCTGCGACGCAGGAGGTTGCGGGTTCGATTACCGCCTCGGAACAATTGTGTGTACGATCTGCAGATATTTATTCCGGGTGTTCTGGTCGTTTTCTATGTATAATAAAAAATATCTATGTATGTAATATATAGTATTATGTATATCAGTTATCTAGTACCCATAACACAAGCTCTGCTTACAATGGGGCTAGATGATGCTGTGTGAATTGTCCAGCATTATTTATTTAAAAAAAAAAATTCTATAAAAGAAACCGCATGAAAATCAGTTGCGTAGTTTTAAAGATATACGTATAAGCATACATAGGGACAGACAGACAGCGGGAAACGACTTTGTTTTATACTATGTAGTGATAAAGCATGGGCTAACTCTGGGCTTGGATTATTCCAAGCCCATTATCGATTTCCACGGGATTTGAACCCGCGACCTAAATATAGGGAAAAAAATAGTTTTTTTTTTGAGATACTATTTAATATCTATGTAATGTGATTTTTGTTTTTATTAAGTTACTAAAGTTGACATGAAGGTACGACTAAGCAAAGAAGCTACTTTGAAATTTCAGTGCTTTTCATGTAACTCTGAAACTGGACTGACTGTGAGAATTTTCCGACGATTACCATAAAAGTGATTACCTAGACTACCTAGCTAGCTACTCAAGACGTAATGGTACTAGCATAAATTACCCAGTACCTTAAATCTAGATAAAGAAGTAGGTACATTTACAGATGCTAGGATGATTTTGCAATGTAAATACGTAGATGCATAGTCTTGGTAAGGTAAATAGGTACCCTAGCCGTTATAGTACAACAGTGTAAAAAAGGATAATTAATTGTTAAAAAAAACATTTCATATTTCCCTTAATTCTATTGTATTTTATGGTAGAGTCGAAACACTAATTCTGATTAATTATCTTTCAACAAGTACCTATCTATCTATGTATATAAAACAAAGTCTGGTTTTTTCGAACACTTATTATAACTTGAGAACGGCTGGACCGATTTTCATGGTTTTTGGTTTGTTCTATTTGTCTCCGTCCCGAATAGCAGAATAACTATTAAAAACATTGGAAGACTAACGAAAAAGTAAAATAAATTTTGATGATGATGATGTCAAGTCACAGTCCGTGTCCATTTAGATATGATTCACGGAAGCAATTGTGTGTTATTTTCACACGTTTAGCTGTGATTTAAAAATATAGTTATGTTGTTATGACACAGACCGTAATGTTACCATGCTTCTGTTGTCGAAACGTGACTAGGTACTGGCGTCTTGGCGTAGCTAAACCTGGAGAATAAATAAATAATAATAATTAAATAATGCTGGACAATTCACACAGCATTATCTAGCCCCATGGTAAGCAGAGCTTTTGTTATGGGTACTAGATAACTGATATACATAATACAATACATTACATAGATATATTTTTTTTATTATACATAGAAAACGACCAGAACACCCGGAACAAATATCTGCAGATCGTACTCACAATTGTTCCGAGGCGGGAATCGAACCCGCAACCTCCTGCGTCGCAGGCGGACCCTCGCCCACCGCGCCACATCGGTCGTCCAAATAGAATAAAGATACCAGCTGAATGAACAATTCAGGCTGATTCGTTCAGTAGTTGTGGCGCGAAGAGTAACAATAAAATGCGAAGGTTAGGATGTTTAGATGTATCGACCATCCAAACGATTTGATTTTTTATTATAATTACGAGTATTTTTTAATAAATTTTCTTTTGTGATTTCAAGCTTATAGCGAAATTTCAGCCTAATCCGTTCATTAGTTTTGAAACTAGCTTGGTTATTAACACTTAAGTCATTTTAAACGGGATATTTACCATGATTTTATTTTTGAGTTTTCCAATATTTCGGCACAGTTTCATGCGCCATGATCACGGAATAACAAAAATCAAATCATGGTTAATATCCCGTTTTAAATGACTTTAGTATCCAAACTTTCGCATTTATAAATTATCATTTTTGTGATTGATTATCCCAAAATGCTTTAAGCTACGTTTTATCCGACACCACGTACTCCATGATGGATTACCGAATGAGGAGTACAGTTAACGATAAGGAGGATTACAGTTAACTCCGATTCTGATAGCTAATCTCCCTGCCCCCCGGTGCGGTTCCACTGTACTTGGTTATCACTACATAGTATAAAACAAAGTCGCTTCCCGCTGTTCGTATGTCCCTATGTATACTTAGATCTTTAAAACTACGCAACGGATTTTGATGCGGTTTTTATAACAGATAGAGTGATTCAAGAGGAAGGTTTATAAACTATTTGACACATAGAGAATATAATAAAAACAAATAATAATAATAGAAGTTTTATCACTCAAAAATAGGCTTACAAAGTACATGAATTATTCTTAGACATAGTATTATTATATCATAGTAGATACTTTGGATCAAAAACCTGGTATATAACCTAACAGGCCTATTTATGAATTCTGTGATTTCCATAGTTCATTCAAGTCCACAAATAGTCATTAAATGAGCGGACAGAAGTCACCTACGCCGATCGGCGCGTGCGCAGGAAGCGCGAGTTTAGATCGCATTCACGAGATCTCATTGTATTTCAATGAAGTAATCGTTCAATTTTCTTTTCCGTGAGGTTCATGAATATCTATTTTTGGATGGTACATTATAAACCTAACAAACGTCGCATTGGTTGCAAACCACGCTGTTACAAAGGCGGCAACACAGTCTCTAGTCGCCGGCAGCCCGCCCAATATTGTGAACTCGTGTTCGTGACTTCATGAAATGATGTCTACTTACATAACATCTTCTGTTTTTATGGATCTCTTCTCACCTTCACTTTAGTGAATTTTTTACATAGTAGACCACAAGGTAGAGGGATCTAAGACGACCGATGTGGCGCGGTGGGCGAAGGTTCGCCTGCGACGCAAGCGGTTGCGGGTTCGATTCCCGCCTCGGAACAAATGTGTGTACGATCTGCAGATATTTGTTCCGGGTGTTCTGGTCGTTTTCTATGTATAATAAAAAATATCTATGTATGTAATGTATTGTATTATGTATATCAGTTATCTAGTACCCATAACACAAGCTTTGCTTACCATGGGGCTAGATAATGCTGTGTGGATTGTCCAGCATTATTTTATTTATTTATTTATTTATCTAAGACATTTGATTCCTCTGCCAAAAACATTACCTAGGTAGACCGCAAGGTCTAAACCTTTTTATTTTATTTTATTTATTTACCAACTTAAAGATATTGTTACATAAAAAAGCTTAAAATAACACGAAGGAAACCACAAAGGTTTCTATAGATGTGTTATTAGCTGAGAGTCAGCTGAATAAAATCTCATAGGTTTAACAATAAAATTATTCAATTTCAGGCAATAAGATTATAAATTGGAACTAGGTAAGTAAATTGATCAGTAACTGAATCAAACCCCCTGATAATGATGTAGGTTCGATAAGAAGTGCGATCTAAGTTTATATTTTATGTTATTAGGTGTTATATTGTCGAGTAGTTCCATTGGAAGTTTATTTATTAACCGGGGAACCAGATAACTGGCGGACCTAGGTAATGTTTTTTTGTAAGTAGAGTGCGCAAGCCCACGCTCTCGGGGTAATCTCTAAGAAATTAAAAAATATCCCAAACATATATTAATAAAATTACTTAAACCATAATATTTTGTTCTCCGATTCAAATATTTCATCTATCTATGTAATGGGATATTTACCATGATTTGATTAAAAAAAAAACAAATCATGGTAAATATCCCGTTTTAAATGACTTTAGTGTTAATAACCATGATAGTTTTAAAAGTTTTATCTATATAATGTATTCTAATAAGTACGATACAGACATTTAGTACCTAGTACCTACCCATAACACAAGTTCTGCTTAGCTTGGGGCTAGATGATGCTGTATGGAATTTCCAGCATTATTTTTTATTCATTTATTTAAAAAAAACCCCGAGGTTAATAATGTTAGTTCTATTTTTTTATTTCGTTTGTTATAGAAACTTTTTTCTGTTGTCTACATCTAAGAACCATTACGTGTATGCATGAAAATACAATAAATGATATGATCATTAAATATAACCGGAACCAAGTCCCGCCGCCGGGTGATTATGTAACTCGCGACCGGTTTGCGACAGGCGTAAATTAAGCAATCAGTGCTGTCAAACGTCAATTTTGTATTAGTTTGACACCAGCTACAACGTCAATTGGCGTTTGACAGCACTGATTGCTTAATTTACGCCTGTCGCAAACCGGTCGCGAATTACATAATCACCATACCGAATCTCTTCCTTCTGTTGCGTACAGCCCATTGGATGGCATAGCACCTTGTGTATAAGACCTGGATTCAAATACTATATTTTACAACACGGGCCCAAAACCCCACCCTACTCTTCACCTAAAGGTTCCAAACGGTACCCTACGATACTTAGCTTCAAACAAGGAGTAAAGGGCGTTCTTTATAAACAAAGAAAGTTACAATCAAATAAGACGACCCTGTGGCGCGGTGGGCGAAGGTTCGCCTGCTACACAGGAGGTTGCGGGTTCGTCTCCCGCCTCGGGACAAATGTTTGTGCGATCTGCATCTGATCTGAGTGTTCTGGTCGTTATATGTGTATAATAAAAAATATCTATATAAGCAATATCTTGTATTAATACATCAGTCATCCATAACACAAGCTCCGTTTAGCTTGGGGCTAGACGATGCTGTGTGGATATTCCAGCACTAGATAGATAGATAGATAACACTTTATAACACCACACAAAACAGAAAACAATACAGAGATAGAAACTTAGAATAAAAGTATAAAGGGCGGCCTTATCGCTGGGAGCGATCTCTTCCACTATTATTATTATATTATTAAATAATATAAAATAATTAGAACTAGTATTTACATTTGAAACAATTGAGCTAACTGCAGAGTAGAGCTAAGTTAAAAGTAATATATAATTAGCAACAACGACATGACGTCACCAAATTACGTCAAACATTTTAAAATATTTATAATTAAAAGCACGTTACTTATATATAATGTCGCATTATCTTTCTATGCCATGTGGTCAATGTTTTGGTAGATAATAGCTATCCGTTTAGGCCGCTCAATGTGATATTGTCAATATTATCACCCATTGTTCACTGCTCTTAGCTGTACCGAATGATTGTCTCTTGTGTTAATATATAGCAGGAAATACGTAGGTTGTTATAACATAAGTTCATATGAGATAACTTGAGGTACAAAGAATCGAACCCACAACTTCCTGCGTCGCTGTTGGACCTTCTGTTGATTGATGTCAAGCACAAAATTATGCTTTACAGCGATCAGTAGGACAGGTACATCTTTTTTTTTTTAATGCTGGACAATTCACACAGCTTTATCTAGCCCCGTGGTAAGCAGAGCTTGTGTTATGGGTACTAGATATACATAATACAATACATAACATAGATAGATATTTTTTATTATACATAGAAAACGACCAGAACACCCGGAACAAATATCTGCAGATCGTACACATAATTGTTCCGAGGCGGGAATCGAACCTCCTGCGTCGCAGGCGGACCTTCGCCCACCGCGCCACATCGGTCGTCTTTACATAGTAGGTGATAAAATGAAGTCGCTTCCGTTGTTTTTCGCTTAAATCTTTTAAACCTTTAGTCAACGGATTTTAATGCAGTTTTCAGAAATAGATAGTTTGATTCAAAAGAAATGTTTTTATAATTTATTAATAACTCGACACTGCCCATATTAGTATCTATATTGCACCCGTACGAAGCCGGGGCGGGTCGCTAGTAGACTAGAAATCCAATTCAAATGAAATAATTTATTTTCAGTCAACGGGTTTTAAGTTGGTATGCTTATTCTTAAACGTCAGAATTAGTTTACAATACAATACAAAAATTCTTTATTGTACACCATAATCAAATTAATCATTACAAAAATACATTAAAAATTATTATTAGTTTAGTCTGATATGCAAAAATGACCTTGCAGCAAAACGTCTGGGATTATTGTAAATAGTCTGCTAAACTGCAAAATTGACCTTGCAGCAAAACATCTGGGCTTATTGTTGTCTGCTAGACTCTTAAATAAATTTGTGCGTGGTAAATATGTAGTTTATTTGTGCGTGGTAAATATGTAGTTAATTTTTAAAACGATAAACATATTACAAAGTTTAAATGAAAGTAAAGACAAACTTGAAGAAGTGGTTTTTGCCCCATTTGGGTAAATATTGCCTTGTCTAGTAGCCATTTAGTTTTATCTAGCTATGCTATGACCCCGCGGCTTCGCTCGCGTGGAAATCTACGTGTCAAATAGTTTATAAACCTTCCTCTTGAATCGCTCTATCTATTGATGAAAACTGCATTAAAATCAGTTGAGTTATTTAAACGATCTAAGCGACCAGACAGCGGAAGCGACTTCATTTATACCATCTATGTTATAAACATTAACTTTTTCGAAAACTCAATTCGGGATTTTTTTCAATGCTTTCCAACCTACCACTGAAAGTTTGGTCCTTACGTTTTGTAACAGCCCGTATAGTATTTTTATTTATTATTATTTATTTTTAATAAATAATAACCGATATGGCATAAGAAAAATCATTAAAAAAAATGATGAAAATCATTTATTACAGCAAAACTAATAAGTAAATACACTTAATCTTATAATTAGCACTTACATACATGGTGAGAAGGTATTTCTAATTACCTGTACTTGAAATTTAGTGTAATACAGGTAATAGATTGTGTTATTGCCGAGACGTACCTATGTATCTACAATGTTAAGTAATCTCTGATGGCTCCCTCACTAGGCCTGTATCGAGGGAGCCTATACATGTACGACAATTCCAAGTTTAGTATTGTTCAGGTTACGGATATTACTGAATATAAGAATACCTAAGTAAATATTAATTATTGTAATTTTTCTCATAGTTTTCCGAAATCAGTAAAGTAGGTCAATACTCGTGAGTACGTCATAATATGGCAATTAAAAAAACCCTTCGCAATTATATATGTCGTAACACTAAACACTGAAAACAGTTCACGTGCAGAATTATATATAGTCATCTGGCAAACACCACATGTTATTTACATGTTGTAAATAGATTATGTATCTAATGTTACTATGCCCTATATACATTGTTTAAAGATCGTTCATTATGTCAGACAATGTACATTCAACTCTATTTACTTAAAACTAAGATAGTAAATCGTAGTTTCAAGTAAATATTGAATGTACTCTATTTAAAATGATATTATATCAACTAAACATGTCTCTATTTGTTCGGTGGCAAAAAGATTATCTACGCGATGTTCGATAAAGAATTTTTCGGATGTATAAAATTTACAACTTCCTCTATTTTACAACGTCTGTGGCGGGGTGGGCGATTCTGGACACCCACACAGCATAATCTAGCCCCAAGCTAAGCAGAGCTTGTGTTATGGGTACTAGATAACTGATATACAATACAATACGTTACATAGATTGTTTTTTTTATTATACATAGAAAACGACAAGAACACTTTGACCAATATCTGCAGATCGTACAAATATTTGTCTCGTGGCGGGAATCGAGCCTGCAACCTCCTGCGTCACAGTACGCTAGCCCGCCACGCGCCGCCACCATCAGTATAGTATATAACAGGTTTTTAAATGTTTCGGGACATTAGCCCATAATATAATTTCCTCGAGTATTCATTATTTATACGGGAGTCCCTCGGGATCGTTCTCTATACAATAGCGAGGGAATTTTCCAAGTCGGTCCGGAATTGACGAACACACATAAAAAGCATACATACACCCTAACATAGAACCTTCTCCTCTTTTGTTTTTCGTAGATTAAATATTTAATAGTGAACCAGACGTGGAGCTGGTTCGCCACCGTATTCAGTGTCCTCTCCAACTGTTCCATATTAGGTGCTTTGACAGCCGCCGCGACATCATCGGCATACATGAGGATGTGTGCGTCACCTAGTAGAATAGCTCTTTTTTGGAGATAAAATTGAGCAATTTTTTCTACATTATGATGTTTCTAGATGACTGCAATCCAAAGTCGAGAGTAAAAATCGAGCTATTCTATCTGTACTTACTTTATGTTAGTTGGCATGCTATGCAAAGTCGCGTGCAAAAGCCAGTAACATCATAAGTTATTGAAATGCAAGCCAGTCGCCTTGTACTGGTGTAATTTACGAGTGTACCTACTTCCATAAAGCAGGTGGTAAATAAAGGGAAACGTATGGAAGTGTTGACTTAGACATAGTAAATTATCGAGCTAAGCGTGTTATTGTGAGTTTGTGTGCACTAGCTAGCAACAACAACTATCATCATTAGCCTATGTAAGTCCACTGCTGGACCTAGGCCTCCCCTAATGAGCGCCATCTAGCGCCCTGTCTTATAATGATAGAGATAAATTATATTTCGTTTTGACCTATGGTAGGTAACCTACTGGTGCTAAATTAATGGGTTTATTTCTTCGTCCACTACAAACAAAAACTTTATTTCACTATAACATAAAAATGAATCGCTGAATGTGTTGCTAAGCTCAAATCTCGAGAGCAGCTGTACCGATTTCGCTAATTCTTTTTTTAGATTATTCCTTGAAGTACGGTTCTTACATAGAAAAAGAGTTTTTTTTTTAAATGACTGAAACAAATGACCACCCGGGCGAAGCCGGGAAGGGCCGCTAGTTTAATATAAATTTAAAGTATACATTTTACTTGAGATAGACGATATACAGCTAAAGATGCATTCTATCTTGTTATGCATTTCGGCAGCGCCATTGGCATGAGTAGTTCCGTTTCAAAGTAGCGCGCTTGTGCAGCGCCGTTCTGTAAACGTTAACAGCGCGCTGCCCAGCGACTCTTCCAGCAGCGGCGTGACTATAAAACCAGCCTTACCTGGCCAGCCTTCCTCTCTATGAGGTAGGCTGAGAAATGATCGTTCATGTTCAGGTTCACTAGAACGCAGTGACATTATGACAAATAGCCCAAGGTGATGCGAGTAGCGCGGCATCTGGCATGCACCCAGCATCCGGATTCCCTCCTACTACGAAATCTGAATCTGAATCAGATGATCTGATTGACTAATTGACTTGTCTAAGTGCTTATTTTGTAAGCCTAATGAAATAAATTATATTGACTTTGATCTGGTGTGAGTCATTCATGTAGACTTTCCCTTACACTCTGTAGCGTGGGCGATGGATAGATGACTTCCGTGTAATTGCGGCCATTAAAGAGGCCACATGAAAGAGGCCACAAGAAAGAGGCCACATCGTAGAGGCCTATTTATTACTAATCATTGCAGTTTGGAAGATGACAGATGACTAACTGTTATAATAAACTTCTCTTCTCAAAGTAATCTGTAATGAAACTAAGTTTCTATTAATGTCTACTCAATACAACAAATACAAATACAATTGCTTTTATTTCGTTCACAAAGTAAATTAAATAAATCGTTTATTATAGAACAAAAACAATGCTTACATATAGTTACGTATACTTAAAAATAAAAACGATGTCATCTGCACAAGTTTAAAAACTGTGTCGCAGATGACAACGCCGTCCATGATTATCCTACATAATATTTTGAAGAATACTTGATAACTACTCAGTTTAATAGTTTGTATTATTTTCCAGCGAACATCGCGATCGCCTCGACGGGCTACTCGATGGGATGGACCTCTCCCGTCAACGTGATGCTGAACGACACGAACTTGACGCCTCTAGACACGCTGGTGACCACCGACCAGACATCCTGGATCGGCTCACTGCTCACCGTCGGAGCTATCTTTGGTGAGTCAGTGTTCAAATACAAATCATTCATTGATAACCAAGTTACTCGTATATGTCAAAAAAGGGTATTCGATATAAAAATTAATATATTGCTCTTATATATTAATATGGTGCAATACCAAAATGGACCGCAGGCTGAAAACTGCAGCTGCAGGCTGCAAGCGATACATGCCTGCGGCCGCGGCGCGCAGCAACCGCTGACTGCAGCGCCAGTGGTGTCACGAACCGTGCTTGGAAATAGATGCAACCGCGATCGCAAGCAGCACTGCGGTCAACCGCATCCGCTAGCCGCCATGTCGCCTGCGGTTGCAGTCTGCAGCCCATCTCGGAATTGTACCCTGACGCTGCTTGTGTGCTGGCGTGACGAGGACGTGCGCGAGCTTGTTGCTGCGCAGGGCGCCGGTGCATTGTCCAGCATTATTATTATTACTTGACAGTACAGAGTTCTTCAACTGACGCTATTTGTTGGTTCTTTTCAGGTCCGTTCCTCGGCGGCTTCGCAGCGTCCAAGATCGGCAGGAAATGGGGGCTCCTATCCACTGTGATCCCTCTGTTCATCGGCTGGATAATGATAGCCGCGGCCAACAGCATCGGGATGATATACGGGGGACGTATCTTCTGGGGACTGGCTGTCGGGATGCTGTTTACGATATCGCCTATGTACTGTGCTGAGATTGCAACGGTATGTTGGAACTTGGTGATTTCTTACGTCGATAGTTTTTATATATTAAAGAACCAGAGGCTTATTTTGACTAGCAAAATTCTATGCGGGTTCGATTCCCGCCTCTGGACAATTGTGTGTACGATCTGCAGATATTTGCTCCGGGTGTTCTGGTCGTTCTCTATGAATAATAAAAAAATATCTATCTATGTAATGTATTGTATTATGTATATCAGTCATCTAGTGCCCATAACACAAGCTCTGCTTAGCTTAGGGCTGGATGATGCTGTGTGGATTGTCCAGCATTATTTATTTATTTACGCTGTGTAACATCGAATCTATGATCTTCCCTTTCAGGACGACACCCGAGGTGCCCTAGGCTCGTTCCTGCAAGCCTTCATAACCCTGGGCTTCCTGTTGGTGTACAGCATAGGGCCGTTCATAACGTACTCTCAGGTCGCATACGTGGGCGTGGGCTTCGTGGCGGTGTTCACTGTCACCTTCTTCTTCATGCCTGAGTCGCCGACTTATTATTTGACTAAGAGTAAGTATTTTTTACTGTCTATCATCTTAAATAATCTTTGTGAATTTGGTTTTACTATAGGTATGTACGTAAAAGCTTCGCAAGCAAGCTACGTATTTGCGGTTCCCATTTTCGCGAAGTATTATTTTCAAAAGGAAAATTGCGAACGCCACTGCCGAATATCAATGCAAATTGAAGTTAAAAAGTGGCAAAACAAGAGAAAATTACTGTTTTTTAAATTTAAATGAAAATTGAGTTTTAGTATGATTTTCGCTTTTATTTTGAGGAACGTATAGGAATGTAGGGAACATTCCTATACAAACCGTTTCGTATCTTTGGTTTCTGTATCTGCGGTAAATAGGGAACGTATACCCCGCGAATAAAGAGCTTTTCCTGTACCTATATAGAGCCCTATAATCTGATCGGGAATCGGGCTGAGCCCGTGGATACTGTAAGAGGCGATTAAAAGCCTCTCCAGTCTCTCCTTTTGAGATGAAATGGCAGCAGCTTCCATCTCCGTATTTTTAACACATCTCACCATTTCGCCCACCAAGCGTGGTGATTATGGCTATACCCCATACAATATCCCTCTTGTTTGGGGTGACGTTCAGCTGTGAATGTATGTGCACCTACTGGTATCTATGATACCCATGTAAATCAGCCTATTAGCCGGAGCAGTCAGTCCTGTAAGACTTTGTCAGAGAGGTGATGAGGTCCGACCATCTAGTTCGTAAGCGACCACGAGTCCTCTTGGCATTCTGCCGTTGACCACTAGTACAAATAGTTGGTATAAACGAAAATGTTTCTAGATAACCCGGATGCGGCAGCGGACTGCCTCGCCACGATCCGAGGCAAGTCGCGCGCGGGCGTGCAGGCAGAACTAGACAAGATGCAGGCTGAAGTCAACGAGTCCTTGTCCAAGTCCGCGACGGTGAGTCACTAGTCGTACAGCGAGGCACACAGAGAGGCCTATGTCCAGCTGTGGACTATAGGTTCACGATGATGATGATGAAGGCGGAGGCTGAGCCAAGTCGTGCAGACCGAAGAGAAAACGAAAAAAAGAAACTGAAGGCTTTAATTAAGATTCACATTTAAAAAATATACATGTATTTAAAAAAGAACCACATAATATAGTAAATTTGTCTGATATAATAACTTATACATAGTATACCCTCTGCAAACACTTTCATTATCCACAATAAGCCTGCCCATGCCCAATGCCCATCTTCCACTCTACGGCGCGCATCTTTATGTTTCACCACTTCCAAGCTGGGCAGTGAATGCGTTAAGCGATGTATGTAGCGATAATACAGCTCCATGAGATGCCTAACAAATGCTCGATGTCACGTTGATTAAAAGGAAACCATAACACCGTCCTTCTGTTGTTTATGCTATTTTGATCGTTGAAATTTTTTTATACTAAATCTGTCTGATCTTTATTTATTTCTTTATTTAATAAATAACAGTAAACTTAGTCATAGCTTATGTATTACATATTGTTATATACACACTCATGAGGTCTCCTGCTGCACTGTCTCTTACAAGCCGAGTGCCTGCAGGAGACCCCGACATCTAGCACACACATGCACTACATACGTAGACTGTCTGTAGACCTTAATACCTGTAATAATTCTAGTTTTCGTTTTTTTTCTTTCAATTTTATCTGTTATAGTTATTAAGTATCTATTATTTTTTTTTTTAATAATATTTCCGCATCAAGGCACAAACCACTAATAATAACTAGTAATTTACTGAAGTCTGCGAAGGAGGCACTGGTGACTAGTAACACAGGTTTTAAAACCTATCACTGGCACCAGTCTCTCACAAACAGGTATCTGTATTTACTACACCTTGCAATAACAATTATGTACCAGTATGATAACCTTTTTGTAAAAAGAAAAATAATTCATTATATGTACATCCATTGTTATAACAGTAGTGTTCTAATACCATACCTACCAATACTCCGACTCGGAATCAAATAAAATATTGTATGCCAACAAAGACGTTTATGAATGAAAGCTTTACAAACACTGATAAAAGTAACAGAAAACAACAAGGTTACATGGTTATCACTAAAAAGTATAATACAAACTTCAACAACGTGTAATCTCCCGTGTGGAGTGAATAAACTTTTAAATTTTTATTTGAAAACGAACGTGAGATCAATTTAATCATGAGCGGAAAGTTTCACAAGCTTAAAATGTTTTCGAGCTTCTTTGCTTTACTTCGATGATACCAATGCAAATGTCAAATTATATATACCCGTCATTCCTTGGGTTTTGTAATATGTCCAGGCTTTTACATCGGAGTATTATATGTTGCGTGGACACAACATTTTACCTTGAATTTTTTTTTAACTTCATTGTATTATATTATTAAGCTGAATGCGTACCTACCCTCGCCGAACGCACCGCATTTCTTTAAATCGAGTGCGGCTCTTGCAACGCGGACAGCACGTTCAGCTTTATTAAGTGTATATCACAAATGATAAATTAAAATGAACTGATTAACTTATTGGTCTTATGTCTTGTATCACAGGTAGCTGACATCTTCCGCGGAGGTAACTTCAAGGCGTTCTACATCTCCTGTGCGCTGGTCTCCTTCCAGCAGTTCAGTGGAATCAACGCGGTTCTGTTCTACATGACCAACATCTTCACAGCAGCTGGGTCTGCCTTGGATCCACCTATTGCGACCATTATTATTGGATCTATACAGGTAAGGAGCTGAAACCTTTATGGTGCGGCCAAACGAGCGTAATTGTTTGAGTTGTGAGTCGCGTATTTTCGGTCGCATAAGTTCTGCTCAGCAGAAATCTGTTGGGCTGCCAGACGAGCGCAATTTTTGCTTTCCAACGTTTATAGCTCACACAATCTGCACCTTACTGACGTATTCCTTGCTCTCCTCACCCCGCGAACACAATTCTGTTGGAACTATGCGTGTGAGTTAGCAGATAACTCATTTTGCGTTGCCGTATGAATCGAACAGGACTTTTCTATGAAACTAAATGCATCAGAAATTCCGCGATAGTTGTATGCTCGTTTGGCCTCACACTTATGGTTTCTACAGTTCATTGACGTAGAATCAGCGAGGCCGGCCAGAAGAAAACTACACTAAAAAATGATATAGCTTTTTCTGATCGGCCGATTTCAGATAAGTAAATGTGCACTTAAAAATACCGTTGTACAGGTTATCAATTTTAAAAAATCAACGGTCGTGCCACAAAAGGCGCAGAAAACTGCGGAATATGTTCTTTGTAGCGCGCACTATCTTACTTATGAAAACTGCAAGGTTATATACTATATAACCTAAATAGCTAACCTATTAGGTTACCACGCTATTTAGCACTTAACGTAACGCACGTTAATAGCATTATAATGCTTACTTTAGCGTGAATAACGCGTATTTTACGCGTTACCAAGCGTTATTCACGCTAAAATTAGAGTTCGCTAACGCTAATAACGTGCATTTCGTTACAATACCAATACAAAAATTTTATTGTACACCATAATCAAATCAATCATTACATAAATACATTATATGCGACTAGTACAATGGGCGGCCTTATCGCTTAAAAGCGATCTCTTCCAGGCAACCTTTACGTTATGTTCTAATCTCTATGTATAATAAAGAATATCGATCTATGTAATATATTGTATTATGTATATCAGTTATCTAGTACGCATAACACAAACTCTGCTTACCATGGGGCTAGATAATGCTGTGTGAATTGTCCAGCAGCATCATTTCATTTATGCAAAGCTAAGCAAAACATTGAATTTCTTACATACTATTGTTGTCGTGGAACATCTGGCCAGCATTAACATCATTGATGCAATCGTCTATGGAGTAGAAAGCCTTCTTGATAAGTTGTTTTATGTAATGTATAAATTTACAAAGATCCTCTCTTCTTTCCAGGTGGTAGCGTCGTTCATAACTCCGCTGGTTGTAGACCGGCTCGGCCGTCGGTTGCTGTTGCTTGTATCTTCTGCGGGAACTGCCATTGGACTTGTGAGTATTCCTCGGCTTGCACCAGCAAGCCGAGCTTCTTTGTAGTACTATTAATAAGAAAAAACTCGCTGTGGTGCCCAGGCTACGTAAGATAAATGTATCTTGCAATGGCAATGTATATTATTCTACAACAAAACTCCATATTATCCTTTACTAGCTGCGCCCCGCGGTTTCACCCGCGTCGATATACAATATATCTATATAAATTGTAGCCTATGTGTTGTTCTGATGTATAAACTATATTATTGTAAAGTTTCATTAAAATCCATTTAGTAGTTTTTACGTGAAAGAGTAACAAACATCCATCCATCCATATTTAACTTTCGCGTTTATAATATTAGTAGGATTATACAACATAATACAGAAATAAATGTTTAGAATAAAGGAAGTAGAAGATGGGCGGCCTTTGGATGGACTGGACATGAATGAACAATGTAGACGGTGGCACTCTAATTAGAAGATAATAATATTCCAATGATAAGAATCAATTCTTGCTGACAATGATAATTTTCCCCCAGGGTCTCCTCGGGATGTACTTCATCCTGGCAGACAGCAAGTCCCCCATAGCGGAGAAGATATCCTTCCTCCCTATCCTGGCGCTAGTGCTCTTCATCGTCACGTACTGCTGGGGGCTCGGGCCGCTGCCCTGGGCTGTGATGGGCGAGTTGTTCCCTATAGAAGTGAAAGCCATCGCCAGTCCAATCGCCACAGCTTATTGCTGGGGGCTGTCTTTCCTGGTCACAAGGTTGGTAACTCTGGAGATAAAGATTTATTATTTTCCAAAGACATTTGATGTGTAAGGTAACAGTGATATACATTTTGTGGGTCAACATGCTTGACTTGAAATATTTGAGAGAATGACGTGCAATAATTTAACATGAACTAAAATTATTCATTGAAAAAATCGTCACTATAATAGTAACACTTACAAATTAATAACATTTTCAATATCTGTACACATTTAGCTCTATTAATAGATTTTCTTTTATTATTTGCATTATTAAATAAAAATTGATTAAAGGTTGCCTGGAAGAGATCGCTTCTAAGCGATAAGTCCGCCCATTGTACTTATCACATGTAATATCCTTCTGTATCTGGTGTACAATAAAGTATTTTTGCATTGTATTGAAGTGATCATCAATATTAATGAATAGTATAAAATATGACTTGTCTAAGTGCTTACTTGTAAGCCTAAAGAAATAAACTTTCATTTCATTTCAGATCTCATCGATGTTGTTTTACTAAAGTCATTTAAAACGGGGTACTTACCATGATTTGGTTTTTGACCTTAACAATATTTCGGCACAGTTTTATGCGCTAATATCCAAATAATAACCATGATAGATTCAAAATGTTGACGACCGATGTGGCGCGGTGGGCGATGGTCCGCCTGCGACTCAGGAGATTGCGGGTTCGATTCCCGCCTCGGAACAATTGTGTGTACGATCTGCAGATATTTATTCCGGGTGTTTTGGTTGTTTTCTATGTACAGTACAATAAAAATGATCTATCTATGTAATGTATTGTATTACGTATATCAGTTATCTAGTACCCATAACACAAGCTCTGCTTACCATGGGGCTAGATAATGCTGTGTGGATTGTCCAGCATTATTTATTTAAAAAGTTTTTTTGATGTTATCTTAGTTCCTCAATCATCTTATAAATTGTGACTTGGTAGTGACCCGTATCTATCTCCACTTCACTGTATTTAAAAACCCTAGAGATTTGACTCTTCCTTTTTTTCAGATATTTCAACCCGATAGCGGACGCCATTGGCATGGGCGTCGCGTTTCTGATCTTCGCGGTGTGTTGTGTGGTGTCTTTCTTCTTTACGCTGTTCCTGGTGCCAGAGACCAAGGGCAAGAGCTTCCAGCAGATCCAGGAGATGCTGGCTGGCAAGTGAGTATATTCAATTAAAATTCTTTATTTTCAGACAGCAAAGGTCCATAAAACACAAACACAAAATTACAAGAAAATACAATAACAGCGAAGAAAATAAAACCAAAATAACTAAATCTAGAGTATAAGTAATTTCACCCAGTGGTGTCATATTGTATTTATTAGATATTACTTACACTTTATGTAAGGTAAGGGTAAGTAAGGTTTAAGGTACAAATTGTGTTGAGCGATGAAGTGGTAATGGGCTGGTCATATCTCCATAGCCGACGACCGATGGGGTATACGTGAGAACACGACTCAGTAAACGTAGTGTAGGACGCCCTTCGGCGTGGTATGATTTATCTGCGAGTATCAGCCTACGCCGTAGCAACTTTCGTAGACGCTACGCCGTAGTAACTTTCGTAGACGCTACGCCGTAGTAACTTTCGTAGACGCTACGCCGTAGCCACTTTCGTAGACACTACGTCGTAGCTAGCTTTGTAAATGCTGTATTTTTTCGAAAGGACTAAAATGCTGTTGACCGCTGATGACCATGACTGAGTTATCGGGCTTGATTTTATATGCGGCTTCGCCCGCGTCGGGAATCTATGTGTCAAATGGTTTGGTGGCCTTCTTCTTGCATCACTCTATTTAGAGGTATTAAAAGAACCACATCAAAATCCGTTGCGTAGTTTTAAAGATCTAAGCATACATAGGGACAGACAGACAGCGGAAGCGACTTTGTTTTATACTATGTAGTAATGTCGTAGTCGTAGCTTACTTTATAGACAGGATACTATAACTATCGTCTGTAGGTACTTACCCACTTCACAAAACCAGTTTCTACGACAAATCCTTCTCCATCCAGGCCATAAGGTTGTGGAATGCACTACCAGAATCCATGAGAAAAACAGTGTCCTTACCAGTTTTTAAAGCTCGCGTTAAGGGATTCTACCTGTCAGAATCGTGAATATTGGTACTTATTATTTATTTATTAACTAAGTATTACTAAGTAGTATATTATACATGTAGTATATTATAATATATATTTAATACTTATTTATCTTTAAATACTCATATTATGTTCATTTTTATTCTAGCTCTACCCTTGGTACACCCCCTGCCTTTCTTTAATTCACACAATTATTTCCATCCAAAGGTTGCCTGGAAGAGATCGCTTCTAAGCGATAAGGCCGCCCATTGTACTTGTCACATGTAATATCTTTCATAATGTTCTGTATCTGGTGTACAATAAAGTATTTTTGTATTGTATTGTATTGTACTTAAAACTACGACGTTATACTTTCGTAGATTCCACTTCGTCTATATTATCCTACACCTTGTACCTACCTATGTAGATTTATTGTTTTTAATTTATTTTGTTATTTTTTTAATGATTAATTTGTGTTTCTTTTTCAGGCCATCAAAATCGGAGAAAGCTTGAAGACATTCGAATATTGTTTCATAAAGACGCTAGTTTAGATTCTAGTATTATGCCCGCGAGACACTAACAATATTATTGATAATTTATTAAATATTGCCTGTAATATGGACAATATTGCCAATGATATTGTTGGTGTCGAAATATAGGGTTTAAGTACTGTACTGTACTGTACTTAAGGCGCTTTCATACAAGGAAACTAACTTAAACTTAGTTTAACTAAAAGCATGACCGATAGGTACTAATTTTTATAAACCAAAGAGTAGTTATTCGGTTAGCTATTAAGAAATATTGTAATATAAATGAAGATTCGCAATTACTTAAGATATTTGTTCCGTATATTTAATCGCATTATTATTATTGATGCAGAGAATTATAAACGAATTTGTGACCAGATTGAATACTAACACAGTTATTATTGTACCATTAATATAATATAAATATAACGATTTTATGAACAAATGTTTACAGGGAATTTAGAATAATGTAGAAAAGTAGTATAGAATAATTTATTTGAAAACTAAACGAATTTGACAGCACATAAAATGATGCTATCTATTATTTATTTTTAATTAAATTAGTTAATTAATTGACAATTGTCATTTAAAATATTTTTGACATTAATTTATAACATATTAACAAAATACATTGTGTGTGGAAATTTTAATTAAATTTAAAAAATATTGTTTAGTAGTATGAAAGTGCCTTTAATAAAATCCAGTAGGTACAAAGATGCAGGTGCTAAGTGTTGTGATAATAGTGTATTTATAATTGAATTACTGTGTTTTGTAAATATATTTACTGTATTTGTACGAATAAAGTTATTTTTGATGTATTTCTAGTTGTTTATTTAAGACTTTTGAAACTATAATGGTTATCAACACTAAAGTCATTTAAAACGGGATATTTACCATGATTTGATTTTTGAGTTATCCAATATTTCGGCACAGTTTCATGCGCCATGATCACGGAATAACTGAAGGAGCTGCGTTCGATAATAATGAAACCGGTGGTAGTGGTAACGTTCGTAGCAAAAGACAAAAAATGAGGGTGGATCGGTATATCTGCCCATAAAAACTTACTCGCAGTCGCAGTGCCTTCAGTTATTCCGTGATCATGGCGCATGAAACTGTGCCGAAATATTGGATAACTAAAAAATCAAATCATGGTAAATATCCCGTTTTAAATGACTTTAGTGTTGATTTAAGGTTTGTTTTCACACTATATTTAAATGTAATTTTAATTGTTTTTTGTTTCTCGATTAAAATTAGGCGGTCGACCAAATGTGAAAATAAATTCGAATTCGACGATCGTACTTTGAGGACAAACGGGTTCTCTGCCCAGTTGAATAAAACTAGATTGTATTATTAGCTCTATGGACAAATGCCATAAATAGCTATACCAAAATAGTTCTCAAAAGTGATAACTTACTTGTCAGCAATGTTGCTTTTTCCTCATCGCCTAACTATTTCGCCTAGGCAACTGATTTAGAGACGAGGACTAACACATCCTCATGGCCGAACTCGTGTCAAAATAGACAAAGAACACACGCCACCGCAGACAGATACGATACGACGTGAATTGTGTTTTGGATTTAACCTACAAAACCAGGATAGCAGAAACGTTATTTTCTACTTGCTTAAACGAAAATACTTCTGCGATAATTATCATGTCCTAGTCCTAGCCGCTAGAGGCGCTGCTGTTCAAATCTATAAATATCGATCAAGGTCAGCCACCCACCTCTTTTCTACTTGGTTAAATGAAAATACCTCTTTTATAGGTACCTACTTATGATGTCCTGGTACTTCTAACATAAATTTGTATCCAGTATTGCTAGTACCTATTTTTCTACTTGGTTAAATAAAAATTGCTAGTACCTATTTTTCTACTTGGTTAAATAAAAATACCATAGATTTAAAAAACACTGGACTATATGTGAGAAAAAGGTAGGTATAGCTATTTTCTGATTTATATATCTGACGATTAGAAAGAGCGACTATTTGAAAGTCTGACCTTATGAAAACAAAGGGCACAGAGGCAATTATGAATATGGGTAAAGTATATAACCCCAACTCTTCCCGCGGGTATCCTAAGAGGCCACTAATTGATATCCACCGGGGGGTAGGCAGAACTATTTACCACCGAACTGCGATCCCCAACCCGTATGCCCAGCGCGGGATTATGGGCATTACTTCCCATTAGATAAAACCCAGACGCTTATCAGGAGGAACTCAATCAGCGTCTTGAATTGGACCAATATAGTCTGTTGAAGTTGCGGTAAAATAAAAAGCAGTTTTATAAACAAGATATATATTTTCAACGTTAGAGATAACTATAAAATAAGCTTACTTCTAAAACATCAGTCTTATCGTTTCTAATCCAGTATCCTGCTTCTTTGATGTTATTCTGTTAACAGTTAACTTTTATATACAATCGACTGCGACGGCCGGCCCTGGTGGGGGCACAGAGAGGGGCCTCGAGGCTTGGCCTCATTACCCCGGCGCGGCATCAACTCGAGAGGTGACCCCATCAGTCCTTGGGTTAGTGGGACATACGCCCATGGAACATTAAGGGCAAATACATAAATAATAAATAAAATAAATAATGCTGGACAATTCACACAGCATTATCTAGCCCCATGGTAAGCAGAGCTTGTGTTACGGGCATTAGATAACTGATATACATAATACAATACTAACATAGCTATACATATAATAAAAAGTACATTTCTATGTAATATATTGTAATACTTACGAGTATCAGTGACCTAGTATCAATAACACAAGCTCTGCTTAGCTTGGAGCTAGATGATACTGTGTAAATGGCCCTACATTATTTATTTACTCGAACTCCTTACAAATCCCTTCAATATCCATCAACACATCACAGATACTCCCCGCGTACACCCTAACGTCACTATCCTTCTTAATCTTCAAACTAGCGCAATACATTCTCTTATACAAGTCACCCATCTTCTCATAGTCCTTATTACTCTTCGACCTGCAGTACTGAATTATACTTTTTAGAGCGAAGTTAAGTCTATTCTCGAATAGGGAGAGTAGACTGTGCTCGCTCTTGATGGACTTGTCGTCGATGTCTTCGGATTTGAGTTCCTTTGGTTCGTCTTCGTCGCGGTTCTTGATTAGTTTCATGACGGAGTGCGTTTGTCGAAGCAGTTGGATGGCGGACTGAAGGGATTTTAGTCTGATGCTTGTTGAGACTGGAAGTGGGAAAAGAAGTACATTTCACAAATATTCAATAACACTATTTTTAACTAATCGTTAGTTGTGTGCGTGCGTCGTACTCACGATTAGCCGCGTACTGATTGAGCGAGCAGCCTCGCGAGGCTGCCTAGCGAGGCAAATCCTCGGTCGGTCAAGACGTGCCTCGCCCGAGGCAAACGCACGCGCTGCCTCGCCTCGTGTGCAATATTATTACACAAACAAGGTTAAAACTCGTTAGTAGTTGTGCGTGCGTCGTCTTATCGTTGACGCACACAAAAGACAAAGCCACAGTTTTTGGACAAAGGCGCATCTAACGATTTAAATATTTGATCAGAAAATAAAAATATACCATTCGAGTCGATTCTGTTGGCACAAAATCTAAACTAGCGTAAAAATGGCAGTGGGCCGGCCATATCTCAGAAAAAAATAACAGACAACCGCTGGTTAAAGGTGACTCGGTGAACGTAGTGTAGGACGCCCTCCGCCCAGGTGGGATGACGACCTGCGTAAGACTGCAGGTAGATGCTGGATGCGTCAAGCTGAAGATAGGGTGCTATGGCGCTCATTAGGGGAGGCCTATGTCCAGCGCGGTGGACTAATATATGCTGATGATGGAGTGGCACTTACAGGTAGCCTGAGTCTCCAACACATGCACGTGTTCCAGCTGCACCGTCAGGAACATGGCTGCGTCCTCGAGCGCAGCGAACATGTTGGCCGCTTGCTGGTAGTTGGTGCGGCACATGCTGCCTAGCGTGCGGCGTTTCGCGCCTTCTTCGTGGATTAAGCTGAGAGGGAGATAGCCGGTGTTATATTTAAACTCTAAATGCTTTCTTGTCTTATATCTTCTCACATAATGTATAAATTTTTCTTAAAGACACAGTACTTTAAGAAAGATTTTACGATTATTAAAGTGATGTGTACTCTGTAAGAGTAGGCGGTTTGTACGATAGCTGATAAGTACGATATTATGCGGTATGCAGTATAGTGCGTCGAGCGAAGCGAGCCGTACTAACCGGTATTGCGAGTGGTACAACTGCCCCAGTCTGTGGTAGATCATGGCGGCGCGGAACTGGTACATGTACTGCCGTGGGCCGGGGCTCAGCAGGCAGTACTTGAGCGCGTGCTTGAGAGCCTCCGCCACTTCTGATACCTCCTGAGAAAGATAATGGTGGAGTTTAGTTATTGCTACGCTTGAAATGTTAACACTAGCTCTGCTTAGCTTGGGGCTAGATGATGCTGTGTGAAGTGTACAGCCCTATAAAATGTACAACAGTTCACAATAAAGATTTATTTATTTGATAAATAAATTGTAAGAGTTCCAAAGATTTCCTTACTTCCTACTGTGTATTTTTGACACCTCCAGTACGATCTAAAAATTCCTTTATAGGCCGAGGCGTGTTTTGCGGTAAATTTAGGGTGGTGATGAGGACATTGATTGAATCGAGTGTAAGTGGTCACGTTGTTAGACAGAGCGCGATGAGCTAATCGCACATTTGTGGCGAGTGACCGATGTGGCCCGCCTTGGCACAAATGTTTGTAGGATCTGCATATATATGGAGCCCTGGTTGTCTCCGAGGGTGGTCAGGGCTTGGAGGTACAGGTCCTTCGCTTGCTTGTAGAGGATGCTTGTCTCTGTATGGACCTACAGTACAATAGTCGTCATCACCAGTGCATAGAGTGCAGGCTCCTCCTGCATGAGCACGGCGCGCGTGTACAGGTGGCAGCTCAGCTCCCAGCAGACGAGGTGCCAGATGGAGCCGTGGTTGTCTCCGAGGGTGGTCAGAGCTTGGAGGTACAGCTCCTCCGCTTGCTTGTAGAGGATGCGTTTCTCTGTTCTGTTGGTAGAGAATTAAAAATTATAATACAATACATGTTCGATACATCGACCACGGAGGTAAATTCGCAGCATCAGCAGTTTGACCTAAGTAGGTTACTAGTGCCGCGAGTGCGGACCGGACGCCTACGGAGGTCAGTGCATCACCAGCAGCCATAGAAACCAGACTTATTAACATCATTATTAGTCGTAGTTTTATATTATAGCTATTGTTCCTATACTCTCTCGGGAAGAGCAGGCCGCGATTTCTACAATACAAAAATGCTTTATTGTACAGTACACCATAACAGATCGAAACTATCATGGTTATAAACACTAAAGTCATTCCGTACTAAACACTAAAGTCAATAGTTATTCAGTGATCATGGCGCATGAAACTGTGCCGAAATATTGGATAACTCAAAAGTCAAAGTAAATATCCCGTTTTAAATGACTTTAGTGATAACAGATCATTACAACAGACGTTACATGTGACATGTACAATAGACGGCCTTATCGCTTACATGCGATCTTTATTTTCATATATTTGACGATATATTTGATTCGCGGTTGGCGATGGTCCGCCTGCGACGCAGTAGATTTTTATTTGTATGCTGCCATTGACACAAAACACAAGTTTTACCGCAAGACGTGATTTGAACTTCTTATCTGTTTTGTAATACATATTGATAGTTATAAGAAATTAGCGAAAAAATATCTGGATGTTAGCGAGCTACGAGACATAACCCTGAAGAAAATCCTAGTTCCTAGCAGCTGCAAGGGTTAGTGGCGAGTTATGAACGCTACGGCTTCGGGGCTGAACGAATAAAGTGGCGATCACAATAGGCCTATCATGGCCGCAGTGAAACTCAAGCCACCAAAAGAAAAAAAACTATATGTTAAACGAAAATGAACTTACGTGAATCCCCCCTGATCGCAGTGCGCCTTGAACCGCAAGTACCGTCCCTTGTTACAGTACAGAAGGGCGAGATTCGCCTGATCCGATACCGAACGGAATATCTCTGTAGCTTCGTCGAGACATTCTATAGATTTCTTAGAGATGGCGACGAACTGTTTGTGGAGGAGCTTCGCTTTTGGGTCCTTTGGGTCTTCTTCTAAGTATTTTACGTAGATTTCTGAAAAAAGACGGTAAAATAAATAATAATAATAATTCATTTATTTTACGTAGTTATTAGTCTAGCAATAATAAATTCAGGATAGTTCTACAGGGTGGAATTTAATTATACCTCATTCGGGATATCTTTTCTTTTGTAACTTACTCTTAGGCAACAACGAATAGATATCCAAGAATAAACAAACGCGTTTTAAAAAATGTTCAGCTGGATAGAAAATTACATTAGTCTAAAAACTCAACACCTAGGACCATTTGTGAAGAGCGCTGTTTTTCATTGCTGTCTCGCTCTTACAACAATGCGACTAATATTAAAAAGGAGACAGTAATACATACGTTGCGCATCGTTCATGTATCGGACGGCCAGTTCATTGCTAACAGACGCCAACCTTCGGAGTAGCTCGGCTCTCTTCGTGCCGGTGTCGTTTAACGCGCGTCGGTAGAAGATGCAAGACAGCAGCATTGCTTCTGTCTCGCTCTTAGGCAAGCATATATCTGGAAAAGAGATTGTAGGTTATCAAGGATATTATTTTGCATGTGGTGGGATATTTTTTTGCACATGGTATCTGCTTTTAAAAACGGCTTTTATATCCGTTTCGCTTTTATATGTATCCCAAAAAAATTCAAAAAATAACAAAAATCTAACTAAAATAAATTTACCACTAAGGTTTTTGTTATTTTTCGAATTTGCTGTGTTCATTTAATTATTACTTAATTGATTAGAGCGTGAGTTGTCGCGTTCTATAAGTCACAACTTCCGCTCTTGACTATCCGTGTGCGGCTCCGCTAGCAACTGACGAGCGAAGCGAGAAGCTCTTATTGTGCTGCTTCGTAGCACGCACACGTTTCACGTACTCTATTGTGGCTACGTCCTGAAACACAGCCTACGCGGTTTTTTACTATGACCAACGTACTATTATAGTTACTAGACAAAGACGACAAGCTCACCTATATCGTACTCCTGCGAGACGATATCGTCCACCTCCTCCCGTAGATCGTGTTCTATCTCGAGCCGCAGCTTCGCGTCGATGTCGTGGTCGGTCGCGTACTGCGCACGGAACTGTTCGAGGCGGTGCCAGTGTTTGCATAGTTGGAAGTAGTTATCGCCAACTCGACCTGAAATGTACATAATTCAAATTATATTAAACTAGCTTCTTCCCGCGGCTTCGCACGCGTGTCTTAGAATTATAAGTGGTCTATGTCCAGTCGGTCCTGATCTTTATGTGTGCAAAATTTCACTTCGTTCCATTTAGTAGACTTGGCATCGTCTTCAGCGAAACATCTTCACAAAACACACACACTAACCTATGAATCAGTCATCTTGTTGACTCTAGGATACAAAATGGCGGACTAGCTCATAACTCTTCTAACCTGTGAGACAGCTGGCATTGACCACCTTGCTTTTGATGATCATATGGGTCAGCAGCTGTTGGCAGCGGCTCGCCATGTCGATGTACTTCAGGGAGAAGCCATACTGTTCATGCGCGTAGCTGTATTCCGCTAATGTGACGTATGCGAGGCAGATCTTTTCGTAGAGCAGGGTTTTCAAATGGAGCTTCCACGCGAAATTGTCGTTTCTGGAAGGAAAATAAACTTTATTTCATTTACGTACTTATTAAAACTTATTGTTATCCATTTGTCTAAAGATATTATAAAATTAATTGATTTTGTAGAGGGTATCTTGATTTTAATTATGATTTTGATGATTTTAATTGTGATTTTCATATATATATCAGGTACGTCATTTTAATTTTGAATTTTATTTAATTTATTTTTATTTTTAAATATGCTAGCTCGAATATGGACACTTTAATTGTTTTTGTATTATATCTTTATATTGAATAAAATTAATGATGATTTCTAGAACGTACCTATTAGGTTCTTGTAGCGAAGGCTGTAGAATCTCCTTCCGTATAAGAATGGCGTTCTTATCAATGTTAGACTCTACTAAAGAGTTTTCCGCTTCATTTGCTATTTCTTCTCTTTTCTGTATCTCTTTCTCGCTGGCTCTCTCGCTCTTACGTCTTCTTCTTCTGCTTCTTGATGAGTGTTCTACAAAATAAGTAGATACCTTATTATTTCTATATAATCTATATAAAATCATCATATTAACAGTTATTGCCCAGTAGTGGGAGGAATCAAGCTAAATAAAAAATTGGATCTGCAAATCTGTTCAGGGTATTTTCTATGTTTAATAAAAAATATGTATATTACATATTGTATTAAGTATATCGGTCATCTAGTACCACAAGCTTTGCTTAACTTGGTAGTTGTGTGGATGTTGTGTGGATCCAGCATTTTTTATTTTTTATTATTATTAAAACAATCATCAACATCAATTTGGTCCCGGCAGACGATCAGCGTTGTGATAGCTAAGCACAATGGCTATTACAATATAATGCTGAGTCGGACGCCATTTTGTAGCATTTAAGTTTTCAAGTAAGTTAGTAGTGTCTTTTTGTCTCATTACACAGAAAGACACATAAAAAGTCCCCCTTTTCGTCAGGGGTTATAAAAACAGGAGTCTCAAGGCACCTTTAGGGTCTTCTTTCGTCGCTAGCGGTTCGTAGTCCATCTTGATAGGTTCGTACGGATTCGCCATTTTTGGATGTTGCTCCTCGTTGATAATCTGGCTTTTTAGACGTTCGCGCTCTTCTTCCTAAAAATGGTAAGTGTAAATTAATTAAATAGTTTAATTATTTAATTAGTTGTAATTTTTTTTTGTTAATTATTATTTACTTTTAAATTCATTTTGTATTTGCTTCACATAAACTGCTCTTTGATCATGCTGTGTACACATATTTAGGGATACAGTCTAGTTTTAATTATTGTGTGTTTCTAGTTGTATAATATTTGATTGTATTCTGTTTTGTGTGCCAAATAAATAAATAAATAGGTCTGTCAGTACGCTAGTTTTTGGTTACTCTTAAAATCCATAAAAAACTGTTGCTATAAATGCAACATCATTAAATTGGTCAGAAATATTGTGAATATTTTTATTTTTAAAGTGATATTTTGATACATAAATAAGCTGGACAATCCACACAGCATTGGGTATGGGTAAATTAATGAAATAGGTCAGAAATTACATTGTGAATTATTTTTATTATTCAAGTGATAATTTGATACATAAATATGCTGGACAATCAACACAGCATCTAGCCTCAAAGTAAACAGAGCTTGTATTATTTGTACTTGATAATATATATTGATAATAAATAGTTTTTCATATATTTGGCAGCCATCTAAGGTCTAACATTTGGCAAAGACTGCTAAATACCAATTTTAGATTTCATATATAGAATATCCAGACGCAGAGCCATCTAGCAAGAAGTTGAAGTTGATATATAAAACAAACGAATAATAAATTACCTTGCACTTATCAAAAGTGACATTATGTAGCGCCATTAGCCCTTTTAGCGCATGGGAGAGCGCCCGCCCACATCTGTCCAATGGAGATACGCCGAGCCCCTTAGCGGAATTGGCTTTCTGCTTCTCACTCTATTGGAAGAAAATAAACAAAGTTAAGGACCGATTACATATAGAAATAATGCAGGACAATTCACAAAGCATTATCCAGCCCCAAGGTAAGCAGAGCTTATGTTATGGGTACTAGACGACTGATATACATAATACAATACATTGATATATATTTTGTATCATACATAGTTAACGACCAGAACACCCTGAACAAATATCTGCAGGCCGTACAAACATTTGTCCCGAGGCGGGAATAGAACCCGCAGCCTCCTGCGTCGCAGGTGGACCTTCGCCCACCGCGCCACCAATTACTTCCACCGGCACAGTGCGTCAGACCCGCGCATACTAAATATTATTATTCATGTTTATTCTGCCAGCACGCCCGGTGTCGGCGTCTGCACTGTTTGTATAAATACGTTTATACAATCTGTACTGTAAATATTTTTTGGTCTGCCAAGGCACTGCAAGGTGGTACTGGTCTGCAAGGTCTGTCACGCTCAATGTCTGTTGATATACATTTAGTTGAGTGTGATCTCACTTTGGTCTCTACATTAGGATACCCTGTGCCGTAGAGACTATTCACATCTGAATATATGGATGTATGGATCGAATAGATTTGGAATATCCAGTTTAATTTCTTAAAAATTTCCTAGTAATTATACTTATTTATAATTTTAGAGTGACTTACGCCTTTATCCCCCATCCGATCCCCAATATCCCTGAGCGCGAGTCCCCTGATCTGCACAGCGAGTGACTTGTCATCGCTTCTCTCCTCACTCTCGCTGTTTTCTTCATTTTCTGTCTCTTTCTCGTCACTTTTATCTTCTTCTCTCGGGTCTTTGTAGTTTTCTTTGTCGAAGTCGTCGAAATCAAAGTCTTCGCCGTCCGAATCGCTTTCGTCTGGGTAATATAATAAGGTTGACATTAGAATTACGTGTTTAGACTAGTTTCTTCCCGCGGCTTCGTACGCGTTGTTTCTATCCAATCGATTAAAAATTATAATCAATTCTCATGGGACAGAAATAATCTTAAAACACATACAAATAAAATCTGATACACGATATGTTATTCCATGAAGAAGCGCTGACTTGTGTGACCTTGTGCTGACATTTTGCGTAGACCCAAATACACTAGTGCCTCGAACCGCGTCGCGATCGAGACTGAGTGATCGTGCGAGAGTGCCCGAGAGGTTACCTACGCAAACTACCACAATATAAAGCATTATTTGTTTATTATTTAGTAAAAAATACCTTTAAAATCCGGACAGGCCGGGTTCGTAGTGGCGGGTAGATACAAGTCTGACAGCATGTAGTGCGACGAGGCTACTATCTGCGGATATCTTGATACTTGCAGCAGCGACACCACGTGCTCTAACAACTGACGGACGTGTCTTGATCTGTTTGTTAATCTGGAAATAACAAAATAATATAATTTAATATTTATTAGGATGAAAAACAAACAGCTTATAACACTTAAATAAATAGAAACAATGGTGCTCTAACAGAAGCTTAACAGTTTTCACTTATTCATTGATTTTATAAAAGCATTTCATTCAGTCGTTAATTTTCTGTTTTTGAAAAAAAAAATCACACTAGGTGGAGACACACTCTACAAAAAGAAGCTAAGAACTCAACAGGAATCAGACGAGTGTTTTGATACCTCATTAAAAGCGCTAAAGCCCTTTCGATGCTTCGAGTTCCTAAAAAGTTCAAGTTAACCAAAAACAGCAATAACTCGTAAGGTATGTATACGTACATACAATAGAAATACACTTGACCGGTATCCAACTCACCTCATATTCCTCGCCACTCTATACAGCAGCATAGCAACAGGCGCAGTGAACGGGTTATCCATATTATCAGGGCATAGCGACGTCAGATCATACAACTTAACGACATCATCGTCCGGCCCTTTGAACAACCAATACGTGTGACCGGCCTTCGTCGCATTCGACTTTAGAAAGGACAGGATGTTCTGTGCGACGTTTCTTATCACTTTCGGTGAGAATTTAGAGTTTTCCATGTTTGGAAGGTCTTCTGTTTTCATGGGCTCGTATTTTTGTACGATTCCGTCGATGTGGTAGCACATTAAGACCTCTGGCACGTTGCACATTAGGTTGTCTAGCCAGTAGTCTATGCCTGGAAATAATAAAGATATTGAAGATAAATAAATAATGCTGGACAATCGACACAGCATTATCTAGCCCCAAGCTAAGCAGAGCTTGTGTGTGTATACATAATATTACACAATACATCGATTTTTTTACCTATAATACCTAGAAAACGACCAGATACAAAGATCAGTAGATCGTACAACCATTTGTCCCGAGGCGGAAATCGAACCCGCAACCGAACTTCGTCCACCGCGCCACAGTGGTTGACAGAAGAAATATTATATTATAATAATTTTTTAGTATTACTCAAAAATCAGGTAAATATCCAAATGACTTGAATAACATACCTGTCAACACATTAATAGGCTCCCTCGCGTCCCGCAGCCGCAGCGACACGCACGGCCGGTCCTTATCTCCGAAGATAGGCAGGTCGCTGCCGATCAGCATGTGTATGTCCTCGAAGGTCCAGTGCACGTTCCTGTTGTATAGATGTTCTGAGGGGTATTCTGTTGGCTGGTCGGGTTTCGTTTCTGGCTCGGGGAGGAATGGACCTGGAATAAATAAATAAATAAAAAGTCATTTAACATGGAATATTTACCATGATTTGCTGTTAAAGTTTTCCAATATTTCGGCACAGCTATTTCGTGATCATAGCGCATGAAACTTTGCCGAAATATTGGAAACTCAAACATCAAATCTGCAGATCGCACTAACATTTGGCGAGAATCGAACCCTCCTGCGTCGCAGGTGGACCTTTGTCTACCGCGCCACAGAGGCTATCCATAGAGGGATTATCCATCTATCTACTTGCCCACAATTCCACGAAGTATCGTGGAATGGTGGGGAAGTAGATAGATAGATAGATAATCCTTTATTCAAAACTTTATAGCTAAAACTGTTCGTTAGTTACGAACAGTTTTAGCTATAAAGTTTTGTTCAATTATAGAGAAACTAATAGGATTCGCGGCATTATCGGGAATTTTAGGCCGCCATTTTGTTATGCAGTAAAAGAACAAAATGGAAGCAAGAAGCTGCAGCAAGTGCTTTTGCACTTCTAGTTTTGGCTTATTAGTAAATGATCATTTAATTAGTAGGCGAAAGACTGCAGGGAGATGCTAAATGCGTTAAGCTGAAGACAGGGAACTATGGCGCTCACATGGCCTATGTCTAACCATACTAACTGAGTGGAATAACGTAGGCCGATGATGATGATAATTTAATATAAGAAAGCTATTATACCTTAGATTTGTAGCGTGTCAGTAAAAGTGTCAAACAGAACCAAGAAAGTCGCTGGCCTTCCTCTGGTATGGTAGATTCCTTTAATAGACTCTTACGGCGAGTCTTGCGTCGGTAGTCATGATTCATAGGATTTAGTATCTTACCAGTGATGCAAGCTGGGGGGATGCAAGCCGGCGCGTCAATATGCGGGATGTGACGCGGCGGGAGCTGAGCCACGCTGTGCGACAGAAACATGTTCGTCAGCTGTAGAGCTGAGTTTGAGACCGGTGCGAGAGTTAAGGACATCTTTTCCTGAAAAAAGCAATCGACTATAAACACTCTCACAATATTATATTACATCACTAATTTTATAAATTGTCTGAGATACAGTAGGGACCAAAAGCGTTCCGAATTTTTCATGTAAAGCATGGAACGCTTTTGGCCGACACTGATATTGCGTCGCTCGTTTATTTCCGAACGTGGATGACGCTCTATCGCGCGTCTCGATGTATTTAGTGAGGGAGGTATGTATTATCAGAATTATAACGACTAGAAATCCTCGACCACCCGAGGTCCGCGAAGCCTGTGAAGATCCCAGGATGATTCTGTGCTTCTCGACGGAGTTAGGCTGGTTAGACTAGCAACCACACTACGCACAATGGACCAATCTGAGTCCAAGTGCGGACACAAGAGTACACAGACATCATATCAGAATCATAATAAAAGCTACAGTTTTTGGTATTTTGATTAATCACAGTAAAAACTGTTACTATCGAAAATATCGATATAGTTTTTTCCTATTTTATTCCATTAGACAGGAGTTACTATAAAAACTGACTTACCTGTTCCGACATAGTCTTCAAGATGTTCTCATAGAAGAAGTCTTTTAGCCAAGACCACTCAGATTTCATCAGATAGTCGTACACGTCGAAATCATCCAGTAACAGGGTGTTTTCTACTCGGTGCACCATCATACTGACCTGTTAAAATAATAAGAATAGATGATAAGAGATAGGTAGGTATTAACTTACTACTTTGTTGGTAAGGTCAGAATTTGGCAATTTATCGAGAAGTGGGTTCTCGTGTACTTGTTAAGGCCAGAATTTGGCACATTCCGCGAAAATTACCAAATTCTGTGATGGTTTAAACCCCGCGCTGTTTTTAAATAAATATAATAAAATTTCTTTTTTTCGGACTACTATGATCCATAATTTGTTAGTAATGATCTTATAATGAATGTTAGTAATAAATTGCACACAGCTTGCGTTTTTGTATTTTCTACAGTGATTTGTTATAAAACGACACTAAATATAGTTAAATTAAATATTTTATCGCGTAGTTCAGATATTGGTCATATTTTGTGATTAAATAACTTATTTAAGATTATTTTTATAGAAATGTTTAGAACGGTGAGAAGATAATTAATTAATTTTCAGCAGAATAGAACATACGAAAATACATTTTAAAGATGTCTGGTTTCCAATACTTTGAAATAAGTACTGAATGTTATACTTTTAATTTTTCTGCCTGGTCACAGTTTTGTCTATTTGTTTTAAGGTCAGTAGGTGACACATATTTAAATTGAAAAATATGCTGGCTCAAGATATTTTTCAATTAATGTTTTATTAATGTCAACAAGAATGATGAATTGCAGAATGACCTTAATACTATTCAAGCATGGAGTCACTCAACCCATCTACATTTGAATATTTCTAAGTGCCAAGTGATAACTTACTTGGTCCTCTCAAAGTCGTATCACAGACTACCATCTCTGCGGTGAAAATATCACAAGATGTTCCTCAGTAAAAGATCGAGGCCTGCAAGGTTTAGGGCCACACCTTACGGTCGGCCTAGCAACTGTTATAATGTCAAAATAATAACCCTCATAGAGCAGACAATAGCCATGTAAGTTGAAAAATATTAATGACAATTATCTAGAATCGTCATCACATTGCTGATTTTACAAACACATTCTCACAGAATTCGTATAATGTCCAAGAGAATGTATAAATATACAATAGATAAAGCATTTTGATATTTGATATTTTATATGTCCGAATAGGATTAAATTGTTGATACTATGTTTTAATTATAAGACCTTCATGTAACTATGATTCACACAATTTTACAATAAATTTATTCTTATTCTTATTCTTATTTAATACAATCATGTGACTTACAGTTCCGTTGGGCTGGTAAGGCAGTTTGAGCAGTTTCTTGATGCACTCTGCACCCGCTATCACATCCACCTCTCCCACGCAGTCAGGGAACATGTGTCCCATGCGGAAACTGAAAATAACAGATTATTGTTATAGACTTACTTGTTACTTGTTTCTGGACTGGTTTCCACAACTTGGCCACCGGTGGGCCCTTTTTGCATGTCTACCAGTATTGTTATGGATTATGGATTTAAAATAAATGAGTTAATAATATATGTTACTACTAAACCAAGTATTACCAATGCACCTAAACTCATCATCATCAGCCTATATAAGGCTACTGGACATAGGCCTCCGCCGATGAAAGCCATAGCACTCTGTTGTCAGCTTGCCACATCCATAAACAAGAAGATACAATAGTTTTAGAATTAAAGAAAATAGAGATATTTACCTATATTCAAGAATTTTAATATTTTTGTCTGAAACATTATGGTTTAAGATCTATCTCTAAGTAAAATATGTATGTTGGACAGGCAATGGGAGAAACAGAGAAAGCATAATGACAGTCCCATATACCTTTAAAGTATTGTCGAATTTACAAACCCAAAAAAGATTATCTTTGATAATTCCAATACAAGGCCCTTGATAAAGTTTTTTTTTGACAATCTAACCTTGATACTCCAGTTTCCGTTAGTATCTGCTTCAGCCCGTAGGAATCGATAGCAGGGCCATAGTTAGACGGAGGCAGGTTGAGGTCTGTATTACACTGCAGCCGAGCATAGCTAACGGGGCTTTGGAATGCAGTGTACTTGACCACGGCTGTAGATTTCACTCCTGGCGAGGGACTTCGCTCCTGGAAATTAGGTAGTAGTGAAAGATAAATTTATTTGGCCAAAAACAGGTCTCAAACTTCAATATCATTGATGACTAATAGATTTTAAGGGTATAAAAGGATTATTTAATTCGCCTAATAAACATAATAATCGTAAAGATGGTAAAGCAATAAAAATTAAATCAATTGCTGGTAAAATTGTTCAAATTAATTGAATTATTTGAACTTTCAGTACTGTTCATGTTATGATCTGTTCATGCTTAGGAAGGTAAATAAATCATCTATTTATTTTTGTATTTTTGTATTTATTTATTTAACTCAGATAATAAAATCCATAGTATACATTCAAATAAACATTATAACATTAATTAAATCATAATAAAACATTAATACATTGCATAAGATAAAATAGTATTAAATTAAAAATGAGTATAAATAAGAATGGGATTAAAATTAAATTAGATTAGTTTTTAGGCTCTGACAATTACTTGTAAGAGTCTAGAAGCCTTAGAAATAACAGGTGGAAATAGACGGAATCCTTCCAGAAAAATCTAGCAGTTACCTTGGAGCGCTTTTGGTCGTTTTCATTTTCGACTTCTTCCATTTTCACTTTCACGGAACTTGTAAAGTTACGCAATTTGCTGTAAAAATAGGATTTATCAAACAAACGTGGGATCGGAATTTATTTTGTAATTTTTGATGTTATTCACGATTTTTATTTATTTATGTGAATACAGAATCGTTTTCACTTTTATCACCATGGAATAGTAGCCAAAATCGCAAAACTCTGAAAGTGGCATACCGGACCGGTGCGGTGTCAACTGAACTGACTGTCAGTGCCATGCCATGATTGAGAACGACCTACTCGCGTTATGTTATCACGCTAATTTTAGCTCGATTAACTCGTGTTAAGGCGCATTTTAACGTGAATAACGCCTTTTCACGAGATATTCGCGTTAAAATGCGCCGTAACACGCGTTATCCGCGCTAAAATTAGCGTAATAACGCTGATAACGCGCATAACGTTATGTTATAAATAGCAAGCCCCACTGAAATCGACGTAGATCACCCGTAGATCGATTTCCTTTCTTCCATCGCATAATTATATTATCTATGGAGATGTGATGTTATAAACATGCCATTAAACATGTTATAAAATTAAATGGTCTAGCAACATAAAAATATCAACATCGATGAAAATGATGTCCAAACTACTACATTAACGTTAATAATGTTATCCAAAATAAGTCCAAGCATAGATGTCGAAACTTACTACGCAAACGACGAATCTGGGTGCTGGACGGAAGAAATCACTACCTTCGAAGCAGCTATTGTCTATGGTCGTTGAAGCAAGCAAATCAAAAAAGAAAAGAACCAAACAACCAACGGAAATTTTGACATTTCAAATTCGTATGTTGTGTTGTGTGTGTTGCTTTCCATTTCCTTTAAAATCATATTCAATTAGTTAGACCGCGTATTGTCTATAAAAAGTTCGAAATGGTTTCCGTCCGAATAAGATAAGTTCTGTTTCCAGAAAAGTGCCGAATAAGTGAGCTAAAATGGCTACAGTATCACAGCAAAAAGATCTTGTTGTTGGACTGAAAAAAGAGATAAATTTGAATATTGGGATACTCAGCCAGGTCCAGGCGATGCCTTCAGAGCTTTCCCATCAAGTTTTCAAGGAAAATGCGCTCGAGAAACCCACACAGGCCTTGTTCAATCAACTTTCTTACTATCTTGTTTGTATCATCGATCATGCGGCCTCAGCATCTTTGCCTTGGCCTCTGTACGACACCAAGGCTGAGAGGGCCTACCGAAACGAGCTAGCCTCCTTCATAAGCGACTACAGTAGCAGGGGTTTGCTATTACCAGTCATGTCTTCCTACTTGGTCAATCCAGCATGCTACAAAGTCACAATGCTCCTCTTCCAAATGTCACAACTAGCTGTACAAAAGATAGTGCTTACTAAAATGAATGACCACCAGAAGAAACTGTACGATGCTATGACTGAAATGTTCAAATCACAAAAGGAAGGGTTTTTGGAGCATGTCGAAAAAGAAACTTGTAGTTGTGAGAATAGGTTATCTAATTATTTACAAAAGCGAAAAGTAGTAGAAAAAGCAGCTGAGATCATGAGAAATAAAATTACCCAAATGGAATTAAAATTAACGACTTTGAAACCACAGAAGTACATCGATGACTTGGTTGATGGCTTCATAGCTAAAGAAAAACTAGAAAAAGAAGCAATCGATGAATTATTGAAGATAAAAGATGTCAGCAAGCCAGCTCCATTCTTCGACCGCAGGTTATCAGAGACAGATCGTCAAATCGACAAACTCGAATCAAAATGGATTGAAAAAATGTCTCCTTTACTATCAATAAGCAAAACCACTCAAGAACAAACCGAGTCACTAATAGCCCGATGTACAGGGGAAGCCGATAAAAACACATACATGATAGAATACAACCACAAAACAGATTACATAGACACTAGAGAACTCCAAAAGCAAGTGAATACTGAACAGAAGTACATACTCAAGAACTTAGTCAAAGAAGAGAAACTCAGCTTTCCGAACCTTATTAGAGGATTTGTTATTGCTACAGGTTTTGTGATGAAGAATGAAGTGGTTGGTGATGAGATCTACAAGTTCAATGAGTATTTGGAAGCCGGCAGGAAGAACTATCATGAGCTTGTGTTGGGTATGAAGTCGGTGATGGAGAAAGTGAGGAATGCTGAATCTAAACTAGAGGTATCATTTAAATTAGCTCTTATGTATACTACTTAAACTAACAATTCATGGCCCAATACACAGATGTCGTTCTCCGGCCACATCTAGCAGCAGTGAATGCGTTAAGACCTCACATGATTCACATAATATTATCTAGCCCCAAGTTAAGCAAAGCTTGTGTTATGAGTATTAGTTATCAATACATTACTAGAGAAAATAAAATAATACATTGAAGAGAAGATAAGTACAGATCATAATAAAAATTCTCCCGAGGCGGGAATCGAACCCGCAAACGGTAGGATGCGGACTTTCGCCCGCTGCGCCACAGAGGTCGTCAATATGTTAAACCAATTTAAAACTATTATTGTTAGGAAGGAAACAAATCAAATGTATAAATTTCCCGGGGTTTGCCCTGACCTTGCCATGACCAGCCTTACATTGCCTTGTGGCATATAATTATTTGATTCCATAAATATTTACTGGTTTGTTAAATATTAGTTAAGTTTTTCTTATTAGATTCAAATACCTAATTCTAGCTATCTTTTTCAGCCATCACCATTGTATCACTATTCAATATCAACGAGAGAAATCCCTGAAATACCACCGTTACCTGACCTGTCGGACCTAAGGAGCATTAGAGAACTGCAGCAACCAGCATTATTCGACACCTTCACTCCACTCAGCCTGTCCAAACACCAGTTCAACCTTCACAGGAGAACCAGCCTTAGCTTCACTCAACCACAACCAAAGTCTTTGATGGTTCCATTCATCCAACCAAGAGATGATTTTGTGAGGAGCATAATATCATGCAGAGTTAGTTCATACGACCGTCTCAACCCTAACGTAAGCCACAACTGCCATAACATGTCTGTTCTATCTAAAGATAACTTAAATATATCTACAATACCAAGAGCAAATCAAACAATGGCAGAATGTAGATCAGGATTCACAAAACAACAGATTGAAAGACTCCTATCAACAAAGAAATCCAGCAGTTCTAAGAAATTCAAATACAAGACTGAGAGACCAAACATACAAGTAAAAAAGGGTGGATTGTTCAATGAATCTACAAATTCCTCGGGTGATAGCAATGGCTTGTATAGGAGTTATTCCAGTCCTAACTTGTATGAGAATAAGAGACCTACTAAAGCCGAAAGAAGAAAGCTTTCAATAATGAAAGAGGCCAATAACTCACTATTGGAAGTGTCAGGTATCACAGCATTAGACAGAGAGAGCAATCATAGCACCCCAACCACTCATGCAGACACCAGACCAACACAAATAATAACAGACACTTTGCAGAGCACAGCTAGCTTGCCAGTTATCACTGTAACCACAACTCCGGATACAAAATTCAATCAAATGCTAATAGACTTTAATGTTGAACAAAACTTAAATGATACCGTACAAAACGAGAAGACTGAAACCCCAAAAAATACAGAGCGATTAGTCTCAAAGACAAGTTCTCTAGAGAAAATCATCAATCGGTTCAAGAGAGTTCGAGCCAGTGTACTCCCAGAAAAATCCAATGATATCAAGGCCATTATCGAAGAAAAAGAGAATATACATGTTGATACATTCACAGCAAATAGGGTCTTATTGCCTGATCTGCTAAGTCCAAGTTGCAGTGTTATTGGTAAGCCGGAGGACCAGTATTTGGATGTTATGTGCATCGATAGTGATGATTGGGGTACTAGGAGGCCGAGAGAGAGTTTAGGAACCGCGCTGGGCGTGGACCAGACTTTCTTGGACCAGTTTGATTTGATAGACTGAAAGCTGTGAGTAAACAGTCCAGAAAACTGGGCAACTTACTCCATGATGGGAAAGAGAAGCTTATGGTATTTTCACACAGCGGATACGTTATACATAACTGGTTTTTACGGATACTTCGCTACTGGAAACAAACATTGACTAGATCAGAAAAACTGTTGGGTGTATGACTTGACTTCTTTTATTTGGCAATGTGTCTGGTTTGCAACTTTTCTACCAGTGTCCGGGATGGAGGCAGAATTACAATAATAAAATGAGCGATTAAATTTGAAAAACCAATAAGATTTTTACCTCGAACAAAAATAAACTATGAAGAAAATAAGCAACAATAACAAATTAACTGGCTCCTACAATTACATACTCCATCGCGGAAAAAATAATCCTGTTAAACAGATACTGTGTTAATGCTCCTTTAGATAGCGTAGTATAGTTCAATAAACGCTTTAAAATGCATATCTTGTAGGGCATTATCAAGCAAAGCCTTAACACGTCGACTGCGATCTTTTTTCGACTGCGTCTTTTTTTTAACCTAAGCCATTCGTGCTGCTCTACACAGCGGTTGTGTTGCGCCGCACATGCGTTTCGTTCGAAAAAACATATTATGGCTGTGCTGAGTCACACATCTGTATTTTCTCAGCCACTGCGCTAGTGTGGATTTACGCATATTACGCATGACATGAGTGTGCAACCCACACATGCGTCACTTGAAGAAAACACATACCTACCGTGTGATTTCAGCAATCAATATGTCCTATCTTGACTTTACTAATATGAAGATATTTATTGTATAGTGCAGTTGGCTTCAATAAAAATGTTAGTTCCTTGTTTTATAAAAGAGTGCACATTCCATTTATCTGCTATTTTATTATTAGCCAGGTGAATAGTCTCTTTCAAAAACTCGAAATCGAGTTTGGCTAGTTTATTGTATTGTATACCTAATACTATCACAAAATTATATTCCTTTCATGTAGTTAAAATTTATAAGTCTATGTCTTTATCGACCGATGTGGCGCGGTGGACGAAGGTCCGCCTGCGACGCAGGAGGTTGCGGGTTCGATTCCCGCCTCGGAACAATTGTGTGTACGATCTGCAGATATCTGTTCCGGGTGTTCTGGTCGTTTTCTATGTATAATAAAAAATATATATCAATGTAATGTATTGATTATTTATCTAGTACCCATAACACAAGCTCTGCTTACAATGGGGCTAGATAATGCTGTGTGAATTGTCCAGCATTATTTATTTATAGTCCAAGTATTTTACGAAAAAGGTAAACATTGCCAGTAGTTTTTAGCACCTTAATTGGATATTATTATTAGACTGAGCTTCATAATATTTTAGTTTGTTGTTAGTTTCCTTAAAACTAGAAATAAAAGTAATTTAAGTTTTGTTCAAAAAGTTTATTAACAATGTATTATACACTAGACATAAGCTTTTATGTTTAAATAATGTAAATAAACGAAGTTCTTAAAAAAATTGGCCTATTAAAAATTGTTTAACTCATTTTTAATCAAATCACCCTGAGCATTTTTCTATTTTGGAAGCAAAAATAATAATATAAAATGTTGAGTCTTCAATATAAACAGCAACAACTTTAGACTTACTCTGACAAGTTTAAATAGTATGATTTAAAAGCAGTATCATATTTATAACTAGCATCAAATTAAATTTATCCATCTCTTAATAGGTAATAAAGTTCTTAACCAAGTTACTTGACAATCTCAAGGTACGCGAAGCGAGACTTCCTTTTAGACTGAGATTTTAGGGTCATTTTCCTCTAACTTAACCATATTCTCAGAAATCTCCCATAGTTTCCTAGCCCTGCCCATATCGCTCGCACTTGCAGAAAGACTACTTTCAGCACAATCCGAGAAATACTTACCTGTCACCTTCTCCAAAGTCTCATCCGTAGCCAAGAAAACTGAAGTCTGAGACCCTTGCTTTGGCGTCTTAAAGAATCCCTTTATAATCAGAGCTAACCCCCAGCTCAAAGGTGCCGGAACCGACCTCCATATCCCAGAATCTATCAACCCTGGATGTAGACAGTTCGCAGTCACTCCTGTACCCTCAAGTCTACGCGAAAGCTCTCGAGTAAAGAGAATGTTCGCTTCTTTTGAGACGTAGTAAAGATACCCAGGTAAAGTATCTACAGGATTCGGCTTTTCAAGATTCACTGACGCAAAACGGTACAAAGATGATGCTACGACAACGATTCTTGAGGGAGCGCTTTTTTTCAGTAAGTCTATCAAGAGATGTGTCAGCAGAAATGGTCCGTAGTGGTTTGTCGCCATTGTAAGTTCTAAGCCGTCGGCAGAGAGGTTCTTTTTGAAGGTTTCCGCGTAGCCTGCATTGTGGATTAGGACGTCGAGTTTGGTTTCTGTCTTGTTGATGTCTGCGGCGAATTCGCGGATGGACGCGAAGGAGCTCAGGTCCAGTTTCTTGGTGATGACTTTTGAATTCTTCGTTGAGTCTATGATTTCGTCTGGAAGATTAAGTTTGTGTTTAGAGTCGAATAAAAAGGTAGGGTTAAAACCTTAGTAGATACCTAAGGATACGCTAACTATGTCTCCAGGTAGGTCCAAGGCAGTTTCTGTAATTTTAATTTTGGGTGATTTACGCCTTTATTTGTCATCTAAATAAGTCTTCCCTTTCTAGTAGGAAAAATATACTATGAGATACCTAAATAATAAAACTGACTTGCTTGGCGTCGAGTTTCAGATATTATAATTGTTAGAAAAATTTATTGAAGGAAGGATCTGAAATAAACAAGTAAATTGCTTATAAAAAGGCGCGGCAATTGAGTGAGTTTGGGCGGACAAACAATCTACATCGAGTTTCGCCAGTATACAAGTATTTTGTCCTTGAATAGTTCAATATCTGATAGATAACTGACCCCTACATATTATCACTATTGGCCCTTTTATAAAAAATTGATCCATCCAACCGACCGATCTTATCAATTGCTCGAAGGTCGGCGCTTCTTTTTAAGTAAAAATGTCCCATTTTACATAGGTAATTATTTGATTTTAGTATAAAAAAAATTAGGTACCTAGATCCTATTAATTTTTAACTCTGGGTGATGTGTAGGTACGATTTAATGTTCTAAACCTAAACTTTTCCATAGAAACAATGCCTGGGAAGCCGTATTCGTATTAAATTCATTAAAGAAAATGATAAATAAGATAATTCAACACATTAAATGAGTCAAATATTGAACGACCACAACCTGTATCTATCTATAGGTGCTTAACCTAAAAAACTGTTCTCATGTAGGTAAGTGACGTATAAATGTAATTTGTCTTTTGGAGAGTAAATGAATATAATAACTAAAAAAAAACTGAACTCCATAGCCCCTGGCGCAAAAAGGAATCCCCTACCAATGGTGTTATATTTGTAAAATCTCATTGTCCCATAGGTACCTTTAATCTTCTCAGCGGCCTCCATATTCCTGCAAGCCATGACGACCCTGGCTCCCCTATTGGCCAGCTCGCGAGCGGTCTCCAATCCGATGCCGCTGGTGCATCCAGTCACTATTACTGTCTTCCCGTCCATCCTGGAAGAAAACAAGTCTGTTTAGCATACGGTTTTTAATTTTCTGGTAGAAGTGTTTGAATTAGCGTAGCGTAGGTAGGACGCCCTCCGACCAGGTGGATGACGACCTGCGAAAGACTGCAGGATGCTGGATGCGACAAACAAGACAGGGCGCTGTGGCGCTCATTGGGGGAGGACTATATCCAGCAGTGGACTGCTATAGGCTGATGATGATGATGATGTTGGAAGTAAATATTTATAATTACAAGTACCTACCTGTTGAAACGTCGTCGGGAAAAATAGATTGTTTATTTACCTAATAGTAGGTACCTACATATACTATAATTAGGTGATTGAAGATTTATCCCTACCGTGCCGTCACGTCGCGTCATCAACGTACCTACGAGTACACTTGTCGTCATCCCATCTAGCTAAAGTGCATTCCTCAGTAGATATTTACTAGGTCACGCTGAACATAGGCCTCCCCAAGTGAAAGCCATATTTTGCTTGTTGCAAGCAGCATTCGCAGGTTATTATTCCTTATGGCCGGATGGCGGTCTACACTTTCACAGGTTTTTATTCCACCACCGGGCTGTAGAGCGTCTTACACTACGTATGCCGTTGTCCGTAGTCGCGTTCTCTATTCAGTGTTCATACCTGTTCTTATTCGCGCACCGTCCGCAAGTATAGATCGCGTAGAGCCTGATGGCGAGGAGTACGGAGACCAGCCCCAAGGCAGCCAGGAGCGCGAGGATGAACACTGCAGGCAGCAGCCAGTACAGGTAGTGGGCCTTCCACGCTTCCACGATTAACATGGCTGGAAACAAAAGGGTTTATTAAATAATTTGACGTGTTTTAAAAAACGAATTCCTAAATAATGAAACGGGTTTAAAAAAGTACCATCTGCATCGTAATCGGTTGGTCTGATATTGAGTTATTATTCGCTATGGTTAATTTAAGACTTATATGGTTTTCTCATGGATGCCATTGTCAGAACAGGACCAAATTGAAATGGGACCACACGGGAAGCACCAGCTTTCAAATAAGAATCATGAAAATTGGTTCACCCAGTCGAAAGTTCTGAGGTAATAAAAATACAAATTCAAAATATTTATTTCTTTAACTTAATGTACAATAAATATAAAAGTGTTGGAGATTCCCTTTTAAGTAAAATAAATACCTGTGTTAGGTAATAAACATAAACAATACAGCCTAGCTAGTCGAATTGAGAACCTCCACCTTTTTTGCAGTCGGTTAAAAAGTCAGTTGCCATCAGAGATGAGCATCGGAGCAGTAATGTGGGTCAAACCTATACTACGTTACGAGTAAGTAGGTGATGGTTCGCTAGCTGATAGTTCTACTTCTAAGTAGGTACCTACAAAAGATAAGCAAAAATATTAACACATCTCTGGGTCAAAGGCACGCCTAATACTTTAATGGCCCTTGACGCACTGTGTGGCGTGTAGTGTAGGCACTGAATGCGTTAATCACCGGAAAAATTCGGTCCTATAATATAGCTATTAAACGATTACTTATTCTTACCTACTAATTTGAAATACTTAGACACCTGCGCGTTTTAGATTTATACGTAAACAAAACCCTAAACTGCTTCATTTAACCTTAATTACGAATGGGTAATGAGGTTAATTTATCAATAATATATTTATAAGTTGATCATTGGTCAACCTATGTAAATAATAATAATAATTAATTTATTTCAGGCAACATTAGTCTAGTACAGGATGGAAAATACTTAAAAACTACGGCCCATATAAAATATATACCTTAATCTAACATATATAAAAATAAACCTATTTACTAACATGTAATGTCGGCGACGTGTGTGAAGCACTATATGTGCTGCGACCGGTAGGCTGATTGTAGGACAGCGCTGACCAGCGTCAGCGCTGACGGTCAGCGTGACACAAAAGTCAGCCGTAATCGTCCGCGAAAACGCCGCCGGAACAGCACATTCTTCGGCCAGAATTCTTCATTCGTGTAGGTGAAATATTCGCAGTTGGAACACGCACCTCAAATGATATAACACTTTGAGTGCTGAAATCACACGGTATGTGTTATCTACAAGTGACTAATATGTGTAAATCCACACTAGCGCAGCGGCTTTATATACCTACCTATTATTTTAGAGGCATAGATTAAATACTCAATATTTTTAACCGACTTCTAGAAAGAAGGAGGTTCTCAATTCGACTGTATTTGACTCAATTGACTGTGTTTTTTTTAATATTTAGCTAGGTGGCTTATACTTATAATCTAACGACTTATTCTAGGCACAAAATATAATTCAATAATTGCGTTAAGCTTTATCCATCTATGTATATATTATTGAGATCTAGTTTCCTACCTTTAAACTTTACCAGTGACATTTTACACTTTTTAGTTAACGTACCGATTAATATTCTAATGTTGTGCATTATAATTTTTATTACAGCCATAATAATTCTGATAGTCAATCATTTTCTCTCGACTCTCCGTTTCTTGCAACATCATTGACTTTCTGATTACCTAACTTTCTACCGGCAGATTCAATGGACTCTAGGTTAGAGACGTGAAGCTATTAGCTATGGCTATGACATAAGACTTATGTGTAGTCAAGGCGTAGTAGCTCAACGCTTGTGTGCGTGTCCTACCACAGATTACAAATCTGTGATATGTTTCGTGTTATGTACACGTAACAGTTAGTAGGTACTAACTGTTACGTGTACATAACGAAAATTGTTAATTTAATTACCGATGACGACGTGAGATTCTGGTAGAGTGAATAACTTTTTTTTCTAGTCTAGTATTCGAGACGGGCGTTAGATACAAATTTGCACTACTACAATATATAAAATTTTTTTTTGCTTTGTGGAGTCGCTTGTTGCTTGTATATTATTCATACGTAGTTAATGTTATTTATTTCTTTATGTTCTTGTTTACTTATACCCAGATTATTATTATTTAGTAACAAACTGTATACCTACTTGCGAATCAATAAATGTATTTTCTTTCTTTCTTTCTTTTAATTTGTAATACCTAACGTCCAAAATAGGGTTTTTTAAAGTGGAGCATGAGAATTATTCGCTAAATTCATTTTTAAGTACATTTTCGTCCATGTGTATGAAGAACATCTAGTTCGGAACAGATGTCATCTATTTAATGAAGACAACGTAAAAGTTCCAACTCTATTTATAGTTAGGTGAAACTAACTTAACATTACCGACCTAAGTAGGTAATTTACCTACAAACCTAATGTTGATTCAAGATAACATCAAACAAATTACATTGGGTCACGCGTCATTCGTATCACGTTTCCACGACATAACATCAGATCACATTGCTTTGTTGTGTCTCTAAGTTAAAAAAAAGAACAACTACGTACAGCTAGTAGACATACTCATCACTAGTAAAAACTACTGAATGGATTTTAATGATACTTTACAATAATATAGCTTATACATCAGAATAACACATAGGCTACAATTTATAAAGATATATTGTATATTATCCAAAATATCTATCACCACGCGGGTGAAACCGCGGGGCGCAGCTAGTCACTACATATCTATCTAGGTATTATGAAACAAAGTCGCTTCCCGGTGTATGTCTGTCTGTCCCAATGTATGCTTAAATGCTGCTGTCTTTAAAACTACACAACGGATTTTGATGCGGTTTTTATGTAGATAGAGTGATTTTCAATTAACCATTTGACAGATGAAGCACGGACGAAGCCGCGGGGCACAGCTAGTGTTCACTAAGATGTAACTGTATACCTACGTGAATAGACCTTCTTTTGACCACAATATCACCTGATAGAAAGTGAAGATGATGTCCGACGATGTATCACGAAGGTCTAGAAGGTGACTACCTATTCACTCTGGTCTTGAAGAGACCCAGGTGGTAATTGATCAGAAAAACAGCAGCAGGGAGCGTGTTCCAAACCTCAGCGGTATGAATGATGAAGGTGGAGGAAAACCGCCTAGTGTGCTTATGGTTTGTCGACCTCTGTTGCGCGGTGGACGAAGGCTCGCCAGCGACTTAGGAGGTTGCGGCTTCGATTCCCGCCTCGGGACAAATGTTTGTACGATCTGTAGATATATTTTTTCCGGGTATTTTGGTAGTTTTCTATGTATAATAAAATATTATATAGGTATCTTTGTAATATATTTTATTTTGTATACAGTCATCTCATACCCGCTCTGCTTAGCTTGATGATGCTGTGTGGATTACCCAGCATTATTTATTTAGTAATGTTGGGTAATGAACGGTCGCGTCATAATATATTTGGTTTTCGATAGTACCTACCCCAACGCGCTATTATGATCGATAATGAGGTCTAGAAGGTAGGTACCTACTAGTTGGAGTTGTAGGTAGCTGGTAGGTACCTACTAGTTGGAGTTGTAGGTAGCTGGTAGATACCTACTAGTTGGAGTTGTAGGTAGCTGGTAGGTACCTGCTTAAATGTAGGTAGATAGGTACCTAAATCTTAGCTGTCGATTGTGCCTAATAATTACACGCATAATTACCCCACCATACCTTTGTTTATATATAGGTAGGTAGGTACCTATTGGCTAATAATACAAAACAATTGAATTCAAATGACCAAGAATCAAAAATGGCTGACCATGGCCCTGATGTTGCCTAATCTAAAGAAGGTTGTATTGATACATTTGATGCGTATTGAATTCATTAGCGAGGTGATTTGATTAGCATGAAGTTTATCACTAAATAGTATAAAACAAAGTCGCTTTCCGCTATCTGTATGTCCCTATATTATGCTTAGATCTTTAAAACTATGCAACGGATTTTCATGCGGTTTTTTAATCGATAGAGTGATGCTAGACGAAATTGTTGGCATACCTATAGATTTCAGCGCGGGCGAAGCCGCGGGGCACATCTATCATCGAACTAAACCTCAACAAAATAGGTAATAATTATAACAATTCGATGAAATTAATTAATTTATGGTAGTTCGACTAAATATATTCATACACATGTCCTGTCCTAATGCCTTAGATTCTTTATGAAAATCGATTTATTGTTTACGAGAAGCAGAAATCGATTTTGATATTGTTGCTCAACATTTTGTATTGTTTTAGAATTATTATTAGAATAAAAATAAATAATAGCTTAAAATATTTCATTGTTAAAAAGGCGTGGGGTGCTTTTTAAGATAATTAATATTTAATATTAAGAAAATAATTAAGTATCTTAAAACGCACCCCTCATATCTCTTGATAATATTTCTAACTATTGACACTACGTATCTTACACTTTTTTTTCAAATAATTATTTTAGTTTCAGTAAAATTGTATTATTTTTGAGTTCTATTTGCTACTTGCTTCTGCCTGCGACATTACACGCCTTTTATCGTGATAACATCAGCTGTAAGCTGCCTACAGTGTTGTGCTCAGAATAATAAATGGGTAGATTACTTTACTTACTTCAAGAATATTATAGGTAGATGTTAGACGAAATTTAATATAATTTCCTGACCACACTTGACAGGGCAACACCCCAGCAGAAAGCATTATATTCTCAATACAAGTAAATAGTGTTACTTTGAGGGTAGTTTAGCTTTAATTATTTATTCATCAATCAGTTTTATAAACATCGAGTGTATAAGTACCTAACTAAAGCATTTTTTTAGATAAGCTAAATTTATTTTATATACATATTTACATAGTAGGTAAACTGAATTAATTGAAACAAATATAACAGAAATTTAACTATTTAGACTAGATTAAATTACGATTACGAAAATTTTGATCTAACTCCAGATTTAATTCTTTCTTTCGACACCTAACCGATTGTCAAACATAATACCATTTTGCAAATAAAGCTACAAAACACTCATCAACAAAATAATATAAACTTACGCAGATATCTCCAATCCGAAACTTCTATTTTTAACAGACTACCGTTTTGCCTCACTAGAACTCACTGACTGATCAAAGCAAATAAAAACTAACAGCAGTCTTGTCTTCTGTCAAGTTGTGTCATCTAAGGTAGGCAAGGTTGAGGTACGTACCTATAGCTGACTACTTAGTCGTGGAAATCTTCTAAAGTATCTACATATTGTCTGTGTTCACAGTGTAGATTTTTCTAACGATGATGACACTAATATTATAAGTTCGTTAAGGATTTTTAGATGGATGGATGGATGTTTGTTACCTCTTCACGCCAAAACTACTAAACGGATCGGGCTGAAATATTGCATACAGGTAGTGTTAGACATGGAATAAAATAAAGACTTTTTGTCTCATGTTGCAGTTCCCATGGGATAAAAGCTTTGGGACTAGTAGACTTTAAAAATTACTATGGGACTAGTGTCATACCGTCGTCTACGGGCCTTTTACCATCTTCTCGCGCAACAGAACATTCGGTTCGAAAATAGCTGGTACAATACGACCGATGTGGCGCGGTGGGCGAAGGTCCGCCTGCGACGCAGGAGGTTGCGGGTTCGATTCCTGCCTCGGAACAATTGTGTGCACGATCTGCATATATTTGTTCCGGGTGTTCTGGTCGTTTTCTATGTAAAATAAAAAATATCTATCTATGTAATGTATTGTATTATATATATTAGTTATCTAGTACCCATAACACAAGCTTCTGCTTAGCTTGGGGCTAGATAATGCTGTGTGAATTGTCCAGCATTATTTATTATTTATCAAAGGCCCGTCGTCGTCGGTCGGGGCTGGCATGGCGAGACATGCGACAGGACGCTATGATGCTCATTAGGGGAGGCCTACGTCCAGCTGTGGACTAACATAGGCTAATGACGATGAAATAATAAAGATGTTTTTCAAACAACCTTACTGTTAAACCGACCCGTGTATCACAGCCATATTCCTAATGACTATAATGAGTTAATGACGATGTCAAAGTTAGCTCGGTAGTAAGTAAGGTTGAAATACGAATATGTCATGTAAGCACTTAGAACAATGGTTTTTGTTAAGACCAAACAATATCTTATAGTCAATTGCTTAAAATTAAATAGTTTAATCGGTAATTCGAGGTAAAGGTTACGTAAGGTAGGTACGTAAATTTGTAAAACTCATTAGGTAACTATAAAGGGTATTTTTTACCCGCGATGGATGGTAATGTATTGTATTATGTATATGAGTTATCTAGTACCCATAACACGAACTCTGCTTAGCTTGGGCTAATCTGAATCTTAGGTAGTCGTGGCAAAGCCTTAAATAGATCTAGGTGATCTATCATTGAAAGGCAAAAGGTCTGAAAGGTGTCCAATAACGTAGAAAGTAAGCCCCGTAGATATACAATATTAAGTTTTTACAGGGCCTTTCCGCTTCGATGACTTAAACTTGCCGCTTTCTCTAAGAGATTGTTATTTGTACTTAGAATAAAGTTAGGTAAGGTCGGTACTGTCGGTGGCATTAATATATGTAGGTATACACTTTTGTAGGTACTCTATAGCACACTAAAAAAAAATGCTGCTGGACAATTCACACAACATTATCTAGCCCCAAGCTAAGCAGAGCTTGTGTTATGGGTACTAGATAACTGATATACATAATACAATATTTACATAGATAGATATTTTTTGTTCTGGTTGTTTTCTATGTATAATAATACATAGAAAACAACCAGAACACTCGGAACAAATATCTGCCGATCGTACACACAATTGTGCGTTACCTCTTCACTTCACCCCAAAATTACTGAACGGATCGGGCTGAAATGTTGCATACAGGTAGAAATAAAACTTAGGCTACTTTTCATCCCATAAATCATCCTCATTCGGTGGTAAATTGTTCTGCAAGAGGCGCTGCTGGCCGCCCCCGGTGGATCCGTCTTCAGATTGACGCATCCAGCATCTACCTGCCGTATTCCTTTAGTCGCCTCTTACGATACCCGCGGGAAGAGTTGGGGTGGTGCAAAATTGAAGTCGGCACCTAACAGTCAGTACCTAAAGGCACGATGATATGACAAATTACTAAAGTGATATTTATGATTTAATGCAGCTGACTGTACCAATAGAACTAATGCTAATTAAAACTTAATTATACAAATTTTCGCTCCGAAAACAGTAGGTAGGTACCTAATTAAAATTAATTGTTAATTTGGAAGATTCGTAGATAAGTATGTTAATCAAGTTCTTTTCTCATTAAGAAAATATAGAATAGGTACCTACCAGTACTTAGCCTATATTCTGTAGAGATCTATTCCGGGTTTCTATTATTATTTGTATTATCTAGACATAGCCTTAGAGCATTCAACCAAACGACTTAGCTCAATAATTATTTATTGTCAATAAAAAGTAACAATCAAATAACAGAAACAAATTAGAACTAGTAGGTATTTATAATTGAAACATTACCATTACCTAACTGCCATGCCGATTGCAAATAATCTACAGGTACCAACCAAATAATCCATACCAATAGCAGTCGGAAGCGTCCCCAAGACGCTGGCTGCATTGTTTCATTGTAGATGTCTTATTAATTATTATTTAGATTTCTAGGGTCCCAAAGTATTGGTCACAATTTATGTTTTTGGCAAAATTTATTAGAATCACTCTATCTATTAAAAAACCGCATCAAAATCCGTTGCGTAGTTTTAAAGATCTAAGCATACTTGGACAGACAGACAGCGGGAAGCGACTTTGTTTTATTCTATGTAGTGATTATTAAATTTCTTGTAGATTAGAGATTCTACAACAAGCATCTTCACCTCATCAACTTCATAAATACCTATACATGTAAATACAATGTATTTGATTTATGATTATGTAAAGCAAACTTACCGATATATTTCAGCAGATACCACTAGAATCGACACGTGCTTGCCTCGCTCCGTTATATTCGAGACTGCGCGCGCGCATGTCATGTATAATAAAGCTTTCTCAACGGAAACCTGGGAGAAACTGATTTAGCACTTGAATACTGCTATTGTATGTAAGCTTAGATCTAGCGACATCTAATTGTTGCGGGTGTTCTAGTCGTTATCTATGTATAGATTAGATTTAGATATATATACTTATTTGATATAGATATATTTGACTCTAACCTCAATAATAAATAATGCTGGACAATTCACACAGCATTATCTAGCCCCATGGTAAGCAGAGCTTGTGTTATGGGTACTAGATAACTGATATACATAATACAATATACATTACATAGATAGATATTTTTTATTATACATAGAAAACGACCAGAACACCATCTGCCAAATATCTGCAGATCGTACACGCATTTGTTCCGAGGCGGGAATCGAACCCGCAACCTCCTGCGTCGCAGGCGGACCTTCGCCCACCGCGCCACATCGGTCGCCACGTAGGTATAATAAGTAATTATCATTCGTGTAATTCATTTATCAGGCTCGGTGCTAGAATAATGCTGTGTTGATTGTCCAGCATTATTTGTTTTGTTTATCTATTGGTTAGGCATCGCTCGCTCGTAGAGGCCCTTACATGCCTCTACCAACTCATCTCTCCGCCTCGAGCGGTACTTGCTACACCAAAGATTTCTCGCCTCCATTGTATTGACATCAATATGTGACCATACAACTTCCATACAAAAGTCAATAAAGCTTTCTAAAATAACTAGTAACGAGTTATGCCTCTTCAGAGTAAATCCTTTGAAGTGTTTGAAGATGTATTTATATTTACCGCCAACAACGATTGAAAACTTTGTTTACCAAAGTAAGGCGGTACTCCGAGGCACACTTAGCACGAGCATAATGCTAGTTAGCATTCTCTACCTGCTAACCTTTGGGTACAAAGGTTCCAAAACAAAACTATTAGGTACAGAACAGACCTAATATCTTTGTTTTGTTAAATTTAGGCAAAGATGCGAAAAAAGAGTTTGGTAGGGCAACCATCGAGTTTGGATAAGGCATAGACCAATAAAACTCTATTAGTCTATTTCTATAGGTATGGTTGTAATTTTCTTTGTTAGTAAATTTTAATAATATTAAAATTATATTATAATGTAGGTTCAATAGTATCAAGCTGAAGACAGGGCGCTATGGCGCTCATTAGGGGAGGCCTATCTCCAGTTATTTATTTATTTATTTTATTTATTGAGATAATAACATCATTACATCATTACCGTGCCACATATCCTTTTCCACTGTCCTGTTTTCGGCCGCGAAAGATTCGACTTAGAAAACGAACTAGACATTCAAATAAATAGCAACAACTTACATCTAGTAATTAATGACAAGTATCTACGCCCTAAGTATCTAAAATATTGTGTAAGAATAGTGAAGCAAGTAATTTTTAGAAATAAGTAGATAAGATATGATGTATAATATATATATTAAAATATATAATATAGCATACATATAATAGATAAATAGTTAGATAAGAATAAGTAGATATAAACAATATACCTAAGCAAAATATAATAATCTTAATTTAAAACTAGATACATAAAGTCTCTGATAATGTTAGAGGAATAAGAACAATAAATAAAATAAAAAAAAAAAAAAACATCATTACAGGTTTTTTTATTAAGCCCTAAGGCGATGTTATAACTACTTATACTAAAAATTACATATTTTTGTACATACACACAATACTAATTAATTTATAATTTTGTTTCAATAACATTTTGTGCCTTTTTCATGGCTTTCGGCAGGTTATCGTAAAATATGTCTACGCTGTTTGTGGACAGAACATTGAGTAAATATATAGCGAGTGACATAGGGGCAAATTTAAGTAGGTTGGTCCTACAAGTGGGCACCTCCAGCATGGAGGGGCGGCGGCTATATGTTATAGACTAACATAGGCTGATGATGATGTAGGTACCTATCTACCCATAACACTGTTTACTTCGCGGCTATAGCTAGATGATCCTATGAAGTGAGAAGGCAACCCAACCGACTCATTAGAAAGCCGGTTTCTAGAAAACGTACAATGTTGTGGCGACCGTGACCCATCATAAATTCATAAACAAAAACCATAAAGCCGTTTGGACGGTGTTACGGGGCGTAATGTAACATTCACATGTAGCATAATATGTTACGCCCGAGGTGTATTTAACTGCTATGTGTTTCCATGGCAACGGGCGTAAACAAGATATTTTTTCATTCTTTTCATGAATGAGAACACAAAATATATGGATAACTAGTTTCTGCCCGCGGCTTCGCACGCGTTGTTTCTAGGGAAATGTTTGAAGGTTATTTTTATCCCATGGGAAACGACACAAACAAAGTAAAATCTTTGTAGGTCCAAAAATATTTAGCAAAGTTTCTATAAACTCATGGAAGACCGTTTTTCTGAAACCTTTTTTCTAAAACCAATAAACTCTGCTTAGAACTGACATTACCCACGTCAAAATAAAAACCAAAACTAAATTTACCAAAGCAACCATGTCAAAATTATCCTGTCAATTTACAATCTATAAAATAAATAATTATAAAAATAAATCATCTGATAACTACACCTTCGTGTGAAATTGGCAAAAAGCCATGGGGTCTTACGATACCCCGATACCCCTTTCTGAGATAGAATCGGTGTTGGGATGGGTGGATGGCTTCAAGTTGTCTCGACCTACCAAGAAGATTAACCGTGACTTTTCTGATGCAGGTTCTGTTTTCTACTTCACCATCATTTATAGAAATAAAAAATATTTATTTGCGTTTCATATAAATAAATACAAATTAAATACTAATAAAGATAACAAATTGGGAAGCAATAACAATAATTTAAACGCGAGAACGCAAATAGGCTACCGGCTCGGCACATTGACACGGGTGCTAACGCAGCGCTTTTCAGCGGCGCCAGAGTACCGTATTCAGCGCTTAGCGCAAATCACAAATAACCATATAACACACATTATAACAACAATTTAACAAAATAATTAAGTTTATACAAAGGTCCAAATTAAGCATTTGGTGTCCAATCTTCATCAGTGCATCGGCATTTGCGAGATCAAACACATCATTTAAGTTTGAATAAACTCTCTCCGACACTGCTTAAACTTTAGATATAGTGAAACTCTCTAAGGCTACTAGAGCCTTAGTTTTATAATTTTCAGGCCTACGCCTAAATCACGCTGACTCGTCGTCGCTTTAAGGCAAAATGAGTTCGCTTTTTCGAGACAAGGACGAACGAATGCCGCCCGCGGAAGGCGAGAAAGTGAGGCAACAGCGACGGAATGACCGACCCGCGCGCAATTTCACTGGTTTTTATTTTTAAATTTGTTATTGCTCTAAAATAATACTATGTCTCAAAAAACTAAAACCATAATCGTTTAAAGTATTTATTATGGAACGAAATTTCATTACAATAATATAAAATAACTAGCAAATAAAACTATAAAACTGGTTTTTCCGTCGAGATATGTATCTGTGTAAAAATGAAGATTTAGAGGAAACTTTGGCATTTTTTTCTATCGAGTCATGTTTAGTCAATCGTGTTTCGACTCCCATAACTAACTAATTAAATATCCTAAACTTTTGATCCTTAAACAAATAGTAAACTTACTTAAAGCCTTTATTAGTTAATATTGTTAACATTAGTGTTTTTGGAACAATAAAGCTCTTTTTATTTTATTTTTATTTTATTTATTTATTATTAAACTTTTGATCCTCATTAAAATACATATATTCGAAAAATAGGTGTTTTGAAAGATTGATTTTCCGTTACGTCAAAACGTTAGTTTTGGGACTCATTTCACATAAAAAAAATCTAGTGCGTAGATATTAACATAGAATAGGTGCATAAAGCTAACTTTAGTTTAGTCTATTAGCATTTTTTTTACAAATCCCTTCAAACTTGGTACAAGTTAACTAATTTAGTTAATTAAGTTTTTAACACAGTTCGGTAAAGATTTAGTTGGTATATACATACGTGCCTTTTCCCCGTAAATAATGTTACCAAATTATTATTTAGAGAAACTGCATCATTCCATCCCTTTCCTTAAAACATCATTTACACGATTTATCGATAAATATTTTCTTATTCTTAGATATTCATTTATAGAGTTTTAAACTTAATCACCTGAGGCTAGTCGCATAGCAAACATTGTCTGTAACAAAGCATAATCTCGCAGGTGCCAATACTTTGCTGGGTGTTCTGAGAATATGACTACCTACACTTGGCCAGTAGTTGCTTTTTTTTGCTGTTTCATGTGGGCTTTTTACAGTTATAAATTGTCATGTGGCAAACGTTATTGTTTTTCTTTTGTTGTCCGTTTGTTTGTCCTTTCTGTTGAGTTTGTGTTTTTCCATGTTTATATATAATTATAAACAACATTATTGTAAGCCTGTCTGACCGTCTCATGTAATCAGACACCTATAGACGGTGGGTGAGTATTGCCACCTGACGTACTGTGTACTTAAACCTATTTTTTTTTAATCTGCCCTAATTTTAATTTATAGTTGTAAAATGGATCTCGTGTCTGAATAAATAATATTATTCCACTCATTTAATTAAATTCTCGTATAAAATACATTTATTATAAAGAATTTAATCTGTTACGGGAGTGACATAGTCACTTTGTGACAAAACTCTATTATAATAAATAAATATATAAAAATTAAAATTTCTATTGACAACTGTTAACTGCTGTTAACTGTTTTATTCAATTATGTATCCGTGAAAAACTTCAATAAGCGTTTTCGTATTTATCAATTTGTAAGTTTGTCTATACTAATATTCTAAAGAGGAAATGTATGGTTTTTTGTTTGTTTGTATTGAATAGGCTCCGAAACTACTGGACCGATTTGAAAAATTCTTTCACCATTGGGAAGCTACGCTATCCGCGGTGAACATAGGCTATATTATATTTTCTAAAAGTTAGGGATCCGTACTAAAACCGTGCGAAGCCGGGAAAGTCCGCTAGTTAATTTATAGATGGGTACTCTGCTTAGCTTGGGCTACATGATGCTGAGTAGATCGTCCAGCATTATTTATCATATTTTATTATTTATTTACCTTTTACCCCCACAGTCCTCCTAGCAGAAATCCTGGCCGTCCACTACCCGAAGCTCGTGGAAATGCACAACTACCCGCCCCGGAACAGCCACTCGCTGAAGCTCAACAACTGGATGACCCTCAACCGGAAGGTGCTAAAGAAACTCAAGCTGAACCTGTGCTGCAACACCATGGAGCAGCTGGCGAACTGCGCGCCGAGGGTCATCGAACGGGTGCTGGTTATGGGTAAGTCATAATCAGACTAACATAATAATGTAGATAAGAATGTGTAGTTTTCTCTATTGTTATTTTCAATAATAAATGTCTTTTGCTGTAATAAATACTTTTTTTTACTTTTAATGAGACTAATGAATGAGGTCGACCTTTACAACAAAGAGTGGGTTCTCCTTGCTAAGGACCGAGATGAGTGGAAGAAGTGGAGGGAGGCCTTTGCTCTGCAGTGGGACGATGCTTGCCTTTGCTCTGCAGTGGATAATGATTGACTTGTTTATGGCAGACGTCCGCAATCTCCCCTATAGCCCGATTACCCAATCCATCCATCCATCACAATAGCCTGGTTTTAATTTTTTCATTTTCTTTGCAATAGTCTCTACACCGTGCGGATACCATCTTTGGGTGTATCATATTGTGCACCCGAGGAGGATACCCGCTATGTGTAGCCATCACCTTTAGATTAACTTTCTCAAAGGGCCTCTGTGCTGTTGGCTTCGACCCCACGCAAGCCTTCCAAAGGACCGGGTCACTTTATGGCCCGAGATCATGGTAAATGAGAGACATAGTAATAATGAACGAGGTCTAATGAGACCTAGGCCGCCTTTAATGAGAGTCATAGCGTCCTGCCCAGCATTTGCCGCAGTCTTTCACAGGTCGTCATTGCATCAGGCCAGAGGGAAACCTACCACTCCTCCACTGTCGGAATCAAAGTTATCGACATAGATCATAGGTTTTGCGTTATTCCACTGCTGATAATTTTTAGGGGATATTTTAATTTATTCGATTCGTTTCCGTTATCCGATGTTTCGGATTCAAATTCGATTCCGACGGATCTATAGAACGCAATTTTGATTTCGTCTCCGATTGATATAATCGACAGTATCCGAAGCAATTCCGCGGGTTGATAGAAAATGTACATTTACAGAGACTGCTTTGAAATAGTAGAAACTAGTAGAACATTTTATATGGAATACTCTAGGGTAATTTTGCATTATCTAAATAGTATATTTGTACCAAAATCAATATCAATAAAATTAGTGATTTTAGACACACAAGTAGTAAGGACACTCTATCATATTCACATCGAATTATGTTAATTGAGCAAACTTACTTTGTAAACATGACTTTAATCTTGTTCCAGTCCGAGACAAGATCCGTCGTGACGTAGATGCCAAGAGCAAGGATGATGAACCTAACTTGTCCAGCGGTGGCAGCTACTACGAGGCTCTTGGAGATGATGGTAAGACGACTGTCCTTCCTTTTCTTCCTAGCACGCGGTTCTTTAAGTTATCAGTTAAAAACACAATGTTAGTCCATTCTAAGGTTGGAAGAGATTGCTCTCAGTGATGAGGTCACCCTTTATACTTCCTCTATTCTAAGAATAAAAATCATTTTTTCCTTTTGTGTGTGGTATAATAAAGTGAATTCTATCTATCTTAGTTTAGTTCCATGATTTAGGATTCCGTAAATTTTCGTTGCTAATTTCTGCCTCTGAAGCCAACCGGGCTCCACCACGAGCGGAACGGATTAATTCAGGACAGTTTAACTCGCAAGAGTGTGTTGTCAATGATCTCGCGCAGTTCAGTCGCTCAACTCTTCCCGCGGGTGTCTAGAGAAGCGACTAAGGGATATCCCCCGGGAGCGGGCAGCAGCGCCGAGTGCACAACAATTTACCACCGAACTGCGATTCTCTAATCTCATGCCCAGCGTGGGTGTTATTTGTATTATACCTTACCCCCATGAAATAAAAGCAAATAAATTGCCGCCATGCACCAACGTCAGCTGACACCCTGTCATCTACACGCTGTCGGCGTAATCACTAAAAGTGTGTTATTAATTTGGTCTTTTTTATACCTATGTTATGTCTGCTAGTTTTAAGGCGTTTTAAGGCCGTAGAATAAGTTAAATAAGATCTGTTACTTCTCTATGATATGGACGAATAAATCTAAAATAAATGATTTATTATTATTAAAGTGGTCATTAGGGGGAGGCCTGCGTCTAGCAATGGACCAATATACGCTGTTGAGATGAGGTGATCTGTACGTATTTGATTTTGAGCAGAGAGCAATGCTGACTCTAGGTTCTTCCACTTACCGGGTGCGCTTTCCAGAGCACGTGCTGGTGGTTCCCGTGAAGACCAGGATCAACGGTGTCCTAGAAACACATCAGCAGAAGGTGGTCAGCTACGAGTCCTACCTCGCGCTGAAGGAGGAGCTCAAGGATTCTAAGGATTCCGTCGAGTTACTTAAGCAGAAGGTATCTATACTTCTATACTAATATTATAAAGAGGAAAGGTTTGATTTTTTGTTTGTTTGTTTGTAATGAATAGGCTCCTAAACTACTGGACCGATTTGAAAAATTCTTTCACCGTTGGGAAGCTACACTATCCGCGGTGAACATATATATATATATTCAAAAAAGTTAGGGATCCGTACTAAAACCGTGCGAAGCCGGGAAGGTCCGCTAGTTTAATATAAACGCCTATATTTGACGACCTCTGTGGCGCGGTGGGCGAAGGTCGTGGGTTCCATTCCCGCTTCCGGGACTAATGTGTGTACGATCTACAGATATTTGTTTCTAAAGAATAGGTAAAAATATTTATGAACGAAGACGCTCGCAATAAAACGCAGTTTTGGACTTTTCATGCTCGAAGCGCGCCGCCCGCCCGTACGCAACACCCTATATAGAGATCTCATTGATTACTCCCCGTAACACTGGTTAATACCCGGTTTTAGAAGAAAGCCTTGCATTCAAACTATCGTAGTTTGATGTATTTAGTATAACGGATGTAAAGTTGGTGTTCTTCCGACACAAATAAGGTTTGTAGTTAGCCAGCTCACATCCGTTAAGAAAACCTTACAACTGCATACTTTAATAATTTTATGCCCATTTAGGTGGAACACGTTGATAGCCTGCTGAAGCTAAAAGAAGAAAGGATTGAAGAACTGCATAAACAACTCGAAAGGAAGCAAACGAGGCGCAAAGAAGCCGAGACACTTATTAACAGCTTGTCCGTTCCATTCGATACTGTACCTAATCCTGCACCCATTATAATTGAAAACAGCCAAACTCGCCTGGCTGAAGAACAACCGGTGATTATAGAAAAAAAAGATACAGAGGTTTCAGTCCCTGTAGGACGTAAAACACCTTCATTGAAATCTGTTAGTTCTAAATGCTCTGTACACTCCAGAAATACTGTAGAATCTAAACATAGCATCACTGATTCAACTAATCTAATCAATAAAGAAGAATCTGCAAAAGATTTTGCTGTAGTTCATATAGATCTTGATGATAATTTGGAGAGAATCAAATCCGATGTGTTTAAAGACTTTGATGACGAAGATGCTCTTAATGCCTTCCCTCCTGATGCGATAGAGCTTAAATCTATGGTGCAGGATCCATTGACTACTATTGAAGACTCCATACAAAGGGAGATCAAAGGCATCATACATCCTATAGAATATAACATCCAGAAAGTTAACTATCAACCGTAAATAATATATTTAATTTGTGTTTGTTCTATTTTATGATCTTAATATCTGCCTCATATATGAAACGGTGTTAAACATGGTTCTATTAACTATAAAATGTCAAATTTCTAGTCCTTGTCATTTTGTAACATAGTTTTAATGATAATTCGTCGTTATTTCCATTTTTATTAGGTTTTAGTCATTTGTTACGTTTAATTTAGAAATAAAGTTACTTATACAAGACGGTCTATTTTCAATCATTGTAATTTGATATTTTTATTTGAACACATTAGACAATCGAAAGAGTCAACTTAGAGGATAACGCCTGAAGTAGCAATATTTGCCTATGTGACCAATTATAGGTAACAGATGACTATAGCAGAACACCTTCCTACTTATGATATACTTTATAATAATAAATCATTTATTTATTTTTTATTTTTAATAGGTTGCAGGTTTGATTCCCACAGCGCAACAAATATTTGTATAATCTGCAGGTAGAGATAGTTTACGTTTCGTTTAGAAATAAAGTTACACTAGACGGTCAATTTTCAATTGTAATTTGAACACATTAGATTAGACAATCAGAAGAATCAACATATAGAACAAAATGATCTACTAGGGGTAGTATTATAATATCCAACTTGTGGTTTACAACTTATTCTTGGTCCATCTGCTCAGTCTATCATGGTGGCTATAGATCTGTATTCCATGGTTCTATCTAGAATCTTCTTCTTTCCTCTACTAAAAGGTACGAGACGAAAACGACCATAACGTTTTTTCATCTTGGTTCTCACTGGTTTCCTAATTTTATTGACATGGTTTTCTTGGCAAACGTAGTGTAGGAAACCCTCCGGCCAGGTGGGATGACGACCTGCGATGGACTGCAGGAAGATGCTGGATGCGTCAAGCTGAATACAGGGCGCGCTGTGGCGCTCATTGGGGGAGGCTTTTGTCCAGCAGTGGACTAACATAGGCTGATGATGTTGGTTTTCTTGAGTCTTCCCATGGTTCAGTTATATTATAAGCAATGAGCGTTGCCTTGAAAGATATCTAGCAATTTGGGATGCTGCTTCAGAATTTTTGTTATTTCCTGGACTCTGCTTCGATCTTGATTTTCCGCCGATTTTTTACTGAAATGTCATTAATTCTTATTATGAGTTTCTGGCGCAGCGCATCAGCATTGCCATACAGAGCGGGGCAATGCATCTTCCAACTGGTATTGATCAAACTCAAAATCATTTATTTCTTTAGGCTTACAAAAATAGCTCTTAGACAAGTCAAATTTTATACTATTCATTATTATCATAGATGAAGGAAACAATAGCACCATCTATAAAATTGAGTTAGATGGAAGTATATCACTGACATAGAACTCTTGAAAAGCTACAAAGAGCTGCATCTAATAGGTGGCGCTGTTGCGGTAAAATAATAGGGCAAATTTATTAATTTTAACGAATTGCTACACGTAGCGCCATCTCGCGCCCTACCAGATAACTAGTAATCGATTCTCGGTCGGATGCATGGACTTTGGATGTCCAATGTTTTTATTCGTCCATATTATTTTTATTATCAAATGATATGGGTCAGTTATATTGTTTTCAAAAGTGCAGACTGTAGCAAACAATCTACAGGTTTACGCAACTGTTTCAATTGAAAATATTACTTCTCATTTGTTTCTATTTAATTGTAATTTGCTTTTTTAATAATTATATTTTATGGAAATACTGAAACCGCGGAGCGCAGTTTCACCACGCGGCGAGTGAAACTGCGCACCGCGGTTTCACCCGCGTGGTAATACTCGTAGTTATTTTGGATAATATACAATATATCTTTATAAATTATAGCCTATGTTATTCTGATGTATAAGCTATATTAGGTAGGTACTGTAAAGTTTCATTAAAATCCATTTAGTAGTTTTTACGTGAAAGAGTAACAAACATCCATCCATTCATCCATCCATCCATCCATCCATACTTACAAACTTTCGCGTATATAATATTAGTAGGATATTTTGATATCGGCGCCCTCTGTGGCGCGGTGGGCGAAGGTCCGTCTGCGACCCAAGAGGTTGCGGTTTCGATTCCCGCCTTGGGACAATTGTGTATACGATCTGCAGATAATTGTTCAGAGTGTTCTGGTCGTTATCTATGTAAATTAAAAAACATCTATCTACGTAATCTGTTGTAGGTATTATGTATATCATTCATCTAGTACCCATAACACAAGCTCTGCTTAGCTTAGGGCTCTGTGGCAGACTGTGCGGTGCTTCAAGGTGATGTCAACGCGGTCTGTCGATGGAGCCTAGATAACAAGATGGAGTTTAATCCCTCCAAATGCTCCGTGGTGAGTTTGGGTCGAAAGAAAAATCCGGTATCCTTCGATTATACTATCCGCGGTAACGTGATTCCTAGAGTTACGCTAATTAAGGATTTGGGAGTAACTTTTGACCGAAAGCTCACTTTTCACGACCACATCACCACAGTCGCCAAGCAGTCTTATCAGAGACTTGGCTTTGTCTTGAGAAACGCCCGGGACTTTCGCAGTGACAGTGTGGTCTGTGGTGCGGCTGTTGTCTGGGGCTCTTGTACAGAGCAAGCTGAAATCAAGCTGTTGCGTATGGAACCCCCATGAAAGTACGTACGCTCTGTCACTGGAGAAAGTTCAAAAGGCGTTTCTAAGGTTTTTGTACAAGCGACTTTTTGGGTACTACCCATTCATGTACCCAACCGAGTTTCTCCAGGGATGTCTGGGTACAACTCCCTACAAACTAGGAGAGCGTATGATCAGACGGCAACTATGTGCAAGATACTTCGGTATGATCGACGCCCCAATTCTGCACAACTTTCTCTTTCGTCTTAACCTACCCGATAATTATCTTCGCCACAGAAACATTAGGCTTTTTTCAGAGCCTTTCTGCAGAACCGTGGCTCGCGCCAACTCTCCACTGTCTCGCACTCTCACCGCCCTCAACAGACTTCTTGAACAGAACCCGGACTGTGATATATTTGCGGACGAATGGAAGGTATGTTGGTATGCCTGAGCTTTTGCAAGAGAGATGAATGATAATATGAGTAATATTTTGAGTTTGTTTATTTTAATTTATTTTTAGTTAAATGCATAATGTTTTTATAGAATTTTGTTTGCCTGGAATTTTTATAAATGATCAATTATTATTAATTTTTCTTGTTGTGTAATTTTATGTATAATTTTTTTTATGTTTCATTTGTTCCAATTATTGTAATTAACTAGTGTAATTGGTTGTAACATAGGTAATCGTGCTAGTTAATAATTAAATAAATAAATAAATTATGCTGTGGATTATCCAGAATTATTTATTTATTTATTGTTTCCAATACTTACAGATCCTTTAAGCTGTCCTCTTCTCCGACGACTTTGAAGCGATTAAACTGTATGTCGTCATCATAGAGGCACTCTTGGTTGACTGTGTCTAAATTTTTCTTTACGGGAATCAGGTTTATCACTGGAAAATAAACATTATTTAAACCAGTTTAGAACTCATTTGTGATAAGTAGAGCCCCCTTTAATATTTATTATTATTCTGTTTTATAGCATTTGTTATAGCGGCAACAAAAAAACATCATCTGTGAAAATTTCAGACACGCAGACAGATAGTTTGTCTTTTTCATACGAACGTTACCACTATCCATTTACTTTACCAAATCATGGTAAATATCCCGTTATGCATCCTGTACACGTTGGGTCAATGCGCTGGGCCAATGCGTTGGGCCAACGTTGAGACCTACTTGGCGCATGTTGGAAGTTGGCGGCCAACGTTGGCTCGCAAACCGACGTCGGTTTTTCGTGCACACATCAAAGGATCTTGGCGCGCTCCGCAAACAGAGTTCACAGGTTGGCGCATTGGCCCAACGCATTGGCCAAACGTGTACAGGACGCATTATAAGTTACTTTTTGTGGTTTCTTACGACTTCCAGTCCGACCAACTAAACCGACCAACTGGTTGTGCAAGTCGACTATTTTAAGATGGTAATCAATTTAAAAAAAATCTATCTATCTCGCTTCGCTCACTCCGTTACAGACAACTACCTGCGGTCCGCAGCTTCGCCCGCGTAGAAATCTATGTGTCAAATGGTTATAAACCTTCCTCCTGAACCTTCCACTCTATCTATTAAAAAAAACCGCATCACAATCCGTTGCATAGATTTAAAGATCTAAGTATAGGGACAGACAGACAGCAGGAAGGAACTTTGTTTTATACTATGTAATGTACGTACCGTCATAAACCATTCCCCGACTTGATGCAGGGGTGTTGAAAGGATTTCTGCAAGTGCAGGGAGGCAGCGTCAAAGATATATCAGAGGTCTGGACGGCGACGCCTTCCACGCTGGGCGTCCATTCGTTCAGGGACACTTCTTGCTCCAAATGGCCTTTCCGGTCTGCTATGCGCTGGCTTAGTATAGCTAATTGTTCTGAAAAGTGTAAGTTAACTTATAGAAATTATAAACTAATACAAATTAAGACCTAATAAAAGGAACTTAACTGCGAGAACACAAATAGGCTACCGGCTAGTTCAGTAAAGGTTGTCGCTGATCACTGTTGCCATGCAGGTAGTAACTAAAGATAGATCAATACATATGTATTTCCTCAATATTCTATCCCAATACAGCGTAGATATATTTTACCAAAACCTGCCAAAAGCCATGATAATCGCACAGCGTGTTATTAAAATTAAATGTATAAATTATTAGTTTTCTGTATAGGTTGTATGTACATTAGGCCCAATAAGTTAATATAAGTAGAAATAGTGTTGTTATTTCTTCTTAGGGGTTCATAAAAAAACCTGTAATGATGTTAATACGAGTATCTCAATCAATATTTTTTTGTTGCCATATTGTACCCTCATAATAATATCTTAAGTGGAGATCACAACTCGGTAAACGTAGTGTAGAACGCCCTCTGACCAGGTGGTATGACGACCTGCGAAAGACTGTAGACGATAGATGCTGGATGCGTCAAGCTGAAGACAGGGCGCTATGGCGCTCATTGGGGGAGGCCTATGTCCAGCAGTGGACGCTATAGGCTAATGATGATGATGAGTGATAAGTATACTGACCTGGGGAGCAGGTCTCGTACTCCTCGAAGTGCTGCTCGAAGTGCGTAAAAGGGTTCGCCCGCATGTACGGGGGCAGGGCGCGGGTGAACGAGTCCGCCTTCAGACGCTGGCACTTTTCCACCGGACACACCTGTAGCACCGATTGTTACTCGTATTAGCACTAGTTCATTGGTCTATGACCACTAGTAACACTATTCAGTTCAAACCACTTGATCAACACACGCGACCCGACGAGTTGACCCAAATTGTATAAATTATAGGTACCGCGTTTCGTCGGGTCGCGTAGCGTTTCAATAGTGTGTAACAAGCTTCATAATTAAATCATAGTTCTGAAAAGCGCGAGATCTCCCGAGACGATATTTTTACCTTTTCGTAATTTATACTATGATCCACCTCGGGCTTGTGATGAGTAATAACCTCCTTGCTATCAGTTTTCTGCATTTTCCTAAAAACATACAAAATATTAATAATAACGTCAGGAAAGTTCTCTGCAGCCCTAGTCACCGGCCGCTTGAGCCTAGCTTCGGGGTCGGTGATCTACCGTTTTGATATATTTTTTACTGTAGGATAGTTTTAATACTTAATTGCATTTTCTTTAATAAAAATTGAATTTTATAATGAGAACAAAGAATAAGCAACATTTACTAACGTATTACTGACTGACACTTCATCATCCTCCTCGATGTCGCCCTTGTTTTCTTTGAATCTGAAATCATTTTGTCCCATTACAGAATATTACAGGTTAGCAAAATTACGATACTACCTATGACCCAAAAGAAAGAACAGTGAACAAAGCGAACCCCGAAAATGTAGGACGTAATGACTTGGTATTGATAGATAATGGGTAGAGAAAGACGAGGAAGCTACAACGGCGAAGGAACGATAGACATAACCGCAGCACTTAGACGATACAAAACAAATATATTAGGGCGAGCAGAGTGAGCATCGTAAAGAGTATCGTAAACTTATAATTAGCCGTTAATTACACACTGTGTTTAGTATTTAGCTACCTAGCTGTTAGTTTTCCCAAAATTATAAAATAAACATAATATAGAAGACATTAACGGCGAGCGGAGCGAGCCACGAAAATTTTGTGGTTTTCGGTAGATTTTTGCGTTCTTTTTTCAAGCGGGGGCTTCGCTTTTTTCTATACCCAGAAGGAACTATTGTTATTGGCTTGTGGAACTAATCGCGAAAGTTGTGTCCTTAATTTTTTTTGTGGCCTTCGAAAAATGGATTTTGCGCTATTTGTTGTGGTGATTAGTTTGATAGAAAATTACTGTAGCAAAATAGGTACCGTTGCTTTTGCAGAACTGATACGAAACATAACAAAACGCCCAAAACACGAGCAATATCGGCGAGCGGAGCGAGCCACGATTTGTTTTTACCACAATGGATACTGGTTAACCATATTGTTAAGTTACATGTTAGGTAGAATAGAGTCTGAAATTAAAATTTATTTAAGGTTTCGGACATTTTCTAGTGATTTTTTATACCTAAACTAAGATTTGGGAGGGGGGGGGGGATCATAGCCCCCGTGACCCCTCGCTGGTGATGATAAAGCGAACCGGCTTGCGGACAAATATGGAGGTAGCACTAACAATGCACAAGCTGTGTTCATGTCGTCCCTAACAGCTTCCATCTCTTCATCGAACAAGGATTGACGTCTAGCGCCGACCTGGATGGACACTTTACCGTTGGTGCGTTCTTGAGACTTTGTTCGTCCTTCTGTTGTACGCTGCAATTCAATTTTATTGATAAAATTTTAGAATAGAATAGAATAAAAAAAACATTTATTTGGACACAGGTACAAAATACAGACATAGAATAATCAAACGGAAAACAAAGGGGTTTTCATCCTATCTATTCGAAAAGGACGACTTGATTCGCCTTTAAGTGCACCCAAAGGTGATGTTTTCTATAAGAAACTTTTTTTTTAGCGGGCAGTAATGAGTTTTTATCCTCTTTAAAAGGTTATGATAAAAATGACTGCCTCGATGAACCAGCGTGTGCTGAACATTTAATGATCAGCGCTGTTTTTCAGCGAAACGAATTTTAATTTAAAACTTCTGAAACCATCATAGTGAATATATACATAATAGAATAAAACAAATGACAATTATTACGTGATATATACCATGATTAGATTTTTGAATTTTCCAATATTTCGGTACAGTTTCATTCACCGTTTGATTTTTATTAAGTAGTCAACAGAGGTAGGTACCTACATTATCAAATCACGCCGCCATGACGCTAGGTTGAGGTAAAACCTACTATTTATCTATATCTACTACTTTATTGTTCCTATTATTAAACACCGAAAAGACGGCCTTATCGCTGAGAGCTATTTTTCCCAGGCAACCTTGTAGTGAGAAGTGACGTACCAGTTTGGTGGTCGAAGCGATCTCCATGGAATCCCTGGCTCCAAGAATAGCTGTCTGCTCAGTGTGAGCCGGGTGACCAGAGCTTCTAATTAAAAAGAAGGAGCAGTTGAGTCTAAATAAACCATAATAAATTTAACTATAAAAATGCGCGCTTTACAAAGTGCTCATACGACGTAATTATTTTATGTAACTTTTGTTTAAAATCTGTATAATTTTAGTAATAAACGATTTAATAAGTGCTAGTTATTATAAATAGTATTTTTATCAAAAAACTTTTAAAGGCGTTCAGCCTGTTGAGCTTTAATTGGTTTTGTACTTAGTTAGGTTCTAAACAGTGTTTAGTTAATCTACGTTTGTAAAATAAAGAAATTTGTGTTAAATGAAGAACTTTGAAAAACGAAAACGAGTTAACCGAAGTAAACCGACTTCAAATTCCTAGGTAAATAATGAATGTTGAAATATACCTGCGTAATAACCTGCGAAAGACTGCAGGTAGATGCTGGATGAGGCAAGCTGAAGACAGGGCGCTATGGCGCTCATTGGGGGAGACTAATAAAGGCTGATGATGATGATGATGATACTATTCAAAGCCAATCGCTCTACACGGGCAGCCTTTGGTCTGGTTTACCGTAGGTACTTACATAATCTTGAGGATCGACCCCATGTTAATTCGGATGTCATCGCTAACTCGGCTAGTTCCACGGCGGCTCATCGCAAGAGACTGAAAAATGGACTATGTTCAACAAGAGCTTACCTTATAATAATAATTTGTATTTATTTATTTTCAAAATTTTGTAATAGTATGATGATGACGATGATTCTTTGTTAAAGGCAATGGTGTCTGGTTGGACACTTTTCTGCCAGAGTGTCAAGTAATGGAAAATAATTGTAAATTATAGGAGTTATCAAATTATGAAGATAGTTTGATATTTTCACCAGAGCCTAGTTCGTTATCTAGCAGGGTGTACCACGTGCAGGTTAGGTAGGCTTGGGAGACGAGATGTTAGAAAGACCTACTCTTGATCCGTCGTCGAGACAAGATGTCAATAAAATCACGTTTGTTGTATGGGAGCCTCCTCAAGTATTTATATTATTCTGTGTATTTGTTGTTATAGCGGCAACATAAATACTGTGAACATTTCAACTGTCTATCTATGACGATTCATGAGATACAGCCTAGTGGTAAGCCAGGCACATTTGCCAAATAAAAAAAGGCAAGTCAAGATACGCCTGGTGACAGACGGACGGACTGACAGTGTATTCTTACTAATAGGGTCCGGCCGGGTGATTATGTAACTCGCGACCGGTTTGCGACAGGCGTAAATTAAGCAATCAGTACTGTCAAACGTCAATTTTGTATTAGTTATTAGTTTGACACCAGCTACAACGTCAAAATTGGCGTTTGACAGCACTGATTGCTTAATTTACGCCTCTCGCAAACCAGTCGCGAGTTACATAATCACCATACCGTTGTACCCTTTGAGCACGAAACTGGACTTTAAAAATAAGCAAGCTTGCTCTAGTGACTCAGTAGAGGCGTTGACTTACAACTCTAGAAGACATATCTGCTTTTGTAGTAGGCCCAGAGCACTCGGCCCAATGCTCGTCAGGGACCTGTGCAAACTGGTCGATGTTATCGTTCATATTTTTGCAGTCAGATGATATGAACATTTGGTTGAACACTGAAAGATAAAGGTACCATGTAGATTAGATATCACTACATATTACGACATCTACACGCTGTCGCCTTAATCAAAAAAAGTGTGTTATTAATTTAGTTTTTTTATATTTTTATGTATGCTAGTTTTAAGGTAGGTATATATTACGATGGACCGTAGAATAAGTTAAATAAGATCTGTTACTATTGTATGGTCTGAAATAAATGATTTATTATTATGTCTCTCATTTACCATGATCTTGGGCCATAAAGTGACCCGGTCCTTTGGAAGGCTTGCGTGGGGCCGAAGCCAACAGCACAGAGGCTTTTTGAGAAGTTAATCTAAAGGCGATGGCTACACATAGCTCGTATCATCCTCGGGTGCACAATATGATACACCCAAAGATGTTATCCGCCAGGTGTAGAGACTATTGCAAAGAAAAATGAAAGAAATAAAATCAGGTTATTGTGATGGATGGATGGACTGGGTAATCGGGCTATAGGGGAGATTGCGGACGTCTGCCATAAACATTATTATTATTATAGAATAAAACAAAGTCGCATCCCGCTGTCTTTCTGTCCATGTATGCTTAGATCTTTAAAACTACGCAACGGATTTTGATGCGGTTTTTTAATAGATAGAATGATTCAAGAGGACGATTTTATAAACCATGTGACACATGACACATAGATTTCCAAGAGGGCGAGGCCGCGGGGCACAGCTAGTACTTCATAATGATAGAAAACTTAGTACTACTTATTTTAACTTTTTTTAAATTTCGCACCTAATGTTACTTTAGGTACTAAAATAGTTACCTGATAGACATGATATATTATAAATAAGTACCTATGACAAAGAAAGGTGTAGATATATTTTATCAAACATGACATAGAAAATACTGAGAAAACTTTGAACAATTAAAATTTGCAGTTTAAACATTTGTCCCGAGGCAGGAATCGAACCTGCAACCTCCTGCGTCACAGCCACACTTTCGACACAGAGGTCTATAGAAAAGAGAAATATTTTTTTAAATTTCAAAACAGTATATAATAACAATACTATATTCATTATCATTATACAATGTGTATTATCGAACCTTGATCAAAAGAGATGTGCGAATACACTACATATATTTATAGATAAAAAACAAAAAATAAAAAATTATATGTTATCTATCTTAAAAATAAAGCCGGTTTAATATTTTTTTTAATGAAAACTAATTCATCTGGTTTTTTATTCGTTTCTTTTTGAATAAACGGTGTATTTTATTCAAATTAGTCTCATTTGAAAGCTTGATAGTCTACCTAGCTAATAAAATAAGAAAAAATACAATTTCGGTACATTAGCCTAGTAAAATCAATATTTTTTTTAGAAATTTGCTAATTTTATTTTATTTTTGATCTGTAACTTTAAAACTGGGTTATTGATGTGTACTTTTTTGCATGTTGTATTAAACTCCACAATTTAGTCTACAAATCCTCCGAAGTAAATTATGAACCTATTTCTTTTTGTTGTCAAATTTCTAAAAAAATATTGATTTTACTAGGCTAAAGTACCGAAATTGTATGTTTTTATTATTTTCTTAGCTACTTTGAATACAAATACACCGTTTAGTCAAAAAGAAACGAAGAAAAAACCAGATGAAGTTTTCATTAAAAAAATTATTAAATCGGCTTTATTTTTGAGATAGGTCGCATATAATTTTTTATTTTTTGTTTTTTATCGATAAATATATGTCGTGTATCCGCACATCTCGTTTGATCAAGGTTCGAAAATACACATTGTATATCTACATATTTTAATCTAAAATGATTAAACTAAATAAGTGACCTATGATTAAAAATTATACAAAATAACAAAAATAAAAAATAAAAACACTCAAGCATCCATTTTTCATTCATCGATCTCGAAAAACCTCAGGCATTCTAACAATATCTTCCACTAGCGGACCTTCCCGGCTTCGCAGGGCTTTGGTACGGATCCCTAACTTTTTTGAAAATGAAAGCCTATGTTCACAGCGGATAGTGTAGCTTCCCAACGGTGAAATATTTTTTCTTATCGGTCCAGTAGTTTCGGAGCCTATTCATTACAAACAAACAAACAAAAAATCAAACCTCTTTATAATATTAGTATAGATTCATCGGCAAAGAAAGATGGCGCTACTAACCATATTCCTTCCACCTTTTTGGCGCAGTCTTCGCGGCTTTTACTTTGGTGAGGACCTCTCTCCGCTCTGGCACTTTGAACTCGGCCATGTCTCCGAATACCAGGAAGGGACGGCTGTCTTCTCCCATCCGCTCCCACCACGGCTTTTCTGCAATGTCAAAGTCAATATGACGACCGATGTGGCGCGGTGGGCGTAGGTCCGCCTGCGACGCAGGAGGCTGCGGGTTCGATTCCCGCCTCGGAACAATTGTGTGATATTTGTTTCGGGTGTTCTGGCTGTTTTCTATGTTTAATAAAAAAATATCTATCTATGTAATGTATTGTATTATGTATATTAGTTATCTAGTACCCATAACAAAAGCTCTGCTTACCATGGGGCTAGATAATGCTGTGTGAATTGTCCAGCATTATTTATTAATTTATTCTTTATATATAAACATCGCAAAATACATGTAATAAACTAGACAAAAAAGAAATAACAAAATCGTTTGCCACATGACATTGCATGGCCACCTCCATAAGGAATGTGGATAACAATGTGCTGTTTACAAACTACTAAGTACCGACTACATATTACCTAAAGTATTCTTCTTTACGAGTAAAGGATGATTCACGCTACACCGCACCGTGTCGCGACCGGGCCGTGCCCCGGCCGGGGCACTGTCAAACATTATGGCTTGCCATTTGTTTTTTTTTACTTTTTGTATGAAGTGATTCATGCCTGACCGTGGCTCGGCCGTGCGCCGCCGCGCCGCCGGGACTCGGCCGGGACACCGTGTTGAAATGTCGGTGGGTATTGTTTGACAGTGCCCCGGCCGGGGCACGGCTCGGGGCACGGTGTAGCGTGAATCATCCAGGGATAAATAAAATAAAAAGTTACTGGTTTCTGTTTTATCAGCCACAATGCCCTCTTCTTCCTCATCCTCGCAAGGGTCTTCTTGAGGGTTGTCCTTGGTCGATGTTTCCGTTTTCATCAGTTTAGGGAGATCGAAGAAGTACTGATTCGCTTCAGGAGAGCCGCCGATGTAATTGTTGACGAATGTTTGAAACTGGTGACAACAGAAAGAGAGAAGAAAATTCGTAAATTTATTCACTATGAAGTAGGTACATCGTCATCATTATCATCAGCCAATGTTAGTTCACTGCTGGACATAGGCCTTCCCCAATGAGCGCCATAGCGCCCTCTCTTCAGCTTGACGCCTCCAGCATCTGCCCGCAGTCCTTCGCAGGTCATCACCCCACCTGGCCGGAGGGCGGCCTACACTACGTTTACCGAGTCGTGGTCTCCACTCAAGAACACGTTTACTCCAACGGTTGTCGGTTCTTCGCGAGATATTATGGCCGGCCCACTGCCACTTCAGCTTGCTATTTCTTAGAGCTACATATTATTATGTCGATAAGCTTGGTTCTTTGTCGGTTGTATTCGTTTTGATACGAATCCTATCCTTCAGATAAACTCCGAGTGAAGTAGGTACGAGTTGTTGTTGAGTACTATAATATAGAATAAAAACGAACATAACGAAATAAAAATGAACTATCTTTATAAAAGCAACAAAAGTGACTCCACAAAGCGAACCAATAGGTCTTGTCTCAGCATAATGTTGCTCTACTTCTCAACAAGAAGTAGAACAACGCTGGTATTCTACAGATAACAGCACAATACGAGTAGATAGATACCTACATTCTTTATTTGCATCTTCAGACACACATACAAAATACAACAATTATACTGTAGGTACAAAGTAACCAAACAATACCTAATGAAACACAGTTGACAAAAAAAACAAACAATGATAAATCTGGGTAAAATATCTGTGTTTGCAAAAAGGCCTTGGCTCAGCGGAATATTTTGCTAAAGAAGCAAATGCACTAATTATCAGCAAGACCTATTGAGAGCAAGCAGAACGAGTTTAAATTCAATGTGTAGGCACGTTTGAGTATTAAGTTTATCATAGTACTAATACTATGATAAATGTACCTAATACTCAAACTTGGACTTTATTATTGGGACTTTCTCCCTAAGGAGACTCTCCCAATTGCTATTGTTTTGGATCAGTTATGCTTCCCATAGATTGTAACAACCGCACTGCAGTGAGGTAGCTTATCTATACCTTAAGCTAACTGCAGACTGTTTAAATATAGAATAGGTAGGTAGGTACATATCCGTTATATTTAAGTCGAAACGGGATATAAAGAAGTACCTACCTCAGTTAAAACGTTTTTCATTTTATTTCGCCATTCGTTGTCTACCCGTGCGGCTGTTTTGTACCCTCTCGACAAGTTCAGGATCAACTGTTGTGCATCAGTTAAAATATCTTGAAGAGTGACAATGTAAGTTGTATATTCTGAAAATATCAATAATTTTCATCAGAACAAACTCAGGCCCGTCTTAGTTAATTATGCTTAGCCGTAGTGCCAAATAGAACCAAGATAATTATCAACATTCTTAACGTTCTTAACCCTTTACCGCATAACTGGAACATTTTGCCATGTCTAGAAGTTTATAGTGTAGCTAGTGTGTATCCTAACGAAAAACGTCCATGTCAAACATGGATGCTGTCTATGGTTCGATATTTCTAAGTTTAAAAAAAATTAAGTAGCCACGCCACGGTGTGCCTCATAAGTCATAACATGTACCTGCGGGGCTACCATTAATTACTGGACACCTGTTACAGTATAAAGGTACAAGTCCGAGATGGGCTGCAGACTGCAACCGCAGGCAGGCGACGACATTGCGCCTAGCAGCTGCGGTTGACCGCAGTGCTGCCTTCGGTCGTGGTTGCTTCTATTTCCAAGCTACATAGCAGCTTTTTTTAAGTTGGAATAAACAGCTGTGCGTAACGTTTTCCTATATAAATACTCCTTAGTTTTCTTGTATTAAAGACACAGTCAGTGCAAATAATTTTAAAATTTTTGCTTCAAGTCAAGAGAGAGAAATAGAGGGAGGTGATGTTCATGATAGATAATAGTAGGTATGTACCTATCAAATAAATTGACAAAAAAGTTTTTTCCCTGTAGCCTGTGCCATACTCAGATTTTGTTTAAATTGCCTCGCTTTTTCAATAAAAAAATCATCTACCAGTAGTCACTCTATCACAATACAATATAGCTTTATTGCACCATCAAATACAAAGAAAATAATAACATTAAACACTATAACTTTCTCTATCAACTCGATTTGAAAATCGATACTTATATATTTTTTTATTTTACTAATTTACAATTATTGCGTAGTGTCATGTCATGTTGAAATTTGTCAAGTTTACGAGATTAAATAAGAAAACCTTCTGAGAGTTTCCGTAATTCCAACTTGCTCTTATTTCTTTCCGAACACATGACGAACATCAAGCCCGCCATATTTTTACATTCCAACTGTGTTTGCAGAGCTGCTATCTTTTCTTGCCTTTCGCGATGAGCTTCACGAAGCATGTATGAGGCTCGAACTTGCTCATTACTGTAAATATAATAATTTGTTGTTTCGAAAAACCAAAAAATCGGTTTATTTTATAAAAAAAACAGAAAAATGTATAATCAGTGTGAATACTAAGGAATTCAAAGAATTAGTGTTTATTGTTCTCCTGCGTCGCAGGCGGACCTTCGCCCGCCGCACCACGTGTTGCAATGTTTACAACTAGGTACTGTATTTTATGTAAGGCAATCCTAAGTGTGAAGACAGGGCGCTATGGCGCTCATTGGGGGATGCCTATGTCCAGCAGACTGCTATAGGCTGATGATGATGATGAATCCTAAGTGTGTACTAAATAAAGGATTGATACTTACTGAAGAATAAAATCACATCTCTGTCTCAAAAAATCGATTTCTCTCTTCATAACATCCTCTGCTTCTAGTTTAATTTCCTTTTCTTTTTGAATTAAAAGCTTTTTTACTTCCTTTGGGTGCAAAAGTCCTTCTTCATTCTCTTCTAACTCTTTGTCTTCCACATTTTCGTTGATTGGGCTCATTATAGCTAGTTTATCTAATGTTTTAATCTTTGTCACTGCAGCACAGCTTTTTCTAGTTTCTTTTTTGTAAATAATCGTCGATATCAGATTAGTACAGATCGGTAACAGAATCGAGAGCGAACTCGGTGTTAAATCGTTGTCATTTATACGTCAATTTGATTTGACAGATTGAATTTTGACGATGGCAATCATGCATCATATTTTTAGTGCTGTCGTGAAGTTCGTAACATGTGATGTTTCGTGAAAAGTGCTAATTTTTTATAAAAAAAAGCATTTCTAGTAAAAATTGTGTGATCGGAAAGTGCTAAAACAATCGTGTTTGTGATATGTGTATGGTGTTTTGTGTTAAAAACTTGGAAGTACATTATAAAATTGTACATGGGTAAAGCCGTCACTTGAGGTTGTAAGGTTAGTGCTTTTTTCGTCTGTTGTTTGTTATAAATAGATTTCTGTGCGGGTCGTAATGATATTTCAGTTTTGTTTGTGTAACGCCTTCATGTGACTTTTCAGTTTTTTCATAGGACCTTGAACTAGAAAACTATCCGTCTGCTCAATCAAGGTTAGGTTTGCGCGGGTGTTTTTTTGTCACATTACTCTGTAAATTTTGTTTACATCGCTCGAAACTGCATGTAAAACCATTGAACATTCATAGAATACTCTAATTTGTGTTGTAAAAGGCTAATAAAACAGTAAAATGTGTGAAAATAAGCTATCGCGAACCTAACCTATAAGTGTCCGATTTTGGTGCAGATTTTTTGCTACAACTCGAGGAATACCGTTATCTTTCGTCGAGCGCGTGTGTATTGTTACCATTCGTGGTCATGGAGGTGTTTTCACGCGTGTATTTGTGTTCAAATTGTCGTTGATCACGTGATCGGCGTAATTCGCTCATTGTTTTGAGTGTCGAATCGAATGGGTCACACATGGTTTGACAGTTCGGTTCGCGCGAGAATATTTTGGTTGCTATACACCGGCTGTGGAAACCCGCACTGTTCAATTGCCCATATATCTACTGAGAATGATGTTGGAATTGCAGAATTCTGGTAGAATCAGCCAAATGTTTTCAATATATACTGCATAAGAGGAGTTGGTAAACAATGCTGTTTTTTAGGTTAAAAAGTGATACTTACCACTTTCAGTCTACTTTCATTTGACAGACTATCAACCTAGTCTGAATTGTTGACTGAATTACATAAAAGTCCTCCACATTCTTACAGGTACCAATAGTTAAATACAATTCGTGCTTAATCATGTTGCATCGAACTGGATTTACGAGGGATTTACTTGCTGTTTTGAATGCAACACAAGAATAATTAAAATTATTATTTACTAGCTGCGCCCCGCAGTTTCACCTGCGTGGTGATAGATATTTTGGATAATATACAATATATCTTTATAAATTGAAGCCCATGTGTTATTCTGATGTTTATGCTATATTATTGTAAAGTTTCATTACAATCCATTCAGTAGTTTTTACATGAAAGAGTAACAAATATCCATCCATCCATACTTACAAACATTCGTGTTTATAATATTAATAGGATAACTTTGCATAGAAGCTTCTCTAGGCCTGGAATTACTTAGGTACTTGCTACCGAAGCCATAAATAATAGAGAAAACAATGAAGTCGTTGCTGCTGTTTTGACAGTCTTTGTATGATATGTTTTGTATGTAATATATTTAGAGAATACAATTCCGAGCATGTTTTTAAATCCCGGGATTATGGGATTTTTGAAGTGTAATCCCGGGCTTATCCCGGGATTAGAAACAAAAAAGTAGTATAGTTTTTGGTATTGACTTTTTTCTTTTGCAAGAAATCAAAAACAATTCTTCAATTATTTTCGAAAACGAATTTCGAAAATATAATTGCAGAAATATCAAAGCATCCAATGTTTGACTTCCAAGCCTGCTTAGTAGTTTATTGCCAACTAGTATTGTATCATCTAAGATAGGGCTATCAAGTAAAGTCCAGGCGCAAAGGACTACGGAAAACAAACTAGATTTGTTTGTGGCAATCCCGAAAATCCCGAGATTAGCTAAGTACCGTCCCGGGATTTTCGGGGCCAGAAAACGTTCGGGATCCCGGGATTGTATTCTCTAAGAGCTTAAGCTTGTGCATTATCTCAGAGCATTATCTATAATACTGTGTGAATTTTCCAGCATTATTTATTTATTTGTATGTAGGGTATGTAGTAGTAGTATGTAGAGCATAAAGTCTTATCTGTCTTGTTTTTTTTTCTAAAATGTATAATGTTTGACTAGTTTTAATATTAAATATGATAAGACTGGTCTAAAATATAAGGTACTTGTACGCATTGGGTGTGCCCGTTAGGATAGATGTACATGTTTATAAATAAACTAGCCGTTCCCCGCGGTTTCACCCACTTTAAACTCGAATCTCACATTAGGTGATTTTTACACCTTGGGTTCTGTATCGGTCCTTAGTTTCGGAGCCTATTCATTACAAACAAACAAAAAATCAAACCTTTCCTCTTTATAATATTAGTATAGATAAGTAAAATCTTATCAGGCTCCTTGTTGGCCAAAAGCTTGTCTACCTTTCATACAGACTGGTCTAGCGGGCCCTTACAATAAACCAACAAAAACTTAGCAAACCTTATTTCCCAATCAATATCCTGTTAAAACTTATTGTTCATTATATTTTGTTTTTTGATTTTCTGTTCTTTTACTGTTTTTTTGTGTATTTTGTTGTTGTTTTTTGACAGATCAGCTGTTGCTTCACCTATCTTTTATTTTTGACAAATGGATAAGTACAGACATCATCATTGTCAAAAATAAAAGTAAGTAGTAAAGTAGACAAGTAGGTTTTATTTGTTATATGTAGTTTCAAGTTCAAAATAGGAAGTTATTAGGCTTAAGCCGTAACTTATATTATTTAGTTACTAATACTAGCTGCGCTCCGCGGTTTCACCCGCGTGAAAAGTAAAAGTAAAGTAAAGTAAAAGTAAAAAACAACGCGAAAGTTTGTGAGGATGTATGTATGCAACAAACATACATACATCCTCACAAACTTTCGCGTTTATAATATTAGTAGGATTAGACTGTAACTATGTAGGTAACTTAACTGAAGTCACAAAGCTTATTAGAATGATTTATCAAGTAAATTACGGCTGACTCATCAGTACTTACAAGTTCTACACATGTTCCAGATAGCCCAAAGTTCGATCACAATAGGCCTATCATGGGCACTGTGATACCCAAGCTATCCAAAGAGAAAAAAGTTGGGCTATGTGGAAACTACTCTTGAGAAGCTCGACTAATCCCTAACAATAACAAGCAGAATCGCTTCCAAGATGCTGGCTGCAATTGCCCTGCTGTACGGCAATGCTGATGCGATGCACCAGATATACACCAGTTCTTGGGCCACTAGACTTAATGTTGCTACCTTATTAGTGAAAGAATTTTCAAAATATGCCCTGTAATTTTAGATATTCTTATATATCTTAATCTTTACAAACAAATGCACAAAGTTTACTGAATTTAGATTTAGACCACTGAATACCTACATAAATTCATTTGCAAATTTTTCACATGATATTTCAAAGTGTCCCCACAAAGGTGATTTTGTGGATATTAATATCTCTTCTATACACAAATACAGCTAATAAATATAATTTCATCATTCAAGGACTAGGTCAATGAAATTTAACAAAAAGAAGCGACATCTACCTTGTTTATTTATTCTGTCAACCAAATAGTCAGTTAAACTCAAGGTTTACACATTACCACAGCAACTCTGTTGCCAACTTCTTTTATAGCTGTAACTAGCTACGCGCCCCGGCTTTGCATGTGTAGCAGAGCTCTGAGAGTATAATCTTTAATATTATGGATGATTGTCTCGTGTTGGGGTGAGGTTTTTTTTGTGGTTTTTAATTTGTTCGGTATGCTACAAAGTTATAAAGAAGTTACATAACTTAGTTAGCAATGCCTTAAACTTTAAGGCATTGCTAACTAAGTTATGTAACTTCTAACTGCTAAGACAAACCTATCATAGGCTTTAAGGCTTAAAGCCTATGATAGGTTTGTCTTAGCACTAGTTTCTCAAATATTTTACATAAATTTATCTACTGTAGTTAAAATTCAATCCTACAACGATACAAGTAATCCTGCATCACCTACAAGATAATTTACTAACAAGCCTTAATAATAATAAATCGAAATAATCCTAAACCTTATACAAACCAACTAAAACACTCACATAATGTAGTTATTCTTATTTATACCATATGCTACAAATGTTTGTAGTGATAAGGTAACAAAGTCGCTTCCGTCTGTCCGTCTGTCCCTATGTATACGTATGCTTAGATCTTTAAAAACTACGCAACGGATTTTAATGCTGTTTTCTTAGTGATTCAAGAGGAAGGTTTATAAACCATTTGACACATAGATTTCCACGCGGGCGAAGACGCGAGGCGCAGCTGGTATCTTATATTTTGAACATGTCTTGATCCTTAAATAAGCTAAACCTCCATATCCTTTATTATTATTATATTAGCCCGGAGTGTCCCACTGCAGAGCAAAGGCCTCCCTCCCCTTGTTCCACTTATCTCGGTCCTCAGCAAGGAGAGCCCACTCTTTGTTGTATAGGTCGAGCTCATCGCGCCATCTCCACCTAGGCCTTCCACGTGGCCATATCCTTTAGTAATTTTAAAACCTGTTTGGGCCCTGAATAGGTCAAGAAAATTGAAAAAGAAGTTTTATTTTATCTTAATAACAATAACTGACATTGGTTCGCTTTATCTTATCTCTAGGTTATCTATGTGTGACAGTGGGGTGGGTGATTGATAAATTGTGACGGCCAATGAAATGGTAGCAAAGTGTTTACCTTACTTTTTATATACAATATACTAGCGGACCTTCCCGGCTTCGCACAATTTTAGTACATATCCTTAAATATTTTGGAAATATAATACATGTATAATACACATAATACATGTATAGCCGTTGTTCACGGGGGATAGTGTAGCTTCCCAATGGTGAAAGAATATTTCAAATCGGTCCAGTAGGTTCGGAGCCTATTCATTACAAACAAACAAAAACAAACCTTTCCTCTTTATAATATTAGTATAGATATTCACAGCCTCATCTAGCCCCAAGCCAAAGTAGGTACAACTTGTAACTATGATAATATATTTATTTTTATTAAAGTAAGTAAAGTAAAAAATCATTTATTTCTTTAGGCTTACAAAATAAGCACTTAGACAAGTCATATTTTATACATTAAATTATTATCAAAAAAAAATATTTTACTGTTCACTTCATTTTATTAAGACAACACCAAGAAAATACATATAAATTTAAAAAATATAACTTTAACTACAGAATACGTGAATATCACGCCTGCATAACATTTGTAATAAGTGCTTAAAGAACAGCTTAGTTATATTAAGAAATACAGTTAAAAGGAAATAAATAATACTGGATAATTCACACAGCATTATCTAGCTAGCCCTAAGGTAGGCAGAGCTTGTGTTATGGTTCAATACAATATAAAAATTCTTTATTGTACACCATAATCAAATCAATCATTACAAAAATACATTATATGCAACATGTACAATGGGCGGCCTTATCGCTTAGAAGCGATCTCTTCCAGGCAACCTTTGGATGGAAAGAATTATATGAATTTAAGAAAAGGCAGGGGGCGTACCACAGGTACCAGGTTATGGTACCTACTACCTACTAGATGACTGATATAGTCAATACAATATACCTAATACATTAGATAGATAGATATTTTTCATTATACATCATAATAGAGTAGATGTTTCGTCTTAGTTTCAAAATTTACAATTTATGTACTTTTTAGGGTTCCACACCGAAGAGTGAAAACGGGTCCCTATTACTAAGCCTCCGCTGTCTGTCCGTCCGTCTTCTTTAAATCTATGGTACGGTACGGAACCCTTGCAAGTTGATTCACGCACGAAGGGTTCCGTTGGTTTATCAAAAACTTCCATCACAATACTTGACAGAAGTGTAAAAGAAATAAGATCAAAATGTGTTACTTGACCGATTCGCTCAGAAGATATAAAATTGCTATCATTATGCGTTCAAAACAATTTATCACGTTCCTTGATAAGATTAACTTTGTTTACATTGCATTTAAATAGACGATTGAAACGCATTCCTACTATTTCATCTTTAAAAGTAAATACCATTACTTATGTAGGTACTAGGCATTTATACTCCGATTTAGCCCTACCCTCCTACTTTGTACTCTAATAATTAATTTTTTACTTTATTAATTAAAATATAATTACTATTGTTAGTTTTATATAGAGTCAAGCCTACAAAAACTAATACATATGAATTAATGTAAACGTGGAAGAGCGAAGCAACCTAGCACAAGTATTTTCATAATACTTAAAAGGTGGCTTCAAATATGATAATGACTATGTATCCTTTATTATTGAATAAACATTTTGTATTTTTTTTTTGTATTTTTTAGATCCAAGATATTTTATTTGAACAAAGACATTCATTATGAATGAAAACTTAACAATTACTGATAACGATAACCATAACAGAAAACAACAATGCAACAGCTAGGCTATCACTAAAAAGTAAAACACTACCAGGAAGGTGTGCCTCGAGCTCGTCACGCCATCTCATCCTGGGCCTTCCACGTCGCCTCTTAGCGTTGGGTGGATAATAATCTCACATGTTCAGCGTAAAATGTTTTAATTTGAATTCGATAACGAATGAGAGATCAATTCTATGTATCTCGAATGAAAGCTTTCAAAACCAAATTTGTTCGAGCTTCGTGCTTTGCTTTAATGATACCAATGTCTTTTAAATATTTTTCACCGATATTCCTCGGGTTTTGTAACCCCTTTGTATATACAAAAAATATTCACGTGTTTGAATTGAAGTACAGTACAGTACCTACTTAATGAAATAGGTCGGTATCGTAGTTTAGACAAAGTTACATAGTTCTTTTCGCAGCTTGGCCCTTAGAGCTTCTTTTTCATTAGTTTTATGGCTTTGTAAAACTTCTAAAGTTATTTTGTTTAACTTTTATGACGATATGGGTATTTTAGTATTCTTCCTGCCGGGGCGGCGCGGGCGACTCGTTTCATCTTTACTTGCCTATATTAGTGTTGGTATTGTTACACTATGAATGTTCATGTTTCCTTTGTACTCCCAATTACTTACTAATTTGAAAGATGATAATCGAAAAATTTAATATTAAATATAATGGACCTTACCTACTGCATATGCAATACATCATATATAGCCGGCCATATCTCGAGAACAACCAACAACCGCTGGGGTAAACATCATCTGAGTTTAGACCGCGAATCGGCAAACGTAGTGTAGTAAACAAAAAAATATGAAAATTCAGTTCCGCGTGACGTGACGCCCGCCAACCGCCGTGCGACACATTTTAGCACGCGTCACAAGCCCCTACTCCCAAACCTTGACACGCTTTATTTTTGCAAGTTTTTGGTTTCATTGAGAAAATAAGAAATAAGTGACCAATATCTTCTGATAAAATCTTAATAGAATAACGTTTTTTCACCCAGTACATTAACCTGGGTTCAAAGCGTTCTAATTATAATTTAAGTGTTTATTTTTAACCGACTTCAAAAAAGGAGGTTCTCATTTCGACCGTATTTTTTTTGTAACCTCAGACTCTTTCGATTGGGTGAACCGATTTTATGACTTTTTGTTATTCCCGTGTGGTCTCATTTCAATCTGGTTCAGTTGTGACAATGGCAATGGCATCCATGAGAAAACCATATACCGAAGTCTTAAATTTGCATAAAGTATGTGCGCGACAAATGGTCGAATAACTCAATATCACGCCAACCGATTCGATGATACTCTTTTTAAATCCATTTTCATTATTTAGGAATTTTAAGTTGGTTTATAGTTTTTTAAACACGCCAAATTATACTTGTTACAGACATGGAGTCGCACATCCTGAACTCGTTCCACCAGGCCCGCTATCGTAGCATCGGGCACAAGATAATGCGCGCTAAGAGCGACTCTACATCTTCTGATGGTAAGACATTACGCTACACTGCATATTTTTAAACTTACGCGATCTGAATAATCTGAATAAGCACTTATACAAAAAATAGGTTAATAAACGCGATAAATATCCGTTGTATTAGTGCTTATAATTATGTGTTCCATCTGTATGACGTCATTTTTCTCTATTCTACCCTAGACAACAATCCCCGTGGGTGACCTGCTGAAGTGTTATTCACTGTCTTACACACTAATTTAGGGTTTAAATTAGCAAAAATATTTACAAAGCTTATCCACTCACACGCCCGGCCAAATCGACTACATAACCCTAAATGTCCGAGCTTCTCGGACAAAAATCACGGCGCCGTCGACGAGTGCGTCCCATTTTTTTACATAAATCGTTATATCTCGCTATCTACCACACCTACGCGCTAAAAAAATATCACAAACCTGCCCCAGCTAACATTTTAAGTGCTTATAGTAACTAGTAAAATCTCTTCCATTAATTTCCGAAGATAATTTAATAACTCTAGTGATAAACCTATGTTAGGATTTAAGACGCTATCAACAGTAAACTGTAACAGATTTGTAACAATAGATAATTTATATCTATATCTTACTTCAAAACCCTTTTAAGAGTTGAATACACTTTGGAACTAAACCTAACAGGTAGCAACCAGAACAGCCCGGAATACGCGCAGATCGCGCTGCAACGGGCGCCATCTATCGCCCAGAGCGAGGAAGATGGTGAGGAGTGGTGCCAGAGTCAGACAGTGAGTATGAAGTTACTGTCTTGGTAGGTATAGAGTCGAGATTGGAATGACTACCTCACGTGCATGGAGGCTCCCTAAGCCAAAAAATGCCGTTTAATTCCGTTCTGATGTAGTGTAGTGTGAAGTGTGTGTAGTGAAGGTTTAATTGATGGGAAAAAAGATAAAGTGGTCTTTATTTATTACGTACATCATTTACTTAACGCTAATGCCAGCTAAAAAGTATTCGAAACTTCTCATATGAAGTTATGACTCGGTTTAGAAAGAAGAGATTCTTTCCCTCTATAAAATCTTCATGGCTAGACATTGTCATGAGCTAATTTGACTATTTTTTCATAAATCTGTCTCATTTCAGGTGAACACTACACAATCAAGTCAAGACACAAGCTCAGACGAAGAGACTTCCGACGGCCAAGATGATACCGAGGAGAATATTGTCATCAAGGAGGATAAATCCGATGACGAGGAGGAACTTGATGACAATTTTGTTGTACAAGAAATCAATGTCGATGATTCAGACGAAAACATTGATGTGGAGGATGATAGTGTACAAGAAATAAACGTACCAGTCAAGGAAAATGGCTCGCACAATGTCAGAGAGGGAAACCTCGAAGATAACACTCTTGTAGAAGGCCATGATTACGACGTCATTACTGTCTACGAAGTTAACCCCGATTTGGACTTAATAGAAGCATCTTCGGACGATGACAGCAGTCAAGCTGACTTCGCTATAACTGAAAAAGATGACGCATACGATGAGAGCGAATATATAAACCCTGAAGATAATCCTAATTATAGTAGTACTATCTACAGACCAAAACCTGCACCAGATAATATCATAGACCTAAATATAGACACGCCAGTCGTTTCAAATGTCGATGAATATTTTATCAAAGATAAAGACATGCTGTCTGTATATGGTCCAGTTGTGAAAGACGTAGATGAATACTTTATAAAAGACAAAGGCAAGGAAGAAGATACAACTGTGCCAAATGTTGACGACTTTTTCATAAAACATAAACTCCCTGAAGAGGAAAGCACTAAGTTTCATATACCAGAAACTATGCCTAACGTAGATGAATTTTTGGTCATAGGAAATCATATAAAAAAAGAAAAGCCCATAAAAATAGAACCTAGAGAAGTTTTACCAGAGGTAAAACCTGAAAAGGTTATACCCGAAGTAGAACCTGAAAGCAAGTTAGATGTATCAATAAACGAATCTGATTTAGAAGTTCTACCAAATATAGAAGACCTAAAGAAATACCTGCTCGAAGAAATGACATACAACAAATTTAAAAGCATACAAAAGTCATGCTCTCTGCCACATTCTCCAATGCATTCATCGAATTTATGTTTAGACATAGATGATGCTAAAACATGCCTAAGTTTCGAAGACCTGAATCTTGACTTGTCAGATCTAACGTTTGAGAATGACAAAGATAAGTCAAACAAAGGCGATGACATCCCACGTACTCTAACAGATGAAGATGTAAACAGTTTTCTAATAACTGAAAATAAACCGGCAGCTATATTCGAAAAAGATGACGACGATTTGAATCTTCAGGAAATGGAAATAGAGGATACGATAGATTCTAATATCACGGTTTTAACACATCCAGATGACTCGTTTAGGAAATTGACATCTACACCCCTTCCGAGCGTCATTCCTTCCTCGAAGGTTCTAGAGTTTTGCGTAGAAAAGACTCCACCGCCTGAACGTAAAGGGCTAAACCTCAATAAAAGCGTGAATGTGCTGGAGTCTCAAGCAACACCTAAAAAGATGGTCATTGAGCCGCCGCGCAAAGCTAAAATAGTTCCCTTAGAGCCCAATTTCAATTCTCCTAAAGCGGATATAAAACCTATCACTATCGTGAAACCTATTGCAATGAAACATATTCCTGTTTCTAAATCAGTGATCCCTATTGTAAAGCCGATTTCAAAACCAATGGCTCCGAAAACAGTTGTAGCAAAACCAGTAATTGCTGAATCTAAAGTGGCTCCGCCTGATTTAGATGACTTTGTTGACGTGGAATCATGCAATGATACAGTCATACCTGTCCTTGCAGCGAACAACCTGAGTTCGCTTCTGGAACAGTTTGAGGCGACCGAAAAGTTGAATAAAAGTAAAAAGCCACTGAGGATAGTGCCAGTCGAAGAACAGAAGAGAATAAATAAATCTCTCACCAACGGGATGAGGATACAGGACGCGGGAGTGCAATTGAAGAACAACAAAATGCGGCAAATATTGGTAAGTACCACTCACTGTATAGGTGTTCCTCAGATCCAATCAAAGGGCATTTTCACCGTTTTTAACGTTATTGCAGATGCCGACGACGATTAACACGACCGTCAGGCGGTCCCCGTCGCCCGTTCATTCCGATCATGACTACTGTTCCTCCAAAAAGCGGCACAGTCTCCCTAACTTGAAAGGAGGGCAAAGCCTCCTCAAGCCTGAGGTTCTGTCAAGCAACAATAGAATCTTGAGCTCGAGACATAGATCCTGCAAAAATAAAAAGGTTGTCTACAACCTCAGCAGTGACGATGAAAGCGAAAAGAACACTAAACACAAAAAAGTTATAAGTGACAGTGACTTGAAAAAGAAAAGCGTAAAGCCGGCTGTGAAACCTCCCGCACAGTCTAACTGTCGTAAAAAACTCTCGCCTACGCACAGTGTAAACGATGTAGTTATTAAAAGCAACAGTTCTGTGATTAACAAATGTGCTTCTAAAGCAAGTGATACTCCTTGTAGTCAAAATTCAAACGGTAGCATTAAGTTAACTATTAAAAATAAATCTGAAGTTATTCTCAACTGTGATCATAAAGACTCTCAGATTAAACATAATGATAGTGTAGAAAAGTGTAGAATAAGTAGTAGTGTTAGTGAGATTCCGAACGTTATCAACGAAATTAAACAGGAAAAATATATAAACATGGAAGAAAAACCCATAAAAGATATCGAAAAACGTGTCAAAGATGAAAAATATGTCAAGGATTCCGAAAAACATGTGAAAGACCATATAAAAGAAGTAGAAAAGAATATAAAAGAGGTAATTAGAATAAAAAATAAAAATGTACGTAGTATTGAGGCTGAAAATGTAATCGTAAAAGAAGAACCCCGTCCAAAAGAGGAGAAAAAAGATGAACATTTTTATACTGCGCTTTTTAGTAATAAGCAAGACGTTAAAATACCACTTACTATGCCGATCAAAAAAGAAATAAATGCATTTGAAGAGGAACTGAACAAAGCCGACGAGATCAAGAAAGAAGAGCCTCACAAAAGGAAAAAGCTCAATCTTAAAGAGTATAAACTGAGGAAAGGAGCTAGTTCCAATAACAGTTCCACTGCTGTTAGCCCTGAGTCTATATTCCCTGACATGCCGCATCCATTAATCACTGATAAGGTTGTGAAACCCGTAGTTCTGACACTTCCAGACCAACAACAGAAACCGAACAACGACGCACCCAAAAACTTGTATGATCCCATCCGTGAGGCATCGAGAAAGATAGTAGCCAATGCTAAAAAGCAAAAAGCTGAGGCTTTGAGGAAACGAGACGAAGATATAGTTATGAGTAAAATACCTAAAGTAGAAAATTTGGAGTTGCAGCCTCTGATAAGTGACGCTGAAATGTTAAAAATAGTTGGCATGAGCCAACCGGAACCGGTACCAGAGCCTGTTATCGAAAAACCGCAACTTCCAACCGATTATGATGAAATTATCCTAGTCAGCGTGGGAACGAACACAGACGAAACCATAATAAAAAAACTGGTGGAGGCAGATTTGAAAATGATCGAAAAACAGAAAAGAAAATCCGAAAAATCTTTAACTCCACCAATTGACCTAAAATCCCGAATCAATTTCAAGATAAACAAATCTGAAAACGTTCTTAAACAGAATGTATTCGATGTCAAAAAAGATAAACGACCGGAAGATAAGAAGCATTCTGAAACTAAGATAGATAAGGAACGGTTCAAAGATATAACCGCTACACTCAAAAGTGTTGGCAAGCAGGTTGACACGAAAATGTCTAGCAATTCTCTCTTCGCAAGTATACAAGACGTGGTCATGAAAAAGGCCCCTGAAGATGAGGAAAGAGAGAAACAGAAAAAACAATCTAAGCCGAGGTCACCTGTAGAAAAGCGGGAAGTTTTCAAATTCGGAAGAGCAACAATCGTGAGAGAGTATGACTTGAAGGCTGATCATGGCGAAGATAAAGTCATCCTCCATCTCGCCAAAGAAAGAAGCAAGCCGGCTCTCGCTAATATAACGATACAGACAGAGCCAACAGCAACACTCACTAAACCACCAGCTAAAAGAGAAGACACAGAGACAGCCAAAGCTAAAACGATAGCCAAGGAAAAATCATCAGTGAACCGACGAAGAAACGACAGCGACATGTCAATGTCAAGCGAAAGCAGCCCTGTCAGAATGAAAGACAAAGAAAAAGCTAAAGTTGCGAAACCGGTTCGTGCTGAAAAGCGCTCACTATCTAAAGACAAGCGTTCCCGATCGAAAGACCGCTACGAATCGAAGTACAGAAGGAGATCGCGGTCTCTTTCCCGCAGTAGAAGAAGAAGACGGTCACCTACTCGCAGTAGATCTAGATCACGAGGTAGATTCCGACGGTACAGACGATCTGAGAGATCGGACAGATCTGATTCTCCTTACAAGAGAAAACGTCGCTCCAGGTCTAGATCTTATCACAAAAGACGCTCGACACCCCGACGGTCGCCTTCTATCAGAAGAAATCGGTCAAGGTCACGATCAAAACCAAGATCTAAAAGCCCTGCCGCTAAAAAGTCCAAACCTAGTCCACCAAGCGTTGAGAGGAAGACTGTGAAATCCATGACACCGCCGTTAAGGAAACCTACTGTTTCGGAAAGCTCAGATTCTTCTTCTAGGTAAGCAATGAGATATCGAAACTGAAGGTATTTCGTGTATTTATCTATAGCGATGGCGAAGGCACAGAAGAAAAACTTAATAGCTAGGAACGTTGGAGAAAAAAAAAAACCAGTTCTTTAGGTATTCTCCATAATGGTACGTATTTACACTATACGTACTTTATGTATATGTACTTTAGATTAGAATCATGAATTTGGTCCAATCGAATATTGGTAGTAGGTTATCTACTTATATTCTACTCGAGTAGTGTATTTCAATTGTTTTCTATCTGGATGATTTTTCAGCTGCTTTCTTTATCAATCTGTGTTTGCGAGTATCGAGTCGATACTTACAGTCATCATCGTAAGCCTATGCCTATGTTAGTCCACTGTTGGACTACAGCGGCCTTGCCTAATAAGCGATTTAGCGCGGTCTTTAGCCGCATTCAGCACCTACTGCTTTTCGTAGTAACCACAAAACTATATAGCACTGGTTTCCGCGGCTTCGCAAGAGGTTGTCGTTTGCGAAAGCCTATATGTTATTCCAAGTCTAGAACTACATCTATGCAACATTTCAGCTCTATCCGTTCAGTTGTTTCGGTGTGATGAGGTAACAAACATCAAAACTTTCGCATTTATAATAATATTTATAACTTGACTACGCCCAAATACTCAAACGCATTTCAGATTTAAGCACGTCTCAAGTAGCCATTTTTAATGAAAATCGTCAAAAATCACTTGAGACGGGCTTAAATCTGAGTTGCGTTTGAGTCCGAATACTCAAACGCATATAGGGTTATAGACTTAAATTTATAACTAATTATAACCTATGTTATTTTAACCATTATTTATAATTGATGTTCTTTTTTTGGATCTGAGTGAATACCAACTCAACTAAACTACCTCTAACGTAATTCTGTAACTATTTCCAGTTCATCGTCATCATCGTCATCGAGTTCATCGTCGAGTTCGTCATCGTCCGACAATTCGCGAAGATCCAGCAGTCCCTACAAACTGGAGGCGTATAGGAAGAAGTATAGAAGTTTTAGCTCTGAGGATAGGTAAGAAATGTCATTATTACTTCAATTATTCTTACTCTAAATTAATAAAATTACTCTAAAAAATAAAATTATTATGGCGACTTCTGTGGCGCGGTGGGCGATGGTCCGCCTGCGACGCAGGTTGCGGGTTTGAATCCCGCCTCGGGACAAATGTGTGTACAATCTGCAGATATTTGTTCCGGGTGCTCTGGTCGTTATCTATGTAATCTATAGTATTGAGTATATCAGTCATCTAGTACCCATAACACAAGCTCTGGGGCTATATGATACTTTGATTGTGATTGTCCAGCATTATTTATTTATTTAGTTGAGGTTGGTTTTCTACATAAGATAATCAGACAATTAGCAGCTTCGTTGGGTAACTTTGACCTTTATTGTATGAAAAATTCATTTAAAATGGTAATTTAACTGGAATTGCCCGATTAAATATCATTTCTAAGAACACATGCTGCTGAATAGCTGCTTTGTAATTGCTCTTACATTATTGTGTTTTGAGTTCACCAAGATTTCGACAAAGTTGCATGCGCCATAAAAAAAGTGCTTTTCGGTGTTGATAATATAATATTTTAGTTTTATCAGTCAAAGTTTAACCGACGCTAGGTATAATGGTTTACATTACCCTAAACCATTATGGATATATTGTGTGTATTAGCTAGCATTTTTTTTAAACATTTGAAACCTGTTCAACGTACCACCTGACTCAAAGTCAAAGTCAAAGTCAAAGTATATTTATTGCAATTACATGTGAAAAAGATCGTACATAAAAAGCGTAACAATGTAATTTGCCCATTATGGGCATGCACTCATAATAAGAAAAAATATATAATTAAAGAATTGGATTTTTTTTTACAAAAAACGTGTTCTGTCGTATCTAGCTAGCTAAGTACTTATTTTAAACATTAGCATTGACAAAGGCAAGTAAAAAAACAACACCACAAGGAAAACGTTAAAATATCTCTCAATATCCCAATAATCTCGAGGTCAGTGTTTAGGCGAGTCCAATGCCACTTGCTGGCACCGAACACTGGCTCGGCTGAAATTTAACTGAAACATCCAAGGTCTGATAAAATTCTAATGTTATGTAATTTTACAGAAGTGAAGGTAAGTTTATCTTGATAATGTAATCAGTTATCTTATCTACATATATATGCTACTATGGCTAACAAGCTGTAGGTGATGTTATCATATTATTATCGACATAGCTCTAAGAATTAGCAAGCTGAAGTGGCAGTGGGCCGGCCATATCTCGCGAAGAACCGACGGCCGCTGGGGCAAACGTGTTCTTGAGTGGAGACCACGACTCGGTAAACGTAGGGTAGGACGCCCCCCGACCATATGGGATGACAACCTGCGAAAGACTGCAGGTAGATGCTGGATGCGGCAAGCTGAAGATAGGGCGCTATGGCGCTCATTGGGGAAGGCCTATGTCCAGCAGTGGACTAACATAGGTTGATGATGATGATGAATATTATGTACATAGATATATAGAAAATACTTTTTTGCCTAAAACCTATTATTACGGGTTTTAATATTCTTTTGACATTACTTCTATTTAAGCAACAGAAACATTCCATGCATTGTTAAAATAAAAATAAATAAATAAATTTCTTTCAATTCGTACTCCGAAACAATACAACACAAATATGCTTTATTGCACATCAAACATCATCAAACACAGAAAAAAAAACAGTGAAGAACAAACAAACAAAGATGCACAATGGCCTTATCGCTAAGAGCGATTTCTTCCAGGCAACCTTTGGATGGACACTTAGCTATAAATGAAAATGAAAAGTTTTTATTTCTTTAAGCTTACAAATAAGCACTTAGACACGTCATATTTTATAGTTCACTTCAATGTTTTGTCCACCAGTGGAAGAAGTGACAAGAAACCACTAGTATGTTCATAACTTATGTATCTAGTATAGTTATAGACTGTGGGATCCGTAACATTTTATTAACACAATATATTTATGCAAATAAATGATATATAACTTATTTTTATAAATAATAAATAAAATTTTTGAAACTGTCATGATTATTAATACTAAAGTCATAATATTGGATAACTCAAAAATCTAATCATGGTAAATATCCCGTTTTAAATGACTTTAGTTATATATTTTATTTATTTTATTTATGAACAAAATCCACAGCTCTTAATTATAAATTAACTTATCTTATAACTATCACTAACAGCCAATAAACGGATTTACATTATTATTATTAAGACAAATAAGGACGACATCACCAAAAGTGCCATTATAGAGGCTAAGAAGAATAGAATAAATAAATAAATGAATAACAACTTAAAGACATATTATAAGAAAAAGAAAAATTTTAGCTTAAAATTTGGCACTCGTGCAGAACAAGTATGACTACTTAGTTAGACTAATTAGTATGACACTAATAACAAATTTTTCAACTTTTTTTTCTATTCTCCTATTTTTTGTCAAAATCGTTGTCTATGGTGTATACCTACGTTGAACACAGGAAGTTAGTTTGCTTAAAAAAATGTTTGCATTAAATTACCGTATATTACATGTATAACGCACTTACTACTTACATTAAACCACTAGTCATTGAGTCAAATGAACTAGCATGACTCATTATAAAGCGTCGCGTCGTCACTTCTTATTATCACTTATATACCTCTGCCTAACTAAATCCTCAGCGAATGTTCTAGAAACAGGAAAAACGCATAATATTAAAATTATATTCGTGACAAACATCTTTCTAACAACCACTTTTCAATTCACAAATGATAAAACTCACAATGCAATTGTATTTGGATTGGAACATCATAGACGCATCACGATAGTATAGGTTTAACACTTTGATTGCTGAAATCACACGGTATGCGTTTTCTACAAGTGACTAATATGCGTAAATCCACACTAGCGCAGCGGCTGAGAAAATACAGATCTTTGTGACTCAGCACAGCCGTAATATTTTTCGAACGAAACGCATGTGCGGCGCAACACAACCGCTGTGTAGAGCGACAGCACGAATTTTTTAGGTTAACACTGACTGCTGAAATCACACGGTATGTGTTTTCTACAAGTGACTAATATGCGTAAATCCACACTAGCGCAGCGGCTGAGCAAATACAGATCTGTGCGACTCAGCACAGCCGTAACATTTTTAGAACGAAACGCATGTGCGGCGCAACACAACCGCTGTGTAGAGCGGCAGCACGAATTTTTTAGGTTAAAAAAAAAGATCGCAGTCGTCGAAAAAAAATCGCATTCAAAGTGTTAAAAAAAAGATCGAAAAAAAATCGCAGTCAAAGAAAAAAAAAAAAGTCGTAAAAAGATTGTCGGGAATCTATCCACATATCCTGTGAATCCTCGTTTGAATTGTTAAGAGGCCAGCGGAGGACGAATTCCCCATACAAACGTAATACCAAAATTATTTCTAATAAAAGCATATTTCCACTATAATATTTCATGATTTATATTTGAATAGTATTTATCTAGGTTCCTGGATAGTTTTTTTTTTCAATTTACGTACCTAAAATTCACTGAAGGAAATTCGCATAAAAATCTGTAAAGTGAGATTGGCTTAATCTCACTTTGCAGATTTTTATGCGAAAATGGACAAGTTTTCTTCCAATTTGTTTCGTATTAAAAACAACATTATCTTACGCGCTGTCTATAAAGGAACATATGTATGTAGCTTATATTGTCTAGTAACAGAATAACTATGTGAAGAATACAAAAAGTTTTCAGTCATAATTTTTGGTATTACGGAACACAACCTAGCTACACTACCAGCTACGGTTAATTCCATCGTTGTAGCTTCCTAGTCTTTCTTGCTAAACCAACCTCACCAAAGTCCAAAATTAACGCGGGACGCCCGCTTCCCATTATATTTTACGTCTACCCTCTTATTACATTAAAATTACAACATATGTACTTGTATACTGAACTAAACTGTTTTATTAACAATTTTAAGAAGTATGTAATCGGTAGATCTCACTGGGTTTCCTCAGTAAACAATCGATCTTGGGTCTAATCAAGTTGGCCACCCCTGCCCTAGATAGCTGATATCCGCACATCATCCGCATATTCCTTCGCCCTGAAGCTATCTTCACACAGGACATACACATAGTCTAACAGATTTGTTAACTCCGTCTTTAAATGATTTATTTTGTTACAGAGAGAACAACACGCCAGTAGAGGAGCGTCGGATAGTGTTCGTCGGTAAGCTAGACAAGGACGTCACCAAGGCAACGCTCCGCAGTCAATTCTCCACTTTCGGGCATGTTATGGAAGTTAGGCTGCACAGCAAGGAAGATGGGTATGTGATGTAGCTTTAAGTACAAGTCCGAGATGGGCTGCAGACTGCAACCGCAGGCCACGGTTGCGGCTAGCGGCTGCGGTTGACCGCAGTGCTGCCTGCGGTCGCGTTTGCTTCTATTTCCAAGCACGGTTCGCGACACCACTGGCGCTGCAGTCTGCGGCCGCAGTGTTGCCGCGCTTAGAATAAAAGTCATAGAAACCAGTAGTGTCGCTTGCAGCCTGCCAGCTGCAGTCTGCGGCCTGCGGTCCATCTTGGAGTTGCACCTTTATACTTACTATGGTGGCTCAGCGATACTAACCCACCATATCTTTAGACAATTCTTCAACTAATCCTTCACTCAAACTCGTCTTTAGTGCCGCGAGCATTCCTTCAAAACATACTCGAGTTCGGTATGTATGTAGTAGATAATTTGGTTAAATCTAAACTCAACCTTCGCGTCAGGTAATTGTAGGCATCATCGTTGTAAATGTCATAAATATAATTGAGATAGTCTTCAAAAATCCAATATATAACAAGCTCTTTTGAGGAGAATTCAAGGTAGGTCGCTAGCGAAGAAGAAATTTGAATTTGAACTACTTTGAAGAAATGAATTATTGTCTTCTCACGCATAATCGGTTGACACGTTACGTCGACGGACTATGCGTTGACGGAAACGTAACAGACGCTGTTCGCTCGACGCATTATCGGTTGAGTGTGAAAGGTTTAATGTTTTATTATGTTCTGGCGTATTGCGACCGACAATACGCGACGCATCTTCCGTCAGATATGTACCAACCGACCCTTACTGATATAATTGTTTCAATTATAATTAGTAATATTTATTCCAGAACTCGCTACGGTTTCGTGACTTACCAGCGGCCGCGAGACGCGTGGTCGGCGGTGGAAGCGGCCGCCACCTTCCCTCAGTACGACGTCGGCTTCGGGGGCCGCAGAGCTTTCTGCAGGCAGACCTATGCTGATCTAGGTATATTCATCAATAACCTAAATCTGTAAATACAAACGACACTGCCTGTCTATGGATGCGGAACAAGGCAGCGGAGGGGAGATTTATTCAATATTAACCAATGGAACTGCATAAAATATTCGCTCTGTTCCAGTGGACCAATGGAATTGCTTAATATCTCTCCACTCCGCTGCCTAGCTCCGCGTCAATGCACAGGCAGCCTAAATCGGTGCTTACGCTTAGCATGCCTCGGCCTATGCACCTTTGGAGCAGGCACTTGTATAACGGTGATTGAGGATCGATAAGCACCGATTTAGTCTTTTCGACGACCTCTGTGGCGTGGTGGCCGATGATCCGTTTGTGACGCAGGAGGTTGCGGGTTTTATTCCCGCCTCGGGACATTTTTGTGTACGATCAGCAGATATGTTCCGGGTGTTCTGGTCGTTATCTATGTATAATAAAAAATATCTATGTAATATATTGTATTATGTATATCAGTCATCTAGTACCCATAACACGAACTGCTTAGCTTGGGGTAGATGATGCTGTGTGAATTGTCCGGCATCGGCATGGCATTGGCTTCAGGAATATTCCCGATATGTCTTTTAAATATTATTCTTTCATCCGCAGATGGTCTAGAAGCGAAATACACAGAGAGCGCCTTCCACGGCTCGGCGGCCTTACCGCCGCGGCGCACCGACGACATGTCCTTCGAACAAATGCTTCTCGACATGAAGAAGAAACTGAGCCAGCGGAAGAACGACACCAGAGACGACGACCCCTGACAATGGCATTACATAGCCGCTTTGACTCTCACAGTGGCATTATTGATGGAGTACGCGCGGTTTTGACTTCTTAACGGCGGCAGTTTTTCAAGTTTTCATTGGCAGTTGTTATAATTGGTGTTTTTCATTTATAAACTGATCAAATTCAAAATATTTTATTTTCTTTGGGCTTACAAAATAAGCACTTAGACAAGTCATATTTTATACTATAAATTACTAGCAAATAAAATTATTTTACTGTTCCCTTTTCCACTAGTGGAAGAAGTGAAAAAGAAACCAATTGTATGTTCATATCTCTTATGTGTCTAATACGTGGTTATTTGCCTATGTACCTAAGTCTAAATATAATATAGCTGTGTCGCCGCAAGATCGTGTTTTTAGCCAGTTTGTGGAAAGGGCTGGTTTATAAAACGGCGCCACTCAAATGCCTATAAGTCAACGGTTAACAATATCGCTAAACGTCACTCAGCAACTCGTAAAATGAAATCTATAGCTGTTCCCATCAAATCAGCATTCTTGTATAAACTGGCTGATTCTGCGATCTGGCGGTGAAATCTACACCTATTTATGACTGAAGAACAGTCCAGAAAACTGAAAAATGTTCGCATTATGAAGTCAATCGGTGTGAATTTATACTGTCTGTGTGAACATACACATCTTTGTGTCTGCGAATATAGTTTGGTTTGCTATATACTGTGAACACAGGAACAGTTTTGTGGAGTATGAAGTGTATATTGTACAGTGCAGTGTTTTTGTATATTATTTATATATAAATAAGTATACAGGGTTGTGCAATACCCGCCTGCAGCTTTATATTAGTAGAAAAGACAGTTCTGTGCAACATTTTGTTGATATATAAAACACTTTATGTCATCGGCATATAGTCCATTTTGAACTTTAATATAAGTAAATACAGCCCAAATTCCTATTACATTCATATTAAAAGGTCTTTGCTCAATACCTAAGTTAGGTAAAGGAAAATGTTGTTGCATAATTTTGCAGTGATTTTGTAGATTATGATGTAAAAGAAATTATTAGGTTTAATATTCTGCTTTTCTACAAAGGATTATGAAACGTTTGTACAACAGATTAAGATACGCTTTAGTACTTTGGTTTAAAATTTACTTACTACATTCTACCTCTTGGTATGTCAAGGTACTCTAGTAAATATCTTAGTGTCGTTTGTATTGAACATTGATTAATGCTACTTGATACAATATTATGGTTATGATATAAACAAGTTATTTTAGCCAAAGTTGAGTTAAAAACAACAGAAAATTTGGAAATTTACTGAAATTGCGTATAAAATATGTGTTTTTACTCGACTTTTTCTATAATAATTTGTTCTTATCTTTCTTAGTACAGTCCTTAGTTTAGTGTTTGATTACCTCACTGTAAATAGCTATTTTATTTTGCTTGTTGTAATTATTTTAGGCAGATTTTGTTTCCTATTCTGACTTTAGATTTTGACCGTAACTTAAGTAAACATATTGATATAGTTCTAATACGCTCAAAAGGTTCATGCGGAATGATAAACATGGCAACACCATTGTCCTATTCGCTTTTTAGAGAAGTGTACTTCTAAAAGATATCATTTTTGGCAAAACTTTTCATATATCATTCGGCAAAGTTAACAGACGGTTAATCTTCTGTCGTTCAGATAAAACTAAGAGCCAACTTGAGGCCTACTAGGGTAGCCAATACCGCATATGTTCTACGCGGTATTGACTACCCACAGCGGTAGTGAAAGCCAGTGGATTTGCGAAAATCCTACTGTTTTCCTCATGATGTCTCTAAACAGGCCTTTGGTGAAGATTTAATTTTGCTTAAGAGTTATAATTTCGCCATCTTTATTAATAAGGACCTGAGACTGAACATTTTGGTCGTTAAATCGTGTAAACTTAATAGTTTAAGTAGTTAAAAATAAAAAAATATAGTTGAAAACAAACACGCCTAGCGTGCGTCTTCAAGCCTTGATGTGTAAATAAAAAAAAGTATAAGAAATGTTTAAAGTAGTTCGAATTGGCGAGATAGATGGCGTACGTAATTCTTTTTGTCGAATTATTCTTTGTAAGATACTGTCAAAGGCTTCTCCAGTCTGCCAATTTTCAAAACTAGAAACCGAATTAATAGTTAATAAAAAAAAAGAGATCCTTGTCCTCATAATTTCGAATTAAATAAAAAAAATTACGTCATACCTGGATAACTACATTGCTCTATGTAATTATATCTCTAAAATAACTTAAAACAACAAAAAAGATCAATGACATATATAGTTCCACATTTTTATTAATTTGTTAATATTATTAATATACCAGAGGCTTGTCATAACATTTTTATTATGCTATGCTTTTTTTGTCTGTATATAACTAGTTTTAATAAAAGCTTGTGTTACCATTACGACTTACGGACGCAATTAAAAACGTAAGCTAAGAAAGATATATTTTTATAAAAATTATAGAAAATATTTGTTTAAAAAAAACATAAAATGACACAATTTTCTTTACGCACATCGTCATTTGTCATCAGATTGTGCCAAAACGAGAAGAAATTGTTCCTAAATACTATCCAAACAAATAAGTACACATAATATTACCTACATACATATATCCAAGTACATTTTATGATAGTGTAATGCTACCTCATCATCAGCCTATGTTAGTCCACTGCTGGACATAGGCCTCCCCTTATGAACGTCATAGCGCCCTGTAATGCTACCTACCACATAGTAAATTATTTTTTACCTAATTTCTCAACAAAAGATTAAGTAAAGTTATAAATTAAGTAACCTTTAGCTTTTTCTACATTATCAAAATGTAAATTTCATCGAACCACCATCAGAAATTCTCAATGTTGTAATGAAATCTTGTATAGTTTCTTGAAATATACAACTGACACGAAGACTGATATTAAAACTACACAATACACTGTTCTTATGATTTTCTAAGAAAAAAATAAAATTTATTTTGATGTCTTCAGTTTATAAAATAAGGCAACATTTGTCTTATTTTGTAAAATACAGTACATTATACTTGTCTAACTTTATTAATTGTATTAGAAAATTGATTTATGGGAACTTCATCGTATAAAAATAATTGAGAACTTGATCACTAATCAGTTACACATGTAATATATTAAAATTTTGTCATTCAAAAATACTTGATCAAACGAATTTATGGTTAAAATTAATTTGAGATTTGATTTGTATAGCTTTACTTACCTTAGGACCATGTATGTCGCTTTAAAATAACGTTTCCTATGACCGCATTCAATTCAAAATTCAAATGTTTTTATTTCTTGCGGCTTACAAATAAGCACTTGGAAAAAAAAATTCTGATTGTCATCAAGCTATCTTTACAAGGTACTAAATTGTATGCTAATGTATAATGCAGTAGAATACATCTTAGGCTGATTTTAGTGTCACGCTGACCATCGGCGCTGAGAGTTCGGCGCGTAGCAATCTGTATGGACGCTATAGAAACCTTTTAGAAAAAAGTCAAGTTATACGGCAAGTTGAGGGATGACGAAATTTTTTTTTTTTATAGTATTCGACAAGATTTTACGCAACCGGCGCGTGCGATCAGCGCGACACTAAAACGCTCACTGAAGACAGACGCGCGCGGGCGCTGGTCAGCGCCGACCGCTCAGCGCGCTGACGAGCGGCAAGGAGGACGCGCGTACTGTACTGTGAGCGATGACGCTAGTCAGCGCTGAACGGTCGGCGTTATTCTAAAAGGTTTCTATAGCGTCCATACAGATTGCTACGCGCCGAGCTCAGCGCGCATGGTCAGCGTGACACTAAAATCAGCCTAAAAGGGGGTAACTAGATTAGGGAAAACATGAGACCATTAGAAAGAATTGGTATAGGTTTGACGTAAATGTCTTTTCATTAAAAAAACCTGTTAATATTTGTGATTTATTTTATGTCAGATTACCTAAGCATATTTTAGGTACGATTTTAAGTTTTTGAAATTTTAAGTCATTATCGTAAGAGCTATCTTATTTTTAAGTTTAGTTGATTTATGTATAAGTTACATAGTTTTTTCTTAATTAAAAAAGGCAAATAAAAAAGTTCTTTTATTCTGTAAATTCGTCTGTATTGGTAAGGTAATAAAATTGGTGTTACTTTGGGTCATATTTACATAGGTTCTTTGTTTTAGTTTAAAATGTATATACTCACTATTTTCTGCTCGCGGTTTCGCACGTTTTGTTTATATGGACACTATTCCATAGAAACTGTATGGGACAAAAAGTAGCCTTTGTTTTGTTGCATGAGCTATATCAATGCAAAATTTCAGCCTGATCCGTTCAGTAGTTTTGGCGTGCAGAAGTAACAAACATTTATCCATCCATCCAAACTTTCGCATTTATAATATTATAATATTAGTGTGATTTTAATAGACGCATCTTTAATGCATTTAGTTAAAATATTATAGTTGGTCATAAAACTGATTTCGCTATATACCATATTAATTACTAACTTTAGAGAAAAGTCTAGAACTCGTAAACTAGAATAGAGTCCGATTTCTGCTAATAAATCCTGTTACAATGACAATGGTTTCGTCGCAGACTCATATTGTAGATGAACGAAACTATACACTACCCAAACTATGTAGAATATTTGTAAACAAATCATTGGAATCAACTTTCAGATATAATTGTAAGACAGGTAACTATTTATAGAAGGAAGTATCACAAATTGACTAGTACCAAATTGCGTACAAAAAAACGCGGCAACAGTGAGTTTTAGATATGGGCTGTTGTTAACAAACATTCTACATCGAGTTTGGCTAGTGTATATATAGAACCAGAACACTGATAACCTAGATTACGTACAAGCGAGTTTTTAAAAGTAGAGTGATAAGCGTTTGTAGGAAAAAAAGCTCTTAATGCATTCACTGCCAAGGCTGGCCAGTCCGTCAAGAGCTACGAAGAAATAGTAGGTCAAGAGGGGCTGTGGGAAAATGTGTTCGTCTTGGGCCATGTAAGTGTTAGGTATTATATTTTAGATTAAAATACTGTCGAATTTAAACGCTCGTTAATTAAACCTTTAGCAGGTGTAAATAAAAGCTAAAATCGCGAAACGTAGGTGTTACCTCGTTACCTCAGTACATTTCAAGTCCATTATGTAGTGCATAGAATAGATAAAAAAAATTGTATCAAAAGGTTGGGATTAAAGATATTTTGAACACAATACGGTTTTTAATTTAAACTTGTTTCCACCCGTTGCTTTGCTTACGCGGTATCTGGATTAAATACCTATAGCTTTTGTTGTGACACCCAGGAATAATGAACAGTTAATTTATTTAATCTAATTAGGTGGTCCGTAGATTATTCTGCTTACTAATAGTTAGCTAATATGTAGTTATTTCCTTCTAAAACATAATTATTACATAAGGTTATTTGGTATATTTAAAAAAAACCCAAAGAACACGTTTTCTGTTTTTATCAAAAACTAGCTGACCCGACAGACTTCGTCCTGTCAAAAAGATTTGTAATGTGGCAGTTCTTGTGCCTACGTACAGTGAGTGCTATTTAATATGAACTTTATACCATAGCAATAAAGCTCAAATTGACTACGTTTTAGTTACAAATTATTTGTATGGGAAAAAGAAAAGGGCTATTTTTAGGGTTTTTCCAGCAATAATTCTAATTTTTCTCGCCGTAAAAACCATCCTTGAACTTCAACGAACATTTTAAAAAAAGATTTGGCCAAATTGGTGCAGGCGTTGTTGAGTTATGCGCTTACCAACACATTTTGCGATTCATTTTTATATTATAGATAGATAATTTGCTATAAAATTCGCAACAAACGCCATCTCTGTAGTAACAATAGGAAACTTAAGTATTCTTACTATCTGCAATATTTGTGTAGAGGGCGTCACTCTACATATTTATAATGTAATGTGTCATCCACGCACTAGATGGCGTTAGACGGCCTAAGAAGAGCTTTCGTAGCGCTGCTACGATTGCTCGTAGATGCGTAGAGGTCTACGCTCTCGTAGAACCACTACGCGAATTTCTAGAATTTGCTGCGAATTATACGAAGTCGTTGAATAAAAATTATGATGGAAAATCAGAAACCAAGTTCATTTGTTACCACCATCATCGGTAACCTAGCCCGTTACCATGATAATGGTCATCATCATCATCATCATCAGCCTATAGCAGTCCACTGCTGCACATAGGCCTCCCCCAATGAGCGCCAAAGCGCCCTGTCTTCAACTTGCCGCATCCAGCATCTACCTGCAGCATCTGCTACATTACGTTTACCGAGTCGTGGTCTCCACTCAAGAACACGTTTGCCCCAGCGCGGCCGTCGGTTCTTCGCGAGATATGGCCGGCCCACTGCCACTTCAGCTTGCTAATTCTCAGAGCTATGTCTATAACTTTGGTTCTCTGTCGGATGTATTCGTTACGAATCCTATCCTTCAGAGAAACTCCGAGCATTGCACTTTCCATGTTTATGGTACTGTTGAATAATGGAATGGAAAATAAAATATGTATGTATATACTCGTAAGTTGTACAAGTTTTTTACACTACTTATGTAAATGTAGGTACCTACTACTAGGATGTAACTCTACACTGTTTTTTCTTTCTTTTAAAGCATAACCTAAAAACGGAGATTTATTTTACACTTCTTTATTTTATTTAATATCGAACTGCTTCATTTCGTTAAGACATTTCAAGGACTCTTGTACAAGTTACAAAATTCAAATTACATTAGTAAAACTAGAGAATGAAGTGACCACATTGTATTGTATTGATTTCTGGTCACTTCAATCTTTTACAGATGAAGTAAGGAATCGAACAAGCTCAGTTCAGTTCAGTTCTTTATTAATCTGTACTAATATTATAGAGGAAAGGTTTGATTTTTTGTTTGTTTGTTTGTAACGAATAGGCTCCGAAACTACTGGACCGATTTGAAAAATTCTATCACCGTTAGGAAGCCTAAATATCCGTGGTGAACATAGGCTGGGCTATATTTTCAAAAAAGTTAGGGATCCTTATTTAGTAAGGATCCCAACTTCAATAATGTAACCCAAGATGTAAAAAAATTACCTTAAAAATTCCTATACCCGTGCGAAGCAGGGACGGTCCGCTAGTAAGAAATATTCTTATATGTCAAACATAAATAATACATAGTAAACAAAGAAAATACATAATGAAATAACAAGAAAAATACAAAATAGTTCGAAATTTAAGTACAGAATTTTTATAATAAATAATTCTATAATTTCTTTGGTAATTTTAACAATAGTGAGTTATTCAAATCAAAGTAATAAATAAATATTATAAGTGTGGATCAGCGACATTGGCGTCATCTAACTTATCATTTAGAAACTCTTCTAAACTGTAGTATGCCCAGAAACCTTTACCTTGTTAGTTTCCGAATTATTTACCCCCCCTACATAGCAATTTGTCTCTACGTTAAGGTATTTTTAGTTAGACAGAAGACATCACAGATGTAACGACAGCCCCCTCCCGGAAGCACAGGGAGGCTACAAGGGCAATTATAAGGGGCCTAAGTAGGCACTACAGGGCGACAGGACGCCGCGAGCGACCACACCAATTTACCGGTTGCAGCCTCGGGGCGCTTTATTTGTAAATAATAGTGCAGAGGGGACGGATTAAGGCTTAGAGTGAGGGCAAAAGCTTGAGTTAATTGCAATGAATGGTGTTGTTAATTCTGTGTTGGATAGTTTAGTTTAGACTTTAGGGTAATACATACATATATGAAGATCAGAGGAATACCTAATAAAAAACCTAATACTGCATCGAGTTACAACCGTAAGTCACAAAATATATTATATTATATCTAGAATTATTTATTATTATTATTTGCAATCTTAGCGAAATGCTTAAATGTTAATATTGTAATAATAAAGCTTGGTCGCTCACCATAAAGAAACTGGAAATACACCTTATATGAATAAATGTACCTTATGTAAAAACTAGTTTCTGCCCGCGGCTTCGCGCGTTGTTTCTATGAAAATATTTTAAAGTTATCTCTATTCCATGGGGACTGATTTATGGGGAAAAAAAGTATCCAGCCTGTTTTATTCCAGGCCTAGAACTACCTGTATAGGAAATTCAGTCCGATTCGTTCAGTAGTTTTGGCGTCAAGAAGTAACAAACATCCATCCATCTATCATCATCATCATCAGCCTATAGCAGTCCACTGCTGGACATAAGCCTCCCCCAATGAGCGCCATACCGCCCTGTCTTCAGCTTGCCGCATCCAGCATCTACCTGCAGTCTTTCGCAGGTCGTCATCCAACCTGGTCGGAGGGCGTCCTACACTACGTTCACCGAGTCGTGATCTTACAGTTAGAATGATACAATTAGAATGAAGAAAATAACAAAGGAGGAAATAAATAGGTAGGTTGAATATAATTATTTATTTTAATGTATTCACGCAGTTAGAGTCTTTATTTCAAGCCCATTTTTGAAAGTTACTTGACCTGGTAGCGCGTTCCCGTACTGAGGGAAGGTAGTGCCGGTTCAAGTCCCGTCGAAATCAAGACGAAACATTTTTGGGATATATATTTATTTCTACGAAATTGATGATGTCTTGCTAGCCGAATTTCGGCCACAACCGCCAGTCTCAACGGAGACTAGCCAAGTGCACAGCACATATTTGAGTGCACAAGTGTCCGCAAACATAGGTGCACTCTAGAGAGAGGTGCACTCTCTAGAGTGCACCTATGTTTGCGGACACACTGACGGACGTGTTTGCGCACACACTGAACACATGAATAAATCAACTACATAAAAGTGTACAATATATAGGTACCTTAATTATGCTGAGGCTAGGACTCGTCAAAACACGAACAATACTAATCACTAACTACTAGGTAACTAATGCTATATTATTTTGCTGTATAGGGGCACGTTAAAGTCTTTAATTTATAATAATTACATATCACTCTCAGTTAGGTGATTTTACGTAGATATCAGATGACAGATTTTACTGTATCTATTCCCAAACTCTCATAATTCGATGGAACAACAGATCGGCGGCGACGGAGTGAGGTCAGGCGCAGGACCAACCGCCATATCAACCAGTCGGAAGCTATTCAGTATTGTAATGTTTTCTTTTTTTGCTGGACAATCCACACAGCATCATCTAGCCTCTAGCTAAGCAGAGCTTGTATTAGAGGTACTAGATGACTTATATATGTACATAATACAATACATTACATAGATATATATATATATATATATTATTATACATAGAAAAACCCGCAACCTCCTGCGTCGCTTCGCCCAACGTGCTACAGAGGTCGTCGTCATATTATAAATAAATATTTTTTATAGCATGTTTTTTTCCATAATCTAGACGCACCTTTAAGCTTTATAACCTTTAGGCTCGTAAGTGTAGATATTTTAAAAACTCACTAAAATAAAAGTTTCCCGAGAACGCGCAGACTAAGAGTCGATTAAGCAAAAATGTTTATCAAAAACCACATTTTTACGACCTCTCGAAATTCAACCCAAACCAACCATTAAGCTGTAATGATCAACATCCAACAGATTTAACATAAGCACCTAAGTAGTTTCGACGATTTGCCCCTAAGTACCTTCCCTTAATTGTGTTACACTCGCGGTCTCACTTTTACGATCGATTATCTACCCTCACCCTCAATCTTTCAACTGCCAACTACCTTATTCCAACCAGCACAAGATTCATTTTTCGTCGCATGGTTCCGAAAGTATCTTTGTATTTTTGCTGGAAAAGGATGGGGAGAGAGCGTTAGGTTGGCGTAAGGGGTGGTTCTACAGAATAGTGACGCCCCAAATTCTAAGGGTAGCTGTCAGTTGCTAAAGTAAACTTGCAAAGGTCGAACGCAGGGGAGGTTTTGCTTCCCGCGCAGTCGTGTCACCAAAACTGTTATTTTTCAAATTTGGAGTTCGAACTTTTTGGTTGGTCACTTTGCAACCTTCTTGGTTTTGAACCTCTTTTCAATTTAGATTCTTGAAACTAGGACGTTGAAAGGTGAAGTACTATTTTGGACTTATTATTGTTACTGTAGAGTTGAATTTTATGTGACTGGTTTGTGTTGTGATGTTCGGAGTTCTGTGGCGGTGATTGGAGGAGTTTTCCCGCTATTTGTTTCAAGGTTAGTATTGAAAAAAAGCTACATTTAATTAAACATGATATTATTATTTTTTTATGTAGATAGATTGATGTGTCTAGTCTACACAAAGAAACCATTTTATTTCTGGTAATTCGACAGACAATCAAAAATTCATGATTGGTCCTCATGCTTTACCGATTCGATTTTTTTAGATAAGTAATCGATTTTGTTTATGACGAAGTTATAATCGATTATATATTATAATTGTTGCATAACATTTGTATTATTTTACAGACTTTATTCAGGCGTCTAAATGACTTTAATTTTTAAATCAGAATATTCAATAGACTATAGAAGTTATTACTAGTTTCTGCCCGCAGTTCCGCACGCTTTGTTTATATGAAAACATTTTAAGGTTATTTCTATCACATGGGAGCTGTTTTATGGAATAAAATGTAGCCTATGTTTTATTCAAGGCCTATAGCTACATCTATGCATTATATTTGTCTGATCCATTTAGTCGTTTTGGTGTGACGAAGTAACAAACATCCATCAATCCATCTAAACTTTCGCTTTTATAATATTTGTGTGACTTGCCGCATTCCGCGTTTTTCCGTGATAAAAAGCAATTTCAATTCCAAATGACAGATTACTGTCGTAAACAAAATCATTTAATCGAAAAATCATTTATAATAAATATCGTTACAAACTATGTCGGCTCGATAAAAATCGAATTTCTCATAATTCTCCACATATTTCGAGTCGACAGATAATAAAAAAATCGCTTCCCGCTGTCTGTCTGCCCCTATGTACGCTTATCTTTAAAACTACGCAACGAATATTGATACGGTTTATTTTAATAGATAGAGTGATTCAAGAGCAAGGTTTATAAACTATTTGACGCGAAGATTTCCACTTCAACACAAGCTCTGCTTAGCTTGGGACTAGATGACTTATGTATTCTTTCTATTAAAGAGAAAATGTCGAGAATCGTGGAAGTATATAGATCGCTCGAATGTACACTGTACTTATTCATCATCAGCCTATAGCAGTCCACTGCTGGACATAGGCCTCGCCCAATGAGCGACATAGCGCCCTGTCTTCAGCTTGCCGCATCCAGCATTTACCTGCAGTCTTACGCAGGTCGTCATCCCACCTGGTCGGAGGGCGTCCTACACCACGTTTACCGCGTCGTGGTCTCCACTCAAGAACACGTTTGCCCCAGCGGCAGCCGTCGGTTCTTCGCGAGATATGGCCGGCCCACTGCCACTTCAGCTTGCTAATTCTTAGAGCTGTCGATAACTTTGGTTCTCTGTCGGATGTATTCGTTAAGAATCCTATCCTTCAGAGAAACTCCGAGCATAGCTCTTTCCATAGCTCGCTGAGCGACCTTGAACTGGTGGACCAGCCCTAGCGTGAGTGTCCACGTCTCAGCTCCGTAGGTCAACGGGTAGGACGCACTGTACTTAAATGAGCATACATAATATAATAAGAAGCAATTAACCTTTCTGCCCTAACGTTTTATAAAAGTTAAAAGCTAAAATAAATGCACGTTGGACGAAAAGCGTATACTTCTGTAATTTGACGATTCGCGTTAACATTTCTTTTTATGTCAAATTAATAAATAAATAATGCTGGACAATCCACACAGCATTATCTAGCCCCATGGTAAGCAAAGCTTGTGTTATGGGTACTGGATAACTGATATACATAATACAATACATTAAATAGATAGATTTTTTTTTTATTATACATAGAAAACGACCAGAACACCCGGAACAAATATATGCAGATCGTACACACAATTGTTCCGAGGCGGGAATCGAACCCGCAACCTCCTGCGTCGCAGGCGGACCATAGCCCACAGCGCCACATCGGTCGTCAAAAAAATAATTCTAACCTTAGTCGTTATCTTAACGTTACAAAGTATTATCAGCCCATCAAATGAAAAAATAATTTATGTAAATCTTCAGGGAAAACAAAATAAATGAGTGTAACAAGCCACCGCTTGTCATTCAAATAAATTTGCATTAGTTAATTAATATAATTAATTCCCCTGTCCGCATTTATATTAATTAATTTAACAAAATTACGGTGGTTTTTGTAAATCGTTGTTTCAAGGTGTGGTCTTCACATGCTAAGTTGAGAGACACGACGATAAAAGTAAGTAATCGATATCAAACAAGATACTTACAGGGGCTTAGGCATTTTAAAGGACGGAATATAATAACAAACAGAACGATAAGGTTTTTTTCTTAAGACTAATATATTAAATTATATATTGATATTTGATAGTTCCTCCCCAATGAGCGCCATAGCGCCCTGTCTTCAGCTCGACGCATCCAGCATCTACCTGCAGTCCTTCGCAGGTCGTCATCCGACCTGGTCGGAGGGCGTCCTACACTACATTTACCGAGTCGTAGTCTCCACTCAAGAACACGTTAACCCAGCGGCCGTCGGTTCTTCGCGAGATATGACCGGCCCACTGCCACTTCAACTTGCTAATTCTCAGAGCTATGTCGATAACTTTGGTTCTCTGGTATAAGAGTTATTTTTGTAATATTTTAAGCTTCATCTGGATTTCTGTCTTATTATTTTTAGTCTAATTTTTAAACTCATTAAACCTCTAACATCTAAATATTAATTTAAAATTAAAATAATTAGTTTCTAACTACAGAAACGTTTATAGGATACATCCACAGAAATATAAGTAAATATATTTTGCACAAGTAACACACAATGTATGTACGGCAAGTCAGTACATTTAGACAGAATTTTTGTTTTAACTCGATTGTGCGTCGGCAAACAATATTTTTGTCGAAATATGAACGCACGTTGGCAAGCAAAGGTGCCTCGCATTCTAACAAGATTGGCAGATGGCAGATGGTCACTTAGATCGTTATCAGCCCATAAACGTGGTAAACCTAACCCTTACCCTGCCTGCGTATAATCAGGCCGGGTTACACCGTTATAATTAATTTAATTTAGACGTTTTTTTGGAATTTGGAATATATTTTATAAAATAGTGGTTGAAAGAAAGTCAGGAAGGATATTTGTAGGTTTATTATATTATTCATTTGCGTACCATTATACGTAAACAACATAAAACATAGATAGAGAGAAACAAATACGTTTTATAATTTGTTTATTTACTATAAATAAACAAATTATAAAACGTATTTGTTTATTTACTATATCTAGCTTACATATTATAATTAGCCTAAAGTAAAATTATACGCAAAGATTTATTGCATCCCTTATTTTTTTGTAGAGAATATAAAAAAAAATCCAACACAATTCCCCGCGTTTTTTTTTCTTTAACTGGATGAAGGATTTTTAGTATTTCATAGACTCTGTTTCCTTTTTAAAAAAACTCAAATATCGGGATTGAAGAAACTTTTTCGACTTTCGATATTTAATGAGCTGATAAATTACGTTTCTCTGATATATTGCATCGATTCATTCAGTAAAAAAAAACGCATGTACAGAGTTTAGTGACTTTTTTATACAATTCCCTATTCGGTGTAAATAAGTCCAGTGAATCATGAACATACACTAAAAAATTTATTACAAAGTCAACGCATCTCAGTTGTAAAAGGGTTGTCAAAATTTGACTTTGTAATGTCATTTAGTCATTTTACAACATCGGCGCAATTTAGAATACTGGTCTAATTGCCATGAAGTTCCTGTAAGCGTTAATTAGTTATTTTTTAATGCGTTTTTTTGTAAAGGGTAGGCTTGATGGTTCATATGAATATTTGGACGGGTTTCGTTTATTTTACGGTACAATGTAGTTTAAAGGCCTTAAAATGTTGGTTTAGACGGTAAATATCATATAAATATCAGTTTCTCACCGACAATAGTATGTAAGTTTGTTGTTGTGCATAGCTTTACTTAAATATTGACATGTATCGAATCACATTATATTTAGACTTAAATAGGCAAATAACCATGTATTAGACATACAAGAGATGGACATGCTAGTGGTTTCTTTTTCACTTCTTCCACTAGTGGACAAAAAATGGAAGTGAACAGTAAAATAATTTTATTTGATAATAATTTAATGTATAAAATATATCTTGTCTAAGTGCTTATTTTGCAAGCCTAAAGAAATAAATGATTTTTTACTTACTTTACTTTTTTGTTTATTTTACGGTACAATGTAGTTCAAAGGCCTTAAAATGTTAGTTTAGATGGATCGGTAAATATATTTGACGATTTTTTTTTATAATATTGATCGTTGCCTAACTTTGGGGTATGTTACTTGCTTAGGAAGTTATTGACATTCTAAAAGACTGGGTTGTGGTACCTATAGCTGTATTATATATTTTTATTGAGATAAGAAAGTGAATTTACATAATTGTCTATATAAATTAAGCCTCTGTTTTAGTTTCAGGCCATTTTGTTATAACTTGTCGAGCGTCGACTACTAAATTAAATTAGCCACACTTAACAGAGTCGTGTCAGTAACTACTTAATATCCTAATAGTGACGTCATTGCGTTTAATAAATCGTGACGTCAGACCGCGCCTCTGCGGGCAACAAATAAAGAACTTGACTTTATTGGCCGAGGTGTACACAAATTAATGGCCTGGTTATGGACGATTAGTGCTAGGTCACGATAGGTTACTGAGTTAATTAGTTTTAAAATTCGTTAATATCGTTTTTAGTTTTTAACTAAAATTTTGACTAAGTTAGAAACGGATCTTGAGTGCGCGATAAGGGTTAAAAACTTTTTTAATTTAAATTTCTTCTTACCATTGTAGCAGTATTAGATATCTTTTCAATATTTTTGAATGAAAATAATGTATTTTCTCACAATAGTAATAAATCTTTTTTTAGGAAATGATATAAAAACTAAATCTATTTTTAAAAGGCCACACATTATCCGATTGGTTTGATGCTATTAAAAAATGTCTTTTGTGCAAGTATTTTTAACAAAAACTTTAAATTAACCTTCTTATTTCTACTAAACAATGTAATCCAATACGAAGCTAATAGATAAAAATCACACGGCCGGTGTTTGGGGCCACTGATGCGCAAATGAAACTGATACCTTTCCATCGATTGTACCAACGCATCAGCTTTACATTTAAAAAGTTTGCGTTTTAGGTTTGAAATGTTTTCAAAAGTTTGTAAAAAAGGTTCTATGGTCTTTATAAAGAGGTTGATAAATATTTGATTGAAAACTTTTTAGTGTTTTGTTTAGGTTTAGTTACACACTAAAAAGTGTGCATTCTTTGTTTGAATTATTACGTGTAGTTCAAATGTTTTGTGTAAAAAGGTTGTATTTGTATAGTTTCGTAAAGAGTTTTTAAGATGAACACAGGTTAGCAAATAACTACGTGACCGCGTTTTCGCACGCGTTGTTCCTATGGAAACGTTTTAAGGTTATTCACACCCATGGAAACTGTGAAAAATGTCTTTATATGTACTTAAGCAATCATCAAGAAGGCTTTCTACTCCATAAATAATTACCTCAATGATGTTAATGCTTGGCCAGATGTCGCTCAGTTTCACACCGACAATAGTATGTAAGTAATTTAATGTTGTGCGTAGCTTTACTTAAATATTGACATGTATCGAATCACATTATATTAAGATTTATACAAAATATGCAAATAACCATGTTTTAGACATATAAGAGATGAACATACTACCTAGTGGTTTCTTTTTCATTTCTTCCACTAGTGGACAAAAAATGTAAGTGAACAGTAAAAGATTTTTATTTGATAATAATTTATAGTAGGTAGGTATAAAATATGACTTATCTAAGTCCTTATTTTGTAAGCCTAAAGAAATAAATTGACTTTGACTTTAACAATGCACCCGTGCGAAGCCGGGGCGGGTCGCTAGTTAGAATGTAAATCTAAAATCTACGATAGAAATAACAATTACCTAAAGTAAAGCCAATATCTGAAATCACTCACGCGTGTGGTGAATGCTTCCATGCTTTCAATCTATTTTATCGCGGCTTGATTCAAAAGTTGGTTTGAAACGTTCTATGTTTCAAATAATTTAAGGAAGAAACAGATGGAAGAACTGAAGAAGACAAAGAAGAAAGATGATGATTGATTGATTGATGACATTCAATTTCAATAAATACCTACTAAAAATATGTAATTTTTAGTAGGTATAAGTAGTTATAACATCGCCTTAGGGCTTAATAAAAAAACCTGTTATGATGTTATTATCTCAATAAATAAATAAAGAAATAAAAGAAATGTTTAAATAGGTGGCATGGAAATAAACGTTCTATATTTGAAAACATGTTGGACTTCTGTAATATTATTTTAAGACCTATGTGTAGGCACACATGTAAGAAATAAAGCTTTGAGTAGGTACCTATCGAATATTGAATACAAGAGTCGTTTGTAACGGGATATAGATCATGATTTGATTTTGTTATTCCGTGATCATGGCGCATGAAACTGTGCCGAAATATTGGAAAGTTCATAAATCTTATCATGGTAAATATCCCGTTATGACTTTTGTGTTCGTAACCACTTTAAAAAGCTTTATTCAAACGTCATAACTATTCAAACCGAATACGTAGTTCGGGTTAGTTCCGCTATGCACGAGTCCCGCTTTGCTCTGATTCTAAAATACCTAAGAAAAAGTGCCGCTATGCTACGAATTTCTCATGTATTTTGAAAATATACTTAGTAGATTTTTTTATAAATAGGGGTTTGGTTATAGAACATCGTCACTTTCTATCGAGAGAGAGGAGACAGATTGTGGTGAAACGAAGGAAAAAAAAAGAATTACTTTTTTATTATATTTTGTTGTTGTGGCTGCAAGAGAAATACAAAAAAAAATCAACTGTTTACCTTTTACGGTTTAATAATAATAAACGTTTCATCTATCTATCTATTTAATAATAATCAATAAAAATCATTTATTGCTTGAGATATAGTCCGCTGACGAACGGAGAGACAGACAACAGAGGCTTAGTAATAGGGTCCCGTTTTCACCCGTCTGCTACGGAACCTTAAAAAGCAAATGTCGAAGCTCTTTATTAAAACAAATAAACCCAGTATCCCGAAAAACCGTCAATTTCCGAAAACGCAAAGTGGCGTATTAAAAGCAAAGTGCCAACTGCCATTACCCACCGGCTATAATCAATACATCAATTTCATGTCGAAAAGTGGCGATCGCACAGCGATTTCATATGAAAAGCTGGGATTTTGTAAAATTGTGAATTTCAGGTTGGATGTGTTTGCCGATGGGCGGTCGACATGGGTCATATATCGTAGTGTATTCAATAGTGAACAGGTAATGTGATAGATTAGTATTTTTGAATGAGGAATTAAAACTTTGAACATTTTGTGTACAGAATGACATTTCTGTCATAACCTTGTTATGTTAGACAATTCACACAGCATCATCTAGCCCCAAACTAAGCAGAGCTTGTGTTATGGGTAGTAGATTAATGATATACATACTTAATACAATATTATTAATTTTGACGACCGATGTGGCGCGGTGGGCGTTGGTCCGCCTGCGATGCAGAAGGTTGTGGGTTCGATTCCCGCCTCGGAACAATTGTGTGTACGATCTGCAGATAATTGTTCCGGGTGTTCTGGTCGTTTTCTATGTATAATAAAAAATATCTATGTAATGTATCGTATTATGAATATCAGTTATCTAGTACCCATAACACAAGCTCTGCTTACCATGGGGCTAGATAATGCTGTGTGAATTGTCCAGCATTATTTATATTTGTTTATTTATTTTATACAATAGATTGAAGAGATATTTTTTATTATACATAGATAACGACCAGAACACCCGGAACAAATATCGGAAGATGATACATACACTCAATTGTCCCGAGGCGGGAATCGAACCCGCAACCCCCTATGTCGTAGGCGGACCTTCGCCCACTGCGCCACAGAAGTCTGCGTCGAAGTCTAGTAATAGAGTTTATTAATGTTTGAAATGAACTCGTCCACGTGAGAGGTTGGGAATAACTCCTAAAACCACCAGATATTAGGATCAAAATTCAGAATCACTTATCTTAACTCCGCCTAGGTTCAACTCAAGACGCCCATTTATTATTCAAGACCGTTAAGTGCATTATTGTTCTTAGCTTTATTTAACGAAGTCCCTCAGGCATGGTCTTAATAAGTAATGTTGGGATAGATGTGAAACTGCGTATGCAAATGGAGTAACACCTTTATTTTATTTTGTTTTATTTGGAAGACATACAGTTTTACAAACTTAACAGATAACTTTAATAAAAAAACCTATAACCATTTATGTGTCCTCGCATATAGTAGCTAAGGAATTGCTTGCTTGCAGAGGATACATGAAAATGAAATAACTTAGTCTTATAACTTCGACATAGGTACATTGAATAAAAAATAAATAGTACTAACAATAGACAATAAAAATATTATGATATATGTATATGCAAGTACCTACTAACAATTACCAAAATTATACAATATATACAGAAACTAATATATAGTAAAAAACAAAAAAGCAGAATTTACAAAGAAAAATGATACATAATCCTTATAACTTAAGGTTAAGGTTAAGTTTTATAAGTGTTACTGTGTCTGGTATGTTATGGGAGAGGTTTTTACAAAAACATAATTATATTTATTATAAAGAAAATAACTATCTAATAGAAGAAACAAATTAAAATTTGTATTTACAATTAAAAAAATGAGCTAACTGCAGGCTGCGCTGCTACAGACAAACAGTCTACAGGAAGCTCAACTGATTCATATTAATAAAAGTCGGAAGCGTTCAAGGCTGCATTGCATTGCTGTATATTTATTTACATTGTAAGGCGAATCAGATATTATAATTATTAAACATTGAGCATTTTAATAAATTATAAAATAACTACTTTTTGTCCGCAGCATCGCACGCGTGAACTGATCAATGGGCTAAAATTAGGCACTAGTAGCCTATGTTTTATTCCAGGCCTAGAATTACTTGTATTTTACATTTCAGCCTGATCCGTTCAGTAGTTTTCGCTTCTATAATATTTGTGTGAAGTAAGCAAGAAGTCAAAGTACTTTTTACCAGAATTTTAATATAACACATGGACTAGAGCGGACGTTAGCAAACGACAAGGACAAAACCAATTGCAGAATAACATTTCGAGATCATTTTACAATACCGGAGTTTCACTTCTATACCCATTACTCTATCCCACCGTATATAGAGGGTGGATCCCTATTGTTGAATAAGTAATAGCTATATTTATTATCGAAAGATGTGTTAGGTTATAAGATTTGATATGATTGAATAATGCTCCTTCTGTACCGAATAGGATTATTTAAATATCTTTGTGGCTTTTAGCTTTTGATCCGTTTTCGTTTTGTTATTTCTGTTGTCTAGGATCAGTCGAAAAGGGAGGTTTCTGAAATCTTTAGATGTTTAGAATAAAGAGTTTCAATCAAATTGGATGGATAGAAACATAACATGGCATCCACGGTTGTCTGGTAGAGATCGCTCTTGAGCGATGAGACCGCCAGATTGTCACATATTATAAACATAATATGGCATCCACGGTTGTCTGGTAGAGATCGCTCTTGAGCGATGAGACCGCCAGATTGTCACATATTATAAACATAATATGGCATCCACGGTTGTCTGGTAGAGATCGCTCTTGAGCGATGAGACCGCCAGATTGTCACATATTATAAACATAATATGGCATCCACGGTTGTCTGGTAGAGATCGCTCTTGAGCGATGAGACCGCCAGATTGTCACATATTATAAACATAATATGGCATCCACGGTTGTCTGGTAGAGATCGCTCTTGAGCGATAAGACCGCCAGATTGTCACATATTATAAACATAATATTGCATCCACGGTTGTCTGGTAGAGATCGCTCTTGAGCGATAAGACCGCCAGATTGTCACATATTATAAACATAATATGGCATCCACGGTTGTCTGGTAGAGATCGCTCTTCAGCGATAAGACCGCCAGATTGTCACATATTATAAACATAATCTGGCATCCACGGTTGTCTGGTAGAGATCGCTCCTGAGCGATAAGACCGCCAGATTGTCACATATTATAAACATAATATGGCATCCACGGTTGTCTGGTAGAGATAGCTCTTGAGCGATAAGACCGCCAGATTGTCACATATTATAAACATAATATGGCATCCACGGTTGTCTGGTAGAGATAGCTCTTGAGCGATAAGACCGCCAGATTGTCACATATTATAAACATAATATGGCATCCACGGTTGTCTGGTAGAGATCGCTCTTGAGCGATAAGACCGCCAGATTTTCACATATTATAAACATAATCTGGCATCCACGGTTGTCTGGTAGAGAGCGCTCTTGAGCGATAAGACCGCCAGATTGTCACATATTATAAACATAATATGGCATCCACGGTTGTCTGGTAGAGATAGCTCTTGAGCGATAAGACCGCCAGATTGTCACATATTATAAACATAATATGGCATCCACGGTTGTCTGGTAGAGATAGCTCTTGAGCGATAAGACCGCCAGATTGTCACATATTATAAACATAATATGGCATCCACGGTTGTCTGGTAGAGATCGCTCTTGAGCGATAAGACCGCCAGATTGTCACATATTTTGTATATTATTCTGTCTTGTTTGTTTTATTGTTAAGTGTGCAATAAAAGAATTATCTATCTATATGCGTGCAAAATCACTCCCTATCTCCAAAAAAACTGCTGCATCAGCATTTTTTATCCATATATTTATATCCGTGAAAACCTTCTACAAGCTTCATAGTATTATAATTTGTTAGTCTGTTATTTATAAACCTCTGGTTTTCCTTCAAATAAATAAATAAATAAATAATGCTGGACAATTCACACAGCATTATCTAGGCCGATGGTAAGCAGAGCTTGTGTTATGGGTACTAGATAACTGATATACATAATACAATACATTACATAGATAGATATATTTTATTATACATAGAAAACGACCAGAACACCCGGAACAAATATCTGTAGATCGTGCACACAATTGTTCCGAGGCGGGAATCGAACCCGCAACCTCCTGCGTCGCAGGTGGACCTTCGTCCTCCGCGCCACATCGGTCGTCAAAAATATATATAAAATATATATAAAAAGTTAGATAGCCTTATTTTATGTCTATGTAACTGAGATAGACATAAAATAGGATGTAAGCGAGTTACCCACCATTTTTACGTTGGAAGAATACCAAAAAATTCCCTCGTTATGAATGGTGTTCTTCCAACACAAATAAGGTTCACAGTTAACCCGCCTACACTCGTAATGAGTCAGTCAGTCTTTGCTCATCACTACATAGTACAAAAGTGTATAAAACGAAGTCGCTTCCCGCTGTCTGTTTGTCTCTATGTATGCTTAGATCTTTAAATCTACGAACGGATATTGATGCAGTTTTTTTAAATAGATAGAGTTATTCAAAAGGAAGGTTTATAAACCATTGGACACATTATGTAGATTTCCACGCGGGCGACGCCGTAGGGCGCATCTTGTTTAAAAATATAGATTGTACCACGAAAACTAACATAGTTTGACGAATTCAATAAGAGCGGTTAACAACGAACCAGTTTTGTTTGAGGGTATATTATTTATATCTATCATTGACACTACCATTTCTCTTCCAGCCCGCAATGCACTAGCCCAACAATGGACTCCCCAGTCTCCTCCCACGATGACCGCGACATCGAAGTCAACGTGGTCTCGGGTGCGTCTAGCCCGGACATCCCCTCGTCACCCAACAAGAGTCCTTACTACGATAGGAACGAAGAAAAGAGTCCTTTCTACGATCTAAAGAAGGACAAAGAGGAGAAAGCGACTGGGAGCGCGCCGTACACGAGTTTTTCTATCAGTTCGATATTGAATAGAGCGGAGCCGAGAAGAGACTCGAATGTTCTTGAGGCGGCGCTGGCGTCGAGTCACTTTGGCAGCGCCAATGATGCTATGTTGTCAAGGTAAGGTTTTTATTTCTATCCCTACATAGTATAAAATAAAGTCACTTCCCGCTGTCTATCTGTAGATATATTGTATGCTTAGATCTTTTAAACTACGCAACGGATTTTTAAAATATATAGAGTGATTCAAGATGAAGGTTTATAAACTATTTTACATATAGATTTCTACGCGAGCGAAGCCGTGGGGCGCAGCTAGTAACAGATAAAGACAGAGGAAAAAACAATGCAATAAAAATACGATTTATTGCACATCAAGTTGACGTATTATAATAATAATAAATAATAGAATGAATAGAAGCACAGAGAATATCCCATCAAACCTACTAGAAGCGTCTGTTCATCCAATCTAGCTTCAAAAGGAGTCAATTCACGTAATTCCGCGTTTAATCTACAAAGTGGTACGCAAAGTGGTAGGTTATGTATTCAATACTAGTAGTTTGCCGCCACTTGCCTCGCTCTGCAGGTTAGCCACAGGGCAGCCTTCGATTAGTGGTCATTATGCGAAGATAGCTGGAGCGTTTACATGGGCTAGTTACTGGACTGGCGCCAAATATAACCAATCACTATTCTATGACAATGGTATCATGGGCGCAGTGATCAATAGATTAAATAAACTCTAGATAGTGCGTGCGGTGTTATTTGCACGAGGATAATGATAGAATTGTTTCAAATTTTGACACGCTGTCGCGTCCCTCCATCTGTAGTTGCTTTCATCAAAGGTAAAATGCCAAATGTGTTATTTTGTGTATCATTTCATTAGCCATATAAGTCCACTGCTGAACATAGGCCTCCCCCAATGAGCGCCGTAGCGCCCTGTCTTCAGCTTGACGCATCTACCTGCATCTACTCGGTCAGCACATTGATTTATTAGGTGCTCATTGTGTTTTTCAGATATTTCTAGCGTTTACATATCGAGTCGACTGGAAATAACGATTATCAGCGTCATTCAACTAACTGCTCGATTTGATGGAGCCTCTGTTGAGATCTTTTAGCTAAACTATTGGAAATTTAAGAAAGCCAAAACCTCTTGCTCTTATTACTCTTCTCACTTGCCTCTTGCCTCATTCCAGTAGCATCAAATGATCACTAGCGCTATGCAAACGAGGCACAGCATCGTTTTAAGTTAAAACTGGTTGAACAAAGTAACAAGTTCTGTATTAAGTAGATATTTTAATGAGCCTTTAAGTTTGCTTTTCAAGATTGCAACTTTGAAGCTATGTTTTATTACTTTGAGTTACGAACTGGGTAACTAACTTATACAGGGTGTAACAAAAAGTAAGGGCCAAACTTTCAGGACTCGGTCTATCGAGGCAGAATTTTAAAATATTTTTCAATAATTATTCAGTTCGACAATAGCACATAGTGTCAGCCATGTAGTGTGTATTTTGTAAAACTTTAAGTAAAAAATTAAAATAGTAAGTCTTTACGATAGGCAGGTTTTTTAAATAATTTTATTGTGTGATCGAAGCTGATATCTCTATAATGAATATAAAAATGAATGTGTTGCTAAGCGCAAATCTCGAGAGCAGCTGAACCGATTTCGCTAATTCTTTTTTTAGAATATTCCTTGAAGTACGGGGATGAAAAAAGAGAACATTTTTAAAAATTGCCTGAAACAAATGACCACCCGGGCGAAGCCGGGACGGGCCGCTAGTACCTAATAGAAACAGTAATACTCCTTAAATAATTTTGCTTGCTACAGGAAAATTAAGTGTTAAATGCTGATTGAGTAGTTATTTACAAATAATCGTTTCAAATAGCCCCTTTTCAGCAGGGCAGCGAAACGGTAACTAAAAAAATGGGTTAATTCTCAAATTTGGCCTATTTACCCCAATTTGGCATATTTACCCAATTCTCAACAAAGCTCAGCAAAACCACTAAATAATAAAAACAGCAGACAATTCCACGAACACAAACACCACCCCAAATGTCAAATGAAGACATTCCTAACCTTACACGACTCTTTTTAACCCTCGTCGGTTTACAGCCCTGTCGGCAGATAAAAAACCCGTTCGGGGTACACAGTACCCACTGTACCCTGATTAGATGGCCGAGTGACGGCTACCAAATGGCTGTACGACTGCTTTTATTAAGGGATAGTGTGGATACAAATCCCCGGAAATAACCCAACCAAATTAGGTTGGGTTATTTCCGGGGATATGTTATTTGGTTGGGTAGAGACGTGGAAAAACGAAGACTTTGTCAGAAGTATACTGTGTCTTTCTGTTCTATCGCCTCTCCTATAACTCTAAGAGATTCAGATTATCTAGACGATAAAAATGCTTGGGTCGAGTTTTGCGCGACACAGGAGGTTGCGGGTTCGATTCCCGCCTCGGGACAAATGTTTGTACGATCTGCAGATATTTGTTTCATCTATGTATAACAAAAAATTTTAGCCATCTCATGAATTGTTATGTAGTCAGTCATCTAATAGCCATAACTCAAGCTCTGCTTAGCTTGGGGCCAGATGATGCTGTGTGGATTGTCCATTTATTTATTTATTATTATTTATTAAATATAGATTGGTTAGTAAGATTAGCCCTAGGTATTTGGCCCTAGGTCATAGTCTAGTATGATTTAAGTCGCCATTATTACAAGCATTGATAAGAAAAACATTAAAATTCATAATTCATTGCAGAAAAATCAAAATAAATGCCTAAAGCGTTAGCTGGCAACACAAGACAACATAATTCCGTAACTTTTCCTTGACTAATTATGTCAAAAGTGACGAGACATTTTGCGAAATTGTAAACAATCTGTCATTGTTGGTTTTCTTTTTAATTTCCCCGACTGGTTTATCCGTGTTTAGCCGGCTTTCTTTGGCTAATTAATTTTTAATGAAATAATTGCTTAGGGGAGGCTTAATTGCAGATTTTTGTTCTTTTTAGCATCTGCTGTCGTATTTCTTTGGATTTATTTTTGTTAAACATAGATATGTACGCTAGGACGACTTCTTTGGCGCAGTGATCGGCGGTCCTTCTGAAACAGGTGGTCCGGGTTTGATGCAAGTGGGACCAATGTTTGTTTGTTTCGTGATTAGTTTGTGCAGCACTATTTATTTATTATCGATTTTATGTGTAAATATTTGATCCTTGAGCAAGTCGATTTACAAGAAAAATAAACAACATAGATTTGTAAAAGAGTGTTATACGCGAGCCAGCTGAATAACCTTCAAATAGACGTGACAATCATTTTCAATTTTTTACACGAAACTACCACCAGATGGGACCAGGTGGGATGACGACCTGCGAAAGACTGCAGGTAGATGCTGGATGCGGCAAGCTGAAGACAGGGCGCTATGGCGCTCATTGGGGGAGGCCTATGTCCAGCTGTGGACTGCTATAGGCTGATGATGATGATGATGACACGAAACTAAAAAGAATCATGTGATGATTCATTTGGTTTTGTGTAGAATAAGATTTTTTTTTATGTTTAAAGAAGTTTACTAGCCATTCATGTCACAATGTAGGTCTTAAAATTATAATACGTCCAGTTATATTCTACCTAACATAGGCACAGAAATGGGTGAACATACGGTAGGTATGCAAGCATTTCAGTGCCAAGCATTTCAGTTTTTTTGAAGTCTGTTTAATTGAAATAGTCCATTAGTACTGGTAAATTATAACTAGATGTCGCTGTTAAAAGTGGACGAGCTCTAGATCGCGCTATCGTTGGGTTCGCAACATTTACCTACATTAGAACCATAATTTTTAGTTCTCATTGGAAACCAAATAGTTGTGTTATTTACCTAGTACGCGAGTTAACAAAGTCTATGAAAAAAGAACAGCTATAATTTTTCTCCTATTTTCATGCACAAAATGACCTTCCTTTAAAACAATGATTTGCTTTCTCTCTTCTCTCAATACCCGATAACGACATCTTGCGTCTCAGTCCCCCTTGATCTTATAATGCTTATTTACAACGTCGCTTCAATCCCTGGCTTCGGAGGGTGATACTGCTTGTAGCTCTGATAGGTATTTGTTTCCAGGTTTATCTAACACTGTTTTTATATTCATATTCATTTATTTGTTGCATACACATACATTGGCACATAAATTAGCTTAGGTGTTATTAGCTTAGAGGTAGGTACATGTACCCTGTATGGGCCCAGCGGCCCAGCAATTTATTTAAAAATAATAACAATATAGTTAACTAGTTGCGCCCCACGGCTTCGTCCGCGTGGAAGTCAAATCAATGTCAAATGGTTTATAAACCTCCTCTTGAATTACTCTATCTATTAACACTTTGACTGCGATTTTTATTCGACGACTGCGATCTTTTTTTTAACCTAAAAAATTCGTGCCACCCGCTCTACACAGCGGTTGTGTTGCGCCGCACATGCGTTTCGTTCGAAAAATATTACGGCTGTGCTGAATCACACAGATCTGTATTTTCTCAGCCGCTGCGCTAGTGTGGATTTACGCATATTAGTCACTTGTAGAAAACACATACTTACCATGTGATTTCAGCAATTAAAGTGTTACAAAAAGTTGTATCAAAATCCGTTGCGTAGTTTTAAAAATCTAAGCATAGGGACAGACAGACAGCGGGAAGCGACTTTGTTTTATACTATGTATTTATAGTGATTTAATACTCGATATATTTATTATTATCACATTGGCTTAGCCCTTAAGGTTGTTTTGTTGAGTCCAATACCTACTCTACATAACAATAACTAAAAACTGACGTCCAATCTAGGTTTGATACAGCATTTCTGTGTATAAACTCAATTTTCTCGCTATAGACAAGTTAAGATGACGCTACATAATTTACTCAAGTATTATAATAATCAATATATAAAAGAAGAAGAGAGAGATATATAAAAGAAAGTCGTGTTAGTTACACTATTTATAACTCGAAAACGGTTGAACCGATTTAGCTGAAAATTGTGGTGGAGAGGTAGCTTAGAACCAGGAGTCTAACATAAGATACTTTTTATCCCGGAAACCACCCTCTAAAGGGTTGAAAAGGGAGGTGAAAGTTTGTATGGGAAATTAAAAACTAATGACTGGATTTGGATGAAAATTTACAAATATATAGGAGAGATACTGAGATAAAGGATAGGATAAATTTTATTAACAGGGGGATGAAAAGGGGTGGGATAGGGATAATAAATTATCTATAACCATTTGAGACATAGTCCACGGGGGCGAAGCCGCGGGGCGCAGCAAAAAAATTTGATAAAAATTAAAAATTGTCAATGCTATGAGAACCGCCATAGCATTGCAGAGAGACAGAATTACTTTTGAATGTATAATATTAGTATGGATTAGAAAAATCTTTACAAATAATCCTTAATAAACGCCGATGAATAGGCGACTCTATTACATAAACTCAAAACTCAACAAGGCAGCCCATCAAATTACCCAGCTACCCCAAGAATAAATCAAAAGCGCCCTTCTGAAGAAAAGTTAATAATACTAAATAACCGAAACGCCCTTCTTGAGATCTTCCCCTTGTAAACGTAAATAATTTAGCACCATTTTGTGCGGTGCAAGGGATGACAAAATGGCGGATATTAATGTGGTAGGTATTCTCAATACTCAATGTTTTATTATTGTGGACACTCACGATAGGGCTGGTCCTACAGATCAAAGTCGCTCAGCGAGCTATGGAAAGAGCTATGCTCGGAGTTTCTCTGAAGGATAGGATTCGTAACGAATACATCCGACAGAGAACCAAAGTTATCGACATAGCTCTAAGAATTAGCAAGCTGAAGTGGCAGTGGACCGGCCATATCTCGCGAAGAACCGACGGCCGCTGGGGCAAACGTGTTCTTGAGTGGAGACACGACACGGTAAACGTAGTGTAGGACGCCCTCCAACCTGCGAAAGACTGCAGCTAGATGCTGGATGCGGCAAGCTGAAGACAGGGCGCTATGGCGCTCATTGGGAGAGGCCTTTGTCCAGTAGTGGACTGCTAGAGGCTGATGATGATAATGAATATTTTATTATCAAATATCAAAGTGCTTTATTTCCATTAGACTTCACAGGACTTTTGGACACGTCACAAAAAATCAAATCACATAAGTAAAATTAGGAAATAAAGTTATCATATTGAATAATACGTCTACCTATTAATTGCACTTTTTAACTTAAGCTCTGCTTAGCTTGGGACTAGATGATGCTATGTGGATTGTCCACCATTATTTATTTGACGACCGATGTGGCGCGGTGGGCGAAGGTCTGCCTGCGACGCAGGAGGCTGCAGGTTCGATTCCCGCCTCGGAACAATTGTGTGTACGATCTGCAGATATTTGCTCCGGGTGTTCTGGTCGTTTTCTATGTATAATAAAAAATATCTATCTATGTAATATATTGTATTATGTATATCAGTTATCTAGTACCCATAACACAAGCTCTGCTTACCTGGGCTAGATAATGCTGTGTGAATTGTCCAGCATTATTTATTTATTTATTTATTTTATATATTTAGTTGCTGATAGTTGGCAGCCATTACTGCCTGTGACTTACACCACTCACACCATTGACTTGAGTAAAGTAAGTACACACTCAGCGTCTTTAGGGGAAAGGAAAGGTACTTACTCACTTATCGGTTTACTTGGAGGGTTGTAGAGGAATGTCAGGATATGTTGCGGCTTTTGAGTTATATAACATACTAGTTTATGCACGCGGCTCCAAACATGTGAGGCCCGCCTTGTACCATTCAGATGTCGTAAGTGAAAAAAAATGAATAATGATTAAATATAATTTTATTGTTAGAAAAACTAAAAACAGTCTCCAATTTCCATAGTATTTTCACGGTTTTTGTGAGTTCTTCGGGACAATTTATTTCCAAATATATCGTATCAAATTGTGATTTCTACTCAGGAACACGTTTTTCAGCGGTTGTCGGTTCTTCGCGAGATATGGCCGGCCCACCGCCAATTCTTAAAGCAATATCGATAATTTTGGTATCAAAGTAGATACTCACTTGAAATGCCTCATAATGTGACTCATCGTATGCGTCTCTTCAGACGCAGAGGATATTAGATTATTATTTCTAATATCGTATAAAACTTTCGACATCATGTGTTCAGGAATACTTATCATAAGACGTTTGTAACTGACGTCTGTGCTGAACTACGTGTGGCGCGGAACAACGCTGGTTTTCAGTTTGAACCTGATTAACTAGGTAAATCACGGACAAGGAAATGAACAGTTAAATAAAAACAGTAAATGATCTAATCTCTGTCTTAATTTCAAGGTACTCTAAAGAAAGATCGCAGAAATCCTTGTATTTTGTTGCCCCTCGCAATAAAAGGAACCAGTCGCCATTCAGGTAATAATCACACCACTCAAAAGCAGCCTCGCCACGCTCGAGTGTCATCCAGAACCAAGAAGATAGAAAAGACATGCTTTTAAACGTAGAATACCCCATCTGCACTAACAAAAGAGCCCCACGTCGCTTGCACGGACAACGGATACAACTAAACACTTTAAACCATAAAAGAAAGTACAAATGCCATTATTACTAACAAGTGAAAAGTGTTGGGCGAAGCGCCGTGGAAAAAAGAAAGCTCGGATAGCGCGCATCGATTTTTATACCCCCCGGGGGAGGCGGGGTTACCGAGACTGCCAATCAGAGCGCGGTGAGCCGACCAATCACGCCGCGGCTGGCGCCGTTCCGATTTCAAACATTGTAATGGAATTTGCGCGAAGTTCTCTCGCGGATTAGCCGATGCAAATTGGTAATATTACCTTTTTTATACTTTATCGATTTCTTTGGGCAATTACTTTTTTGTTGGAAGGAGTTTTGGGAAGTTTCTGCCCTAGGGAGGCTCGTAATGATGTTATCGGCTTAGGGAAATGTACTGAGATGGGAAAGTCTATTTTTAAAGGTTTTGAAAGAGTGCTTAGTCTGTTTTGCTACCAAAATACTGACTGTTATTATATTATATATATTGTTATTATAAAATTCACCAAACAAAAAAATATTAAACCAATGTCTCTGTAGTCATGTTCTAGGTGATAATTATTATATCTACATAATTCTATATAATGAAGAGTGTGTTAGTTAATTTATTTTTGGAGCTAACTACAAAAGGAACTTAATATTTCAATAAGATATATGCAATTTTTATTTATACTTCTTTTGATATTTCTTCACTTTAAATAATTTTGACCTTTACCCAAAGACTTTCTAAGTCTTTAATTCTTCTTTAGGGCAAAGGTCAATAATAACCTTTTCCCAAGAGAAGATTTATAAAGGTACTAACTAGATCAAATCTACAAGATATCTTACTATTAAGTAAAAAGCTAGATAATTTCTGAATTTCCACCTTGAAGCAAAATGCTGCATTTTCCACTATTTCCCCATTAGTGGGGATCTCGACACTTCTCTAAATAAAATATAGTCGATAAAAGCGCGATCGCTATTGTGCCGGAATATCGATAAAAATAAAACTTCCTCTAATAGGTATAAATGAGCTAGGGTTGGGCGATGTCGATAGATTTTTATGCTAACATTTTAGATGCAATATTTTTCGATGGCAATATTAGATAAAAGTTATAGCTTTTTATCATATTAAAATAAATAAATGGACAATTCACACAGCATCATCTAGCCCCATGGTAAGCAGAGCTTGTGTTATGGGTACTAGATAACTGATATACATAATACAATACATTACATAGATAGACATTTTTATTATACATAGAAAACAACCAGAACACCCGGAACAAATATCTGCAGATCGTACACACAATTGTTTCGAGGCGGGAATCGAACCCGCAACCTCCTGCGTCGCAGGCGGACCTTCGCCCACCGCGCCACATCGGTCGTCAAAATAATATATATATATATATATGTATTCATATCATTATTCATTTATTATTTTTGGTAAATCATGTACGGTTGTTACGCTCAGATATACAAAATCCCGAGAATATAAAACTAAGAGTTTTCAAGAGAATTTTTCAGAATTTTAAAAGTAGAACGGATAAAACATTTTGGGTATTGGTTTCCGTATAAATGTTTTGTATGAAAACTTTCGAATTTTTAAATCATAATATTCAATCTAATTACAATAAAATTACTGATGAGGCATAGATAGATACATAGAAAACACTTTATTATATCACACCTGTTAATATATAATCTATATATGTATATAAAAGAAAGTCGTGTTTGTTACAACACTTATAACTCGAGAACAGCTGGACCGATTTGACTGAAAATTGGTGAGAAGGTAGGTTAGAACCGGGAGTCTAACATAGGATATTAACCATTTGACAAATCGATTTCCACGGGGGCGAAGCCGCGGGGCGCAGCTAGTGTAAAATAAAATAGAAAACAATACAGAAATCATCATCATCATCAGCCTATATCCGTCCACTGCTGGACATACATGCTGGATAAATACTTAGAATAGAGGAAGTATAAAGCCCCCTTTATCCTTATCGCTGAGACATAATGTCTTCCAGGCAATATTAGGATGGACCAGAAATGACAGAGCAATATAGGTATATAAAAAAATATATGTATATATTTATAGCATGATTTGTCGTATTCTAAAGAGTTATTAAAAATCAAGATTCTACAAGCGCTCTACGGTTTTTGCTACGGCGTAGCGCGTAGACGTTCGTAGCTTCGTAGCACGTCTACGAGATATTGATCGAATTGAATTTGATGTTCCTCTGTCGTATTCCGTTTAGCTGATCGTGTATTAATTTTACAATATACATATTTGTTCTACAAATACATTTTTTATAGAGATGGCAGGTATACAACGCCAGCCGGGTGATTATGTAACTCGCGACCGGTTTGCGACAGGCGTAAATTAAGCCACCAGTGCTGTCAAACGTCAATTTTGTATTAGTTTGACACCAGCTACAACGTCAAAATTGGTCAACATTGGCGTTTGACAGCACTGATTGCTTAATTTACGCCTGTCGCAAACCGGTCACGAGTTACATAATCACCATACGGGTCTTACCGATAAGGTGTTAGATTCACTGCCTCTTATCCTAGGGGCGTATGAATGTTGTCTTTTAAAACGGTATAGTTTTATTACAAATAAATTTCTATACCTACATATAAAATATTAAATGGTAGCCCCAAAGAAAGAAGAGTTTTTGTTATGTGTTGTTAAAAACATGTGGGACAGTCTTTCAGGACTGCTGATAGAAGTGAAAACGTAATTCAAAAATTAAAATTACATTTTATTTATACTGGGAAGCGTGCGGTGACTATGACGAGTTTCACGCTTTTTGTTCACCCAAAAAGTACAAATATATACAAAAATCAAATCAAATAGTTTATTGCTTTAAATTAAATGAATTAATATATTTCAGTGATATGGGACCCTCTTTTAAGTAATGTAATACCTGTGCTAGAGGGTCTCGCTCTACAGCGCGGCTATCTTAAAGATAATTAAATTTAGTTTAATATTGAATATAGATACTTGAATATGTAGCATTTAATAGTAACACTAAGTTAAAGTACATAAAGTTTTTTTTTACAAAATACAATTAAAATTCTAGACAAATTATATACACAGTTAGAAAAGCGTTTGGTGACAATAACGCGAGTTCCATGATTTTTGTTCACCTAAAAAGTGCTCAACGCGCCTAAAGAAGTTTAAATCATCTTTTTAAATCATCGACAACTAAATCAACAGCTCTCTTTACCCCATCCCTATTTAGCGTTCCCTGGAGCATGCCTAGTGCTGCAATCCTCTTTGTCGCGTCGATATTTATACGTCGATAGTCGATCGACGAGTAAGTGAGAAAGCTTGTATTCTCGACAATGGGCGAGACATTTCACTGTTGTTGTCGCAGCCCAGGTAACTGTGATTTATTTCAGGTTACTTTTAACGATTGTTTTTATATAAATACGAAGGTGTGATATGGTGGGTGAAGCCATTTTGATTTTTGTAAAGGAAAATTGTGTACCAGGATAAATATTTCTGAGAGAATTTAATTAAAGTAAAAGAGGATTTTTAATTGTGTAGTTCATCATCAGCCTATATTAGTGCACTGCTGGACATAGGCCTCCCCCAATGAGCGCCATATCGCCCTGTCTTCAGCTTGACGCATCCAGCATCTACCTGCAGTCTTTCGCATGTCGTCATTCCACCTGGTCGGAGGGGGTCCTACACTACGTTTACCGAGTCGTGGTCTCCGTCATGCATGACGTGAAGACTTGACGTAGTTTCCCAAATGCTGCCCAGCCTAGCTGGACTCTCCTTTTGGCCTCCTTCTCGAAACTGTACTTGGAAACAGTTTCGAGAAGGTGACCATGTACGACCACCGGCCTTGGATCAATGTGACCATTGATCATGACTTTGGTTTTATCCAAATTCATGCCAAGATCGATACATCGGTTACAAATTGTTAACAAATGGTTTACACTAAAGCTAAATAACTATTGTGTGTGTATGTAATAAGTACTCATGACCGTGTCTTTTTAAAGAATAAATATCTTTAAACCTAAACCTAAGTAAAAACAAGATTGTGTACGGGATAGATATTTCTGAGAGAATTTAATTAAATTAAGAAAGGATTACTTAGTGTGTAGTTAAGGATTACTTAGTGTGTAGTTAAGGATTACTTAGTGTGTATTTAAGGATTACTTAGTGTGTAGTTTAGTTTGGAAAATGTTAAAAAGATTTTATGCAGTTATATGTCGTTTTGCAGGTCTATGTTTTACAGTGGCCGTTGATGATGATGTTAATTATGACTTACTTTATATTAAACTTTAAAATAGGTTACGATTTCTTTAGAAATATCCATATTACTATAAATTTAAGGACATTTAGTCGTCTCATTCGCTTAGTACCTATACCTAACCAGATAATATAACTTAATAAATCCAGTTCAGGGTTATAAACTTACTTTCTAATACAAAATACCTGAGTTAATCAAGAAAACGCAACGCCATCTTAATACCTCCAGTGTTACCAGCAAAGCCTCCATAAATTCCCTAAGACATTATAAAGTCGTCCAAATTCCGCATTATTGTCACCTCCCCGTTGGAATCCCATAATTCAAAGTAAAGCCTTATGGCACCCTCTTTAGAGCGTGTCTTGACACCCCGAAATATATTTAGACGTAAAAAGTCAGGGGAAAAAACAATATTACTACGGAAGCCGTTTTTGGTTGAGTGGAGGGTCGTGATTTTCTATTTGACGGTGGTTGGTTTGAGTAATCTTTGCCCGAGCACTGTTTGTCGCAACAGTATTGATCACACAAGTGCTGAGCCGGTAGCCGTTCTGTGTTCTCGTATTTTAATTCTTTTATTCGTTCCTAATTTGTTATCTTTATTATTATTAGTTCTTAAGTTGTATTATTTTATATGAAACACAAATAAATATTTATATATATATAAATATTCTATCACCGCGCGATTTTTTTTTGTTTCTTTAGACTCACAAAATAAGCACTTAGACAAGTCAAATTGTATACTAACAATTATTATTACCAAGAGAACCAAAGTTATCGACATAGCTCTAAGAATCAGCAAGCTGAAGTGGCAGTGGGCCGGCCATATCTCGCGAAGAACCGAGGGCCGCTGGGGCAAATGTGTTCTTAAGTGGAGACCACGACTCGGTAAACGTAGGACGCTCTCCGGCCAGGTGGGATGACGAGCTGCGAAAGACTGCAGGTAGATGCTGGATGCGGCAAGCTGAAGACAGGGCGCTATGGCGCTCATTGGGGGAGGCCTATGTCCAGCAGTGGACTGCTATAGGCTGATGATGATGATGATGAATTATTATCAAATAAGATTGTTTTACTATTCACTTAAATTCTTTGTCCACTAGTGAACATACATATAGCCTATCCGATTTTAAAACACATGTTTGTTTGTTGCAGACTTGGCCTTATATCTCAATGGAGCGCTCTGGCGGGCCGCTACGGAGGCCTAGTGCCCGCGCCCTGGTACTGGCAGCGGACTTCGCCCCCTAGAGGTGAATAACAACTATTTATCACTACATACAGCGATCACAAAGACTATTTAGATATCGGGTCGACGCATAACATCCGTCTCCGTAAATAAGAGCGCACTTGTAATGTGAGCTCTTATTTTGTTTAGTACGATTGAAAAACAGCCAACATAGACACGTGTCATAATGCCGCAATATGTCCTGCAACATTCACGGGATTGTTGATGTTCGCTCAATCCCGAGAATGTTGCAGGACATATTGCGGCATTTTGACACGTGTCTATGTTGGCTGTTTTTCAATCGTACTAAACAAAATAAGAGCTCACATTACAAGTGCGCTCTTATTTACGGAGACGGCTTTTAGCTTTGATTTTCTATGTGACCTGTAATCTAGATATTATTTGTATTCGCAGACTTACATAGTATAAAACAAAGTCGCTTCCCGCTGTCTGTCTGTCCCGTATGACGTATCTTTAAAACTACGCAACGGATTGTGATGCGGTTTTTTTAATAGATATAGTGATTCCAAAGGATTGAAAATTGCGGGAAAGTTACTTTCGATAGTTTGAGTTGAATTAAGTAGATAGATAGAAAACTTTTTATTATACCACAGAAAACAATACAGATATAAAAACTTAGAATAAAGGAAGTATAAAGGGCAGCCTTATCGCTGAGAGCGATCTCTTCCAGGCAACCTTAGGATAGACTGGTGACGGTGGCACTTTAATAAATATTTGGTAAAAGAAACAAATACTTACACTACATATTATCTGCATTACAAGCATTATAAATTACAATGATCATGGCAACCCTGTGCCCCGCAGCCTCTATCACAGCACAGCACACACAAACAGTACGCGAGCAGTACAGACAAACTAATCGTCATCACATGGCAACCCCACTTTAATTTCCCGAAACCCTCGCAAAACAAAAGCTGCGCCATTTCACGCGGTCCAAACCGACCGTACAATGAGGACTAGAGTTGGGACCTTATAATGACAAATTCATAACGATAACAATTATGAATTCACAATGAGGCGCTATTATAATGTCAAAAAAAGTTCGACCAGACTGAGTAGATGGAGAATTTAGTTTGATATTATATGGTCTATCTATAGTCTAGGTCTATGTATGATGATTGTTATACATAGACCTAGACTATACACCCTTACTATCTTTCGCGAAAGATTCCTGCTATACTTATATTGCGTTTTAATATAAATAGGGTTAATGTTTTTTTGGCGCCACATTATATTTAGGTTTTTTATTCAAAGAAAAATTATCATAATTTTTTTCGTAACACATAAAACAGGACGTTTCTCCTCAGTTCATGAATTCACTTGAACTAAACCAAAAATAAGTTATTTGATTCCGGAAAAGTCCTAAAACAAGATTGAGTGGTTGATTTTTTCCTCTTCTTCGAATTATTTTGATATTTTCCGCATTTTCATCTGAAAATATCGAAAAAATTCAAACCCCTTCAACGTTTTCCCTCAAGTCTATCCTCCATCTCGCTATAATTATCTATAGCACCGTCAAACGTACATCTATCCCTCTCACACCTAACAGAAACTCTCGTTCCCTCTCACGTTTCTATGTGTCGGGAAACATGTCGCTCGTTTTAATTTTGGAATGCGGTTTATTCGGCGCGTAGTTTGTGTGATTGCTTGCCCTTTTTACTTTTTTATAGTGATGGGTAAACGTTGACAAAAAATAACTTTTCATTTTCGCAATAACGTTAACTGTTTCACAATCCTCATTAACTTAATTTCATGTAATGTTTCTTCGTTTCAGTGTTCTGTGAATTTTACGTAACTAAAAAGAAAAGCCTGTTTTAATTAATCAAAAAAACTTCTCTTAGGATAAAGGAATCTTCGGTACCTACTTGCTCTATTCAAAGTTATTACATATTATATTTAGTTTATTTTAACAATGCCTTTAAACAGCTGCATTATTATGGCATTCGTTAGCATGTATTTTATGAATATAATTTTTATTTTGAGGCCCCTTTACAGCCAATCATTGTTTTTTATGTGCTTTGTGTGTTAAATACGTTTTGTCTAATTTTACTTATTATCTCTACCTCTCTCCACACAATCCCTTAGTTTTTCATTATTATAATAATCAATAAGTAATATGTATAAAAGTAAATTAGATTATAACGACACTAAGTGTATCAATATGTACCTACAGTGGAATAAATAAATGAACATTAAATGATAATAGAAGTATAAAAAAAAACGTGAAGTTATGAATAATTAACTGTAAAGTGACTTCGCAGGTAATCGATAGGTTTTCGTCAACCTAATTCCGTCAGCATTATCAACACGAAAAATTAATATTCTTCCGCGCGCTTTGACACCCAATTCCCGAGCGTCATAATCACATTAACTAATTACTAAACATACATTTGCATAAAGAGCTTAACTAGTAAGCGTTTGTGTAAACAGCAAGCGTGCTAACAAAGGATTAGAGGAGGCTTCGAAAATCGATGGAATCACTGTCCGAGCACGGTGCTCCGGAGACAGCCAGGTCACTGTTAACGTTACGGGATTTGTTAACGTGATTTAACATGGTTCACTACTAACATTGAACGAAAAGTGTCTAGACATTTGAGGACTTTTCGGTTGTGGTGGTTGTTAACGTGATTTTAACGTTATTAAAACGTCACTGTTAACGTTTCGTGATTTGTTAACGTGATTTAACATGGTTCACTACTAACATTGAACGAAAAGTGTTTTGACATTTGAGGACTTTTCGGTTGTGGTGGTTGTTAACGTGATTTTAACGTTATTAAAACGATAACGCATTTGAATATTGGAGGTGACCCCTGTCTGAGTTACTTTTTGAATTTCGTGGTTTTTACGCGTAATTTTAAACGAATTTTAACCTGCAAGGAAAACTTTCATACATTTTGAAGGACTATTAAGATTTATTTAACATGATTTACCGTCCAATAAAAATCAGTTCAGACCCTTCAAGCTTTTTAGTTGGGAAAAATATCGATTTCAAACAAAAAATTTGAAGTAATTGTACCACGACTCTGTCCCGTCACGGGAATCGAACCCGCAACCTCCTTCGTCACAAGCGGACCCATCGTGCCACATCGGTCGTCCACTAACGGTACCAACGGTACAGTTTCAGCTATATCAGCTTTGTAATCGATACTGTATATGACAACATTCAAGTCACAGTATTGCGTCCTGCTCTCAAATTATGTCAGCGATACCTTTGTAGACAGGATACCAGATCAGGCGAGCTAGGCATATAGGTGTTGGGGTGTGATTAAGATTTTGTGGTAGACTAGTGGTCGCCCAGGACTTTACTCCCTTTCCTTAACTTAATCACCATCGTACTACAAACAACAGTCAAGTCACGGCATTGCGTCCTGCTCTCAAATTATGTCAGCGATACCTTTGTAGACAGGATACCAGATCAGGCAAGCTAGGCATATAGGTGTTGGGGTGTGATTAAGATTTTGTGGTAGACTAGTGGTCGCCCAGGACTTTACTCCCTTTCCTTAACTTAATCACCATCGTACTACAAACAACAGTCAAGTCACGGCATTGCGTCCTGCTCTCAAATTATGTCAGCGATACCTTTGTAGACAGGATACCAGATCAGGCAAGCTAGGCATATAGGTGTTGGGGTGTGATTAAGATTTAGTGGTAGACTAGTGGTCGCCCAGGAATTTACCTACTCCCATTCCTTTACTTAAGTACTTCAAAATGCTTTATTTCTTTTAGACCGTAGAGGACTCTTGAACACGTCACAAATTTCAAATTTCATAAGTAAAACTAGGAAAGAAAATGATCACTTTGAATTTTGTTCACTTCAATCTTTTCTATACTTAGTAATATTATAAAGAGAGAATTAGTACCTACACTGCTGGTATAGACATAGGCCTTCCCTAATGATGACGACTGATGTGGCATATCGGGCGACATGCTCCGCCTGCGACGCAGATTTGATTTCCACCTTGGGACAAATAATTGTGGGATCTGCTAATATTTGTTTCGGGTGTTCTGGAGCTGCGGTCTAGATGACGCTGAGTGGATTGTAGAACATTATTTATTTTTGAATATAATATATTATTTATTTATTATAAACAATATTATGAAAACAAGGAATTGCAACTTTAACTTCTTCCTAGATGGCTCTGCGTCTGGATTGACGCAATTATGCCGGTGTCCGTCTCATGATAGCATCGCGAGCTTTATTTATGGGTTACGCATTAGTATAGTAAACATTGAGAAAAAGAATATATACGAATTTAATAGGTACTCAAATAAAAACCGTTATTTTGTAATAACGGTACAATGTTAAGTAATAACGGTTATTTGACGGCTATCCGTCAAATAACCGTTATAAGTACTTATGCATTTTTATCGACTCGTCAAAGACTAATCACGGCGGCTTTGTACGGCTTCGTATCCGATAGCGCGGTTGTAATAAACCCTTATAAATACTAATCGAAGGATACTTTACGCCTTTGTTGGACGATTTCACGGATTTTATTTCGTTGATCTATTGTTTTTTCGTTGGTGATTGTTACGATACTATTTTTAACGTTATCGATTACAGATTTGGATATAAAGATAAACTAGCTGAGCCTCGCGGTTTCGCCCGCGTGGAAATCTATGTGTCAAATAGTTTATAAACCGTCCTCTTAAATCACTCTAGCAGTGGACTAAATAGGCTGAAGATGATGGTGATGATGAAAACTAACCCAATCTCTTTTGTTCCAGAAGACTCTACCACTAACGAAGACGGTTCAGCGGGCGGCTCCCCGCGCCCGCGCAGCCCCCCGCGCGCTCCGACCCCCCCTTCCCCCTGCCGCTCCTCGCCCCGCTCCCCGCGCATGCACCCCGCGCTCTACCCCCAACAACAAGACCCGCAAGACTCGGACCCAGATGTCGACGAAAGCGACGATTTCGATAAAGACGAGAAACGGGACCCCAATGCAAACCTAGGTATGATATTCTAATATTAACTTTCTAATTTACTAATTCGACGACCTCCGTGGCGCGGTGGGCGAAGGTCCGTCAGCGACGCAGGAGCGGGTTCGATTTCCGCAACAGAACAATAGGCTAGTGTCTTAAAAAAATCGAATAGTTTCGTCAGTTAGATTATCAGAAGATATTGGACACGAAATTTTTCTTCTTGTCAATTAAACAAAAAAATATGAAGATATGGCCAGTTAAAGTTCCACGTGACGTCACGACTTACGACACTTTTAGCATGTCGTGACGTCAGTAGCTTCCACTCCTAAACTTTGACGCGCTTTATTTTTGTAATTATTTGTTTGATTGACAAAAGAAAAAATACGTGTCCAATATCTTCTGATAATCTAACTGACGGACTAAATATAATAATGTTTTTTTTCCACGACACTCGCTACCCTATTGTGGACATTTGGTCCGGGTGTTCTGGTCTATCTATGTATAATAAAAAATATCTATCAATGTAATTAATTGTATTAAGTATATCAGTCATCTAGTACCCATAACAAGCTCTGCTTTACTTGGGCTAGATGATGTTGTGTGAAGTCCAATATTATTTATTTATAATCTTATTCTTATAGGCAAACGGAAGAAGAAGACACGCACCGTCTTCTCCCGCTCCCAGGTCTTCCAACTCGAGTCAACCTTCGACATGAAGAGATATCTTAGCAGCTCCGAGCGCGCTGGCTTGGCCGCCAGCTTGCACCTAACAGAGACGCAGGTCAAAATCTGGTTCCAAAATCGTCGGAATAAGTGGAAAAGGCAGTTGGCTGCAGAACTAGAAGCTGCTAATATGGCCCATGCAGCTCAACGGTTGGTCCGCGTGCCAATTTTATACCACGAGTCCCGACCAACATCGATGCCTCACACTCCAATGCCGCTCCACCCTCAGTTTTCGAACGAACCTGGCGTGTACTTTACCCCTCAAGCGCCGCAGCAGATGCAGCCGCTGCCGGCTTCCCCAGTCACATCTAGAGCTCCGCTGTCGAGCTTAGTGTAGTACTCGCTTGCAGCTGCTGGAAGGTACGCAGCGGATAGATACTGAACATTGTAGCCTAGTCATTATGTGTGAAATGCCAAATTGTTCGAAATTTAAATGTTAGAATGTACAGATTATATTCAGATGTATTTGTGGGTATCAATCATACTGTTTTCGCCGCTTATTCGTTCATTAACTGTTGTTTTTTATTCTTAATTTAAAGCTGGCTACTGACCACTGACCAGTGTTACCATTTGCAGCGAGTATGAAACGTCAAAAATCCAACTCGTTGCCTGTTGTCAGCGCTTTCTTTCCCCGTACTAACTACCAAATACTCGCTATGTAACTCATTACGCTCGCTGAGTTACACGTTACGCTCGCTGTGTGACGCGTTCCGCTCGCTGTGTGACACGTTACGCTCGCTGTGTGACAAGTTACGCTCACTCTGTGACCCGGCTAAATAGCGAAAATAGTATACTCACAAATATGTACCTACATCTGAATTAATCGACTAGACGGTCTTACTAATGTTATTCTTTATGTGTTACAACATATTAAAATTGTTTTTTTTAATGTGTTTAGTATGTATTATGTTAGGTAAGAGTAGAAAAAAAACGTAACGTACAAAAGTCATCATTCCATGTTGTAAATAATAAAATAAATTATGTTGTAAATAAAAACGTTTTACAAATTATTATCTGATATTGTAAGCTTAATATCGTTGTAAATAGCTAGATAATGAACTGAATAAGTTAAACAACGAATAAAAATAACTGTAAAAACAGTTTTCAGTTTTAGAGCATCACTAGACAATGTAAAATAATATTTATTATTGAAAACTGTAGCTCATTCAGTTGTATCACAGTATTATTTTCTGTAACTATCAATGTTAAGTTAAACTAGCCAATAATTAGATAATTCAACCTCAAATATTAATTAGATGTAAATAATTATTGAGACTTATTAATTCACTGTTGTTATTTAATTTTTGTATTTTTTTATTGTTCTTAGATTCTGGCAACATTTTGCTCCACCTTGGTTTCGTTTCAAAGAAGTTCCATTGCCTTTTTTAATGCACCTTGTGGTAATATTCTTATTTCAAATAATGAAGAACGGACGTGTTGCCATATCTAGCGCGAAAATTTGTATATTTGCTAGCTTAAATAAATATATCAATGTGAATGCTTTGTATTTCTATAAATATTAATGTTATTTATTGATAGTAGTTGAATCTTCGATGCATTGTAATATTTATGCTGTGGTCGGAAGAAGAAATTAAATATGCAATATGAAATTATATTGTTTTATTTATTTAATGATACCAAAAGTCCAAAAAACTACAGAACTGTTTAAGTTCAAACGTAAGGTTTCCTCATATTTCCTATAATATATACTTTCATATAACCTATATATACTCTTTTCCTAAGTTCTAGTATCTATCTCTATATCTATATATATAAAAGAAAGTTGTGTTTGTTACAACACTTATAACTCGAGAACGGCTGAACCGATTTAGCTGAAAATTGGTGGAGAGGTAGCTTAGAATCAGTAGTCTAACATAGGATACTTTTTATAATTTAAATCATTTGACACATAGATTTGGACGGGGGCGAAGCCACGGGGCGCAGCTAGTATATATATATAAAAGAAAGTCGTGTTAGTTACACTATTTATTACTCAAGAACGGCTGAACCGATTTAGTTGAAAATTGGTGGAGAGGTAGCTTAGAACCAGGTGTCTAACATAGGATACTTTTTAACATTTAAACCATTAACCAACACATAGATTTAACGGGGGCGAAGCCGCGGGGCGCAGCTAGTAACCCATAAATCTTTATTAACAAAGAAAGTTACAATCAAATAATAGAAATAAATTAAAACAAGTGTTCACTCACAATAATTGATACAATTGCACTAACTGCAGACTGTTGCAAACAATCTACATGCAGCTCAACCGATCTACATCAACACCAGTAAGAAGCGTCCCCGAGACGCTTCATTTTACTAACAAATTCAAAAATAATTGAGTAAATACTTTTAATTTACTCACCTATCAAAATACATACCGTTTTAATTATAAAGAAATGATGACCAAAAATAACAAAATTTTCAAACCTTTAGTAAAGAATGCAACAACATAATTATTAGCAATTATAAAACAAGGGTTCGCAATCCCGCATTATATCAATCAACGAATCAAACATCAAAAGTCAACATCGATGTTTATCAGAATAAACACCCAGAAAATGGGGTAATCGTGTAAACGCTGGCACGCGCGGGTGTTGCCACATCCGGAGTATATCCGGGGACGGTCGCCACTTCCGGCGGTAAACAGGTACTTGTGGGGTGTTTATGAGTTTTGTTGGCAGTATGTATGTACTTTAAACGAATCAACGCACGAATTCATCATCAATCTATAATAGTCCACTGCTGGACATATGCCTCTCCTAATGAGCGCCATTGCGCCCTGTCTTTAGCTTGATGTATCCAGCATCTGCCCACACTCCTTCGCAGGTCGTCATCCAACTACACTACGTTTACCGAGTCGCGGTCTCCTCTCAACAACGTTTACTCCAGCAGTTGTCGGTTCTGCGCGATATATGGCCGGCCAAAGCGGCACGAAGCGTTGGTAGCCTAAAATATGTCAACATCAATTATTTATTAGTAGACGTATTTCAATGAAAAATAGGCGATATTCTTCAGATCCTTCATATACATATGTACAAGAACTAGCCGCGCCTCGCGGCTTCACCCACGTGGAAATCTATATTGTGTCAAATGGTTTACAAACCTTCTTCTTGAATCATTTATCTATTAAATAAACCGCATCAAAATCCGTTTCGTAGTTTTAAAGATCTAAGCATACATAGGGACAGACAGATAGCGAGAATCGACTTTGTTTTATACTATGTAGTGATACGGAGTTTCTCTGAAGGATAGGATTCGTAAAGAATACATCCGACAGAGAACCAAGGTTATCGACATAGCTCGAGAATTAGCAAGCTCAAGTGGCAGTGGGCCGGCCATATCTCGCGAAGAACCGACAACCGCTGGGGCAAACGTGTTCTTGAGTGGAGACCACGACTCGGTAAACGTAGCGTAGGACTTCCTCCGACCAGGTGAGATTACGACCAGCGAAAGACTGCATGTAGATGCTAGATGCGTCAAGCTGAAGACAGGGCGCTATGGCGCTCATTGGGGGAGGTCTATGTCCACTTGTCCAGCAGTAGACTAATATAGGCTGATGATGATGATATGTAGTGATAGGTGAGACCCAAGTACTGAGACAAACCTATAGGCACTGCTAGCTAAGGTATGTAATGTAACCTACTTACATTGAATAATTTATCTGTTCAATGACAGTCAGTAGCTTTAGCGGGCGCGCGCCTAAATCCAATAAAATTCATGTAAAATGGTTGCTAAACCATTTTTTAATTGCAGAGCGGTAAAACGTCAGCATGCGGGGCTGTAGGCGCCAAAACTGACCACTTCCGGTTCACGTCGTACTTCCGGAAACACTTTTTAAAACCGTTTGTTTTACAAAAAAGAATGCAGTTCGGCATAATTTTTAGAAGGGTAAGGGTCATTTTCATCAGCACGTGTAAGTCTAAATTAGGAGAAAAAAGCAAACGTAGTTCACGTCGTGCCAGCTTTATCGTTCTACCGTAAACTCGGACTAACTATGGTAAAAAAACTATACTATGTGAAGGCGCACAGCTTTCCCACCCAAATTAAAAGTGTAAGCTCATTTAATGTGTACAAACTCAAATTAGCTCAACATATCATAACTGATAGGTCACTTCTCGTTTTTTTTTTTTTTTTATTATCCAGTATACTTATGTAAATGTTAAATACACTAGAGTATAATTACAATCTAGCCATAGAATTGGCTAATGGGTAATTTAGTTCTAACTTATTTTTATAACAACATATTACTAAGAACGTGTCCATTGGCACTTTTCTTATTGTCTCTATACTTAAGGTGAAGACACTTTGTTCATGTGTTCTTTAAGATATCACTTCTGCACATACACTAATTATCACTACACTAACTCAAAAGGTTTTGTTCTTTTGAGCCTTCTCACTATATCCGTGTTCTCACTTCTCATGAAGTGAATACATTAAATGAGCCAGCTATTGAATGACCACAGCCTATGTATATATAGAATATAATAATAGAATAGAAAAACATTTATTTGGACACAGGTACAAAATACAGGCATATATAATTTATAAGATAAAGTAGTTTATAATAATAAATAATGCTGGACAATTCACACAGCATCATCTAGCCCCACGGTAAGCAGAGCTTGTGTTATGGGTAGGTACTAGATAACTGATATACATAATACAATACATTACATAGATAGATATTTTTTATTATACATAGAAAACGACCAGAACACCCGGAACAAATGTCTGCAGATCATACACACAATTGTTCCGAGGCGGGAATCGAACCCGCAACCTACTGCGTCGCAGGCGGACCTTCGCCCACCGCGCCACATCGGTCGTCTTATCATGGGGGTAAGTGACACAAATAGGTGATATTAAGAATAATATAAGACTACCTCTATGACCCTGCGCCGAAATAGGGGTTGTCTCAGCGTGTGCTGAACATTATTATATTCAGCGCTGTTTTTCAGCGCCTGCATAACTCGAGCGTGGGAAATTGTGATAGCACACACACATTGATATTTTCTACTCACACAGGCGCATCGCGCATTCATAGTAGTACTCTAAAAAAGAATAACTCTTTTTTCGGCATTTCGCACATGTTACATATTCATTACGCGTTTCGTCTTCATAGAATGTTTAAAAATGTCACAGAAAACACGCAATGTATTTAGCCATTAGCTTATCGCACTGCCAAGACCGCGGCCGCGTAGTGACGTTAGGTGGGTAGCCAGCGGCAAAGGGTCGGGTCAAAGTGTAAGCGTTCTGGATTTTACCTAAGTTAGCTTTTGGTTCTTTGTGGAGATATTTGTGATATTGCAAGTCATTGTTTTGCGTAATATGGGAAATGTGGGGTTTCATAGATGATCTATTAATAAAAAAAGGTTATGCAGATTAAAACAATTACAGGGGATGAAACCAATTTACTTTATTTGTTTTTCTGGTATATTTACTTTTTTTATCTTAGTGATAGTTGTCTCATTTTCGTTCTTCCGTTTTGTTTCGCGTATAGATTCTCTTTTTTTAATTGCCTCCATCAAGTAAGTTGGTTCTCTTATCTTGTTATAAGTGTTCAACAAAATAATTATCTATCTACCTCCATTTTCCTGTCTAATCTAGAATCTACTATTTCCGGGAGCATACATTCGAGATAAAACATTTTTAATTTTTCTTTCATATTATTTTTCCAGAAGTCATCATCTTTTTTAATTATTTCAACTTTCATGTCCACGCTGGTCCAAGCCATAAAAAAGCATTCAATTTTTTGAGTGATATGAAGCTGCCCTTGGACCTGATATTACCAGTCCTGAGTCCTGATTCGTATTTATTATCAGGTCTCCTATTGCATTACGTTTCCAGAAAGTGATCTTTTTCGTTTTGACACGGTCATCGATAGACATTATTAGCACGAGTATGGACACTTTAATTCAACGATTTTATCATCATCTAATAATCAGTCAGGGCTTGCTCCTAGATAATTTATTTTTGAGTACACGAATAACCCGCATTTCTTTTTGTTTTCTTGCATTGAAAGTTCTTCTCGTTTCCTGCAATAATAAGTATTATTAGAAATATCTTTGTATCATGCATATCTTATTTCTATTTTCAAAAAGTAATTTTTAAGGTAGTTTTTTATAAAACCATCTTCACACAGACAAAGACAGTACATTCATTCAGTAGTTACCATAACAAAACAATATGAAAACAAATATACATAACTATATAGCCTGCATAAAGAAACTGGTTTCTTTAAGGAATGGATTGAAGCTTTCAATCATGTACAAATATTCAGGCAAAACTTATAACAATCTTTTTGGACTTCGGCACAGTCGGCTAAAAAACGAGTATATACTTACTGTTTTTTTTTATCATCCTTTATTTTTTTTGTGCTTGTAGTATTTTTTTCAGTTTTTCCTTATCTACCTGAAATAGGTATAAATCAAGTTATTAATAGCTGTCTACTACAAGTATCCTTGCGTTAATTGCACTTTTTGTAGTTTGTGCCAAAATGATCGCAAATGTATATTTTTAAGATCAGAAACAAGACCTAATTAAAAAAATAAAGATTACCGCTTAAGATTAGATTTACCACTGAAAAAGATTTACTTCACAAAAACAATTTTATAACCTAAACTAGGTTTTTAGATTGTTTATTTTTTAATTTGGATCCCCTTTTCGTAACTTACGTCTTTGTTTTTGTAGAAATTGATATCCAGGAGGGAAAACTGCGATAAAAAGAGTCAGCCATCTTGGATTTAGAAATATAATAATAAAATATAAAATGATTGCAATAACAAACAGCCTGTATATATAATTAATTACTGTGTACGTGATGTGCTACCATTTTGACACAAATAACAAAAAAGTAGTGTATACATGCATAATATACACCTTCCTAAACTTATCGGGTAATTAGTTGCGATTTTAATCAGTATCTAGGAGTTTAAATAATGTAATTCGTAAGATAAAAAATACATAATAAAACTCACATACCTGTTTCGTCTACTTGATCAAAGAATACAAATTAGCGTCCGACACTCGCGACCCACCCTAAGTGTCAATCACCCAATCCAAATTGAACTACGAACGGACGTGCTCCCACCTTGAATTCTGAGATGGTACTGAATTTTCAGGCGCGCGCACTCTAATATAAATCGAATTACGAGAAGCTACTTGCGTCATACTAAAATGTATGGGCAACGAGAACGATTTGTGCTAAAAAAAATAATGATCTTTAAGCTTAGATTACTTCGTTTTGGTTTGAATTAGTAAAAAACTTTAATGGTGAATCTATTATTTATACTTTCTGCTCACGATTTAATCAAAAATATTTTCAAATATAATAACGAAATAGCACAGAAACTCAAATTAAAAAACGTTGATTTCGATGTTTTCGATCAATGTTGACGAATTTTTTTTTCGAAAATTAACAATTATTTTATAAATATCTCGTGGTGAAAGTGTAGACTGATCTGTTAATCACTTGTATTTTTATTTGTAATGTCTTTCCATGGAGTTAGTTCTTAAATTTTTTTAAATTAGTAAGTGCCTTTCGCTCATTGTTTTAGGGACGCGCCTCAATTGAAGTCACGGACGACAATTTGGTGACAACAAAGTGATTTTTTTTATACAAATAAACAAAAGTAGAATAAAACAGGTCAAAGTTACTAATAGGTATTATATATGTCGCAGTCATCTGGTTGTATCTGCTATTTGATTGTATGACTGGCGCGTTCATTGAATGACGACATTTAATTGAATGACTGAAGGACAACTCGTCAAGTTGTTTAATGTAACGTTCAACGTCTTGACTGAACGTCATTTAGCATAGTTGTTGAATGGGATATAGCTGACTTTGTAATGTTTGGTTAGGGTGACCATAAGTTCGCAACTTAAAAGGTAACTTACTTTAGATAACAAAAATGAGGACATGACATGACACACCTTATTATGATTTTATATTGTATTTTAAGTCTTAAGATAGGCTAAAAATACGAGTATATAATATTTTTTCAAAGGTAATTTATTAAAATATGGGAGTCTCTGAGACTCCAGAAAGTTGTTAACTTAAGTTTTTGTCACCTTGTGAAATGAGGGATTAGGTAAAAAAAAAAAAAAAAAATTATAATCAGTTTCATTAATTAAAGTAATATAATACTGAAAAAAACATAACAAGTATAACAACTTGCTTACATGTAATAAAATATTTACTTGCACGTAGTACCAATGTCTCGCCCACCATGACCGCATGTTTTATGGATGTCTTCTAATGTGCCAAAATATTCGTTTCTAGGTATTATACGCACCGTCCGCGTCGGGTCATCAGGAGATTTCCTTTTAAATATTAAAAAAACATCGTTAGCTCCAAACCATAGTATCGTACTTTGATATCCAGTAATAATCCATAGATGTCCTGGCTTCCTTAGAAGTTATGGACACCCTAGCCTTTCGAACATTGTTTATAACCTCTAAAATTCTTTCGGTAGTCCATGGTTTTCTTTGGGATCCTGAAATAGTAACAACATAATAAATTGTAATTATGTTCACGGCAACAAGAACACTAAGTTACAAAGCCCAAATTCTCACAAATAAACTTTTACAATCAACTTACCTTGATTTTGTTGTTCGTATTCAGCCAGTTTCACCTCAAATTTTTCTTTAAAAGTAGCCGGCGGCAGCTTATTAATAGGTAAATCCATGTTGTCACACTATTTTATTACGAATAAGTCACTTAAAGTAAATTTGATCAAAAAATTATCAACACAGTGCTATCTGAGCGAGCTGTTTGACGCCATATTTGTTTTGACGACTACTAACGCCGCAGTGGGAAAAAAATGAACTAAAATACAATCACCTGACTGATTTTACGTCCGCTCTGTTCAAAGAGCTATGTTACAATCCGCTTACTAGTTGGACGTTGAGTGACGCTTGTTCAATCAACGTTCAGCCCTAGTCATTTAATTAAATGTCGTCATTCAATGAACGCGCCAGTCATACAATCAAATAGCAGATACAACCAGATGACTGCGACATATACATTTGTATATACTTAACCTAAGAACCCTGTTCTCATGTAAGTGACTTTATATAAATTGTCTATTTGAGATTAAATGAATATTAAACGTACCTACGTCCACTGCTGTCTTTCAAAGAAGAGGAGTTTTGTTATAGTCAAACCAACACGCTTGGCAGCGAGAAGTATTAAATTACCCAGAAGAAATCAGATGCCTCATAGGTGTTTTACAAGCTTTGATTCTACTTGCCTAGTTAGTAAGTTTGGGACAAATAAATACAAAGATAAAAAATTCAAAATGATATCTGCATAATTTTGTGCAGCAGTGCTTCAAACTAAATATGGATCCATGGCTATCCGAAATAAAGATATATTAATTTATTAATTATTTATTTACTGCATGGAATTACGACGACCTCTGTGGCTCGGTGGGGGAAGGTCTGCTACGATACAGGAGGTTGCGGGTTCGATTCCTGCGGCGTCGCAGGCGGACCTTCGCCCTTCGCGCCACAGAGGTCTTTGAAAGATAAAGATAAATATTTGCAAAACAAGGTTTATGTATGAACATGAACCGATTAAATTTATGCGACTAATAATTACAACTCAAAAAATTACGCTTACTTCGCCCAACCTGGAATAGAACTCTGGGGATCCGCCAACAACTCTAATCTGGAGATACTACAGCGGTTTCAAAACATCACATTAAGAACCATCTCCAGCGCACATTGGTTTGTGAGAAACACAGAGATACACGAATACTTGGAAATGCCAACCATAAAAGAAGAACTCAACAATTACAGCAAAAAATACAAGGAAAGACTGCACAATCATAGCAACACACTAGCAAGACACCTGCTACAGAACAAAGACAATATAAAACGACAATTAAGAGAAGGAATATTCTTGAGCTTGACAGAAGGAACTAAAGTATTCAAGTCTAGAGATGGTGCCTTTCACTGGAAATGGCACCTGAGTATCCCACACCCGAGACCGCGTCTAATTATGGCTGAACAGCCGATTGTAGACAAAAATGGATGAAAAAAAAAAAAAAAAAAACGAATGCCAACTTAACGATAATTTTAATAGCAGAAGTAATAGGTAGCTAACAATTAGTGAAGTTAATGACCCGAGCTCTACAAATAAATTAGGAAGGTGTGTCTGTTTGAATGTTATTAATTGTTAGTCATCAGACTATAAGCTTGAACCTATACAAATATAAAAAGTTTATTTCCCAAAAAACTTACAAAAAACACCTTAATAAATAAATATAAATAATGCTGGACAATTCACACAGCATTATCTAGCCCCATGGTAAGCAGAGCTTGTGTTATGGGTACTAGATAACTGATATACATAATACAATATATTACATAGATATATATCTTTATTATACATAGAAAACGTCCAGAACACCCGGATCAAATATCTGCATATCAATCGATTTTACAATTATTTTCCATTACTTGGCACTGGCAGTAAAGTGTCCAACCAGACACATATTGACATTATAAAGAATCACCATCAACACGGTTATCGCACGTGACCTACAAACACCCTCAGTAGAAGAGTTCGTGGTGAAGCTGGCGCGCAGGATGTACGACCGTGCGGACAATTCCCGCCACGCTCACCTCAACGGGCTCGCTCCCCTACACGCGAGGCCGCCAGATACAAGACCTTCCTGGCGACCACTTCCCCGGGAACTGCTGGAACACCACGATGATGTCCTAACGCAAGAAGACCATCGCAGCCAATCGGCTGCTGAACAGCAATTGAGAGGCCGGCAGGACTCTCATTGCTGTAACTCAAGACTCGAGTGACGTCTCGCTCGACGTTGAAGCTAGAAGAAAGAACCTTTGTTCGATTCTAACCGCATTTCGCTCGAACGAACGAGTTAGACGAACGACGAAGACGAACTGTTGAAGACCATTGATGAATCACCATCTTGGACACAATGTGTGTATGGACATAACAATAGACAAAATCAAAATCATTTATTTGCAGTCAACGGGTATTCGAAAACGTTCCATGCGATGACTTACCAGCTGAAACAGCTTTGGCATGCAAAATTATATAATATTAATTGCAAATATATACTGATTGGAAAATTAATTAAAATAATGTCAGACTATGTGTATGTATTCCAATAACACTGGTCCTTAGAAAAAATACACATCACACATCAAAATCACACGCAAATTTTAATAAGGTATACAGATGTCAAATAATAAAATTGGGGCTCACAAAACTTTTATGTTAGAATCCGTGAAAAATTCATGGATAGATAGATAGATAACACTTTATTACACCACACAAAACAGAAAATAATACAGAGATAAAAACTTAGAATAAGGGATAAAGGGCGGCCTTATCGCTGAGAGCAATCTCCTCCAGGCAACCTTGGGATGGACTGGACATGAACGAACAATATAGACGGTGGCACTTTAATAAATAATTAGTAACAAATACACTAAATACCTACTTAATATGATAGTAGCATTTTAATGTCAGTATCTTAAATAATTGTTGTTTAAACATCACAAGGCTTAACTCTCGTAGAGCAGCTGGTAATTCATTAAATATTTTTCCACAGAAGTTTTAACGATATAGAACTGTGTGGCCCCCGTTTAAGCAAAGGCGGCTAAGTCACGCCTAATACGCAAATGAGCAGGTTTTTGGCGTATACGATTGTCTATTCTTCTGGTATGGAGACCACCGCAAATGTTTATTTAAAACTTTTTGATAAGTTTTGGATACAAGATGTGATAACTCCCAAAAAAACAAATTAATTTCGTCAACCCGATTACCGCGCATCTGCCGTTCGAAATTTGAATAATTACAAGTTTCAAAACAAACACGTGTGACAGCGAACTGGCCATTAGAGGTGTGCGTGTACTGGGGAGGAAGGGACACATCGCACGCACTATACCTAAATTGCATTAATAGATTGATTTCATCAAGATTAAGAAACGTAACTTAACATCTACATTGTTATCAACTTGTTCATCTACGAGCAATCTTTTAGTGTAACACACAATCAATTTTCATTGCTAATTGTAAATATGCCTTCTGAACACGAAAGAAACAGGAATAATTTTATTATTTATAAAAAACTAAAAACCGACTTGCAATCCATAAATTAGTTTTTTAAGTTTGCTGCATAAATACTAATCCCGAGAATGGAATTTTTATGAATGTCATAAAAATTTGAATTCCTCGGCTTTATAAAATCGTGAAATAATTTTCAAACTAGATTCATAAAGACATAGAACCTCCTCCTTTTTTCAAATTCGGTTAAAAAACTTGATTCACAGTCATAGGAAGGCGGCCTCAACAGGATCAATGACTAGTTAATGTATTTAGTTTTTGTATGAGCATTTTTCTTTGTGGAATTAGTTTCTAAGCAATTGCATTTCGTGCAACATTAATTGCAACGCTGAATACAAATGCAAAATTGCAATCATCACAGCTCATCCTACCCGACCCATCCTCCCCACAGCACGCACACATTCAGGTATTTTAAAACTGACGTTTCCCGTAAATTATCCGCTATCTACTTATTAATTGATATGATACCCCAAACGGGACTTAATTCGAATTAAATGACCCAAAAAAGCACGCGTGAGCTTTTAAATTGGATGGGAGGAGGTGGCAATGGCGGAGCCATCATTCTACCGGAAGTGACATATTGGGTGCGATTTGGCGACTCTATACTCTATGGCTTTATGACTTAATCTATGGAAGATAAGTCTTTGACAAACCATGGTCGATATTTGAAAAAAAAAATCTATTAATGTATCAAATGTGGTAAACTATGAAGGTCAAAACCATGTTTTTGACTGATAAAAAAATCAAATGAATTATTTTAAATACGAGTACCAAAGAAAAAAAATACAATGAATTAAAACTTTTACAAGTAATCAGACACATTTAACATGAAAATTACTAAAGCTTAAAATCCCATCGCTCTATTAAAAAGCTTTTAAACTACAATTTATTTTTTAAAGGCTCTATTCCATTGCAAAGTGAGCTCTATCACAGTGCGAATAGGCCTAAATTATACCAAAGCTTTTCAAACGAAAATAACTATCATTTCAAATCTCTGTAACTGGACTCGTCTGTATTTACCTATTCATTTTAAAAAAGGAACTTAACGCCCAAATCGACGCGTTTAGTACTGGACAAAGAGAAAAATAAACTGCTTTGTATAATTCGACAAAGATAACTTTATCCTAAAGTTTCCTTTAAAATATACCTTAACACACTGAAATACGAATCAAAATAAATAGATGTAGTAGAACACAATAAAAAAGCTCCCTACTTCTTTAATATTGTAATTCGTAGTTTCGAATTGCGAATGCGGCATTCTTATTTCAAAATATCAGCGAGGTGTCATTGGACACTCCCCTTTGTGTACGGGGGGATAAAAGTAACCCAAATTATTCAAATATCTACTAATGCGAATCGCTCATAACAAACTGTGTGACCCTTGGGTCTAAAAGTCGTCGTCAAACGTATTTATGAGCAAACGAGAGAGGACAGAAACTCGCACGCATAAACAATAAAATGTTCATTTCAGCAATATTTTACAGCGAACACACAAATAGCATCAAACCGAAAGCCACAATTCACAGTTTGCGAGCGCTAAATGGATATAATCACATTGTACCTACTGCGCGTAAACAACGCTTGTCAGCTCACGTAAATACAATCAATTACGCAATGTTTGAAAACGGAATATCAGAGCAAATGAAACAGACAGAATTAATCTGGTTGCAACATCACAAAGTCAGGTAAACCACTGTTTGGACCTTTGTGACGTAATACTGTTGATGTATGAAGTACGTCAGGACATTTCTACTAAATAATGGAAGTGGTATGTATGTATGTAGCACAGGTATGTTGTATTTGATTCGTGCTTATGAATAGATACACGTGCACTCCAAATCCTTAAACCAGTGCTCAATAAACTTGCTTTTACCGTTGCATAAGATTTAAAGAGATTTTATAAAATCACACGAATATTAGGAAGTTTAGAGGTATGTACTTCTTCTAGCAAAAACGACAGCAACAGACAGGCAGAAATATTGTTTAAATGTAGTTTTTTTTAACTCATTTATTGTCAGATTCACAATCCATAATAATGCACATACAAAATTAAAAATAAATGTCACAAAACAAAATCACACACTAAATAAAAAAAAATTAAATAACAATCAAATAACTTAATTTATACCTGTGATAAATGCTTAGGTCCGATGATAGCGGTTGCAGGAAGTCGATGGTTGCAGGCAGCTCAGGACGGCTTTTTATGGCGTTGTTTGGGGGAGGTCTACGTTCAACAGTCTACGGGCTTGTATGGGCTGATGATGGTGTGGGTTTAGGCTACTTTTAATCCAAAAAAATAGATGCGAAGCCGCGGGCAAAGCTACTATCTAGATAATAAGCCTAAGAAAAGAGCTAGTTTTTATTCCCAAACTAAATCAGTGTGGCTCACGATAGCCAGCAGTTTCTTCCCCCTGTACCAACATTCTTTGAAATTGGAATCGAATGTTTTTAAATTCAAACGTCAATGGAACTTGAATTTGTCACCTATTTAGCACCTCAGATTTCAAACGTTAATCTTACAAAGACCTTTATGCAGTTATTCAAACTTTATAACGTTGGGGTAAGGTTCAAAATACCTTGTCAAAAGTGACTAAGGTGTGTATGAACGTCCTTATTCTTGAGTTTTTTTTGAGAATGATTGAAGATAATCGATTTAAAATCGATCTTGAATCGGATTTCAAGTTCCTACTGTGCGAGGTTGAGAGGCAAACAAAGTCTCACGTGTTTTTGTCAACGTTAACGTGAAGAGAGGTTTCATATTTAGCAGCTAGCTGCATCCCGCGGGTTTACACGCGTAATTTCGTTATAAAAGTAGCTTATAATGACCAGGCCTACAACTGAATATTTCATCCTGACCCATTTATTAATTTTGGCGTAAAAACAAACAAACTTACAAAGTTTAGCATTTATAAGTTAGTGTGATTATAACTTCTAAATAATTATGAACCTTGCTACACCTTTAGAAATATGTATGTAGTTAAATATAAGGAAACGAACGATAGGATTCGTTACGAATACACCGGATAGAGAACCAAAGTTATCGACATAGCTCTAAGAATTAGCAAGCTGAAGTGGCAGTAGGCCGGCCTTTTCTCGCGAAGAACTGGCAACCGCTGGGGCAAACGTGTTCTTGAGTGGAGACCACAACTCTGTAAACGTAGTGTAGGACGCCCTCCGACCAGGTTGGATGACGACCTGCGAAAGACTGCAGGCAGATGCTGGATGCGTCAAGCTGAAAACAGGGCGCTATGGCGCTCATTGGCGGAGGCCTATGTCCAGCAGTGGACTGCTATAGGATGATGATAAGTTTTCTACACCGATAGAAATATATTATGTAGTTAAAAATAACGGATAACTCTGATAAATGAATAATTCGTCTAAGCCGCACCTAGGGGCGTTCTACGCATAGATGATCAGATAAGGTAATCGCATTAGGGCATAACAAGCTACGCATCGTTTATAAGTCGCCTAATTTATTGTCTAATTACGTGTATATCTGTCTTCCGTCTGTCCGTTTGTTATAAGGCCTCTTTTTTTGTGTAAGCGGAGCGGATATATTCTAGACATCGTATTTTTTATTACGGTAACATTCTTGACATCGTATTTTTTGTTTAAGTTTTTAAGTAAGTAATTTTTTGAAATATTCTCAACTCTGATAAAGGCTCATTATTATTATGTGTTTCTCATATCCATGATCTCGGGCCATAAAGTGACCCGGTCCTTTGAAAGGCTTGCGTGGGGTCGAAGCCAACATTATTATTATTATTATCTCGCACAGAATTATTATGAGAAATACAGATAAAATTAAATCAAATTTCACCCCAAATGATCTTTTATAATACACATTTTATGCTATAAACCTTAAAACAGCTGCTAAGCTAAAGCCTTCAGGATTTGCTTTCGAACCAAATGATAATGTAAATTAAACGAGTAAGATAGACACATTAGATCTCTCCGCTATGCTCATCGCTCCACTTATGAAACAAAACAGCTGAAAATAATTTTATGTAAATATATTCAAGGACCAACCAAAACATGGTTGTATACAAATTAAATTGTTTTACGAATATTAATTGTCTTGTATTTTAAATATCGCGGAGATGGTAAACAAAATTTTAGGGACTTTTAAAAAAAAACATACTTCTTGACGCCAAAACTATTAAACGGATTTAGCGGAAATTGCCAAAAATGCGTGCTAAGCCGCGGACAGAATCTAGTTAGTGATATTATTACGAAACGTAATCACAGGATCTCGTTGGTAGGTAATTGCCTAAGGCTTTCAACTTTGTGTATTTAGATGCGAAACTGAAAAAAATACGTATTGCCGATAAAATTATCATAATAAATCCGCACAAATAATTAGTACCCATAAAACTTTGTACCCTTAGTAGTGCAATAAAGTTTAAATAAATAAAACTGAGTAACTATAAAAAACGGGAAAAATTACTTTAAAAAACCAGCTTTGGAAATAAAAATGTTACACTAAACAGAAGTCCATAAGCTGGCAGCACATGCCGTGATGATGATCCATAAATTACGTAAATAATGTTTTTAATTCGAGCTCGTGTTCCGTATTAATTAACTGCCGAATTTGGTGGCTCTGCGCGTGCGGCCCTTAAGGGGAAGCTAGACGCGAACGCACATACTAACAGAAGGGGATGTTTAGATGTTTGTTTCCTTGTCATGGTAAAAAGATTTAAAGAATAAGGCTGTAATTGGGCTATATTGGATAGATGCTGTTCTTTTTTTATCCCGAAAAAATGCGTACAAAACTGCGAACTGAAGCTTAGTCCATTAATGTCATGAGGACCTCTGTGGCGCGGTGGGTCCGACTGCGACGCAGAAGGTTGCGGGTTCGATTCCCCGCCTCAGGACAATTGTGTGTACGATCTGCAGATAATTGTTCCGGGTGTTCTGGTCGTTATCTATGTATAATAAAAAATATCTATCTATGTATTGTATTCTATTATGTACCTAAATCCGTTATTTAGTACCCATAACACAAGCTCTGCTTACCTTGGGGCTAGATAATGCTATGTGAATTGTCCAGCATTATTTATTTATTTATGTAGGTTCAGGTACTCGACCAGCGAAATTTTACAGAATAAAATTTCAAATACACAAACCATTTGCTTTTCGCACTCTTACAAATATTTAGAATGCAAAAATTACGTGTCACCTTAATTTATCACTTATCAGTTATCACCAAATTCACTGTCTGCGCTTGCGCCCCTAAAAACGTTATCGCAGATCGATCGTAAATTAGCGATCTAACCGCGAGATAGCTTTTAGAATATCACTCCTCTTCAGTTCAACCGTTTAAAACGCACTTTACCACGATATCTATAAGCTCTAAATTCAAAATACGACTCTAAATTTGAAAATAGAAGAATAGTTGTTAATGAAAGAACAAAAAACCGTTTATTTAATGAAAATTGAGCTTTTTTGTCATGACATTAGAGTTTATTATTTATAAATTAGTTTTTTATTTCTAAAATTTCGATGCATTTTATCTATGGCATAACGGTACTTATTTTGCTTATGTTTGTTTTTGGAACGGGGCTAGAATTAAAGTAATCATCTCTAACCTATAATTAAACGATCGTGTAAAAGTTTTGAGCATCGAAGCGATGACATTATTATTACGAAGCGATGAAAATAATTCATTCTGTGAACATGTTACGGTAAGAACAAGGCCAAAATTGATGAAAAGACCACCTTTTAGAACTACATACTTACATATGCGAGTTCGCAAAGGCCTATTCAATTTATGTTATGGTAAATAATAATAATTTTGTGTATGTTACTGTCAATTTGAATTTATTTTGCTTATTGATGTATTGAATTATTTTTATTGAGGACATTTGTGATTTTATTTCATTTTGCTTATTGACATGTATATTGGATTACTTTTTCTCATTGACATGTGTATATTTGATTATTAGTTTTATTAAATTCGATGCTAGCGATTAATTAAGTTGACTACACTATTGTATTAGGTGACACCTGTGAAAATAGTTGTAATGCTTTGAATAAATACAAAATACAAAAAAATATATTGCAAAAGAAATGGTTAGGAGTTTTTTTTTGCTGGACAATTCACACAGAGCTAAGCAGAGCTTGTGTTATGGGTAAGTACTTGATGACTTTATTATACTCGTACATAGACCGATGTGGCGCAGCTCGGGAGCAGAAGGTCCGGGGTTGCGGGTTAGATTCCCGCTTTGAAACAAATGTTTGTACTATCTGCAAATATTTGTACCGGGTAGGTATTTCTATGTATAATAAACAAAACTATGTATCAATGTAATTTATTGTATTATGTATATCAGTTATCTAGTACAACACAAGCTCTGCTTACCATGGGGTTAGATGATGTTGAGTGGATTGTCCAGCACTATTTCTTTCTTTCTTAATAATTGTTGACAAAAACTAAATAATTAAGTTTAGTCGTTTATCTTTAGTTTAGTATTTTATTTATTTATTTTATTTTAATGATAAATAAATAATGCTGGACAATTCACACAGCATTATCTAGCCCCATGGTAAGCAGAGCTTGTGTTATGGGTATACTAGATAACTTATATACATACATAATACAATATATTACATAGATAGATATTTTTTATTATACATAGAAAACGACCAGATCACCCGGAACAAATATCTGCAGATCGTACAAACAATTGTTCCGGGGCGGGAATCGAACCCGCAACCTCCTGCGTCGCAGGCGGACCTTCGCACACCGCGCCACATCGGTCGTCAATGAAGTAAGTATGTAGTATCAAGTAAATACTTACGGTGTAGTCACTCGGACGTTTAACTACTACTTTGCGGGTAGTTAAGTATAAAATGCTTTCAGTTATTGCCAATTAAACTCCACACCCACTTCTGATATTGGCCTCAAATGACCATTCAAATGGTGTGTTTGGCTAAACATTGCTACATGGTTGGATACTTCAGACCACATAATAGACACCTAGAAATAGGTGGCTTTGTTGTTTTTTTTTGTATGTGCTGCTTGGTTTTCCTTGAATAAATAAATAAATCTGACAATCTGACTTAAAACAACTGCAAAATCAAAAAAGATAAATTTTGGATTAGCATTGCCATTCGGATTTGACGGATAAAAATTTTAATTGGATAAAAATAGAGAAAAGATACACTTGAGTGTTAATACTAGTTATAATTATAATTCTATTATTTTTATATCTTCTCTCTCTCGTCTTTAGATGATTTTTTGACTAGCGATTTGATATGAGATTTTTATTTTTATATTTTAGATTCTTAGTCGAACCGGCCCCGCACACCGTGTAGCAGTAGGCCCCAGTGATCATGAACATTGCAAGCACGACATCGGCTCGTTAAAACATTAATATCGCATCATTGTTTCACAGTAGATACTATACAGGGTGTTGTCATTACTATATTTATTAAAATATAAGCCTCCATCTGAATAAAGCTTTATATTTTAATAATTATACGAATTATATGTTATCTGAATAACATAAAATTTACCTTCATCATCAGCCTATGATAGTCCACTGCTGGACATAGGCCTCCCCGAATAAGTGCCATAGCGCCCTGTCTTCAACTTGACGCATCCAACATCTACCTGCTGTCTTTCGCAGGTCTTCATCCCACCTGGCCCGAAGGCGTCCTACACTAAGTTTGCCGAGTCGCAGTCTCCACTCAAGAATACGTTTACCCCAGCGGTGGTCGGCCGGGTGATTATGTAACTCGCGACCACAGAACAATAATATCCTTACGGACTCGCGATCGGTTTGCGACAGGCGTAAATTAAGCAATCAGTGCTGTCAAACGTCAATTTTGTATTAGCTGATTGCTTAATTAACGCCTGTCGCAAACCGGTCGCGAGTTACATAATCACCATACGGTTCTTTGCGAAATATTTTTTTTTATATAGTTTGTAATACCTATTATAAGCGTTTTTAATGTCTGTGTAAAAGTATTATTTTGTATAGTTTCATATAATATATCACAATTTAGGTGTTTTAGGTGTTATTTTGTTATTTTAAGTGCAATAAAGTGTTCATTCTTTCATTCATTCATTCATTCTATTTTCGCATTCAACTGAACACTCATCGCAGGACCCATTCGAAGCAGATTTTTCCGTTCCGTTTGGTCCTCTAAAAATGAAACACCCAGTCAAGCATCCCGTATGGATACAGTGTGGTTAATGTGGGGCCATTAGTAAACCCATAGGTTTTATTGGAATTAAGTAGTTAAATCGTGTTGGCTTTAGAATAGGACCCACCTTGTCTATGTTTGTAGAGTCATACCTCTGTGGCGTAGTGGATGAAAGTTTGCCGAAGATGCAGACAGCTGCGGGTTTGATTCCCGTCGCGGGACTAATTATTGAATTATGGGCAATATTTGTTCATGGTCTGAGTGAAGTATAAATAGTTTAGATATAAAGTAGATATTAACTGTAATGACTATTAGTTAAAATATACTTGATAAGTGTAGTTCCTGCCCTCTTCCTTAATCTTTGACGTTAAAAACATGTTCGTTTTGAGGTGTTTTCTATAACAGAAAATACACCAGGAGGTCTACTTTGAAAAACGAACGGAGAATCATTATAGCGATTCGACATTCGACGACGAAAATTTCTGACATTTATTTCTTACAGATCCATAACGAAAGGTCCAAAACGATGCCAGAGCCACTAAGCCACGGTAGTAAGGCGTACGACGTCACAAAACGATGCCAGAGCCACTAAGCCACGGTAGTAAGGCGTACGACGTCACAAAACGATGCCAGAGCCACTAAGTCACGGTAGTAAGGCGTACGACGTCACAAAACGATGCTAGAGCCACTAAGCCACGGTAGTAAGGCGTACGACGTCATCCGTCAACTTCGTTCGTTTTTCAAAGTAGACTTCCTGACATCCTAATTTTCCGTTTCAAAAATCAATCAAAGAGCTACAAGCCCAGAGCGTCCAAGTCAATCACGATAATGAAGTGACAGTTGATAAAGAATTCGTCAATCGGAGCGTGGCGGCACTTTGGCACACGCGCGATCAAAGATAAAACCAAAAACCCTCCATTTTTAATTAAATTGAGATTCCACGACCAACTCGATCTAACATGCGATAGATGGCACTATAAACAAAGCCACTCGAAAATACAATCTAGCGTGAAGTTTTAAAGTAGCATATTGCTTGGGAATGTTGAGGTTAGAATGCAATAATTGAAGAGGATCGACTTTTTAAATATGGAATGGGCTTTCGTTGCCTCGGTAATTAAGGATTGTCGCGATAAACCAATGTAATCTCTATTACCGAACGATAAAACCCAAATTATTTTAATTCGTTTATGATAATGGCGCCTTCCGTGTTGGCGCGCAGTTTGCGCGGGAGAGGTAGTAACCTTTTTATGACGAGTAATAATCGAATTAATATCGCGAATCGCTTAATTAAATTTATATATCCGTGGAAATGGTTTCATTTCGGTTATTGGTCTGTAGGCCTGTCAGAAGATAAGTAAGTATATTTTTTATTTTATTATCTATGCTATTTTCTTGGCAATGGTTAATATGCCTTGTCTTAGTGGTGTAATTGGTAAATTTTCGACAAAAGTTTTCGTACATTATAAATATCTAGGTAAGGTTATTATAATAATAAAAAAATAATAATAATGCTGGACAATTCACACAGCATTATCTAGCCCCATGGTAAGCAGAGCTTGTGTTATGGGTACTAGATAACTGATATACATAATACAATATATTACATAGATAGACATTTTTTATTATATATAGAAAACGACCAGAACACCCGGAACAAATATCTGCAGATCGTACACACAATTGTTCCGAGGCGGGAATCGAACCCGCAACCTCCTGCGTCGCAGGCGGACCTTCGCCCACCGCGCCACATCGGTCGTCATATAATGTAAGTTATCTGATAAAGCTGCTGCTCATCCGATTATTTATCATCCAGAGAACTGCACCATGATATAAAAATAATATTTTGTGGATAAAAAAAAAATATTACGCTGAAAACTTCAGAAAGCAGCCGTTTAAAAAATTATTTATATTTTACATCTTATTTATTAATTACTTACATCTATTTTTACAGGTCTGACCAAAAATATAAAATGGTTGGATACAAAAAAAAATCATCAGAAAATTACGGCCGACTAGCTAAGAAACCTGGGAAGGATGATGTTGATGTTGATGTTGATGTTTAAATTGTCATTCCATTAGAAACCATTATACCGTTCCGCACTTTGCACTCCGAATAGTAAAAGCCATTAATTTGTCACTGAAATTAGTGAGGCAATTAAACATCAGAGAATTACCAACTTATCTTTGCCGGTGGACGAAAAATGAACTAAAGCAGTTACTCTAAAATTACTACGCTTTTTATTAAAGTCAAAGTCAACGTCAATAGTCATTTACGTCATTTACTCTTTAGGCTTACAAAATAGGCACTTAGACAAGTCATATTTTATACTATAAATTATTATCAAATACACTAGTGGTAGATGTGAAAAAGAAACCACTAGCATGTTCATATAACTTATGTGTCTAATACATGGTTATTTGCCTATTTAAGTCTAAATATAATATGATTCGATAAATGTCAATATTTAAGTAAATCTATGCACAACAACAAATTACTTACATACTATAGTCGGTACGTTAAATACCGACCACTAGCGCCTCCATCAACTGTATTTATAAGTTTGTAGCAAACTCTAAGGGGTGAATTAACGTTTGTCACCTCTGTTTTTTATGTTTTTACTTCTTTGACATCTGCCTGTGACGTTGTAGTTTTTATTCGAATGTTCGAATTACGAATTGACAATTATTTTTTGAGCGTAAGATAAAATCCAAGTGGGGTAGTTTTTATTGCCACCTTATAATTACTTCATCGTCATCATCATCAGCCTATAGCAGTCCACTGCTGGACATAGGCCTCCCTTATAATGAGTGCCACAGCGCCCTGTCTTCAGCTTCCCGCATCCAGTATCTGCCTGCGTCCTTCGCAGGTCGTCATGCCTCCTGGCCGGAGGACGTCCTACACTACGTTTGCTGAGTCGCGGTCTCCACTCTAGAACACGTTTACTTATTATTAATTAATTTTTCAAAATATTTGGTTTGATAAACATGAATAAATCCAGTTATTTATTACAGTAAAATAAGCTCTAGATAAAATGTAGAACTAGATATAATTTAAGCAGTATTAGTAGATATAGAGCAAGTTAAGCATCATGTTTTTTAGCTTTCTTCAAAATAGGTCAAAATGCAACATCACAACTTGATTTAAAAAAAACTCAAAGTTCCTAATTGTTATGCATTGTTGGAGAGCTAAGAAAACGGTTATGTTTTTAAAATAATCTGCAAGCCAAGTATCATAATGTTTTTTTTTTGTTTAAGGAATTTTAGTGAAAACAAACCTTAAAAAAATATTTCAATATTTTTTCAATATTTGTAAATATTTATGAAATATTTGTGAATATTTCAATATTTTTTTAAGATTTGTATCGTTTTGCATCTCGCATTTTTAAATTTGGACCGAGAATTGTGGTTTTAATATTGATAAACAACCAGTATTTTATCGTTTTTATAAATCAGCAGAAAAAAATTAATTTAATTAGATAGTTTTTTTTTTAAATCAAGTTGTGATGTTGGATTTTTGACCTATTTTGAAAAAAGCTAAAAAACATGATAACTTGAAAATGGTTCACTTTTGCATAATGCACATGGGGGTTATAATTATCGCAAATAGTCCCCCCTATCACCTCCTAACGGGAATACGTCGAATTATCAATAAATAAAATAAAATAAAAAACCTTTAATTCCATAACCATTAACATTAATCATATCAAATTTATAACAAATATTATTATGAATATGAAGTAATTAGATTAAATGTATTGAGCAAATAAACATGCATTGGTATTATTATTAATATGAATGTACATTATTATAGTATTTTATTGATTTAAATTTTAATTATGTTCTAAACTTTAAATTTCGGTGGTTAGGACCCCTTTTGGGTACAGGCCTCCTCCAGATCCTGTATTGTCTTTGTAGTTTGCCTTCTCGTTAAGTCGTAGGAAGTAAGAATGTCATAATTCATATATTTTTTTTTTGTCTTGAATCGTTTAATTCTTGTTGTTTTTATTTTCGAATTTATTCTTTTCAGTAGACAGTGATTATGTGTTGTATGTACTGGATATATTTCTTTCTATGATTCCTTCGTCGAATTATCAATAACCCTGTATAATTTGTGAGATTTTTTTGCATTTTGCGAAATAAAACAAAAGTTACGGGGCGTCAAAGACACCAAATTAAACACAGTTAAAAAAACTCAAAACTCGTTTAATCAACTAGTGATGTCCATGTCATACTCAAAGGGGCTTTATAGTTCGAGAGACAGAGTGTCATATTCTACATCATCCGATTTTCTTAATATTGCAAGACGCTAACAAGTTTAAAGTATATAAATAATAATAGATAATAACAATAGCAACTAGTAATTTATAGGTCTCAAATAACGTCAAACAGAAATTTAACGATGATGAATTGGGACTCTTTAAGCATTGTAAAGTATTGCCCGTCCATACTCAATTTAAATACATGATGATACGAAATTATTTCTTTGATGAAACCATTCGACATGTTGTTATTCACCCTATACATACCTGAGCTGTTAAGTGTTACTCAAACCCGGTTAGTCACTTCGCGCGCAAACAATGCGTACGGCGAGAGGACCGCCAGTTATCTGGTTTCCCGGTTAATAAATAAACTTCCATTAACTACTCGACAATATAACACCTAATAACATAAAATATAAACTTAGATCGCACTTCTTATCGAACCTACATCATTATCAGGGGGTTTGATTCAGTTACTGAGCAATTTACTTACCTAGTTCCAATTTATAATCTTATTGCCTGTAATTGAATAACTTTATTGTTAAACCTATGAGATTTTATTCAGCTGACTCTCAGCTAATAACACATCTATAGAAACCTTTGTGGTTTCCTTCGTGTATTTTTAAGCTTTTTTATGTAACAATATCTTTAAGTTGGTAAATAAATAAAAAAAGGTAGTAACATAGTAATCGGATAACTTATACAATATTATACACAAGAAACAAATAGAGGAAAATATTAGGTACATGTACTGTTACCTCTAAGCTACCTTACACCTAGCCTAAAATTATGTGACCTGCGATAGACTACAGGTTGACTAGATGCTGGATGCGTCAAGCTGAAGACAGGGCGCTATTGCGCTCATTGGGGGAGGCCTATGTCCAGCAGGGACTGCTATAGGCTGATGATGATGATAGACACTTTAATTGTTTCTGTACCATAAATGCTGTCTAATTGAATTTAAATTACGTGTATGCAATAAATCAATGAATATGATGTAATGTTTCTAACACCAGCTCTCGCACCACCCGAGGCGTAATCCGTACGAGTAATAAGTCCGCAGCTCTCCATCGACTTTTTACCTCCATTTGACTACCATTTTTTTAATTCTTTTGAAGCCACTGTGTATCACAGATTTTTTAGGGCAGGGATTAATAACGACGTATTCTTCTTTGTACGATAAATTAAATAAATCCTACTATTTTGTAAGTATGGATGGATGTTTGTTACTCTTTCACGTAAAAACTACTGAATGGATTTTAATGAAACTTTACAATAATATAGCTTATACATCAGAATAACACATAGGCTACAATTTATAAAGATATATTGTATATTATCCAAAACATCTATCACCATGCGGGTGAAACCGTGGGGCGCAGCTAGTACTAAATATTTTTTTTCTCTTCACAAGAAGGTCATCTTACTATTACTTTTGGTACTTTTTACTGGTTTTATTATTGTATCATAATCACACTGATGTATTTATTGCCTATTAATTTAAATTTTTAACACTTTGACTGCGGTTTTTTTTCGACGACTGCGATCTTCTTTTTAACCTAAAAAATTCGTGCTGCCGCTCTACACAGCGGTTGTGTTGCGCCGCACATGCGTTTCGTTCGAAAAATATTACGGCTGTACTGAGTCACAAAGATCTGTATTTTCTCAGCCGCTGCGCTAGTGTGGATTTACGCATATTAGTCACTTGTAGAAAACACATACCGTGTAATTTCAGCAGTCAAAGTGTTAAATTGAATGCATTTACTGCTCTATATATTATATATATTATGGAATCGTGTTATGTATGTACATATGTATGTCTTGGATCACAATCAAGTTTAATCATAATTTTTATTTGCATGAATGTATGTAATTAATGTGTTGGTCTTAGTTCTAAATATGTCCAGATAAAAACTACCTACTCAGGTGTGCAAAATCTCAGGAATTATTATAATCGTTAATGTCTCTGATGTCAATAAAAAAATAATACAAAATCTTAACCAATATCTAATGAAAAATTATACAAATTTAAATAGCAAGAAAAAACAGTATACAGAGTAATTTTTTTAAATGGGACAGTATGGGGAAATCCGAATCTAAAGGAGATAGAGGAAAAGTGTCTAAGAAGACATTAGGTGTTTTTTTATGTAAACAAATTTGGCTCGTTCAAATTTGTGGTCAAGCGTGAGTTGTTCTTAAAAAATGATAAAGTTGGTCAATTTTTTTTTTGACGTGGATCGACTCTGTTGCATGTAAGGATTATTTCATTGTTCGGAAAGAAAAAAATCTGAACAGCAGAAGTTGGTCAAATTTAATGAAAACTAATCTTCATACAGTTGGTTTATTACTTGAGTAAATGTTCGATGTGGCCGCCAAAAAAAATGTTCTTCTCTTGAATCATCTGGAGCTCTTATCGATTATCAAAATTTAAAAATGGAATAATTTTAAATATTTTTTTACACGCCTAGGCACTTGTAACAATATTAAAAGGCGAATACTGCAACTGTATGAAGATTAGTTTTCATTAAATTTGACCAACTTCTGCTGTTCAGATTTTTTTCTTTCCAAACAATGAAATAATCCTTACATGAAACAGAGTCGATCCGCGTCAAAAAAAAATTGACCAACTTTATCATTTTTTAAGAACAACTCACGCTTGACCACAAATTTGAACGAGCCAAATTTGTTTACATAAAAAAACACCTAATGTCTCCTTAGACACTTTTCCTCTATCTCCTTTAGATTCGGATTTCCCCATACTGTCCCATTTAAAAAAATCACTCTGTATAATGCAATAAAATTAAAATAAATCAGTCTAACAAGTATCAATTAGTTTTAAAATTCAAATACATATTAAGGGGCCTCCGAAGGGACGAATTCTTCATAAAAGTAAAAAGTAAAAAATCATTTATTTCTTTAGGCTTACAAAATAAGCACTTAGACAAGTCATACAAACGTAATACCAAAATGATTTCCAATTCAAGCATATTTCCAATATAATATTGTATTATTTGTATTAGAATAGTATTTATCTAGGTTCCCAAATAGTTTTTTTTTCAAAATAAAATGAAATGAAAGCCAATCGCATTTTGCACATTTTTATGCGAAAATGGACCAGTTTTCTTGCTATTTGTTTCGTATTAAAAACATTAGTATCTTACGTTTTATTTATTAAGGAACATAGCTTATATTGTCTAGTTACAGAATAACAATACTTTGTGAAGAATTCAAAAAGTTTTCAGTCATAATTTTTGGTATTACGGAACAAACCAAATTTTGAACGGCTAATATTGCTATCGCGCACGCATGGGGCGCGGCGCAAGGGTTAAACAGGGACAGCGATATTCGGAGCGATTTTTGCAAGCGAGGGCCGCGGACCCTTAAGAACCTTGAAAATAATTTTGAATATTGATGACAAGATTGTTATTTGTTTTGCATATCAATAAATAAATAAGCTACTGTTGGTACTTATTGTTATTGTTATAGCAAGGTTTAGTGTATAATTTTACTTAAACTCACGTTTGTCCACTGCTGCCGCAAATAAGGGAGATTTCGTCCCCTACAAACCAAATATTCGATGGGACAACCATAGCCTGTTTGCTTCCGAGGAATATTGCTCGTTTACACCTACGCTGCCTCTGAAAGTCGATGGTTTCATATCATCATGAAACTAAGCCCCATGCGAGACAGTGGGCTCTAGGTATCTTCTGCAAATGAGGGTCGTCCACGGAACGGCCTTTGGCAAACAAGGCAGATTCTGGTAATATCAGCGGGATTCGATTTTAACGGGACTTGAACCCGCTACCATCCTTCAGAATTTTTTATATTTATAGTCTTTAGTCTCATAACACCTAAATACGGCGACAATTATACCTAAACTAAAGAACCGCCAAAAATCCAAAAATTCCATCGACAAAACTCCATCGACAACCCCATCTCTAACTCTATAATCCGTCCATTTCGTTCATATTCAATTTTTTCACTCCAACCCTTTGCCGAAACCGTACGGTATAGCACGGCTACCGTACGGTGCCGGTACGGTCTGGTTTTTAATTCGTTTTACAATGATAACTAGGAGTGGAAAGAAATATTTTTTATTCGTGGAGTATTACTCGTACTTTTGGCGGGCTTCGGTAAAAGTCTGGGACGCGCGTTTAGGATAGCGTATTCGATACTATTTGGAAAAGCTTTTAAAAAATAATAATAACGTGCTCCATTGTAGAAAACGGTGGAACTTAACAAACATAAAATTGGCAGAAAGTTATTACAAAATGAAAAATATATGTACGCTTACGGCAAATTTCTATAACTATTGGTAATGTTTCTATAGATAAATAATGCTGCATAATTCAATTCAATTCAATTCAATTTATTTAATTCAGCTTCACAAAATACATGTTACAGCCACAATAATACACACAGCATCATTAAGCCCGAACCTAAGCAGAGCTTGTGTTATGTTGTGAGATAAATGCTTAATACAATAAATTACAAGGATATATTAGATATTTACAAAGAAGAGCTGTCAAATGATCACAGAGTTTTTGTCTTCTTAACGTTAATATAATTACCTCTTTGGTTTTTCAGATATTTGATGATCTCGATATTTTCAAACCTTCCAAAAACATCGAATATTTTACCCAGCACGAACCAAATCTCAAAACCTAACCGCGAATACCCAAAGCCCAGCAAAACACATAAATATCAGTTATTCAGTCATTAGTCCGCCATTTTATCGTACGATACGAACGTACGTACGTACGTATGTACGATACGTTCCGATGGTGAGTGCCGCGTAACGAATACAGACTAGGTACTCCCCTCACGTCCTATCTGCGCTTTTTATTTCTTTGACGGATCTGTGTTGGGTTTATGTTCTACTTGCTTAGTGTATACAAAAAAAATGAAAGAGAACAGAAATTTGAAAACACCTTATATTTATTTTTTGATAATAATTTATAGTATAAATGACTTGTCTAAGTGCTTATTTTATAAGCCTATATACAAGTCAAATTATAAGTATTTTAGTCAAGTCTTATCATACGAGTAATATTAAAATATTATATAGAATACGACCAGAACACCCGGAACAAATATCTCTAGATCGTGCACACAAGGCGGAAATCGAAATCAACCTCCTGCGTCGCAGGCGGACCGACACCCAACGCGCCACAAAGGTCGAATTGGATCCTTCGCCGTTAGAACACATTGCCAGACAGAACCCCTAACACCCCAAATACCCAAATGACCCCCTTATCGAAAGCATTTGAATAAATATGCAATTACTAACCGTGTTGTGACTGGCTGGTTAGATTAACGTTAACCGATGGTTTAAAGATTAGGGTGGGCGCAGACGAGCGACTGAGTACTGACAAATGTTGCTGACAGTGGCAGATTTATTTACTACGACCTGAACAAATTACCTTATTTTGCATATTTATATTTAATAGATTACTTATAGTTTTCTTCATGTTAATAGCTATTTTTGTACTAAAACGAATCAGAAACTTCGATTTTGGTTTACGAATAGGTTTGTGCTCTTAGGAACCACGTGTATCGCATAACAAATTAACAAATTAACGCTTACCGTTAATTTGAAATCTTAGACGTAAAACAGGGACGTATCATATTTCTATGGGACTTGCGTAGTTTCCTGTCCGCACGATAGAGGCGCTGCTGTAGCAAAACCTATGGAAATCGTCACGATCAACATTCTTTATAATATCATCAATATGAAGAACTTTAGTTTTAAATATACAACAAGTTAATAAACAACTTGTCATGGCGTTGTTTCATAATATAAAACAAAACCATTTCATCAACAGTTGCCCGTTTGCGTCGGCACTAAGGTGATTGCGACTTATCAGATCGTCTAATTGTTACGATGGGTACACACGTGGATTTGGAATCATTTAGATATTAGGCTACCAGCTGCTTTAATTTAAATACTATATATATAATACTCTGAATCTGAGCCCTGAGTTCGGTTTGCCGATAGTATCTCAACGACCTCTGTGGCACGGCGGGCGAAGGTCCGCCTGCGACGCAGGAGGTTGCGGGTTCGATTCCCGCCTCAGGACAATTGCGTGTACGATCTGCAGATATTTGTTTCGGTAATCTTGCCTGATCAAGTAGAAAGTCTCGTTTGAGACAGATTGATCGGGACACGAGTAAAGTTCTTTAAAACTTCCTTTCTTATTTTATGTACCTTTTGTGCTTTCCTAGTACATATAATCTAAGACCGCTCACAACAAAACGGACCTAAATAAGTTGTCTGATTTAATAAATATAATTATTATACTTCTTTTTATTTAAATTCTCGTAAAATATATATGTATAATGTACAATAAAATATTATAAAACTCTTCTACAGTAAAAAATACTATATAAAAACGGTAGATCACCGACCGCTCGCTAGGCTCAAGCGGCCGGTGACTAGGGCTGCAGAGAGAGGAACTTCCTGACGATGCGTGCCGAGTCCAAGAGTACCGCCTTTTGGATCTGGCCCTTGATCCAACTTCCTTCGAGAGTCTCTTCAGTTGTTGATCGAGGCTCTTCGGCATTACGAAATTGAATTATTATTAACTAGTTTCTGGCTGCGGCTTCGCACGCTTGGTTTCTATGGAAACGTTTTAAGGTCATTTCTATCCCTTGGGAACTGATTTATGAGACAAAAAGTAGCCTATGTTTTATTCCGGTCCTGGGCCTACCTGTGTGCAAAATTTAAGCCCGATCCGTTCAGTAGCTTTTGCTTGAAATAGTAACAAACATCCATACATACAAACTTTCGCGTTTATAATATTATTCAGTTAATTATTGTTGCTTTGACCTCACATAGAACTCCTTTACAAAGTCGCCATTATTTGTTGCTTTGTTAAATCTCATTATTCGTATCCCATAATAAGACAGAATCCGACATAAAATAAATAAAAAATGGCAGACGCCACTAGAAAAACATCTTTGGATAAAGAGATAGCCGACAAAGGAATTACCGATTGTAGTAAAGATAAATAATATTTTGTATCCAATATGGCGGGGTAAGGCATAAGCGGAAGCGATCGGCACCGATTATTGCCGCCGATCGATTAAATCATTAAAAAATTACCAGTGAGGTTTTTAATGCTATAAATTACCAGTGACAAAAACCTACCTATTTTTGTGCACCTACTTAACCAAAAATATTTTTCATACAAAAGACTTCAACGCGCTCGCATTTTATTTTTATTGTCAGTTATAATTATAAACCAACATATTTAAACAAAAAATTATCTATGTAATATATTGTATTATGTATATCAGTTATCTAGTACCCATCACATAAGCTCTGCTTACCATGGGGCTATTTATTTATATTATAGATAGATATTTTTATTATAAATAGAAAAACGACAAAGAAATCATATATCTGCAGATCATACAAATATTTGTTTCTAGGCGATAATCGAACCCACAACCTACTGCGTCGCAAGCGGTTGTTCGTCATTATTTATTTATATTCTTTTTATTATACGAATATCGCTTCTGCCTTTTGTATGAGCCACCTCCCCAGGCGTGCTAAGGGTACTTCACACGAGTTATTAGCCCTTTTGTAGAGAGCTTGAATATTTCACGCATGGCAGAATGGAGCGCCCGCCGCCGCTGTGATTTGTATTTGGAATATCGATTTGAATGAGGCTTGCGGCGTGTAGGGAAATTCAAAATTGGAAGGCCATGTTGCAAAGTTACAAAGGAGTCTTGATTCAAGGAGGTAGGTGTGTAAACAGGAGGAGGTTTGTGCTTTTAGGGAAAGCTCTTAATTAGAACTCTTTAGACTTGAGTAGGTATATTACAATAGTTATATGTTATGGATAATTTACTTGGTTGTTCTTATACTTACCAGAAATCCGCGTGTATAGCAGAAATTAGTAGGTCCAAAAATATTACTACTTTATAATACATAGTTTGGAGAACGAAGTAAAGGCAACATATTGAAAACGAAACCTTCATTAATTCCGCTAATTTGCTCTACAGTTAAAGTCGGAGCCGAACTCAACAAAAGAAAAAAAAAAACAAACGGGTTTCACCCGCCTAATTTAACAAGACTGCAATCAATGGCGCGTAAAATTGCAAATTTGTCTATGGTCGAAAATGGCCGCTGCAAAACCGCGCCAAAACCCTTTGGGATCTGACAAACGGGAGCAGATGGCGGTAATTTTGGAATTAGAATTACGATTTGTTGACAATTTTATTGTTATTTGTTGTACTGTGATAATTGTTTGGACAGATGAACGGGACATTATCTACAGTTTACAAATTGTGTTTTTTTTAATCTACCGTATCATTCATTACGTTACACACAGAAACGGATTATTTTATTTTTCATATTAATAATAATACTACTTAATTTTAATAATAATACTAGCTGCGCCCTGCGGTTTCGCCGCGTGGTGATAGATATTTTGGATAAAATACAATATATCTTTATGTAGCCTATGCGTTGTGTGTGAAGTTTCATCAAAATCCATTCAGTAGTTTTTGCGTGAACTAACACCACAAATATCCTCACAAACTTTCGGGTTTATAATATTAGTAGGACTACAGAAATCTACGTGTCAAATGCTTGAATCACTCTAGCTTTACACCTTGATACTTAAATTCTGCATAAAATATCTATGCCATTCTCTATGCCGCTCTATGCCATCTTAATAAGACAACATAATCAAACATGAAAACCTAAAAAACCTTTCAACCCAAAAAAAACCCTTAATTATAACAATAACTCAGTTAACCCTCTTTATCCGTGCTTTGAAGAGCTCTTTAATTACAGCCGCTCATGTTACCCACTCTACCCTACTCTCCCCTATTTTACCCGAAAATGGGGTAACGATATGTGGATACCTCCACTTTGAGTTATCTGAAATTATCATAATTGGAATGGATTTTCATGGAATTGTAATTTTCATTTGTTGAATTCCGTATTTCCGATATTAGAGGAGAATTAGGTAAACAGGGGTCTATTCTGCTGAATTCAACGTTTCGATCTTAGATGACAGTAAAATAGGAGATATGGTACGTTCTTCCAGCGTAAACTTAACAAATAGTTTTTGTTGTGCTACAACCACACACAAAGAAACACACGAAAATCAAAATAAAAAATCAAAATTAAGTAATTTTTTTGCAGTCAACGGGTTATAAGTTGAATGCTTATTGTAAAATGTCCCATGCATTCACGTAATACGACAGAGAACCAAAGTTATAGACATAGCTCTGAGAATTAGCAAGCTGAAGTGGCAGTGGGCCGGCCATATCTCGCGAAGAACCGACGACGGCCGCTGGGGCAAACGTGTTTTTGAGTGGAGACCACGACTCGGTAAACGTAGTGTAGGACGCCCTCCGACCAGGTGTGATGACGACCTGCGAAAGACTGCAGGTAGATGCTGGATGCGGCAAGCTGAAGACAGGGCGCTATGGCGCTCATTGGTGGAGGCTTATGTCCAGCAGTGGACTAATATAGGCTGATGATGATGATGATCATGATTAACGTAATAGCTTAAAGCACTTTAATTTTTTTTTTACGCGTTCTGAACACTTATGTAGTAGTAATACAACGTACTCCAGTCATCCCTTGACCACGACGGTGTGTTAACCTGTTGAAACGTCGGGAAAAATAATTAAATAAACGCGATAAATACCCGTTGTAACTTATAATACCGCTTTGACGTGCAAAATTATAATAATTATAGCAAATAGAGACATGCACGAGATGCTCATTGGGAAATTGGAAAAAAAATGTTGAAAGGCTTCTACGCGGCGATTCTGTGACGATGCCATTGATTGTCATAATAAGCGATTGCTAGCAGAATTGGACCCCTGAACAACATGATCAATAATTTTAATGGCTTGGCTTCAGACCATTAAAATCATTGGACTAAGTATTATAATCAAGTGCTAGTTACGATTATGTTTATTCACGTCAGTTATTGCAAGAATAAGGTAGTGAATAAGAAAACTCTAGATTGTTCGTACTAATTGTTAAACAACATCATGTGGCAATAAATTATTTATTACTATAGGTATTGTACTAGTTGACCCGGCGAACTTCGTATAAGTAAATGTTTGACAGTTACGAAATCCATGAATATTTTGTATAGGAAAATATTTTTTTGTCTATTTTCTAATATTTTTATAGTTATTCTGTTTTTTTATTAAACCTGCCCTATCGAGAGTGTCCACGTCTCAGCTCCGTAGGTCATAACGGGTAGGGTAGGACGCACTGCTTGAAAACTTTCGTTTTCAAGCATTGCGGTATGGATGACGAGAAGACTTGACGTAGTTTCCCAAACGATGCCCAGCCTAGCTGGATCCTTCTGTTGGCTTCCTTCTCGAAATTGTTTTTACTCAACTGCAGGATCTGCTCAAGGTAAGTGGAACTTTAAGTACATTGTATTATATATAACAGCTCAATAATATTGATAAGTGATAACTATCTTTAATAAGTCACCAGAATCTGTTAAAGACCTCAATGGTAATTTATTTAAACAAAAATTAATTAAGTGGCTGCTTGACAAATGTTTCTAGTGTAAATGAATATATTATTTTAAGTATAAAATTATTATGTTTTGACAATGATTGTGAATTAATTATCTTAAAGTTAATTATTTATTTTAGATTATATTTATTATCCTTGATTATTTTAGTTATTTATTAATTGAACGACCATGAATCACTGCGATTTAATATTTGCACACCTGCTTGCGGGTTGAATACATTTGACTCCACTCTAGTTTTAAGACCTGACATGTACCTGTAATAATGTGTTCAGCAAGTAAATGATTTGATTTCATAAAATAAACACTTAAACAATGCTTGGTTACGTATTTGTTAAATGGTTAATTTAACAAATACGTAACCAAGCATTGAAACAACCCCGCCCAAACAATGATAACAAAACTAAACGATGCGAGACAATTTTCACTACCCTCTAACTACCCGCACTCCCCATTAGCCACAGATTAAAAATCACTGCCTCATCCACCAGATAATTGTCAAATCATGTAGCCCCAAGCTTGCTACCCTACTAGTGGGTAGTACCGGGTAGTCAATTTGTCTGTTTAGATTTTTGGAGCGGTATTAAGTTAAGGTTACTTATTTAAAAGTAACGTAATTTGGTTTAAAGTAACAGTTTTGGTTCTTGATAGATAGATAAAGTCTTTATTTGGAACTACAGATACATACAAAATACATTAATTGTACAATACTAGGAAAACAAACAATGATAAAACATAGCAGACTTAACCTGCGAAAGGCTGCAGGTAGATTCGATGCTGGATGCGGCAAGCTGAAGACAGGGCGCTATGGCGCTCATTAAGAGTGTATTATACCTCAAACTGCTAATTTTCAACTCCGCCGGATGTCCATATCGTCTAAACTACTAAATATTTAACTTTGAAATTGATATATGGTAAAGTTCAGGACTTAATCTATCGATCATATGTTTCGAAAACACGATTCCATAAAATTTTCTCGATAGAAAAAAATCGCAAAGTTACCTCTAAATTTTTACTAAAACCTAAATTTCTCAATAAATACAGAAGTTCAGATCTTGACAATAAGCGTGGTAATAGAATTAAGTATAAATAAAAATGTTATATGTTTCGGTTTTTTCAAATAATGTCCTAATTAATAGGTAATAAGCTAAAATTTGATTTTTGGACTTGCGTTGCAATGCCCTGTCCCGCTCTTATGAACGCAAAATCATATGTCTAGCCTTTTCACACAAAGCTGAGGTTGTATGGGCCCTTAACAACAAATCCGACTTTGTTGTATAATATAGATTAGGTGTAATTAGGTTAGTTTCTTCTTTCGCTACGTACATACGTACTTGTAATAAACCTAGCGTCAAAAAGGTATCATCTCACACTCACTACGCTCACTACGTTTGCCGAGTCGTGGTCTCCACTCAAGAAAACCCTAGCGGCAGTCGGTTCTTCGCAAGATATGGCCGGCCCACTGCCACTTCAGCTTGCTAATTTTCAGAGCTATGTCTATAACTTTGATTCTCTGTCGAATGTATTCGTTACGAATCCTATCCTTCAGAGAAACTCCGAGCATAGCTCTTTCCATAGCTCGCTGAGCGACTTTGAACTGGTGGACCAGCCCTTGCGTGAGTGTCCACGTCTCAGCTCCGACTCAATAACATCTAAACATTCAAACTTCACATTTATAATAATGTAATATATAAGTGTGATTGAGTATGGAAGTATGATTTAGAGCAAACATAAGCAATTATTCTTTTGCAAAACATTTCAACTCAATAATTCATAGAAATAATCAAAGGCAACATCAAAGATAATCTTCCCCATGTAATTACCCATTACGGCGACATAGGACGCATTGTCCAACCGAGGGGACGACGTGAGTGGAGTGGACGAATTTCGATGCAGCATAATTAATTGTCATATACAATGTATAAAATGAGGCAAGAAAGGTTAAATTGATACCTAGAGGGTTCTGAAATGATTCAAATCCCTTAATTTCTTTAGGCTTACAACATAAGATCAACATAATCTGTTATATAAACCGCAATGCCACAAACAAATCTATGAAAAAAATTTATATAATATATTCAATAAGTTACCAGAATTAATTAAAGACGTCAATGGTAATTTATTTAAACAAAAATTCAATAAGTGGCTCCTTGACCAATGTTTCTATAGTGTAAATGAATTTATTAATCTTAAGTAGAGAATTTATTATGTTTTGACGATTGTGAATTAATTTTAAAGTTAACTACAATCAATAAATATTGATTGTAGGTACCTATTTATTTATTTTCATTGATTATTTTATTTATTGATTAATTTAACGACCTTGAAACACGATTTAATATTTGCACACCTGCTTGCGGGTTGAATACATTTGACTCCACTCTAGTAATAAGACCTGACATGTACCTGTAATAATGTGTTCAGCAAGTAAATTATTTTATTTGATTTGATTTAAGGACATAGAAAACTCTTTTCTATACTAATATTATAAAGAGAAAATGATTTTTTTTTGTTTGTTTGTATCGAATAGGCTCCGAAACAACTGGACCGATTTGAAAAATTCTTTCACCGTTGGGAAGCTGCACTATCCCCGGTGAATATAGGCTATATTATATTTTCAAAAAAGCTAGGAATACTTACTAAAATTCCAATAATGTAACCAAAGGTGTAAAAATATCACCTAATAAAGTGAAATTCGAGTTTTAAATTCGGGTAGTCGTTGATTGATATCTGCTCGTCTGATCAATTTAGAGCGAAATTGAAATTGCATTTTTAAAAAGCTAAATTCCTAGACTTATGAATTATGATTTATTTTCTTAAAAAAATTACGGAGTCATTTCTCAAAATCTGTACAATTAAAGTAGGTAGATACTAAAAATTTTTTGGTTGCTCTAAGTTTTATCTAACATACTGAACAACTTAACGATATACTTTAAGATGTTTTCTCAGATAATTGAAATGAAACATTCGAGAAATAAATATTCTTTAAACCGAAAATCAGTCATAATGCCTATGTTGTACCGCAACCCCTAAAAGGCCAATATGGCGCCCAAATAATAACACTCACAAAAAGCCAACCAACTAACCTCAAAAAGCCAAATGACATAAACACATCAATCTCACCATTCCTCCAGAGTATGTTCATAATTGCCAAAAAATATTAAAAACCACTCAACCGCGCAGCACACATGCCCTTCCTGTCCCTCCTGAGGGACCAGGGTTGGTCTATGGAGACAAGGGTAGGTCTGAGGGGACATAGTGGGTCTATGGGGACACGCTACTTAATGATTATAAACACTGGTTAAATGATCGAGAGATGAGACTGGGGCATAGAGATGTTAGACTGACATTTGCGATGAATTGCGATGTTTTTTTTTTTACAAAATAAGCACTTAGACAAGTCATATTTTATACTATAAATTTTTATGAAAATAGGATGCGCTCGCGGCTTCGCCCGCGTGGAAATCTATGTGTCAAATGGTTTATAAATCTTCCTCTTGAATCACTATCTGTTTAAAAAAACACCGCATCAAAATCCGTTGCGTAGTTTTAAAGATCTAAGCATACATAGAGACAGACGACAGCGGGAAGCGACTTTGTTTTATACTATGTAGTGATGGTCTATGAAAGACAATAGCGTTTCGTACGTACCATAGTAAATACCGTTAATGGTTCGTACCGTACCGAACTACTGTATTCTAAATTCAAATTAGAAACAACCAATCGGAAAACGTAATCGGATACAACACCACTCAAGCTGGAGTGTCGACAAATCAAAGACCATTGAATCATAAACAAACATCTCAATTCGAATTTCGAACAGGCTTATTTCGAATTCAAATAGACAATACTGGCTGGAGAGGAACATTAGAGATTGTAAGGGCAGTGATACACTAGACTAAATAAATAATGATTTACTCAATTATTTGTAAGTCCTATTAATAAAACAAGTTATTCGTGACATTTTACGTAGGTGATAATATTTTAGATGCTGATGGAATGACGACCTGCGAAAGACTGCAAGGAGATGCTTTATGCGTCAAGCTGAAGACAGGGCGCTGTGGCGCTCATTGGGGGAGGCTTATGTCCAGCAGTGGACTAACATAGGCTGATGATGATGATGATGTAGAAAACCTATTGTTTGGTAAAAATTAATCTGTCTAAGTGCTAGTACAGTTCAGTGTGTACCGCGCCTAACAGAGCTATTACACGACCGGTTGGCCAAATGGCGCGAAATCCGACCCTCTCTAGATTCGAAAACACTGGGGCGGCCATAGACTAGACAAAGCGGTCATAGACTATTGTCTATTTGTCTTTCTATTGTTAGCTTTTTTTTTGATGGTCAAATGTTTGTTAATTGAGATGAAAATGTATAAAAGTAGGTACTCTTAGATAACAGACAGATATAATTATTTATTGTTAAAAATTAGTTACAGTTTACTGTTGATATCGTCTTTAAATCCTAACATAAGTTTATCTAGACGACTACCTACAGCTAGAGTTCTCTTAACAATACTAATAAATAAAATTAATGATAGCATCGGAAATTATTGTCGTAGGCAGTCACGCACACAAGCAAATAATAGTACTCGTATTGAAGTTTTGTGTTCGCGTTCCGTAATAATTTTGTTTAATTAGTAAGTAGATTATAATAATTTGAATTTTTAAATAAATAATGCTGGACAAACTACACAGCATTATCTAGCCCCAAGCTAAGCAGAGCTTGTGTTATGGGTACTAGATGACTGATATATATGTATATATACATACATAGATATTTTTATAATACATAGATTTTTTTTTATAATACATAGGCCTATGTCCAGTAGTGGACTGCTATAGGCTGATGATGATAGAAAACTACCACAACACCCGGAACAAATATCTGCATATCGTCCCAACATTTTTTAGGACAAATGTTGGGACGATCAGCAGATATTGGCCCAATTTCCGCCTGAGGAGGCTGAAATTGAACCCGCAACCTCCTGCGTTCCAGACGGAAGTTTGCCCACCGCGCCACAGAGGTTGTCTTTTTATTTGATCTGGACTAGTTTGCGGAAGCGACTTCATTTTATACTATGTATATCAGTTATGTAGTACCCAAGTAGCACAAGCTGCGCTTACCTTGGGACTAGATGGCGCTGTATGAATTATTGAACTCATAAAACTTCAATACGAGTACTATTATTTGCTTGTGTGCGTGACTGCCTACGACAATAATTTCCGATGGTATCATTAATTTTATTTAAAAATCAAATCATGGTAAATATCCCGTTTTAAATGACTTAAGCTGTATGAATTATCCAGAATTTTTTTTAATGCAAGAAAATGTAAGCACTACCCCATCTGCGGCTTGCTCTATGGCCCCGCATTAGTGGGATGCCCACGGGAGCGCGTTACGGCCGGCTAATGGCCCAACACATATTTTCAATTCGTTCCTCTTATTTGCGACCGCGGTCTGCAGGGCGTTTTATGATCATTTCATTATAAGGGTTAAGCTTTGTTTGTGTCAGGCTGTTATTAGTTTTATTACTGTTTGGGTTTAATTATGCTATTTTATTTCGATTCCCGCCTCGGGACAAATGTTTGTACGATCTGCAGAATCTGCGATATGTTAGAAAAAGAAAATTATTTATTAGACTCTGGCACAACACACAAGCAAGTTCAGTTACACAATTATAATTTAAGACTACATAAAACCTGTACCTTCTTACTAGAAAACACGTATCACAGACAAAATAAGAAAAAAAATAGAATAGGAACAAAATGTAGGTACTAACACAAGTAGCATTTGGTACTAATAATAATGTTCCAGTTGTTCTGGTCGTTTTCTACATATGTAGGAATAAAAAAAAGATCTCTATGTAATGTATTGTTTTAAGTAAGTATATCAGTCATCTAGTACCCATAACACAAGCTCTGCTTAGCTTGGGGCTAGATGATGATGTTTGGATTGTCCAGCATTATTATTATTAATGCATGGTAGGTATTTTGTAGCTGAAGTGGCAGTGGGCCCGCCATTCCTCATGAAGAACCGATAGCCGCTGGGGTAAAGGTGTCCTATAATAGTGGTGACAACGACTCGGTAAACGTAGTGTAGGACGCCCTACGGACAAGATTTTCCATTATTTTAATTAGGAAAACCGATGTTGCAATGTCATTTGTAAAATGCATTTCTAGTAGAAACAGCGATGCCTTGGGTTAAAAATTATTTTTATCCAAAAATTATTTTTTGCCAGAACTCAAAGAATAAACATTTCTTGAAACCATTCCTATCCTCAATAATTAATTTCAGGCAATCATATATAGTTCGTTGAAAATAATAATTAAAAAAGATAACTTATTTCCAAACTCATTGTCTATGGCCAAAACCAATCAATAAAGTAGGTACCTACTAAACACTACTTTGTATTTAGAACACGATAGCGCCATCTGCCACAATGGTACTTACATGCTTACTTTTTAAAACGAATCTCTTCCCATCGAAAAATTCATCTAAAGCCTAAGCTATAAGGTCGATATTAGATCGAAGAGTAAAACCTCACCCCATTTTCGTCAGGATTAAGTATAATGAATCGTAAATTCGATCTTTGACACCTTTTTCATTCGCATTCGAGTGATTTCTATGATTGTATCAGACTGATTTTTTCTACGAATTTACACCTTATTTCTTTAATGATACAAGTCAATTTCATTCGTGATCAAAAGCCATACATGTTAGATTGGTGGCTATATTATTTTGTGCTGTATTAGTTGTGGGAGAAGGTGGAAATTGGAATGGGGATAAAGCTATATGAGTAAATTAAAATGTCTGATAGGGTTCGTAGGGTGAACAGAATGATTTTTAGCTTAGCTTTATTATGTTGGTAGTAATGTAATTGTGTTCAATTTTATTGTAATAGAGAACGTATTTGATGGTTCAGGGGCTGGTATTTTGATTTGTAGTTATTAGTTATTTAGCTTATTTGGGCAATTACGTGTCAAATAGATAGCTCGTTGAATTAATGAATTACTTTTTACGATAAATCATTCAATGATGTTGATTTTAAATTTTGACTGACAGTGTTCTCAACTTTTTTGTTTTTTAAATTTAAAGGCTGTGTACTTTCGTACTATACCATACACAAAAAGTCGTAAGAAACGAACGCAACCTCTTTGGTCACGTCTCAACTATTTTGATACTTACTTATCGAAAAAGTTCAGTTACAAAAGAGCATTTCTGGAACCGAGTAAGAACTGAACTTTTTTGAAATAGAAAATAGAATACAATGTATGCAGGCCGCATTCAAAAACAAAAGAATTAGAACCGAAACTCGCTAGTAGAAAATACCTTGAATAAATGGAACTTTTGAAAATGGAATATTTTGAATGGTGTTTGAAAACTCGTCGCGCATATTGGACAATGGTTCAAACGCGCGCGGCGTCACTGTCTACCCTCAGGCTGTTTGTTAGCAATTCATAACGACGTGGAAAATGTTGGCACTCTGATAGGTTTCCGTTAAAAATTGATTGGAAAAATGATAATTGACATTATGGAGAACTTATATTGTAATATTATTTGAATTTACTAATTATTTTTTTATTTCTTACTATCTGCCCGCGGCTTCGCCCGCGTGAAATCTATGTGTCAAATTCTTATAAACCTTTCTCTTGAATCATTTTATATATTATAAAAACCGCATCAAAATATAATAATATTATGTTTACAATAAATAAAAAAAACCTAAATCAAAAGCCTCAATATCAGTAAGATACCTTACAAAGGTTTACTTACTTTACTTTAGGTTTTTTTTTTGATGTTGGTATCTACTTAATATTTGTAGGTAGCAAGCGTGTGTATTATTTATCACTACATAGTATAAAACAAAGTCGCTTCCCGCTGTCTGTCTGTCCGTATGCTTCATCATCAGCCTATATTAGTCCACTTCTATGGACATAGGGCTCTCCCAATGAGCGCCATAGCACCCTGTCTTCAGCTTGCCGCATCCAGCATCTGACTGCAGTCCTTCGCAGGTCGTCATCCCACCTGGTCGGAGGGTGTCCTACTACGTTTACCGAGTCGTGGTGTGTATGCTTAGATCTTTAAAACTACGCAAAGCAACGGATTTTGATGCGGTTTTTTTAAATGGATCGATTGATCGACTGAATAGGAAGGTTTATAAACTATTTGACACATAGATTTTCACGAGGGCGAAGCCGCGGGGCGCAGCTAGTATACACATTTCTCGTTGTGACACGCGATGATTTCCCAGAGCGCGACAAAACGCAGCAATCGTCGTCGCTTCGAATACGCTCTGCGTAATAGGGCTTCTACACTTCAATAATTAATAATAATAATAAGTCAGGAAGTTCCTTTCTCTGCAGCCCTAGTCACCGGCCGCTAGAGCCTAGCGAGCGGTCGGTGATCTACCGTTTTGATATATTTTTTACTGTAGAATAGTTACATAATATTTAATTGTATTTATATCTATAGTAAAAAATGTATTTTATACGAGAATTTTAATAAATGAGTGAAATAATAATAATAATAAAATCATTTATTGCCAATTCTTAATCTAAACATATTAAATACAAAAAGAAATTTCTTATAATAGGCAAAGGGAGTATATGTGTTCAACATCATCAACCTATAGTAACGTGTAACGTGTTCTTCGTGTTCGTGCAGACCACGTCTCGGTAAACGTAGTGTAGGACGCCCTCCGACCAGGTGGATGGCGACCTGCGAAATACTGCAGGTAGATGCTGGATGCGGCAAGCTGAAGACAGGGCGCTATGGCGCTCATTGTGGGAGCCCTATTTATTTATTTATTTATTTAATATCAGAACGACCTTAGGCCAATTATACTAATTACAGAGGTATAATAATAAAAGCTAAGAACACATGTTATAAATACAGTTAAAATACAATCAAATAATCAATAATGTCAATTATGAATTCAAATTATTACTTTAATAATTTGAATTCATAATTGACATTATAAGTAATATTGTAATATAATGAAATACTGCAGGTAGATGCTGGATGCGGCAAGCTGAAGACAGGGCGCTATGGCGCTCATTGTGGGAGCTCTATTTATTTATTTAATATCAGAACGACCTTAGGCCAATTATACTAATTACAGAGGTATAATAATAAAAGCTAAGAACACATGTTATAAATACAGTTAAAATACAATCAAATAATCAATAATGTCAATTATGAATTCAAATTATTACTTTAATAATTTGAATTCATAATTGACATTATAAGTAATATTGTAATATAATGAAATACTGCAGGTAGATGCTGGATGCGGCAAGCTGAAGACAGGGCGCTATGGCGCTCATTGTGGGAGCTCTATTTATTTATTTAATATCAGAACGACCTTAGGCCAATTATACTAATTACAGAGGTATAATAATAAAAGCTAAGAACACATGTTATAAATACAGTTAAAATACAATCAAATAATCAATAATGTCAATTATGAATTCAAATTATTACTTTAATAATTTGAATTCATAATTGACATTATAAGTAATATTGTAATATAATGAAATACTGCAGGTAGATGCTGGATGCGGCAAGCTGAAGACAGGGCGCTATGGCGCTCATTGTGGGAGGCCTATGTCCAGCAGTGGACTGCTGATGATGATGATGGTGAACCTATAGTAGTCCACAGATGAAAAACTCCTTCCCTAATGAGGGCCATATAGATAAATCAATATCTAATTAGATGTTGCATGTCTCTCAATAATTCTATGTATTAACTGGTAAGGAAAAAAAAAGTTCTTGTTATTTTAACATATTAATGTATTTCAAGCTATTAAGCACCTTAATGAGAGTCATAGCTCCCTGTCTTCAGCTTGCCGCATCCAGCATCTGCCAGCAATCTTTCCCACCTGGCCAGAGGCCGTTCGATACCACGTTTGTCTCCACTCAAGAACACGTTTACCCCAGTAGTTGTTGGTTTCTCGTGAGATATGGCCGGCCCTTTGCCATTTCAGCTCGCTAATTCTTAGAGCTATTCAATGACTTTGGTTCTCTGTCGAATGTATTCGCTACGAATCCTATCCTTCAGAGAAACTCCGTGCATAGCTCTTCCCATAGCTCGCTAAGCGATAAAATAAAATACATATTATAAAAAAGTGTCAACCCTACTAGCACCTAATACTTCGCTCGTCTAATCAACGCCCGCGCTCACCTCAAACAGATGCCTTTAGAGTTTCGAATTTCACATTTCGAACGCTGCGTTCCAGTTCAAATAGATTTTTGAAAACTCGTTTTATTCAAATGTCAACTTGAGCATGGAAATGTCTTACCTGCCCGGTCTTTTAGTAAAGTATTCTTATTTTAAAACTACTAACAATCTTGGACTTTCTAAACGAATGTTTCTCATTAAATCGTGTGCTACGAATTTCGTAGCATGGTCTACGAAGATCGTAGAGACTGGATAATGCGATAGAGAGTTACAATAATAATAATAATATTTTTAATCACAAATACATAATACAACAATCACATCAACTTAAAATTATTCATATTTTTGATAATATACTAAGACTAATCGTGATCTCACTTTGAACTCTGCACTAGGATCGCGTAGGATGCCGTAGAGACCAAAAAGGAGAATGGCTATAACCATTCTCCTTTTTGGTCTCTACGAACATTACTTTAGTATTGTCTATGACACTTTAGAGTGACATAGACAATATTAAAATAATATTCGGAACATGCTTGAGTGACTTTGACATCTTGCTTGTTATGATTATGCGATTCTGTTCAGTTCTGCCATACTATTTTTTGGTTTTTATGCCATACCTACTTATTTTTAACAACCATGTGATTTGACCACGAAAGATATTTAAATAGACCTACGAGTATTTTACTAGGTATAGTGTCAATGTAAATCTTCTTGAATCGTTGCACACGCAACGGTTTAGCTCATGTCACGCAGGATAAAGTAATCACGACAAAGCATTACCAGCGTAAAACATATTTTATTTAAAAAAAAAAATTCATGTATTTTTATTTTTTTCTTAATTCTTATTTTTTTCTGTTCATTTGTTCTAATGTATGTGGTATTGTAATTAACTAGTGTAATTGGTTGTAATATAGGTAAACGTGCTAGTTTATAATTAAATAAATAAATAAAATCATTGCCTTTTTTTATTGTCGATATACCTTCGTTTGAGCACAATCTCACCTGATGGAAAATTAGAAAGAGATGATGTGGCCGACGACGTTATGAAATCGAAATTTGAATTTGAAAATTAGAATTTGAAATAACGCTATAGCGCCATGTCTTCAGCTTGATGCATCCAGCATCTGATCATCCCAATCTCACTGGCCAGAGGGCGTCCGGGCGTCCTACACTACGCTTACCGAGTAGGGGTTTCCACTCAAGAATACTACCTACTTACATTTGGCGGTTGTCGGTTTTGTTGTGCACGTACGTATCTATCAGGAATACGAAACATTATGTAAATCATCATCATCATCATCAGCCTATAGCAGTCCACTGCTGGACATAGGTCACCCCAATGAGCGCCATAGCGTCCTGTCTTCAGCTTGCCGCATCCAGCATCTACCTGCAGTCTTTCGCAGGTCGTCATCCCACCTGGCCGGAGGGCGTCCTACACTACGATTACCGAGTTTTTATGTACATCAATGGCAACAAAACACAACTCTGTAAAATTCAAACTTCGAATACATTTAAATATTTTTCTGCTCTTTCTGCATCAATGCAGTTGAATTGAGTTTTACCGGGAAAGCCTGACATTTTCACCCGATGATTTTTCCGTTTCACCACACTTTTGAATGACTGCGTTCTCATTTTAGCAATGGCATTTTGACGGCGGCTTTTGTCACGGCGCGGGAAAATGCGACGTTCCATTTTCGATTGAAGTTTGCACGCAGTGGCGGTTGTTTATTTTTAATATTTCTGTAGCGTCGGTTTTGATATTTGAATTTGGAATTTACTTTCCAGAGGTCAAAATATACTAAGAAGAAAACAACACACAATATAAAGTAGGTTAGACTGCTAAAATAAATTGTAAAGGTATTTTTGCTTTTCATAGCTTTGAGCGATGATATTATTTTTTTTTAAATCTCCAAGAATATGCCATTAAATAAACCAATAACAAGTTTCCTAATCAAAGAACGGAATAAATCCAATTACATTGAACCTCATTAATATTTATTGTAAAAACTGTCTTTTACTGAATGCTAAACAATACCTTTGTAGAAGTGTCAACTTAGGAAAAAGATCGCTGGCAACAATATTACCCTTACCCATCACAAACACCTTTAAATTCTTACAACTAAAGTTCAATCTTCTTCACATTTACGTAAACACGTTTTGCTTTGAAATTCCAACCACCAAATTACATTTGCGTTCCATTTTGAAAACACTCAACCAATTTTCAGCTTATACCGCTATGAAATAAAGTCTGTTGTCGTAAGCGAGTTGATTTTCTGTGCTGCCAACTCTGGTTTTCTATGATAATACCATTTTTCATATTAAAAGTTGAGGCGTGTCTTTTTCAATATATTCCCTCGGGTTTTGTATCGGTATTGGAGAGTTTACCGTCTCGGAAAATAGGTGTTCAGAATTACGGAATGAATATCAATATTTTGATAGAAGTTTTTTTAATACAATCGGGCTGATGTAAGGGATTCTTATTTGATGGGGGAATAATGTAATGTAATATAATGTTGTAATAATAACATTGTAACTTTTGACGACGAAGGAAAGTTTGTAGACTAATAAACATATTCGCTTCTTATCCATGTTAAGATTCAGTTCTATGATCTATGGATTATAATTGTTCTTTTGTCATGCACTCTGTACAAATCACAACAATAAAACCATTCAAAAATAGAACGCGGAATTAATCACCATACAACGAATGAGGAAACCATTAAATAACCAATCGGGAACGCACACTGGCCGAAAATTTTCTCGCACAAGACGAAAATGTTTTCAACCTTAGGTCGACTGGAAAAGGTTTATTATGTGTGACAAAAGAAGTTACGTAGAGCCTAGGGATGGGGAAGTGGTTTTCTGAAAATATTATATCGTTGGGAAACTTTTGGCGCTATAATAAAAAATATTGAAATAAGATTGCGTTTATTATCTATAAAGTTATGAGTTACAGCTAATTCCTTATATTTATGATTGGGAACCCTTTGAGTTCCGTGAGTGTTAGAAGAAATTAGGTCTTTTGTTCAAGGGTTTACTAAACATTTAAAACTATTTAAATTTTTATCCACTGACGTTTTAGAAGATACTAAAATAACAGGCAGTTTCAGTCATCTTTGCTTAGTCAGGAAACTTTTAACTTTTTGCCATTATTACATTTAAGTATCAAAATGTTGCCATTATTGGCTATTTCGGGCGCTTTTTTATTCATTTTGTTATAATATACGTACCTAATCAAAATGAAGATAGTGAGCAGCGAGAATAGATAGATAGATAGATTCCTCACAAAACAGGAAACAATACAGAAATAAATACTTATAATAGAGGAAGTACTCGTATAAAGGGCGGCCTTATCGAAAATAGTGTTCTATCCGACCATGGCTGAAGCTTGCGCGTTTCGATGACACACAACGAAAAAACGTTCCGTAAAAACATTTCGATGGACAACCGATGTAGCGCGGCGGGCGATGGTCCGCCTACGACAAGGTTGCGGGTTCGCTTCCCGCCTCGGGACAAGTGTTGATAATTATATTTTTTCCGGGTGTTCTGGTCGTTTTTTATGTATAATAAAAAATATCTATTTATGCAATGTATTGTATTATGTATATCAGTCATCTAGTACAAGCTCTGCTTAGCTTGGGGCTAGATGCTGTGTGGATTGTCCAGCATTATTTATTTAATTCAAACGCAAAAACGTTTGAATTCACCAACTGATCGCACGATTATCGAATCCTCCAGGTTATAAGACACTTCTTTACCCCACCCCTAGTGGCCAGTATTTAATCATCTACAAAGCGAATCGACTACACACGGGTGACGTATTCAGACGTATTCAAAACTGACAAAAGAAAAAAGCAATCTCCCCAGATTGGCATTTGGGGGCCGCACAAAGAGCGGGCCCTAAAGAGGATTCTGATGTTTTGTCATCGGTTATTTGGTAATTTAGTGTTGCATTGGGGCTGAGATTGGATGTTTTAATGTATGTTTGATTGATTGCGTTCCGTTCTACTCTAGTTTTGTAGTCGTCTTTGTACTGGCCACTTCAACGCGTTTCGTTTTATGACGATTGAAATTCGAACGCCCGCATTCGGAGATTGAAATCGAATGATTCAACTTTTTGATTCGATGACGAAGGCCGACACGCTTAGTTCTGATTTTAACTGTTAACATTTTCAAATTTTAATTGATTTGTATAAAGCAAAAATTACTATAATAACGAATACTCAAAGAATTACTAAGCTGAAGTGGGCTGGCCATATCTCGCGAAGAACCAACAAGCGGTGGTGTAAACCGTTACCCAGCAGTTGTTGCTGCGGTAAACGTAGTGTAGGACGCCCTCCGGCCAGGTGGGACGACGATTTGCGTAAAATAACATAGGCTGAACTCGCCAGGAGTATCGTTGCGTGTTTAAAGCTTAATTGTTCCTTCAAAACCCCATTTTTTTGTACAAATATAATTTATTTTGTATTCCGTACATGTCTACAACATCTCGGCATAGTTTCTCGATTCCATCAAGTCATTGCCTTTACTCTATAACGTTCCGTTTCGAACATATTGCACAGTTCCAATACATTCGAATCGTACCGGACTCAAAAACAGTTAATCAACGCCGAAACACTCCGGAACAGAAGGTGCACTGCTGGCAGAATGGAGCACACCTCCATTTCAAATTCCGAACGCTTTGATAGTGGTGGGACAAGAAGACCAGAGGTATTAAAGTCTGAGGACTTTTTGTAAGGATATAGATGTCTAGTCTATGGATGAGATTCGAGACTTAGTATAAGATTATAATAATAAGTTAGTTAAGTAGTAGTTTTCTACATGCGAGGATCAATTTGTTATTAGTTATTAGTACAAAATTTTGTCCTGTGGCGGTAATCAGACCGCAACGTCGCGTGCCTTTGCGCGCTACGCCACTGAGGTCGTCAATTTAGAAATAAGGAAAAATAGTAACTATTTATTGCTGGAATTATATTTAACAAACTGGTGTCTCTCTCAAGAGCAATTTAATGCAGGTCCTTAAATTGCTCTTTGCTTTTAACTTTTAGATATAGCATCACCATTGCAATGCTCATACTGTAGTTCTATCAAAAACAGGTATTAAATCTAGATTACTCGAATTAAGAACGGCTGTATATACAAAAGTCATTTATAATGGGATATTAACCATAATTTGAATTTTGAGCATTAAACTGTGCTGAAGCTTAAAACTTAGATCAATGGTAAATATTCCGTTTTAAAAGACTTGATGCAATACCTAAAATAAAATACCAAGACCAATCTCAATTTTAAAACAAACTACATCACTAGCATCATACGAATTCAAAATTTGTATTGAGAACGTCAGCAATGTGCGTTCCGTTCTTTGCAGACCTCCAATTTGGCTGATTGACGGCAGCTTCGATTTTCAAACGGCTCAAAGACTGTTCCAACGAGGCCGCGTCGAATGGAGCGTGAACGGCGAAGGGTACCTAACCTAATGACTTTTCCATGGACATTTTAGCTTTTGATAGGTGAGGAAGTAAGTATTTGAATGTTTTTGAATTTAGAATTTCGGCGCTGTTTGTTTTCTAATTTAAATTGTCAAAAAAGTTTAGATCAGCATGAGTTTTGACGTTTCGAATCAAAAGCGAAGAATAAAATTATGTTGTCTGCACATAATCTTTAGTCTGAAATCAACATGTATTGAATTTAATCAACTTTTAATTTACGTCTAGGTCAAAGGTAATTAGCAAGCTGACGTGGCAGTAGGCCGGCCATATACCGCGAAGAACTGATGTCAATAGTGCCTACGTAAATAGAGATGAAGATTTTTTGATTTACAATACAATACAATACAATACTTTAAAGTACACCAGATACAGAACATTATGAAAGATATTACATGTGACAAGTACAATGGGCGGCCTTATCGCTTAGAAGCGATCTCTTCCAGGCAACCTTTGGATGGAAAGAATTGTGTGAATTAAAGAAAGGCAGGGGGGTGTACCAAGGGTAGAGCTAGAATAAAAATGAACATAATATGAGTAATAAATATTAAATATATATATATAAAATATGTATAATATAATACTTAGTTAATAAATAAATAATAAGTACCAATATTCACGATTCTGACAGGTAGAATCCCTTAACGCGAGCTTTAAAAACTGGTAAGGACACTGTTTTTCTGATGGATCTACTACGTAATGTTATTTGTACAAACGTAACATCTACTACATTAGATAATAATTAGGAAATTCGAAAGGTACATAATGTGAGCAAGGAATAAACAATAACGTTCCATTCTCGTTCCATTTTCAAATCGATCATCCTAATCTGTAATCTACGGACGGTGCGTGATGGCGTTCCCGTGTTCTCTTTACGAATCCATTCCGATCGTATGACGTACGCTCCGCATCACTGACAGTTTTAAGAATAACTGTGTAACATATATATCATCAGTACATAGTATAAAACAAAGTCGCTTCCCGCTGTCTGTCTGTCCCTATGTATGCTTAGATCTTTAAAACTACGCAACGGATTTTGATGCGGTTTTTTTTAATAGATTGAGCGATTCAAGAGGAAGATTTATAAACCATTTGACGGATAGATTTCCACGCGGGCGAAGCCGCGGGGCGCATCTAGTAACATATAATTTGCGTAATATCCGTTGCGTTGTTTTAAAGATCTAAGCATACATAGGGACAGACAGACAGCGGGAAGCGACTTTGATTTTATACTATGCAGTGATGAAATATTGATTAATTTCAAACATAAATAGCCACAATTCTTAAATAGATAAAGCAGCAAAAATACAGATGCGCCATTCAAACAAAAACCATCATTAATTTACCTTCCGCACAAACTCCTTTCGAGTTCCAAATTCAAAACGATAGCGATCTCCGTGGACAGAACAACCGTAGATCGTAATTACCACTCCCGGCTGATTAGCGGGCTCCTTATTACTTGGGAATTTACTTGTTTACTTTCTTGGCGACACTGCGGGGGTGGCGGGGGGGCGGTGCTTTAGTATGGATAATCCAAGGAATCTCATAATCATCATCAGTCTATGTTAGTCCACTACTAGACATAGGCCTCCCCTAATGAGTGCGATAGCATCCTGTCTTCAGCTTGCCGCATCCAGCATCTACCTGCAGTCTTTCGCAGGTCGTCATCCCACCTGGCCGGAGGGCGTCCTTTGCCGAGTCGCGGTCTCCACTCAAGAACACGTTTACCCAGCGGTTGTCGGTTCTTCGCGAGATATGGCCCGCCCACTGCCAACTCATTATATATAGCTCTGTCCATAATAGTTAATAGCGATAACATAAACTACCTCCTGGCAAAATTTCATAAACAATATAGTAGGAACCTAAAATAAATCTTGGCAAAATACAATAAAATTAATAAATAAATAATGCTGGACAATTCACACAGCATTATCTAGCCCCTATGTAAGCTCTGCTTACCATGCGTGCACTGCGCTTTCTATTTTTTACGACGACCGATGTGGCGCGGTGGGCGAAGGTCCGCCTGCGACGCAGGAGGTTGCGGGTTCGATTCCCACCTCGGAACAATTGTGTGTACGATCTGCAGATATTTGTTCCGGGTGCTCTGGTCGTTTTCTATGTATAATAAAAAATATCTATCTATGTAATGTATTGTATTATGTATGTATATCAGTTATCTAGTACCCATAATACAGGCTCTGCTTACCATGGGGCTATGCTGTGTGAATTGTCTAGCAATATCTATAACAGTCGTTTAAAATAATAAAGAATGAGAATTAACATGTACCTACGTTTTAAAACACATTGTGACACGACTCTTAATTCTATATTACGCGATATAAAATCTCCTATAAACCTAAGGTTTGCTGGAAGAAAACTCTTACTCAGGGTTAAGCTCGCCTATGTACATATCTTTATTAAGTTTTTGGAGCTTAAATTTGGTTTATACAATCTTTTCTTATGTTATTCAAATGTTTTAGTGTTTTTTAATTGTATATAAAGTAAATCCTGTGTTGGCCTTTTGTTTAAGTCAAAGTCAAAAATCATTTATTTCTTTAGGCTTACAAAATAAGCACTTAGACAAGTCATATTTTATACTATAAATTATTACCAATAAAAATTATTTTACTGTTCACTTCAATTTTTTGTCCACTAGTGGAAGAAGTGAAAAATAAACCACTAGCATGTTCATCTCTTATATGTTTAATACATGGTTATTTGCCTATTTAAGTCTAAATATAATATGATTCGATAAATGCCAATATTTAAGTAAAGCTATGCACAACAACAAATTACTTACATACTATTGTCGGTGCGAAACTGATTAAGTATGTTAATTTTAGTTTTTAAGGGCTGTGGATTTTGTTTTTAAATAAATAATAATTAAATTATTTTTAAGTGAACAATAAATAATACAGAATAAAAAAGATATCTAGAAAGGCAAGGGAGATCTTCACTTTTAAAAAAGTTATCTTCTAGCAAACCTTATTAGGAAAGAGAGATATAGTTATAAAAATTGTCAATTAAGACGACTTTATTTAAGGGCAGGGTCTACTGTTGGGACTCTGAATACTTAACCGCGATAATTTAACCGAAAATAATCCGCTTAGAACCTTATCCACACAAATCCTTCTTAGGGAAGTATGATTCCACATTTAAATGTTAAGCAACGCCCGCCAAATTTGCGGGGACATCTTGGCGAGGGTACCTACTGTACAGGCGAGACGAACGATGTTTTTGTAATTACTTTTTACAAGATGTCGAACTTGTTTTATCTGGTTTGACAGCCAATTTTTGACAGTTGATTTAAATGCTTTAGGTTATTGCAAGTTTTTTTTTGTCGTGAATGAAGTATGTGGCTTTTTTATGTAGTGTTGACTATGTAGTCGATAGATATATAAGTGTGCATTAAAGAATGTTCTATCTAAGAAACTTTGTACAACTAATAACTTAAAAAAATATGTAATAATATAACTGATCACTCTTAAGCAATAAGACCGCCACCAAACTAATATTACAAGTCACATTTGAGTTAAGTAAATAATTAGACAATAATCAAATAACTGATAATTAGATTATAATAAATGTATTATAATATTTATAACTAAGTAATAATACTCAAAATATTATTTAATTATTCGCACATAATCGTCAATACTGTAGAACGCCTTCTCGACGAGCCACGATTTAAGTAATTTTTTTTTTGCCACTTATTTTATAAATTTTAATCTTGTTTGTTGTTTTGTTGAGTGTTTAACTGTGCAATACAGAATTTACTATCTATATTATAAGCTAGTTGTTAAGGTGTGCGCGAGCTGCAAGCAGCTTGCGGCGGTTATATACCTATATTGTTTATTTTTTCGTTTCCCTTTACCGCAAAGGTCTCAGATTTTGGTCTATACAATACAGGTATTTGATTAAGTGATTCTATACAAAAACTTTTGTAGGATTCCAAAGTTTAATAACCAAGGGTTTGTATGTACTCGTAGCATATAACTGACTCAGATTATTAGAATTTTCTCGATATAATGTACCAACTTAACATAATATTATATATAATATTCTAGAAAAGCGTTTTCCGCGCGAAGCTACCGCACATAGCGACTCGGCTACACCTTTGAGATGTTTTCTAAAGAGCATGAATAAACTCTTATACTTTACTCAAGTGGTCTTGATATTTTGAAGATTATCGTGAAATTATAAATAAAATGAATAATAAAATAAAATATATTATACTATTAAAATCAATTATCAAGTATTTAATAAGTCCCGCCGAAATCGTTTTTTTTTTGGTAAGTATATTATTCAATTTCTTAGAGATTACCCCGAGTGCGACGGCTTACGCACTATAATACCAAAAAACCTTAAAATTTATAATACTACAGATTACAACTATGGCCAAAATTATAACATTAATTGATTAATTTACCGTTTTATTTTATTTTATTTTATTTACAAAATTTTGGAGAAACTTACAGCTAGGTTTACAAATGAGGTACATATATAGAACCTGCCTGGAAAGACCCACGAAGACCCCAGAAGTTCACGGTATTGTCATCATAAATTTCGCTTTTTTAAGACAAATTTATTCAATCAGTCTTCAGTTCGACAGCGTGTTGCTTTGTTATTTAATTCAGAAATATAAATAATAGTAATAATGCTTGACAATTCAGACAGCATCATGTGTTAAGGGTACTAGATGACTGAAATAATTAATTAATTAATACATTATATAGATATAGAATTTGTTCAAGAAAAGGTGTTCCAATCCAACTACTAAGGAACTTGGCCGCGCTGGCTTGAAATAGATCTACACCTAAGAGTTCTACTAAATCAATCATCATCAAGTCTTCGTCGTCCCACTTGGACGGAGGGCGAGTAAATCAATACCAAGTATCAAAATCATTCCGTCACAACATCAAGATCTCTTAAATGGAGACGACTCACCGAAATAAATAAAGTTTACGGAGAGGGACTCGCTAATTACTAACTCATACACTTAGTTTGTGTGTGTGCGTTATTTATGATATTAACTCATACTTTAAGATGTGTGTGTGTGGGTTATAATTCTGTGTAGAAGGAGCATTAGGCGCGCGATACACGGTCAAGTACAGATCAAAGCATTTATGAGGTTGATTTACAAAGAAAATATAAATTTGATTAGGTCGTGCGTGGAATTGTATCAGGAATAATAGTTTCTGTCCCATTGGAACTGATTTATGGTATCAAAAGTATATGGTTTATGTTCACCCTATGTTTTATTCCAGGCCTAAACTACCTGATTGCAAAATTTCAGCTTGATCTGGGGAGTAGTTTTGACATGAAGAGCTATCAAAGGTTTAAAGGTTGCCTGGCAGAGATCGCTCATAGCGATAAGGCCGCCCATTGTACAAAATATTTTGTATTTGATTTTTTTATTTTCCTGTCTTCTGTATCTGTTATTTATTTGGTGTGCAATAAAGAGTAATTTTAACAAACATCCATACAACTTTTGCATGTAAATATCACTGTCATTATAGTGCCGTAGAGTTTAGGTTTATGCGAGTTTGCGCAAGTAAGCTATGCAACGTTTTTAATTAATCGACAACTGACAACAAGTTCCTAATAACTGATCGTGTAAAGCCAGCCTAAAGTATGATTTACGACTAAGTTAATACAATTACGTCCATAAGTGAGTTATTTTCTACTAAAATAGAGTATCTTCTCAGATTTACTTACAGAGCGCAGTGTCTTGAGCTGAATATTTACTAATAACTATGAGGATAAAAAACTTAGTAAGAAGACGGCATCTTTCGAATTAGTGACAAAGATATGAGTGAATATTACCTACCTACCTCTTATTATATATTATAACCTATAAATAAAATAAATAAATAATGCTGGACAATTCACACAGCATTATCTAGCCCCATGGTAAGCAGAGCTTGTGTTATGGGTACTAGATGACTGATATACATAATACAATACATTACATAAATATATATTTTTTATTATACATAGAAAACGATCAGAACACCCTGGCGCGGTGGGCGATGGTCTGCCTGCGACGCAGGAGGTTGCGGGTTCGATTCCCGCCTCGGAACAATTGTGTGTACGATCTGCAGATATTTGTTCCGGGTGTTCTGGTCGTTTTCTATGTATGATAAAAAATATCTATCTATGAAATATATTGTATTAAGTATATCAGTTATCTAGTACCCATAACACAAGCTCTGCTTACCATGGGGCTAGATAATACTGTGTGGATTGTCCAGCATTATTTATTTATTTATTTACTTACAAAAGCGTCAAAGTAAGAAATATCAACGAGTTTCGAATGAAGCTGTTGATTATTCTTGTTGCAATCTGAAGTTCGTGCGAGTTGAGATTGCAACGCAAGTTCGCTTTGTTCATACTTGTCATTGCGGCTTGCATACTTTAGTCTTGATGTTCTTTGTTTTGCTTTATAAGCGGTTTTTTAAATACCCTGGGTTGACCTGCCCATTGTATATTTTACATAACTTACGTGTAATTTTGAATTTCATTACATCTCTCAATTATACTAGCTGCACCCCGCGGTTTCGCCCGCGTGGTAACCAATCTATCAAATGATTTATGAACCTTCCTCTTGAATCACTCCAACTAGAAATAATATACTGCTGAAAAGTGCATTAAAATTCGATGAGTACATTTATAAAATGAAATGAAAAATGAAATGAAATGAAATGAAATGAAATGAAATGAAATGAAATGAAATGAAATGAAATGAAATGAAAAATGAAATGAATTTATTTGTTAAGATAAAAGTGAACAGACAGCGGATACGAATTCATTTTATACTTTGTAAAGATATTAAATATTAATTAATCTCATTACATTAATTAATATCTTGTCTAGTTGTGAAAGTTGATTCTGAAATCTATTTGGAAAAATCTGCGAATTGAAAAACATTCGGAAGGTAAAGTTTTCTTGGTTAATTGGACCTTTAATCCAAGTTGTCATCTCCACAAATTGCAAAATCTTTGGAAAAAATAGAATTATATGCAAACTTATTCGATTTTCGAATTCGAAACAAATGAAGTCCACATCACAATTAAAGGTCTCCGTTTAAAAACATTCCAAATACAAAAAATAAAAATAAACTCCCTTCTCCAACAATAAACATCGCACCCTCCATTAACATTCCATTATTCGATTTTCGAATTCGAAACTAATGAAGTCCATATCACAATATCTGTTAAAAACATTCCAAATCCAAAAATAAACTTTCCACTCCAACAATAAACATCCCAGCAAATGCACATTTTATTTTCAGCTCTACAATTCAGAAAATATTAAAATGGCAAGTGCGACGCTAAAATACGACAACTCGTTGGAAAATTTTCCGTTTTCCGGAGTGGCAGAATGGCTGGCCTTCCTTCGCCGCAGGCAGAGCTGGCTAATTATTTCCCGCCTTTTCCGTTTCCGCGCTCCGATCGCGCCGGTTCCGAATTTGAATTTGAAAATGGAATTAGCTATTCGCAGGAGATGTGAAGGGTGGAACGAGAGGTAACTAATGGAAGGAATGTTGTGTGAATTTTCTTAAGAAGATGCTTTTAAAAATTGAAGTAAATCTTTCGTAGGTGATTCGTAACACCTAATTACAATAAAATAAACAATTTTATTTTAAAAATAGACAATGTTGTTATTTTATGCAATAATTTTTTATTTTGAAAAACTAAAATTTGACTTCTAATCCCTTAACTTTATAAATAATAAGTATTGAAATAATAGAAAGAAATAAAGCAGAAAGATACATTTATTTGAACCCAGAAACACAGAGTATTTTGAAGTTTCATAAAAATTTCCTCAAGAAACCTTTTTAGAAAAAATATCATCCCTGTCACAGATTTATCAAAAAAGCTACAGACTCCGAGATATTGGCGTTTTTCATAAAAACTTTTTTTGAGGCCAATCGATCCTGTAAAACTTCTTAAAACGGGATATTTACCATGATTTGATTTTTTTAAAACAAACTCGCAGGGTCTTCAGTTATTCCGTGATCATGGCGCATGAAACTGTGCCGAAATATTGGAAAACTCAAAAATCAAATCATGGTAAATATCCCGTTTTAAATGACTTCAATCGATCCTGTTTCTTATAGTAGTACCTACAGATCAAAAAGAAAGTTCTTTGGTTTGAGTACGAGAAAATTCAGAAAAGCAAAAAACTTTTCCCTTACATTTCGTAAAAAAATATTTCATATTCGAGAAGTCAAAGAAATATACGAAAAAAAACTACAAACTGATTACGTTGGTATATAGTAATTTACAGTAATACAACGAACATAGAAACTCCTTTTTTCGAATTCGGTAAAAATAGGTAACATTCACGAACAAAATAACATTATTCGTTCAAAAATAACAAAATCGGTTGAAATAAATGCAAACAGTGTAATGGCGCGAAATTGGGCACGTACCTATCACCATTTACGTCAGTCCAATCCTGTGGCAAAGCCGGGACGAGTCAGGGACGTGTGTGGAAAATGTATGATGGTTCCGTACAAGTATTTCGTACCATTTTCTTTTTTGAACGTTCGTAAATCTTCGGTAGAGGATTCGTATCACCTCATTACTATAAAAAATGATGTAATTTGATTATTTGAAAAAACTAAAATTCGACTATTCGAGAATTTTGGCAAAAAAATTCAGAGACGAAGTTTTAAAATTTTTGGATAGTTTGCATAGAAATTGTGTTAAGTTGTTTATTTAATATTAAGTTGTCAAAATCTTTTGATGTAATTTGTTTTTCCAAATTAATACATGTTAGGAATAAAGACACCAGAGTTTAATAAAAACAAATTGCAAGCAAAGATCACCTTCGCCAAAAACATGATGCAAATTAGAAATGATGATTCGATATAGATATATAAGTAGACCAGAGAGAAGAGAGTTATTACTAGTGTCTTTCTATACTTGTCTATGACAAGCCAAACACGTATGGAAAGTCGTCGAAAATAAGGAGGCAGGTAGGTATAATATAGGTTACCACTAAATGTGTATAATTGTAGGTATATTTGAGGTATTTAGAAGTTGCTAATGGAGATAAAATATGCAGGTATTTTTGAATGATAAAATTAATTGATATTTTACTGGCACCATGATTGCGTTATACACGTCGTAGTCGCAAATTATAATGTGTATATTTGAGTATATTTATAAAAATATGTTTTTAATTTATGTTTTTTATCTGATACCTGTTATATCGATATGGATCGTAGAATAAGTTCAATAAGATCTATTAATTGGTCTAATTTCATTTCATTTCATTTCATCTCATTTCATTTCATCTCATTTCATCTCATTTCATTTCATTCATTTCATTTCAGGTCATTTCATTTCATAGATTGGTGGGTTATTATTAACAAAGATTTTCCATCTGCCCACCGGTACCCGAAAAACGAAAACAGACCGTCACAAAATGGCGCGTTATTATCTTGGCTAATAAAAATTCAGCGCGCGAAAATCCCAGCGATGCGATTGGGCGACGCTCCCTCGGCGCGCGTTCCTATTGGCTGCGTGTTTATTCCATTTTCAAATTAACTTTCGCTGTCGCGCTTTCCAGTTAGCTGGGAATTTATTTATTTCATTTTCTCCCTTTATTACGTGTTAGGTAAGTGGGGAAATGATGTCGCGTAATGGATTCTTGGATTTCGGCGGGAAAATTTGGGCGGGAAACGATTTTTCCATTTGCTTGTATTGTTTTGGGGAATTGGCGTAGGTTTTAGAGGATTTGGGGTATAGAGGTGGCTGATGGGGTCATATATCTGGTGATAATAGGGACGGTTGGAACGATCGACGCTGTTCCACTGACGGGATTGGTTGAGAGAAGTCTTTTCGTTTTATGTACGAGTAATCAGGGTTCAGAATACTAGAAAAACCCAGGAATATTTTAGAAATCGGAACTATTACTTCAATAATCAACTTTTCTGACAGGGTTCTGTAAACTAGAAAAACCCTTTAGATCAACTTTTCTGTCGCTTTATAGAAAATTACTTCATGAAATGAAACATGAAGCGAGATCATTTTGACTACTGTAGACGTTCATATCAATTTGACGCTGACAGTACAACACACGTTTTTGTTGAATAAAAATTACAGTAGATATGTACTTAAGTACATAGTTATGTACTTTTCCAGAACTACGACTATATCAATTCAAAATTTCAATCATATCATAAAAATATGAACTGTACCATTTTTAGTTCCAATCAACCCTAAAATTTATTACCCTAAAAGCCATGAGAAAAAATTCGAAATTCAAAAAGCATCATCTACAAAGTTATTGTTATAATTGTTATAAACTGAGGATCCCTATGAGACCCTAAATGCCGCTAAAGGAAGCTAAAGGGCCCTCCACACTGCAGTGAAGTGGGGTAACAATAGGGCTTGAGAGGTGTATTGATACGACACGCTTTCGGTAGGTAATGGGTGTAGAGCTACGAAGATAATTAGAAATGAAATTGACAATAAAGGGTATGTTCCCATATGTTAAATTACAATGTATTTGTATTTTTAAAGAGTAGGATAAACGAAGAATTATATGTATATATATAAAAAATTTGCATGTCTATATGGTATGGTAGAGCACGATCATGTCCATTTATGTTAGTTTTACAATAAATGATAAACGCACCGAGTCTTATTCAGATAAAAAGAAGAATTAATTATTTACATAATAAAACAGCTACAAATATTCACCAGTACCTTTATTTATTTATTTAATACAAGGAAAACCAGCAGCACATATAGTAAATTATATTATTTATATTCTTGTATGCCGGCAGCGATAGCTTCTTTCTTGACGATATCGACGATCTAATGATCGACGCAACGCATCAGCATCGTCATACAGCGGGGCAATGCAGCCAGCATCTTGGACGCTTCCGATTGGTACTCAATACTCAATATATTTATTGTTGTCATCACATTGTCTTAATTAGTAGGTTCTTATGTATATATTAGTATCACAATGTGAACCCTATTGGGCGTAAACAACAAGTGGAAGGCAGACCGAGGTTGTTTTAGTAAAATATATAATATAAATATGTAGGTACTATGGTAAGTAGTACCTACTTGTCTAGTAATTTTAGTAATGGTTATATTTTATTTGCCTATTCATAATGTCAGTTTTTTATTTATTCTTATCAAAAAGTCAATTTGTCATTTAAAAATTCATTTATATCATAATAGCATTTGTCAATTAATAATTTCTTTAGTATTTTTATGAATAAGGTATCAGATTCTATGTCTTTTATTGCGTTTGGTAGTTTGTTGTACATTTTAATGGTCATTTTATATGGGCCGGTGCTGTGCATACACAGGTTTGATGATGATTGTATGATTTTATTTCTCCCTGGTATTGATATAGATCAGTCGAGCTACCTGTAGATTGCTTGCAACAGTCTGCTAGCTAATTTTTTTCAATTGCAAATACTAGTTCTAATTTATTTCTATTATTTGTTTTCATTTTCTTTGTCATTAAATTATATATCATTAACCAACCTCATTTACCAAACAGTTCTATAACTTCCTAGCTCTATAAAGCTCAGCCCACGCAAAGGGTAGCATATTCCCGCGTTTTATTTAATTAAGGACGTAATGGGCGGCACGCTCCAAACGTTACTTGTTTGTTAAAATAATGAATAGATTTAAAGATATCCCCTTAACAAATTGCAGGAAATCGCTACTTCGTGGTGAGCGAAAAACTTTTGTATGGAATACGCTTTAACTTTTAATGATGTGGGAAATTTTTGAATTTGAATTTGGAATGTAGAGCACATAGGTTTGTTTTCAAGGATAGTTTAGAGAAGGGGAAACTACGTCAAGTCTTCACGTCATCCATACCGCAATGCTTGAAAACGAAAGTTTTCAATCAGTGCGTCCTACCCGTTATGACCTACGGAGCTAAGACGTGGACACTCACGGTAGGGCTGGTCCACCAGTTCACAGTCGCTCAGCGAGCTATGGAAAGAGCTATGCTCGGAGTTACTCTGAAGGATAGGATTCGTAACTAATACATCCAACAGAGAACCAAGGTTATCGACATAGCTCTAAGAATTAGCAAGCTGAAGTGGCAGTGGGCCGGCCATATCTCGCGAAGAACCGGCGGCCGCTGGGGCAAACGTGTTCTTGAGTGGAGACCACGACTCGGTAAACGTCCCCTGACCAGGTGCGATGACGACCTGCGAAGGCCTGCAGGCTGGATGCAGCAAGCTGAAGACATGGCGCTAATGGCGCTCATTGAAAAATGAAATGAAAATGACTGCAGCTATAGGCTGATGATAATGATAGATTTGTTTCTGCCTTCATATTAATACTTATTCTACACATCTTCTTGTGCCTGACCCATACATTTTATCTTTTAATCCACAATTTAGTATTTTTTCAACATATACTTTTTACTTTGTCCCAAATAACTACTGAAGCGTCCTATTTCTATTTAATGTCCCGCGTTTTATTCTCACTCTCACTGTCAGTAAGATAAAGTGATAGAGGTTCTTAAGTAAAATAAAACGGTCAAGTGTGAGTATCACAGGTGCCATGGGTTCTGACCAACTACCTGTTCAAATGATTTTATAACAGAGAGTTGAGTAGAACATTACGAAACTTAATAAATAAGTTAAGCTGAACGAAGTTACTAAAGACTCTAAATTTTATAAGAACCAAGTACAAGATGGACGCCCTCCGGTCAGGTGGGATGACGACCTGCGAAAGACTGCAGGTAGATGCTGGATGCGGCAAGCTGAAGACAGGGCGCTATGGCGCTCATTGGGGGATGCTTATGTTCAGCAGTGGACTAACATAGGCTGATGATGAAGTACAAGATACTTTTTTCTCAAAAAAACAGCGAAACCTATAAAACTATTCTAACAGACAAAAACAAAGGGGTTTTTGTTAGAATAGTGCGTAAGCCACTCATATTGGGGAGATTATTAAATTTCTAAAAACAAAGGGATTAAGAAGCGATCTCTACCTGGCAACCTTTCAGCGACCTCTGCGACGCAGGAGGTTACGGGTTCGATTCCCGCCTCGAGACAAATGTTTGTACGATATTTTTTCAGGGTGTTCTGGTCGTTTTCTTAATATAATAAAAAAATATCTAGCTATGTAATATATTATAAATAAATATATAAATACCGCCAATTGTAATATATTTTAAGTTTTTTCTGTACATAGTTATCTATTTAGTGCAATCAAAATTTTCTATATAATATCTATCTATCTAATGCTGTGTGAATTTTCCGGCATTATTTGTTTTAAGTTTCTATGAATTATGGTTAAAAGTCAGTCGCCCGCAGCAATGTTTATATAACATCTTATGGAAAATACTTCACGGAACCCTAAATACATGACAAAGATTAATCCCAAAAAAGCTTAAGTAGCCTCAGGATTGTCTCAAAGAGGTGTTTTGTTGGCGTTCCATAGAAATCCCAAACAAACGTATAATGTTACCAAATAATGGCACTGAAAGTGTTTCTAGCAACACCGATGATGAGATAGCGATTGTGGATCGTAGGGATGGGAAAATACCGATATTTGGTTTAACTGCTCCACAATCAAGTAGTTAAACTACACTTAACACTTTGACTGCGATTTTTTTTCGACGACTGCGATCTTTTTTTTAACCTAAAAAATTCGTGCTGCCGCTCTACACAGCGGTTGTGTTACACATACGTTTCGTTCGAAAAATATTACGGCTGTGCTGAGTCACAAAGATCTGTATTTTCTCAGCCGCTGCGCTAGAGTGGATTTACGCATATTAGTCACTTGTAGGAAACACATACCGTGTGATTTCAGCACTCAAAGTGTTAAGTAACTGTAAGTAAAAGTAAAAATATTGTATTTAGTCAGAACAGGTACTCTTATAGATTAAACTTAGGTTAACAGAGAACTGACAAAATCGGTCTCCACTCAGCATGTGCTATGGTAGAGCAGATCGATCATACCATAGCGCTGGTCTTCCGTGGAGACCGTGGTAACTGCAAACGAATTTTCCAAAAATAAGTAAAGTGAGTAGGTAGTTGGTAAATCATGATTTTTTACGATTACGACATCTACACGCTGTCGCCTTAATAAAAAACAAGCGTGTTATTAATTTAGTTTTTTTATATTTTATGTATGCTACTTTTAAGGTATGGACCGTAGAATAAGTTAAACGAGATCTACCTATTACTTTTCTATGATCTCAAATAAATGATTTATTTATTTATTGAAAATGGTATGGTGGTGTGCGGTCAAAGCACACGTCTCATTTTAGAAAGTAGGTAAAGATGAAGCCTTAAATGTAGCTTTTGAAAATGGTATTGGCACTTCAATGTAATTTTTTTAAATGACTGTTGCAAATAACAAGACGTGGTGTTTAAAAAGATTTTGAAAATAAACAAAATTCGATCCTCCGGTCTATTTTTCAAAGTAAATTTTAGGTCACTGATAAAATCTATCGATAGAAATACCAATGTTTCCCACCACTAATAGATTAAAAAGAAAAAACTTGTCATAGAATTCGCGACATTCAGCGCATTTATCTGAGTGCGTCAGAGCTTGTCGATGTTTTCGAACGCGTCCAATGAACCATAGACAATAGACTTGAGAGTGTTGAGAGATTTGAGGATAAATTAAAAAAACTCTTTTGCCGCTAAGTTTGCGTCACATTTTCTGGGAATATGTTTATTTTAGATTATCTTGGATCGTTTCGTGTAACGCAAGTAGATCTTGATTGTGAGTTTGGCGACAATGCCATTTTTTCGTTTGTATATTAGATAGATACTAACTTTTTCGGTATATCTAAGATACTTTACAAAGATATAATAGTCAACATCAAATATCAAAGTGCTTTATTTCCTTTAGACTTTACCTACAGGACTCTTGGACACGTCACAAAATTCAAATTAGTACATAAAGTGTGAAACTAGGAAATAATGTGTTGTGGCATTTTTGGTGATGTCGTCCTTATTTTTCTATTAATAATAATGTAAATCCTTTTATTGGCTGTCAGTGATATTTATAAGATAAGTTTATTTATTTTTAAGAGCTGTGGATTTTGTTCATTAATAAAATAATAATAAATGAAATAATGTGATCACTTGATTACTTGTAAATTGAAAACACACTTAAGAAGCGTACAAGAAACCTTCCTTCCATTATTCTATTGTTTATTTCTGTATTATTTTCTGTTTTTTGTGGTATCATAAAGTGTTTTCTATCTATCTATCTAAACCTTTACATTTTAGGATGATAGTTTTCGAATTGGAGCAAAACACTTAAACACGCGAAACATAGCGCCCTGGTCTTCAGCTTCCCGCATCCAGCATCTACCAGCAGTCCTTCGCAGGTCGTCATTCCACCTGGCCGGAGGACGTCCTACACTACGTTTGCAGAGTCGCGGTCTCCACTCTAGAACACGTTTACCCCAGCGGTTGTCAGGTGCAGTTGAGCAGTTGTAAAGCTACTTCCAAGGCCCCTCCCAATCGTCAGACGAACACGCTTACAAAAATCTTTACACATGGAAAAAAATATTCAAAAACCCATCCATTCCGCCATAATAGGTATGACCAGGCCAATTCTTACGGCTACCGCACAAAGTAAAGCAAAGAAATCCAAACTTAAGTCGCTTTATCGCATTAACATCATACTTGAGTAGTTTCCGACAACAATGGCCTAAGATTAACAATGGGTTGCGTAATGCAAAGACGGATTATGACGTCATAGTTCAGTATTTTGTTGGACAGTGTGGTGATAGGTTAAAATTATAAATATAAATTATTGATTTTTGTAAGAGAAATCATCTTCATTACCTCGATGTATCTACCTCGACGACGACGGTACGTTTCAAAGGGTCGACCTCGCAAGATCAGTAAGTACCTCGAAGGGTTTAATACTCGTGGTGTCTTTTTCACTTCTCCCACTAGTGGACAAAAAATTGAAGTGAACAGTAAAATAATCTTGTATAAAGTATGACTTGTCTATGTGTTTATTTTGTAAGCCTAAAGAAAATAAAATATTTTGACTTTTGGTTTCTACCTCGGCAGGTCGATTTTTAATTTAGCCATCCTCTCCTATCTAAGCCATCCTGTATACAAAAGGATGATTTTTCGAGATACTTATGATTATTTTATATGCGTAGCTAACTCTACAACAGAATCACACAGCATTATCTAGCCCCATGGTAAGCAGAGCTTGTGTTATGGGTACTAGATAACTGATATACATAATACAATACATTACATAGATAGATTTTTTTATTATACATAGAAAACAACCAGAACACCCGGAACAAATATCTGCAGAACGTACACACAATTGTTCCGAGGCGGGAATCGACCGCCGCAACCTTCTGCGTCGCAGGCAGACCTTCGACCACAGCGCCACATCGGTCGTCAATCTATCTTAGTACGTACCACACCCTTGACGGCAATATCAATGAAAAGCCGCAAAGGTACCGAATCTCTTATAAAATTACTCAAGTACTTTATAATAGGTACTGAGTATAATAGCTTACTTTTATACCCACTATAATAGCAATTGAACTATAAGTAATACCTCTTAGCAAAACCCCTCAATAAGATTACATACGGACAGACGGATTTACTACACTTTATCTATTATAATTTTTGATAATGGTCGGACGGGATTAATGTTTTTTTTCGAAATTATTTCTATTTAGCCTACATTTGTCAGAAATCCAAAAATGTTGGTGAGACATAGGTAAGTTGCTGAGTAAGCTACGTTACTGTAGAATTGTATATCCTTACTAATATTATAAACGCGAAAGTTTGTATGCATGCCATGGATGTTTGTTAGGTACCTACTCTACTCTTTCACGCCAAAACTACTGAATGGATCGTGCTGAAATTATACATACAGATAGTTCCTGGCCTGGATTAAAACATAGGATACTTTGTATCCCATAAATTAGATCCCATGGGATAGAATTAAAACGTTTCTATAGAAACAACGCGTGCGAAGCCGCGGGCAGATACTAGTTATAAGTATTTTGAAAAATAGTTTTGCGGTGTCCATATGTGAGTTTCTTTATAACTAACTTAAGTTTTTACTTTTAAATGCCTGAACAGATTTGGAAGAAGACTGGTATTAATATAGATCGTATGTCTCTAATTGATGGACTATTGCAAACAATCTACAGATAGCTCACCTAATGAGCGCCACAGCGCCCTGTCCTCAGCTTGACGCATCCAGCATCTACCTGTAGTCCTTCGCAGGTCGTCATCCCACCTGGTCGCAGGGCATCCTACACTACGTATCGTATATACCTACTAACATATCGCTTAGATGTCGATAGATGTAACCATGTAGTGTTATCTCGAAGTACCCCTAAATAAAGATCTCAAAACTCGGATCAAAATCCTTAAACCCAGATAAAAATGTAAGGAGCCTCTTGTCTCAGCTCTACATAATAAATGTCGTGACAGACAGACGGACAAACCACTCTAACAAGTTACTTAGCGGTGTCTCCGAGAGGGGCGGCAATGTCAAATGGGAAGCTGGGGCGAGATTGTGTGGAAAGGGTTTTTTATTTATTACTTTTTTTATACATGTCGATCAATATAGACCGATAAATGTAAACCTTAAATCTTATTTATATGCGACGAATAACAAGAAAAAGCAGGTTCTATGTTCGGCTGTTTCTATTTTTCTATGTATGATCGTCAATTTCTCCGTCAATTACCTAAAGGCGTAGGTAATATTTGGAAAACGGTTTCTACGCACACACACACATACTGCACTATCTGACTATGACGCTGATAATCCTGAAGACTGGTGTTCACCAATATAAGATAATCGGACAATTAAGCGGCTTCGCTGGTTAACTTTGACGTTTAACCGTTTAAAAAATAATAAAAATTATGGTCCCGATTAAAAATTATACAATTTATCTATATTTTTATAGATTATCTTGTCTCCGTTTTGGTGGAGGCCGACTTTAAAGTACATCGAAACCACCACAGTATTTCGAAAGAGTCTATTTCCATCCAAACCGCACACGAATATCATCCGTTCTCTGCCGGAATAATCATACATTTTTCACACAGCCCGTAAATATAATAAACTCGGTCCCCTTCACTCACGGTATCCGCCATCTTTGTGTGTATACATATGTACGGAGGAACACGGGGAGATATAAACATCTAAGTAAATAAGTTGAAAAACCTCGCAATTTGATCTTTCACAATGTTTTGGGCCAAAAATTCTAGTAGCCTGCATTTGCTAACCGACTAAGGTTCAATTATGTTTAATAAACTAAGGTTAGCTTGAACGAGATCAATGTTCAACTCCCTACAAACCAGGAGAGCGTACGATCAGACGGCAACTATGTGCAAGATACTCCGCGGTATGATCGACGCCCCAGATCTGCACAACCTTCTCTTTCGTCTTAACCTACCCGATAATTACCTTCGCCTAAGAAACCTTAGGCTTTTTTCAGAGCCTTTCTGCAGAACCGTAGCTCGCGCCAACAATCCACTGCCTCGCACTCTGACCTCGATGATTTCTAGTTTCGGTTAAACTAGTTAAGAAGTACCTAGGTAATACATATCCATCCATCCATCAAAGCTTTCGGATTTATAATATTATGTAGTGTAAAACTTTTGAAACTATCATGTTTATTAACACCAAACTAAAAACTTACTCGCAGTCGCAGTGCCTTCAGTTATTCCGTGATCATGGCGCATGAAACTGTGCCGAAATATTGGATAACTCAAAAATCTAATCATGGTAAATATCCCGTTTTAAATGACTTTATTATGTAGTGTGATGCGAACATTCGTTATTTACATAATAATTAACTATGATTAAAACCTTTAACATTCTTCATAGAGGGTACCTTTAATAGAAATAATAGAAAAACTCATAAGTACCAACCTTTTGCAAAAGACTACTTAAATTACGGTCTCACAAACCAAATAGGTAGGTACACCCTCTTACGCTAAAGAGAGTAAAAGTTTATAAATGTAAAATTTAAAAACAAAATTAAACGGACCGAATCGCGATCGACAAAAATCATGATGCGATTTTGCCGACCATACCCAATCTATAGGTAGCTTAACAGATCAATGGCTATTTTCAATGGCTATTGTTAAAAATAGCTGTATAAAACTGGCTCTTTCGTCTACAGACATAAGGGTTACAGTGGCTTTAGCTATAATAAACAAACAATAATTGTTTCAAAGTGTTTCAATGTTTTTTTTTATAGAAAAGCGCCACCCGCCGAGTTTGTTTGAAGATCCGCCTTTTTTTGTTGATCTATTGTTATTTTTGCATTTAGTGGGGGCTAAATACCGAAAATAATGTGTGTAAAAATTGGATAAAGAAATTTCGCTTTTGATGATGTCGGATTTGTTTCGATGGGGTGTTTTTGAACAATGGTTTATTTAACTTGTTCTGTATTATTTTGTTACATTTTAAAATAGTATTATAAAATAAATTCTAATTAGTAGATAGACTTTGCCGAGGCAGTTGCGACGTTAGAATCGACCCTTGTAATACAGACTGTGGATGTCATAGGAGTCGACTAGACTAGACTAACTAGAGTCAAAGTAGGTACCTATATTTATTGTATGTTTGAATAACGACGTTCTATTGGTAGTTTAAAACACATCTTTTCTCCACTCAGCAATGGTTGAGTCTGGCTCTTATTGCGTTCACTAATAAATATTTATTCAAATCGGTCCAAACTTAAAAAAGGAAAAATCAACGAACATACCTACATAAAAATACATAGAGCCGAACATAGAACCACCAGCTCTTTTTTAATCGGTTTAAAATAAATCATTCTTGTTAATGCATCACTTCAATTTTAAAAATTCGATTATAATTCTGAAGAAATCTTAAAAATTCTAGACATTTCAAAATCCCTCAAGTTCGAATGAAGCCTTTGGGCGCCATCTATTGTAAAGCTTCGGAACAACTTGAAAGTTTACCTTTTAGCGTCATCTATCGAAGTAAAGATGAACTAAATACTGTACTGCCATGTTATCTAGTTAGGCAGAGTCGTAGCGAAAAGCAAGCGGCGCCAAAACAAAAAAGAAGTCGAAGTTATCTAGTTACTTTTTAGCGTCATCTATCGAAATAAAGATGAACTAAATACTGTACTGCCATGATATGTAGCGCTTGCAAAATACTTTCAACTTTCACTACTAGATGGCATTGACAGCAAAGCTATTCCACAATAGTTTTGTCATTAATTAATTTAAGTTACCTCCATTCAAGGGCGGATCCAGGGGGTGGGTCATGGGGGTCATGACCCCCCCCTGGGCTGGGTCCACCGTGGACCACTATTTAAAATTGTTAAACATAGGTAATGGTTTTAGGTAAGGATATTTTTTGTCACAATATAGATTTTATGTAAACCTTCAATATTTAATCAATTTATTATAAATTAATATTTTGTATGATGGCAAACGCATTATTCGGGAACGAACGCATTGAAAATTTGAATTTTACCGCGCCACCGCCTCCTTTCATCTGATGTCACATTTCGTGTGACACTGACTTATGTTTAGGGGTAAATATTTTTTAGGGTTGGTAACCCTGGACCCATGCGCGTCGAGGGGGTCATTACCCCCCTAATCTTAGTTAAGGTATAAAAAATCACAAGAAAATGCCCGAAACCTTAAATAAATTTTAATTTTAGACTCTCTTCTACCTAACATGCAACTTAACAATATGGTTAACCGCGTATACACTGCGGTAAGAAAAAATCGGGGCTCGCTCCGCTCGCCGATATTACTCGTGTTTTGGGCGTTTTGTTATGTTGCGTATCAGTTCTGCAAAAGCAACGGCACCTATTTTGCTACAGTCCTTTCTTATCAACTCAATTACGACAACAAATAGCGCAAAATCAGATTTTTTTGTGCCCTTTGAGGGCACATAAAAATCTAAGGAGACAACAACTTTTTCGCGATTAGTTCCACAAACCAATAACAATTGTTCCTTCTGGCTAAAAAAGCGAAAAACTTTAAAAAATAACACAAAATTCTAACGAAAACCACAAAAAATTTGCGGCTTGCTCCGCTCGCCGACAATTTCTTCTGTTTCTTGGGTAGTCAAGTGCTCACATTAAGATAATTTTGCCAAACACGAAAACTTGCAAAAAAAATCTTGCATTTTCAGCTCTTGCTCCGCTCCTTTATATTAATTTTTTCGTACAAGACTACTAGTTTGAGAAAGGTAACTTTTTTAGCCAGAAGGAACAATTGTTATTGGCGAGCCGTGTTAATTTTGGACTTTGGTGAGGTCACCAAAGTCCAAAATTAACACAGCTCGCCCGCCGCTTAATCTACCCATTATCTATCAATACCAAGTCCTTACATCCTATATTTTCAGGGTTCGCTTTGTTCGCTGTTCCGTTTTTGCCAGACTATACATACATTAATAAAATACCTACTTTTTACTTTTATGTATGATTATAAAAATTAAATTATAACTTCTTGTGACTTGACCACGACTATGTGACCCCTCCCTGGCACCAAAGCTGGATCCGCCCTTGCCTCCATTCTATTACGCATGCAACCAAGCAGTAAGCAGTTTATTTGTTAGAATTGGTTGTTTGTTGAAAGTGACGATATACATATTTCCTCCCCCTCACAAATAACCTAATTCAATATACCGATGAATTTGCCACGGGGATCGAAGGGTATTACGCCACTAATAAAATACATTTATTTAGTAAAAAAACAAATAACAAACCAAACTAAATACCATAACAAATTCTTAAAATTACAGTTCAGTTTTAGCTGCTTTCTTGGGTGTAATGCTTATTTTCAAGTCCTTAGGGCTCCAAGTGTCGTCTACCGCTCGAGTCTCGATGACGTGCTTGTAAGCTAGGGCTGACAGACGCGCAGTGCGCGTTTTGTTCTCGTGCTTAAAATCTACCTCGTACAGGCCGAAGCGTTCGCTGAAAAATATGTAAAAAGAGACAATGAAAATCACAATAACGTTGATGACTGATGTGGCGCGGTGGGCGAAGGTCCGCCTGCGACGCAGGAAGTTGCGGGGTTTGATTCCCGCCTTCGGACAAATGTTAGTATGATCTGCATATATTTGTTCCGGGTATTTTCTATGTCTGATAAAAAACATCTATGTAGGTTTAAGGTACATCATATCAGTCATCTAGTACCCATAACACAAGCTCTGCTTAGCTTGGGGCTGGGTGATGCGGTGTGGATGGTCTAGAATTTTTATTCATAATCACCACGTTCGGCTGGCGGATTGGTAAACGCAGTGGAGGTGTTAAAAAACAGAAATAAACTATAGAATAAAGGTAGCATAAAGAGTGGCGTTATCACTGAGAGCGATCTCTTGCAGGCAACCTTAGGATGGACTGGACATGAAGTACCTGGTGCCAGCAGTCCACTCCACGTTGTCCATTAGACTCCAAGCGGTATACCCCAGCACTTTGGCACCATCTTCTATAGCGAGCAGCAACGCTGATAGGTACTGACGTATGCACTCCACACGGTCTGTGTCCTTTAGACCTGAAGTAAAAGAAATCTAATTTGTGTAAAAACAATCAACAGTTTGTAAGATTGAACCATAGACGATCTCTGTGGCGCGGTAGGCGAAGGCCCGCCTGGGATGTAGGAGGTTGCAGGTTCGATTCCCGCCTCGGAACAAATTTTGTTTCGGGTGTTATGTTGGTTTTCTATGTATAATAAGAAATATCTATCTATGTAATATATTGTATTATGTATATCAGTTATCTAGTACCCATAACACAAGCTCTGCTTACCATGGGGCTAGATAATGCTGTGTGAATTGTCCAGCTTTATTTATTTATTTTAAAAATAACATAATAAGTAACATATGTATCATTTATATGGGGGTTGATCGCTGCGAATATGCCTGATGCGCTACAGAAATGCGCCCCATTGTTGATATGGCGAGGTGTATGGTAGTTTACCTACACATGAATTATTTATTTATTTATTTATTTACCTGTGTCAGTAGACCACCCGTGTTCGGTGATGAAGATAGCTGGATATTCGTATTTAAGGTTAATGTGGATCAGAGCTTTGTAGATACCGTACGGGGCACTCTGAAACAATATTAATACTAATATTAAAAATGCGAAAGTTTGGATGCTAATATACTAAGGCTAATATTATACTGATTTTTCTCTATATCTGTATTCGCCTGGAATCAATTAAAAGCTACGTTTTATCACATGAAACAGTTCCCATGGGATAGAAATAATAAATAATGCTGGACCATCCACACAGCATTATCTAGCACTAAGCAGAGCTTGTGTTATGGTTACTAGATAGCTGATATACTTAATACAATACATGACATAGATAGATATTTTTTATTAAACATAGAAAACGACCAGAGCACCCGAAACAAATGTCTGCAGATCGTAAAAACATTTGTTTCGAGGCGGGAATCGAACTCGTAACCTCCAGCGTCGCAGGCGGACCTTCGTCCACCGCGCTATAGAGGTCGTCGCTGTGTAGATGGCGATGATGCTGTGTGGTTTGTCCAGCATTATTTATTTAGCCTATTGGGCATCCTACACTGGATAATATGATGAGCTACAAGGACTGTCATACCCTCAACCAGCTAGAAATGGCCCGCTTCCAATGCGAGCCCTGGCTGAAGCGCAGCCCTACGTCATCAGCGAAGGAAGGTGCTCCCAACTCCTCGATAGCAGCACTGGTGAGGAACGTTGTGTAGTGATGATATGATGAGCAACAAGGACTGTCATACCCTCAACCAGCTAGAAATGGCCCGCTTCCACTGCGGGCTCTGGCTGAAGCGCAGCCCTACGTCATCAGCGAAGGAAGGTGGTTCCAACTCCTCGTTAGCAGTACGGGTGAGGAACGTTGTGTAGTGGTTCATACCTAGGAAATCTGCTGAGCCTGTGGGTTCAAAATGTTCTGTGTCAGCCCCGGATCTAAGGGGGGGGGGGGGGGGGTCAAACCGGGTCACTTGCCCCGGGCGGCAGTTTCATGGGGGCGCCAAATCCTCAAGAATTCGAAATATCAAGAGAAGCCTCTTTTCAACCGACTTCATAAAAGTAGGAGGTTCTTCAATAAGCAGATAATTTGGCTGTTATAAAAAACTAAAATCGACTTCAACGAAACTTAGTTTAAAAAAAAAAGAATTATCGAAATCGGTTGGCGTGATAAATGTACTGATGACTTATTCGTCCATTTGTCGCGCACCTACTTGAGCAAAGGCCTCCCTCCCCTTTTTCCACTCATCTCGGTCCTCAGCAAGGAGAGCCCACTCTTTGCTGTATAGGTCGAGCTCATCCCGCCTAGGCCTTCCACGTGGCTGTCGTCCGTCCGGGACCCAGTCAGTGGCGATCTTCGCCCACTGCTGGTCTGACATACGCCACACATGTCCAGCCCAGTCCCACTTGAGTTTGGCGGCTTTTTGGCCAGCGTCAGCTATTTGCGTTTTGGAGCGCAGTAACGTGTTTCTGGATGGATACCAATGTCAGACCAAATTGAAATGTGACCACATGGGAAGCACCAGCTTGTTTTTTATGTATTTATTTATGCTTTTACCTCTTAACATCTTGATTTCATCAGCACTCAAACCAGGCAGCCTAGACTTGGAGAAACCTTGTTCTTTACTCTTCTTCGCGATGGTGTCTTTGACGATGGCGGGGAAGTCGCCCTGCTTGGACCATATCGGGTGGAGGTAGAAATCTATCTGAAAATAAGAGAATTTTAAAATAATAAGCGATGAATTTACTTTAAAAATTGGTAGCCTTTGCCCTGTAGTGGGACAAATCAAGCTAAGAAACAAATGATTTGAATAATCATCATGATGAAAAGGGATGCTTGCTTATGTGTGCGGACTGTTTACCAGAAAGCAAAGTTAGATTTATGCACGATTAGTGATGATTTTTTGACACATTATTTTTGAAAACTGTCAAAATAGACTTGAGATGCTCTTAAATCAGACTTGCGTTTGAGTGGGGGCGTGTGCTTTGTAGTCGGAAATCTTCAGAACTATATTGAAACCATTCGCAATACAATGTAGACTCGGCACGAAAAATCCCTTTATCTGCTGGACATAGACCTCCCCTAATTTATCGCCATAGCGCCCTGCCTTCGGCCCGCCGCATCCAGTATCTGCCTGCAGTCTTTCGCAAGACGTCATCCTATCTGGTTTACCGAGTCGTGGTCTCCACTCAAGAACAAGTATGTATATGAGGTACTTACTGTGAAAGCCCTGGCTATCTCAGCCGCTTGCTTATCTTCCGCAGATTTCAGATCTACCGGGTCCATCCAGTTCACAGCCATGGAGATACCGACGGACCCTGGAAAATTTAATATCACAAGTTTATAGTTGGTCTGAAGGATAATGAACAACATAACTTATAAATATATTATTCGATGACCGATGTGGCGCGGTGGGCGAAGGTCCGCCTGCGACGCAGGAGGTTGCGGGTTCGATTCCAGCCTCGGAAAAATTGTGTGTACGATCTGCAGATATTTGTTCCGGGTGTTCTGGTCGTTTTCTATGTATAATAAAAAATATCTATCTATGTAATATATAGTATTATGTATATCAGTTATCTAGTACCCATAACACAAGCTCTGCTTACCATGGGGCTAGATAATGCTGTGTGAATTGTCCAGCATTATTTATTTATTATTTATATAAGTAATGTTGAGTGCGATGCCGACTTGCGCAGCGAATGAGTTCCGTTTATTAAAAACACCTTGTGGGCTTGTGATGAGCCCAAATAAATAAAACGGCGCTTTGAAACTCCCAATGATACTTTATTGCAAAGCCAAAGACACCCAACAGTTCTAACCGAGCTCACAACAAAATTTTCACTGCAACGTTTTAAGAGGCACCCGCGCGTTTTCGTCAGCGCGATTTAGGCGCGGTTTACTTTTACTAGCGACATCTCTGGGCGTGCATCGGAACTAATCTACGTTATACAAAATAGTAAAAAAGTAAAAGTAAAAAAGTCAAAAGATTTTTATTTTGTCAGAACAGAACAGAGACTTATAAACTAAACTTAGATTAACAGACGACAGAGACTGACAAAAATCGGTCTCCACTCAGCATGTGCTATGGTAGAGCAGATCGTACCATAGCGCTGGACTTCCGTCAATCATCTAAGCACCTTGTTTCTTGCCAAATATAATGATTCTAGGTCAACGGGAACTATATATATATATATATATATAGGCCTCCTCATCGATTTCGATGACGGCGACCCTAGATATCACGGATTCTTCTATCATGAGCCCTAATATGGCTCGCTAGACCGAACTTGGTCTACTCTAGAATATCCTACGACATAATATGGCAGTAGAGTTGGCCCTATGTGTTATATGTATTCATGTAGGAGGGTTTAGCTAGGGAAGTGGGTAGGTACCCTAAAGTGTCCTTTGCGAGAATCATTTTTTTTTTGTAAATTAACTGAAAAATATCAGATAAAATATAAAACTCACCTTGAAACTTCTCCTTAAACTCCCTCTCATACAATCTATACACCCTAGCGTGGGCCAGCAGCACATTCTTAACGCACAGGTACTCGCCCACGCCTCTAGAGTTCACCGCTGGGGCCATAACGGTGCTGCCATACCCTTCGATGCACACTGAATTAGGCTGGTTGATGGTTATCCAATATTCAACCTTATCTGCATATCTGTAAAAGACCATACTAATAATGTTAAATGCGAAAGTTTGTAAGTATGGATGGATGGATGTTTGTTACTTCTTACGCTACAACTACTGATAGTCTTGTCAACAAGTGCTTTTTAGGTCAAAACTTTTTCTAAGTCTCCGAAAATTATGATTGGGTGTCATTCGATTCGGAATGGCCCGTAGATAATTTTTGAGAAAATATAAGGTCGCAAAAATTGCTGAAATAATAAACAATTAAGTTTAAAAAAAAGAGGGAGTTTGGTTTCCCGCAAATATCTCAAGAACTATTAAGGATTTTTCAAATCTGAAAAAAGATTCAAAAAGAGAAAAGTTTCTACTCCCGGAACTGCAGGACCAATATTTATAATTTCCCAGCGGTCTGAAAATACGACCCAAAACCGCTACTCCGGCTTGCGTAAAATAAAAAAACATTGATTTCAGACCATTAATTTAAGCAGGAAATGGTTGATACTTGGTAGATTTTGGTAATTTTTGGAATTTTTCGGTAGTATTTCGCAGATACTGGGTATTATTTTGTAGAATCTTGTAGTCCTTACACTCAGAAAGGCGTGTATAAATAAGCCTATAAGGTCCGCCTTATCGGTGTGTAGAGGCTTGCCCTTGACCAGCGCGGTGAAAATCTCCTCCTTGTCTGAGAGGAGAAGCGACCCGAAGCAGGAGCGTTTGGTTTGGTTAGCTCGGGGGAGATTCAGCACTAAGAAAGGTTTAATTATAGGTTTATAGTTTACCTGTTAAATATAATTTTAGCGTAATCCTCGAACCAGGTGATGCAGAGAGGGTTCACCCAGCCCCCCAAGTCTTGCAGTGTTTGTGGTAAGTCGAAGTGGTACAAGGTGATCATAGGTTTGATGTTGTGCTTTAGCAGTTCTTGGATTAAGGTGTCGTAGTATTGGAGCGCTTTTTCGTTTATTTTGTTGGGGAAGCCTGGAACATAAAAATATAATTTTATTATTGTCTTAGTGGATGTTTTTTGCATGATGACTCATGTGGCTGCGACGCAAGAGGTTGCGGGTTCGATTCTCGTCTTGGGATAATCTTTGTACGATCTGCAAATATTTGTTTGTGAACCATCCTCTTGAATCAGATAGATATTTTTTACTATACATAGAAAATACCAAGATGGGTGGTCTTGGTATTTTCTATGTATAGTAAAAAATATCTATCTGATTCAAGAGGACGGTTTATAAACCATTTCAGACATAGATTTCCACGAGGGCGATGTCGCGGGGCGCAGCTAGTACATATAAATAATGAAGCTGAGAATAGGGCTATGGCGCTAATTTCCTATGTCCAGTAATGGAATAGACTAAGTAAAGTAGAGTAAGTGGTATAGGCTTAAGTAAAGTAAGTTATATTGTACATTCTTAAGCCCCTCACCTGTAGGCAGCACCCTCGGCCAAGATATAGAGAACCTCAGGAAGTCAACCCCGAGTTCCCGGAGCATTTCCACATCTCTCAGTGCATGGTGGTAGGAGTTGGCTGCCTCGTCTCCATTCCTACCATCTACTATCAGCTCTGGGTGGGTGTGGAGGTATCTATCCCATATGCTTTCTCCTTTATCTGTGAAGAGGGTATTATTGAAACATTTCCTCAGCCGCCTATACACAATACATAGTATAAAACACGCTCATTCACACTCTCACTCTCTTCACCATCGGAGCAACAGACAGCCCTCTCTGCAGAGGACGCCTGAGCGACGAAGAATCAGCTGCCCACGTAGTCTTGGAATGCGAGGGAGTAACAGCGCAACAACTAGAAATCCTGAACCACCCGAGGTCGCTCCGCTCGTGAAGATCCCAGGAGTATTCTGCGCTTCTGGATGGAATTAGGCTGGTTAAACTAGCAAACACACTACGCATAAAGGACCAATCGGAGTCTAAGTGTGGAAATAAGAGAACACCTACCATACCATCGTATAAAACAAAGTCACTTCCCGCTGTCTCTCTGTCCCTATGTATGCTTAGGAACGGATTTTGATGCGGTTTTTTTTTTAAATAGATAGAGTGATTGAACAGGAAGGTTTTTAAACCATTTGACACATAGATTTCCACCCGCAGGTAGTAATATTATAAATGCGTAAGTTTGGATGAATGGACGGATGGATGGATTTTTGTTACCTATTAAATCTACTTAACGGGTCATGAAAAATTTTTGCAGACAGGTGGTTCCAGTTCCAGAATAGAACATAGACTACTATTTATCCCATAAACCAGTTCCCATGGGATAAAAATAACTTTAAATGTTTCAATACAAGCAAAAACTAGTTTGTTCAGAAATTCAAACCTTATTTAAATGGATATTTAGACTGAGCATTGAACCAGAGTTATTTCTTAGTCGAAATTGATTTCCTCATTATTACCATCTTCATTCCAGGCACCTTCCACTTGGTAAGCAGCCGTGGCGGCTCCAAACATGAACCCTGGAGGGAAACGCCGGATCTTTGTGTCTGTCCATCCATTGGAACTCGATATTATACTGCAATATTATTTTTGTGTTGCATAATAATATGGAAAACATTAATTATTTAAGTCTGCTCACAAAATTTTATGTACCTTAAGTTACCTACTTTAAAAAATGGTCAAAATTAAAACTCAAGACTATTCAATAAAGCTGTCCATTTATTACGATAGATTTTTTTGTGTTACTTACCTATATTTCTGATTCTGATTCAAAATTTTGTTACAGATGTGCAAACTTCCAAACTTTAACAAATTAAAGGTTATTGTATGTTTAGTGTATTTCCTCTCAATTTTCATATAGGTGGTAGCAATTGGTGGTGGTAAAAGAGTAAATGACTTGCCTGAGAGCGAAAATTAATGTAATTTTCATGTTTTCCTTGATGCTTCTTCAATATGAGCTCACAAAATTCAAGTTCACATTACCAGACACTTTATTTGATTATCTACTTGAGGCTATCTGTTATATACGAAGTCATCTATTATCACACAGTCGTTATTTGCACTATTACTTATCTTGTATGTAATCATAATTAATTCATGGGTGATAGAGCGATAAAAATCTACGAATAAAAAGCATAGCATTGTTCAAATAATTGCGCCATCTACTTTTAACATTAATTGACATTGACATTTTTGATTAATTGAAACTGACAGTAAGAACCGATCAAGTCATGAGCGACTTTCTTTGTACGGTAGATCCCCTAAAATAGATAAGAGCTATATTTTGGTCCCTGTGTTTTGCAATATTTGACACATTCGCGCCTCGTTCCCGACGACGTTCCCGTAGCTGGTTGGTTTTTGTCCCGTTGGTTGCTAGAAAGAGTTTGTAAGGCGTAAGTTTGTAAGCGTGTGGTTCACGGTACCGCGCCGCCGCGCCGCCGCGCGCGCCGCTCGCTCCGTTTTCTCGCTAGAAAATCCCCAATTACATTATACAAATGGACACGTTAAATTAAACTGTCATCATGCAAAAACAGTTTTACGTCGGACAAAAATGATGCATGAGATTTTCACGATATTATTATGTTTAGAAAAGGTTCCGCTTCGGTTTCGACCGAAACTGACACCGAAGCCAAAGGTTCGGTTTCCGTTTTGGGTTCAAAAATCAGGTTCCGTCGGACAGTATACATTGGTATTAATAATTATAGGTAAGTACGTTTATTTAAATTTATAAAAGCTGGCGCGCAGTTGTTTTTTGTTTTTGCATAACTGCCATCACAATTCTACCAAGTGAGGCCTCCAGTACCTAAACAATAACAAAAGGGGCAAGTTCGCAAGTACTCTGTGCGTAGGTATACCGCTAACATCATCAGAATCCATTCAAACACTATCTCGAGTACCTTCCCAGATACCTATTTGTTGATCTCTAGCAGCGAGCACTTATATCTCTAGTGATATTTTGCACACGAAATTTGTTCAGGTGTACACTTGATCTGTGTTATCTTATTGTAAGATAATCTAACTTTCAATCTATAAGTTGGAATCCAATGATTAACTGTCAATCAATCAACTCATGGTTTTTTATCCGATATGATGGTTAGATGATGCTGTGAGGATTGACCAGAATTATTTATTTATTTTATGATTATTAATTTAATTACGACATTAGAAACCTGCCAGGGGGTCAGCTAACAAAAAACGCCTCTGTAGATACGTACCTAGCTATGTAGTAATGTAGTGATAACCAAGGGCGATGCCAAGGTTGCACATGTGGGGCAGCTGTCCACCTAGAGATGAAAAAGGTACTTCTATCCATGTGGTCCAGAGAGATCGATCCCCACTACAGGCCACTTGCCTTATTCGCGAAATATATCGCGGCTTGCTCCGCTCGCAGTCTACAGTTAGGTACATCGACGTTAGGTACGTGTCCTGGTGGGTATGGGTCTGTGTTCGTCCCCGTTCTGTTTAACACTTTTATGGCCCATGGCGCAGAAGCCTGCCCCCCGTGCCCCGTGTGGCGCAGCGAATGCATTAAGGTCACTTTGGCCAACACCGAAAATAAAAACAAACGCATTTTCCGTTTGATTCTATACACCAGTCTCTCTACACATAAATATAGAATTTAATAAATTTCACTGTTGAAAAAAACAACAGATGGATGCTATTGCTAGAGCATCATCCAGCGAACACAGCCAACAAGTTTACTTACAATCAATGTGTGACAATAATAGCTTTAAAATGACATCCACAAAACTGAAAAGTTAAATACCTACATATATAGGGATTTATAAACTGAGAGATAAAATCTGACATGTTAATCAATGGTTAAAGCCTGGATTTAACCATTGATAAAAATGTGAAAACCTACCGGAGTAGGTTTTTACATTTTTATCAGATAGGTACCTACATTTATTACCTTCTTATCTTTTGTTTTGCACTAGAACTCGAATGCGCTCTGTGCAATTTTTTTTTATCATTCACCTTTAACAAAGATTTTATCAAATAAAACCTAGGCGTTTACGAGAGGGACTGCATCTTGGACATTACGATGAAGCTGCATGGAAGTATTCTTGTACTTTGGTAAGTACTGAGTTTTTATAAGCTACCAGCATTTTTAGTACGTAGGTAGTAGGTAAATATTAGATAATACGAGTATTTATTTTTGTGTTTTAACTTTATTCACAGGCGCATCTGGTACCTACCTAATGAAATCTGTATCTAATTTGTTCCAGTCTATTCATTACCTGCGAAGGTCAAAGGCGATTTCCAGATGACTTCTTCTTTGGAACTTCAACAGCTGCCTATCAGATCGAAGGAGCATGGAACAAAGATGGTGAGAAAAAATTAAGTAATAACCATATGTATATTATGTTTATCTTCCCTACAGTTTCTGTTTCATTTGTTTAGGAAAAGGTGAAAATATCTGGGACTATTTGACACACACAAACCCCACTGCTATCAAAGATTTCAGCAACGGAGACATAGCTGCTGACTCCTACCACAACTACAAAAGGGACGTAGAAATGATGAGGGAACTCGGTATAGATATTTACCGATTCTCACTATCCTGGTCTAGGATACTACCTGATGGTCTTGTCCATGAAGTAAACCAAGCTGGCATTGATTTTTACAACAACTACATCAACGAAATGCTGAAATACAACATCCAACCAATGATAACGTTGTATCACTGGGACTTGCCCCAAAAGCTTCAGGAATTAGGAGGTTTCGCGAATCCTCTGATAGCTGAATGGTTTGAAGACTACGCTAGAGTAGCGTACCAGAGCTTTGGCGATAGAGTAAAGTTCTGGATTACGTTCAATGAACCGCCCCAGATTTGCCAAGATGGTTACGGATCCCACGCAAAAGCTCCTGTATTAAATGCGACCAGTGTAGGAACCTATCTCTGCGCTAAGAACCTCGTGATGGCTCATGCAAGGGCGTACCATCTCTACAATAACGAGTTTAAGGCTGAACAAGATGGTGAATGCGGTATCACTATAAGCGTCAGCGGGATTTCCGAGTTGACAGATTCCGAGGAAGATAAGACTGCAGCTGAGCTGAGACGACAAGCTGAGGTAATGTAGACATCGTTTATTTAGCAGGGAAAATCTTCATAATGCATTGTTTAAATTAAGCTGTACGTTTGTTTTGACCATGTTTACCTTGTATTATTACGTACCTAAGGTAAGATGATTTCTATATATCTATAAAGTTGAATTCATACATTTCAATATTAAAAAAGGCATCTTACCTTAACCATACAAGGGATTGGTGAACCACACAATGGTAGACCAGGTGGACCTAAATTAAATCGTCCTCAAGGACTTTAGATGATGAATAAAATATATTTCATTCACAGTGGGGAATTTACGCCGAGCCAATCTTCTCCAAAGAAGGTGGTTTCCCCAAAGAGCTCGCCAAAGTCGTCGCTGAGAAGAGCGCGCAGCAAGGCTACACTCACTCCCGCCTCCCAATCTTCACAGAAGAAGAAAAGAACTTCGTGCGTGGTTCCTCTGATTTTTTCGGAGTAAACCATTACTCCGCGATTTTGGTCCAAGCTCATGATTACGGAGATGCAGAGCCTACTATTTACACTGACAGCTGTTCTTTAAGCTCGATCCCTGATGAATGGATGCCATCGGCGTCATCGTGGTTATTTGTAAGTTATTATTATTACTTATTACTGTTACTTCTGTTTTGAGGTGTCTTGCTTCTCTTTTAAAAGCGAATATTTTTATAGTTTGGGTGAATTCGGGAAACAGAACTCTATCGAGATTTATTGCATTTTACATACAAATTCGTTTGAAAAAGGGTTTAAATTGATATTGTTTTGTTTGAAACGGAAATCGCAACGAATTATTGAATGAAAATCCAAAAATTCGTTGCGATTTTTATGTACCTACATATAATATTGCTGAAGTTTTTAACACCTCTACTTCGAAAACCAATCCGTCGTTTACCAAGCTTGGTGCTTGACAAATCCCCTCTCTATTGGGGAAGCGCGCTCAGCAGTGAACCTAAAAATAGAAATAAATATAAAAATAGATGTGAATCGAAAACTATAAATTTCTGATCTAGGAAACGCTGTAATTTCATCTCGCATGATGAACTGGATTAACAATAACTACCAACCAATGATTTAGAGGTCTGAAGGCCTTGGAGCAACAAAGGAGTGGATGCCCGGTTTCCCACTCCTAAATCCTTATTGTTAGAGGTACTAAGGAGAAGGATATTATGTTAACTCTAACGATGATAGTTCGCAACTGGTTTATTACTTTTATTTGAGGATGCAATACGGAAAATAGTAATCGCGTTTACTAATAATTATCACGAATTACACGTAGGTACGATATTGCCAAGGTATAAATATAGGAAATGAACTAGCTCTCGCACGTACCTACCTTCGCCCTAAATGACATTGTACTTTGTACACTTATTGACAACTAATGTTCATCCACAGCTTGCACCGAACAGCCTCTTAGACTGTCTCACTCACCTTGACAAAATATACAACCGTCCTACATTCTACATCACTGAGAATGGGTGGAGTACTCCCCCTGGGTCTGGCTTAGTGGATGATGACAGAGTCATGTACTTCAGAACAGCACTGGAGAATGTTCTGGATCTACTTGATGCTGGTGTTGATCTGAAAGGATACATGGCATGGAGTCTTATGGATAACTTTGAGTGGATGAATGGATATACGTGAGTAGCCAGTGGACTAATATAGGCTGATGGATGATGATGATACTCCTTTATGCACAGTTGATTGAATTACACCTATAATGGTCAGAGTTAATAACGTATATTACCTATTTTATAATATTATAATACTAATTTTAATCATTCAAAAGAATGATGACAATAGTTTTGTATGATATTTTATGCTTTCGTATTACTTTTCAGAGAACGTTTCGGACTCTACGAAGTCGACTTCGAGGATCCAGCGCGCACACGCTCCGCTCGGAAATCCGCTCTCGTGTACAAACACATCATCAAGAATCGCTTTATTGATACCACTTACGACCCTGACAACTTGACCATGACTGTTGATGAAGGGCATTAGAATAGTGTTTTAGAACATAATCATTTTATTTATTAAAAATAAATGTCCAGGGTTCAGGTCCAAGTGTCCTGTAATAAGGTCTAAAGGAAATAAAGCATTTTGATGTTTGATGTTAGAAATGTGAAATTGGAATTTAGCGCGGGTGAAATCGCGGAGAACAGCTAGTAAATAAATACAAGCATGAGTCGAGTTTATAAAATAATGAAACTGTTTTTTATTCCATCCGAATCATCCGATTATAAGAACAAACGACGACGAGACAACGCGACGACGACGACGACGACGCAAGGTAGATTTCTCTGACTTCGACCGGACATTTTCAATTTATTTTCAAGCTTGGTGATTTCTTCCGACCATGATTTTTTGTAATAAAATGTCAAGTAACGTAACTGTCAAATTAACATCTGTCTCGCGGTAGGAGTTTTTTTTTGTGTGACTTTGTTGTACAGAGTGAGGGAGGGAGGTGTGTTGGTTGTTCTTGTGTAGAGACTTTTGAGTTGTTTTGGAGAAAAATCTCAAAAATTGCTTGAAAACTAGCGTATTCATCAATGTAAACTATTGGGAAACCTCAATATATTTCTGATACACAAAAATGGATCAACAAATCAGAATGCACCGCAGGAGAGGACCAAATTTTACCTACGTTAGTGGCTGTGTGAAGTACATGATTTTTGTGTTAAATTTTATATTTTGGGTGAGTAATTGAGTAAAACTACTAATGATCTTCGAGTAAATACACACAACTTCTTGTTTTGCCTGATATTTGGTAAAAAAAGTAATATCTGTGTCAGAAATCTGTTTACAATCCTAAGAATCTGTGTACATAATATGTAGGTACTTATGGGTGTATTAGCTATGGGTGAATCATTTCATTGTTTCCAGCGAAATGGTCTTATTTTAAAGCTGTAACCACATCCGTTTGCCTGTTTCGAATTTGATAACTATTTCTGTGTGTTGTGTTTTCCCATTGTTAGGGAAACAATCAGATACAATGTTAAAATATTTTATACACACATTGTATACATAGGTACCTATTTCATGTAGAATAATATATAATACTACTACATATTAGCCACTTCCTTTGATGGCAATTTTTATGGTATGTTCAGGTACAATACAATGTACCTATGGGGAATACACACAAGCAAAATACAAAACTCAATAACTTAAATGGTTTGAAAACTTTTTAAAACTGGGAACTGGTTTTGACTTTGTTATTTATAAAACACTTGCTGTGCCCTGCTGCCGTGCACCCGCATGGAAATTTCTGCGCATTTTTACTATGTTTTATCACCGTTTAAACCTTCCCTGGACTATAACAAACATTTCAAAATCAGCTTAATCGGCCCAGCAGCCGTTTTCGAGTTTTAGAGAGACTAACAAACAGCAATTGATTTTTATATACAAAGATAAAACATTATATACTTGAAAAAAGTTCTCTAGGCTTGAAATAGAGATTGGGATAGAGGACAGTCTACTTCACTTGCTAAAATCAAGTATGTATTCTATTTCAGCTCTTTGGCAGTTTACTGGTTGCGGTGGGGCTTTATGCATTTATTGATAAATGGCAAGCCACAGGGCTCATCAAGGTGAGGTCACTTATATCTTGATTCATGAACATCCATAAATACATTTTGAATGTAAGCAGGTTTACTACAAACCTTGTGCTGGAAGAACACCAAAGTTTCATCCCTTCAAGGGACTTATCTACTACTATCAGGGTGAGTGTGTTCCCTCACTACATCACTAGTATGCACCTTATGTTGGAAGAACGCTAATGTTTCATCCCTTAAAAAGTAAATTCGTCAGGGTGTAAGTGTGTTCGGCATCCTGGCGTGAACTCGATTATCATTTTAAAAAAGCAAATGTAATTCTCTTTTAACACATACATACATATTTATTTATATGTCTCGTGGTTGTGGTGGTGTGGTGTGTCTATGGTTGGTAGAGATGGGCCTTGAGTGATAAGTAATAATAATAATAAATAATGCTGAACAATAAAAAAAACAGTAAAAAATTTAGTAACAATTGGCAGTTGTTACATAATTGTTAAGTTTTTATTGTACATTGTTTTTAATTAAGTGTACAATAATTTATTTTATCTGTATATATTGGTTGTCAAAACAACCAAACAGCTGAATGAATCCTAATAAAATTTAGCAGGGAGAAACTCTTGAGACATAACTCTTCACTACATTAGTATAAAACAAAGTCGCTTCCCGCTGTCTGTCCATCCCTATGTATGCTTAAATCTTAAAAACTATGCAACGGATTTTGATGCGGTTTTTTTTAAATAAATAAATAATGCTGGACAATTCATACAGCATTATCTAGCCCCATGGTAAGCAGAGCTTGTGTTATGGATACTAGATAACTGATATACATAATACAATACATTACTCAGATAGATATTTTTTATTATACATAGAAAACGACCAGAACACCCGAAACAATTATCTGCAGATCGTACACGCATTTGTTCCGAGGCGGGAATCGAACCCGCAACCTCCTGCGTCGCAGGCGGACCTTCGCCCACCGCGCCACATCGGTCGTCAAATAGATAGATAGAGTGATTCAAGAGGAACGTTTATAAACTATTTGACACATAGATCACCAGGCGGGGGAAGCCACGGGGCGCATCTAGTCCATACTTATATTGTAAAGAGGAAAGATTTGATTGTTTGTTTGTTTGTTTATATAAAAGTTAGGATAATTCTTATACTGAACTCTTACAAACTGTGTTTCAGCTGGACACGGTATACGATGTGATGCTCAACATAAGTCTGCTGATCGCGATTCTGGGTGGCGTTGTCTTCGTGGTCAGTTTCGCGGGCTGCGTCGGCGCATTGCGGGAAAACACGTGCTTGCTCAAATTCGTAAGTATTATCACCATCAGCCGTTAATCCGCGGCTGGATATCATCATCATCAGCCTATATTAGACATAGGCCTCCCCCAATGAGCGCCATAGCGCCCTGTCTTCAGCTTGACGCATCCAGCATCTACCTGCAGTCTTTCGCAGGTCGTCATCCCACCTGGTCGGAGGGCGTCCTACACTACGTTTACCGAGTCGTGGTCTCCACTCAAGAACACGTTTGCCCCAGCGGCCTTCGGTTCTTTGCCATATCTCGCGAAGAACCGAAGGCCGCTGGGGCAAACGTCCGGCCCACTGCCACTTCAGCTTGCTAATTCTCAGAGCTATGTCAATAACTTGGGTTCGGCTGGACATGACCTCCCTTAATAAGTGCCATAGGGCTCCCAGCTCCCCCTGTCCATCCATCTGCCTGCAGCCTATAGTTAGACAGTTTACATGTTCACAGATAATGTATTTCTGTTGCCACTATCATCATCATCATCATCAGCCTATAGCAGTCCACTGCTGGACATAGGCCTCCCCCAAAGAGCGCCATAGCGCCCTGTCTTCAGCTTGCCGCATCCAGCATCTACCTGCAGTCTTTCACCTGGTCGGAGGGCGTCCAACACTACGTTTACCGAGTCGTGGTCTCCACTCAAGAACACGTTTGCCCCATCGGCCGTCGGTTCTTCGCGAGATATGGCCGGCCCACTGCCACTTCAGCTTGCTAATTCTTTGAGCTATGTCGATAACCTTGGTTCTCTGTCGGATGTATTCGTTACGAATCCTATCCTTCAGAGAAACTCCGAGCATAGCTCTTTCCATAGCTCGCTGAGCGACTTTGAACTGGTGGACCAGCCCTATCGTGAGTGTCCACGTCTCAGCTCCGTAGGTCATAACGGGTAGGACGCACTGATTGAAAACTTTCGTTTTCAAGCATTGCGGTATGGATGACGTGAAGACTTGACGTAGTTTCCCAAATGCTGCCCAGCCCAGCTGGATCCTCCTTTTGGCCTCCTTCTCGAAACTGTTTTTACCCAACTGCAGAATCTGCCCAAGGTAAGTGTACTCGGAAACAGTTTCGAGAAGGTGACCATGTACGACCACCGGCCTTGGATCAATGTGACCATTGATCATGACTTTGGTTTTATCCAAATTCATGCCAAGACCGATACATCGGGAGGCTGAAGCTAGGCCGTCCAGCATCTGGTTCAGTTCCTCAAGCGACTCCGCCATTAAGACTATGTCATCAGCGAATCGCAGGTGTGAGATGTACTCGCCGTTTATATTAATGCCCTTTCCTTTCCAGTCCAGCAACCTAAACATATCTTCCAATGCGCACGTGAAAAGTTTCGGGGAGATGACATCCCCCTGCCTCACTCCTCTGCGCAATTGGATGGGTTTAGACTGCTGACCCTGTACTTGGACACTCATGGTGGCGGCCTCGTAGAGACAACTCAGCACCTGGATATAACGATAGTCTACTTGGCATCGCTGTAAGGAATCCAGAACAGCCCAGGTTTCGACGGAGTCAAATGCCTTCTCATAGTCCACAAAAGCCAGACACAGGGGCTGATTATACTCTTCGGACTTCTGTATAATCTGCCTCACTGTGTGTATGTGGTCCATGGTGCCATATCCTCCGCGGAACCCAGCCTGTTCCGGTGGCTGAAACTCGTCGAGTCTCCTGGCGAGACGGTTCGTGACCACTCGTGAGAACAGCTTATAGACGTGGCTCAAGAGTGAGATGGGTCTGCAATTCTTAAGAAGGGTTTTATCTCCCTTCTTAAAAAAGAGCACCACCAAACTCCCGCTCCACGCCTTTGGAGTTCTCCCACTGTCAAGGACGGTATTAAAGAGGTTCCGTAGCTCCTGTATTACAGGGGCTCCTCCGGCTTTAAGAAGCTCTGAAGTAATACCGTCCTCGCCGGGGGCTTTTCCATTTTTAAGCTGCCTTAGAGCTAACACGATCTCGTCTTGACTGATTTCAGGCAGTTCGTCGGTATAGTGGCGTGTCAGGGTGGCTCTGGAATCTTGGTCATCTCGTCGGTAACGAGGGGCATGTGCAGCGTATAATCGGCCATAGAAATCCTCTATCTCGGCGGATATCTCCGGCTTTGACAATACGGTCCTCCCGTCGTGCGTTTTAAGCTTTGTCAGGTGGCTCCTGCCAAGCTGCTGAGTGAATACGTTGGACCCTCGGTTTCGCTCTATCGCCTCTTGAATGAGGCGCGTGTTGAAGCTCCGAAGGTCATGCCGTACCATCTTCGCAATCCGCTTGTTCAGGTCTGACCTCTCTGACAAAGTCGCTTGGGTGGTCTCCCGTCTTTTTGTCATCAGCCCAAGAGTCTCATCCGAGAGTTTGGACTTCTTGCCAGTACGCTGCTTTCGACAGAATTTGATGCCCTCATCCCTCAACGTTTCAACCAGATTGTGTAGGGTCTCGTCAGCGTCATCAGTGGGTTCCAAGGCAACAAATCTATTCCCGAGAAGCTGCTGAAACTTCTCGGTGCCCGCCATGATTTGGATTGGGTCAGGTCGGAGCGTGGACTTCATCAGACGGTTTCTTTCAAGCTTCAAGTTGATATTCAGAGAGCCTCGGAGGAGTCGGTGATCAGATCCGGTATTGAACCTGTTGATCACTGAGACATCTCTGAATATGTGCTTGCTATCCGTCATGATGAAGTCGATCTCATTTTTAGTCACAGTGTCGGGGCTTTGCCATGTCCACTTCCTTTGAGGCTGTTTCTTAAAGAAAGAGTTCATCAAGAACAGCCTCTCCTTCTCAAGGAAGTTGACAAGCATTTGCCCCCTGTGATTTCTGACCCCATAACCATGCGGGCCTATTCGGGATTCGTTGCCAGTCTGGGTTCCCACCTTGCCGTTAAGAGCCTTTATTCCTAAAATGCGCAGAAACAGTACTTTTCAAACCCGTTTATATCATGAACCACTTATCTTATAGTATATGTTATTAACTAATAATTTTAGGAAATTTTAGTGTCCAACGAGTTTGACTATAAAATATTTCGATTAATATAGTATGTACGCGTTCTATCAAGATAACTTGTGAGAGGTTTTCATAATTTCCCTTTCAGCATCAGTTTCGAAGCTCAAAATAATAGAAAATACTGACATATCTAATTAAGAAAAAAATATAACCTACTGATGAGATCCTTGGCTAAAAACTTACTTAGAAAGATGTTTGGTTTTGGTATCCTACTATGAGAAATTAAAATTCAAAAAATGTGAAATGTTACGAATATTTCACATTTTTAAATGATGTTTTTACCGATATACCTTATTTAATGTAATATAATAATAGCCTACCAATAAAGTGAAGCATCTTTTTTAAAATCATACATTTAAAATTTTTATGATTTTGTTGCTATTATTTTTCTATAAATATTTTAAAACTACTATAAAACGCTGCGCGAAAATCAGTCCGCCGCGAGGCTTTCTAGAGTGTGGTCACGTCGCTCATTAAATATTTATAGAAAAATAATAGCAACAAAATCATAAAAATTTTAAATGTATGATTTTAAAAAAGATGCTCCACTTTATTGGTAGGCTATTATTATATTAAATTAAATAAGGTATATCGGTAAAAACATCATTTAAAAATGTGAAATATTCGTAATACGAGTATTTCACATTTTTTGAATTTTAATTTCTCATAGTAGGATACCAAAACCAAACATCTTTCTAAGTAAGTTTTTAGCCAAGGATCTCATCAGTAGGTTATATTTTTTTCTTAAATAGATATGTCAGTATTTTCTATTATTTTGAGCTTCGAAACTGATGCTGAAAGGGAAATTATGAAAACCTCTCACAAGTTATCTTGATAGAACGCGTACATACTATATTAATCGAAATATTTTATAGTCAAACTCGTTGGACACTAAAATTTCCTAAAATTATTAGTTAATAACATATACTATAAGATAAGTGGTTCATGATATAAACGGGTTTGAAAAGTACTGTTTCTGCGCATTTTAGGAATAAAGGCTCTTAAAGTCCCCCATAACAACGTTGAAGTGGGCCTTAGTGGTGTTATGTAAGGCTTTGGATATGTCTTCATACATATCCTCCACTTCATCATCCAAGTGTGCCGAGGTCGGTGCATAGACCTGGATGACCTTCATGCTGTACCGCTTGGACAGCCGAAGGATCAGGTACGCTACCCTGGTCGACACACTGGAGATTTCTTGGACGTTGCTAGAGAGGGCCTTATTGACGAGGAAGCCTACGCCACCCTGGGATGTTTTATCACCCTCGCGAAAGTAGAGAAGATGGCCCGAGTCTAGGGTTACGGTGTCCTCCCCCTCTCTACGGACTTCACATAACCCCAGAACATGCCATTTGATGTTCTCTAACTCCACTTCCAACTGCGCTAGATGATGGTCAAGCCTCAGAGTGCGTCCGTTAAACGTAGCCATGGTCAGTTTAGGTAGAGTTTGGTAGCCTGATGTAGCCCGGGGATTCCTATCACCCCCTGCCCCGCCGTTACCGTGGCCGCTACCATGGCCAGGAATAGCGAGGCGGCCGGGAACTGGGGGCCACATTCTTTTGGCGTGTCTATCTATGGGGGGTTGATGCCCATAATCCCCACGCTGGGCATGCGGGTTGGGGATCGCAGTGTAGGGAGTGTGCTGCAAGGGACGCTGCTGCCCGCCCCCCGGTGTATGTCCCTTAGTCGCCTTCTACGACACCCACGGGAAGAGTTGGGGTGGTGCTATTCTATCACGGCCGACTCCACACAGCCCACTATAACAAATACTAAACAGAATGCACAGAATAAAATAAATAGTCGGCTCCCATACAACGTGACTTTTTTTCTCTATAGTGATAACGCGAGGAGTGGAAGGAGAACGGGGAGGCCTTTGCCCAGCAGTGGGACAATAATGGCTAAAAAATAAAATAAAAAATAGTGATAACGACAACAGGTAGACGCTTTTAATATTCACAGCATATACATATAGTTTGTATTCACTTTAAAAATAAATAATACAGTTAAAATAAAACAAATATTTAAGGGGGGCTCCCATACAACAGGCATGATTTAAGGGGGGCTCCCATACAACAGGCATGATTTTTTTGCCGCTTTTATAGATAAACGTACTTGTCCAAGTGTGTACTGGGCCAAGTGCGACTCGACTCGCGCACGAAGGGTGAACCTTCGTGCGCGAGTCGAGTCGCACTTGGCCGGTTTTATTTATGATACAGAGAAAATACCGAGAACAACTGTATGACTATCCTCACAATTTATCTATCTATCTATCTAATCAGCCGGTAACACCCACTGCTGAGTACAGGCCTCTTCCTTATCTCTGTACCCTGGCGGTCCTGTGCCAGTCGGATCCACTGCTTCCCTACAGCCCCCACAATGTCGTCTGACCATCGGGCAGGTGGTCTGCCTCGACGCCGCCGCATATCCATAGGCCACCATTCGGTGACTGCTTTGGTCCATCGGTGATCCTCTCTCCTTGCCAGGTGTCCTGCCTATCTCCACTTTAGCCCCGTAATCCGAATGCCTACATCCTCGAGCTTAATTTTTCGTCGAATTTCAACGTTTGATATTCGGTCCACGAGGTGGATACCTAGCATGGCCCGCTCCATGGCTCTTTGAGCAACTCTAATGGTGTACACGTGCTCGTTTGTGAGGGGCCATGTCTCAGCTCCATATGTGAGGTAGTACACACTGGATAAACATCTTAGTCTTGAGGCATTGAGGTTCTTGGTAGGTACTTGGAGGTACTTACATCCTTACAATAATAACAGGAAATAAATAACATAACACGTATTCATGTTTGTTCCACAGTACTCTCTCTGCCTATTGGTGCTGTTTCTAGTTGAGATGGGCGGAGCGGTGTGCGGGTTCGTGTTCCCTCGCTCGCTGCAACCGTTGCTCGAACTTAGCTTTACAGAGAAGGTAAGAAATCCTGTTGGATTTTATCATATTATTCAAAAGCTTTGAACAATAGAATAAGAATAGAATCGATCGCTTTTATTAGCACACACAAAAAGACAAACACATAAAAACATATTAAGCTAAATAAGATTTTAGACATACAAAATAATAAATAAATAAATAAATAATGCTGGACAATTCACACAGCATTATCTAGCCCCATGGTAAGCAGAGCTTGTGTTATGGGTACTAGATAACTGATATACATAATACAATACATTACATGGATAGATATTTTTTATTATACATAGAAAACAACCAGAACACCCGGAACAAATATCTGCAGATCGTACACACAATTGTTCCGAGGCGGGAATCGAACCCGCAACCTCCTGCGTCGCAGGCGGACCTTCGCCCACCGCGCCACATCGGTCGTAATAAGCACTTAGACAAGTCATATTTTATACATTAAATTATTATCAAATAAAATTATTTTACTGTTCAATTCAATTTTTTGTCCACTAGTGGAAGAAGTGAAAAAGAAACCACTAGCATGTTCATCTCTTAAATGTCTAATACATGGTTATTTGCCTATTTAAGTCTACCCAACAACCAACCCACCCAATAAATAAGTTAGTATAAATAAATATAGCATCGCCTTAGGGCTTAATAAAAAAACCTGTAATGATGTTAATATCTCAATCTCAGTGTATAAATAATAGTATTCAGGATCTGTATATTAGGCGATGGCCCAAAAGAGCTATGCTATTAATCTATCTATACTAATATTATAAAGAGGAATGGTTTGATTTTTTGTTCGTTTGTTTGTAATGAATAAGCTCCGAAACTACTGGACCGATTTGAAAAATTATTTTACCGTTGGGGTTTGTCCCCGGTGAACATAGGCTATATTCTATTTTCAAGGTCCGCTAGTTTCTTATACAGAGATATCCAAAACTCCATGTACACAACACACTTAACCACAGAAACACCTAAACAACATAATTCCTAAAGCCGCCAAACGTGTTCGACTCCAAAAAGCGCTGAATATTTTGATGACGCTAAGTTCTACGTCAGCCGTATGTCCAGCGACTTGTGGGCAAAGACCACCACAGAGTGGAGACCACCTAACGCTAAGAGGCGACGTGGAAGGCCCAGGATGAGATGGCGCGACGAGCTCGAGGTACATCTTCCATCATGGCCTGTTGCAGCGTTGGATCGCAAGGAGTGGAAGGAGAAAAGGGAGGCCTTTGCCCAGCAGTGGGACAATAACTGCTTAAAATAAATAAATAAGTTCTACGTCATAATTTTAACAAATGTATTTTCGAAATTGTCCAGGAAATATCGAAATGTTTTGTTTTACTAGAGTCTGTCAAAATTTCTATGTTCTAATCGCCTGCTATTTAGACATTAATTATTAAAACTTGATAGAAGCTCGCAGTTTTTCTATGACAGTCCTTTTTCCTTATTTTGAAAGTCTATGAAGCAATTTCGTTATTATATCAAAAACGCCACCTTCAGAACAACTTACCACCGAACTGCGATCATATGGGCATTACCCCCATGAGATAAAAGCCAATAAGGCGCTTAGGAGAAGGCCTGCGTGCAACAGTGGACTAATTTAAGCTGTTGAGGATTGTTGTTTTATTGAAAACATTCATAGCTCTATCTTATGTCTATGTAAGTCTATTATAATGTTTGTAAATAGTAATGTAGGTATTATGGTATGTAGTGTAGGTATTGGTTTTCTTTTTTTATTTATATATTAATTAAGTACCACCTATCATATATATAAGTCTATTTTGTTCCTTCATGTCTAGTCCATCCTAAAGTTGCCTGGAAGAGATCGCTCTCAGCGATAAGGCCGCCCTTATAGATAGATAGAAAATTCTTTATTGCACTTTAACTATAAACTATGTACAGTAAAAACTTAAAAATTAAGTACAATTGGCGGTCTTATCGCTCAAGAGCGATCTCTACCAGACAACCATGGATGGATAGGATCGTGGACAGTACCGGGGGATCTGTGTGCTTGTAAGTTGTGGGATATTATAAATAAAATACTTATAGTATTTACATAGAAATATACTACATATATATCATAAAATATACATATACTACTTATAAACATAGGACATAAACATATATAAACATAGGCCCTTATACTTCTTAATAAAGTATTTTCTAACTATCTATTGATTTTGTATGTTTAATTTCAGGTCGTCCATTCATACAGAGACGATCCGGATCTGCAAAATTTCATAGATTTTGCTCAGCGTGACGTAAGTAGAATAGAATAATAATAAAATAAATAATGCTGGACAATTCACACAGCATTATCTAGCCCCATGGTAAGCAGAGCTTGTGTTATGGGTACCAGATAACTGTTATACATAATACAATACATTACATTGATAGATATTTTTTTATTATACATAGAAAACAACCAGAACACCCGGAACAAATATCTGCAGATCGTACACACAATTGGTCCGAGGCGGGAATCGAACCCGCAACCTCCTGCGTCGCAGGCGGACCTTCGTCCACCGCGCCACATCGGTCGTCATCAATAGAAAGACATATATTTATAACAACATAAATTTACTATAATATATAATTTTTTATTTTGATGTTATTACTCCGTTGACGAATTTATAAATGATAAATCTAAACTTTAAATATTTGGGTAAGTACACTGAAACGGGCGTAGTTTTTGCGTGAAAGAGTAACAAACATGCAAACTTTAGCGTTTATAATATTAGTCATCATCATCATCAGCCTATAGCAGTCCACTGCTGGACATAGGCCTCCTCCAATGAACGCCATAGCGCCCTGTCTTCAGCTTGCCGCATCCAGCATCTACCAGCAGTCTTTCGCAGGTCGTCATCCCACCTGGTCGGAGGGCGCCCTATACTACGTTTACCGATATATACTATATAATATTAGTAAGATGAGTTAATTGATTTAAAATGATATTTCAGTTCCACTGTTGCGGTCTCACCTCGGACGGTTACATCGACTGGGCCAAGAACGAGTATTTCAACTGCTCCTCGCCATCTGTTGAACGGTTAGTCATTCTTATTTATAAACTTACGCGATCTGAACACATAATACAAGTAGATTACTAGAAAGATAGACGATACTTTCTTTGCACACTGAAAAATAAAACCGCCAATTGTACTAGAGTCATTTAAAATGGGATATTTACCATGATTTGATTTTTGAGTTATCCAATATTTCGGCACAGTTTCATGCGCCATGATCACGGAATAACTGAAGGCACTGCGACTGCGTGTAAGTATTTACACATACCAATCTACCCTCATTTTTTGTCTTTTGCTACGAACATTACCACTACCACCGGTTTCATTATTATCGAACGCAGCTCGATCACGACACACAACACTGACGGTATCAGAACGCGACGCGGTTGGTAAATCACTTCTTCGATTCAAATTCATGGTATCCCGTTTTAAATGACTTTAGTGTTAATAACCATGATACCGCCAATTGTAATTTAATGTAATTAAATTACCATACATACATAGTTTCCTATTTAAAGTGAATCCTAAAAATTTACGATTTCGGCGAGACTTAAAACCGCGACCGAGTCCCAAAGATTTTCGGCTCGTCGTCGGTTAATTGGTTAGAGCGGTCCCCGTACGTAGTTCGGGTTCAAGTCCCGCCGTAATCGGGATATCGGTTTAAAGAATCTTTATTTTTCTCAAAGAACATATAGTATATAACGTTCACTTAATGAGAAGTATTTACAAAGTTTCTACTTAGTACCTACTTATAAAATACGTACTTAAGTATGTGCTTAAGATTATATTAACCGAGTGTGCTTACACCTATATAAGTATAATCCTGGTATAATGTACTTACAAACTAAAAACAAAAGAAAAAACTATAGTAGAAAAAACAATCTAACTAATCTAATAAAATAATATTGGGATATTATTTAATACTTAATTTCATCTTCATCAAACAACGTAAGTGTTAACAGCTTGTTTCTGTAAATATTTTTAAACTTCGCGATCTGAACACATCATAATTTTTTTTACAACCTGTTTGACGACCGATGTGGCGCGGTGGGCGAAGGTCCGCCTGCGACGCAGGAGGTTGCGGGTTCGATTCCCGCCTCGGAACAATTGTGTGTACGATCGGCAGATATTTGTTCTGGGTGTTCTGGTTGTTTTCTATGTACCTATAATAAAAAATATCTATCTGTGTAATGTATTGTATTATGTATATCAGTTATCTAGTACCCATAACACAAGCTCTGCTTACCATGGGGCTAGATAATGCTGTGTGAATTGTCCAGCATTATTTATTTATTTATTATTTATAATTATAAGTATTAATACAACGGGTATTAATGGCGTTTATTTACCTATTTTTCCCGACGTTTCAACAGCTTGTTTCTGGACTGGTTACCGCAACTTGGCTTTTTGCGTGTCGAATAGCCCCCTCACCCTATTCGACACTAACGACCCGATGACCTCCAGGAAGGCCAGCAGCTCGCTGATGCCGGTGCATACCTCTATAGGCGTCCTCATTGTCCCAAGGTGTTGCAGTCTTTGAGAAGCTACGCGGTCGCAATCGTGACAAAGTGCTAGTAAACTATAATAGGATGTAACTGTGTATTCCAGATGTGGCGTTCCGTTCTCATGCTGCATCAACTCCACGAGCATATCCTCGGGGCTCGTTAACATCATGTGTGGCTACGGTGCCCAGAACTTCCCTGTAAGTACATCATTAAATCTTAAACTGTTGAGTTCACTGGAGTTACCGAGAAAAATAATGCCACACTCGAGGGCAACTCGCAACTTTATAAAGTAAATTTAATTGCTGACTTTACGATTTTTAATCTTATTTAGATATTTTCATTCATAACCAGGACATTCAGCATCATTCATATTAAATACTAGCGGAGCTTCCCGGCTTCGCACGGTTTTGTATGCTGTTATGTGTGCTTAGATCTTTTAAACTACGCAACGGATTGTGATGCGGCTTTTTTCTAATAGATGGTGACTCAATGGAAGGTTTATATGTATATAAAAAAATGCATTTGCACCCGTGCGAAGTCGGAGCTTTTTTTTTTTGAGAGAGCAGAGAATAACTCCGTTTCACGTGTTAATAACGCTAAAATTAGCGTAATAACGCTGATAACGCGCGTTACATTGTGTTAAATAACGTGGTAGCCTTGCACAAAAACTTCATGGTCACAATACAGTTGTTAGATGATTTCCCATCACTAACTTTTTCACCAATATAATGATTATATTATTTATGTTTATTTTATTTATTTCTAGGTGGCCGAAGCAAGCAAACGCGTCTGGACGAGCGGCTGCATAGAGGTGGTTCGTTCTTGGGCGGAACGTAACCTGTACACCATAGCGATAGTGGCGCTCTCAGTGGCGTTGTCACAACTGTTCGTGATCTACCTGGCCAAGACTCTGGAGGGACAGATCGAGCTGCAGAAAGCTAGGTAATCTCTAGATATTAATAATAAATGGAACGTAACCTGTACACCATAGCGATAGTGGCGCTCTCTGTGGCGTTGTCACAACTGTTTTTGATCTACCTGGCCAAGACTCTGGAGGGACAGATCGAGCTGCAGAAAGCTAGGTAATCTCTAGATATTAATAATAAATAGAACGTAACCTGTACACCATAGCGATAGTGGCGCTCTATGTGGCGTTGTCGCAACTGTTCGTGATCTACCTGGCCAAGACTCTGGAGGGACAGATCGAGCTGCAGAAAGCTAGGTAATCTCTAGATATGAATAATAAATGGAACGTAACCTGTACACCATCCATAGCGATAGTGGTGCTCTCTGTGGCGTTGTCACAACTGTTTGTGATCTACCTGGCCAAGACTCTGGAGGGACAGATCGAGCTGCAGAAAGCTAGGTAATCTCTAGATATGAATAATAAATGGAACGTAACCTGTACACCATCCATAGCGATAGTGGCGCTCTCTGTGGCGTTGTCACAACTGTTTGTGATCTACCTGGCCAAGACTCTGGAGGGACAGATCGAGCTGCAGAAAGCTAGGTAATCTCTAGATATTAATAATAAATGGAACGTAACCTGTACACCATCCATAGCGATAGTGGCGCTCTCTGTGGCGTTGTCACAACTGTTTGTGATCTACCTTGCCAAGACTCTGGAGGGACAGATCGAGCTGCAGAAAGCTAGGTAATCTCTAGATATTAATAATAAATGGAACGTAACCTGTACACCATAGCGATAGTGGCACTCTCTGTGGCATTGTCACAACTGTTCGTAATCTACCTGGCCAAGACTCTGGAGGGACAGATCGAGCTGCAGAAAGCTAGGTAATCTCTAGATATGAATAATAAATGGAACGTAACCTGTACACCATAGCGATAGTGGCGCTCTCTGTGGCGTTGTCGCAACTGTTCGTGATCTACCTGGCCAAGACTCTGGAGGGACAGATCGAGCTGCAGAAAGCTAGGTAATCTCTAGATATTAATAATAAATGGAATGTAACCTGTACACCATAGCGATAGTGGCGCTCTCTGTGGCGTTGTCGCAACTGTTCGTGATCTACCTGGCCAAGACTCTGGAGGGACAGATCGAGCTGCAGAAAGCTAGGTAATCTCTAGATATTAATAATAAATGGAACGTAGCCTGTACACCATAGCGATAGTGGCACTCTCTGTGGCGTTGTCACAACTGTTCGTGATCTATCTGGCCAAGACTCTGGAGGGACAGATCGAGCTGCAGAAAGCTAGGTAATCTCTAGATATGAATAATAAATGGAACGTAACCTGTACACCATAGCGATAGTGGCGCTCTCTGTGGCGTTGTCGCAACTGTTCGTGATCTACCTGGCCAAGACTCTGGAGGGACAGATCGAGCTGCAGAAAGCTAGGTAATCTCTAGATATTAATAATAAATGGAACGTAACCTGTACACCATAGCGATAGTGGCGCTCTCTGTGGCGTTGTCGCAACTGTTCGTGATCTACCTGGCCAAGACTCTGGAGGGACAGATCGAGCTGCAGAAAGCTAGGTAATCTCTAGATATAAACAATAAATGAAACGTAACCTGTACACCATTCTCACCATAGCGATAGTGGCGCTCTCTGTGGCGTTGACACAACTGTTCGTGATCTACCTGGCCAAGACTCTAGACTGTAAAAAAATAGGGTCGAAATGAAAATGCAGGGGGTGTGCGATTTCTATGCTTGTTTTATACTATGCAGAGATGAGTATACTTTATTTGAATATGCCCTTGTTTTTTTTCAGATGGCAAACATGAAACAGGGGTTTCGCGGGGTGGGGCGCGCGCCGCACCCCGCTCTAGCGCCCGCACTTCACCCCTTGGACCCCCGAACCCCTCGCGTCTACTTTCAAAGACAACAGAGAAGCTTGTTGCTCTACACGCCATTAACTGCGACGAAAATGTGCCATAGACAAACTGTATCCTTTTTGACGTTGGCTAAAACGTAATCGCGTTTTGATAAGTGATTGTGGGGTGTGGGGTGCAATTGGGGATCGAAAGGGTGTTTGTGAATGAACTTGGAATTACTGTTTCGTGGTTACCCTAGTGCTTGTGTGGGCGGATTTTTCTACAAACTTCAGTGCTTATGGTCAGTGTAAAAGTTTTTTGGCAGTTATTTTTCGAGACGATTTATCATGACGAATTATCATAGACATTCATGTATGATAATAATTGAGAGAAAGAAGAAAGAAAGTTACAATGAAATAATAGAATTAGAATGAGTATTTACAATTAAGAACAAACAATTGAGCTAACTGCAGACTGCTACAAACAATCTTCAGATAGCTCAACTGATCTATAATTGTTCAAATATAGTTTTTTTGAGAATTTTCACCATCCAAAAGTGAAAAGTGAATAAAAAACGAAAATCATCACAAAAATTGAATCGAAAAATACTTGTCAAAGAACGCCAATATCTTAAGATAAAATTATTCTAAATAGTAAAATAAGCTTAATAATTGTATTAATTATTTAAGACTAGGAATTTGTATTAAAATTACATTCCATCACACGAATATTAAAATGCGAAAGTTTGGATGTTTGTTACCTTCTTCGCGCCAAAACTACTGAACGGATCGGGCTGAAATTTTGCACAGATATAGCTATAAGCCTGGAATCAAACATAGGCTACACTTTCTCACAATGTTTCCATATAAACAACGCGTGCGAAACCGCGGGCATAAACTAGTACACAATAAATTACTATATAACTTAACTATCATGGTTATTAACGCTAGTCATTTAAAACGGGATATTTACCATGATGTGATTTTAATATCAGCCTATATTAGTCCACTGTTGGACATAGGCCACCCCCAAATGATTTGATTTTAATATTGGAAAACTCAAAAATCTAATCATGGTAAATATCCCGTTTTAAATTACTTTAGAATACATAACTACTTGTTCAGAATAGGTCTTGAGTAAAGTATGGTTATTACCGTTCCATGCTTTACTTAACAGCGTGGAAAAAAATCGTTTTAACATTTTTTCATACAAAATAATGCATTTTTCACACTGAGCTTCCTTTGTCCTAAAACTAAGCAGAGCTTAGTCAGTGAGAACCAAATCACAGTCATAGGTTGCAATACGCAAGCATTTATACATTATGTATTTAAAAGGAATTTACTACAATTAGACGTAGGTAACATATTTTATCTTTAAGTTAAATATTTATTATGTAATTTATGTATTATGTCTTGCTTGAACCAAATTTCTGGAACACTATTTATTTATATATATACCGTAGGATAGTAAAACCCGTAAAATTAAGAAAATTCTAGTCAGTTTCTGATTTTTGGAAAATAATCAACGGGACTGTACAGTACGGCCGCTGGGGCAAACGTGTTCTTGAGTGGAGACCACGACTCTGTAAACGTAGTAGGACGCCCTCCGACCAGGTGGGATGACGACCTGCGAAAGACTGCAGGTAGATGCTGGATGCGGCAAGCTGAAGACAGGGCGCTATGGCGCTCATTGGGGGAGGCCTATGTCCAGCAGTGGACTGCTATAAGCTGATGATGATGTACAGCACAATTTATATTAAAAAAAAATTATACAAAAAATATCTATCTATGTAATGTATTGTATTATGTATATCACCCATAACACAAGCTCTGCTTAGCTTGGGGCTAGGTGATGCTGTGTGAATTGTCCAGCATTATTTATATATTTATTTGCTGACCCGTTAGATAATATTCGAAAAAACCCGTGAACCAACCAAACCGTAAGTGCTACAGTCCTGTTGATTATTCTCCGGAATATTATAAAGTGACTAGTATTTTTTATTATTTTACGGGTCTTACTATATGACGGTGACATATCTTTACTGATTATGCATACCTAAAGTCTGTGCAAAAAGAGTCTCTTAGGAAATGAGGGCGCGCGTGTGCCAATGTACTACTTTTGTTGCGTTAGTATGTTATAGTTTGACCGAAACCGCTGTACCGCTCCTTAGGAAAGTGCGGCGAGGTGGGGGGCGAGGAAAAAAGAGCAAGAGTACGCGTTGACGGACCGGAGCGGCCGATTTCCCCCCCGTCTCGCCGCTCGCATACCTCAGGCGCGGTACAGCGGTTTCGGTCAAACTATAGTTCACCGTTTCGCCACGAGGCTTCTCTTTTTGAACAGACTCTACTCATTTTTGAGAACTAACTTTACTTACTACTAAGTGACCCGTAAAATTTTTAGTAAGCCTTTGTCCACAGGAAGTTTTTAACAATTTGCTTGGATTTATTTGCTTATATTAAAGATTATTTATCGGGTATTTGTCGCGTACCTTTTATTTTATTTCTTTTCTTTGTTCTACGTTTCCATCATGGTCACGGTAAGCGGAGTCGCAGATATAAGTTAGTATTGCATAATTTCTTAGTCTTCTAGAATTTGGCTCTTTGTTGAAATCTCAGTATATACAGGGTGTGTCAAGACTACTACCGAAAACTGGGGGGGTGCAATCAGACCATGATTTTGAAAATATTTAGCCCCCCCTTTGTTTTCGGTAGTGGTCCCGACACACGCTGTATATTAGGTACATGTACTTGTAACAAATATAGTGATCGAGACTTAGATCTAAAGGTTATCGCAGATCAGAGCCACACAGTAATTTGTAATTCTATGGTTTGAATAATGTTTTAATTATACCAAGTTATTTAATTTAACTTTGTGATATTAGTATTTTTGCTCAAAATTTAAATTGTTTAAACGTCAATTTACGTATTATTTCCGCAAAATGTTTAGTACAAAATGTTAGTAATGTTTAGTAATGAATACTATGTAATTATATGAGTGCAATTTGTTAGTTATTTTTTAACTTGATTATTGGCTCTATAGAATGACTCTTTAAATCACTTTAGAAAATGATGAGTTTCAGAAAAGATAATGATTTTAGAAAACGTTTGAGGCGTTTCTGTTAAAAATATTATTGAAAGTGGTGTTTTTTTAAATTAATTACGACTTGTGCATATCAAATTCTTACAATGACTGCCTAAAGTGTTCCATTTTCACTTATAAAGTCACAGCACACATATCAACTCAGGAGCAGATCGTCACCGCCTCGCCTTTCACCTTTGCGTCAAACAGGCGTCCACGTAACGTAACCACGTGACGTAAGCGGATCAGAAGCTCCGGCACGTCGACTCGGCTACAGCTAGGCGACGCCGCGCTTACGGCTCGCCGACCGCTGGTTGACGGCTAGGCGGCACTAGTTCAATCATTTTGAGGGGCGTGGACGAAGAGACGTAAGCTAGGGTACGGCGAACCGTGGCTTTAGACAGACGGACTGCATTTCAACTGCAATCCAACTGCAAATTGCAGTTTGAATGCAGTTGACACGACTGCAAACCAACCGCGCAGTCCGATTGCAGTTCAATTTCAGTTGAAATGCAGTCCGTCTGTCTAGAGCCTAAGCGCGGGAACTGCAAGTCGACCACGCTCCGCACCGCGGTTTTGAGCTTGTCCCGAGGCGAGGCGATTACGTAACGATCCGATTAGTGTGCTTTGCAGTAGGGAGTTGCATACAAATAATACAGAACGGCTCGAGTTGATACGGTGACGATCCCTTTCCGAGTTGATACGTGTGCTACGACCTTTAGGATCCCTAATCGACTGTTTCTATTTCTTCATTATTGCCAAATACGACTTGTAAGTATTTTAAAACTTAAGTTTTATTAATAATATTTGCTTCCGACTTTATTTTTAATTATATTAATAAAATATATGTATTAATGTACCAAATATAACATGTAGTTACTTAAATAAGGGTGTATGTATAATGTTGTAAATACTGCCGTATTGCCATTTTGAATAGTTCAATATTTTTGTATATTCTAACGCCATGATTGTTATTCAAAAATATTCGATAAATAAATTATATTGATATAAAATAATAATTAGTAATATTAATGTCGAGTCTGGATTGACCCCATTGCCATAAAGTCACCATGAATCTTGTCCCAACTGGTGTGAGTTGACGAATCGTAAAAAAAATATTATATTCGTTCTGCAACTCACACCCCTTTGTTCGGTATAGGACAGATTCTAGATAGATAGATAGATAACACTTTATTACACCACACAAAAACAGAAAATAATACAGAGATAAAAACTAAGAATAAAGGTATAAAGGGCGGCCTTATCGCTGAGAGCGATCTCTTCCAGGCAACCTTGGGATGGACTGGACATGAACGAACAATATAGACGGTGGCACTTTAATAAATAATTGGTTACAAATACACTAAATACCTACATTACAAACATTATAATAAACTTACATAGACATAAGATAAGGCTATCAATATTTCATATGGATAAATAATGCTGATGCAGCAGTTTTTTGAATATAGGGAGTGATTAGACAGATTCGTAATTCGGCAGATTCGACACTCGACAGATCGTGAATCTGCCCAATTCACGATCTGTTGAGTATCGAATCTGCCGAATTACGAATCTGTCTAATCTAGAATCTGTCCTATACCGAACAAAGGCTCACACCACCCTTTGTTTCCGAAATACTTACCCCATTCTTAAAAGATACTTAGCCAATTTAGTTTAAGTTATGATCTACAATTTTAATATTTCTAAACATATTTAACTTTGTTACTTTTTAACATCCATCTATTGTATACGCCATTTGAATATCTTATAAGTTATACTTTGACAGATATTCAGTTATAAGTATAATAGTTATAATTATGATTTAAAGTTGCACAGTTCTCATTATAAATAATTATATGTAATTAATTTTAACAAATGTATTCTTCTACATTAAATATGCAGTGATATTATAGACAAATTGTAATCTTGAGACGAAATTTTATTTTGTTAGATGCCTTCTAGTTTCCTATTCGAATTCGCAGTTTTCTCGTAGTCCTACTATTTTGTCCTACTAGTAGGACCACGAGTGAGACCAGTTTCTGTTCGTCCTACTATGACATGTTCCCGCTGTTGCGTTTGCACCATTGATTTGCCCCATTAATGGTGCAGACGAACCTAACTAGTTAGTTATGTTGTGTTTTTCCTTTTCCCTATCAATCGATGGTGCAACCATTGATTTTGATGTAAAAATTACTGAAAGGATTTGGCTGAAATATTGCATACAGGTAGTTCCAGACCCGGGATAAAGTATATATCCTATAAATCAGTTCCCGTGGGATATAAATAACCTTAGAACGTTTTTAAAGAAACAACGCGTGCGAAGCCGCGGGCAGAACCTAGTCATTAATAATTTAGTGTGCTTGCTTAGCTAACAAAGAAGAAAATGAAGAAATAAATCATTTATTTCTTTAGGCTTACAAAATACGCACTTAGACGAGTCGTACTTTATACTATAAATTATTAGGCTCTAGATAGAAGGATAGATAGATAGATAGATAACACTTTATTACACCACACAAAACAGAAAATAATACAGAGATAAAAACTTAGAATAAAGTTATAAAGGGCGGCCTTATCGCTGAGAGCGATCTCTTCCAGGCAACCTTGGGATGGACTGGACATGAACGGACAATAAAGACGGTGGCACTTTAATAAATAATTGGTAACAAATACACTAAATACCTACATTACAAACATTATAATAAACTTACATAGACATAAGATAAGGCTATCAATATTTTATATGGATAAATAATGCTGATGCAGCAGTTTTTTCCGCACGGACCGCATTTCAGAACTGCACGCCGACTGCAAACCAACTGCGCAGTTCATTTGCAGTCTGCAATAGAACTGCAATCGGACTGTGTCAACTGCATTCAAATTGCAAATTTGCGGTTGGATTGCAGTTGAAATGCGGTCCGTCAGCCCTAGATAAAGATAAAGCATTTATTACAGACATCAGACACACATACAAAATACAACAGTTATACATTACACTGGAAAACAAAAACATAAAATAAAGTTGACTTAACAAAGAAAAAACAAACAATTATGAAATTAAAATAAATGGGTATGATATGATATGCTTGGGCTCAGCGTAATATTTTGCTAAAGAAGCAAAATAACGGATTTTCAGCCAGTCCTTTTGAGAGCGAGCAGAACGAGTTTCAATTAAATGTGTACCTAGCTACCCACTAAATGTGTCTGTGTAGTAAAATGAAGTTATCACTTATAATGTTGCGTTTCCTACCTTGTAAGGTGATGTACAGATGGAAGTTTTATTTTTGGCAAACCAAGCGCTTAACTTTGTTTCTGTGATAAAAACTATACCTTCAATTTGTTTCTGTAATAAAAACTATATTATTATCAAAGAAATAACGAATAAATCTTTATTATGATTATTTATTTATTATATTTGAATTATTATCACACACACATCACCGGAACAAATACACAAACAAATATCTGCACATACAGACAATTGTTTCGAATCGGGCATCGGCGGGAATCGGACCCGCAACCTCCTGCTCCGCAGGTGGTTGCTCCGATTCCCGCCTTCGCCCGCCGCGCCACCTTGGGCGTCTATGAACTACTATTTCATCATCATCATCATCAGCCTATATTAGTCCACCACTGCTGGACATAGGCCTCCCCCAATGAGCGTCATAGCGCCCTGTCTTCGGCTTGACGCATCCAGCATCTACCTGCAGTCTTTCGCAGGTCGTCATCCCACCTACTAACTACTATTTAGTACTATCTAATTAACTAACTATATATCTAATTACTATACTATATACTATTCTCTCTTCTACTTCTTCTTCCCTTTCTTCTTAGGCTCAGGTTCAGGCGTGGGCTCTGGCTCGGGCGGCGGCGGCCAGTACTTATCGAAGAGTGCTGGATCCGCTGCAAGGTTCAGCGGCAGGATGGAGCAGCGTTGATTCCACAGCTCGCGGTCCAAGTCTTCCTGCTCTTGCATCTCTCTGTCTTCTTTTGCTTTACGCTGGATACAAATGGCTTATAATTATCAGAACCATAATAATTCCTGAGTCGTTTTATAACAACCTCTGTGGCGCGGTGGGCGAAAGTCCGCCTGCGACGCAGAAGGTTGCGGGTTCGATCGAAGGGGTCTTGACAGCTTCCATTTGCCTCTTCATCCACTTTACGCAATCAGAAGTCACCAGGAATTGTAATTAAATACAATTATATTTTTTATTTTACGTGATCAAATCGCGTCCGTATACTAACTCCAATTCTATGTTATATTTATACCTAAGTATAAGCTTTTTGTTTCCCAAATAAATAAAAAATATAATTTACCGCCATCAACGCCAAATACTCGACGGTATCAGGGGCTTGCTTGCCCCTAGGTTTAGCTGGTTTTTCCTTCTTCGGTATCTTCTCTTTCTTGAGCTTGAGAGGGGCATAGAGTCTCTTAGGTACGTGCAGTTGGTATGGAGTGTCTATCAGGATGTAGTCAGGTGGAAATGTAAATACAGACCGGACTAGTTCGTATTGGAAGTCGGAGCTGAATCTGTAAAAAAAAATAGTTAATTTTATCTATACTAATATTATAAAGAGGAAAGATTTGATTTTTTGGTTGTTTGTTTGTAATGCTTCGAAACTACTGCACCGATTTGAAAAGTCTTTCACCGTTGGGAAGCTACACTATCCCCGGTGAACAAAGGCTACATTATATTTTCAAAAAAATTAAAGCTCCTTACTAAAACTCCAATAATGTAACCCAATGTGTAAAAAAATCACTTTACTAGGTAAAGTGAAATTCGAATTTAACGCGGGTAAAACCGCGGGGAACAGCTAGTTTATTCAGATAATTAATAATCCATTGTGTTAGTTTGCTTATAACTAGATGTTAGTACTTAAAATTAACTACATACATAATACTGCCATTTCGACCAATTCGTCCATTAGAGGACAGTAAAATTTTGCAGCAATCGCGGTTAGGATGCTGTTGCTGTTTGAATCACTCGATCTATTTAAAAAAACCGTATATGTATAATTGTAAAGTAGAATTAGTATATTATTAAACATAGTAATTATTAAAAAAAAAAAAATCTTGTGTTTTTTTTATTTTTCCTGTGAGACAGAACTTATGGCACCACTACGTACTATCTACCTAATCTACATTGAACCGTTAAAATGTGTAACAAAATGTAAAAAATGTTAAACAAGCACTGCCTAGCTATAAGACAGGGCAGTATCCTATTCAATTCCATCACCAGGTTGAGTGACCCAATATCTAGTAGATAAGTTTTATCGAAATACTAACAGGTCATAAATAAAGTGTATCACATAGACCAGATCGATCAGCGAGCAGCTGTAAGCAGACCCCTGGAAGGTCACCATCCTGTCAGACCCTGAGGGGTATACATCGGAGAGAGAGGTGGGGGCCAGCCCAGTGGGGGGGACCAGCACCTCCTTGTAGTTCACCAGGGCTTCTGTGGGGGTCGGCAGGTGTTCTGAGTTGGCGATGAAGCGGGCTGCTGCGAGCATATTGTCCTGTAATGGTGGAAATGGCGTGGTGGAAGATAGATAGAAATTTCTTTATTGCACTTTAAATATAAACTATGTACAGTAAAAACTTAAAGATTAATTATAATTGGCAGCCTTATCGCTCAAAAGCGTAAATCTCTAACAGACAACCATGGGTGGATAGGATCGTGGACAGTACCAGGAGAAGTTAAGTGTGTGGTGGTTAAGTCGTCTATGCGTCCGTGGCAAAGAAAGTGTTAATATTGTCAGTGACCACGAAACACATTCAGCGGCGTAGTTATACGCCGTTGAATCGTTTGAGGCCCATGGTAAATTCATCGGGTTTTTAGAATTTTCAAACGCTTACTGGTACATTTTATATGTATCAAAGTTTAAAAAATTACGTATATGTTTTTCTACTTCAGTTAAATTTTTGCTATTTATATCATTCGCTTTTTTCTTTTGTTTTTCCAGTGTGAACTGCTGCCCTGTTTACTAGGGTCTTGAATATTAGTAATAGGCTATTAGACAAATTTTGGAAATCGTTTTAAATTATTCTTTATTACATAATAAACACACTACATTAATGTTTCCGGGCGATCTACTGTATTATTTATAAAAATCAACGTTAAAGTTTAAATTTTTCAAACCGCGCCAAAAACGATTTTGCTGGTCACGTCAAAACGCAAAACGCGAACAACAATCGGTCGAGGAATATACTCGTATGTTTACTTGCATGTGACGTCACCAGAGTTGTAACCAACAACAGGGCGTTCTCGTCACAGATAAAATTCAATAAATTATTACATTTTGTTTCGTGTAATTTGCAAAAAATATATATAATTTAGTTGAAATAAAGCGAAAAATGTTTTTTTAGGCTATTATCTGATAGGATGACTACAATTTGTAGCATATTTTCAATGTTGTCAAATAGCCTATTCTGTTTGTAATTCGGCTTCCCGCTATACAGGTTCTGAACCTAGTGCTAAACTGTATAGGCATTTTTGTTTTGACAAATATGAATTATTACGAATTTTGTATGTGTTGTACATGTTTGGGTTGTGTTTATTGGGTTTTGTCTATACAGGGCCAGTTCTTTTCAACGAATGCAACTATAGATCCAATAAAACCTAGGCGGTATTTTTTTGCAATTCGCAAAAAAATACCGGCAATTCATTATTCCGAACTTGAAGCATTTAAAGGAACGGTTTACAGTTTGTTGTACAAGTCATTTGATTTATCTGTCCATCTTTGACGACCGATGTGGCGCGGTGGGCGAAGGTCCGCCTGCGACGCAGGAGGCTGCGGGTTCGATTACCGCCTCGGAACAATTGTGTGCACGATCTACAGATATTTGTTCCGGGTGTTCTGGTCGTTTTCTATGTATAATAAAAAGTATCTATCTATGTAATATATAGTAGGTATTATGTATATCAGTTATCTAGTACCCATAACACAAGCTCTGCTTACCATGGGGTTAATAATGCTGTGTGAATTGTCCAGCATTATTATCTCTTACTATGGTGTACCCATTTCTGGTTATAACTATATCTTTTTCTGACCAATTCTGTATTCGTCGCCTTCTGGATCGGTCGACCCTCAGTACAGCCAGCATGAAAAAATAACTTGTCCTATATCGTCAAAAGAACTTGTCCTATATCGTCCAAACGCTTTATTGACATGAACAAGACTTGGTTACCAGGAATTTTTCCAGCATCCGCTCGCGATTGGCCGCGTCGTAATACTGCATCTCCTTCATCCACTCGCAGAACCAGAGCATCAGCGTGGCCTGCGTAGCTGCAACAGAATTCATTCAAATAGTTTATTCATATCAGACTTGTTAAATTAGAGAGGTGATATTACAAATAAGTTTCACAAATAACAAAATTTTTCAAATAATAATCATGCTTAATTAAGCCTTCGGCCAGGTGGGATGACGACTTGCGAAATACTGCAGGTAGATGCTGGATGGGACAAGCTGAAGACGCTCGTTAGGGGAGGCCTATGTTCAGCCGCGGACTAACTTGGCTAAGTTCTCGAGGCACCAGTACTCCGCCAGGCTGCTCCTATACTTGGAACAGCCCACCATCTCGCCCAGGATGTCTATGAAACTGTCATTAGAGGAGGTATCTTACGCCGGGTTAGGTCGTGCTCTTGCGCCCTCCGCAGTAAGTTGGCCAAGGTCTCAAGGCACCAGTACTCCACCAGGCTGCTCCTATACTTGGAACAGCCCACCATCTCGCCCATGATGTCTATGGAACTGTCATATAGAGGAGGTTTCTTACGTCGACTCAGGTCGTGCTCTTGCGCCCTCCGCAGTAAGTTCGCCAAGGTCTCGAGGCACCAGTACTCCGCCAGGCTGCTCCTGTACTTGGAACAGCCCACCATCTCGCCCAGGATGTCGATGTACTTATCCGGGGGGGTGATGGAGATTTTGGGGATCAGAGCTGGGTTAATGTTGGTTCTGAAAAGACGCCACTACAAAGCATCAGCAAGGGTACAACGCTTTTATCACATAATAGCAAATAGCAGTGGGCCGTCCAGGCCATATCAATATCTCCAGCGGGACTGACAATCGAGTGAATTAACGTTTTCTTGTGCTTAAAGCGTGGTGCCTATCAATACCTATTGCTGAAGCACAACAAGCAAACAAGACATAATTTTAAATGAAGCCAGTCTACAATTACCTACTTCATATAGGTATAGTATATCTAGGCTTACTAGATAAATATGAAGTAATTGTGGATTCAATGTTCAGACATGTACGTACAATGTTGGTACATTGTACTGTACAGATCCTAGAACTTTAAAATACTAACAGCAGGAAGGAGGCCCAGAGTTGATAAATTACATATTATTACTAGCTGCGCCCCGCGGTTTCATCCTCGTGGTAATAGATATTTTGGATAATATACCTACTTTTCTCTTTATGAATTGTAGCCTATGTGTTATTCTTATATGTAAGCTATATTATTGTCAAGTTTCATTAAAATCCATTCAGTAGTTTTTACGTGCAAGTGTAACAAACATCCATCCATCCATCCATCCATACTTACAAACTTTGATGTTAATAATATTAGTATGATATTTATTTATATAGATTACTTTTATTTGTTTTTAAGTATTCTTGTTATGCTCGTATTTAACTTATTTTTAGTACACCCATTTCTTAAATTCACATAATTCTTTCCATCCAAAGGTTGCATGGAAGAGATTGCTTCTAAGCGATAAGGCCACCCATTGTACTTGTAACATGTAATCTCGTTTTGTTTTGATCTGTATGTGGTGTCCAATAAGCAATTTTGTATTGTATTGTATTGAAATATAGAAAAAAAATAGTCTGGCGAGGTTAGATAACGATACCTACTTGAAGATCTCTGGCAGTACATATATAGTGTTGTCCTCCTCGATCTTCCGGAGTTTATCTGGTATTATTCTCCTAAGCGAGGGCGTAGGGAAGATGTTCGGCAGTTCCTCATGAGCTGCCACAGGCTCTACCGTCTTCTGTTCTTCTTCTATAAGGGTTTCTTGAATGGCTGTTTGTTCTTCGTCAGCTGTGCCTGTTGATAACAAATATCACTACATAGTATAAAACAAAGTCGCTTCCCGCTGTCGTCTGTCCGTATGTATGCTTAGATCTTTACCCCCATATCTTTAGTCATTACCTCGACTTCGATTCAAACTCTACTCAACCTCCAAATGCGTTTCGGTATGCTTGATCGTAAAAAAATCCTTCACTCGAAACAGCCTTCGAGAATTTTTTCATACGAGTGGAATAACGAACTGTCATCTCAAGGTACCTCGCTACCTACCTTGAATGCTCCTCGAAATAGTTTGTTGTTATTTACAATGGATTTTGGAGACTATCTCAATTACATTTACGACGATGAAACCTACAATTACCCATCGCGAAGGTATATAAGAGAGGTTGATATATAACCAAATTAACGACTAAGCATACCAAACTCGAGCATGTTTTGGAGGAATGCTCGAAACGCCCTTGAACAAGTTTGAGTGGAGAATTATTTGAGGAAATGACTAAAGATATGGGGGTTATAACTACGCAACGGATTTTGATGCGGTTTATTTAATAGGAGTGATTCAAGAGGAAGGTTTATAAACCATTCGATACATATTTCCGGGGGTGAAGCTTAGCTATTCAAAAGTCAAAAATTATTGATTTCTTTAGGCTTACAAAATAAGCACTTAGACAATTCATATTTTATACATCAAATTATTGTCAAATAAAATTATTTTACTGTTCACTTCAATTTTTTGTCCACTAGTGGAAGAAGTGAAAAAGAAACCACTAGTATGTTCATCTCTTATATGTCTAATACATGGTTATTTGCCTATTTAAGTCTAAATATAATATGATTCGATACATGTCAATATTTAAGTAAAGCTATGCACAACAACGAATTACTTACATACTATTGTCGGTGCGAAACTCAGCGACATCTGGCCAAGCAACAAAGCAACAAAAGTAGTACATTGGCACACGCGCGCCCTCACTTCCTAAGAGACTTCTCTTTTTGCACAGACTCTAGTCTACCTGATTCATCCAGCTCGCCAGAGGATTCCTCCGAGGCCTGGGACAGCTGGACTGACTTGCTGCACTCTAGACCTGACTGCGACATTATCTTGGTCAGCAGCAGGTTATGCAGGTCTTCTAGTCTTCGGGATGTCATGGTTTATGTCTGTTTTAGCGTTAGCTGGTGCAGCTTTTGGTGGATTAAAAACTGAAGAACTGGTTTATGTTATTAAGAAATATAGGTAAGTACTCTTTCACTCTTTGTTATGTTATGAAATTAATCAAAGAGTAAAATCTACTACGTAAAAATCAATAACGTAGGTTTAGTACTCTAATATTTGTAGATATATATTGAGATTTTTTTCTGACTTGACTTGAATCAAAGAGAATACAATAAAACTTGAATCTTTGGATAGCAATCCAAAATTAACCTAATTACGTCAGTCAATGACAACATTTATGACAACTGATTCTTTGAGGCTGTCGGACTAAGCAAAAAGATTAGCAAAGAGAATGAATGCATGTCGTATGGAAAATAGAAAAAAGGTAGTAATTCATATAAAAGTTCCTACCGTCTATGAAAGTTCGCCCCGTACACGGATTTTCATGGTACAAAGTTAGTACACGGTATATAGGTACGCAATTTAATTGGTGCTATTTTTTATAAGAAATTATATAAAAATTTGTTAACACTTTGAGTGCTGAAATCACAAGGTATGTGTTTTCTACAAGTGACTATTATGCGTAAATCCACACTAGCGCAGCGGCTGAGAAAATACAGATCTTTGTGACTCAGCACAGCCGTAATATTTTTCGAACGAAACGCATGTGCGGCGCAACACAACCGCTGTGTAGAGCGGCAGCACGAATTTTTTAGGTTAAAAAAAAGATCGCAGTCGTCGAAAAAAAATCGCAGTCAAAGTGTTAACGCTGGAACGTGAGGTCTGGACGCACCACGAAAGTCAATATTTCCGAGGTTTTTATTTATTTTTACTTATTTAGAATAAGAAAATTAAAAAACTAAAAAAGGCCTCCCCTATTACATTTGTCTAGTCTACTATCTGAAGAAAGAAACAAAAACCTACGGATACTTTTTGTATGTTTTTTAAGTCGGTCACGTATTTTTGAACCCTTTGAGAATCACCCAGATTTAAGTAAATAAATAAATGAATAATAATGCGGGACAATTCACACAGCATTATCTAGCCCCATGGTAAGCAGAACTTGTGTTATGGGTACTAGATAACTGATATACATAATACAATATATTACATAGATAGATATTTTTTATTATACATAGAAATCATCTACTTTCTCGATTAAAACGAGATAATATAATGTTACTAAACATTTTTGACGACGTTTGCGGCGCGGTGGGCGAAGCCCCGCCGCGAAAATGACTCAAAGTCCCTAAAATATAATAAACAATAAAAAAAGGTTCGTCTCTAGCCTAGCTACGCCTAGGCTAGAGACGAACTTTTTTGACAGACTTTTTTTGGTCTCCCACCGCCCCGCGCACCCCGCCCTTGTCACCATTTGGTTCATAAAAACTGCGCAGCCTTCTGTGCGTAGTTCGGACCTGCCAAGTTATATTGTCCGTACTGTAAGTAGGTAGGGAATTTATTTGTCAGAAGCGATTTTCATAGAGAATAATAATGTATGCGATTTTAGCTCCACAGTTAAATTGTTAGCAACGCTCAAAGATAAATCGTAGTTTTTAAAAGGATAATTCAGATTTTCAGTCAGATACCTAACTACCACATGAAATTAACAGTGAGCTGGCCACATTATTCTCGGGAAACCTAGTGTAGGACGCCGCAGGAGGTTGCGGGTTCTATGCCCGCCTCGGGACAATTGTGTCTGTCGATCTGCAGATATTTGTTCCGGGTGTTCTGGTCGTTATCTATAAAAAATATCTATCTATGTAATGTATTGTAGGTATTAAGTATATCAGTCATCTAGTACCAATAACACAAGCTCTGCTTAGCTTGGGGCTAGATGATGCTGTGTGAATTGTCCAGCATTATTTATGTCATGCGATCACCAATCGGCCTCCCAAGCAACTTAGATTACATATCATATACATTATGGCAGACATCGATGGTCATACTGTTCAGCCGGTAGGTATGTCCAGCAGTGAACGTTGTTCGCAGACGATCATTGATGATGAGATATTCATAATTCATTTATTGTTTGTGAATCAGCATAATTGATAGTCAGTACATAAGACTTATTTTATATCGCCAGATTCTGCCGCTTAGCATTTTGACTGCGATTTTTTATTCGACGACTGCGATCTTTTTTTTACACCTAAAATATTCGTGCTGCCGCTCTACACAGCAGGTGTGTTGCGCCGCACATGCGTTTCGTTCGAAAAATATTACGGCTGTGCTGAGTCACAAAGATCTGTATTTTCTCAGCCGCTGCGCTTGTGTGGATTTACGCATATTAGTCACTTGTAGAAAACACATACCGTGTGATTTCAGCACTCAAAGTGTTAGGCGTACAAACATTTTAATAAACATTGTAATAATATTATAGCTAACAAATAATATATCATTATAATATTATGAGATATCTAGGTACATCAAAGTATAGGTAGGTGCATGTGATGGAATTCATTAATAGTGAACGGTAGAACGGAGACCGCTCTAATTGGAGCCAAAAATGTGAGGGGCCAGCGAGGGCTCGGTGGTGGAATTGTTGCGGTGGTGCATGGGGTAGGCGATGGCGGGTAGATCATTATCCTATCTACTAATATAATAAACGCAAAAGTTTGTATGTATAAATGAAAGTATATTTATTTTGATAGACCCTTGAAATGCACTAGTCACACACGGGTGGGACTGAGATTTCTGACACTTTGGCAGCATATTTTTTCGAAGACCGGCTTGTCTTATTGCCCATTGGCTGCACCAATGTCAACTGTCATTCAATTCGGTATTTTGTTTTATTTTGCGGTATTGTGCATTGGACGGGGAAAGAAAGAAAATTATTTATCAGACACAAACACAACACACAAACAAGTTTAGTATCTACAATTAGGTTTAATTATAAGACTTAAATAACTGGGTGCATAGGATCGTTGAATTGGAAATGGGGATAGACATGGGATATGAAATGGGATGAAAATTGGACCTCAGTGGCGCAAAATAGAAAAGTGTGGAAGGAGGGAAGGAATACCTTGCCCAGTATTAGGCCAAAACCGACTGATAAAAAAGGTAAGCGGTATGCCTTTGCCAAAGTTATCGACATAGCTCTGAGAATTAGCAAGCTGTAGTGGCAGTGGGCCGGCCATATCTAACGAAGAACCGACAACCGCTGGGGTAAACGTGTTCTTGAGTGGAGACCGCGACTCGGCAAACCCTCCGACCATGCGGGATGACGACCTGCGAAAGACTGCAGGCAGATGCTGGATGCGTCAAACTTATTAAGACAGGACGCTATGGCGCTAATTAGGGGAAGGCCGATGTTTAGTAGTGGACTGACATAGGCTGACAATGATGATGCCTTTGGTAGTTTTATTAGTGGTTTTATTTCCTTTCCGCCGCCCGCCTACACTTGCCCCACGCCACCGATCGGTGCAGCTGAGCCAGTGGGGCACATAAATTAAGAGGCCTCCGAAATGTAGGCCTCTTCACACCTACGGGATAGGTTCGTTCATAATAAACATCAAAGAAATAGAAAACATGGGGAAATAGGGAGAAACAACTATTATGTAAGTATCTTACAATTTGTTATAAAATTAACAAAAATCTTTCTAATATAATAATAAATATAATTTAAGGGATACAATTTGAATTGCACTTACAAAATTCTTATGTATTCTTACACTGCTTACAATAAATAGCATCTCATTTCAGCATTTTTTTATTACCTACCTTTCCTACTCAGATATCAACAATTAAATTATCAAGCGATGGCAGCTACGGCAGTCAGTGTCAATGGACTAGCCATGTGCGCGATATATTATAGTGTACCACACACACTTGTGCACTATAATTGCAAACACAGGTGCACTCTCCATTCCTTCACATAATCCGAATGGATGATAGATTATAACCACACAAAATAAGTATTACCTGGTAATAGCTAAAGAATTAACACAATCCTTTGAAATGACACCTTTTGTTGTAGAAAGTTTTCTATACGATGTTTTTCGACCGCACACATCAAAACGCTCGTAACTCTAAAATCACAAAAACTCAGGCGTCCTACCTCAAGAATATCGTTCATTAAACGTATTCAATATTGTAATAAGTAGGTGCGTATTATGTATGTACGTAGTTATGAGTGTGTGTGTATGCACGGCTGCTTAAGTGCGTGCATGGCAAAAATGCTACTCCACGACTTGCTTAAATATCGGACGGACAGGGCGAGGTATAGAGACGCTTTATTACAAAAAAGAGCTTTTATAAAGAAAAATAAGGTATTACAAAACGCATTTAAGGCTTAAATTCATAACTCGTGTTACATTATAATGAGATTTGTAAATTTTAGGTAGCTTTAATATTTCAATTGGTAAATTAGATTCTTAATAGATAAACTAAACGGCATTATAGAGGTACCTACATGAAATGCCTACATGATTATTAATCTAGTTTTTTCACATTCGTAAAAGTCGGTTGCCCTCTAAATTGAAAAGTCGAGAAGCAACTTCTGGGCTTCAAGTACCTACCTACTTTTGTCTGTGAGATTTGTATCCACATCAAAAGTATTTCAGGACATCTTATTAAATGTAAATAAAAGCTTTTTTCGACTCTGCCCCCTGCCCTAGTCGTAACTTCCCCAACTGGCAAGGTGAACGAACTCACGAAATGTACGCACACACGTACATCACACACACATCAACCTCAACGCATGACATGTTGCGATAGGTTACTGCACCAAGTTCAATGCTTCAATGTTCCACTTTTTAATCATATTTGACGACTTCAGTCGGAGTGGTGGGTGAGATTGCGGGTTCGATTTCTGCGCATGATAAATTGTTATCGTTAACGACTTACGCTAGATTTGGGGTTATGTATTTGGGGTTATAATTGCAAACACAGGTGCACTCTCCATTCCTTCACATAATCCGAATGGATGACAGATTATAACCACACAAAATAAGTATTACCTGGTAATAACTAAAGAATAAGCACAATCCTTTGAAATGACACCTTTTGTTGTAGAAAGTATTACGTTAGATTTGGAGTTATGTAGGTTATGAACGTTTAGTTGTTGACAATACAATACAATTAAATACAACGTTTTATAAATTTTGGTAGGGTGTCAGAAAGTAAGTAGATGAGTTATTATTTTTTAAATATGTTCCTAAATTAAACTATATCGATAAAACGGTATCAAATTATATGAATATAGTTTTATAAAAATTTTAGTAGCAGTTATATTGGCAAATAGGTAGGTACGGTAATAACAATCCATAAATAAAGACAAAGAATACCAACCTACTTTACGAGATATAGCTTTCTTTTTTTTAGGCTAGATTTCGCTGTTATCCAATTTAATTTGTTATTTTCAATTGTTAATATTAATTGTTATTTTCAATCATAAAGCAATTGGCTATCAATTATCTTGTTTTCTCGTCGCGTAATGTTGGTTGAGGAACAGGAATCAAAAGGTGACCTTTCTCTTAACTCGTTTTCGAAAACGAAAGTTGTTTTCGGGGATTTACAACGGTGACTTTTAATTTTTGATGGTTTGTAAATTTAGTCTTTACTGTTTTATTTTTGTTTACTGGATAATATTAATAACTAGTAGTAGGTGGCTTTTTACTGAGCTTATTAATTAGATACTAAGTAAAATACCTACTTAATTTTATTAGTTTATCGGCTAGGTACTTACTTTCTAGTTTATTTCCCATTATTTTTATTTACTGTTTATATTTGCTTCTGCAATTGAATAATTTTCGAATTTACTATGTAAGTTTAAATGAATTGAAATAAAACATATACCTACTTACATATTTATGTACGTATATGTTTTATTTCAATTCATGAATATGTAGGTAATTGTGATAGACAATATTTATTGTCTATGATAATAACATATCGACTGGTGAAAGGCATGATTAAGTAAGTGCAAAAATCTCCATTTCTTGAATGTAGAGCATTCGTAGGTTGAATGACCGACGCCGGTGCGTCGTCGCGGGGTAATTCATCAAACTGCAATAATGTGTGCAAACGCGGCCTGGGATGGCCCTAGATCCCAACTAGGGGAGGTTTCTTACCTTCCAGCGGTGCAGCGCTGAATAGACAAGTACAGCGCTTTCTTAGCAGAGTTAACATAGTTGTGCTGAATTGTTTTTAGAAGCGTTGCTTTTTAATTTTCTAAGGGTATTAATAGATTTATTATGTACTTAATCTACGAGTATGTATTGCTAAGTCGGATATTTTGCATTATTTGACATTAAAGAATTGTATTAGCGGGTACCTAACAGAAAATATCTATAGTTAAAGCCATGAAGTTTTGTAGAATTTATTAAAAATCAAAATTACAAATCAAGGCTCGCGAAATTGTAAAGCGCTGCAACCGGAACTAGCGTTTGTCTATGAAGCGCTTTTCGCTTATTTTACAAAAAAGCATCCCCTATCTATTGCTGACAGGGGCGGCAGCTATTGGCGGAGCCCCAACGTTGGTTTTCTAACTAAAATCATGAAAATACCACCCTTTATGCCAACACTGGCTTTTAACAAAACAATACGGCATTTTAGTTTTTTCCTGCTGCTAATCTAGGAGGGTTCTAGTTCTAGGGGTAATGACCGGGAAGCGAATGGGCTATTTATTTATGCTTAGCTGATTTCGATACGCGTAGATTGAACAATTTGCAAAAAAGTGGGGAAAATATGAAGCTATTCAAGAGGAAATCTTTTGTTCGATGTAAAAAGTACACATTATGTAGGTACAACATTCATTTTGATGAACAGTTTATAGGTAATTGTGGTAGATTACAATTAGACTCTTAGAAAAAAAAGCAAATTTAAAGTAAGGTACTATTAATCAATTCGTTGTTCTTAATAGTACCCATCAAAATACCTATCACCCATTTATTTAAAATAAAACATTAGCTAGTATATAGTATAATAAGTACCTACCTATTATAATTAAAGATAAGATATAGACAAAATATTTTTTGTTTTTATTATATAGCTATTTATGTATGTATTTATACTTATAGCTATCAATAGGTATTTGTAAGTATGTCCCAATTAAATAAATAAATAATGCTGGACAATCCACACAGCATTATTTAGCCCCATGGTAAGCAGAGCTTGTGTTATGGGTACTAGATAACTGATATACATAATACAATGCATTACATAGATAGATATTTTTTATTATACATAGAAAACGACCAGAGCACCCGGAACAAATATCTGCAGATCGTACACACAATTGTTCCGAGGCGGGAATCGAACCCGCAACCTTCAGCGTCGCAGGCGGACCTTCGCCCACCGCGCCACATCGGTCGTCAATAATATTCTGTATAACACGCCAGCGTCTAGGTATACTTGTTCTAACACTTCATGTCCAGTCCATCCAAAGGTCGCCTGGCAGAGATCGCTCAAGCGATAAGGCCGCCCATTGTACCTACAACACATTCTGTTTTTGTTTTTTTCCTGTCTTGTGTATTCGTTTTTATTTGGTGTATAATAAAGAGTATTGTATTGTATTGGATGCTTTTTGTGAAACAAAAATAAATGATATAAAAAAGGTAGGTACATAATATTGACAGGTCCCTTGCCAATAGTACTTTGTACTCACTTACGGCTATCTAAAATCATAGGCCCATAGCTAATTCTAAAAATGCGCTATCATTAAATCAGCTCAACCGGTCGGATCCGGTCCGGGCCGGCGCGGATCCGGTCCGGAGCGCGGACCTGTGTTTTTGCAGAGCAGGTGACGGGATGCACACTCGTCTTATTGTTGATGGTGCGGTCAAGCACCTTGTGTGAACGTAGCACTTTCAGATTTTATTAGCGATTTCAAATGGTTAATTAATTTTATCGAACGATGCTCCGGACTGTGCGTAAACCAAAACCAAAACATGGGCGCACAGTCCGGAGCGTCATTCATTTTATCACCATTCTATAGTCCACAGCTGGACATAGGCCTCCCCCAATGAGCGCCATAGCGCCCGTCTTCAGCTTGCCGCATTTAATTAATTTATAATAGTAAATTTTATAATATATAATTAGAGTTAGATGAGCAGGCAGAGTAGTCTGAAATAGGGAAATAGGTTATTAATTAATTAGTACCTAATAGGCTACCTATATTATAAGTATTTTTAAGGAATCGAATTATACGTCAACACAATTTGAATCTATCACCAAGTTATTATTACATAATAAATAAAATATTAAATTTTTAAAATAGCTACGAATTTAGTAGGTTACAATTTTTTATTGGTATCTAAACTTTTATAAGAAAATATAATTGGATCATAAACATTCACCACTAAACATTTAAATTTTTATTTAATGAAACACAGGACCGAGGCGAATGACATAAACAGAGATGCCTAGGTCCAGCCAGAGGTCGAGAAGGACTGATGATGAAAATAAAAAAGTTTAACAAGTAGGACTTTATATAGGTATCATCATCAGCCTATATCAGTCCACTGCTGGACATAGGCCTCCCCCAATGAGCGCCATAGCGCCCTGTCTTCAGCTTGCCGCATCCAGCATCTACCTGCAGTCTTTCGCAAGTCGTCATCCCACCTGGTCGGAGGGCGTCCTACACTACGTTTACCGAGTCGCGGTCTCCACTCAAGAACACGTTTGCCCCAGCGGCCGTCGGTTCTTCGCGAAATATGGCCGGCCCACTGCCACTTCAGCTTGCTAATTCTCAGAGCTATGTCGATTACTTACTTTGGTTCTCTGTCGGATGTATTCGTTACGAATCCTATCCTTCAGAGAAACTCCGAGCATATTTATGGGTATGATTATAGCTAACCTACCTGGTTTTGTATGATTATTGATTGTAAAACTTTTGAAACTATCATGGTTATTAATACTAAAGTCTTTTAAAACGGGATATTTACCATGATTTGATTTTTGCCTTCAGTTACTCCGTGATCATGGCGCATGCAACTGTGCCGAAATATTGGATAACTCAAAAATCAAATCATGGTAAATATCCCGTTTTAAATGACTTTATTATTGATTGTGTCCAAACACTATAGAACAAAATACAAAGAAAAGTTTTAAAAAAATCTTAAAAACGTACAGCCATAACTGAATGCCTCAAGCTTATTGGTTTCATAGAAAAACTACAAAAAAACGAATGGCCGACTTCCAAATCAAAGTCCACCAATAACAAAGCAGCTTTCGTCTAAACAAAAACCGGTCGTCTCCGGTTTGAATTTAGAAAACCAAAAACGAATCACGCCTTCGTTTGTCGCACACAAGCACAACATCCGCGACCTGCCACAATGATTTCTTTATCGAAAAAATCGTGTGTTCACTTATGAATGTGTGCGTTGATATTACGAATGCGTGCAGCGCACATTTTGAAGCGATAAAAATTCATGCGACAATATTATTTTTGGAACGAGCAAGTGATGCAAGCCAAAGCAAGTACAAAGCTCAAAACAGAGTTTTTGTGACTCACACTACTGTCACATTTGCGCACATAAACGTGAAATTTCAAAAAGCGAACACGGTGCATGAGATAATCGGTATGCATCACGCACACGAAAAATGTGTAAGGTTGCCGTAAGTGGAAGGGGGATGGGAATAGTTTACCCGTTTCGTTTGGCCAAACCAAAATGCGGCCAATATAAGAATGACGTTTCTAAGGCCATCGACCTTGGGTTGAGTCCGTTTTATGGTAGGGCTCAACTTATTTATTTTTCGTTAAAAAAATTCTCGGATATGTAACTATATGTAAAAAAAATATAAAAAAGTGTTAGGTAGGTAAATATCTTTTTATATTTGGGTTTAAAAAAAGGTACTTTAGGTATTGTGTTTTTCATATTATTTTATTAGGAAAATACCTTTTTTCGGTTCCCAAACATAAATAAGATAAGATAGGTTGCTTATTTGTAAACAAACACACCCTTCCTTTTTTTATAAGTATAACTTTTACCAACCTAAAGTACCTAATAGCAACCGTCTCTCTCACTCGTTCGTCTTATTTTTGAGAAAAAAGCTGCGCAAGAGTCGACGACCGGCGCCAAGGCCGCGACGAATTCGCCGCCTCGCGATCTGGCCCGATGACACGGATGTGCGATGCTGAAATGGGGTAACTCTGAAACTGACGAATACTATGCAGTTTTATTTTAGACTAGCTGCGCCCCGTATTGTGGATATGGTGATAGATATTTTGGATAATATATCTTTATGAATTGTAGCCTATGTATTCCTCTGATATGTAAGTGTTACGCTGATATCATGTAAATATATTATTGTGAAGTTTCATCAAAATCCATTCAGTAGTTTTTGCGTGAAAGAGCAACAAACATACTTACCTACACACATCCTCACAAATTTTCGCGTTTATAATATTAGTAGGATATAGGCATAAATGACCATCGTTCAAGCACTATACATTAGTAGGTACCTAGTAGTAGAGTAGTTAGAGTAGAATTAAGATAAAAACTTCCTGATAGGTAGCGTACATAAACGCTGGGTAACTAGTTTAGTTTGCCCTAGAAACTTAATTTGTTTAAAGTAATTGAACAAAAAGCTTTTGAAACTTTTCAACACTTCAAGACGTTTGGTTAAAACCTACAATTAAAAAAAACAATTTTTTAACGGGTTTAATTAGGGTATTTAACACATGTTCAAATAGAAGCAATTAATTTTACGTGACGACAAAAAAGATCTCGCTGTATTTTAAAAAATAGAAGTAATTTCAAATACTTTTAATATTTAAATACAGCTACATTAAAGAATACACTTAAAACAAACAAAATAGATGACTAGAAAACCATTATTTCAGGGTTACAATATTCTGCCAACGGTAGGCCGAGGGCATAAATTCTTTGCGCCGGCGCAGCCTAAGAAGCAATTTGGAAAAAAGCAGTGAAGCTACCTTAAGGGGCCTCCGGAGGGCTATCGCACACGCTATGGTGCGGCGCAAGGGTTAAACAGGGACAGCGATATTCGGAGCGATTTTTGCAAGCGAGGGTCGCCGGACCCTTAATGTCTCAAGATTATTTTAAAAGCGTGGACAGAGATGGACAACTTCTACTAAACTTTAGATATATATATATGTAGATAGATAGAAAGCACTTTATTACACCACACAAAACTTTAACAGAGAAAGTAAATAAAACAGGCCATCTATTGTTACCATAAATGTACTTAGTGGTTTCATTTCACTTCTTCCACAAGTGGACAAAAAATGTTAATGAACAGAATCTCAAAATCACCTTATTTCTTGTTTGATAATAATTTATATAATATTATAAAATGTAACTCGTGGACACTCACGCTAAAGCTGGTCCACCAGTTCAAAGTCGCTCAGCGAGCTATGGAAAGAGCTATGCTCTGGGTTTCTCTGAAGGATAGGATTCGCAACGTATACATCCGACAGAAAACCAAGGTTATCGACATAGCTCTAAGAATTAGCAAGCTGAAGTAGCAGTGGGCCGGCCATATCTCGCGAAGAACCGACGGCCGCTGGGGCAAACGTGTTCTTGAGTGGAGACCACGACTCAGTAAACGTAGTGTAGGACGCCCTCCGACCAGGTGGGATGACGACCTGCGAAAGACTGCAGGTAGATGCTGGATGCAGCAAGCTGAAGACAGGGCGCTAATGGCGCTCATTGAAAAATGAAATGAAAATGACTGCTTTCTTTTTAATGATAATGATGATGATAAAATTTAACTTGTCTAAGTGCTTATTTTGTATGCCTAAAGAAATAAAGGATTTTGAATTTTGTTTTATTTTCATCATTGAGTACCATGGATAATGTAGTAAATTCTACTCCTAACATAGGTTTCATATCCCCTCCTGATCAGAAGGCCTAAGGACCTAAATGTCCGACAAAGGTATAAATAAAATAAATAAATAAATAAAAAAAATCTGGACAATTCATGATAACGAGGAGTACCTGAGTCTAATTAGCAAAATGTCAATGTAGCAAAACGTCCAACTAACAGATGGTCTGTTTAGCAAAAATTCATTTTTAAAGTGTACAAACTGACAATCATGATAAAAAATAATTTACCTACCGTGTACCTACTCACAAGATACAAAGTATAAGTAATTTGTGCATTATTATGAAATACGTATTATTTATATTAAATTTATTTGGTAAAAAAAACGGGTAAAAAAACTCGTAGCTTCATAAATATTATTAGGATATTAGGTACACAAATTACCCTGCATTTTGATATGGCCAAAGTTTATCAAAAATTTAAATAAACTAGGAACTTTTTGACCATTAAGCTTTGGAAGCTCCTTTTTGTTTCTTAAGTAAAAACACTTCGATGGAAAGCCATATTCCACCTCTCGAATACTTTCTTTAATAAAAAAAATACTTTCAATTCTATTTAAACTCGATTCTGTATATATCTCAAACTAGCAATTGTAAAACCATTATTATTATTTTAATTCTAGTACATGTCCGCTCAATAAAACTTCACTCTAACATAAACCTAACAGAAGATAGACCAACGAAGTAAATACATATTTGAAGCCATAAAATAATAAAAGAAGCGAAAAAACCTGTCTTACGACACTTACGATCCGATCTTCGTCCATCGCCCTTTCAAAAGTCATTCAACTAGCTATAAAACTATTAATAGTGGAATTAGGGCTAACTCTCCCATATTTGGCCTATCCAGGCTTAGGCTAAGTTTGCACCTGCTGTTACAGCTGCTAAGGCTCGTAGCTAGTGGTTAAGTTCATTAGGGTTGATGACCGTTTGGCTAAAGTTCAATTTTTCAATTTATAACTAGCGGACTTTCCCTGCTTAGCACGGTTTTAATACGGATCCCTAACTTTTTTGAAAATATAATATAGCCTATGTTCACCGGGGATAGTGTAGCTTCCCAACAGTGAAAGAATTTTTCAAATCGGTCCAGTAGTTTCGGAGCCTATTCATTACAAACAAACAAACCAAAAATCAAACCTTTCCTCTTTATAATATTAGTATAGATGAACAAAGAATTATCTCTAAGATACAGCGGAACACTGGAAAGCGCATAAGTTTAAAACTGTGTCGCACCTCGCAGCGCTCACACTCAGGATAAGGCTAAGGCCGATCTCACCAAACAGAAAGCATGGTTTGATATTTTTGATTAACCAATTAGCTCATATTTACTTTAAGGTTGTAGACATAGACATATGGGGGATACTCTTCCCATGTACCTAAATAAAAGAGCGGAAAATCACTGCAGTTTATTTGGAGATGGTTGTCTTCTATTACAAATAAAACAACGTGATTGCATGAAATTGGAAAATGTAAAATAATAATGGGGCAATCCAAATCCTCCCAATGGCAGGTCCTGTAGGGAGGGGACACTCAATAGTGTTGTACCGATCGATAAATCGATTCGCCACAGACATCATTTATTTGTCCATGTACAAAAACTATAAATATTTTTTTTGATAAATAATAAAATAAGTACACTATAACTAATGGTGTAATTAATTTTATTGTGACATTTTAAGATTTAGAAAAATTGGTATATCGCCCATTGTACAGCATATTTTGTATTTGTTTTTCTTTTCCTGTCTTGTGTATATTTTATGTATTTGGTGTGCAATAAAGAGTTATTGTATTGTATTGTATATTATTTATTAATTTTTACAAATTTTTACAGTTTGTTGATAGCTTCTTTAATCCTAACAGACGTTTATCGACGACCGACCGTGGCGCGGTGGGCGAAAGTCCGCCTGCGACACAGGAGGTTGCGGGTTCGATTTCCGCCTCGGGACAAATGTGTGTACGATCTGCAGATATTTGTTCCGGGTGTTCTGGTCGTTTTCTATGTATAATAAAAAATATCTATCTATGTAATGTATTGTATTATGTAGTATATCAGTTATCTAGTACCCATAACACAAGCTCTGCTTACCATGGGGCTAGATAGTGCTGTGTGAATTATCCAGCATTTTTTTATTTTTTATATCTAGAATCTAGACACTAGGTTTTCTTAACAATACTAAAATAAAATTAACGCATTTCGTCACCCAAAATAAAAAAAAGGTCAAAAATTATAAAAAAACCAGTGTTCGATTAGGTCAATGACCGATCGGCAAGCGGAAATAACGTTTCTGATGGAGCACTTGAATCTGCGATACCTACATTAATGCGCCTATGTCCTCTGAACACATTATGCTTACACGCGTTTGGGTACGTACCGTCCACACAAACAAACTTTTAATTATTATACAAATTAATTACCTATTATTATTTAAATTGTATATACCACCGTCCATCAAGGATCTGAGACATATAAATTGAAATTAAAACAGTTCCTCCTCAGGGCTCGGATGGAGGATGAAAGTCTTAAAGATAACGATAGATCTGTTATCTGAACTATCATAGAGTACCAAAGTGCTCTAAATACCTATTTAGGGACACAGATTATAAATAAATAAAATAAAAAAATAATGCTGGACAATTCACACAGCATTATCTAGCCCCATTGTAAGCAGAGCTTGTGTTATGGGTATTAGATAACTGATATACATAATACAATACATTACATAGATAGATATTTTTTATTAAAAAAGTTTTTTTTAGAAAACGACCAGAACACCCGAAACAAATATCTGCAGATCGTACACACATTTGTTCCGAGGCGGTAATCGCAACCTCCTGCTTCGCAGGTGGACCTTCGCCCACCGCGCCACATCGGTCGTCAAGATTAGGAGACAATATTTTTTAATTTTCTTATTTAAATGTTTAACTGATAATTTTACTAAACGTTCAAGGTGTAACATTGGACATACAATAGAAGCACATTATATTAAGTACCTAGAAAATCTTAATTGCCTCATTTTTATTTTTTTCAAGTGAGTTGCAAAAATTATCAATAAATCAATTTAAAAAAATTGTGATACATATTCTTTGTAAAAGAGCTTATTACAAAATATCAGATTACTTAGAAGATAAAAAAGCTTGGAACGAGTTTTGCTCCAACTCAAAATCTACCAACTTACAGATAAGCAAATCAAATGTACTAGACACATAAGTTATGAACATACTAGTGGTTTCTTCTCACTTCTTCCACTGGTGGACAAAAAATTTAAGTGAACTATAAAATAATTTAATTGATAATAATGAATAGTATAAAATATGACCTGTCTAAGTGCTTATTTGTAAGCTTAAAGAAATAAAAACTTTTCATTTTCATTTAACAAAATTCTATTAACCCTTTCTGGTCCTGCAGACCTTCCCAGTGCATCCAATCGGATCTCCATTGGGCAATTACCCTACGCCCTGATCATAGCCACTGGCCCACTAGACCCATTAGTCTACCAGACCCGTCCGGTCCACTGACACGACACTACTGCCCAAATAAGCGTGCTATCGGAAAAATGGAGGATGTTATCGTTGTTCAGTTGGCAACACTGTTTGTTTTATTTATAGTGGAGGCTTTTTACCTGGTAAACGAATATATTTTTTTACTATGCAGACACTTACTTACAAAAAATAAGTACCAGTAGTAAGTAAACAGATTAAGTAGGTAGTAAGTAGTAATAATAGACGGTGGTACTTGAGTAGAGGCAAGTATGGTATCTATTGAAGTGCCACCGTGTATATTTTTTTCGTAAGACGACCTCTATGGCGAAGTTCCACCTGCGACGCAGAAGGTTGCGGGTTCGATTCTCTTCGGGACAATTGTGTGTACGATCTGCAGATATATGTTCAGGGTGTTCTGGTATAATAAAAAGCGTGTTATTAATTTAGTCTTTTTATATTTTTATGTATGCTAGTTTTAAGGTACCTAGGTATATATATTACTATGGACCGTAGAATAAGTTAAATAAGATCTGTTACTTTTCTATGGTCTGAAATAAATGATTAATTTATTTTATTTAAAATATATATATCTATGTATTGCATTGTATTATGTACCTATGTATATCAGACATTTATTACCCATAACACAAGCCCTGCTTAGCTTGGGAATGATGCTGTGTGAATTGTCAAACATTATTTTATTTATTTATATTTATCACCTGGGTTCGTCCTGTAATAACAGAGAGTCATCATCATCATCATCATCAGCCTATATTAGTCCACTGCTGGACATAGGCCTCCCCCAATGAGCGCCATAGCGCCCTGTCTTTGGCTTGAAGCATCCAGCATCTACCTGCAGTCTTTTGCAGGTCGTCATCCCACCTGGTCAGAGGACGTCCTACACTACATTTACCGAGTCCTGGTCTCCACTCAAGAACACGTTTGCCCCAGCGGCCGTCGGTTCTTCGCGAGATATGGCCGGCCCACTGCCACTTCAGCTTGCTAATTCTCAGAGCTATGTCGACGACTTTGGTTCTCTGTCGGATGTATTCGTTGCGAATCCACAATAATAGCGAATAACAGAGAGTGAGAGTGACTAATGTTCCTCCTACTGAATTGAAAGCAATTGACAACCCAAATATTTTTAAGTATAATTTAAGAAAACTTTTTCTGAAGGGGTGTTTTTATACTATTGACGAATTTATCAGACATAAGTAATTTTTCTTATGTATGCTTTTGATTCACTAACCTATTTTTATTTATTTTATTTAGAATGTGTTTAGATTAAGTATTTGTAGTTATAAGTTTTAATTCATATACAATATAAATTGTTTCTGAATAAATGAACTGAACTGAACTGAGTAGGTAATTAAGTAGAATACTACCAGACAGACAGCGCAGTAAAAGCGTAAAACTATTCTATCATTAAATCCCTAATCCCTAGGGATTGGATACCGTTAATTAAAGCAGTCGTTTACTTAATCTGCTAATAATGTAGTCATTTCTAGATTGTTCCGTAAGTAGACTCTGTCTGCGTAGTGGAACTAAGTCTGTCTCTGTAGGTTGTAGGTTCAGGCAATAATAAACAAAGAATGCTGTACAACCCGCACAGCTCATATAGCATACGATTACATAACGTAGATACATACATACCTACCTGCTTTTTAGGATACATAGTAAACGCAGAGCACCCGAAACAAATATTTCTAGATCGTACAAGCATTTGTCTCAAAGCGAGAATCGAACCCTCCTGCGTCGCAAGCGGACTATTTCCCGCTGCGCCACAGATGTCTTCAAATGTTATGGGTACTAGGTTTCGATATACTTAATACAATAACATAACATAGATATATACTTAACTATTCATACGCAGAATACCCGGAACAAAGATTTCCAGATCGTACAAACATTTGTCCTAAGGCGGGAATCGAACCCGCAAACTCCTGCGTCGCTGATCTTACCACGTCGCGCCACAGAGGTCTTTAATGACCGGCGTAAATAGTCTCAGTGATACACTCATGAAAACATCTAAATCAACATGCAATCGTTATACCCCTGTCGGTATCTATACTAATATTATAAAGAGGAACGGTTTGATTTTTTGTTTGTTTGTTTGCAATGAATAAAACTACTGGACCGATTTGAAAAATGCTTTCACCTTTGGGAAGCTACACTATCCCCGCCGAACATAGGCTATATTATATTTTCAAAAAAGTTAGGGATCCGTACTAAAACCGAACGAAGCCGGAAAGGTCCGCTAGATAGATAGATACTTCGTACAGACGTTGATACTTCTAGACTAGTCTATTTCAGCTACTTCCATAGTATTATGTCTTATGGCATACTATTGTGGGGGAACGCTGCAGATATAAACACCGTTTTTGTGTTGCAGAAGAGGGCTGTTCGTGCGATCTATAATATGGGTCCCAGAGAATCCCTACGTAATAAATTCAAAGAAATAAACATAATGACAGTACCATGTCAATATATTTATGAAAACTTGTTGTACACTCATAAAAACATCGATCGATTCAATAAAAAAAGCGATATACATAATGTAAATACTAGAAATAAGAATAAACTCGCTGTTCCCACAACTAGACTACATAAGATAAGTGCATCTTTTAAAGGGCAATGTATACGCTTCTACAACAAAACTCCAAGTGAGTTGCAAAAATTATCAATAAATAAATTAAAAAAAATTGTGAAGCATATTCTTTGTAAAAAGGCTTATTACAAAATATCAGATTATCTAGAAGATAAAAAAGCTTGGAACGAGTTTTGCTCCAACTCAAAATCTAACAACTTACAGATAAGCAAATCTATGTACTAGACACATAAGTTATGAACATACTGGTGGTTTCTTCTCACTTCTTCCATTGGTGGACAAAAAATTGAAGTGAACATCAATATAATAATGAATAGTATAAAATATGACTTGTCTAAGTGCTTATTTGTAAGCCTAAGGAAATAAACTTTCATTTCATTTCATTTCATAGACAATACTTTTATTGCACACAAATAAAACAAACAAGATAAAAACAATAATAAACAAGATATGTTACAATTTGGCGGTCTTATCGCTCAAGAGCGATCTCTACCAGACAACCGTGGATGGATAGGATCGTTGGATTGAAAAAGGGGATCTGTGTGCATTCCAGATAGTAGTAGTATATAATATATCAGTTTCTCCGTAAGATTCCTGCGATGTTTTTAAGAACAGGATCACAAAGGTGCCTACCCACCGGCGTAGATAAATGAGTTATGGTGGGGTGCGGTTTATGTAGACCATAAATACAGAGTGGTCGTAATACCTGCTGCATTAGCCCTGGCGTTACCACTGGTTCTCGAACGGAAGGGCCTGGCTAGTTTGGATTTTTGCACAATCTACCAAATAAAAATAGGTACCTATATTTATTAAAATGGCTCGAGTATTCCTTCAAAACATACTCGGGTTCGGCATGCTTAGTCGTTAGTAGGCTTCATCTACGTAAATGTCATTAATCTAATTGAGATCGTCGTTCTAAAATCTTTTATAAACTAGCTGCGCCCCGCGGTTTCGCCCGCGTGGAAATTTCTGCGCAATTTTACCATGTTTTCTCACCGTTTAAGCCTTCCCTGGACTACGACAGACATTTCAAAACCAAATTCAAAACCAAAAGCAATAGATTTTTATATATAAAGATAATAACAAGCTCTTTCGACGAGCATTCAAGGTAGATCGCAAACTCGCGAGGTACCTTGAGACTGTTCATTTCTTCACTCGTATGAGAAAATTTTCTAAGGTTAGTCCGAGTGAAGGGATTTTTTTACGAACGAGCATACCCAAATGCGTTTGGAGTTTGAGTAGAGGTTGGAACTGTTTTGTGGGATGAATGTAGCCTATGTTTGAATCCAGGTTTATAGCTACGTCTATACGAAATTTCAGTCTTATTTGTTGAGGCGTTCGCCGCGAGAAGAAGTAACAAACATCCGTTCATCCATCTAAACTTTTATTTATAATATTAGTATGATTATCTCTCGGTACAGTTTAAAAAGGTACAACGATATGCGTGTGCGTTGAAATCTTTTGTTTGCTACCATTTCGCGTAGCGTCGTAGCACTTTCTACGGCGTAGACGTAAAAGAGAATTTTTATAAATCTAGTGTTTCGTACTGTGGACTTGGACATTCCGGTTTCTGAAGACGATTTGAGGGTAGTCGTGGATACTGCCGCCAATTCTCGGCTGTAACTCCGAGTACATCCAGTCACCCCGTGACCACGATCGCTGTAACGCGATGGAAACGTAGGGGAAAATAAAACTATAGGTATAAATAATCTTAAAATTTATTATGTTAACAAATCGCGAAAATCTTAAAAGTTGTATTAAAAAACGAAAAATCCTCAACAAAATGGAGAACAGTGCACCTCTATGACTATAATGAAATAGTTTTTTTTTTTTTGAAATATCGTTAGCGATTTGCATTGATATCTAATTTTGTTTTAGTTTAAATTAAAATATAAAATAAATCATTATTATATGTATATATATATTGGGACTGTTATTATATTTGACGCGTCATTTTCAGAAGTTTGGTTATACACTCTTGACTCAGGTCTAAACTTAACGATTCTAGTAACTCGATAGCAACTCACTTATATATCATTCTCAAGTCATCTACAACAGTAAGTCCTTCGTAGTAGGGGTTTCGGAGGTACATATCCAAGGGGTGCCGATGGTGCCATACAGCAATACGGTTGTTAAAGTTTTACTCCTCTTTTACTAACCCGAATGTTCAATTTTCGGTTCGAAATGATCTAAGTAATGGCACCCTTTGGGAGTTTTATAAATTGTGATATGATGATCACTGCTACCTTCAATCTCCCTAGATTGAAGGCAGGAGCCAAGCGTGGAGATTATGGGCAAAATCCCCACGGTTGGGATATTCAGAGGATGTTTAGGTGACCTACGGAGCTGAGACGTGGACACTCACGGACCATCAGTTCAAAGTCACTCAGCGAGCTTTGGAAAGAGATCGAGATTTTTCTCAAGAATAGGATTCGTAACGAATCCTATCCGCATCCGACCCGTGCCAGATGATACTGTGTGGATTGTCCAGCATTATTTATTTTATTTATTAAAGTCTTAATCTAGTATTTTTTAATTATCTCCAAAATATCAACCAAAAACCCTCAGTCTAACAAATGAAAACTCCCCTAGACATTGAGGTGAATCTAAAATAACGGTCTATAAATAATAACGTTATTTTAACGTTAAAGTAGCAAACTATTATAACAAACTATCGACGCGCGTGGAAATGATAAAAGCGGCCAAACAGATATTCATGTTAACATATTCACTGCTCAATAGGTTACAAAGAACTATAGGTTCTGGAAGAGACGGAATTTTTAAGTAGGTTAGTAACGTGCTTTCTGATTTGTAAACCGTTTTTGTCAAAATCCCGGCTAATGGAACCAAAAAAGTGCGAAATCTCCTAGTACAAGTATTCTATATTTAAAAGGAGGCTTCAAAATATTATGTACTAGCTGCGCCTTGCGGCTTCGCCCGCTTGGAAATCTATATGTCAAATGGTTTATAAACATTTAAAGAATGCAATACATTGAAAAAAACTACAATATTAAATTAAATAACATTTTGAGATCGGTGGGAGATCGCGCTTGACCGCACTGAGTGGAAAGATTTGGGGGAGGCCTTTGCCCAGCAGTGGGACGAATCAGGCTAAATAGAAACAAAAATGAAATAACAATATTATGCACAAAGTAGGTGACCAATGTGTACTGCTGTAGCAAATAGGCCGAGGCTCAACATAATGCCAACTGTTATGAACAGAAGGCGCTGTTATTCTGCCTAGACCAAGACAAGAACAATCACAGTGTACGGAGGTGTACGTACACAGTAAAGTAAGTTAATTATTAAGTAAATGAGTAGAATCACTGATCACTTTTCAAAAGTTTATTGAAATAGAACACGTAAAACACGTAGGAAGTAAACGAGCCTTCATACGGTTGTATCACGTCGCGATCAGTGTCGCACTGGTTGGTAAGGGCTTAAATATGCCGATTTAGTAAATTAGATATAATGATGCTACAATTATGCATTTATCTGTACGTCCTCATACACACAGGCAGGACCCTGCGACATAGCCCCATCTAGTCTTTCTAACTCCGCAACTCGACAAAGCCATAGTTTTGCTTATTTTCGCTGGACATTATCTGTTCGGACGCCGTCGGAAAACTCCGTGTGTTTCCGCACTGTCCGAGCTAATGAACATTTTCTAGCGGAGCAGGGAAAACTGCCCGAAAGTTGGGAAAAGAACAAGGAAATAGGGTAAATTGTGTAGTCGAGTGGGAAAAATTTCCTGAAAGTTGGGGAAGAGTAAAGCTGTACGGAAATCGAGTCGTGGTCTCCACTCAAGAACACGTTTGCCCCAGCAAATATACAAAAGTTACAAAATTAATATGTAACAATGTGTACTTTGCTCAGAAATTGTTGTCAAAATAATATCCAAAATACATACAATGTTTCATTTAGTTAGTATATAAAGACTTTAACCACAAAATACCTAAATAAGTTACGTCTAAAAGCAGAATCAATTCACGTAATGCTCACGTAACGTGAAACCCGTGAATAACGTACCTACAATCTACGTTAGCGTACAATATGGCGACTAATAAGATTTGTCGCACAAAATACCGCTAAACACTGAGCCGGAGCGGCGTAGTGGTGGAGTGATTTAGTGAGGGGGTGTGGGTTTGATTTTAGAAATGGTTTATCTAATAATTCTTTAATTATTTATTGTAAACTTTAAAACAACTTAACTAAAAAGATATGAATGAATGAACTCTTTATTGCACTTAAAACTATAAAATAACACCTTATATCTAAACATTACATATTGAAAGTACAATAGGCAGCCTTATCGCTGATAGCGATTTCTCCCAGGCAACCTAGGGAAGATATATGTATACGTACATAGGCGAGCTTAACCCTGAACAAGAGTTTTCTTCCAGCAAACCTTAGGTGAGGCGAGGCGACTAAAATAGGAATTATTAAACGAAATAAGAGAAAACGTAGTATCTATATTGTTGTTCTGTCTAAAAATTCGCTTAATATAAATCGCTCATATAACTGTCTTTATGAAATAAAGAATCTTGTGATTATATTATTAGGTAAATAATTATTATGAATCTACTCAACAAATACCTATTTTTTTTTTATTTTTTCTTGTCTGACGTTTTAACCCATTAACGTCCAAAATGTCAAAATTTCTTGCACGTTTTCAGAGTGATTATTTCCTATGTAATTGGCGTTGAAAAAATTCTTGAACCACATATTCTAATGTAAAATTTCATGCTCTTTCAGAATCCGTTTCCAGAATCATGATAAAACTCACAGGGAAAGAGATATGCTCGATTGAAACATAAAAAACACCTAAATTTTCGAAAAAAAAAATTTTTAGGATTTTTTTTCGAAGTGTTACGGTGAAGATATCACCTTGCGACCGTGATCAAAGGTGATCATGGGAGTTGAAGTTTAACAGGGAATTTTTTTGTTGACCTTGAACCATCGCTTCTTTACAAAATGGCGGAAAAAACGAATTTTTTTTTTTCAATCTTCATCAATTTTTTTCTCAAAATCTATGGTCTTTAGAAAAAAAATTATAGAAACAAAAATGCCTTAGAATCGCTCGAGGAACATTCTTAAATTTTTTCATAATTTTTTGAGACAATTTTTGATTTTCCGGGAAACTTGGGAAATGGAATTTTCAAAAATGTCTCCAAAAATTCTAAAAAAATTTTAGGATGTTTCTCAAGTGATTCTAAGACATTTTTGTTCCTATGAATTTTTTTCTAAAGTCCATAGATTTCGAGAAAAAAATTGATAAATTTGAAAAAATAAAAATTCGTTTCGGCCGCTATGTTCTAAAAACCTATTGGTAAAAAACGATTTCTGTGCAAATTTTCGGAAAATTTTTTTACTCTTAGCGTTACCCAGAGACTACGGCGTGGACGTGGTAAAATTCTGTCTCCTTTGGGGTGCTTGTTTTTCGTGAGTCCCCTTGCCTCTCACGTCACGAATTTTTATTTTTTCAACTTTATCAATTTTTTTCTCGAAATCTATGGACTTTAGAGAAAAATTTTTGATTTTCCGGAAAACTTGGGAAATGGGATTTTCAAAAATGTCTCAAAAAATTTTGAAAAAATTTGACAATATTCCTCAAGCAATTCTAAGGTATTTTTGTTCTTATGAATTTTTTTTAAAGTCCATAGATTTTGAGAAAAAAATTGATGAAGATTGAAAAAAAAAAATTCGTTTTTTCCGCCATTTTGTAAAGAAGCGATGGTTCAAGGTCAACAAAAAAATTCCCTGTTAAACTTCAACTCCCATGATCACCTTTGATCACGGTCGCAAGGTGATATCTTCACCGTAACACTTCGAAAAAAAATCCTGAATTTTTTTTTTTTCGAAAATTTAGGTGTTTTTTATGTTTCAATCGAGCATATCTCTTTTCCTGTGAGTTTTATCATGATTCTGGCAACGGATTCTAAAAGAGCATGAAATTTTACATTAGAATATGTGGTTCAAGAATTTTTTCAACGCCAATTACATAGGAAATAATCACTCTGAAAACGTGCAAGAAATTTTGACATTTTGGACGTTAATGGGTATTTAAAAGATATTTCTAATGTTATTAAATTACTTTCGTTTTTTCAGCAACCGAGACGACAGAAGTGATTGATTTTTATTTAAAAACCTAACGTGAAATTATCCTTTTTTCAGCAATATTTATAGTTGATATCGTCAGGCCTATGTCCAGCCGTGGACTGCTGTAGGCTGATAATAAAATAAATAAATATAAATAATGCTGGACAATCCACACAGCATTATCTAGGTAAGCCGAGCTTGTGTTATGGGTACTAGATAACTGATATACATAATACAATACATTACATAGATTGATATATTTTTTTTATCATACATAGAAAACGACCAGAACACTCGGAACAAATATCTGCAGATCGTACACACAATTGCTCCGAGGCGGGAATCGAACCCGCAACGGACCTTCGCCCACCGCGCCACATCGGTCGTGATGATGATGTTGGTGATCGGGTATTTATCGAGTACCTATGTGGGTTTGTAACTCCTAAACGGATAAACCAGATTTAGGAAGTTACTTCAAATACAGGACGAGATTCTACGTTTGGCTGTATGCGAAGCGGGCACCACGAACACCTCCACAACATCGCGGCGCCCCAGCCCCGGCCCCAGGAAAATGACCGCCCATGGCGACCCCTTCCGCGGGACCTGATCCCTGCGGAACCACCATAGAGTCCTTGGGTTTACCGAATGCAGCAAAAAAAAAACATTGATAAGTAGGGGAAAAAAAAGAAGATTTCCCACAAAACCCAAGGACCGAGGGGTCGTCACCCCTCGAGTTGACGCCGGGGTAATGAGGCCAAGCCTCGAGGCCCCTCTCTGCGCCCCCACCAGGGCCGGAAAGAAATTGATTGAAGCGTGTAGGTCCAAGCCATCACAGCGCAGTCAGCGAAAATGCCAATTCTAACCATTTTTTATTAATTACAGTTGTATTTGTTATTGCTCTGAACCCAAATGACATATTAGCTGTATTAGTCCCGCAACCTTTAAAAAAACAGGTAGTATGTTAAATGTAGGTGTAAGGAATTAGAAGTCGTTTCTTCGTTTTTTCAAATGAAACAAATAATTTTAGTTTTTGGTGTAATGCGCAGTGAGAAGTAAATCTACGGGGTGGTTCGGAAGTTTGCGAAACAAATTGATTTAGGTGCCGATGCCGCAAACATCAAACTGCTCACATCATTGTCGAGTAGATAGATACTAGTGTGGCGAATCCATCATATCGATGTTGACACAACCCTATTCATGGCGTCACATCTCTAGTCGACAAGACAAGACAATGATCTTACTTTGGGGATTTCTCTCTGTCGTACGTAGCCAATGAAAGTACCACGTTTTGTTATTCAACCTCATGTAACTCAGTAAAAACTGTATACTCAATAAATTCCAGTGATCCTTGCCGCTCTTTTATCTATATGAGGAATTTACCTCATCCTGGGAAATGAGGTCGAATGCAGTTTTTAGGAATGTTTTGAGGATATTAAATGTATATATATAATGAATATTAATCATTTTATATTATATTGTATTTAATAAAGGAAAAAGTGAAGCTACAGGGTGGTTCGGAAGCTCGCGAAATAAATTGACTTAGGTGCCGAAGCCACAGCAGTGTCGCTAAGCCGAGCGTTGGTAAACATCTAACTGCAATGCTCACTTCATTAGCGGTACTGGGGAACGTTGGCGAATGCAAATATTTAGGGGAAAGCAACGTTCTGATCTAACAAGGTAAAGGTTTCTTATACGCTTCTTTAATCATCATAATCAGCCTATGTTAGTCCCTACTGGACATAAGATTCCCCCAATGAGCATCATAGCGCCCTGTCCTCAGCTTGACGCATCCAGCATCTATCTGCAGTCTTTCACAGGTCGATCCCACGTGGTCGGAAGGCGTCCTATACCTACTATGTTTATCGAGTCGTAGTCTTTACTCAAGAACACGTTTGCCTTGCCCCAGCGGTTAGGTAGGTCGAAAGGAAATATTCTCACCTATTAGTTCTCTACTTTTTTACTGTTATATAGATACCAATACCAATTTACTTAAATTAAGTAAGTTAAAATCTGAACCGAGTCTTCTCGGTGGGAAACGGGGAATAACTTGTCCCAAAGTGGGCTAAGCTTGTGTATCTTGATAACTGATTTATATTTAATACAATACACCAGATAAATCAATATTTTTCATCATAGCGGAGAAAATATCTTCAGATCGTTGAAACGTTTTTCCTGAGACGGGATTCGAACCTCCAGTTTCGCAGGCGGCCCTTCCGCTACGTCACAGAGGTCGACAAATCTGTACGAATAGTGTTAAAATCTATAAATAGATGTCGCCACTGACGCTGTATATCAGGAATGCTGTCTGCCTCCCACAGGGATCCTCCAATTGTATTTAGGAAGCAGGATGGACCAATCAGACACCTGGACCCACCACATTATTATCATCATTCTTCTCCTATTTCCTATTTTCTATTATTTTTGCCTCGGAACAATTGTGTGTACGATCTGCAGATATTTGTTCCGGGTGTTCTGGTCGTTTTCTATGTATAATAAAAAATATCTATCTATGTAATGTATTGTATTATGTATATCAGTTATCTAGTACCCATAACACAAGCTCTGCTTACCATGGGGCTAGATGATGCTGTGTGAATTGTCCAGCATTATTTATACAACAAATATCTGCAGATCGTATACACAATTGTTCCGAGGCTGGAATCGAGCCCGTAACCTGTAACGCGTAACACGCCACAGAGGTCGTCTGTGACCTGTTGACGACCTCTGTGGCGCGGTGGGCGAGGGTCCGCCTGCGACGCAGGACAATTGTGTGTACAACTGCAGATATTTGTTCAAATATCTATTATGTAATGTATTGTAGATATTATGTATATCAGTTAGGTAGTACACGTAACACAATCTCTGCTTACCTTGGGACTAGATAATGATGTATGAATTGTTCAGCATTATTTATTTATTTGTTTATTAAGAACGTTAAAGTTAGTTTAACACAAACACCGCCGAAGTAACTCACTCCAATCCGTGATCAATTTGCCTAACTAGGTGGTCGGATGGGCACGGCAGGTGTCAACCCACCGGTTGCCAGAGAGCTACGGTTGCTGGTTGTTGTTGGTTGCTGGTTGCCGTCTGCTAATTGGGGGATCGTGTCACGACTTTCTCCTAAGATTTGTAGGGTGACGGTGGTTTATGAGGTTTTTCAGATAGTCCCACAAACAAGACAAACAGAGTTTTAGAAGAGCCAAAAGTCTTGACGACCTCTGTGGTGCGGTGGGAGAAGGTCCGCCTGCGACGTAGGAGGTTGCTGGTTCGATTCCCCCTCGGGACAAATGTACGATATTTGATAGATATTTGTTACGGGTTTTGTATTATGTATATCAGTCATCTAGTACCCATGACACAAGCTCTGCTTACCTTTGGGCTAAATGATGTTGTGTGGATTGTCCAGCATTATTTATTAATCTTTAGGAAGACGGCAGGAAGTTACGGGGAGAAATGTTTCTATTCCATATCTAGGGAACATAAATATATCACGTGAAGAACCAACAACCGCGGGGGTAAATATGTTTTTTAAGTGGAGACTGCGACTAAGAAAACGTAGTGTAGTCTGCCCTCCAGCCAGGTGGGATGGAGATCTGCGAAAGACTGTAAGCTGAAGACAGGGCGCTATGACACTCACTAGGTGATGCCTATGGGAGGCCATGTCGAGCATTGGACAAGTAAAGGCTGATGATAATGATGTTTCTTTAAACCTACGTTAAAGAAACATCATTAAGGGGTTGATAGTAATGCATTTAGAACATTTATCTAGTCTCCATAACACAAGCTTTGCTTTCTGAAGTGTGTAAAAACAGGAGAGAGCAAAGAGACCATTTCGTAAAATGCAGTAAACAAATAATTTTTTATTTTTGTGTCCTTAAAACTCTACTTTAAAAGTGTATTTATCATCTTTAGGTTTGATGGAGTAAAGTTCAATTCTGCCCCCCCCCCCCCCCTGCATTGTACAAATATCCTCCCATTTCTCAAAGCATGGCCACCATTAAGTGACACAAATAAATAGAGATTTCGCTCTCTGCCAATATTGCAATATAATATATTATTTATGATCATGCAAATTGTTCGTGAATTTAATTAAAAGTGATAGTTTTTCACAAAGATAAGAAAACACGGATTTTTGTTTTTTGAAAACAATCACATTATTATTTGACGACCTCTGTGGCGCGGTGGGCGAAGGTCCGCCTGCAACGAGGGAGCCGCAGGAGGCTGCGGGATCGATATTCGCCTCGGGAAATGTTTGTACGATCTGCAGATATGGGTATCCTAGTCGTTTTCTATTTATAATAAAAATATCTAGCTATGTAATGTATTGTATTAAGTATATTAGCTTAGCTTGGGGCTAGATGATAATCTGTGGATTGTCCAGGATCTTTTTATATTATCAAATACCTAAGAAACTAGGTAAAAACATTTAGGTACCATTTTACCTAAAACATTCTACGAACCGTACCTACAAAGTGCAAGGCAGGTACAGTCTGCGGAACAAATGTCGTGTGTCGTCGCGTGACGTTGAGGAACGGCGATAATTACGCTTAAAAATTGCAGGACGACTGTACTACACTGCGGGACAAAATCGTTGGCAAAAATATTAGTATCAATCGGGAATTTTAAAGTAATTGAGACCAGACGAGATTATTGTTTTTGGTGACGTGTTTCTTAGGCTGGTCGGTATTGGTAAATTGATTGCTACCTTTGAAAAATTTAATAATATCAGTTTGAATTGCTTTTAGAAATTGATTTGAATGAATTAATGAAAAATTAAATGAATGAAATTAATTGATTTGTTAAAAGATTTACTTTTTTGACTTTTTTTATTTGCTGTGACTTATTGATAACTAACCTACTGTTTAGAACTCTTAAAAAAATGCGAAGGTCTGTTTAATATAAATATAATTGTGTATGCTATTTTAGCAAATAATAATGCAAATCACCCTTATAACTTCCTATAGCAATAAATAACTTAGAATTGCTAGGATGGATAATCTCTTATTTTGCAGGTAAGAAGTATAAAATATCAAAGTGCTTTATTTCCTTAGACCGCACAGGACTCTTGGACACGTCAAAAAATTCAAATTGCATAATTAAAACTAGGAAACTGATCACTTTGATTTTTTGTTCATTTCAATCTTTTTAAGATAAAGTAAAGAAGCAAACAAGAAACCTTTACCTTGTTATATAGGTTGTTAGTTTTTGAGTTGGAGCAAAGCTGGTCCCAAGTTTTTTTATCGTCTAGAATGATAATCCGATATTTTCTATAAAGTCTGTTACCACTTTACAAAGGATTTGTTTGACAATTCGTTTGACTTGACTTGACCTCTTATTTGGCAATATGTGTCTGGTTTGCCCCTTTTCTGCCAGTGTCCAGCTCATAGAAATTTCATAGTCATGGAATGGAGGCGGAATTACAATAATATGATTCGTTTGAATTTATTTCGTTTGTATTTTGTGAATCTATGTGTTTTCTATGGACCTTTGTTGTCTGAAAATAAAAAAATGTATTTCGGTTTAAAGAATCTTTATTTTTCTCAAAGAACATAATATATAACGTTCACTTAATGAGAAGTATTTACAAAGTTTCTACTTAGTACCTACTTATAAAATACGTACTTAAGTATGTGCTTAAGATTATATTAGCATAGTGTGCTTACACCTATGTTAGTATAATCCTGGTATAATGTACTTACAAACTAAAAACTTATTGAATTTATTGATAATTTCAGTAACTCACTCGGAGTGAGACAAAATCCCTCGTAAGTGTACCGCGAATGCAGCGCAGGGCAATTCACTAAATTGTAAAGTTGCGGAAAAGGTCTGGGTTTTGTCTGCTCTTCGCAACAGCTGGAACTTGAATACAGACCCTTTTGATTTTTGATACGTAGAAGGTATGATTTATTAATGAAATTAGCTACCTATCTATCTATTATTATTATTTTGGACTTAACAGTTGGGACGCCTTGGACGCAGGAGGTTGCGATTGATCAATGAGTTTTTAAATAGATAGATAGATAACACTTTATTACACCACACAAAACAGAAAATAATACAGAGATAAAAACTTAACAAAGGTATAAAGGGCGGCCTCATCGCTGAGAGCGATCTCTTCCAGGCAACCTTGAATTTGAATACAACTCAAACAACCATCAACGATAATTCCTAAGGCGTGCCACAAAACATACCACAGCCGTTCTTGACATCCGTTCCGGCCTAAACCATTTAACATATAAACTGCTTATAAACACAATATAACATCCATCAAACGCCGAAATCATCTGATAAATAATTCAGTGTGCGTGCGTTTGACACTTCTATTGACTAAATGGTAATGTCACGCACACATGTAAATTGGTACTAAGGTGTGGGTGGGAATGTTAAGGGAGCATGGATTTTTTATAGAGATAGCTATGCACTGCACTATTGCTTAGTTATCTATTTTATTACTGACTTGCTGCTTTTTGGGACAGAAGAATTTGGACGCACTGTCCCATATATCACTTGTTGATTTTATTATTTTTGCTACTGTCTTTTCGGACACTATTAAAAATAGGTAAATTGTACAGTCAGTTAAAAAACAGTTTTTATCGAGGCGCGGCGACGAAACAGCAACATGACGAAATAGATGCATAGCAAGGTCGCACTCTCCCTGTCTCTTTATTTTCTAGATCTATTTCGCTCTATTTTGCACCTAGGCCGAAGGATTTTGCACTTAGGTCTAGGTTGATTCTTGATAATTGTGTTATATTATGTTTTATGTTTTCTATTATTTTTATCATTAGTTTAAGTACGAACACTTTATGGTTTCCCATAAAGTACGCTTTCTTTCTTGTCACAATGTTGTTAGTGTTCACACATAATTTACCTTATTTAGATTCTATCAGTGAATACCTATTATTAGCTCTCTGTTGTCTTTTTTAAGTCTATAGATATTATAGTAGCTGATGGTGTTCCGAATTAAATAAATAAATAAAAATCTAGTAGATAGGTGAATATAATAGATAAAATAATATACTATATTACAATACTTTACGCTTTATACTGATATTTCTATTATTATAAAGCTATAAAGCTGACAGCAAGCGGTAGTGCAATAAATGAAATGAACCTATCCACGATGTAACTTAAGTTTTGAAAGTAAACGAACAGTATGCCGAGTTAAAGTGAACGAACCGTTATTGCATTAAGAGAGAAAATTCAGAAAATAACAAATAAACAAAGATATATATGCACAATGGGCATTAGATATATTATATTATACATAAATATATTATTTTTTTCCAGAAAGTACCTGGACCGGAATGGTTACGCATAACCAAAGACAGAAACGAGTGGAAAGCCTTAGAGGAGGCCTTTGTCGAAAGACAAGCTGGAAAAAAGACGGGAAACCAAGCGCCGAGAGCATCAGTACCTAGTGTTTGTAAATTTAAGTGTTTTTGCAATATTATTATCAACTGTTGACTGTGTCAACCAGCAATAAAGGCTGATTTGAATTTATTTTTTAAATAAATTTATTTTATTGTTTATTAAAATAATTTTGGATAAAAAACAGAACTTTCAATCATAATGCCAAACGTTTTTATTGATATAAGTTTTAGGAATATGTTCTCAGATGAATATCTGCGTTAATAATAATTGAAGACTCCTATTTTATTTATTTTATTTGGAAGACAAACAGTTTTACTCACTTAACAGATAACTTAAATAAAAACCTATAACCATTTATGTGGCATATAGTAGCTAAGGAATTTGCTCCTATTTTCTTTTAGTCTAGGTTTGCATTTTTACCAAAACACATTTGAATAATAACATTGTTTTTATTGTTCTTAATAGGTACATAAAACTCTCTTCTAAAACTAATCCATCAACTGTTACATAATCCACGATAAGAAGGGGAAAGAAAGCCATTTATTTAAATCTATTTACAATGCATAGACATGGCCGCGGCACACACACACACACACATTTCTATTCCCAAATCTAATGGGAATTCACCCCACTACACTATCAAACAAACAACAAATCAGACGTTTCCGTAGCTGCGTTAGTGTGCGTCTAACTCGTTTAAAAATTTGGCCACTCATGCGCATCTTCAAATTTCGGCGCTACGATTGGTCGGGCGCGGTGTTAGAAAAAATTAGAAGGTATTTTCGGCGGTGTGTTACTGGTTGACTTTTGTGCGTCGATGGATAGGGTCTTTACATTACTTCGAGTATATTGCTATACTAATTTAGTTAGGTAGGTTTAGTTTTCTATGTGCGGCGTAGGTGTATTTGTTTTTATCTTAGGATGGTTACATGTATTTATTTAAGCCACTTTACAAGTAATTTTACAAACTAATATGAAGTAAAAGAGCAGACCCCTTATACATTATGTGAGCACAATGTCCCCACTTCTAAGCAACCGAAATTTGAAACTCGTTAGACGATTTCCGTGGCCATTTTTCTTTTTAGAACCCGTTTAACAGGCTTGCTGTTCGTTGCTCTGAGCGGTTTTATTTTTCATTAAAGAATTATGGCTTCCTAACATTATGTCACCCATAGGTACTATGTTCTAAGCTCGTATAAAATAATAAAACACTGGGTAAAATCGTTGTGAATTATAATGTCAGATAAAATGTCGGAAAATGTCGGTAGTTCACTGGAAATCTTTAAACCCAAATGTTAACAACGCGGAAATAATAAAACTTGCAAAAATTAAGACAAAGTCAAGGTATTGTGCTCGACAGAAAAATAAATACACGATTGCGTGAATGCGTGACGCACTCACACAGAGACACGACAATGAGCTCTCACCATCACATTGTCAGGATGTGTACGAGCGCCGAATCGCGCGGGCCTCACGCACACAACAACAAAAGGCCCAATTTGAATTCCGAACGCGCACAGCACAGTTTCCGCAATGGCGGCGCGGTCGTCGACCTCACGATTTGGAGGGCGCCAGTGACGTCAGCAGCTGACCTGCCTCACTGCGACCTTGAATTGTGCTTCGCAAATAATTTTGGCAGTTTGTCTCCCCTCGCTGTGACCGGATTTCGGCGACCGCGATGATTTCGATTTCGTGGGGCGTTCGAAATTTAAACAAGTTTCGAGTTTTTAACATCTGTATGTCAAGGAGTTTCTTTTATCGTTTTCCTTCCTTGAATATTCTACGCATTGATTTGTAAGCAAAAACTAATTTGGTTCTTCCCAGAATGTAATTAATTTAACGGTAAACAGTTAATTTAGTAGATACTCTTTAGAAGACTGTGGTGGGGCGTTCGAAATTTAAACAAGTTTTGAGTTTTTTAGGTCTGTAGGGAGGTAAGTACCTATGTCAAGGAGTTTCTTTTTACCTTTTCCTTCTCTGAATATTAAATTATTTATACTACGCATTGATTTATCAGCAAAAACAAATTTGGTTCTTCCCAGAATGTTATTAATTGAATGGTAAACAGTTCATTTAGTACTTTTTAGAAGACTCCGGTTAAAATTTTCCTGTTTTGGTCGTCAACCACATTATTATTTAAAAAAATTGGACTTAAAATTGATTAGGGGACTTAACCGAATATTTGACACCAATACAGAACAAACATAGGTACCATGGCTTACCACACTAGCCTACAGCGTTAGGTAGGTACTAAGTATAAAATATTCATAATTTTTTGCTACCATCAAATTAAATAAATAAATAAAATAAATAAATAATGCTGAATAATTATGAAGCAATTGTAATATGAAATGTAAGAAGTAGTTACTCTGTTGTATTGGGTGTGCCTGTCAAAACAGTGTACGTGTGGTAACACGCAGTAACAGTGTACACAGTGTACATTTAATAAATAAATATCTGCTGTTTGTCACCCATCATCATCATCATTATCATCAGCCTAATAGCAGTCCACAGCTGGACATAGGCCTCCCCCAATGAGCGCTATAGCGCCCTGTCTTCAGCTTGCCTTCAATATTTGTCACCCAAAATGTCCACTGAAAGGTGGCACTTCACATGGCTATTTGTGTTCGCTATTGGGTGTTTGTTGTATTTGGTAATATATGACGTTCAGACGAACATGCAAATAGAGGCAAATACGACCATCCACACATGGCACACAAACACACAAACATTTGGCAGCAGACTGAGCAGAGCGCAAGGTGCCAATACGGCCATTGTTTGGACGGCTTATTGCGTATTTGCCTATTTGACTGCTTTGATGTGCCTCGAGAAACCGACAAGCGCACGGTAACGCGTATTTAGTATTGGCCTTATTTGTCAAATAGGCAAATACGGCGAACACTTGTCAAGTAACTGTCCACACATGGTAATTGTTTGCCAAATATGCCAAATACACAAATACAAATAGCCATGTGAAGTGCCACCATAAGAAAATAAATATTGTACCACACTGGCCAACTTTAGCCTTCTTTCTTTACAGTTCAATGGCACCGCAAATGTTGATAAACCTATTTGAACTGCAATATCGTTTTCATTATCAAAATGATAAAAATACACTATTTATCTTCATTGGGAAATAAATTCCTTGTTGGCTATGTGGGTGAAATGAAAATAGAGGGCGATGACTCTAGTTCATCATCCTAGTCCACTGCTGGACAGAGGCCTACCCCAACGAGCGCCATAGCGTGTCTTCAGCTTTACACATCTGCCTGTAGTCTTTCGCTTTTCGTCGTCCCACCTGGTCGGAGGGCGTTCGGCACTACGTTTACCGAGTCGTAGTCATTACGCTAAACTTTCATTTCTAAGCAAATCTTTTTTGCTGATTAATTTTGATAAAGATTCCAAAGCGTTATAATCCAATTGGAAGATAAAAAACAACGTTGCTATAATCGGCGGGTCTATGCTCGGAGTTTCTCTGAAGGTTAGGATTCGCAACGAATACATCCGACAGAGAACCAAGGTTATAGACATAGCTCTGAGAATTAGCAAGCTGAAGTGGCAGTGGGCCGGCCATATCTCGCGATGAACCGACGGCCGCTGGGGCAAACGTGATCTTGAGTGGAGACCGCGACTCGGTAAACGCCCTCCGACCAGGTGGGATGACGACCTGCGAAAGACTGCAGATGCTGGATGCGGCAAGCTGAAGACGGGCGCTATGGCGCTCATTGAGGGAGGCCTATGTCCAGCAGTGAACTAATATAGGCTGGTGAATAAAACATAGCCTACTTTTTATCAATAAATCAGTTACCATGGGATAGAAATGACCTTAAAACGTTTCCATCGAATAACGCGTGCGAAGCCGCGGGCTGCAAGTAGTCTAACTATTATTGGGTTATACGTTGTGTAGAAATATATTATTTTAATTGAACCTGATTTAGACATTATCTGCTACTACCAAAACTTCCTTTAATTAAACGGACTTCAAAAATGGAGGAAGTTCCTAAAAAGATTGTACCTTGTTATTGTAAACTTTGTAAATTTTCCTTAATAATAATTTTACCCACTTCTGGGTAAAGTTTGAGTCATTTCACATACTCGTATAAAGCTTAACTCACGAGGAACCAACGATCGCTGCGGTAAATGAGTTCTTGAGTGGAGAACGCGGCTCGGCAAGCGTAGTGGACGCCCCCGACCAGGTGGGATGACGACCTGCGAAAGACTACAGACAGATGTTGGATGTAGCTGAAGACAGGGCGCTGATTATGGGAGATGGCGCTCATTATGGGCATATGTCCAGCTGTGGACAAAATAAAGAAAATACGTGTGTGAAGACGCGGGCAGAGGTGTACCTATTATATATATTCTATTCAATAAATTCTACTGACTCTATTTAATAAATTCTACTGACTCTATTTCATAAATTCTACTGACTCTATTTAATATATTCTACTGACTCTATTTAATAAATTCTACTGACTCTATTTAATAAATTCTACTGACTCTATTTAATATATTCTACTGACTCTATTTAATAAATTCTACTGACTCTATTTAATATATTCTACTGACTCTATTTAATAAATTCTACTGACTCTATTTAATAAATTCTACTGACTCTATTTAATAAATTCTACTGACTCTATTTCATAAATTCTACTGACTCTATTTAATAAATTCTACTGACTCTATTTAATATATTCTACTGACTCTATTTAATAAATTCTACTGACTCTATTTAATAAATTCTACTGACTCTATTTAATAAATTCTACTGACTCTATTTAATATATTCTACTAACTCTATTTAATAAATTCTACTGACTCTATTTAATATATTCTACTGACTCTATTTAATAAATTCTACTGACTCTATTTAATATATTCTACTGACTCTATTTAATAAATTCTACTGACTCTATTTAATAAATTCTACTGACTCTATTTAATAAATTCTACTGACTCTATTTAATATATTCTACTGACTCTATTTAATAAATTCTACTGACTCTATTTAATATATTCTACTGACTCTATTTAATATATTCTACTGACTCTATTTAATAAATTCTACTGACTCTATTTCATAAATTCTACTGACTCTATTAAGATTATTGAAAACTTTGACTTCAAACCTACCATATTGGCGTTATATCTACAACTCGGTCACAATATCTGTGCACCTTGAGCCATACAAAATGTTTGGCTCAAGGTGCACAGATATATGACCGAGTTGTATGTAGCCGCGCCTGATCGTAGAATCATCCCATTTGTTCAAAGGCTAGGCCGTTTGCAAAACCACGCAATTCAATTTATTGCCTATCAGATTTATTGAACGATCAATGTTTATCAATTTGGTTAAACGCCACTTTACTACTAACTCATTCAATCGGGGGCCTCCACGACGGGGGCGTCACACACCGGGGGCCTAACCTTTTATTCTCAGATTCACAATCCATAATAATGCACATACAAATTAATTAAATGTCACAAATCAAAATCACACACTAAAAAAAAATTAAATAAAACTAGTAATACGTAGGGATCACTTAGCCATCTCGTTAAATAAATTTAATTAGTTAGCCAACAACCCGCGTTCGTTTTGCAATCGGCCCAGCCATTCTACAAACCTCATTTATTGACGACCTCTGTGGCGCGGTGGGCGAAGATCCACTTGCGACGCAGGAGGTTGCGGATTCGATTCCCGCCTCGGGACAATTGTGTGCACGATGCAGATAATTGTTCCGGGTGTTCCGGTCGTTTATATCTTTGTATGATAAGAAATATCTATCTATGTAATCTATTGTATTAAGTATATCAGTCATCTAGTACCCATAACACAAGCTCTGCTTAGCTTGGGGCTAGATGATGCTGTGTGGATTGTCCAGCATTATTTATCTACAATCTGGCGACTACATTATAGACTAACTGGAATGAACATGTCATACTTAAGCGAATTTATTTATTTAGTCTAATCTAAGCCTTATCAGCGTTTCAGAATCTTGACTCAGTATTTTGAAGAGAGGGATAGATATAGTCTGATAAGGTGAGAGTGAGAGAGATAGATGCCAGACGGAGACGGGTTCAATGACCTGGGTTTTGATGAAGCATCAACAATTCGACATAGCATCTACTTTTGTTTGATCATATGTTTTGGTTGTACAGTCAGCGACAAATATATCTGACGAGCTATGACTGTGCAACAGTGTGTTAGGTCTGCCTGTGCCGCGGAAGGTTGCAGATCGGGATTTACCTACAATCATTTGATTTTTGAGTTATCCAATATTTCGGCACAGTTTCATGCGCCATGATCACGGAATAACTGAAATCATGGTAAATATCTGGAATGACTCTAGTGTTAATAACCGTGATAGTTTCAATAGTTGTATCATGTGTTTCAGTTATTAATAGGTAGTAGTTATTAATACCATATCTCGCGAAGAACCGACGGCCGCTGGGGCAAACGTGTTCTTGAGTGGAGACCGCGACTCGGTAAACGTAGTGTAGGACGCCCTCCGACCAGGTGGGATGACGACCTGCGAAAGACTGCAGGTAGATGCTGGATGCGTCAAGCCGAAGACAGGGCGCTATGGCGCTCATTGGGGGAGGCCTATGTCCAGCAGTGGACTAATATAGGCTGATGATGATGATGATGATGAGTTATTAATACTAATTAGTTATTATTAATTAGGTAGTAGTTATTATTAATTAGTTCAGGTGGGGGTACTCCATTTTCCGCATTTGGACACCAGTTGGTCCTTTATGCGTAGTACTAATACGTAGTAGTATTAATTAGTTATTAATACTATTAGTAATATGTTTCTATTACTTGTAATTTTATAGTAGTTTATTTGATAGTAAGTAAGGATTCTATAAATAAACGAAAATAAGTAATTGCCAGAATAATTATTGAAATCTAAAATAATAACTCGTTCATTCAATTTGTTATACCACTACATAGTATAAAACAAAGTCGCGTCCCGCTGTCTGTCTGTCCCTATGTACCTATGCTTATCTTTTAAACTACGCAATGCATTTTAATGCGTTTTTTTATAGATAGATGATTCAAGAGGAAGGTCTACAAACCATATGACACATGGATTTGTACGCGGGGCGCAGCTAGTCATATCTAGGTTGCCAGCGATAAGGCCGCCTATTGTCACAGCTATTGTACTTTTAAGGTGTTATTTTTTAGTTTTAAGTGCAATAAAGTGTTCATCCATTCATATCAATAATAACGAGTAGGTATAGGTAACCTATATTTAAAATTTTTCGTATACTGACTGGTCTGACTGTACTTCTTATCGCACCGGTGCTCTGACCTGCTCAATGACAAAATGCATGCGTGCGCGCATAATTAAGGAGAAATAATACAATGGAGTCCATTCTGCTTCTATCATCGTCATTCTCCGCAACCTGACTTGCCCATTGCTGGGAGTAGGTCTCCATACTCTTGTGGCAAACTTTTGCCTGTATTATCATCACCATCAGCCTATGTTTGTCCACTAGACATAGGCCTCCCTTAATCAGCGCCATAGCGCCCTAGGGCGCTATGGCGCTGATTAAGGGAGGCCTGACAGCTGTCATGCACTGCACCCTTTCATCAAGCATCTGTCTACAGTCCTTCGTAGATCATAATCTCGCTGGTAGGAGGGCGTCCTACACTACTTTTGTCGAGTCGCGGTCTCCACTCAAGAACACTTTTAACCCAGCGGAGGTTTCTCGTGAGATATAGCCGGCCCACTGCCACTTCAGCTTGCTACTTCTGAGAGCTATGTCGATAACTTTGGTTCTCTGTCGGATGTATTCGTTGCGAATCCTATCCTTTAGAGAAACTCCGAGCATAGCTCTTTCCATAGCTCGCTGAGCGACTTTGAACTGGTGGACCAGCCCTATCGTGAGTGTCCACGTCTCAGCTCCGTAGGTCATAACGGGTATAGGACGCACGAATAGTTTTCAAGCATTGCGGTAATATTGTATTATTTTTGTCCTGTTGAAGCATTATTTTAAATCGATCATTTTGTAAATAATCAAAAATACCGCTCCTGGGTTTTCCGATGTAGGCAGTTTAATTAAGTCGTTTATTTTGTTACAAAATATACATTTGTAGGCCTATTTTGCGTACAATAAAACAAAACATCCTCAAATAAAATCTTTGTTATAATTTCAGGGAATTTTGCGGCTCATAAATTTAAAGGAACCTACATGTTTGAAGGTAAATGATGTATTTTCAGGGACAGTCAGACCAGCACCCCTATTACCCTATTTTCTGCTTAACGAATCGCTTCACTATGACAATGGTATGTTCGTAGAGAGACACATTTTGCCGTTCTAACTCAGATGAATACAACTACAGTACATTAGTCTATAATACGCCACCGTCTAGTAAAATAAAAACAATGTCTTTCGTCTCTGTTCTGTTTCTCTCTCTCTCTGTCTGTCAATGTTTGTCGATTCGTCTTAACCAAAAAGAAAATCTTGACGTTGAAAATAGGTAAGTAATAAAATATATGTAGTTTTAATCATTATAATACTGAGTAGATTGATAGTTGGTACGTGTCTGAGTCGCCGCTGGGTCAAACAGTCCACCTTGGTAGTTCCCAACCTGGTTAGTAGTGTAATCACTCATCAGAGGTCAATGAACGATAAGAGATAAGATTAAAGTCAGTAGGTGTGTCATGATATGACTCAAACATTGCGAAAAAATATTGAAGTAAAATACATTTAGCGCTTCACCGTGTACTGCTGGAGTAGACGTGTTCTTAAGTGTAGATTGAGACTCAGCAAACGTAGTGTAGGACGCCCTCCGGCCAGCTGTTTGAAAGCCCTTTGGATGGTAATTTCCATTTGTATAGCAAAGGGCCTTTCAAGGCCATTGAAATGACTTCCAAATGTTAAATAAACGATGGATGGTTTTAGTGTAATCGCACTAATCACAATTGAAGTAGTGCAATCCTTTGTTATTCTTAAGTCCTAAGATATTTGAATAAATTATTAAAGACTAGCTGCGTCTCGCGGCTTCGCCCGCGTGGAAATCTATGTTCAAAATTATTTATGAACCTTCCTGTTGAATCACTCTCTCTATTGAAAAGCCGCAACCAAATCCGTTGCGTAGTTTTAAAGATCTAAGTATACAGGGACAGACAGACAGCGGGAAGCGACTTTGTTTTATACCTAGTAATGCTAGTATGTAGTGACGACGAAAGATGATCGCACAAAAGTATAAAAACATCACATGGTACAAGTACAATGGGCGGCTTTATCACTTAGAAGCGATCTCTTCCAGGCATCCTTAAAAGTACCTTATATACTAGATACTCTTCACAAACGTACGTAGAGCAGAACAATAAAATTAGTTTTAGCTTCAATTAAGTGGATTATTTTGTTTATCTGTGGTTTTGTGGGTCAATTCGTTAAATTAGGTAATTGCCTCATCTTACACGTGTCGTGTGGTTACGCCTAAAATAAGGAAAAAACAACTGACGTTCCAAATTTAAAGCTGAATGGATAAATATGGCCGACTAGTGTAACGTCGTCGATTAAAAAATTCGGTAAAAATTTGGAAAGATATTTTAAGAAAATCTCGTCAAAGACTAAATTACCTCATTTATTTTAAAAATATTTTTTATTTATTTCTTTTCCTCTTTTTTTTCAGGTTCGATACATAGAAATTAGCATCTAGAAAAGGTGGCAAACAATGCGCACAGGTAAAAGTGACCTTTGACCGTATTTTTATCTTTTTTTTTATCAGATAAATATATTTTTAATGCAATATTAAAATAATTGAAATTTCGTTAATTGTGATGTATAATAAATAATACACAATATAACAATTTACGATCTTACATTATATATTACTTACTTAAATATAATCAATTATACACTACTTTCTGCCCGCGGCATCGCACGCGTTATTTCTATGGAAATGTTTAAGGTTATTTCTATCTCATGCGAACTGAATCATGGAATAAAAAGTAATCCTATGTTTTACTCCCGGCTTGAAACTACCTGTATGCAAAATTTCAGCCCGATCCGTTCAATAGTTTTTGCGTGAAAGAGTAACAAACTGCCATAATAAACAACCTTCTCGTTTGTAATAAACTAGCTGGAAATTTATGAGTAAAATAGTTTAATAACCGTCCTCTTGAATCACTCTATCTATTTAAAAAAACCGCATCAAAATCCGTTGCGTAGTTTTAAAGATCTATGCATTATACAGGGAAATACAGACAGCGGGAAGCGACTTTGTTTTATTCTATGTACTTTAGTCATCATCATCAGCCTATATCAGTCCACTGCTGGACATAGGCCTCCCCCGATGAGCGCCATTGCGCCCTGTCTTCAGCTTGCCGCATCCAGCATCTACCTGCAGTCTTTCGCAAGTCGTCATCCCACCTGGTCGGAGGACGTCCTACACTACGTTTACCGAGTCGTGGTCTCCACTCAAGAACACGTTTGCCCCAGCGGCCGTCGGTTCTTCGCGAAATATGGCCGGCCCACTGCCACTTCAGCTTGCTAATTCTTTGAGCTATGTCGATAACCTTGGTTCTCTGTCGGATGTATTCGTTGCGAATCCTATCCTTCAGAGAAACTCCGAGCATAGCTCTTTCCATAGCTCGCTGAGCGACTTTGAACTGGTGGACCAGTGACTTTAGTTTAATACTTTAGTGAATTAGGATAAATAAATATAATTGTAGTAGGTAGTAAAGTACCTTTTCTGTATTTGTTAGCGTCTACCTACTGATGATAATGCTATGCAGCTACAAGTAGGTACATACAGCAATAAGCGATATTAAAGGTCGGGTACACGTTCCGTTTGCCCTTCAAATAATTTTGTCACTCCTAAAAATAACTTGGTGCCTACCAAATTTTGTCCTGGCGATATCTTGTTGTTCGTCCAGACAGTCGTGTTGAAGCATGTTTTTACCTACTGCGTATAAATAAGTAATATTTCGTAACTCTGTATGTTGGTATAGATACATTTTATTTATACTAATATTGTAAAGAGGAAATGTTTGTTTTTTATGTGATGAACAGGCTCCGAAACTACTGGACCGATTTGAAAAATTCTTTCACGGTTGGGTAGCTACACTATCCCCGGAGAACATAGGCTATATTACAATACAATACAAAAATTATTTATTGTACACCATAATCAAATTAATCATTACAAAAATACATTATATGCGACAGGTACAATGGGCGGCCTTATCGCTGAGAGCGATCTCTTCCAGGCAACCTTAGGATGGACTGGACATGAAAGAACAAAATAGACGGTGGTACTTTAGTAAATATATAGATTAAAAAAATAAAACAAATACGTAGTGCCAAATGCACTACGTATTTGTTTTATTTTTTTAATCTATATATTTACTAAAGTACCAGTGATGTTTTCTTTTTTTTTAAATCTATCTAGTTTAGTTGTTTTTTTTTTTAATAATGCTGGACAATTCACACAGCATTATCTAGCCCCATGGTAAGCAGAGCTTGTGTTATGGGTACTAGATAACTGATATACATAATACAATACATTACATAGATAGATATTTTTTATTATACATAGAAAACGACCAGAACACCCGGAACAAATATCTGCAGATCGTACACACAATTGTTCCGAGGCGGGAATCGAACCCGCAACCTCCTGCGTCGCAGGCGCACCATCGCCCACCGCGCTACATCGGTCGTCAAATATATATACATATATATACCATAATAAAATTAAAATAAAAAGTTTATTTATTCAGACAGGTTGTCCACACACATAAAAATTACAAAAATAAAACATAGGACCCTAAATTAAATTAAAATTAGATTTGCAGCAGTCATTCAACTGTCTCCCACCCAACCTACTAGAAATGCCATTACTGTACCTACTCATAGACTTGCAAAAGTGGGTAAAAGCTTTTTATGTGTAGGCGTTAAACTAGGTATATAACAAACTACTCGTATGTAGATCATGACATTCGGAATTCAGATAATATAAATAATTATAGTATTGCAATTAAAAAAAAATTAATTGAGAAATCATACTATACACTTGACGAAGCTATTGCTGATGATCTCACTGTTATACCTACCTAAGCATTGTATGAACTCTGCCTGTACCAATTTTACTGATTGACTATTGATAACTTACACCGCACGTTTTACTCTGTAACATAAAATATGTATAAAATTTGACATTTCCAAGTGTACTAATGTATCTTTATGGAATCAATAAATACAATACAAAATACAATAACCCATGGAGTCTAATGAGTGAGGACTCTGCCCACAACCTGCAGGATGGAGTTGGTACTGCTCCATGTTCTGCGCAGCAGCGAGGCTGCGGTTGATGGCGTGAAAGCCATCAACCTGGGCTACAAATATACAAGTACCAAGTTTTTAGTTTTCTGTGTTATTTGAAAGAACACCTAACAAAAGGAGGTGTACATGTATACCTACCTATAGGAACGAGATTTGAAAGCATGTACCTGCATCTAGATACATAATATAAAACTTATGGACGAACTTATAGATGTTTTTCACAAAACAGCTGCAAAAACAGTGCTGTACAGAGAAAGAGAAAGGCATCACGATAGCAACAGGAGTGAAGAGGACAGATTTCAGACCATGACCTCACACAATACGCCAAACAAGAGTGGTCAGTAACCCGATAACAAGTGATACTGATATCGCTTTTTCGGCGGTCTACATTAACGGCAAAGTCGTGTATCACTACATAGTATAAAACGAAGTCGCTTCCCGCTGTCTGTCTGTCCCTATGTATGCTTAGATCTTTAAAACTACGCAACGGATTTTGATGCGGTGTTTTTTATAGATAAATAAATAATAAAATAAAATAAATAATGCTGAAAAAACGTGATATAAGTATCCTATGTCCGTCTCCTGGTTCTAAACTACCTCCCCACCAATTTTCAACCAAATCAGTTCAGCCGTTCTTGAGTTATAATATAAATAGTGTAACTAACACGACTTTCTTTATATATGTACTAGCTGCGCCCCGCGGTTTCACCCGCGTGGTGATAGATTTTTAAATTGTAGCCTATGTGTTATTCTGATGTATAAGGTATATTATTGTAAAGTTTCATTAAAATCCATTCAGTAGTTTTTACGTGAAAGAGTAACAAACATCCATCCATCCATCCAGCCATAGTAACAAACTTTTGCGTTTATAATATTAGTAGGATTTGACACATAGATTTCCATAGGACGAAACCGTGAGGCGCAACTAGTATTAGATTAATAAAATAAATAATGTTGGATAATTCACGCAGCATCATCTAGCCTCAAGCTAATGGTGTAGTGGGTCGAGATGACACCAGCTCTGCTTAGCTTAGTCGGGCGAAGTCGCGGGGCGCAGCTAGTATAACATAATTTTACAAACATAGATAATGCCAGATGTTTTTATTTGACGTAGGAGTTTACTTATGTATTGTGTTTGATGTTCTCTTGTTAACCAAGTGGAGATAAAAACTTTTTAATTAAAGATTCTATTCAGCATTTACTAGCTAGTTAGATAAAAAAAAATGCTGGACAATTCACACAGCATTATCTAGGCCCATGGTAAGCAGAGCTTGTGTTATGGCGACCGCTGTGGCGCGGTGGGCGAAGGTCCGCCTGCGACGCAGGTTGCGGGTTCGATTCCCGCCTCGGAACAAATGCGTGTACGATCTGCAGATATTTGTTTCGGGTGTTCTGGTCGTTTTCTATGTATAATAAAAAATATCTATCTATGTAATGTATTGTATTATGTATAACAGTTATCTAGTACCCATAACACAAGCTCTGCTTACCATGGGGCTAGATAATGTGTGAATTGTCCAGCATTATTTATTATTATCATAAGAAATGAACCATTTTTTATTACAAACATACTTAATATCGCTTCTAAACGATAAGGCCGCCCATTACACTTGTATGCAATGTATTTTTTGTCACTATCTTTATCTGTACAATAAAGTATTTTTGTATTGTATTCTTAAATACTTCAGAGTGATTATTATTCATCATCATCATCATCGCCTATAATTGATTTTGAGCCATTTTTGACTTACCTTTATTTAATTTTTAATTTTATGTTGACTCTTTAATAATTTTAATTTATAATTGAATATTTCTTATGATAATTTTAGCTACATTATTGCTTATTTGATTTATTTTAACCCTTAATTACTCGCGTGGGGTGTTTAACACCCCAGCCCTGTTTGATCGTCTCTAGTTATTGGAGTTACGAATTTCCAATGCGAATTTTTAAATCTTAATCATAAATAAAAGTCTGTTTTTGTATGTATTTGGTAGTTTTTTTTCTAATTCTAAAATAACATGTGTTCTTAGCTTTTATATTATACTTACCCCTGTAATTAGTATAATTAGCCTAAGGTCGTTCTGATTACATTAATAAATAAATAAAAAAAATAAAAATAGCAGTCTACTGCTGGACATAGGGACATATCACACTAGCGGACCGTCCCGGCTTCGCACGCGGTAATTTTTTACACCTTGGGTGACATTATTAAAGTTTTATTGAGGATCCCTAATTTTTTTGAAAATATAATATAGCCTATGTTCAACGCGGATAGTGTAGCTTTCCAACGGCGAAAGAATTTTTCAAATCGGTCCGGTAGTTTCAGAGTCTATTCAATACAAACAAACAAATAAAAAATCAAACCTTTCCCCTTTATAATATTAGTATAGATAACTGTTTATATTAAGCAAGTACCTACAGCCAGACAGACTGTTAAATCAAGCACATCAGATGAGCCCCACGAATCACCAAATGAGTCCGCACAAATAAGGCGAGTTGAAAGTAAAAGCATGCACACAAACTGCAAGCCGGCACACACACAAATCCTGACCTTTCCCAACGTAATGGTCGGCGACGCCCGAAAGCAGGGGTCGTTGACACCGCCCGCGTTCGAGGCTGAATGCATTCGGCAGGATTCACTTTGTCGAAAATTAAAAAATAAAAGCGCATCACTTTCGCTTGTTTTCATTCGCAGATGTTTTTGAATTTGGAATCTCGTATGAGTCTTTATCGTTTTAGAAATGTTTTCAGAACGCCGAATGTAGATCTTTCTATGTCACTTGTTTTAATTTTCAGATGTTTTTCAATTTGGAATCTCGTATGAATGAGTTAAGTATATAGGCTTCAGAGATGTTTTTGGAATTTTGAACGCCGATTGTAAATAGATTTTTTCTAGTTTGCATTGTACAAAATAGGATACACGTCAAAAATTAAAAAATATAAGCGCATCACTTTCGCTTGTTTTCATTCGCAGATGTTTTTGAATTTGGAATCTCGAATGAGTCTTTATGGTTTCAGAACGCCGAATGTACATCTTTCTATTTCGCTTGTTTTTGTTTTCAGATGTTTTTGAATTTGGAATCTCGTACGAGGCTTTATGGTTTCGGAAAGATCGTTCCAGTTTGTATTGTTAAAATATAAAATTGATTAATCTCATTAATTATAAATATATAATTAATCATTCGGTTAAACAATGCTTTCTAAATCATTGTTAAACCGAAATCACCAGCACAACACAATCTATTATTAAATATTATTTTTTGTTTAATTTTCCCGATTTCCCTACAAATTTTATTCGGGTGTCGGACAAGTTAACATTACATTCGTGAAATAAATAACGCTCCTAAATTTTTATCTAAATTAATTACAGCTACATAGAAGCTTAGGATATCATTCTTTGTAAAATTAAGTAGGTAACTCTATATTCTCAGTACAGTAACGGAATGTCAACAGAACTCTATAAATTAACTTGGATTACAACTGTTGAATCGAATTGCAATCAAACGGATCCGATCTAGAGGAAACGAAGTTCGAATTAGTTCAGTCTAAAACGAAAGCAATCTAACTAATTGGGATCACCTGCAAGATGCACCGGATTTGAAGACTTGTTGATGTAAGCTGGTAGATTTTCGTAGAAATTACCAATTATAATAATAACTAAAACTACGTGGAAATCTATGTGTCAAATAGTTTATAAGCCTTCATCTTGAATCACTCATTCTATTTAAAAAAACCGCATCAAAATCTGTTGTATGTAGTTTTAAAGATCTAAGCATACATTACATAGAGACAGAGAGACAGCGGGAAGCGACTTTGTTTTATACTATGTATTGAATGTGGGTCGTATTTTTTAAGTATTTTCCATCCTGTACTAGACGAATATTGCCTAAAATAAATAAATTATTATAATGTGTTTCTCATTTCCATGATCTCGGGCCATAGTGACCCGGTTCTTTGGAGGACTTGTGTGGGGCCGAAGCCAACAGCACAGAGGCCCTAATCTAAAGGGGAGGCCTACACATAGCGGGTATCATCCACGGGATTTCCGCGCGGGCGAAGTTGCGGGGCGCAGCTAGTAAAATATATACCTTAGTTTAACACACAGAAAATACAATAGCTATCAGGTCAACGTGAGTTTTGGCGATACGAGAATAACTGTCGATGCCGTTCTATTCTGATGAATTTAAGAAACAGCTCTGACAAAGCAATTATTTGACCTAGATAGAGTGCTTGCTTACTTTAAGATGGCTTTACGATGGAAGATAATTTTAAAGTAAATATTGATGCACAACGAACAATGCACAATGCCAATCGATTGTTACCTCTATTAGAGGATATTTCAGTAAAAATAAGTGACGTAAGTCGCGTGGCCCTTCGAGATCTCGAGCGGCGAGTAACAGATACAGAATTACATCGTTCACACATTACCGACGAGGCATCGGCCAGTTTATTGACGCCGCAATCGTCTGAACTTGGAGTTTAAGCCTTTGTGAATGTCATCTAGCCTCAGTAGTAGTGTAGTTCCGTGCATGCAAGCACGATCTATGCCGCGCGCTATCACCTCAGCAACTAAACACCATAACAAAAACAATTCGATACCAGAAGATGACAGTTCTAATTCAAATTCCAAATGTTCAAATTTAGAAGTGAAATGCACGTTCAAAACTTCATGCAGGAAAGAGACGGATGTATCTCGCAGCGTCTGCTATTTAGGTGACGTCGGCCGGTGCATAGCGAAATAATAATGAAAAGTGGCATTCAGTAATTTCGTTGTGTTTACGCGCTGTGCTAGTTTATTTGGTTGATAGTTTTGTTTTTCTAATCGGGATATTAATTGAAGACGGTGGCGCCATCTGGCCGGGCCCGAGGCTCGTAGTACACATGCCTGTGATTCACGGACCTGTCAAAACAATAGCAGCCTCGTGACCGAAAGGAGCTTTCCGGACTCGTATGACTCGAACGATGTGTGCTGGTGATGATTTGATGCGTTTTTGGCGCGGAGAAACTCTGGCTGGTTCGTAAGCGGAAAATTGAGCTAGCGGTGGTTTTTTTACAAACTTAACCTACGACAATCTTCAGTTGCGCGCGGGCAGTGTTCGCACGCGCCTCGCTTCTCACCCGAAACGTAAATATACGAAAATCCACCGAATGGACCCCGACACTGGCACATTGACAATTCCCGCCAAACTGACTTTCCGAACTTTCTGTGAATGTGACCAAAACGTTCCTTTTTCAAAAGTGGCGGAATAGTGCAACCGCGCGTTCGATGACCTCATAGAGTGAAACTATTTTTTTCTTTCACTTTGCTCAAATTTGTGATGTAGAAATAGTGCCTTCTCTGTACAAACTAGAATATTGTGATGACAAAGTGCAAAGTAATATAAAACTAGTGTTTAATTAATAAGTTAAGTGAACTATTTTGATGCTACAAATGGACTGGAATATTTTACATACATATGGACAAAAGCTGCATTAATTTTAGGTGAGTTTTCTTTTATTTTATAAGACGAAAATCAATGACGCGTCAAAGTTACCGTTGTTTGTGTATTGTCTCTTTACGCCAATCTTAATCTATGAACTTGATTGGAGCGCACTGAAGTTAGGCACTAGTGAGCTGCATTCCTAGATTGCGAGTGCAAATTCACTTATGTGCGTATCGCTGGGCGCGTCGATTTATTATTGTGCAAGCAAAAAGCGCCCTTATAAAGTTGGTGCCTGTTTAACTTTTAAGAGAAATCGCGTGCAGAGATATATTTGGGTTGACGAACTTGTGAAAGATATTTTTGTTTGGTGTATGTGTAGTGCACATTAGTGCTATTGACCGGTTGCCTTGCAGACCAATGGCCTTCTAGTCCTACATACTTCATTATCTTTAGGTTTACCGTACCTATATCTAGCCACTTTGCAATACCTACGATTGTTATTTTTTTTTATTTATTTAGCAATTTATTGCACTACAAAGGGTGGGCCTAATGCCGAGGCATTTACAACCTGCCGACCGACCATGACTGTTGTTTTTATTTTTAAGAAAATTACGAATGAGTAAGATGTAAATAATAAATTTCGGCTTTCGACCTCGCGCCAAAATTGGCCGAATTTCGATACTGGTTGTCTTCGGTCCCGTTACCAAATAAACACAAACCGACAAACTATTTAACGAAATAGCTTGAAAATATTCTAAATAACCTAATCTGTCAGTATTATTATTTAATTATCCTTTAGCCCGATTACATGTTACCAACAATAATAATTCCCAAAAATTGGGCAGATTGAGGATATAGAAAATATTTCGGGGTTTTCCTTGTACCTACATTCAGTGCTGCTACCTACCTACTTGTAAATTATCTACATATTATATGCTTTTAAGGTATAGGACTACAGTACCTAATAATGCAATTAAAAATACAACTATGCACTAGCCAAACTCGATGTAGAATGAAAACATATACATAGGTCCCATAGGTTCTTAACCTAAAATATTTTTATACTAGGTACCTTACCTACATACTATTAAATAGGCAAATATGCATGTATTAGACATATAAGAGATGAACATACTAGTGGTTTCTTTTTTACTTCTTCCACTAGTGGACAAAAAATTGAAGTGAACAGTAAAATAATTTTATTTGATAATAATTTGTAGTATAAAATATGACTTGTCTAAGTGCTTATTTTGTAAGCCTAAAGAAATATATGCATTGATTTTAAACCCCTAATAAAAAAAATCCTTTACCCAAACTACGTAAAAGAAAATTGTTCCACAAATTTCCGCGGGAATTCTTTCGCGAGAATAAATAAATAAATAATGCTGGACAATCCATACAGCATTATCTAGCCCCATGGTAAGCAAAGCTTGTGTTATGGATACTAGATAACTGATCTACATAATACAATACATTACATAGATAGATATTTTTTATTATACATAGAAAACGACCAGAACACCCGGAACAAATATCTGCAGATCGTACACTCAATTGTTCCGAGGCGGGAATCGAACCCGCAACATCCTGCGTTTCAGGCGGACCTTCGCCCACCACGCCACATCGGTCGTCAAAGTCGCGAGAAGCACTCTATGCGACTCTATCACTCATACTATTTTCGTCTCTCACTGGCTGCATTTAATTTCAATTACGAATAAAACATGAAAATTAACCAAAAATAAAATGGTAATATCAGTACGATAACTCAGCAGTTGGTTAGGTTAGAGCATTTCCTTACTCAGGGAAAGTCGCGGGTTCAAGTCCCGCAAGTCCCGCAGAAATCGTTTGGCTAAAATTTCCGATTTCGACGAGAGTTGAACCCGCAATCTTCCCCTCAGTACAGGGACGCTCTGACAAACTGAGCCACGAAATCAAGTAACCGACGACTCAAAAATGAGATGATATGAGATTTCCCACGACTCTAGCGCCGTTTGCTCCACATTTATTAATTTCTCAGAGATTACGCAATAACAAAATTATTTAATTTGTTTGTTAGGTATCCAGAATTGACCAGCAGTCTACAATAATGGCCGAGTCGTGGCGAGGTAGTGGTCCGGGAGCCAGGTACAAATTTCGTCAATAATTTCCTCCCGAGCGAAAATTCGTAAAATGCATTAGGGATTAATATTATGAATACTCGTGACCGTCAGCTGCGACTCCGTGGGTGGGTTGGGCAGTGGCAGCGATGCAGCGACAAATTTTGACAGATTTTATGGTGACCCATAGGTCCAAAAGGTCAAAGGTCATTTCCGATGACAACGGAGTGATGTGAGCTCGGCTAATAATGTGATTGGCGCGCGTGGCAGGGCCATAATCACACGAATATTAATATTATTGCGAAAGTTTGGATGTTTGTTACTCTTTCACACAAAAACTACTGAATGGGTCAGGCTGAGAATTTGCATAGATGTAGTTTTAAGCCTGCAATCAAGGAAAGGCATTTTTCCCATAAATCAGTTCCCATGGAATAGAAAAAACCTTTAAACGTTTCCATAGGTACAACTCATGCGAAGCCGCGGGCAGAAACTAGTTATAAATGCGAAAGTTTGAATTAATTGTTACCTCTTCAAAACCGCAGAACGAATCGGGCTGAAATTTTGCACACATAAGATCATTATCCATCATCCATCATCAGCCTATGTTAGTCCACTGCTGGACCTGGCCTCCCCAACGAGCACCATAGCGCCCTGTCTTCAGCTTGACGCATCCAGCATCTACCTGCAGATCTTTATGTGTATTTTCCATAAACACGTGCGAAATCGGAAGCAGAAGCTAGTTATTTTTATAGGGATAGGGAACGTTAGATATTCTGAAGCAAACAAACCAATAAAATACTAAACTGGAACAATATCGATCACTCCAGCACCGAACCACTAAAGACCCATTGTTAGCCTAATTACAGAATACAGCGCAAACGGGCAACTAAACCTCCTCTCCGTTGGATCACGATAGACAGATAAAGTATTTATAAGCAACTTCAGACACACATAATTATACAAAATACCATACGATTTGACGACCGATGTGGCGCGGTGGGCGAAGGACCGCCTGCGACGCAGGAGGTTGCGGGTTCGATTCCCGCCTCGGAACAATTGTGTGTACGATCTGCAGATATTTGTTCCGGCTGTTCTGGTCGTTTTCTATGTATAATAAAAAATATCTGTCTATGTAATATATTGTATTATGTATATCAGTTATCTAGTACCCATAACACACTCTGCTTACCATGGGGCTAGATAATGCTGTGTGAATTTTCCAGCATTATTTATTATTTATTTATTATTATTATTAGCAATAATTTTAAAGTAGGTAAACTTTACCAACAATAATAGGTAAACCACAGTTGACTAAAAAAATAATGATTATAATTAACATCTAGGTAAAGTGTCTGTGCGTCTCTTTACGCATCAGCATAATATCATCAATTCCATGATTTACGTTGGATTTATTTTCGTGGCAACTTTTGACGACATCTGGGCGCAATTCTGTTTAACAATCGCTTTACTATGGTAATGGTTTCGTTGCAAGAGCGCCTACTCATCTTTCAGTCCATCTTTTTGTTGCTTCAGAAGCATCAATAACTTGCACCTTTCGTTTCGTATCTCATACAAATAAATATCAAAACAATTTTCATAGTAGAGTCATCGTTCAAAGTAGACCTTACAGTGCCGTCCTTACGTGTCTTTCAATCCAGCCAATATCACGACGATCAAAAAATCATGTCAAAGTTCAGAGGTCTATCTATGGTCGAAATGCTTAGGATCGAAATAATAATAAAGCCTACAATTTAGGGTCGAGAATGTGTACATGGAAGTAGCCAGTTAATTGGTTGCTAGACTTAAAGTTGCCAGTTTATGTCGTCCCTAAATAATTTCAACTTCCGTGACTAACCCTAATACCAATCTATATCAAGCTTGCTTTAGTACAAAAAAAAAACAAAAATGTCACATGAAACGATCGCATGCTACGTTCCAAATTTAAAATTTTCAGCTGAAACAGCGCTGGACATTTGGCGCCATTTAAAATAATGATGGCAACTTTTGTTCGTTTGAAATGAGACAATGTTTTATTTCTGCAGTTTAAAGTTTTCGTTATATTTTCTTTTAAGGTATTATTTAATATTAAGGTAACATATTATAAGGCTTTAAGATAATACTAATCCTATCAAAAACATGAAATGTGAAATGACAACCAAGTTCAATATTATTATATAGCTACGCCCTGCGTTGAAATCTGTGTCAAAACTTTATAAACCTTCATCTTGAATCACTCTATTTATTAAAAAAAAAAACATATCAAAATCCGTTGCGTAGTTTTAAAGATCTAAGCATACATAGGGCTATCCCTAGCGGGAAGCGACCTCGTTTTATATTTGCCTTCGTTGTTGGACAAAAGAATTAAAAAAATTTTTGACCTTTTTTTGACCACAATCTCATCTGATGTAAAGTGACTCCTACTGTGTCGTTCCTACGGCAGGGTTCTCCACGTTCCTTATTGAAAGACTGGTGGACTGTTTTCTTAGGCGTTTATTCTTGAAAGGTTTCTGGCGTCGATTTGCTGGTTCTACTTCTTGCTGACTTCTTGAGAGTTACTTGCTGACTACTTGACGATTACAAATTTCCATACAAATCGGTTCTACTTTTATTACAAAATTTGTCTCTCCAGCGCATAGTGATTTCTTCAGCCCCCGTCCGTCACAGTGACGATATGTCCGACGATGTATCAAGAAGATATAGAAGATATATTCACTCTTGTCTTAAAGAAACCCAGGATGTACTTGACCGGAAAAACAGCAACGCGTGATGATGCCGTTCTATATAAGAATATGAAATTATTTAAAGTTTTCCTTCGCATCCATTTCTTATTAAAAAAACGCAAAATGTCTCCCTAATTAAACGCGATATGTCTACCTAATTGAACGCAATATGTCTAACTAATTGAATTAGGTATAAAGTCGAAATTAATGAGACATTTTGCTTATATTTTGAATTAAGTTTTGTAAGATTTTATTTGAATGTAATCTCATATCCTAGATGATTCATAAATAAATAAATAAATCTCTGCGTGCGGTCAGCAAGTCCTTTCCATTGTATGCGTGAGTGTATCACTCATACTATTTTCATGAGCTTTGGATATACGTAGATTTTTTTATCTAATATATAATTTTTGTTTCTATATTTTTTTTTTTTTTTTTTTTTTATTCTCAATATTATAAAGGGCTTTGTCGCACACGCGATTATGTCGCCCTGGTGAATTTAACAGAAAAACACAAAATCAAATCTAACTAAAATAAAATTAACTTAATTACCTAACATTACGAGTTTGTACAGCGCCCTAGCTGCGTCTGAGACAGGCTCAGCGAGAACGCTGTTACAGTGACCTATATCCCTATAACTAAATGGTAAAATACTATTTCTAAACGATTCGTTCCGAACACACTCCATCAATATGTGGTAAACATCGTCTGTAGAATTACATAGTAGGCAATTTGGTGTTGTTGATTTTTTCATTAAATGTAAAAATTTATTGCCTGGGATGTGTCCGGATCGAAGTCGCAATGCAATAACAGTTTCACGACGATTCAAAATGCCATTGTCAATCCACGGAGAACTCAAGGGATGCGGCTGGATCGTTTTATACCAGATACCTATTTCTCGAGACCGCACATCAAAATATTCTTTCCATAGGTTATAGCAATCTACTTTAATTTTAGGTATATAGTTTGTATAAAAAGGGTGTATATTTGTAGGTATGCCGTCTGTTATAGCTTCTCTTGCCAACAAATCTGCGATTTCATTGCCTCGTAGTCCAACATGAGATGGTATCCATTGGAGCACCACTTTTCTACCCTGTGATTGTAAATTCAGGATAATACGCAATATAGTGTAGGCTGTCGGTGTTCCTCGAAAAGTCGAGGTACACCTAGCCAAGTGTTGGAGCGAACTTCTAGAATCCGTAAATATGACTATATTATGATGATCTGTGGATTCCATATAAGATAAGGCTTCTGCAATAGCAATAAGTTCCCCCTCCATTATACACAAATTACCATTTATCTGGAATTTAACTGAACAGTTATGATAGGAATCGTAGAATGCAGCGCCCAAACCAAAACTCTCTTTAGAACCGTCTGTGTAAACTCCTATGAAATCTGAATAAACGGTGTTTATAAAATCACAAAACATGTTTTTTAAGCTCGTGGGATTGTATTGTCTCTTTGGTTGGGTCATAAAATCTACTTCATGTCTTATGACTTTAGAAACATCAATGTTACTAGGCCACGTATCAAGAGAAAACATTTCTAGTTGTTTGCTACAATGGATATCCAATGAGTTCAGTGCGCAGTGAACGGATACCAACAATGGTTTTCGTTTACTCTGCCAATAAGAACTTGTGTTGCACAAGTTTGATAATTCGTTTGTACAACGAATAGAAGTGTTTGTTTCAATGGATTTCATCTTTAGCCAATATTTGCCTGCCAAAAATCGTCGACGCAGGTATAACGGCTGTAGGCATAATTCGCTTTCCATTGAATGAATAGGTGTTGTCTTGATAAAACTACCTATAATACGCATTGCCTGGTTTTGAATTTTGTCTAATTTAAATAAGTGAGATTTAGCGCTATTGTCATAAAATATACTACCGTAATCGATTCGGCTTCTTAAAATAGAAATATAAAGTTGTCTTAAGTACTTGGGATGTACTCCCCAGTTAGCACCCGCTAAAACTTTAAAAATGTTAAGAAACTTAAATACTTTTTCCGAGGTTTCATTTATATGTCTGCCCCATCTAAGCGAGCGATCCAACCACATACCCAGATACTTTACGCAATCAACAACGTCTAATTTCTTAGAATTAATTGTTACATTTACAGACTGTCTTTTGTAACCTTTACTAAAAATGCAAATTTTACTTTTTGAATGAGAGATATCGAGATTCAGGTCGTTAAATAGTCTACACATGATATCCAAAGCACCCTGGATCTGAATAGCTGCCTGATTTATATTGTCCGAGGAAATGAATATAACATAATCATCAGCGTACTGCGACACACATAACGAACTACTTGCTATAGTTTTACACACGTTTATAGTTGCGATATTAAATAACAAGGGTGACAGCGGATCCCCCTGGGCTAAACCTCGTCTAGCTATTCTTGAAATATTATAATCAGTACCATCGATGGTAAGGTATCTTTCTTTGAGAAATTCCCACAAATACCTGCAAAAATGAGCTCCCACACCAAGTTGGTCCAACGTACCCAATAAGCTGGTTATATCAACATTATTATACGCGTTATCTATGTCAATAAAACATCCTATTGTCATCAACTTATTAGAGAATCCAGTTTGAATAGTTGTTATTATCGAATTGAGATTGTCGTAGCAAGACCGCGCTTTTCTAAAACCTATAGTCTCCTCAGGAAAAATGCAACGATTCTCGATATACCATTCTATTCTTCTATTGATTATAGAGTGTAGTATCTTACACAAACACGAAATTAATGAGATGGGTCTAATAGAAGTGGCCGTAGTGACATCTCGTCCTGGTTTAGGGATAGGTACAATACGAATTTGGCGCCATTGCGCCGGGACAAAATTGGAAAATAAACATGTGTTGTATATTTTAACTAACACTTGTTTTGCAACGTCAGGGAGGTATTTAATCATGGAGAACGAAATATCATCTGCGCCCGGGGCAGTATCTTTAGATTTTAAAGCTTTTTCAAATTCATGCATTGACAATTGAGCTTCTAATTTATGATTATATGAAGTGAATGTAGGTTCCATAGGGCACGTAAAATCCGGAGTAAGGTTGTTAAGTACACTGTTAGCCATTAATTTATCTACATTTATCCTTGGAGAACGATATCCTTTCAACCACCTCATACGGCGCCACATATCGCGAGAAGAAGTAACTTCGTCAATAGAAGAACAAAATTCGCGAAAACCTTTACTCTTGGCATTCCTAACCAATTTTTGTGCTAAACGAGTTTTATTTTGTAAATTTTCTAATTGGTTAGGGGTCGGGTTTTTTCTAAATCTAGTCAAAGCTAGTCGTCTCTCCGCTACGGCTTTTGACAAGTCTGGAGACCAATAAGGTTTGGGTAAAAATTTATTACAGGGGTTTTGACTGAATCTTAAATAAGGAATACTCACGTCAGCTGCACTGTTGATTATCCTCAAGAAATCGTCGTACGCTTCCTGAGGATTTGCCGACATAGTGAAGCTTAACAGAGAATCTCTAACAGAGTCGGAATAAGCACACCAGTTGGCCTTTTTAAAATTTCTCTTCTTCTGACACTGAGATGTGGAGGTAAACGATGTTGACAGTTTAACTATTAAATGGTCACTCCCTAATGATTCGTTAGTAACTTTCCAATCAAAAAACAAAGAAATGTCTGAAGAGACTATAGATATATCTGGCGCAGTTTTTTGAAAAACTCCATTAACGAGCTTTAAACGAGTGGCATCCCCATTGTTTAATATATAATACCCATTTTCTATTGTAGAATCAAAATTTTAGTACCCCTTTGATCTGTTTTCGTGGACCAATTTGAGTGGTGGCCATTAAAATCGCCAATGACAAGCGTTTTAGTAGAAACTAATGAAAACACGGCATCCCAATCATTCTGCGTGGTTCGAACATTAGGCGGGCAATAAATTGAGATAACATTATGCAGAAAGTTACAATTAAATATTCTTACATGAATTAATTCAATTCCGGTATTAAAGTTTAATGATGGGACTAATTGAGCTTTAATACTTTTATGAGTCAATATAGCCACGCCTCCATATGAGTCGATTCTATCTTTACGAAATGTATTATAATCTTTTATGAAAAACTGATTACTCGAACTTAACCAAGTTTCGCTTAATGCGATAATATGAATCTTATCTAATATCAATAGTTGTTCTAAATCATTTTTTTTTGGTACAATACTCCTGGCGTTCCAATGCAAGATATTTAATTGGACTTTATAAACCATAATTAAAGATTTTTCCAAGGAAAGAAAAATCTTTAGGTAAGTAACTTAATATCATAGGTAACGCCCACTCTATACAAACTTGGATAGCTAATGTTATTTTATCCTTCAAGGGGTCGTCTCTCGTCAAAAAAATATTTTTCAGTTTACCTACCAATCTTTTAAATGAATAATCTGTTTTAGGCCGTTTGTTAGTACCGGAAAACTCATTGTCTGATTTCTCTTCTCTATCACTTCCTTCACTTATCTGCATGATATGTTCTTTTATTCCTCCGTCGAATTCCAATAGATTAGACGCCTCTTTCTTCTTTTTTTTTGTCTTTCTATTTTTCCTGATATGATTTTCTTTATTTTCGCTGTCTGATTGTAGGGATGATAATGAATCACTTCGATTTCGTTTATTTTCATGTAAAGGTTTTGGGCTAGACAAAGCGCCGGCGTATGTCTTCCGGCTTGATGGTGTTGGCAACACGGGTGACGCAGGTGTAGCCGGAACAGGGGTGGGATCAGTCGTGGGCACATACGCTGGAGGGACATACGTTTCCTTAGCTTTTCTATAGGTTACGTTACATTGGGACATATGCTCCCGTAGTTTTCTTTCCTTCACGTAAACTGGGCAGCCTCTGTCTATCGACATATGATGCCCAGTGCAGTTAATGCACCTGTAATCTGTAGCCTCAGCTTCACAGTTTTCGTGTTTATTACCACACTTGACACAGTATGCTCTTTTCGATGGACACATTCTTCGGGTATGTCCGAATCGCCAACATCGGGAACATTGTGTTACGGGGAACACGTAAGATTCAACCGCTACCCTCATGTCGTAAATAAGTACAAATGCTGGCAGTGACGGTCCATTGAACCCTATTCTCCAAGTCTCGCTGTCCGTCCATCCGGTACCTTCTTGGTTTCTGCGCTTAAGGCGTCTTACGGAAATAATTTCCGTCGAGCATGACATTGATGTAAGTAGATCATTTTCTGTAAGCTCTAAATCAATGTTTTTAATTATGCCGTAAGATAGGCCTACTTCAAAAGGTCGTTGGAACCTCCAACCCATTTCTTTGAGATGCTCACAATTTATAAGGCTATCTAAGCTCACGGTGTTATCCATCTCAATAATGACCTTGTACGGATTTATATGTCGTACTTTAGTTACATTTTGAATCTCTAAACTTTTAAAGAGCTTGGCAAGTGCAAATTGTTTAGGCAAAATGTCTTTACTTGTCACACATATTTCAACCGATCCTCTGCCTTCTCCATACCTCGATTTTCTACCCGAAACCTCAGTCCATTCCTCGCCTTTATTAATTAGTTTCCTCTTAGTTGGGATCGATGCCTCACCTTCCTCAGATACATGTGTTCGGCCTTCTAACTGCAAAATATCTTCCACTTCTAGTAAATAATCCATGTTGATTAAGTCCTCACTAGCACATTGAACCTTATTCATTTCGCGCAAGGTTCACAATCCCGGCCAGCCCAACCGGCCAGCCGACGACGACGCAAACAATTGATTCCGAGAACTGATAAGCAATAATACGTCTAAGTAACACGGTAGGCGCATTGACACTGTTGTTTCTATATTACGTAAAAGAAAAATATTTAATATAGGTGCTTACGAATAAAAAAAAGAACCTTTTCACGAATTCAAATTTTGAGCCAGTAGCTGTCTAATCATTCTAACCTTACAAGAACTACAATAATAAAAGCACATTTCGAATTTAGACCACGAATTCGAATTTTCAGCCAGTAAGTATTCAATGCACAAAAATGTTAGTTACATTTAGTTAATCTACTTTTGTCATGCTATTCACAGGTATCGACCGGGTATAAAAAAGTGTCCCAACGCTCCATTTAACATTTTAAGGCTTGTGATTTGGGACGTGCATGTAAAATCGATACTAAATAGGCTGTCATGTGGGCACGGCCCTTCGGGGTTGCCACTCGGGTAAAATGTGCTTGTTATTTGGGAAATTAGCCTTTTATTATAGATAGACAATACTTTTATTGCACACTTAAAAATAAAACAAACAAGGTAAACAATAATAATACAAGATATGTGACAATTTGGCGGTCTTATCGCTCAAGAGCGATCTCTACCAGACAACCGTGGATGGATAGGATCGTTGGATTGAAAAAGGGGATCTGTGTGCATTATTATGTAGTTAATTACAACATGAAATTTCATATTATGTTACATACCTATCTACTTTAAATACATATATACTTTATAACTAATAATACATACCTACTTATATAAATATATAATATTCATTTTATAACGAAAAAAAACAAGGGTGTGGTCAGTGACAGCAGGACAAATACTGTTAATTATGAGTACAGGTATTTTGCTAGCGACGAACCGGTTTATATTTGAAAGTAACATCAAGTACCTACTTCAGGAATATATACCTATATTTATTTCAATTGAATTATGTTCATATTCTTGTATTTTCTCTGGTCTTAGATTATATTATTGTTTTAAATTTTTTAAAGATCATTATATTTTTTTTTGTAATCATTGAATTACAAAACACTGGTTTTGCTGAAAAAACAAGCTAGCTAAAATCTAGTTAATTATGCAAGAGTGCGTGTGAAAGAACAAGAATAGGAATAAAAAAAATATCAAAATATATAAAAAAGGTGAAAGATATTGACGACCGATGTGGCGCAGTGGGCTAAGGTCCACCTGCGGTTCGATTCCCGCCTCGGAACAATTATGTGTAAGATCTGCAGATATTTGCTCCGGGTGTTCTGATCGTTTTCTATGTATAATAAAAAATATCTATCTATGTAGTGTATTGTATTATGTATATCAGTTATCTAGTACCCATAACACAAGCTCTGCTTACCATGGGGCTAGATAATGCTGTGTGAATTGTCCAGCATTATTTATTTATATAACGAAGGAAAACTAAACACAAAATGATCTTCTTATCATAATAGTTTCGCTATCGTCTCAAAACTATGATAACTTGCGTAATGAAACGGCCTAGCAGGAAAATAACTATTTCCTGTTTATAAAGTACCAAACCAATTATTAAATGTACCGTTTAGTGGCAGGAAATCTTACTTTGATCAGAAGGTAGTTGGTTCACTTACCGCTGTAATTTGATAAAAATTATAAGTAAAGAAGAAAAAGAAAGAAAGAAAATACATTTATTGATTCACAAGTAGGTACAGTTTGCTACTAAATAATAATAATATATAAGTAAACAAGAACATAAAGAAATAAATAAAATTAACTACGTATGTATTACAAGTACAATTTAACGGGCATCCATCGCGTTTATTTACCTATTTTTCTGACGTTTCAACAGGTTTACACATTGTCATAGACCGGGATGAGATCGTGTAAGTTTAAAAAAAATGGTTTGCTAAGAGTTTTTTTTAGAAATTAAGTCTTATGAATAAGAAGTTGTTAATACGATTTATAATCGTATAAGTAGTACCTAATAGTGTAGAAAGCTTATCTACAATTATTTAAAAAGACCTTATAGGTACTGCGAAGGACTAGGATTCTATTACTTACATAGAAAACTAACTAATGAACGATAAGGCCCCACTACCTACGTACTAATATTACTAGGTATATAAATCATAAAAGTGGAGCAGGTAATGGTAAGATTCCATGTAAAATTTATCAGTTATCTAAGATTTAACGACCGATGTGGCGCGGTGGGCGAAGGTCCGCGGGTTGCGGGTTCGATTCCCGCCTCGAAACAATTGTGTGTACGATCTGCAGATATTTATTTCGGGTGTTCTGGTTGTTTTCTATGTATAATAAAAAATATCTATCTATGTAATGTATTGTATTATGTATATCAGTTATCTAGTACTAGTACCTATAACACAAGCTCTGCTTACCATGGGGCTAGATAATGCTGTGTGAATTGTCCAGCATTATTTATTTATTTATTATTTAATGAAAAACAGTTTTCTAAAAACTGTTCTCACGTATCTCCACTTAAAACCCTCGACTCCTAATACGTAATTTTATAGCAAGAAAAGTCATCATCCGAGTTCCAAGATGGCTGCCGCATTTTTTGTCTATTCGCTAACGGCCGAGCGAATGTTAGAACCAGTTTCTTGCGTTTCATACACTTAACCTTGTCATTAGGCTCGCCAAGTCATTTTTGAATTTAGAATCGGTCCGCCATATTGACATGTGCGTGCGGTCTAATTTAGACTTTGAGTGTTTAGCGATAGAGTCTAATGTTGAGTGGGCTGGAGGGTTTGATACGTCATTTTGACAGGGGTTATTGGATTTTTCGTCACACGGCACTAACGCTCCCCTCCCATGACAGGCAGCGCAGTGGCATTGTAAGAAAGTTTATGTTCTAGTTTTCTATCCTAATAACTATCTTTATGATTTCATGATTTATTTGCCCTTCAATTAAAAAATAATGTATAAAGTACATGCTTATTGGTTTTTTATGTTGGGCTACCAGTTTTATTATTTTTTATAGGGAAGGCTGAACTTATTTATAATGATAAAATACGTCGTATCTTTTATAATAGGTATACCTATATTGTAATAAAAAACAATAATAAAATTGAAAAGATTATTAGACACTAAAAATTAATTTAATTTAAAGACCGTTAAGATTATTTTATTTTGTAAACTATTCAAGTTCCAATAACTACAAGTTTTTATCTAATACCTACCTAGGTATCTTAATTTACCTACCATAAACAGAATATTTAATTAGGGCTACTAAACGCTAATTAACAAGTTTTAAACATTACAAGGTCTTACATCTAGCACGCTATCAGACAGTTCATGATACAAGGTATCCTTATCTAATTCAATAGTGCCCTTTTACCACTAAACCACTCAAAAAAGACCCCACAAGTAAAACTAAAACGCCCACCAACGTTCAAAAAGCGCAGGTCACGTAATCTGGTTATCCGAACGCATCCGAAGCTCACGAAGCGTTCCGAAAACACCCGAACGCATCTAATATGGCGTCCACCGTCACGGTTTTGAGGTTAAGGTTTGACATTTCCAGCCGTTCTAAACACGACACGAAATACCTCTGAGATAACTTCTATCGCTACGTAATAAAGTCAAGTTTAGAGCATCTGATAGACCAGACTAGATTGGTTGGTTTGTGAATGGCGCGCGATCTGTTGTCATTTTCTTGGGTCTTGATCTTTACATTGAAATTGTGCAGGAGTCGGTTATTTGACTAAGTATGTGTTTAGCGCATGCGTAATTCTCACGGACCCGTTCGCTTCATTATAGTTTAATAATGGACTATGAGCGGGACTGGTTTTTATTTCTTTTTTATTCTCCTGTAGGTCGGTCACCTTGTGTGGGGATCAGTGGGGAACACTGCACGATATGCAATAGTATTTTGCAATTTAATGGTGGTGGTATTCATACTGCAGTTATCTGCCAATAATAATTTCTAACAAACCAATAAAATATACCTGCCTCCTTTTAGAAATTTTGAAAGTAGATTGCCTAACATACAAACAACTTTTTTTCATAGAGTCATGTATCTAACTTACATAGTTAGTTATTTACTTACCCAAAATTATATATTTTTTTCTCAATAACCATGTCTTAAATAGGTATACAAAATGATAGGATAATTGTCTTCCTTTTCCGGGACGTGGTGAATTTATCATTCTTATATCATTATACTCTACCGTCAGACCAAACCAAACCAACCGAACCAAACCGAACCGAGAACCAAACCGTTAATAAATTAAAAAGAAAAATATTATTTTTATTCTACAAAAATACTCTGACTAAAAAAAGAAAATCCAACATCTAATTTCGATCTGGTACATCCCAAATTACGGGAAGTGCATGGCAACCCTCCCGGCACAGTATAAGCAAACGCGTAAAACCAGTAGCCCAACTTCACACAGTAAAATATTCAGCACAGTAGCACCTGCAGTATTTCCCACCACAGTGAGAGAACCTTCTTGCTCTCAGCTCAAGTAACTGTGTGCAAAAAGGTTGATAGATAAATTTAAATATAAAACTTTCTTACGAGACTAATATTTATATATGGACACAGAAAGTGTATGTTATTTATTATGGAATTTATTTTATTATTATTTTTCTATTCCATATTTGATGAGAATAAATAGTTTGTTATACATACACAATTAAGGTACGAGTACGTAACTATTATATCGTTCAAAAATAGAACGCGCACGCAACGTTGGCTCTATCTTTAGATGTCAACTGTCTATGGTTCAAATAACGTAGCCTACCTACAGTCTAGTTTACTACCAAGCCTTGATATTTCTAATTATTTTTTTTTCCAAATTCTAGTAAAGTGACAACCTCTGTGGCACGGTGGGCAAAGGTCCGTCTATGACGCAGGAGGTTGCTTGTTCGATTCCCGCCTCGGAACAATTGTGTGTATGATCTACAGATATTTGTTCCGGGTGTTCAGGTCATTATCTACTTATATGTTTAGTAAAAAAAAAAATCTTTGTAATCTATTGCATTAAGTACCTATTTCAGTCATCTAGTACCTACCCATAACACAAGCTTTGCTTAGCTTGGGAGTCCCAAGCTAAGCAGAGCTTGTGGTATAGATAACCTCCTCCTAAGCTGGGGACTAGATGATGCTGTGTGGATTGTCCAACATTATTTATTTATTTATAAAGTATTTCCGCAAATATATTATAAGCAACTCTAAGATCTGAAAGTAAAGTCCACATTGGGTCAATCAACCGTGTTCTAAAATCCATTGGTCACGGCCGACAAACTCTGCAAATCGAAACGTATTATAAACAATGCACCCTTATCACCAGGTTATGGCAACACTGTGCTGGGGCCGTAAAATGCTGCTTGGGTCCTTGGATGGAAATCACACGTACTTACGATTGCTTTCTTACTCGTAGTTATATGATGTCGCCATGCTGGTTTGATACAACTTTAAAGAACACTCTCTCTCTTCTTTGAATGCTTGCAACACGCGTTTAAAAAAGTAGCCAAAAAACGCATTCAATGTGGGGAAATAGGTAAAGTGCAATACTATCTAGGTCATTTATTACAATCAAGTCTTGTGTCGACTAGAAAAAACAACTGCCCGTTCGGGGTCAGATTATTTACCTACCATCAATTCATACGTATCAGAGTATCAGCCAAGTTACCGACAAACGGTGAAGTTATCGACATAGCTCTAAGAATTAGTAAGCTGAAGTGGCAGTAGTGGGCCGGCCATATCTAGCGAAGAACCGACAACAACTGGTGTTAACGTGTTCTTGGAGACTACGACTCGGTAAACGCAGAGTAGGACGCCCTTCGACCAGGTGAGATGACGACCTGCGATGCGAATGACTGCAGGTAGATGCTGGATCCGTCAAGCTGAAGACAGGGCGCTATGGCGCTCATTGGGGGAGGCCTATGTCTAGCAGTGGAGTAACATAGACTAATGATGATGATGATGACCCTAGTTACCAGTGAAGGCTTAATGTCACACGTTCCAACAATGTTTGAGCACCATTTTACAAACCCACTACGTTCTCAATTTAAAATCCGTTCGGGGAACACGAAAAGATAACAAAAATTTCCGCGCCGATTCCGGGGAAGGACACTCGAGCTATTGTTTGAATTCAGAACGATTTCGGCGAAGCCAATGCTGCCAACTTACAGGTTTCAATGCGCACTTTGTAATTGGAACATCAGTTTTGGCGCGATTATAACCGGCTCCATTTACAAAAGGGAAGTGATACCTTTTTAAAAACTGTTCATGATAGATTGTACCTACCTACATTATTTTCGCGTGGATTCTCAGTGACTTTATTTTGATTTAAATAAACTTTAATTTTTTTAATTTTTATAGACAGGTATAATAGGTAAAATTTTTGTAAAAAGAGAATAAAAGTCGGTAAAAAGCTTTAAACCGAATTGACATAAATAAAATTACCAGCGCACAGTTGCGTCTACAATGGTAATTTAAAAAAATAAAGCGATTATTGTAAAGCCGTCAATGTCTCCTGAGGAAATTAAAGTTCCGACTGGAATCTAACTGGACGGTACATTCGATTTAAATATGGAATGTTCTGGATTTAAAATGAATTTTATATTTATTGCGTTCGTTAATTGTTCGCCAGTGTCGGTTTTAATTAGATTTTTTTGCGTTTCGTTGTCGCATTATGATTAGGAAATGCAATTTTGTTTTCAAATAAGTTTGGTTTACTTTTTTTTGGTTTTTCAGCGACCTGATCTATTTTTATTGAGTGGTGATATCAATACCATTTGGTTGTTGTTTTTGGGCACTAGAATGTTTGTCGCTTCTAACTTCTGTTCTGTATTTTTTGATGACGTTCTTTTCATATCAACTGTTATCAACTTTGACGACCGATGTGACGCGGCAGGCGAAGGTTCGACGCAGGAGATTGCGTGTTCGATTCCCGCCTTGTGACCAATGTTTGTACGATCTGAAAATTTGTCCGAGTTAGATGACGCTGTGTGGATTGTCCAGCATTATTTATTTATTTAATGTTATTGTATTAAATCTTTACAATTCTTATTAATAAAACCTTTAAAGTAAACCATATACTACTTACTTTAACTCTATTAAAAACATTAAAAATAAATCCCTATTGTGTCGAGGTATCCATCTATTTCTATAAATAAAAATCCGATGCTCCAAAAAGGCTAACTCGTATTCAGGCACCTACATACTTATCACTATACAGAAATGCTACACGTACATAAGTAGGTACAGGCAGGTGCAACAGTTATCCACTCGCAGTTTAGTTCGGTTTCGGTGTAATCTCGGTTTTCGCTGACAGACCAGACGGTTGGCGCCGGTGGACAGTGAGCGACGAAAGTTTTTAGCTTTTTTTAGTTGTACACCGTAATCGGTAAAACATGTTTGATACCTACCTGTTTGTAATAGCTTATTAACACAATACCTATGTATATGCAAATAAATAATCTTTATCTATATCTTTTATTAAAATAACATTACTTTGAAATGGAAGAGATGTTGTATTTTTTTGTTTTCTTGGTTATTGCGTATTTTCCTCCGTGGTCAGCCCAATTTGGGCATGCGCGAATAAGATGAGAATTGGTCTGACCAATTGTCATCTTATATCGCCTTAGATTGATAAAACTCTGAATAGACTCCATACGTCCCACTGCTGGGCAAAGCCCCTATGTGTCACAATCCTTTTGGTTGATAGGTCGAAAATGTCATCGGCATAGCATAACATTAGGACATATACCTACCTAGCTAGTTCAACTGTTTCATTTGTGTTGTATGCATTGTGTAAAGTACTTGTTCATGTACATGTAAATTACCAGACGTTTTAATTACTCTGCAAATATTCGCTAACTTCAACTGACAACTAAATAGGTAAACAAAAGTTTTCGGAGTTAGCACTTTTCTACGCGAGTGTCCGTTTCCGACGCTCGCTTTTGTGCCTGCTTCTATTTCGATAGTCGCAACTCAACTCACTGAGCTTTCGATACGATTGCCGGGGGTGTAGCTACAGCCTAATTTTTGAATGTTTCTAGGTAAGTACTACTGTAGCTATTGGAAAGTCAAAACGGTATATCAGAGAGAAAAGTAGAATGGCATTTTGTTTATTAAATAATATATTACACAAAATATAAAGAATAATAACGGTTGGAAAAGTGCATGTTTTGAATTCTTCCACTTTCATTATAATTGATTTACTACCAGTGTGGACACTTTCTACACTTATAGGTACTATTACTTCCTGTCCATCCAAAGGTTGCCTGGCAGAGATCTCTCATAGAGATAAGGCCGCCCATTGTATTGATATATTCTGTATTTGTTTGTTTTTTCCTCTCTTGTGTATCTGTTTTATTTGGTTTGCAATCAAGAATAATTTTATTGTTTTGTATGCCGGACAATTGACGCAGCATTATCTAGCCCCAAGGTAAGCAGAGCTTGAGTTATGGGAGTTACGGCTATGAGCGTTCTCTTCCAGGCAACCTTTGGCAATTTTTATTTATTTATTAATGGTGGATGGACAATCCACACAATATTATCTAGCTCCAAAGTAAATCTTGTTATTTCACCAGGGTAAAAGTCCAAAGCTCGCAGCCAGACGCGACTTAATTTTAGGCCCCCTGTGAACACACCTCTTATTAGTATAACGCTCTCATCCCTATTTTCCTCCCATTTCGGCAGACTAGCGTTTAAGCTGGCAACCCAAGCATGAATATACTATCGGTAATTACCCCATAGTTACAGGGATTACACCATAGTTAGTTGCTTTACCGGATGTGGAGAGAAAAGCGACTGGATTCGGCAGGAAGGTTTTTTGTTGGGGAAAATGTTTTGTTTTTTTTTCCTTTCTTTGGTTGAAGTTTTTGTTTTTTCGTGAGGAATAAAGAATAATGCTGAAGACAGGGCGCTGTGGCGCTCATTGGGGGAGGCCTATATCCAGCAGTGGACTAACATAGGCTGATGATGAGGAATAATGCGATGCAGAAATCAAAAGCGCGGAAATGTTAGTTCAGAGTTGTTACAAATATATAATTGTGATGACCTTTGTGGCGCGGTGGGTGAAGGTCCTCCTGCGACGCAGAAGCTCGCGGGTTCGACTCCCGCCTCGGGACATATGTGTGTACGATATACAAATATTTGTTTTGGGTGTTCTGGTCGTTTTCTTTGTATAGTAAAAATAAAAATATCTAGGTATGTATGTAATGTATTGTATTATGTCTATCAGTCAGTTATTTGGTACCCATAACAAGTTCTGCTTAGCTTGGGGCTAGATGATGCTGTGTGCATTATTTATTTATTTATAATCCGCGCGCAATCAGAATGGGATTGAACCATCTCGAACTGAAATTGAACTAAAATAGACTGACATTTACTTTGATAAGGTTCCATCCAATTTTAACAAAGCGCGGATTATTTGAAACATAATGTGAAATAGATATCTTACTAGGTAATATTATAAACGCCAATGTTTGTATGTATGGATGTTTGTTACCCTTATCTTTCACTCAAAACTACCGAACTTAACATTTTGTTCCAGGCCTGGAATAAAACATAGGCTTCTTTTTATACCACATATCAGTTCCCATGGGACATAAATAACTTTAAAACGATACCATAGAAACAACACGTGCGAAGCCGCGGGCTGAAACTAGTAAAACATGAATCTTGATGGGGCTGAAATAGGTAGTACCGCGTAATAATATAGGGGCGGTCGAGGTGTAAGAATCGACCCCCTAAATCAGCCCGTGGGTGCCGTAAAAGGCTACTGAGGGAAACTACCCGAAGAAGGGTAAAGGTTTCTGTTCATTTTAAGACCTCTACTGCGATTGCAAATCCGTCTGCGTAGTGTAGCAAGACGCCATCGTTTGTTGTGTTGGAGATAGGTAAACAAAGCCACGGGCAAACACTAGTAAAACTATTGTATGTAAGTAGGTTCATAGGTATGTATGCAAACATCATGGAACAATGATTGATTGATGGCCGCAAACAAAAAACTAGACCGAATGACTCAAGCCTCACCAAACCTACCACGAACGTCGTGTCAATGAAAAAAAAACAATTTCCCAAATGTCCATATGACGTCACGATACGACACTTGACAATATCTAGCCGCTGGCAATACCCGGTTAGCCGAAATAGAACATGGAAGGGATGGAGTCGCCATTGTCACTGAAAGTTTTAAAAAGTAAACAGTATAAATGTTTCGAGCTATAGAAGCTATGTAACAAGTCCAGTTTACTGGAATTTCAACGAATTAACTTTTTTTTTAACATTTTTATCATCATCTACATTGCAATGTTCAGTTTAGAGCTAGGCTATTTAACAAGTTGTTCAGTTACCATTCATCATCATTATCAACCTAATAGTAGTCCACTGCTGGACATAGGTCACCCATAATGAGCGCTATAGCGCCTTATCTTCAGCTGGTTTCAATTCCTACTGGATTTTTAACACAGGAGTAGTTCCAGCTTCTTTGATTTATCATATCATAAGCTATTGTAAAATCTCGTAAATGAAATTTATATTTTATGTGTTTTAAACAGCATTTCTTGACTTGCATATTAGTTCTCAAGGAAATCGTGGAACAATAAGATGTCTAATAAATTAAACAAGTCATTCTTAAGAATTCAAAAACTGATTTCTAGATTTCTCATGGATCCTACAATACCTAATCAGAGACCTAAGTCCAGTTGACGATATCGAGACGTGATCTTGACTTCTCATAATTTGTACTAACATTTTATTTTTCCTGTATTCTTGGCCTCTTTTTGTATTTCAATACCTGTACTAACGCACAGCAAAAAACTTATTTATAACAATGGCGTAGAAAGTTGGAAATATTGTATGACGAATTTACAAAATGCATCTACATAATCTGTGGTAGGTATAGGTCCTTTTCGAACAAAAATAGATAGAAATCATAATTAATATATAAGATTATGTGCTATACATAGTTCCGAAACACCAACTAATTGAGAAGAAAACCCTTATTTTATTCGTAGCCAGAAAAAGCTCACTAAAATAAGTGAAATAAACAAAGGCGTACTCCACAGTTTTCTCTGTGAAAACAAACAGTTTATTCGTAAATAGCCGTCCGTTGAAAACGGTGTTTCGTGGAAAAACAGAAAAATCCATCAGTGGCAGTGCCACCGCTAAAAATAAAACTTGTTTCGACAACATGGAGCTGGGAAACGTTTCACTAAAATACTAGTCATTTTTAGTGAACAACGTAGTATCTACGTACCTACATACAAAAAAAATACGCTACTGTCACAGCAGAGGGATATTGTCATTCAACAATTTTCTTGATTTTGTTGTCAAAAACTAATCTACGTGGGGGTGTAAGGGGGACTCCAACATCTCGTCTCCCAAGCCAACCTAACCTGCACGAGGTACACCCTCCTAGATAACGAGCTAGGCTCTGGTGAAAATATCAAACAATCTTCATAATTTAATAACTCATCGATTTTACAATTATTTTCCATTACTTGACACTGGCAGAATGTCCAACCAGACACAGTTGCCATTAACAAAGAATCACATAATCATCAACTAATTCTATGTGAAATTAGTCTCAATTTTCTATTCGTATATGGGGATTTGTTGTGGTTCTCCTCTACCTTCATAATTCGCACCGCTAAGGTTTGGATCTCGCTGGCTGCTGCTGCTTTTCTGGCCAATTACAACCTTAATCTCTTCAAGACAAGAGTGAAGTTTCTTCCGTACCATCGTGTTACATTGTCGGTTATATCGTCACTTTCCATGAGGTGACTGTCGTTAAAATAAAGTTTATTGATTACAGAAAGAAATTGCTTGACATAGGAATTGATTGATATTGTGTACCTATAGCAAGCTAAAGTGGCAGTGGGCCGGCAATATCTCGCGAAGAACCGACAGCCGCTGGGGCAAACGTGTTCTTGAGTGGAGACCACGACTCGGTAAACGTAGTGTAGGACGCCCTCCGACCAGGTGGGATGACGACCTGCAAAAGACTGCAGGTAGACGCTGGATGCGGCAAGCTGAAGACAGGGCGCTATGGTGCTCATTGGGGGAGGCCTATGTCCAGCAGTGGACTGCTATAGGCTGATGATGATTATGATGATGTGTACCTATATGTTGTATGGACATTAAAACCAATAAATAAGTTAGTATACGTACATATAACATCGCCTAGCTAGGGCTTAATAAAAACACCTGTTATTATGTTAATGTCTTAATAATTTAATGAAAATTAAAATCAAAAACGGATTCATATTTTATAAAGCAAATAATAACTACAAGTGCAAGTTGCTCAAAGCTTGCATCATACTGAAACGAGCAACCAATATATTAAACGTTAAAAAATCAAAGAAAACCCACTTGCAAACTTGTCAAACATAAACAAATCCATCTAAAATTTCTCTACTCCACGTGAAAAATAACGAAAACGGATAGAAATGGTAAACAACCGACGAAAAAACGTAAGTTGAGGGTAGAAATAGAAAAACTCGAATTAACAAGGATTGACGAAAAACAACGTATTCGTGTCGCGAGCTGCCTCTATTGAAACTTGGAGCTTTGTTTTTAACTCGTTTAGGGTTCCTCAGGTGGACTACGGAACAGGAAAAAGTTATGAAGTCAAAGTCAATGGCGTTTATTTCTTAAGACTAACAAAATATGCACTTAGACAAGTCATGTTTTATACCTTAAATTATTATCAAATAAAATTATTTTACTGTTCACTTAAATTTTCGTGGAAGAAGTGAAAAAGAAACCATTAGGATGTTCATCTCTTATAAGTCTAATACATGGTTATTTGCATATTTTTTAAGTCTAAATATAATATGATTCAATACATGTCAATATTTAAGTAAAGCTACGCACAACATTAAATTACTTGCATACTATTGTCGGTGCGAAACTGAGTGACATCTGGCCAAGCATTAACATCAATGAGGTAATCATTTATGGAGTAGACAGCCTTCTTGATGAGATAAGGCCCATACTCCACTAAAATAAGAATTATTATACAATTACGAAGCTTTGGCTGATAAAAATATATTTTGTGATGCGACGAGATGTGAGAAAAACAATGTTCTATTGGTTATTTTTTACTTAAAACATATCTCTTCTCCGCTCCTCTCAGCTTAGCTTTGGTTGGGACTGAAGATTGTTTGAAATAATCGTTAGCTCAAAGAATCCATAGGTACTCAATTACCGACTTTTTTACTTCACATTAGTCACTAGGTAATATTATAAATGCAATAAATGCTAAAAGTAATGAACGGATTGGGCAGAAATTTTGCATAATTATATTTCGAAAATTATAACATATTATAGGGTTTCGAAATTTACTTTTTTTTATTTTTTCTCGCGGAAAAACGAGTACGAAGCCTCGGGCGGAATCCATGCGATACTTTATTTCAAATTAGAATAGAATAGAATAGAAATACATTCATAACAACTTAAATTAACAAAAGACACACTTATAGAATAGGTACATGTAGAGAGTTGTTACAAAAAGGCTCTTACTCAGCATAATGCTGGCTAAGCTCCGTAAGAGACTTAGCCAACGCTGGTCTTTCGTTAGAGCCTGTACAGGTGACGTCACGAACATGCATACGCAATGAAATAAAAAAAATATAGTAATAGTAAAAACGAAATAAGAATTCGAAGTACGGAACCCTTACATTTTCCCTAAAATTCGGGTAAATTTTAAACTCGCAACTATTTTTCGTTGTTCGGAGCACACGATGCCGTGAGAAAGCGGTGCAAGCATTTACCTACCTACTTTATTTCCCCACTCTAACCATCTTTTTTCCCTCTCAAAATGAATTTGAGCGAAATATTATGCAGCAGTTTTTAGTTTTTTGGGAGTGTTACCACTTTAGTCGAGTGAGCGTTGCTTTTTGGTTAAATGCTGGATTTTATTTAGAGGCAGAGATTTTAATTTTAATTTCTTGCAACTTTGTTCTGCATTTTTTACCAAGTTTAACTTTAAAATTGTTAGGTAAGGTACGATATTTTTTCGTTGCATTCAAACTGAGTTCATTCGTTGGCGGTGTAGATGGTTTAAGATATATAGATCTATTTCTATTTATTTATTGATACAAATTTGTTACATTTTGTTTATAGTATCTTAAATCCTAACATAGGTTTATCTAGACACCAGAGTTCTCTAAACAATAATAAGGTTAAAAATTAAAGTAATTAGGCAGGTAGCGCGGTAGGCGTCACGCGACAAGCACAGTGACTTCGCTGTCCGCTCAATAATTGACCGCCTCAGCCCGTGATTGTCTCAAGAGCCGACGAATGGAATATAACTTTTTTTTTAAATCGGAGTGATTTCCGAGGAAGGTTTATAAACTATTTGACGCATAGATTTTCACCCGGGCGAAACCGCGGGGCGCCCCTAGTATACAATATATTAGTTTAACAACACACCTGTTATTAGCTAAAATATAACTTTAAGCTGTCTGAAACAATTAAGTCGAAACCAGATCGTGCAAAACCTATCAAATTAAGTAGGTATTAAGATTAACCGTGGATGTTATTAAAAAGGACTCCGCGCTAAATAATTTTTTTATTTTGTAATGTAACATGGTATAAAATGAAGTCGCTTCCGCTCTCTGTTCGCTCTTATTTAACCCTTAATTACTCGCGTGGGGTGTTTAACACCCCAGCGACTGTTTAATCGTCTCTAGTTATTGGAGTTTCGAATTTACAACGCTAATTTTTAAATCTTAATCATAAATAAAAGTCTGATTTTATATGTTTTTGGTAGTTTTTTTCTAATTCTAAAATTGGGGTGGAAAGCACGCCACGCGAGTACTTATGTATGTTTTTATGCGCGAGTAACTAAGGGTATTAAATTACTCAACGGATTTTAATACAATTTTCAGCAATACATAGAGTTATTCAAAAGGAAGATTTATAAACCATTTGACACATAGATTTCGCGGGTGAAGCCGCGGGGCGCAGGTAGTAAAATATAAATATACTTTATTAATAACACGCTTTTTTGTGTACTTAGGCTTTGGTTTTATTCTTATATACCTACACTTTCACCCACCATGCTTGTATTTCGAAATGGTTGCATCACATTCTGGACGACCTCTGTGAGGCGGTAGGCGAAGGTCCGCCTGCGACACAGGAGGTTGCAGGTTCGATTCCCGCCTCGGGACAAATGTTTGTACGATCATCTAGTACCACAAGCTCTTTTTAGTTAGATTTGATTTTGTGTTTTTCTGTTTAACTCACCAGGGCGGCATAATCGCGTGTGCGACAAAGCCCTTTATAATATTGAGAATATAAAAAAAACACAAGCTCTGCATAGCTTGGGGCTAGGTAATGCTGTGTGAATTTTCCAGCATTATTTATTATTGATTATTTTATTATTTATTCTGATACCGCGTTGAATATACCGCAGAGTCCAAATTCCTCTCGCTCGTGCCTAACCATAACCTAGATAAACTCTCGAGTAGGCCCCTGTACCTAAGTAGATACCGAAACGCAGGCGACCTAGATCTAGGCGACCTTGCGCTCAATCTAGACATGTAGATACAGTCTAGGTAGAGCAAAGGACATATTTTTGTTATACAATCTATAGCTTTTAAGGACATACCTATAACTAGGTAGGCAACACATAACTGGTTCTAGCCTAGACCTGCCCGTAGATATACGTTTTAAGCACTAAAATAAATTAGAATTAGGTATATTATAAATAATGCTGGGGCCAACGTGTTCTTCACTGCTGGACATAAGCCTCCCCTAATGAGCGCCATAGCTCCCTGTCTTCAGCTTGACGCATCCAGCATTTACCTGCAGTCTATCGCAGGTCGTCATCCCACCTGGTCCGAGGGCGTCCTACACTACGTTTACCGAGTCGTCGCTTTACATTTCGGAAAAACGGAGATAGAAAGATAATAAAAAACTCACCAAAACTCGCGCTAAGAAATTCGCCGGTCGAGTAAAATCCCTACAGCATAGTTACGGTACAAAACCAAGCAATTTAGGTTAAAAGTTTATCAACCTGCATTTTTCGCTTACACGCCAATATCATATTACAATATTTTTAGTCCCTGCTACGTTCCCACGGCTTAGTCTATGCTATGCCATGAAATTAGACTCCTGTACAGTGCAACCACGATATCTGTGAACCAAGCACTCTAGTCGCTTCAGGCATACCAACTCTTGCTAACCTGTGGCGGCTGACTTGACAAATTCAAGTTGGGTGGACTGGAAACTAAGATTTTTTAATATTTTTTTTATTAAAGGTACACTGACAGTTTAGCTTCATATTGTGCTTCATCATCAGCCTATGATAGTCCACTGCTGGACATAGGCCTCCCCCAATGAGCGCCATAGCGGCTTGTCTTACGTTTTAAGCCCGCAGGGCAGCTTGTGGCGAGCTGTTGGTGAGTAGCGACACCACGGGTATTGAGTGCTCCCGGGGAAGTTCCTGGTTCTCGTCTTCGCTAGCGGAGTGGCATCCCAAGAGAACCAGACCACCACCTCTTGCTTGCTTTCATTGGCCGGTCTGAGTGGAGTCGCGAGAGATGCATCTTAGGATGTAGACTCGGGGGTGGAAGTGTCTAATGGCGTAATAGCGAGGAAACCCGCTCACGAGCAGTCTTCGTGATGGTGAAATCGGGGCCGCACCTCTCGACACCCCTCAGTCGTTTGCGCCGATGTTGTTCCTCTCCGGTAATTTACTCCGGCTTTTTAAGGAACCCATCCAGCATTCGGCAAGCCTCCGTCTGCCACTCTTCTTAACATTATGATTGACTTGATTATGGCAGACGTCCGCATTCTCCCCTATAGCCCAATTACCCAGTTCATCCATCCATCACAATAGCCTGGTTTTATTTCTTTCATTTTTCTTTGCAATAGTCTCTACACCTGGTGGATACCATCTTTGGGTGTATCATATTGTGCACCCGAGGATGATACCCGCTATGTGTAGCCATTGCCTTTAGATTAACTTCTCAAAGGGCCTCTGTGCTGTTGGCTTCAGCCCCACGCAAGCCTTCCAAAGGACCGGGTCACTTTATGGCCCGAGATCATGGTAAATGGAGACATAATAATAAATAACTAAGTTATTCCGTGATCATGGCGCATGAAACTGTGCCGAAATATTGGATAACTCTAAAACCAAATCATGGTAAATATCCCGTTTTAAATGACTTTAGTATTAATAACAATGATAGTTTCAAAAGTTTTATCAATTTACATGTCATAGGACCACACCTATATAGCTGGAAATATTTTTTTTTACAACCCGGATTGATTCACAGATATTCTTGTGGAACTATAGATACCTAATTCTGTACCTATGTTTATGATTGCAGAGAAAAATGTCGATTCAAAAGGTTCGTATTCTTTTTGACAATCAGCCAAGTCTTGTCTACGCTACGCCTAAAGTTAGGTTTTTACGGCGGTCGTTTTTAGCTTACTTACGAGTAAGTTTTCAGAAATAACTCTTGACTTTTACTCTAGAGGTCAAAGTTCAAGGCTGGTTCAAACTAAAGATGGAATTTTCTTTATTGCACACTTATCCTATTTAATATTATAAATGCCAAAGTTTGTAAGTATGAATGGATGGATGAATGGATGGATGTTTGTTACTCTTTCACGTAAATACTACTGAATGGATTTTAATGAAAGTTATAATATAGCTTTGTACATCAGAATAACACATAGGCTACAATTTATAAAGATATAAATAAATAAATAATGCTGGACAATTCACACAGCATTATCTAGCCCCATGGTAAGCAGAGCTTGTAATGTGTTATGGGTATTAGATAACTGATATACATAATACAATATATTACATAGATAGATATTTTTTATTATACATAGAAAACGACCAGAACTCCCGGAACAAATATCTGCAGATCGTACACACAATTGTTTCTAGGCGAGAATCGAACCCACAACCTCCTGCGTCGCAGGCGGACCTTCGCCCACCGCGCCACATTCGTCAAAATGTGGATGGATGTTTGTTACTCTTTCACGTAAAAACTTTTTTTTGATTTTAATGAAACTTTACAATAATATAGCTTATGCATCAGAATAACACATAGGCTACAATTTATAATGATATATTGTACATTATATTATCCAAAATATCTATCACCACGCGGGTGAAACCGCGGGGCGCTGCTAGTATCTAATACAATAGCTATGGCGCTCATTGGGGGAGGCCTATGTCCAGCAGTGGAATGCTATGCTATATGAATGGATTCAGCCAATATTATGTGTAGTAATTTGATTGATTAAAAAAAAACTACCGATTTTTTTATGAATTTAGAAGTTGTAACGATTTATAAATTTTACACAGATTTTTGAGTTTGAATGCTCATAAGTACCTACCTAACTCTTTTTTTAAGTGAAATGTATCAAGTAGTGTTTTCGTTCTTCTGGTCGCCTCAGGGTAATACTGAAAATCTGTGTTTTGCTCTTAGAGCAAAGCTATTCGCTGAGCTATTACCTTTTTGACAGGCTGCAGCACGCACACAATTTTTAAATCTCTACTTTTTAATGTTTTTATACTATTACTTATTGTTTACCATTACTATTGTTACCTTTATTCAGTGGCGTAGCTAGGTGGACAAGGGCCCCGTGCATAGAGAAGGAATCGGGCCCTCACCACCCTACAGTTTCCACGTAGCAGCAGGTTTCGCACATTTTCTAGTGATTTTTTATACCTAAACTAAGATTTTGGGGTTCATGACCCCCGTGAGCCACCCCCCCGGGACCGCGCATGTTAGAGGGCCCCTTGAGCTCCAGGGCCCTGGTGCACTGCACCGCCCAGCCCTACGATAGCTACGCCACTGCCTTTATATCATGTGCTGCAGTGTCAAATAAATGCATTATCTATTCTAAGTAATATTTTATTTAGATTTAATTCAAGAATACAGCACAAGTTATTTAGTGCCATTCTAACCACAAACAAAAAAGATTTGACAGGTTTTGTTATTAGGCCCTAAGGCGATGTTATATCTACTTCATGATCATCATCATCATCAGCCTATATTAGTCCACGGCTAGACATAGGCCTCCCCCAATGAGCGCCATAGCGCCCTGTCTTCAGCTTGCCGCACCTGCAGTCTTTCGCAGGTCGTCATCCCACCTGGTCGGAGGGCGTCCTACACTACGTTTTCCAAGTCGTATATCTACTTATATTAACTTATTATTGGGTCTTATGTACATAAAACCTGTACATAATACTACTTTATACATATATTTTGTTTCAAAAAACGTTTTAAGGTAGAACGCAAGGTATAAAAACCTTAATCTTATCAACGTCCAAGCGAAACCTAATGTAGGTAAATTGCTAACATTTTGAGTATGTACATACCTTACTATAGTATACCTACTGACTACGGAGGTTGACTCACTATTTTAGTCACGGCAGAAGGTCGTGCATATTTTAGGAGTGTTATTAAACAGTTTTTATGTCAGTGTGTCAGTCGACTTTGATCTATGGCTGTCAGCGATATTTGGTCATGACTTTAGGTAATTAGTCACAAAATGATCACATTAATTATATGCACACCGATTCCCATGTACAATCCATCGATCCTATCCATCCACGGTTGTCTGGTAGAGATAGCTCTTGAGCGATAAGACCGCCAAATTGTCACATATTTTGTATTTTATTCCGTCTTGTTTGTTTTATTTTTAAGTCAATGAAAGAATGCCCTCCGACCAGGTGGGATGACGACCTGCAAAAGACTGCAGGTAGATGCTGGATGCGGCAAGCTGAAGACAGGGCGCTATGGCGCTCATTGGGGGAGGCTTATGTCCAGCAGTGGACTGCTATAGGCTGATGATGATGAATGAAAGAAGTATCTATCTATCTATATTAATTTTTGAATGCTTTTTGGGAAACGTGTATTGTGGTTTCGTTTTGTCGCATGCCATAGGTTATTGTACCAGATGAAACTATTAGAATTAAAGGATTCGTAACGAATACATCCGACAGAGAACCAAAGTTATCGACATAGCTCTGAGAATCAGCAAGCTGAAGTGGCAGTGGGCCGGCCATATCTCGCGAAGAACCGAGAACCACCTGGGGCAAACGTGTTCTTGAGTGGAGACCGCGACTCGCGAAAGTGTAACCCATACGGAAAGGGTTTTAAAATAACATCAAAAGCCCTATCGAAAAAGCCTTCAACGGGTAACCAAATCAGTCCCTGATCAGAAATAAAGATATATATAAATATATATAATATATAATGCTGGACAATTCACACAGCATTATCTAGCCCCATGGTAAGCAGAGCTTGTGTTATGGGTACTAGATAACTGATATATGTACATAATACAATACATTACATAGATAGATATTTTTTATTATACATAGAAAACGACCAGAACACCCGAAACAAATATCTGCAGATCGTACACACATTTGTTCCGAGGCGGGAATCGAACCCGCAACCTCCTGCGTCGCAGGCGGACCTTCGCCCACCGCGCCACATCGGTCGTCAAAAGAGCGATTTCCATAAGTTTGTTTGCGAAATAAACATGGCTAAGAAAACCGTCTTGTTTTTTAAATATCCAGTGAGCTATCACAAAAGTTTTTTTGTTATAACGACCTAATAATAACAGAAATCCGTGTGTGAAAATTACAAACAATATTTCTACAAAAAATGGCGTTCATACCCATTGTTTATATATCATAACACTATTGAAGGTAAGGTCACTGTTACAGTATTTGTTTTAAATCTAGTCGGTGAGAATGGTCAATGGACGCATTTATACAGTAAGCGGGTTGAAGGTGTGCCTTTGATTGTAAACAACGCGGGCAGTATGTGAATTGTGTTGATAATCGCATGTCAATAGGCATGGTGACTGATTTTCAGATTCTGCTGAGTTTTTTTAAACATCATCTGAAAAGAAAACGTATTCTGCAAAAAAAATTTTTGATTGAATATAATAATAATAATGCAGGACAATTCACACAGCATTATCTAGCCCCATGGTAAGCAGAGCTTGTGTTATGGGTACTAGAAAACTGATATACATAATACAATACATTACATAGATATTTTTTATTATACATAGAAAACGACCAGAACACCCGAAACAAATATCTGCAGATCGTACACACATTTGTTCCGAGGCGGAAATCGAATCCGCAACCTCCTGCGTCGCAGGCGGACCTTCGCCCACCGCGCCACATCGCGCCATCATCAAATTTGAATAGTTGAGGTTTTATAAATTTGTATTGACAATATTGGTGCTAATCGTCCTGAATTTTCAAAACTTATTAAATGTATATTCTGTTATTGGCTGTTTGTGATATGTTCAAGTTAGGTTACACTAAATTCCAATTTAAGTGCTGTGAATGTCTTTACATAGTATAAAACAATAAGCTTCCCGCTGTCTGTCTGTCCCTATGTAGGTATGCTTAGATCTTTAATATTACGCAACGGATTTTGATGCCGTTTTTTAAATGGATCAGAGTGATTCAAGAGGAAGGTTTACAAACGATTTTACACATAGATTTGCACACGGGCGAAAGCGCGGGACGCAGCTACTAAATAATAAAAACCGTAGCATCGTCGTGTCGTAATATCGCTATCGGTCTACCGGCGTCGGCGGCGCCTACAACCCGCGTTCAGCCTAAATTACGCCTAGAAACTGTTTAGATTAATGTCGAAAGTTATGGTAGACCTTTTTATAATAGCTGTTTAGAATCCTACATCCGGCGCTTGATGTCACGTCTGTGATGTTTTCCTATACATTAGTAACAATACTTCTTAATAAATGTGTCGCCTTCCTGCTTAATTATTTTGTATGCGAGGCCTCTTGGGTGATATTTCTCTTGCGGCGTAAGAGTAGACCCCTACAACTCTGCCCGTGGATATAGTAAGAGCCGTAGGAAGGTTAGTTTAGTAAGCTGTTAACACTTTCATTGCGGATGACTCATGAACATACACCCCAGACCCTTGCAGCATGACTATGCGACAGTTACACGTACCACAAACGCACCACGACCACACGACCGCGGCAACACGTGGTCGTGTGCTAATTTGTATGAATATAAATAGTTTCATTCACACGGCCCACATTTTGATGTCTAATTCATACAAGTGTGGTCGGTACGGCGCGGCGGCGGCGTACCTTTGGGTCGCACCGACGAATGCGCTGTGAGTGAATGCAATATACGTGCATAGTCTAATTTAATACTATGAGTTTTCGTTCTGTTTATTTTACGTTTTAAGTTTTTTTATCATCATCATAATCAGCCTATAGCAGTCCACTGCTGGACATAGGCCTCCCCTAATGAGCGCCATAGCGCTCTGTCTTCAGCTTGCCGCATCCAGCATCTACCTGCAGTCTTTCGCAGGTCGTCATCCCACCTGGTCGGAGGGCGTCCTACACTACGTTTACCGATCGTGGTCTCCAGTCAAGAACATGTTTGCCCCAGCCAGCGGCCGTCGGTTCTTCGCGAGATATAGCCGGCCCATTGCCACTTCAGCTTGCTAATTCTTAGAGCTATGTCGATAACTTTGGTTTTGTTTTTTAATTATTATTCATTTCAAAGAATCAAATAATAATTCAATAGAATAAAAAAACACTTAGAAAACTGTTAGGTAGGTACCAGACGTATATTTTAACACATCCACTGCGATCACCAATCTGCCGGCAACGAGGTGATTATGAGAAAAGTTTCGTTTGGGTTGCATGTTCAGCAGTGGACTGGACTAATGAGTGTAGTGTGAGTGTGCTTAGTAATATGCAAACAACATTTTCATATTATACTGCTGGACATAGGCCCCCTAATGACCGACATAGCGCCCTGTCTTCAGCTTGCCGCATCCATCATCTCCCTGTAGTCTTTATTCACGTAGTAACAAAGTCCTGTCTCTTAGCAGTAGGTAGATAGCCACTTTAGCAAAATATTCGTATTCTGTAGGTACACTCATTTATATGCGTCTAGACGAAACTGCATTTTGACAAGGTCGTTTCCAATGTCAGATGTAGTCTGTTTTTAGATAAATAACATAAACGTTGTAGAATAGCTTTTTTCCTTTACTATAACATGGATTTTATGCATTGGCATGGGTATTTTCATTTTTCCTTATATTTTGTTACCGATAGATCGATGAAGACTCAGAACAGTTGACACAAACGAGGAGTTGCCAAAAGATTTAGGTACACTTATTAGTCTCAAATTCCTATTCGTATAGGTGCACTTGTGTGTGTCAAATCACTAAAGATATGTAGGTATATGCTTGTCTCACGGTTTTGGTTACGAAATTAAGAAAATTGTTGAATGACACTATCCCTCTGCTGTGATAGCAGCGTGTATTTTCTCTATATATGTAGAGAAAATACCATATTTGTAGCAATATATTTGCTTGGATGAAAGGCTACTAGGATTTCTATCTTATGTTATTAGAAATTAATAATGAATTAATTGGTAAAATTACAAGCAATAAATATTATTAAGAAATCCCTTTGAGAATTCAACCAAATCGAATTCTCAAAGAGGAATCCAGATGAGACATAAATGATTCTTTGCTAAAATTGAACATTATCAAAGTTTGGTTTGTAACCTTTTAATCAGTAAATCCGCTTAGTATAGGAAGCGTAGAGAAGCCATTTGTACAAACAAATCCAATAGAGGTCTCGTATGTGTGAGGATACACCAAAGGTAAGGGGGTATCTATAGTAAAGGCGTACAAATCAGTAGAGGGTAGTGTCCTGGGTAAAAAATATATTTTTCTATTTAGTCCGTCAGTTAGATTATCAGAAGATATTGGACACGTATTTTTTCTTTTATCAATCAAACAAATACTTACAAAAATAAAGCGCGTCAAAATTTAGGAGTGGGGGCTCGTGACGTCACAGCTTGCTAAAAAGTGTAGCAAGACGTGACGTCACGTGGAACTTTAACTGGCTATATCTTCATATTTTTTTGTTTAATTGTTAAAAGAAAAAACACGGGTGCAATATCTTATATTAATCTAACTAACGGATTTAGTCGATTTTTTAAGACACTAGCCAGGTTACATAACTTAGTTAATAGTGCCTTGAAGAAAGAGGTAGAGACAGAGGTTTAGACGTAAAGGTTTCTATCGTCAAATGGAGTCAGAGCTCTGGTAGGTACTCAGAAGTCAGTCGCACTATAAATGCCGCTCAGATCCGTACTTGTTGATTCAAGCTGGCGGCTGCAGCGTTCCTCTGTAAGCTATATACATTACTTAATATAAAAATATACTAAATAATAGTATATCACACACTGAAACTTTCAGGTTTAATTTAAAAGCTTTTAACACTTTGATTGCTGAAATCACACGGTATGTGTTTTCTACAAGTGACTAATACGCGTAAATCCACTCTAGCGCAGCGGCTGAGAAAATACAGATCTTTGTGACTCAGCACAGCCGTAATATTTTTCGAACGAAACGCATGTGCGGCGCAACACAACCGCTGTGTAGAGCGGCAGCACGAACTTTTTAGGTTAGAAAAAGGATCGCAGTCGTCGAAAAAAAAATCGCAGTCAAAGTGTTAAGATTGTAGATACTAGTTCTTATTTGTTTATATTATTTGATCACTAAAGTATACAAAAGTTGACATTGTTCTTCTATACTAACATTATAAGGTTTGATTTTTTGTTTGTTTGTTTGTATTGAATAGGCTCCAAAACTACTGGACCGATTTGAAAAATTGGGAAAAAGTTGGGAAGTTACACTATTCGCGGTGAACACAGGCTATATTAAAATTTAGAAATGTGAAATTTGAATTTAACGCGGGTGAAACCGCGGGAAACAGCTAGTTCGTTAATATTTTAGAATGGGACACGAAATGTTTATTATTTATTACATAAAAATAATACCTTATGTAGCCCGCCTAAAAGCTATTAATTGTATGACGACACAATCTTCGAAAAAAACTTCACAATAATATTCTATGACATAAAAAATATATACATAGATAAATAAGTTGCTGCTATCATCTTAGCCTAACAACTTTAGTAGTTAGCCTAATAACATAGTATTTTCTTAAAATGTTATTTAAAACTAGTTTCTGCCCGCGGATCTCCACGCGTTGTATCTATGTAAACCTTTTAACGTTTTTTCAATCCCATGGGAACTGATTTATGGGGTAAAACGTTGCTCATGTTTTATTCCAAGCATAGAACTACCTGTACACCAAATTTCAGCCCGATCCGTTTGGTAGTTTTGACGTGAAGAGATCACACACCATCCATCCAAACATACAATCTTTCGCATTTATAATATTAGTGTAATTATGATCTAACTGTTAGCTTAAAATAATTGTGTCAAAAACAGAGCAACAGACAGTTTTTTTTCCAACATCCTATTTTCAAGTAAAGTCAAATAATTATTAAAGAGAGTCATCATCATCAACAACATCAACCGCCCATTATTAGCCCACTGCTGGACATAGGCCTCCCCTAATGAGCGTCATAGCGCCCTGTCTTCAATACAGAGAGTAAGTAGGTACGTAGGTACGCTGATTCGGAGTAAACATCTACAGAAACAACCTTAACACAAATTACTAAGAAACTAAGCGGAAAATATCAAAATTCCCTATAAGAAAGGCGCCCGATGTCCACGGTTTTAGACGGGATCCGTTTCACCCACCCCATGGGAGGGGGGGTATCGATTGAGCGCCCCACTTCTGCAACCCCCCCGTTTTAAACGGGAGACAAAGGGAGCATTGACGAAAACTACTCGATTGGGAGCGTTACGTAATAGGACACTTTTAGACGGAATTAAGGATGGAGAATATCATATTCTAACACGTATACATTGACGACCTCTGTGGCGCGGTGGGCGAAGGTCCGCCTGCGACGCAGGAGGTTGCGGGTTCGATTCCCGCCTCGGAACAATTGTGTGTACGATCTGCAGATATTTGTTCCTGGTGTTCTGGTCGTTTTCTATGTATAATAAAAAATATCTATCTATGTAATGTATTGTATTATGTACATATATTAGTCATCTAGTACCCATAACACAAGCTTTGCTTACCATGGGGCTAGATAATGCTGTGTGAATTGTCCATTATTTATTATTATTTATTTATACCTAAATTAATGAATTCTTTAATGACAGTCTCTACGTTGACGTCGTTGAGACTCTCAGAGAAAACGACCAGAACACCCGGAACAAATATCTGCAGATCGTACACACAATTGTTCCGAGGCGGGAATCGAACCCGCAACTCCTGCGTCGCAGGCGGACCTTCGCCCAACGCGCCACATCGGTTGTCAAATTCGTCGTTATTAATAACAAACAAAAAATAAACAACAAAAATATGCAAAGCAGTTAAACTTGCTTAAACCGCTGACACATCATGAAGGTAACTTGTCTTATCATCAGCTAGTACCTCATTCATCATCATCAGCCTATGTTAGTCCACTGCTGGACATATGCCTCCCCCAATGAGCGCCATAGCGCCCTGTCTTCACCTTGACGCATCTTGCATCTGCAGTCTTTCTTTCGCAGCTAGTACCTAGTGAACTAAAATCAAAACAAACAGTCGAATCAAACCGCTGCCTTCAATTATAAGCAAGAACTCGTCTGAGACAGAGATCGAACAAAATCAATACGAAGCATAGGTGTACCCGCACACGCGCCGAGCAACAGTTAGAGACGTGCGCTGGTGACAGTGGATACTCGTTTTAGGGTTCCGTATATAAAATTAAATATGTCCTTCTGTGTTTGATAATATCCTCCTTTTTCTATGTCATATGAACAGAGACAGGAAATTCTAAAGGAGCCAAAATCAATGCGAAGTATAAGTGCAGTTACGGGAGCAACAGTTAGTCGTGCGCTGGTGATAGTGGATACTGGTTGTAGGGTTCCGTATATTAAATAAATAATTATCTTTCTTTTTCTATGTCATATGCACAGATACTCGAAGTTATTTAGGTTAGTTTTAGATATAATTTAGTTTTTAGTTCCAGTTTTTGTTTTTTAGTTTATTGTTAAAATACGGGACTGACATAGTCATTAAAATGACTCAAAGTCCCTAAAATATAATAAAGAACAAAAAAAAGGCTTGGTTTGTCATTGAGAAAATTTAAATTTAGCAGAACTAGGTCTAATTAAATTTTAATGCGATTTTATTTAGTCTTTGAATGTGGAATATTGTCCTGCTTACATAAGATTAAATATTTACGCCCTGGCCTTTTGTAAATAATTTTAGGGTTCTCTATGATAGATCATATCTTCACTTCAACAGTCTTTACCGGCGGTCCACTGTTGGACTAAGCTTCCCCTATTAGGTGCCTTCTTGGCTCTTATAATTTTTTATATTGAAAGCACTTTGATATTTGATATTTATTTATTTTGGCCTGAAGAGGTTTTTAAATAATCTGACCTGATCCATAAATCTAGACTATACACTAGCCAAACTCGATTTAGATTGTTTGTAAAGAAACCACGACATAAATAAACTAAATCTCAATCGCTCGGCATAGAGTTTGATATAATATTTGTGAGCAATATTTATCGACATAGCTCTAAGAATTAGCAAGCTAAAGTGGCAGTGGGCCGGCCATATCTCGCGAAGAACCGACGGTCGCTGGGGCAAACGTGTTCTTAAGTAGAGATCACGACTCGGTAAACGTAGTTTAGGACGCCCTCCGACCAGGTGGGATGACGACCTGCGAAAGACTGCAGGTAGATGCTAGATGCGTCATTTTTTGCATTAATAATAATAGTGTGATGAATAAATTGGATTTTTTTTTCCTCAAAAGCTGTTTCGAAAGAAGTGCCCATAAATTATTAAGTTAATGAGCGAAAATTGCCTGTCAGGGGTAGAAGTTACTAATAATCTATAATTATTAGTATTATTACAGTATAACCTAGCTCACGCCCGCGGCTTAGCACGCGCTTTACCGATATTATAGCCTTCCTTGTTCAGGATACCATCTGTGCCATATTTCATCAGGATTTTTTCAGCCGTAGGTATAATAGACAGATAGACCGACGACGGCCGCTAGGGCAAACGTGTTCTTGAGTGGAGACCACGACTCGGTAAACGTAGAATAGGACGCCCTTCAACCAGGTGGGATGACGACCTGCGAAAGACTGCAGGTAGATGCTAGATGCGTCAAGCTGAAGACAGGGCGCTATGGCGCTCATAGGGGGAGGCCTATGTCCAGCAGTGGACTGCTAATGATGATGATGATGATGACAATAGATAGATAGAAAACAATAGGAACTTAGATATAAAGGTATAATATAATACAGTAAAAGACTCCCAGATAGACAAAATAGACAGTTATGGCCTGTTGGCTAGTTAATAGTCATTCTGGGCCGGGAAAAAATACATATACTCGTAGGTACAATTCTAGCTTCAACGCAAACAAACCATTTTGACTTGCACTTCATTCTAAGGTGATTTTGTTATAGTGCGTAAGCCGTCGCACTCGGGGTAATATCTAAGATATTAAATAATATTTAAAAAAAAACTGATTTTATTGGGACTTGAACCCGCAACCCCCCCTCCGTACACTGTTCTTCGTTGTCAGCGCTAAATGGCTAACAGAAGTCTTCGTTGAAATATGGACATCTCTTTCTACCCCTATGCAAACTGAGCGAGACTTCTGACCCAGTTAGTGCACTAACGCGTTAAATATGTACCTATTCTGAACAGACAGACTGATAACTTTAGCAATTATTATAATAACTAGTCAAGTTTATACACCTTCCTTTTGAATCATTCTATTAAAAAAACCGTATCAAAATCCGTTGCGTAGTTTTAAAGATCTAAGCATACAGGACAGACAGACAGCGGGCAGCGACTGTTTTATTCTATGTAGTGATAATATTATCGTCGAACCGTGTGAAACTCCATCTGGCTTACACGCTTCGACCTAATATAAAATGCGTCAATTACGTAAATTATAAAGTAAAAATATTAAATAACTAATTGCGGCAAACTTTAAAATTGCTTCATATCTAACAGATGGCGCTGTTCACACGCATTTGTGAAGTGAAATGCGAAAATTATCGCTGTCCTGAAAATATATATCTTCGGAATTTATTGTTCAGTAAATTGTTTTTAATGGCTTTTGAGCGATTAGTCTGAATTATATGACTGTGTGGAAGTTTGCGACAATTAGATTTCCCTAGGCTGTGTTAACGGTACCTACCTACATAGAAGTAGGCTAATACGAGATAAACTTTTTGTCTACGTTTTTTCCGTTTCTTCTTCATCAGTACGTAGTGTATCATTAATGACGACGACCGATGTGGCGCGGTGGGCGTAGGTCCGCCTGCGACGCAGGAGGTTGCGGGTTCGATAAAGGGTGGCCTTATCGCTGAGAGCGATCTCTTCCAGGCAACCTTAGGGTGGATCACGATCAACGGTCTAACGTGCATTCCTAGGCACGGTGGTGTAGCTTGTACATACGCTGGAAAATTTTCATCTTAAAAAAGTTAAAGATGAAAAATTTTCATCTTAAAGTTCTGCTACCACCAGTGTCGGTACCCGAGGTACACCACCTGTAGCTTCGTAAATTTAGTGTATTTTGATCTCTTTCCCACTCACACAACCCCAGCAGCTTACTCTCTCACTCCTGTTTCGCAAATAAGTTGCATCCGAAAACAACATAGAAAACTTCTGGTTCCTATCACTAGATTTTGAACTCTATTTCTTTAGTTTAAGGTAAGTTTTTGCTTAGTACACAGGTCTTTGTTACTGAAAGTTTCAGGCTCTAGGAAATTCGCCGCGGCGTTGTATTCTCTGATTGTAATATAACGCAATTTGAAATAAATAGTGTTGGGAGAGACTTGTCGATGATTTTCATTACTATATTAGTATTACGTATCGATAGATCGGGACATATACAACACTAAACATTTATCCATAACGACAAAAAAAACCACTAAGAAACTTAGGTTTTTTTAGGCAAAATCTAATAATTAGCTGTTTTCAATAAAGTAAAATAAATCACATACAACTCGGTCACAATATCTGTGCACCTTGAGCCAAACATTTTGTATGGCTCAAGGTGCACAGATATTGTGACCGAGTTGTACATATCAGACACACAACCTATTCGTAGCTTGTGGATTAATCTTGAATCCAAATAATAAACTGGGAGTACAACAAATTTTACTCGTATGCCATTTTGTAGCTTCTATTTATCCATAATTAATTTGTGCTCACAAAAATTACAGCAACGTTATAGAGAATATTATTTATAAGAGGTAACTCTTTATGTGCGTGTATTACACAAAATAAGTACACACCTTTGAACTTACGTAAATGACACCCTCTACGGTTTTGCCGGAGATGATAAGATGTCCTGTCAACAAAGGAACGTCCTATCATGAAAAGGCAAGGCATAGCTAGACGATCGATGTGGCACGGTGGGCGAAGGTTCGCCCGTCGCAGGAGGTTGCGGGCTTGCGGGTTCGATTCCCGCCTCGGTACAATTGTGTGTACTATCTGCAGATATTTGTTCCGGGTGTTCTGGTCGTTTTCTATGTATGATAAAAAAAATCTAGCTATGTAATGTATTGTATTATGTATATCAATTATCTGGTACCCATAACACAAGCTCTGCTTAACTTGGGGCTAGATAATGCTGTGTGAATTGTCCAGCATTGTTTATTATTTAATAAAAAAAGCAAAGCTACGAGTATATGCCCTGCATAAGGTTTTTCTTTTCTTTTTTCACCAGATTAGAAAGAGGTGCAAACAACTTTGTTAAGAAAACGCATCATCTTTTTTGAACAAAATAATTATCTATCGATATCGATGATTCACCCGGCCCATCCCTATTCGATAACCGGCTGGCATTTATTCGCGACTGTGAAACGTGCTTATAGCCAGCACTCGTGGTTTCGTTTGACTCTGCCTGGTTTTATTCCATGTTTGCGCCTCAGTCTTCCAAGATGTTAACAAGTTCGTTTTATAAGATATCAGAGACTTACCCAACATTTTAACATGTTTACTTATAACTTGGCTATTAATAAAGAATTGTATTATATTGTACTAGCTGCGCCCCGCGGTTTCACCCGCGTGGTGATAGATATTTTGGATAATATACCTACAATATATCTTTATAAATTGTAGCCTATGTGTTATTCTGATGTAAAAGCTATATTATTGTAAAGTTTCATTAAAATCCATTCAGTAGTTTTTACGTGAAAGAGTAACAAACATCCATCCATCCATGCTTACAAACTTTCGCGTTTATAATATTAGTAGGATTGTGTAGTTATCTAGTACCCATAACACAAGCTCTGCTTACCATGGGGCTAGATAATGTTGTGTAAATTTTCCAGCATTATTTATTTATTGGACTCCAAAGCTTCAGCGATCGACCCGGAGGGTCACCCTCCGGGTCGATCGCTGAAGCTTAGCCTCTGCGTCTCTGCCCTGCAAAGACCTGTAGGACTGTGGATGTAGCGGTGGCAGTGAAAGTGTTAAACATCAGAAGCCGCTTCAAAATCAGACGTCATAATCTGGAGGCCTACTTTGAAACACAAAATAGGTACGAAGTTTCGGGCGATGGATCTCACGAAACGAACAGTGATCCGAAGAAGCAACTTGCAACGTAAGGTACGTTGCAAGTTGCTTCTTCGGATCACTAAGAAATTAATGTCAAAATCATTTTCATAGTAGGATCATCGAAATAACGGATAAATAATTTGCGAGAAGCAAGAAACAAGATCTAACTGTTAATCAAGGTATTTGCTGGCTGTACAAAAGCCTGTCCTATAATATTTTCAACTTGGAAACTCCAAATTTAAACAAACGAAACGCACAGTCCGGTAACCGAGTAACCGGGTGGCATTTATCCGGCATAGTCCGGTTAATCCTTATTCATGGCCCGGCCCAAATTGCTGTAACTGGACTGGCTCATTGTTAACGATCGCAATAAAATGGTTTTGGAAACGAATTTGGATAAAAATCGTGCAATTCACAATACTATTCGTTATTATTTGGTTAGTTGGTAAAGTCAGGGCGAACCAGCCAGGCTTATAAAGTCTGAGCGTGATCAGGTTTACCTGTTAAAAAATCACTTTATTGCACTTAAAACAACAAAAAAACACCTTATAATCTAAATATTACACATTAACAGTACAATAGGCGGCCTTATCGCTTGTTGTTTCTTCTTGTCTCTTTGTAAAATGCACGAAGATGACGGAAGACATCCGAACGCACAAAACAAAAGACGGCCGATCCGTTCTTTCGATGACCTATCGACGTACTATGAAAATAACCTCTACTATGAAATTATTCTGACATTTATTTCTTAGAGATCCGAAACTAACGGTATTTAGAGACGCATCTATAAGTTGCATAGGGCGCGTCACGAAATGACACATTTGTGGTAAGCTTGTTCATTTCGTACGTCATCTGTCAAAGTCCGATCTGACGTTGTCCGTAAACTTCGTGCGTTTTTCAAAGTAGACCTCGTTCTTAATAGTTATGATCGTATAAAATTTGAATAAAATTGGTTTTAACATATGGTTTAAATGCCCTCACATGCATTATCTCTAATACATTATGTACTCTTATTTTGTCGGGCAGTCGTGTAAAACTATCAAACTAAAATACGCCGCCATGTTTGACCCCAAGCCTTATTCATGTCTCTATGGATGCCTTGTTCACTCTATGTTTGTCTATGGCAACGGCAACCAAAACTACAAATTACGATGCACCAGGCCCTAGGCAGGGCACCTGAGGTTTCTAAGGTCAAGCTTTCCCTGTAGGTTTTAGGACAATGGTTTATGGAGCTTATTAATATTAAATTTATCTAAAGGTTAAGTTATGCTGACTTCGTTTGTGTTTGGAAGCTCTTGGATTTGCTTTATTGGGTGTAATGAAGTGTGGGTTATTGCTGGTGAAATTCATAATAACCTTTTCCGCCGCGCCACGTCGGCGTCGTCAGTCGTCGATATTAGATTGACGACTTTCTGTGGTGCGGTGGGCGAATGGCCGGCTGCGACGCAGGAGGTTGCAGGGTCAATTCCTATATTAAGACAAATGTTAGTAAGACTTGCAAATATGTGTTCAGGGTGTTTTTATATAAAATATCAAAGTGTGTTATTTCCTTTAGACCTTATGACTCTTGGACATGTCACAAAATTCAAATTACCTACTTACATAAGTAAAACTAGGAACAAAAGTGATCACTTAGATTTTTTGTTCACTTCAATCTTTTTAAGGTAAAGTAAAGAAGCGAACAAGAAACCTTTACCTTGTTGGTTTTCGAGTTGGAGCAAAACTCATCCCAAGCTTTTTTATCGTCTAGCTAGCCTAACCTACTAACTTAATATTTATATCCTATTTATATATTATAGATTTATAAGTTCAGTCCCTTTCATAGGTAGATGCATGTATTAAGTATTTCATAAATTACGAGGCGTATCCTCTTTTCTCACCTTACCGGGGACGATGGCACTTGATTTGTGTCATTTGGCCAGGTAAACACATCACCGGGCCAGTTAAAACTTTTTTTCCCATGTGGCCCGGCGCCGGGCCAAGTCACCGGGCCAGATGGGATACACTCTAAAATTCTAGTTAAAATTCTTTGTGACAACCTAACTATACAAAATACAGAAACAATTTTACAATAATTGGTGTCTTTATTATTCTCTCTATAGGTCACATATTGTCACTCATTGACATTTTAAATATTAAAGTCAACTGCCGTGTCCCGCTTACTAATTTTCCAAATAATGATGTCGTTTAATTATTTCAGTTTGCGTAAAGGTATAATAGCACCGATTAGGGCATTAAAAATTAATAATTTTGTCGGTAAGCTGGTTGTAATAATATTAAAAAATAAATAATGGTGAACAATCCACGCAGCATTAGGTATCTTGCCTCAAGCTAAGCAGAGCTTGTGTCATGGGTACTAGATGACTGATATACATAATACTATACAATATAAAGATAGTTTTTTTCAAAATACACAGAAAACTTCGAACTAACTAATATCTGCAAATTGTACAAACATTTGTCCCGAGACGGGAATCCAACCCGCGACCTCCTGCGTCGCATGTGGACCTTTGCCCACCGCGTCACAGTAGAGGTCGTCTGTGATATTAGTTTCTAGTTTTTATTGTAGCCATTATTATTATAGAATAAGGTTTCTACACAACCATAAAATATCAAACAAAACCTCGTTTAATAAAATCGTTAGGAAAAACAAACAAAACCAGTTCTCTAATTAAAACTAAACAATGCGCGGGCGACGCCATGTTTAAAATTCGACCAATCACAGCGTTTCGCGCCAAGGTCGGGCGCAATGTCAAAACAGGCAATAGATCGTAGAGCTTCCTTGTGAATTCTCTAGGCCATTTGCTATGATAGTTTGGTGGCCATTTTGTTTTATTATTTTATCGTTTTCGATAACTGTAGCTGATTACTGATAAAATTACTTATCAATTTAGTAGTTAGTGTTTACAGAACATTAACTACACACAATACAATTTAATACTCTTTACCTATTGCACACCAAATAAAACAGATAGGTACCTACTCCACAAGATAGGAGAAAACAAAAACAGATTATGTTGTACAATGGGCGGCCTTATCGCTATCTCTGCCAGGAAACCGTTGTATGGCACGCATTACTATTAGATAAGTTGGCCTTGGCACTCCCTGCGTAAGAATCGACTCCTCTAACCCAGCTCGTGGAAGTCATTAGAGCCAACTAAGGGAACTTATCAGAGAGAAATATTTATCTATATAGATCACGAGTGTAGGACGCCCTCCAACCAGGTGGGATGACGACCTGCGAAATACTGCAGGAAGATGCTGGATGCGACAAGCTGAAGACAGGCCGCTAATGACGCTCATTAGGGGAGACCTATGGCCAGCAGTGGACTTCCAAAGGCTGATGATGATGATAAATATATTTATATCAGGATTTGCTCAGGTTGCCTTTTTTTTGCTCTTTTTAAATAACTTAAGCCCCAAAGTCAACATACCGTCAACATCTTAAATCCAAATAAAATAAGTTGAAAACCTGAATAAGCAAAAACGGAACGTTTTAAGAGTGGTCAGAGAGTAAATATCTTTTAAAAATTCTGAGCAGGACTTTTAATAGCAGAGGGTAAGAGGAGTGGAGGTGTAAGAATTACAGATACAGAATACAGAAGATCATTTATTTGATATAGATTCAAGTTTTATGTTTCATCATTAACATAGTCCATGGCTGGACAATTGGACATAGGCCTCGCTAACTGACTGCCATAGCTCTTCCTGTATTAATTTACGTATAAATATTATTATTTATACATAACTTAATTGTAACGTTGTTTGGCCTTTTAATAAATAACCTAATTACCTATTTTGAATAAGCTGGGGCCCAATTCTGTTAACCAATCGGTTCACAACGGTACTCTCGCAGAATCGCTAGATGAAAGGAACTCTAGATATTTTTAGTAATAACAATTGTCGACACAGTTTATATAATTTGTAGTCGTCAAGCTTTTGTCTCTGACCGGGAATGCAACCTTTTACATCTCAGCCCTAATTCACCCCCTGCGCCCAAGAAGTCGTTAAGAAAAACAAACTAGCTACTCAATAATATAGGTACTATCATCATCAGCCTGTTAGTCCAGTGCTGGACATAGGCGCCCAATGAGCGCCATAGCGCCCTGTCTTCGGCTTGCCGCATCCAGCATCTACCTGCAGTCTATTGCAGGTCGTCATCCCACCTGGTCGGAGGGCGTCCTATAATATACTATAGGCACTATCAACAACAATTTTTACCCAAAACTCTTTTTGAACACCAAAAAGTTCACACATGATTGAAGCTCCTAGGTATTTCTACTCTATAGTAAAGGGTGACGTCACATCCCCTTTAGCATCTTCAAGTATAAAATAATTCGAAGCAAAGCTCGCCCAAGGTAAGTAACTGGTTTTATCTTGGTCTCCATAGACACTAGAGTTTAACCATCATGCCGGTCAAAAACACTTCGAAAATAAGATGGTTCTATCTGTTTTCTTTTTGTTCTTTATTATATTTTAGGGACTTTGAGTCATTTTAATGACTATTTCAGTCCCTTATTTCAACAACAAACTGGAACCAAAAACTAAATTATATCTAAAACTAGGTTCTATCTTTATTTTTGCCTGTTTGAATTATTATTTTTTAACTTTTTTATGTAAGATGCGCCGGCAGCTTCGCCCGCGTGGAAATCTATGTCAAATGGTTTATAAACCTTCATCTTGAATCAATCTATGTATTAAAAAAACCGCATCAAAATCCGTTGCGTAGTTTTAAAGATCTAAGCACATAGGGACAGACAGACTGGGAGCGACTTTGTTTACTATTGTAGTGATGTTCGTCGATTTCTTCGTCAAATACCGACCGATTTGGAAAATTCTATCAGATACCGAAAGGTGTACTAATAAATACTACTAATACGAATAAGTATAATGAAAAAATGTCGTCCTTTGACAAAAATATACGTTCTAAATGTCGTAGAACAAAAGTTAACCAAAAGTTGATCAAGTCTTCATGGTAAAGCCAAAAGGGGTGCCCCTGGCTTTACCATACCATACCTTTTGACTTACTACACCGTGGCACCTTGTACTTAAAATACCTACCTTATGAGTATCGTTCGAAGAACCCGTGACCAGAAGTACTGAACTCTACGCGCATTAATCCAACGCATCTATACAGCATAAATATGTGCATTGAAATATGGACCTAAAGTCGTGATCATAAGATACATTTCATATACAGTGACCAAACGGGTTCCCACAATCTGATGCCGTCAATATAAAAAGCATCTAAAAGTTACAAGTACACACCCCACATATTTGAATAAATTTTTGTGTTGTCCGGTAGCGGTGTGGCCCTGATCAGCCACAACCTTTACCAGTAATCTTACATGGTGAAATTTTCTGATCAATTTCACATAATTCCTTTTTTCATTATCCTGGTTTGGGCAACACTGAGGATTATTTCTCAAATAGGAAAACCTCATCAAGGTTAAGGTCTATCACAATGGACGCGGAAGAACGTAGACAACTAGTGTCACTGTTGTACCGCATAGGTTTGTAGGTATAGATTTAATAAATAAAGTAAAAAGATTTTTATTTTGTTAGAACAAAGACTCTTTTAAATTAAACTTAGATTAACAGGGAAACTGACAAAATCGGTCTCCACTCAGCATGTGCTATGGTAGAGCAGATTGTTCCATAGCGCTGGTCTTCCGTCGGTCGGTATCTAGATATAGCACAACTACGATTTATTTGGTTGATAGGTATACCTACGAGCAGTAAGATACAGATTTTATATATATAAATGTCATTAGGTACTAAATGTAGGTAGGGATGGGTACTATCTATACCTACGAAGACGACCTACCTTAATTTACACCTATTTTATATTAACTTAGTTCTCATGTAAGTGACACTGTGTCTTTTTGAGAATAAATGTCTTTAAACCGAAACCGAGGTACCAACATGTCATAAAATGTACTTACTAAAAAAGAAAAACCGACGCAACTCTAAAATACACCATATTATTAATTATACTGTAAATAATACATTTAATATTAAAATCCTTAAAATAAAAATAAATAAATAGATACCTACAATAAAGTAAAGCAAAAAAGCAACCAAGTAATACTTTACTGCGGCTACTGCCTCAGGACAAATGTGTGTGCGATCTGATAATATTTGATACGTCTTCTGGTCCTTATCCTAAAAAATAATTATCTGTAGGTATAATCTAGTATTTTGTATATAGTATCCATAACACAAGCTCTGCTTAGCTTGGGGCTAGAGGTTAGGTGAAATGTTGTGTAGGTATTAAAATCAGAAACTTGGAAAAACTTGCCTACGTTTTCATGAATCTAAAATGTAAAGGTCAAAAGGGCTTCAGTCTCAAACAAAGCCCATCATCACCATCATCATCAGCCTATGATAGTCCACTGCTGGAAATAGGCCTCCCAATGAGCTAGCGCCCTGTCATCAGCTTGACGCATCCAGCATCTACCTGCAGTCTTTCGCGGATCGTCATCCCACCTGGTCGGAGGGCGTCCAGCCCAGAACAAACAAAGCCCAGACCAATTCAAATCGCCACAGCAAAAAAAACACTGATCATATCATCCATAATAATTATACCGGTCGGGCTGCATAATAAGGAAAAAAGTTGAGACTACGAAAAATTGATAAGGGGTGGCATGATAAGGTGGCTCTATTGATCGGGGGTGCACCACCCCAGAGTATAAGTATAAAAAGCGTAACAAATTTTCGTCTTAAGAAAAGGAAAAGAAAAAATGTATACATCCACCCCATTTCTCCTCTTTTAACCCACCGAAGCACCCGTGGGGTAGGGGGTGTATTTTTCTCGTGATCGTTCCCTCTCTCTCTGTTAGACGTAAGATGTTACAAAGGATTCTTTGTTAGCGGTCTGGGTTAATTAGATTTTTGGTTGTTTTTTTTGTTTTTAACGTTATTAAATTCTGTCTGGGTTTTCGGGTGTCTGGGACCCCGGATGAGAATTAGAATAAAAGAATGACGGAAAGGGATTCAATCGGGATGTTAATTGTCTAGACGGTGATTTTCATAGAAGACAGACAGTTCCGGAAGACAGTAGAATAGAGTCATAACTCTAAAAATGTGTGTCAAATCTGTTTTGATAACTTATCGGCTATATCGTATAAGACAGAAGCGCACATTATTCCTATCTTGCCAATCAGATATGTTAATATGAAAGAAACTAAACGAAAGTAAATCTTATGTATAATAATAATAATGCTGGACAATCTACACAGCATCACGTAGCCCCAAGCTAAGCAGAGCTTGTGTTATGGGGACTAGATGCCTGATATACTTAATAGAATATGTTACGTAATAGATATTTTTATAATAGATAGAAACTCAGTATACCCGGAACAAACATACTTGCAGATCGTACAAACAATTGTGCAAAGGTGGTAATCGAACCCGCAACTTCCTGCATCGCAAGCAGACCTTTACTCGCCTCGCCGCCATTTCGTATATAATTTTTTTTAATTAAAATTGATAGGAAATTAGCAGATACGTTTTATATACCAAAGTACACTCCAATGGGCGGCCTAACGCTCATAAGCAGTTTCTTCCAGAAAACCTTTGTATGGTATGATAACTCAAAAACTCATAAAAATGTAGTGTTTTCTTAACTCTTCGTATACTTATATCTTTTTCTCCATCCCTAGGTTGCCTGGGAGAAATCACTTTCAGCGATAAGGCCGCCTATTATACTGTTAATGTGTAATATTTAGATAGAAGGTCTCATTTTGGTTATTTTAAGTATTCATTCATTCATTCATTTGTTCCACAACTTATGTCCTAAGTAGGTGAGAATAAAGTTCATAATGAACAAAGATTCAGTGACCTAAATACAAAGTGACATAAATCGAGACATTCGCTTTGTTTTGCACTCAACAAGTAGACTAGGCCTGAAGAAGTTCTAGACCTTATTGCGTACAAATAAGGTTGAATTTGAAGTTAAGTAATATGCTACGACTTTCGTAGGCCCAAACAACGTAGGCTTCTGGATATATTCGGTTCTATTTTGAAGGCATTAAAGTCGCAATTTAGTTTTACTGTTTTGTAACAAGTGGGACCGTGAAATGAGAATATAACTTCGACTAGATTTAAAGGGTAAAGAAGGGGTTACTGAAATCTTTTAACTCTGTCTTTTTTATCTATAAATAAATAAATAAATAATGCTGGATAAATAATCCATCTAGCCTAAAAAAAAAAGCTTGTGATGTAAATATATAACGAAGGTTTTTTTAAACCATATTAAGTAATATTTAAGTATGTAATGTATTATATTAAAATAACAGTTATCTAGTTAGGGCTAGTTAATTTTTCGAAAACGTAAACTTCTTCGATATCTTTTAGATTTAAAAAGTTTATTTTGTAGTTATGTGGGCTAAATTGTAATCCCTCAGGAATATGTGATTAATTCTATACAAAACCAAAGAATCATCAAACTGGTGCACAATTGGCCAAGAAATCGGCGAGCATACATAAGAAACATACATACAACGACAGCATAAAACCTCTCCTTTTTTGCAGTCGTCTAACAGACGCGTAGACGTAAAAATGGCAGCCATTGCAAAAAATAAACAAATACCCAACTTCTTTATAACGTTCTATCCTGGGATAAAACGGAGGTGTAATTAATAAAGAATACGTCCCTTATACATGGGGTGTATCGGACCCCCCAAGCAATACAACACTATCTTTGGAACACACACAAACCAATAATTAATCATCCAGCGTCTTCCCCCCATAGGGTGCAAGGGGGTGCAACCCCCAAGTTTAATTCCTCTGTACAAAACACCCTAGTTTTTTCATACCCTCATCCCCTTCTGTATTCCTACAAGAACCTAGATACAAATTGAATTTTGTGGTTTTCTGTGAATATTTCAGAGATGCAGGATATTAGTTTTCCTTTGTTTAGGTGCGCTTTCATTTATTTTAGTCCGTTTAAGTTTAAACGGAAATGGTTCATGAGAAATTTCCCGCGGTAGCGCAGTGGGTGGGTTCTTAAGTAAGAAAGAATGTTGCAGGTTCGATTTCCGCTATTAAGACGTTATTCGTTTATTCTGTTACTTCTGTTTTATTATAATTCCCGTGTTGCTTTAGCCTTTTCAAAACCAAAACCTATCAATCCTACCATACCTACTGAGGACGAATACTACTTACCTACTACTTAACTTACCAATAGCTTTACTATAATAAATAAATAATGCTGGCCAATCCATACAGCATCATCTAGCCCCAAAATAAGCAGAGCTTGTGTTATGGGTACTAGATAACTGATATACATAATACAATACATTACAAAGATAGTTTTTTTTTTGATCGTTTAATAATGTTAGAGCGTTCACGCCGGGTAGGGTAGGTAAGGGTTCAATGTAATGACTTGACACACGTTTTTCCCGAAAAAAGGACTAATTTAAGTTTGACAGTATGATCGACTTGACATTGGACTAACTCTTTGATACCTTTCTATTAGTTTTAACTCAATTTATGCCATTTAATATCTCAGACATTTTACATCTAAAGCAAGAGGTAGAAAACGTTAAAAATTACCCTAACCAATTGAAAATACAACGGAACAAAGGAGTTCCAGCCTAGCCTTCTTAATTCCTAAGAAACTCCGCCACAGATCCCAACGGAACCTTTCGCCCCATTTAATTGTTTCAAAAACAAACACCCCTTTCAGAAACTCGAAGAAAGCCTCAAAAAACGTGAAATAAAGCCTCAAATACGTGAATAAACCGACAAAAAAAGTGAAAAAGGCTTGAAATGAGCCATCATGATGACAATGGCAGGAAAAACAGAATGAAATTGGACATAATGAGTGTCTTCCAAGGTGGGTACCGCCCGCGGGTAACGGGTCACCCTGTACCACTCCGCGCGGGGTTAGCCAAAAGTGTACTTTGTGAGGTTGTGATAGGGTTTATTTTTGTTTGGTTATTTTCTATTTTTATTGGATAGTAGAAATTAGGAAGACAATAGTGAGAAATAAGCTTAGACCGGATGTTTTGGGCTTAAATTGTTTGATATATTATGTACTTTGTACAGCATCCATCTGTTCCTATCTGGATTAGGAGTAAGGAGTACTTCAATGAATATTCGTATTTAATTTTGAATAAAATGGCGTATAATTTTCTTGTCTCTGCATTACATGGCAAAAGTTATAATGGTAAGGAACGAATGAGTTATGAACAGAAAGAAAGAAAAATGAATGGACGAATGAGAATGATATACAGATTAGAAATAATTTTGACAGCTATGGGTATCATTGACTCTGGTTCATGTAGACATTATTCGAATGAAAATATTGTAATAGGTACTTATGACTTTGATGTCGATAGGTCTAAATGTCTTAATAAAAGTATCTATTGTTAAAAAAAACAATTGTAGATAAATATTCTTAAGTAATAATTCTGATCTACGGTCAAATTATGATACTAACTGTTGCAATACAAATAAAATTAAAAATTGAATATTGAATCCCTTAATTTTACACTGTTTTTAAGTTTTGCGGGATCCATTTACTTAACTTCACCCTTTACTTTATTGTAAACAAACATAAAAAACATACACAATGTAGAACCTCCTCCTTTTTTCGAAGCTGGTTAAAAACAGATTTTTCTTCTTTTTGCGTTGTCGTAACGAAAAGTAATTTGCCGCAAATCGTAAACCATTTTCCATAAAGAATTAATTAATTATGTTCGTGGTCAACCCAAACATTCACAAAGTCTTAACCCCTTCCATGCCAAAGTGAATTGCCCACCAACTACTATCAACTCCACCGGCCCTCTAGGGTCAAGCGGGGAAATAAAAATTTAAATTGAAGCCGCGAAAAAGACAAAAATGTCTGACTGAGATGGATTGAGTGGGGTGCACACTGGGCAAGCTCATTTATAACTTGCCGGGTGTGAAGCTAGAAGCTTTGTGCTTTACGAAAATATTGGCTTTCTATTTTTTACTAGTAATAAGTAAATCTTCATATTTTATTCTGTTAAGCTTAGTCACGGATGGGAGATTAGATCTTACCCCTCAATATCTACATAAAATATCATCTCTAGCAAAACTCTAACTAATTACTTGGATAAATATAACTAGATACTTGTGAAAAAGTTACATTACCAAAGATGTACTCTGCTTTCTCGAATTTTGAAAACGATTTTTTCGTTTTCAAAATATGATGGTGGCACTTCACATGGCTATTTGTGTTCGCTATTGGGTGTTTGTTTTATTTGGCAAAATATATGACGTTTAGACGAACATGCAAAAAGAGGTAAATACGACCATCCACACCATAGCACTCAAATAACAAACACACAAACATTTGGCAGCAGACTGAGCAGAGCGCAAGGTGCCAATATGGCCATTGTGTGGATGGCTTATTGCGTATTTGCCTATTTGACTGCTTTGATGTGCCTCGAGAAACCGACAAGCGCACGGTAACGCGTATTTGGTATTGGCCTTATTTGTCAAATAGGCAAATAAGGCGAACACTTTGTCAAATAAACTGTCCACACATGGTAATTGTCTGCCAAATATGCCAAATACACAAATACAAATAGCCATGTCAAGTGCCACCATGAGAAAGCAAAGTAGCAATACAATTCAAGTTTCTCCTTGAAAATACATTTAGAAGAAAAAACCGTTCGCCTTCAATCCAAATCCCGTCATTAGTATTCATGAAATCTAATTAAACTCGTGTGTACACCGACCTTTATAGTCCGTTCCAAGATGGAAACTGCGAGGTTTTCCTTTTTCTGGTTTTAATTGTTTTTTTTTCGTCAAATACTAAGGTAATGAACTAAAAATCTTTTATGAAGTGTCCCACAGATGATATATTTTAAAAATAATTCTTGATGACTGATATATCCATTTGTATATATTTTGTTCCATAATAATGATTTATTCATTTATGAACTTCTAGTGTAGTCACCTGTGTTTTTTTCCATTCATAGCTCTCGCGTACTTTGAGTATGCGTGAAAAAACACTGACACCATACGAAAAACAAAACTTACCTACCACTTTATGCGTGCATTTATTTTGTGTAAATTATCAAAAGCTTCCTTTTTCTCCTCCTATCGCCGATTAAATATCATCTTACTTTTTGGATAGAGGCCCTAAACAAAATGGTAGGTGGTAGGGTACTTCGTTTTCTTAAATTTTTCTTAAAGTTTCAGCAAGTCGAAACGTCTTATCATAATCAGCGCTCCGAAAAATTCTTATCCGCGCGAATCCCAAGTTCCTAGGGGGAAGGGGGGAGAGGGCGGCCTGCGCGCCTGTGTGAAAGAATGCCGGCGAATCAATACAGTGGTGCACATTAAATTGGCTCGAGTTGCCCCCACCCCACCCTTTTTTCGGTGATTTTCCATTGGGGGTTAAATTAAGTTATGAGATATTTTTTGCGCGCAGACGGTTTTAATTAAGAATATGAAATTGTATGCATAAGTTTGTTCTTATAGTCAGATTGTGAGATAGAAATATGGTGACTAATAAACATACTGGAAGAACTAATATTAATGTACCTACTACACATTTTCATTAGAAATTCAATACAAAAATTCACACCAGATATTACAAAAATACATGCGACATTCATATTAATATTGTGTATCCTTTTTTTATGAATAAACATTTAATATTTTTGTGTTTTCATTTCCAGTAGGTTAATAAATTATTATAAATAATTTCAACCTCTTTTATTAGAAAATTGTTTCTGGATAGCGGCTTAATTAGCCTAGTTCTATGAATTGGTATTTTCTCGATAACAACTTTTTCGTAGAATTCTCTTCCTACTGAAAGGTTATAAAAATGTCCCTAACGTTTTTATAACCTTTCAGTAGGAAGAGAATTCTACGAAAAAGTTGTTATTGAGAAAATCGTTTGAACTTAGATTTCCGTTTTGTTTTCGTTTGTCGTATTAAATTTCTATTTCGAACTAAACAAAATCACTACATAGTGTAAAACATAGTCGCTTCCCGCTGTCTGTCTGTCCCTATATATGCTTAGATCTTTAAAAGTACGCAACGGATTTTAATGCGGTTTTTTTAATAGAGTGAATCAAGAGGAAGTTTAATAAACCATTTGACACATAGATTTCCACGCGGGCGAAGCCGCGGGGCACAGCTAGTAAGACCTTGTGTTATGGGTTCTGGATTACTGATATACTTACATACATACATAGATTTTTTTTATTATAACATTGAAAATGACCAGAAAACCCGAACAAATATTTTCTTGCGAACACTTTCCAATTTTTTAACCTACCAAAGCAATAAAACTTTTGAAACTATCAGAATTCTTAACACTAAAGTCATTTAAAACGGAATATTTACCATGATTTGATTTTTGTTTTTTCCAATATTTCGGCACAGATAAAATAAGCAAACAGGCTCCGTAAGAAGGTCCTATTCTATCGACTTCCTCTCAAACAAGCTGTTGTTTATTCTTCGGCGGGTCCTTGAAGCCTACGCAAGTGCGTGACCCCTATTACGTGACCTAGCCCGCATCGATTGGCAGCCCTACCCCAATGAACCAGTTTTCGGGTGTCGAGGTTATTCGCCTGTTTGGGATGACGACCTCATTCGTTGAATTTGGGATGACGACCTCTTTCTTTGTATTTGGGTTGATAACCTCTTTTGTTGTAGAGGTATGATTTACTGAGGATGAATTCAGTGCGATTGTAATATGACTGAAATTCGATAGTTTTTGGATAGAGGTTGGTAGGTTTCTTTGATTATATTAAGTATTTACATATTTTTAGAATTATAACTCGATGTAACCACTAGAAAGATAAAAAAATGATATCTACCCACATCACATTTTCTTATATTATTATACCTACATACATGTAGGTACCTACGTATTTGTTCAAAAAAAGAAAAGTTGGAACCGATATTCAATCCCATACTGGCGAAACTGTCAAGAATAGAGTCACGAGCGTAGCGAGTGCTCTAAAAACATAATTTTGAATAGATTGATTGTATAGATTCCATTAGTAGAAGATATAAGAACCACCACATCCCAGCTCAAGTTTTTGGTTGTTATTCTCTAAAAAGAATGACGATCTAGGGGACCAGCGAAGTAGGGATGGAAGACATTTTAGTGTTGTGCATCGATTTAAATCGATTCTCTGAAACGTGCGACTGCTACCGAATGGATTTGGTTACTAACCTGTAAAATTATCTTCTACTAATGGAATCTATTCATATAATAGCGATTGAACTTCACTTGTTAAGTTCTTTTGATCACCTATTTTCTTTCTCTTCCAGATCAAATCATGAAATATTGTAAAAATGAGTGTTATTTGTTAGTTTTTCAAAAGTTTGGTTTTTTTGCTGTCGTGCTGACATCAGCAAGTCCACCTGTTGCTACAAAACCATCAATATGCTGTCATTTCAATAACTTAGCCACCTCTAAGTTGTGACAGCATTGCTGTCCACATCCTAAATTTAAATCGCCGCTGCAGACAAAGTTTGTGTAAATTACCATGCTGACCTGTTGCGCACTATCCTTCGCTTACAGGGTGTACCAGAACTAATTGTAGGACGAAAAGGCATATAGAAAGTTTTCTATATACCTCTTCGTCCTACAATTTTCTCATTGTTTGACGCGATGATGGCTTGATATTTAACTTAACGCGACGAGGTCAACTGTGTCAAGTATAGATCACAAAATATACATTTAAAGTCTACACAAAATTATGATAAGTGAGTGATTTAAATATTTATTGATTAAATATGATTACAGTTCTGATTTGTTTAGTTTTGCATCAACTAATTGATAAGATGCAACAAATAGGATTTAACACAAACTTTAAAACTCACAGATACCCTAAAACTTTTTATATTCCAACATGTAAAACAAACTACAGGCAGAACACATTTTCGACGAGATCATGCAGATGTTTAAACGTTCTTTCCAGAGAGGTAGATATAGATATTTTCATTAATCCTCCCACTAAACTGAAAATGCGATAAGGTTCATTCTGCAAATGCATAAACTAGAGTCTTATAGGGACAAATTTAGACAGTTAAATATCATGACATTCACCGGAGACTATATATTTCAAAATTGTATTTATGCTTCAAATTCACGCAGAAGAATTAGACCTACAAAGTGACATCCATAATTATGATACACGCAAAAAACAAAATGTAGTCATCCCGAAACATAGACTTGCAAAATTAAACAGGATCTTTATTTACCTTGTCATAAAATTCTATAATAAATTACCTTTACATGTAAGGAAACTTAATTTTAATATTTTTTGTAAAAAAATCAGAAGTTTTTTAATATGTAAATCTTTTTATAATATTGACGAAGCTATTGCTGATGAATTTTATATGTAATCATATTGTAATCATACTATTGTATATTATGACTTTTCCGAGTGTACGTGATTGTATCAAAAAGGAATAAATAAATGAACTGAACTGAACTGAAAAGAATACTAAGTGGCAGATTTTTCGGTACATCTTCTTGATTATTTGTAATTTGATTTTGAGTACCAACTTTTTAGGTTATAATAATTTAACCGTATAGTAGTCGTCCTTTAACTTTGTATAGATTTAGATTCAGTAGCTTTTTGTGGAAATTTTTAATTAGCCTTAAGTACTTAGTCACATTATACTCATTAAGTTAGCTGTTAATTTCCCAAATATTGTTAAAATAAAAAAATAAAATAAAATAAGATTTATCTTAATATTATTATATAATTTTTGTTTGTTTGCCCTGTATCAGTTACTATAAATCTGTACCGTTTTAGTTATCTTTGTAATCAGGCTTCCCGCGACACAGGCTTGCCTCGTGCTGGGGCCGCCATATATAAATTATTATTTTTCTAATGAGAATAAGCACCTTTCCAACACAAGCTTCTTAAGGCGAAATGAGTTCGTCTTTTAGAGACAAGGACGAACGAACGCCGCGCGGGGAAGGCGAGAAAGGGAGGCAAGAGCGGCAGAATGATCGGCCCGTGCGCAATTTCACTGCTTTTTATTTTTTTATTTGTTATTGCTCTACAATAATACTGTTTCTCAAAAAACTAAAACCATAATTGTCTAAAGTATATATTAGGGAACACGTAGAAAAAATATCATTACAATAATAATATTAAATAACTAGCAAATAAAACTGGTTTTCCCGTAGAGATATCTCTGTAAAAATAAAGATTTAGAGGAAACTTTACCATTTTTTTCTATCGAGTCAAGTTTAGTCAATCGTGTTTCGACTCCCATAACATACTAACTAATATCCTAAACCTTTGATCCTCATCAAAATATATTCGAAAAATAGGTGTTTTGTTCCCTTAAAATTGATTTTACCATTAAGTCCAAACGTGGGTTTTGGGACTTATTTCACCTTAATATCGCGAGCGCTTTTTTCCCCGTACTGACTGCACAAACGTTCGCTGTGCAACACGTTGCATTACGCCCTGTAAGGTCAGGTCAGGTCGGTCAGTACCCGGCTTTATACCTTATTCCTATTTACTTTTTATTCGCATGGTGTTGGCTTTGTTGGTTGTTTTTTTTTTGTCAATGGCTTTTTAAGTGTTATTATTACTACAATTATTATTATTTTTTTATTTCATTGCGTAGGCCTGTTCGTGACGTCACCTGTACGGGCTCTAACGGAAGACCAGCGCCGGCTAAGTCTCTCACGGAGCTTAGCCAGCATTATGCTGAGTTAGAGCCCTTTTGTAACAACTGTCTACATGTACCTATTCTATAAGTGTGTCTTTTTTATGTTAATTTAAGTTGTTATGAATAAATGTCTTTCTATTCTATTCTATTCTATTCCTGCGATGCCGTTCAATTTGGTACCTACTACCTTCATAATGGTTTTACGCCAATCCATTTTCGATACTATATTGGATTATTCCCAAAAAGCCTGCTTTATACATTAAAAACCGTTCACGAATATTAAATCAAGTTTCAGCAAATAACTTTGTTATTTTTGCAGTGTTCAACTGTTCTAAGTGATAGGTCATCGTCATCATTATCAGTTGAAAGACCTTCAACGCTGGACAAAGGCATCCTCTAAAGATCATTTCATCCTAGAAAGACAGACTGAAAATATCAGTCGAAAGACGTCCACTGTTGGAGAAAGGCATCTAATGATTACATAAGACAGATCCGACTGAAAATATCAGTCGAAAGACTTCCACTGTTGGACAGAGATCATATTAGTATATTACATAGAAAGACAGACAGATCAAACAGAAAATATCAGTTAACAACGTCCGATCCTTCAGTAGTACTGGTGTGAGGAGGTAACAAACATCCATCCATCCATCCATGTACCCATCCATCTAAACAGTCACATTTATAATTAGTGTGATATTTAAATGTATAGTAATATTCACAGAAAGCTAATTAACAAACTAATTCACGAGATACCTTGAATTCCGTTTAATAACGTTTATTCAAAAACAAGTGTCTGGTCTCAGTTTATGAAGCCACGCTTCCGAGCCCAAAGTTAATCCTTACAAACTGGAATTGCTGAATATTGTGTCGGACGCGACTTGGAAGCGCGACTTTTGGTCACAGGTGCGGGGTAAAGTTATAAACGCACTACGCGTCAGTTTAATTGCGTGGCGCGTTACTGCGTGTAAAATGTAACCAACTTACTAAAAAAGCTGCGCAATTCCACTGACGCTTACCCTTCTATCTCATACGATTTCATAGTTCATAGTTCAATTTATTGGTAAACAAAAATATTAAAAATATATCATACAAAGAATATTGAATTGGCTGCGTCGTGCCACGCAATTCCGCTGCAGTGCAGTTCCGCTCAGTGCGACGCTACCTTCAACGCCATTATTCCACCGGCTACTATTTATTAACTATGGTCTTGGTAGAGCATGGTAACATTTTATGTGTATATAAAATGTTACCATGCTCTACTACTATTAGTTACCTTTATTGCGAAAATAACATGAATACAAACAAAATGACTTCAAAAACAAAAAAAAGAACTTGGCTGGACTGGAGCATGGTAACATTTTATGTGTATATAAAATATTACCATGCTCTACTACTATTAGTTACATTTATTGCGAAAATAATATGAATACAAAAAAAAATTACTTCGAAAACAAAAAAAGAACTCGGCTGGACTGGAAACCTAATTTCTAACTCTAACTATAACCTTACAAGTCGCGTTATAAAGTCGCGTCTCAAGTCTTACTGCGCTGCATTTAGGCTTCAGTTACGAAACTAGCAAACAAAACCAAATAGAAGCCTCCAACCGTTCGAAATTCAAAACGTTGGTGGCAAAGCCAACGTAGGACCAATAAACTTGCATCAGCCTGAAATAGCACAGTGTAATGTGTAAGACAGAAGGAAAACTTCGTGAAATCAATAATTATTAATATTGTTAAAAAAATATTATTGTTCAATATTCTAGATTTTTCCTCCAAAAACTGTCAAAAATATATTTGTGTAATATTACTTTTATGCTCTACTTCTAAAATTATTAATATTAACAACTGTTCGTAGACAATATTTATTCAGGATTTTAAAAATTAAGTCTTGTCTAAAAATTACACTATATTAAATATGATAAGACTTGACTAGAATATAAGGTAATATAACTCTATTGAATATAACTCTATTGCAATGAATGTGGCAGTTACGATAGATGTACATGTTTAAAAATAAAATAAATAATTAATTCAGCCAGAGAAACCAAATCATAAATTTTTGCAGGAATGTCGGTACAATAGATTTTAATAATAAGGTTCCTATAAAACTTTTGAAAATATCATGGTTTAACACTATAGCCATTTTAAGGTTCTGCCTCGTCGGGGCGTCTGAAAGCCGAGTCTCTGTTAAATGGTAGTCCGTGCCGAAACTAGCCGGCGAGCGATCAACAAAAACAAAAGCAGTACGTAGCACTTGCAACAGGTTTGCCTCACAATAAATACGAAAATAAATGGCTACGATACGAAGCAACGAAATTCCACGACATGTTGCTGGCTCGACGATTCGGCCCGAAATGAAAGCAAACATTCAAATCAAATTGACATCGTTCTAAATTTGAATTGACTTTTTTAAATGTTAATGCAGAACGTTAGAATGACCTTTGCAACGCAACGTAATTATTGTAATTCGATTCTGGAATTCTTTTACGATTTATTTAGTTCTGAATTTGAATGTAAAAATTACCCACTGCAAAAACGTGTCGTTCTTTTTTTATCTTATTTGAAATAAGAATCTAAAAATTCGCTTACCTAAGCTTTTCAGATTCTTATTTCAAATTAATTTCACACACGATCTTACGTCGTTTGTTTTTGTGCCTACTCTAAATTTGATTTATCGTCAGATTTCTTTATTCCTACGAAACGTCACGCGTCTAGTACCTACTCGAATGTCCCGTATTTAACGGTCGGACAATGGGCGCGTTGTGCGGCCTCGAACTTCCCGCCTATTGAATTTTCGCCCACAAAGGAAAGTTTTCAGGAAACGTTCCGGGTTACCGGCTCCGCTCCGTTTTATATTTTAGTGTAACTTTGACGAAAACGCCCCGCCGCCGTATGCCGCATTTAATTAAAGTTTGCCGTATTCGATTCCATTAGCCAATTTAATACAAAGCAATGCGGTTTACGCTAATAAATACAGCAACAGAAAAACGCAATTTTTAATTTCAATTAATTTAATAAATAACAATAAATGCGATACTGGCCACCGACGAAAACCGTTGGAAACTAATTAAAAACATCAATTCCGCGCGCCACGCTACGGGGGAATATTTCAAACGCACGCACACACGCACGCAGCACCCCCGTGCACACACACACGCCACACGCACACAACAGTTAAAAATAAGTCCAGACCATATCCGCGAGAGAGAATGGTCCGGGCTGACGTCGTGTAGAACGGGGTATCCGACAACCAGACATCAGACGCTGCCCTAGAAACACTCATCTATAGAAATCGTCTCATGCTAGAACTACAAATCAATGATTTTGGAGGTTAGGAAAATGGAACCTAGGCAGAAGACATTTTAAAAGCAAATCAACATGGAGGTTTATCTAGTCTAGTCAGCGATAAATAGAAACGACAAGCAAATGTCGCGATCGACAGCACAGATAATTACAATTACAGAGTATGACAGCAATTAATTACAATTAAAAAATTCCCCAGGCATTTTTCATAGTTAATTTGTATACCGTAAGGACAGATATCCGGTTTTAGTAATGAACAGTTGGCCAGTTCTAGAAGTTATCGGAGAAGGGGGATATAGCGCGTCTTAAGGGGGAGAGGGACGGAGCACTGAAACCAAGTTATCGTAAATTGATCTGGGCCTGGGGGAGGGTGGCAACGCGGTCCCAAATTTGACAGCGATGGAAATTGGCGGGAAAGATTATTGGTTCTGCGCTATTGCTTTTTATTCTCCACAAATTCGAAATTTGAATTTTAAAATTGCTGCTGCTCGGGCACTGAATTATAATGTCCGAATTAGAAATTACAATGTCGATAGCACAGTACGCAACTAGGTCACGGTAGGTCAGGGATGAACCGTGTGATATTTGTTTTTGCGACGATATTAGAAATTTCATTACGCCTGAGACCTCGTATGAAAATTGTGCTCGTTTTAGAACACCCTTTGTGTCTTAGACGTTCCTTGCTCACGTTCGCGACTTCATAAAAGCTTGCACACACCAACATCTTAATAACAGAATCCGAACGCTTCGAGCGATTTTAAAATAAGAATATCATAACTGGCCAGTGGGGTGGGGTGGCGGATTTCGGAAGAACGTTCGCACCCCCTCAAGTTTTTAAAATAAGAAAATTTCGGTGGAGCGTGATATTTTTAAAATAAGAACCTCTTTCGTGGCATATTCCGTGGAGAGAGATTTTAAAATAAGAATAGTTTCGGAACCCCCCCAGCCCCCGTCTGGAGTTTGAAATAAGAATTTGGGGGCCAGATTTGGGTGGCGAATGTACCCATTCGGGTGTCGGGTGTTCCTTGATGAGAACGGAGGTTTTTCGTAGAATTTCGTTAGCTCCTTCGGCGGGGTCATCGACCGTCGGAGTCGATACTTCGATGAATGTTATAAGTAGTAATTGGATAGACTATGAACTTTTTGCTGAAGGTAAGATGTTTCGAGATAGAAAGGTCGATACGGACGGCTCACAGGAAATAGAGGGTAATGAAATTTAATTTTAAGAGGCGCTAGAGCTTAAACGACGTAGGTAAATGGAATTAAATTCACTAGACTTTCGTAAATTGAATATATGGCCAGGATATTGGGCTGAAAGGGCAAATTCTACCGCAACTTAATAGAAGGTTCCGTATATCTAGTTAGGGGAGTTTGATGTTCCTTAACTTGCTTTATCATTGAGGTTTATGAAGGACTTACCTATTTCTGCCCGCGGCTTCGCTCGCCTTTTTTGAATGGAAACGTTTAAAGGTTATTTATATCCCATGGGAACTGCTTTATGGAATAAAAAGTAGCCTATGTTTGATTCCAGGTTTAGAGCTATTATCTACAATTTCAATTCGATCCGTTCAGTAGTTTTGGCGTGAAGAGGTAACAAACATCAGAACTTTCGAATTTTAAATTTAGTATGATAATACTTGCCTACACAAAAGAGCGCCGTAGATGACCTTAAAGAAAACATGCAAACTCTTTGTAAAACTGCGTTGTTTTTTTAAATCGGGTCACCTTGACATTAGTCATTGAAGAATCACGATTAGTCACAGCTTCGTCTATAAGATCATTTGGGCTTGGTCATGTCGTGACTGATTCTGATGATATCATCCATGTTCACGATAAAATAACGCTTTTTAAGTTATGACAATATATTTCCATGTTTTGAGGTTATATTAGGTTTTTTCATAATATTTTCGCCGCTTATGTTAAATGGCATGGTCTTGATTCGTAATATATTTGCAGCTAATGACGACCGATGTGGCGCGGTGGGCGAAGGTCCGCCTGCGACGCAGGAGGTTGCGGGTTCGATTCCCGCCTCGGAACAATTGTGTGTACGATCTGCAGATATTTGTTCCGGGTGTTCTGGTCGTTTTCTATGTATAATAAAAAATATCTATCTATGTAATGTATTGTATTATGTATATCATTTATCTAGTACCCATAACACAAGCTTTGCTTACCATGGGGCTAGATAATGCTGTGTGGATTGTCCAGCATTATTTAATTATTTATTTATTTGATAGGTTGGTGATGATGATGATTAAATTTCTTGGGCATTAGAACTTCTCTACTTACAATTGAAACAATTAAGCTACCTGTATATTGTTTGCAACAGCAAACAATATACCTACAGGTAGCTCAACTGATTCATACATGTCGCAATCGTCAACAAGACAATGAATTCAGCAAGTATTACAAAAAAAACATTTTCAAATATAAGTCATATATAATCATATATGATATTTACCATGATATATATATATATATATATATATCATGGTAAATATCCCATAACGGGATATTTATCATGGTAAATATCCCGTTTTAAATGACTTTTATGTTAATTACTTATCTCGTCCCTGTTAACACTTTGACTGCGATTTTTTTTTCGACGACTGCGATCTTTTTTTAACCTAAAAAATTCGTGCTGCCGCTCTACACAGCGGTTGTGTTGCGCCGCACATGCGTTTCGTTCGAAAAATATTACGGCTGTGCTGAGTCACAAAGATCTGTATTTTCTCAGCCGCTGCGCTAGAGTGGATTTACGCATATTAGTCACTTGTAGAAAACACATACCGTGTGATTTCAGCAGTCAAAGTGTTAATTACTATAATAGTTTCAAAAGTTTTTAATTTCAAATGGCTCCATATATCTAATTCTGGTGAAAGTCAGTGATTTCAATTTATATTGCTTCGACTTGAGGCATGCGAACGAAACTCCCACATATTGATTGAGGTACTGTGCGACCTTCAACTTATTTATACCAAGTTTGTGAGCTTCCGCGCGTTTTCCACGAGGAATGTTACAACTAGTTTGTGCCCGTGGCTTTATTTATCTTCTTAATATATATATAGACAACCGATGTGGCGTGGTGGTCGAAGGTCCGCCTGAGACGCTGAAGGTTGCGGGTACGATTCCCGCCTCGGAACAATTGTGTGTACGATCTGCAGATATTTGTTCCGGGTGCTCTGGTCGTTTTCTATGTATAATAAATAATATCTATCTATGTAATGTATTGTATTATGTATATCAGTTATCTAGTACCCATAACACAAGCTCCTGCTTATCATGGGGCTAGATAATGCTGTGTGAATTGTCCAGCATTATGTATATAAAATAAATAACAAATAAATAATGCTGGACAATTCACATATACTATCTAATAAAATACATTACATAGATAGATCTTTTTTATTATATTAGAAATAGAAAACTACCGGAACACCCGGAACAAATATCTGCAGATCGTACGTACCAACATATGTCCCGAGGCGGGAGTCGAACCCGCACCTCCTGCGTCGCAGCCGGATCTTCTCCCACCACACCACATCGGTCGTCGTTGAGGTTGCTTTAGACCATACATGACTCTTGGACACGTCACAAAATTCAAATGACCATACATTAGTAAAACTAGTTAGATATTTTGTTCACTTAAATCTTTTTAAGGTAAAGTAAAGAAGCAAACAAGAAACCTTGTTAGCTTGTTAGTTTTTAAGTTGGAGCAAAACTCCTCCTAAGCTTTTTTATGGCGTCTAGCTAGATAATCTGATAATCTTAGAAAGTGTTGTTTCTATGGAAACATTTAAAGATTATTTCTAGTCTATAGGTACCGATTCGTGGGATACAAAGCAGTCTATAATTAACCTTATTTCAGAGCCCGGATGTTTAGATGGATGGATGGATGATTGTTACTTCTTCACGACAAAACTACTGAATGTTGCGGGCTGAGCGCCGAGTCTTTTTGAGGATAGTATCGAGACGTGATCGTCAGTCGCAACCAGTGCGTCCTACCCGTTATGACCAACGGAGCTGAGACGTGGACACTCCGATAGGGCTGGTCCACCAGCTCAAAGTCGCTCAGCGAGCTATGGAAAGAGCAATCTCGGAGTTTGTCTGAAGGATAGGATTCGTAACGAATACATCCGTCAGATAACTAAAGTTATCGACATAGCTCTGAGAATTAGCAAGCTGAAGTGGCAGTGGGCCGGCCATATCTCGCAAAGAACCGACAACCGTTGGGGTAAACGTGTTCTTGAGTGGAGACCGCGACTCGGCAAACGTAGCGTACGCCGTCGGCGTACACTACGATTGTTCTTTCGTAGTGACGCCCTCCGGCAGGCAGATGCTGGATGCGGTAAGCTGCAGACAGGGAGCTATGGCGCTCATTAGGGGAGGCCTATGTCCAGCAGTGGACTGCTATAGGCTGATGATGATCGTGACGTCTTATACAGCCTTGGCCAAAAATATCAGGCACCTTCAAACCGATATGACATATCCGAAGACTGTGGTCGAAATAAGGCCGGATATCCATCCGCCTATGAGCCCACATGAGGTGCCTAAGTGCCTAGTCCTCGGACCTTATATGTTAACAGCTCGCCAGCTAACGTGTTGAGGATTGTTGAGAGCCCGGTAAAAAATAGGTTCCATTAGAGCGAATGATTTTCTAATTTTAATACTAAATATAAAAACATTAAGGTACTCTATTGACCTGCGAAAGACTGCTTGCTGGATGCGTCAAGCCGAAGACAGTGCGCTATGGCGCTCATTGAGGCCTATGTCCAGCTGTGGACTGTGAATATAGGCTGATGATGAATATGTTGACTCTATTGTAGTGGGTGTGCCCGATAGGATAGATGAATGATAATATAATGAGAATAAATGTTAATATACTTGGGTCAGCGTTTAAGACCGGTTTTATTGTTTGGTACGCGTTTCGGCAGCGCCGTTGGAGCGCGCGCGTTCGGAGATGTATGGCGGTAGTACCTAGTTGAGTTTTAAAGTCGCGCGCTTGTGCAGCGCCGTTCAGTAAACGTTAACACTTTGATTGCTGAAATCACACGGTATTTGTTTTCTACAATTGACTAATATGCGTAAATCCACACTAGCGCAGCGGCTGAGAAAATACAGATCTGTGTGACTCAGCAAAGCCGTAATATTTTTCGAACGAAACGCATGTGCGGCGCAACACAACCGCTGTGTAGAGCGGCAGCACGAATTTTTTAGGTTAAAAAAAAGATCGCAGTAGTCGAAAACAAATCGCAGTCAAAGTGTTAACAGCACGCTGCCCAGCGGCGCGTCCAGCGATGACTATCAAACCAGATAAATGGTTATTCATATTTATTTATGTATGATCTGTATGTTTCAGGGTAACTGGTCGTGTGCCATGGCGGAGTGTTCCTTCGCGCGCTGCCAGCAGGAACGTCGCGCCATACGAAAGGAGCTGCAGCGGTGGACCAAGAATATGGTCTATATACTGGGTGAGTACCTTACATCTATGGGTTTATCACCATCATCAGCCTTTAGTAATCCACAGCTGGACATAGGCCTAATGAGCGCCATAGCGCCCTGTCTTCAGCTTGTCGCATCCAGCATCTGCCTACAGTCCTTCATAGGTCGTCATCCCACCTTAACATTATGGGCTTTTAACTGACTTCAAAAAAGAAAGTTTTCAATTCGACTTTTTTTTTCCTTTTTTATGTTTGTTACATCATATCTTTTGACTGGGTGCTGGTGTTTCCCTTGTGGTCCCATTTCAATTTGGTCCAGTTCTGACAATGGCATCCATGAGAAAACCACATAAGTCTTAAGTTTACATTGATTATGTACGCGACAAATGGACGAATAACTCAATATCGTGCCAAGCGATCTCAATATCAATAGAAATAAAACGTTTCAACAGAAACAAAGCGTGCGAAGCCCCGGGCAGAAACTAGTACAAAATAAAGCGAAACGTAAACGGTACGCATTCAAAAAAAAAAAAAAAAACATTTATTCCACATGTTAACAAAGTTAAAATTCCCGAATCGAAAACACATTTATAAGTTCGCGTATAATTAGTGCTTCCCTGGAATCCAAAGAAACTTCTGTAATATTCAGCAAAGCTCATTTCTAAAACAAAGCCCACTTGGAAATTTGCAGAAAATTTTGTATGCACTTGTATGAATTTTGTTAGTTTGTTTGTTCTGGGCCTTATTGCGCCGAGTTTAGGGATGCGTAGTAAAACAAAACTTTCATTCCATGCATGAAGAATCGTTTATAACTTTCAAAAATGTTACGGCCTTCGTATATTCACCCCTAAACCTATAGACATAAAGTCTCGAATAAGCCGTTCATTCGCTCTTGTTACTGCCAACATTTTGGCGAGGTAACTTTGAGTTTGGAACTCGTATCTGGTTTGAGTTTTAGAATATTGTTACTAAAATGCTGGTTTTGTCCCGGAAAAATGGCCGTTACAAGTTTGTTATCTACCAATGTTGAAAGTGAAACTATTTACTGAAATGATCATCTTCATCATCATCAGCCTATATCAGTCCACTGCTGGACATAGGCCTCCCCCAATGAGCGCCATAGCGCCCTGTCTTCAGTTTGACGCATCCAGCATCTACCTGCAGTCTATCGTAGGTCCTCATCCCACCTGGTCGGAGAGCGTCCTACACTACGTTTACCGAGTCGTGGTTTCCACTCAAGAACACGTTTGCCCCAGCAGTTGTCGGTTCTTCGCGAGATATTTACTGAAATACCTACACGTGTCTAAAACATTGTCACAACGTCACAAGAATTGGAGCTCATTGCAGTAACAAAAGAACACCCACTACCTATATGACGCAGCAGATAGCCTTCGCTTTGTTCACTGACACTCTGAAATCTCACTAAGTGACACATTACAAAGTCATATCGTCTAACCGTTCCATTATTTACATTTTGAGTTAGATTGTACTTACCTCCTTACTTTAGTTGCTTTGTCTAATGGTTCCATTTTTTTATTTCAAATTTCATTAGGCCTATGTAATTTTTGAAACATTTTTAAATATTTTGCTCAAGTATTTCAAACAATTCAAAGAATTATGTAGTGAGCTGAAGTGGCAGAGGGCCGGCCATAGGTAGGTATATCTCGACGAACCGACAACCGCTGGGGTAAACGTGGTCTCTAGTCGTGGTCGTGGTTTCGCAAGTCGATATCCCACCAGGCCAGGGGTAGGCCCCCGGCCTGGTGAGATATCGACTTGCGAAAGGCTGCATACATAGCAAGCTGAAGACAAGGCGCTATGGCGCTCTTTAGGGGAGGCCTATGTCCAACAGTGGACTATTATATGTTGATGATGATGATACAAAACGAGGATCGTAAATGAGAAATAGGAGCTCTCACAGACAATTACCTTTCCTCATTACGTACGTAATAATTCCACTTAAAGCAGTAATACTACTACGAACATCAAACGTAAAGCCTATCGAGCAATTTGACCTCATTACAAGTTCACGAGAGCTTCTTGAAAAATATAGCCTTTTCAGTCCTATCAACTTCTTTAATTTAACCCGATATAACATTTTCTAAAATTAGAAATTTGTTATTTTGATATTAACTAGTAGGTTCCTCTTCTAAATAAAAGAAACAATTAAATAGAAAGCGTAAACTCGCCACCTATGCCTGTCAATATCATGGGCGAATATCCATACCAACCTAACAACATCAATATGTAACCTCTTTGCAAAATACTTTCTATAAAAACCGACACGTAATACTAGCGTAATACTGGCAGGCTCAAACAACCCTTTTCAAAATTGGAACGGTGTCTTGAGGTCCAAGAAGGCCGTCTTTAGACCGTCTTATCGTAGAAACTTAGAAATGCCTTTGTGGTCTAGATCGTTCTTACACGAAACCACCAAGTTCCGTCCCCCACCCCTTCTTTCCACCCCACACCCCCGGCTGATAGCAATTCGGGAGAGATAAGGCGACGTATATACGCGGATATAGTTCGCTGCAACGCGTTCTACAGTGGTGGCAGAATGTGATGGAATTTTAAATATATAAAATTTAAATTTTGAAGCTTTTTGTTGATAAGTTAGAAATAGAAATAGAACCTTTTTTATCACAGGGCTGTGAAAGATGGAACGGTGACGGAGGCATTTGCTTTGTAGTGGAAAGCCACTGGCAAATATACATATATAATGAGACATTTTTAAACATACCTACTGAATAAATTTTCCATCAGCCTTTCACCAAATGGTTTTGATTGACCTTCGATAATTAATGACACAATGACAAGAGTATTTTAATCCGGTTAAATTTTCATCAGAATAAAGTTTTAAATCGTTTTAAATTGCTGTAAGAATGATCTAGAATCAATTAAGTTAAGTACCCTTTGATATCACATAATTCTGAGTAGTTAGAGACTAAACTATCCCCAGATTTACCCCTACAAGGAAAACTGATAACAAATAACCTTAAAAACTATTTTCCTGATAATAAGTGAGACCACTGTGGGGACTTGCATAGGTCGTCTGCGACGCGCATGCGTTGTCTGCCATCCACTCTGCCAAACAAACCTGTTGCAAGCGGGACGGCGTGCACTAATGCAACTCTCTCCGCTATCATCCTAAATAATTCACATAAAACCTCCGCGGACGCCAAACTCAAGTAAAACCTCAAATTCAAAAAAAATTCAATAAACTAGTGCACGCCAGCTTAGAAGCTCTCTAGGGGATTCGAAATAGGAACGCCTGAAATTAACATTCGAACTTTGAATTTTCTTGCGCAAATCTTGAGACAAAGTGAAGTGCTGTGCGGTTTGATAATGAAAATAGGTGCTTGTAATTCGTAGATTATTTTTGTATGTAATATTGCCATATAAAGTTCCTGTTGCCAAAGTTCCGTGTTGCGTTTTCGCAAAAAGTTTTTGGGGGAAAAGTTTGATTGACATTTTGTGAAATTTCGGCTGATTTAGCCGGAAGTTTCGTCGTGGAGAAGTTGGAATTTGGACTCAACAAGTGTTCGGCGGATGCCTTGCCGGGTAAACGTGCTATACTTTGCATGCTGTGCTCCCGGATTATGTAGCGCTTCGTACGTGCCGGTGCCAACGGTAAATTCGGGATTTGCTTGTTCTGTTTGTTGATTTGCAATCCTGCTTGTTTATTCAACACTCTGTGCTTCAGCGAGACGATAATGCTTTTTAAACTTTTTTATCAGTTTTTAGGGTGGGGCGTCTTTTGTTTTAGACTTCCTCACGCGCCATCTTAGGAAAGCGACGAAAAAAGTGTCATGGCGCCCTATTAGGTTTTGTTCTAGTTTCAAAGGAATTTCCAATTATGTAATTTTGAAGATTCCTTTGAAGAAATGTTAGTTGATGTTAATTTTTTGTGCAAGGGTTATTAATTCTTATGATTGAACGAATAATTCGTTAAGAGGTTTCTTTACGGAATTGTGAAGAAATTCGTCTTATCGATAAGTAACTTGTCAACTTCTGAGTTCATCGAACTTAAAAATTGCGCAAAAAAATCACGAAAAAACTAAAAATAAAACAGGCCTGACGGGAAATTCGTTTTAATTACTTTTTTTGTAAACTGCAAAGTGCCTATTTATTCGTGACTTAAAACGCAATTTAGGAAGTCAATTACCATTTTCTGTAGGTTTATTTTTTGAGCTTCTTTTTTTTGATAGCTTTTGAGCTTTAAGATTGTGTTCATAGTTTTTGGTGTTTTAATTTTGTAAAATGCTACTAATGTCGACGTTTTGCCTTTTCTTTTATGTGTCAAGCTCATAAAGGCTCTAAAACTTCATTGATCTCATGGCAGAGTTTAGTTTGGCAGAAATTAGCTTTTACCATGTACTTAGTTAGGTAGGTATTAGAAGTTACATAATATTTTCTGCTTCTAATTCTTAAATAGTTAATTTTATCGACCGATGTGGCGTGGTTACCAAGGTACGTTTGTGACGCAGGAGATTGCGGGTTCGATTGGCAAATGTTCCGGGTGTTCTTTCTGGGTATCTTCTATGTATAATAAAAAATATCTATCTATGTAATGTATTTTATTATGTGTATCAGTCATCTAGTACCCATAACACAAGCTCTGCTTAGCTTGGGGCTGGATACAAAATTTCAGACCGATCTAAACATTCAAACATTAGCGTTCATATTTTTAATTTATAAGTAATAATGATAAACGTTGAATAATTTACCATGATTTAAATTTTGAGTTTCCCAATATTTCGGCACAGTTTCATGCATAGGTATAGGAAAACTCAAAAGACAAATCATTGTAAATATCTCGTTTTAAATGACTTTATCTATCTTCTATAATATAAAAATGAATCGCTGAATGTGTTGCTAAGCGCTAATCTCGAGAGCAGCTGGACCGATTTCGCTAATTCTTTTTTTTAGAATATTCTTTGAAGTACGAGGATGGTTCTTATGGAGATAAAAAAGAGAAAAAATTAAAAAATTGCCTGAAACAAATGACCACCCGGGCGAAGCCGGGACGGGCCGCTAGTTGTTAATAAATACTGAATAATTTCGGACGCAAAAACAAATCCACTGTTTTATCCGAAAATCCTGTAAGTAAAAACATTTCAGTATTTTTACCGGTAGAGTTCTGCCACTGACGTTAACGCCTCAATAGCCAAAATACGTGGGCCAAGCCTGCGGGTGACGTGACGCAACAAGCATTTTACTAAAGTATTTTCCGATAAATGGAAAGTTCTCGACAATAGGCTTGACAGCGAAACAGTCAGTTTGTGCGTAGGTTATCTATACTAATATTATAAAGAGGAAAGGTTCAACAACACGTACAACTGGACCGATTTGAAAAATTCTTTCACCGTTGGGAAGCTACACTATCCCCGGTGAACATATGCTATATTATATTTTCAAAAAAGTTAGGGATCCGTACTAAAACCGTGCGAAGTCGCGAAGGTCCGCTAGTTTTTTATATAGAATTGTTTGTTTGACGACTTCTGTGGCACGGTGGGCGAATGTCTGCCTGGACGCAGGAGGCTGCAGCTTTGATTTCCGCCTCGGTACAAATGTTAGTAACAATCTGCAGATATTCGTTTCGGGTGTTCTGGTCGTTTTCTGTTATAAAAAATATCTATCTATGTAATGTATTGTATTATGTATATCAGTCGTCTAGTACCCATAACACAAGCTCTGCTTAGCTTGGGGCTAGATAATACTGTGTGGTTGGCCAGCAATATTTATTTATTATTATTTATAGTTTTCTCAGTTATTATCCAAAACCATATGTTAAAGAAATATATTTAAAACTCCAAGGTAACTTTGTAAGGTGACCTTTTCTATTATTTATTTCGCATGTGTTTTGAGCATGATGCAATATAGAGTCAATAATTTTAGATGACCTTTTACACCTTCTACTAACCAGCTGCACTAAAATACAACTAGTTTACGCTAGTACACTAGTAGTTAGTAGTAGTTTAGTAGTGTAGGACGCCCTCCGGTCAGGTGGGATGACGACCTGCGAAAGACTGCAGGTAGATGCTGGATGCGGCAAGCTGAAGACAGGGCGCTATGGCGTTCATTAGGGGAGGCCTATGTCCAGCAGTGGACTAACATAGGTTGATGATGATGATGATGACGCTAGTACAAGGGTACCGCCCTATTTTTTTCGAGTATTTTACCTACAGTGTGTCCTGAAATATGTATGCTAAAAAGGGGGTGGTTATGGGCCCCAAATTGATCCAAATTTTGTTCTAACCTTTTTGAATTTCAAATCTATTAGTTTCTGCCTGCGACTTCGCGCGCGTTTTTTCTATGGAAACATTTTTAGGTTATTAGAATTTACCATGAACGTTCCCTTGGGAACTGATTTATGGGATAAAAATTAGACTTTGTTTTATTCCGGGCCTGGAACTACCTGTATGCTAAAGTTCATTCCGATCCGTTCAGTAATTTTTGCGTGAAAGAGTAACAAACATCCATACATACAAACTTTCGCGTTTCTTTGAGTGCTGAAAACGCACGGTATGAGTTTTCTACAAGTGACTAATATGCGTAAATCCACACTAGCGCAGCGGCTGAGAAACAGATCTTTGTGACTCAGCACAGCCGTAATATTTTTCGAACGAAACGCATGTGCGGCGCAACACAACCGCTGTGTAGAGCGGCAGCACGAATTTTTTAGGTAAAAAAAAAGATCGCAGTCGTCGAAAAAAAACCGCAGTCAAAGTGTTAAAGTACCTAGTAGGCAAAAAAGCTTGGGATGAGTTTTGCTCTTACTCGAAAACTAACAACTTAACAAGGTAAAGGTTTCTTGTTCGCTTCTTTACTTTACCTTAAAAAGATTGAAGTGAACAAAAAATCAAATCGACCACTTTATTTCCTAGTTTTACTCAAGTAATTTAAATTTTATGGCGTGTCCTGCGAGGTCTTAGGAAATAAAGCACTTTGATATTTGATTTGTCTCTTTAAGTTATCGACGTAGCTCTAAGAATAAACAAGCTGAAGTGGCTGTGGGCCGGCCATATCTCGCGAAGAACAGACAACCTTTGGGGTGAACGTGTTCTTGAGTGGAGACCGCGACTCGGCAAACGTAGTGTAGGACGCCCTCCGACCAGGTGGGATGACGACCTGCGACAGACTGCAAGCAAATGCTGGATCCGTCAAGCTCAAGACAGCGCGCTATGGCGCTCGTTGGGGGAGGCCTATGTCCAGCAGTGGACTAACGTAGGCTGATGATGATATTTGATTTATCCCGAGGAATTGAACCCGCAACCGCTTGCGTCACAGACCTTTGCCTCCGGGGTCATTGAATTCGCTTCATTCTTGATCTTTATAAGGCTTCTACAAACTGGGAACTTAAACTACGTTCCGTTACGCAACTTTCTAAACTTTTAATGAATGAAAAAAAAATTAAGTCACAGTTTAGAAACTTATGTTTTTAAACTAATCCAATCCGTTTTGCAAGTAACAGCTGGCTTGTTGTTAGGCAGGTAGAAAATGCCTCGGCATTAAGCCCACCCTTTGTAGTGCAATTAAGTTTTTAAATAAATAAATAATAATAATATAGCTTAGGCATTCTTAGATTAGCATTCCGCGTAGTATCATCATCGGTCTATGTTAGTCCACTGCTGGATATAGGCCTCCCCTAATAAATAAATTAATAGTAAATAATGCTGGACAATCCACAAAGCAGCATCTAGCCCCAAGTGAAGCAGAGCTTGTGTTATGGGTACTAGATGACTGATATACATAATACAATACATTACATAGATAGATATTTTTTATTATACATAGAAAACGACCAGGAACACCCGGAAGTCTTCAGATCGTACAATTGTCCCGAGGCCGGAATCGAACCCGCTACCTCCTGTGTCGCATGCGGACCTTCGCCCACCGCAGAGGTCGTCATTATTAATAAGCTGAATACTCATTTGTAGGTAGACCAAAATATTCTAACATAAATTAAAAACCCTCAAGAAACTACGAAGTTCCGCTCAGTTCGAAATTTAAAATTAAGCAACGCAGCGCCATCTATCCGCCATTGAAGCCGTGACGTCATCGGAATATTTTCCGAACTCTGAACATCGTCTAACATGAGATTATACGTTTAGTTTGAAACCCTTTATAAGAAACTCTTATTTAGGTCAAATCGATCTAAACACTTACAAAGGCAGGTTGTACATCTTTGGTAGACTTATAAATCGTAGAATTGAGAATTATATTGTAACTGTTAATATTGTTAAAAAATAGTTTTGTTATTGAGTCATTCGCAGATAGCGAATTTACTTACTTATTAAGCAAAAATTCTTATTATAGACTATGTTCTAGCTAGATCTTCTTAATGTAGGCAACTATGGAGAGAAACTATTTTGGCTAAAAGAAAAATACCCTCAATGCATCTCTGTTCTTCCTAAAGCGCTTTGGGAATATTATGAATTAGTATAAAAATTGAATGTATAAAATAACGCCAAAGTTTCAAAGGAAAACTCAAATTTAATTTATGTAGAGCTCAAAATGCTTTAATATAAAAACACCCAGTCTGGCTTTTGTGTGAATTTCAGACAAAATATTACTAAAAGTTACATACAAAACTAATTTTCGTCTCCATGACCGTTAAAAATTACAGGGCAATTAAGAAAACAGAGAAAAGACCCAGCATTCGAAATTTAAACAGCTCTTCCCACTGTAAAACATACTTTCAATCTTAATCCTATACACGTAGAGATGAAAATCGCAGAAGCGCAGCGGAACTAATTTTTGATGGTGGCTGCAACTTCATCTCTGTAAAGTAACGCCATCTCTTCGGAATCCTACAAAATTTTTCACCGAACCATTTTCTTATAAGACTCACTCACACAAGTGCACCCTGTGCAGTTATCACCCACACAACCCCAACAAAGACTACACAATCGAACGCACTCACACGCCGAGAAAAAAACGATAAAAAAACTGCACACAGACACAACTTTTCCTATGCACACGCTAGACAGAGATAGAAACGGTCCATTTTTGAAAAATTCAAATACCGCTTCTAGCGTTCGATATTCAAAATTTTGCGATAACGTACGTTGCGAGGCAAAAATAAGATGTCATTTGGATAATTCCAAGGGCTAAGATAAGTAGAACTAAAACGTACAAGGTTCATACAAGCGAAGGCACCCACACTGAAGTGCACTGTGTATACGATATTGCAGTTTATGCATGTAGTGGTGTATAGCTCGAATGAAACAAGTTGATACTTGCAAAGTACTTTCGATTAAGCGTTCAGATTCGAGTTTGTCAATGATTTATTGCGTATTGTGTGAGGCTAAGCCTGTAAATTTTAATTTCAATTCTGGCTCCTCGAGGACTCGATTGACGTTGATTGATTAGTTTTGATAAGTTTCAGGTTGGTGCATTCATTTTAAAAACTACTTCCGTTATTTGAATATAATGAAAGTGCGAATGTTTTGACGTCGAAATGGATCTTTCTGGCGTGGCCTTTGATTTATTATAGAAAAACCTAATAAATTCCTATGTCAACCCATTTTAATTAATTTTTGTTTAGGCTACGCAAAGGTGCAGGATTCATTCATATTTGCGGAGCAAAAATACTTAAAAGTTAATGTAAACTTGTCTAAGTTTCTTAATAACAAATGTAAAACTTTTATTCTAGTTATAATTTTCTCTCAAAAGTGACTACAATAGTATTTTACCCGCGAAAATAAACAAAACATCTCCAATATTTGCAACATTCGTTTGCAGACCGTGGGCTGCAAGTATCAAGAGTGCAGTATCCCCAGTTCTCGGTCGCAGTAAATACAAGGTAATGGCTAAGTACGCACGCGGTCTAGTACGGTGTGCGCTCGCCGTGCAGTCCCGCCTATGCACAATCGGCTGAGAGTCGCATTTCCGTTTCCACCACAGGACCACAACACGCGTAACCGCTAAAAACCTCCGAAATTTCAAAACAGGAACACAAATTTGACCAGACTATTTTTACAAAAAAAAATATTCATATCATTCGCGAATCAAAAACGTATTTTGGATTTAGTGTTTTTGCTAGTGCGATGCGTACATATCACTTGGAAACTTAGGACCCGAACTATTTTTACTAAATTAGAGAGAAAAAAAATATTTTTGTGTATGACATACGATGTGTTGCGATATATTTTGCTGTGACAGTGTTGTAGCTGTGAAGTGCGGCTGAATGGATTCGTGAGTGTTGATGAGGTGACGTTTGAATTTGGAACTTTTTTTTATTTTTACAAAATTACTACCGAAGTGTCAAACTGGACCGAAGGAGACGCGGCTACCTCTGACGCATGTAAGTACCGGTGTTTTAATAAAAATAAAGTTATTTAGCATGCCCTAGGCCTAAAATCATTCTCTTATCACGACTGGGGCATGTAAAAGTGTGCGTAGTGCAGTTGTAACGTGGATTCACGCACATTTTTTGTATTTTCTAATAAATATCCCCACCATCTCGCCCCTCCTATACGTTTGTCCCACTCTTTTTCTATGAACTGCCATGAAATAGTGTGGGTGCGTACACGAGTGTGCGTTAATAAATTGCAACCTATATTTTGATCGAAGGCCAATGACGTCGTTGAAATAAATGTTTTTGCTACACCATTACTTGCTTATCATAAAAAAAACATAAATTACATAAATGCATATAGTCTTTAAACCTAACTCTTTATTTCTTATTTTTTTGGCAAAGAAAGCTTAAAGTTTATTAAAATCTTAATTTAACTCTACAAAAGAATATAATAAAGTAACATGATAATTTTAAAACTAAATTCTAACTAAGAAGTATGCAAATTAGCTTAATATTGATGCTACGTGAATAATAAGAATCTACGCGCCATTCTAGGCTAAAATTTAGCCGTCGGAAAAAATTTCGCCCGCGCTTTTGGTAATGTGAAACGAAATTATCTCTTTACTACATTTAAGGGGCAATTTTTTTAATTTTTTTATTACGTAATTTATATTTCTATACCTACTTCTTACATTATACCATACACATGTTTCAAAAGTTTCTTCGAAAATAGATACAATACATAGTTTTTGTTTTTCATAGAGTACTTAGTTAATTAAACTTGTTTATTATTAAAAATAGGCTAAATTTTCATGCAAGCATTTGAAACATTACTGTGTCTTGACAGCAAAGATTGCGTCTATATTTTTCAAGAAATTATGTTGATTACATTGTAAAGAGTTATAAAGTTATCCAAAGAGAACTTCTAATTATATTTCACAATCGACACTAAGTAGATAATGGATATAAACAGCCAAATAAAATTTACAACAAGTACCTAAGTATATCACAAAAACATAAAATATTTTTTAAATATAATGTCAGCTGTCAGGAAATGAGATACGAGCGAACTTATAAATAACTTTAATACTTCTGACCTATAAAGAGACAAATATTTTGGTAACACTCGTAACCGAAAAGTCACTACACCCTGGTATTTTATTGCTCTTTAAACTGGTATTTAAAAGCAAAAAATATTATTATGAGGTCCTTTATCTTACAACTTAAGTACTAGTGCTATTATATTGCTATAAAAACAACAATTCGATAAATAATAATTACGCCTGGAATTCAATAAAAAACTACATTTATGACCTCTAAAAGTATCAAGATCACTAAAACAACAAAACACTCAAAAAAAACTCCATTCTAAATTCTAAACAAAACGCAACGCCCACAAATAAACTAAACACCAACGATTCAAATTCTATTCGAAATTCGAAAAAAAGAAGTCGGAACGCACCTGTCATGTCATTCGAGGGTTCATGACTCAAGTTCGCGCCCTTCATTGGATTCGCCAATGGCAGGCGTGCGCTCGGCCAAGGCAGCGCGCGCGCAGCCGACTGTCAATGTTACAAGTTACAACATAACCTACAACTAGTAACGTTTATGGTCTAGGAATACTCTTACGAGTACATTACGAACGGAGTGAATGGTTCAGAACTTTAGAAGGTTCTAGAATGATTTAAGCGCGGAGTAGGATCTTTAGTACAATATTTTAAGCTTTTATTTATGAAAAGCTTCTGTTTTGGTTATGCTTTACAACATAACCTACAACTAGTAACATTTATGGTCTAGGAGTACTCTTACGAGTAGATTACGGAGTGAATGGTTTAGATTAGAAGGTTCTAGAATGATTTAGGCGCGGAGTAGGATCTTTAGTGCAAGTGTATTTAAGCTTTTGTTTATGAAAAAGCTTCTGTTTTGGCTATGCTTGGATAATGATGACTTAAGAAAGGTACTTTACGTAAATACATACAATAAGGTTGCCTGGAAGAGATCGCTCTCAGCGATAAGGCCGCCCTTTATACCTTTATTTTAAGTTTTTATTTCTAAATTGTTTTCTGTTTTGTGTGGTGTAATAAAGTGTTTTCTATCTATCTACATTCATCTAATAAGGCAAAAGTAAGTATAGAAAATTGGACTTTTATTATCCGGTGGGTTATTCTGATGTTCTCGCGTGACGCAGCCTATTCTCAGCGTCTTACGGAAAGTCAAAAAGCTTCTCTACTATCAACAACATCTATTAATCAGGATTTTCTATAATGGCCATTTGATTGACCATTACAAATTAAGGTAAAACTTAAGGTAACTTTTCTTAAAAAAAATCGGTCTCCACGTAGACCAGCGCTATGGTACGATCTGCTCTACCATAGCACATGCTGAGTGGTGACCGATTTTGTCAGTTTCTGTCTTCTGTTAATCTAAGTTTAATTTATAAGAGTCTCAGTTCTGACTAAATAAAAATCTTTTTACTTTTACTTTACTAAATATGGAGTCCTGAAACGCTCAAATCGAAAAGCTTATTTTGTTAGTATTTTGTACCGAGTCTTGGTCATATGATTTTGGGAAAAAACCCTTAATAATAAAAAGTGGTGGTGGCATAGCAAGGATGCCTAATTACAAGACTTTAGAGCTTGGAGGTTAGGGCGTAAGAATCGACCCCTCGAGGATGTCGTAAGAGACCAACGGAACATATGAAAACAAGGGCAGCATATTCCTGTGTGTTTAACACCTCCACAGCCATGCGTGGTGATTATGGCCAGATCCCCCCAACATTAAGGGGGGAGGGCACGATCAGCTGTGGACGTAGAGTGCTGGAGGATAGCTTTTTATAGCTTAGGTGCCTACTTACACAATTGAAATCTCTTGTCTGTTACTGCGTTAGAAAACCATGTGATAAGTTTTAATTGTCTATGTTCTAAAGCTTTGCAAACATAAAATAACGGATATTGGCAACACTTCCAATTAATAAATATATATAATGACTCCATTGTTTTGAACTTTGAGTGTTTGAAAAACCAAAAGCTGACTTCGAATCCAGTTTACTTAGGAACAGTATTTTTTAAGTTTTACGATATAATACTAAATCCCATGTAGGTCGATCATTTCGGGGTTATCTTCTATTAAACTTAATACACAAAATAATCATCCAAATCGGTCCATATACTCGGACATAAAATATCGACGAACATAACAAAATCATATATATACTAAAGTCATTTAAAACGGGATATTTACCATGATTTGATTTTTGAGTTATTCAATATTTCGGCACAGTTGCATAACTCAACTCATTGGATAACTCAAAAATCAAATCATGGTAAATATCCCGTTTTAAATGACTTTAGTATTAATAACCATGATAGTTTCAAAAAATTATATATATATACAGCCGAACATAGGAATATATTTATTAAATAACTTTATTGGCACACAAAACAAAACAATCGAGTCTTGACAATGCAGTAAGAATTATAACTAGGATTCTTATTACTATATGTAGAAATCGCTCTCAGCGATAAGGCCGCCGATTGTGCCACTAGATTTAGTTAGTATTAAGATCCTTTATTTTTGTTATTTTCTTTGTATTTGATGGTGCAATAAAGCTATATTGTATTGTATTGATTTCCTAAAAATCCCCCTTTTTCGAAGTCCGTTCAAAGCAGTTTTAGTCTTTTTAAGGCTATTGTGTATAGTTTTCTATACCTAAATATCTCATGGATAATACATTAAAAAGAATTTAAAAAAAATAATAAAAGAATTTATTTATAGCCACACACCATAATAAACAATTACAAAAAAAAAGGAAAACACATTAAAAATACAAAACAACTTAAGTAGTAGGGATTTAAGCTTTATATAATGTAGCGTGGTAGTAGAGTCCCAAGTATAAGAATAACTGGTCTTTCGTTGTTGTCACTATCGACAGAGGACGATAGTGATTAACGTTTAATTAAGTACAATACAATAAAATTCATTTTTTTTATTGTAAACCATAATCAAATTAATCATTACAAAAATACATTATATGCGACAGGTACAATGGGCGGCCTTATCGCTTAGAAGCGATCTCTTCCAGGCAACCTTTGGATGGAAAGAATTATATGAATTTAAGAAAAGGCAGGGGGTGTACCACAGGTTATCTAAATAGGAATACTAAAAAACAAATAATAAATATTACAAATTCCAAAATAAATAATACACTACTTAAATACATAAATAAATAAATAGTAAGTACCAATATTCATTCTTTTCATTCTTTTGGCAGGAAAAACTCCTTGACGTGAGCTTTAAAAACAAGTAAAAAAAAAACAAACAAAAAACAAGTATAGTAGTAGTTAAGTGTTATGTAAGTAATTGTAGAAATAGACCCATTAGTTCTGGGCATTACCAACAAAGCTTTAATTTTTAACTTTATTTTTTTTTCTTATGCGGGATGGGCACACTAAGCAATCATTAACAGCACTCACTGTAAAATGTATCTTCAGAGAAAGAGCTTAACACTTTGAGTGCTGAAATCACAGGGTATGTGTTTTCTACAAGTGACTAATATGCGTAAATCCACACTAGCGCAGCGGCTGAGAAAATACAGATCTTTGTGACTCAGCACAGCCGTAATTTTTTTCTAAGGAAACGCATGTGCGGCGCAACACAACCGCTGTGTAGAACGGCAGCACGAATTTTTTAGGTTAAAAAAAAGATCGCAGTCGTCGAAAAAAAATCGCAGTCAAAGTGTTAAGATCATTTTTGAACACACATTTTTGTGCTGTGCGGCAGCGGTGTTGTTATCTTTATCGTTATCTAGTACCCATAACACAAGCAAATCTATAGCCGCTCCCCCCACCGATGAAAGCTATATATTATTTTTTTCTTCTTATCACCTAAACTTTGCAACCCAATAGGTCTCTATGACGCTCGGGGTAAATCCCCATTTAACATCATGGGCAACAACATAAATAAATAATACTAGTAAACCCCCTAAAAATGTTAAAAATAAAATATAAGAAAATCAATAAGTTTTAATTATTAATCCTGAAATTAAACAAATTCCCCTACTAATAGGACCTTGCTAAAAACCGTTTTATTTATCCTTAAGTTTCTAAAAGTCCCCCGGTGCCTAGCTCGATCTATTTCCGGCGGATATGACTAACATGTAGATGGTAGGTGATTACAAGCTGTCAACGACTTTCTTAGGAGTCGCTGGATTTTTCTAGAAATCGAAATTATTAATATTCGAAGCACGCTTTTAATCTAGGTAGAGTTTATTAACTTTATAGATACTCTTTGGTGCTTTCTAAGTGTCACATCTATTGTACCTACGGAAATAATAAAAAACATTGAAATATATAATATTTTCTGTTGGTCTACCTGACTGTGTTATTACATTAAAATGAATGAATGAATGAACACTTTATTGTACCCAAAATAACGAAATAACACCTTATATCTAAATCTTACATAATAACAGTACAATAGGCCTTATCGCTTAAAGCGATTACTTCCAGGCAACCAGGGATGGAGAAAAAGATATATTATACAAAGATTAGGTAGAGCACAAACAAACAGTAATAGAAAAGTAAAAAAAAAAACAAAGAATACAAACTTAATACATTGCATTGAATACAAAACTACTTAAATTAAAACTAACCTAAAAGAAAAAATACAAATAAGAATAACTGAATACAACAGAAATAAAATAATTAAATTACAATATAACAACGGCTAAAGGTTTTTTCGTCGCTTCTTTACTAAAGTCCCGAAGCGATATATGTATATAAAAATATAACTTTATGTCCGAGTCGGTGTTTAATTTTAAATAAACCTTTTTTAAGTGAAAAATTATTGTATTGTATTGATGAAAATACCGACGGCCGATGGGGCAAACGTGTTCTTGAGTGGAGACCACGACTCGGTAAACGTAGTGTAGGACGCCCTCCGACCAGGTGGGATAACAACCTGCGAAACACTGCAGGTAGATGCTGGATGCGGCAAGCTGAAGACAGGGCGCTATGGCGCTCATTGGGGGAGGCCTATGTCCAGCAGTGGACTGCTATAGGCTGATGATGATGATGATGATGATTGATGAAAATAAAGAGTGTTTGATTAGATTAGATGTATTCTTATCTATACTAATATTATAAAGAGGAAAGGTTTTTGTTTGTTTGTTTATTTTTAATGAATAGGCTCCGAAACTACTGGACCGATTTGAAGAATTCTTTCACCGTTGGGAAGCTACACTATCCCCGGTGCACATAGGCTATATTATGTTTTCAAAAAGTTAGGGGTCCGTACTAAAACCGTGCGAAGCCGGGAAGGTCCTCTAGTAAGTTATGTAGAGACAACACAAAATATGAATAAACACATAATGAGATATAACATAAACCTTCATCTGAGCACCAATCTTGTGTTATGGGTCAGTAATTACCTATTTTTGCTAGACGCTAAACTGCACTATAGGAGGATACTTAATTAATGTTTTACATTTACACTTATATAAAATTTCATTTAAAAGTAAATGTTGTAAAGACATATTGTTTGAAATTAAGTTTAAATGATTACATTTCGAAAGGACCTGAGCTTAAATAATGAAGCTAAGTCAAGAAGGTTTTGCTTCATTTTGGTTAAAAAGTGACCACTAATATTAACTTCAAACTGTTTTAACAAAATGTAAGTCGCGTATTTCTTAAAAAAGTAAAGCCTTCTTGATTGAAGCTTCCTTATTCAAGCTCTATACGATAACATCCCCAAGAAATGTCACAATATCCGCTTGGAAAGGTTTGTAAGACGAGGAAGGACGCAGCAAGTTTTGATTTTAAAGTTATTCAGACTCTACCTCTATGCAGTAGTTACTGACACAAAAAGCATTCATACTTTTTGGACGAAAGCATTGAACCTTCACTTCGAAAAAAGAAACTGCAATAACACGACATCTCAAAATGAGGTCACTCAATTTCGTCGGCAGACAGCAAAACGGACGTTTTGTTTATGTTTCTTTTTTTCGTCAATTTCATTACTCTCGTCTGGAGTCTGGAACGTCATTGTGAACTTTTTTGGCTGTCTTTGCGAGCAGATGTTTGTTTGTGTAAGTTTAATGAGACGCCATTTTTTAAAAGTCAATTTTGTTTTCATTTAAGTATCGGTGTGGGGTAAGGGGGACTCCAACATCTCCAACATCATCATACCCTGCTAGATAACGAACTAGGCTCTAGTGAACATATTAAACCATAAACTGTAATTCAGACATTTTATGACAAACTTTAAAAATATATTAAACCATAATAATTGATAAGGGGCCGTTCAAATATTACGTAAGCAGATTTACTGCAATTATATACCCCCCATCCCCCTTGTCAGCAAAAGTAAGCCCTTACCCCTTTACCCCCTCCCCCATGCTTACGTAAACATTTTTCAATTATAAACGTATTTTTTTTATATTCCTATTATAAACGTATGCATTATTTGCGGGAATGCCCGAAAATGCGTTTCGTTTTCAAGCATAGACAAAGTGAGGGTTGCCATTCGTGTAAAAAAGTAAATAACTACCGATGACGTCATCTAGACTCCACATCTACCCTCATGTCATCCAAAATAAGCAAAATAGAGACTAATTAATCTGCCCTCTTATAGGTACATAGTAAGCCTTAAGTATGAAACCTTTTACTATGCCAAATAACCACCAAGTCGTATTGGTATTTATTGCATATTTTTTACTTTAAAACTTAAGAAGTTACCAACACATTTGAATTTCAAAATCAATTAAGCTAACCCCATTATAGGTACGGTGCCTACCTAAACTTGTTTCATCTTCATGCATTCTTTCACCTATGTTTTGAGATTAAAACAATGGCGGTTTTGGTGATGGAAAGTATTTAGTACCGAAATATTGGAAAATTAAAAAATCTAACCATGATCAATAACCCGTTTTAAATGAGTTTTGTTGCATTTAGAACGTTCGCATCTACATAGGTATATTGAATGGTTATTATTCGAACTAATTGTTCTCTGTAACTAATTCCAAATGCCCGTAAACATCATCTTGGCGGCGTTATGCCTTAGCAGGTGTGGGATTATCAATGGTTACAATTTACACGAGTGTATTATAATGCTGTGACCCCCCCCCAATGACCCCCCAAGTCCCCCTCACCTATAACCCGGAACCGGACAAAAACGATAGCCACACAAACGCATAGATCAACAACGTATTATGACATTTTTACTGCATTAAAATATTGAATTAGGGCCTCCGTCTTACAAGGCGTTACCTTAGATTTGCTTTATGGAGGAACAGCCGTTCTCTACGCCTGCTCTTAGATACCAACCTTATGGTGGGTGCCTATGATCTATGGTAATGGTACACCCCCTGCCTTTCTTAAGTTCTCATAATTTTTTCCTCCAAAGGTTGTCTGGAAGAGATAGTTTCTAAGCGATAAGGCCGCCCATTGTACTTGTCGCATGTAATGTATTTTTGTAATTATCTGTGTCTGGTGTAGGTACAATAAAGTTTTTTTATATTATATTGTTATGTTAGATTTCATATTTTCACTATCAAAAAAACATGACTTTTCAATCGACCGTGTTTTGAGCTGATTCTGATTCCTACCAAACAACGTTCAAATTTCAAAGAATAGAAGAAATTAAATAGTGTTGTCTATGGTCAAAAACCTTACTTTAAAGTTTAAAAACAATCTCACTTACTATGTTACCTACTTTAGAGTAGGTAAAGTAGTAAGAAAGGGTGTTTAATGTCCATTGAAAAATACTATTTTATCTTCTCTAGGTAGTGATCTGTGTATTTCGTTTTAACTTTAAACAAAATGCAGAGTCCACTGCCCACATCTGAAAATGGTAACACTGAATAATGTTTCTGCGAAACGTGTAATAAATCTTACTCCCTGAGATCCGAAACAAATTGCAATATTCAAATACAAAGCCAAAGAAAACAAAACTTTGACGATCAGCAAAAAAAGCAATAATTTCTAGTAGCAGAGAACTAAAATGGCTGCCGCGGGCCAGATCAGGTTATCTAACCCTACGGAGCAAAATAAATTCCTTCAAGTAAAAACTGATGCAGCTCATTCGTCTTTTAAAATACGAAGAACAAGTCTTGACAAAAACGCGCGCTTTCCAAGGTGCGCGGTCATTTGTTCCCGCCATTTTTATTTTGTCTATGGCTTACCTTTTTCTTAATTTCGCGCACCGGCCAGTGCTTGAGATTCGAATGGAGATTAATGTTAACTTTTTAGGTGTCGGATTTAAAAAAGTTTATGTCCGTTGTTTGTTTTTAATACTTACCAAAACCACCCAAATTATAATTTTATACGCGAAAAATTGTTTAGAGTCTTAGGTATTCAGAAAGCTTAAAATAATTACTTGCTTGTTTCCTAAAAACAAAGTGGTTAGGTGTTAAATAGATAGCCGTAGTAACTTACTTTCTTGATAAACAAACGGTATAAAATATAATATTCATTGTTTGTAATGACGAAATAAACAATAGGTACACATTAAACTTAATCGTTCCTGATACTAGCTCAAAGCTACTGAACTGAACCGTAGTACAGTCGTCTCCGGAAGTGTAAGCCCGCAAAATAAGGAGATGAAATATTACGGGGTTGCCACATTGTAATAAAACGGATGCGAAGCTGCTAGATGACAAAAACGCTTCGAAAGACTACAGTCAGATGCGGCAAGCTGAAGACAGGGCACTCTGGCGCTCATTAGGGGTAGCCTATGTCCAGCATTGGACTATTATAGGCTAGTAAATAGTATAATAAAGTTAATAGAAAAAATACTTACAGGATTGAATTGGAGATTACCCAGAGTGCGTGGGCTTACGCACTGTAGTAAAAAAAACCTTAGGATTTATAAACTTAATAAAATATGTATAACGATTCTAACGATACCCCATACCCAGTTCTGTTCAGGCATTTGAAAGTTATGGCGGAATAAATAAACTTACATACACCACGAACCCTGAAACCATTAAACCGATAAGTAGTCTTATAAAAACCTGAATAACAAATGATTCATGTACTCGTAGAGCAGCTCTCACACAAAACACAGTACCTAAGTATCAATCTCTCAAAGCAACATCTCTGTATTCGACTGTACATCCAAGAATCCAGTTTCGTACCAGTCTCAAACGTCAGATGTTGAGGCACTTATTTAATCTGTGGCTGAGGTTATGCTTTATATTTATATCTAGCACTTATTACGTGTATATACGTGTGCATTTAGTTTGTATGCGGGCAAAAAACAAAATAAATTTACGGTGAATGACCGCTCGTTCCTCGCAGTTGAGGCAGGGCAGGTTTCTGTCAGCGCGCTAGTTTGACAGCTTTTGAGGTGCGTTCGCTTTTTGAATTGTGGGCGTAGAGGTTTTTTACTTTTTTTCGGGACCGAGCGGCTTAGGTTGCAAAGAGGTTGGCTATCGCTAATGTAGCAACGTCATCTTCTGACGTTCCATTTTTAAATGTTATCGGTTTGGGATCTGCGTTTGAAGACGGAGAGCGATTAGTCATTGCCGATGTGGCAAATAAATCAGACAATCTTTTTGTAAAAGTTAGCAAATATATTTATAATCTTACTTAGAGTAAAAATACTATACATACTTACTAAGTGCCGGTATTTATACTCATTATAAGACCTACTAGGGAATATCAATAATAAACAGGCATGATAATATCAGTTTAAATTCACATTTCACAATAGAACAACCTTACTACAGATATCATTAAGAAATATTGCTTCTGCGCCATTTTATTACGTAGTTTTATCAATTTATACAGTAAATAGAGCCATATATTTCAACATATGTGAAACAATAGCCAATTATTTACAATCCCATCTAAAATAACAATAAATTATATATTAAACGACATGTTTTTGTTTGCGATATCGATTTAAGGTCAGACTCACAGTTAGGCCTTTTATCAGTTCAATACACTTTTTATGACTCATAGGGAACATAATATACCTTATACGTGAGATATTATATACATTTATTTATATATTGTGATGCATATAACTGCAGTCCACTAGGTCATTGCTCTTTTGCGATATCCTTAAGGCCATTTGGCGGTATTTAATTAAAAGTTCGTAATTGGTAGATATATCGAGGATTTTGACATTGTTTTAAAACAAAGAGTCGTTAAGAAATCATTGACTTCCGGTAACAACATAAGGGCAAATAAAAGATCATCGATTTGTTCATTTAAAATTCGAAGAGGTCGACAGAGCGACGTGGAAATAAGATGTCATTGTTGGATTTCAAATTTAGAAAGCCGTTCTGATAAACAGGAACGTCATTGACTTCCTACTTTTGTTTTAACTTTCAAATAGCTAAGTAGTTTAACATTTATTGTTTGTACAAATATAAACATATGAAATTGAATAATAATTTGCAATAAACTTAGTCAGTGTGATGAGTGGCCATCCGGAATTCCGGTTGCCACTGTCACTGTTTGTTTTTACTTTTTAAATAATATTTGTTTTTGAGTGTCGTTTTTACTTGATGAGTTTCAGTTGGTAATTCCACTTTCAAACTGTCCTTCCGGTTTTGAATTTATTAACGGTTCATCATCATCACCATCAGCCTATGCCCCACTTCTGGATATAGGCCTCCCCCAATGAGAGACTAGTTTTTCTATAATCTAGGTATACCCTGGAAAACAATCTTATTTCTTGCATGCAAAATTACATCAATATCCATTCAGCAGTTTTTGCGTTGTCTTTTGAAAATTCCACATCAGATACCTTCGCCTTTACAGTTTTTAGTTAGTTGAAGATGTGTTCATATTTTATTATTTACCTTTTCATATTTAATGCTTTTTATTTTGTTCATGGTACGACGAAAAAACGCAATAAAACAATAAAAGCTTAAATTCTTACGCAAAACAATGCGCTATAGAGCTATTTTTATCCAAACAGCATTCAAAACGGTTTATCAATTAGCAGAGTATTTCAACTTGAGACAATCCTTCAGCCTTTGTACGTCTGAGAAGCAATAGCAATCATTTTACCTATAGCTATACAGCTAAGCTATACGTTTCCGAATCAATCGCAGTTAATAACAGTGTATGCTTGTATATATGGATGTATGTCAGTACAGTCTGTATTGACGTTTCCAAATACAGTTCATTGACCCAAGACATTCCCCGAAATTTCGCACAAGATACGATACATGAGTCTCGTGTCCATTGATATTGATCTGAATGTTTCTGGAATTTCAATGAATAGCATAATGTTAAATCATTATGTATGTATTCACGAAATAACTAGCGTATATTATTCTTTGACCATCTGAATATTATTCTTTGATCATCTCTTGAGTAATATGCCAATTTTTCCCGCATATTCATTTGAATTTCGAAAAGAACATTTTTTAAGTATGTAGTTCCTATTTTAAAACACGAAATGAAACAAAGCATACGGCGTTATTCTGATATAATATTATGTAGAGACGGTAGTTTATCATTATATTTTTAAATTCCGAGCGCGATATACTTTTTTTGCCAGTACCTACTTAACCGTTTATTACAAGCTCGCAATCGACTAGAGATCCCTATGTTTAAATTTAGAACAAAGCAACCATCAAACTTTAAAACGCCGAACGCTTTAAGGCAAAACGGTCAGAAGCCCTCAAAGTCCAGATCTCTTATTAACAAGAAACAAGATATAACAAAGCTCGATCGATACCTCTCAGACGGTTTTCGACGTCCGACCTATAAAACTGCGAAGAACGAGATGGCGAAGCTAGCCGAAGATTCGGATGCGCCACTTGAACGGGTCAAGTGACTTGGAAACCGCTGAATCGCTTTTTTGCTGGGTAGTTTTTGAGATTTTATAAGGAGGTCAGTTTAAAGAAAATTGTGGGTGGGATTGTACTGGTTTTTGTCTTATCTTGGTTGTCTGGGAGAAATCGCTGTCAGCAATAAAGCGCCTATTTGTACCGTTCATGTGTAATATTTAGATATTTTGTTACGTGTAAGTAAGTACAATGATGTTCATATTCGAACTACTGATAAGAAAGCACACTCTTTAAAATAAATAAAATATGTAGAGTAGGTAAAGTTAAATGAGTTACCTAGATGCCATGTCCATTGCCGAGGATTTCCAGGATCGATGTTTATCTAGACGGTCAAAGATCCCAAGGGAAAATGTGTTTTGCAGTTTTTAGGATAGCAGCGCTAGACGCACACTAAAGCATATGTATATTACCCGCGTATGTAGATATCATGGTTGTCTGGTAGAGATTCTCGTCTCTCTTGAGCGATAAGACTGCCAATTGTTACTTAGTGTTTAAGTTTTTATTGTACCTACATAGTTTCTTAAAATAAGTGTGCAATAAAGAATAATCTATCCGTCTTTCTACCATTAATTATGGTCGTCTGGTAGAAATATCTCCGAGAGATAAGACCGCTAATAGGTTTTTAAATCCATTTTTGAAAAGTGTCTCAATTAGATTCTGTATATAGATTCTGTAGTGCTAGTAAACCACTTAACAAAATACAAAAATCTTTCACAAGTCGTCATCCCACCGTGCCAGAGGGCGTCCTATTACATTTAACGAGTCGTGGTCTCCATTCAATAACACGTTTACCCCAGCGGTTGTCGGTTCTTCGCGAGATATGGCCGGCCCACTGACACTTCAGCTTGCTAATTCTTAGAGCTACGTCTATAGCTTTGGTTCTCTGTCGGATGTATTCGTTACGAATCCTATCCATCAGAGAGACCCCGAGCATTTATTTCTTTCCATAGCTCGCTGAGCGACTTTGAACTGGTGGACCAGCCCTAACGTGAGTGCCCACGTCTCAGCTCCGTAGGTCATAACGGGTAGTACGGAATGCTTGAATACTTTCGTTTTCAAGCTTGCTAATTCTTAGACCTATCCCTATCGATAACTACTCCCCTAATCGATAACGCAATGGTAAAATATTTGTAGTGAGACACGCCATGCGTTACAATTTGTTAGGTACCTACTTAGATAAGAAAGCCACTATAAAAATCCGCCATTTTGAATCCAAGCCTATGATTGGTCATACCCGGAATTGTTATCAGACTTATCTATGAGATAAATGGCTGTGGGCTGCGGACCTTGACTCGTAGGCAAGTGATATATATCAATTGGTTGGCACAATGAGGCGATTTAGTTGTTTGTATTGACTTCTAGAGGTCAGTCTTAGGCTACGACAATATCAAAATAAAATAAATATAATAATAATAATAATGATTGACTTGTTTATGGCAGACGTCCGCAATCTCCCCTATAGCCCGATTACCCAGTCCATCCATCCATCACAATAGCTTGGTTTTATTTGTTTCATTTTTCTTTGCAATAGTCTCTACACCTGGCGGATACCATCTTTGGGTGTATCATATTGTGCACCCGAGGATGATACCCCCTATGTGTAGCCATCGCCTTTAGATTAACTTCTCAAAGGGCATCTGTGCTGTTGGCTTCGACCCCACGCAAGCCTTCCAAAGGACCGGGTCACTTTATGGCCCGAGATCATGGTAAATGAGAGGCATAATAATGGTAAAGTCAAAAAAATAGTACATACCCCGCGTTCAGCCAAGATTTCCAAAAGTTGTTTGACTCTATGCGTAAAAATATACAATTAATTACCAAATGAAATAAAATTATTAAATAATTAATTTATTTATATAAAATCAAATTGCTTAGATGGCTGAATGAAATGAATTTTTATGACATCAATGAATTTTTAAATGTTAGATAATAAATAATATTTGTAATACCTAATTTAATTAGTCATCATAATTATTGCATGCTAGAGTATAGTGAGACATGAGTGCATTACTTAGAACTGAACAACCTTTATACCATGTTTGACGCGATAAATATATTTGAATTTGAGTCAACGCAGGAGGTTGTGGGTTCGATTCCCGCCTCGGAATAAATGTTTGTACGATCTGCAGATATTCTGGGTGTTCTGGTCTTTTTCTATGTACTATATGTAGGTAATAAAAAGTATATATCTATGCAATATATTGTATTATGTATACAAGTCATGTAGTACACAAGCTCTACTTGGGGCTATATGATGCTGTGTAAATTGGCCAGTATATTTTTTATTGTAGGTAATTACAACATGAATCTACAAAACAAATTGCCGTGACGATGATTTCATTTTGTGGTGATTTATATTTTAATTACAACATAAATTGTATTAAAAAAAATCCAAACTCTAAAACTCAAATCTAAATAAATAAATAAATAATGCTGGACAACATGTCAGCAGACTTTACCATCAATTTTATCTAAGATACTTACCTAGTTTTTCCTAATATAAAAACAAATCATTATAAGCGCAAAAACAATCGGAAAAACACAATGATATCGAAAACAGAAAACGAATTTTTAAAACAACGCTACCAAACAATAGCACCATTCGAAATTCAAATCGGTCCATCCTAATTAACCCACAAACCGAACTAACGTTCTATAAACAAATAGTTCGCCGCCATTTTGGCGCTTTAAAAAAATTTTAAGGCGGAACTAGGTTGCCGGTTTTTGTTGAATTTCGAACTCTGCCCCTCCAATAGGGAGCGCGGGCGGAGCCTGTCAATTCACTGACTTGATGTGGACAATGACCTTTTGTTTTGTAATGTTGGCTGTCTGATGATTTGGAACGGACCAACTTTTTTAGGTTATTTTTGACAATAGTCTGGTTTGTATTCTACCTCGCGCGGTGGAACGCCATTTTTTATTTTGTCAGCGAAATGTTTTTAAAAGTTGCTTGTTGATGTAAAATGTGTTTGAATTCGAGGCTTTTATTTTTCGTAGCATTGTGTTTTATCTACGCTCGTTTTTTTAGTTAAATTGTTACATATTTACTTCTGCAAACTCATGTTTTAATGGCTCGAAAAGTTTGTAATCCCCAAAACCAATGTTTTTTTAACCAATACGTTATAATTTTAGGTCCTTACTTAAATTTTAACTCAAAACCATTAAAAAAAATTAAAAACTATAATGGTTATTAACACAAAAATCATTTTTAACGGGACCATGATTATATTTTTGATTTTTCCAATATTTCGGCACGTACCGAATTACTATAGTAAATCCCGTTATAAATGACTTTCTTATTCACTATTGGTATAAATCTAGTTAATATTCTAGTAAAAAACCAATATTTTTAAATAAAACTAGGTTATTACGTTTTTTTTAATAAATAGGTCATTTATTTAATATTAGTAGGTTAGATAACTTAGTTAACAATACCTTAAAGCCTATGTTATTACTTAAAGCCTGTGTTTTAGTATTAAGATCCTTTAGTTTTTTTTTTCGTATTGATGGTTCAATAAAGTTATATTGTATTGTATGTTAGGTCTGTAGCATTTAGTTTTCACTTCTTTAACTACAAGAAACTATTTGAAAAAACAAATATAATAAATATAAAGAAATCATGATAAAATCGATTCCCCTTTTATAAAGTCAGTCATCCACTACAGCAACAAAACAAAACGTATATTCTGTCGCTAAACGAAAAAGCTAGCACAATAACATAAAGCTTGTGGCACACCGTGACACACGTGCTTTTACTGTAATAAGATTGAGTTTAGGGCGCGGTATCTATTATAAAGACAGTGTCTGAACCAGATTAAAAAGTATAAAAAAAAATATTTTCTATTTAGATTATATTGGAAAAACCTTGCCCTCTGTGAAAAGATAGATACTTATAGATAGAAAACACTTTTTTATACCACCAAAACAGAAAACAATACAGAAATAAATACTCAGAATAGAGAATAGGGAGGCGATCTAAATAAGAAATTCTACATTTTAAGGGTAGTATCTTTGGGTTTTGGTGCCTACAGAAATGACATTTGCACGCAAATGACAAACTTATGAATAACAAGGGTATTAAGGATAAAATATAATATACATAAATATAATAAATGTATATGCATAACTACCTATAACTATGATAGAAGACTACGTCCTAAGAGAATACAATATACAGTAATAAAATGCATTATTAACTTGTTTTATTTTAGTTTGTCGAACATTTAGAAGATATATCAGCCACATCAATAAACGCCTTCAAGAATAAACTCGACAACTGGTTACGAGACAAAAATAATAAACTAAAAAAAGTAACGCAATAAATAAATTCAACACTGTGTGATATAGACACATCACATGAAGCTGCTCGTCTATTAACAATAAATAATAAATAAAATTATTTCAAAATATCCATGTTTCAATATGCACATGATTAAAATTAATGCAGAAGGTTTTCCTGTTTTCAACTTAGTTAATTATTCTTCTAATTATTATTTACAATTAACCGACCTATTTCGATAACGTTGCAATTTCATGTGCATAAGTAAAATACTATAAATAATGTAAAGAACGCTATCGTCAGTTTGTAACAAAACTCCATTAATTAAAGTTATAAAAAAGCTTTCGTGCAACTGTGATTAAATTATATGACGACCTCTGTGGCACGGTGGGCGAAGATCCGCCTGCGACCCAGGAGGTTGCGGTTTCGACTCCCGCCTCGGGTCAATTTTTTATACGATTGATGCAGATAATATTTCAGGGTGTTCTCCGGATTTTCTATCAAAAAAAATTCTATTTATCTAGTTAGTGTATTGTATTATGTATGCCTTTCTTGGGGCTAGATGATGCTGTGTGGATTGCCCAGCATTATTTATTTATGTGATATCATATGTACCGACGACGATTGGATATTTGCAAAGATTAAACTTATTTGACACCGCTAATCATCTCGCTGTCTTTTTTTATTTCAATCGTTAAGAAGGGGACGCCAACCTTTTTTGTGCATACTCAATTGTTTATTATAAAAATCATATAATGTAACATTACAGCCATTTGAAACGAAGTCGTTACATTATGCAAATTATAAAAATAAAGAAAATAAAAATCACAAAAAGACAGACAAAGAAAATACTTAGTACTAACATTAAAATTAAACAGAATTAACACAAAGAAAAGGGAATCATATAAAAGCACATAATTAAAATAAACTGTCCCAAAAAAGAATTCACACAACAAGTAAAATACAAAGTGAAAAATAATACTTAAAACATACAAAACTCAAGTGAACAAAAAAAAACTGTTGATTAAAAGTACACAAACACATTTCGTCCGTGATTGAAACCTTGTCTAGTGACCTATAAAGTGCATTATTGAACACCTACACGGCACGCCTACATTACTTCACCGTGTGGACATTACGAGACACTCTTTTACCAGGACTGGATCGGGAAATGGAACACATTTTAGATTATAGACTTCAAAAACGTTATACCATAAGACAATAGTAATCTAATTGTTCCCGAATTTAATTTATTTTGGACACGAAATGCAACCGTTTGAGGAGGTATTATTTCGCACTGGATTAATCGAAAGATTTTGGAGTAAACATAGGTACTTATTTAGGTACTCCAAAATCTTTAGACAGGAGATATATGTATTTTAATAATCTTTATTTTTTATTACTTATAATATGTTTTTATGAATGAATTCATAAATGAGTCGATACTATAACATCTCGATACTTCGAAATGAACTCAAAATAAATAAATGATGCTGGACAATTATTCACACAGCATCCTAGCCCAATGCTAAGCAGAGCTTGTGTTATGGGTACTAAAATTAACATGCCTGGTATTACATAATACAATACATTACATAGATAGATATTTTTTATTATACATAGATAACGACCAGAACACACGGAACAAATATTTGTAGATGGTACACACAATCGTCCCGAGGTGGGAATGGAACCCGCAACCTTCGCCAACCGCGCCACAGAGTGTATTGACCAATGACCTACCCTTCAAATAATAGATTCTCTCAATACACTTACGTAGATGTTACAAGTAGTAGTAGATACAACATATCCTCACCTTTATTTGCAGCGAATGTTTGCGGTGTGTCCCCGCCCTTACAGTAATTGGCGCGCTTAGCTAAATTAGAACGTAGCTGTTTAGTGTTTATGAAGAATATTTGTAATTTCTTATAAAATTTATTATATATTTTACCTACCTGTATTAGAATAGGACCGCGACTCGGCAAACGTAGTGTAGGACACCCGGCCACGGTGCGATGATGACCTGCGAAGGACTGCAGGCAGATGCTGGATGCGGCAAGCTGAAGACAGAGCGCTATGGCACTAATTCATCAAAAAGATCCGAAAGCAATTTAGCAATTTTTTTTTATGACAGTTTAACAAATATGTTATTTATTTGCTAAATTGTTTTCAAAGCTAGGATTTGAAAACATGCTTCTTTGAAATATAACAATTTAATACCTATAAGGGGAATATTTCGTATAAAATTATCAACTGTATGCTGGTCTGGTTAAACAAAAGAAAAACAAAATCGAACAAAGAGCAAAATGTTCACAAACCCTGAAAACAGTAGCAGTTTCCAGCACAGAAATATAGATGGCGGCACTAAACTCTAAACAAAATTACCGAATCATTAGCTACAAGTTAGACTTGCCATTCTGGTATTCCACTTTTAAAACGTTCCCGGGTAAGGAGGGGTGTAGGCTTAGCTATGGCACTGGCTGTAGAGTCTTGTTTTCATTGTAAAGTATGAACAAAACAATGTATGAACATTTGTGTCATAAAGAAGTTAAAAATTGCGTCACAAAGATGTACGTGTCATTTGAGAAGTATTCGTATAGGAAAAGTTTTAATTTAAATATTTTGTTCAAACTTAAAACCGACTTCAATTTCTTTTGTATTTGCTCTGTTTTTCAATTATAAGCCGTCGCACTGGATTCGATCCATTAATGAGTGTAAACTCGTTCATACAACAACAATCGCCATCGCCGAATAAAAAGGAATACGATAAACGGTCCTGTAAAACTGACTGCTGTGTGAACGTACCCGCAATAAAATATTATACCTAAATCGCTATAATGTATATTACAGACTCGGTAAACGTAGTGTAGGACGCCCTCCGACCAGCGCGCGCTATGACTACGACTACGGCGCTCATTAGGGGAGGCCTATCCAACAGCGAACATAGGCTGATGAATGATGAAATCGCTATACTCCTAGAGTTCTCTAGAGCTAGCTCCTTACAACTCTAACACTGACCATTTTCTAAAATAGTCGTTATTTGAGCACAAAAAAACTGAAGCAATCAGGGTCCGACGGCGATTCCCTTGCATTGTATCTAATGACAAAATTAAGAGCAAAATGCGTAGCCACTCGCACGCAACTAGTGATGTGAAGACTTTACAAAAGCCGGACTTAAAGAACCGGAACGGTTTTCAAAATAGGTTAAATTAGAACGGAACGTTTTGGTGGGCAACACTTTACAAAAGCCGGACTTTAAAAAACGGAACACTTTTTAAAAAAGGTTAAAATTATACGTCTTACGATTGGAACGTCTTGATTTTGGTCATGCTACGACGCATCGTAGCAGCAAGAGACATCTTTTCGTAGCAGCGTAGCAAAGCTACGACGTGTCGTAGCAACATAGCATCCTTCTTGTAGAACGATACGGTTGTTTTGATAGACGAAAATTAATGTTTGATAGATAGATAGATTATTTAGCTCGAAGTTACAAAAGCTCAGTTGGTTTTTCAAGATAGTTTTGAAAGGTTCGAAAATGGAAAAGAGTTTAGTTGAAGAAGAAGAGATGAAATGAACTTTTGGGCCGAGTCTTAAGAGTTCTTCAAAATTAATATTCTTGCAGAAATATGATTTATTTTGTATTCAGTAGAAGTCTTACAACATTCGGAGAAGTTTCTCAAAATTAGTTATCATGATGTGCCTGTTATCAGTCCGACTTTTCAAAGTTAGCCGGGGATGTACATAAAACCTATTTTACAAAAAAACAAAAACACCTTCAGTAAGTAATTATATGTAGGAAATTATTTTTAGGAAGTTGATCCTATTCCTATTTTTTCATCATAAATTCCGGCTAAAGCCGGTCATACACTCCGTCCTTCCAACCTACGCACACACGCATTTTTTACGCACCCTAGTATCCGCATTACGCACACAGTGAAAAATCGTCCGAACGAAAAACGCGCACTTTACGCACTTACACACACAAGCATTCTCGAAGGACACGCCGCGAGGTCGACGACCCGGGTTTTTTGCGAGCAACGCAGTCGCACCGTATACTGCCGACCACGAGCATTGGCCGATGACGTTTTTTTTTCGACACCGAAAGATCGTTCACTCGTTGATACTCAATACCTCTATTTATACGTGGGAATAGGGATGTGATACGTCTTTTTTCAGTCTGTGGTTTGTTTCTTATCCCGTTTGTTCTGATTACGAATGAATGCTGGGTTGGATGACATTTTTATCGATTGCGACGATTTATGGTCATTAATTTATACAATGACTGATTATTTGACTATTAAAAACAAGTGCTTAGTTTGAAAATTATTTTATTTATCATGAGTTATTGACCGATGAATGAGTAATTTATCACCATTCCAATTTCATAAACATTTCCTTTTTGTTTTGACTATTATAAGAGAGTACTTATTGGTGGAATTACACTTTTAAATGTGCGTTATCAGACGTAAACGTCAAAGAATGTTTAATGGTCCAGCTTTGTTCCGGTTTCACCGGAGAGAACCGGTAATATCGAGTTTTTTATCCGGTGCCGTTAACTTCTATCAATGTAACACGTTCGACATCTGAATACGAAATAAGAATGCAAGTCGGGTAACTGAACTTGCAAATGGCATTATCGGATAATAACATCTTGGTTTGCGCCATTTTATCTGTTTACTTTTTAGTTTTATTTGCGATAAGCAGTAGGTATTTGTCTGAGCGAATGTTGCAATTTTAAATGCATATTCGTTTGTGTCATGCTTAAGGACTTTAGTATTTATCTGTAATGGAATTTTGAAGTGCTCTTTAATGCATCGAATCATAATTCAATTACGTGAGTAAAATATTAGTTTATTTTTCTTATTGAGCAAACTACTCACCTCCCTATATTAAATATTCAATCCTCACAATTTACAGTTATTAATCAACATAATATATCTCATCACATCAAACAAACATTAGTTATGTATATTGATGCACATTAATGCAATTGTCAAAACACGATGACGACTGATGTAGCGTGGCGAGCGAACGTCTGCCTGAAACGCAGGAGGTTGCGGGTACGATTCCCGCCTCGGGACAAATGTTTGTACCTACACTGCGGATATTTTGGGTGTTCTGGTCGGTTCCTATGTTTAATAAAAAATATAGATCTATGTAATGTAATGGATTATGTATATCAGTCAACTAGTACCCATAACACAGCTCTGCTTAGCTTGAGACTAGATGCTGTGTGAATTGTCCAGCATTATTTATTTATTTAACACACAGTGACCGATTCTCACCATTCCCACTGTATCATTCAAACCTAGCCTAACATTCGGCGGCCGGCACACCCCAATCCGTAACCTACCCCAAACGCACAGCACACCAAGAAGTACGTGAGTATACGCGTGCGGCGGTGTGCGTGCACCTTAAGAATCGGGACGTTTTGATTTATGGCTTCTGTCTGAGTTTTTTCTGGAAAATAACTTTTGTAATGCTAAAAGTTTTGTAGGTTTAATTTGCTTTCAAAGGACATTGACTCACGTTTAGTTGTGAAATTGTAAACAATAAGGCAAAATTACGTTAGAAAATAATTTTTTAATATACAAAGAAAATACCCAGAAAACCTGGAAAATATATTGGCAGATCGTACAAACATTTGTTCATGTGTGGGAATCGAACCCGCAACCTCCTGCGTCGTAGGCGGCCCGCAACGCCATATCGTCAATCAACGTACAGAATATAATAGAATAGAAAAAACATTTATTTAGACACAGGTACAAAATACAGACATAGAATAACAACGTATAGGTACTTCCTTTACCTATTATAGGGCTATTTTCCAGCAATATTTATTTATTTATTCTAGATTTCAGATATTTTTTTTAATATCTGGTTTATAAAAAAATATATGTATTGTATTCAATTAATATCCTGCCAGGTGGGATGACGACCTGCGAAAGACTGCAAGTAGATGCTGGATGCGGCAAGCTGAAGACAGGGCGCTATGGCGCTCGTTGGGGGAGGCCTAAGTCCAGCTGTGGACTTAGGCCTCCCCCAACGACTGAAAAAACAAAAAATTATATGTATAATCGTTAGGCAACTAATGAAACTATCATCAGAACAATTTACGCAACCCATAAAAAGTTTGTTTCCGACTTCATAAGAAAATAAACTCCTTTGTGTTTGTGTGTCGACCCATAAAGAGGGTGAATGTGTGCGTGGCCTACATAAATAAAGTGTGTGTACACGCCCAATTCTTTCCTTGCGTGCGTGAGTTAAGTTGTGTGAGTGGCTTCTTCGCTCGGAATTCCAAGTTTGAAAATGGAATGAATGACGGTTAGGTTACTGACCTACGCCAATGGCCCTCGTTCGTATTTTGAATTTCGAAATTACGTTTTTACGAAACTTTATATTGCATGTAGGGTGGTATATATTTTTTATTGTTTTATTAACCTTATGTAATGCAGAGGAAGTTTGTGGAAATGTTATTGGTGCAAATTGCGTGGTAACTCTGATAACATTTTGGTGCTAGTGGGGAAGATAAATACTTAGGTATTGTTTTTTATTTTGTAAATAAATAATATGTTTACTTTTTTGCCGTCATAATGGTATGTAAAAAAAATTGTATGTACCTATTATAACTACTGGTAGAGAGGAGAATATATATTTTCCTCAGGGTCTTGTCAAGATTTTTTTTATTTTTAAACATTTTAATTTTCTGTTGTAAGTGTGCAAACAGTAGTTTCTATTTATCTTACTTGTCTGCTCTTTTTTTCTATTTCACGTAGGTGTTTATGTGTTTTCATAAAAAAAATTGTAAAAAAGAGAAATTCAATCCAAAATCTGACTTCCGGTGGAAAAATTAAAAGCTTTTCCTATTAGGCGTCCTTTTCTTTTTTTTTAGGCGGTCTTTCCCTCTGTGTGCGAAAGAGATAAAAACTGTGCGTATTTTTGTGTCAGAGCAAGAGGGCACGAGGGCGACGACCTTTAAAACAAATCGTTGGCAGAAAGGGTTCGACTTAAGTACGGACAGCAAAGTAATTGGTACTAATTAGATTAGAAAGTTGACCAACAAAAACGTTTCTTATTTAAAAAATAATTCTGGCCTGGAGAGATCTTGTTTTCTAAGGGCCAAGATTCACTTTGTGTCGCTGGGCGTGGGATGTGGGTTCTTGTAAAATTCTTTTGATTCTCATGTCGGGAAAAAAAATCTTTAAAAAGGGGTTTTGACATCCAGTATCATTTTGTTTCAATTATTACCTACTACAGTCCTATGGCTCAGTGATCCAAACTGTGTCTTGTCTAGACCTCCGATATAAATAAAAGTCGCCATTTTTGGCTGTCCTGTATATTAATCCACCATTCCTGTGCATTTACTAACTGTATGAAACTGCTGGAACTGTGTGCCATTTAATTTTAATACTCTCAAGTACTCAATCAAGATTCCATCCAAATAATAAATAATCTAATCTACTCTAATCTACTTACATAGACCGTGTTGTCTAAAATCATCAAATCATCAATAAACGAATTTAATTATTTTCTGCCATATATAAATAATAATCAAATCATAGTCAGATAGTAATTTTATTGGTAAAATAATAATTTACAAGTCGAACAATACAAATCAATGTACCTACATACTAACAATTACCAGGTGGGATGACGACCTGCGAAAGACTGCAGGTAGATGCTGGATGCGGCAAGCTGAAGACAGGGCGCTATGGCGCTCTTTGGGGGAGGCCTATGTCCAGCAGTGGACTGCTATAGGCTGATGATGATGATGATGATGACTAACAATTAAATCAAATTTTATATATTAAAATGATAACAATTTGTCAAAGTAGGTACTTAATTAAATTAAATTAATTTTGCTGTAAAATTATAATACGCGATACAACAAGTCATAGCACCAAGATATGTACTTAGAAAAATGAAAAAAATGGGAAACTTTCTCAAAAAAATACTCCGAACTTTTTTGCAATCAGTACATTTATCTAGGCGCACCCTATTCCCTAGGTTCGTAATAAACATAGACAGGGACCTAGGCGAAAATAGGGTGTATGTACACACACTGACACACACACCTACACTGTAGATACTCTGAGTGTGGGCTAAAGACAGGGGCATTAGTGTGTGAACTTATTTTTTGGTACGATACAAAAGTTAGGGTTAATTTTTTAGGGAAATGAACTATTTTTGTTGAAAGACCTATTTTTGGGTATAATTGTCGAAAAATGAATACCTACCTACAAGCGATGCGTAAACGTGTTCTTGAGTAGAGACTGCGACTCGGCAAATGTAGTGTAAGACGCCCCCCGGAAAGGTGGGATGACGATCTGCGAAATACTGCAGGCAGATGCAGGATGCGGCAAGCGAAGACAGGGCGCTATGGCGCTAATAAGGGGAGGCCTATGTCCAGCAGTGGATCAATATAGGCTGTTGAAGATAGAGGCACTCATCAACCGTTAGTTGATAAATAGGTCTTTGTTGACAAAAAATATATTATGTTCTAGAACAAAATTTAGGTACCTACTTTTTATCTCGAAAAACAAAACATGAATGTTTGGTATGTGGTAATATTATGACAAAAGCTTGTGTTTAAACATGTGCGGACTAGAAAAATGTTTAACCTACTGCTTGACTCAACCACCGAATGATTCACGAAATTCCCCGACCAAAACTATTACAAATCGATCGTCGATTTGTCTAGTAGATCTTTGTGAAAATTGCGTCGAAAACCTTATTAACATAGGTCCACCTGCGACTCAGGAGGTTGCGGGTTCGATTCCCGCCTCGGAACAAATGTGTGTACGATCTACAGATATTTGTTTCGGGTGTTCTGGTCGTTTTCTATGTATAATAAAAAACACTATCTATGTTGTTAATGTATTGTATATCAGTTATCTAGTACCCATAACACAAGCTCTGCTTACCATGGGGCTAGATAATGCTGTGTGAATTGTCCAGCATTATTTATATATTTATCTCCTATTAATCCCTTATATTAACGTTTCACTAGATATTTTAAGTGGTATTTTCCTATAAAATCAACCGATAAAACATTATTTTTACATGAACAATGTAACGAGTGCGTGCTGGATCGGTCTCCATGAGGATTTATTGGTGTTTAGTATTTGCATCGCAATCGCAATATTCCGACCAAAAATGTACATTTTACTGATGAAAAAAAACTGTAGATCTAGCACGGGGATTGTTATCTATGGTAGAATAGTAAGTACCTACCTAATTCCGATATGAACCATGACATTCCTATATTAACCACTTTGACTGCGAACTTTTTTCGACGACTGCGATCTTTTTTTTAACCTAAGCCATTCGTGCTGCCGCTCTACACAGCGGTTGTGTTGCGCCGCACATGCGTTTCGTTCGAAAAACATTACGGCTTTGATGAGTCACAAAGATCTGTATTTTCTCAGCCGCTGCGCTAGTGTGGATTTACGCATATTAGTCACTTGTAGAAAACATATACGGTGTGATTTCAGCACTCGAAGTGTTAACTAATTTTATAAATATTATTGTTTAGAATTTTAGGCTAACATTTGACAAGAACCCAAAAATGGTTGTGCCCTGACAGAGTTTTATGCATTGTGTACCTACCCACTAAGACTACACCTAAGAAACTACCTGTATGCATAAAATTATTATAAGTACAATAAATGATATGAATATGAATAGAAAAATTACGTCACTTTGTCATAGAATGCGTAAAATATTTCGAACGAATTCTTTCAACTTAAATAATTAGGGAAGAATAGACAAAAATGACGACACCTTGAAGCAAAACATCCCAGCACATGTTAGTCCACTGCTGGACATAGGCCTCCCCCAATGAGCGCCATAGCGCCCTGTCTTCAGCTTGACGCATCCAGCATCTACCTGCAGTCTTTCGCGGGTCGTCATCCCACCTGGCCGGAGGGCGTCCTACACTTCGATTACCTAGATATGGCCGGTCCACTGCCACTTCAGCTTGCTAATTCTTTGAGCTATGTCGATAACCTTGGTTCTCTGTCGGATGTATTCGTTACGAATCCTATCGTTCAGAGAAACTCCGATCATAGCTCTTTCCGTACATTTCTAATAATCTATATATTTTCTAAAAAATATATCCCCTTGCCATCTCTGGTTCTAATAGGCAGGTTGTATCAGAAATGGGACAGATCGATATATCTACCTTATTATTAGCACAACCTTATTAGGGTTGAACAGAGGAAACAATGGAGTTGACCCGACGACGCGACGTATTTGTTCACATCATCGCCATAAAAATTGTATTTTTTATTAACGAATTATAATTAAATAATAGATTTATATTTATATTTTTAATTTTTCGGTTCTTAAGTGGAGACCGCGACTCGGTAAACGTAGTGTAGGACGCCCTCCGACCAGGTGGGATGACGACCTGCGAAAGACTGCAGGTAGATGCTGGATGCGCCAAGCTGAAGACAGGGCGCTATGGCGCTCAATGGTGGAGGCCTATGTCCAGCTGTGGACTGCTATAGGCTGATGATGATGATGATGATGATTAGATTTATAGAGATAGAGATTAATAAACTTTTTTGTTTTTGATTTTTGTCGTTTTAAGTAGGTACTAGTTAAATACATCTTATTTATTCCTCCGAAAAATGATTATTTTACTTGTAGTAATAAAGTAAAGTAGGAGAAATTTGATAAACTTTGATACTTGCTATTAATATTACATAACACATTCATGGTTAATTAATAATAATTGACAGACTAATATATTAATTATATGAGGGAATACTCGATATATGATTAAAAAAAAAAATATCCCCTAAAGCCCTCTCCACACACCCATATCCATTCTGTTCACTAAATTGGCATTGCTAATTAGATCAGAACGGTCTAATAATTGGACATGTGTGCGAAGGGGAAGACAATATTAAACATGCAAGAGGGAAGGGGATAGCAGGCATTCGATTGAAAAAAGAATGCATGCATATGTTGTGTCTGGAAGTTTTAAGAAAAAAATGTTTGAAAAGTAATTCTAGAAAAGGTCGATTCTGATGTTTGTTTCAAATTATAAATCAGAGAGCAAGATATAAGGACAGATTTTATAGATGTCTATTTTTGAGATTAATATATAAACTGTACCTATGTAACTAAAGTAAAGAAGCGACGAAGAAACCTTTAGCATGTTAGTTGTTTTTTTTCTAGTTGGATCAAAACCCGTCCCAAGCCTTTTGCATAGGTTTTGAATTCGCGAGATATGGCCGGTCCACTGCCACTTCAGCTTGCTAATTCTTAGAGCTATGTCGATAACCTTGGTTCTCTGTCGGATGTATTCGTTACGAATCCTATCCTTCAGAGAAACTCCGAGCATAGCTCTTTCCATAGCTCGCTGAGCGACTTTGAACTGGTGGACCAGCCCTATCTTGAGTGTCTCTGAGTATATTCTTCCATAACCTACTTATAAACATGAATTGGTACTTCCACCCATCAATCATCAGCCTATAGCAGTCCACTGCTGGACATAGGCCTCCCCCAATGAGCGCCATAGTGCCCTGTCTTCAGCTTGCCGCACCTGCAGTCTTTCGCGGGTCGTCATCCCACCTGGCCGGAGGGCGTCTACGTTTACCGAGTCGTGATCTCCACTCAAGAACGTTAATAGACTTTAGGTTAAGTATCTGAATGATACTTATCCTCTAGCTATCAACATAGACAACCTTTTATTATTCTAGCAATAAAAACAAAATGGTTGCCATTTTTAGCGAGGGTACTCAGACAAAAATGAACTTTAGATTGCAGTACAAAAGTTGCATTGGAATACCCTTATTATATCACCGATATTATTCGATTTGTAAATGATATTGGGTCTGTGAATACTTTTCTGGTACTTTTACTGAAGTGGAGTGGAAGTAAAAGAGTTAAATGTACCTATAAACTTTTACATAATGGTTACAAAATAGGTAACAAAGATTAGGAAGCATTTTTCATCAGACGACCTATGTGGCGCGGTGGGCGAAGGTCCGCCTGCGACGCAGGAGGTTGCGGGTTCGATTCCCGCCTCGGAACAATTGTGTGTACGATCTGCAGATATTTGTTCCGGGTGTTCTGGTCGTTTTCTATGTATAATAAAAAATATCTATTTATGTAATATATTGTATTATGTATATCAGTTATCTAGTACCCATAACACAAGCTCTGCTTACCATGGGGCTAGATAATGCTGTGTGAATTGTCCAGCATTATTTATTTATTATTTCCCAAAATCTTCCCCAAACGACGCTACGAATAGCGAGCCTGAGTGGCCATACTTCATTAAAAAGAAACCTGCAATTAATTTAGATTGCTGGACACCTTTCGGCTACATTCTGTTAAAAAATAAATGACTATAGAAAATTCAAAATCAAATGTTTTTATTTATTGAGGCTTACGAATAAGCACTTAGACAAGTCATATTTTATACTATTAATTACTATCAAATAACAAATTAACCTCATTATGATAGTCCACTGCTGGACATAGGCGGGGGAGGCCTATGTCCATATGAGCGCCATAGCTCCCTGTCTTCAGCTCGACGCATCCAGCATCTACCTGCAGTCTTTCGCAGGTCGTCATCCCACCTGGTCGGAGGGCGTCCTACACTACGTTTACCGAGTCGTGGTCTTTACTCAAGAAAACGTTTAACAAATAACAAACGTGTTACAAATTAACCTGTGGCGGCGAAAATATGTCCGAGTACGAGTGGTACACACACGAATACACCTCAACTGACCAACAACTGCAGTCGTTACCCACCTCCCGCAGTCGGTTAAAAACTAATTAGTCTCAATCGATCGCTCCAGAAGAAAGTCGCTTTGCAAAACAAAAGAATCATCTGAAGAAAAAGTCCCAATTACGTTTTGCAGACCACCCACTCCCTAGGGCCGCCCGCCCGCCCTGCGGGGCTACGAAACACGAGGGCAAAGAATTAATACAATAAAAAAATACAATACATAACCAACTCTTTATTGTACACCACAAATAAATAAATTTTGTTATATCACGATGTATATGACGAACTCTGTCCGTGTCTGTGTGTCGTGGAGACCACGACTCGGTAAACGTAGTGTAGGACGCACTCCGACCAGGTGGGATGACGACCTGCGAAAGACTGCAGGTAGATGCTGAATGCGGCAAGCTGAAGATAGGGCGCTATGGCGCTCATTGGGGGAGGCCTATGTCCAGCAGTGGTCCGCCTGCAACGCGGATGTTTGCGGGTTAGATTCCCGGGACAAATGTGTATACGATCGACTGATTTTTTAAAAATCCGGACCAATTGTTTTTATACTTTTGCTGGACTAGGCATTTCATTACTAGGACATTGGAATCAATTAGCATTCTCATCCACTAAGACTTAAAATTTATATCAATTTTCAATAAAAAAAACTAGGCAAAATTGGTTCATCCGTTTGGATGATGGAATAATAATTAATTAATTTAATTGAATGCTTATTCAATTTATTTACCAAATATACGTAAGGATTTCTGATGAGACCCAAACTATGCACAAGCCTTTGTGTCTTGGGTGTCAGGAGAGCACTAGTTACAGTAGGTACATTGTTAGTACATTGTTGTATGTATATACTATATAAGAATATATTTATTTGTTATAAGACTTACGCATAATACACATAAACGTGAGATAAAAATATCTTTGAGGGATAAAAATAAGAACTCGCTATTATAGTGGCCTCAGGTTTTCCCCAAAGAGTTTTATTGCACTGTCCAAAGGAAGTAATTTCGTAGGTCCGTCCGACTTTTAGTTTTTAAGAAAGTTCATTTTCTTTTCACAGACATTTTTCTAGAAATATCCGCGAGTCCTTATCTCCAGGTGTTAAGGACGAAAGTGCTTTATCCTAATCTCCGTAGAGATGTCTGAGAGTCCAAAATTGCTTCTGAAGAAAAACTGGTTCTTAACTTTTTAAAACCAATTTCAGAAAGTTGGAGCTAGTTGTGAAGACAATAGTGTTTTTTCGTGTTTTGTCTGAATATACGTCCCACAGTTGGGCTATTTACACTTCAATAGCTTACCCATGTTTGTTTAATTCCTTGGTGTACTACAAAACGTTAGCTAGAAGAATAATAATAATAATAATATAATGCTGGACACAATTCACACAGCATTATCTAGCCCCATGGTAAGCAGAGCTTGTGTTATGGGTACTAGATAACTGATATACATAATACAATACATTACATAGATAGATATTTTTTATTATACATAGAAAACGACCAGAACACCCGAAACAAATATCTGCAGATCGTACACACATTTGTTCCGAGGCGGGAATCGAACCCGCAACCTCCTGCGTCGCAGAATTAGAATAATGGGTGTGTTTTAAATAGCGATCAAAATAGGAAGCGGATTTTTGACAAAACTTGATGTCCGCTCGTATATTAAAGTGGACTTCCTCTAGTGCAGATTGCGTAGTTTTTATTCTGCGCGGACCATAGAGTTTCAATAACTTACTACCCCATCAAACAAACATTCCGAATTCAAATTACTTTTTTCAACAAGCTGAATAATATCCTTTTCATACCTACACTAAACTAGTTTAGTGCGAGTATGTACGAGTATCATAAGCAATTATTATTGATACTCCTTTTGCCTGAAAAACAGGTTTTCACCTGGTTCAGGCACCCGCATATTTAAGTTCCATCAGATGTTAAGTAATGTTCTTGTTTTGTTATTCTTTATTCCTAGGATATTTTTGAATAAACTATTTATTTATTTATTATTCCAGTAAACCGAATTTGCTCCCGGTTTTTGAGCTACTGGTTACCGTTTTGGGCTATGAAAATAATAAATGTAAAGGTTCGCTTGAAATGCAACCTTAGACAAAAAACTAGTGATGTCCGTCCGAATAACACAAAACCTTGACCCGATGAAGTCACGGCATCGCATTAGGTCGCAATCCTCAAGTCTTTGTCTCTCGCTGACCCGATTCCACTGACTGCGATCAATCGGTCAACCCACTCAGGGACTTTGGGATTGTTTGCTACACAATGATATTAAAAAATATGTTATATCTATCATTACTACATAGTAGGTATAATACGTATATTATCTCTGAAGGAAAGGATTCGTAATGAATACATCCGACAGAGAAGCAAAGTTATCGACATAGCTCTAAGAATTAGCCAGCTGAAGTGGCAGTGGGCCGGCCATATCTCGCGAAGAACCGACGGCCGCTGGGGCAAACGTGTTCTTGAGTGGAGACCACGACCCGGTAAACGTAGTTTAGGACGCTTTCCGACCAGGTGGGATGATGACCTGCGAAAGACCGCTGGATGCGGCAAGCTGAAGACGCATCGGAGCGCATCTACATTTATAAAAACCTACTTATTAAAATCAAGCGTTTATATGGCTTCTCTTGGTGGAAAACCAGACGAGCTCTGCCGAAGTCTTTTATCAAAAACATGCATTATTCATTCGGGATATTCTGTGTGATTTTTGTTTTTGTTTGTTTATTTTTGGACATTATCTCGACATGTGGAGACTTAGTGACACATTTGATTTAATTTTACTGGGACACGTTTTATTTTGAGTTGTTGCGAATAAGTTAATTAAAGGAATTTTTTAAACGATCATTAAACAAAATTGGTGTTTTCTAGACCGCGAAACGTGAATTCGTATTTATCAGGTAAGAGTGGTAGCCATACAAAAATATTTTATTAATATCACACAATTTTTTTTTAAATTTCTGGACAATCCATACAGCATCGTCATCTAGATCCAAAACAATCAGTTTTTGTGATGGGAACTAATTAGATCTGACATACAGCGAGCTATGGAAAGAGCTATACTCGGGGTCTCTCGGGGTAACGAATACATCCGACAGAGAACCAAAGCGAAAAGGCTCTATGAATTTAGCAAGCTGAAGTGACAGTGGGCCGGCCATATCTCGCGAAGAATCGACGGCCGCTGGGGTAAAAATGTTCTTTAGTGGAGAACGTGACTCGGCAAACGTAGTGTAGGACGCCCTCGGGCCAGAAGGACGACTTACGAAAGACTGCAGGGAGCTGCTGGATGCAGCAAACTGAAGAAAAACAATTTTTTTTAAACATTTCTAACCACAATATTTTTCTTTTGTTTCAGGTATGTTAAATACTTCAGTATTTTTTTCAATGAATCCAGCGATCTCGAATCGTGAGTAAGGAATAGAGTTATTTATTATTTGTAAGACTCAAATTTGGGTCTTCAGAAAATACCTTGAATAATGCATTCAAATTAAAATTAGGTTTCAACTATGAGTTTATTAACTAAATTTGCGTAGTTCATTCAATAACACTATATTTCAGAGAGCATCTATAAATAAAACCGGCCAAGTACGAGTCGGAGTCGCGCACGAAGAGTCCCGTACCATTATCTATAAAAATAAGCAAAAAAAAAACAAGTTTGTTGTATGGGAGCCCCCCTAAATATTATATACCCCTTTTTTCTGTTCTTATAGCGTAAACAGAAATACATCATCTGTGAAAATTTCAATAATCTAACTATTAAAGTTCATGAGATACAGCCTGGTGACAGACGGACAGCGGAGTTTTAGTAATAGGGTCCCGTTTTACCCTTTGAGTACGGAACCCTAAAAAGAATTATTTAATTCCTCGTTCCTCTATTAACAACCCTTCGCAAGTTGACATTTTCGCTCGAAAAATGTAATGCGAGAAAAACCGAAGACAAAAGCTAGCCCTAACTAATTAGAAACTACGCGTTATCCTATCTACATAAATATGTATTATACATAGGTTGTTATAACATTAATTTTACTGCACCCTAGCACACAGCTGATAATGATAACGCAATGTTATAGCTAAGAGATAACAGTGATAAGAGATAACGGAGTCAAGTGCACTATGGGCCGAAATTGCAATATTGTATGTTAGGGTGACCATAAATAAATCCATAGGGGAAAGGTGAATTATTTTAATACAAAAATGTATTTGTATTTATTTTAAAACATGTAGCTCTTTTTCTACAGGGTATAAATAAATAAATAATGCTGGACAATTCAAACAGCATTATCTAGCCCCATGGTAAGCAGAGCTTGTGTTATGGGTAGGTACTAGATAACTGATATACATAATACAATATATTACATAGATAGATATTTTTATTATACATAGAAAACGACCAGAAAACCCACAACAGGTATATCACAACATATTATGTAGTATAAAACGAAGTCGATTCCCGCTGTCTGTCTGTCCCTATGTATGCTTAGATCTTTAAAACTACTCAACGGATTTTGATGCTGTTTTTCCAGATCATTCAAGAGAAAGGCTTATAAACGATTTGACACATAGATTTTGACGCGGGTGAAGCCGCGGGGCGCAGCTAGTTAAGCTTATAAAAAAGGTGTTGTAAAAGATTGAACATGCCAATTCAACATCATTATGATATTACTAGCTGCGCCCCGCGGTTTCACCCGCGTGGTGATAGATATTTTGGATAATATACAATATATCTTTATAAATTGTAGCCTATGTGTTATTCTGATATATAAGCTATATTATTGTAAATTTTCATTGAAATCCATTCAGTAGTTTTTACGTGAAAGAGTAACAAACATCCATCCATCCATACTTAAGTACAAACTTTCGCGTTTATAATATTATAGAAGGATAGCATTAAACTTTTTGTCTTGTGCCGGGAACACAATCGTGTGACCAATGTCACTTGATTTGTTGCATTAATAATTATTAGGATGTTTATTTTACTAAAACCGTTGATATCTAACATTATTAATGTCAACGGTCATAAATATCAGTTTTGCATAATGCGGATATTATTATAATTATTATTTAGGTAGGAACGAAACATTTAGAGGTGACTTTGAAAATAATCTCATCTATTAAATCGAACCTCTAATAATATCTAGGCTTATTTTGACAACCAAACCCGTATGGTGATTTTGTAACTCGCGACCGGTTTGCGACAGGCGTAAATTAAGTAATCAGTGCTGTCAAACGCCAATTTTGATCTTGTAGCTGATGTAAAACTAATACAAAATTGACGTTTGACAGCACTGATTGCTTAATTTACGCCTGTCACCCGGCCGTTATGGTTGTCAAAATAAGCCTAGATATTAGTTATTTACGGGATTCCTGAAGTTAATAATTCGAATTACATAATATTCTACTTTATATATTATTTCTTTGGTTCTAGTAATTTGAAAACATAATTGAAAAAAAAAATCATGAAAGTGCTTTTCCTCTTTGGAAAAAGTGAAAATGAAATCAATAGTACATTCATATATCTCTTATGTATTTATCTATTTATAAAAAAAAATCCACAACCCTTAATTATTAAAAACATCTTAAAAATCTAAGCATTTGGCCAAAAACGGACGTATGTTTTATATATATATTCTATTTTTGTTGTTTTTTATTTGATGGACAGTCAGATCTTATAAATAAATAATTTATTTATAACTTCTGTATAACATACTCTTATAATAAACAGTTCTCAGTTTCCTATACTTAACAAAAAAAATTACCTACATATTAAGTTAAAACTAAGTACCTACTAAATTAATACTAAATTATGCAACTATATGTTTAACAGGTACACTAGCATCCTCCTCTATTATTTTAATAATTTCATTTCTAAATATTCTCTTGTCGCTCTGAAAAATATCTGCTTTGTTGAACGCTTTCTTATAATTTTTCTGTAACCTATTCACTATAGAATACTGTGCATAGTTCGTAGTTGATTGTGAGACAGCAAAAAATTGGCATCAGTAGGTATGCCTCGTGCGTAACTTTGGAGTAGAAAAATATAAATAAATAAATAATGCTGGACAATTCACACAGCGTTATCTAGCCCCATGGTAAGCAGAGCTTGTGTTATGGGTACTAGATAACTGATATACATAATACACAATACATTACATAGATAGATATTTTTTATTATACATAGAAAACAACCGAACCAAACAAATTTGTTCCGGGTGTTCTACCCGGAACAAATATCTGCAGCTCGTACGCACAATTGTTCCGAGGCGGGAATCGAACCCGCAACCTCCTGCTTCGCAGGCGGACCTTCGCCCACCGCGCCACATCGGTCGTCAATATGAAAGTCTATCACAGTCATCTCAGAAACCCTTGCAATTCAACACCATCATTTAATCGAAATAACTTACGTTATAATTCAATATCATCAGGAGGTTTGGGAGTTAGTGTGGTTGCCCTACAATCTGACAAACTCACAAAAGTTACCTTAATATAATATTAGTACAGATCTGTGAAAAATCTGCACCCGCCTCAGCTAGTCGCTTAACACTTTGACTGCGATTTTTTTTCGACGACTGCGATCTTTTTTTTTTAACCTAAAAAATTCGTGCTGCCGCTCTACACAGCGGTTATGTTGCGCCGCACATGCTTTTCGTTCGAAAAATATTACGGCTGTGCTGAGTCACAAAGATCTGTATTTTCTCAGCCGCTGCGCTAGTGTGGATTCACGCATATTAGTCACTTGTAGAAAACACATACCGTGTGATTTCAGCAGTCAAAGTGTTAAACACAGTCTTTATTATTATTATCAAGTTACTATTATTATGTTTTACTCAGAACCTAGATCAATGATATTGTGGATTATTGTCGATCACTTATAAAATACGAGTATATATTATAGTACATTCTTTAATTCTTTATTGTACACATACAAAACTTAAAAATAACTTAATTAAAAAGATATGTACATAGGCGAGCTTAACCCTGAGTTAGAGTTTTCTTCCCGCAAACCTTAGGTTTACAGGAGTGGCGATGGAATGGATAGAGGAAGTGTACAAGAGACAAATAAGACTAATAATACAATACGGAATGTACATCACCTAAGAATGTCAAAAATGAAATAACAATAAAACTGCCGTAATGGTGCTTTACCACTTTATTCCCTGGAGCAAGTGATATCTCCTAAGAAAGTATAGAGGTATAACGTTGTGACCCATACTAAAAGATTTGCAGTTTGTTCAAAGATCTCTATTCAGCACAAAATATTAACATGCGTAGATTAACTTAACACTTTGACTGCTGAAATCGCACGGTATGTGTTTTCTACAAGTGACTAATATGCGTAAATCCACACTAGCGCAGCGGCTGAGAAAATACAGATCTTTGTGACTCAGCACAGCCGTAATATTTTTCGAACGAAACGCATGTGCGGCGCAACACAACCGCTTGGTAGAGCGGCAGCACGAATTTTTTAGGTTAAAAAAAGATCGCAGTCGTCGAAAAAAAAACGCAGTCAAAGTGTTAAACACTGTTTAGAACCTAACTAAGTACACAGTCAATTAAAAATAACCCAACTTCTAATAGGGCTATTCTTGTAAAAGGTTTAGCATTATATATATTGTTTAATTATATATTATTTAATTTTTATATAAAATTACCTCATCATCATCAGCCTATATTAGTCCACTGCTGGACATAGGCCTCCCCCAATGAGCGCCATAGCGCCCTGTCTTCAGCTTGACGCATCCAGCATCTACCTGCAGTCTTTCGCAGGTCGTCATCCCACCTGGTCGGAGGGCGTCCTACACTACGTTTACCGAGTCGTGGTCTCCACTCAAGAATACGTTTGCCCCAAAGCAGCCGTCGTTTCTTCGCGAGATATGGCCGGCCCACTGCCAGTTCAGCTTGCTAATTCACAGAGCTATGTCGATAACTTTGGTTCTCTGTCGGATGTATTCGTTGCGAATCCTATCCTTCAGAGAAACTCCGAAACAAAAAAAATTAGAATATTTATTATATATTTTTCTTATAAAAATTATTTATAAATTATATATTTTTTGTGTGTATATAAAGTATAACATATAATGCTAAACCTTTTACAACAATTTAAACAGAACTAAGAAAACGACAGACAAGTGGAATTCAAATTCTTGGCATTTTTCTTCGCTTTTGTATAAGAATGATTTTGATGATATCATCGACCAAATTCAAAGCCATGCGCTTTAGTGTAATGCATTCTAGACCTTGTGCATTCGACCTTGTTATCAAAATGGCATGATTATCATCTAGTCGATAGTTGCTACTCGTGATACAAATGTCATAGTTCTTGAATTAGTGTCGCTATGAGTAATTTTGATGCATGCTAGATACTTACGTATTTATAAGTCTTATCTGGGTGCGACTTATTTGCTTTGAGTTTTAACCGACTCTAAAAAAGGAGGAGGTTCTGAATTCGACTGTTTTTTTGTTTGTTACCCAGAACTTTCGACAGGGTGAACCGATTTTAATTACCTATTAAATTTTTATTTGAAAGCTGGTGCTTACCGAGTTCCCATTTCGATTTGGTCCAGTTCTGACACTTGCATCCATGAGAAAACACTTGGTTTTCTCATGGATGCAAGTATCAGAACTTAAGGCGAAATGAGTTCTACTTTTCGAGACAAGGACGAACGAACGCCAACGCGGGGAAGGCGAGAAAGGGAGGCAAGAGCGGCAGAATGATCGGCCCGCGCGCAATTTCACAGCTTTTTATTTTTTAATTTGTTATTGCTCTAAAATAATACTGTTTCTCAAAAAACTAAAATCATAATCGTCTAAAGTATTTATCAGGGAACACGTAGAAGAAATTTCATTACAATAATATTAAATAACTAGCAAATAAAACTTGTTTTTCCGTAGAGATATCTGTAAAGATTCTTCATGTAAAAATGAAGATTTAGAGGTAACTTTACCATTCTTTACCATTCTTTACCATTTTATTTGACGAATAACTCAATATCACCCCAACCGACTTCGATAATTCTTTTTTTAAAACTAAAGTTAAACCCATTTTCATTGGAATTTGAAGTCAGTTTATATGTAGTTTTTTAAAACACGCCAAAGTAGTAGATATTATTTTAAAAAACGTGTGCAAAGCTGCGGTTAGAAGCTAGTTAAATAATAAAGAGGCTCGGCCTATCACGCCGGGATCAGTTATCTAGACCTTGGCTAGATAACACGCTGTTTTCTGACGGATTAGAGGTCTTATCTACTTTAGTGTTATACTAGCTTAAATGGTTCTTTGAAACTAGTTTCAGAACAATTACCGCTTAAACATAAGTGGGGAAATTATTAATCACTAAATGAATACATACGGCTATATCTCGCGAAGAACCGACGGCCGCTGGGGCAAACGTGTTCTTGAGCGGAGACCACGACTCGGTAAACGTAGTGTAGGACGCCCTCTGTCCAGGTGGGATGACAACCTGCGAAAGACTGCAGGTAGATGCTGGATGCGGCAAGCTGAAGACAGGGCGCTATGGCGCTCATTGGGGAGGCCTATGTCCAGCTGTGGACTGCTATAGGCTGATGATGATGAAATGAATACATTGAATACCTAAATAAAATCATTTTAAATATACCTATGGTAATCTATGTGTCAAATGGTTTATAAACCTTCATCTTGAATCACTCTATCTATTTTAAAAAACCGCATCAGAATCTGTTGCGTAGTTTTAAAGATCTAAGCATACATAGGGACAGACAGACAGCGGGAAGCGACTTTGTTTTATACTTTGAATATGTAGTGATATAGAAATGCCACTACAAAAACTCAAAATCGCATCGAATGAAGCTTTTCACCTATTTATGATCTAACTAGCTGCGCCCCGCGGTTGCATCCGCGTGATGATAGATATTTTAGATAATATACAATTTATCTTTATAAATTGTAGCTTATGTGTTATTCTGATGTATAAGCTATATTATTTTAAGGTTTCATTAAAATCCATTCAGTAGTTTTTACGTGAAAGAGTAACAAACATCCATCCATACTTACAAACTTTCGCGTTTATAATATTAGTAGAATTTTACGTAAAGGTAAGTTCATTTGAATATTAATTGTGGCATTACCTCTAGATATAATTAATATTCAAATGAACTCACCTCGAATTGGAATCATACTTCTATTAGGTTGGTATAATTGGAAAAGTTTAATGGATGGATGGATGATTGTAAGTTTTTCACATCAAAACTACTGAACAGATCTGGCTTAGATTTTGCAAAAAGATGAAGGTAAGTCTAGACCTGGAATAACACATAGGGTACGCTTACTTTTTTGTAGGTAATATTTGTCTACCCAGCAACATGCTGAGTTGATACCTTTTTGACTCGACACCATTATTTTAGTAATTAAGTTTGTGCCTAGTTCTTAGTTTTCCTTTGTGTTTTTAAAATTGTAATGTGTCGTGTCAAATAAACCTTTTTCATTTCATTTCATTTCATTTATACAATGAATCATTTCCCATAAATATAAACCAGGAGGTACTTAATCCAGTAATTTATAAATTTTAAATATTTTTGGTTATTTTTGAACCTTTTCCTTAGAAACAACGTATGAAGCCTCGCTTCATACGATCTAACCGATATACGCATATATTGAATAATTTTAATATTATTTGTTAATTTTCCATAGTAATAAAGGGGTAAAATCCATGATAGAAACAAATATGACAATAAAATAGTACCAACCTAATATAATAATGCAAAAAAGCTGCTAAAACTGCCAACATAACAGCTAAAACCCAGCCCGAATAGACACCACAAGCCAGTTATACAAGGTCGAGGCGCTCGCTCCACTGCAGAACCCAGTTTGTAGGTTATGCCGCTAGGTCATTGCTAGAGCTGCGCAGGAGTTGATTTTACGATCTATAATCTAATTCGACGTTTGAAATACTGCCCACTTGTGATTTTCAGTGGATTCAGCGAGTATTCGGAATGCTTTGCTATTTCTGTCTCATGTTTGAGGTTATGTTGCAAGATTTTTACACGAAGTGATGATAAGCCATTTTTTATATTAAAACTAGTTTCTGCTCACGGTTTCACACGCGTTGTTTATAATGGAAACGTTATAGAGTAGGTTCCTAAATTATATCTAAGGGGAACGATGATTTGTGATGATAGATTAATGATGAGATCATTTTATGGGATAAAAAGCCTATGTTTAATTCCAGGCTTAACACTTTGACTGCTGAAATCACACGGTATGTGTTTTCTACAAGTGACTAATATGCGTAAATCCACACTAGCGCAGCGGCTGAGAAAATACAGATCTTTGTGACTCAGCAGAGCTGTAATATTTTTCGAACGAAACACATGTGAGGCGCAACACAACCGCTGTGTAGAGCGGCAGCACGAATTTTTTAGGTTAAAAAAAGATCGCAATCGTCGAAAAAAAATCGCAGTCAAAGTGTTAAAACTACATCTGTGCAAAATTTCAGCCACATCCGTTCAGTTGTTTTAGTGAAAACATTAATCCATCCATCCATCTAAACAATCAAACTTTCGCATTTATATTAGGTATTATACATACATATATCAGAAGCTGTCAAATTATAGTTCAACATTTTTTTTGTTTTCATAGACCGTGCATAGTTTGACATTGACATACTCTTCGCGAAAGATCCCCGCCATCTACGGAGTTATAAAGTAGGTAAAAAGTTTGTTTTATTTTTGGAATCGCCACGTTACAAAATTTGTACAGACTTATCGCCAGTAATTCAAACTCCTTATTTCACCTACAGAATCCCTATTCTATTTTCAAACTCAGAAAATTTGAATAACAAAAAGTTTTATTTAAATAATTTTGTTTTTCGAATTCGGTATGACATTGGCAAGTGCAACTAGGTCGACATACAGCGACACCTAATCTGCCAGTCGAGGCTGTGCCCTTGCAACGAATATACGACTCTATTTGTACCTACTTAGAATAGAATACTACCTAAATGTATGTAATTACAAACGGCGGATCGGATGCCGCGAATTGAACAGGGTTTTTGAGGTATCTGTTTGTTAATATTTTATTGTTATTGACCTATTGAAACTCGGAGCCGGATATACCTAAAGAGGTTTTTGTATTGTTTTATGCCAGTACCTAATAGTCTCTGAGTACTTGGAAGAGGTAGGTAGTATACTAAATAAGTTTGAATGAGTACTAAGAAGGTTGGATACCTGATTTCTTATTTTAAAAGGTTTTCTTAAAAGAGACGTACCTATTTAACTTAAAAAAAAAAAGTTTTGTTTGTGCTGCTGTCAATTTGTTGCCAGAAGGTATTTGCGTCGTGTATTCTTATTTTAAAGGGTTTTCTTTTTATTTAGGGAGATATATAAAAAAGATTAACTTTTTATTTAGAACAACAAAAGAAACAAGCTGTTGTTGATGTTGTTGTCAATTTGTTGATATATTGACAATTTGTCGTGCAACAAATAAAATTTTAAATCATTAATTAAATTCATCACCAATGACGCACGAAATAAATAGGTAAAATTTACTTGACCAATGACAGATCTGTGGTCTATGCCTGACCAAGGCCTGACCAATCAGAGGCTCGCTACGATAAACTAATATTATTAGTAAAAACAAACAAAAATGGCGGACGAGGAAACGCGTGAATAAATTAATTTCTAGGTATAACCTAACTTGCTTTATAATGTTAATGTGTAACCTTGAATATATAATAAATACTTACATAGAGATAGGTCGTTCATTTGCTAATAAAATAACAGAAATTATACATTTCAAATAGCAATTAAATCTAATTGAATCGAAAACAACTTGGTGTAGTTACCTAAGCATTGTTTATTTTACATATTTTTCTACACACTGATTTATATTAACTTATAGGGTCAATTATTGTTCTTACATAGTTCATTACTCCGGGTAAACGCCTTTGTACAAGGTTTTTGAATGTTATTGAGTTATTATTTATTTTCAATGCAATACAAGCTGCTCAGTAATAAAGCGCTTCAAAGCGGCTTAATAAGCGCTGAAAATCTGAAATATTCAATCATTTTCATCATTGAATTTTATAAAAACCTTCGAGCATTATATTTTGCTGTTCCAAAACAATCATACAGAATCAAAGACCAAACAAAACTCGTGACAAGCGCAATTAATTTAATAAAAGCCTCCATTCAGGCCAAAGACCGTACGCACGAAAATAGACCCTATCCACTCTAGCACGCGGAAATTCCGCTTTCTGTCTCCCTCGCACGTTCGAAATACCGTAAGCTATGTGGGCGGGCATAGTTTTTTTACAGTTAGATTCCCGCCGAAACTGTGCTTCTAAACTTTAGTTGTTGACTTTTTGATAAAGCGAGCGACGCCTCTTTAGATTGCAACTGACGTTCTAAAATTAAATTTGAAAATAGAACTGGCGGGTTGGATAATGAGTTTAACGTTCTTATTTTTATGAAATTTCTCTTGGCCTACATTCCAATTTCAAACATCATTTTAATGCAAAGTAAAAATTTTATATCAATAGATGAGGCAGTTCTTATATTTTTCGTGACCAATTTTTATTGAAACCTAAGTTACATAATGTTTATGCTTTGTGTTTATGTATATCTTTATTTAGCAACAATAAAAAAATCTTTATCTCAAAATCAATAATACCTATATATAAAAAATAAACAGTAAAATCTATCATAGGTAATAAAATGTTAAAACCACCGTTGAAACAAATGAAAGGAAACCCTTAACCTGTACAAATCCCTAACAAAAGTTAACTTGAAAAAACTTTAACTCGTTTAAATTAATTCCTTGTGTCTTTTTCTAAATATATAAAAAACTAACTGATTAGCAAACAAATGTACTTCGCAGGTGTTTGTAAGTACGTTCAGTTATGCAAGTCCGTTTGTTAATAATTTCTAACACATGTCTTGTCTGTTTGAAAACTGGCTATTCATCGACTTTAAATAGATACATATCTACATCCTATTTTACGAATAGTGATGAGTTAGTACTAATAGAGAAGGTTGCGGGTTCGATTCCCACCTCGGGACAAATGTTTGTACGATCGATATTTGTGTTATTTTCTATTAATAATAAAAATATATATCTATGTATTGTACTGAATGAAGTATCAGTCATCTAGTACCTACAAGTACCCATAACAGGAGCTCTGCTTAGCATGAGGCTAGATGATGTTGTGTGGTTTGTCGAACATTATTTATTTATTTATAAAAAAAGCCGCCAATAAATACATATAGCACAAAAACTAAATTGAAAAAATAATGGTAATCAAGTGAACATCAAAACACGTTGATTGCTGAAATCACACGGTATGTGTTTTCTACAAGTGACGCATGTGTGGGCGCACACTCATGTCATGCGTAACATGCGTAAATCCACACTAGCGCAGCGGCTGAGAAAATGCTGATCTGTGTGACTCAGCACAGCCGTAATATGTTTTTTCGAACGAAACGCATGTGCGGCGCAACACAACCGCTGTGTAGAGGCAGCACGAATGGCTTAGGTTAAAAAAAAGATCGCAGTCGACGTGTTAAAAATTCAAAATTCAATAGGTATATTTTATTTTTTTAGGCTTAGAAAGTAAGCACTAAAATTACTCTTCACACCCAAACATTACCAATTTATTTTCAATCTTAGCGATTGAATGACATCACGTGATTACCTTTAGAAAGTTCTTATCGATGAGAATTAAATGTGAGAATTAAATGACGACCGATGTGGCGCGGTGGGCAAAGGTCCGCCTGCGACGCTGAAGGTTGCGGGTTCGATGCCCGCCTCGGAACAATTGTGTGTACGATCTGCAGATATTAGTTCTGGGTGCTCTGGTCGTTTTCTTTGTATAATAAAAAATATCTATCTATGTAATGTATTGTATTATGTATATCAGTTATCTAGTACCCATAACACAAGCTCTGCTTACCATGGGGCTAGATAATGCTGTGTGAATTGTCCAGCATTATTTATTTATTTATCGATGAGAATAAAATGGTAAATTTAATAAATGTTTTTACTTAGATAGGTACTAAGTTTAGTGTCGCCTGAATCGGCACTATGGTCCCAGTAACACACTTTCTTGAAGAACAATAAAACTTAATAATTGTGTACTTAACTACGATACCTACTTATTTACTAAATCCTTGTTAGTAAGTAATAAAAGACATACAAAACATTATTATTGAAGGTTCAAAACACTGGTTTCAATAGAATCAAGTAGTATTTTAATATCAAAGTTTATTGTGAAGAATAGAAAGGCGTAAAGACTGTATATTGGCAGAATTAATGATGTTAATTAATTAAGAAAATTTAACAACAAAGTTGTTAAATTAAACCTAGATATGAGTTTCTTTGAATGACCTTAAAACGAACATTACAAACATTGAAAAGAACAAAAAATCTTTTGTTGATTCACAGTAAAGTTAATGTTTTTCTTTATTGTAAATATTATTTCTATAGAAATAAATAATGCTGGACAATCCACGCAGCATTATCTAGCCCCATGGTAAGCAGAGCTTGTGTTATGGGTATTAGATAACTGATATACATAATACAATACATTACATAGATATCGTCTTTCACGACCTGCGAAAGACTGCAGGTAGATGCTGGATGCGTCAAGCTGAAGACAGGGCGCTATGGCGCTCATTGGGGGAGGCCTATGTCCAGCAGTGGACTAATATAGGCTGATGATGATGATGATTTGTCATAATGGCTTTCGAGTCAAAAGTCAATGTGATTTATTTCTTTAGCCTTACAAAATAAGCACTTAGACAAGTCATACTTTATCCGATAAATTATTATCAAATAAAATTATTTTACTGTTCACTTAAATTTTTTGTCCACTAGTGGAAGAAGTGAGTATCAATGAGTACAGTTATACTAGGTAAGGAATAGTTTGTCTGTGTGTAGTCGAAAACCACCTGTTTCCGTTGAAACCGGTCTGCGTATAGATCGTGCAATCTCTATTTTGTTGTTTAATATGTTATTTTTTATTGTGGGACTCGTTCTGAGGTTTAATTATTATGAGCGATACAAACCTTCTTGTTTAGCTGTTTGAATGTAGGTTTTTATGAAACGAATCTAACCCCTCAGCAAGGAGAGGTCTTTGTTGTACAGGTAGAGCTCATCCCGCCATATCCGCCTAGGCCTTCCACGTGGCCGTCGTCCGAGATGAGTGGAAGAAGAGGAATATGGGGAATATATCAGATTTAAGCCCGTCTCAACTGACGATTTTCTTACAGATTTCCATTGAAAACTGTCAATAAATGGCTACTTGAGACGAACTTAAATCTGAGATGCGTTTGGAGTACATATTTGGGTGTAACTCCCTTACTCTGCAATACTTCGTAGAACTCGAGTATAATATGCCCTAGGATGAAAAGTATTTTTCTTTTTTACGCTTTAAGGACACAATTTTTGAGCTTGAGAAGTGAAAAAAATACGATTTATTGCATAATTTAATGTTACATTTGGAAATAATAATGTCGCAATGTACGTGTGTGAAATTCGTCTATTAAATGCAGTATTACAACGAAAAATGTTTGAACCTTGAAATTCATGAAAGTAAAAAATATTTGTTTAGAACTTGAAGGTTTTAAACAATTAGATTTTATCGTGTTTTATCATTCAAGTATCGAAATGTATTGCTAATCTTTTTATCGAGCGCCCATGATGTCATCCTGTTCATGTAGTTTTTAATAAATACCTAAATATATTGTATTGAAAAAACTAAAAGACTTTGTATCCCTTAATTTTTAACCGTTTTAAAGTTTTTCGGGATAAACACTAATAGGTATCCCTCGGGAATAAAATTTTTGGGGTCTAGCTCGGGTACAATTTATCCTAGTTTTACTTGTGTCAATTTGAAGTTTATGACGTGTCCAAGGGTCCTGTAGGGTAAATGAAATTCAAATTACTTAGAAAAGAATAATTCAAATGACATAAACAGAACTAGGAAATAAAGTCATCACTTTGATTTTATGTTCAATCTAATCTTTTTACGACCTGCGAAAGACTGCAGGTAGATGCTGGATGCGGCAAGCTGAAGACAGGGCGCTATGGCGCTCATTGGGGGAGGCCTATGTCCAGGAGGGACTGCTATAGGCTGATGATGATGATGAATCTTTTTACTTTAACGGGATAACAAAGATATTGTCAAACTGCCATTTTCCTCTTTAAAAAAATATTCAAAATTCCAAATATATTTTTTTTGGGCTTACAAAATAAGCACTTAGACAAGTCATACTTTATACCATAAATTATTATCAAATAAAATTATTTTACTGTTCACTTCATTTTTTTGTCCACTAGTGGAAGAAGTGAAAAAGAAATCACTTGTATGTCCTGTCCCGCCTCGGAACAATTGTGAGTACGATCTGCAGATATTTGTTCCGGGTGCTCTGGTCGTTTTCTATGTATAATAAAAAATATCTATCTATGTAATGTATTGTATTATGTATATCAGTTATCTAGTACCCATAACACAAGCTCTGCTTACCATGGGGCTAGATAATGCTGTGTGAATTGTCCAGCATTATTTATTTATTTATGTTCATATCTGTTATGTGTCTCATACATGGTTATTTGCCTTCTCTTTCTATTCCTAATGATTAAAATTCTATATACATACATTAAAATAATAAAAATATTCTCAGCACCTAGTTAATTTACGCTATTTATCTAAATGACGTGTTCTTGAGTGGATACCACGACTCGGTAAACGTAGTGTAGGACGCCCTCCGACCAGGTGGGATGACGACCTGCGAAAGACTGCAGGTAGATGCTGGATGCGGCAAGCTGAAGACAGGACGCTATGGCGTTCATTGGGGGAGGCCTATGTCCAGCTGTGGACTGCTATAGGCTGATGATGATGATAATGATCTAAATGACACAGAAGGTCAAGAGGTTTTATTATCCAAGTCATTGCGACTTCCGCGATTACCCGCCAACTTGCACCCAGCAATTGTCTTAAATATATATTCACTATATAAAAACGCCAAACGTGTCTGTCCGTATAGTATTTTTTTATCTGCTTCAGTTTCACTTAAAAACTTCTACGTTTCATAGAATATTCTGTCTAGATAATACTAGGCTATGTACTTGGTTTTACTTGAGATTTAAAAAGGTAGATTAATCATAATAGTCCACTGCTGGACATAAGTCTCCCTAAGTGAGCGTCATAGCGCCCTGTCGTCAGCTTGCCGCATCCAGTATCTACCTGCGTCTTTCGCAAATCGTCATCCCACCTGGCGTCCTACACTACGTTTGCCTGATCGCGGTTCTCATTAAAGAACACGTTTGCCCAGCGGTTGTCGGTTCTCCGCGAGATATGACACTCATTAAGGGAGGCTTGTCCAACAGTGGACTATTATGATTAATCTACCTTTTTAAATCTCAAGTAAAACCAAGTACATAGCCTAGTATTATCTAAATAGAATATTCTATGAAACGCGGAAACAGGCAGTTATTCGAGACACAATCTTCGCAGCCTTGAGTCGTCTTGAATGCAAGATTCACCACATTTTGTTTAGTATTTTCCGGAAGCGTATATTACTTGCATAATTTAATTTTTTCCAACAAGAACATATTTTCCTCTCGTTTTATGAAGCTGTAAAATGGTCTACAGTGGGTTTTCAGTACTACCTATTAATAAGATTTTTAATATGAAGTCCATAGAGAAAATTTCTCGGTGGGTTGATTTAAAATTGTAGTTGGTAGTTAGTAGTGTGTAGAATGTTAGTATTTTGGTTTGTGTTTTAAGTTTAAGTTTTTTTTGTTATATTTCTTTGTCGCTTTGGTGTCCAACTGTAAAGGCATTGTAAATAGTTTATCAATAAATAAATAAAAAAATCTATTTTGTAAGAAACCGCTGGGGTAAACGTATTCTTGAGTAGAGACCGCGACTCCGTAGTGTAGGACGCCCTCCGGCCAGGTGGGATGACGACCTTCGGGAAAGACAGCTGAAGACATGGCGCTCATTGGGGAGGCCTATGTCCAGCAGTGGACTAACGTAGGCTGATGAAGAAAGCTGAGGGAAGCCGATTAGATTATAAAAAGTACCCATCAACACAAGCTCTGCTTAGCTTCGGGCTAAATGATACTGTGTGGATTGTCCAGCATTACTTATTAATCTTCAGAATTATTACCTACACTAAACAAAAAAACAAAATTTTTAGACGACCGATGTGGCGCGGTGGGCGAAGGTCCGCCTGCGACGCAGGAGGTTGCGGGTTCGATTCCCGCCTCGGAACAATTATGTGTACGATCTGCAGATATTTGTTCCGGGTGTTCTGGTCGTTTTCTATGTATAATAAAAAATATCTATCTATGTAATTTATTGTATTATGTATATCAGTTATCAAGTACCCATAACACAAGCTCTGCTTACCATGGGGCTAGATGATGCTGTGTGAATTGTCCAGCATTATTTATTTATTTATTTTATTTTAGAGTGCACTAAAACATGCGTGAAATGTAGATTCATGTCAAGGTCAGCATTGCACGCTAAAACATATTGGACACGCCTTTGATGTCACTCTACATTAACTCATCACCTTGATTAACAAGAACTAAAAGTTAAATAACTTAGCATTTCAATATTATAAAAAAATATTAAAAGCGGTAATTTTTATAAAAAAATTAGATTTCAAAATATTAAAAAAAAAAAACATAAAAAATGTTTCCAAGTTTTCTGTGTACCTAATACCAAAGTTTGGATGTTTAAATGGATGTTTGTTACTTGTTCTTTGAATATTTTCAGCATGTACTGAGGCAATGATAGAAATCCTCGTTCCCAAGGTAGGCAACTAAACTCGGTTCAAGAATCATATATATTTTTTGTCAACAAAGGAAAAATAGTACAAAGAAAAATGTATGGATTCGATAATTTGTGATCTCTCGTACTTTTTTTAAATCAATTCGATTACAATGTGCCCGTCGTGCCGTCCACATCCCCATATTAAAAAAACACTAGATGTTTCCCGCGGTTTCATCCACGTCACATTTCTAAATTTTAATATAGCTTACGTTCACCGCAGGTAGTGTAGCTTTCCAACGGTGAAAGAATTTTTCAAATCGGTCCAGTAGTTTCGGAGCCTATTCAATACAAACAAACAAACAAAAAATCAAACATTTCCTCTTTATAATATTATTAGTATTAGTATAGATGTCAAAATAACTACAGCGATGTTTCGTTAATTAATCTGGACCTTTATTACTGTATTTTTGTTATTATCAATAATTGAAATCAGTTTTTTCTTGACTTAAAACATAAACATGAAATATTAAATAAAGTCTTTATGGTTTCATGTCTGTGTTCAATATGTCTTTGCTTACATACATTATATTGGATTCTACAACAGAGTATATGCAACCAGTACTCAGCAAACACAAAATATTTAGTACAGTAGTTTTAGTCTTCCTAACATGTCTTTGTTTACATAAAATATATTGGATTGTAGAACTGAGTATATGCAACTAGCACTCAGTTTGACGATGACGTACGATTCGGCCTGACCTCAATCCTAACGAGTTTATCAGTCAACTTGATTAACGAACACTAATTGTCGATGAAAAACTAGCTATTTTCCGTTTTGTCGAATGAATGACGCTGTTTCGATTAGCAATGGCCACTTGATTTGAAAGCTGTGAAAAATTGACGGAGATTTCTCTATTTTCTTATGTAAATTATTCTTGGTTTTGACTAGAGTGCCTTTTCTGTATCTGGCTATTTTTCTAGTTGGCCTTTTTTCGTCGACCGATGTGGCGCGGTGGGCGAAGGTCCGCCTGCGACGCAGGATGGGTTCGATTCCCGCCTCGGAACAATTGTGTGTACGATCTGCAGATATTTGTTCCGGGTGATCTGGTCGTTTTCTATGTATAATAAACAATATCTATCTATGTAATATATTGTATTATGTATAACAGTTATCTAGTACCCATAACACAAGCTCTGCTTACCATGGGGCTAGATAATGCTGTGTGAGTTGTCCAGCATTATTTATTTATTTATTTATTATTTTATTTATTTTATATTTGGATGTTTTTCCGATTGGGCGATTCCATAGTTGGGTTATTATTAAGCAATTGGAATTTTTTTTTTTGACATTAGTCATGCAAATCGTTTTTTTACACTTCGGGCCCACCATACCACTGGCCATACCCCTGGGGGTATATACAATGTAGAATGAATATGTTATGATGTGCGTAGTGGAGGCCAATGTCCAGCTGTGGACTAACGTAGGCTGATGATGATTAAATAACGTGTTAAAGAGGAGTTCGGAAACCCTACGGTAGAAAATGATAAAGATAATTAATTATTTGCATTTATATTAGCTGAATGCTTTCCAAAAAAAAATCGTTCTAACTCTGTTGTATCATAACTTTCAAATATCATAGTTCCGTAACCATTTCATTTCAACCCAATGGTTGCTTAACACTTTTACTGCGATCTTTTTTCGACGACTGCGATCTTTTTTTTAACCTAAGCCATTCGTGCTGTCGCTCTACACAGCGGTTGTGTTGCGCCGCACATGCGTTTCGTTCGAAAAACATTACGGCTGTGCTGACTCACACAGATCTGTATTTTCTCAGCCGCTGCGCTAGTGTGGATTTACTATATTAGTCACTTGTAGAAAACACATACGGTGTGATTTCAGCACTCGAAGTGTTAACATGAGAGAATTATCAAGATAATGATGATTTATATTTGTATTTATATATATAAGGTGAAGGTCTCCCTTAAAAAATAAATAATCAACTCTAAGCCCGTGCATCATAACTTTCAAGTATCACAGCTCCATACCCATATTATTTCAAAAGCCTAGTATCCAGCCGCAATGAAAAGCAGCACTCAAACTAGACCTTAGCACAGTGTTCGCATTCTGTGCCGCGTTGTAACAGGTTAGTATCAAATAAATAGTGAATCGTAGACAACGCTCGACTCGCTGCAAGGTCGCGCTCATACCACCATCTGTGCGGGAAATGCGGGATAGTGGCGGAGTTTAGATAATATCTCATTTCATTTTCATTTTAAACCTTTTATTCAGATAAATGTGTATGTACATGGTTTTACTTAAATACTATTGCTTAAACTATTGTTAAATCTATATTACCTCTTTTGGCAAAGGCTTCCTCTAACCCCTTCACTTTACTCTATCTCTCGCCAACCTTCCGTCTAGATAACTCTCTAAACTACAGTAAATACATATTATGTATTTACTGGTAGTATGTAACTGGTACGAAGTGTGACTGTCGGCCAAACTTTTGAGTTATTTCTAATAATGCTAACAATTTATTCATTAAACTAGATGCCAAAAAATGTGATTTCTTGTATTGTGAGTTGTTGTATTAGGAAGGACTTGGTCTTGAAAATCTGTCACTTGCTCCCGGACCATGTTTACCAACCTTAAAAATAGCTTGAGTATAATGAAGTAGTGTTCTATATTCAGTTATGCCACGAAATAAACCGTGATTGGCCCGGAAAAATCTAAATGCTGCAATGCTTAACCTAGATTTATTTCAAAAATATTGTCAAAAATATTATTATAATTTAAATATTATAGTAAAAATATTGTATAATATAAGTCATAAGCTGTTTTGAATAAAATTATTTATTTATTTTAAATTTAAAAAAAAATATTCGCATGGATATGGGTTAACAAGAGTCCATCATTATTAGGAAGAAGTCGAAGGTCTAATAATACATTTGTTAGAACTAGTAGTAAATAACCTGTTTCTCCGGCTGTTTATGAATAAATGCATTGAATTAATTAATTTTTATTTGGTTTAAGGCTTACACAGAACTTAATAAACTTAAACTAAGAGGAAACTTGTAAGTCCAGTAACAAAATGGCTTTGCCTCAGCATAAGTTGGATGACTAGCATGCTAGCAACCAACCCTGTTAAACGAAAATAATGTCAAAAACGTGACCCAAATTAAGGTAATTTAAAACGGAATATTTATCATGATTTGATTTTTGAGTTTTCCAATATGTCGGCACCTTAGTGTTAATAATCATGATAGTTTCAAACGTTTTATTGTGACCAAATTTCCCAATAAGTCTCACAACATGGTCACCCCACCGGCGCCCGCGCACACTCTAACCTAGAAACGACTGGATTTCGTGACATTCTGCATCTGTGTGTGTTTCATTCACACATTAGAACTGAATAGATCTACTTTCAACTCTACCCACTTGTGTTAACGTTTATTTTATTATAGCTATAGTTGTTAGAATTGGCGGTAAATCTTGTTGTTTATTTAGGATTTTATTACCTCGTGTTTAGAGTTTGTTTTAGGTTGGTGGGATATTTACTTGACGTGGTATTGGTCGGTTTTGGTGCGATGGAATGGGCGTTATTCTACATTAAAAGAATAACGATGATTAGAACATTTGGTAGCTTGGCCTTAAACAACTGTTTTTGATACAAGGTTATTTTGCTTATGGCATTTTGTTTGCTTTATTTTACAAATACAATATTATTTTATCACAAAACCTACGTAATGTTTACTGCTGATACTATAGCTATATATGCTATAAGCTGTATCGCTAGGGGCCGAATCAAATATCCTACTACTAATATTACCTATAAACGCGTTTGTAAGTATGGATGTTTGTTACTCTTTCATGTAAAAACTACTGAATGGATTTTAATGAAACTTTACAATAATATAGCTTATACATCAGAATAACACATAGGCTACAATTTATAAAGATATATTGTATATTATCTAAAATATCTATCACCACGCCATAAACAAGTCAATCGTAATGTTAAGAAGAGTGGCAGACGGTGGCTTGCCGAATGCTGGATCCTTAAAAAGCCGGAGTAAATTCCCGGAGAGGAACAACATCGGCGCAAACGACTGAGGAGTGTCGAGAGGTGCGGCCCCGATTTCATGAAGACTGCTCGTGAGCGGGTTTCCTCGCTATTACGCCATTAGACACTTCCCCCCCGAGTCTACACCCTAAGATGCATCTCTCGCGACTCCACTCAGACCGGCCAATGAAGGCAAGCAAGAGGTGGGGATCTGGTTCTCTTGGGATGCCACTCCGCAAGCGGAGACGAGAACCAGGAACTTCTCCGGGAGCACTCAGTACCCGTGGTGTCGCTACTCACCAACAGCTCGCCACAAGCTGCCCTGCGGGCATATAATATATTATTTGTCGACCGATCGATGTGGCGCGGTGGACGAAGGTCCGCCTGCGACGCAGGAGGTTGCGGGTTCGATTCCCGCCTCGGAACAATTGTGTGCACGATCTGCAGATATTTGTTCCGGGTGTTCTGGTCGTTTTCTATGTATAATAAAAAATATCTATCTATGTAATGTATTGTATTATGTATATCAGTTATCTAGTACCCATAACACAAGGTCTGCTTACCATGGGGCTAGATAATGCTGTGTGAATTGTCCAGCATTATTTATTATTTATTTATTTTATTTTATTTATTATACTTGATTTATGACTGTGCTAAACAGGTAAGCAGTTCACTCAGTTGCTTTTAATGTATAGTCTTGTTGAAATTCATTACTTATCATAAAATTGTAAACCTGTGGCGGAAGTTTTTTATTCTCCATTTATCGATACTTATTAGATTTAGCATTAACAATTTTATTTCGTACTTAAAATATACTAAAATAAGTACTTACCTACTAGTTCGATATACTTGGATTAGACTGAAGTTATAAGGTACTTGTGTAGATTTTACTTTACGGAATAGATAAATGTTAATATTTCCGGATCTTATGACATTATTTCTTCCTTAAGTATAATTAAATTAAAACTGGTTAATAATACAAATGACTAATTAACTTAAAAAACCGGGTCGGCCCGCTTTTTTAATTTTGCCAATAACGTGCGGGCAGAATCACAACGTAGCTAAAAAATCTAAGTCATTTTTTTTTAAACAGCAGCATGGAGTTGCTGTTCAATTACTATTTAGTAAAAAGTAAAAAGATTTTTATTTTGTCAGAACAGAGACTCTTATAAATTAAACTTAGATTAACAGAAGACATAAACTGACGAAATCGGTCTCCACTCAGCATGTGCTATGGTAGAGCAGATCGTACCATAGCGCTGGTCTTCCGTGGAGACCGTGGTGCGCAAGGTGGCCTTATACAAGCATAACAAGGAACAAAACTAAAATGTCAAACTAAAACTATGTAAGAAATATTATTTACATTTCAAATAAAATAAAATAAACCCATTGAAACTATACAATGAAATTATTAATACGTATTTATTAAATATCTATTTTTTTTAGAAATTGACGGCAAAGAACGCCTTATTTGAACTGGATGTATGTGTTGAGACTCCAGCAGTATTCTTTTGAGTGATTTTTTGAAAGAGTAAACGGACTGTGAGAGTATTTTATTACTTACTAGCTGCGCCCCGCGGCTTCGCCCCCGTGGAAATCTATGTGTCAAATAGTTTAAATGATAAAAAGTATCCTATGTTAGACTCCTGGTTCTAAGCTACCTCTCCACCAATTTTCAGCTAAATCTGTTCAGCCGTTTTCGAGTTATAAGTGTTGTAATAAACACGACTTTCTTTTATATATATAAGATTACCTGGGTCTCTTCAAGTCAAAAGTTAAATCTAAAACAACTAAGCAATTTATAGACGCAAAAATGCAAAAACAAACTCCGACTTAACCCAGCTGTAATTAATTCCATTAAAGATCACCTTGACTCAGTCAGAACGCGCTAGAACATAAATATAGACCAGTCATAAAAACATTCTTTGAAACAATAGAAAAACCTAAAACAACTCCAACTTTGTACCTAGGACTCGGGAAGTTAATGTCTCATCTGATATGTTATCATTATATTAATCGACTCTCATGAACATATATACTAGCGCTAAAGTCATTTAAAACGGGATATTTACCATGATTTGATTTTTGAGTTATCCAATATTTCGGCACAGTTTCATGCGCCATGATCACGGAATAACAAAATCAAAAATCAAATCATGGTAAATATCCCGTTTTAAATGACTTTAGTGTTAATAACCATGATAGTTTCAAAAAATTTATATAAACTAGCGGCCCGTCCCGTCTTCGCCCGGGTGGACATGTCTATAAGTACTAATATTATAAAGAGGAAAGGTTTGATTTTTTGTTTGTTATCGATTTGAAAAATTCTTTCACAGTTGGGAAGCTACACTATCCCCGGTGAACATAGGCTATATTATATTTTCAAAAAGTTAGGGATCCTTACTAAAACTCCAATAATGTAACCCAAGGTGTAAACATATCAACTAATACGACCGATGTGGCGCGGTGGGCGAAGGTCCGCCTGCGACGCAGGAGGTTGCGGGTTCGATTCCCGCCTCGGAGCAATTGTGTGTACGATCTGCAGATATTTGTTCCGGGTGTTCTGGTCGTTTTTCTATGTATAATAAAAAAAATATCTATCTATGTAATGTATTGTATTAAGTATATCAGTTATCTAGTACCCATAACACAAGCTCTGCTTACCATGGGGCTAGATAATGCTGTGTAAATTGTCCAGCATTATTTATTTATTTATTTAATAAAGTGAAATTCGAGTTTAACGCGGGTGAAACCGCGTGTATGGTTGACACTTTTCTGCCAGTGTCAAGTAAAATAATTGTAAAATCTATGAGTTATTGGTATTGGTATGCGGAGACTCAGACAAATAAAAACACTTCTTTATAGTTCTATCAATAAACCTTAACTTCGTTGAGAAACATTACTTTATTTAATAATAGGGTAAGTATTACACCCTTTTTTGACAAAAAATATATGCTGGACTACTAAGCTTGGGGCTGGATGTTGCTGTATGGATCTTCCAGCATTATACAGACACAAAAAAGAAGACCTGTCAGAAAATAACACGAGAAATAAACTCTTTTGAGTCATCGATCGCCCCAAAACGACTAACAAAGAAAACCTGATTCAGTTCCTGACGCATAATGAACAAAAAAGCTATAAGGAAGCGCTTATCGTTCATACGTGATATAATTCAGTTTCTGTTAATCTCGACACCTAAAACCAGCCTTTAGGTAAACCTGACTGTCACGAATAGTCAGATAGATAGTCAGATAGTTATTTAATTGGTAAAATAAATGTACCTACATACTAACAATTACATAAATTTTTAAATATTAAAATTCATTCATTCATTAAATGATAACAATTTGTCAAAGTAAGTACTGAATTAAATTAAATTTGCAGTACGCAATACAAAAAGTCATAAAATATTATAATTATTCAACATAATCAGCCTATATCAGTCCACTGCTGGACAAAGGCCTGCCCCAATGAGCGCCATAGCGCCCTGAGCGCCATAGCGCCCTGAGCGCCATAGCGCCCAATAATCATCAAATAAAATAAAATAAATAATCATAATACACTAACTAGCTAATGTTCATAAGCTTATCTTATCTATCGTCAGTTAGACGACACTAATTGTTGCAGACGAATAATATCGAGTATTTTAAGTTATATTAAAAATGTTTTGTTGTTTTGTAGCGGGTTATCTTCTGAAGTAACTGGTCCTATAAACAATCACACTGATATTAAAAATACGAAAGTTTGGATTCTATAATAATAATTATTCTATTATTAATATTTAAATTGTTATTATTCTATTATATTATTAATTAATATGAATGGATGAATGTATAGATGAATGTTTGTTGCTTCTTCACACCGAAAATTTAGAACGATTTGGTGGAAATTTGCATACACGTAGCTTTTGGCCTGGAATGAAACATAGGCTACTTTTTTCTACTTCATAAATCACTCGTACATAATAAACAGTTCCCATGGAATAGAAATAACCTTAAAACGTTTCCATATATGTTTAAAATACACGGCAACAAATGGAATTTTAGTATTATCGTGTATTTTTCCTGCCAACTTACATTCCTTGTCGATTGTTACTTCAATAATTTGGTTACAAACATTACATATCGAATTTGGCTGGAGTATACCTGCACCCGGAATTGGGTGAATATAGACTCAAATTTCAAAAATCAAAGTGCTTTTTAACTCTTGGACACGTCACAAAATCCAAATTACTTAAGTAAGACTACAAAATAATGTGATCTCTTTGATTTTATGTTCACAATCTTTTTAAGGTAAAGTAAAGAAGTGTATTGGGACTAAATTGTGAAACAAACAAAACAGAATGAAAAATATAAGTTGTATAACTGATAACCAACGCAACGAAAAGAGCGAGTCGCTATGCACTTCAATTACCACGCATATGTCAACTCGCTAACAGCGTAGCGTGTGTTATGTTTACAGAATTATGTGTCACGGCCGAACGTTGCATGTATGGATGTACGTATGTATGGCCTGATAGGAGACAGCTGATGGCTTGTATTTGTATGCTATTGCGTACAGGCACAGTGTATAGGGCTGTTTTATGTAATGACTAGCTGATCTGCCTGCCCGCCTAGGCCCTAGCCTGGCTTTAAGGTAAAAAAGATTTTCGGTATCAGCTTTAGCTGAACCGCTCGCGATTTCATTTGCGTGAACTTTAGGGTAAAAAAGCTCGAGATCAGCTGAAACCCAGTTGTAATACAGAACTTCTATAATATACAACAATGCTTGAAGACGAAAGTTTTCAATCAGTGCGTCCTACCCGTTATGACCTGCGGAGCTGAAACGTGGACGTTCACGTTAGGGCTGGTCCACCAGTTCAAAGTCGCTCAGCGAGCTATGGAAAGAGCTATGCTCGGAGTTTCTCTGAAGGATAGGATTCGAAATGAATACATCTGACAGAGAATCAAAGTTATCAACATAGCTCTAAGAATTAGCAAGCTGAAGTGGCAGTGGGCCGGCCATATCTCGCGGCCCAGCCAAAAATAAAGTATCGACTCCTTCAACTTGAGCATAAGCCAGCCTCTAAGACCCACATGAGAGCATAGGAGCTGGCTAAAGCAAGCAGAGGAAAGGCAGAAGCTTCCTTCTGTATATTATCACCATCATCAGCCTATAGCAGTCCACTGCTGGACTTAGGCCTCCCCCAATGAGCGCCATAGCGCCCTGTCTTCAGCTTGCCGCATCCAGCTTCTACTTGCAGTCTTTCGCAGGTCGTCATCCCACCTGGCCGGAGAGCGGCCATCGGTTCTTCGCGACATATGGCCGGCCCACTGCCACTTCAGCTTGCTAATTCTTGATATCTTCTTGATATGTATCAGTTGATGTACATCTAGATTGTTTGCAACAGTATGCAGTTAGCCCAACTGTTTCAATTATAAAACTACCTTTAATTTGTTTCAATTATTTAATAGCTAAGCTATTAGTAATTTTTCTTAGAAATTCAATAAAATCCAATTTGTAAAACAGACGGAAAATTTTAGATGACGTAATGGGGATGTTATTTCGTATTGTAAACATCGTATTTTCCGGTTCTAAGCTAGAATAATAGGAAAATATATAATACCTAATTTAATACCTAAATTATTATTAACTACGTGCCTGGAATTCCATGTCTTAATTGGTTATAAAAATAAAAATTAAAACGCTTCATACTTATTTACAATAATGCTTCAGATAAATCTAAAGTACTTATTTATCGTTAAAATTTGTTTAATACTACTAGTTTCTGCACGCGTTGTGTCTTTGGAAACGTTTCAAAGTTATGTATCTAGTCCATCTCACGGGAAGTGTTTGATTTTTGCCTATGTTGATGTTTGATTTTTGCCAATTGTGTTCTTGAGTGGAGACCGCGACTCGGCAAACGTAGTGTAGAACGCCCTCCAGCCATGTGGGATGGCGACTTGCGAAAGAGTGCAGGCTAATGCTGGATGCGGCAAGCTGAAGATAGGTCGCTATGGCGCTCATTGGGGGAGGCCTATGTCCATCAGTAGACTATTACCTATAGGTTGATGATGATGATGATGACTAGTTACTGCCCGTGGCTTCACATGCGTTATGTCGTTTTAACATTTTAATGTTGTGCCTTTCCCATGGGAATTACTAGTCGACTATGTTTGATTTCTGGCTTAAGGGCTACATCTACCTATGCAAAATTTCAGCCGGATCCGTTCAGTACTTTTGGCGAGAAGAAGTAACAAACATCCATCCATCTAAACTTTCGCATTTATAATTTTTAGTGTGATTCTCGTGAGCAAATCTGTCGGTAAAACTAGTGGTTAATAATCTCCCTTGTAGGTAATTCCAAGTTCGTAGAAAGTGAGGGCCTTCTGACCTTTAATCTTTGACATTTTCCCGACTGGTGATAATCTTCAAATTGTTGGTCATTCATACGTTTATATGTGCAATAAACTATTAGATGTTTTAAGTTTAAGTTTATCAGTTTATTTATTTCCACCGTAGGTACGCATGTTACACTTAATGTCGATAAATAAATAATAAATAATGCTAGACAATCCACACAGCATTATCTAGCCCAATGGTAAGCAAAGCTTGTGTTGGGTACTAGATAACTGATATACATAATACAATACATTACATAGATAGATATTTTTTATTATACATAGAAAACGACCAGAACACCCGGAACAAATATCTGCAGATCGTACACACAATTGTTCCGAGGCGGGAATCGAACCCGCAACCTCCTGCGTCGCAGGTGGACCTTCGCGGACCCACCGCGGTCGTTATAAATACCTATAGGTATACATTTTACAGGTTAAATTACATTTTTATTCTATAACACAACTTTTGACAAAGGAAACACCATAGATAGGGCATTGTGTAAAAAAATTAAAAATAAAAGTTTTTTTTCAATATAAATATTTTTTCAATATATATTTTATCAACGTCAATTCAATAAAAGAAAAAAAGAACAGAAATTTTGCGCGATTACAAAGTTTTTTGTGTCTATGCAATGTTGATGAGCTGATGATTTCTTAAAACTTCTGAAACGATCATGGTTATTAACACTAAAGTCATTTAAAACGGGATATTTACCATGATTTGATTTTTGAGTTTTCCAATATTTCGGCACAGTTGCATGCGCCATGATCACGGAATAACACAATATCCCGTTTTAAATGACTTTAGTGTTAATAACCATGATCGTTTCAGAAGTTTTAAGAAATCATCAGCTCATCAACATTGCATAGACACAAAAAACTTTGTAATCGCGCAAAATTTCTGTTTTTTTTTTCTTTTATTGAATTGACGTTGATTGTGACTTATTGAACAAACACTTATTGGCAGCTGTTTTAATTATAAAACCAGGTAAAACACAGAAAAACAAAACATGAAACATACTTACCGATTGCAAAGGACTTAACGTCGTCTGTATAATTTCCTAATATAGACTTACGACTAACGTCTCGTACCTATATATAATACGTAGGTATCTAGGTACATACTCTAGGAGAAGGAATTCGCTATCTTCCCACTACAACGGGAAAATACTTCCCCCCGTCACAATTTGAATAACAACTATGTAGATGTTACCTTTTTGATTGTTTATTGAATACCGTGAGAGAAAGACCTACAATAACATTCACTTTATAAGGCAAACTATTGTTTCCCTCACAATGTATCGTAAGATTTCCCGGCCTGCCTCGAAAGACGATTTCCTACAATTTTACAAGTTCACGTTAACAAAAGAAGTTAATTTGTGCGATTCGTAACGCATCATCATTTCGATTACGGCAGGGTTGCCATAGTCAGTCATCTTTCGAAAAATCTGAAATATTATTATATGCAAGAAATCAGAAGAAAGACGCAAGACTTGATGTGACATTTAGATATATCCAAAATTTAGAACATCGCACAGCGTTGTAAATTTTGAAATTTAGGATGACACATTAAAATTTATACTAACAAATAAGTAGATATATTTATTTATAGGAGGAATTCAGAATTCATCAATGTACCTAATTATTACCTACTCTGGGTTATTCTTTTCTGGATTACTTAAAAGCTAGATTTATAAACCGCTTGTACCTACTTGGCACTTACCTACATGTGCGCAATCAAATTTGAACAGAATTTGCTCACAAACGAAAGCTCCATCTCTGAAAAGATTAAAATCGAAGTCTTCCCATTAAGTAACCTACGTCTTTGTTCACAGAACTTTTGCGATTTTTCACAAATAACGCGACCTCATCTAGGTGCAGTTATTTTTCAATCTGGCAACCCTGATTGTGTCCGCCATTTTGGAATTTGCGCGCGCTTCCAACTGTCATTAGGCAGTGATGCCAACTTCGCGAAATTACAAGTTGCCGCTGCGTTCAGCTATTAAATTATAGGGTCTTAGTACCTGTGTGGTATGGCTACTTAATTATATCGCTTTTATAATGCAATTTAGGGCTATTTTGGAAAGCAACAGGCGTTCAGAATTGTCATTCCGCACTGTGCAATTTGTCAAGTGAAAACTCTACCGTGACTCTATCACTATTTATATAATTTTAGAGGAATCGAGAACTGTACAGAAAATTATTTACAATATTTTCCGACGTTACCGTACACTGGAAAAATTTGAAATTTTTAACAAATATCAACGTGTTTCATTTCCTTTACACCTGACAGGACTCTGTCGACATGTCACAAAATTCAAATTGCGAAAGTGAAACTAGGAAATAAAGTGATTTAAGATAAGATTTTTTGTTCACTTCAACCTTTTTAAGGTAAATAAAGAAGCGAACAAGAAACCTTTACCTGTTTAGGTTGTTAGTTTTCGGGTTGGAGCAAAACTTGTCCCAAGCTTTAACAATATCTAATCGGTATGAAATCCATCTACTCAATTCAAATGGTCAAATGGCTAGTTTTTAGATATGATGTGAAAAATCTTTTGTTGCCTGAAAGGTAAATAAGCGACATTCATAATTCATTTATGGTTCTTAAAATTAATTTTATCATTAGGTACTACCGGAACTTGCCTTGTCAGACGTATGAATGATAATTTAAGTCTAATTTGTGGTCCTATTAATTTATTTTTGTATCTAAATCGAAAACTACAATTACTGAAATTGCTTGCCACTTCAAATATTCTTTTATGATCTACATATACTGATAAAACATTTGAAACTATCATGGATATTAACACTAAAGTCATTTAAAACGGGATATTTACCATGATTTGATTTTTGATTTTGTTATTCCGTGATCATGGCGCATGAAACTGTGCCGAAATATTGGATAACTCAAAAATCAAATCATGGTAAATATGATCATTTTTTAATCATGGTAAATATCCCGTTTTAAATGACTTTAGTACCTATACTGAGTTAACTATAATTAATCAACTATCATATTTTGAGTAGGTAAGTACCAAACTCCAATCAACCCACTGTCCTCTGCCCGTAAACAATTTTAACTTCCCAGTCTGAAACTATTTTGCATAAATTACGAAACCAAGGTCCGAGAGAAATACTTTACCATTAAATGAGAATAGTTTCCAATAGTCGCTAGCCCGAGGGTATACAATAGGCAGGGTTATTAAAATACTTCGTAGGTTATGTAATTTGTACACCTGTGGCCGAGTCATCTTGTTTTGTTGAATTTTAGACTTATACCGTTTTGGTTACATCACAGATTTGATTATGGTGTTTAGTGTTAGAGGTTTTGTTGATTTCTTACTCACTCACTCTTAGCGATTATTGCTATCATTATTGATAACACTCTTCATATTGTGCTTCTTTAATACATTGATGTAGGGCTTGTTTACTCAAAAAAAAAATCCTTTATTTTATTATTTTTAATCAATGGATTCGTAACGAAATCATCCAACAGAGGAGAACCAAAGCTACGAGAATTAGCAAGCCGAAGTGGCAGTGGGCTAGCTTGAGTGTAGACTGCGACTCGGCAAACGCGTTGTGTAGGACGCCCTCGGCCAGGTAAGATGACGACTTGTGAAAAACTGCAGGCAGATGCTGGATGCGGCAAGCTGAAGACAGGGCGCTAATTATGGGAGGCTTACGTCCAGCAGTGGACTATTATAGATTGATGATGAATCAATTATAAGTCTGTGTCATTTTGTTGTATGATTTTGGTGGGTACGTGGGTAGTGCTGATTTAAGCCTGTCTCACACCTGAAAAACACTGCTGCTGAAGCTTCGAAAATGTTCATTCAAATATGGGCTTTAATTCGTAACATTTAGATGTATTTTATATTGACGGCATCAGATGATAGACAGCTCGCGGACCACTTGTTTAAAACTTGTGGGAAAATGTATCTAAAAATAACGAGTTTAGGCCCATATTTAAATGCACATTTGTGCTGGATGATAGCGGTATTGGATTAATGTGCGCAGAGCTTTACAATCTATGATAGGTACCTACTGTTATTCAATGAAGTTTAAATTTAATAATTATATTAAAAAAGCCTACACTTCAATTATTTTAATAGATTTAACGACCTTTTTCGAATTTTGTAACTTCTGAATCTCTATTTTTTTTTTTATTATATTTTTTTCTTGCCAGCAAGTCATATTAAATTCCAGGTTAGATTCACACGGGCTGCCTCATCCAGTGAAGCATACAATACCTTTTACAATACCAATTATTGTGCCTAGGCTTTAGGTATACTCAGTTCTAGATTCTTAGGTACATCATTTATATTTATTGTAAACTAGCTGCGCCCCGCGGTTTCACCGGCGTGGTGATAGGTATTTTGGATAATTATACATTCATATCTTTATAAATTGTAGCCTATGTGTTATTCTGATGTATAAGGTATATTATTGTTAAGTTTCATTAAAATCCATTCAGTAGTTTTTTACGTGAAAGAGTAACAAACATCCATCCATCCATCCATCCATCCATCCATCCATCCATCCATCCATCCATTCATCCATACTTACAAACTTTCGCGTTTATAATTTTAGTAGGACAAAGGGGTCACAGAACCCAATCCAAAAAATATTCATAAAATAAACTTGAATGACACTGGCATCATCGGAGCAAGTCGTTGATATTCGTAATAATTTTTGACGTCTTTTTTTTAATTTGATAGCTCAATTAAATTTGTCTCTCGTCCGTTTATGAACTCTAATTTCCATATTTTTCTCTCATCATCATCATCTTCAGCCTATAGCAGTCCACTGCTGGACATAGGCCTCCCACAATGAGCGCCATAGCGCTCTGTCTTCAGCTTGCCGCATCCAGCATCATATTTTACTCTACACGTGTGCAATTAGGCGTTTTTGAAGCTTCTGATCGAGGTTGTTTTTTTACGACGATAAAAAAAATTCGTAACTAAAAGATCATCAATACATTGACATTATAGATAAATGCTCATGGTAATCAAGATCAATAACTATCGAAATTTAATGAGGTACAAAACATTTTTTCCGTTTTTTATTACCCGTCATGATGACAGCAATGCTGATGATAACTTGTTTACAGATTTAGTGATTTTAAGTCGTTTTTTTTTTTATTCTCAATATTATAAAGGGCTTTGTCGCACACGATTTTATGTCGTTCTTATAGAATTTTATAGGGTCGTATCTCTTCATAATTACGTCTAAATTGTCCAATTACGCCAGTTTCCTCGTTTTTATTAAAACGATAATTAAAATAATTAGTTCTTTGTACTTTGATAAAGTTTTCGCTTCGCTAAAACATTGTAATAATTTTATTTAATACATGCAATAAATTTAAATCGATAGCTGTTGTAATAAATACCTCACGGAAGGCATAAAAAGTAATAACTTAGACTAATGAAGTTGATATTAAGTCGTTTTTTGTGTAAAAAAAATAATGTACTACTTAAATAAAACACTTAAGTAAAAAATGTGCCCCTAAAGTGTTCAAACATGAAAGCATCATCAAAGACCATAATTTAGCTGACCAATAGAAGCGCAACAAAAAACGTAAAATATTACCTGGTCCTATAGCAAACCTTATAAGGACATCCTTCGATGAGAACTATTAAAAATTGAAATAACTACTTGCGAGCAACGACCGAGCGATAGATAGAGAAAAAAGAAACAAGACAAACCCTGTGAATTGCAAATGAGATCTTATAGCGATAAATTTAAAGAACTATTTCGAATAAACATTAGCGTAGCAGATGTTGCTCGAAATGAAGATTAGGGGAACTAAGGCATAAAAAGCGGTCAGCCAATCGCGTCCTGCGATGGTCATCCGTCCCTTTCGCACACCGCTGATCACACTCTTTCTAATGCTCATATTTTTTGCCTTATTCTAATTCCTCATTCAAATAGACGTTCGATTCCAGGGGAGCGAAACCTTTTACGTTAAACTACTTCTTTCAGCATTTTGTGTGGGCCGTTGCTCGCGAATTTTTTTGTGTTTAATATAAGGTATGAACGCAAATTATTTTTATCATAGATTTTAATCTACGCTTTCATTTTTTCCATGGCCGTGCTATTCGCGTTGCGTGAACGGTGATGGAAAAGATAACTTTTTACGTACAGTAATATTCGTATATACTTACCTAGTTTGTTTACATCCAGATGTTTCGTTCAATGTCAAAGCTATAGAAGCCAATCATATCCAATTAAGCGTATCAAAGCACTCATTAATAACAAAATAGAATAGCTACAGAGCAAAATTAAATGGAATTCCTACAATATTTTTACGGGCACTGTTTTAGATTTAGGTATATAAAACTACATTTAGATACATCTCGGTAATATATCCTCAAAGATGTTTAAATAAATAATAATATGCTTTACTTCAATAACACAGTAATAAGAATTTCCTATAGGTATTGTGGTACGTTACTTCTTACAGGGCATAACGAAATAAGCGATAAAATTATAGTTTCATAATCAGCTCGTAATACCATAAAATAGAGTTAAATTCCGCATAATTAAATACGAAACAATGCTAAAGTCATCGAGGTCACACCAAGGTCACAAAAGATGCACAGCATCCGGCCGTTTATTGTTCTCAGGTTTCAGATGTCAGAGATAGGGGCACACCTTTGTTTTTATAACATTATTTGACCTACATTGATCATGTTTTAAATGTTAGGCCATGGTGAGATAGGTCACATATTCTCGAGGACAACTGAAAATTTAGAAGTTTCAGATATGTACCTATGCATATAGAATCATAAAGAAAGTATACCATATAATATTTTTGCGATGGGTTTTTCTCTAGAACAAGCTCCAATATTTTAACAATTAGTTGATAGCTAGAACTTTCCTAAGTACTAAACGTAGGTTTTCGAGGATCATGATTTATACTCAAGAATATTCTAGAAGCTACTTCAATGAAGTTGAAAGCTTCCAAAGTGCCAATTAATCTATATGTAACTAATCAAACTGCTTCATCTTTGCCTACCTATTCAATTCAGGTATAGAGCTGAATAATACTCAAGGACAGGCTTTCCTGGTATAACAGCCACACGGATACACGTGTCGTGAGATTGAAAGCGCAACTATTGAACGAACTTCAGGGAGTATTGGAAGCTGAACTTGAGCTAATGTAGGTTTATTTCGTAATATTTGCTGTAAAGTTATAGTTCAGTTCCTCATAAACAAGATCTGGTTTAGGCTACAACTTTGTTAGTAGGTAAACTTATTGGCAGAGTTGTGGCCATCCCATGTGGTAATACGTAAAGCAGTCAAAAGAGCATAAATTACTATAGAGACACTTTTCGCATAGATGGCGCTCCATTTCAGGGTCACATTATCGTTTTCCCAGGGCAGTGTAGATAGTCCAGTATTTATTACCAACCTTTAAAACACTGTTAAAAGAGCACTATTTGTCCTGCTGTCACTAAGCGCATAACTGAGATCCTATGTTTATAAGTGGTATATGTATATTTTATGATATATATGTAGTATATTTCTATGTAAGTACTATAAGTATTCTATTTATAATATCCCACAACTTACAAGCACACAGATCCCCTGGTACTGTCCACGATCCTATCCATCCATGGTTGTCTGGTAGAGATCGCTCTTGAGCGATAAGACCGCCAATTGTACTTAATTTTTAAGTTTTTACTGTACATAGTTTATAGTTAAAGTGCAATAAAGAATTTTCTATCAATCTATTATTTCCAAATTCCGTGTTAAACCTATATGATTGCCAATTGTTAAAAGTAGAAGTATGGTTTATCTCATGCAAACTAGGGTAGAACACTAGGGTAGAAAATATTTTGTTTCTAATTTTTGGAAATATACAAATACTACTTGTAAAACACGAAAAATGCCCAAAACACCAAATAACTAGGTAACACAACTTCAATGACGTGAATTTTCATGTCCAACAGTGCATTGTCTACTAAATCTCAAACATTATCGATTACGCAAGATATTTTCCTTATAACTCAAGAATGCTAATAACTATAAAATAGTTAAAATGGCAGTTAATAAAGTTAATTGAAATCTGCTTGATTTGATGCGAATATGCGATGTTCCAAACAAGGACATCGTACGTTTCCGCGTTGATTCATTTAAAATGGTTCAGCTTAAAGTATAGGAGTTGGCTTTTCAACTGTATATTGTCAAAACACTACAACTCTACATAATAAACTAGGTTTTGTTTCGCGCATTGGTCATAAATATAGGAGAAAGCGGTCAGGTGGGATGAGGACCTGTGAATGACTGCAGGCAAATGCTGGATGAGGCGGCGTGCTGAGCCACTGCTCAGCCTCCTGCCTTCCCTATTGAGCGCCATAGGGCAATCCCTATGGCGCTCAATATGGAAGGCCAGTGTCCAGCCGTGGCCTATGGGTTGATGTTAATGATAGGAAAAAGCAGCTCTTCCTCTAGCAGGCTCCCTTACCTGGCTCTTGCAACCTCCAGGTTGATTTGAGAGGTCGGATTAAGAATCGACCACCCAAAATCAACAACGTCAAATCCTACAACGACAAATACGACAATTTACCTACCCACAGGCGCTAAAATTTTTAGTCCTGTTTAATTAATTTACCTGCCTAGTTTATTTATTGTACTAAAAGAATAAAAAATTACGTTCTCTACTTATCACACATCTCACAATTTTGTGTGTAAAAGTTTGCATATTTGGAAGTTAGTTATCTCTTCTTGCCAAAGCTACTGAACGGGTCGGACTGAAGTTGTGCTTGGTAGTTCTAGGCCTGTAATAAAAAAATAATAAGAATAGGCAACTTTTATGCCATAAATAACTTCCCATAGGATATAAATAACCTTTAAACGTTTCCATAGATAAAAAGAAGCAGAAACTACATAATTACGAGTACTTTTTTAAAACGGGTATTTATCACGTTTATTTACCCATTTTTCCCGACGTTTCAACAGGTTTACACATTGTCGTGGTCACGGGATGACTGGAGTTGCCAAGCAAAAACTAGATTAGTATGAAGCTAGACAAGTCATTGGTCCTTTCCGCTATCGCTTACAAACTGCGGCAAACATTCAAACATGCATACACAAATGCATCTGAGTCACGTCGACCTTGAAACAGACCCGTCTAATCGCAGTTTTAGCCAATCAGAAGTCGCCGCACGCGTCTCTGCGTCCTTTGTTATTATTATCTAGTTTTTGTCACGCCATTTTGAAAAACCTTTTGTTTTTTCAACTTTTCTAGAATTCATTAATTCTGTTATTAATTGTCGATTGTCTATTGTTAATCAAAATTGTGCAGTTCCTTGACGGTTTAATTAATTGAGTAATGATAAATATATATAGCGATAGGTTTTAAGTTTATTTTCTTATAGTTTCGTTTTTTAGATTAAAATAATATATTTACATATTATAGAGGTAGTATCTACGGATGTACTAGTGTAGTATCTAGTATGTGCTCATATATAGGATAATATATTATTCTTTATGTTATAGTGCAACATGTTTATGGCCAAATAAATAAATCTTTATCTTCATAGTTTCCGATTTTATGAATTCATTTATTAAACTTGACCAAGGGCATTTTTAACCTGCATATATCCATGGTGCTATTTATATTAAGGAGGATCCAGCTGGGCTGGGCAGCGTTTGGGAAACTACGTCGAGTCTTCTCTTCATCCATACCGCAATGCTTGAAAACGAAAGTTTTCAATCAGTGCGTCCTACCCGTTATGACCTACGGAGCTGAGACGTGGACACTCACGATAGGGCTGGTCCACCAGTTCAAAGTCGCTCAGCGAGCTATGGAAAGAGCTATGCTCGGAGTTTCTCTGAAGGATAGGATTCGCAACGAATACATCCGACAGAGAACCAAAGTTATCGACATAGCTCTGTGAATTAGCAGGCTGAAGTGGCAGTGGGCCGGCCATATCTCGCGAAGAACCGACGGCCGCTGGGGCAAACGTGTTCTTGAGTGGAGACCACGACTCAGTAAACGTAGTGTAGGACGCCCTCCGACCAGGTGGGATGACGACCTGCGAAAGACTGCAGGTAGATGCTGGATGCGTCAAGCTGAAGACAGGGCGCTATGGCGCTCATTGGGGGAGGCCTATGTCCAGCAGTGGACTAAAATAGGCTGATGATGATGATTTTATTAAAAACAAAAAACTCAATTCGTTTCCTACATTGCTTGTTAAGTGTGTTACCTCTAGATTTACTATTTCTAGATTTATTTATAAGGCATTGAATGTTACACGTGCTACAATTTTGAGTTTATTATTTTTACTTCATATTTAAAGATAAAGATACTTATTTAGTCATAAACAGGTGCACAGAGTTTGACAATTAATAATATTAATACTTAGTTTATTAGTATTTTTTAAGTAGTTACATTTACATACATAGACACATATACAAACCGAGATATTATGTAGGTAGACAGCTATAATTTTTATGAATCTATTTTAGGTACTATCTAGAGTATACTTAAGTTTAACTTCTATTAAGTTTTTTTTCACTGACAAAAAATATTTTATTGTTTTTCTTTAATTTAGCAGAAAAATATTTTATTCAAGAATAAAATAGAGGCCTATTTAGTTGGTTAGTAATTCATCAAAGGCATAACTTGGGCGTTCATTAAGTATGACAGTTCGTCATTCATTTCCATAATATCCTCTGTAAAAAGGCACAAAGCACTAATCACTGGGTGCATCAAACCACACATTTGTGTTAGAGCTTGCTAGATTTGGCTAGGTGTGTCCGACTTCTTGCGTCCGACTCATTTTAGTTACATCTGTTTTAAAAAGTCACAACTCTTTTTAAAACAGAGAAGACGTTTTATTAGTAAAAAGTGTTGTGAGTGTTTTTAAAACAGAAGTAACAGAAAAGAGTCGAGAAGGTTCGATTCGTTCGGTTTTGTTCGCTTTGTTGAAAACCCAACATTTCTCATTCTTTAACTCACTGCATTGTGACCTGCAAGCGCACCATGGCTACAAGCAGAACCGTCTTAATTATAAATAATAGATATCCATTTTGGGCAATAAAAGTAGTAACATCGCCGAACTATGACGTTTCCTTGCTTTAAAACTTATAAGTTTTACTAATAAATATCCAATCAGTCTCTGAATATATTTCAACAACAAGGTAAGCAACATTTCTGCCATAACTTAAGCATCAAAATAATAAACCAAATAAAATTTTGCCCTCACGGAACTTTCTTACCCACCTAAAAATATAAAGTGCATTGCAACCATTCTGTATATATTCTGTCTCTGTTTGTTTTGTTAGTTGGTGGCAATTTTTCCGGCTTTTCCGTGCACTGGCCTTTTTTATCCGGTTTTTTCTTCTAGCCAAGACTAGCTCACCAAACCATCTCTTTCACAACATTAGCTACTCGGAAACATGTCTAATGTATAATTATTTTTTTTATTATTCCTTGCTGGGAGTTCAATGAACGAATTAATTACTACACTAACGTTGCTGGCTTCGCCTCAGTTCGTCTGGTAGTTTGGTCTTATTTGTTTTTTTATGGGCTTGGGACACATTGTAGGTTATAGCTGGATTTTAAATTATTGAGATATAAAACGTTTACGAACTAAGAAGGTCTATTTTATTGCTAATTTTACTCATTCAAAATTATGTATACAGAGTATACTATACTTTGAAAGTGGGTAAACTACTAAATACTTAGTAGTTTAAGTATGTACTAACATTGACGAGTAGGTAAATATCAATATTCACCTGCTGCCGTGTATTGTGTGTGTGGGTCTAGTTAGTATATTTTATGAAAAATAGAGAGGAAAATAGATATTTAAGGAAATGGTTGAACACCCCTGCAACGACTGCAACAGACAGTTCATAGTTTTTGCAGGTTTTTCTAGAAGGTATTGATTGATAATTCGTAGAGATTTATCGCTGCTGATTTTTATCAATTGTAGTAATTGCTTTTACCGACTTTAAAAAATGAAGGAGGTTCTATGTTCGGCTATATGGTTTTTATTTATGTAAGTATGCTGGACAATCCACGTATCATCATCTAGCCCCAAGCTAAGCAGAGCTTGTGTTATGGGTACTAGAAGACCGATATATGTACATACATAGATATATATTTTTTATGACATAGAAAACGACTTGAGCACCCGGAACAAATATCTGCAGATCTACAAACATTTGTCCCGAGGCGGCAATCGAATCCACAAATATATTATATTATTTTACTATACAATAAATTTTAATAAATTATTATATAAAATAAACAGATATATTATAGTAAGAGAGATTAGACCTAGAGTTATAAATTATCTAATGATGTGCCTATGTTTATTTCTTGGTTATTCATTATTTAGAGCCTATTCGCTACTTTGAGAGGATAATAAACTGAGAAATTGAAAGTTAATTATTTTCACGACTTCAAAATTGCAACTAATGGTCGTTAAGAGAGAAATTTCTCTGCGGGTTCCGTAGCTTCCCGACTAATGTTAAAATCCTGCATAGTATCTATAAAATTTCAAAAATAAAAATGTTAATTTATTCAGCATTTTGATTATCAGACAACAACGGCCCATAAAAACACATACACAAAATTACAAAAAAGAAAATACAATTACAACGAAGAAAATAAAACTAAAATAACTAAATCTAGAGTATAAGTACCTAATTTCACCCAGTGGTGTCGTATTGGACATTAATGTACCTACATATTTTCAACAAGTTGTATTTTTTTGTATTGCTCTGTTCATTTAGCTCTACATGCGTTACATAATAGAGGAAATTACTTTGGTTTTAGTATATTATATCAAGTTTCGAAACATTAAGTTTTATGTACTGTTTATTTCCCAAATAAAATAAAAATGTCGGTCTATTTGCGAAAGAAAATGGACGCAACGGTTCATATGTTCAAGGATTCTTGGTAATTTCATGCAAAATAATATTTATTTTAATGTCACTTTCGATTGCGGCAAAACCAATATCTACGAAAGAAAGAAAGAAAGAAAATACATTTATTGATATCATATAAATATTTATACATACCTGTTCACGTTTAGAAAATGTCCATAAGGGTTTCATTTAATTAATTGTTCGTTACGGACCCCTAAAACCGCTCGTACTTTCACAGTGTGAACGAACCCAACCTGTTTCGTACTAGTACAAGTCTGTTTTCGTACTGGCTATCGAATATTGATTTATGTTATTTATTACGAGGCGATAAAGTTTATTGTTCGATGCACAGTGTATGCGGGCATAGTGGTAGCGGCTAGCTAGCCTTGATGAGAAAAATTATTTCAAGCTCAATCGATTTTAAACTCTGTATCAGTAGTCCATCCAAAGGTTTGCCTGGAAGAGATCGCTCTCAGCGACAAGGCCGTCCTTTATCCTTCTGTTTATTCCTGTATTGTTTTCTGTTTTCTGTGGTATTATAAAGTGTTTTCTATCTATCTATCTGACTATAAATAAAAAAGCTGCAATTCATTCTTTCTTATGTATTATATTTAACTTTTACAATACAATACAAAAATACTTTATTGTACACCAGTTACAGATCATTATAAAACACATCATATGATACAAGTACAATGGGCGGCCTTATCGCTTAGAAGCGATCTCTTCCAGGCAACCTTTGGATGGAAAGAATTATGTGAATTTAAGAAAATTTAACTTTTGTGGAGTAAAGAAATAATTTTCGCAGGTACAGACAACGAGGTAAGAAATGATTCGGTGGACTATTTAATTATGATAAGCTATATGATATAATAGGAAAATACGTGGGGTTATCTTTATAAAATGTTCAGTTTTCCTTCGATTTACAATTATTGACGACCGCTGTGACGCGGTGGGCGAAGGGCCGCCTGCGACGCAGGAGGTTGCGGGTTCGATTCCTGAAAATACATTAAAACTAAGAGAATAGTAGTCAGGTTTAGTTTTTGGTAATAACAAAATTATTTTTATTTATGTAATCCGGTGGAAAAACTTTCGCTTTTGTGTTTAATCCCTTTCAGAGAATTATTCTGAGCTGGTATCATAATACCTACCTATTTATTACTTAACACTTTGACTGCGATTTTTTTTTCGACGACTGCGATCTTTTTTTTAACCTAAAAAATTCGTTTTGCCGCTCTACACAGCGATTGTGTTGCGCCGCACATGCGTTTCGTTCGAAAAATATTACGGCTGTGCTGAGTCACAAAGAACTGTATTTTCTCAGCCGCTGCGCTAGAGTGGATTTACGCATATTAGTCACTTGTAGAAAACACATACCGTGTGATTTCAGCACTCAAAGTGTTAAACATTTTGAGTGGTGTTTTTAATTCTTTGTACAAACATGGCGTAATGATAGAAAAGTTTCTCTTGATTATATAATTTTAAAAGCTCTCATACAAGATAGAAAAACTTTATAAATCGCTAATCGCTAACACTACGCCCTCTACAACCACCGTCAAATCGAGATATCTAGAAACGGATGCCAAGGTCCGAATAACTATATTTTTGCGCATTCGATTATTGCTATAAATCGATAAATAATGATCGATATGCCCTTTCTAGAGGTCAAGTGTATCGTATATATGAATTGTAGAGCATTTCGTCTCTAAATAGTTGGAACATATCGCAGAGGAGTATGTAGGTTTCCATTCTTGGCAACAAATTATTTAGTATATTTTACGACTTCAAGATAAATACTTAGGGCGTATTTACACAGCGGATCTGTTTTTACGGAACCGTATTGTACTGATCTTTTCTTACTGAAAGAAAACGTTTACTTGATCCGGAATACAGTAGGTATTCGAGTGTGTGAACTATATATGCCATAAAGGAATAAAAACATGTAAAACGGAAGCTGTGTGTATGTGCCTTTAAAACACGAATTTCTTTTTTTTATCTGACTAACTCATTTTTAATAATAACTAGCTGCGCCCCGCGGCTTCGCCCCCGTGGAAATCGATTTGTCAAATGGTTTTTTTTTAATATCCTATGTTAGACTCCTGGTTCTAACCTACCTTCTCACCAATTTTCAGTCAAATCGGTCCAGCCGTTCTCGAGTTATAAGTGTTGTAACAAACACGACTTTCTTTTATATATATAGATAATAGTATTTTTAATAATGCTGGACAATTCACACAGCATTATCTAGCCCCATGGTAAGCAGAGCTTGTGTTATGGGTACTAGATAACTGGTATACATAATACAATATATTACATAGATAGATATTTTTTATTATACATAGAAAACAACCAGAACACCCGAAACAAATATCTGCAGATCGTACACACAATTGTTCTGAGGCGGGAATCGAACCCGCAACCTCCTGCGTCGCAGGCGGACCTTCGCCCACCGCGCCACATCGGTCGTCAAACTCATAGATTAATTAACAAAAGTATGTGTGTTTGTTTTATTGTTTAAAGAAAAGTCTCTGAAATAATTGTCTTCATAATGTCAAGGCGCGTCACACTAAACAAAATAATTTTCGATAATAACCTATTAAGTTAATAATAATGTTTATTACCTTTACATAAAGCATGGTACAAAACCTACACTTATACATCTTATTTCATAATTTACCCATTTTATCATGTAAAAGATATTTTTAATTCATAAACCGCGTAAATACATATTTCTTGTAATCAGCATGTAGTCTTATCCCTCGCAAAGATATCTCACAGACAACTGTTCGAGTACTAAACGCCGTTATTCCTTTTTTCCAGGTCTAGAACGAGTGGCCGAGGAGTTGATGGGTCGAAGAAAATGGAAGCAATACCAGGACGCGTTGACCAAACCAGGGGACTCCAGCGACGAAGGTATTTATTGAGTAATTTATAAACTTTTTATCATACTTTGCTGCTGTGCTGTACCTAGTAGCTTTTTTGGAAATGGCAAGATTAAAAAAAAACAAAATTGAATAGAGCGTTTTGACATCACTCAAAGAATTAGCAAGCTGCAGTGGCAGTGGGCCGCCAATAAATTGCGAAAAACCGTCAACTGCTAACGTGTTCTTGAATGGAGACCGCGACTCGGTAAACGTAGTGTAGGATGCCCTTCGGCCAGGTGGGATGACGACTTGCGAAAGACTGCAGGTAGATGCTGGATACGGCAAGCTGAAGACAGGGCGCTCACTGGGGGAGGCCTATGTCCAGTGGACTAATATAGGCTGATGATGAAGATTCGGTTTAGTGTGGTGTTTGTTGTTGTAGTAAAGTGTTTTCCATCAATCTATACTTCCCTTATCGCAGGTTCCACTCCCTCCAACGACCAGCCTCCCGGGCTAAAGATAAAGACCATAGAGCAGATCAACGAGGACGACGGTCCGAAGCGACCAGAGACAATCCTCGAGAGCCTCATCAAGCGGCCGGCGACGCAGCCGAAACTGGAGCTTGCTGAAGAGCCCACGGATTGGAAGCCACCTGATAAATGCTACTTCTGTACTGATGAAAAGGGAGATGTGGTGGAGAGTTCGCAGAATCAGGGGGCTGCGGTAAGTTTCTTTTAAATTTAAACCCTCGTAATAAGGCTTCCTGATCAGGAAGTCTTATATTTTGAACAGAGAACAGAGTTCTTAGGTTAATATCCAAAATGCCTAGAAAGTAAAGTGACTAAAATGGGGAACCTAAGGTAGACCAAGGTATAAATCATACGGTATAAAAAGAGTTGAGAGAGAGACAATAATAAGAAAGAGGTTTTTTTCAAATTTTAAACCCGCGTTTTATGAGAAACCTACAAGGTAGACCCAAGGTAGAGAACGTAAAACAGGTTGCTACAATAAGTACCTGATAAATAAAAAACAGGAATACCTAAGAGAAATGTCGGTCACTTTTGTATAGCAACTGATAGGATGGTTAGGTATGATAACAAATTTTTAGAAACTATAATCTGATCTACATCAGAATTCGAAATAAATAACTTCCTGCAAACTAATTGATTTTGATGGAAAATTTAGCTTTAAAACAGCAATTTGAAATGAAATGAAGGGAAGGGCATTTATGTGAAAGATATTGCAACGTTCGGCGATTAGAACCCATGTGATCTCAAGTCGCCGAAAGTCGCAAGTGACTGCTATACCGAAGTCGATATAGCGACTTCGGTATAGCAGTCACTTGCACATTAGCTTGAGTTGCCGAACGTTGCATACTCATCGAAAATTTTCCACTCCAATAAAAAGCTGAACTTTAAACAATACATCATGATGCAACTTAAATGCCATCATAGATTCTTCATTAGACCTTGGCCTTTGAATCCTAGAACAGAAATCTATGATTCACCTAACTAGCTACTTAGAAGTTCCTCCTACCTCTATCTGTGACTCAGAGGAAAACTTAAAATATGATTTTTTATCATCACCATCTTGTGCGGTTTTGATAGGGTAGGTATGTCAAATCAAATCATTTATTTGCTGGGGTGTAAGGACTCCGTAACGAATACATCCGACAAGAGAACCAAGGTTATCGACATAGCTCTAAGAATGAGCATTGAGCAAGCTGCAGGTACTGGATGCGTCAAGCTGAAGACAGGGCGCTATGGCGCTCATTGGGGGAGGCCTATGTCCAGCAGTGGACTGCTATAGTCTGATGATGATGATGATGAACGACTCCAATATTTCGTCTCCCAAGCCAACCTAACCTGCACGTGGCACACCCTGCTAGATAATGAACTAGGCTCTGCTAAAATATGAAATAATCATAATTTGATACATAATTTATTTTACAATTATCTTAATTGCTTTCGAAGTAAAGTGTCCAATCAGACACAATTGCTATTTACAAAGAATCGTCATCATCATTTATTTAGTCACCAGGCTATAAGTTGGTATTCGTATTCTAAACTGTCCCATGAGATGACTTTTCAGCTAAAATACTAAAGTAGCTTTTGAGATAAAACCTAATAGCTGAGGTTTTATCTCAAAAGCTACTTTAGTATGTACAAAAATTGCAATCAAAGCGTGCGCGCACTCTATCTTGCTTTGTTTTCTCTGCACACTTCTTGGCTATGGAGAAATCAGCGATAAGGCCGCTTTTTGTACTTTTTACTTTACCTAGAATTTTATTTGTGTAAGCATAATAAATTATTCGTTCTTTCTCACAAAATATAACACATTTTTGCAACGTCAAAAACTCAGAACTAAGAAAAATTTGGTGCGAAACACCGCTACACCAAATATAGCATACCTACCTACAAAACAATTGGATAAATTCGATTATGCCTTGAATGAATTCTAAAATTAATCCATTTATTAAATTAATTCAACTTGCCCTAAATAAATCCCTCCCGTCCACAATTAGACACGTTATTAATAAACTAGGCCAGAATACGTTTTATTAGTAAATCGCATCTGTTTCGTAGCTATTGTTCCTTATAATTACAGACATTGTGAGCCCTTTAAGCTTTGCAATTATACCTTGTCTAAAGCATGCCTTGACGACCGGTGGAGGTAGAGCTTTGAGAGCATGCGGTTATATACCATGGCTGGAAACCATTTTTTAACCTCATCAGCACACTGCTGAACGTGGCTCCTTGGAGGAGGACATATATGGGGGTCTTGCCATAATCCATTTCAGCAAATCCTATTTATTTTAAGGTTCTCTGTTGTTGTGCAATTTTTCAAATATGAGCTGTACTGCTTTAAATAAAATTGTAATATTCGTTTATTTTTTATAATAACCACTTAGCAGGTGTATTAGGTGATTGCTGTTTAGGTGTTAGAAATACACAGAAGTATATGCTACCTTTTCTTTCCCTTAGTCGAATCTTACGACATCCACGGGTAGAGTTGCAGGGGTCGATTCTTAAGCTTGTCGCACACCTGAAAAGCACGCTGCAACACAACACAAAAATGTGCATTCCAAATAGGCTTTAACTCTTAAAATTTAAGATGTATTTTATATCGACATCATTAGACGACAGATACCTCGCCACTCGTTGGAAGCTTGTGGTTAGCCATTTTGTACAATTAATCAAAAGATAACGAGTTCAAGCCCACATTTGAATACCCTGGCCACGCAAGAGAGACCTCACTACAATGCCTGAAACGTTTTGCCTTGGACCATGCCTCCTTACCATCTAGCTAAACCAAACAATAACGTCCTATTGTTATAAGAATAATTCGTTCCTCTTGAAGAAGTCTATTAAAAGTTGTTATGTTTTATTTATAAAAATATAATTTTAATCGTAATAACAGTAAGCATCAATATAAATAATTATTAGCAATTTAATCAGAGCCCCCTGCCGGTGAAATTAATAAGAGCTTTAACATTTTAATGTCATGGTTTCATAGCCTGCAAGTCAAGTCAGGTGTTAAAATAATAATAATAATACGAGGTTGTCAGGGTGGGGTCTCGTACTCTCGTTCGAATGACGGTAGCTCGATGTTCATTACCTCGATGTCTCTACCTCGACGGTACGTTTCGATGGGTCGTTACCTCGAAGGGTTTCTACCTCGACTGGTCTCTACCTCGACGGTGGGATGTAGATTCAGCGACAACCGTCCCGATAGTTGTTTCGTTTAACAGCATAATAGCGAAGAGCCAACGATCAACACCTGAAAAGACTCTCGCTAGGAAGTTGGATCATGAGCCAGATCCAAAAGGCGGTACTCTTGGACTCGGCACGCATCGTCAGAAAGTTCCTTTCTCTGCAGCCCTAGTCACCTAGAAGATTCTGCGCTTCTGGACGGAGCTAGGCTGGCTATGCTAGCAAACTACTACGCATAAAGGACCAACTGGAGTCCAAATGCGGAAAATGGAGTACCCCCACCTGAACCTGAACCTGAGCCCTAGTCACCGGCCGCTTGAGCCTAGCTTCGCGATCGGTGATCTACCGTTTTAATATATTTTTACTCTCTACGTAGAAATAGTCGGTAATAAATATATTTTGATACACTCATACCTTTACCACATTACCCAAAAGCTATGTTGTAGATATCCAGATAACTAGACTAGCAAAGCATAAACTAAAGCTACCCAGATAGACCACCTGGTCTAATCAATCAGATATATTTGTGAGTGTATCACTCATAATGCTGAGATACTATTTTATTCCGGTTTCCTTTTGTTTTTTATTTGTAACTAGTGGCCCGTCCCGGCTTCTCCCGGCAGGACATTCGTTCAAATCAAATCAAATAATTTATTTGCTGAACACATTATTAGAAGAATACATTGTTGCCATGAACGTAGAGTAATTCACGTAAAAGTATTTTAATTTTTTGGGTTAATATTAACTATGACACTCACAAATAACGTGGCTTTCTATTGGCAAAATAATTTTCAAAATCAGTTCAGTAGATCCAGAGATCCCCCTAATACCTCACAAACTTTACCTCTTTATAATATTAGTATAGATCAAAAGGTGCAGATAAAAAGCGACAAAAAACTATGAGTGATGCACTCACGAATGCTGAACCTGCAGTCACTGTGCCCTCTTCTATGATAAGCTGGATAGTAAAATCACTAAAGCATATTTTGACAACTGACCGAAAACAAATGACATTGGCAACCCTAGAAATCGCGGGCCCTGATAGCTCAGCTTAGATCGGCCGCCAACCAGTTTCAATTTAGAAAACAATGCCAAATGCCTTATCCATTTTCTAGGATTCCATGTCAAAGAAGGAAAACTAGTATTTTGATTAACACGCGAAAGAGAGGGTGCGTAGTACCACGATCCATTTCCATCTGTATTGTACACGCATAAAGTCTATTTTAGCTTTGGTTTTCGCGGTGTTCTGAAATAGTGGATACGTAGGCGTAGTGCATGAAAAGTAGGCAGTGTTGGGACAGAGAGAGCAGTGGAGTGGCGTTGTTGCTAAATCTTTTGTTTGGAGTGAGTGGCTGCTAATTTTGTACGAGTGGTTGGAGCGTTCAGTGAGCGATAGCGCTTTTAGAATTGACTATTCGTTTTCAAATGTAGCTTTTGGATAAATGATTCAGGTTATGATTTATTTGTAATGTAGGTTTATATGAGTGAGTCAATAGGGATGTATTTGGATCTTAAATATTTCATTTTCTTAAAAAAAATATTACAAATATACAGGTTGATTCTTTTTTATAAAGCGCCCGTTAAAACTGTATCTGCATCACTATTTAACTTTTTAATACCTTACGAATAAACCCACTTATCTCAATTGTAAAACCAGTTTGATGGAGCCTTAGTTTTCTTATTCTTTAGAATCTAACGATCGCGTAGTGAGGGCCTACCTGTAATTATATGTCGCTTACGGCTAAACGTGTCTTGGTGCGTTCTAGAAAATTCTTAAAAATAAATGAAGGTTCGTTGATCTCGCGTTCTTGTGCGTAATTGTTATAGTTTCCTGTACTTGGAAATAATTAACTCATTATTGCTTAATTAGTTTACACATTTGTATATGAAAATACATAGTTAATTAAAAGAATTCACAAGCCCTTGCATTTTATACCTTTTATTCATAAAATAACGCGGTATTTACACTAATTAACAGAAATGTTTCGACAATACTTTGAAGTCTACAGAATTTATAGACGAAACAAAGAACTAAATATAAAACATAAAATGTTCTTTCTTACTAAGTTTTGATCCATAAACGACTATGTAATATAGTAATTCATAGCATAGCTCATTAGTGTAGGTAACCTTATAAAAGCTTATAGCTAGTATTCAACCACATGCAAAAAAACCTTCGAAGACTGTAAAATTATTTTTAACATTTACGTGATACGTGCCCGGCAATTGTTTAGCAGTTAAAACTTAAAATGAATATTCCATAATTACATAGCTCAACTTCTTGGAGCGTGAAATGAGATAGCTACGTTATTTTTGTAATTCCTAGGCTTTACATTTTCGTACGTTTGAAATCATAATAAATGTCAGTAATCACCCAGTTTCTATTTAATTAGAATGTGTAAAGGTGATGGATTGGTTCTACTTGCTTTTTTATGAGCAAGCTTGAGCAATATATATGTATAAAATAAAATTATTTTAAGTTGAGGAGAGATAAAAAGCTTCCTTTAATTTCGCAAGGGTTTTTATATCATCATCATCAGCCTATGTAAGTCAACTGCTGGTCGTAGGCCTCCCCTAATGAGCGCCATAGCGCCCTTTTTTTATTTAATAATGTTAATTATCTTCATACTAACAAATCTATCTTAGGTGACATAAATTGGAACATCTTAGAAAAAGAAAATTACTTAGAAATTTAAGATATTTGCCCAGTGGGGCATTATCAACTACTAGGTCTTAATATATCAACAATTGAATTAATAATTCAAAAGATAAAGATACACGTAATTAAATATTATTTCTAACACAAATTTCTGGGACACAGTAGAGAAGCAAAACCATAGGACATGACAGTCTTGGATAAAAATAATAAACAATAGTGCGTGCCATCTCTACAGTTTTCCCGAGCCTATCGGTTAAACAGCATAGGCCGGACAGAAAAGCCTATAGGGGCGGTCCGCGGAGGGTGGAAACCTCGGAAAATTCACGTGCTCAGACCCACCCCTCGCGATACACGTGCAGCCAAATAGCCCCGCGGAACGAACGCCTTTACTTATCCATGCCGGCTTGCGAAAAAAAGCCTAGATTTAAACCATAGACAAACGAATTTTGAACGAAACAGTGCGCGGTTTATTCGACTTTCGAACGGGATTATCGCTTCTACGATGGCGGAATGTTAATTTGAATTTGGAGTGAAATTACGTAACTATTGTCGAAATTGGAAACTCTATTCGGGCTGGTAGCTGTACGGTCAGTGTTGTCATGTTGAAATATTTGTTTTTTGCACTTGTAAGGTTTTTGGAATTTAGACATAATGATTATGAGACGCAGTGGGTATGAGTGATGAGGATATTGCTGAAACGTCTGATTCTGATGGTAAGTTCATCATCATTATCCATTAAACGTTGGTTATTGTCGTCAATTTCACAAATTCTAGCTTTTTGACAAAACATAATAAAAGTAATATTTTTCATATTAAACCAATGTTTCTTAAGTGATACTTGTTTTTCTAATTCAAGGGAAAAAAATATTCACAAATTTCTCAAGAAGATTTTTGTTCTTCACGTGTTTATTTTCAATCATTTTCAATTCAGTAAAACGTTCCCGCCATAATAATTCTATGCAAGTAAATAGACTTTCAGGGCCTATCTTGAAGGCATTTTTTGAACCTCGTGCTTTTGTTTAGTCATTTTCAATTCAGAAGAGAGTAATCCCGCCATTTTTCTTTGTAAAAAAATCTTGCAACAATTTTTACCGCTAAAACCGCTTTGAAAAAAAGTTTTTGAAGTCATTCAGCCTAATCACAAGCCTTTTGATATTTTTAATTCTGACACCCCACCACTGTGAAAAAGCGGAAACACTGAAAGCTTTGTTACTTTGTTCTTTGTTACTTTTTTCAAAGTGTGAAATGGAAAAACATGAAGTGATTTCATGGTTGGTTGGCGTTATTAGTTTCGTACATGAAAACGTTGTTTTTTCTTTTTTTCGCGGCAAAAATGCGAGTGTTGCTCTAAGTTACGGTTGCGTGCAGTTTTTTTTTTGCTTTCGAATTAGAACTTTTTTTCCATCACATTTTGTTACTGATATACGCTTTTGTGACATTTTGTGTTGAAAAATTTATGTTCGAAAGTAAACTTAACAAAGGAAACATTATTTTTCATGACGTACACGCTTATTCTCAGAATCACAATACATTTGCCATTGCAAAACTTCATAAACGCTTTTTTGCATACCAAAACAGCATAACGTCAAATCAAAACTAATGAGGATTAAATTCTTGTAAAATGTTTCATGTTTAAAATAAAAAAAAGTACCTACCTACATAGAAGAAATATAACACTTACCTTGACAGATACTAGATAGATAATATCACTTTTATTCATCACCTTATGAGACAAATTGTAACCGTAATTTAACAAGTGACCTTGTCGCTAAAAGCGAACTCTTCCAGCAACCAAAACGTTTATGAGAAAAATAAAGGATGGTTATTAGAACCTTAACATACTGTCAGGCAAAAAGCAGGTGTCTTTTAAATAAGAACTTCTTTACGGCCATGTTGTTATTATTCAAATCGTACAAAATTTATGCATCAATCCATCTAATGGCGAAGCAAATAAAAAAAAACAATTGTTCTCGAACACATTAATAAAAATACTATTCTAAATTCAAACGGCCCATTAACCGGTTCCCACGAGCGCCATGTTGACTCGTCCTCGCCCGCTATTGGTCGAGGCCGCGAGTTAGAATTAGAATGTGTAGACCCCACCATTTGGCGAACGGTAAAATTACAAGTTTTTTTACGTTCAAGTTCAAATAAATGGGAGCAGCTGCTTTGCCATGACGCCCTGTCATCAGCCGTTGCATTGCCAGTGGCTATTAGAAAAAATATGGCCACTGAACTAAGTACATAGAAATGATTATCGGCTGTCAAAATTGAAGCATAAATGTCGGTTTTTGCTCCACATCACCTTTTAAATAGCCCATAAAATTTTATTTCCATCGCTCTACTAGATAGTAGTTGTTATGTTAAAAATTTACAAGTAACAATAATAAAAACATTTAACTTAACTGGAAAAACCACTTAAAAATTACAATTGAAAAAAATTATGATAATTACGTAGGTTTCGTCAGAAAAAAATATTGTCGATGGATAGAGCTAGATGGATAAAGTCGAAAATACTCTTCTAAAATTGGCGCGTAACGAATGCGCACTTGACATAGCTATGCACTAATGTAGGTACCTACCTACATGACGTACTATGTGGCAAAACAATCTGTTAGTTAATATTCAAGGTAGACGTGATTATCGAATCGTCAAGGTGAGCCCAACTGGTTACCGTATGACACTGTACCTGTTTTACGTTCTATGTCAATGTTTGAATTTAGAATTTTTACTTTTTTGTTAGCGTTTTTTATTTCTTCTACGACGTAACCATGAAGGCTGAAATGAAAAAGTGCAAAGAGTTCGTACTAGTTTTGCTATTTTCTTTATGTATTTTTCTTTGTCTCATCTGCTGATCAGATAAATACAATTTTTTTTTCAAAAATCCCTTAAGTTGTGCAACAACTTAAGTGCTTTTTGAAAAAAATTGATGATGCTTCCAGTAAATGAAAATCCATGTTACTAGAATCACTGCAATCAAATATCTACGAAATGTCATGATTCAAATCACTCATGTAGGTAGGTATACTCAGTTGATAAAACGACTCATTATTCGTTTTCCAGTCCTTATCCCATGCTAGAGGTCGGCACAATATGTATTTTTCTTCCAATCTCCTCTATCAGTCGTCATTTCCGTACTAACCTTAGCAAAACATTGTCATGTCCTTTTTCACACAATCCATCCATATTTTCGTTTAAGTTTGATTCGTCTTTTGTTGGCACGACTTCGAAAATAATAAGGATTTGCGGTAAATTACTTTTCCGCTAGTCTTATGCCTTGTTAAACACAAAATAAATTAAAAGACACAGAAAAATGAATCTCGTGCCCCAAAACGATCAACCTTATATTTTTTAAATGACTCATACTCGTAGATAAGTTATAAATTACGGGATTTTGCTATGATTTCTGTTGTTATGGAAAAACGAAGGCTGATGATGATAAATCGATATATCTGACACTAAAAACGCACATTCCGTGATCATAGCGCATGTGCCAAAATTTTTGGTTAACTCAAGAAATTCTTAAGGGCTGTGGATTTTGTTTTATAAATAAATTGATACCAAGAAAACACTTTATTATACCACACATACCATATGTAGAAATTAATACTTAGAATAGAGGATGTATCCACGGGCGGCCATATCGCTGAGAGCGATCTCATCCACGCAACCTTGATTTTTATCAAGATCGACAACTCAACGAGATAGCGGAATTGGAATGGCAGGGTTTGATGGAGGCCTACAAAGACTAGATCGAAGAAGAGTTAATAACCATGATAGCTTTATTATAAAATGACTCATTTCATTTTATTAAAATGAGTCGAGAGTAAAATGAGTGGTAATATTTACGAGTTGGAGATACCTATCCGCTGCACGATAATGCACGTGTGATGACCTGATGGCCTTGTATGCCGGAACGGCTGCTGCGTTATTTAATCTCAACATTCGACTGCGCATTTCGATTCGTTCTTGGTTGATTTTAGCAAACTAAAGATAACAAAGGAAATGTGTAAACAATTTAAGAAAACTTTGAAATCCGTTCTTAGTTGGCTTGAGCTCAAAGTGAAGATAGCAAAGGAAATATAGATAGATAGATAGATAACACTTTATTACACCACACAAAACAGAAAATAATACAGAGATAAAAACTTAGAATAAAGGTATAAAGGGCGGCCTTATCGCTGAAGCCTTATGCTGAGCGATCTTTTCCAGGCAACCTTGGGATGGACTGGACATGAACGAACAATATAGACGGTGGCACTTTATGAGAAATATGTGTTAATGAATTTAAAAAATATTTTATAAACAAGCTTTTATGCTAACTAATATACAATCTGCGACTCGTCGCTTCGCTCGCGTGGAAATCTTTGTGTCAAATGATTTATAAACCTTCCTCTTGAATCACTCTGTCTTTTGCTGAAAACAGCATTAAAATCTGATGATTAGTTTACGCGATTAGATCTAAGCGAACAGACAACGAAAGCTACTTCATTTTATACTATAGGTATGTAAAGATAATCTTCTAGAATCAAAGTGCTTGGGAAGACAAATCCATCGAACCCAAACTCGATGGGGATATTAAGAGGTTTCTTTGGCCACCTTCTGTCTCTATTACCAGCTTGTATAATAATGCCTTTAAGCTCATCGGTTCAGGATCATCGTCGTCATCATCATCAGCCTATAGCAGCCCACTGCTGGACATCTTCTTTGTCGTTGTCTTCATTGCTGAAGGTCGTGCCCGTCCTGGAAGGCTTTCACGGTGACGCTGATGAACCGCTTCCACACCACTCTGTCTTCGGCCTGTCTCAGGGCTGCAGGCAAAGTGAGTCCCGTTATAGCCTTAATTTGTTCAGACCAGCGGGTTAGTGACCGACCTCTTGATCTTTTTCCCTCTATCTTGCCCATTACCACAAATTTTTCGAGGAGGGCTGCTGGACATAGGCCTCCCCCAATAAGCACCATAGCGCCCTGTTCAGGATAACTGCTCTAAATGGTCTATCCAAGAAGAAGTTGCAAGATTTGAGATACAAGTAACAACAACAACTAACAGGGCAAGTTGAATAAAAGCTTGAAAAGGGAAGGAAGATAGGAGAAGCTAAGCTGATGGTAGAGGAATGCTTTATAAGAAGAAGATAAGATATCCACGTGGCTAGATTTTTAAACAATATGATTGTTTTTCAAAAGATCAAAAACCGACTGCCTTAATTCAAAACTGTTTTTAAGTTTTACTGGAGAAATACTAATCCATAGGAAAATATTTTAAGGAACTACCTCACGATCATTTTCTAGTCTAGACAATAGCAAAACAATTTTCAACATCGGTCTATAATTAATGGAGAAATCCATGAACATAAGAAACTTCTCCTTTTAAATCCGTTCATTTTCTCGATACCGCCATGACACGTTAGAGCATAAAGTTAAATAATGTTTAACTTTTGCGTGTATTTTACTAATAATAACCTACAAGTTAATCACTGCCACTTCAGCTTGCTAAGAATTAGCAAGCAGAAGTGGCAGTGGGCCGGCCATATCTCGCGAAGAACCGACGGCCGATGGGGCAAACGTGTTCTTGAGTGGAGACCACGACTCGGCAAACGTAGTGTAGGACGCCCTCCGACCAGGTGGGATGACGACCTGCGAAAGACTGCAGGTAGATGCTGGATGCGGCAAGCTGAAGACAGGGCGCTATGGCGCTCATTGGGGGAGGCCTATGTCCAGCAGTGGACTGCTATAGGCTGATGATGATGATGATGATGATAAACCTACAAGTTTGAAACGATAAAAAATATCAAGCCATCTAAAGCGACAATGAAATTAACTACTTACTAACTTTTCTAATTATTAATTTCCTTATTAACTTATTTACGGAAGCAGCTACCCGCAATAAGAGCCTCTGATTAAATTGATCAATCAGTGACAACTGTGATCAAAATTGCCAAATCAATAATTGCCAATAACAAGATCAATCATAGAGAAATAGAACACGAACTGAAAACTAGGAAAATCAAAATATATCACAATCGACCTTGCATTTCAACTGGCTGGCGTCATTTTATTCATTTTGCACGATTGTTTAGCAGTCAAAGGCAAACTAGTATTTGTGTTTGTTGTATTGATATATCTCTTAAAGCTCGGCTCTCCGTCGTGCCTGCACAGTCCAGTTTGTACAGTTATGCATTTCAATAGATAGAGTGATTCAAGCCACGGGGCTCTGCTAGGTATTTATAAATAATTTGGATTGAAGTGTTGCTAAGCGACCGGCCACACGCGCCGTATTGCCTGCGCTCCGTAGTCTAATCTTCAGCTTGTCAACGATGAACGAAGTCATAGATAAGCTTCGTCTTACGTTCAAAAATAGGTTTGTCCAGGCATGTTTACAGCCAAAACAGAATGTGGCCAGTCTATGAAACAGGTTCTAGGCTAAATAGAGTCTCGCCTCGTCGTTCTGAGAGCCTCCAATTTTGGAGACAGAATTTCATTAGGTATATGTCGTAGACATTTTTTTTCATGAAACCTTCACCTATTTGAGGAAGCAATTTTTTTCGTAAAACCTTGAGCTATTTGAAGAGCAAAGCTAGTCTCATTGCATTTATGTATTACCCTCCTACTTAGACGTCTATAAAGCTAATATTATGTAGGTAAAGGTAAAATGTATGAGATGTGAATGTATTTTCTTATTCAGAATTAAAGATGGACTTTGAGTTATTGGTTTGTCACCGCCAGTCCCGTATGTTAACAAAATGTACATGTCTCAAGGTTACGCGAAACAGTGCAGTGAATTATTCGATGCAACCATAGTCTGTTAACGTATGTCTTGTAGACTAACCTTAAAAAAAAAAAACTAAAAACCGACTTCAATCCCTTATAGAATAGGAAAAAACATTTATTTAGACACAGTACAAAATACACGTATAAAATAAACAATCGGAAAATAAAAACAGTTTTATATAAACGTTAGGTAGCTACTAAAAGTTTTTTTTTTCAGGAATTCATCTGTTATGTGACCGTTTCGGGATTGTCCTCCATACAAATGCAAGAGATTCATCCCTCTACGATTTCTCAATCATTTAAGGAACCTGCTCTTAAAATCGACAAACATACATAAAAACTGCATACAACCGTACATAAAATCTCCTCTTCTCAAGTTCTAAGAGCGTGGCTTTTTTTTAAAGCCGCGTTAGTTTGTTTTTAACTGATTTTCATTACAAAAATTAGCTTTTTTGAATTTCTTACGGCGTTCGCATTTGACAAAGTGTGTAACAAGTCGAAAGAGAAGGCTGAGCTCGCACTTAGACCGCATTTATTACATCTAAATATTACGCCTTATACTGAAACTAGCTGCGCTAGGAAATCTATGTGTCAAATGTTTTATAATGCTTCCTCTTGAATCACTCTATCTATTTAAAAAACCGCATCAAAATCCGTTGCGTAGTTTTAAAGATCTAAGCATATATAGGGACAGAAAGACAGCGGGAAGCGACTCTGTTTTATACTATGTAGTGATGATAATGTAGTATTTTCATATTTAAAAAATCTGTTCCTTTCAGAGTCCTGCATCAGAGTCAGACAGCAGTTCCGTGTCGGGAGCGAAGAGTCCTGCCGCGGCGGCGCCTCCGCTGCTGCAGAACCTACTGCAGCTACACGCGCAGAACCCTCAAGCCATCGCGCAGGTATAGAACCCTAAGATAAAGATATATTTAATATGGCCATAAACAGGTTACGAACCCTCTGACCCGGTGGTATAACGACCTGTGAAAGACTGCAGGTAGATGCTGGATGCGTCAAGCTGAAAACAGGGCGCTATGGCGCTCATTGGGGAGGCCTATGTCCAGCAGTGGACTAACATAGGTTGATGATGATGTGATGGGGTTACGAACAATAACAATAGTACACACTAACCTTCACAGTACATTTAAAAATAAAATAAACCTACAGAGAAACAATAAATAGCTACCTGATGGATGGAATATGGATGGATGTTTGTTACTTCTTCACGCTAAAACTACTGAACAGATCGGGCTGATTTTTTGCACAGATGTAGTAGAGCTACATCTGTGCAAAAAATCAGCCTGGAATGAAATATAGACTTTATATCCTATAAATAAGTTCCCATGGACTAGAAAATAACCTTTGTAACGTTTCATATAAACAACACTTACGAATCCGCGGGAAAAAGTTTAATTGTTTATAGTTAATTTTTAAGTGATATTGTTTGTTATCCCTAAGAAAGAAAAATAAAATAAAATACAATAAAAATAAAAAAAAAACAGTTTATTATAATGCAACCTCCTTAGTTAGAGGATATAGATTTAAAAAATCAGCTACTAGGAGGGAAAACGCAAAGGAGGCTGTCTTCATCGTTAATAAAGACAAAATGGGACAGGAAAGGTGATACAGGTAATTTTTTATTACATTCTTATTACTATCATTGAAATAAGTGAATTAATTACAATTATTATTATATAGTACTTACCTCCTTAAACCTGCAAGGGCGTGTTTGACCACCCACAGCTTCAGCCCATCTAAAAAGAATCCTGTCAGAGGTACAGTAAGGGTCGGTACATATGAGAAGAACTGACCATCTTGTTTTGCCTACGATAAGAACTCAACAGGGTAAAAAGACGATTACTTTCGAATTGGACCAGTTCTATAACAGGCTACCTGAAGACGTTAAAGGTGCTGGAACGTCCGGCGTGTTTAAAACCAAATTGCATAGATATATACTTGAGGAGGTAACGCTACTGGACTAAACATAAAAAGACGAAAAAATAACATAATATTAATACTTAGCTTAAGTTTCTCATGTAAGTAACATGTATGTTGTAAATGAGAAATAAATATCTTTGAACTGAACTGACATATCTGACGGAAAATGCGTCGAGCGTATTAATCGGTCGCGTCTGTTCGGTCAATACTCAATATATTTATTGTTGTCATCACATTGGCTTAATTGGTAGGTATGTATCATGGATGGTGATAATATATATAGATTAATATCACAATGTGAACCCTATTGGGCGTCAAATTAGACCTAATAATTACGCGTCTAGTCAGTTCGAATGGTGTACACAAACAATCTCCGCTGACTGATGTTACGCCTAGTCTGACACGCATCTTCCGTTAGATATTTAATGACCTTTTAGAATTGATCTTTGACTTTTTAATTTTTTTTTAATATCTTCTATCTGATACCAAACTTAGGGCTGATTTTCTATTAGAGCTGACCTATGACACTTGCTTAGACTCTGACATACTCCCTATGTACTCTTATGTACGAGTAAGATCAATCAGTATCTTAATTACGAGTATAAATACTTCAGGGCTACCCTAAAATCCCTTCACTCAGAAGGGATTTTAGGGTTTTAACATCTCGAAATCAATTAAACACCTTTTTGGTCAAACAAGATCATCTAAATAACCTACCAGAGTACTTCTCAAGAGGAATAAAACCAGCCCAATATCGATGGGGTTACGTCGTTTTATTAAACCGAAAGGGTAAAAAAGGTCAAATTTAATTTGCAAGATTTAGTTACAATGTAAATAAAGCTTGTGCCATTTTCACAAGCTTTATTTTCATTTTAGCTATCCATATCTGTATCCATCTTTTTTTTTTTCTTTATTATATTAGGAACTTCGAGTCATTTTAATGACTATGTGAGTATTTAACAATAAACTAAAAAACAAGAACTGGAACTAAAAACTAAATTATATCTAAAACTAACCTAAATAATTTATTTGCCGCATCACTTAGTGGTGTGGCTAATATAATTTGGATAACACCAATATCCATTAGGTGCAAGTCAAATTTGAACACCTTTCCTTATTTTTTAAATAAAAAACTTTTCTTGAAATGAACACCTACTTCTCTTACAGTTCCAGCAGATGATGGCGGCATTAGCAGCGCTGGGTACGGGGCTGGTGCCTCCTCCGTTCGCGCAGAATGCTGCAGCGTGGATGCTGCCAAGGATGGTGCAGAACCGACAGCAGGGCGAGACGTAAGTCTTTCATTGTAATCTAGCTATTGCTTGCTCCATAATTCTGATGATATCCGAACTGGGCGTGTCAACGAAGAAAAAAAGCCATTCTCATTTTTAAAATGTAATATAACCTATGTTCACCGCGGATAGAGCAGCTTCCCAATGGTGTAAGAATTTTTCAAATCGGTCCAGTAGTTTCGGAGCCTATTCATAAAAAGCAAACAAACACAAAAAATCAAACCTTTCCTCTTTATAATATTAGTATAGATATAGAAAACGCGTCAAAACACGTGTAAAGGGCAGAAGCTGATAATAAAAAAGAATCTTAAAGATCCCTAATCATTTTCATCACAAGTACAAAGGTCCAGAACGACCATGAATATATTTGTCTGCATGCAAACACGATATACTCTGGCAAGCATCGTAAAGGGCCGATTTATCCGGAACGTGGCAGGCTGAGAATTAATTTTACTGCCACATGCTGATTCCGACACCATGGTGGTCTTAAATACCCTTTGTGAGTGTGTCTGGATGTTTGTTTTAAGTTTGAATCCTTGCTATAGAAGTAGAGATAGAGGCGTCATAAAAACAAGACATGATTTGAATCCGTGCATCGAAATTCAATTTAAATGAAGTTAAAAGTACATATCAATCTGCTTCATCCTCATCGTCGTCGGCCGGTCCCTGTCCCAAGCTAGGGTGTATGTTGATTCATGGTGTTTTTTGTTAAAGTATCTAAATATAGGTATGTAAATATATCTATAATATGTATCTTGTGGTTCTGGAAAATTCGCTTGCATCACCAGCCACAGTTTCATCATAATCATCATCATCATGAGCCTATGTTAGTCCACTGCTGGACTTAGGCCTCCCCCAATGAGTGCCACAACGCCCTGTTTCCAGCTTGACGCATCCAGCATCTACCTGCAGTCTTTCGCAGGTCGTCATCCCACCTGGTTGGAGGGTGTCCTACAGCTGGCTAATTCTCAGAGCTATGTCAATAACTTTGGTTCTCTGTCGGATGTATTCGTTACGAATCCTATCCTTCAGAGAAACTCCGAGCATAGCTCTTTCCAACTCGCTCGATCGGATTAGTAATTTCTTGTTATTTATGAAGCCTACCAACGACTAAGAATACCGAACTCTCGTATGTTTTGAAAGAATGCTCGAGGCACTTAAGACGAGTTTAAGTGAAGGATTAGTTGAAGAATTAGCTAAAGATATAGGGGTAAGTTAGTAGTGAATGCATTAAGCAGAATCAAATACAAGGCGACCAAAAACAGCAAGCAAACAGAAACCGATTAAAGATTCCATCCGAAGCTCGTTCAATCGATTTAGATAATCCGGCGTCGGATCGTACGCCGGTCACATAAATGCTAACGACGCTGTGCGCTTCGGAAAACTTATCGATTCTCGCTATTTTTAGGGACTGTGATGTGTTTTATATGAGGTTTGAGAGCGATTTTGTTATCTATATAAGATTGATGTTATTTAATTAAACAATAATATATAAATAATGCTGGATAATCCATACAGCATCATCTAGATTCAAGCTAAGCAGAGCTTGCGTTATGGGTACTAGATAACTGATATACATAATACATTCATTATAAAGATAGTTTTTTTTTTATTATACATAGAAAACGACCAGAACACCCGGAACAAATATCTGTAGATCGATACAAACAATTGTCCCGAGGTGGAAATCGAACGCAATTCCTGTGTCGCAGGAGGACCTTCGCCCACTACGCCACAGACGACGTCGTCATATCTGTTTCAGATAAATGGTTCTGAAAACAAATGAATATCAATATTTAAAAGAAGTAGAACCCTGGTTTTGCTCTCAGACAAGAGGAAGATAGAGCAGCGTGGCAGCAGCTGTTCAACTCCATAATTAACCCCGAATACTGAAACGTATCTCAGATTTAAGCACGTGTCAAGTGACGATTTTTTGACAGAGTTTCATTGAAAACTGTCAAAAAATGGCTACTTGAGGCGTGCTTAAATCTAAGATGCGCTTGAGTATTTGGACGTCAGGCTTTTTAAAGTGGGTATGACCTACAGTTTACTTACGAAAACATTTAATGAGAAAATATAATAGTACCTACCATTACTAGTACGAAGCAACATTACCCGTGCGGTTATAGACGAGATTTTTGTGGAACTTATGTACTCGATCACTACTTAGTATTAAACAAAGTCACTTCCCGTTGTCTGTCTGTCCCTATATATGCTTAGATCTTCAAAACAACGCAACGGATTTTGATGCGGTTTTTTTTTAAATAGATAGAGTGATTCGAGACGAAGCTTTTTTAAAGAGTGATTCAAGAGGATGGTTACGATGAACTATAGATTTACACGCAGGCGAAGCCGCGGGGCGCACCTAGTAGTTCATGAAACAGTCTCAAATATCAACAGTCTCGGAAAGGTCTCAGATAACCTTTGCATAAACCAGAGACCCGATCAACAGCACCAATATAATATTTTGACCACATTCAATATTCTATTAAATTATTGACTATACAAATTCTATAATAAATACGCTATCCAACCTTGACTGCAATAGAATACATACATACGCATACACTAATATGTGGCGTACCGCAAGGTACACTGCTAGGCCCATTTGAATTTTAAATGTATACGGAATTGGCGCTATTGTTCCTACAGTACGTAATGACGATGACAAGTGGCCAAACAAGACATTGTGTTGTTAATGGTGATGTATAGAAGATTGTTTATCTCGTTAGCTTATTTGCCCATTGATTTATTGAGCCATTAGTACTTAGCTGTAAAGTTCTCACTAAAAACTACTACCTATATAGATTTTAGACAGAATTTTCTTTCAAATTTACCTAGTTAAATATTGTTTAAATAAGGGATTATTTATACAAACTATCATCATCATCAGCCTATAGCATAGTCCACTGCTGGACATAGGCCTCCCCCAATGAGCGCCATAGCGCCCTGTCTTCAGCTTGCCGCATCCTACCTGCAGTCTTTCGCAGGTCGTCATCCCACCTGGTCGGAGGGCGTCCTACACAACGTTTACCGAGTCGTGGTCTCCACTCAAGAACACGTTTGCCCCAGCGGCCGTCGGTTCTTCACGAGATATGGCCGGCCCACTGCCACTTCAGCTTGCTAATTCTTCGAGCTATGTCGATAACCTTGGTTCTCTGTCGGATGTATTCGTTACGAATCCTATCCTTCAGAGAAACTCCGAGCATAGTTCTTTCCATAGCTCGCTGAGCGACTTAAATATTATTTATTATATATGATTTATTCAAACTAGAAATCGCTTTAATTTATAAAATGAATAATTTTATCGTATTGAGTAATTTGTAATGTTAAAAAAATCTAAAACTGCTTCTTTTTTTCGTTTCGTCGGTTAAAAACTGAAAACTAACTTCAAATACCTTAATTTTATAAAGCTTTTAAGTTTTGCGATATATTGTTTTTGAAGGGAAAATTTCTATAGGCGCGTTGAGCACGTTTTGGGTGAACAAAAATCATGGAACTCGCGTCATCGGCACCGAACGCTTTTCTCACTGTGTATATATTTATTTTATAAATACGTACAAAATGAAAAATACTCAGACCCCGTAACATTTTTTGGCGGCAAATTTGACCCGCAACCTATGTGAAGAACCTTTGGCTTGGCTCACTGCGCCAAAGAGGTCATTTCAAAAATCTTTCATTTGTTGTTGTGTGGAAATAGAACCCGTAGTTGTAGTTTTGTAGGCAGACCTTCGCCCGCTACACCACTGAGGTCGTCAGAAAATAAAAAGCTGCTGACGCATAAATCCTTAGAAGATGTTAAGATAAAGACCTTACTGATTTATTATGTTATTTAATATGTTATTTACTGCCTCTGAGAGCTCTATGACCTTGTTGGCTCGTTATTGAAATAGTGAGAGGGAGCTCTGATATCTATGGGAGATGTATTGTTTAGTCTGTATATTTATATCGACAGCTAGAGGAGTCAATTCTTTTATAAATAATCATCATCATCAGCCTATAGCAGTCCACGGCTGGAATTAGGTCTCCCCTAATGAGCGCCATAGCGGCCTGTCTTAAAACTAATAATCTGTTAAAAAAAACTAAACACCGACTTCAAATTCCTTTGTATTTACACTGTTTTTTAAGGTTATTGAGAGACAAATACTTATAAATTGAGAAAAAAAAATTATGGGACCACCTCGAGATGATTCTCCATACAACAGCGAAAGAATTATCCAATTAGGTTATAAATTGACGGAGAAAATATCGAAAACACTTTAATAATACTGTACAACGGAACATATGTAGAAACTCTTGCTCTTTTGATTTTCGTCGGCTTTAGGAAATGATGTTATACGACATTTTTATTTGTATGAGTGTCCTAACCTGTCCGAATATCTTTGAAACACAGTCGTTCTTTGCCAAGGCTCGGGCCTGATTCACAGGGAGCATAAAACGTCCAATATCCCTCTCGTCGCTCGTTGCGAGCCTTCTTTCCCCGTACTGACTGCACGAACGCTCGCTGTGTAACACGTAGCATTACACCCCGTACCAACAGTGAGTAATGCAGCCGTACTTTTATCTTTTTTATCTTGTCTAAGTCCTTTCGAATGTCGATGTTATAATGAATAAATACAAATATACGAATCTCCTTGTCTGTATGAAAGGAAGTATAAATAAAAGTAGAAGAATGCAACAGGCGCCTGCAGTAGGTTTGCAAGCGGATGAGCAATGGGAGCCGCTTCCGTTCACGGAGACACGTGCTAAGGAATAGGATAGATACGACATACAGCGCTATATGATATATAGGTCTTTTGAACCTTCGGGCCTGCAGAAAACGAAAACCGATGTTTCTGATTAGTTTTCGTTCAAAACCAACGTTTGTATCACTTGCTTACGAATTGGTTTGCTGTCAACGAATCAGACGAGTCAACAAATCCTAGAAAAAGAATAAAATAGACAAAACATTATTTCACTTCAATTTTCTCTTTCACGAGCTCTTGATATAAATAATTTCAACAGACGACCTCTGTGACGCGGTGGGGTGTCCTCCCGCAACCTCCAGTTACCAAAACCCACCACCTGTTAAGATATTTTCAGTGCTTTTGATTTCTGGCCAGAAATGATCTCAGCTCTATGTATAGCGTTTTGATTATGACGTATCATGACGTACAAATGGCATAGTAAAGAACTAAATAAGCTACACATGCTTACAAAATCATATCCTCAAACAAACGCACCACAAATCAATACCAGCTTCAAACAAAATTGTACCTTAAAATCAGGCTAACAGACAATCAAACGAACTATCCTTCAAGAAGCAGCACAATAGAGAGACGCCTTTGTCGCGGCGTCACTCTAGTCTATTCACCATTTCAGTTTCGTTGCGCCAACCGTGCAACGTTGGCGCAGGGATGGTATTGCATCGGTATTGAAACGTTATTGTAACGGTATTTGAAGTTACGTTTTTGTAGTAACGTTATTGTGGAAGATATATTATCATCTATCTCTCAATATATCCATCTATCGCTAGATAGATAGATAGTATATTTGGCTAACAAAAATAGACAGCATAAAACAAACTCAAACTTAGACATTTTAGAAACTCAACTAGAAACGTGTGATGTTTTTTTATAAAATCGGTTCTATATTAGTATGCTTTTTGGAAACTGTATTGCTATCATTTCTTCTAGATTCGATATTAATTAAGCTTAGTTAGAGTATTTAACGCATGCGTTGCCCAGCCACAGCAACAGAGCTCGCTGCACAACTGTGTTTATTATAGTCAATTAATAAACAAACCATGATCACAAAGAATCATCTACGATGATGATGAATGGACTATAAGTAAAATAGTATTGGATACCGTAAAGGTGTGTAATATCTTTTCTGTGTACAAATTTGAATGTCACAGAATTGTAATTGTGAAAATTGTTTACAAATCAGTTACTATAACTACTTCTTAAATAATGAATCTCTACTGTTACAAATTCTACAACTACTACAATCGTTAAGCACACAGATCCCCTGTTACTGTCCACGATCCTATCCATCCATGGTTGTCTGGTAGAGATTGCTCTTGAGCGATAAGACCGCCAAAATTTTAATTAATTTCTAAGTTTTTACTGTGCATACATAGTTTCTATTTAAAGTCAAATAAAAAAAAAACTATCTATCTATCGTTACTGGCTCACTAACGTTATCGTTGCAACAGCACAACTAACTGATTGAAACCGTTGTCACGCCGTTTCTATCACGTCCCACCTGTTCAGCGCATGTCACCTGCCCAGTTCGACAATTCTCCATTATCGAGACCGTTAAAATGGGCACAAGTTGTGCGGATGGAAATAAGACATTGTGCTAACTGTCACTGCGACTTGGAATCTTGACATGAAAATAGGGAGCGGTTTTGATCATTTTGCATTTTCTTCAGTAGGTATTATTGGTTTCGGACAGACTAGTGTCAATTTTCCTGTGCGTATAGGGGGTTAGGTAGTCTTCGTTGGACTGGCCGCCGGCGTCGAAATTCGACTAGATAGAGAGGATATCACAAAAGTCACGCACAAGTTTAAATGTATAACGGGATATTTACCATGATTTGATCGCTCAGACGAAATTATCCATTTGTCTGTTTCCAAAGGTCGATATTCAATATTTATCGTCGGGTACTGAACCTGTATTTATTTTATTTTTATTAGGTTCACAAAACACATGACAAGCAATAATAGAATAACACAAAAAAAAAATTTAATATGATCTGGCGTAAACGCACACAACAAATAATAGAGTACATGACATGTTAAGTAGTTATACATAATGAAATTTTGTACAAAATACAATTTTAAACAACCTTATAATTAAATTTAATTCAACTTATATTCTTGTATTCAAAGTTTCAACCCGATCGGTTCAGTAGTTTTGGCGTGAAGAGGTTACAGACATCCAAACATTCGCATTACGATTATTAGTGTGATACCAAAAAAAAAAATTCTACGTGTCTATACATTTGAAATTTCTTTATCAAAATTTAATCTATTTTCTTTTACAAAAAGTCTTCGAAAGCTAGATAAAAGAAAATGTTAATTTATTGTCTTCAATATCAATAAATTTGAACGGCTAGGACGAATAGGGCACCGAAAACATACTTTTCATTGTGAATAAATTAAAAACAAGTGAATCATTTGTTAAGGCAAATACCTACCTAAGTATCAACAAAGTTAAAAACGAATAATTGTTGTAGATTAACATTAAAATAATCAATAAAAGTCACATCCAATCTTATAGTATTCGTAATGTAAAATCAATAAAAATATGATTCCGACATTCTTAAAGTTTTTAATGTAGTCAGCGTTTTCGTAACTAGAAGTTTTTCAATTAGGTATCTCTTAAATTTTAATGTAGGCCGTACAAAGGTTTGTACGGCCTATATAGACCTTTTTACTACAGGGTTATTGGTAATTCGACGTATTCCCGTTAGGGGGTGGTAGGGGTGACTATTTGCGATAATTTTCATCCCTATGTGCATCATGCAAAAGTGAACCATTTTTAAGTTATCATGATTTTTAGCTTTTTTCAAAATAAGTCAAAAGTGCAACATCAAAAATTGATTTAAAAAAAACTGTCTATTTAAATCTATTTTTTTCTTCCGATAAAAACGAATAAACACTGGTTATTTATCAATATTAAAACAACAATTATCGCTCTAAATTTAAAAATGCGTGATAAAAAACGATATTATTTCATTATTCATTGAGATTTTTTTCCTCTAAAATGCCTTAAAAACTAAAAAAATCGTTATGAAACTTGGCTTGCAGATTATTTTAAAAACATAACCGTTTTCTTAACTCTCCAACAATGCATAACAACTATGAACTTATTTCAAAGAAACTGAAAAAAACGATGCTGTGTGGATTGTCCTGCATTATTTATTTAGAAATGTTATATTAATTGAATCAATCCAGCTGCGGTCAATGACTGTACCTAGATACTTGGAAAATTCGACATTCAAATCGAACAAATATTTGCCATGAGCATTGCACTCTGTGCAGCTGGGTAAATGTCATGCTTTGACAGCAACACGTTTTTAAACATGGAATGAAATTGCTGTGAAATATTGATATTTTTTGGAGGGATATTCGCTAATGTCTCGCTGAAACACAAGGTTTTATTAGGGATTTTTATTGTTTCATGTAAAAAAGCAACGAATTAGATTTTTTGTTCGTTTTTTTGTACAAGTTATTAAAGGAATTTATATTTTATTATAGATATATTGTGTGAAAATCAAAATCTTTCTAAACCAAACACACGATTCGACTTTTATTATATTATTTCATTTTTTCTTTTAATATTTTATATTTACTTTATAAACGTACATAATATTATGCTCATTAAATAGCGACTTAAGTGTCTCATCAATCACAAATGGCTAAAATTTTGAATAATAGTGTATCATAGTTTTAAAAAAAAACTAAAAAACGTTTGTTTTAGTCGTAGGCTTAAAAATGTAGATACTGGATGACACATTCCCTATAAATGACGTATTTCTGACATTCGTCATACAAAGGACAAGGGATTTTTTAATAAATAAGGATTTATTATTCATTCCCATTCAAAACGTGCGAGATAACGGACGTAATCTTCATGACATAAAAAAATAAAGTTTAGAATAACCCAGTGAAATAATTTCGTTAAATAAAAATAAAATTGTACTTGCATCAATATCATTGCACACACAGTGCATTCATGTTGAACAAAGATAATATTTTTTAATTTTAACTTATTTTATAGTGAAGTAGTGAGTCATGATTCCTTGTTGTTACGAGTATTTCTACGGATGTTTTTTGAGGTACCTAATAGTTTTGTTTTTTTTTATAATATCCAGTTCTAATAGACCTAGAAATTATAATTGCAAGTTCTATTTTAACGGGTATTTATTGCGTTTATTTACCTATTTTTCCGGACGTTTCAACAGGTTTACACACTGTCGTGGTCACGGGATGACTGTACCTAGAAATAAGTCCTACAGACGAAGAAAATTAAAAGAATCTTGAATAAATCTAGTATAGCTTAATAAAAATATAGTAAAAAAATATATAAAGTAACGCCATCTAGTAGAGATTTTGGAAATAAAGAAAATTTTATAAATCGCCAAATATCATCAACTCGCTGGCACCCACTGCTGGGTATTAGGCCTCCTCTTTAATACCAGTTAACTCGGTAATGTGCATACCAACCACAGTCTCCCGACCACCCTGACGATGTCGTCCAACCGCAGCAGGTGATCTACCTCGAGGACACTTGTCTCCTTCCACTACCTAGGCTTACAGAGTAATATCCACCATCTGGAACCTCCTTGGTGCATCAGCCATCATCCCGCCTTACAACGTTACTTAACCCATGAACTAGGTGACTAAACTTCCCCTTGCTCCCTCAGGACGGCAGACGAGAAGCCAGCACCCTCGCCTCCCCTGCAAGCGGAGCAGCCTCTGGACCTCAGCGCCAAGTCCACATCCAGCACCAGTGGAACACCTCCGCCTGACTCCAAGGGCTTAGATAACAGGTAATAACAAATTTAATATAGACATGGTAGACTCTTCGAATTAGCCCTAAGAATTAGCAAGCTGAAGTTGCAGTGGGCGGGGAATATCATCTGAATCAGAACCTTCAATCTTTTAAGGTAAAGTAAAGAAGCGAACAAGAAACCTTTACCTTGTTAGGTTGTTAGTTTTCGAGTTGAAGCAAAACTCGTCCCAAGCTTTTTTATCGTCTAGACTAGATAATCCGATACTTTGTAATAAGCCTTTTTACAAAGGATATGCTTGACATATTCTTCTGGTTCTGCACGAGATGATAAACGTATTCTTGAGTTGAGAGTGAAACTCTGCAAACGTAGTGGTAGATGATCTACGACCAGGTGGGATGCGAAACGACGACCTGCGAAATACGCAGGCTGATGCTGGATGTGTCAAGCTGAAGAATTTATTTATTTATTCATTTTGAGCCATTATTGTCCCACTGTTGGGCAAAGGCCTCCCTTTCCTCAGAAAGTAAAAATATTGTAAAAATATTTATTTGCGTTTCAAAGACAGGGCGATAGCATCCTCCAACTAGTCCAACAAAGTTCCGTAGTCAAAACTTTCTGCTTTCTGCGACTCTTGCACACAACCCTCTTATTTGAGCACTCATGGATTGGACTACCAGATTCTGAATGTTCATTTTATGAGCTACACGCTAGGTGAATCGCTAGGCTGCTCTAGCTAGGGTCTAAGCAAACCGCCTCACAGTACGATTGGCGTCGTCGGGTACCTATGTTGATGTCTATCCTGTAACGATTGTTGTCGCGTTTGCTTTGCAAGTGTAGTTTTTAACCAAAACGATTAAACAGACGTCAATTAATATAAATTAAATAGACGACAGACAATCAAGCAACCGGTAGATACTCTTTTCAGCATCAAGCGTTGAGCACATGTAGAGCGCTCTACAAGTGAGATTGTGGTCCAAGGAAGTTTTGTATGTTTTACCTATTGCTTTTAAATTAAATTAAGGGTAAGGTAACGATCCATATTATACCAAAAATTAAATTGCGGCCATATGTCATGTCACCATAACACGTTAGTTGCCAATGGACTAATTTGACCAGCAGTCATTTCTTTGTTATTTACGATCTTGATAAAAATGTCAGAAAGTTTGGGGCGTTTGCAGGTAATAAATTGCTTTTAAAAACGACTCTGTAAAATTATCCTAATGTTAGTTTTATGATTATGGTTTTTTACATATTTTTATGGTCACTAATTAGAGCAATAATTACCTAAATAGGTACTTTAGAGTTTTAACGATTTAAAGGTAGAACGCGACACGTATGAAGGTAATTGGAAAAACATGAAATTATGTTTTACTTTTATTATTTTGAGTCCAACATTATGAGCAAATAAGAAAGTACTTATAGGCTTCCTGTTCACTTTTAAATACGGATACAAACTAACATGTTAACTAGGAAACATATGTTTTTATTAATTTATGGGTAAGATCTGCTGTAATAACAACATAAAACTTGAAAAATAAGAATCTAAATTGTACCCTAGAATGCAATGCCGGCTGCCTAGATTGGTAATCTAGGCAGAATTATGGCAAATAACAAGATGAAAACTCAGTGATACTAAGAAATTATTTCGATGAAACCCAGAAAACTAAAAAATAGGAAAATTAGCTATGGATAGTACTGTGTGTGCTCATAGTTTTATTTTGCAAGTATGCGATATTGATTTTAAACGAAAACCAACAAATCCGATCGATAAATCGCAATTGGCCACGCCATGTGAGCTGGGCCCATAACCATTCACTACGGTTGCACTTCCTATAGCACACATTTACACTGAAAACTGGCTATAAATATCCGATAAGAAATATAATATGCTTGTATCTTATATTTTGACACGTATCTCAGAATTTACGCGGGTAAAATTTAAAGCCGCTTTTAAATCGTAAAATATTGTTTATTACTATTTTCGCAACCTTCGTCATCAAATCTATAATATTGTAATTAATACAAATAGCTTACATTACGTAATTGTTAATAATAATCATCACGGTTACAATCAATTTAATTTAAAGAAGAAGGGCTATGTTTTTATACAAGCATAACTAATACTTTAAATGGGACTGCAAACTTTTCTTAACCCAGCTTTCTATGCAAATTCAGCCTAGCTCATGTTACAATAACAATGGCAGCGAATAGACCCATTAAAAACTAAACTCGGGTTTAATGAACTTTTGACAGGACGCCATGACAATTCGACACTTCAATCGTAAAATTTGACACTGCGGCGCTGCAACGGTCATTTTGATACTTACGTTCGGTAATTGGTAAAATTGGACACCGGCTTCTGACGTGTTAATAGAGGAATAGGATCTTGCCACCTTAACCTGCGTAACTGGTCGTAGATTAAGCTTAGAGTTCTTTATATAGAAACTTAAGCTGCCATAAAATACCCTAGGAATTACTTACCTTTTCAGTAGCTATTTGACGACATCTGTGGCACGGTAGGAGAAGGTCCGCCTGCAACGCATGAGGTTGCGGGTTCGATTCTCGCCTTGGGGTGTAATCGGCCTAGTCATTTTACAAATGAGCTAATTCTACAATCTAGTGGCACTATTGTGCAAGAATGTGCAAAAATTCTAGAAAGCGGCGTCCATAAAACAACACAAATAATGTATGAGTAACTTAATGTCACTGCCCCAGTTTTTGCCAGCATTGCAAAATGCACTATCGGTCAACACACAAGCGTTGTGTGCTTTAGTACATACCTTTGTTGGTTAAAGGGTGGTGTGTTTCTTTCGTAAGTAAAATTAAAATCATCAGCCTATATTAGTCCACGGCTGGACATAGGCCTCAGCAAATAAGGGCCATAGCGCCATGTCTTGAAAAAAAATCTGTCTCAAAATTATAATAATAATAGCGCCATAGCACCCTGTATTCGGCTTGATCTATCATATGCCTGCAGTCTTTCGCAGTTCGTCATCCCACCTGGCCGGAGGTCGTCCTACTCTACGTTTGCGGTGTCGTAGTCTCCACTCAAGAATATGTTTCCCCATATCGGTTGTCGGTTCTTCGTGAGATATGGCCGGCCCAGTGCCTCTTCAGCTTGCTAATTCTTAGAGCTATATCGATAACTTTTTTACGAAATACCAATTCGTTAATATTAGTAGCCTATATTTATATACTTAAATAATTGTGAACAAAAATTAACCTGAAATTATGATGACTAATTATAATATAAAATATTGTTAATAAAAAATATATGTGTCTACCTACCTTGGTACTTGACTTATAACTTGATGTTGTCAATAAAGATATTGTAGATTGTATTATTTTGTTCTCTGTCAGATGTATTCGTTACGAATCCGTTTGCACATTAACAAAGATTCAAGTATCAGATCATTGTAATAACAGGTTATGCTATTAACTGGTGTTTTCCAGCTAGGCGAGTTATCGATAAGTCAACAGTCGATAAAGCTGACAGTACATTGATTCATCGACACCTGGTCAGTGCCGACCGCTTCACTATTAATCCAAGATAAAATGCGAAATATTTACCATCGCTCTGCGATAACGGGCTATGAATGCGCCCTTATCTACCCCTCAAACTAAAACTCAACTCTATTTAAAAGATGCACAGTATATTTTTCTTCGAATTTAACCCGCGTCTTGGGTATCATCTTTGGCTTTCTTATTTTCGCAAGCTCAGTCAATTCACTTTCAGCTTTATTTCGTTGTTGTAGATGCAGTTTTTGTGTGTTTCTGCGGAGGATGCAAGGTCAATGCACTGGCTGGAAGCATTTTTATTTGTTTTGGCGAGTCATGCGACCCACATCGAGCGAATGCATTTATTCAGTTATCGATTGGACATTGTGTTTAATATCGAAACTATCGATGATATCTCGATAGCTTTTGTGGAGCGATTTTAAGAAAGCGCTTGAAGAAAGCTTTGATCTTGATTGTAGGGAATTTGTAAGATTTGTATTACATGCACTACTCTAGAATATTCGAAAGAAGTTGTCAGCATTCTCATAACAATTTTTCACGCTACAAGTAGTTCCTCGGAGATTGGTGGGAGATTGCACGTGACCGCACTGAGTGGAAAGACTTGGGGAGGCCTTTGCCCAGCAGTGGGACGAAACAGGCAAAAAAATAAATAAAAAAACAAGTAGCTAGGCTAGGTATTTAAATGAAAGCAATACAAAGTAAATTCAACCTGTAATTACTTCAAGGTTTTGGTTAATATTATGTAGTTCGTAAGCCCTCGCATTCGGAGTTCATAAGAAGTCCAAAATTTGGTTACTTGATATTAGATTTTCGACTTGTCGGTTACCTACTTATAGCCGTTGTCCTAACAGTCTTAGTTGGTAAATAATTATGTACTGCCCGGTCAGGAAGTAGTAGATATTATTTTGGTTATCCGAATGTAGAGACCAACAATAAATTCAAATTCAAAAAAAGTTACACTATGCAGAACAAAGAAAAACTGAGAACTCGATTAGAATTTAGATTAGTCTCGAACTCTCCGGTGAAAAGTAAAAAATACGGGATAGGAATCGACACCAGCAAATTCTATTATAGAATGGATAATGTGAATTTCAGTTTGGAAATGAGATTTGAAACAAAAAGTTTCTATTTTTGTAACCGTGAAGGTGGAAATGTCTCGTTTTTTTTAACTTTTATATTACTTCTGGCTTTTAAATAGAGTGCCTGTTTTTTTCACAAATAGCGAAGGTAGTTTGTATGTAGTGATGTGCAGGGGAGGGTAAGAATGCCCTTTTTAATGTCTTTGTTTTAGCTTTGGGAGAACATGGGCGTAACAGGCATTCCATCAACAATACTAAGCCTAAGTAATACAGTCCACTGCTGCACTTAGGCCTTCCCTAATAAACGCCTTATTTGCTCTTATTGGGAGCTTCCCTTCTAAATTTAAACCATTTAACCGTTAATTATGAATATAGTGGTTGACTACAAACCTTGTTTTTGTTTAAAAAACACCAACCTTTCAACCCCTAACGATATTTAACCTTTGTTACAGATTGAAGCGCTCAGCCCCAGATGGACCCAGCAACAGTACAAGCAAGCGTATCTACACAGAGGACGACCTCCAATCCGCTCTCCGCGACATCCAGACCGGGCGCCTCGGCACGCGGCGAGCCGCCGTCGTCTACGGCATCCCCCGCTCCACCCTACGCAACAAGGTCAACAAGTTCGGCCTCACCCCCGACCAGCACGACTCCGACCCCGAAAGCGACCCCGAACGAGACTCCCCACCCTCCGTCATCCTCAAAATCCCCACCTTTCCCCCACCAGACGACAAATCCCCGTCACCAGCGACACCCGTCACACCCATCACACCGATGACTCCAACCTACCAACCACACAACTCCTCCTGCCAAACTCCGCTCCTACTCCCACCATCTGTCTTCGCTGACCCCCCGACGCAACACCTTTTCACATCTCTCAGCGACGTCATAGCGAAGAGTATCAGCCAAAAGTTCCAGCAGCCGCTCGATAGAACGCAGGATATGCATCAGTACATGCGAGCTCCAGACCGACATGTCTCTGTGATCAAAACTCCTCCAGACAACCACCAGAGGAACTACCAGATGCCGAGCAATTCTCGAGCGGTTTCTAACAATAATGGTCAAGCGGCTGCAGGTGGCAAAGGCACACGACCAAAAAGAGGAAAGTATAGGAACTACGACAGAGATAGCTTGGTCGAAGCTGTCAAGGCAGTGCAGAGAGGAGAAATGTCGGTTCACAGAGCCGGTTCCTACTACGGTGTACCGCACTCGACTCTGGAATACAAAGTCAAGGAGCGACATCTAATGCGGCCGCGGAAGCGCGAGCCCAAGCCTCAGCCGGATGCGAAACCGCAGCCTCCGAAGCCGCAACCTCCGAAACCACCGATGAAACCCTTCACAAATGGACTGAACGGTCCTGAAACCGGAGGCTATCCTCCGGGTTACCCCTTTTGGCCTGGAGCGAGCTTCGCGCCGCATCCTGCGCCTGATCTATACGCGTCACACATGATGCGGAGACTTCGCGAGGAGGCGCCGCCGCCAGCCAACGGATCCTTCCTCGAAGGGATCATCAGATCCAGCTTGGAACGCCCTGGAGCGGCGCTCCTGCAGCGGTTGACGGCTGAACCGCGCGTGCCTGGCGTTCCCCAAGACTCCCCGAGTCTGCTCCGGAGATTGGCAGGAAACGCGTCGCCCGAAGAAGGTCCTCCCGCGAGACGTCCGCGCCTGGACAGCTCCGACCGTCAACTGGCAGCGGAGATGCGCGAGGCGGTGCAGCGACTGCGCGCCGACAAGCTGCGGCCTCGGAATGGAACCCCCACCCCGCCGCTGTCGCCCCCGCCGGCGCCCGCGGCTCCCCCTGACCGTGCTTAGGCGAGTTGATCTCCAGGCCTTCGCAGGCAGACGTCAGATCTACCAAGACATCCATGAATCGTCATACTTCACAAACCTGTAGCAGTTGTGTGTGTCGTACGCTTCGCAGGTAGCTTGGTAGGTCTGTGCGAGCGATGATAGATCATACGTCTTTCACAGCTGTCATCTGACCGTCGGCTTGCGAACCTCAGTCTTTGTGATAATAGTAAAGTACATTCCGTTGGGGACAGCCGTGCTTCGGTCTACCGTCATCCGTTAGTGCATTTAGAGTCCGTTCACAGTAGACACAACACAGAGCTTTGTCGACATAACTGCCTTCCGAACCAAATAAGAAAGCTACTATATACATAGATCATTAAAGTTTGCAGAGCTATTTTAGCACAGAGTAGTTTCGGGACATGTTTTCAGCCTTTCTATGGGCTGCCTTTTTGGGATTCGTTCTGTCAATGTCAAATTATTACTTGACTGTTGGCTAGTTTGTTTGGCAGGTACAGTTATGTCAAGATAGCTGTAGTTCCATACTTCCCGCAATACCTATAGTCAGGTTTTGTTCGCTTCCCCTCACGCCACCAAATATCACAATAGTTACCTAATGTCACAGCCGTTCGGTATACACAGCTTTACAGATACAATCACTAGTGTATGGATGTCAGTGGTGTTCATAGGAAAGTAATCAATCGGAAGAACCTTCTCTCAAAGACGCTCGGGTTTAAAGTTTTTATAATCCAAGTTTTAGAACTCTCGCTAGGGTTGTCCGAAATTAACACCCGGAGAGCCTCATTGCAAAAGACAACCAAAAGTTAATGTTATATAAAATTAACTATTTAAATATATTAAATGTGTAAGTAAAAAAAACAATGTAACAAATTAATTATAAAGCTAGCTATGAGTGTAAATGTTATCGATTTTTAAGTGAACTATTGCGGATTTTGTGCGATGTTTTTATAATTAGATAGGTAATATAATATATTGAATGAAATTATTAGCGCTATTGGCAAGTAGTGCGGTTGTGGTACTGTCTTTCTAACGGGAAAGAGGAAAGGAGTGGGGGACATCTTTTCGAGTTAAGAGCTTCGACGTATACGAAGCCACGTTCGGACTTATGTGCAATTATTATTTTGTATAAAATAGTAATATAAACTGTGTCTAAGCTAACACGTGGATTTCTATATTACTGAATGTGATATTTAGGCGTTACAAGTGCGGTTTGTTTGACCCGAGGAGCTCCTCGGCCCCGTCGTTTTACACGTACGTACATTAAATACATCTAGTAAACTTATATATTTTATGTACGATTATTGTATCTTAAGAAAATGAATTCTTATTTTTCATGGTCCAACTTTTAAATGTTTTATCGACTATACAAGAATGCGGATAATCACTATTATATTATACTCTTATCAACTTTAAAATTTACCCCAAAAACCTTCAAAAGATATCTTAAAAATTTTGTGACATATTCGGTGTTCAATCAAAATTATAATTATTAAATTTACGAGATGAAAAAAATGTATACGCTCTCACGGAATAAATTTAGGAAAATATTTGAAAATAAATTATCATAATATACTAATTGTAAGTTATGTGTAAATGTGCGCCTCATGGAAATTAAGAAGTCTTTGTATTATGTATGTAATTAAAATATACATATTATTATATACAAGTTAAACTATATTAATGTCGTACTTTTTCTTCGGAGACCATGATATCGTGCAAAATAGACAACTGGAGACTGGACTCGACATTTCGACATACTTTTATTGTTATAATTGATATCATTTCACAAGGACCTTAATGCAGATCAAATAATGTACCTATAATAAAACTTAGAAAGAATCTATATTTGACTCAAGGAAAAAATATCTTAACATGAATACATATCCCGAGTGCCGAGATGTCGAAAACATTCTCTTTGTAAAGAAAACAAAAATTTTTATATTCAAAATTTTAACTAGTCGATAGCATGTCTTTTCACTTTTTGTTTCTTGTGCATAATTTTCGATGTCTTTTTAGCATTTAGTGTTTAAAATTAATCTCTATAAACGTTATGTGCATTTATCTAAAACTTTTGTATATTAAAAAAAATATAATAATTATTTACCGTCGTGTTGACAGTGACAGCCCTACCAGACCGCATTTCGATTTATTTTAAAATTGGAATGAAATCGATCAACATTTTAAAAATACGTACATGAATCTGTGTGTTATGCCTGACATTTGTTGATAGCTTAAAAAGTTATTTTGTGTAAGTTTGTACAGATGAATAGGATGGGACATTTTGCAAAGAGAATTTAGTTAATAATCGACATTCCGTTTAGAATGTTATTAGATTTTTTAATTATAATTTTTCATTGGGAACAAATCATTATGTTGTTTAATCTTATTTTGTAACGTTAGTTATTTTTAAGTGGCTTTATTTTTAACGATACATTTATAGTTATAATTATATTGAGATGTTATAGATGTCATTGTTTTGTGCAGTGTTTGGGGATCATGCATTCCCGGGATTATGAGAATTGCGACTGATTGTAGCAGTAGGACAATTGCCGAAAGCTGTCAGTTTTGGCTCGGTCTGTACAAATGGTATACGCCGCCTTAACACTTAAAATGTTATTATCAGCGGCCACATACAAAATACTCAACATTCAGAAGCAGAATACATGACCCTTCGTGGTTTCAACTTGCTGGCAATTTTGATTCCAAAATGTTGAATATTTTAACCGTGCGAACGATATATCAAACAGTCTGATATAGAGAAATCTGCCTCTACTCAAATACCTCATTTAAATATGAAAATATATTATTCTTTAGATGGCAACCCTAAAGACCCCGACTCGTTTGGCGTCGTTCGCTGGCTGGCCGCTGGGTTATAGTGAATCATTTTATTGTATATTGTTCAATCATTTTTCCACGTAGTTATAAGTATTTTAGTTAAATGTGTAGCGTAATTTTACTAAGGTAGTCGGTAGAATTCTTTAATTTTGTTAATTCTTTTCGTAATAAGCTCCGTAAGCTTAGGTTAGGCTCGGATGGTCAAATGGCCCTGGATCAAAAAGACAATGAAGGGAAATTGCATTTTTAATAAAAAATAAGAAACTTCCACTTGATGCGCGAATGGAACGTGAATGAGACAATCTTTTCTTGAAATCAAAGCAACAGTGACAGAAAATGTCACTTTGGAACTGCTATGTTTAACCAACTTTCAAAATGTCATAGTTGAATCTTTTGATGACTTGAATTCTAATCTCAAGTTTATAAATCTTCCTTAACTTAGAATATTCAAAATGAGAAAACGAGATCGATTAACGAAAAAAAAAGAGAGAAACTGTTTCTTGCGTGCAAACACAAAACATTTTACAAACTTTCTAAAACATTACTTGAGAATAATATACTTACTTAACAATTACATAAAATTACTTAACTAAATTCATATATATTTTTAAAGCATTTTGCGAACACAATTACAATTGTTTTTTTTGTGTGATTGTCGTTATTTACTTTCCAAGTATTTATACACCTAATACATACATATAGCTTTTTTATGAGACTTTCTATGTAAAAAGTCGTTATGTTCGCATTCATTGAAAAGTAATATAACCCTGTAAGGTTCACCTTTTTTGTCACTTCTATTTTTTTATTATTGTTTTTTTTCTTAAACACCCTAATTATATATCTTTTTCTAGAATAACTTTAAACGATCATAATTATTGTACTATTCATTAAATTATACTGTATTTGTTGACATTTAGAGTTATCGTGGAAAGGGATAAAATATCAATGAAAGATTTTTTTTTATCTTCTTAGACATTTTTGTTTTTGGATGGGAACAACATCCATAATATAAAATTTACATATGTACAATATGAAGCATTTAATTTTAGAAATATAATATAATGTTATCATTATTAAAAGATGGATTAGTTATTAATTTGATTCTTTTATGTATTTATTTCAATTGACGCTTACAAAAAACTCACATCACAGGCGGGGTTGCCCCATGTGGGTTGACTTTTGCCGTTAATTGGACTTTTGTGATTGAAAAAAACCAGGTAATGGACCAATATAATGATAGTTACACTGTTATTCTCCTAATGATTGGAAGCTCAGGTTAAAAAACAAACCACGGTGAGCTAATCAGATCAAATTATTATAATATTGTTATTTAATTATTGAGTACAAGTTTTAATGAATATTTTTTTCAATATACCTTACTCGCCTCTTTATTTTCGTTATTTTGTTCCTTTAGTTTTTATTATTATTGTTTATCATAAACAGATTAGAATCGCGTTGATTTAAGCGACTCTTAATTATTTTATTAGGTATAAATTATATAAATACATGAATATATTATGTTACACTTCACGCAAGAATGTTATAATTTCACAATACATAATCGGCGAAACTCGAATAATTGAATAATTGGCGAGATGACGATTGGCAAGACGTGTTGAATCTAGTCAAATTTAGACCGGGATAAATTGAAAAAAGCTAAGCTTACGTGACTGACTTTTGATAAAGAGTTTGTAATTGACGTCCAAAAAGAGTCGCTTGGCGACTTATAAATTGGAATTGTGGAATTGTAGATAATTTCTTGAACCTTGAACCTGGTGAACTGGTGGGCTCATGTGGAGTGAAGTGTTTTTTTCATAATGTCCTTATATCTTTAGGAACTTTATATCTTACGTTATTCTTAATGAAATGGCTGGTTAGGCAGGTGTGAGAATGTGCGAAAATATTTAAAACCTGTATACAATAAATTTCTTTCATTTGTTGATTTGTTTGTTTTATTTTCATAGTTTTCTAAGCCTGAAACCAACAGTTTTAAATATGCCTTTATTTAGTAGGAAGTAGTAACTAAAATATAGTTATCTGACGTCAGAATAAAGAGCAGCTGGCCTAGACAATGTAACAATAGATTAGCGAAAGCGATAGTAGAAAAGTCCAAAAATGTATGGGATTGACATAAGCCTTAGATATGTCACGTGATCTGTTTTTAACGTATAGAATAATGGTAGACAATGTACATACTTTGCGATTCCACCAAACGAATCGACAACATCGAACGATTATTTCCATACAAATGCGTAGCCAAGTTACACTTTTGACAAGCGATTTCGCTTAATAGTCGATTCTCTTGATGGAAACGCCAGCGAACGCTAAGACCCTGTAGTTATCGAAACAAAATGGCGATTTTATAAACAGACAGCTGTAGAAAGAAATCAATAAGGATAAATTGGATGTGTTTATTGCGTTGTTTGTTTTGTGATTTTAAAATAATTTTAGTGCTAGTGTTACCAAGTGTTACATACCTAGTTCAAGATGCATACGCTGCGTTTGCTGTGGTCAGCTCAAAATTAAAATGTTTGGCTTAGACGCCACAAAAGATACCTTTCGACAGCAATTGGAAAGTGTTTTAGACTCAGCAAAGCTTTATTTAAAAAGCTAACAAGCTAACACCTCTAATGCTGATAACCAAACTGATCTAATCTGAGGCAGAGCAATGCTCAATCATTTAATCAGCAGGTTGTGATGAGAATGAGAATTCTAAGTTGATTATAAATAAAAGTACATAGTTAAAGTTCCAACATTTTTTATTTTTAAACATATTTGGGTACACATCTGCTGTATTTACATTCATAATAGTCTTAATATATAATATAATATAATACAATCATAGTCTTAGCAGTATTAAGCTCACTTACTGAGGGCTCATATACACGGACGGCACGTTGTCGACAAACTCACTCACTATTAAGCCGTACCGTTATATCGCTGTCCCTAGCCCTACTTAGATATTGTTGAAGTAAGGCTTCAGCAATATTTGCGAAACGGCCGAGAAGATTGTTCAGCTCATTATCCACCTCTACCCTACGGGCTTCAGTCTGTGCCCGTCTCTCCTCCAACTGAAGGCGTCTGTGCTCTATGGCCACGAACTCACTCGTTGCACGGTCAAATGGAGTTAGCGCCCGTCTTCGGCGCGCTCTCAAATGTCGACGATGGGGAGTAGCAACACTGGAGGAGGAGGAGGGGTGGTAGGCACAGGCGGGAGCGGGTTGGTAGGCACAGGCGGGAGAGGACTGGCAACTCGCGTCGGTGAGCAACGCGCCGCGCCGGCCCCAGTGGCGCTGCCAGCTGCCGCCGGCGCTGACGACTGGTACACGAAAGAGTGGCAGGCGCCACTACGCCGGCTCTGGCAATGGTCGAGTCCTTGGTGGTGATGGAGTAGGCAGCGGCGGCAACACTTCATATTGATTAATTGCTGAAAAACAATTTATGTAAGTTACTGAGGAGGTACCTACTTGGATAGGTTTGTTTTTAAATAGTAGGTTAATTAATTTACTTGCTAAAATCATAATAGTACTCTAAGTACTTGTAAGTATGTAGGTACCTTTTTCCACTTGTCCGTAGTCTTTTCGACACCACCACCAACAGAATTTAAGGTGTTAGCCAGCTCTTCCCACAAACGATCAGACCTCAAACGTCCCTGCGCCCCAGGCTGAGGTTTAGCAAGGTCACCGTGGCTGTAACATAACATTAAATTAATTAAAATTAAATTTATTTCTGTAACAGTTTTACATCAATTGTTTACACCGTAGTGGAGACCTTCATTTAAGTATAAATACTTGTGTTAGAAGGTATCTCTCTTCTATAACAGACATTACATAATAGGTACATTACAGACTTATTTGCTCATTTAATGTACAGAAACAAAATTAAGATTCTTCATCTAATAGTAATCTAGCTTAGAATCTAATTAAATCTAGTTTTTAACAAAGAATTTATTTTATTATGATATATATGTGTGACATTAATAAACTAATGAGCTCTCCTTCCAAATATTTCTTTGTGAATCGCGTCATTGTTTACAGTATTGCCTTCCAACTTGAAACTTTTCAAGTGTTTTATGATAAGTGCGCTCTTGTTTATGTAGATATTTAAATCTTAGAGGTAGGTAGGTAGATACCTAGATACACTAGCCTATTATAGTTCTATCAAAGACAGGTAAGTAGGTAGGTACTAAATTAATATCTTACCTTTCCATATACTCCAAAAGAGTTGAAAATTGTTCACCACTGGCCCGTGCTCTTGACTCCATCATCGTTTTCTTATAAATACTTAAAATATATATATAACACTGAGGTCAAAAATAATATTGTAACACTCAGGCCAAAAAGGTATCTTTTGCTCAAATAAAAATTACAATTTAAAGTCGTTTTCATTCAAGACCAAAACAAAACAAGACACACAACACAACACAACACAAACAACGAAGCAAGCAAGCACAAGTAGACGTTCTCTGACATGACAGATGCACTGCGTTTCATTTCAACTGACTGAGATTTTTTTAATAAGTTGGTTCGAAAAATCAAATAGTTTTTATTTCCATTTCAACGTATTAAATTATGCCGTAAAATTTTAGTAACCCACTCAAATGATCAAAAACTAAATATAATAAGCCTCCACACGTAATAAAAAATAGAAAACCTTTTTATAAATAAAATCAAAGATATATTAGTTTTGCGTAGACTGGAACGTAATCGAGACGGGCTAAATAAGCGAATGACACATTTGACGTTTGATGTAGACAACCATAGACTAAGCCCGGTATTTAGCGATCGAACGAATAGAAAAGGCGATCGCCACGCGAAGGTTACTTTGTCTACCAATCGAACTTCGCCATCGCTTGAGCCATGACGATTGTAGAAATCGAATCGCTTCATAGCGAATGCCGGTTGTCTAGACCTACAGGTACCTTCAAATTCTCACAATACAGCACTCTGAGAGGAGCATTGATATTTTTTGGTACGGTGATTTGGGTAGGTATTTGGTTGCGGTGCCTCCTATGTACCAAATGTGCCAATAAGGTTAAAAAACTAAAAAGCAGTTAACTTTAAAGTCTAAGAAAAGAAATAAACATGTATGATCGATAATAACAAGCTAAAAATGCCCTTGAAAATAATAAATATGACAGCCCTCATCAACCAAATGTCATTTTTCTTAACAAATGAAATTCTGTTGAAAGGAAAATATGTAACAATGTCAAAAACGAGCAAATAAAGCTTTGAACCACAAAATGGGGCTAATTTAGGTTACACAGAGGCCTACGGCGACAAGCCACTTACGAAGTACGAACCAGTCAAAGGTTTTACTAAAGAAATGAAAAATAAAAATGGCAAAGCCCGTTTCGTTACGACCAATTCAAAAAAAGAATAGCTCCTCGCGGTTTTGGCGGCCATTTTTGTACTGGAATTAATCTCTTTTATTTTTATTTCATAATTAATCTTGATTCTTATACCATCAGCTACATGCTAAAAATTAAAGTTTGTACGTCCTACGTTTTTTATAAATTTTTTGTCATAATTGATCAATAACTAACGAGGCTAATATACTTTTTAAATACAAATTTCATTGAGGCACAGATTCTATCTCACTAAAGATATCATTAAAAATAAATTCACATTTTTATGGCAAAGTCATAACAATAAAAATATAAAGACAGTCGTTTTCGTATTCACATAAACAAGTACAAAAACGCGCAACAAAGGGCCGCAGGCAACAAAAAAAAAACAAATCACCGACACTGACATTGCGCCTGCGTCGGACAAAGCCGAAAACTACCGAAAACCGACAAATACACAAAAAGAGACCATGACCTTACCCCTCTTGCTCTTGACTTACTTGTGTAGTGTGGCTATGTAATTTTGGTAGGTACTTACGGTGAGCGAAAGTATCAAAGATAAGTTACATTGTAGAAAGTCTTGATAACGAAAAGCAGACGAATTAAATCAAGCTAAGACTAGGTACCTAGATACCATATTCCTCACGCAGGGCATGCTGGTTGGGGATCGCAGTAGGCAACAGATTTTTTTTACCACCAAACACTGTTTTTTGTCTAGCAAGCAGAACAGATTCCTAGACTGCTGCTTTCTGAAATTCGTTTCTACATATCTACACTTTCTTACTACGATAAATATTTTTTTAATATATGAAAAACTTTTTAGAAAACTATATTTTATAATCTGGGATCATAAGATGCATAAGAAGACAAATCCAACGAATCTAAACTTGACGGGGTTAAATCGTTTCGTTAAGGAGTTCCTATGGCCTTCTGTCTCTATCGTCAGACCAGCTTCATGGTACCATGACATTGCATTGTCACCGAACTTATTTAAGTTCGGCTGAAATTTTGGCATACTGCAACTGGCCTAAACTGGATTAAGCTAGAAGTTTTTTGTATTTATTTATTTAAAAAACATAATAAACAATACATAGGGCTTACAACACTCTTTAAACCCTGGGTATTAACAGGTTCAGGGAACAAAATTCAGCTGCTAGATTTGTCCAACACACACAAACAGGGCAAGTAAAAAGGCTTGTAAAATATCTACTTTTCTACAACATCTTTAGCACTGAAAATCTCTACCGCTGCAGCGCTGTAGGGAAACTGACGTGTAAAAGTTCCACACATCCTGTCTTCTCCCTTACCTCATCTTTGCCGCTCGATTCGGATACTTTTTGTCAGCGAACTCCGGCGCAGTCGAAGCACATTGTCCTCACTGGTGTGCGTGCAATTTCATTTCCCTATAACACATGACGGGTCCTATACTTTTACGGACGAGTGTGTGCACTTTTTTAGCAAAGTGAATGTGTGCGTGTAATTTTTCGAAGAAATCTCGAAGTGTGAGTGTAATTTTTCGAAGAACTGTGGAAGTGTGAGTGTAATTTTTCGAGTCGCTTTGTGTGCGTCCATTTTCGACTCGCGTTCTGGTGTGCATTTTTCGCCGCGTGCACTTTGGGCAATGCACTTTACGGGACAATGGCACTGACCTTGGTTATTGCAGCTGCTAGAAGTTCCCGCGCAATTCGGTGTTCGAAATTCGAATTTATGGTTATTATTTTAAATGATTTTTGATGGGAGTTTAACATGCGAAAGCGTCGTTTTATGCTATTAGCGATTTTTAGCCGACTGAGGAAGTGTAGGAGGTTTTTATTCAGACTTATTTTTTGTTGAGACCTGTCTTCATTTGACACACACGACTGAATCTATGTGGGATGACGGCCCTGCGACGGACTGGCAGGCAGATGCTGGATGCGTCAAGCTGAAGACAGGGCGCTATGACGCTCATTAAAGGAAGTCTATGTACAGCCGTGGACTAACAGGCTTATGACGATGATGTTTCCATAGAAATAACGCGTGTGAAGCCGCGGACAGAAATTAGTCCCGTTATAAATTACTTTTGGGGTCAATATGTAGGTAATTTGTTTCGTAATTACATAATGAGGCAGGTGGTGGCTCTTAAAAAAGAATTCGAAAACCTATTACAGTGTAAAATAATTATTTTTTAAAGTTAAACTTCCATCGCTTCCTTAATTGGTTATTTTAATAAAGAAACTGATCTGAATTATTTCAAAAAAATAATAAATAATTCTCACAGTTCGATTAATTTTAACCCATGGATGGTAAAGTCTTTATCAAGGGATTCTCGAGGTAAGATCCCATATCTTAGTTCCATAAGAATAGGTAAAGTATAATATCCATAATCCCACATATATTATATGCTAGCTATGCCCCGCGGCTTCACCTGCTTAGAAATTTATGTGTAGGTATCTATAGGTATTACCAGAGACCAGTTATATCAAGTGGTCTCTGGTATTATTCAGGTTTTAACATTTTAGAGATAAACCTCTTTTGTGTGCAGTTGGGCAAATGTACATAACTTCCTGTAAAATAGTTTAAATAAATAAATAATGATGGACGATCCACGCAGCGCCATCTAGCCCCTATCGAACCCGAAATCTCTACTCTTCCTCCTAACCCTCCGGACCTTTGCCCGCCAATGGGGCCACATCAGATATTTGACAATATCTGATGTGGCACCAGTGGCGGGCTATTAAGTGACAATATGTGTCTGGTTGGTAACTTTTCCGCCAGTGTTAATGGAAAATAATTGTAAATTACTTAGTTTGCCTAATATTAGAGAGCCTATAGTTCGTTATCTAGCAGTGCACCACGTGCAGGTAAGTTTGGTTTGGGAGACGAGATGTTGGAGTCCCCCTTACACATCCCCAATTTGCGAACGATACGTAGAACTGTCAAATGACTGTCACAGTCGAAAAAGCGGAAAAAAGTCAGGGCCAGCCCGGCGCGGCGCGGCGGGCGAATGTCAAGAGAAAATATATTTAAAATCTTTTGGCCTTTCGCATTATCTATTTTTCATATATTTCAAACTGCACCCGCAGCTTCGACCGCGTGAAAATCCATAGGTATGTCAATAATTTATAGGTAAACCTTCCTCTTGAATACCTAAACTCTAGGATACCTATCTATTAAAAAAATCGCATCAAAATCAGATCTAGGTAAGTGTACAATAGGGACAGAAAGACAGCGGGAAGCGGCTTTGTTTTACCTCTAAGTACTACCTATGTCGTGGTAAATGAATAAAAAAACTAAACAGCACATTGAAGTTTAAAAGCTAACCCTCGTCACAGATTATTTATAATTAGCTGCTCAAAGACAACTCAGATAGAAGTTCCAAATCGTTAATACTGCGTGCCTAATCCAACGGCTGCCTGGAAGAGATCGCTTCTAAGCGATAAGGCCGCTCTTTGTATATTTGCGGCTATGTTGCGGTAATGCTGTATTTTATTTATGTTGTAAGAATTTTGTATTAGGTAGGTACTAGGTACTTACTAAATTTACCACTCAGGTATTTGTTTTTTTCTATTTTCAAGATTTTTATATTATCCCTCGTTTTATTATAAGTAAGCATCTATGAAGTATGAATCTTCTTAGTTATTAAATGGTATTCAACAGAGGTAAGTATCTACCTTACTTAAGTGAGATTGAACATCATCAATGCAAAAAAAGACAATAGAAAAGTGGCGTCATTTCAGGCCGTTTCATTTCTTAAAACAATGACTTTTCGCAAGCTGAGCGCAAATAATAGACGTATTTTTTTAATCATTGCAAAATAAAATATTCTTAAAAGGACGTCTAAAATGCGTTCTCCTAAGAGGTAGATGGAAATCCAGGTAATACCTACCTACCTATTCAGACAAAAGTAGGTACCAAGTTCCAATCAAGGTACCACCTACATTTCCTTGCTTTTTTATTTATCTAGTTCAATATTATGTAATATGCTGTGACCATACATAAACAAAACTTTTCGTTCATACTGTAACTCGCATGGCTGAAAATAAAATCTTGTTGCGTACAAGCAGCGCCACCTGTTGACAATTTTGAATACCATGTGGAAATGACACTACACAATAAGTTCGCGCAAGCGTTCAGTAGATGGCGTGCCTGAGACATTATCTACCCTATTTATCTAACATAGTAAGCTTAGAACCCGATAGATGACTTCGTTTGTTTTATTTGATCATTACGCGAAACAATCCTTGGAATCATTTCAGGCTTTTAATTTTATGAAGATCCTATCGGTATCGTGTTGGTAACTACATAATTGACTAGATAACCTAACATCTAGCTAGATTAGAAACATGTACTTTTATCTAACAGATAAAAGTACATTTTATTGGTAAAATAATACCAAGTCGAATAATACAATCAATGTACATACTAACAATTAAATAAAATTTTAAAATGATATCATAATGATATCAATTTGTCAAAGTAAGTATGTATTAATAAAATAAAATAAAATTTGCAGTAACGGGTGCTGAGGTAAACATGTAAGTACCAGCTCACAGAGTTGGTTGGATTGGATTAGACATGAATTTATTATGAAACGTCTCGTCGTCGGTCATCGGGTTAAAAAATGCATGGAAACACTTGCCATCACCACCACCACCTAGTATTCTCGGTCTCATACCCGCCTATGCGTGCTACATATCTAGGGATAGACGGGTATAAATAAATCCATCTACGGTTTGACAACATTTTAAAACTTTGATAATGGACGAACGAAATCATCCCTTTATTTCACCGTAACGATTTTTAATCTGTGATTAATTATGATGACAGAAAACCTAGGCAGAAAACAAACGTCAAGAAAGTACTGCCAACTAAGAACCTACTGCTTAGTTTCATGTAAATTAAACCAACCTGGTTAATTTGAAATCGATATCATTTTTCACTAATTTTTAAATTATTATAAACTTATATTTGTTTTTGTCCTCTGCATGCATTGTTTCCGGGATAAAAATAGCCTACAGCACGAGCAACCACCCGCACGATGATGGTGGCTCAACGAACGACGACGCGCGCACGACGACGTTAAGTGCAACGCTGCCACCAAAGAGTAAAAATAATTGAATACGTCAAAGAGAAAAAAATCACTAGTGCTGTCTGTATCCATCCACCGCCCGAGACACCACCACCACCACCCAGTCCAATGGCATTTAAATCTTATTACGGGCACAATTTAAATATTTAGGTGGCATCCCCAAATTTTAGTACCGTACGAAATTACGCGACGTCCGAACAGCTTTTACGTCCGCGCTAACAAAACTCGTTGAAAATGCATTCATCAAAATGGTAGAATCGCTGCAAATGTTTCTATTCCTGTTCAAATCCAAGTACAGACGAAAATACACTTGGTTCTCGCCATATCTGTGTTCATGTCTCATAGTGTTATTGTGGTGTGTCGGAGTTCTTTCTAAGTGTAATGAACATAACTGTATAAATGGTGTATGTAACAATGATACTTGCGTGTGTTCTGAGGGTTGGCAGGGTCCTGAATGTCAATATTGCGGCGGGAAAGTCAAGTAAGTGTGTTTTGTGTGTGATAAAGTGATTCGTTGGGATCGTTCAGTGACCCCTTTCGCAGACGCGCCTTGTCTCCGAGTGGGCAGTTAGCGAGAGAAAGCCGTAGGATTATCCAATTATGCCGACAGTTTGGCTTCTTTGCACCCTGAGCTGTCGCGAAGGTCGCCAACAGATGTACATTATTCCAATGAAATGCTAATCATGCCTCTTGTAACTGCCAGCTGAGATAATAACATGATCCAAATTTGAAATTCAGTATACTTGCCAAGATTCTGATGTTTCTATAAAGTTCTCTAGGTTTCTCTTAAAAAAATTACAAAGAAACCCCTTTCTTATAGTTTTTCGATGTGACACACACTGAAATTTGTATTGAACAAATAAAAATTTACTACATATTTCATTTTAAGTATTAAGTATTCCAAAGTTCTTCAAAACTCACTGTTACCTTTATCTATGATAAAAAACATTCATAGATCATCATTATCATAAATTATATGGTTTTATGAACAAAGGTAATTTTTGTTTCTTATTTTGAGCAAAAATTTTCAAACTGTCGTAAGTACTTTACTTAGCAAAGTATGCAACAGTATTATACATACATAACATTTTCATTGAACAGAATCAAATACGCTTAAATAAATGAAAAACCTACCTAAGATAAGAATCATAACATAAACACTGGAAGTAGGTTTTTTCAAGTGTGTTACCATATCAACTAATTAGAATAAATTAAATAATCTGTATGAGTCATGAATGAATTAATTAGCAAATGATAATCTCAGTCACACATGCTTTTAACAATGACGTTGAACCTTTTTGTGGTTCAGTCCGAACAGTTCATAGACCTTTTAAAGCATGTACACTCAGTCGCTGCAACCTGGCTAGCCGTGGTGTGCCCGCTTTGAAAACACTGTGGTGCATCCCATGTCATTGCTGCTACTAGGTACAAGCATGACAGACAAAACAGGAAAGTATTAATATACTTAATAACAACTTCTTTCAAAATGACATTCCTATATTATTACATTTTTTGATAAATATGATTGTAGGTATATAATTGAGCTAACATCTAAGGCTCTAGACAGACGGACTGCATTTCAACTGCAATCTAACCGGAAATTTGCAGTTTCAATGCAGTTGACACGACTGCAATAGTACTGCAAACCAACTGCGCAGTCCGATTGCAGTTCTATTGCAGTCGGCGTCCAGTTCTGAAATGCGGTCCTTCTGTCTAGAGCCTGAAATGAAAATTGAAGAATTGTTGTGCCCTGACAGGGTTTTTATGCATTGTGTACCTACCCACTAAGACACTACACCTACATATGAAACTACGTGTATGCATGAAATCACAATAGATGGTATGATTATGAATATTTATTTGTTAATAGAGAAGCAGCCTGTGGCTGATATGACTATATCACAAAGTATTGAATTTATTCATTGCATCTCTTTTTTTAGTTTGTTATTTTTGTCTGGTAAACAGTGTTGAGATTATTCTTGAAGGTGTTTATTGATGTGCCAATTGTGCACCACTCTATTGCTAATAAAATGTAAGAAGTACTGTAATGTGTGAATGTAAAATACAATGTGTATTGTCGAATCTTGATCAAACGAGATGTGCGGATACACAACATATACATACATATTTAAAGATAAAAAATAAAAAATATACTAGCTTTCAAATGAGACTACTTTGAATAAAATACACTGTTTACTCAAAAAGAAACGAAAAAAACCAGATGAAGTAGTTTTCATTGAAAAAAAATTAAATCCGCTTTGTTTTTGAGATAGGTAACATATAATTTTTTATCGATAAATATATGTCGTATACGCACATCTTGTTTGATCAAGGTTCAACAATACAAATTACACATTATATAAAGTTATACCTGTGTATATCAAATTATTTCTAGAAGTTAAGTGATTTATAATACCAAGTAATGAGTCAACACTGAGCCTGACCTCTCACCCGTTGAGTCGGTTTACCATCCCATTGGATTATGAGTGTGCGTGAGGGAATAAAGAGTACACTTGTGTTTGCCCACACACTTGTGCACTATAATATGTCCTGTACACAAAGCTACTCTCAGTTGAGACCAGCCCCTGTAGCCCAGAATTCTGCTTTGGAAGAGATCATACAGCTTAATAATTTTATTTCGTTTTCTTGAATGAGCCATGCCAGAGGGCTATAGATACATGGACCTAATAGATTTGGATTTCAGTCCATTGATAAGTGTAAACAGTAGGTAGGTACACCATTTTTTAATTATCTGCAAAAACGATAAACAAAATATGCTTTATGTATCCTCTAATGTAAAAACATTTATTTATTTATTTATTGTTAATAGACGAGCAGCTTCTAGCTGATGTGTCTATATCACACAGTGTTGAATTTATTTATTGCGTTACTTTTTTTAGTTTATTGTTTTTGTCTCGTAACCAGTTGTCGAGTTTATTCTTGAAGGCGTTGGACATGATGGAATATGATTGAGAAAAAAAATGAAAATGCATAGTTTAGCCAGTTAAGCTTTAATTAGTAATAAGTTAATGTAATTTAGGAACCCTGCAGTCTATTGAAATCACTTATGTTTTGATTTAGTAGGTTCATAATTTCAGTATTATTTGTAGGTTCAATTTATTCATAAGTTGCGTAGTTTTCTTATAAATTTCCCGTTATAATTGTGTATGACCATGATAGTGCCATAAGTTTCAACATATACTTCTCCGTTTCCAGCGTAACAGACACAATGGGCTTCATCACCGATGGCCCAGGTAACTACAGCGTCAGCACAGCCTGCTCCTGGCTGCTGTCGCCTCCCCGGCTGGGCCCCAACACTCCGGTGCTCCGCATCAGGCTGGAAACCTTCGCGACGGAGTGCGGGTGGGACCACCTGTATGTTTATGATGGGGACAGCGTGAGAGCTGAAAAGCTGCTGGCTGTTTATAGGTAGGTGGAAATGTGTATGCACTTAGAGATACCTACAGACGCGGAGACACCTTAGGGGAGGCCTATGTCCACTGCTGCACATGGGCCTCTCCTAATGAGCGCCATAGCGCCAGTCTTCAGCTTGCAGCATCCAGGATCTGCCTGCAGTCTTTCGCAGGTCGTCATCGCACCTGGTCGGAGGGCGTCCTACACTACGTTTACCTAGTCGTGATCTCCACTCAAGAACACGTTTGCCCCAGCGGCCGTCGGTATTTTTTATATTAACCTTCTGTGATTAGTATAATTGGCCTAGGGCCGTTCTGATTACATAAATAATAAATACATACAGTACCTACAGCCGAGCGTAGAACTTCCTCGGTTTTTCGAAGTTTGTTATTAATACAGAATCAGGTCGGTAGGTACTTCCTGAGATTCTCCTTAACAAACAATCATTGTTTGTCAATATCAGTCATTGGTGATCTCAGGGTGTTTTAATTTGGATATGGTTACGGGTGATTGATTTACCTACTTGTACATTGTTATTATTATAATTCTGAGATCACCATATTATGGCACATCTCTGGTGATGGTCCACAGTTCCTGCCACCTATTTATTCCTTACTTGCTGTTCCCGCGGTTTCATTTGCTTTCGAATTTCATATTTCTAAAATAAAATATAGCCTATGTTCACCGGGGATAGTGTAGCTACCCAACAGTGAAATAATTTTTCAAATCGGTCCAGTAGTTTCGGAGCCTATTCAATACAAAAAAACTTTTGTTTGTTTGTATTGAGTAGGCTAGGAATAGGCGAACCCGCAACCTCTTGCGTCGCAGGCGGACCTTCAACCACCAAGCAACTAAGTAAAACTAAGGGATTAGAAGTTGTTGTTTAGGGTTCCGTATACACAAAAGGTAAAAAGGTTTGAGGCTAGTTAACGATGTCTTTAATTGCCGCAGGGTGGAGCCTGGTGACCTGTAACACAGGGTTTTTTTACAAACCTAACACAAGCACCAGTCTCGTACAATGTTGTTCTTATACGTACTATTCTAGTTTTAAACCTAAGCTCATAGTGTGAAGAGATAGAGAAAAAAAAATGTATCTACACTAATATAAAGAGGAAAGGTTTGATTTTTTGTTTGTTTGTTTCGAATAAGCTCCAAAACTACTGGACCGATTTTAAAGATTCTTTCACCGTTGGGAAGCCACCCTATCCCCGGGTTACATAGGCTATATTATATTTTAGAAATGTGAAATTAGAATTTAACGCGGGTGAAATCGCGGAAAACAGCTGGTTATAGTCAGCTAGTTATATAATATTATATTAATTCCAGCGGAGTTATGGAGCGGGAGTCATCGTGGACGCGGCAGGTCATAGCTCGCTCGGGCAGCGCGCTTCTTCACTTCTTCTCTGATGACGCCTTCGCGATGGAAGGATTTAATGTCACATATGCGGCCTATAGCTGCCCTTCTAACGACCATAGAACTAACTGTTCAAGTAAGTTTGAGTGCTAAGATATAGTTAATATGACTTATTTTACATCTTTGCAATATATTTTAACGATCTTAGGACTAACTGTTCAAGTAAGTTTGAGTCCTAAGATAAAGTTGATATGACTTATTTTACATCTTTTTGCCTGCTCGCCATGAACTATTATAGTTGTAAAGATAAATTTGTATGTCTGAAATTAATTGATGAAATATGTCTGTATCAGATCACGGCGAATGCGAGGACGGCACTTGCAGGTGTGAACCCGACTGGATCGGCGTAGCCTGCGACGATCCCATTTGTCCAGGTAAACTACGTAATTTTGTATGGTTCTTAATTATGCTCACAGGTCTTGGTTCTTTTCTGTGTCTTTGATGCGATTTCGACGAGGAGTGGAAACTATTTTCAGGCAATTTTCAATATATACATATAATGCCGGTCAATTCACAGTATCATCTAGCCCCAAGCTAAGCATAGCTTATGTGAAATGTCGCTAGTCTTCTTGATTCCGTTGAAGTCATTCATCTATTCTTTCAAGTCTGTTTTTATTTTTTATAACAAAACAAATTTAAATACTAGGGAAGCACTCACTACCGAACCACAAGTTATTCTTAGAATAACGTATCTTGGTAATACAATAAATAAAAAGTTTCTGTATTCAGACATTGTCCACACACATATAAAACGACAAAAAAAAATGAAAGAAAACATTAAAATTTAATTAGAATTAGACAATACAGTAGACAGAATGACACATTATTATGATTTGGAGCAGTCATTCGACAGAATCCCAATCCATGGAGTCTAAAGAGTAAGGACTCTGTTGAAAGACTGCATGATGGGCGAGGCAAACTTGCTGCCCACAACCTGCCGGATAATGTTGGTACTGCTCCATGTTCTGCGCAGCAGCGAGGCTGTTTTCGTAATAAGAGCTCTAAATAAGTTGCATGTACCTACTTTTTAAAGAATTTTAATATGAGTAACTTGTAACGAATTCTTTTATTCTCCCAGACAACTGCAACGCAGACTACGGCGCCGGCCATTGCACGCCCACCGGTTGCGTGTGCACCCCCTCCCGTGCAGGCGCAGACTGCGGCCGGTCCTCAGGCGCCGCGGGGTGGGGCGCTGCGTGGAGGGACGGGGCGCCCTCCGCCGCGGCACATAGCCTGCTGAACTACGGAGAGGAGCTCATCACTGTGGGCGGCGAGACGTTTGGAGAACACGACTTTATATACAGGTGGGTAGAGTGTCTATTGGTCTGTGGGGTTCAGTCAGTCCTCGAAGAGTTCATCCACAAACTGCGAATGAAAAGAACAAGAGTAAGCCTACAGTAGCGACAGATTTATGACGTCAGCGTGTTAAATAATTTATGAAAAAACAAAAGACAATCGCGCCAGTTAAATACATATATACAAATATAAATGACCTTTCCCCTGTTTGTTCCAGATATAAAGTAAAGGAAGGCACATGGTCGCCCATAAAGACGTACGACTCCAGACCGCTCGGACGTTTCGCGCACTCTGCGGTGTTACACGGGCGGGAGCTTATCGTGTACGGCGGAGTGGTGCATTCTATGGACCCGGAAAGAGGGTAAGGTTACTACTTAAAACTTATACTAGATAGGTAGATAGAGATAGATACTACTTTATTGCACACTTAGTTTATAAGAACAATGTAAAATAATAACTTAAAAAAACAAGAACAAGATACTACGTAAAAGTTAAGTCATGACCTGGTTAAAGTTGTAGGATACCGCTGATAGTCAGATAGTCATTTTATTGGTAAAAGAAAATATTTACAAGTCGCATAATAAAAATCTATGTAAGTACACACTAACAATTAAATACAATTTTAAAATATATAAATAACAATTTGTCAACGTATGGAACATAGATTCAATTAAATTTGAAGATAAAATTATATAACACAATACAACAGGTAATAAAATAATAACATTATTCACAATCAGTATAAAATAAAAAAAATAAAGTATAAAAAATCATATTTTGATAGCAGTGTGGGACCAGTTATATTGGCCAATAATGTTTCATTTATCCAAATTTTTTGTCTTCTGCTACGAACGAACTGTGCCGAAATATTGGAAAAATCTAATCATGGTAACTATCCCATTATAAGAGACTTGTTTTAATAACCATGATAGTCGCAAAAGTTTTATCTAGCAAGAAGTTGAATTATACGAGTACGTAGCTCATTCTCACAGTTATATTTTTATGTCTATTCCAGGGGCGGCCTTACCGGTTTAGAAGGTCGAGGCGGCGAAGTGACTAATGAAATATGGCGGATCCGCCTCGACACGGACCGGCCTCAGTGGCACAACGCGACACCCACAGCTTGCTCCCCGCACAGGCCGGCGCCGCTTAAACATTGCGGTTAGTATCAAGCTTAACTAGTCCACTCCTGGACAAAGGCCTCCTGACTAAAGACTGTTGGCACATGTTGCCATCCAGCAGCACAAGATATTTACCTGCGCTTCGATACTGACAAGACTCAGTAAGTTATTCATAACTAGCGTCAACCCACGGCTTCTCTCGCTAGAAAGAAGTGATACGAAATATGGCGCAAATACAAATAGATGTAATTTAAAGTAAAGACCAACTTCAGTTCACGCTTACCTTTTTTGTTACAGGAGGCCTCCATGTATCCGGTCACACGGCAGTATTAGTATACCTCGGGGCCACGAGGAAACCTGTGATGCTGTCCTTCTTTGGACATTCTCCGCACTACGGGTACTTGCATTTAGTACAGGTATGTATTAATGACATCCTTACATCTATATCTATACTAATGTGTAAAGAGGTAAAGTTTGTGAGGTTGTAGGTGCTAATCTCTGGATCTACTGAAACGAAATGTGGAACTATCAAACAACCAAAAAGAAGCTTACTAGATGTCGCTAGTAAAAGTGGACAAGCGCTAGATCGCGCTGACGAGAACGCAAGGTCCGGATAGCCTACCGAAACCTATTGTTTACTTCATAATCCAACCAAGAATCTTAGTAACATAAGGCGGGTACGATACATCTAATATTGTATTCGTAGAAAGAAAGAAAATACATTTATTTGACACCATACATAACATGACACATTACATAATATAAGGAAATAGATAAAACATACAGATAGGTACAAATACGTGTTACATAAGGGGTCAAAAAGGTCCCTGTCTCAGCATTATGCCGCTACAAGCCTAAGTTAGTAGCGGCGCTGATTTTCCGACAGGTCTCGGTGTCGTGGCACAAAGCTTGAAAACATGGTAGGTACATAAAAGAAGACAAGAGTAGGTAACATAAAAAAGCCAGATAGAAAAGGAAAAACGAAGAGAGGCACCATTAAATTACGAAAAATCTAAGCCTTAAATCTAAATAGCACAAAAACAAAACAAAAAGTACATTATTAATTTTTATAGTCTATGGTAGACCCATATTGCCAAATCAAATCGTAGCTAACTTCGGTTTCAATAAATCTCTAAATGTCATTGAACCATCGTTTAATTCTGAACAACAAGCTGATCCTACCTAAGCAAGCGAAACCAAAGGGACGACCAGGAAGCAGGCACTGAACAGGCGTAGTGGTACAACAGGTGATAACTACGAGTTTAACTTGTTATCTTATAATATTACGATATTTTCCAGGAGTACTACGTAGACGAAGGCGAATGGGGCGTCGCAAACACTAAAGGCTGGGTCGCGCGCGCCGGGTTCGGGCACAGCGCGGCGTGGGACGAGCTCTCTCGCCGAGTGTACATACACGGCGGACTGGTCTCAGAGTCTGAAGCGACTCAGGTAACTCATTTAATGTATTGGAAAATCAATGTCAAATGATGTCTTACTTTTCTATGGTCTAAAATAAATTATTATTTTCACTATGGTTGTAAGGCGGATTGCTGATCGCAGTGATATATACAGAACTGTACATACATGAAGCTGCTGCTCTTTCTCTGGTTCCTGTAGTTGGCTTTAGCTGAGCGGGGACGAGATGTGTGAATAACGACATTCTATTGGTTGCTTTACATTTTTCTCCTCCGCTCGTCTTGTCTCCGCTTTGGTTGACACCGGCCATAATTCTAAGTGAATTAGAGTCGGATTTTCTTTCATAATAAATTTTATCATTAATTTATGACTTGCAGGCCCCATCAGCAGCGCTATACGAGTACGACGTGGAGAAGAAGATCTTCAAGCCGCTGCCGCCTGCGCCTATCCCTAGATATCTACACACCGCTACATTTGTTTCCCCAGGTTAGTTTTATTACAGCATCACCATCAGTTAGTCCACTGCTGGTCATAGGCCTTCCCTATTGAGCGCCATATCGCCTGTCTTCAGCTTGACGCAACCAGCATCTCCCTGCAGTCTTTAGCAGGTCGTTATCCAACTTGGTCAGAGGGCATCCTGTACTACGTTTACCGAGTCGTGGTCTCCACAAAGTTATGTTTTATTACAACTTTGTCGATATATCTGGACTGATGTGAAGTTAGCCACAGAAGGCTGCCGTCTCCTTCAAATAGACTTACTGCAAACGAAATGTTATTTGCAGTGATCGGCGTAGGTTAGGTAGTGCTATGCACGGGAATCAGTGAACGTGAACTTAACATGGATATTCCTTCTAAATCCCAGGAAATATAATTATTTATTTTTATTAAAAAGTTATTTTTTTGGAATTTGTATTTTACATAGTGCCTAAATTCAGCTTTATGAAAATACATATTGTTTTGATTACTAGAGTCATCCATTTCCCTCACGCTTTAGTAGCTTTAGTATCGCGGGTGAGGTGAGGACTCGGTGTCACTTACTAACATATTTGCAGGGAGTACATACATAATACGCGGTATATGACAGGGACAGAACTACATGCGGGCGTGAGAGAGAAGATGCGCCCTTCGTCCTTCCTTATTAAATCATCGATTAAACATTTATTTGGTCATAATAACACACGCATACAATTAATATAGAGATACATACAATATTACAAATTATTACAATAAAAATGGTGCTTTTTGAGATTCCTCCTCTGTGAAAATTTAACACTTACATAGAACACGAGACGTCCTATAGCATCGTGATGCGGGCAGTGAATGCGTTAAAAACCTTTATATTTGTTGTTTTGCAGGTGTAATGCTAGTATTCGGCGGTAACGCTCACAATGACAGTGCGGCGGCGCACATCACGAATCCAGCTGGGTCCAGGTGTTACAGCAGTGCTGGCATGCTGTACGACGTCAGGTAATCATCATCAACATCATCAGCCTATAGCAGTCCACTGCTGGACATACACTACCGTCCAAAAGTTTGGAAACACCCTATTTTCATTAGATTAAAAAAAATACAGCAAATAATTTTTTTAATATACACGTTGTTATTAAAGTTCATTTATTTTTATAACCGTACTTATAACAATAATGAACAAAACACTACTTATTTCTTAAAAGTTATCGTACTTTGACAAAAGTCCGGCACACGTGTTAATGACCACAAAGGTTGCGCCACTGTCAATTGATGATTTCTAAGAATTGGTGGCTAAAAACATTGTTTTTGTTTTTAATAGAGATCAGTTCTTTAAAATAAGTATAAAATAACATAAAGTATTTAGTTTAGAGTGCAGTGTATTTTATGACATTCATGTGATAGTACCAACATTTGATAAGTGCATAAAATGGCAAAAAGGAAACAGATTTCTCTTGAAGAGCGAAGTGCTATTTGTACTTTGAACAAAGAAGGATATTCTATACGCCAAATTGCAAAAAAGGTTGGAGTTTCATGTAAAGGTGTACATTATACTCTTACACGAAAGCGAGTTACAGGAGAAAATCGAGACAGGAAGAGATCTGGACGTCCCAAATCTACAACAAAGCAGGAAGATCAGTTTATTAAAGTGTTATCAAAACGAAATCGACGTTTAACTGCGCCACAAATTGCTGCGAATTTAAATAAAACACGAAAAAAGCCAGTTTCAATCACAACTGTAAAGAGACGTTTACTGTCTGCTGGCTTAAGAGGATGCGTTGCAGCCAAAAAACCAAGACTAACTATTACCCATAAGAAAAATAGACTAGAGTGGGCTAAAGCTCATAAAAACTGGGCGGAAGAAGACTGGGAAAAAGTCCTTTGGACGGATGAGTCTAAGTTTCAGATATTTGGATCTAATAGACGTGTTTTTGTGCGCCGATCAAAAGACGAACGGGCTTTAGAAGCGTGTACAGTGCAGTCTGTTAAGCATGGTGGTGGTAGTGTGATGGTTTGGGGATGCTTTGGTAACAATAAGCCCGGTCATTTGATTAAAATTGACGGAAAACTGAATAAAGAAGGCTATCTGAAAATATTGCAAGAAAATGCAATTCCTTCTGGAATGAATCTGATTGGGCGAAATTTTGTTTTTCAGCAAGATAACGACCCTAAGCATTCATCAAAATTATGTCAGGGGCTCCTACAGCAAGAATAAAACGAAAAAAAATTGCGAGTTATGAAATGGCCATCACAATCGCCAGATCTCTCGCCAATAGAATTAGTATGGGATGAACTTGATAGAAGAGTTAAAAATCGTTGTCCATCGAGCTCAGCACAGTTGTGGCAACATTTACAAAGCGAATGGAAGTCACTGGACTCCGAATACTTCGGTAAACTAATCAAAAGAATGAGTAAAATTTGTGAAGAAATAATTAAAAATAAGGGTGGTCATTTTGATGAGGCCAAAATTTAATGAAAATTATTATTATTAACATGTATTTGTACTGAATATATCTTACTAAATGATAATCTAATGTTTGATCAAGTTTCAGTGTAATAAATCATGACTTACGTGTTTTATTGTTGTTTTTATTTAAATTACCATGGTGTTTCCAAACTTTTGGACGGTAGTGTATGTCTCCCCCATGAGCGCCATAGCGCCCTGTCTTCAGCTTACCGCATCCAGCATCTACCTGCAGTCTTTCGCAGATCATCCTACCTGGCCGGAGGACATCCTACGTTTGCCAAGTCGCGGTCTCCACTCAAGAACATGATTATTCCAGCGGTTGTCGCTTCTTCGTGATATATGGTCGGCTCACTGGCACTTCAGATTGCTTATTCTTTGGTGTGAATGTTAAAAGCCATACAAGGGAACTCGCCTATTTAAATTTGACAGCATCTAAGACATATTTAACTTTATGTTTTTGAGTGGAGAGAGACTCAGCAAACGTAAGACGCCTTTCGGCTAATCACTCCACCTTCCCATGGTCCTGGCAACCGAGGTCCGTACAGAATTTTCCTAATTTAAATTTCCCCTGACCTCTTACCAAAACCTACAAACCTATTCTCGGATTCTTCATCCTTTAAAAGTGGTTTTTTATTAACTTTCAGATGTCAGTCTTGGATAGAGACGACCCCGCCGCCGGGCGCGGCGCGGGCCGCCCACGCCGCGGCCAAACTTATGAACTCACAACGGCCTACTGTTATAATACATGGAGGGTAAGAATTATAGTTAACACTTTGACTGCGATCTTTTTTTAACCTAAGCCATGCGTGCTGCCGCTCTACACAGCGGTTGTGTTGCGCCGCACATGCGTTTCGTTCGAAAAATATTACGGCTGTGCTGAGTCACACAGATCTGTATTTTCTCAGCCGCTGCGCTAGTGTGGATTTAAGCATATTAGTCACTTGTAGAAAACACATACCGTGTGATTTCAGCAGTGAAAGCGTTAATGTTGTTGTAAACGACGTTTAGTCTTACAGGATTCTGTATAATGCAGGGAAAGAAAGCCAGCCAACTATAACAGATAGTGTCAATAGTAAAATTAATATTTATTGCTTAATTACAAGAACTATTATATCAGGTATTTATCGCTTTATTTATTTATTTTTTCCGACGTTTAACAGGTTTACACACTGTCGTGGTCACGGGATGACCACGACAGTGTGTAGACAATATTCGTTTCGTGAGTCCCGGATTCCATTCTATCGATGATACATCTCTTAAGCGTGCATAAGGTGCATTTACAATTGAATTGAGTTCATTTTCCTCATCATTCAAAGGAAAACTCATTTGTTACAGTTTCGACGGTCGCCTCCGTTCGGATGGTCTAATGTTCACTGCTGGCGAACCTTGCTCCACGCACAGCACCGAGGCGGCCTGCCTCGCGAGCACACAGCGCGCCGCGCAGGCCTGCGTGTGGCGCCACCACCTCAGTATATGTGCACCGGTATGTACCACTAACTAATGTTCACTGGCGAACAATTAACTAAAGTTTTCCTAAATACACATCATCATCATCATCAGCCTATATTAGTCCACGGCTAGACATACGCCTCCCCCAATGAGCGCCATAGCGTCCTGTCTTCTGCTTGACGCATCCAGCATCTACCTGCAGTCTTTCGCAGGTCGTCATCCTACCTGGTCGGAGGGCGTCCTACACTACGTTTACCGAGTCGTGGTCTCCACTCAAGAACACGTTTGCCCCAACGGCCGTCGGTTCTTCGCGAGATATGGCCGGTCCACTTTGAACTGGTGGACCAGCCCTATCGTGAGTGTCCACGTCTCAGCTCCGTAGGTCATAACGGGTAGCACTGGTTGAAAACTTTCGTATTCAAGCATTGCGGTATGGATGCCGTGAAGACTTAACGTAGTTTCTCAAATGCTGCCCTACTTAGCTGGATCCTCCTTTTGGCCTCCTTCTCTAAATTGTTTTTACCTAACTGCATACTATGCAGTTAGGTAAAAACATGTATGTATATACATATATAACCGAATACTATGTGTTTATAACTGAAATGTATCCTTGTTATAGCTAGAAGAAGTTGGATGGACGGAATCTTTCGACGGCTCTATGAAGGCTTGCGTGAATGAACCTTTATTTGGTAAGCTTTGATGCTCAGTCGGACTAAAAAGAGTACCAGTATCTTAAAATTATAGGATTATGACCTCGTGCATACTCGCTCACGTTGAGGGTTACATTTAGTCGGAATTTGCCCAACAACACTGCAAGGTAAAGGCTTCTTGTTCGCTTCTATACCTCAAAAAGATTGAAGTGAACAATCAAAGTGATCACTTTTCCTAGTTTTACTTATATTAGTGACTTTTAGTGACGTGTCCAAGAGTCCTGTTAGGCTGGTTTTAAAGGTTACGCCGCTGGACGCGGCGCTGGGCAGCGCGCTGTTAACTTTTACTAAACAACACTTTTACTGCACAAGCGCGCGACTTTGAAACGCAGCTACTACCGCTATACATCCCCGAACGCGCGCGCTCCAACGGTGCTGCTGAAACGGGTAACAATAAAACCAGCCTAAGGTGTAAAGGAAATAAAGCACTTTAATATTAGATGTTTTATAATGATATGTTTCAGATGAGAACCGTTGCAGTTTAGCCGCGTCGTGTGGCGCGTGCACTGCGGCCGGCTGCGCGTGGTGCGGCGCCTGCAAGCCGAGCCACCACTACTGCACTAGGCACGCGCACCAGGTCAGATATCTACTGTCAATTTTATTACTACAATACTAGCTGTTCCACGAGTTTTCACCCGCGTTAAAATCGAATTTCACATTTTGAGATCTAAAGGATCGGATGGCAGCGGATTTCACGTTGCTCGATACGCTGTGGGGATTTGCGCAATAGATAATATGATCTAAGCTAACATTAAGATTTAAGCTCTATTAGCTAACATTTCAATTCAATTCATTTATTTATCTTTTGACACAATATATATGTTCTTAGATAAGTCACAATATATTTAAACTTATAGCTAATTAACAGCAACCTTAGCTTCAGTACCTATAACATCACAAAAAAAATTTTATCAGCCAAAGCTTCGTTAATTGTGTTCTCACTCTTATTCAATAGAATTCTTTTAATTTATTAACTCTAAAATAAATCGAACTCTAAATAAACTCTGTCGTTGTAGCTTTTATGTTTAATTCAACAGATGGCGTTATCAATAGAGGAGTGCGGTACGGAAACAGACACGAGTAAAGAAGCGTGCGGTCGCTACCACTCGTGCGCAGCCTGCCACGCTCATCAACATCATCACACTCATGTAAGCACTGACTCAATAAACCTCTTGTCTATAGGCATCGCCAAAGAAAATAGAAATCATTGTTGAGGCCGCCTATTGTACAACACATTCTGTATTTGTCTTTTTCCTGTCATGTGTATCTGTTTTTATTGAAATGTATAATAATAGAGACTACTTTAACGGAATAACCGTTTAATTTACCTTTTAGATTAAGATGTAATTATTGTGAAAAACAAAAACGAAAATATAAAAAATTGATGTGCAATAAAGTATTATTGCACATCAATTATTATTAACTATTGTATCGTATTGGTAAAACGTAATGGCCCAGGTAAAACGTAGTTTAGGACGTCCTTCGGCCAGGTAGAATGACGACCTGTGAAAGACTGCAGGCAGATGCTGAATGCGGCAAGCTGAAGACAGTGCGCTCATTGGGGGAGGCGTATGTCCAGCTGTTGACTAACATAGGCTGATGATGAAGTTGAGCCCGGGTACTGCTTGGCGTAATGTAACGTGTTACAAAGCGAGCGTTCGTGCAGTCAGTACCGGCCGGGTGATTATGTAACTCGCGACCGGTTTGCGACAGGCGTAAATTAAGCGATCAGTGCTGTCAATCGTCAATTTTGTATTAGTTTGACACCAGCTACAACGTCAAAATTGGCGTTTGACAGCACTGATTGCAGTCGGTACCCATAACCATTAATTAAATAATACCGATGCGACTTTCAGCAGGGTTGTAAACAAAAAAATTTAATAAATCTTCATGATTCACATCAAATTTTCCCGATCTAGACAAGGTCTTATTGGTCAAAGGTTTTTTTATATTTCTACGCTTGCACGTATTTCAATTATTATCAATCAATACGTACCAATACAATTTGCTAAGTATAATTGAAACCCATTAAACAAACGTTAGTATTCTTCCAACACAAACTAGGTTCGTAGTTAACCCGCTTACATAATGAAACTCATTAATTTCAGGGTACAGAAGAGTTAAGTCAACGTGCCTGCTATTGGGACTATGATCACATAAAATGTGTCCCGACAAATTCTACAGAGGAACTTAGGTAAGAAAAGAAACATATGTAAGTCTATTATTATATCTTTGAGACGAGACTACAGATTTTAATAAAAAGGAATACGGTCAACAGGTTCAATGTATACCGCTGATAGTCAACATTGAACCAGTAAGGGTAGACGATAAACCACTGAAAATGTACTCTAAATAGAGAACATCAGGAAAGTCAGACATTTACCATAGTTTTTCTGAAACTGTACATTACTTACTGTGACGGCATGACGTCACAGTTGTGTATACCAAGGAAAAAACAAGTTATTTCAATTCAGTTTATTTATTTACTTAAAGTTACATTCCATTACAATATTCAGATACATTGGACTGCTTATGGTATACAATGAACCACATTCACAGGAGCGTAGCGACGACGGGACCGTGCAGCCCGCCTTGCTCGACATTCAACACATGTGCCAACTGCACGGCCGAGGAGTGTATATGGTGCGCGTCAGCGGGCCGATGTGTTGATAAGGTATGTTTTATTTTTAGTTTCGACCCGCGATTTTTGGTCTTGAGTTCATACAAAAATATTATATGTAATATAAGCTGCTTCAAGTTTTTCATATTCTTAAAAGTGTTCGTGGTAAATTTTTTTTAAACAAAAAAATTTAAACTTAGGCACACACCTATTTAAATTTTTTTGTTTAAATAAAATTTTATTGCGATGTTAGAAAGAGTCGATTACTCTTTGATATTATATGTTTTTATGCAAGAAAACTATGCAACTAATTAAGAAACATACAAACAAAAATTAGTACTAACCAAGTCCTAATTTATTTGTTTCGTAATAAGTTACAAATCAAAACATTTCAATGTCAATGTCATTTTAATACACCGCAGAGTTCTCGAGATTTCTATCAAATTATGTGTGCACTTTATGGTATCCCGTTAGTACTGAGATCTTGGCCTAGTTTGACAACCAAACCTGTTAAAGCCTGACTACACCTTCCGAGTAGAGTGGCGAGACAGTGCCCTCTGCTGAGCGTTCGATATTTGTAATCACAGTCGTGTGCTCGGCCGAGCGGTCCGCCTAGCAACGGGCCGAGAGAGTCACTCGGACCCCATTCTATTTACTGGGCCGAGTACCCAGCCCCCGCTTCTCCGCACTGTCTCGCTCGCTCGCTAGGTGGATTTGATTTGTCGTGCACTCGGCGACCACTCGCCACTAGATGCGTACACGTCACATGTCTAAAGACTCACTCGGCCACGGCACTGTTTCGGCCCACTGACATTTTGCTGACTTGGTAGGTGTTATCAGTGTACTTTTATATTTATAATCTACAGAACGCATACGGCGCGTCCTTCCCCCTGGGGGGCTGCCGCGCGTGGTCGACCTCCTCCGGCGGAGGCCACTCGTGCTCGTCCCCGCTAGGCTGCGGCGCGCACGTGTCGTGCGCCGCGTGCCGCGCGGAGCCCGCATGCGGCTGGTGCGCGGACGGCGCGGGGGCCGGCCGCGGGGCCTGTTTGCCGGGGGGCGCGCGAGGCCCGCACTCGCCCAGAGTCTGCCAACAACACAGGTACTGAATCCAACAAAGGTAGCGCAGTGGAGAACGTAAAACAGTCTGAAGATCGTGAGAAGTCCATACCGTGCTAGACCATTGCCTGCTGCTTTAAGTAAAAATATCTTATGTTTATCAATTTTATCTAAATTGTATCGTTATTTTTTAATTTCCCAGATGGCACTTCACAATGTGTGAAGTGTGCCAGTGCAACGGGCACGCGGTGTGCGACGCGGGCGCGCGCTGCATCCAGCCGTGCGCGGGCCGAGCGGTCGGCGCGCACTGCCACGCGTGCGCGCCGGGCCACTGGGGCAGCCCGCTCAACGGCGGACAGTGCCAGCGTGAGTAGTCTGATATACATTATATAGAAAGATATGTTTCTATATAACATAATAGATAACGACAGGAACACCCGGAACATAATTCTGCAGATCGTACAAACAATTGTCCCGAGGCGGGAATCGAATCCTCTGCGTCACAGGCGGGCCTTCACCCACCGCGCCACAGAGGCCGTCAAAACATCTTTGCTTACTAAGACAGTGGAAGATTATGGTATACCAAATGATATTCATGAAGGGTTAAACACAACATACGCGTTTAAATCCCGATAACTAATCTTTGGTGAGAATGACGTTTTCTGTCCCTTTCCAGCTTGCGAATGCAACGGCGCAGCCGTCGCGTGCGCAGCCGACACCGGCCGCTGTTACTGCAGCACTAAGGGACTCGCCGGCGACCGCTGCGACAAGTGCGACAACACCAACCATTACCACGCGGATCTGCATAATAAAGGAGCTTGTTACTGTAAGTTGTATTTTTTACACGGCGGGTATACATTGAACCAAGTGGGGGAACATTGAAACAAGTGGGGATATATTGAACCAAGTTGTGAATCATTGAACCAAGTGGCAATATAATGATCCTTGTAAGGATGATTAAACCAATGGAGATGCATTAACCAGGGATGGGATACATTGAACTAGTGCAAAAATTAACTTAAATGAAATTTCCGTTTTTCTCGATCATCATTCATAAATTTCATAATACACATCTGACTTACAGACTGGTCTCAATTCTTATAATTCATTTTCAATTCATTCATGTCAATTATTAAAGGCAACTTTTAGTAGAAACATTAGTTATATTTTTTTTCAAAGCAGATCTGGTACCAGCCCTGTAGTCCTGTACCTACCTACCTTGACAATAATCCATAATTTAACTTACAGATGACCTAGCAGTAGACTACCAATTCACCTTCAACCTATCAAAAAAAGAAGACCGCCATCTTTCCGCCATCAACTTCCGGAACGCGCCCGTCAAACCGGATGTCGACGCAGACTTCAGTATAACTTGCTCTGCGCACGCGAGAATGAACTTAACTGTTCGGACGCGGAGCGATCCTAATGAGAGGACGCTGTTTCAAGACGTTAATTGTACTAATTTTAGATACAAGTAAGTATATTGGTGTCAATTCAGATTGTAAAAAACTAAACTTTACTAATTTGTCATTGCTCCTGGTGGGGATACAATGAACCAGTTCAGTATACATTGATCCAAGTGGGGATACCGTGAACAAGGTCAAAATCAATCAGGATGTCATCAATGATCCTCATTCAACATAATCTTTTGAAATTGAACATTTAATTATAATAAAATACATCGATAAATATAGAATATAACAAAAATCTGAAGAAAACTTAAATTAAACGCAATAAATGTGTCCGCAGATTCGCCAAGTCGGAACACGCGTTCGGCGTAGAAGACAACGTAACGTTAACGACGTTCTTCGTTTACGTGTACGAATTCAAGCCGCCACTCTGGATACAGGTATGCTGCATTTATTAGCTCCGGTTACCAGCGTGATCGCTATAAACATGGATTAAATTATCCAGAGGGGATACATTGAACCAGGTGGGATACATTGAACCGGTTGGGCATACATTAAACCAAGTAGTGATACATTGAGTCTTGAACATTAAACAACTTAGGGAAGCAGAATGGGTCTATGTATTATACTAACTTAACTAAAACAGTGGGAAAAATCGTTCGTTTTATGATTCCAAAGCAGCGTCATTTATTATTATTCATTATCTTGCTTGAATTCAATCTTTCTCTAGCCAGAAGAATTAAAAAAAAATGTATTTTGTACAACAAGTGGGCAAAAGTATCTAGAGAAGAGTCATGATGGATTTAAAGTGGACTCTTGAGCTTACGTGGGTTAAAGACACGAAACAAAAAACATTTGCTGTTACGTTGATAAACATACAACTTTTCACCTCTTCAAGCGTGAAAATATTTTGTAATATAAAAAAGGTCAACGGGTTTTTCCCCACTGTTTTCGACCATGAAAGTCGTCATTTTCGACCGGTAGTGGTGAAAAAGATCTATACGGCTCATATTCAAAATCCTTTTGTTATTTTCAGATCTCGTTCTCCCAGTATCCGAAGCTGAATCTCCAGCAGTTCTTCATCACATTCTCTAGTTGTTTCCTACTGCTGCTATTAGTGGCGGCGGCTATGTGGAAAATCAAACAGGTAATCATTTTATTGACGACGGATGTGGCGCGGTGGGCGAAGGTCCGCCTGCGACGCAGGAGGTTGCGGGGTCGATTCCCGCCTCGGAACAATTGTTTGTACGATCTGCAGATATTTGTTCCGGGTGTTCTGGGCGTTTTCTATGTATAATAAAAAATATCTATCTATGTAATATATTGTATTATGTATACCAGTTATCTAGTACCCATAACACAAGCTCTGCTTACCATGGGGCTAGATAATGCTGTGATAATTGTCCAGCACTATTTATTTATTATTTATTTTATTTTTCTTTATTCGGAAGACAAACAGTTTAACACAGAAATAGATATACATAAAAAAAAAATATAAGAGGAAAGGTTTGATTTTTTGTTTGTTTGTTTGTATTGAATAGGCTCCGAAACTACTAGACCGATTTGAAAAATTATTTCGCTGTTGGGAAGCTACACTATCTCCGGTGAACATAGGGTATATTATATTTTAGAAATGTGAAATTCGAATTTAACGCGGGTGAAACCGTGGGAAACAGCTAGTAACAGATAAACTTGAAAACCTAATTACCATTTATGTATAAGGGGTAAAAATGATGAAAGATGTTGAGGGAGAAAACTATTTTTTTTTGGCTTGCAGTTTTCCCCTTCTGCAGTTACCATAATATTTCAGCAAACATATTATGCCCACTGCTGAGTGAGCCTTCCCCAAACAATAGGTTGTTCGCATAGGCCTCTTCCCGCGGCTTCGCACGCGTTGTTTAAATTTATTTCTATCCCAGGGCAACTGATTTTTGGGAAAATAAGTAGCCTTCGTTTTATTCTACACCTAGAAATATATAAAAAGTAACAAACATCGAAACTTTCGCATTTATAATATTAGTAACGCGCTCATTAGGGGAGGCATTCTGATTGTCAGTCGAAGTACCAAACAGCATATTAAAGATCAGTATAATTCTGTTAACAGAGATACGACATGTACAGAAGAAGGCAGCGGTTATTCGTAGAGATGGAACAGATGGCGTCGCGGCCTTTCAGCCAGGTGCTAGTGGAGCTAGAGAAGGTTGGGGCTGGTAAGTGTTATTATTTAGTTATTTATTTTTAGCCATTGTTGTCCCACTGCTGGGCCTCTCTTTTCTCCTTCCACTCCTCGCGATCCAACGCTGCAACAGAAGTAAGTGTTACATATGGACATTTCAAGGGTTCCTATCCCATTCGATGTTAACGTATTCATATAATTTATTGTTATTTTATGCAAACAGGTTATAGTTCTTAGGTGTAGAATCTTAGTTAGTGGGTAAACAATGCATTAATGTAAGTACTTCATATTTTTAGAATTAATTAATATAGGAATGTCAATAAGAGATAATAGTTAAAGTCAATATCATTTATTTCTTTAGGCTTACAAAATAAGCACTTAGACAAGTTATACTTTAGGTCATAGTCATACTTTAAGTAAACACTTGTTTTTTCTTCAGGCAACGGCGTCCCGGCCCCCGTAGCCCTAGAGCCGTGCCGTGGAGCCCGCGCCGCCGTCCTCTCTCTCCTCGTGCGCCTGCCCACGGGCGGCACGGGCCGCGCGCCGCCCCTCGGAGGCCTGGCCGTGGCCTCCGCCCTCGTCACTCTAGGCCACCACCACCCCACGCACAAGGAGGGCAAGCGGCAAGGTCACAACACTCTGCATAGGTAACTTAAAGACATGTAGCCCTAGAGCCGTGCCGAGGAGCCCGCGCCGCCGTCTACTCTCTCGTGCGCCTGCCCACAGGCAGCACGGGCGCGCGGCCCGTGGGCAGGCGCACGAGGAGTTCAATAAAAGTATTGTCTACTATACTATATTATTTCAAGTATTTTTTCTATTCATTTTTTTCTTTATTTCCAGGTACTGTCACTACTAACTCCATCTACCGGCCGACGCGACAGACCAGCCGAAGCACAGGCGTTTGAGGAAGTCTCCTAGAATTTAACATAAAAATAATAATTATAATTATCTTTCATGTTCCAGAATCTAACAGGCGATGTATACAGGGTGTCTGGTCACCGGTGTCGGAGAATTGAAGGGCGTGAAATACGGTAAACTTTATCGACAGATCACTATCCTTATATATTTATCTCTCCATAATAAAAAGACAGCCATTTTTATTTTTTGAGCATCTGTTTTGTACTGATTAAGCCATATCTTCTCATGTAATGGCCTTAGAAAAAGAAACAGATCTCATTTGATAGCTAATAATGTAGACTATAAATAAATGCTTCAATATTTTCAATTTCTGTTTCATAAAATACCAAGTTTAATTTTTATTATTCTTTTTTGGTCTTTAATGAAATAGAAATTGAAAAAATATTAATATTGATTTATTGTCCACATTATTAGCTATCAAATGACACCTCATTCGTCTTTCTAGGACCTATAGAAGCTATTACGGCTTAATGATTAAGATAGGCATCGTCAAGATGATCTTACAAAATAGCCGCCATTTTCTTATAGAGCGAGAAAAAAATAGAGATTGATTTGTCGATAAAATTTACCGTATTCCCCCCAAAGTCTCCGACACCGGTGACGAGACACCCTGTATAGCTAATGTAAGTATTGTATAAGTGTATATAGCGCGGCGGTGCGTTGCTCAAACTGTTCACGTTTTATAATACTCAGGGAAGCTTTGGTGCGTTGATTTGATTTGTTTCTCGCCATAAAACTAATATGGCGGCACTTTGGGACGTCATATGGCCTATGTCCAGCTGTGGACGAGTCTCGTATAAAACTAACTGGGAGCTATGTCCTGTTTTTTTATTGACTTATATTTTTACTTGTTTATATATTGGGATATTTACCATGATTTAACTTTTGAGTTTTCCAATATTTTTCAAAAATCAAATCACGCTAAATATCCCGTTATAAATGACTTTGTGTTAATAACCATGATAGTTTCTAAGTTCTTATGACTTTAATAACAGTAAAAATTTTATCTATAGAGAAAAAAATTAAAAACTGTGACCAAAATTTAGCAAGGCAAGTCAATTCAACCACCAAGGCTTCAATGTTCGAATGGTCCCTATCAGGACATAACACAGAAAATCAACTTTAATACAAAGAAAATACGACTGACACTTGTTAGATTCAAATTCGAGTAGAATATCAATGCTTTAGTAGATATACATTGATTTCATTTAAAGTGATTCTACAGTCTCGACCCAATTTTCTTCCTAAGGGTCACGCCGAAAAGCGACGCGCGACACTGATTCAAAATATAACTTTACCAGCTGCGCCCCGCGGCTTCGCCCGCAGGGAAATCGATTTGTCAAATGGCAAAAAAAAACCGCACCAAAATCCGTTGCGTAGTTTTAAAGATCTAAGCATACACAGGGACAGAGCGGGAAGCTACTTTGTTTTATAGTATGTAGTGATTTACCGCCGATTTGCGAACTGCAGTTCCGACGTGAAGAACAGCCTGTTAAAGGCAACTGCCTTGATATGAACACCTCCAACCTTCCCATGGTCCTGCCAACCTTGCGGTTACAGAGAAACTGTGAACTGTAAGTTTTTCGGATCTAATATAGGTCAAGTGGCTTGGCTACTAGACTAAACAGTGCACAATATTTGTACTACTTTTGTTGCGTTAATATGTAAGTTCACCGTTTAGCCACGAAACTTCTCTTTTTGCACAGATTCTACGAAAACACCCCGCGCTGCGCCGTGTTTGCGCAAACTTGTACCTTTTTGCCTAGTAAATCCTATTAATATTATAAACGCGAAAGTTTGTAAGTATGAATGGATGTTGTTTACGTAAAAAATACTGAATGGATTTTAATTAAACTTCACAATAATATAGTTTATACATCAGAATAACACTTAGGCTACAATTAATAAAGATATCATGGTATATTATCCAAAATATCTATCACCACGCGGGTGAAACCGCGGGGCGCAGCTAGTAAAGTTATATTTTGAATCAGAGTGCGCGGAGCGTCGCCGTCGCGTGTCTCAAAATCAGAAAATCAGTAATTCTAAGATTAGTTCAAAAATCACTTCCGAGAAAAGTGGCCAAATAATTCTATAGCACTTTTTAGTATGTCACAGTCAGTTTTAGAAAGTTGACGTATTCTGTAATGTCTAGTTAGGCAGCTTTGTTACATCACTTATAGGAAGCCTTCCACGTAACTTAAGACGTAAAGATGATATACTTTTATTTATTAATTTATTTGACCCGAACTTAATGATAAATATAAGTTTTATTTATTGATTGGTATTGCGTTATCCGTCTTTTTGTAGTTGTATCTTCAACATTAGAATTTCATTAGTTTATGAAAATGATATTGTTTCTCCTTGTATTGTATGCTTTAATTTATATTACGGACATTTTATAAAAGTGATACTAATTCGACATTAATAGCATATAATATCATCACAATAATAATTATTAAGCTTTAAGTTTGCGGAAATCATGACATGAAATTGTCTTTAAGCGTTTTCAATCCAGAGCAAATTATGAAAAGTTAGGTTAGATTAAAAGATGTTTTTGATAGCTAGTAAATGTATTGCTAGTCTTTTAAACAGATATTGCAAAAGTTTATTACAATATGTAAAAATATAGAGATGTAAATAGCTTATACAAGACTTTAAGTAATAAATTTCCTTATGACTGATATGTAAATGATGTAAAAAAGATTTTTGTATGAAAGCATTTAATTTGTAAGTGTTGTGTCGGATCGAATAGAAATTAGAGAAAACATTTTTCAATTCGTGATACATTTTTTAATGTTTGTTTTTTTTCTTGCATTTATTTTTTATAATTTGTACATTTAGTTTGATTCGATTCAACATTTACAGTTTTTAGTGTACACTTAGTTATAGTTAGGAAAATGAAAGTATTTTAATAAAATCATATTCTATCTAGGGTTTAAGCTTATTTTTGCTGCTGCAAAATAATATGAAGGTTTTGTAATGTACTGCCATTTGCTTTTTAGTTAAGCGTCCTGCAAGTTTTATTATAAAATATAGTATAGTAATGATCAATTGAATACATTAGTGGCTTTTAAACTGTTTTAAAACTCTTGTGCTAATCTCATTTCTAAATGTTGCCATTATAAAACGGGCAGTTTAAAAAAACCTACTTTTGTTGATTGCTCAGCTGCATGCATAAATTAAACGCGAGATATTGTTAAAAATTGATATTTTTTCCATTAAAAATGTATTAGTAAATTATTGAATAAAAATTAAAAACCGCCAATAAAAGTAATTTGTTAAGAGCAATACAAAGTGTAGGATTATAATTGAAAAATTAAAATCAAATCTCTAAACAAATAATCTTCGTCGACTTGAACAACGAAATTCTATAAATAACCGTAACACACAGTTTAACTTACAACATTGAGCTCTCCCGTAGTTTTACTATTCTTAGAGTTAAAAAACCACATTGAATTCTACGCTAAAGTCCGGCCGCGAAGCAGGAAGAATTTCGTAAGCACATTGACAATATATGCGCCTCGCTCGCACAGATGCATCTGTGCGAGCGTGACGCATTATATTAACGCGGGAGTGACAGAGACAGGTAATAAAAGGTCAATGTACGAAATTCTTTCTGCTTCGCGGCCGGACTTTAGCTAAGTTGTTCTTATCGTCACAGCACGTTCAAAGGGAACTTGTAGGGGTTTTTTGTAGATATGAATAGCATTTTGCACTCAATTAAATACATTTCATTCTAGATAAAAAATAACGTTAGTCATCCACTACAGAACCCGTTATCGCTGCCCACCAAAAAAAAGCTCCCTAGAGATTGTGTTAAAATCAGTAAAAATAAAACAAATTGTGCTAATTTACAATATCAAAACTTGTTCGACACTGCCAGTTTTAAGAAAAACGTTTTTAATAATATACATACATAATTCATTAAAACCATAGTTTGTGGCAACTCTTAAGGCGGTACACCGAGGCACATAAGCGCCGCTATCTAAGAATCTATCCTGTATCTATTACGTTACTTATAGAACATTTCAAAACTTTCATCGGGTAGATTGTGATACATTTTATAAGCTTTTTGAAGACAGAGATACGAAGTTGCCTTCGGTGGGCACGAAACCCTATTTTCGCATAGATAGATAGATATATTTATTTATTGATGCAAATTTGTTACATTTTGTTTATAGTATCTTAAATCCTAACATAGGTTTATCTAGCTAGACACTAGAGTTCTCTAAACAATAATAAGGTTAAAAATTGAAGTAATTAGCGCGGTAGGCAGTCACGCAACAGTGACTTCGCTGTCCGCTGCATGGCTTGGCAGCCGCACACAGGCGATCCACCAATCACGAGCGAGCAGCGACTCCACTGCGCCTGAGTTCAGCTATAGGATGCTCCTCTGCATCTATCCCTAAAGTTCTCCTCTTCCTATGCAATCTAATTTATTTAAAATTAAGCTTAGAAAGTGATTGATAAATAAATGTTTCTATGACATGAAAGAATATTTTAACATTAACAGGACTTTTAAAATAAAATTTTCTTTCTGACATTTTAGTTATCTACCTTTTATGGTTATATATTTTTTTTTACATGACTTATAAAGCCTATAATGTAGCTAACTAACTTGTAACAATTTAGCACGCCCTGACGAGGCAGAATGTATAGGAACCTCATTAAGAAGATATATTGTACCGACATTCCTGCAAAAATAAATATGATTTGGTTCACAAAATAAAACTATTACAGACGCAGTAAAAAAGCTAATAAAAGGTATCACAAACTGCGCAATGAAATTTATGGAATTTCTTTTGTTCAACGTTATAATAATATAATAAAATAGGTGGCGCTAGTGTGCCTCGGGGAACCGCCTTAACTAGTATATCATTTTTGTACGGTGAAGTTATTTACTTCAAAAGCGATGCCGTTTATAAAATTTACTGATTTTGCCTTTGCCCTGCTGTACAGAGATACATTCGTGGTATTACAATATGTTACAGAAGATATTTATTTAAAAAATAACTTCCGAATAACCTAATAGTAGTAAATATATGGCTGTAAGAAAAGTTGGACAACCTTTACAGACCCAGCTATGATAATCAAGTGAAGCCAGTGGGTGCACGGGTTGCGGGTCAGTCATCCTACTGGATGGTTTTGACATAAACGAAACTCAGAATAATAATGTAATGTCTCGAGCAAAGAAAACTTGAAACCTCTGTCTCAAGTCGCGTTGTTTTGATTTTTCTACCAAACCTAGGCTCGATTTTCATAGCGAAGCGTTCATATTGGCTGAGTTTTGAGATAGTTTATCTCTTGGAAAAGCACTGTATTATTTTTTACTGCGCAATGTTATTTTTAAACAATTTATTTATGTAAAGCCTCACCATTCATTCAAGTCACAGTGAACTCTATGTATGACTATTCTAGAACTCTACGATATTATCTGTATATGTGAAAAAAATCTAAATTGAAATAAGCCCTTCTAAGGGCAGAAGCTTTTCGTATATTGTATTTAAGGAACATTTTACCAACTGTTAGCTTTAAAGTGCAGCAAGAATTTGTTTAGTAGCAAAGATTTAGTGCTTAAAAAAGCTACTGTTTTTACAATGCGTGCTTTGTACTCATAGCAAGCAATTCAGTTCAGTTTTAGGTAGACCAGCGTCGTATCGTGGTCCGTTTTGTCACATCAGACTCAGAGTGGTCTGGTGACCTATATTATTATTAAATCATTTATATCGGATTTACAATCCATAAAACATGCAAAAATGTCAAAGTAAAATGAGATTAACTTATAAACTTTAATGTTGCGTTCTCTTATCTAATTTAGTTGTTGTGGATTGAGAGCGAACTTTTTTCGACGACTGCGATCTTTTTTTTAATCTAAGCCATTCGTGCTGCCGCTCTACACAGCGGTTGTGTTGGGCCGCACATGCGTTTCGTTCGATAAACATTACAGCTGTGTGCAGCAACACAGATCTGTATTTTCTCAGCCGCTGCGCTAGTGTGGATTTACGCATATTAGTCACTTGTAGAAAACACATACGGTGTGATTTCAGCACTCGAAGTGTTAACAACATTTTAGTTCTTTTTTTAACTTGAAAATAACTGCTAAGCCTGTCTATATCTAAGCATAAAAAATTCGTAAAAAAAAAACGTTCGTAAAAGTCGTATTTGATGCGCTCTAGACGAATTTACTAAACCATGTTTCTTTCAAGTAACAAGGCCGGGTACTGACCGGTGTTACGAGGCGTTATGTGTCATTCGCAGAGAGCATGATAGTTTACGCGCCGTGTGGTAACATCCGACTCGTTGCTCGTTGCGAGCGCGTTCTTTCCCCGTACTACGAGTAACTGCACGGACGCTCGCTGTGTAACGTTACATTACGCCCTGTAATACCAGCCACCCTTACAATTATATAAATATTATTTTTATCTTATAGAAAATCTGACGATGTACCTAATGCTCAATTTGTCTTCTCATCTAGTTTGGATTAATTGATTGTTGAGTTCTAGAATAGGGCATTTTTATGTTATGTATTGTTGATCTATTATTTTGTAGTTGTAGTGTTAACGATGTAAATAATAAGAGGACATAAATTATTGGATTTCATAATAAAATATTTGATCTGCAGATATTTCTTTTTTACCATGATCTCGGGCCATAAAGTGACCCGGTCCTTTGGAAGGCTTGCGTGGGGCCGCAGCCAACAGCACAGAGGCCCTTTGAGAAGTTAATCTAAAGGCGATGGCTACACATAGCGGGTATCATCCTCGGCTGCACAATATGATACACCCAAAAATTGTATCCTCCAGGTGTAGAGACTATTGCAAAGAAAAATGAAATAAATAAAACCAGGCTATTGTGATGGATGATATTTCTTTTATTATTATTAATTAATGAATTACCCAGAGCACCACCAAACTCCCGCTCCGTGCCTTTGCAGATCTCCCACTGTTAAGGACGGCTAAATTGATAAATTTTGTCTCTGGTAACTACATTCATTGGTTCTGGACATAGGTACAGCTCGATAAAATTTAATATCTATCTCACTTATACGTGCAAAAAATTATGAGACAGTTTTTTGTCTGATATTCTTTGAAATAGCCTCTGTCGAAGCTCTCAAACTAGGTACTCAAACACTAAAATAGAGTTCGTGTATAATACGACCATGTGATTCGTCGGTTGAATGCTCAATCGATTCGTCGTATTATTTATGGTCGCGTTACATTACTCTTTTGAAATGACGTTTGGGGAGCTTGGGTACGGAATACAGGAACAAAAAAGTCTCGATGCGTTTAGGCCTCCTTGAAATCGTTCACATTTTAAAAAGAGGTTTTATTAGTCCGAGGATCATGTCTTGAGTCCTCTTTCTTTCAGAATTATTATGTTGTCACAATCAGCGGATTTCTGTCAGAAATAAGATTTTTGTTTACCTGCCTATTATGGTTTCAAAGTTTACTAGATTTTCTTAAATATTTTAGCAGTTTATTATTGTGTGAAATGTGTTTTTAATTATGTTTTTTATGGTAAGTCGGTCCCATTACACTCTAGACTCTGTATGTAAAAAGAAGTAGTATAGAATTTGCCCACATTTATTGCTTACTTTGGGTGCCCACGACGCTTGTCGAAGAATAGGTAGGTACTTACCACCACCAGTTGGGTTGCACTGCACACAGCGGCTGGGCAGTACCTTAATCCCTACATATTTGACCAAACATATTAAGGCAGCAGAATTGATTTCATTTATTATTTGTAGATACATTTTCGCTGCATAGGTACGAGTATATCTCCGATGGATTCAGACTTCTCCATATCACAACTCTAGTTACTATCACGCTAGTTTAGAATATAACCAGACCGGATTTCTAGTTAAATTATTCTGATAAATCACTTTGTTTGACAATGATATCGTCGCAAAATTGGCAACACAGAAAACATGATTTGGTACCTGATAATTATGCGTGGCGATTCTGCGACGACCGTAGCGATTACCATAGTGAAGCGATTGGTTTAACAGAATTGTTCGCCATACCCAGCAGTTACGTACGGGCATATTTAGATAGAAAAGTCTTTACATCTTACTTCAACTCTGTTCTGCGAAGAAATGTCCTTGTGGATACTATGGCCGCTGCTGTTGGCAATCACCGTGGCGCTTGTAGACGACCAGCCGTATTGCGCGGTACGGTACAAACGACTGTGCCAGGGCAAGGGCCGGCATGTGGCTTGCGAGTTCCCTGATGTGAGTCCTTATTTATGATTACATACTAACACTTTTACAAGGTCATACAGGGTTACTATAAAGGATCATACAGGGTTAGAACCAAAGTTAGACGTAGTTTAAAGAATTAGCAAGCTGAAGTGGCATAGTGCGTTGCGTTCCATATCTCGCGAAAAACCGACAACCGCTGGGGTAAACGTGTTCTTGAGTGGAGAACGCTACTCAGCAAACGTGGTGTAGGACGCCCTCCGGCCAGTTGGTATAACGATTTGCAAGACTGCAGGCCGATGCTGGATGCAGCAAGCTGAAGACAGGACGCTATGGCGCTCATTAGGGGAGCCTATGTCCAGCTGTATAGGCTGATGATGATGACAGTGCGTGAAGTGCAGGTTATGCTAGCTATTCTTATATTTAACTAAGTCAATTTTCAATTTTTTCAATTTTCAATAAGTAAGTAGGTACTTGCATAAGTACCGGTTATGAGCAAACACATCCTCTGAAATTATTCTAGTATTCTTCCAGCCAGGCCCGGGCGCGTCCTGCCAGAACTACTCCACCATCAAGTTCACTAACGACATGAAGAACTTTATACTCTTCTACATCAACAGGTAATGTTTTAGGTACCTTATATTAGCGATCACCAATAAGTAGGTACCTACATCTAGATTTTGGATCGACGCAAATCCGTATCCGTGAAATGTGACCTCTTATTTTGTTATATCGATTGAAATACAGCCAAACCAACGTGAACACGTTTCACAATGCCGCAAGGTGTATTCAAAAGTTGCAAAAATACATCGTCATCATTATCAATCAGGAGCCTTAGTAAGGGCTAAAGGGCTCGTCGATTAATCACGTGAGGCCAAGGAAAGAGGGGGGTCGGGCATGTAATTATAGTAAGTAACCTCACCTAATTTAATACGAAATATCATATTTTATTGAGGCCTATAAAAACAAAACAACATGACAACCGTTATGTTAGTTCCATAGACGGTCACGCCGCTCACGGAAACGAGCAGCGCCAAAATGGCGAAAATCAAATGGCCTCAATCTGTCATCGATATTATCTTCATCGTACTTGAGCGTAAAATGCTCATTCAACTTTCAACCAAATTAGATTAAATAATCATAGTTTTATTGTTTTAAGTGGTATCAAAACTACCTAACTAACTACTAGTAACGCCATCTAACATAAGAAATGTAAAACATGTGTCACTTACAACAGACTACTGTCAGTACTGAATCTGTAGTCTGTTGAAAACCATACCTGCGTTTAATTAAACTTATGATATATGCCTTCTTTTTAAAGGCGTCGTCAAAAGCTAGCCGCTGGAAATGAGAGAGTGCGTGGGGGCCTTCATCTGCCGAAACCGGAGATCATGATGTATGTTGTAAGTAACCTACTACGTTATTAACGAATCGAGACGCAGATAGTAGCGCGTTCGATCCCCGCAAATGCTTATTTACTTTTATAAAGGCAACGCCATAGAACTCAGTTACTAAAACATTTTTATAGAAACATGGTGAAAATAGGTATTATGTTCACTTTTAAAGACGCCTTTACCTAAAAGTTTAGAAGTTTTACACACAGTTTTGCACAATCTCTGAATAATTTGAGGCTAGTTTATTATGAGAATGTGCCCTATAAATATTTCTTAGTCCATATCAATAAATTTCTTTCCGGCCCTGGTGGGGGCACAGAGAGGGGCCTTGAGGCTTGGCCTCATTACCCCGGCGGCGTCAACTCGAGGGGTGACGACCCCTCGGTCCTTGGGTTTTGAGGGAATATCTTTTTTCCCCCTTCTTTTTTTTGGCTGCATTTGGTTTGTAGGTATATATTTTTTTATGTTTTTTTTTTTTTACGTAGTCCATAATACTACGTCTAGTTTATACTATAGGTATCTGTATACGTTTAGAGTGCATTTTCTCCAAAAAAGAGATTAAGTGGCGGCTGTTAGGTACTTATATTTTAAATGAATTATTTAACATGTTGGCAGGAATGGGATCGTGAGCTAGCTTTCTTAGCTCAGAGACTGGCGGACCAGTGTAACTTCATACACGATGAATGCAGAGCTACAGGTAGCGTACTAAGTAATTATACTATCAGTTCAATTTAATCAAAGGTGATTCAAAAATACACTGCCGGGAATGATATTCGTTTCATGAATCACAATCGTGGCGGAGCCCCATTGATTAAAGGCATTGATGCAGTGCACGTAGGTATGTTTGCTCATGCATTGCCTCTTGAGTTTTTGGGTAGGTAGAAAAACCATGTCATGTGAAATTAGCTACCTTTCTTATTTGACTTTACTTCTTTGATTTGGCAATGTGTCTGGTTTGTCACTTATCTGCCAGTGTCCAGTTCAGAGAAATTCTTATTTCAGTGCGGTACCCGTACGCCGGTCAAACAGTAGGCGAGGTCCGCTGGCACAAGACAGGAGAGACGGAGTCGCGCGGAGCACGTCGCGCCATCCGCCGCGTGCTGGACGCGTGGTGGGGCGAGCGGCGCAGGGCTGTGCCCCACCAGCTGACGGAGCCTTTCAGAGTCGCTGCGAGGTATGAGGATGCTTCTTGTAGTCTATAAAATGCGATATTCCTGCTTTTTGAGTCATGACTATGTAAGGGGATAGATAGGTGCTTTACTGCTCGCTACAAGGATTCAGACTAAATTTTAAAGTCACTGCCACCAGCTGATGGAGCCTTTTAGAGTCGCTGGGAGGTAAGGAGATAGGTACTTTAAGATTACTGTCGCTTCATTAAACAGAGGCTGCTGAGTATAGATTCGAAAATATTGCGGCTTCGTAAGATAGAGTGATCAAGAAGCTCATCTAATTGGGCAAGAAACAACGGTTCCTTAACCGTGTTAGATCTTGCGAGAAAGAACAATATTCTTTGACACGACAGCTGCTTTAGACGCTTGAGGAGATCGTTTAACACTACTGCTGCTTGCCTTTGTGCTAGGTAATGGTTTACACTTACAGTCAGTGTCAGGTGCGGAGATTCTTCAACACAATCACTGCTGTGCTAATAAATGGCTGCCTGGATTTGGAAATACTTCTACTACTACTACCATTTTTTACGACTATAGCTGCTTGTGAAGACAAAAGACAACTGTGACCCGAGTCGCGAGGAGCACGACGCGCGACCCGCTGACGCGACTGCAGCACACAAGACAAAAAAAGACACCAAACAGGCGAGTCGTGCGGAGGGCTAGCTGTGTGTGCCCATAGCCCACCCACACGCTTTGGCCGGGATTTTAGTTTTTTGTTTTCCAGAGGTGCAGTATGGGGTCACTTCAGCCAACTCTGCGTATGGAACCTCCAAGCGATGGGCTGCGGCGCGGTACACTACGGGTCCTCCCACCCTAGACTACTGCTCGTCTGCGACTTCTCCCACACCAACATGCTCGGTCAGAGGACGTACACGCCGGGCCCTATGGCGCCCTGCCCGGTGCATACTGGCAGACGGCCGCGGACGCAATTCTCTTTGCTCTGCACACCGGTAATGACTAAACTTTGTAGGTTAGGAAGGGCAACAGGGGTTTTTGACAGGTTAATATGAATACTGTCTAAATCGCTAATATCTTTTTGAGACACTCATAGAATCTTAAATAGGATTTTGTCGTGCAGTTTAGGTAGCGCTAAATAAGGAAGAAACCATGCCATTATAAATCCACCCTAGACTAACTGCTTGTCTGCGACTTCTCCCACACCAACATGCTCGGTCGTGCATACTGGCAGACGCCCGCTGACTCAGTTCTCTTTGCTGTGCACACCAGGTAATGAAGTAACTTTGGAGGTTAGGAAAGGCCACAGGGGTTTCTCACAGGTCTGAAGCGTAAATTTAAAGAAATTTTGAAAACTCTTGTTAGCTCGTCTTTGTACATATCTGTTTTAGTTATTTTTATGTTTTGTTACCCTTTGTTCCGTTTATTTATCCTATACCTGTAGGTATTTTATACCTGTGTTCAAATAAATATTATTTCTATTCTATTCTACTATACAACCAGGTCCGCCGTTATATTTGGTGTAAAAGGTACAACAGAAGTAAACTAGAAATACCTAAATACTACATAATGTTATTAGTCTGGCCTTTAAAATTCAGAGGATGTCTTAGGTGCTGCCACTCGCGATAAAAAGTTTTAATAATATAAAAATTTAATAATAATAAGGAATAGTATAAAATATGACTTGTCTAAGTGCTTAGTTATATTGCCTAAAGAAATAAACTTTCATTTCATTTCAATATTTCAACATTTTATAGAGTAGGTAACTATAGCTGCGCCCCGCGGTTTATATGTAAGCTATATTATTGTGAAGTTTCATCAAAATTCAGTTCAGTCCATTCAGCAGTTTTTGCGTGAAACAGCAACAAACATCCTCACAAACTTTCGCGTTTATAATATTTGTAGGATAATGTCTCGCTCTCCGCAACAGGATAGATACATATAAAATAAATGTTTTTTTTCTATTCTAATATATTCTACTATAAAACCAGGTCCGCCGTCCATTCCCAACTGAACCAGAGACACACGAGGTGTACGAAGACGATGAAGACTTCGACCCCGGCCTGACACTAGACGTGGGAGAGGTACCCTCTCCCAGCGTGCCGTATACCCGGACCACGAAGCGACGCACCACGAGGACCATACCGGTTGCCTTCAGAGGTCAGTACAGTCATCATCATCATCAGCCTATAGCAGTCCAACGTCAACATGAGACAGTGGGATTAAAGTAGCTAGCTATTAGCTATTAGTTTTATAGCACATATTTTATTATGTCAGTTTATTTTATGCAATATATATATTATTTTATGAAATATAATTTAATACCTACCTTTGTTTTTTTGGCTGTTGGTACGTTCTTCCAGTCTGTTGTCTCAAAAAAAAATCTATTCTATACTTTCAAAGAAAAAATGGCAAGAATGGAAAGAATCCTTTCTTGACATCTTGATATCCTTAGAATAGAATAGAATTTTTTTTTTATGGGACACACAACAGACTGGAAGAAAGTGCAGCCAAAAAAACAAATTTTGTTACATCTCTCGTTATCACTTGTCTATACTTGTTTTACCACTTCTTCTGTTCTGCTACTTCTTCCTAAATGGTTGCTACTTCTTCCTAAATGGTTGCTACTTCTTCCTAAATGGTTGCTACTTCTTCCTAAATGGTTTGCTACTTCTTCCTAAATGGTTGCTACTTCTTCCTAAATGGTTTGCTACTTCTTCCTAAATGGTTGCTACTTCTTCCTAAATGGTTTGCTACTTCTTCCTAAATGGTTTGCTACTTCTTCCTAAAGGGTTTGCTACCTCTTCCCGAAATGGTTCCCGAGTCCAGCCAAACCAAAGCCCAAATACCTCCGACGAAATTATACCGCCACTAAACACCGACCCATATGTATCTATTTGTATTTTATAATTACACAGAAACTTTTTAGTTACACAGAAACAAAAACATATAATTACAAATACATTGTCACATGTCTTTTGACATACCTACCTGTTCTCATTACACTGCACAGTCATTCATTCGATTGTATTGACGACCGATGTGGCGCGGTGGGCGAAGGTCCGCCTGCGACGCAAGAGGTTGCGGGTTCGATTCCCGCCTCGGAACAATTGTGTGTACGATCTGCAGATATTTGTTCCGGGTGTTCTGGTCGTTTTCTATGTATAATAAAAAATATCTATCTATTTAATGTATTGTACTATGTATATTAGTTATCTAGCACCCATAACACAAGCTCTGCTTACCATGGGGCTAGATAATGCTGCGTGGATTGTCCAGCATTATTTATTTATTATTTATTCAAAATATTATGCAATTACACATCATTATCATTTCAGTGTATCGTTCTTCTGGTCGCCTCAAAGGGTAATACTGAAAATCTGTGTTTTGCTCTTAGAGCAAAGCTTTTCGCTGAGCTATTACCTTTCTGACAGGCTGCAGCACGCACACAATTTTTAAATCTCCACTTTTAATTTTTTTTATACTATTACTTATTGTTTACTATTACTTTTACTATTGTTACCTTTATATCATGTGCTGCAGTGTCGAATAAATGCTTTATCTATCTAGCACTTCATGTCCATCCAAAGGTAGCCTGGCAGAGATCGCTCATAGCGATAACCGCCCATTGTACAGCATATTTTGTATTTGTTTTTTTCTTTTCCTGTTTTATGTATCTTTTATGTATTTGCTGTGCAACAAAGAGTAATTGTATTGTATTGCTATCGACTGTACACATAGAAAATACATAGAGACAATACAAATATACAAATACAAATGTTTTTTTATTTCGTTAACAAAACATGTATAAGTTACAAATTTTTGAAGCCTCCTTTTAAGTAGGTATACTTGTACTAGGAGGTTTCGCTCTTCCTTGTTACATTAGCCGAGATTTAACAATGACTTTTTATGTATTATAATATAACATTATGGTAACAGAAAACATAAAAATAATGATTAAAAATTTAAAGTTGACGGTATTTAAAGAGACGAGACAAGAGAGAACATAATGTGTCTCTGCTATTTCCAGATGATATAATAAAGGCAAAAGGCTCGCTAGTAGACAAGCTGGACCACGCCCTGGATGTCAGGAAGAAGGTGGTGGACAAGGGCTCCATGCTTGAAGACGCGTCGCGGTGGATGACCAGATCGAAGACCACGTCATATGGACTGTGGCGGTAAGTACCTAGGTGCTTGGTACTTAGTGTACTAAAAACTGCTGCATCAGCATTATTTATCCGTATGAAAACATTGATAGCTCTATCTTATGTCTATGTAAGTCTATTATAATGTTTGTAAATAGTAATGTAGGTATTATGGTATGTAGTGTAGGTATTTGTTTTCTTTTTTATCTATATATTTATTAAGTACCACCGTCTATTTTGTTTCTTCATGTCCAGTCCATCCTAAGGTTGCCTGGAAGAGATCGCTCTCAGCGATAAGGCCGCCCTTTATACTTCCTTTATTCCATTGTTTATTTCTGTATTGTTTTCTGTTTTGTGTGGTATAATAAAGTATTTTCTATCTATCTATCGAAGTAATTGACATATCCGAAATTTCAGGATAATGTCTTATTATCCTGAAATTTCGGATATGTCAATTTAAATTATATATTGGTTTCTTATTTAGAACTAAAATATCCATGTATAAAATGTAAATCCGTCATTGGACACCTCGTGATCAGGTTTAACCCAGTGCGCTCTAATGCGCTCTGCCACGTCTGGGAAGAACTTGTACAGGTCACGGCCCTTGTCCTGAACGGGCTGAGGACAGTGAACCTGTTAAGTTGACACACGCCTCATATTTCAGGAACCAGGAAGACTTCGAAGTAATTCCCCTGCGTCACTCAACGCAAAGGCCAGCCACGCGAAAGTACCCTGTGTCCGTCTACAGTACTGAAGCGGAGCAGTTCGAGCAGGGTTTCTCCAGGCTAGAGGAACAGTACGAGCCCACTGTGTCTAGTCAGGCTTCAGAGGTAAATCTATTAAACTCAAACTCAATAGCATTGATTTCTTTAGGCTTAAAAAATAGGCACTTAGAAAAGTAAAATTTTATACTATTCATTATTATCAAATATCATTATTTTAATTTTAATGTTCACTTAAATTTTTTGTCCACTAGTGTAAGAAGTGAAAAAGAAAGCACTAATATGTTCATAATAACTTGTGTCTAATACATTTGATTTGCTTATCTAAATTTAAATATAGTGCGATTTTAGATACATGTCAATATTTATTTAAACCTAAGCATAACATTGAATTTCTTACATACTATTGTCGGTGCGGAACTGTAAGACTTACCCCCATATCTTTAGTCATTACCTCAACTTCGATTCAAACTCTACTCAACCTCCAAATGCGTTTCGGTATGCTTGATCGTAAAAAAATCCTTCACTCGAAACAGCCTTCGAGAATTTTTTCATACGAGTGGAATAACGAACTGTCATCTCAAGGTACCTCGCTACCTACCTTGAATGCTCCTCGAAGTAGTTTGTTGTTATTTACAATGGATTTTGGAGACTATCTCAATTACATTTACGACGATGAAACCTACAATTACCCATCGCGAAGGTATATAAGAGAGGTTGATATATAACCAAATTAACGACTAAACTCGAGCATGTTTTGGAGGAATGCTCGAAACGCCCTTGAACAAGTTTGAGTGGAGAATTATTTAAGGTAATGACTAAAGATATGGGGGTTATTCTGTACTGGCTGTGATGGTGGTGGCGTATGGCGTAAGCCCGACCCTTCTAACACGTGACCTTGATAGTAGTAACTTTAACTGTAAAGCTGTAACTTTCGTAGCAAAAGACAAAAAATGAGGGTAGATCGATATGTCTGCCCATAAAAACTAACTCGCAGTGCCTTCAGTTATTCTGAGATCATAGCGCATGAATATAGCCAAATGTGCCAAAATATTGGAGAACACAAAAATCAAATCATGGTAAATATCCCGTTTTAAATGACTTTAGTGTTAATACACAATGGAATTCACGATTGTTGATATGCCTAAAAATAGAGCTTAAATATAGAATAATTCGTGCAAACCAAGCGTGGTGGTTTGGTTATGGCTAAATCCCCCGCGTTTGTGGGAGGCCTTAGAAGCCTGAACAAAATGACATCTTGTCTCTAACAAGAAACGAATTCGGTCCTTAGGTTCTTTCAAATGTGATTAAGTAATATGAATATCTAATGTTATACAAATTATCTCTAAACTATATAAGTACTTTTATATACTTTAAGCTACCTAATGTATAAAGATTATGTATGACACAGCCCTGAATATCGTAGGAGCCGATAATTATTCACATATTGACATCTGAAATAAATGATTATTATTGACTGCGATCGATATATTTGCCATCGCAGCATATTGAGGAATAATACTGAAAGGGTGTTGTTTCACTTGTTGATTGTACAATCAATGGGATTAGTGTGATTAAAATTGAAATATTATGAGTGCGTATTCGTTCTTACACAAAGCACGAGAAAGTTATCTTCTATTATTTATTTTCAGGAACATCTAAGGCAACGCTGGAGGCAAACCAGTGATCGCCCTATGAGGTAGATACGTTGTATATTTATAGTTACGATTTTTTGATATTTTTAATAACAAATACTGTCCTAATTGCTTACTTGTATCTCAAAAATCATATGCATTTTAGCTGCGCTTGCAATTGAATGCGTATTTGCTCGCTATTACCTAAAACTCAGTTCGCGATCGACCGCCTTCGTGGCGGATTTACCATTAGTAACAATTTCACACCATATTTAATTTACCATAACTTGGCGGCAGTGGTTTCATTATCAGTTTAGTCTCTTGTGAATATAGTCCGTACCATAAACCAGTGACTTTCCTTGACCACTTACCAAACAACAATCTCAAAGGGTTGTTTGGGGATCAACCAGCATCACAAGTCCCTGACATCATGATTAAGTCATCTAGATGACGATGAACAAGCGTATTTGTATAATATATTAGTATTACTACTCGTATGAACCGATCTCTTATTCTTCTATGCTCTATTTGTTAATATTTTGAAATGTACTGTTTGTCTCCTTGCTGAGGACCGAGATGAGTGGAACAAGGGGAGGGAGGCCTTTGCTCTGCAGTGGAACACCCCGGGCTAATATAATAATTTGTTATTTAAGTTCAGTTCAGTTATTTATTAATAAGAATATTCTTATTCAAAGTAGTATAAAGTTTTTGTTTCCCAAATTAATAAAAATAAAATAAATAGACATTTGCTAACATAAACCTAATCCATTTACTTCTCGTTACAGGCCTGGTGCACATGCTCTACTAATTTCCACTGAAGGCCGACTTTCGCAGCGACCTCGCATATTATCTGGTGTAAGTTAACCCCTTGCCTGCCCCTGCCTGTGTGGTGGTCGCGGTGTTACAATTCCAGATCAACTCGAGGATATCGTTCACGTCATATCACTGAAAACAGTGCTACGTACCTACTTAATATAATGTGTTTTTCTCGCCCAAAGTTGGGTTAAAATTTGTGTTGAATGAAATACGAAAGTTTAGGATCTTGTATTCTGCAAATGTACACATTGGTTGTCGGAATCAAACCGGCAGTCCTTTTCAGGTGGACTTTTACCTACTCAGCTTCACAGGCCGTCTAATGTTTACCTTTTGACGACCTCTGTAGCGCGGCGGGCGTAGGTCCGCCTGCGATGCAGGAGAATGCGGGTTCGATTCCTACCTTGTAAGACCGACCTACACATGTAAGCAATAAAACATTGAGTATTTAGTGTTTAAATGTTAGTATGATCTGCAAATATTTGTTCTGGGTATTTTCTATTTATATTAATCGATGTAATCGTGGATCTAAGTAATGTTATTAGGAATATCAATCAGTCATCTAGTATCCAACCCAAGCTCTGCTTAGCTTGGGACTAGGTGATGCTGTGTGGATTGTGTAGCATTATTTATTTGTATTTATTTATTTTACAGGTCACATTAATGCTGGACAAGGATGACGTGGAGCAGCTGTTTCGCGACACCGGATTCAAAATGTCGTCTAAAGTCAATACAGAATTTTATACGAAAAGTAAAGTCTATTGACTAAAATTTCTTTGTTTATTTTGACTGTTATTGTTATTTTAAATAGTAGTTTTACCGTGAAGTTTATATAATTACAAATATTGCACAAAAAACAATTCATTTTTATTTGTAGATACCTATTTAATTTTGTATGAGCAGGGTATTATTAACCTCGATCACAGTATAGTAGGTACCAGTTCGATAATACCCTGTTTTTCCATTTTTTTTTTGTTTCTTTTATAAATTTCTTACCACCTTACCTTAAAAAATCTAAACCTTTTCCAAGCTATACTCTCTATATCACTAACACTATATAGTTTTTAAGGTTCAATGACTGTCATAATGACGCCAAAAGTCATAACACTGAGTATTTAAAATAATCATTTAAATATGGCAAATGCTAAAACTAGCGAGTCACAGAAAAAAAAACATTGGAAGAATTGCGTCAACCCAGACGCAGAAGCATCAAGAAGTTGAAGTTGAAATCATAACATACATAACACATTAAATGACGAAGTACTGAAGTAGTAATACCTACTAGGTAATATTATATAAAGGAACACAGAGAATACAATAACCAGGGTACAAAGAATAAAGGCACGGAACACAAAATCAAGATTCCAAGAAGAGATCAAGATCCTAAGCTAACGTTCCATAACTATTCCCAGATCCATGCGTAAGCATTATACCTAAGTACCAAGTGGGGACTTGGTACTTCTGTCTTCATCCAAGGAATATATGAAGGGACTTGAAGTTGCTAATTAATGACTCAAGGAAGAACCGATATTTTACTAAGTTCAAGGAATGAAAAGAGAAAAACTTCATACGCACACAGAATTCCATAATTCTTCCTAGATCCATGCATTCCCACCTAGGTTCTTCTGTTACTGTTCTGTAAGATCAAGATCTTGATTCAAGGAAGGTATATACAGGTCGCCTACCTTGTAAGACCGACCTACACATGTAAGCAATAAAACATTGAGTATTTAGTGTTTAAATGTTAGTATGATCTGCAAATATTTGTTCTGGGTATTTTCTATTTATATTAATCGATGTAATCGTGGATCTAAGTAATGTTATTAGGAATATCAATTAGTCATCTAGTATCCAACACAAGCTCTGCTTAGCTTGGGACTAGGTGATGCTGTGTGGATTGTGTAGCATTATTTATTTGTATTTATTTATTTTACAGGTCACATTAATGCTGGACAAGGATGACGTGGAGCAGCTGTTTCGCGACACCGGATTCAAAATGTCGTCTAAAGTCAATACAGAATTTTATACGAAAAGTAAAGTCTATTGACTAAAATTTCTTTGTTTATTTTGACTGTTATTGTTATTTTAAATAGTAGTTTTACCGTGAAGTTTATATAATTACAAATATTGCACAAAAAATAATTAATTTTTATTTCTATTTAATTTTGTATGAGCAGGGTATTATTAACCTCGATCACAGTATAGTAGGTACCAGTTCGATAATACCCTGTTTTTCCATTTTTTTTTGTTTCTTTTATAAATTTCTTACCACCTTACCTTAAAAAATCTAAACCTTTTCCAAGCTATACTCTCTATATCACTAACACTATATAGTTTTTAAGGTTCAATGACTGTCATAATGACGCCAAAAGTCATAACACTGAGTATTTAAAATAATCATTTAAATATGGCAAATGCTAAAACTAGCGAGTCACAGAAAAAAAAACATTGGAAGAATTGCGTCAACCCAGACGCAGAAGCATCAAGAAGTTGAAGTTTAAATCATAACATACATAACACATTAAATGACGAAGTACTGAAGTAGTAATACCTACTAGGTAATATTATATAAAGGAACAAAGATAATACAATAACCAGGGAACAAAGAATAAATGCACGGAACACAAAATCAAGATTCCAAGAAGAGATCAAGATCCTAAGCTTACGTTCCATAATTATTCCCAGATCCATGCGTAAGCATTATAAGTACCAAGTGGGGACTTGGTACTTCTGTCTTCATCCAAGGAATATATGAAGGGACTTGAAGTTGCTAATTAATGACTCAAGGAAGAACCGATATTTTACTAAGTTCAAGGAATGAAAAGAGAAAAACTTCATACGCACACAGAATTCCATAATTCTTCCTAGATCCATGCATTCCCACCTAGGTTCTTCTGTTACTGTTCTGTAAGATCAAGATCTTGATTCAAGGAAGGTATATACAGGTCGCCTACCTTGTAAGACCGACCTACACATGTAAGCAATAAAACATTGAGTATTTAGTGTTTAAATGTTAGTATGATCTGCAAATATTTGTTCTGGGTATTTTCTATTTATATTAATCGATGTAATCGTGGATCTAAGTAATGTTATTAGGAATATCAATTAGTCATCTAGTATCCAACACAAGCTCTGCTTAGCTTGGGACTAGGTGATGCTGTGTGGATTGTGTAGCATTATTTATTTGTATTTATTTATTTTACAGGTCACATTAATGCTGGACAAGGATGACGTGGAGCAGCTGTTTCGCGACACCGGATTCAAAATGTCGTCTAAAGTCAATACAGAATTTTATACGAAAAGTAAAGTCTATTGACTAAAATTTCTTTGTTTATTTTGACTGTTATTGTTATTTTAAATAGTAGTTTTACCGTGAAGTTTATATAATTACAAATATTGCACAAAAAATAATTAATTTTTATTTCTATTTAATTTTGTATGAGCAGGGTATTATTAACCTCGATCACAGTATAGTAGGTACCAGTTCGATAATACCCTGTTTTTCCATTTTTTTTTGTTTCTTTTATAAATTTCTTACCACCTTACCTTAAAAAATCTAAACCTTTTCCAAGCTATACTCTCTATATCACTAACACTATATAGTTTTTAAGGTTCAATGACTGTCATAATGACGCCAAAAGTCATAACACTGAGTATTTAAAATAATCATTTAAATATGGCAAATGCTAAAACTAGCGAGTCACAGAAAAAAAAACATTGGAAGAATTGCGTCAACCCAGACGCAGAAGCATCAAGAAGTTGAAGTTTAAATCATAACATACATAACACATTAAATGACGAAGTACTGAAGTAGTAATACCTACTAGGTAATATTATATAAAGGAACAAAGATAATACAATAACCAGGGAACAAAGAATAAATGCACGGAACACAAAATCAAGATTCCAAGAAGAGATCAAGATCCTAAGCTTACGTTCCATAATTATTCCCAGATCCATGCGTAAGCATTATAAGTACCAAGTGGGGACTTGGTACTTCTGTCTTCATCCAAGGAATATATGAAGGGACTTGAAGTTGCTAATTAATGACTCAAGGAAGAACCGATATTTTACTAAGTTCAAGGAATGAAAAGAGAAAAACTTCATACGCACACAGAATTCCATAATTCTTCCTAGATCCATGCATACCCACCTAGGTTCTTCTGTTACTGTTCTGTAAGATCAAGATCTTGATTCAAGGAAGGTATATACAGGTCGCCATCAGTCCATGTGCTGTTGCAACTTCTGTGGAAGCCTCCGCTGCATTTTCTGCTTCACGTTCTTAGCTTACGGCCTTCATCTGTGTGGGGTGGAGGCAGATTGTGACTGCAGGAACTGCTGTCGATGTTGCTGTTGTAAAGCTGATGTTGATGATTAATGTTCTACCCTGGTTCTACCCAACTATACTTGTAGTGTATACTATCTTTTATACCTACTAATATTATAAAGAGGAAAGGATTGATTTTTTGTTTGTTTGTTTGTACTGAATAGGCTCCGAAACTACTGAACCGATTTGAAAAATTCTTCCACTGTTGGGAAGCTACACTATCCCCGGTGAACATAGGCTATATTATGTATCCGTACTAAAACCGGGCGAAGCCGGGAAGGTCCGCTAGTTGCTAATAAATTACTCAAGGAAGCATCGATATTTTACTAAGTTCAAGGAGTGAAAAGATAAAAACTTTGCACAATATTTCAAAGCACTTTTACTCAGCCTATAGGTATATAATTATATATATATATACTAGGGAACCAAGGAAACAGAATAAATGGGCGCACCGGTATTTTACTTAGTTCAAGGTGTGAAAATAGAACTGCTATTACCGATTCTCGAGCCTTATTTCGTATATATATATTTTTTTTAGAATTAACCATAGTCTAGCCAATATTTTTAGCTAGCTAATCTTTAAGACCAAACAATGAATACAGGAAGGACCTTCCAGCTTTTGCAAGTATTCCTCTTGTACTAAGTGGTCTGCCTCTTTTTTTTCGGCCAAATACAGGCTGTATTTGGCCGAAAAAAAAGAGGCAGACTTCAGGACAAGAGTGAATAATCGATACATCGTCGGCCACATCGTCACTTGAGTTCGTGGCCAAACGAAACTTACCTAATTCTAATTCTACTTACAATAAAACATATGGATTGGGACCTTGCCTACCTAATTGAATAAATAACACGGCTCATTTTAACAAGTAGGTATAATATTTTGTATGATATAGGCACAAAATTCAATCAAAATCTTCACCACAATCGGCACAACTTTCGCAAATATCTTCTAATCCGCAATGTTCTAAACACCAGACGCAAAGATAAACGCAGCACACAAACCGCAATGTGCGGGCACAGCACCCGTTCGAAGAGCAACAGCAGCACATTGTTTTACTACACTTACTACACTTTGATCACATAACACATTTGTTCTATTGTGTGCACTGTATTTTTGTTTGTGATATGGGTCTTTTTCTGTGCCTGAAATAAACTTTTTTTTTATAACACCAGAATTCGGGTTTGTTGGAAATACTTCACTTTGATCACGTAACACCAGAATTCGGTTTTGTTGAAAATACACTTTGATTTCGTGACCAAAGTGTATTTTCAACAAAACCGAAGTGGTGTGTGTAAGTGGCTTATTGGCACACCAGATTTTGGTTTTGTTGAAAATACTACACTTTTATCATATAACAAAAGAGTTTGGGTTTGTTTACAATCCAGGAGATCCCTTTTGTGCTGGTTCTGGTTCTACCTAATTTAGGTTCTGGGCTGAAATGGCACTGAACGGGGATTAAACTTCTAAAATAATAAGTGTAAGTTTAGTGCTGTTTCAGTTGTGTTTCTGGCATTTTATAAATATATATTTTTTTATTTATTTAAATTTAAATATATTTAAAATAGTAAAAAATAAATTGGTTATCAATAACCTAATCAAATTACAATAAACTCTGTTTATAAACTTAGGGGCGATGACGCAAAAACCACCCATCCCATAATTGATATTTTAAAGCCATTTCATGGTCTTCGTACTTTGCTATTGAATAGATATGACGCGCGAACGCCTTGAAAATGGCTTTCAAATGTCAATTAAAGAATGGGTGGTTTTTGCGTAATCGCTCAATCTAGACTAGAGGCTTTTGACAGAAATAGAACATTTCTGTCAAGCATAGTTTTCTGTCATGTTAACCAAAAACAAAGAGTATACAATACTAAAACCAAAAAAGTATAAAAAGTGACTAGAATCGCCATAATATAATTATATTAACATAAAAGCATAAATCACACATAAAAGCAAGCGACATCGATCACTTTTCATACCAAACTAAGTATTTATGTAACCTTTTATGTCCGCTTTCCAGCTTTCTCTTCTGTTTTTCCGACCAACAACCTGAGTCTTAAGAGTGAAAATCTTTCTAGCTCTGCTTACCATGGGGCTAGATAATGCTGTGTGAATTTTCCAGCATTATTTATTTATATCTTCGTGATATATCGTCGTCGGCCACATCGTCACTTGAGAATAATATTGTGGTCAAACGAAGGTCGATTCACGATAAAAAATAGATAGTTAGGTAAACCTAACTAAGTAAATTACAATATTATGAATGCTAAAATTTTGATGGATGGAAGGTTGTTTTTTACGTCTTCAAGCTAAAACTACGAAACGGATCAAGCTGCAATTTTGCATACATGTAGCTCTAGTAATAAAAAAGGCTATTTTTTATCCCATAAATCAGTTCCCATGGGATAGAAATATCGTTAGAATTTTTTCATAGAAACGCCCCGTGGGCAGAAACTTTTAAATAATATTGCATATTTTAATAAATAGGCATGTAGGTAGGTATCATATTTTGTAATATATTCATAATTTAATCACCACCATCAGAGCAATCACTACAGCAATCCTCAATACCGCACTGTTCAAAGCACCAAACACACAAATAAACACAGCACAGAATGCGCAAAGTGCGGGCGCAGCACCCGTTTGACGAGCAACAACAACAGCACATTGTATTACGACACCTACTATACTTTGATCACGTAACACCAGAATTCGGGTTTGTTGAAAACACAACTTTTAAGACGTCACACAGAATTCGGTTTTGTTGAAAACACTACTTTTAACACGTCACACCATAATTCGGGTTTGTTGAAAACAGCTTGAACACGTACCACCAGAATTTAGGTTACAAATCCAGCTGATCACTTTTTATTCAGATGAAAGTGTTTTATCCGTTCACTGGATGAAAGAGATTCTAGCAAATCGATTTTTTAACCAGGTTCTCTCAATTGACCGATCTAACTGGCGAGAGATTTCATCAAAATGAAGATTAAACTTAATCTGTTACTTTTATAAGAAAACGGAAATTTTCTGAATAAAAAGGTGCAAATTTATGCATTCGCTTTTTCCACAAGTATTCCGGCCAATGATAGTTTCTAATATGTTTAGATCTATTTAATTTGTTTTTGAATCGTAGTTTTTTGAATATTCTTATGTATTGCTAATTTTTTCTCTGGTTCGTCTCCTCATTGTTTTCGCCTCTTGTTTCGTAGATTAATCTCTGTTCATTATAAATGTTTCTTGAATGTATTATTTCTGGCAATAGTTATTCAGAATACAAAATACTAAAATACTAAAAATAGGTCATCAAAATAACAATGAACTTATCTAGAGCGTTTGACAGAAATCAAATGATGATGGTTCTTGTTAATGGCAACTGCGTCTGGTTTAGAGGTGTAACTAATATATTCATAATAGGTACAGGTATTATAATACAAGCCATGTATATTAATATTAGGATATGCGAATATAAAGTAATAGGTTACCAGGTATTAGTCAAATATTAGGGACGCGTAATAGCGAGGTCGCTAGTCTATTAGCTACTGTTCTGTTTGCCGACCGCCGTCATCTCACTCACTCGCTCACCGACGAGTGAGTGAGAACGCCAGACTCACCTAAACCGACCCGAGGCGGGCGAGTGAGCGAGATGAACTGATGAACACTGTGTAATGTGTATTCGCTAATCTACTACGAATATTAGTTATAATATTTGTGGTGACCGAAGCTCACAGCGACTCCATATTGTATTCAGATAGCACGTGCACGCAGTGATTGATAATATTTACCTATTACCTATTAAGTTAGTAGCTATTTTGTATTTATTTTTGGTGGAGGTTTTGGTTTGGTGGTGGTTTTTTTTGTGGTTATTGAGGAATTTAGTTTTGATTATGAAGCAAAAAACAAAAAAAAACACAAAAACAAAAAAGTATTAGGTATGTTTTAAGAAAAATACAGAAAAAAACAATTATTGTTGTACATATGTGATTAACTTTTTAAATACGCCAACATAATCAACGTTGGCAGTCCTAAGCCTGTTAAAGTATGAAGGAAAATTTAATCACAGTTTTACTTCTGTAATAGGCGTATTTCATATTCAGAGAATAAAAGCAGATATCAATATTAGATTGAGTAGCTATAATGAATCTCTTCACTAATATTTGACTAATACCCAGTAATAGGTATGGTATCATAATATGCGTTAACTAATATATTCAATAATATGATTACCTAAAAATGACCCTAATATAACATCTCTAGTCTGGTTGGACACCTTTCTGCCAGTGTCAAGTAATGGAAAATAATTGTAAAATCAATGAGTTATGAAATTATAACGAATGTTTGATATTTTCACCAGAGCCTAGTTCGTTATCTAGCAGGGAGTAAGTACCACGTGCAGGTTAGGAAGAGGTTAGGTTCAAGGGCGGATCCAGCTTTGGTGCCAGGGGGGGTCACATAGTCGTGATCAAGTCACAACCGCGTATGGGTCCAGGGTTACCAACCCTAAAAAATATTTACCCCTAAACATAAGTCAGTGTCACACGAAATGTGCCATCAGATGAAAGGAGGCGGTGGCGCGGTAAAATTTAAATATATAAATTTTTCGATGCGTTCGTTCGAATAATGCGTTTGCCATTAAATATTGAAGGTATTTACATAAAATCTATATTGTGACAAAAAAATATATCTGTACTTAAAACCGTTACATATGTTTAACAATTTTAATTAGTGGTCCACGGTGGACCCAGCCCAGGGGGGGGGGTCATGACCCCCATGACCCACCCCCTGGATCCGCCCTTGGTTAGGTTGGCTTTGGAGACGAAATGTTCGAGTCCCCCTTACTCCCCAAAGAGAATACAATAACTTGACAGAAAATGTCCATCCACAAACTTTTTGAATTCTCAAAGCCCACAAATTATCTCAAATGATAGAAATGTGTGTTCGCCATAGATTGTTAACTCTTGCGTAGTTACAACCTCTTTCATGAATACGATGATGTTTACCAAAGAGAATACAATACCATGATGTTGTCACATTGCCTAAGTAAAATGAAACTCCTGAGTAGAATAACGTTTAAGCATATTCATAAAATAAATACATAAGTACAAAGATAAATTAAAAAAAACCTTAAATATAAAATCTGGCTTACACACTAGTACTCGTATATTTACAACTTTATTGTTCCTATTTATTAAGTCAGAGAGCTTTTTTCCTTGGATGCTGTTGATCAGTTTTTCCATTTTATCGACTGAAAAATAATAAAAAAAAAAAATTATTGCATTGTCATTAAAAATTAAATAATTTCAACTTTCAACACAAATTCTTAAATATTGAAAATCGGTTTGGGACACAGCAACACTTCGATAGCGAGAACAAATTTTTAAAGTGGCGACATGTAGTTAAAACTTGTGAGTGAATTTAGTTTGTGTGATGAGTAATAATAATAATGTTGGACAATCCTCAGCAGGATGACACATGGATGAAAAGACGAATGAAAATACCTCTTGTTCCATGGCGACCGTTGCCATGGAAACCATTTCGGCTGTCCCAAATCAAAACACAGTAAGGGACATTTTTGTCGAAATCAAGATTTTTACACCATGCTTTTAACACAGAAAATGCCCACAATATGCAAAAATCCTTTTTTCAATAAAGGCCTCCATTCTCAATATAGCGATACCATAAAACCTAGTAAGTGCACAGACTAAACCGCAATCCCCAAATCAAAAACCTAGTAAGAGCTGATTACCAGTTCAAAACACAGCAAGGCACACGTACTTTGTTTTGGATTGAGATTGGGTTTTTGATTTGGGAATTAACATGTCTAAAAGACAATAAAATCTACAAATTACACAGTATAGCACACGTCGGAGTTTCTAATTAATTAGGATTTAAATTAGTGAGAAAACATCAAATTGCCGCTATCTTTTCGGGAGAGGGGCGGGGCGTCGCGTGCCTTCATTTATAGCGTCAATCCCATTTCAAAATTAGTAAGTGTTATACAAGCTATTTTTATGCAAAAATGTAGACATGTCTTATCTACAATCTCCAAGAATCATATTGAGCTGTAGATTCATAGTTTGGTAAGGCATAAGAAAATATACTTTTTTTGCCCTCCTGTAAAATTTGTTGGAAGTCCCTTACTGTGTTTTGATATGAGACAGCCGATTTGTTACCAGAGATTTTGCAAATTACGAGTATCATGTTATAATATTTTAATATGTAGATACGTTTGACGGCGAACGAAAGTATATATGATGGTTTTGATACAGTTTACGGCGCACACTGCGGAATTTACGTGTGAAATATGATTAGACTACTAACCAAGTCCCGCAATGTGTTGTCAGCTAGTATGAACTCTTCGGATTGCGGACTGAGCGCCATCTTGTAGTTGTTGAGCGCTGAGCGATCCTTCTGCTTGGCTAGTGTCTCTATCACTACGGAATGTATCTGAAAAATATATTTACATTTTATACAAAGCGCTTTTCTTAATATTTTTAACACAATCTTGACCGATTAGCTTGATAGATTACATATTTGAGCCGTTTGAGGTGGAAACCCTAAGGCTACGTCCGGACAGACAAGCGCCTTGCTTAGCGACTAGAGTCTAGTAGCTTGCGCTCTGGCTACTAGCGCCTAGAGCCTAGCAAGGTGACTCGCTAGGCTCTAGGCTCTAAGTAGCCTAGGGCTACGTCCGCACAGACAGGCGGCTTGCTTAAAACCTCTGTGGAATCCGGCTAGTGAACTCCATAAAAATGCAGTTGTCTTAAAAAAACTATGGGAAGAGGTAGCAGTCGAAGTAGAAAAAGTTGGTAAGTACTAAAAAGTTATTTATTTATTTAAGATGTGATATTTTTTTTTATAATGAGAAGTTAATGCTGTGAATGAATATTATGGTGTTGGATTATATTTTCAGGCAACGAGTTATTCTGCCAGGTACAGCGACCCGGCTCGCAAACCACCTGCAGTGCGGCCACCGTGTATCCTAGCAAGTAGCCAGAGCGGAAGCTACTAGGCTCTAGTCGCTAAGCAAGGCGCTTGTCTGTCCGGAAGTAGCCTAAGTCCTTGGGGTCTTAAGTCAAACGCAATATACAAAGATCTTACAAAATAAATAAATAAATAATGCTGGACAATTCACACAGCATTATCTAGCCCCATGTTAAGCAGAGCTTGTGTTATGGGTACTAGATAACTGATATACATAATACAATACATTACATAGATAGATATTTTTTATTATATATAGAAAACGACCAGAACACCCGGAACAAATATCTGCAGATCGTACACACAATTGTTCCGAGGCGGGAATCTAACCTCCTGCGTCGCAGGCGGACCTTCGCCCACCGCGCCACATCGGTCGTCAAATATTACCTAAGATTAATAATAATACCTAATTTTATTAGTCATCATAATAATTGCATGCTATAGTATAGTGAGACATGAGTGCATTACTTAGAACTAAACAACCTTTATACCATGTTTGACGTGATAAATATATTTGAATTTGAAAATTTCTAACTACTACTACAGACTCCACAGGTGATCGCAATGCTGGCTTTTATTTAGGTCAGCGAAGTAGCATTCCCATTTAACGTGGCAATGCTGCAGCATTCAAGGCACTTTCCCTAATCCTAATCTTTATTTGCATGAATGTACATAATGTACTGTTCTTAATTTTAACATATCCAGATACAAACTACCTGGGTAATAAGGTGTGCAAAATCTTAGTAACTGCTATTATACCGACCGTTAAGATTTTAAGGAAGATATAAGGTGAATAATTTTCTTAATCATCATCATCATCAGCCTATAGTAGTCCACTGCTGGACATAGGCCTTCCTTAATGAGCGCCATAGCGCCCTGTCTTCAGCTTGCCGCATCCAGCATCTGCCTGCAGTCCTTCGCAGGTCGTCATCCCACCTGGCCGGCGGACGTCCTACACTATGTTTGTCGAGCCGCGGTCTCCCCTCTAGAACACGTTTACCCAGCGGTTGTCTACGCGATATATGGCCGGCCCACTGCCACTTCAGCTTGATTATTCTTAGAGCTATGTCAATAACTTTGGTTCTCTGTCGAATGTACTCATTACGAATCCTATCCTTCAGAGAAACTCCAATAAAATTTTCTTAATAACGATACAATTACAGTACCAAGAACTTAGAATAGAATAGAAAAAACATTTATTTAGACACAGGTACAAAACATGGCATAGAATAACAAACGGCAAATAAATTAGTTTATCATGGGGGTCTGTGACACAAATAGGGAATAATATAAGACCCTGCGCCGAAATAGGAGTTGTCTCAGCGTGTGCTGAACATTATTATATTCAGCGCTGTTTTTCAGCCAAAGACCTTAATTACTAATTGAAGTCACGGACGACAATTCGGTGACAACAAAGTGAAAAATATTTGATACAAATAAACAAAAGTAGAATAATAGGTGAGTATAATATGTATTAGGTATGTCTAGTTAGTATGTCTTCACATTTCCTTACCTTATAAACCTGAGCCAGCCGCAGCCTGTCCTCAGTATTGGCGACCTTATTGACGCACGTCGTCAATATCCGACTACCCGCTTTCAGCTCGTTCAGTCGAGATAGGAGAGTTTCTATCGGAATGTGCGAGGATACTGTGGTGCGGCCTAGCCAGTCCTGGAAAAATAAAAATAAAATCCTTTATTTCATATCTATACACTACATGCAAAAAGTACAATAATAAATAAATAATAATAAATGAAGCTGGACAATCCACACAGCATCACCTAGCCCCAAGTTTAGCAGAGCTTGTGTTCATACACTAACCAAACTCAATGTAGAAATAAATAATGCTGGATAATTCACACAGCATTATCTAGCCCCATGGTAAGCAGAGCTTGTGTTTTGGATACTAGATAACTGACCATACCACAATACATTACATAGATAGATATTTTTTATCATACATAAAAAACGACCAGAACACCCTGCAGATCGTACACACATTTGTTCCGAGGCGGGAATCGAACCCGCAACCTCCTGCCTCGCAGGCGGACCTTCGCCCACCGGTTAAGTATAGGCAGATTTTTTACAAACATTCTACATGTGTAACGAATTTACTATGACAATGATATCGTCGCAGAATCACCCATAGACGAAATAAAGACTTAGTATTCCAACATACCATTAGAATGGTAATTCTATCAAACTCTCTCTCGGAATCTAATAAGCATTGCAATAAACTTAATAATTGGATTGAATAAGTATAGTTTGACCGAAACCGCTGTACCGCTCCTTAGGAAAGTGCGGCGAGGTGGGGGGCGAGGAAAAAAGAGCAAGAGTACGCGTTGACGGCAGACTGATGGATCGGAGCGGCCGATATTTCCCCCTCGTCTCGCCGCTCGCATACCTCAGGCGCGGTACAGCGGTTTCGGTCAAACTATAATACTTATATTTATTTTCACTTACAAAAAATATATGAAAAAAAAAACTCGAGTTTTGGTTAGTCTTTACTTACTTTTTTCGTGAACAAAGATTCCACCAAGTCCCACTTATTTGATTTCGCGTGGACATTCAACACGACCCAGTCATACTGCAGTGGAGTTATCTGAAAAGAAAAAAATAGAGTATATGTACCGAGTGAAAAGAGATCTTTTTCCTTGTTATTTCAATGAAGGCTAGTCCTTTTGACGTCTCTTTGACGCATGCATGCATATGCAACTGGTTGAATGATCAGGAAACTTAAAAGACCAAAAATCATTATAATATAGTCGGTATGCCTCGGAAGTTTAGATAGATAGATAGATAACACTTAATTACACCACACAAAACAGAAAATAATACAGAGATAAAAACTTAGAATAAAGGTATAAAGGGCGGCCTTATCGCTGAGAGCGATCTCGTCCAGGCAACCTTGGGATGGACTGGACATGAACGAACAATAAAGACGGTGGCACTGTAATAAATAATTAGTAACAAATACACTAAATACCTACATTACAAACATTATAATAAACTTAAATAGACATAAGATAAAATATTGATAGCCTTATCAATATTTTATATGGATAAATAATATTGATGCAGCAGTTTTTTGAAGATAGGGAGTGATTTTGCACATCTGATGTCCAGAGGGAGAGCATTCCATAGACGGGTAGCTTGTACAGTGAATGATTTTTCATAGAAAGAGGTAGAGTGAGCAGGGACTTTCAAGATGAGGGTTTCAGAGGAACGCAAAGAGAGTGAGTGAGAGTTTGAGAGGAATTCGAAGCGCTCCTTGAGATAAGAAGGGCTTGGAGAATAGAATAAGATACTGTACAAGAGGGATAACATATGAGTATTCCTGCGAAGTCGGATGGGTAACCACTCGAGTTTTGCGCGATATTTGGAAACGTGGTCATATTTGCGAAGGCCAAATATGAACCTAATACTGAAGTTTACGTCATTACTATACAAAATAAGAAGTATGGAAAATCTCAAGCTTACCACCTATTTCCCCTAATCATTTTTGTATAGTAATATTTATTCACAATTAAAGAAAGTTACAATCAAATATTAGAAACAAATTCAAATGAAATGATTTATGAAGAAAATTGCAATAACAGAATAAAACAATACTTAACTAAAACTTAAAAGATTTACAGTGATATCCTCCTTTCTTTTTTCCTCCATAAATACTTACTAACATAATTTAGTTTGTGTACTTAAAATGTAGTTGGTGGCTGGTGTTATTTGTCTTGGAAAAATAACGAGTAAATGAAATTTTGAGAGTGAACCTGTTTTTTTTTGGCAGCTACACACACATACATGCTTTACATAGCTGTGGCACAACTTACTTGTTGACGTTGACATATAGTGAGAGGTGACATCATATTGCCCGCTCCCTCGCTCCAATGGTGCGTGCACACATACGCGAGACAGAATATAGCTGATTTGTTGTCCAGTTCCCATTTGTTTACGTGTTTCTGCCATTCTGTAAAAACGTTACGAAATATACATTATTTATGGGTACTTTAATAACGGATATTTGAAGACCTCCAATAATAAATATATTTTCTCTATATTGCGCCGCGGCTCCGCCCGCGTGGAAATTTATATTTCAAATAGTTTATAAACCTTCCTCTTGAATCACTCAAAAAGGTTGCCTGGAAGAGATCGCTTCTAAGCGATAAGGCCGCCCATTGTACCTGTCGCATATAATGTATTTTTGTAATGATTAATTTGATTATGGTGTACAATAAAGAATTTTTGTATTGTATTGTATATGCACTCTATCTATTAAAAAAACCGCATCATAATCCGTTGCGTAGTTTTAAAGATCTAAGCATACATAGGGACAGACGACAGCGGGAAGCGACTTTTTTTATATTATGTAGTATATAATACCTCCGTACCAAGTAGTTTGATATAGTCTTGCAGCATCTTGCTGTGATGCGCGACGCCCTGAGAGAAGTGGTTGCTGCATAGGTTGCTCATCTTACGAAGGAGGTTGTCCACACTGCCCTGGCTTCTTACTGCGTGTTGGTATTGATACATCTGAAATTATATTTAGAATTAATTCATTCATTTAACAACTAGTTTACGTATCTAATAACATGTTTATTGTGTCAAAAGATAAATAAATGAATTGAGTTTCTGCGCCCGCGGCTTCGCGCGCGTTTTTTCTATGGAAACGTTAAGAGGTGATTTCTATCATTATGGGCACTGATTTATTGGACAAAAAGTAGCATACTTTTACGCAATATAGATTTATTTAGATAGATATATATAGATGCGCAATTATTTGAAAAGTATATACATAGGATTTCGTTCATAGGAGCGGGACAGAGTACCTATAAGTTTTTGGAACGGCGGTGTCTTAAGCGCAAAAATCTAGTTTTTGCTTAATAAGTAAACCAGACAACTTGGAACCTACTAATAATTAGGTCCCTTGAACCGTCAGGTTCGCCTCTTGCAGTTAATTCTTTCTTTTTTAAATATAGAGTAAGTAAGGTACTTACAGCAGCTTCAGGACTTCTTCCGAGCATTCTGAAATTCAGAAAAACGTTTAAAATGTTATTTCCCCAATTGTTAGTACGATTTTGACAATTCTTTGCTAATAAATAGCTACTTTATATCCCTGAGTGGTATAGACAATGATTTATACGGTGACGTGAGCGAAACCGCGAACAGAGACTATACGTCGGGGTTTTGGCGACCTTTGTTCTTTCCTCGTATTGTTATCAATATTATATGATCTGCAGATATTTGTTCCGGGTGTTCTGGTCGTTTTCTAAGTATAATAAAAAATATCTATTTATGTAATGTATTGTATTATGTATATCAGTTATCTAGTACCCATAACACAAGCTCTGCTTACCATGGGGCTAGATAATGCTGTGTGAATTGTCCTGGATTATTTATTTATTCATTTAGTATATGTTAAGTTTTCATTCACAAACGTCTTTGATCACATAAAATATCTTAGATTCTAAATCTGAGTACAATAATGAGTTTGTATTTTATAACCAACCATCCAACCGACGGCCGCTGGGGCAAACGTGTTCTTGAGTGGAGACCACGACTGTGTAAACGTAGTGTAGGACGCCCTCCGACCAGGTGGGATGACGACCTGCGAAAGACTGCAGGTAGATGCTGGATGCGGCAAGCTGAAGACAGGGCGCTATGGCGCTCACTGGGGGAGGCCTATGTCCAGCAGTGGACTGCTATAGGCTGATGATGATGATCATGAACCAAACCATCATATTAAACAATATCCCAATAATATAGTACGGGAACGCTCTAAGCAAAAAGCCACGAAATCAAGTAACCAACGACTCGAAAATTTTTTAGTCGCAAAGATTTTCGACTCGTCGTCGGGCCCAAAAATCTCAAAAATTCACTAACGGCGCTAGAGTCCGTACTCTAGGAAATTTTTTTTGGGATACCTACTATTAAATTTCTTAGACATTACAAAATAAGGGTAATACTTATCTTAGAAATTAAAACATAAGCCCTCAAGCTTACGCACTAATATAACTAATAACAAAAAACCAACAGTTGTTGTCTTACGTGAGGAGATCCGTTAGTTCAGAGACCTTCCCCTCGTTCTGAAGAAAGGCGATGTAGTGGTTCAAAGCGACGGGACGCGAGGACAGGAGCTCGTATACTAACTTCTTGTTTAGTGTCGTTATTAGAAATAACACCACCTGCCGACAAACAATAACAAACTCTTACTATACCTGCTCAGAAACAGTAAAAAAAATACTTCTGTAAAAACAACTACTAAATTCCTGATACATAACCATTTATGAAATCTTAGTTACGAAAGTCATCATCATCATCATCAGCCTATATCAGTGAAATGAAATGAAATGAAAGTTTATTTCCTTGGGCTTACAAATAAGCACTTAGACAAGTCATATTTTATACTATTCATTATTATATTGATGTTCACTTCAATTTTTTGTCCACCAGTGGAAGAAGTGAGAAGAAACCACCAGTATGTTCATAACTTATGTGTCTAGTACATAGATTTGCTTATCTGTAAGTTGTTAGATTTTGAGTTGGAGCAAAACTCGTTCCAAGCTTTTTTATCTTCTAGATAATCTGATATTTTGTAATAAGCCTTTTTACAAAGAATATGCTTCACACTTTTTTTAAATAGTCCACTGCTGGACGATAGGCCTCCCCCAATGAGCGCCATAGCGCCCTGTCTTCAGCTTGCCGCATCCAGCTTCTACCTGCAGTCTTTCGCAGGTCGTCATCCGTCCTGGTCGGAGGGCGTCCTACACTACGTTTACAGAGTCGTGGTCTCCACTCAAGAACACGTTTGCCCCAGCGGCCGTCGGTTCTTCGCGAATTACGGCCGGCCCACTGCCACTTCAGCTTGCTAATTCTTTGAGCTATGTCGATAACCTTGGTTCTCTGTCGGATGTATTCATTATCGAATCCTATCCTTCAGAGAAACTCCGAGCATAGCTCTTTCCATAGCTCGCTGAGCGACTTTGAACTGGTTACGAAAGTGGACGCAGAGAAAAATCTTCTAAATTCCTGATACATAACCAGTTATGAAATCTTAGTTACAAACATGGACACAACTTTACCGTCAATATAGCATTCCCATCATTAATAGCTAAGGCACCATCCAGCAGCTCTGTCTTACTCCTGAGGCTGCGGTGGACATGCAAGAAGCAACTCCGGCCGAGCAGCAGTCTCTTCAGGGTCATTGGAACTGTCTCCACGACTTCCACTCGTGTCTCTTGCTTCAGCTCTTTGCCTGATTGGGCTTGAAGAACTGGAATAGAATAAAGATCATTAATTTGCTATACATTTATATTATATATCCTACTAATATTATAAACGCGAAAGTTTGTGAGGGTTAGCCGAGTAGCGGTCTCCACTCAAGAACACGTTTACCCCAGCGGCCGTCGGTTCTTCGCGACATATGGCCGGTCCACTGCCACTTCATCTTGCTAATTCTTAGAGCTATGTCAATAACTTTTATTCTCTGTCAGATAAAGATGTTGTGCAGATACAGAATGAGATTGAAAAGCATAACATTTTCAATCCGAATCTTCATCTACGCGACTTTTACTAGCTCTTGCGTCGCAGGCGGACCTTCGCCCACCGCCCCACAGAGGTCGTTGAAGTCTTCGACAAGGTCGTCATCGTTATTTAGATATAAGATTTTTATTTATGTTAATTTTTGCAAAATAAAGTGTCCATTTATTAACTAATTCATTCATTATTAGTACCTACCCTACCTCACTACTCTACCTACTTACCTACCTCATTATTTTAAATTTTATTGTTTTCTAGCCACTGTTTTGACGTGAAAGATTAATGTCTCGTTGTTGGCACACATATTGGCCAACATTCTATATGTTGTCTACACAATGGCACATAATATGTTGGCCAACATGTAAAGGAAGCTTAACAAACATCCATCCAACATCATCGCTAATTCTAATTCTAAGTAAGGGAACTAGGATCTGCACTGATATCTCCCTTGATATCTGCCATCTGAGTGTAACCAGGCCCAGAGTACCAGAGCAGGACTTTTGGTGATTGACAGCTTCTTTAACTTTTCTGTGGTGCATGCGGCTGATGACTCAATGCGTCTCCTAAATCCAGCCTTTTGTCTATTTAAATAATACTGTTTTTATCATATCTGTGTACTGTTTCCTTCCTTGATCTATCAAAATTAACATTATAAAAATTCATTGACATTCAAAGATTAACACATTTTATATATATTTAATTTCAAATGTACATATATAATATTCTGCCTAATATAATTTATATGTTGTGTGTGTTTTGCATGCAGAATGAACTGGTGAATTATGTCAACTAATTTCAAGTCAACCTTTATACTAACTGCCATATTTTATACTTTTTTTTCATGTAATAATAATCCCTATTATGATTATGACTTACTGAGATCTAAAACCTTAGGGCTGACTAAGCTAGTGATCGGCAGAAGTGTAGTCTTGACATCAATGTTTGTAGCTCCGAACACATCCTCCTCTTTCTGCCCCGAGTAGGGCTTCTGCCCTATGGCCAGGATCTCTTGAGGTGATAGCTGTGAAGATTGGATTAAGGTTGAAAATCGAATGAAGGGATATTAAAGATTATTTATCAGGTATTTATCACATTGCATTCCTTTTGTTATTTTTTTACATTTATTTTTCCCTACGTTTTCATTTTGTTACAGCAATAATGGTCATGGGAACTCAATTGCTGTATGTGGTAAATATCCAATAAATAATCTTTGATATGTTAACTAATAGTGAAAGTTTTAAAAGGTTAGATAGATAGGTAGGTAGAAAATACTAAGATTAGAGAGGAACCATCAGTCACTCAGGTCTAAGTTACTTTGTTTTAAACGTCAAGCCTTTCAAATAGCCTTTACAAACACATAGTGTAATCTGGTCTAACCTAAGTTTAAATCTTGTCATTTATAATCTAACTTAACTTAACTTTTAGCTTAAACATATGAGAATTTTGCAGGTGTTTGGTGGTTACATTATACCTACTGCTTGTAACAAAGTAACTAAAATTCTGGTGATTGATGGAATGGTATGAATGTAGTAAAAACATGCATCTTCTTCTAAGGGGGTAAAGTTAAAGAAGCTTATGGATATATTGAAAATCATAGGTATATAGACCTACGACGTTATTGTAAACAAAATGATTCACTACTTACAACATCATCGTCGAAGCTAAAGGCCTTTGCTTTTGTTTCGCTGGTATTCCAATAATCGTCGTCATCCATTGTTTATTTACAGGTAATAAAATTCCTTTATCTAAGGTAATAAAGAAAGAAAATCTAAGGAAGCACGAACGACACCAAAACAAACAAACACAAACAAAAATTCTGATATCAGCTGTTCTGTTCCGACTCTGACTTTTGAGAAATATGACATTGTCAAATTCAGATTTTCTTTCTCGCTCGTTTCGGTCGGGCGGGACGACCACTAGGGCTAACCGGGCTGACCAGTTTATCCGGACATTTTATCTGAAATTGCCGGACTTTAGGTAATTTACATTATTGATTCTAATCTTCTTTGTTAGTAAATAACGATTCTTTTAATGTAGGTTAGAAAAATATTAATCCGAAACGACAACCTCAACAATCTTTTCTTTTTTTATTGAATCGGTGGAGTGAGAATTAGGTAGGAAGCTACTTAGTTTACCTAGGTAGGTCCGTAAGAACTTTCCAAAATTAAATCTGTGCAATTTTCTGAGTTTCAATAAAATTAAAAGTCCAATGGTACTTACTTATATAAAACAGGGTACTAACCTACCTATCCATCCACCATATAAAATTGATATCATCATCATAAGAATTACTTAGTAACAGCACGGTAATGGTAACAGGTAATCATAATCACCCACAGTTAAGTTTACCTACCTACGTCTCTTTTCTCTTCTTAAAAACATGATCAATGAGGCAGAAGTTATAGGAAGTTGAACTTAAACTCATTTGTGAATATTTTAAGCTAGACGATTTCTTGACTACGAGTTTATAAAGCAAAATTTGTCCGAGAGGTGACCTTCCTCGTAAGCTAGTGAAGCAAATAATGTAGGTACCTATCCTTCGCTTGGCCTTCTCTCAAATTGAGCACCGCAAACCACGTGAATGTTTGTTAGGTCGTAGGTACCTAGGTCGCGGGAAGTGAATGATTCAATATTATTAATACATAAATAACTACCTACTAATAATAGCCATAATAGTCCTTTATTCGTAATAATCATTAGGTACATGTCATGTTTTTCTATACCTAACCATGTAGGTACCTAAGAGTATTTAATTAACATTCAAATTAAAAATATAATTACTATATTAAACTATTATTTTATTATAATAAATTACAGCCACACTTAACATTAACTACGAATTCGTCGTAGCTACCATGGTGAATCCCTTAGTCCGCACCTTTATTATTTTATTAGGTAATACCCAAGTGACTATTAAAATTTTCCTAATAATGGAAAATTTAATAATTTTTGGTTATTTTATTTATGTAAGGTAGTAGGTACCTTTCTCATTGCCCTGCTTGGGTACTCTTTTTTATGAACCTAAATAATAAGACCTACAAATGTACCGACACAATGATGATGACACATTAATGCAATAAAATAAATATGAAATATTATCTTTTACCATTTAGACATTTTAACTTACTGTTAACCTATTTTTTTTAAATAATGTAGGTATAGGTGGGTACCGAGATTTGTACGCATTGGCAATAACGGTAAAGGTGTAGCTTATTCATAGTAGGGACATTAATAATAATATAACTCAGTAGTGTAGCTGGTAAGACAATGAATGAATGGGACTATAGAATGTCAGTTTATCCACCTGCACTACATCCATGTTTACAAGTAAAAATAAAAAAATAAACATGTCATAGTGAGCCTACACATAATCATCATCATCTACAACTTGTGGATGATGATTATGAGTAAACTAGATGCGCCCCGCGGTTTCACCCGCGTGGTGATCGATATTTTTTTATAATATAAAATTTTTCTTTATAAATTGTAGCCTTTGTGTTATTCTGATAATATGTAAGCTATATTATTGTGAAGTTTCATCAAAATCCATTCTGTAGTTTTTGCGTGAAAGAGCAATAAACATACTTACATACATACATCCTCACATTCGCGTTTATAATATTATACCTACGTAGGATTGGCGGGTTGCGGACCTAAACCCGATTTCACCCACTACAGCTGGGTTATTGGTACCTACTGTTAATTGGCGAAACGAGCTCCTCCTGTAGATTAGCACAATTTGTGCCAAACCAATCTTATCAAGCCTTAATTAACTTAATGTTGAAAGATGGAATACGTACCCACCGTAATAGCCTACCTATCCTGCAATTAAAAAATAACTAGTAGGTTCATCTACGTAATTTTAGCGACTGCTTCCACTTTCATCAACTTATCCAAAAATTGTATACGAGGTCATTGCGATCGCACTTTGATTTACAATGAACCAGGAAGGATATGACTCAGTAGGTAGATTCAATGACATAGGTAGGCCTTATCTTATGTACCTACCTATTGTACTTACAGGTTAGGTCAGGTTTGAATCAATAAAGTATATACCGACCTACGTACATACATATATGTGCCAAGATTCAGCAGTTCCTGGTAGGAGGAACCCTGTTACTGAATACGATATCTACTAAAGTAAACAAGTGATTTTGAACATTCTGTATTTACACTAGTTATCAAATATATTAAACACCTACTAATAGTTATTGGTACTGTTAATTGGTGAATATGTCGTTAAATTTATCTATCAAATCAAACAAACATAATCATCAATTTGTATGTCAATAGTATGTTATGTATGTAGATAGGTATGTACCTATATACCTTTAAGAATCTCAAATTTTGGTTGTTGGGTAGTTACATTAAAAAGATAGATTTATGTATCTATTTATTACACTGGTAGGTAGGCAGGTTATACCTACCTATACTACACCATTGAACCGACATTGCGTCAACTAATATATTGCCTACCTACTACCTGGTTTAATGAGCCCGTCAAGTATCTACTTACCTACCTATTGGAGATGAATGAAATAGTCCCGTACCATTGACATAGATTATGTAATGTTACTTCATAACCATTGGTAAGCAGAGGACTGCTACTTTATAGGTTGAAGCTTAAAGATCTGAATTTTTGATTAGGAACTACCTATCTACCTAGGCTAGGTACCTACAAATTTTTGTGCTGGTCTACTAATTTATTTATTAATGACTCAACATAAAATCACATAGCAGCGAAATAAACGAATAGAGTGGTCTTAAGTCTAGTGTTTTTCTAAATAGAGGTTGCCACAGCAACATGAACAAATTATGGATCTAAAAAATAGTGTGTTAAAAATAATAAAGTTACACAGTAAAAATGTAGGCAATTAATGCGAAATAAGGAAAACGAAGTCACAAAATGATTCTCTCATTTTTTATGTACCTAATAAGAAAAATATCTCATCACATTACTCTATTACATTACTTAATTAAATAACTATATTATAAAAAAATATTATAGATAATAAAATATTATAAATAATTATTACTCGTATATTACTTAATTCAATTGTCTGATTGTCACGAAGTGTCTCTTCAACAATGTACCTACCTACTACATCACCTTACCTACGTGACATTAAGTGCTTCAGCATAAACTTCTTATTGTTATCAGTTCCGTCCAGCACTTATCGAAACATTTGTACACAAATTATCAAAAATGATTTAGTTATTAATGTTTAGTACTATACTAACCTCAAGTTATAAGCCAACTAACACAATGGATTAATTAATTATCTGAATAAATTGTGGAAAGGCTGGTGTAATATTTAGATTAAGCATTAATTTTAAGATTTATTGTATCTCATTATAAGTAAACATTTTTGTTTTATGAGAAATAAACAGCTTTAAACCGAATAAATAAATTGAATTATTATTATATCATAGGAACGATGAGTTCGAATAGAGTTATCATAGTAAGTAAATCACTGATACTTCATACATAGTACCAATAGTGGCCAGTCCTACTAGTACAATCAACCAGTCAAGCTGTCGTTTTGTGCGGGTTGCACGCAAGCCCGATTGAAAAGAATCGTGTTTACAATTCTTGTTTTGTGAAGTGATAAGCATGTTGCACAGATTTGGACCCATAATTCGGCAATATGCTGTAGTTGTTGCTGGTGAGTTTTCAGTTTTTAATTAAGAGATACAAGTTCTAAGGTTTAATGTAGGTAATCTTTTAGTAGGAATTAGAAAGTTTTCAAGGGCCGGGCACATAAATGTACCTACAGGCGTAGGTACGTAACCACCCAAGGTAAATTAAAGCTTTCTTGGACAGTTTAGTTTTAGGTAGGTAGATACTTAAATTACCTAGATATAAAAATAAAGAGATTATTAATTAAAATGGTCCAATCGATTTTTCCAATTATTTGTTATTGTTTTTATTTGTTTAGCTTCGTCAATTTTAGTTCCTACGGGCTGTGGATTTTGTTTTATAAATAAATAAATGTATCTGGGTATAGTCTTGTATGTAATACATACGTACATAAGTAAATATCAGCATGTTATATTATTTTATGTTTCAACTTAGTTTATGTCAAACAAAATTATAGTTTGCTCGATATTGTACAATGCCATAAAATATTGTGTGTACCTTATATACGTTTGATATTCAAGTTAATCCTGATAGCTGTTGTGAAAATATCGAAGCTGGTTTTTATTAGGTAGGTAGGTACCTTATTTATTATCAACATAACCTTGTGTATGAACTTATCGTGGCGGTAGCAGCGTAAGAATCGACCCCACCAACTGAGCCCCTGGAGAACAGGCAGGAGCTTACTTCAATGTATACTGCGATTACTAATCCACCTGCCAAGCCTGGTGAATATGGCAAAACCCCTTTGTTTGGGAGAGGCACGCGTTTTGTATTCTCTTCTCTCAAAATAAAAAGAATATCATCATGCTTAGATGTATGCAATAATGTCAATTATGCGATGACATGTAATAAAGCTAGGTACATCTTCATGTATAGTTTTTTGCAGGCCTATTTAAATCAGTAAAAACATTCATTTAGAATTTTAGACCATAGATTTAAAAATTCTAAAACCGATGATTTAGAGAACTATAGAAATTTAAGTTATAAATATAAGTAGTCCTTGATAGTAGGTATTTGTTATTAAACAATTCTAAAAATGTTACATGGGTATTTAATTCATTATGCATGCCCAAACTATTAATTGATTATCGATCTAAAGTTATGCTTTTATAGGTGAGTAATAGGTAGGTATAATCTACCTAGAATAAGTCCTTGACTTATGTACGAATTTTATCTCTGAATAACTAACTTGTGCATAAGCTGGGCTATGCATAGCCTGGGTTTCTTGATAAGTACTTTAACTTTCTAGATTCTTACTTCAAACAATAATTCTGTTTTTGTTTTATTCACAACTAGTTTCCGCTTGCGACTCCGCACGCGTTGTATCCCATGGGAAATAATTGAATTATTTATAGGACGAAAAGTAGCCTTATTATTCCAAGCCTAAAACTATCTGTACGCTGTAATTCAGCAGCCCGATTCCTATAGTTTTGGCGTGAAGAGGAACAATAACAAATCTCCAAAATTTTGCATTTATAATGTGAAGTGTGAAGAATCTAGTGGGTACAGTACAAAAGGTAGGTTGGTAATTTACTTACCATAATTTAATGGGGCAGTACCTACATAGAATTTATAATTGTCCTTTGTTTAAAATAAAATATGGCAGTCAAACACCGTCTCAACACTATAATTTCTCAATAAAAAAATTATGGATAGTACCTACACACTTAGTTCACTCTGAAGATAAAGTTTATATGCTTAGCCCATTATAGAAATTAAGTCAATATTAGTTCTAACTTATCTAAGAATAACATTGATGTATCTTCTATGTGACGTTTTTCAAGTCCGAAGTTAATCCAAGACGTCCTTCACACTGTAGTTATAATTTTTAATAAATTCTTGAAATACCTTATCATTCATACTAACTCAAGGCCAAGCAAGCCTCGTCAGTACGATCATAGTCAGGTCAAGCCAATTTACTTAGCCATTCTTTGTATTCACGGTTAATAAAAAATATCAAAAAACCTATTTCATGAAACCTATTTTGCACCTAGGTATTTTATTTATAAAGAACTAATTGTAATGGACTTTGTTATTAACTTTACTTGACTTACTTTGACTTTACTCAGGAGTATAAATGAGTTTAAGTTAACACCAGAATATTAAAAGGAATAAAATATTATAATTTTTGTTATTTTATTTCCAACTTGCTTCTGTCCGCGGCATTACACTAGGCAAACAAGTGACAAGATTTAACAGTAAAATTGATGTTTGCCTATAGGTAATTTAATTTTCGAGGCATAATGTTTAAAATAGGAATTCATGCACTGGCCATAATCTGAATGAACCGCACAGTACCGTAGCACCTGACAATGGCCGGATAAAATGACCGGACTTTTTATCTTATGCCTATTTAATTTTGACATTGAAATTTCCAAGAATGAAGTGAACTGGAACCGGAACCAATGTGTGTTTATCTTTGGGACATGATTTATGGCGGGACTTCGTGGGTATAAAACTGCCTCATTTTTACTGACTGTTATGATTGAGATTAGGATAAGTTGAGCTACATATACGCTAGCTATGTAAGCTCACCTGTTAAAATAATATTGTAAAAAATGTAGTCAGTAGTAGGTAATTCTTTTACCAATAGAAAGCCACGTTAAGAGTGAGTGTCAAACGCTATAAATTAAGGTCAGACTTTGAAATGCTCAGATTTTCAAATAGTCGCTCGTTTCTAATTGTTACCCTTTCAAATCGTCAGCTTTGGTCATACGAGTAGGTAGGTAGGTAACCAATTCACACACGTCGTCTATCTGGTAAGAATTATAATAAGTTACTTTTTTTTTCTTTTTCAGTAAACCTCAGCCTCCTCGGTACGGGAGTCGGTCTAGCATGGCCGTCGCCTGTTTTGGTAAAACTTCGCAATGAAACGGAAACCGTTCTTTCTGCGCCAATCACGTCGGAGCAAGGGTCATGGGTGGTTTCTATAGGATTCCTCACCGGGATGCTTGGTAAGTTGCTTGCTGCGATCACAAATACTACCTAGAGTTTGGGTCACATACAAAATAAAAGAGCAATTACGTTTAATAAAATAAAAAGCTAAAAGCCGTCTACGTTGAACCCGCAACCTCCTGCGTCGCAAGCGGAACTCTACCCACCGCGCCACATCGGTCGTCATAATATACATAAATATAATAATGGAACTGAGTTATACTTATAATTTCTGTTAGTAATAGTATGTACTTCATTCAGTGCATAATGGAAATAAAAAAGGAAATAAAAGAAAGAAAATATATTTATTGATTCACTGTTGGTACAACTTGTTACTACATGGTAGGTCGGTACTTAAAATAAAAAATTAACTACTTAACTATAAAGAACAAGCGACTCTTAAAAGCGAACTAATTGGTCCTGTAATGGCTCAAAGAACAATTTTTTTCTGTATGTTGGTAAGTAGGTTTATCAGTTGTTTACTAAATACACTGAAAACTCGGGCGTTAGACGAAAACATAATCCTTTTATGGCTTTTTTACAATAATATTTACCTATGTTCCTATTATTCAGATTAGGTTTAGCGGACCTTGACCTAGGCACTACGTTGAAATGCGTATTTAGTTGGCTTATCTATTAAGGCCCAGACTAACCGATAGCAAGGCTGTCTGTCTGTCTATAAATTTATAAAGGCGTGTTTACATTATGGTTACGGTAGGGCTAATCCACCAGTTCAAGGTCGTTCAGCGAGCTATCGAAAGAGCTATGCTTAAGTTTCTCGGAAGGATAGGATTCGTTACGAATACCTACCTACATATGTCAGAACATCCGACAGAGAACCAAAGTTATCAACATACATAGCTCTAAGAATTAGCAAGCTGAAGTGGCAGAAGGCCGGCCATATCTCACGCAGAACCGACAACCGCTGGGGTAAACGTGCTCTTGAGTGGAGACCACGACTCGGCAAACGTAGAGTAGGAAAGCCTCCAGCCAGGTGGGATGACGACCTGCGAAGGACTGCGGGCAGATGCTGGATGTGACAAGCTGAAGACAGGGCGCTATGGCGCTCATTGGAAAGGCCTATGTCCAGCTGTGGACTATCATAGGCTGATGATGTTGATGTTTACATTATGACTGTCATTATAGGTACACAATTAAAAAAAATACAGTAGAATAGAGAACCTCCTCCTTTATTAAAGTCGGTTAAAAAGTAGGAGGTACCTAATTAAGTAATGTCAATCAATCCATCTTCTCAATGAATTTACTTTAGCTGTAAGGCGAATTATTTCTTTATAGTTAATTGTTCTTTGAGTAAGACTAAGATAACCTAGGCTTTAGTTGAATAGCCTAAGCCTTAGGATATACAAACTGATTGACAGGAATTAAGTATTGTTGTTATAACACAAACGCACATACATACACACAAGCTGCTAAACCTAAGCAAGCTGAAATGGCAGTGGGCCGCCGGCCATATCTAGCCAAGAACCGACAACAGCTGGGGTAAACGTGTTCTTGAGTGGATACCGCGACTCGGTAAACGTAGTTTAGGACGCCCTCGGAGGCAGAGGGCGGTCCTGTAGTCTTTCGTAGGTCGTCACCCCAGACGACCTACGAAAGACTACTATAGGTTATCTAATGAGATGCTGGATGCGTAAAGCTGAAGACAGGGCGCTATGGCGCTCATTAGGGGAGGCTTATATCCAGCAGTGGACTAACATGGCCATCATGATGATGAAGTTGTGGTTGGCTCTGCAACCATACTTGGCATCTGTAGGTATGTTTGTTGCTGATTAATTCAATGCAGTAAACTGTAAAACTAATCATGTTATCAGTACCATTGTCAAGAGCGTCTGGGATGACAGAAAATTGACCATATCCCTATTAAGATGCTGTAGATGCTGATAACCTACACAATAGCTGTTAACTGTACCTGTCTGAATGCTGACTGCTGAGACGGGACCGTTTTTTAAAGGACGAAAAAGAAAAGTTACATGTTTTCTTTATGCTTTAGTCAAAATATTTACTTTTATTGTGTGCCCTTTGATGGACAGGGTCAATCCCCGTCCATTAAAAGGTAACCTGGAAGTGATCGCTTTCAGCGATAAGGCCGTCGAATGTGCCATAATATTTATTTAATTAGTTGTTACTGTTATTTTAATTATGTAAGTAGGTGCAAGAACGATTTTATCTATCTATCGATGCTAAGAAATTTTGAAGTCGGTTTTAAATTTTTTCAATGCGAAAATATTATGAAACTGATGTTCTATGTTTATTCAAATAAAAAAAACAACAAATTACAACCTGTATTTACACCTCTAAATATCATCATCATCATCATCATCATCAGCCTATAGCAGTCCACTGCTGGACATAGGCCTCCCCCAAAGAGCGCCATAGCGCCCTGTCTTCAGCTTGCCGCATCCAGCATCTACCTGCAGTCTTTCGCAGGTCGTCATCCCACCTGGTCGGAGGGCGTCCTACACTACGTTTACCGAGTCGTGGTCTCCACTCAAGAACACGTTTGCCCCATCGGCCGTCGGTTCTTCGCGAGATATGGCCGGCCCACTGCCACTTCAGCTTGCTAATTCTTAGAGCTATGTCGATAACCTTGGTTCTCTGTCGGATGTATTCGTTACGAATCCTATCCTTCAGAGAAACTCCGAGCATAGCTCTAAATATCAATTTCCTTAAAATCTAAGCCGTCATCAGAAGGTCAGAGTGCTGAGAATACTGGCAACATTGACACGTTGAATAGCAATGCTAAATGATACATATGTCTAATTCGTTTACCGACATATGTACCTATATTTAAATTGCGTGCTAATATTTTTTTAAACTTATTTATAAAAACAATATTTTTTGTAATTTATGCACATTGTGTTACAAATGAATTCTTTTCTGTTCTACTCTAGAGAAACTAATTAATTTTGCACGCAGATATTTTTATGCTTTGAGATTCAAAAGTACCTACTACATTACTGAAACAATTAACTAAAACTAAAGTCTATGTAAACGAACAGGTAGGTAGATTCTATTGGGGCTAGATAATGCTGTGTGAATTGTCCAGCATTATTTATTTATTATTATGTCTCTCATTTACCATGGTCTCGGGCCATAAAGTGACCCGGTCCTTTGGAAGGCTTGCGTGGGGCCGAAGCCAACAGCACAGAGGCCCTTTGAGAAGTTAATCTAAAGGCGATGGCTACACATAGCGGGTATCATCCTCGGGTGCACAATATGATACACCCAAAGATGGTATCCACCAGGTGTAGAGACTATTGCAGAGAAAAATGAAATAATAATTATTATTATTCACTCATTTATTTAAATTCTCGTATAATATACTATAGAAAATACAATAAAATATTATAAAACTATTCTGTAAAAAAATATATCAAAACTATATAATAATAAATATACCATTTATTATTATTATTATTATTGAATGGTGTATAATTTAATTTACCTCCTGCATATTACATTATTAATAATTTAAATAACATATTATTATCATCATCATCAGCCTAAGTCCACTGCTGGACATAGGCCTCCCCTAATATCCGCCAGAGCGCTCTTTCTAACAATCAATCAGCATACCCAATTTATTTATAACGGTTTTCTCTTCCAGCAAACCTCCTAGCAGTGTTCCTAGTAGACCGAATAGGGAGAAAGTACACCCTGATAGTGGCTTGTATCCCGAAGGTGGCTTCAGGGATCCTGTACCTTTGCGCCACCGAGGTCTGGATGTTGCTGCTTGGCCGAGCGATAGCTGGTGCCTCAGATGCACTCTTATTTACTGTGACGCCGATGTACGCGTCGGAGGTTGCTAGCGTAAGTTCTACATATCAGCCCAAAGCTACGATCACAATTAATATTATCTAGATAAATATTTTTAAACTTTGTCGCGATATGAACACATAATAACCTATTTTGGTGTTGGTTAAGTATTAACCTATTTTGGTATTTATCGCGTATTTACCTATTTTTCCCGACTTTTGGAAAAATACGTAAATAAACGCGATAAATACCCGTTGTATTAATACATACGAGAATACCTAATAACCTTCTATTTAGATGTCGGGTCGGCGCAAAAAATCCTTCTCCGTATATAGGAGCGCACTTGTAACGTGAGCTCGTATTTTGTTTAGTTCGATTGAAACACAGCCAACGTAAACGAGTCACAATGCCGCAATATGTATTCAAAAGTTGCAAAAATAAAGTTAATTAGTTTAAAGCTAAAAATATAAGTCAATCTATAGCCTCGGAACAAATGTATGTATGATCTGCAGATATTTGTTTCGGGTGTACTGGTCGTTTTCTATGTATACTAAAAAAAAAAACTCTCTATGTAATGTATTGTATTATGTGTATATAACAGTTATCTAGTACCCATAACACAAGCTCTGCTTACCATGGGGCTAGATGATGCTGGGTGAATTGTCCAGCAATACTATTTTATTTTTTATTTTTTTATAACTTACTAGCTGCTCCCCGCGGCTTCGCCCCTGTGGGAATCTATGTGTCAAATGTTTTAAATGATAAAATATATCCGGTTCTAAGCTACCTCTCCACCAATTTTCAGCAAAATCGGTTCAGCCGTTCTCGAGTTAGAAGTGTTGTAACAAACACAACTTTCTTTTATATATATAGATTCTACATTTACTTACCTCAAGTGCGCTCTTATTTATGGAGACAGCTTATGAAACTGTGCCAAAATATTAGAAAACACAAAAAGCTAATCATGGTAAATATCCTGTTATTAATTACTTTTGTGTTAATAACCATAATAGTTTGAAAACTTTTATGATCTTGTTTCTATTTTCGTCAGCGGTGTTAACTTTAGGCGTAGATTATTTAAGGTAAATAATATACATAGAAAACGACCAGAACACCCGGAACAAATATCTGCAGATCGTACACACAATTGTTCCGAGGCGGGAATCGAACCCGCAACCTCCTGCGTCGCAGGCGGACCTTCGCCCACCGCGCCACATCGGTCGTCTATATATCGGCCGTATAAATATATCACTGCCATGATTTATCAATACCATAATAATAATTACTGATATCACTATTCTGATGTATTGTTAACTCAAAGGACTAATTAGGTATTTAAATCACTACATAGTATAAAACAAAGTCGCTTCCCGCTGTCTGTCTGTCCCTATCTATCTGTACATTGAAACTACGCAACGGATTTTGATGTGGTTTTTAATAGATAGGGTGATTCAAGAGGAAGGTTTATAAAATTTAATTTTAAATAATATTGTTCACTTAGTACATACAGTTTTAGTTTCTGTGGATTAATTTATATTATTGTTTGGTTCCTGACTATATAGGCCACCTTGCGCACCACAGTCTCCACGGAAGACCAGCGCTATGGTACGATCTGCTCTACCATAGCACATGCTGAGTGGAGACCGAGTTTTGTCAGTCTTTGTTGTCTGTTAATCTAAGTTTAGTTTATAAGAGTCTCTGTTCTGTTCTGACAAAATAAAAATCTTTTTTTTTTTAAACTTTTTTAAAGCATTTGTCACATAGATTTTCCCGCGGGCGAAGCTCGGGGCACAGCTAGTAGAGTATAAATATATCACGACTATGATTATCAATACCATAATTACTAGTATCACTATTCTAATTCATTGGTATTTGTATTGGCTCAAAGGAATAATTACTTAATTATTCCTTTGAGGTATATTTAAATAACCAATGAGACTTCTCTTTCTAGATAATACAGTTTGTTAAAGAATGACAGTTTCCGAACGAGGTTTTACCCTAGCATATTACGGGGACGTTCAAAACGATTCGATTTTTTCATGTTTCTTTTATTTTGTAAGTTACCTATTTCTATTTCTCTGCTGACGACCTCTGTGGCGCGCTAGGCGAAGGTCCGCCTGCGACGCAGGAGGTTGTGGGTACGATTCCCGCCTCGGGAAAATTGTGTGTACGATCTGTAAACATTTGTTCCGGGTGTTCTGGTCGTTATTTATGTATAGTAAAAATATCTATCTATGTAATGTCATCTAGTACCCATAACACAAGCTCTGCTTAGCTTGGGGATGATGTTGTGTGGATTGTGCAAACATTTTTTTTTATCATTTTCAGAAAGACATCCGTGGCAGCCTCGGCACCATCCTCCAGATAGTCTGTTCCATCGGAGTGGTGCTCATGCTGTGCATCGGTCCATTCCTCCCGTACCTTCTGCTGAACGGCATCTACACAGCCATCATTGTGGCCACCACTGTGCCGCTGTTCTTCCTGCCTCATAGCCCTTACTTCTTGTATTCTAAAGGTAATTTTTTCCGCTAACTGATACTCTTCATAGTCGCATAACAGTTGCTAAGCATAAACCTCTCTTAATGACAAGCGCTGCCATATCCAGTGGTTTTCTAAGACTTTCACTATGATAAAGAAAGAAAAGAAAGAAAGAAAATACATTTATTGAGCACACCCGAAACAAATATCTGCAGATCGTACACACAATTGTTCCGAGGCGGGAATCGAACCCGCAACCTCCTGCGTCGCAGGCGGACCTTCGACCACCGCGCCACACGGCCACATCATCGGTCGGCAATGATAAAATTGAATACCTGATTCCGAAGACTAATTTATATAATATTGTCTACGGAATCAGGTATTCAATTTTATCATTGCGCAAAATATATTATATTTTGCGCAACACGGTTCACAGCACATTGTGTGAAGGATATGGATTGTTTACGCACAATGTCCTCTTGGCCGAATTTCAGCCACAGTGGCAAGTTTCAACGATCTCATGTAAATTCCTATCATTTGCTGCAATACCTACATTTTTTTTGGCAAGCTTAATGGAGAAAACATGAATTAACAATTATTCCATTCGTTTTCAGGTCGCAACACGGAAGCCCACAAAGTCTTGACCTTCCTCCGAGGGTCTGAACTCCTCGCGTCAGAGGAACTCAAGGAGTACTCCCTCCAATCCACCTCTCCTAAGACCAGCAGCAGAGACATCTTCAGCAACAGGATATTTATAAAGGCTTTCGTTTTGGTTGTGATTATAACAGCAGGTATTTTTTTAAATAACATAGCTTCACATGAATTTACTCGTAAGGGCTAATGACGGGTGCGTGGTGAGTGAATGTTATGATAACTTCCAGCAGCACCGCTATTGCCGGTGGTATATGCGGGTGACGTCACCACTGACAAAAAAGCGATAACTGCTCTGTGTTGTTGTTTTGATTAACAAGTTCCTTTGTGGCTTTCCAAGACAAATTATAGTTAATTTTGAACATAGTGTTGTTGTGCCCAATTTGAGATATTAAAACAAAGTATATATGGTGTATTAAAATATTTATTTACGAAACAAAATATAGTGCACGAAGCTTGGGAAAACTACCCTCATATTTTCAAGTGTTGATAAATAATTTGGTGGTTCAATTCTGGTATGGATGGTACAGATGTGTGCGGCCTGCAGCCGGCGTCTGAAGGGGTATAATGGGGTAGTTTGCAAATCGGTCTCGCACCGAGAATGCGTGAGAATCCCTTTGTCGGTGCAGAGGTGGCCTGCGATTGGCGCTGTGGAGGATGCCAGATGATGGCCCCCAAGGGAAGAGACCCCAGTACGCCCGTGGGCGTCACCCACCCGTACGTAGGCCACCACAGTAGTGAGGAATTTAAATTAATTATTTATATTATAACAAAAGATTTTTATGTAGGAAGGAAACACCATAAGGGATTGTTTGGAGAAGTAGAGATAAACAAAGAAAAAACAGACAAAATAGTGACTCCTATTATAGCACATAAAAATGAATAGTTAAATGATTGGCTGTAAAGAGGCCCAGAATTAATAATAATTTAAAAATATATAATAATAATAAAAGAATAGATGTAAAGAATGTCCTACTAATGCATACTTTGACTTCAAAGTTCCATAAGACTTTATAACAAGTTTTCATAAATATATTGACGTAACCAATACCTATGCATCCAGTCAAACATTTGCATCTACTATATTATGATTCCTTGTATAATCGCCAGATTCTTAACTTTATTCCCTTATAATTTCCAGAAGTTCAACTTCTAAACTTCCCCTTTCCTATTTTCCAGGTGCCCAACTAAGTGGTTTCAACAGCGTCTCCTTCTACCTCCAAACCATCCTCGAATCCACTCAGACCAGCATATCTCCAGAAGTGTGCTCAGTGATCATAGGCCTCATCCAGCTGCTAGCCAGCTTCTGCACCACTCTGGTCACCGACAGGTTTGGACGGAAACCGATCCTCACTAGTACTCTGGTCGGACTGGCTGTTGGTATGGTAGGTCATTCTTTAACACTTTGACTTCTGAAAACGCACGGTATGAGTTTTCTACAAGTGACTAATATGCGTAAATCCACACTAGCGCAGCGGCTGAGAAAATACAGATCTTTGTGACTCAGCAGAGCTGTAATATTTTTCGAACGAAACGCATGTGCGGCGCAACACAACCGCTGTGTAGAGCGGCAGCACGAATTTTTAGGTTAAAAAAAAGATCGCAGTCGTCGAAAAAAACCGCAGTCAAAGTGAGGTCCACTTCACCTCTATCTGTTCCATCGCCTCTCATATAGGTAACCCTTTGCTGGAAGAAAACTCTTTGCCAGGGTTAACTTTTACTGTTCGACATTTATTAGTCTATAATTGCCGGCATGTACTAAGAAAGTAACTATTTTTAAGACCTAGCTGTAAGTTCTCCCAAAATTTTGAAAATAAAAAAAATTAAAAATTTGGCTCGCCTATGTACGTACATATACTGTTTAGTTAAGTTATTTCTATGTATTATTTTGTATGTACAATAAAGAATTAGTCTCGGTAAAGCACCTTCATAATTGTTATCTTATGCTTCTAATTTCCATGGTCTAAGGATAATCAAGAGACCTGGTCCTTAGTTACCTTCGCTATTAAACCAGAATACACTTCCGCCATTACAAAGTCTAGTTTCTACCAGCCCAAACCCCCTTTAGATGCTCTTAACCAGAGATAATAAAAATTTTAAAAAAATGCGAAACATATTCTTTGTAAAAAGGCTTATTACAAAATATCAGATTATCTAGAAGATAAAAAAGCTTGGAACGAGTTTTGCTCCAACTCAAAATCTAACAACTTACAGATAAGCAAATCATATGTACTAGACACATAAGTTATGAACATACTAGTGGTTTCTTCTCACTTCTTCCACTGGTGGACAAAAAATTTAAGTGAACATCAAAATAATGTTATTATATAATAATGAATAGTATAAAAAATATGACCTGTCTAAGTGCTTATTTGTAAGCCTAAAGAAATAAACTTTCATTTCATTTCAGATATTGTTAGAAACCCTTGCGACTCCAGTTCACTTTAATGGTGGCAAGCTTTGTTGCAAAAACTGTTACCTACACAAAAATGCTACTTATATATTAAGATATATAATGAAAAAAAAGGATTCTGTTCATAATTAACGGAGAAATCCACGAACATATAAAAAACAATAAATACCGCCGAACAAATCTCCTCCTGAGTGTGTTCAGAATAATAAACTGAATATTTGGACTATAGATGCTGAAGAATACAATATACTCGTATATTCCAATGTAAATATTAAGTACAACTGTATGAGAATTAAAAAAATCAATTCCTTTTTATTTTCAGGTCGGTCTAGGAGCATTCTTCTTCATGAAGAGCGATAAAGAAGTCGTGCATGGCTTCATGAATTTCCTACCTCTCATGTCTCTGGTCCTCGTGGTGTACAGTTATAGTGCTGGTAAGAACTTGGCTCAGTTGAGCTACCTCTAGATTGTTTACAATCGTCTGCAGTTAGTTCTACTTTATAAATTACTAGCTGCGCCCCGCGGTTTCACCCGCGTGATGATAGATATTTTGGATAATATACAATATATCTTTATGAAATAAAGTGTTATTCTGATATGTAAACTACACAATAATATTGTGAAGTTTCATAAAAATCCAGTTTTTGCGTGAAAGAGCAACATACATCCTCACAAACTTTTGAGTTTATAATATTAATCTGAATCGTCAGATAAACAATCAGATAGCCTTTATTCGTCGAATAGCAATATTCATGGTTTTTCAATGGTCAGATAGTAGTTAACTGTCGAATAAGGTCCCTAACAGAGGAATAAAGTTACCTGCTACTTGAAGGGCCAAGATTTCGGTTGAAACTGAACTGTAAATAAGCAAGCGACAACAGGTTATGTTTTGTATTGCAATCAACGTCAAATGTCAAATACAGTTTTGTTGCTATTCTTCTCTAACACGTTGAATACAGTATCTGTGCATCTTGCTTGCACACAGATAGTGTGAAGTTGGCTTGGGTAAACCACTGATAGTTATTCTCCAGATAATAGACGATTGAAAAATTGAAAATATTTAATCGCCCGATAAACAGACAGATAATTTTATACGCTAGATGGCTATTAGAAGACTTAACTGAGGATTGAAAAATTGGCCCGTAGGATTCAAAGCTACGGGCAGAAGCTTGTATAGCGAGCCATATTAGAGCTCATGATATAAAAATCCGTGATATCTAGGTTCGCCGTCATCGAAATCGTTAAGGGGGCCTATATTATTATTATATTAATTAACTTATTAATTAATCAAATACAATTAACGATGTGTTTTTAATCCATATCTTTCCTATTTCAGGAGTAGGATCTATCAACTGGGTCCTCCAAGCTGAGTTATTCGACGACCGCTCCCGAGGCATCGGTCTCTCTCTAACATCTCTTCTCTCTTACATCATACTCTTCTTATCAACTAAATACTTTCCTTTCCTCATGACAGCTTTAGGTCCAGCGGTTACCTTCTGGTGGTTTGGTTTGAATTGTGTGTTGTTTACATTATTTATTGCGTTTTTTGTACCTGAGACTAAAGGGAAGACGTTTGCTGAGATTCAAATCGCTTTGGGTGCTAGATTAGGTGATGATAATAATAGTGATAAAGCCTAGGATAGTTCCAACGTTCACTTCTATAGGTCCTAATAATATAAAGAGGAAAAGTTTGATTTTTTGTTTGTAATGAATAGGCTCCGAAACGACTGGACCGATTTGAAAAATTCTTTCACCGTTGGGAAGCTACACTATCCCCGGTGAACATAGGCTATATAATATAATCAAAAAATGTAGGGATCCGTACTAAAACCATGCGAAGCCGAGAAGGTCCGCTAGTCTACTATATAATGAGTGCTGAATGGAATTATTAGATTGTTTTGAAAATAACTGAATATTCGAATCCCTTAATTTTACACTGTTTTTAAGTTTTTCACTACGAATCCCTCGGGAATTACATTTTTATAGGACTACCTTGGGATTATTTTCTATACAATAGCGAAAGAGTTTTCAAAATCGGTCCATATTTGATGGAGGAACCGACGAACATAGAAAAAAAGAAACTTTGTAATTTCTGTCTGTCCGTCTGTAGATAATTGACGTATATTGTGCCATTGTCGTATGCACAGAACAAATTATGCAGTCGTAGAGTCAAAAAAAGAAATCTCGTGGCAAAACGGTGAACTAACATTTAACGCAGCAAAAGTAGTACATTTACATTACAAGGCACACGCGCGCCCTCCATTCATAGGAGACTTATAACTTTAGGAATTCCGCAAGGATCCATCTTGGGACCTCTTTTATTTTTAATTTATGTAAATGACATTTCAATAGTATGCAAGGATATTGACATAATTTTATTTGCTGACGATACTAGTTTGATTATTAAAGATAAATGCGATGAAGGTGTAAGTGACAAGCTTTTAAAAGTGGTACCAGACCTACAAAGATGGTTCTCAGCAAACAATCTTGTGCTCAATGTTGACAAAACACATGTTTTAAAATTTTGTTTAGGAGCTACAAATAAATTACCCGAATCTTCTGTAATAGATGCGCTTAATGAGATGTCGCTGCCCCACACAGACTGTATAAAATTGTTGGGTATCTGGTTAGATTCTAAATTGACTTGGGCCAACCATATTGAGCAACTTAGCAAAAAATTAAGCTCCGCAACATACGCAATAAAAAAAATAAAAGAATTAGGAGGCATGAGTGCTGCTAGGCAAGTATACTTTGCATATTTTCACTCATTAATGAGGTACGGGGTTATGTTCTGGGGCAACGCAGCAGAATTGCAAAGAATCTTTGTTTTGCAAAAAAGGTCTATCAGACATTATAGCAGGTTTAAAATATAGAGATACATGTAGAGACGAGTTTAAGAAGCTAAAAATAATGACAATGGCCTGTGAGCAAATTTATCAAACCATTATATACATAAGAGAAAACCTCAATAATATTTCAAAAAATAAGGAAATTCATAATCACAACACTAGAAATAAGGAAAGTATTGTGGTACCTCACACGAGACTATCAAAAGTACGGAAAAGCTTTATGTGCCTATCTATAAAATTTTATAATAAAATACCATTAGAATTTAGAAAGAAACCTGACATTGAACTATTTGTATTTATTAAAAGAATTCTATTGAATAAGAGTTATTATACAATTGACGAAGCTTTGGCTGATAAAAATATATTTTGTGATGCGGTAGGTACGGAGGCTAATGTTGTTATTTAGTTATTATAAGTTATAAATGTAATTGTGACTTATCTAAGAACATGTGTATTGTGTCAAAAGATAAATAAATGAATTGAATTGAACTTCTATTTTTGCATAGACTCTTTGCATGAGTAAAATAATACACAAATTATATGAATAACCACAGTAATCTGTGGTTATTCGTCTAATTTGTGGTACTGACTTAAAGATGATGATTGGATGATGATTTATGGTCATTTTAACTTTACTGTAACTGACGAAGAGGCTGAACGCTCAAATAGGCAAGTGCCTATGAAAAAAGGATATACATAGGACTTAAATTTATAAGCTTATTAAGCCCGTAGGGGTTGACCCGAACTGCCACGCTGCAGAAACCATTACCTACTAGAATACTTATAATATACAGGGTGAAATTGAATTCGTTGGCATCCTTTTATACCTAGACACCACTACTGATACCTAACGCATTGGAGCTAATATTACGCCAATTAAAAATAAAAATATCATTAGTGGTGTCTAGGTATAAAAGGATGTAATATATTATGTAATAAAAATAAAGCCAACGAATGTAATTTCACCCAGTATAAGCAAAGAATAGCTTTAGCTGTTTTTTATAAGTGAATTATGATAATAAACACTTTATATAGGAATTTTGTCTCTTTTAGTCACCGAAACAACCAAAACAGTGTTCGCTGCATCATCGCTTTGAAATCGCTCGTAAAGCCAGTGCAGCCAGCCAGATAAGGAACTTACATTCTATTACATATTTGGTGTAGATAAGGCTAGTTTGTCTTAGGTACATTCCTACTTGTAATAAACCTTTTAGGGTAAAAGTTAATGACACCTCGCTCTGACTAAATTTGGTAACTTGTATTCAGACACGAGGGCTCAAACCTCTGGCTTCTTATAGGTTCACAAATAATTTGTATAAAAGTGTTTTACTTAACTTAATAAGGCTCTTACAATTTACCCATAGAGTAGTTATTTCTAGATTGTCCTCTTTGTCCTGTACCTAACCTCCTTGGAAACGACACGACGAAATTTCAGTTTTGTCTCTTTGATATAAACTATTTTTTTCTCCTTGTCCCAAAGAGAAAGTATGGGACGTAGTAGGCCTTTGAGAATTCAAGTTGAATTCTCAAAGAGGCTGCTTGATATTGTTGGATAGAATCCTTCTTACACTAGTACCTACTTTTGCTTTTTATATTTAGTTTTCTACTATCTGTGTGTGAATATAGAAATAAAATCCAGAGCCGCAGAGCCATAGAAGTACGAGTAGGTAGTACCTACTCGTACTTCTATGGCTCTGCAGCTCTGCGTCTCTGGATTTTATTATATTATATACCTACTAGGTACAAGTACAAGAAAGAAATATGGCACATAAGATGGTTATTTTATTATTTTTCTGATTATTTAAAATAAGCAGGCTATTTTTATAAACCACCACATAATAAATATACAACAGATCTTAGGTCCCAAACGCCTGATTTTCTATCTACGGTACTAAAGAACATGTATAGGTACGACATACAGCTGTAGGTACAACAAGTTACTACGTCCATGGATGGTCCATAAACATGAAACTCGTCCATACTTTCCTATGGTTTGTTCTTTGGTCCATCCTATCATCAATCAATCAATAGCAGTATTTATAATGATTTGATATTCTCTATGAATCCATCGAGCAACTGTCCAAAGAGAATAAATTAACTACGTAAAACGTCTTTGGTCTGTGCTGTTTTGTATAATTCATAATCCCGTTTATCTAGACAATGGACGAGCAAATATAAAATCCATTGCTGTTCATCAAAAACTACATCATCCATAACTCACACGTCTCAATACACTCAAGCAGTATCAACAGCACGCATGTCAATTCGCAAGACATCCTGAAACACTGCCTGAAACCATAATCTTGCAAAACTAAAATCCCAGCATAGTACTAGAACGCAACAATGCAGCTACAAGATAAAGACAGACACAAGAACAACTGCTGCAAAATCTGCAATAAACCAGTAAAGAAAAGGGACGGCATTCAATGCCAAGGGATGTGTAAGAAGTGGGCACATTATAAATGCTTGTGCTACACGCCCGGTAAGATCGCCGATTTAAAATCAGGAGCTCTGAAGATACTTTGTCCATGCCCCGATTGCGGATCAGAGCCTAAAGAGATTCTAGACGATAAATTTAAAACTTGCAATGAGAACCTTAACATGCCGGCCCCAAACCAGTGCGAATGCCTTCAAACCAAAAATGACTCGACGAGGGAAGATACGTTCATGTGGCGAAAGTCTCGTTTCCCGCCCTTTGGGGCACCGTATGGCTATGATATGCAAATGGGTACTAATGAAACACCATGCCATAAAACACAGGCTATTCGCCTGCAGTCTTGGTCTCTGATTGATATTCAAAACCCGAATTCAAATCCTATGGTGCAGAAAACTTATCGTAAGTATTTACAATTAGTTTTAAACTTGGAAATTAATTTATATACTCGTAGGTGCTTATATAAGTACATAGAACACACATAGCCAGCTCGTCATCCGACCTGGTCGGAGAACGTCCTACACTACGTTTACCGAGTTGTGGTTACCACGGTAGACCGGTAAACGTATTGTATGACTCTGAAACAAGTTGTAGTGATTATAAGTACTATTTAACAGTTATTTATCTCGCACACTGACCTGGTCATGGGATGAGTTCATCCCGTGACCACGACAGTTTTTAAACCTGTTGAAGCGTCGGGAAAAACAAGTTTAAGAGGTTTGAGAAAAAAATGAATTGAATTATTTCAGAGTCAAACGTGAACACACCAGCAGCTCCCTTCAAATCGCAATCGTCGACCACGGTTCAGACGTCTAACGCCAACTTCTCACACAATTCAGCGACTAGCGCTCCGGGCATGTTAGATACCCTGGAGCAAATGTGTCAGACCGTGACCTTCCTTGCAGAACAGATCCTCCAGATCAAGAACAAATTAACTTCGGTAAATAGTACAACAGTCTGCGGTAACGAATAGTCTGATATTAAAATCTAAGCAAGTACCAACCTATTTACATTCAAACCTTTGCAAGCATTTGAAAATAATAATAAAAAAGGAACTTCACTAACCTCTTTTGAAGGTGGACCATAGATAATTTTTTGTAAATCTTTGCATTGCAAGCTTCTGAAAAAAATAATAAATTAGGAAATTCTCAAACCTCTTTTAAATGGATCATAGTCTTTTTTTTGACTTGACAAGGAAGAAGAATAAGTTTATCAGAGGTTTATCGTGATATCAAAGATAATACGATAACTACATAAGACACGACATTTGACTTAAGGAAAGGACCGCAGAAACTGTCAATAATAAATGACACGATCTCTGATGTAGACAATGGATTAAATTAAAAGTTTATTTTGCCTTCCTCGATTATGACAGAGTATACGATGTTTATATAGTATACAGTTTGATATGGATTCAATATTCAAGTACCATGTACGACGCGAACCATGAAATAAAACCGTAAACCATACCCAACCCTTATAACAATGGCTTCACAGTGTAAAAAAGTAAAGAACCCTTGCAAAATATGCCTGGAGAATGTGACCCGCAAGAGCGGGATGCAATGCGAGGGGGCTTGTCGAAGCTGGGTGCACTATAAATGCCTGAACTTCACTCCGGGAAAGATCAGCGATATCAAGCGTGGGCTGATCATTGTCAGCTGCCCATGCCCCGATTGCACGACTAACATGCCCAAGGAGATAGTAAAGGACGAGCCTTACAGCTGTTCCAACGCGTTCTGCCCTGCAAACATGCCCCCTAAATGCATCAACACTCAATGTCCGTCCAATGCCGCTTGCCCCCCGCCCGGCCATAACAGTCTTCTCGCTACACCCCAGAAACTGGGTCCAAACTCCCAATTTGGCCCCTGCACGGTAGACAGCTGCAAAACCACCAGAATATCGCCAACTCATCGGCAGCCCTTTAATATGAATTTATCACCATCCATGTCTTGCTGCTCTGGTGGTGATATAAGGAAAGCAGAATGTGTAACGCAGACAAAGCCACCGTGTCCACCGCCACAGTGTCTGCCAGCAACTTGTCAGCCTCCACCGTGTCTGCCTCCACCGTGTCCGCCACAACCGTGTCCGCCCCCGCCGTGTCCGCCACAACCATGTCCACCACCACCTAGGACAAAATACAAATACATTGAGAGGCAAGTTACCAAAAAGAATACTTCTGCGATAAAGGCGATGGAGCGAATGTGCAGTACGATGGGCCAGTTGACATGCCAATTGAACACCTTGATGGATAAAATGCAGCAGGCTTTGACGCCTCAATGCGTGCCTGCTTGTCCGCCGCAGCATCTGACAATGCCGATGCCAATGCCGATGCCAATGCCGATGCCAATGCCAATGCAAATGCCAATGCCAATGCAACAGACAAATAGTTGTTCACTTACAAACCTACCCTGCTGTTGCCCCGGTGGTGAGTATATAGGAAATGCGTCATGTATTATCGGTCGCGTTACGCCAGAACAGGCAAATCCTATCCTACTAATATTATAAACGCGAAAGTTTGTGAGGATGTTTGTTGCCCATTCACGCAAAAACTACTGAATGTATTTTGATGAAACTTCATATTATTATAGCTTACATATCAGAATAACACATAGGCTACAATTCATAAAGATATAAGTATTGTATTTATCCAAAATATCTATCACCACGCGGGTGAAACCGCGGGGCGCAACTAGTATATAATAGTACATTCAACCTTTCACACTTAACCGATGATACCTATGTCAGTGCGTCGAGCGTATAGCGTCTGTTCCGTATCAACGCACAGTCGGTCGACGTAACGTGTAGCGACACGTGTATTTTGTATCATGCATTCAGACTAGGCGTAACATCAGCGGAGATCGAGATCTAATTTGATCAAACAGACGCGACCGATGATACACTCGACGTATTTTCCGTCAGATATGTACCAACCCTATGACGTCATCTGAAGTAAATTACTAGATGAATCAGAAGACCGGTCTTCGAATTCTTTTAGGAGGTTTATATCTGGTGTTGACGTTTTAATATGCTTGTTCTGTATGTTTTTCCAGGTGGGACAAATGACCAACAGTCAATGAATTCGTGCCCTTCGATGCCACCTTGCTTGCAAGACCAGCAAGAATGCAGCAGCTATGACTCCCAGCCACCCTGTTATTGTGCGTCCAACCCCCTGAGAAGAAATGACTTCTATTGAAACTGAACAGTACCAGCACTGTTTTATGACTAGAATCTTTATTCTAGTCACAAAACAGTGCTGATGGCAGTCTTCTTGCCTTTGCAAGAACACATTTTTGAACCGCTACGCGACGCAACGTTTCGACACCTTATTTACAATGAAGCATTTCATCACGCTAGGGTGTTTAAGAATTACGACTAGATTCAACTCAACACGCGTTTTGTCGAATCGCGTGGCATTTCAATAATGTGTTTCTACCTTAAATATTACATACAATGCGTATAATAATTTGTTATTGAAGTCGAATTAATATCTAATACGTATCCGATGCCATTTTTGTATATTCTACCGTAGACATCATGATCTGCTCTGCGGTAAATATAAATGCTGACCTGTCAGTAAGATGTCGGTTAAAGTTGATCCAAGTCACTGTGTTTTAGTATTAGGTATTTATCAAGAATAAGATTTTAAATACAACATGCTCAATCATTTTCCAAAATGATGTCGATTGTTTAATTTAGCCCGCACTTTCCAGCCTAGGTATCCACTTAATAATTTTGCGTTTTGAGGAGACATTATTTTACTTTCTGGCCTAAAGAAAAAGCGCCATCTCTGAAGGCATGTGTTCTCCGGAAAATAATCGGACAAATTGACTTAACTTTTCATATATTTGTCGTCAACCAAAGAACCTTTAAATAGATCAATGATCAAGCGTTACCTAAACAGAATCTGACTGTTAGAGAGTTGTCGTTTTGAACGATATAGTCTTTCGTAGAACACCAGCCATATACATTATAAAAATCCGTGGCCCGTGGAACTCTTAAATTCTCACAAGTTCGATTGTCGAACTAGTGAGAATTTAGAGTTTCACAAACGCTCGGTTGTACTGGATAATAAAAAAATCTTGCACTTAAAAAACTATAAATACAGGTTTTAGGAGTCGCCCTTTAAGCAAAATTAGCTTGTGTTAAGATACCTCGCTCTAGAAGAAGACTGCTGTTGAAGACCTAGTCTGACATATTTTTGTACAAAACGGGTGCGCGTTGAAATCTTTTGTATGCGGGTTCTGCGTAGCATCGTATATCATCTAAGTACATAATTTTTTTTAATCTATTTTAAGTCAAAGTAAGTTGTTACGCTCTTATTCTTTAAACCTACAAAAAAACGTATGTTTGCTCAAAAGTTACCTTTGTTGTCTGCACAATGAAGTATGTAATTGAACAATTGCTACCTCCCACAAATCTATGCTACCTACCTGTAGTTTCGAAAGTTTGGCGGGCATATTCTGGGGTGAATAATACGCGACGCTCCTTGCCCGTGGTCCCGTCCAGCATACACGACCGGATACGCGGAGTGTTGGTTCACCATAGTTGCGATACTCGATGACGCCGCCACACTAAAATGATTGAGTCGACTAAACAAATATTGCCCTAGCGAGCCTATTCTGGGTTGTGTACAGTACATACGGGAAGCTCTTTGCCCGTGGTCCCGTCCAGCTTCCACGATCGGGTACGCCCAGTGTTGGTACACTATAGTTGTGATACTCGATGGCGTGAAGCCGCCACACTAAAATGATTAAGTCGACAAATACTGCCCTAAAGCGAATCCAATGAATAAATAAATAATGCTGGACAATTCACACAGCATTATCTAGCCCCACCCAAGACAAGCAGAGCTTGTGTTATGGGTACTAGATAACTGATATACATAATTCAATACATTACATAGATATTTTTTATTATACATAGAAACATAGAAAACGACCAGAACACCCGGAACAATATGTGTGTAATGTACACACAATGCTTGCACGCAAAATGCGCACTGCATTCGTCCGCCAAGTAATTAAAACCACTCCCCGTCCCCTGTTTGTGGTTGGCCCGTAATACTAAAATAAAAAACGAAAAACCTTTTGAGAAACCCTATATTATTTGAAAACGTTACTGTGAAAACTTACGTTATACGTTATCCCAGAATACGGACACGGGTCGTTAAGTAAGCTCGCATTGTTGAACTCAGATTGGCAATCAAAGTTTACCGCTATATAGGTACAATAGGGAAGTAAAGGTAGGATCTTCCATGATCCTATTACGCGTTGTAGGATGCTTTGCTACCATATAAGACTAGCTGCGCCCCGTGGCCTCGCCCGCGTGGAAATATTTGTGTTAAATGGTTTATAAACCTTCCTCTTGAATCACTCTATCTATTAAAAAAACCGCATTAAAATCCGTTGAGTACTTTTAAAGATCTAAGCATACATAGGGACAGACAGACAGCGGGAAGCGACTTTGTTGTTACTCGTACTATGTAGTGATGAGCTAGGGTAGACATACGGAGATTTAACACTATAACAATACCATTAGTGACAGAGCTATAAAAATCAAGCATTGTGTATATTTTTTTACATAGTTCAGTTTTCCCTCTTAAACGAGTAAATGTCGCAAACGCATCGGTAAGTGAGACCTAAATACTGTGCTCTCACATCTCACCTGACTTGACATAGTGCATGCACTATGACTCATTCCTAAAAAGACCGTGTTAAAAAACGTGAACAGACTTTTAGCACAATGGATTAGAAAATTATTAAGTTAATCTTTTCAAAATAAATTTATTTGAATAACTAAATTACGTCAGCACAGTCTTTATTTCAGAGTTTTCTATCTTCGTAGGTACCTATATTATTTATTGTATTAAAAAACTAACAAAAACGTTTACTTTGGTGTTTAAAAATAACGGATTAACAAATTCTACAACACGAAAATGCTGTATTTTAGAAAGATCAACAATAATTCAGTTCAGATTCCGTCAGATTCCTTATCTCTTTGCACTCCACCTTAATACTCCTGTATCTCCCTAAAAGTCTTCCCTTTCGTCTCTGGGATCCACACCCCCACAAACACAGTCGTGATGAAGCTGAATCCAGCACAGATCCAGTACACACCAGGTCCTATTGCTGAGGATATAGCAGAGAAGTATTTGCTGGTGATGAAGACAGTGATTGAAGATGCGGTCAATGCAATGCACATACCAGTTGCTCTGGACCAAATGAACGGTTGCTTTGGTGTTTAAAAATAACAAAAAAACATATTATGCAACACCAAAATGCTTTATGTTAGTCAGGTCAATGAGTCAGATTGCGCCAGGTTCCTTATCTCTTTGCAATCCTCCTAAACACTCCTGTATCTCCCTAAAACTCTTCCCTTTCGTCTCTGGGATCCACACCCCCACAAACACAGTCGTGATGAAGCTGAATCCAGCACAGATCCAGTACACACCAGGTCCTATTGCTGAGGATATAGCGGAGAAGTATTTGCTGGTGATGAAGACAGTGACGGAGGATGCTGTCAATGCGATGGACATGCCAGTTGCTCTGGATGTGTCGTCGAAGAGTTCAGCTATTACTATCATGTAGACGCTGGCGAAACCTGAAAGCAGAGAATTATTATTACACTAATATTATAAACTAGCTGCGCCCCGCGGCTTCGCGTGGAAATCTATGTGTCAAATAGTTTATAAACCTTCCTTTTGAATCACTATCTATTTAAAAAAACGCATCAAAATCCGTTGTGTAGTTTTAAAGATCTAAGCATACATAGGGGACAGACAGACAGCGGGAAGCGACTTTGTATTATACTATGTAGTGATGCGAAAAATAGATAAATACAAATAAGTGATGCTGTACAGTCCATGGCATAATCTAGCCCCAAGCTAAGCAGAGTTGCTGTTATTGGTATTGATGTGATGAATGACTCATATCACTCTAATATTATCATTGCGAAAATTTAGATGGACGTCGAATTGAAGGCAGAAACTAGTTATCCTACTAATATTATAAACGCGAAAGATTGTCAGGATGTTTGTTGCTCTTTAACGCAAAAACTACCTACTGAATGGATTTTAATGAAACTTTACAATAATATAGCTTATACATCAGAATAACACATAGGCTACAATTTATAAACATATATTGTATATTATCCAAAATATCTATCACCACGCGGGTGAAACCGCGGGCGCAGCTAGTTCATCAATAGATTTTTGGTAAAGTTGAGTACTGACCTGCACTTTGACAGAAGAAGAAGATCACAAGAGAAATGACGGGAACATAGTTTGTCGCTCCAGTCATTACGTGACCCAAAGTCTTCAGCTCGAAGAAAAATCCTAATGCAAGCTGTAATAAAAACAAATGGCTAGATTATTATCTTGATAAAACCCAAATTTATTGGCATAGCTCTAAGAATTAGCAAGCTAAATTGGCAGTCGGCCGGCCATATATCACGAAGAGAACCGCTAGGCTAAAAGTGTTCTGGAGTGGAGACTGTGACTCGGCTAACGTAGTGTACGAGTAGGATGCAGACAACCGCTAGGGTAAACGTGTTCTGGAGTGGAGACCGCGAATCTGCTAACGTAGTGTAGGAAGCCCTCCGGCCAGGTGGGATGACGACCTGCGAAGGACTGCAGATAGATGCTGGGTGCGGTAAGCTGAAGACAGGGCGCTATGGCCTTTATTAGGGGAGGCCTATGTCCAGTTGTGGACTACTATAGGTTGATAATGATAATGATAAATAATAAGAAAAGAATATATTAAAAATATCCCAAAAAAGTTCGATATCGACGGGAGTTGAACCCGACCTTCCCGCAACCTTCCCCTGCGAGGCTACGCACTATAATAACCAAAATCTAAGAAAAGTAGAGTCTCACCAAGCTAAATCCTGACCCAATATGTGTCCCAATCAAAATAGGCTTCCTTCCAAATTTATCCGTGAAAAGCGTACCGCAGCTTGCAATAAGCCCTATAAACCCCACGATCGCTGACGCCATTTCAGGCTTTACAGTAGTGCCCGTAGAATCCAAAATCGTCTGAAGGTAAGCCATGATGCAGTTATGGCAGACCAATTGCCCTATGACACTTAAAATCCCTGTTATAATTGAGGATCTGATGAAGAGTGGGTTCTTGATCATTTGTGGTAAATTGGACACTATGCTGTTGAAAACAGAGTAATCCAGCATTTCTGTGTTGGCTAGTTCTTTGGATCCTCGGAGGAAGGTTAGGACTTTGAGTGATTCTTTTTTGCGACCTGCAAAAGAAAACACACTGTCAACAGTCATTTCAAAAGATCTTCTTAAATATTTTTTTAAAGTCGTTATAAAGCAAAATGAGTCAAGCAAGACTTTGAAAGAGATGATACAAACGAAATGAGTTCTTTGTGAAAAAAATGTTAAGTCATCATGAAGCGAAATGAGTAGTAAAATCTCAACAATAAACTATTTTTAAAAAATATTAGTTTCTGCCCGCGGCTTCACACGTTGTTTCTATGGAAACGTTTAAATGTTATCCCATGGGATCTAATGGAATATTTAGTAGCCTATGTTTTATTCCGGGCCTGGATCTACCTGTATGCAAAATTTCAGTCCGATCCGTTCAGTTGTTTTTGCGTGAAAGAGTAACAAACATCCATATATAAAAACTTTCGCGTTTAATATTAGTGGAATTTCACCCAGCATTTTATCTTGCCTCAATTCAACCAAATTGTCACTTATTTTGTATTTTATCTTGTTTCTTTTATGTTATAAGTGTGTAATAAAATAACTGTCGATCTATCAATCAAAACTACCATTACCTTTAGCATGCAAAAAGTAAGGGCTCTCCGGTAGAAAGAACAGAGGCAAAGTCCCCGCCATTGTCACGAGGGCATACAGCAGGTTGACGTGCCAGTAGGAGATGAACGGTCCCGCTGACAGCAACAGCACCATGCCGAGGGTCACGGAGATGTTCAGAACTGCTCCGAGAGCGCCGCGGATCTCTTTCTGGAATACGTAATACAGAAATACAATTTATTGGTAAAATAAATTTACGTAAGACGTGGTTACAAAGAAGCAACATGGAGGTGTATGATTACCGCGCCCTCGCGGCTTGCATCGAGGATGAGCAGTATTCGTAGATGTGCAGATATGACTCTGATAATGAACGAATTTTGAAGATTTTATGATGATGATTCTTCGTTAACGGCAACTGTGTCTGGTGCTGGTTGGAAGAAGAAATGTTGTAGTCCCCCTTATACCCCAAGTTTTATGAGGAAACGTGCTGAGCCCAAGCTTTCAAACGATTAACGTCGCTGGAAAAGACTGTGTGTGAACAGTGGCATATTGTTTATCATGTTGAAACTGTGCATTGCTAAAAGACATAGGACGGTTGCTCCAACCTAAACAACTTAGATGAATACTAACAATGCACACGAAGTGATATTACCTAGTCTGCGCCTAGACTCTGTACTCCTCGATTAGACTATAACTAAACATATTTTTACATTTTATTACATCCTTTAGATAACGTTGACAAATAGACCTGACAAGATTGCTTTCATTCTGCAACAGCTTCTGTTAAGCAAATATTTATTTCAGTTATTAGACAGAATTCTAAGTCTTTTGATGTGTTTGCAAATATTATTCACCGATAAAAATAGAACCTGCCAAGAGTCTCGAATACCTATTACACCTATTTTTAAATTTAGACGTTATCTTGGTAATCCTACTAATATTACAAATATTATAAACGTCAAAGTTTGTAAGTATGGATGGATGGATATTTGTTACTCTTTCACGTAAAAACTACTGAATGGATTTGAAAGAAACTTCACAATAATATAGCTTACATATCAGAATAACACATAGCTTATGTGTTATTACATTACAATTCATAAAGATATAGTATATTATCCAAAATATCTATCACCACGCGGGTGAAACCGCGGGGCGCAGCTAGTAATAGTACCTGCTACGTATACATTAAGGATCAAAAATTTTATAAAATATTAAGGTTTAAATATTTTTGCTATTCTGAACTCCATACGCATTTCGCATATTGGTAGGAAGGACTATTTTCATGTCGTTTTCCTGGCGTAAGGTAATCGCAATTTAAGTTCCTCTTACCGTGTCGCTAATGTCGCTATACACCTTGATCAAGAACAATCAAGAACAATCCAATTTTTTCTAATTCAATAGGCTGCAGCGGGGTCAAGCCTAGTGGGTACCTGCTATTTTGTAGTACCTTTTAAGAAAGGTTGGCTTTATTGCTATTTAGTATATTTTCCGAGGGTTTCCGCGCAGCCACGATGCGGTGACCGAAAGAAGAGCTTTTTTAGACACTGGCAGTCTTTTGATAAACCTTTTTAAATTGTCTCAACTAGCAGAAGGCAATTATACCTACTCACATCTGCAACTGCAGCCTCCGAGGCGTAAGCTACCATAAAGTCGACTGAAACTTACTGAAGTAGGTACATACTGTGTCATCAAAGCATGATTGCTTACTCACATCTGCAATCTCTAAGGCAAATACTATACAGCGCAGAACAGCACTCCTTGAGCGCGCCTAATGCCCTACCCTTACCGCTAGCAGCGTGCTTGTCTTGCTCGCCAGGGTTTACACTATGGTCTACTGGTCTACTCACATCTGCAATCTCGGAGGCGTAGGCAGGCACTGCACAGAACAGCACTCCGTCGAGCGCGCCCAACGCCGCCCTGGCCGCCAGCAGCGTACTCTGCTCGCTGGCGAGGCTCTGCAGCACGCATGCCAACGTCTTCAGCACCGAGGTGATGATAATGCACGGCTTTCTGCCGATGCTGTCCATTATGGCGGCCGCGATGAAGTGGGCTGGAAATATTTGTGTGTGATTAGTATAGATTTGCACAGTGGTTTTATTTGCGGTTTCCATTATTCTTCTAGATCGAGGCATAATGCTCGTAATGAGGAGCATTTTGCCTCAATCTAGAATCTCGTGATGAAGCAAAAGGTGGCACTTGTTGCCACTTCTCGTTCATGCCCAATAGGGTTCACGTTGTGATACTCACGACTAATACATTAAGTATTGAGTATTCTAGACTAAAATTCTGCACTTACGGAATATAGACACAAGTCCTGGCAAGGAAACCAGCCATGATCCATCCTCTTCTGTGATTGGCTGAGCGAATCCCGCCGTGCCATTGGTCAGTTTCACGAGGGCGGGTGACGGCCATCCGTAGCCTAGTCCAGCGCTTATTGATGCTAAGTTTACTGGAATTAGAAATAATGCAAATTATCTCACATTACTATGTTATATATAGGGAGGCTGAGACGTTCACGAAAAACCCGTGATGTTTGGGGAAGGCAAGTATAAAAACAATAACTGCCGCCGAGCTTACTCGCAATTTAAGGCCATCTTCAATTTGTTTACCCCAGTGGTTGTCGGTTCATCGCGAGATATGGCCGGCCCACTGCCACTTCAGCTTGCTAATTCTTAGAGCTATGTCGATAATCTTGGTTCTCTGTCGGATGTATTCGTTACGAATCTTATGCTTCAGAGAAATTCCGAGCATCTAGAGCTAGAAGCCATCTGAAAGTCATTATACCGTAAATACGCAACTAAAATTAATATATAAAAAATTATAGATAACAGAACGTCCATTATCCATACCAGACACCTTATTGATAATTATAGCATCTAAGTACATAACTATGAAGATTTTGTTATTATAGTGCGTAAGCCCTCGCTATTCAATTTCTCTAAGTATGGTTAACTTCATGTTTTATTATTTTACAATGATAGAATTCATTTTTTGCATAACTTATGCCGGTCACGCTCTTTTGTTAAACACAGTAGTTATTGCCATTAAATATTGTATGTTGGGTAAGTACTTACTATTTCTCTCGGTATCCGGTAGCGACGCAATTTTCAGCGCCTCTACCGGATACCCCAAATTATGAGAATACCTAAGTGTTCTTTTAATTTGGGCATTTTAGGTATATCTAAATATATCAACCTAAAACAGGCTGACTATTCATATTTATTTAAATTTGCAAACACATGTAAGTACAGCACCTACTGATAGCCCTAAAAATTAAAATTATAGTGTATTTGTTAAACCACCGTCCACCGTCTATATTGTCCTTCATGTCCAGTCCATCCTACGGTTGTTGCCTGGAAGAGATCGCTCTTAGCAATAAGGCCGCTAAGTTTTATCTCTGTAGTGTTTTCTGTTTTGTGTGGTATAATAAAGTGTTTGCTATCTATCTATTAATAATTATTAAAATTATCGTGGGGTTTGTCTAGTTTATTTAAGTTCCGGATGCCTTTTATTTGTATTGTATTTATTTATTTTAGGGGATCTTTCAGCAAACGAAAATATATTAGAGATGCGTAAAGATGGCGGCTATTCATAAGTTCCCACTTATAATTTTACAATTGCAAGAAACACAAATAAAACATATATAAATAATAATGCTGGACAATTCACACAGCATTATCTAACCCCAAGCTAAGCAGAGCTTGTGTTATGGGTACTAGATAACTTATATACATAATACAATATACATATATTACATAGATAGATTTATTTTTTATTATACATAGAAAACAACCAGAACACCCGAACAACAAAACATAGGTAATAAAAAGCAAATAATCGCATTTACCACAAATAAATTCACTAGAAATGTATTAACACTTTGACTGCGATTTTTTTTTTCGACGACTGCGATCTTTTTTTTAACCTAAAAAATTCGTGCTGCCGCTCTACACAGCGGTTGTGTTTCGCCGCACATGAGTTTCGTTCGAAATATATTACGGCTGTGCTGAGTCACACAGATCTGTATTTTCTCAGCCGCTGCGCTAGTGTGGATTTACGCATATTAGTCACTTGTAGAAAACACATACCGTGTGATTTCAGCAGTCAAAGTGTTAAGCCTATTTTTTATTATGATTACACAATATGAACTGTATTCATGTACCGTATTTTACGAAAGGATCTATCAAGACGTGACGTCTCCAACAATAGGTCTCCAACAATAATCTCCAACAATATAATAATATATTCTTTTTCTTACACTTATACCTATTTATAAAGAATTTAAATAATTTACTACAGTAAAATTAATTAATTAAAAGGTATGTCAAAATATGTTACTGTTAAGGGCATTGTCATATAGTAATTTTTTCTCATATTCTCTTTATAGCGTAATTTATTATCAGTTATCTAGTACTCAGAACACAAGTTCTGCTTATCTTGAGGCTAGATAAAGCTGTACATCTTTTTAAAAAAATTACCTGCTGCGACCACAATGTACTGCTTCAGCCTCGGTCCGAGCATCGTATCCCACTATTCCCAACGTTGGGAAAACACTATTCGTTTAACACTCATGGCCAACCCATCTCATTTCACTTCACTTGGACTAACTCAAACTTCACTTGCGAAAATTCTTCAGTTTTTTCCCGTAACTGTTGATATTTTTCTCATGGTTGTTTTAGAAACACTGCATTTTTAGTGTTGCACTAAAAATGCAGTGTTTCTAAAAACTTTAGGGTAATTATTTGTTTAATTAAATATCAATTTCCTTTTAAATCTGTATTTGTACCAAGGTATTTAGGCTTAGGTAACTTATCAAAATTTATGATTTACTTTTGCTTGACTATTTAAATGTATTTTATTTATTATTAAACTTGATGTAAAATGCCTTGATGTAAAACACTTTTACTACTTAAATAATATAACAGTATGTGTTCACTGATAGTCACACACGAGTTTTTAATTATCTCAATCGTGCCCTAGACATCACTGTTATGCGAAAGAAAGCGTTTTGCGTAATTTACTATTTTAACTTATACTTTATGTAGGTACCAATTATTTACCACTGCACTTGTAATGATCTGCGTGCAAAAAAGCATTTTTGTATTGTATGTTTTTTACGCTTATTTTTACTTAGGTACGATTGTAGGTGGCAAAGCAAAAAAAATAGATTTATGAAAAAGAAATAATAAAAATGTTTTTACATTTGATAAAAGTGTGCAATACCTTTATACAGGTGGTTACCATCTAAAAAATAATAATTAAGAATAATTTTTTGGTAGTTCTGTTATTTACTGTTAGTATGCTACCTAACTTTTTTTTTTTTAATATTTTTGTTATTTTTTCTGATGTGCACAATGACACGACTTAGCTATAAATTGCTGTAATGTTACATGTTTTAATTTACGATAACATTACAGCAATTTATAGCTAAGTCGTGTCATTGTGCACATCAGAAAAAAACACAAAAATATTTTTAAAAAAAAATTATTAGGTACGTCAGGATCAAAGACATTTGGTCAGGATACTTTAAGATACCCACTTCACTATCACTAATATAAAACAAAGTCACTTCCCGCTGCCTGACTGTCCCTATGTATGCTTAGATCTTTAAAACTACCCAACGGATTCCGATGCGGTTTTTTTAATAGATAGAACTATTGGCACATAGAATTTCACACCGGCGAATCCGCATGGCACAGGTTTTAGGAATCATAAGTAAAATCAACATAGCCAAAAATTATAAAAAAAATCACAGATCCAAATCGTCCGCTCTGTTCCCACCCCTGTTACTAAGTAGCGTCTGGTAGTAAATACCATATACTGCCACCACGATATCTGTTAAGAAGGTCCAGCGTTTCTAAACTGCCACCACAATAGCTGTGAATTTGCAGAGTAATTATCACTGTAGTAATCTTGATGAGCTTTAATAATGCGGTACCGCGATTCACACTAGCCGCCGGCGCCACCTATACAGGTGCCCACGAATGGCGTAATGGATGACACCTATCACTTTTTGGTGGAGTGTTCCCGTAGCGCATCCATGAGAGAAGAGTTGATAGCAAAATGTAATATTAATGTCCTTGTCAGTTAATTTCAGAGTGTTCTGGCGGAACAAACTTCTGTTGCCCCTGTCACTCTATATGAGTCCACATATAAGATACTTGTAAATATTGATTAACTAGTTATAAGATATCCTATGAGACTGACTTAGTCACTGTTAGACTCAAAGTCCCTAATTAAATCAGAATAAAAAAAAAGAATCGTGTGAAATAGAGTGAATCTGAAACCGAGGGGTTAACGTCCCAGATTGTTATTACATAATTCAGGTAAAAAAATACGAATATGAGGAATAAAAGAACTTATCTCATTTATTTAAATCATCATCATCATCATCATCAGCCTATATTAGTCCACTGCTGGACATAGGCCTCCCCCAATGAGCGCATAGCGCCCTGTCTTCAGCTTGACGCATCCAGCATCTACCTGCAGTCTTTCGCAGGTCGTCATCTCACCTGGCCGGAGGGCGTCCTACACTACGTTTACCGAGTCGTGGTCTCCACTCAAGAACACGTTTGCCCCAGCGGCCGTCGGTTCTTCGCGAGATATTTGATTTTATTTAAATAAAAATGTTTAATGAATAAAATATTAAAACGCTTAACTCCCGAGTACTCAAACGCAACGTACCTTTGAGAACGTCTCGAGTCGCGATTTATTTACAGTTTCAAATAAAATCTGTCAAAAATTGGTCCACATGAAATGAGGAAGCAGAATTAAATCTGAGTTGCGTTTGAATATTCGAGGATAACATATGATCACAAACTGTCTCATGGAATTTTTAAAATTCCTTTGTTCGACGTAAAAACATTCAACCGTGCAATAAATAGATGGCGCTAGTGTGAGTAGCAGATGTGCCTTAATAACCATACATACATTACATACATCGTGAAGATGAGAGAAACATGTGCATATCAGATGGTGAGTTCATTAGAATGCTCTCTTTGTCAAAGATGAATCAGAGGGTTATACCATGTGTGGGTGAAACTAAGAGATCATTTCATAATCTATGGGATTAAGCTGACGTCTGTTGAATGTTACTCTTACCGTCTAGCTAGATGATACTTGCTGATTATTTAATACTAGCGGACCTTTCCGGCTTCGCACGGTTTTAGTACGGATCCCTAACTTTTTCGAAAATATAATATAGCCTATGTTCACGGCCGATAGTGTAGCTTCCCAACGGTGAAATAATTTTTCAAATCGATCCAGTAGTTTCGAAGCTTATTCAATACAAACAAAAACTCAAATCTTTCCTCTTTATAATATTAGGATAGACAAGCTTGTGACCGCGGCTGGACTTGCGACTAGTTGCGACGACGCGACATCTTTTTATCGTTAGGGCCCCGTTTTCAAACTTGGTTCAACGTCATTTAAAAGCTCTTGGAGCGTTTTTTATTTTATGGCAAAAAATCGAGCGCGATAGTGGAGTTGAGCTAAAGAGTATTTTTAGAAAAAAAATCCCTGTTAAATGATATACCTATAGCTGTCACCCAGTAGCTATAATTATTACCTACCATGTATGGGGGAAGCTTCACTAGAGAGCTGATAGCTATGTTGAATTTACCTAACCTGCACTACATCATACTCACACACCTACCACACCATTATCTACCTGCGAAAGACTGCAGGTAGATGCTGGATGCGGCAAGCTGAAGACAGGGCGCTATGACACTCATTGGGGGAGGCCTATGTCCAGCTGTGGACTGCTATAGGCTGATGATGATGATGATGCTGACCTAACCTGCACACCTTTCTTCGGCGTATGTATCCCGGATGATTTCAACCGGCTAAGTGTTTTAGCGCATTGCATGAATGCTTCGATATGCATTTATCTAAGATTGAAAAACATCACAATATAATGGTTATTTAATAAGTTTTTGTTTAATCAGCTGATGGCAGGATATTATCAAACATTAAACGTTCATGTTAGATAGGCTGTGTTTTTTTAAGTAATAGTAAATACATTGGTAAAGTAGGTAAAAAGGTATTATGGTGCATAAGCGTTGGTACTAAGGTTGAGGCAGTTGCGGCGGCGGAAGAATCGACCTCTAAAACTGAGCCTGTGGATATCGTAAGTACCTACGTGAGAAGCGACAAGGGAATCTACTCTAGTATATTCTAAAAGCATAAACCAACATTTCAGAAGTGCGATGCCGTCACTAAATAGGTAGTCTAATTATTTCGTAAGGCGCAATACAATTTTTTTTTTTTTTTGTTTTATTATTATATTTTTGTTATATATATTTCAGGGATTTTTTTATGTATAAAGACATAAAAAATGGAATAAAATATAAGCTTATGAATAAATTTGTGTTTCAACACCTCTACTGCGTTTTGGTAAACGGCGGATTGGTATTTGCCTGAAATATATATAATAAAACAAAAAAAAACTAATATTTGTATTGCGCCTTACGAAATAATTAGAGCAATTTTCTCAGAACAAGTTTAACCTTATTAGGCGACTAAGGGATATCTACCGGGGGGCGGGCAGCAGCGCCTCCTGCAGAACAATTTACCACCGACCGAACTGCGATCCCGTTAACCCGCTTATCAAGGACAGGCCTGCGTCCAGCAGTGGACCAAAAGCTTGAGGGTCAATATTTTAATATGATAATAGTCATTATTTTGTGTTATTATTATTACAGTAGTAAGATTCGTTTTAGAGAAATATTTTAAACGATACGGACAGAATTTTTCTCAGAGCCCGGAGGAAATTTACTTTATCAGAAAAAAATCAACGATACGCAATCGAAACATCGTCGTTGGGAAATAAAACATATGGTAGGTATATAGTTTGACCGAAACCGCTGTACCTGCGCCAGCGCCATACCTGCGCACTGCGCGCCTGAGGTATGCGAGTGGCGGGATTGCTTATCATAATGTTTTGTAATTGTAATTATTTAGACGTCTGCTCAAGCAATTCTTATCGAAATTAGTTTATTGACAGGGACCGCAACAGCAATTCTTACTTTATAACTGCAAGTAAGCTATTTAGATAATCTGTGGCAGCAAATAGGTAACCAAGTCCGCAGGGACCTAGATAGTACCTACCTATTGGAAAATCAATTTCAGACTCGTTTTCTGTGCAAAGTGCAAAACCTATTAGGTATGTCACTGGTATAAACATTGCATTTTGCAGGAGAATGAATCACAAACTTCGATTTCTTTCGGTTCTATAAAAATTGAGGCATATACATGACATACCTACCGTATCGTCGTCGGCCACTGCGGCGCAAGTGCGAAGAGAAAAAACGGTCGATCCGTCTGATGTCGCATGTCGTCTCGTGGGCTGTGGTCGTATCGTATGCTATTGTGCGTTGACTCGGCTTCAGCAATGTTCTAGATTTTTCGTAGTTATCTACATCTAGGTACCAACCAATAGGTACCTAATAAAGACATGTGCCGGGACGAGAAGCTGCAATAGCAATCAGCAAAATTAAATTGATTTTACAGTCTCGGTAGGAGAGTTTTGTATTTAATGTACCTACCTAATCTTAGAACACAATGTGGAGTGTACTGTACGACGTTGTACATAGGTACCCTGACTTAGGTAAGGTTTTTAAGAGTAATAAATAGGTAGGCCAATTTGTTTGTTTACATTTTAATTTATTTTGTGGATATGAAGATGTAATACTGTGATACTGCGGGTAGAGAAAACATTCTACCGTACGCATTCTACCCTATATTTCTTCGTAGATTCTACCCAAATAAATAGTCTCGTCAGACTGACATTGACAGTCAAATGGCATGACGTTTTGAGGTTACTTGGTTGGTTTGGTTTGTTTTGATTTGCTACTTTTGAGGTTAGATAGATCTCGTATTTTAGATTTTTAGGGGAAGATAGTTGAGAAATCTTATAAAAATGCCGTTCATGAAAGGCAGAGCCCCTATTAGACGCACATTAAACTACCTAAACGCGGGAAAGCTAGTTTTGAAAAACAAAATCAAGATTTTCTCAGTAGCATACAACATCAATGGACAAAACAACACAGGCGCCAAAGAGTTCGTTTTCTGGTATTTACCGCAGATACAATACAAAAATCCAGACGTACAAGTTGCTACGTTAAAGAATCTGACTCCTTCACCATTCGTAAAGTGTTATTTTGAAGATGGGCGCAAGATATTGATAGATGTCGACAATAAATCCAAGGAAGATATCTTGGAGCATCTCATTAAGACAGTCGGTGAGTTAAATGTCTACTTGTTAGCCATATTATATCATCATATATATGCAATGTAGAACGACCTTAGTTTTTTGTGTTGTGTGTATCTACTGCGGTTAAATCTTTAAGAGAAACCCTGGTTCTTAAAATACGGCTAAGGAACTGTTACATTCAATTGTCAATTAATGATCTAATTATTTGTTAAAACATAGTGTTAACTGAAGTACCTAAATAGGTGGTACCTAATAAAATTAATAATAATTTGAATAAATCTAAGAAAACTAAGTTATTCTTGCCCAACTATATATACAAAATATAATAAATAAAGGACCTTAAACTATGTCATGTAGGCCAGACACAGAGATTCCTCTAGAATAGAATAGACTAATACAACATCAAATCGTCGTAATAATGTTGCATAAGTATAAGGAATTATTTCAAATATTTTACACATTTAATAACCATGTTACATAATTTTTTCTATAGTACCTTAGACATAATCCATGTGCTTGGACTCAACTCCAAATTAAATCAAAAAAGTACTCAGACAAACTCTTTTCAAGTTAAGTCTTTCTTGAGACAGCTTAATCGGAACAAAGTAAAGGTCTTTAAAGCTTCCTTTCTTATTATATATATATAATTTTTATGTATATTTTCTTGTATTTTCACATAGATTTTAAGACAGATCCCTAACAAAAAATGGACCTTATATGTTGTCTGAGTTCATAAATTAATTTAATTTAATTCATATTCCAGGTAAATCCAAAGACCTATTAGAACAAGAAGCTATAGCAGCGGAGAAGAAGGACAATCCAGCCAATTTCGGAGTTGGTTGCAAGCGACCTTGCATCTGTGAGGTCAGCGGACAAGTACCCTGCCCTGGTGTTATTGCTCTACCCAAGTTTATGAGAGGGAAGTTCATTAATCGGGAAAAATAATAACAAGTCAATATTTACGTAAAGATAATATTCATTAAAAAATACAAATATACTTGTCAATACTCTGCCAATTTAAATGGAGAAATAATGTTCACAGAATATAATATCAGTGATATATAAAATATTAAGATATATAATGCTGAACAATTCACATAGCATCATCTATTTGTTGATAGTCTGCGAATTTAATAGTTTTGAGAAATAATGTTCACAGAATATATCAGTCACTAGCTGCGCCCCGCGGCTTCACCCGCGTGGAAATTACAGCGCAATTTTACCATGTTCTCTCACTGCTTACCTTCCCTGGACTACGACAAACATTTCAAAACGAAATCAGTTAAATCGGCCCAGCCATTCTCGAGTTTTAGCGAGACTAACGAACAGCAATAGATTTTTATATATAAAGATAGCTGCGCCCCGCGGCTTCACCCGCTTGGAAATTTCTGCGCAAATTTATATAATAAATATTGCTGGACAATCTACACATCATTATCTAGCCTCAAGCTAAGCAGAGCTTGTGTTATGGGTACTAGATGACTGATTTACATAATATAATACATTAGATTACATAGATTGAACATCTATGAACATTTTCTCCAGGATAATATCAATAACTATAGATTTATATATTCCTTTTCATGATAAAAGTACTCTCTTTATAGGAAACCTTTAGACTATAAAGCTCAGGCAAACCAAAACATACGCTAAAAGAAAGTTAAAAAAATAAGATCCACAAAATCTGTACCTATTGTAAGTTATGCTAAGTTGTAGATAAATTAGAATAATTATAGCAAATAAATAAAACAAATTACTAAAATATTCAACTTTTTATTGCACACCAAAAATAAGTTACAATAATTTACCAATCAAAACAATCACTAATTTATCACAACAAAGTGTTAGAGACATTAAGGACTTTAAGTAGCAAGTTAGATAAGCGGTTCCTAATACTAACTTTTCTATGATTGGTACCATAGAAAAGTTACCAAAACGCGCACTGAACGCATAGCCCAATATGTATAATGTTTTAACACTAGCTGCGCCCCGCGGTTTCGCCCGTATGGAAATCTATGTATGAAATAGTTTTTTCTAGAATCACTCTATCTATTAAAAACACTGCATCAAAATCAGTTACGTAGTTTTAAAGATCTAAGCATACATAGGGACAAGACAGCGGGAAGCGACTTTATTTTACATTATGTAGTGATATTTTCCTCTATAATAAGAATAAGCATGTATCTATACTAATATTATAATGAGGAAAGGTTTGATTTTTTGTTTGTTTGTAATGAATACTCCGAAACCGAAAAATCGGCCGGACAACCGACTGGACCGATTTGAAAAATTTATTCACCGTTGGGAAGCTACAATATCTATCGGTGAACATAGGCTATATTATATTATCAAAAACGTTTGGGATCCGTACTAAAACCGTGCGAAGCCGGGAAGGTCCGCTAGTAAATAATAATTTGGTAACAACAATTTATCCACTTCGGACATACAATATTGTTCTAGGCCTGACACGACTTATCTGCCGAAGTACCGCCCGAGAATACCGTTCACCATAAGAGCAGCCGCTATATACTGCATGTTGTCAAAAGCCACGAAGGTCCTAGCATTTCTGTGGTAGAACATTGTGTCTGTCACTTCATCTCCGCGGGGGCAGGTGTGGATGTATATCCAATTACAGTTGGCGTTTTCGGCGATATCCTATAATAAATAAAATTTATAAGTTTTTATAGATAATGGTACGGAATCCTGCGTGCGCGAGTTTGACTCGCACTTAGGCTAGTGTCCTAAAAAATATACTAAGTCCGTCAGTTAGATTATTAGAAGATATTGGAACCGTATTTTTTCTTTTGTCAATTAAACAAAAAAATATGAAGATATAGCCAATTAAAGTTCCGCGTGACGTCACGTCTTGCTACACTTTTTAGCAAGTTGTGACGTCACGAGCCCCCACTCCTAAACTTTGACGCGCTTTATTTTTGTATGTATTTGTTTGATTGACAAAAGAAAAAATACGTGTCCAATATCTTATGATAATCTAACTGACGGACTAAATAGAAACATATATTTTTTACCCAGGACACTACCCTAAGTGAGAACCAAGTGCTTAGATAAACCTAATATAGTCTTAACTAACTTTAATATTCATTTATTCTCAAAAAGACAATTTATAAAAAGTAACTTGCATGAGAACAGGGTTCTTAGGTTAAGTAAAGTATATATATAGGTAAATACATAGGTTGTGGTCATTCAATAGCTGGCTCTTATGTGTTCACTAAGTTATGAAACCTACTTTATCCTACTAATATCATAAACGTGAAAGTTTGTATGTATGGATGGATGTTTGTTACTCTTTCACGCAAAAACTACTGAACGGATCGTGCTGAAATTTTGCATTCAGGTAGTTCTCCGGAATAAAACATAGGCTCCTTATTATCCCATAAATCAGTTCCCATAGGATAGAAATACCTAATCTTAAACGTTTCCATAGAAACAATGCGAGCGAAGCCGCGGGCAGAAACTAGTAATGAATAAATGATCTATCTATCTTTGTTCGTTTACCACAATTTCGCTTAATTGAAAGTGACGATGTATCACGAAGGCTTAGAAGATACATAATCCTCTTGGCTTTTAGGCCCCGACCTCAATCGGTCTGTTGACGACATGCGAAGGGGACTGCAGGTAGATGCTGGATGCGGCAAACTGAAGACAGGGCGCTATGGCGCTCATTAGGCTAGGCCTATGTCCAGCTGTGGACTGCTATGTGCTGATGATGGTCTGTTGATGATGGTGATGTGAAGGGTAACCTTACATTAGCAGTTAGCTGAAAGACCGGTATCTTCTCCTTTTGAGTATGTTCAGGGCCGGATATGACGACATTGGCCTGTTTAATCGCGTCATACTTGGTTTGGCATTCCAATACCTCTGTGTCGCTTGTTTGTATCATGCTCTCTGCTGATTTCTTCAACAATGGAGAGACTGGACATTTCTGGAATGGTAGTAGGAAATTTTATTTGACGAAAACCAAAAAATCGGGCCCCGAGAAAGATAAGTTGGAACTCGCTGGTGTTGGCGAGAACGAGTTAGTGGCCGCGGTAAGCGTGCGTAGCGAACGTCGTCTACGGACTGAATAGATTATTATCGTTAAGCAAGAAGACGTACCTTCTCCGCGCAACTTATTGTTTATGGCTTTTTTTATGAGAAACCAACCATTCTATATTACCATTTGAAAGCCCGGTACCACACAGACTGGCGAAGTCGGACAGACTCACGCACGTGCTGGGACCCGCGATGTATAACAACCTACCAGATCAGGTAGTCACAGCACCGAGTCTGTCTTCCTTTAAACGAAGACTTAAATCGTGGCTCGTCGAGAAGGCGTTCTACAGTATTGACGATTATGTGCTAAAAATTAAATAATATATTGAGTATTATTTATTACTTAGTTATAAATGTTATAATACATTTATTATAATCGAATTATCAGTTATTTGATTATTGTCTAATTATTTAATTAACTCTAATTTATAATTATTATGTGACTTGTAATATTCGTTTTTTACCAATAAATTGTTTATTTTGATTATTCCCTTTGAATGGACTTCCTAATTTGCAATTGTATGGCAAAGGCCATTAAAGACTATTAATCCGACCGTTTTAGCGTAATTCTAGGAAGGCTCTTAACAAAAAATAGAAAATACCTACGTACTAATTTTCTTAGTTTTTTTAGTCCTAGGAATTATTAGATATTTGAAAAATTCATGAATGAAATAGTCATCGTTCTCCAGTTTATAGCGTGACCAAGAGAAGTAGTGGTTCATTTTTAAGTAGAGTCTGTTCAAAAGAGAAGTCTCTTAGGAATTGAGGGCGCGCGTGTGCCAATGTCCTACTTTTGTTGCGTTATGTTAGTCCACCGTTTCGCCCGAGACTTCTTTTTGCACAGACTATATATAATAATATATTGAAATATTTCAAATGATTGAATAATTATTTATTTAAAATCAAATTGTTTAGATAGCTGATTGACTGGATTTTTTATGATATAAATGATTTAAGATGCTTCTTCTTCTTCTTCTTTGTCGTTGTCTTCATTGCTGAAGGTCGTGCCCGCCCGTCCGTCGTGGAAGGCTTTCACGGCGACTCTGATGAACCGCTTCCACACCACTCTGTCTTCGGCCTGTCTCAGGGCTGCAGGCAAAGTGAGTCCCGTTATAGCCTTAATTTGATCAGACCAGCGGGTTGGTGACCGTCCGCTTGGTCTTTTCCCCTCTATCTTGCCCATTACAACTAATTTTTCGAGGTTGTCAGGTTGCCTTCTGACTATATGGCCAAAATAGCTGAGAACTCGTTGATAGCAGATCGTCGACAATCTGGTTCTGATATTCAGTTGGTCGAGAATGGATCTGTTAGTTCAAAGATGTATAACTAGTATTTTAAGATGCTAGATCTACCTAATTAGTCAAAATTATTGTATGCTAGAATATAGCGAGACATGAGTGCATACTTAGACTTTATTCCGTGTTTGACCCAATTATTATATCCCACCAAAAACATAAATGTAAAAAAGGAGAGCCAAGTTCAATACAAAAATTTTGATTGGCTGTGGGCTTCCCCGCAAAAAGAATGGAGATCTAAATGAGTGCCAAGTCAAATATATGTAGGTTAGATTTGACTTGGCCAGTTTTCATTACATCAGTCATTTTATAAAGTTATTCAACATTTTGAATTTCAATTAATTCTGATAAAAACTGGCCGAGTCAGACACCACTTGTAGGGGCTCGTCGAAGGTGTAAGACTTCAACTAGGGCTGGTCGGGAGTGATGATCAAGTAAAACACCTCAGAACACTTAGTGTCGGTTTATTGTACCGAATACACACAACTACGCACTTATTACAAAGTCACTGCACTGCACTGTTCACTATTTACTTTCCTTAACACTTGCTCACTTGTTTAATAAGAACTAACTAAACTTGCAAACAAACTCGGCTTTTATACCTCCGCTGAGCTAAACTAGAAAATTCTACGATTTTCCGGGCTATACCTATCTCTTTCTATATTCCAGAACATTTCTGATTTCCCTTTCTATCCTTTCTATTCGTTCGACAACAGGTACATAGCTAGGTAGGTATATACGGGCCGGTCCCTAACAACTACACTGTATTCTATGGCGCAATCGGAGACGTTAGTACTATTGCTTATTCTATGCAATGCGGAATTTTATTTTTAATTTAAACCTTATTTCATTGACATAATTTTAATTTTAATAATGTCGTCGTCGCTAACATCACTTATTTTTTCCTACGCTTACACACAATTACCGAGCTGGATTCCAAATTTCATCCTTCTAGGTCATCTGGAAGTAGGTTAGATTTAGGTACTATATGTATGTCAGTCAGTCAGTGCTAAAATTTACGACTTTTTGACATTCATATCTTTATAACCGTTTAGAGCTTCATGAAATTTGGGCTTCTACATATCCTTATGGATATAATTAAATACACGTAGTTTTATGTGTTTACGTTAAAAGAGGTTTTGCGTTATAGAAGGGTCAAAAGTGTCACCAAGTGGTTCGTGTAGATACACTCGGCGCGTTCCTTTGCTTGAACTTGGCTTGGACACGCTGCCACGTGTCCTAATTTGAGTGTAAGTACTTACGTTGCAACAACATTTATATCTGATGTTGGCTCCGAGCATAGGACAGAGTAGAAGATACGAGTTCAGTACGGGGTGGGCGGGACCAACCCACGATACGTTTATGCCTTGCATTGTACAGAACTCCTCCTGAAAGAAGCCAAACACTAACTTTAGGCCGGGCTCTGACTGATGTTATAGGTAGGTACTAGCTTAATTATTAATTTAGTATTTTTGATATTTTAAGTGAGAGTAGGTATGCTAGTTTTAAGGTATATATTACTGCGGACCACAGATATCTAGATCTCTGTGCTATGGACCAAAGAACAAGTTAGATAAGATCTGTTACATTTCTATGGTCTAAAATAAATGATTTATTACGACCGATGTGGCGCGGTGGGTGAAAGTCCGCCTGCGACGCAGAAGGTTGCGGGTTCGATTCCCGCCTCGGAACAATTGTGTGTACGATCTGCAGATATTTGTTTTGGGTGTTCTAGTCGTTTTCTATGTATAATAAAAAAAAACTATCTATGTAATGTATTGTATTATGTATATCAGTTATCTAGTACCCATAACACAAGCTCTGCTTACCATGGGGCTAGATAATGCTGTTTGAATTGTCCAGCATTATTTATCTATTTATTTATTATTAATGTAGATATCTATCATTCGCAGCGAGGATGATACGTCAAAAATGCGTGTCCGTGCACCGTCTTTCTCTGTAGGTAGGTACGAGTACCTCCTGAGACTGCACGAACGCTCGCGCTCGCCAAGTGATGTGCTAAACAGTGCACTGTCATATTTTTATGGTACTTAAGTTTTTTTGCTTCTTTTGACCATTCAGCAAACGAATAATGACGTCATCTGTACTTAATAGTTAGCCGGAATTGACGACAGTCCAGGGGGAAGGGAAGGCCCGTCGAAGGGCTTTCAAATCTCAATATAGGATGGTAGAGACGCTAAGAATAGCGGTCCTGAGCCGCGACCATCGACTCCCTGCGACCACTACTACAATGCCGTCGTTGGTCTATAGGGATCCTACCTAGCGGATTGAGGTTGCTAAGGTAGAGAGAAACTCCAATGTAAGAGTGGGTAAAACTGAATGATTTATTCACGAAAGTCAACATATTTATGCACTAACTTAACACTATCCATGAGCTTGCCTCCGGAGAGCTAGGTACGCGTTTCTTCCAATCAGAAGAAGGCGCGCGCCGCGATCGGAATACACCTGAGGAACGCGGGCAGTGCGGGACGAGGTATCTATAAATATATGGCCATATAAATATTTCGCCGAGTTGTGAGCTTCTCGCATTCCCTCGGAGACGGCGTGCAGTGAGGTCGTATGAGGACTCACCGCGCTGAAGTGTAGTAGTTACGATCGTAGCTACATGACTCCCTCCCTAGCGAAAGCGTACCGGGAACTTGATCTCTCGTCCACAGCGCGTTTTCTTCAAGATGGGAGGTTGGTTCTGGCTTGACTTCGTTGAGCTTGATGTAGGTGTGGCCGCAGGTGTCATGATAGCCGATGGGGGTGATGCTGTAGTGTCTTGCTGGCTTGCTAACGAGTTATCATGTATGTCTTCGTTTACTGTGTAGGCCGGTTTGAGTCTGTCGATAGAAATAACAGCCGATCTTCTTTGCGGTAATAATAATTTGAATGTTTTTTCGTTGCGTTCTAAAACTGTGTACGGTCCATCGTAGGTAGGCTGGAGCGGTTTCTTCACAGCGTCGTTCCGGATGAAAACTTGTTTGCAGGTATGTAGGTCTTCATGGACAAATAGTGTTCGCTTGTTTCCGTGCGATAATATTTGTTGTGATGGTTTTAGGGCATTGATAAATTCGCGTAGGCGGCTCACGAAGTCGGAGTCCATGTCTTTATCTGGCGGTGGTGATGAAGATGATGGTGTGGTGAAGAAATCACATGGTAGTCGCAGATTATAGCCATAGGTAAGTTCGGCGGCACTGACGCCTGTGTCAGTGCGTACGGCAGCACGAAGTCCCAGTAGCACTGTAGGTAGCTCGTCGATCCACGTTGAATGTTGAGATAGCCGAGTTTTGAGTGACGTCTTGAGGGAGCGGTGCCAACGTTCGATCATTCCGTTTGCTTTTGGGTTGTACGGGCTGCTTCTTGTTCGTTCGGTTCCGAAAGTGTTAAGTAATTTGTTGAATAGACGACTTTCAAAGTTTCTTCCTTGGTCGGATGTCACTACTCTCGGAGAACCGAATCGTGCTATCCAATTTTCGTAGAAAATTTTCGCAATTGATTCAGCTGATGTGTCGTCTGTAGGTATAGCTTCGGCCCATCTGGTCGCGCGGTCGATCATGGTGACTAGGTAGCGATGTCCTTGTGGCGATGTAGGTAGCGGGCCGACGATGTCAATGTGTACGTGTTGAAATCTCTCCGTTGGCGGGAAGGTACTTAGATCACTCGAAGTGTGTCGTTGAACTTTACATCGCTGGCATTGAATGCATTGTTTGGCCCAGGTAGAGATTTCGGTGTTCATTGACGGCCAGAAGAACTTTTCACTGATGAGTTTTCGTGTGGTTCGAATACCCGGGTGGCTGATGCTATGTAGTGCGTCGAATGCTTGTCGTCGAAAGTTTTCAGGTAGGTACGGCCGGGCGAAAGATGTTGAGTGTTCGCAGTAAATAGCTTTTCTTGAATTGGGTAATGCGATTTTCTTTATCGATAAGTTGCTTTGAGATGCAAGCTTATCAATATTGTTTTTGTCTCTTTCTTGCTCTTCGGCGATCTTTTCGTAGTCGAGTGATGTGGGGCAGGTGATAATCTCGACAGGTACTCGGCTTAGTGCGTCGGCGACGATGTTCTGGCTTCCGCTGATATGACGTATGTCTGTGGTGAACTCGCTGATAAAAATGAGTTGTCTCGCTCGGCGTGGTGTTTCTGAGGCTGACGGTGATTTCTGGAGCACGTAGGTGAGTGGTTTGTGGTCGGTGAATATAATGAGACTTCTCCCTTCGAACATTTTCCTGAAGTGTTTGATTGCCATGTAGATAGCTAGGAGCTCTCGGTCGAATGTGCTGTAGTTACGTTGGGCGTCGGAGAACTTCTTTGAAAAATAGCCGAGTGGTTGCCACTTTTGGTTGAGAAACTGCTGAAGCACGGCTCCCGCGGATAGGTCTGATGCGTCGCTGAAGATGGCTAATGTGGCGTCGTGGGATGGATGGGCAAGTAAAGCTGCATTTTGGATCGCAATTTTACATGCTTCAAATGATTTATTTGCAGCGTCAGTCCAGTCGATGGTTGATCTGTCTTTCTTCTTGGCATTGTGTAGGTACAAATGCAGTGGTGCTTGCATCTGCGCGGCTTGGGGTATGTGTTCACGGTAGAAGTTTATCATGCCGAGGAAACGTCGTAGATCTTCTATTGTCTTGGGCTTGATGTAGTTACGTATTGCGGACACTTTTTCTTCAGGCGGTTTGATACCTTGTTGATTTACTGTGAAACCGAGAAACTTGACTTCTGATTCGCCGAGTACACATTTGGATGGATTGATTGTGATGCCGTTGTCTTCTAGTCTTCTTAGAACTGTGCGTAGGTGATTTTTGTGAGTTTCTTCGTCCGGGCTAGCTATGAGTAGATCGTCGATGTAGGCGAAAACAAAGTCGAATCCTTGGAGTACTTCATGAATGAATCGCTGAAACGTCTGGCCGGCATTTTTCAATCCTGGACAAATTCTCTGGCATTCGAATAATCCCATTGGAGTAATGATGGCGGTCTTCTCTATGTCTTCTTCACGCACTCTAATTTGTTGGTAGGCGCGATTTAAGTCGATGGTGCTGAATATTTTCTTGTTATATAGTTGAAAAGTGAAGTCTTTGATTCTTGGAATAGGGTATCGGTCTGGAATCGTAATGGCGTTTAGTCTTCTGTAGTCTCCGCATACTCGTAGGTCCCCATTTTTCTTTGGCACGATGTGAAGAGGCGACGACCATGGGCTTTTGCTTGGGCGGCATAATCCTTGCTCGATCATATTCTGAAATTCTTTTCGTACTTGTTCGTAACGATGAGGTGCAATTGGGCGGGCTCGGCAGTGAAGTGGCTGTCCAGTAGTTTCGATGAAATGTTCGACGTTCTGGTTCTTCTGAGTTAAGTTCATAGAGGTAAGTCTTGTAGTTCCGGGAAATTCCGCTAGTATGTCGTGATATGATTTTTGTATGTCGATGCTGCGAACTGTAGGTATGTTGGTGGCTCGAACGAAAGAAGTTGCTTCAAGGCTTGTTTTTCCGTCGATTAGTTTTCGGTTCTTGATGTCGACGATGAGTTGGTGATGTTCTAAAAAGTCAGCTCCGATGATTGGTTTTCCGACTTTAGCTATAATGAAAGTCCATTTGAAAGGTCTTCTTAATTTTAAGTCAATCTCTATGGTTTTTTCTCCGTATGTTGGAATTTTCGTGTTGTTAGCGGCGAAGAGTTGAAAGTTCAGTGGTTTCGGCAGTTGTCCTTTTCTTGGCGGTAGTACTGATATGTTGGCTCCGGTGTCGATGAGAAATTGTAGTCCTGTTTTTTTATCGGTGACGAATAGGCGGTAAGATTGTTCGTGTACGCCGGGGCCCGCCTCATCCAGCGTAGAAGTTAGTTTCCCGACGTCTGATTTTCTCTCTTGAAAGTACATGGTGTTGTGCAGCGGTAGGCTTCTGCACCGAATCGGCGGTGGTAGTAGCAATAGGGTGATGGGGTCTGGCTTCGCGATCTGTTGTTTCCATCTTGCCTGTTGAATGAGCGATTTCGTTGGTAAGATCTCCTAGAATCTTGATTTTGTTGGTTGTTCCTAAGGGCGGCGACTTCGAGGGATAACTTGCGTATTTCTTCCACCAGGAACTGAGTGTCAGGATTCGGTGTTGGAGGTGGAATGTGCTCAACGGCTGCGACTTGAAAGCTGGGGCCATTTTCCATCATCTTGTCTGCAAGAAGCGCGAGTTCGTCGAGTGCTGTTTGCGTGCTGAATGTTTCGCTAACTGCCAATACGGAACGGACGTGAGGAGGAAGATGGTTTGTCCACATCATTCGCAAAGTAGAATCTGGAACTTTGTTTCCGGCGAGGGTTTTCATTCGGCGAAGAAGTTGAGTAGGCCTTTGGTCTCCTAATTCTATATCTGTCAGTAGTTTTTGTAGTTGACGGCTGTCTGATTCTTCGTACGAGGAGATGAGGCGGTTCTTTAGGACGTTGTACTGGTCCGTAGCTGGTGGGTTTTGAAGCAGGTCTGCGATTTGTTCAATATCTTGTTTTTCCAATTTTGCTATAACCATTTGAGCGAGTTGCGCTTGTCCTTTCTTCAGATCATTTGTAACTGCTTCGAAACTGATGAACCAGAGTCTTGGTTTGTCTCTCCAGAATGGTGGAATTCGCATTGAAAGACTGATTTGGGCCAGTTCTTGAGGAATGCCCGCTGCTAGAGTTGTTTGTTCTTTCTCCATAATTTTCTTGATGTGTTCTTTTCGGGGTCACCAGTTATAGGGATCCTACCTAGCGGATTGAGGTTGCTAAGGTAGAGAGAAACTCCAATGTAAGAGTGGGTAAAACTGAATGATTTATTCACGAAAGTCAACATATTTATGCACTAACTTAACACTATCCATGAGCTTGCCTCCGGAGAGCTAGGTACGCGTTTCTTCCAATCAGAAGAAGGCGCGCGCCGCGATCGGAATACACCTGAGGAACGCGGGCAGTGCGGGACGAGGTATCTATAAATATATGGCCATATAAATATTTCGCCGAGTTGTGAGCTTCTCGCATTCCCTCGGAGACGGCGTGCAGTGAGGTCGTATGAGGACTCACCGCGCTGAAGTGTAGTAGTTACGATCGTAGCTACAGGTCCATCGGGAGGTCTTTTCACACTCCGATTCGCATTGCAACGTAGTCGCCACTCGACTTTCATGTGAGTACACAACCTGTGATTGCTTTTATTCAGTACTTTCCGTCAGCAAGTAACGGGTCTAGAAATAATCCTAGCTTGAGGCACGTTGAGGTGAGGCGTGGCGGTTTGCTTATGTGCTTGAGCGATGCGCGGATTTTTGACAGTCCAAATTGGGCGGGGCTTTCAAATCTCAATGTAGGATGGAAGAGACGTCACAAATAGCGGTCCTGAGCCGCCTCTATCCATCGACTCCCTGCGACCGCTACAATGTCGTCGGTCGGGTGAGAGGTCTTCCCACACTTCGTTTCGCATTGCAACGTAGTCGCCACTCTACTTTTAATTTTTGACAATCCAAATTAAGGCGCACCCCTAGCTTCTAAAACGTTTTTTGTGTATATTTGTGCATTCTAGGATTAAATTTACAGTAGTATTATAGGTACCAGACTTATGTTATTTAAGGTTTAATAAAAAAATATTTAAATTGAATTAAATTGAATCCAAATTTTGGACGCTCGGCGGGGGATAGTTCTAGAAAAAATCAAATGCCAATAGCTACCATAATCGCCATAACAGTAGCCAATGCCTGTATACTGCCGTGAGTTCTGGATTTCATACACATCACTGGAACCCTGGCCTGGTCAGCGAACCTCTGGACGCACATATGAGTCGCTGTGGAGACGAATATCGCGTCGGCCATGGTTGAGAATATTCTGGAACAAAGAACATTTGGACATTGTTTGTTTGTTTATTTCCACCGTAGGTACACATGTTACATTTGATAAGTTCTATACATTTTTAAAAGTTTTTTGAACATTTTATTATATATGTAATAATGTAACACACAATATTTTTTAACATAGGAAACACCATAGGGGATTGTGCAAAGAAAGCAGACAGCCCAAAACCAAAAGCCTTGTCAAGGTTTGGGTTTTGATACCCGCCTCGGGACAAATGTTTATATATCTGCAGATATTCGGGGTACCTACCGCCCGTGATAATCATGGTGCCAGATCAGATTGTCAGTGACGATAGCGTGGCCGGCCCCAAGAAACGTAGCTGCTTTACAGATGGCCATGTTCAGGATCGGTTCGTTGACCTCCTGAAGAATCATCACATCAGCGTTTTTCAACGTTTCCTGGAATAGCACAGATAAATATTTTGATTATTATCTTAACCTGTTTCTAATTGTTAGTGGGTGAACTGGTAACTGCACTGACATCTCGTATGGGAGAGTGTAGTTTTGCACGTGTCCTGAAATAGCACAGACAACTATTATTGATCTTGAACTGATTATTATTTTAACCCAATGATGTTATATATACGTAGATACGTTGTATCGAGCTCTGCCTTACAAAACGAAAATCAGGTACGTATCCTAATTGAACTCAGTCCGTCGTGCTTCTGACCGCGACGCGCACGTTCGTTGAACACAAGGTTACTTACGGAATATACTTAAATAAACCTCGAAAATGCCAAGTTGTGTGTTCCGAAAGTGCAATAACTACACAAGGACTATAAAAACCAGTGCGGCGTTGCCGCACTGGTTTTTATACTGCCACCAACACGAACGAAACAAGCAACGCGTTTAGTTTATGAGTGACAGAGATAATGCCATGCGGCGTTGTATGTTCGAACGTCGACGCTAGGTATGTAGCTATAGTAAAATATCGCAATGTTTTTATTTCTTTACAATGAGTATGACGTCTCTATATGTAAAATCTCTTTGTTTTAACCTGGTTCTATTTATTTTGTCAGTGGGACAACTGATATCTGCGCTGACATCTCGCATGGGATACCTAGTCTATTGTTTCTTATTAATGTACCTACATACATAGTTGCTGTGTTGCAAGTGTTGCACTTAGTAGGTAGGTAGGTATTCTAGCGCTCGCGCCGCCCAAAACAATCGCTGCATTGGTACCCGTGGAGCATTTGATTCTGAGCCGATAGCCTATTTTGTGTTACCCTTGTCCAATTCCACGGACTGGAATATACAAAATACAAATACAAAAAAATAAATAACCAAAAAGCATACAAATAAGAACACATTAAATTATGTATATTATATTCTTATATTTTAGAGATTTCTGGTTAAGGTGTTACAATTTCCAGTGACCCCCGCACTAGGCTAGGCCTGTTTCGCGGGGTATAGAATACATTTTCTGTTTGCTGAAATAAATTTATATGTATTTATTTATTTATTATTTATTTACGTAATCAGAACGGCCGTAGGCCAGCTATACTAATTACAGACTGTTAATCTAAAATATAGGGCTAGATAATGCTGTGTGAATTGTCCAGCATTTTTTATTTATTTATTTATACTTAGTTAGATTAAGGTTTATATTCTCAGCTCTAGCTTAGCAGAGGAGACGTCAGCGCATGTGTGTACATACTTGCAGAGTGCGTTAGCGTAGCTCTCTATTATTATCTCTCTGATATTCGGCCAAGGAGCTCGGAGTATCTCTGAAGGATAAGATTCCTAACGACTACATCCGACAGAGAACCAAAGTTATCGACATAGCTCTAAGAATTAGCAAGCTAATATAATAATAATTCATTTATTTTTCAGATTACGATAGATCCATAATGTTAGTAAGAATAAAAACAAGATCTTAGACTAAATTAGTTTTAATTTAATTATCATAATTCTATTTAATTAATACAGAGATGGAGTGCTTATATATTACTCCATCAAATTTACCGGCTACTGCAGCCAGGATGGTGTTGGAGCTAAAGTGGCAGTGGGCCGGCCATATCTCGCAAGAACCGACGGCCGCTGGTGCAAACGTTTTCTTGAGTAGAGACCACGACTCGGTAAACGTAGTGTAGGACGCCCTCCGCCCAAGTGGGATGACGACCTGCGAAAGACTACAGGTAGATGCTGGATGCGGCAAGCTGAAGACAGGGCGCTATGGCGCACATTGGAGGAGGCCTATGTCCAGCATTGGACTAACAGGCTGATGATGGTGGTTATGATGACATGGATGGATATTCTCCGCTGAGACTGGACCCACCATAGCCGATATTCGGCCAAGTTACCTACCAGTCTAGTGCAATGCGTATCACCACATAATAAGTTCTTGAGATTGATGGCGCTGTAGACGATGTTCATTACCATTTCAGCGGTCCATTGTTTGAAGCAGATGAGGTGACGTGGTTTTTTGAAGCTGAAAGTACATAGATTATTATTTTATTTTTTAACTCTGCTACGATAAACTAAATAAATAAATAATGCTGGACAATTCAAACAGAATTATCTAGCCCCAAGCTAAGCATTATTAATTTGCAAAAGAAAAAAGATTTTTATTTTATTTTTGATCTGTAACTTTAAAACTGGGTTATTGAGATGTACTTTTTTGCATGTTGTATTAAACTTCATAATTTAATCTACAAATCCTCCAAAAATTATGTCTATCTCTTTTCATTGTCATGTTATTGGAGTGCGCGCTTTGAGCTACTGAGGAGAGCACGTATCGTTTCGCTCCTAAAAATCGGAGTCAATAGCACGGAACTATCGCCTGTATTTCTTGAAGTGTAAAGTGGATAGTGGAGTGCAACTTAAATCTGCAATAACTATTAAAAAGTGACTCATAGACACCCTGCTGCAGCGTCGCGCGCGGTAACGTCCCCCGCATACTTCTTGTGTGAGCAAGACGGACTCATAATTCATCGCGCTCTGCGATACTCGCTGCATACCGGCGCGGGCGCTTGCAAAATAGCCTACACAATATAACCTTGTTTCGAAGAAGATTAGTAAACTTGTTACCTACAATGGTTAACTGCGCAGCCTGTGCGAAGGTTTTAAAACCTAATCAGCAAATAAAATGCACGTCGTGTCCATGTACTTACCATCTTATATGCGTGAATCTACCTGAAGCTAAAAAGTTACCAGAAGAAACCAGACTTAGCTTTATTTGCCCAACATGTCAATCTAAGGTTCCTCGTCGAGATAATACAAATACGCCGGTGCGGACGGCGGCAGCGTCTGCCCACATCCCGGACAATGGTGCGAATAATATCACACATCGCGCCGCCGTGACCCGTAAGGCTAACGAGAGCTCCCCTATGATAACCACAGATACAGATTCGTTCAGCGCGTTAGCGCAAGAGATCAGGCTGCTGCGTGAAGATGTCTATGAAATAAAAACACAAATGTCGTCACTAACCGACCACCTCACTAAATGTAACTGCCGACTCGACGAGTGTGAGAAAAAGCTGATTACGACGGAAGACCGATTGCATTCTCTCGAAAATAGATCTACTGCCATAATGTCCATAGAAAATACTATGTGCCTGCTACGTGAACAGCAGAGATCACTGGCACAAGCGTCTTTAAAAAACGAAATCGAGATCTCAGGCATCAACGAGAATAGCAATGAAAACCCGATACATATCGCACTAGTCATAGCTCAGAAAATCGGCGTGCCTCTTGACGACAAAGACTTAGACTACGCGACTCGCGTCGGGCCCTACCGTCGAAACAAGGAGCCCTCTTCGTCGGACGATGGAACATCAAACCAGCCGCGGCCGTTAGTCGTACGTTTCCTGCGTCGTCATCATCGCGACAACTTCCTAAAAGTCGCTAAAACCAAACGCAATCTAAACTGTACCGACATCGAGGTAGCCGGCGCTCAACGTGTTATCTATTTTAACGAACGTCTTACTCAAGAAAACCGGCAGTTATTTCGCACAGCCCGTCTTCGCTGCAAAGGAACTGGCTACAAGTATTGCTGGACGAAAAACGGTACCGTCCATATCCGAAAACAAGAAGGTAGCCCTGCTATCTCGATCAAATGTATGGAAGACCTACTGCGCTACTTTGATGAACTTAGTTAAGTTATTTTGGAATGTAATTGTAAACAGCACGGCGAGTTATACCTATAGTTTACTCAGTGGAAATGATATGTATCGAACTAAACCAACCAATTTAATTTTTATTTGTTTCTTAATCTTACTAAATACTGTACATTATTATAATCAGAATGAGTTAAAATCTATTTTACATTTTAAGTTAAAGAATCAATTACATAAGAAAATTTTAGCTTACAATAATGCATGTTATAATTATACCTACCTCATTAGGAATGATCCCCATAGATCTGGATCATGTGCGGTACATAACTATAGTCAGAATGAGATAAAATCTATTTTACATTTTAAGATAAGGAATCAATTGCATAGGAACATTTTAGCTTACACTACTGCATGTTATAATTATACCTACCTCATTAGGATTGATCTTCATAGATCTAGATCAAATATTTTATATTATACTCAAAATTTATTATTTCTAAGGGAACCTACACATTGGAAAAATTGTTATCGGGAATTTGAATTTAACGTTATTCTGCAGAACAACTTAAAAAACACAAACACAGCCACAATCACAAACAAACACACACACAAACACAACATAATATGCATAACTACATATCTACTAAATGGAAAAATGACAAATACCACACTGAATAATTATTTTTATCAATTCTTCATTTATCAATATGGTTTTATCTAACCTTGCTCAAGAAATTGACGAAACCATATCTATTGATTGTCATTCCCATTGTAGTTTGGAGTTATGCAAGCAATTTTGGAGGTCTGAGCCATATAACTTTAGATTGTTTTGTATGAACATCAGAAGTCTACAGCGTAACTTTAATGATTTTACTGTCGCACTAAAACGCCTAGACTCAGATATTGATATTATTATTTTGACGGAATGCTGGTTGGCTGAAGGCTCTATTATAGACACACTACCCGGGTATAATTCTTACCGCTCTTCGTCACAGATAAACAAAAGCGGTGGAGTTGTCATTTACGTTAAAGATACATACCCATGTACAACGTTGGATTTAACACTAGATGATGCGGACTGCTGTGTTGTTACCGTTAACAACATAGTAACGGTGCTGGGAACTTACCGATCTCCTTCTGTACCGTCTTTGGATAGATTCTTGAATTCCCTTGACATTCTATTACTGGAGCTGAAAAACACCCCTAATCTAATAGTTGCCGGCGATATGAACATTGACATCTGCGACCTCTCAAACAATCAACTTCCTGATTATACGTGTCTTATGGCGTCCCATTGTCTTCTCCCCGCAATCTCTAAGCCGACTAGAGGTATGGCTTGTCTGGACCATATCTTCATAAAATCCCACTCAAAGTCAGTGGGTACAGTTTGCGCGGCATCTATCACTGATCACTACCCAGTCTTAGCTGGCCTACTGCTATCAAAGAATCATAGATTCTCCTCTCGTTGGTGGCTTAAAACGGATATTAACGCCGCAGCTTCCGAGTTAACTAAAGCAGACTGGACAGATGTTACTAGTGACTCAAACATAAATAGTTCCATTTCATCTTTCTACACAATAATAAATAACAGTATTAGTGCACACACTAAACATGTTAAAATAAGTCGCACAAAAGTAAATTTAAAACCCTGGATAACGGCAGGCCTTATCAGATGCATGAAACACCGGGATAAACTTCATCAGGACTGCAGGGCCTCACCCAAAGATATGGTTTGCCGAAATATTTATACTAGGTACAGAAACTTCTGTAATAACCTCCTACGAAAACTAAAAGCGGATTATAACAGTCGACTTATCACCGACAACAAAGACAACCCAAAGAAGCTTTGGAAATCAATTAAGAACATTTGTCAGCCATCAACACGCAGTAATGACGCTGAAGAGCTGCTTAAATGTAATAATGACACAAAGGCGTCACTACATAATGTCAATAGCCACTTTGTCGCAGTTGGAAGTAACTACGCTGAATCCATCTTATCTAGACTTCAGGAGACAGAAGAATCTCTAACGGACTCATATAGACCACGTTCGGCGAACCCTCATTCATTGTTTATGCACCCAACTGACCCATCTGAAGTAGCTTCAACAATATTGAAACTTAACCAAGAAAGCGCTCCTGGCTTAGATAAGATAACCGTCCCACTATTAAGAAGGTCTCTGGCTGCAATAGCTGCCCCTTTAGCACATATCTTTAACCTAAGTTTGGAGAGTGGTATATTCCCCGACATCTGGAAGACTGCGGCTATATCTCCCATTTTCAAATGCGGTTTGAAAAGTTCCCCCGACAACTATAGACCGATAGCCCTTCTAAGTATACTATCAAAGATCCTGGAGAAAATCGTAAGCAGTCGACTGGTGCCATTCTTAGAGTCACAGAATCTCATATCCGAAAGGCAATTTGGCTTCAGAAGAGGTAAATCGACTGAAGATGCGGTGACACTCTTAACTAACTTAGTGTCTCTTCACGTAGATAGCGGTAGGTGCTGTTTGGGTGTCTTTATCGACCTGGCTAAGGCATTCGACACCGTGTCAATCAGTTTGCTTCTAAAGAAACTAGAATCAGCAGGAATACGTGGTGTCGCGCACAACTGGTTTAAGAGCTACTTGTCAAACCGTAAACAATGTGTAAAAATATCAAATCAACTAAGCTCAGAGCTGCCAATTAGCCATGGTGTACCCCAAGGCAGCGTCTTAGGAACTACCCTTTTCAACCTGTATATAAACGATATTCTACAGCTAAAACTAAATAACGCAGAACTAGTTGCATATGCGGACGATACGGCTATTTTGTTTCATGGTGACAACTGGGAGAACGCTTACTCAACCGCGAAAGAAGGTATGCTGGCAACAGTGACGGCTTTCAATAAGAACCTTCTCACAATTAATGTCAAAAAAACGAAATATATAGCTTTTTCAAAAACGTTAGTGTCCAATCCACCTACCTCCTTAACCATCTGTGTCCCCAATTTCCCCACTGGTGCGAGTGCAGACGGTAACAACCCTATTAATGTGATTGACCGCACCACTAATATAAGATATTTGGGCGTTACTCTCGATGAGAATCTTACGTATAAATCGCACATCTCAGAAATGGCTAGCCGGGTTAGAAAACTAATTTTTGTCATGAAAAGACTACGAGACTGCACCCCTAGAGATATCCTGAAAACTGTGTACGTATCTCTGTGTCAGTCGATTATACAGTACTGTATTTCAGTGTGGGGCAGTGCAGGTAAAACGTTCTTCATGAAATTAGAGAGAGCCCAAAGGGCCCTTATAAAAGTTACTTTAAGAAAGCCCTTCCGCTACCCAACAGACGACCTATATAGAGAGTTTAAAGTCCTTCGGGTAAGACAGCTCTTCGTCTTAAGTGCAGCTATTAAGACGCACAGAAGCATCAAAGCTCTCCCAAACTACGTCGAAATTATTTCGAAACGAGTTTACAGAATACCTATACCACAGATGTGCTCACTCATGGCAAGACGTAGCCCGGCTTTCTCCCTGATTAATACTTATAACAAACTATGCAAACTTTGCGACTTAAAAGATACATCCTTATTCTTGTGTAAATCATTAATTAAAAACAAACTCTTAGAACTAACCTATTCTGAAACAGAAAACCTCATCTGACTTTATTTGTACTCACAGACCTACCTCACATACACACACACACACACACACACACCCTATCTCTCGCACACACACACACACACATACCCTCACACACACATATTCAGTACACAAACAACTATTCTAGGTACACAACACACTAGACACTCAGCACACAATATCTCATTCCGAACTAGCTAGAACTTATTCTCATTCCATTTCAAATACTATTTGTTAAAGAAATATTATTATGTATTTGTTAAAGAAATTATTGCATGTTAGTTGTATTCTTTTTTGTAAATTTAGCACATACTGTATCTGCACATCCTCTTAAATCCTACCTGTCAAACGCACTCACGGACCTCAAGATACAAGCATTCTTGCTTAGTTTGAGTTCCACTGCCACTGTATTTTAAATGATTTCGCATGTGTTTTTTGGTAAATAAATATTTTTTTTTTTTTTTTTTTTTTTTTTTTATTCACCACTTAAAATAGGTACTTTCTGTCTTGTACAAAGATCAACAGGAATATCAACTGATTTAATCTACATAAATTATAAAATTAAATGAGGCAAGATAGGAAGAAATGGATTGAGGTCTTTGCCCAGCAGTGGGATAGTAACGGCTGTTTAAGATAAAGTTTTTGTTTTTTTTACTCTTGATAAAACTATTTTAAATGGTAAATAACATGACAACAAAAAGAGATAAGCCCATAATTTTTGGAGGATTTGTAGAGTCAATTGTGGAGTTTAATACAACATGCAAAAAAGTACACCAAAATAACCCAGTTTTAAAGTTACAGATCAAAAATAAAATAAAAATCGTATTATCGAAGAACTCGCTGATACCTATCAGCGAGTTCTTTCTCAGTACTTAGTTTTTGACGAGTCGTATCCTTAGCATAATTAAGGTATATTATATATTATATTGTACTCTTTTATGTAAGAATTATGACAATAAAGAAATCTGAATCTGAATCTGTATAATGAGGATTTTCTTCATCAAAAGAGCCGGTACTTACGGTACAATCATATCATTTAGATGTCTTACTTGTTGGAACAAAGTCAAGAATGAGCGTCGATGCATTTTGAACGGAGAATTTTGATTAGCAAAGTGAATACAACAAGAAAATAAGTTTCTTTGAACAATTATTAATATTCTTTTAATTATTATAAACTATAATTTGGCATGTTTAGTTTTTTATTTATTAATTTAATGAATTAATTTTTGTAAACTTGAATAACAAAGAACGTTACAATCATGCTTGTCATAGTTGTCATCATCAATGGTCTTCAACAGTTCGTCTTACGAGCGAAATGCGGTTAGAATCGAACTAAGGTTCTTTCTTCTAGCTTCAACGTGGAGCGAGACGTCACTCGAGTCTTGAGTTACAGCAATGAGAGTTTACAAAGATTATCTGCTTGACAATGACGTAAAATAACAACTCTGTCAAGAAAAATATTTTAATAGGCATTTAATAGGTATGTCTTTGCCTAAGATCAAGGTTACGTTACGTTCCGTGTTTGCCATTTTGACATAATCTAGCTCTATGACTTTTCTGGCCTAAGGTAATGATACTGCCACACAGCACAAAAACTTGCAACCAAATATGTAGGGTTTAACGTTACCTCGTTAACTTTAGTTAAGTTTAATTTTACAGTGATAAAATTACCCGCAAGCTTGAAACGAGTGGTTCGCGAACTGTCTGTCATCTGATACTGGGCACATAAAATGCCATAAGTAAATGAAAATGCACATTGCTTTCCAGCTGTGCTACGACCTAAGTAAGTAGGTACAGTTGAAAGAGCTAAGAGTTGAACTCTCGACATAAATTGAAAATGTTATTAAATTGTAAGTGTTACAATAATATTGACGATTTTTTCAATGATAAACTGTTATTGCACGTCATTCTCTCAAATATTTTTGCATACGGCGCGGGTCGACTGTTTTCATACCACCATGTGCAAGCGCGACGCCTCCCTGGTGCGCAGGTTGCGGGCCCTCCAATACTGTTCTGGTAATGATAGGGTGGACTGCCCGTACACCAGGCACTGCTGTGAACGCCACCGCCACCAGCAATCCCATTCGTTTTTAAGGTTCTCTTGTGCAATTTTTCCAATATGAGTTGTAGGTATCTACTGCTTGAAATAAATATATTTTATTTTATAATAAGAAACACCAACTTACCGACTGCCATCTCTAGAACTGATAGCCACTGATGGCATTCGCCATAAGAGCTGCTGCGATGTACTGCATGTTTTCGAACGCGACGAATGTTCTAGACCGACTGTGGTAGAATAACTCGTCGTCGACTTCAGCGCCGCGCGGGCATGTGTGGAAATAAATCCAGTTCATGTTGGTGTTGCTGTCGATGGTCTGTAATATATGAATAAACCAGACAATTTTATAAGCATTTGTGTCTTTACTTTTTGTCGTCATCTTTACATAGTAGGTATAAAATGAAGTCGCTTCCGCTGTCTGTTTGCTTAGATCTTTTAACTTATTCGGATTCTAATGCAGTTTTCAGCAATATATAGAGTGATTCAAGAGGATAGTTCATAATGTAATATAATATCGAAAATCGTTCGAAGCCGGGGCGGGTCGCTAGTGTGTTATGATATTTCAAATTGTGTATTTACTTGTATCCTTATTGTGAGGTAAAACGGGGGTGTATTTGAGAACCGTGGTGACTTTGATGATTATTCAAAATGTATAGGTACTAATTCTACATTTTGTCCGTAAAATGAAATGCAATGAAATTTGTTTTTTCTTGTGTTGTCAAGATTGGCATTCTGGCGATCATTTCTCAGTGTCCGCGCTAAAAGGTACGCCTGTGTACGGATTTTTTTTTTTAAACTTCCTATGTCTAACCATAATGTATTTAAACTTGATTTATAGTAAATGCACTACGTAATTGTAATATTCAAAGTAACCCCAAAACCATTTTAACTTTGCTTACGCAGTTTTTTTTGTTGTAAAAAGTTGAAATAAATAATTTTTTTTTCTTCTTTTTATAATAAAGCATTAGGTATGTCCATCATTATACAATTTTTTTATATATTTTTACGATTGAAAATAAAGATTTAGCATACATTTTCATTTCAAAATTAATCTATGCCCCGTTTTACGGTACTTAAAGTACTATTTATTTTCTTATGCAATTTTTCCTATGCTGTTTGTGTGATCCTAATAAAAAAGTCTATATTATATACTCGTACATTAACATTTAGCTCAAATTCCGGTAGTTTTTCCTTATTAGTGACTTCTGGACCAGAAATAATAACAGAGGCGTTCAGTAGAGCGTTTTTCTTTTCAGGACATTCCATCACCGTTGTGGGTACAGTTTTCGTGAATTCTTTGGCTTTATCTAGCAGCAACGGGTGGACCGGGCATTTCTAGAAGTAAAAAAAATAAATAGGTAATAAATATAAATAAATAATGCTGGTGGGTTGTCCAGCATCATCTAGCCCCAAGCTGAGCGAGCTTGCGTTATGGGTACTAGATATACATAATATATTACATAGAATACAAAAAAAATATACAAAATTCATTTATTTACCAAAACAACAAAAATGTTTGTATTTTACTGGTGGTCCCCGCACTAGGTTCAGAACCTGTATCGCGGGAGGCCGGAGTACAAAAAGAATTACTAATAAGATTATTAGTAATTCTAAAAAGAATTACTAATAAGATTATTAGTAATTCTTTAAGATTATTAGTAATTCTTAAAAGAATTACTAATAAGATTATTAGTAATTCTTTTTGTACTCTGCTGCCCTGTTTACGGGCAGCAGTTCACACTAAGAAAAATACTTTAGAACTGCAAAATAAAAAAGCAAATACTAAAAATAACAATAAATTGAAGTGGAAAAACATGTACCTGTCTCACAGCACAAGAATGTGCATTCAAATACGACGACCTCTGTGGCGCGGTGGGCGAAGGTCCACCTGCGACGCAGGAGGTTGCGGGTTCGATTCACGCCTCGGGACAAATATTTGTACGATTTCCATATTCATTATTATATATTTGTTCCGGCAGTTCTGGTCATTTTTTACCGCAAGCTTCAAGTGAGTGGACCCCGATCTGTATTTATCTGGCGCCGTCAACATAAAATGCATCTAAATATCGAGCATAATCTATATAACGAGTTATATTTAGATTTCGTCAAGTCTTCTCGTCACCCATACGAAAGTTGAAAACGAAAGTTTTCAAGCATTGCGTCCTACCCGTTATGACCTACGGAGCTGGAACGTGGACACTCACGATAGGGCTGGTCCACCAGTTCAAAGTCGCTCAGCGAGCTATGGAAAGAGCTATGCTCGGAGTTTCTCTGAAGGTTAGGATTCGTAACGAATACATCCGACAGAGAACCTAATTTATCGACATAGCTCTAAGAATTAGCATGCTGAAGTGGCGGTGGGCCGGCCATATCTCGTGAAGAACCGACGACGGCCGCTGGGGCAAACGTTTTCTTGAGTGGAGACCACGACTCGGTAAACGTAGTATAGGACGCCCTCCGACCAGGTGGGATGACGACCTGCGAAAGACTGCAGGTAGATCCTGGATGCGGCAAGCTGAAGACAGGGCGCTATCGCGCTCATTGGAGGAGGCCTATGTCCAGCAGTGGACTGTTTTAGGAGATGATGTTGATGATGATAACGAGTTAAAGTTCACATTTGACGGTACATATGCTTTGTGGCAGTGTTGGGCCCAGGTGTGCGACAACCTTTAAACTTAAAGTATGTGTGGATGAAACTTACTTTACAACAGCATTTAAACCGGAGGTTTGCTCTCAGCATGGGACAGAGGAGAAGATACGAGTTCAGAGCGGGGTGGGCCGGACCCACCCACGATATGTTTACGAAATCAACTGTACCGAGCTCCTCCTGGAAAATATAGGGACGTATACACTAGCTAAACTCGATGTAGAATGTTTATAAACAAACCGCCCATACTTAACCTAAAATTCACTCTGTTGCCGCGTCTTTTTATACACAACTAGATGCCCCGCGGCTTCGCTCGCGTGGTAATCTATATGTCAAATGTTCTTTAAACCTTCCTCTTCCGCATCAAAATCCATTGCGTAGTTTTTTTGCGGGAAGCTACTTTGTTTTATACTATACTAGCTGCACCGCGCGGTTTCACCCGCGTGGTGATAGATATTTTGGATAATATACAATATATCTTTATAATAGCCTATGTGGTATTCTTATATGTAAGCTATATTATTGTGAAGTTTCATCAAAATCCATTCAGTAGTTTTTGCGTGAAACAGCTACAAACATCCACACAAACTTTCGCGTTTATAATATTAGTAGTATAAAGGGGTTGTAAAGTGTTTTCTATCTATGTATAGATAAAAATTTACCATTATAGCCATGACGGTTGCCAATGACTGTATGCTAGCGTGCGTCCTTGACTTCATGCACATCACTGGAACCGTGGACCTATCAGCGAACCTCTGGACGCACATGTGAGTCGCTGTCGATACGAAAATCGCGTCCGCCATGTTTGAAAATATGCTGGAAAGAGTCAGAGTTACATAGATAAGTTTTATGAAGTATTTATAATGTATTGTATTATGTATATCAGTTATCTGGTACCCATAACACGAGCTCTGCTTAGGTTGGGGCTAGATAATGCTGTGTGAATTGTCCAATATTATTTTTATTATTGCAATTTGCATTTGGATGGCTTGGACCCGCAATGGCGACGGCCATGAAAAGGCTTTCAAAATGTCTATTAAAGGATGGGTCATTTGCGTAATTGTCTAAAACCTGATGTCTTCAAAACAACAAAGATTATTTGACGGAGGTACCGTCTATATGATAATTATGTCAGAAAATAAATAGGCTGGGCAATCTAGCCCGAACGAAGCTAAGTAGAGCTTGTGTTATACCCATAACACAAGCTCTACTTAGCTTCGTTCTACTGGACGACTAGAATACAATATTAATGTTTATATTTATTTAATAGAATACATTTGATGTTTTTTTTTATAATACATAGAAAATACTCAGAACACCGCCTGGTGATTATGTAACTCGCGGCAGGTTTGCGACAGGCGTAAATTAAGCAATCAGTGCTGTCAAACGCCAATTTTGACGTTGTAGCTGGTGTCAAACGAATACAAAATTGACGTTACACCATACGGGAACTGCTTGCAGATCGTACAAACATTTGTACCAAGGCGGGAATTGAACCGACAACCTCCTACCGCCCGCAGCGCCACTTCACATATAAACCCAAACAACCAGATCTAGGAATTATTTTCTCACCTATTTATGTTGTAAATCGATAAAATAGAGATAGTGTAGCCGATACTGAGTATTAGGAAAAAAACTAACAAGATTAGATTATCTTAACTAAATAGTTCCAAAACCTACTAGGATTAGATAGTAATTGTGTAACTAAATATGTAGTAACTGTATGTGGGTTGTAGATAGTTACTGCTGCTAATAGACAGTGACTAAGGCTGAGTTCACATAGCATTGTAAGTACCAATTGCTTGACAAAAATAGTGTATAATTATTATTATTTATTATGATAGACTGTGTACCTATTGACTGTATATTTTGACGACAAGAATAATGGCAAAATAATTTTGTAAAATTATGTTGTATAAGTTTATTTGATCGCGAATACATACACATTCAACGTGAAAGTTTGGAAGTGTATATGAATTATTAAATATTTTAATTAATAATATTTTATTATATTATATTTATATATATAATATACAATATAAATATATACAATTAAAAATGTTATACATATATACAGCTTGAATCGTGTAAACTAAATCTGCATGCTTCTACTAATTAAATTAATAAATAATGACTTCTACGTTTTCTAATAAATTTTAATAAGTACTGTATCTATCAATTTAAATTTTAACTTTTATTATTTAAGACGTACACCTAGGTGGGTCTTGTACAATAACCAGTGGTAATAATTGTAAGGGGAAGGACTCACTACCAATCCACAAGTTATTCTTAGAATAACTTACTCGTATATTGGTAATGAGAGCCCCAAATAAGTGTCATGTTGTTTTTATGTTTAAGTACTCAGGTCAATTGTTAATGCTCCTTGGTACGTAAGAAATGACGATATTCATCGGGACCTAAACATTGAATTTGTCGACACAGTCATAAAAAAATACGCAGAGGCTCACGAACAAAGGCTTCATCATCATGTGAACGTCGAGGCGATCCAGCTCCTCGACAACACGGACATAGTGAGAAGGCTCAAAAGAACAAAACCTTTTGAGTTAGTGTAGTGATAATTTATTGTATGTGCAGAAGTGCTATCTTAAAGAACACATGAACAAAGTGTCTTCACCTTAAGTATAGAGACAATAAGAAAAGTGCCAATGGACACGTTCTTAGTAATATGTTGTTATAAAAATAAGTTAGAACTAAATTACCCATTAGCCAATTCTATGGCTAGATTGTAATTATACTCTAGTGTATTTAACATTTATATAAGTAAGTATACTAGACAATATAAAAAAAAAAAAAAAAAATGTTTTTATGCAATAAAGAATTTTTAATTTTAATTTAATTTAATAATTTTCGCAGCTTGTACTGCAGGTTTTATGCGTGCGAAGCCGCGGGCAGAAATTGTATTGTAAACGCTATTTGGGGTTCTAACATTTTTGTATGGAGCATGGCATACTTACTCGTCCGCCATTTTGAAAAGGATGTTTAAATGTTTGGATGTTTGTTACCTGTTCACGCTAAAACTAAGAAACGTATTTGGCTGAAATTAGCATTCAGGTAGTTAGCCTATAATAAAACATATGTAGGTTACTTTTGTCTCCTATGGTATCTACATAACCTTAAAACTTTTTCATAGAAAGAACGCGTGCGTGTACTTTTTCATAGAAGCCGCGGGAAGAAACAATTTTATAATTATTAGTATGATTTTGCGTCCAATAAATATTAAGAAGGGATATTGTATCAAAACACCATTGTTATTCATTAAAATAACTTCCTTTATTTATAAAACACACACAAATAAATAAATAACAGACTTGATTATTAAATTAGTTAGGTATGATATTACTTTTGATTTACAATAACATAAAATATTATCTAGTTATGTTATTACATAAAATATTAGTTAGTTAAGTTATTTACATAAATTATGATGGCTCTACGGTTAGGCATAAAGGTAGGTAAATATTTTGTTATCTTTTAGAGCGATTTTATGCATTAGTTCCGTTCATTATCTTATTGGTCTTAGGGTACGTTCACACAGCGAATCCATTTTTACGGGGCCGTTTTTGATAATTCGCTAGATACTGGAAACAATCGTTTACTGGATCTGAAATACCGTCGTAAATCAAAATCGTGAGAAGTACGTGCACTTGCTTCTACAACAACATGACGGTAATATAGGACCCTAGAAAACTGTCTCTGATGCTGTGTGAATTCACCCTTAGATGTAGGTTAGGTAGTCATAGTGGGTCCAGAGTGTCTAAAAACATTTTCAGGAGTTTCTCTTGGTACACTGATTTTTTACTTTATTAATTGATATGAAAAACAGAAAACATTCATAACTAATATAAAAAAATAAGGTTCTTAGAATAGATAGATTGTAATCCACATGGTAACACAACATGTTCAGATAATAGAAGCAGTAAATGCATACAATTATTAGATTAAAGGTCTCGATTTCTGGTTTGTAAGAATATTCCACCTACTTATGCCATACAATTAAATTAAACCACTCTTATGGGACCCTAGTCCCCTTCATCTCCCCCACAGCAGTCATCATTAACCTCAAAACCACACATCTTAGCTAAAAACACACAGAGAGTCACACAGAGTAGACATCTTAGAATCTTCCCGCATGAACCACAGCCGCAGCTGCAGGAGCAACACATTTTTAACCTCCGATCTTCGTTGCTATGATTCAAACCCAATCTTCAATCTTTTCCGGGTTATAATGCAACCTTTTTGTAGGTTCGAATTCACGTTCAACCTTCTTCGGCAAAGGATCTTCAATTTATTTATAACCTCTCCAATGTAGAGCAAAAAGTTTATAACCTTTTTTGAGTTTGGACCTCGTTAGAATTTCAGGATAATTGAATCTTCGGTTCTCCCAGCCTAGGCTTGATTTATTATCACAAAATTCACACCTTCTGCCGCTCTTGAATGATTTTCTTCCAAACTAGTTCAAGAACTAAGCGATGAGTCACTCAATACAATGAAACTATTTGTATTACTTATTTTCCTCACGACACGGCTATGAGCAAGCCGATGCCACGACAATATGCTCGTCCAAGGTGAAAACAATCTGTATCTGGGTAACTTATCGTGCTGATAATTTCAGATAGTAAAGCCTAAAACAAAGATAAAACGCGAATGAAAACGGAAATGCCTATCATTTGAAAATAAAAATATGGAGTGTTTAAAAAAAACTATAAACTGAAATCAATTTCCTGAACGAAATAATGAAATTAAAATGGGTTAGGAAAAGTTTTGAGCCCGGAACACTTCGATAGCGCGATCGAATTTTTCTCTCAGATTCAGTATGTACGTGGATCAAAATGAAAAAAAATTTTGTTGAAAGGTTGCCTGGCAGAGATCGCTCGTAGCGATATAAAGCCGCCCATTGTACAACATTTTCTGTATTTGTTTTATTTTCCTGTATCTGTTTTTTATTTGGTGTGCAGTAACGAGTAACTGTATTGTATTTGTTCTTAATTATTTTATCATTCATTTTCACCTTTGTGGCGAAGGTATCTCGGTTTCCATTCCTGCCTCGCGACAAATCTGTGTACGTTCATCAGATATTTGCTTAGGGTGTTCTGGTAGTTTTCTAAGCACAATAAATCTATCTATGTAATGTATTGTAAAATGTATATCAGTCATCTAGTACCCATAACACAAGTCCTGCTTAGCTTGAGGCTAGAAAAATGAAAATGAAAAGTTTTTATTTCTTTAAGCTTACAAATAAGCACTTAGACAGGTCATATTTATACTATTCATTATTATCAATTAAATTATTTTATAGTTCACTTCAATTTTTTGTCCACCAGTGGAAGAAGTGAGAAGAAACCACTAGTATGTTCATAATAGACTGATTTTTAGATGATGCTGTATGGATTGTCCAGCATTATTTATTTAGCTATAACTCTTACCTGCCATTATAGTCGTGGTGCCACACCATACGATCAGTGATGATGGCATGAAAGGCCCCTAAAAATGACGCAGCCTTGCAGATAGCCATATTTAGGATAGGCTCGTTCACCTCTTGCAGTATCATCACTTTTGCGTTCGGTAATACGTTCTGTAAGAGAGAGGGCCATTAATTTATACCTTACTAGCTGTGCCATGCGGCTTCGCCCCCATGGAAAACTAATCTCTGTGTCAAATGGTTTGAATTATAAAAAGTATTCTATGTTAGACTCCTGATTCTAAGCTACCTCTCCACCCATTTTCAGCTAAATCGGTTCAGCCGTTCTCGAGTTATAAGTGTTGTAACAAATACGACTTTCTTTTGTATATATAGATATATAGATTTCAAATAGATTAGGTTCTCAATTTGGTTTGATTTGATTTTTTAATTTTCCAATATTTCGGCACAGTTTCATGCGCCATGATCACGGAATAACTGAAGGCGTACTACACTACGAGGTACTTTTTATTGAATTGATATCGCAAAACTAAAACATCAAATGGTATCTACATATATATCCCTTTATAACAGACATTAGTCGTATAACCATGATAGTTTCAAATGTTTTAGCTATAAATAGCCTTTTATAACCGACTGTACCGCGAGATACTGGAAGCGTAAAGCTGAAGACAGGGCGCTATGGCGCTCAATCCCCTGTCTTCAGCAGGACTATGTTCAGCTGTAGACTAACAGAGGCTGATGATGATGATGATGTACGTAAGTCTAACAACTTACTAGTTTTTGGCCATGGGTATGTTTGTACATCGACTTGAGGTTCAAGGCACTTCTTAAGATATCCATAACCATGCAATAAGTCCAATCCTTGAAACAAATCAGGTGTTGAGGCGATGTGCTGGAAGCAAGAAATCTTTATTACCGCTAGCCTATAGTTGTCCACTGCTGGACATAGGCCTCCTCTAATGAGCGGCATAGCACCCTGTCTTCTACTTGCCGTATCCAACATCTGCCTGCAGTCTTTCGCAGGTCGTCATCCCGCCTGGCCAGAGGGTGTCTATGATAGGATATCAGATATCAGAAGGATCCTTTTAAACTGTCTTTGAAATAAGGAGTTAATAATTTTAAAAATCAGTCTATAATTGACGGAGAAATCGACGAACATAGAACCACCTCATTTTTTCTAAGTCGGCTAAAACGAGAAAAAACTTACTGACTCATCAAGAAATTTCAGAAACTACAAGAGTTATGGGGCTGAAATTTTAAAGTGAGTTTCTTTGAAGACGTAGGCACCGGCTAAGAACGGAAATTTGGAAATTCGTATTCTGATGTAGGTAGGTACTATAGTTTGACCGAAACCGCTGTACCGAGCCTGAGGTATGCGAGCGGCGAGACGGGCAAATATCGGCCGCTCCGATCCATCAGTCTGCTGTCAACGCGTACTCTTGCTTTTTTTCCTCGCCCCCCACCTCGCCGCACTTTCCTAAGGAGAGGTACAGCGGTTTCGGTCAAACTATAGGTACCTACTTAAAATGGGGTCAATGGTCATTTTGATTCATTTTGATTCCTATTCATATTCTATTCGCATAAACGGTTACAACAATACAATACAATACAATACAATACAAATACGCTTTATTGCACATCAAACACAGAAAAAAACAGTAAAGAACAAACAAACAAAGATACAGATGCACAATGGGCGGCCTTATCGCTAAGAGCGATTTCTTCCAGGCAACCTTTGGATGGACACGTAGCTATATAGCTATATAGGTATAGACGATGGCGTATTATAGACTATTGTAAATATAATTAAATTATACATAAAATATTAACTATTTGAGATCGAAGAAAGAAAGTGTTCATACACCATAATGTTTAAATATAGGGAGGGATTTAGCCTGTCTTATTGGGGTAGGTAATGCATTCCATAGTCTGGTGGCATGTACGGTGAATGAAGAACTGTAGGCATGGAAGGGGCGAGGAGTTTGTAGCAAAAGGGTATCGGTAGAGCGAAGGGAGCGGGTATGTGTTTGATGCAGGTATTTGAACCGTTCTTTGAGATAGCGAGGAGTATTTGGGGCGTAGAGGATAGAGTACAGGAGGGAGAGGAAGTGTGCGTCCCGGCGAAGACGGATTGGTAACCATTTTAGCTTATTGCGGTACTCTGTGACGTGATCATACTTGCGCAGACCGAATATGAAGCGTATGCAGAAGTTTTGAAGCCGCTCAAGCTTATCAAGCTGTGCTTGGGTTAGATCAGGATAGCTGGCGTCGGCGTAGTCAAGAATGGGGAGTAGAAGTGACTGAGCGAGCGCAATTTTGGTTGATGTCGGTAAAAAGTTTCGCAGACGTTTTAACGAAGCGGCCGACGCAAAACTCTTACGGCTAACTTCCGCCAGTCGCGGTCCCCAGTTCAGCTGGTTGTCGATAAGAATCTAAGAATACAACGTACCATCATATGGTACGCTCAATGTGAAACATAAACACAATCTTGATCAATTTAAATTTCTCAATTTTAAATGTACTTACCAACAACATGTATAACGACTTTGTTGTATCATTGGCAGAAATTTAGACCAAAGAAGCATTTTAACAGAGAATTTTGTTTGTATACCTAATGTTTGGTTTTTACATCAAATTTTTTGTCAACAATAACATCTTACTTCATGGCTTGCTGTGTCTATACCAAAGAGAATATAAGTCTATACTGCTATAGATCAATTCCAAGGAGTAATGTCTGGATCACAGAACAATAATATCCTTACGTCTGGATGTTAGGATATTATTGTTCTGTGGTCTGGATAATTCTTTGCTAACGGCAATATATATACCTATATCGGGTTTGTCACATTTCTGCCAGTGTCAATCAGTAATCTTTACATAGTATAAAATGAAGTCTGAATGAAGAATGTTATGACACTATGAAACAGACACTGGCAGAGTCGTAGCGAAAAGCAAGCGGCGCCAAAACGAAAAAGAAGTTGAAAATGAAGTCGCTTCCGCTGTCTGTTCGCTTATAACTTTTTAACTACTCAACGGATTTAAATGCAGTTTTCAGTAATAGATAGAATGATTCACGAGGAAGGTTTATAATTGACAGATAGGGAATATAATTATAAACTATCTAATGACATATTAATACTAATATGACGACCGATGTGGCGCGGTGGGCGTATTTTTTTTGTAGGTTCGCCTGCGATGCAGCAAGTTGCCGGTCCGATTCCCGCCTCGGAACAATTGTGTGTACGATCTGCAGATATAGATCTTTATATAGATCCATGTAATGTATTGTATTATGTATGTATATCAGTTATCTAGTACCCATAACACAAGCTCAGCTTACCATGGGGCTAGATAATGCTGTGTGAATTGTCCATTTATTTATTATTAATATAATGTGTGCTACCACAAATCTGTCAGTGGTTATTAGATCGGAAATATAACTTGAGTTGACTTCTTTGTCGATGGCTAGGACTAACGAAATCTCTTCCCCTAGGGGAGACTAGAAGTATTTGATTTGAAATCTATCATATTGGCAATGTGTCTCTGGTTTGCGAAGATGTAAGTATTTTAATGGCAATAACATTAAATTATCTTTGGACAATATCATGCATCAGACATTGCCTTGTCTTGTGGTTATTTTTTATTAATTACCTGCGATAGGAGTGTGTCGCGTATTCGATTCCCGCCTCATGTCAAATTTTTGACACATTGTTATGTTACTAAAAAAAACTCAATAAAGTGTTAGTTTTCTAATAACTAGTCTAAGTCTAAGTCATTGCCTTGTCTTGTGGTTATTTTTTATTAATTATCTGCGATAGGAGTGTGTCGCGTATTCGATTCCCGCCTCATGTCAAATTTTTGACACATTATTGTTATGTTACTAAAAAAAACTCAATAAAGTGTTAGTTTTCTAATAACTAGTCTAAGTCTAAGTCATTGCCTTGTCTTGTGGTTATTTTTTATTAATTAACTGCGATAGGAGTGTGTCGCGTATTCGATTCCCGCCTCATGTCAAATTTTTGACACATTATTGTTATGTTACTAAAAAATACTCAATAAAGTGTTAGTTTTCTAATAACTAGTCTAAGTCTAAGTCATTGCCTTGTCTTGTGGTTATTTTTTATTAATTATCTGCGATAGGAGTGTGTCGCGTATTCGATTCCCGCCTCATGTCAAATTTTTGATACATTATTGTTATGTTACTAAAAAAAACTCAATAAAGTGTTAGTTTTCTAATAACTAGTCTAAGTCTAAGTCATTGCCTTGTCTTGTGGCTATTTTTTATTAATTACCTGCGATAGGAGTGTGTCGCGTATTCGATTCCCGCCTCATGTCAAATTTTTGACACATTATTGTTATGTTACTAAAAAAACTCAATAAAGTGTTAGTTTTCTAATAACTAGTCTAAGTCTAAGTCATTGCCTTGTCTTGTGGTTATTTTTTATTAATTACCTGCGATAGGAGTGTGTCGCGTATTCGATTCCCGCCTCATGTCAAATTTTTGACACATTATTGTTATGTTACTAAAAAAAACTCAATAAAGTGTTAGTTTTCTAATAACTAGTCTAAGTCTAAGTCATTGCCTTGTCTTGTGGTTATTTTTTATTAATTAACTGCGATAGGAGTGTGTCGCGTATTCGATTCCCGCCTCATGTCAAATTTTTGACACATTATTGTTATGTTACTAAAAAATACTCAATAAAGTGTTAGTTTTCTAATAACTAGTCTAAGTCTAAGTCATTGCCTTGTCTTGTGGTTATTTTTTATTAATTATCTGCGATAGGAGTGTGTCGCGTATTCGATTCCCGCCTCATGTCAAATTTTTGATACATTATTGTTATGTTACTAAAAAAAACTCAATAAAGTGTTAGTTTTCTAATAACTAGTCTAAGTCTAAGTCATTGCCTTGTCTTGTGGCTATTTTTTATTAATTACCTGCGATAGGAGTGTGTCGCGTATTCGATTCCCGCCTCATGTCAAATTTTTGACACATTATTGTTATGTTACTAAAAAAACTCAATAAAGTGTTAGTTTTCTAATAACTAGTCTAAGTCTAAGTCATTGCCTTGTCTTGTGGTTATTTTTTATTAATTACCTGCGATAGGAGTGTGTCGCGTATTCGATTCCCGCCTCATGTCAAATTTTTGACACATTATTGTTATGTTACTAAAAAAAACTCAATAAAGTGTTAGTTTTCTAATAACTGGCGAGCCCTTTAAAATGCCATTCCATTCCGTCGCTGCCAATCAAAAGTCGCAGGTTTTCCAACTGCATTCGTTAGGCAATCGGTAAATTGAGTTGTCGAACCACAGTTCCACTCCACCAGGGCTGGAAATATTTACAACGAATACTTAGAACTGACCTCCGGCCAGGTGGGATCAGTATTCATTAATGGATGACGACCTGCGGAAGACTGCAGGCAGATGCTAGATGCGGCAAGCTGAAGACAGGGCGCTAATGCGCTATGGCGCTCATTAGGGGAGGCATATGTCTAACAGTAAAAAATATAAAAATATACAGTAAGTACTTGCCCTTTTAATTGCTCGTTTTAATTGTTTTATTGTACTTTAGTTTAATATTGTATCTCTCTCTACGTTATAGTTCATAGTACTTGTATTTGTGTGTTATTAGTACCAAAAAAATGTTTTATTTATCTATCTATCTATCAGTGGTTATGATGATAATGATACATTACATACAGATTACATATTTATACTCTATTACATATTTATTCTCTTCATCCATACCGCAATGCTTGAAAACTAAAGTTTTCAACCAGTGCGTCCTACCCGTTATGACCTACGGAGCTGAGACGTGGACACTCACGATAGGGCTGGTCCACCAGTTCAAAGTCGCTCAGTGAGCTATGGAAAGAGCTATGCTCGGAGTTTCTCTGAAGGATAGGATTCGCAACGAATACATCCGACAGAGAACCAAAGTAATCGACATAGCTCTGAGAATTAGCAAGCTGAAGTGGCAGTGGGCCGGCCATATCTCGCGAAGAACCGACGGCCATTGGGGCAAACGTGTTCTTGAGTGGAGACCACGACTCGGTAAACATAGTGTAGGACGCCTTCCGACGAGGTGGGATGACGACCTGCGAAAGACTGCACGTAGATGCTGGATGCGTCAAGCTGAAGACAGGGCGCTATGGTGCTCATTGGGGGAGGCCTATGTCCAGCAGTGGACTAATATAGGATAATGATGATGATGATGTTGACATATTTATATATCTAATAGGCAAGTAGGTATACAAAAATATCAAGAAAGTACATAAAAACAAAAAATATATACAAATAATAGGTTATCCTGATCGATGTGCCTCTGTCTCTATAACCTCATATTATGACCACATGTTTTGTGTTAACAACTCTATGGTTTTATATAGTTTTGATCTGGTAAGCCGCCATTTTGTGTGTCAAAAATGTACACACAAATTTTATGTTTATGGCGCAGAGCGTATGATTATTATTTAAGTGACGGTAGATGTCGCCACAACCTCAATAGTGGCATCTGAAACTGATACAGGAGTTCTGTGTAAATGTGGTAAAACCCAGCCTAACTTTTAACTGGACGAATAGTTTTCCGCAAACTGTTATAGCAATTTTCTGTGACCGCGATTTGGTTTAGGTACAAACATTTTCTATATATATGTATTATAAAATTGCTATTTTATTATACTAGCTGTGCCTCGCGGCTTCGTCCGCGTGGAAATCTATGTGTCAAATAGTTTATAGACCTTTCTCTTGAATCACTGTATTTAAAAAAAGCGCATCAAAATCCGTTGCGTAGTTTTAAAGATCTAAGCATACTTAGGGACAGACAGACAGCAGGAAGCGATTTTGTTTTTTAATATGTAGTGATACAATTTTCAGCCTCTATTATTTCTTTGTTAAGAAGATATCTCCTCCATTCTCGCCACCTGTCGGTTTGTTTTAGGTATCTGTTCAAATAATTACGTATGTAGTAAGTTTATTTGTCATCTAGTACCTACAAGACACTGGCTCTGATTAGCTTAGGGCTCTGGCTCTGGCGTATATCATATGTGATGCTGCGTGGATTTTCTAGCATTAGTTTTTTTTAATTGACCCATTTTTTTCTGAAAAATATATAATAGCATGCTTAAGTACTATTTATAACATTAAATACAGGCGTTTCAGGTATCCAGTAAATATACCAGTGAACATGGCCTTAATCAGAAAGCCAACGTAGTCGATTCAAGAGGACGGTTTATCCTATTTATACATAGATTTCCACGCGGGGAAAGCCGCAGGGCACAGCTAGTAAATGTATAAACGACGTAAAAGCGGAGTAGCAAAGCAGTGCTACGCCGTAGCAACAGATCTTGGTCATAATTATATTAAACAACCCACAACTCTCAGCAATTGTAGCGCGGCGATGCTACGGCGTAGCAAACGTCTAGTGTAGCTGCGCTACGACGTAGAAGTAGAGTAGAAAAGCTGTGCTAAGCCATAACTCAACAGCATTGTCGTAATCGTAAACAACCCAGAACTTGGTAAACAAGTAGCGTGGCGATGCTACGGCGTAGCAAATGTCTATTCTACCTGTGCTACGACGTAGAAGTGAAGTAGCGAAGCAGTGCTACGTCGTAGCAACAAAACATCGTCGTAATCGTAACCAAGCTACGACGGTATTATTGAAAATATAATAATATATATGTATTATTGGAAACTAGCCAAGTCAGTCAACTTAGGCTTCAATATATTATCCTGAGTTATAAGAAGAAAATATATTTTAAGTTGTTATAAAATAATTTATGTTGTTATAAATAAATATCAGGACTGACCATTGAGCTTGGCACCCATTGACTTCAACGACAATCATACAAATATTTAACTAGGCATGTATTATATTATCTGTGACTAGGCTCTCTTTTCACATGTATGTTTTTGATGGGATCTAGTCTGTTGAATTAAAGTCTAGTAGATATTAACTATAAAAATGCGCGCTTTACAAAGTGCTCATCATGACGTAATTATTTTATGTAACTTTTATTTCAAATTTGTATAATTTTAGCGATAAACGATTTAATAAGTGTTAGTTATTATAAATAGTATTTTTATCAAAAAACTTTTAAAGGCGTTCAGCCTGTTGAGTTATTAATTAATTGGTTTTTTACTTAGTTAGGTTCTAAACAATGTTTAGTTAATCTACGATTGTAAAAAATTGTGTTAAATAAAGAACTTTGAAAACCAAAGTCGCATTCAGTAACAAGATCTAATCAAAATCAACTGATAGAAAAATAAACCAAAGTTACCCCCTTTTTGTAATGTTTTTTCAATATTATGACTGAACTACTGATATTTAATTTTTAGTGTCGCCAAAGACACTCAATATTTTTAAACCAATGCGTGTGTGACTGGATAAAATTATTTTCTACGACCGATGTGGCGCGGTGGGCGAAGGTCCGCCTGCGACGCAGGAGGTTGCGGGTTCGATTCCCGCCTCGGGACAAATGTGTGTACGATCTGCAGATATTTGTTCCGGGTGTTCTGGTCGTTTTCTATGTATAATAAAAAAATATCTATCTACAACTCGGTCACAATATCTGTGCACCTTGAACCATACAAAATGTTTGGCTCAAGGTGCACAGATATTGTGACCGAGTTGTATGTAATGTATTGTATTATGTATATCAGTTATCTAGTACCCATAACACAAGCTCTGCTTACCATGGGGCTTAACTCTACTTATAGTGCTGTGTAAATTGTCCAGCATTATTTATTTATTTCTTGATTAAATACCTGAAAAATACATGAGAGAGCGGAGCGATCAGTCTTGAGCGAAAATCAGTCAAGGACTCATCATCATCAGCCTATCTTAGTCCACTGCTGGACTTAGGCCTCCCCCAATGACCGCCACAGCACCCTGTCTTCAGCTTGACGCATCCAGCATCTACCTGCAGTTTTTCGCAGGCCGTCATCCCACCTGGTCGGAGGGCGTCCTACATTACGTTTACCGAGTCGTGGTCTCCACTCAAGAACACGTGCCCCAGCGGTTGTCGGTTCTTCGCGAGATATGGCCGGCCCACTGCCACTTCAGCTAGCTAATTCTTAGAGCTATGTCGATAACTTTGGTTCTCCAGTCCAGGAATACTTACCCTTAACTCGCTTATATATGCATAAAATTTACGTTCCACAAAGTACGATAGTTTTTACTATGTAGTTATTCTATGAAATGAAATTTAAGTAGCGGAAGCGGATGCATGACAACTTTCGAAGGATATCCGGCTTGAAGTTTGATGTTGAAAATTGTCAAACATTCACCCCTGTTTCCGCTGTTAAAACGCACCTAGGCTAAAAAATATGTAGATACTCGTAGATATAATATACTTTATTGCACAAAAGTTGTACATAGACGAGCATAATGCTAGATAGCATTCTCTACCTGCTAACCTTTGGGTAGTGTGGACAACAGTTTAGTAGGTTGTGCTAGATTACAGAACTTACAAACATAATAAAATATACTACTCATAATGAAGCTAAATTAGTGTCATAATGATACTACTACACAATAGTTTCTTAGAAGCCTGAAATTTAGCAGAATGGAATTGACTCAAAGTGTTAACCATTTTCTTGCAAATTCGAAAACTAACTTCGAGTCACTGGTATTTTTGGAGCATTTAGGAATGTATGTTATTTATCATGGGTTCTTAGAAATAGTTTCCGATTTGCGGCAAATTACTTTTCCGTTTAAATTATAAATAAATAAATAATGCTGGACAATTCACACAGCGTTATCTAGATCGGACAAATATTTGTTCCGGGTGTTCTGGTCGTTTTCCATGTATAATAAAAAAATATCTATCTATGTAATATATTGTATTATGTATATCAGTTATCTAGTACACATAACACAAGCTCTGCTTACCATGGAGCTTGTGTTATGTGTACTAGATAACTGATATACATAATACAATATATTTATTATACATGGAAAACGACCAGAACACCCGGAACAAATATTTGTCCGATTCCCGCCTCGGAACAATTATGTGTACGATAAACAATTGTTCAGAGGCGGGAATCGGACCCGCAACCTCCTGCGTCGCAGGCGGACCTTCGCCCACCGCCTCACATCGGTCGTCAAATTAAAAACTACAAAAAACATATAATCTTGCGCCAGCACAAAACGACGAAATTTAAATACCTCCCGTAATTATTATCAACTATTATCCAATCTAAATCAATATAAATAAGATAATTTTGCATTCGTATGAAATTAGGTAATATCTCGTAATACTAATACCAATCTAGATAGTGTTCACAATCGTTTGGCAGGTCAGTGATAGCTTGTGATAGGTAAAATTCTGTGTGAAAAAGTTAGCATAATTGTATTTAATAGTGCTTAAATAAAGTATATAAATAAGTACGCCTACGACCCAGTGCATTTTTATTTCATATAAGAGATTGTTATGTTGATAGCTATAGCAGTGTGTCGTGATTGAAGTACCTATGATTTTTCCAAAAAAGCAATTGCTTGCTGCATTATTTGGTAAGTACATACCTTCCTATATGTTTGTTTTAATCAATGATGTATTGCTGATGATGATTCTTTGTTAATAGCAATTGTGTCTGGTTGGACACATTTCTGTCAGTTACTTACTTACTTGTTACGTGTTTCTGGACTGGTTTCCGCAACTTGGCCGCCGGTGGGCCCTTTTTGTGTGTTGGGTGGGAAGGCTGCTAGTCTAACCACCCGATGTCCTCCAGGAAGGCCAGCTCGCTGATGCCGGTTCATGCCTCCCTAGGTGTCCTTGGTGTCCCAAGGACATGCAGTCTTTGAGAAACCACGCTGTCGCAATCTACAAGCACATGCGCTGCCGTCTCCTCTGCATTCATGCACCCTCTGCAAAGGAGGCTGTCCGTGATATCCAAATTAAATAGGTGTTTGTTTAGCATGCAGTGACCCGTGACGACTTGCCGGAGTTTGTCACGTTTGAGATTGAGGAGCTTTCTTTTCTGCCAGTGTTTAACCACAGTTTAGCAATGTAGCAGGGGGGAGATGAGATGTTGGAGTCCCCTTTACACCCCCAATGGCGTATAATAGTTACTAAAGTCTCATTTATTTTAACAATTATTATCAATATGACACGCACAAAAGTGCTGCCATAGTTCTACATGGAAAATAAATCCTTTACACCGATTTTTCAGTATACATAGGCCAAACGCTCGTAGGCTTTGGTCTAGGATGGACCGCCCCAGTGGTGCCAAAGCTTCAGGATCCTGTTCAAACTCCACTTCCCAACGTGATAAGTGATCAGGAAGCTTCGTGGGTGGGCTCTGTCATTTATATCGGGACTATTGGTGGTAAGTGGTCTTTAATATTTTGAAAATTACGCGTTCTGAACACATAATTATAGCACTAACACAACGAAATATATTTATCGCGTTTATTTCCATATTTTTTCCAATGTTTCAACAGGTTTAGGTACACCTCTCATTCCGTGACCACGACAGTTTGTAAACTTGCAGGTCGGGAAAAATAGGGAAATAAACGCGATAAATACCCGTTGTATTAATGCTTATAATTAAGTAGTCATTTAAGTTTAGCCCTTAGGCCTAATTATGATGATCTTAGATCTTGGTCCTTACTTTTTGTTACACCCCATGTGGCAAGACCACAACATACCTTACCACTTATATATAAATATCTAATTACTTGGTAACATAACTTACTCTTTATATACTATATAAAGAGTAAGTTGTGTTGTAGTAAGGTATGTGGTCTTGCCACATGGGGTGTAACAAAAAGTAAGGACCAAGTTAAAAAAAAAAAACAAATTACTATTAGATGAGGGCAATTTCATTTTCATAAATTTTTGCGAAAACTAAATGTCAAGAATTGGAAAATATTTTTGTTGTTTTATCTATACTAATATTATAATGAGGAAAGGTTTGATTTTTTGTTTGTTTGTTTGTTTGTAATCAATAGGCTCCGATACTACTGAACCGATTTAAAAATTCTTTCACCGTTGGGAAGCTACACTATATCCGGTGAAAATAGGCTGTATTATATTTTCAAAAAAGTAAGGGATCCGTAGTAAAGAAGGTCCACTAGTAAATAATATTTATTGTTAATGAGTGCTATATAGCGCCCTGTCTTCAGCTTGTCGCATCCAGGTCTTTAGCAGCTCGTCATCCCACCTGATCAGAGGTCCTCCTACACTACGTTTACTAGTCGTGGTCCCCACGCAAGAAACGTTTGCCCCAGCAATTGTTGCGGTTGAATCGACCCGCAACCTTCTAATTAAATTCAAATTTGTAATTTTCTTTGTTAATTTTCAGGACCATACGTCACAAGTTATCTTTCAAACACCGTTGGGCGGAAACCAAGTCTGCTTCTAGGAGGATGTATTACTGCTCTGTCCTTCCTCGTCCTCGCTTTAGCCAACAACCTGGCTATGATCTACGCTGGTCGGATATTCAATGGCTTTGGGACAGGAATCGTTTTTGTAATGAACCTGGTGTATATTGGAGAAATTGCGTGAGTCTACATATGTATGCTTATCACTACATAGTATAAAACGAGGTCGCTTCCCGCTGTATGTCTGTCCCTATGTATGCTTAGATCTTTAAAACTACGCAACCGATTTTGATGCGGTTTTTTAATTGATAGAGTGATTCAAGAGAAAGGTTTATATGTATATAATAGTACATGCATAATATAGAACAGAAACACTGATAATTTTAGAGGTTTCTAATGTGATGTAACTAACACATTTTTTGTGCTTACATAGTTGCGCTGGCGAGATACATAGATCAAAATGTGCTCGCTGGATCAAAATAATCTACTACAGTATTATACACCTGAAAAAGGTCTACACAAAAGTCCGCGATGGTATATGTCTATCTCTTACGGATAACACACAGTAACCATTATTTATCCTTTTCTTTTTACTGTTTCTCGTAAACAATTTCTTTCGTTTCAGGTCCACTCCCATTCGTGGCGTTCTTCTAACAGTAACAGCTATCTTCGGCACCCTGGGAACCCTAATCGTGTATTCAGTGGGTCCCTACGTTTCCTACTCGGTCACCAGTTACATAGGGCTGGCGATTACGTTGGTGTACATTGCAGGGATACTGTTTATACCAGAAACTCCACTGTTCTTGATGATGAAAGGTAATTATTCAACTCAATAAATAAATAATAAATAAATCATCAGTTTATCTTAGTCCACTGCTGGAGATAAGCCTCTCTCAATGAGCGCCACAGCGCCCTATCTTCAGCTTGACAAATCAAGCATCGACCTGTACTGTTTTACAGGTCGTCATCCTACCTGGTCGGAGAGCGTCCTATACTACGTTTACCGAGTCATGGTCTCTACTCAAGAACACGTTTGCCCGAGCGGTTATCGGTTCTGAGATATGGCCGGCCCACTGCCACTTCAGCTTGCTTATTCTTAGAGATATGTCGATAACTTTGGTTCTCTTATGGATGTATTCGTTTCGATACGAATCCTATTCTTCAGAGAAACTCCGAGCATAGCTCTATCCATAATAAATATATAAAATTAATTTATTCCGGATAACGATGAAAACCATATCATGTTAGTAGCTGTAGAATAAGCCAACGGGTATAAGGGTCATATTCAAAACGACATTAAGTCGAATAGGCAAATTTATGTTACAGGAAAGCAAAAGCAAGCAGAAGACACCCTTAAATACCTCGACAGAGAAGAAGAGATTGATGCGATTATATCAAAAAAAGAAGAGAAGGCAGAACCAATGAAATCATCAGATCTTGTGACGATCAAAAGCAACAGAAAAGCACTTTTGATAACGTTAACTTTGAACATATTCCAGCAGCTGAGTGGAGTTATAGTTGTAACATTCTTTGTTACTACTATATTTGATCTAGCTGATTCCTCTATAGAGCCTAACATAGCTACTATAATAATAGGGATAACTCAGCTTGGATCTAGTTGTATAACTCCTTTCTTTGTCGAAAGATTTGGAAGGAAAATCTTATTATTGTTGTCTACCGCTGTGTGTTTCTTAAGCTTAGTAAGTCCTTAATGTTTGTATGTAATCATTTAATCATTTAATCATTTAATCATGTAATCATTTAACCTTTGTAATCATTTAATTAAGAACATTTGGTTTCTTAGAACTTTCTAGATAACTAAAAATAGTTTTGACATTATTTAATATCGTTATTTTATGAGGAAACCAATTGATATTTTTTATCAGTTAGATAGCAACTACCCTCAGATAAAGCGTTGATCATATCAAATGCGAAAGGTCAGCTAATCCTACTAATATTATAAACGCGAAAGTTTGTAAGATGGATGGATGGTCCATCCATCCATACTTACAAACTTTCGCGCAGAAACTTTGGCGCAGCCACGCGGGTGAAACCGCGTGTTGCGTGGTGACAGGTATTTTGGATAATATACAATATATCTTTATAAATTGTAGCCTATGTGTTATTCTGATGTATACGCTATATTATTGTAAAGTTTCATTAAAATCCATTCAGTAGTTTTTACGTGAAAAAGTAACAAACATCCATCCATATGGATATATGTTACTCTTTCACGTAAAAACTCACATCCATCCGCCGTCTTTGCAATGACAAATCTTAGTTTTCTGAACTGAAGCACGTAATATACATATATCGTAACTGAAGTCTAAAATAGATTATATTTCTTTCAGGGTACCTTAGGCACGTATTTCTACTTTAATCAACTTGAAGCTGAGATAGAGGCAAACGTTAAATGGCTACCACTTGTGACACTTATGGTCTTCTTCTTGTTTTATGATATGGGTGAGTTTTTTAATTGACTTATCATTTCTGACTGCATCTATCAAGCAATTTTTCTTATCGTTAGAGCCCGATTCCTTTCTAGCAGAGAGAAACATATGTAGAAATTCACTGTATATATGAAAACCACGACATAGCGACGTATGATGTATGTATGTAGGTATACAAGAATCAATTATTGTCATCATGATCATTTATTTGAAAATGAAATGAAATGAATTTATATTATAATTTATTTCGCTTTACAAATTTTAACAATTTATTATGGCACAAAATTTATGTTACGTTTCGTTTTGTTCCATCGTTTCAGTAAATGAATGACAAAGGAATTATGGATGCCTTTCCGATCGAAATTGATAAAAAATTTACAAATGATAGCATTCGATTTAAAAAAAAAAAAAAAAAAACGGTTGATTTTGTATCACTATTATCATGATCAATATTATTATATGAAATTCTTTATAAATGTTTCTTTAAAACTCACACACAAGACGGTTATGGATCCATTATGGGTTTTAAGTATTAGATGCATTTTATTTGACGGAATTATAGCAGTCACTTTTTTTTGTAGTTAGTTTGCGGTAAGCCATTAGTCCTTGGCAATCTAATCGAGCTGCATTTTATTCTATTACAGGTTTCGGCATAATCCCTGGCACATTCATCGGCGAAATGTTCACTCCTTCCGTCCGTTCCATCGGCGCCACCATCACCATTACCATCGGCTGGCTGGTCGGGTTTGCCATAGCCACTGCCTTCGCCGCCATGTTGGAACTCGGCGCCCACTTCGCATTCTGGTTCTATACCGCTGCTTGCGCGGGTGCATTTATCTTCACCATGGTGTTTGTTCCTGAGACTAAAGGGAAGAGTTTGGATGAGATTCAGGAGATTTTGAGTCAATGATAGATTTGTATTATTTGTGGAGACTTACATATAACTGGCCTTAAGTTAAATATTCTTTATATCTAATCTTTATCTAGCTGTAAGTTTTCCTATAATTGTAAAAAAAAAGATACAAACAAAACCTACAGCTCCTTTGTAAGTCGATATAAAAACATGGGTTTGATTAAACAGATACCTGAATAAAACATGAAAATGGCCATTTTTATTAAATTAATACAACTTCTTCACTTTAGCCCTCCACGACCAAGTGGCGCGTCCAGCTAGTCGATTCTTATTATGTATTCGAGAATGTATTTTTTTTAGCCTGTTTCACTACTTGGATCCAGGGTATATCATCATCATCGGCCTATGATAGTCCACTGCTGGACTTAGGCCTCCCCAATGAGCGCCATAGCGCCGTCTTCAGCTTGCCGCATCCAGCATCTACTACTTGCAGTCTTTCGCAGGTCGTCATCCCACCTGGTCGGAGGGCGTCCAGGCGTCTAGGGTTTATACGAGTGAAATATTATTTAGAAAGCTCTAAAAAGTCGCGTAGCCGCGCGGGCCTTGTCAGCGGTCTAGCCCGCACGTAGCCCCGCTGCCGATCGCTACTCTCCCGATCTGAATCGACCCTAACTTAGTCTGTCTCGCTGTTTGTTACTTTTCACGCGTGAGTAGCTGAACGAATCCTTTTGCAGTTTCATGAGCAGCATGTAACGCCAGCCTGCTCTTCAGAAAAAGTAGGTGATGTTGCTATTTTTTTTGAAGGGCTACTCTTTCCTACACTACTCCTTCTTGAAAACCCTGTCTCGCTAACTAGGTCCTCAGCTCTGGTCTCATCACCATGAGTATTGTTAAATGTGATTTCTTATCAGTTTCAGTTTAGTCTTTGTGCTACTACATGCAATCCTGCCTTCTCAGAATATTTATTGTTATTGGTATAACTGTTTGCCTGACCTGTTGCTTAAAAATGTTGGTTTCAGAGTTTGATTTTACACTGTAATTTTACTACTGACCGTTTCAGAATGCCAAGGCATTCGGCGATTAATAATGAGTTACTAGCACAAGGTAGTAGAATAAATGATTACTAGGTACAAACCTAGTGTACTAGGTTTTCCCTAGTGTACTAGGCAACATACTAGGTACTGTAGTACCTATACCAATTAGTACCTATAACCAAAGTGGTGCGCTCGACGGGAGCTATCGCTGCGAGCAATATTCGCGTTGCAATGTGAGCTGAACCTAATTTTTTGAAACGTCGCAATAATATAGAAACAAAATACAAGCGATGAAAGTCTTATATGGTTTATTATTAAAATCAAATCGTCAATCGTAAAAGTTTTATCAAATTTTATTAAAAAAATCATATTAACTCAGCATTTTTTGGACTTCTACTAAACTTTTCCCCTTAGTCTCGGGCACCAGGAATAAAGTAAAGAAGAAGGCACCAGCGCAGGCGACTGTGAAGATATAGAAGACAATGTAATTTCCTAGCTGCAGCAGGTATCCAAAAGCAGAAGACATGATGAAGCCCCAAAGCCATCCGACGGTGATAGTACTCGTGGCTCCCACGGAGCGTACGCTAGGCGTAAACATTTCGCCTATGAATGTACCGGGAACAACGCCAAAACCTGAAAAGAGAGTCATATTTATTTGATTAAAGCGAAAATTTGTAGGTCTTAGTATCTACGTAATGTATCAGAGACACAATGGTACCCAAGCAGGGCGTGGCAATAGGTACTGAAACGGAAGTGAAACAGGTTTCTCGAACATTCTGTTTATTTGATGAGAGAGAGTAGAAAATTAAAATTCAATCACATAGTTTTAAGAAAATAGTAAAGTAATTAACAACTCATACATAAATAAACAATAAATAAATGCTGGACAATTCACACAGCATTATCCGTCAGTTCCGAGGCGGGAATCGAACCCGCAACCTCCTGCGTCGCAGGCGGACCTTCGCCCACCGGGCCACATCGGTCGTCAAAAAACACGTACATAAAGTATTCAAAATAAAACTGGCCATGTGCATTGTGCAAATCGACTTGCAAACTGAGGGTTTTGTGCCATAGGCTGAAACTATTTAGCAAAAGTTAACCTAAAAAACCGGCCCATTATCTATAAAAACGAGCAAAACAATCACGTTTGTTGTATGGGAGCCCCATTAAGTATTTATTTTATTCTGTTTTTATTATTTGTTGATAAAGCGGCAACAGAAATACATAATCTGTGAAAATTTCAACTATCTAACTATAAATCACGGTTCATTAGATATAGTCTGGTGACAGACGGGCGGACGGACAGCGGAGTCTCAGTAACCCATTTTACTCTTTGGGCACGGAACCCTAAAACTTGAAAGAGGGTCTCCAAAGATGGAAAGGCGTAAGATAAGTAAAGGAGAATCGGTAAAACATATTTGATACCTACCTGTTTGTAACATCTCAATAACACAATATGTTTATGCAAATAAATGATCTTTAGAGTGCATCCAAAGGTTGCCTGGAAGAGATCGCTCTCAGCGATAAAGCCGCCCTGTATACTTCCTTTATTCTATTGTTTATTCCTGTATTGTTTTCTGTTTTGTGTGGTATAGTAAAGTGTTTTCTATATATCTATCTAAGATACTAACTGCTCGTAGGTACTCACCGAGAGCGAAACTCATCGAAAATGTAATAAGGGACACTAGTGGTAGCCAATCGATCGATGTTGCTACGGGAGATTTTATTTCATCCAAATAGAAGTACGTTCCAAGCAAGCCCTGAAATTAGACTGAATAATACATAACTATATAATACATAATAACTTATATAATACATAATCTAAAAAGCTCATGGAGGTTATTTTACCTGTTGTAAAAAATACTTTGAACAAGATTCGTAATCATTTGCCATCCTTGCCAACATAGTAATCATAGTATAAAACAAAATCGCTTCCCGCTGTCTGTCTGTCCCTATGTATGCTTAGATCTTTCAAACTACGCAACGGATTTTGATGCGGTTTTTTTAATAGAGCGATTCAAGAGGAAGTTTTACAAATCATTTGAAACATAGATTTCCACGCGGTCGAAGCAGCGGGGCGCAGCTAGTAAATAATAAATTACATAGAATAAGATTCGTAAACATTTCCCAATCTTATTACCACATAATATGATTATAAATACTAATCAGTAGTTAATACGAAGTATTCCCGTTTGAGCACCTATTTTTTGGGCAACTGAACGAAAGAAATCAAGGACATAGCCTTAGTGTGTCAACCAAAAGTAACAAAATGAATTAACAAAAATATTTTTAAACAAATGCGATTTGAACACAGTTATAAGCACTAAAAGAACGGGAATATATTAGGTTTATAGCACTTTATTCTCATACAAACACGTGGTTCACTTATAATGAGATACATAAGAAAAACTATGTTTAACAATATTAAAAAACTAGCCTCTGGTACTTAAAAGTAAATTGTAACTAAATATTATTTATAACGTTATACTACTACTATTATCATTATTACATATAAAAATACCAACATTATAGTAACTAGAACTAAATTAATTAGCTTATCGCGTTTATTACCTTTTTTCCCGACATTTCAACAGGTTTACACAAAACGCTGGATGCGGCAAGCTGAAGACAGGGCGCTATGGCGCTCATTGGGGGAGGCCTATGTCCAGCAGTGGACTGCTATAGGCTGATGATGATGATGATGATGACATAAAACGCGAATACCCGATGTATTAGTGTTTATAATAATGTGTTCAGAACGCGTAGGTTTATAAGTATTTATGTTAATTTATTACTTTTGGTTAACCCACTAGAGACCCTTAATTTCATTCGTCCAGTTTTGTAATGTAATTATAATGATATGTGTTTACGAATCTTATAATCTTATCTATAAGTAGATATATATATATATATACTATATATATAGCTAGCTGTTCCCCGCGGTTTCACCCGCGTTAAACTCGAATTTCACTTTATTAGGTGAATTTTTACACCTTGGTTACCCACCACGTTATATTATTGGAGTTTTAGTAAGAATCCCTAACTTTTTGAAAATATAATACCGGGGATAGTGTAGCTTCCCAACGGTGAAAGAATTTTTCAAATCGGTCCGGTAGTTTCGGACCCTATTCATTACAAACAAACAAACAAAAAATCAAACCTTTCCTCTTTATAACATTACAAAAGAGTTTCCATACAGTAAATTGTTATCAAACCTTTGTTGTCAAAAGAGCGTTGCTAGGCAACCACGTTTATTAAGAAAAAATTGCGTATTGATATGCAAGAGGCGTAAAACCTAACAAAAGAGTTTCCATTCAGTAAATTGTTACCAAACCTTTGTTGTCAAAAGAGCGTTGCTAGGCAGCCACGTTTATTTAAAAAAGGAAAGGAATTTTATAGGTACATTTTTCACACCTTGGGTTACATTATTGGAGTTTTAGTAACAGCTTTAGACACATGGATTTCCACGGTGAAGCCGCGGGGCGCAGCTAGTATCATATTAATAAACACTTTCTGAGAAAAATAGCTAACTTACCATGCTCAAGAAGCAAATCGCTGTCGAATACAGCAATAGTGGTCTTCGGCCAGACCTTTCTACAAAGAACAGGGCAATAACACCAGCTATAACTTGTGTTACACCGACCAGAATAGTCGAAACATATGCATTTATAGACGAGTGAGCCAGTTCAAATATTGTAGACACAAAAGTAAATATAACATTACAGCCGCTTAGTTGTTGGAAAATGTGCAGGGACACAACAATAAACAGAGCTCGTCTATTACTCTTGATTGTGACGATTTCCGACCACTTCGATTTAGAATCGATACTATCTGTGCTTGATAGAATTTTTTGAAAGTCTTCTTCTCTTTTAAGGAGTCCGAGTATGCTTTTAGCTTTTTTTTCGTTGTCTGTAACAAGAATTATTCATATGTTTTACTAATAATACAGTTACAGGCGGTTCTAGTTATAATACTGCACAGTCATTCATTCGATTGTATTCAAAATGATTGAAATTCAAAATATTATGCAATCAGACATCATTTATTTTGTCAGTGTTTCGATCTTCTGGTCGCCTCAGGGTAATACTGAAAATCTGTGTTTTGCTCTTAGAGCAAAGCTTTTCGCTGAGCTATTACCTTTCTGACAGGCTGCAGCACGCACACAATTCTTAAATCTCCACTTTTTAAATTCTTTATACTATTACTTATTGTTTACCATTACTATTGTTAACTTTATATCATGTGATGCGGTGTCAAATAAATGCATTATTTATCTATAACATTAAAATGTTTTATGAGATCTCAAAAGATTTTAAATATAAATATATTTAATATCTATTTTATAAATATAAGATTATTTACCAGATATTTATCGCGTACCTTTTGATTTATTTTCCCTTACAGTGGATGCAGTAACTCCGAGTACATGCAGTCACCCCGTGACCAGGATCGCTGTAAAACGATGGAAACGTACGGGAAAATTCAACAAAAGGTACGTGATGAACGCCCGGTAAATAATCTTTAATAATATGGTAACAAAGCTCTTCACAAACCGACTATACCTTTTAAAACCAAAAACAATGGTGTTTCAGGAATTAATAATACTCCGAATATATACAATAATGTCATTGCTAGTCCTATGTAGCACGTAGCGGCATAGGGCAGATAGGGTCCGACAGAATAAACAACCAATAAACCTATAAGTGTAAAAATTCCAACCATGGAGAGGAAAATACCTCGAATGGGCGTAGATCTGAAAGATAGTAAGTTGGTATAAAAAATAATCAAATGATTTAAAAAATCAATAACATGTTTATGTATCATCTTTATTTTTGTATAGTATAAAATGAAGTCGCTTCCACTGTCTGTTCGGTTAGATCTTTAATGAAACTACTCAAAGGATTTTAATGCAGTTTCCAGCAATTACTTTACGTTAATACTTACGCGATTTCTCCAATATACACTAAGTGTACCACATACAGTACCCCAGGGCCAAATCCACAGAGAACTCGTCCAATATAGATCATTGCCAAATTTTTTGCCAGGGCCAGGATGAGAAATGATAGTCCAGTGATGAATCCTCCGAGAAGAAGGCATGGTTTTCGTCCAGCGAAGTTCGAGAAGAAAGTTACCGTGAGGGGTCCTAAAAATTAAAAATACTTTTATGTTCTTGTTCTCCAACAGTTAATGATTACGACCTCTGAGGCGCGGTGGGCGAAGGTCCTTCTGCAACGCAGAAGGTTGCGGGTTCGATTCCCACCTCGGTGCAATTGTGTGTTCGATCTGCAGATATTTGTTCCGGTTGTTCTGGTATCTATGTTTAATAAAAAAATCTATTTATGTAATCTATTGTATTAAGTTTATCAGTCATCTAGTGCCCATAATACAATGCTCTGCTTAGCTTGGGATTAGATTATGCTGTGTGGTTTGTCCAACATTATTTATTTATTGTGTTCTTGAGTAGAGACCGCGACTCAGCAAACGTAGTGTAGGATGCCCTTCGGCCAGGTAGGATGACGACCTGCAAAGGACTGCGGGCAAATGCTGGATACGTCAAGCTGAAGACAGGGCACTATGGCGCTCATTGGGAGAGCCATGTCCAGCTGTGGACTAACATAGGCTGATCATGATGATGATTTATTTATTTACCAATAATAGATCCAATATAGTAGAACGACACAATCCACGATGCGTCTTGATCACTGATCCCACTGGACAAAGGGGTCTGATCGGGGTCTTTCAGTTTCGGCAGCATTGGAGAGGTCCATCCGAATGAAACACCTATTACCATCTGACCGAGGTATACTAAAACAGAATTCATTTTGATTTCGGAGCTTAGTGCCGACTTTCGGACTTTGCCGACTTTTGCAGTATTCAATAAAGGTGATAACGGAGTGCCGACTTTAGGAAATTTCTATGCAATTAATCACTTATCCGTATGGTGATTATGTTACTCGCGACCGGTTTGCGACAGGCGTAAATTAAACAATCAGTGCTGTCAAACGCCAATTTTGACCATTTTGACGTTGTAGCAGGTGTCAAACTAATACAAAATTGACGTTTGACAGCACTGATTGCTTAATTTACGCCTGTCGCAAACCGGTCGTGAGTTACATAATCACCCGGCCGATGACTTTCGCATACTGTCGACTTCTTTAATTTTCATGCTTTGGACTGTTGAAAAAAAAAACGTCATCGGATTTCAGATTTATTAATCTAAACTTCATAGAATCGCATTCGTAGATTTCGATACTTTGTATCTTCTTCACGCCAAATATATATATAATAATGTGCTGTATGAAATGGGCTGCTTTACAATTTAGTTTTATTTAATACATTTTATACGATAGTATTGTATAATATATCAATAAAACCTTTTTTCCAGAAAAACACGAATATGTACTAAATGACTTTTCTATGTACAATTATTTTTAAAATAGTGTAAAAGTTATAGTTAATCACAGTAACTCAGGCTGTTTTATTTTAAATCCCAGAAAAACGCGTGTACCTAATGCGATACGATGTAGGCAAGAAGCAAATAAAACAACAAAAATAATACTTTTCTTCTGTATTGCATATTTGGATGCTTGAGTAGTATGTCTGTAAAGTAATAAAAAATGTTGAGCAACGATACTAAAATTAAAAACAATTTCTTTACAAAAAAAAATCGAGTCAATAAAGCTATATCACGACTATTTTGCTATCCGCCGAACTACCAAACAGAAAATAAAAGCGTGGAATGAGCATGGATCCAAATAAAGGATACTAGAAACAAGAAAATACAAGATGAATCCTTCCCGGACACCGGTATTAATAATTGTCAAAATGCAAAGAATACAATACAATACAATACAAAAATTCTTTATTGTACACCATAATCAAATCAATCATTACAAAAATACATTATATGCGACAAGTACAATGGGCGGCCTTAACGCTTAGAAGCGATCTCTTCCAGGCAACCTTTGGATGGAAATAATTATATGAATTAATAATACTACTAAATAAAATACTTACAGTTTGCTACAATAAGGGATTGGATTATGACGTAGGGTTTTAATTTAAATATAAACATTAGTACTGATATTTTTTTAGTAATTTTAGTATGACACAATACCTTGAGGTAATTTGAAAACAGAATTAGAATGAATGCACTTTTTATCTCATACTTTTCGTTATCTCTCAATTTTTTTTTAATTTCTATTTACGAATCTAGTGATGCGATCTTTGACTCTGCACTATGCAGATTTTCTTTTATTTATAATGAAGTTTAGCCTCAAAGTTTTATATTTCTGTTCGATCAATACGCAAATCTGTTCGCAAAACTAAATCAGCAATATTATGAAGATTAAAAATGAATATCCATATAGACTGGAAATGATACAGTAGAAATAAAACTTTAAAAAAACTTCAGTTATTCCGTGATCATGGCGCATGAAACTGTCCCGAAATATTGGAAAATTCAAAAATCTAATCATGGTAAATATCCCGTAATAAATAATTGAATTTTTGTGAAAAAAAAACATGAGTATACTGGTGTAATACATTTTGTGTTGTCTGTAAAAATCCTAACGAGATTTAGATTTCAATCATGTAGATTATCATTAGCACCAACCCCACAAACACACACTCCAAACCACTACACACACACATACAAACACATCCATCCTGGTAGCTCCTGTTGCCCGGACTCTTAAGAGTCCGGTGTCCTCAGGAGCTCCAAATGCACAGACACCAAACACACACGCACATAGAGCTACAGTCTTTGTTTTCTTTGATTTCTTACAAATGTTCCCTAAATAATTCCGTAATTTCCTTTTTTTTTTGCACCTTTAACTTCTCTTTTTTTAAATTATATAGCTTATGTAACTTTAATATAGCACTTAAACTTAATTTTAACTAAATCAATCAATCTGTTATGTATGTACCTTCACTTCATTACAACTATAACTCCCGGAGGTGGGCGTTGCGACCTGCGACACAGTATTTTACTTCTGCAGGTCGCATCGCTTCATATTTTTGTTCTAGCACCTAAGTATGTTTCAAAATAAAGACTTTTTAATTAAAAAAAAAAAAACATGTAGATTGGCAATTTTTTGCAGATATCATAATATGACAAAGTTGATAAAAACACGAGAATATGCGCCCTCTCCTATGAATTTGAATAATAACCCAATTTACTACTTAGACGTATAAAAAGAAAAGTGGAGGAAAATCCATCAATGCACCTACAAGACCTAGGTCTTTAATTTACATTATATAGCTACCTGTCATCATCATCAGGCCGTACACGTCTACTGCTGAACATAGGCCTCCCCCAAACGACGACACTAATAGCAGTCCTGAGCCGCCTTCATCCATCGACTCCCTGCGATCGCTACAATGTCGTCGGTCCATTGAGTGGAAGGTCTTCCTACGCTCCGTTTCGCATTGCATCGCAGTCACTACTCGAGAACCTTTACCCCTCAATTCTCTACCTATACTTAAAACCACACCTTTGGGCCTTCCAATCAATATGGGAAGTCGCTATTGTGCCACAAAGTCGAGTACAAACCACCAAGATTTGTACCAATTAGTACAAATCTTCGGGACTTTCTATGGACTCATAGTGGCATCCGAGAGAATAGAATAGAATAGTGATTTATTGCCTGAACTCAAAACTACTAATGTACTATATTAAATACCAAAAATATAACTTATATCTATATGACGAGACCAGGATGGCAGAAACGAAAAGAAACCCAAAAGTTCCAAGGCTGACGATGTATATATGTTAATAAAAATGTATGATATCATTAAAAAAGACCCACCACTATTCAGTAAACCTTACCATAAGCGAGTGTTTAAGTATAGCCGATAATCTGCACTGCAACAGAGGTCAAGTAACCAAAGTCAAGTAGATAAAGGTAACTCATTTAGATTAACAAATATGCGAAGAATGTAATAAAAAGCTTGTAAATATTATCGCTACAGAGGAATGATAAAAAGTCTTGTTGTCTTAATTTATGGATTAAGATAATTTAGAGTACATATACTCGTACTAAGAGATATTAATGTAATTTGCCTTTATGCGTGGATTGAGAACTATCCAAGATTTCCTTTGACATCCCATTTGCTTCGCACGATTTTAGTACGGATCCGTAACTTTTTTGAAAATATAATATAGCCTATGTTGCTAAGCCGCGGAAAAGTGTCCAACCATACACAATTGCCAAAGAATCATCCCTATCTAGCTATCATAGCTTTTTTTATCATCTATGGACGATTCTGCGTCCTCGTTGTCATAGTAAAGCGATAGCTTAGCATAATTTGGCCCCTGTACCCAAACAAAGTTTATCTGTTACTACACATAGTCAGTGATTATCTTATCAAACAATGAGAGAAGATACATAAGTACATACATATTAGATTCACTTCAAACATGTTACTGATATGACATAATAATAATTAGCTGAAATTGTGGTGATAATATCTTTGATTTATAAACCCAAATAAACAGAATTATTTCTTAAATATAACAGAATATTCAAAAGGTATGAAAAAATGTTGTACAAGGAAAAGAAACTTGGAGCAATTTTTAAGCAGTACATTGTTGTTTTTATCGGTAAGTTTAAATTTTATTTACCATAAAAACCTTTGAGCTATAATTGATAACTGATAACTTTAGTTCTTTGTTGGATGATTTCGTTACGAATCCTATCCTTCAGAGAAACCCCGAGCATAGCTCTTTCCATAGCTCGCAGAGCGACTTCGAACTTGTGTACTAATCCTCCGTGAGTGTCCAGCTAACTACTTACTTAAACTGCTGCATCAGCATTATTTATCCATATAAAAAGATTTATAGACTAATCTTATGTCTATGTAAGTTTATTATTATTGTTTTTTTAATCGTATTTATTGTATGAACCTTTATAATTCAATACTTGGCGGTCCTATTGGGTTATCAAATAGAAATAGAAAATGTTTATTTGTGTTTTATATAAAATAATACAACTTAAGAACTAATAATAATAAATATAACAAATTAGGAACGAATAAAATAATTAAAATACGAGAACATAGAAAGGCTACCGGCTCAGCATGAAATGCTACAATGGCATAAACCAATGCAGCGCTGGTTTTCAGCGGCGCCAGGGTGCTGAGTGCAGCACACAACACAAATCACTAATAATAAAGATTTAACACGCAAATCACAAATTAAAACACTAATAACAACGATATAACAAAATAATTCCGTTTTTACAAAGGTAAGTTAAATAAAGAACAAAAATAAATATACTAATTAATCATAACCAATAGATGAGATCTTTATCTCATGCTTCATCTTTATGAAGCATACACAAATAGAAACACTAGATAATACTCATATCAAGAAACTAATTTACAAACTAACTTATCTTATATATATTAAACTATAGATAATATAAAGTTTATAATCATTTATAATGTTTGTAATGTAGGTATGTATTGTATAACTACAAAAAAATGTGACTACATACCTTATTTATTTATTTATTTTTATTTATTTAATGTAATCAGAACGACCTTAGCCCAATTATACTAATTACAGAGGTATAATATAAAAGTAAAGAACACATGTTATAAATACAGTTAAAATAAAATCAAATAATCAATAATGTCAATTATAAATTCAAATTATTGAAGAGTCAACATAAAATTAAGAATGAAATATAGGTAAGTCAAAAATAGGTCAAAATAAATTTTTAGAGATTAAAACTACCTTGTTTGTACGAGTATGTAGTTATATTGTGTTATATTTGTAGGTATGTCTTGTATAACTACAAATACCACGTTATATATTTTTTTTTTAGAATTATTTACAACAACCACAACCACGTCTATATCCGTCTATATCGTTCCTTCATGTCCTGTCCATCCTAAGGTTGCCTGGAAGAGATCGCTCTCAGCGATAACGACGTTTATACTTTCTTTATTCTCAGCATTTATTTCTGTATTATATTTATATATATGGTGTGTGTACTCATATATCCGCACTTAGACTCAGATTGGTCCATTATTTCTGTATTGTTTTCTGTTTTGTATATACCACTATAATAAAGTATTTTCTATATTCGAGTATCAATCTAGCTTCCAAATAATTCCAGCAAACCTCACACTGCTGCAGATGGGTCTGACCACATCCTGGCTGTCTCCGGTACTGGTAAAACTGAGGAGTGTGAACGAGACAGTGCTGCATGAGCCCATTACTGAGGGTCAAGGAGCGTGGATTGCATCTATTGGTAGTCTGATGTCTCTTGCTGGTAAGCATTCTTCGTTAAACGTAAAAATAATTTGGTTGCCTGGAAGAGATCGCTCTTAGCGATACGACCACCCTTTATACCTTAATCTAAGTTTTTATTTCTGTATTGTTTTCTGTTTTGTGTGGTATATAATAAAGTGTTTCCTATCTATCTTCTATCTATCTAATTTGGACCGATTTGGAAGCAGAGAAAGTGGGAGTGCTTAGGATTTAGAAAGAGTCTATGTTTGCAAACAAGCCAACCCATAGACGACCAACACCACACTGGTCGCAGGAGGTTGCGCCTTGGACAAAAATGTTTGTACGTTCTGAAAATATTTATTGTTCTGGGTATAATAAAAAAAATCCTCTAAGTATAATAAAAAAAGTTCTAAGTATAATAAAAAAATATCTACCTATGTATGTACCTATATGAGTCATTTAGTACACGTAACCGTAAACACAAGCTCTGCTTAGCTTGGGGCTAGATTATACTGTGTGGATTGTCCAGCATAATTTATTTTGAAAATTGTGAGGTTGGGAATGATCTTCCGAAACGCCAACTCATCATTCTATTTTTTAAACCGACTTCAAAAAGGAGGAATTTCTTAATTCGTCTGTACTTTTATGTTTTTAAATACGCCAAATTATGTTACTTCTTTTTGCAGCAGTGCCTTTCAGCGGACTATTAGCAAACAAGTACGGAAGAAAGAAAGCAATGATTCTAGGTGTTATGCCAAAGATAATTATGGGCTTTGTGTTCATCTTTGCGACTGATGTGTGGACGATAATATTTGGACGCTGTCTTTGTGGCCTGTCGGATTTTATAGCTATTTCTGTGACTGCCACTTACTCTTCGGAAATTGCAAGTGTATGTATGTATGTTTATTTGACGACCGATGTGGCGCGGTGGGCGAAGGTCCGCCTGCGGCGCAAGAGGTTGCGGGTTCGATTCCCGCCTCGGAACAATTGTGTGTACGAGCTGCAGATATTTGTTCCGGGTGTTCTGGTCGTTTTCTATGTATAATAAAAAAATATTTTTTTATTATACATAGAAAATGACCAGAACACCAAAAAAATTTATCTATGTAACTACATAGATAAATATTAATAATACTTATATACTTAATGTCTGTATAAGTTGAATAATACCTACTAACAAATGAGTTTTGTTCCAGAAAGAAATTCGAGGGGGCCTCGGAACCCTTTCCCAGATATTATCAGCCTTGGGGGCTATGATTATGTTGACCATGGGTCCGTTTGTATCTTACGTAACTCTGAACATAGTACTAACTTGTATTATCGTTGTTACTTTTGTACCCATAATGTTTTTACCGGAAACGCCCTATTTTTTATATTCTAAAGGTAATTTATCTGCCTGGCATTTTTTTCTCACTGTATATTACAAAGGTAATAAATAAAAATAAAAATAATAGGTATAATAAACTGCCCAATATTTAAAAAAAAAAAAAAATTGGTGGTGGCGCTAGTGTGCCTCGGAGTACCAAGATAATTAACATGTTCATTTGTTTCCAGGAAGAAAAGAAGAAGCATTAATAATATTAACTTCTTTAAGAAATGGAAAAACCGAAATAGATGACGAACTGAGAGAACATTCTGAACATAATAACACAGAAGAAAAATTCACGGAATTACTTAAGGACAAAGTCATTTTAATAACATTTGGAAAAGTGATTGTCATAGCTATTGGTGCACAAGTTATAGGATACAATGCGATATCAGTTAATTTGCAAACGATTTTCGTTCTTACGAATACTTACATAAGATCGGAAGTATCTTCAGCAATAATTGGTTGTATAGAGCTTATGGCATGTTTCTGCACTATACTTCTTACAGATAGATTTGGAAGGAAACCAGTTTTGGGCACGTTTTTGATTGGAATGGCTATCGGTATGGTAAGTAATCATCATCATCGTCATCATCAGCCTATATTGGTCCACTGCTGGACATAGGCCTCCCCCAATGAGCGCCATAGTGCCACACTGTCTTCAGCTTGACGTATCCAGCATCTACCTGCAGTCTTTCGCAGGTCGTCATCCCACCTGGTCGGAGGGCGTCCTACACTACGTTTACCGAGTCGTGGTCTCCACTCAAGAACACGTTTGCCCCAGCGGCCGTCGGTTCTTCGCGAGATATGGCCGGCCCACTGCCACTTCAGCTTGCTAATTCTCAGGGCTATGTCAATAACTTTGGTTCTCTGTCGGATGTACATATTTGTTGCGAATCCTATCCTTCAGAGAAACTCCGAGTATAGCTCTTTCCATAGCTCGCTGAGCGACTTTGAACTGGTGGACCAGCCCTATCGTGAGTGTCCACGTCTCAGCTCCGTAGGTCATAACGGGTAGGACGCACTGGTTGAAAACTTTCGTTTTCAAGCATTGCCGTATGGATGAAGAGAAGACTCTACGTAGTTTCCCAAACGCTGCCCAGCCCAGCTGGATCCTCCTTTTGGCCTCCTTCTCGAAATTGTTTTTACCTAACTGCAGAATCTGCCCGAGGTATGTGTATTCGGAAACAATAAGTAATGCTGTGGTTTTATTCCAATAAAAATGATCCTGCTTGATTATGAAACAATATTCTGAATTAAGTTTTAATGAACTTTAACAACCTTAAAAGTTATTTATGACCGGATATTTACTGTCCGAAATATTGGAAAACTCAATAATCAAATCATGGTAAATATTCCGTTATACAATATGACTTTTGTGTACACTATGATACTTTCAAAAGTTTACAACTATCTTTACTGCGAATGCTGATTCTACTCCACTTCAAGGTAAATTATTATTTATTATAATATTATATTATCCACTCCGAGATCATTACCATGATCTCGGGCCATAAAGTGACCCGGTCCTTTGGAAGGCTTGCGTGGAGCCGAAGCCAACAGCACAGAGGCCCTTTGAGAAAGTTAATCTAAAGGCGATGGCTACACATAGCGGGTATCAACCTCGGGTGCACAATATGATACACCTAAAGATGGTATCCGCCAGGTGTAGAGACTATTGCAAAGAAAAATTAAAGAAATAAAACCAGGCTATTGTGATGGATGGATGGACTGGGTAATCGGGCTATAGGGGAGATTGCGGACGTCTGCCATAAACAAGTCAATCATAATGTTAAGAGTGGCAGACGGTGGCTTGGCGAATGCTAGATGGATTCCTTAAAAAACCGGAGTAAATTACCGGAGAGAAACAACATCGGCGCAAACGACTGAGGGGTATCGAGAGGTGCGGCCCAGATTTCACCACGGGAATCATTATTATTAAAATATTTTAATTTATATTCTATTATTTCAGATTGGCTTAGGAACGTTCTTTACTCTTACTGCAGAAGGCAAAGAAATAGTTGGGTTCCTCAACTATCTACCACTCATATCAATCATCGTCGTTGTGTTTAGTTACAATGCTGGTACGTTAGTAATTTTATTATAGAATTATGACGTAGATAGGTAGATAGAAGATATTAGACACGTTTTTTTTCTTTTATCAACAAATTATGAAGAGTTTTATGCTACCGTACCGACAGTTAAATAAATAAATAATGCTGGACAATTCACACAGCATTCTAGCCCCATGGTAAGCAGAGCTTGTGTTATGGGTACTAGATAATTAATATACATAATACTATATATTACATAGATAGATATTTTTTATTATACATAGAAAACGACCAGAACACCCGGAACAAATATCTGCAGATCGTACACACAATTGTTCCGAGGCGGGAATCGAACCCGCAACCTCCTGCGTCGCAGGCGGACCTTCGCCCACCGCGCCACATCGGTCGTCAAAGTTAGAAAAACATATTTTTTTTGTAATAACTGCCTTTTTCTAGTGTTCAGTTCTGTTGTAAGTTGATGGCTAGATGACACTATGAAATAATGTGTACTTATTTAGTATTGTTTAATATTAGTTTTTGCCCGCGGCTTCGCACGCGTTGTTTCTATGGAAATGTTTTAAGGTTATTTATAACCTATGGGAACTGATTTATGGAATAAAAAGTAGCCCATATTTTATTCTGGGCCTGGAACTGCCTGAATGCAATTCATCCCGATCCGTTCACTAGTTTTGGAGTGAAAGAGTAAGAAACATCATAACTAGCTGCGCCCCGCGGTTTCGCCTCCATTGAAATCTTTGTGTCAAATGGTTTAAATTATAAAAATGTATCCTCTGTCTTTCTCCTGGTTCTAAGCTACCTCATCACCAATTTTCAGCCTAATCGGTTCAGCCGTTCTTGAGTTATAAATAGTGTAACACTACTAGTACTATAGTTTGACCGAAACCGCTGTACCGCGCCTGAGGTATGCGAGCGGCGAGACGGTTCCCCCCCGTCTCGCCGCTCGCATACCTCAGGCGCGGCCGCTCCGATGCATCAGTCTGCCGTCAACGCGTACTCTTGCTCTTTTTTCCTCGCCCCCCACCTCGCCGCACTTTCCTAAGGAGCGGTACAGCGGTTTCGGTCAAACTATAACACGACTTTATTTTATATATAGGTAGATAATATTTTTGCTTTCTATTCCAGGTATAGGATCTCTTCTATGGGTTCAAATAGCAGAACTCTTTGATGGAAGTACAAGAGCTGTTGGAGTATCATCGGGCGCCTTGGCTGGTTCCATCACGGTCTTTCTAGTCCTAAGGTTCTTTCCAGCTGTAACGAATAGTATTGGATCGGCAGCTACTTTCTGGATTTTTTCCGGAGTGTGTGTACTTTTCTGTATGTTTATATTGTTTTGTGTACCAGAAACTAAAGGAAAAACGTTTTCTGCGATACAAAGTTCTATAAGGAGAAAACATTGAATAAATAATGATGAACAGTCCAAAGGCAGAACTTGTGTTATCTCAACTTGTGTACCTGCTATATGACAACATTATTATGATAAAACTTCTGAAACTATCATGGTTATCAACACTAAAGTCATTTAAAACGGGATATTTACCATGATTTGATTTTTGAGTTATCCAATATTTCGGCACAGTTTCATGCGCCATGATCACGGAATAACCGAAATATTGGATAACTCAAAAATCAAATCATGGTAAATATCCCGTTTTAAATGACTTTAACATATTATGTACTTACTGATATGGAATACATATGTATTGTATATGTATATTTATTTCTTATCACAGATAGAAAATACCCAGAATTACATTTTCAGATCATACATACTTTTGTCCCAAGGCGGTAATCGAACCTATAACCTTATGCAGGCAGACCTTCAACCGCCCGGCAGTGTGGAGTGATTCATAAAACATATAAACCTTCATTTTTAATCACTCTATCTATAGCTGAAAACTGGATTAAAAACAGTTGAGTAGTTTCAAAGATCTAACGAACTTCATGTAATATATACTATGTAAAGATGACCAGGTGGGATGACGACCTGCGAAAGACTGCAGGTAGATGCTGGATGCGGCAAGCTGAAGACAGGGCGCTATGACGCTCATTGGGGAGGCCTATGTCCAGCAGTGGACTGCTATAGGCTGATGATGATGATGATGATGAATTAAGTGCTATAAGAACGATGTATTCATCCAAATTTTCACATTATTAATATTAATGTGATTTGGCAAAGGTAGGATAACAAAGTTAATATCCAATACAATATTTACTCGCTACTAATCTGTCCGTCCTACAGATAAGGAGTTGTATCTTTTTGTTACTAAATCTTATCAAATAAAGCAAAGTAAATGGTCTATTAAAGATTCTAGTTTAGTCTATGAGTGTATACTCTTCGTGAAAATTAGTGGACGTAAAAAATTGTGTTTTTCTTGCGAATTAATAATGGTTCCGAAATGTTTGTGGCCTAAAAGGCAATTATTAGTGGCGTTTTGTGGTGAGTAAATTACAACAGACTACAGAAATATTTAGAAAAACACGTGGCGCGGTGGGCGAAGGTCCGCCTGCGACACAGGAGGTTGCGGGTTCGATTCCCGCCTCGGAATAATTGAGTGTATGATCTGCTGATATATAAGTAATGCTAGACAATCCACACAGCATTATCTAGCCCCATGGTAAGCAGAGCTTGTGTTATGGGTACTAGATAACTGATATACATAATACAATACATTACATAGATAGATATTTTTTATTATACATAGAAAACGACCAGAACACCCGGAACAAATATCTGCAGATCGTACACACAATCGTTCCGAGGCGAGAATGGAACCCGCAACCTCCTGCTTCGCAGGCGGACCTTCGCCCACCGCGCCACATCATCGGTCGAATAATGATATTGATAATTTATTTTATTTATTTATTGAATAAGAACGGCACTATCACCCATTACTCTAATTATTTATACATACAAAAAATTAGACATCAGTACGTATAAAATGTAAATATTAATATTTTAATAATTATTTTACATAAGAGAAAATCACTCAGCCATCCCTCTCGCAACATAGCAAACAAAATGACAATAAATCTTAATTTGTCTGCATATTAATAATTTTTATGTACCCTATCTAGGTAATTTTATTTAGAAGAAACTTTTTTCGGCAAAAACCCCCTTATGCTGGAAGTGCCTCCCTATTTTTTATTTACTTATTATACACTCATTTAACTGCTCGGTAAACGTAGTTGTAGGACGCCCTCCGACCAAGTACGATGACGACCTGCGAAAGACTTGAGGTAGATGCTAGGTGCATCAAGCTGAAGATAGAGCGTGGCGCTCATTGAGGCCTATGTCCAGCAGTGGACTAACATAGCCTGATCATGATGATGATACCTTGTACATGTCTCTTCAGACTCTATGCATTTGCTCCCTTTCACACAAATCACAACTGTTGCTAAGTAGGTCTATAAATAATTTTATTATACATAATACTTTGTTGAATTCTCAAAGACATAATAAAAATATTTTGTTTCACTTCAATGTCATCTAGATGTCACCCTGAAAAATATTCTTTACACCGCCGTCCATCGACCTCCATTTCCGAGGTTTCAGTAGATATTTACGTCGTTATGTGTCACTACTAAGTATAAAACAAAGTCGCTTCCCGCTGTCGTCTGTCCCTATGTATGCTTAGATCTTTAAAACTACGCAACAGATTTTGATGCGGTGCTTTAATAGATAGAGTGATTCAAGAGGCAGGTTTATAAACCATTTCTCACATAGATTTCCACGCGGGCGAAGCCGCGGGGTGCAGCTAGTCTATAAAGAAAAAAGGTTTTAGTTTTTTGTTTGTATTGAATAGGCTCCGAAACTACTGGACCGATTTGAAAACTTCTTTCACCATTGGGAAGCTACACTATCCCCGGGTGACATAGGGTATATTTTTTTTTTGAGCCATTATTGTCCCACTGCTGGGCAAAGGCCTCCCTTTTCTCCTTGGTTATATTATATTTTAGAAATGTGAAATTCGAATGTAATGCGGGTGAAGCCGCGGGGTGCTAGTACTCTATAAAACTTGTTTTGACTTTTCAGTTTACATTGGTATGGTCTTGGTGGGATTTGGTGCGGGATGGCCCGCACCAGTGATACCAAAACTTCAGGATCCTGTACAAACCCCACTGCCCAGTGTCATCAGCGATCAGCAAGCCTCGTGGGTCGGATCCTTCTTCTTTATTGGAGTAATCATTGGTACAACTTGCACACCTAAGACTTAAAAAAAAACACAATAAAAACAAAAAAAAGATTATAAACCGAATGCTGCCAAAAAAAAACATTGAGAAGAAGGGAAAAAAAAGATATTCCCACAAAACCCAAGGACCGAGGGGTCGTCACCCCTCGAGTTGACGCCGGGGTAATGAGGCCAAGCCTCGAGGTCCCTCTCTGTGCCCCCACCAGGGCCGGAAAGAAATCTATTGAACCTACGACTAATACATAAAAATAAATAAATAATGCTGGACAATTCACACAGCATCATCTAGCTCCAAGCTAAGCTGAGCTTGCATTATGCAAGTAATTACTATAATTTGCGTACATAAAGATCTCCGGCTCAGACTGAATTCGAACTACTTACTCTGAGACAGTTTTTATTTATTATCTCATTCTATAAGAGCTCTGCCTCATTAGGCCGCCATGGCGACGTCGCTGGCGGCACAAGTCTGGCTACTTCTGGCAACCGAAGGTCGCCATGTCCAGTGGCCATGGCGTCTCGACAGTCAGTTCGTTTAAGTCGTCAGGAATGGACGTAGAAGAAGTTGCACTTCTTTGTTTCCAATGAAATTAGAATGATGAAGATGAACTATCCCTTAAACAAGGACGGTTTTGAATTTCTATAATAAATTTTACATTATCGAAACTAATTTTTTTCAACATAACAAATAAATATTTGAGCGAGCGTCCAAAATGGCGGCTGACTGAGGAGTGAGTGAGGGAGGTGCAGTTTACACGTGTACATTATAGTGGCAACGTCGCCAGGCCGCCAGAGTAGCCAGAAGCCACGTAGGTAGCTGTCGCTTGTGGCTACGCTTCCAAATTGGCGACGTTGCCACACCGTCGCCAAGTGAGTTAGGTAACATACATTTCTATGTTAACTGCTTGGATACGTAGCCGGCGACGTCGCCATGGCGTCTTAATGAGGCAGGGCTCTAAGTGACGACTTCTGTGGCGCGATTGGCGAAGGTCCGCCTGCGACGCAGGTTGCGAGTTCGATTCCCGCCTCGGGACCATTGTGTGTACGATATGCAGATATGTGTTCCGGGTGTTCTGGTCGTTATCTATGTATAGTAAAAAATATGTGTCTATGTTGACATTGAATTATCAGTTACCTAGTACCCATAATACAAGGTCTGCTTAGCTTGGGGCTAGATAATCCTGTGTGAAATGTCCGGCATTATTATTTATTTTATTTATTATATTTAATTTTAAGAAGTTGGAAGTGTGATTAGGTATTATATTGCCACTTATATTAATGAATTTTATAGGACCTAACGCTAGCAGTTTTCTCTCCAACGTCGTCGGAAGAAAGCCCTGCCTTCTCCTCGGAGGGTTGGTCACTGGACTCGCATTTCTCGTGATGGCCTTGGCCAAAAATCTGGCTATGATCTTGGCAGGACGAACCCTCTTCGGCTTGGGACTTGGCATCATATTTATTATGAACCTGGTGTATATTGGAGAAATTGCGTAAGTTTATGCTAATGAAATGAAAATATATTTATTCAGATAGAGCTAAGACTTAATTATCTAACTATATAGTAAACAAATACAGCACACTTAAAAATACTTAAAAGTAAATAATTAATAATAAAACATTGATTTAAACAAAACAGACATATTTTCTAAATTAAATTTGTATATGTGTAGATCAAGCATTCATCATTTGCTAGATAAAGGAAATTATTATTTTGCTTTTAGAAGGGTGAAACATTTTATTGAAAAGTCTACATTAATGTGTAAATGAATATTATATATTTAAATAAGTAGGTATGTATTATTAGTTATAAAGTATATATGTATTTATAGTAGATAGGTATTTATGTAACATAATATGAAATTTCATGTTGTAATTAACTACATAATAACGCACACAGATCCCCTTTTTCAATCCAACGATCCTATCCATCCACGGTTGTCTGGTAGAGATCGCTCTTGAGCGATGAGACCGCCAAATTGTCACATATCTTGTATTATTATTTTTTACCTTGTTTGTTTTATTTTTAAGTGTGCAATAAAAGTATTGTCTATCTATCTAGATAGATAGAAAATTCTTTATTGCACTTTAACTATAAACTATGTACAGTAAAAACTTAAAAATTAAGTACAATTGGCGGTCTTATCGCTCAAGAGCGATCTCTACTAGACAACCATGGATGGATAGGATCGTGGACAGTACCAGGGGATCTGTGTGCATCTAATGTGGATAACCCAGATACTTGTTACATAAAGAAATTATTCAAAAATGTTCCCGTCTCTACTGTTAGCAGTCTGGTAGCTAATTGTGGATATGTCGAATATCTTTTGAGCTTCTTAACTAGAACATAGTTGTTACATTATATACTATGTATATTCATTATATGAACCATTGATATTCACCACCTGGCTTTTCAAAGGCTAATAATAATATTTATTGCTTCATCATTATCAGCCTATAGCAGTCCATTGCTATAGGCCATAGCGCCCTGTCTTCAGCTTGCCGCCTACATGAAGTCTTTCGCAGGTCATCATCCCACTTGGTCGGAGGACGTCCTACGCTACGTTTACTAAGTCTTGGTCTCCACTCAAGAACCAACACGTTTTTATTTAATACTTAATTGATTTTAAAACAAAATAAGTTGCTTATCAATTCTTCATTTCGGTATTTTATTATATTATTATTCCTACATGTTAAAATGATCTTGAAGCATGCAAAATTTCAGCTCGATTCGTTCTGTAGTTTTCACATCTTCACAAAGGCAACGTCACAAATTTTCTCCTTTATAATGAAGAACCAAAGTCAAGAGGCTAGTTAAAATACGTACAATTATCTTCTTTTCAGATCTACACCCATTCGGGGAATCCTACTCACTATGACTGCAGTTTTTAACACCTTCGGCACTCTGATAGTTTTTTCTGTGGGGCCATACGTATCATATGTCGCTATTGCGTATATCGGGCTGGCAATCTCACTCGTATATATTGGTGGAATATTGTATATACCAGAAACTCCTCTATTTTTGGTTTTAAAAGGTACGAGTATGTTTAAATGAACACAATACACAGGCCTGCGCGGGCTCGCTATTTTAAGCAATTTGTAAATCACTACGGCGAAGAGGTGGAATGCATATAATAATATACAACAGAATAGATTGAAATAATAAATAAATATTCCTGGACAATTCACACAACATCATCTAGCCCCATGGTAAGCAGAGCTTGTGTTATGGGTACTAGATAACTGATATACATAATACAATACACTACATAGATATATATTTTTTATTATACTACATCAACAACGACCAGAACACCCGGAACAAATATCTGCAGATCGTACACACAATTGTTCCGAGGCGGGAATCGATCCCGCAACCTCTTGCGTCGCAGGCGGACCTGCGCATGCAGCGCCACAGAGGTCGTCAATAATAAATAATCAAATAATAGAAAATTATATAAGATATTCGAATAACACGGCATTTTTTACAGGAAACGAAGAAAAAGCAAAAAAGACACTTGTATTCCTTGACAGAGAAGAAGATTTCGACACAGTTTTATTATGTAAACAAGAGATAGAGAATAGCAAAACCAACAAATGGACAGAAGTGGTCACAGTCAAGAGTAACAGAAAAGCTCTTTTTATAACTTTAACTCTTCATATACTGCAACAGATAAGCGGTATATTAACAATAACCACCTTTATCACAACGATATTCCAAAGGGCTAATATGTCTGTAGACTCTAATATAGCGACGATTCTCGTTGGTGTAATGCAGTTCTTAACTTGTTGTATAGTGCCTGTGTTTGTTGAAAGATCAGGACGAAAATTATTGTTGCTGTTGTCCACGGCAACTTGTATCGTTAGTTTGGTGAGTCACTTTCTGAATATGTTATTATTTAGCTTTTGATGCTTATACGTATCATATGTCGCTATTGCGTATATCGGGCTGGCAATTTCACTCATATATATTTGGTGGAATATTGTACATAGTATATACCAGAACCTCCTCTGTTTTTAGTTTTGTAAGCTAAGTTTAAATGAACACAATACACCGGTCTGCGCAGGCCATTTCTGACTTCTATATATGGCCACAGTTTGGGATTTTTGTGTAGAATATCAAATAAATTATTTTATTTTGTAAAGCTGTGATTTACCATTAACAAAAATATAACATACGAAGGTTCCTTAAATGTTATCTTGAGAATCAGTTGTTAACTTAGTTATATATGTATTTTCCTAAATATTTTCACCTGCTCAATGGTCCGACGACTTTGTAGGGGCTGTAGGGAAGCAGTGGATCCGACTAGCACAGACCGTCAGGGGTACAGAGATAAGGAGGAGGATTTATACTCAATAGTGGTGTTACCGCCTGATAACATAGATAGATAGATTTTCATGAATTCTTTTATTTCAGGGCCTGCTAGGGATGTACTTTTATTTAGATGACATCAAATCTCCAGTTGCTGCAAATATCAATTGGCTGCCACTAGTGACCCTTATAACCTTCTGTGTAGGTTACGCATTCGGTAAGTTTCGCCTTTGGTCATATTGAATATATGTTATATTAAAATAATTGATTAATGAGAAAAATAGCACTTGACTAATTGAATAGCGGGCTTATTTTATAGTTCAATTACTTAAAAAGCGTTGGATATAAAAGTGGCATACTATAATCGACTCTGTAGAGTCGTAAACCTTGTCACAAGTGTACACACTTGTGAGGTGTGTGTAAGGTTTTAAATGACCTCAAAATCGTAGACTGATGCAAACATTCTAGTTTTATGTTAATTCGGATTGGAAACATTAGACGCCAAAGGGTCAGGGTCAGTTTCATAGACTTCGGTGTGCGCAAACCTATGAAAGGGCCAAAGGAAATTCAAATATGGTTACTAATCCTGTAAATGTATTTGTATTAGATATTTAATTCACAGCTGTCAAAATAGTAACTGATATATTTCGGATAACGACTCTCTCACAGTTAATGTTTTTCTTTATTGTAAATACTCTTTCTGAATGTTTACTATACTACTGACTAACCCATAAAAAAAACTTGCAATGCTATTATGAGACTGACATCGTCAGAATTGCGCCAAGCAATTCAATGAATTCTAGCAAGAATTTGCATGCTGAAATGAAAATGCTGAGCCGGTAGCCTTTTTGTGTTCTCGCAGTTAAATTATTTTTATTAGTTCCTAATTTGTTATCTTTATTCTTAATTTGTATTATTTTATATGAAACGCAAATAAATATTTGCTATTTTATTTGTATTTCATAAACTTAAAACTACCCTCTTTTCAATACAATTTCTCTATCTCCAGGTTTTGGCATAATCCCGGGCACATTCATCGGCGAGATGTTTACACCTAGCGCACGATCTGTTGGTGCTACCATCTCTCTTACCACCAGTTGGCTGGTCACCTTCGCTATGATAACCACCTTCGGATACATGCTGCAGTGGGGCACACACGTCGTTTTCTGGTTCTACACAGTTTCCAGTGTGGTTGCATTTGTGTTCACTATAGTGGTAGTGCCGGAGACTAAGGGAAAAAGTTTGGTTGAGGTACAAGAGATGTTGAATCGATGAGTGGTCTAGAAGATTTAAGTTCAGTTCAGTTCTTTATTGATAAGAATTTACTTATAATTATGTCAAACATAGGCAGGAAGCATTATTTAAATATTATATGGATTTTCGTAGAACCATATTTATTTATTTATTTATCCACTCATTATAATAATATCTACATTATATATTTACACGTTCACACATACTGCTTACTATGCCGTCCCGGCGCGCGGGAACCCCCGCGCCCCACTACCTCTTTCCTCGTGTCACCCAATCAGTCGCTTGGAATCTCGATACGACGCGCATTACTTTGTTTCAAGTTGCTTCAAATATACTAATCTTTACGTACTTACCGCTATCTATCTTCTGTATTCTCCTACTATCTACTGTGAACTTTCTACTGTGTATCTATGAACTGCTGTGCCTTCTTCCAATCCTTCTTATAATATAAATGTAATGAATAAACGGCCTCTGACTGAATTGTATGTTACTACTTACTTCGACCACCACAACGCAGGACCCTACCACCTACATCCGTGAGGGATGGAACACTGGCAGATTTGGTTGTGGATCTCAAGAAGCACATGTCAAAAGTCGCCGAGCATAGCGCGAAGTGGATGCTTAGCTTTATGATGTTTATTTTACGGTTTTATGGTTATGTAAATCGTGAGCTAATTAGCCACTTATCTGTATAAAAAGCCTGATTTTAAATAAACCGGCAAAGTGTTGTCGGCCCCGTGTAGTGTTGGGTGCCGTAATTGCAAGATTCACTAACTAACCCTTAGGTTTAACCTGTTTACACAACTAGGTCAGTAGGGTCATAGGTACCTAGTTTGGAAGGCCCAGGATGAGATGGCGCGACGAGCTCGAGGTACATCTTCCATCATGGTCTGTTGCAGCGTTGGATCGCAAGGAGTGGAAGGAGAAAAGGGAGGCCTTTGCCCAGCAGTGGGACATAAAAATAATAATAATATATAATAACACAAGACAGGAAAAAGATAAATACAGAATGTGTTGTACAATGAGCGGCCTTATCACTATAAGCGATATCTGCCAGGCAACCTCTGGACTGGATGGACATGAAGTTTTAGAACAAGTATAGACGTTACCAATGTAATTTGTACGAAAATTATTTTTACCTGTCAAATACCTTTTGCGGAAGTTAAGATACAGGGACAATAAAGTGTTTCTTTCCTCTTTACGCAGGCTACTTTTATTTATTTTATTTTATTTATTATTTATTTTTATATATTTGGGAAACAAAAAGCTTATGCTACAATTAATAGTACATTTAAAATATGAGAAAATTAAGCTAACACAGTTTCCGCTTGTAGTACGCAAATAATATAACTGATTACAATAATAATATGGTAAGTATAGAAGAAAAAAAAAATAACGTGCCAATTTAAACATCACTAAAATGCCTGTCGTCAGTACCCGGAAATATAAATAAATAACCTAACGGACATAACATAGGAAGAACATCATATCCCCATACATGTTCCCATGGTAAAGAAATAACATTTAAACGTTTCCGTAGCCACAAGGCGTGCGAACCCGCGGGCAGAAATTAGCTTTGATATATAAATATTACTTTAATTTTAGCTTCATCGTCTACAATAGAATATAGCTCTATTGCACCATCAAATACAAAGAAAATAATAAAAATAAAGGGTCTTAATACTAACTAAATCTAGTGGCACAATCGGCGGCTTTATCGCTAAAAGCTATTTCTTCCAGGCAACCTCTGGATGGATAGGATCGGTACGTATTAAAGCTGACGGTGGCGTTATTATTTAGGATAATAATATATAAAATAATTAATATTTATATAAGAACGTACATATATAAAAATAGAGCACAAATACACAAAAAACAGGAACAATTAACATAATGACATAGAAAATAAAAACAAAAATGAAGAAAACTTATCAAGAGTGGTCAGATAGTGTTGATGAACCATACTGTTTTTTTTGTCTACTTTACATAAATATTGACATGCATAGGTAAAATCGCATTAGGAAAAAAAATTCGTTCTTTGATTCAGACTTATAATAAAATAAATAAAAAGTATTTATTTCAAGCATTTACACTCATATTAAAAAATAAACAAGATAATCTTAAAAACTAAAAGGATTGCTGGGAAGGTGGCGCTCACAACAGTGCCTGGTGTACGGGCAGTCCACTCTCCCAGCTATCATTGCGAGAACGGTATTGGAGCTTATGATATATCCATATTGTGATTTGTTGAGGAATTTAAAAAATTAAATCATCAGTGTTAATGTTAAGAATGCAATGCATTTTGACTGAAATTGCAAAGGAAAGTATTTAAGTCTGAATATAGTTTTTGAACTCTGATAATCTAAAAACTTTTTTTTGCATTGCCCGAAATTCAATTTAAACTATCTATGAGCTTGTGTTATGGGTACTAGCTGACTGATATACATAATACAATACCTCAATATATATTTACATAATACATTAAATAAGATAATATAAGAAAAAAATATTTGTCAAAAAAAAAAACAGGTTTCAGTACAATAACACAAAAATATAGAGATATTTTTTAAAGAAATCCAGAAAACCCGGAACAAAACATTTTGCTAATCGTACAAACGTTTGTTCCATGGCGGAATCGAACCCGCATGCCGCGCCACATTGGTCGTCAATATATTTATGCTTAAAAGGATTGTTTAACCCTAAGGCGATGATAATGTGTGAGTAATTATGTTAATTAATTTAAGTAAGGTATAAAAACTATACAACACATTTATTTATCCATTATAATTATACATTTATCCTTTATTCTCTTCTTCTAGTTCTGCTATCATAAAACTGCTACTATGCTTAGCAACAGCTTTATGTTAGCAGTAAGAAATAACATGCTGTGTTATTTCTCACTCTAACTTATAACAACTTAAATAAATAATGCTAGATGTCCACTAGGCATATTACAATCAGTATCATTTTTCATTAGAATGTCTAGTTGGTCTCTCCGTATCAGCAGCTAGGTCCCTGGGTATCAGCTGCTAAGTCCCTGTGTATTAGCTGCTAGGTCCCTGTGTATCAGCTGCTAGGTTCCTGTGTATCAGCTTCTAGGTCTCTGTGTATCAGCTGCTAGGTCTCTGTGTATCAGCTGTTAGGTCCCTGTGTATCAGCTGCTAGGTCCTGTGTATCAGCTACTAGGTCCCTGTGTATCAGCTGCTGGGTCCTTGTGTATCAGCTGCTAGGTCCCTGTTTATCAGCTCGTCCCATATCCCGCTGTATCTGCGAGAAAGCGCGTCCCTTGGTCTCAGGCACGAGGAACGCTATGAATAGACACGTGGCGGCACACGACGCACTGAACATCCAATACGTGGCAGCGGGACCTAATGCGTGGCTAACTGCTGAGAAATACCTGGAAAAAGAAAAAAATATAGATAGAAAACACTTTATTACACCACACAAAACAGAAAACAATACAGAAATAAAGGAAGTATAAAGGACGGCCTTATCGCTGAGAGAGATCTCTTCCAGGCAACCTTAGTATGATATGATTTTAATATTATATTAAGTGGTAGGCTGAAGTGGCAGTGGGCCGGCCATATCTCGCGAAGAACCGAAATACGCTGGGGTAAACCTAAACGTGTTCTTGTGTGGAGACCGCGTCTCAATTTTAGTGTAGGATGCCCTCCGGCCAGGTGAGATGACGACGTACGACTGAAGGGAGATGCTGGATTCGTCAAGCTTAAGACAGGGCACTATGTCGTTAATTTGGGGAGGCCTATGTCCAGAAGTGGACTAACATAAGTTGATGATGATGATGAAGTGGTAGGCTAAAATATACCAGTCAACCCGTTGGTAGGGCTATAATGTGAATTCGTGGCTAGTAGATCAAACGCTGCTTTGGTGGATGTAGAAGATAATGTTGAGAACCATATTGTTGATAAAAAATCAACGGATCAAAAACTATTTATTTCTGCAATAACAATCACTGTACCTAAACTGCTTGCTTAGTTAAGGTCCGTTAGGTCAAACTCTTAAAATTAAAAAGAAACAAAAGACAAACCGATTGATAGGAAACATGGCCGCAATAGAAACAAGGACGCCAATAGAAACGCCCATAGCTCGTGCGGGCCCATCGAATAGCTCAGCCACCACGGTCCATAGCAGGGAGCCCATTCCTGAATAGTAATAGAAGTACTAGAAATCGTAAGAACGTTACAAAAGAATGCATTAGGAAAGGAAGTTGAAGTAGGATGATGGGCGATATAGATTAGCGTGGTAGGCTTATTACAGTTTTCCCAATTAAAGATTTCCCTTAAGAAGGAAAACTTGAATCAGCTCACACCACTTTAGACGAAAAGTAGAATTTTTAGGCATATCATTAGAAGGAAAGAGTATCATGTTAAAAAGAAGTGTAAGTTAATGGGTGGGTATAGGTTAAGACAAGATGGAAAGACTATGTGAAAGATGACATGAGTAAAAAAGGTGTAAGTGCTGAGATGATGACATTGATGACTGATGTCATTTAAAACGGGATATTTAACATGATTTGATTTTTGATTTATGCAATATTTCGGCACAGTTTCATGCGCCATGATCACGGAATAACTGAAGGCACTACGAGTAAGTGTACTACTACTTTAGTGTTAATATTCATGATAGTTTCAAGAGTTTTATTGATGACTGATAGAAGTGAATGGGAGAAGAAAACTTGATGATACCGAAGTTGAAGTTATTAAATGACTTATGCCTTACCTGAGTTATTGCAATAAATGACTAGTATCATTGATACTAGAGGTAAGTAGTTCAGCCAACCAGAAATCGTATACCCAGTCGACTGCAAATTGAAGAATGTTCCTAAGCCAATCTGAAATTTAAAGAAATTTTATCATGATAAAATTCGCATCTCATGGTATCATGCTGTTGGTGGCTGATGTTGGGTTCCCTCTGCAATAGAATTCTTAAAATTAAAAAGAAACTATTTACTGATCCAAGAATTTTTCGATAATTTTGGAGACATGCCCTTGTATCATAATCTTGACGTGTATGGGGTAGTGTAGATAAAGGATGGTTCCACAGATGATCATGAGAGAAGATTGCAGGTTAGACAGTGATTTGTCTCGATTGGCCAAGGTAAATAAAATAAACTTTGAGGCTGATGCTGAAAAATTTAGGTATTATCCTCGTCAGCATACAATCAACCAAAATTGAACATTGTCTTCCCCGAATGAGGGGGGATTCAACATAATCACTACGCTTGGTAAGCAAATTCGTAATCGCAGTAAAGGTGTTGAATACTGCAATGAAGAAATCTGGATCTTTCCTCTGGTACGTTCCATTAGTCGACTTTAACTGGCTGAGTTCGAATAGTCTATTCTCAGGGCAACACAACAGCAACGTGAACTTATTTTTATAATGTAGTAACTTGACTTTGGTTCGATAATAAGGGTATTTACCATTCCAACAGCCATCCCAATCAAAGACACTACCAGCACCGGCTTTCGACCAAATCGATCTGTGATTAGTATAGTGCAGAAGCAAGCTAATAACTGGATGCAGCCAATCACAAGAGAGGATATCTCCGGTCGCACGCTCGTATTGGTTGATTCGAATATCGTTTGGAGGTAGAATGTGACTGCATTAGTTCCTATTGTTTGTAAGCTGAAAGAGAACAATTAACCCTTCATTAAAAGCAAGATAATAAATAATAATTATAATTAGTCAGCGGCCGCTTGAGCCTAGCTTCGCGGTCGGCGTTTCGGTGATCTATTTTGTCTATAGTAAAATATGTATTTTAAAGCGATAATTTATATATAATGAAGAATAATACTTAAATAATAAGTTATGTTTCAATTGTAAATATTTATTTGAATTAGCAATTTTTTTCTTTATTATTATACCATTACTAGGTACTTTTTTATTTTCTAAATGTATATTAGAGTAGAAATATTCAGTTTATAAATAAAATATCTAAACTAACCTTATGCCCAAAAATATGACTTTTCCCACAGATTTCAGAACTACAGTATCTTTGATGAATCTGCTCCTGTTGACGGTAACAGTGATCTGGGAGGAATACTCATTGATCTCATCTTTTACCTCCATTTCTGAAGCTCTAAGAAACGTCAGAAGTTTTTCAGCTTCGCTTATTCTTCCTGAAAACAAGATTTAATAATTTAGAGCCAATAAGGCATTTTTAATTTTTTTTAGGTATTTTTCAGGGATATTAAGGTCCAGTAGAAAGTGTTTACAGGCTGATGGTGTTTACATGCTAATAAAGTATAATATTGCTATTTTCAACAATAAATAAATAATGCCGAACAATCTACACAGCAATTTCTAACCCCAAAGTAAACAGAGCTTGTGTATGTGTAATGGGTACTAGATAACTGATATACATAATACAATACATTACATAGACAGATATTTTTATTATACATATAAAACGATAGTAGATAGTACGCCAATTACAGAATGACAATTGCAATAGATAAAGTTGTAAACAATGTCTGAATACAACCTTCTTTTTTTACGATTTCTAATATAATTCTGCTTTTCATGAGATTTAAAGAAATTAAGGAAAGGGATTGAAAAAAAAAATGTTTATTACTACATCTAAACAGAACTAAAGTAAATACAGAATTGCTATGGTTTAAGAATTAATTTACATAAGTGCTAATGATTCCCACACTAGGCTGGGCCTGTATCGATTGGAACAGTTTTCAAGTGTAACAAACAAAATGTATAGGTACTCTGATCTCAGGTCTGGCTTACCTTTAGAATACAAGAAATAAGGACTCTCAGGCAGGAAGAGCACTGGAAGACATGTCCCAAACGTGACGCAAGTGAGGATAATGTTAATGGTATGGTAGGACACAAAAGGTCCTACAGACAGCATCAGCATTGCGCCAAGGGATGACATGATTTGGGTTACACTGCCTAGTCCACCGCGTATTTTTTTCTGGAAGAAAATAAGGGTTACTTTACTTCATACATATACTAATAAGGGTTACTTTACTTCATACATATACTAATAAGGGTTACTTTACTTCATACATATAACATACATATACTAATAAGGGTTACTTTACTTAATACATATAACATACATAAAACTTTTGAAACTATCATGGTTATCAACACTAAAGTCATTTAAAACGGGATATTTACCATGATTTGATTTTTGAGTTATCCAATATTTCGGCACAGTTTCATGCGCCATCATGTTTCATGATCATGGCGCATGAAACTGTGCCGAAATATTGGATAACTCAAAAATCAAATCATGGTAAATATCCCGTTTTAAATGACTTTAGTATAACATACATATACTAATAAGGGTTATTTTACTTCATACATATAACATACATATTCTAATAAGGGTTGCTTTACTTCATACATATAACATACATATACTAATAAGGGTTACTTTACTTCATACATATAACATACATATTCTAATAAGGGTTACTTTACTTCATACATATAACATATATATACTAATAAGGGTTACTTTACTTCATACATATAACATACATATACTAATAAGGGTTACTTTACTTCATACATATAACATACATATACTAATAAGGGTTACTTTACTTCATACATATAACATACATAAACTAATAAGGGTTACTTTACTTCATACATATAACATACATATTCTAATAAGGGTTACTTTACTTAATACATATAACATACATATACTAATAAGGGTTATTTTACTTCATACATATAACATACATATTCTAATAAGGGTTGCTTTACTTCATACATATAACATACATATACTAATAAGGGTTACTTTACTTCATACATATAACATACATATTCTAATAAGGGTTACTTTACTTCATACATATAACATACATATTCTAATAAGGGTTCAGTTCAGTTCATTTATTCAGAAACAATTTATATTGTGTATGAATTAATACTTATAGCTACAAATACTTAATCTAAACTTACTTTACTTCATACACCTTCATGTATGAAGATGGGTAGTTAAGCGGTAACTTCTCGTAATGGGCTAAATATAATTGTTGATTAATCATATTCCATTTATGAATTTCAAATATATGTAATACTAGCTGCGTCCCGTGGTTTCACCCGCGTGCTGATTGATTTTTTGGATAATATACTATATTATATCGTTATGACTTGTAGCCTATGTGTTATTTTGATATGTAAGCTATATTATTGTGAAGTTCATCAAAATCCATTCAGTAGTTTTTGCGTGAAAGAGCAAAAAACATACTTACATACATCTTCACAAAGTTTTGCATTTATAATATTAGTAGGAGTATAAAATACTGTAAAGGTGAAACTTTGGATAGATTTTTGGTAGTTTGCATAGACAATATGTATAATAGAATAATAAAAATATAGATATAGTAATAAAAAATTACTCTTTATTGCTTCAGCTAGTAGAATAAAGACTATATCTTATTTAAATTTCAAAATCCGAAAATAAGAAGACCTACATACATATTGAAATGTAGTTTTTGTCTCTTGTTCTGATTTTTGAAAAAGATAGTTGTTCCACTGCAAATAACCCAATTTAATAGCAATTATTTCTTTAGGCTTACAAAATAAGCAATTAGACAAGTAAAATTTTATACTAATTATTTATTATCAATTAACATTTAGTATTTTGATTTTAATTTCAATTCTAAAGCCTAATACACACAATTCAAGCAAAATCTACTTTTATTTCATAAAGTTTGTTCCCTTAACCGAACAGTTCACTTCAATTTTTGTCCACTAGTGGAAGAAGTGAAAAAGAAAACCACTAGTATGTTCATCAAAGAAACTCACCCCTGCAATTTCCGAAGAATACATAGCACTGAGAGTTATAGCCACATAGTCGGATAACCCACACAGCACCCTTCCAAGCACCAGCATCCAATAGCTGGTCGCAAATATGAACAGGAAACAAGATGCCAGTCGAGGTATGCATGCTAGGATCAACGACGTCTTTCTGCCGAGATTGTCAGCTATGTAGCTCGTGAAGGTAAATGCTGCAAATATTGATTTATTTAATAATTACATTCACATTGTCATTACAGTGCAGCATCAAGACGATAACGAAATAAAATAAGTTAAATATAAAATACGTACACTAACTAAAAACGAATTCTAACATTCATAAAAATACACCAACAATACTTTACTAACTAATACTTAATCATCAGCCTATATTAGTCCGCAGGTGGACTAATATTCTCCCCCAATGACTTCCACAGCGCCCTGTCTTCAGCTTGCCGCATCCAGCATCTACTTGCAGTCATTCGCAGGTCGTCATCTCAGCTGGCCGGAGGGCGTCCTACACTACGTTTATCGTGGTCTCCACTCAAGAACACGTCTGCCCCAGCGGCCGTCGATATAAGCTGAAGATAGAAGCTGGTTTGTAATAAATATCTTACCGATCAAAGCCGACAAGCAACTAACCGAGAGAATCCAAGCCATCTCATCCTCCGATAAAGGCTGCGGCAGCACTGTCTGCTGCTCGACCCTCAGCTTCACCATCACTGGTGACAGCCAGCCCACTGACAGACCGAGGTGGAATGCAGTGAAGTTAGCTGAAAGATAAACTTATTCATGTTTGAGATGTGAAATAGTTCATAGTTAATTTATCGACAACTTTTGGTTACAGGTCACATATTATAATGCAATATGTAAAAAACTACATACATCATATTATAATAATAAAATACATTATACATTACATTTTAACGTCATAAATTCATTCACATTATATATAGACGACCGATGTGGCGCGGTGGGCGAAGGTCCACCTGCGACGCAGGAGGTTGCGGGTTCGATTCCCGCCTCGGAACAATTGTGTGTACGATCTGCAGATATTTGTTCCGGGTGTTCTGGTCGTTTTCTATATATAATAAAAAAAATATCTATCTATGTAATGTATTGTATTATGTATATCAGTTATCTAGTACCCATAACACAAGCTCTGCTTACCATGGGGCTAGATAATGCTGTGTGATTTGTCCAGCATTATTTATTTATTTATTTATTTATATTGATTGAGCTATCAGCCACTTCTTTAGTTGTACCTTAAAAATTGCATGGATTTCGCGCTGATGAAATAGGCAAGTAATTTAAGAAACAGAACTGAACTTTATTAGGAGCCTTTTTAACACTTCGAGTGCTGAAATCACACGGTATGTATTTTCTACAAGTGACTAATATGCGTAAATCCACACTAGCGCAGCAGCTGAGAAAATACAGATCTGTGTGAGTCAGCACAGCCGTAATATTTTTCGAACGAAACGCATGTGCGGCGCAACACAACCGCTGTGTAGAGCGGCAGCACGAATTTTTTAGGTTAAAAAAAAAAATCGCAGTCGTCGAAAAAAAATCGCAGTCAAAGTGTTAAGGGACGGTGCCGCGGTCGCTGGTCTCTCGTGTCCGTATATTTTAGTTTTTTATCTGTATCCATAATAATTTTAATTAATTTTATTTTATGTCATTGATTGAGTATTTCATTTTAAATGTAATTTTTGTATGAGTCCTGTGCTCAAAATAAACAACTTTTATTTATTATAAGATCGCAGTTTCACTGAACCTCATAACAAACAGGCCAGAGGTGGAATGCAGTGAAGTTAGCTGAAAGCGTAATTTAAGGGGTCAACGATTGAACCTACTTTTAGAAATGTTTAACACCTTGTATTAAGACCATATTTCTTCATAAATAAAATGAAATAAATCGAAGTTTAGTTTTTCTTTGTTATGACACACATGCAAAACGCTGTCCTCCACCTGTCAACTAGAGACATAGATACTCAAGAACTCATGTCCCTGTAAGTTTACTAGCAATCGCTCCTTTTTAATTTGTATACAGCAAAAAGACTATGATGCAGCTAAATACGTGCTGCTAGTATTTTCTCGAGAATGAAAAGCCCTGTCACCTGCATTTATGTAATTACTACTCCTCGTACACTTATCAGTTCAGTTTAAAGAATTTATTACTCAAAAGAACAGAGTTCACTTAAATGAGAATGCATATACAATATACTAAAGCTTACTGCATATCTCAACTAATTATATTATGTTAGTATTACAGTTATACATAGGCAGTTTAAGTTAATTTACAATGATATTGTGTTCCGTATAATTAATACATTTTGTCATATATATGTTGTTTTAATTTTTACTTAAAACTTTATACAGCATGGGATCGATCTGTGGGTATAAAGGGATCACGACAAATTGTAAAATTTTGAGTTGTTTTTGAACACAAGGGCATAGAGGGCATAGTGTGTTATTGATACAATATGTAAGAGACTTACCAACAATCACAATGCCATATTGTTTCACTGCTGGACCAATATTGAAAAACAACATCGCTGCCTGCCTTTTCATTCAAGCACCTGCGCTCATGGTTTCTAGAATGGTATTAAATTGTTCATTTATATTGTGTGTACATATATGCAAATAAATGATATGTCTATGTCTATTAGCAACAGTTAGCGTAATCTAATCAAAATACACAATAAAGTTGAATGCTGTTCTCAGCTGAGCAAGTTTTCTTTTCTATATCAATATTTTTTATATTTTTCACTCTGCTTTCTTTTACGTTAAAAAACACGACTCGGTCCCCGCTTTTCTCACAAAGACAGGTCTTTGTTAAAAAAGCGGGGACCGAGTTAAATAGAGCTAAGAACTAATATTAAAAAGCCCGAAAGAAAAAATGTATTCCGCATCGCTTCAACAGCTTGGATGCTTTGAGGGTAGCTTCGAAGTGATAAATAGTATGAGATATTACAAAGAAACTTGAAAACATGACTCGCCGTGTAATAGAACGAATCAATAATAAATAAATATAATAATAATGATTGACAATCCACACAGCAACGTCGAGCCACAATAATCGTCGAGCAAAACGCGTGGAACTTAGCTTTATGTGAGATTTAAGATATTAAGATAATTGTAATAATGAGCTAACAAACCACTTACGTGTTTGGAAGGCTTAGCTTAAATAAACCGTAAAAGACATACAGATGTAGAGTTCCGTAAAAGATTCACTAACTTGTTTTTTTAAATTATATAACTTTAATATATAACTTAAACTTAATTTTAACTTGTATGTATATATACATCTGTTATGTACCTTCACTTTGTGTAATTGAAACATATTATAACTATAATCAAAGTAAAACATAAGGAAAACAGATCGCTCTACAACACGCTCCTAAAATGAAGTGGGGATGGGCCGGACACTTAGCTAGAATGCCAAAAGAAAGGTGGGCCACTTTAGTCACTTCATAGAAAGGTACTAAGGGAAAAATAAGAATTGGTAGATCCCTAGCAAGATGAAATAAAAAAATACGTGACAACACAAAATTGGACAAGCGTCGCAGAAGACCGCAAACACTGGACAGAACTGGAGGAGGCCTTTTACCCGAGAGGGGTCCTAACAACTTATTAAATATAAGCATTAAATTCAATCGAAACAAACAACTTTTCAAATACAATATTAAATAAAGAAATATACTAATAACCATTAATCATGGTAGATTTCATGATTAATGGTTATTAGTATATTTCTTTACTGAGATTTTCTATAATATTTGACATACTTACATATCTAGATTTAACAAATTTTTTATAAACATGATTGATCAATGTTATTTAAGGTTAAGGAATAAAAGGGTTTTTTTAATTTTATTTTATAACTATAGTCCTGGAGGTTGGCGTTGCAACCTTTGACACAGTATTTTACTTCTGCAGGTCGCATCGCTTCATATTTTTGTTATTAACACCTAATTACTCGTAAATTGTAAAATAAACAGTTCTTACTAAAGTCATTTAAAACGGGATATTTACCATGATTTGATTTTTGAGTTATCCAATATTTCGGCACAGTTTCATGCGCCAAGATCACGGAATAACTGAAGGCACTGCGACTGCGAGTAAGTTTTTATGGGCATACCGATCTACCCTCATTTTTTGTCTTTTGCTACGAACATTACCACTACCAAACTTAAACTGTGCCGAAATATTGGATAGCTCAAAAATCAAATCATGGTAAATATCCCGTTTTAAATGACTTTAGTGTTAATAACCATGATAGTTTCAAAAGTTTTAAACAGTTCTTACTTTTTACCTACTACCTGTTTTTCACAGGAAGGAACTTCCTCTAAGTTATTTGCAATTATATTTTTGTTTTTAAATTTTAGCTTTTTATCCAACAAAGTATGTACATTTGATAAGTTGAAATAATTATATCCTACTACCTAGTACCTACTTAACTGTTTTTTTTTAAGATTTGGAAAAACCGCCGCTTAAACAAATACTCTGTTATAAAATCTAAAATATTCTGTATTTGCAGAGACAAAAAAAATACCTTTTTGATGTTATTAGTATTTCGCGAACGGATAATGAACCAACTCGTTCAGTATCCGTTCGCGTTTTCTATTATAATTAGTCTATACTAATAATATAAAGAGGAAAGTTTTGATTTTTTGTTTGTTTGTCATTACAAACAAACAAAAAATCAAAACTTTCCTCTTAGTAGTTTCGGAGCCTATTCATTAATAGGCTTCGAAACTACTGGACCGATTTGGAAAATTCATTCACCGTTGGGACTCTACACTATGGTGAACATAGGCTATATTATATTTTCAAAAATGTTAGGGATCCGTACTTAAACCACGCGAAGCCGGGAAGGTCCGCTAGTATTTAAATGAAGAGATCTATTTTGACTTTTTGACCTGTAGATTAGCACAAGATAACGCCTCTGTTTTAGCTTTTTAGCAGGCTAGTTTTTCTAAAACACTTTTTAAACTAACGATTTAAACTTGCGTCCGACATTAAGCAATTTTGTTAAATAAATAACATACACTAAGGTAACTAACCTATACCACAGATAATATAATACATACCCTATACACACATAATTTCATTGTTTTAGCAAAATCCTGGTTCGTTGATCTTTCGCTTTGTCTTTCCAGTCCCTAAATTATGACTTTTACTGATACAGTCATAAAAAACACTGCAATACATTTAATTAGACATTTAACATATTCATAAAAAACCTCAATAATATGGACGACCTCTGTGCAGCGGGTGAACGTTCGCCCACAACGTAGGAGGTTGCAGGTTCGATTCCCGCCTCGGGAAAAAGACAGATACTTGTTCTGGCTCTCCGGAGTGTTTTCTATGTACCTACCTTTATAAAAAAATATGTATCATTGTATACTACTGTTTTCAGAATATCAGTTATCTAGTGCCCATAACACAAGCTCTGCTTACCTTGAGCTACTTAGCTCTAGCTAGATGATGCTGTGTGAATTATCGAACATTATTTATTCTACTATAGTATAAAGCTAGATTACCACTCACTCACTGACTGACTGACTGACTTATTGACATAATTGTTCGCCTTGATGGTGGATGGGAAGGTATGTTTTTTTTTACGGTATCGTATAGGGAAGGTAAAAGTCTCCTAGGGAAAATTCCGACTTTTTGAGATTTGCCCCCCCAAGACCCCCCCTTCAAGGGGGGCTCTTGCATGGAGCCATATTGCTTAATTTTTTTATGGGGGTTGTATAGAGGGGGACAAGCGATTTTGATTGCATAGAAAATTTTGCCCCCCCCCCCCCTGCCCCCAGGACCCCCCTTTTGAGTGTGCTACCAGATGCCGTCGCGATAGAGGGGTTCTGATTGCGGGGTCGTATAGAGGGTTTCTCTTCGTTTTGGAAGAAAAAAAATTGGAACCCCCTTTTTGACCCCCTTTTTTGCTCCCCCTTTCCATCTCCAAAACGGATAGACTTGGAAGAAATTTTTTTTCACAGTCTTGTAGAGGAGGACAAATGGTTTTGAAAGCTAAAAAAAAATTGCCCCCTTTTGCCCCCCAGACCCCCTTTTTTTAGGAAAAACCGAAAATTGGCCAATTTTTGACCTTTTTTTTCGGGTGGAGCATCGCGGCGAGCGAAGCGAGCCGCGATGCGACCGGGGGCGACCCCCCCAATGACCCCCCGACGACCCCCCAAGACCCCTCACCCTTAACCCAGGGGAGCATTGCGGCGAGCGAAGCGAGCCGTGCCGTGACCCCCCCCACGCCCCCAGCCCCCCTGTACCCCCTCCCCCAACCAAAAATCTGATATGGGTATCGTTTTTGAATTACTTGGGGTGAAGATTTCGATTTCGATGCGACCAAGGGGAACGGCACGGCGAGCGAAGCGAGCCGTGCCGTGACCCCCCCCACGCCCCCAGCCCCCCTATACCCCTTCCCTCAACCAAAAAATCTGATATGGGTATCGTTTTTGACTAACTAGGGGTGAGGATTTCGATTTCGATGCGACCAAGGGGAACAGCACGGCGAGCGAAGCGAGCCGTGCTGTGACCCCCCCTAAGACCCCCTCACTTACAACCCGGGGGAGCATTGTGGCGAGCGAAGCGAGCCACAATGCTACCAAGGGGAACGGCACGGCGAGCGAAGCGAGCCGTGCCGTGACCCCCCCCCCCACGCCCCCAGCTCCCCTGAACCTCCTCCCCAATCAAAAAATCTGACATGGGTATCGTTTTCGAGTAACTTGAACTCTCGATGCGACCAAGAGGAACGGCACTGTGTGCCGTTCCTCTTGTGTGCTGTGACCCCCCGACGACCCCCCGACGACCCCCGACGACCCCCGACGACCCCCCGACGACCCCCCGACGACCCCCGACGACCCCCCAAGACCCCCCAAGACCCCCCAAGACCCCCTCACCCTTAACCCAGGGGAGCATTGTGGCGAGCGAAGCGAGCCGCAATGCGACCAAGGGGAACGGCACGGCGAGCGAAGCGAGCCGTGCCGTGACCCCCCCCACGCCCCCAGCTCCCCTGAACTTCCTCCCCAATCAAAAAATCTGACATGGGTATCGTTTTCGAGTAACTTGAACTCGTAGATTACGAAAAAGATGTCCATTTCCAAATCCAAGATGGCTGACATTTTTTCATCTCAAAATTCCTTCCGATTTCCTTTGTATATCGATTTCAAACAAAATAATCAAAGGTGTAGGTTACGAAAAGGGGGTTTTAATAAAATATTAATGTTACACATAACCGCCGCGAGCTGCTTGCAGCTCGCGCACATCTAACAACTAGTTTATTATATATATATACAATGTGTATTATCGAACCTTGATCAAACGAGATGTGTGAATACACATTTTTATTTTTTGTTTTTCATCGATAAATATATGTATTTATCGATGAAAAACAAAAAATAAAAAATTAATGTTACCTATCTCAAAAATAAAGCCAATTTAATAATTTTAAAAAATCTGGTTTTTTTCTTTGAGTAAACGGTGTATTTTATTCAAAGTAGTCTCATTTGAAAGCTAGATAGTCTACCTAGCTAATAAAATAAGAAAAAAAAATACGATTTCGGGACATTAGCCTAGTAAAATCAATATTTTTTTAGAAAAATTCAAAAAAATACGATTTCTATTTTATTTTTGATCTGTAACTTTAAAACTGGGTTATTGAGGTGTACATTTTTGCATGTTGTATTAAATTTCATAATTTAATCTACAAATCCTCCAAAACTTGACAGAAAGTACCTATTTTAAATGGTGAATAACATGACAACAAAAAGAGATAGGCCCATTATTTTTGGAGAATTTGTAGACTAAATTGTGAAATTTAATACAACATGCAAAAAAGTACACCACAATAACCCAGTTTTAAAGTTACAGATCAAAAATAAAATAAAAACCTTTTTTTTTTTGCAAATTTCTAAAAAAATATTAATTTACCGGCTTATGTACCGAAATTGTATTTTTTTTCTTAGCTAGGTAGACTATCTAGCTTTCAAATGAGGCTACTTTGAATAAAATACACCGTTTACTCAAAAAGAAACGAAGAAAAAACCAGATGAAGTAGTTTAGATTTTCATTTAAAAAAAAATTAAATCGGCTTTTTTTGAGATAGGTAACATATAATTTTTTATTTTTTGTATTTTATCGATAAATATATGTTGTGTATCCGCACATCTCGTTTGATCAAGGTTCGACAATACACATTGTATATTCATAAAAAACCTCAATAATATAGACGACCTCGGTGCAGCGGGTGAACGTTTGCCCGCAACGTAGGAGGTTGCAGGTTCGATTCCCGCCTCGGGACAAAGACAGATACTTGCTCTGGCTCTCCGGAGTGTTTTCTATGTAGCTTTATAAAAATAAATATATATCATTGTATACTACTGTTTTCAGAATATCCGTTATCTAGTGCCCATAACACAAGCTCTGCTTACCTTGAGCTACTTAGCTCTGGCTAGATAATGCTGTATGAATTATCGAATTTTATTTATTTATCATTTGAATAAAATAAATAAAATAAAATTTGTTTATTTCAGACAATTTAAATCCATATAATGTTAGTAGTACACACAAAAAAAGGAAAAATTAACCTTGTATTAAAATTAATTTGGTAGTATCCTCTCTAGATTGCCTTCCGGATAAGGATTACCCAGAGCAATGAGGAATATCTACCTGATAAAGTCCTCAGGATGTTGTTGCGACTGTCCTATAATCTGCGGATCAGGGAGGTAGTTTTTTTGCGATAAGCTGCGTCAAAACCATCAGTCTGATATTCTGCAAACATCCCTGATGCGCTACAGAAGCAAGGAAGTCGCAACATCATCCTGAAAATAGAACTCGTCACGTCTTGGATCCGCCGACAGTACGTCTTCGTTTTTATCTAGAGGACAATCGGATAACAGGTCAATCCTCTACAGATTATGTTAATCCTAAAGCAAAGCTTGGCTGACTTAACGCTTGGTTTTTCCTGTTTCTTACTTTTCTTAATTTCAACCTAAACCGCGTCGTAATAGAGAAGACATTTAGAAAACATTTCTTTATTGCGCAACTGTGAGCCAACTGATCAATTTATATTGTTTTTCTAAATTTAGAGTGTGATTTTAGTGGATAGCAGTACCCTTACCTTAGTACCTTCTTCTATAAAATATAGTAGGGACGACCCATGTGGCGCGGTGGGCGAAGGTCGAAGGAATTGTGTGTACGATCTGCAGATATTTGTTCCGGGTGGTCTGGTTGTTTTTCTATGTATAATAAAAAATATCTATCTATTTTATATATTGTATTATGTATATCAGTTATCTAGTACCCATAACACAAGCTTTGCTTACCATGGGGCTAGATAATGCTGTGTGAATTGTCCAGCATTATTTATTTATTTATAGTTTTAAGAATTCGTAATGAATGTGCGTTTTCTAAGAAGCTTGTTTGTTATTTTGCTACATTGATAGCTCTATCTTATGTATATGTAAGTTTATTATAATGTTTGTAATGTAGGTGTTATGGTATATAGTGTTAGTATTTGTTTTCTGTTGTTTATCTACATATCTACTAAAGTACAACCGTCTATTTTGTTCCTCCATGTCGTCCATCCTAACGTTGCCTGCAAGAGATTGCTCTCAGCGATAAGGCCGCCCTTTATACTTCCTTTATTCTATTGTTTATTTCTATATTGTTTTCTGTTTTATGTGGTATAATAATGTGTTTTCTATCTATATATGTAGTTTGTGTGGGATGAACACCAACGTTTCATCCGATCAAGGGACTTTTTCAGGGTGAGTGATGTTGTTGTGGGGGGTGCTCTGCGCACAAACAAACTGGATTTGTAAGCCAAAATTAAGAAAGAAAGAAAATATTTTTATTTGACACCATACATAAGGGGCCAAAAAGGTCCCTATCTCAGCATTATGCCGCTACAAGCCGGAGTTAGTAGCGGCGCTGATTTTCAGACAGGTCCTGGCAGAGTTCGGTAAAGGTAACATCTGCCCTTAAATGTCACTCTCACGGTAGTAGGTCAAGTACTGATGTTTAAGTAAGATCTTTTGAAGTAACGACCCATCGACGAAACGTATAGTCGAGGAGACATCGAGGTAATGAACATCGAGCGAACGTCATTCGAACTAGACTACGAGACCCGTACCAAAGGTATGAAGTATTGAAGTAATTTTACTACAATATGCTACAATCAAATGAACAATTATACTTATTGCATAAAAAGTTATTTATTTTGAAAAATAAACTTTTAACGTTCACAAGAACTATTACTGAATAACTAAGGACTATACTATACCTTGTTATACAACACTAGCGGACCTTCCCGGCTTCGCACGGTTTTAGTATGGATCCCTAACTTTTTTGAAAATATTATATAGTCTATGTTCACCGCGGATAGGGTAGCTTCCCAACGGTGAAAGAATTTTTTAAATCGGACAAACAAATAAAAAATCAAACATTTCCTCTATATAATACTAGCTGCGCCCCGCGGCTTCGCCCCCGTTAAATCTATGTGTCAAGTCAAATGGTTAAAATGATAAAAAGTTAGACTCCTGGTTCTAAGCTACCTCTCCACCAATTTTCAGCTAAATCGGTTCAGCCGTTCTTGAGTTATAAGTGTTGTAACAAACACGATTTTCTTTTATATATATAGATTAGTATAGACATGTACAATGTCCTTTGAAAACTTAAGGTGCCTAAACATTTGTAATGAATTCAATGACTTCAGGGTACCACTAATTTTGGGTCATTCTACTGGCAACCGTTGTACTAAAAGAAAACTATACCGAAAGCTTCTCATCATCATCATCATCATCAGCCTATAGCAGTCCACTGCTGGACATAGGCCTCCCCCAATGAGCGCCATAGAGCCCTGTCTTCAGCTTGCCGCATCCAGCATCTACCTGCAGTCCTTCGCAGGTCGTCATTCCACCTGGTCGGAGGGCGTCCTACACTACGTTTACCGAGTCGTGGTCTCCACTCAAGAACACGTTTGCTCCAGCGGCTGTCGGTTTTTCGCGAGATATGGCCGGCCCACTGCCACTTCAGCTTGCTAATTGTTTGAGCTATGTCGATAACCTTGGTTCTCTGTCGGATGTTATAAGGTAAAAAAGTTTTTTCGTCATAAAAATAAGGCAAAAAAGTAGGAAGTAAATTATCTATAAGAATGATCAGCTTTATACAAAGTCATATTCTGAGTCACCTTTTCGCGTTTCTTGAGAGTGAAGTAGTGTTATAGTGCTATAGATATATAAATATTTATGTCATCATCATCATCAGCCTATAGCAGTCCACTGCTGGACATAGGCCTCCCCCAATGAGCGCCATAGCGCCCTGTCTTCAGCTTGCCGCATCCAATCCTTACCTGCAGTCTTTCGCAGGTCGTCATCCCACCTAGTCGGAAGGCGTCCTACAGCCCTAGGCGTTTACCGAGTCGTGTGAAATATTTATGTACTAGTAGCTAATAATGACTTCACTAAATTATACACGAACTAGCTGCGTCCCGCGGCGTCGCCCGCGTGAAAATTTCTGCGCAATTTTACCATGTTTTCTCATCCTTTAAACCTTCCCTGGACTACGACGAACATTTCAAAACCAAAATCAGCTAAATCAGCCCAGCCGTTCTCGAGTTTTAGCGAGACTAACGAACAGCAATTGATTTTTATATATAAGAAGAAGAAGACATACACGAATAAGTTATATTTTTTTATTGAAAATAAAAGAAAAAACTTTAACAAAGCTTGACCCCCACTGGGTTCAGAATGACCGCCCTTTCGAATTGGTACACATGTAACGTGGCACCCTGTAGATCTTAATAGATCACAGAATCACACTCAAATTGTGTATGCGAAAGTTGATGGATGGATGGATATTAGTTACTTCTTTATCTGACGACCGATGTGGCGCGGTCGGCGAAGGTCCGCCTGCGACGCAGAAGGTTGCGGGTTCGATTCCCGCCTCGGAACAATTGTGTGTACGATCTGCAGATATTTGTTCCGGGTGTTCTGGTCGTTTTCTATGTATAATAAAAAATATCTATCTATGTAATGTATTGTATCATGTATATCAGTTATCTAGTACCCATAACACAAGCTTTGCTTACCATGGGGCTAGATAATGCTGTGTGGATTGTCCAGCATTATATAATATTATATTATAAATATCTTATTACCTACCCAAGAGTTTTGGTCCAAGTTGATTATAAAATCTTGTTTTCAAGATCATTGAACTCTTCTACTGGTTTTGCCGCGGCTTTAAAGTTAAAACGTTAAAAGTTCTTTGTTATTTAAATGCCCTGGGAATTGTTCTTTGGGATTAAAAGTAACCTACATAAAGTATCTTTGATTACAGGCATAGACCTAAATTTGTGCAACAAAGTCAAAGTCAAAGATCATTTATTTCTTTAGGCTTACAAAATAAGCACTCAGGCAAGTCATATTTTATAAAAAAAAAATTATTTAGCCTGTTTCGCCCCACTGCTGGGCAAAGGCCTCCCCCAAATCCTTCCACTCAGTGCGGGCGAGGTCGGCCAAGAAAGGGCTGGCGAGACGACCTTAACGCCTTTCTCGGAGATTGGTGGGAGATCGCACATTAAATTACACTGGGCAACAAAATTCGAACTTTGTCGCGCCACACGGACTTCACTGATATTTTTTACTTTGATGGATGCCTGTTAGTGAAAATATGTAATTTAAAAAAATCTATTGGCCAAGAATTTAATTAATTGATACAGTTTAAATATTTAAAAATAGTGAATTTCTGATTAAAAAAAAAGCGAAAACGTTCTTTTATGAATGTCCAATTTAAGATTTTCGGGCATATTTAGCTTCTGGTTGGTCCCTTTTTATCGTCCAGCAGTAATCAGCCAACATCCTTGGGTTCCATTTGCCCTTATAGCGTTTTTCCATCTGTGAAATATCCTGATGGAACCTTTCTCCGTGCTCATCGCTCACAGCACCTAAATTCTCAGGAAAAAATCTAGATGCGAGTCTAAAAAATGAATCTTAAGTGACAAGTTGCAACCCAAAGCTTGATAAGCCAATAACAGCTCGCTAACAGACTCCCTGTAATTGTCACTCTTATGGTTACCTAGAAAATTTGAACCATCTTAAAAGATATCCATGCTCGTTTTTTCCAGATTATTCATTTTTTCTTCAAACTCTGGATCTTTTACTAACTCCCTGATTTGAGGTCCAACGAAAACAGGTACCCTCTTTTATGTTCGCATCACTTATTCTAGGAAAATTTTCTTTTAAATACCAAAATCCGTTTCCATTGCGATCCATCGTCGTAGCAAAATTTTTAATGCAGCCTAATTTAATATGTACTGGTGGAAGAAGTATTTCGGACGGTTCTACAAGGGGTAAATATTTCACATTTTTTTGTCTAGGGGTTAAAGATGCTCGTTTATGTCATACTTTTTTATGATAATGGTTTTTTTTTAATTAATTTTTCTTGTCTTTGTTTTTTGAAAGTTAAATCACCACAAATATAACAAAATGAATCCGGATCGTTAAAACACTTTCTCAGCATACTTACACAAACTCAACAATTACTTATAAAGCACTAAATTTGAATAAATACAGAAATGATTAATTTTATGTCTATTTATTCGCTACCGTTTACTTGCGTTTATTGCCCTAGTACAGATTATGCTTATTAACACATCACAAAAAATCTGAGGCCAATCGAAACAAAACTACTGCAATTTATTAATGAGGGTAGGTGGCTAAAACAGTTTTAGCTATCAAAGTTCGTGTGGCATGACTAGTGTTGGCCAGTGTTATTATCAAATAAAATTATTTTACTGTTCACTTCAATTATTTGTCCACTAGTGGAATAAGAAAATTCAATTACCGCCTGTTCCGTTGAGTAGTTTTTGCGTGAAAGAGCAACAAACATCCTCACAAATATTAGCCTTTATAATATTAGTAGGATATACATAGATTTATCACAGTTTGATTGAAACGAAACGTTACCATTCGAGGATCCACTAATTAAGCGTAATAAGCCCGCTGGTTGGAAGATAACAAAAACGTTGTTTATGGTTATTATTAAAACGAGTTCCTTTACCGCACGGACGCGGTGTTACTTGAAAACTACCTTGAAAAGTATTTATCGGTAATTGAAGAAACCATTTTTATTTGGAAAAATGATTCAGTTTAAGTTTAATGTAGATACTTACATAAAAGTTCAAATGCTCGTTACATCGTGTTGTAAGTATTTGATTTTAAATGTTTTTACTTAAGTTTCTTGTACACAAATATTTTACCCGGGTTTTTTAGAAAAGCAGTCCTTGCCAGTTTTTAAAACTCTCGTCAAGGAGTTTTTGAATGTCCTGTCAGAATAGTGAAAATTGGTAAATTACTATTTAGTTATGTTTCAATTACTATTTATTATTGTTTAGTTAGGTATTTGGTGCATTTATTTATTTTTTAGTACTTACCTATTCATAATGTTTGTTCATATTTAGCTTATATTTGGTACACAGGGGTTGTAATTTTTTTCCCAAATTCCTTTCTTAAATTCACAAAATTCTTTTCATCGTAAGTTTGCCTAGAAGAGATCGCTTTTAAGTGATAAGGCCGCTTATTGTACTTGTCGCATGTCTTTTTTTACTATTTGTAACTGGTGTACTATAAAGCATTTTTGTATTGTAATGTTTTTCGAATGATTTTTTGTACATATCTGATACTCATTATGTCCTTGAAGGCGAGGCATTCAAACAACTGAAGCAATTTTGATAAATGATACCAGAATACCCGTCTGGTCTCTGTATGGTTCTAAGTCATAGCCATATTTATTAGGCCTTTGCCTTTGTATTGTATTTTTTTGAATAAATATAAATACATTAAAAAAACTGAAACAGTGGTGACCGGTCAAGCTTTTTTGTAATTTTTAATTGCTTGCTGTTTGATAGCAGATAAGTTTAGGTACTACCCAGAAAAATGAGGTGTGTTCTTAATATTCAAAATACAAATACAAAATACAAATTAGAAACAAGAGACTTATAGTATACAGTTCCAACATGTGGACATATTTAATGATAGTTTAAATCATATCTACTTAAGTTTAAGATCGTACCTTACTTTTAAATCAATAATCTGTTTATGTATTTGTAATCTTGTTAAGTCTAGTAGTTAGTGTTTTGGTGTTAGACTGTAAGCTAACTGCTGTATTTAAAATAAATAAATAAATAGTGTACAATTAAATAATAAATAATATAATTCTTTTTTTCTTTATATATATATATTATATAATATTATTTATAACATTATATTAATATAAAGAAAAATATATTAATATTATGAGTTTATTTTATTTATTTATAAAATAAAAAACTCATCTAGAATTGTCCTGTTAGACATGACATAAAACGTACAAAATCTATATTTTTAAACCTACACGATCTTAACACATAATAATTATGATCACTAATACAACTAAATAAACGCAATAAATACCCGTTGTATTGGTGCTTATAATTATGTGCATAATCTAAATACACAAACATTTGTTCCGCAACAAAGATTTTTCTTGACTACTCTTTTAAAACTTACGTCACCCTATAAATAATCCTAAGCCTCCCTTTTTGGTTCCGATGGAAGATCAGCGTTGTGATAGCTATGCACAATGGCTTTCACAACATAATGCTGAGTCGGACGCCATTTTGTAGCATTTAAGTTTTTTAAAATTAGTTTATGTATATATTCGAAGGTTCGCCTGCGACGCAGGAGGTTGCGGGTTCGATTTCCGCCTCGGAAAAATTGTGTATACGATCTGCAGATATTTGTTTCGGGTGTTTTGGTCGTTATCTATATATAATAAAAAATGTCTATCTATGTAATATATAATTGTATTATGTATATCAGTCTTCTAGTACCTATAATACAAACTCTGTTTACCTTGAGGCTAGATGATGCTGTGTGGATTGTCCAGCGTTATTTATTTATTTAATATTTATTTATATAATATTTATATATTTTATTAGTTATGTAGTCTTTATGCTGATGGGTAATTAAGGGACTAGTTAAGTAAATTTGTTAATGCAACGAATACAGGTTTTCTTATTCTTATTCTTAAATTTGATAATCACCCTTTCAGGGAATCTAGGAGGGTTGATAAACGGCTATGGGGTTGCCTGGTCTGCCCCCATCTTGCCAAAACTTCAGGATCCAGAGCAGACCCCTTTCTCGGCGCATGATATTTTGTCTAGCAGCGAGCAGTCTTGGGTCGTTTCCGTTGTCTATCTTGGAGCACCAGGTATGAGTAATCTTAATTTTTTTTATTCCTATTCAAACTTTCATAAAACCCACCTAAACCCTATATACCTAGGTAGGTAAACCTAGAAGTAATTCTAAAAGAATAGGTTTTTTTTTCAAATATACATTTCCAAAATAAGGATTCAACAGGAAGTCTCGTGCGGCGTAAAATTGAACATCTACCTACTTAATAAGAATTAAATAATAAATCAATAAATAATGCTGGACAATTTACACAGCATTATCTAGCCCCATGGTAAGCAGAGCTTGTGTTATGGGTACAAGATAACTGATATATACAATGTGTATTGTCGAACTTTGATCAAACGAGATGTGCGAATACACGACATATATTTATCGATAAAAAATAAAAAATTATATGTTACCTATCTCAAAAATAAAGCCGATTTAATAATTTTTTTAATGAAAACTAATTCATCTGGTTTTTTCTTCGTTTCTTTTTGAGTAAACGGTGTATTTTATTCAAAGTAGTCTCATTTGAAAGCTAGATAGTTTACCTAGCTAAGAAAATATTTTTTTTAGCTAGGTAATTAAAATTTCTATTTCGGTACATAAGCCTAGTAAAATCAATCAATTTTTATTTTATTTTTGATCTGTAACTTTAAAACTGGGTAATTGTGGTGTACTTTTTTGCATGTTGTATTTAAACTCCACAATTTACCCTACAAATCCTCCAAAAATTATGGGCCTATCTCTTTTTGTTGTCATGTTATTCACCATTTAAAATAGGTACTTTCTTTTACTTGGATTAGTAGATTAAATTATGAAGTCTATGATTTTGTTTCTGAAATGTTTGTCGTAGTCCAGGGAAGGTTTAAACGGTGAGAAAACATGGAAAATTGCGTAGAAATTTCCACGCGGACGAAGCCGCGGGAGTGTAAGTAGTTAAACTAGCCAGAATAAACGTTAAATACCATTTAGAATCTATTTTCGTATACATAAATCGTAACTTTAGCAACTTTATTACTTTATTACATAAACCGCAATGTTCGCAAAAAACAAAGTTACAGACATAATCTGCATTCAAACGTCGTAAATCTGGTTAATTCGCGAAGGATGTAAAAATAAAACAGACTAAGGTATATACATAGGTACCTCTTTAATTTATTGTTAAACCAACATAACGTACTTACGACTCAAATTATTGTAAGATTAGATTTAGATTATTACTTGATAAGCGATATATACAGTTTACAGGCAGGTATTTTGAGTGAATAAACGACTTTAAAAAAAGGAAAAGTCTGTCAATTTGTCTGTGTGTTTTTTATGGTTAACTAGCTACGCCCGGCGCGCGGCTTGAATAATAATCAGAATAATCAATTTATTGGTAACAAAATAGTACAAGTCAAAAAATAATAATTCTTATAAGGAAATAAAAAATTCATCATACATTATTTAGAAATTGCAACATAATCGTCTACACTGTAGAACGCCTTCTCGACGAGCCACGATTTTAAGTCTCCGCTTAAATATATTTAGAAAGGCTAGGTGCTGTGACTACCTGATTCGGCAGAGAATTGTTACAACGCGGGTCCCAGCACGTGCGTGAGTCTGTCCGACTTAGCCAGTCTGTGTGAGACTGTAGATAGCTTGCCAGCTCCACGAGTGTTATAGAATCGCGTGTGGTGATCTCCACGCGTCTTGAACCGCTCCAGGTTTTGCCTAACATGCATCACTACCTGGAAGATGACAATGGAAAGTAACGTAAGGATCTGGAGCGATACAAAGAACTGCCGTGCCGGGCAGCTTGTATGCATGGTAATATACACACTAACTCGAGGCTAAGAAGTGGATTTGTATTTAGGGCTATGTAAAACAGTATTAGGTACTCGAATGTTCTAGTGAAGCTGGTCATAAACGATAAAAATCTGGAAATCTTGATAATGTATGAGTCTAATGGAGAACAATATGGATACCTATCGAAGATTGAGATTAAGATTCGTAAGTTTCGATATAGTTCATGGCAGCTGGTGAAAATTATGATTGATTGGTTCCCTGAAAAGGCAGGTCATTTTTCCTTGATATAAATTAGAGATCAAAGTGGACGTGGGTACAGAAAATTTATGTACTCGTGTGTACATCAACCAGCCCTGACTCGAAAAGAAAACATTACTATTGTAAAAAAATGCGTTCCGCAGTGCGAAACGAATACAACAGAAATATACACAGTAGTAGTAGTTGCTGAGACAGGGACCTTTTTGGCCCCTTACGTATTTGCTCTATTCTGTATGTCTTATCTATTCCTTGTAATTTTTTCTTGTTTTTATTATTTTCTTACTATGCAATGCGTCGTGTTATGTATGGTGTCAAATAAATGTATTTTCTTTCTTTCTTTCTAGGTATGTACATAATATTCAGTGACGATTAATGCCCTCAAAAATAATTTTCATATTTCAGGTGCCATTTTGGGAGGATACATGGCCAACCATCTCGGGCGAAGAAAAACGTTAATAATCGGAGGATCACTGAGCCTACTGGTCAACATATTCATTACATCTGCAAGGAACCTGCTAATGTTGTATATCGGACGGGCGCTTCTAGGCTTTTGCATGTCTCTGATCCAAGTCACAGGGCTGATATATGTTGGAGAGATTGCGTTAGTAGCTCTTAAATAATAAATAAATCATCATCATCATCAGCCTATAGCAGTCCACTGCTGGAAATAGGCCTCCCCCAATTAGCGCCATAGCGCCCTGTCTTCAGCTTGCCGTATCCAGCATCTACCTGCAGTCTTTCGCAGGTCGTCATACCACCTAGTCGGAGGGCGTCCTACACTACGTTTACCGAGTCGTGATCTCCACTCAAGAAGACGTTTGCCCCAACGGCCGTTGGTAATAATTAAATAATGCTGGACGATAATTGTTTTGGGGCTAGATAATGCTATGTGAATTGATAGCATTATCTAGCCCCAAACTAAGCAGAGCTTGTGTTATGGGTACTAGATGACTGATATACGTGTACCTAATACAATGCATTACATAGGTAGATATTTTTATTATACATATGTAGAAAACGAACAGAACACCCGAAACATTTTTTTTGCGCCGACCCGACATCTACGTAGATAGTATTTGTGATCGCAAATATTCAGCACTTAATCTTATTTACTGTCTTCAGGTCTTCAAACATACGAGGTATAATCCTAACCTCAACAGGAGTATTTCATGCGCTCGGTGGTCTCCTGGTATACTCCATAGGTCCATTCCTGAGCTACGCTGGCGTTGGCTATGTGGTCATAGCAATAAATCTGGTGTTTGTGGTTGCTTGCTGGTTCTTGCCAGAGTCTCCTATGTTTTATGTGATTAAAGGTTGGTATTGAATTCTAAATTAATCAGTCAAAAGATAAGAGGTTCATAGAATCGCCAAGATTAAACTAAGAAGAGTGCCAAAATTTATGTAAAAATGAGAAAATAAAGTAAATAAATATTAGCTTTTACTCACATGTCGAACACTTAATAACTTTGAGTGCTGAAATCACACGGTATGTGTTTTCTACAAGTGACTAATATGCGTAAATCCACACTAGCGCAGCGTCTAAAAAAATACAGATCTTTATGACTCAGCACAGCCGTAATATTTTTCAAACGAAACGCATTTGCAGCGCAATACAGCCGCTGCGTGTAGAGCGGCAGCACGAATTTTTTAGGTTAAAAAAAAGATTGCAGTCGTCGAAAAAAAATTGCAGTCAAAGTAAATTTTGATTACAGAATAAATATGGTAAATCATAGATTCGTTTTAAAATTACATTGTTAAAATTCGATGAGTGTTCATTAACATTTTACTAATACCAAAGTTTGCATATTTTTTTACAATAAACTGCCGGTCGACGTCCGAAACTTAAGCTTTCGAGAATTTAGCAGAAATATTAGATTATTTTTACTGTATAAATCCTATTACGATATTGACGAAGCCCTGACTGATGAATTCTATACAATGTGTATTGTCGAACCTTGATCAAACGAGATGTGCGGATACATGACATATATTTATCGATAAAAAACAAAAAATAAAAAATTATATGTTACCTATCTCAAAAATAAAGCCGATTTAATATTTTTTTTAATGAAAACTAATTCATCTGGTTTTTTCTTCGTTTCTTTTTGAGTAAACGGTGTATTTTATTCAAAGTAGCATCATTTGAAAGCTAGATAGTCTTATTATAATAACTCACCTCAATTCACCACTTACAGGTTTTTTTTATTATTTTATTTATTTTTGTTTATACAGGTTAACCTTATCGCTGATAGCGATCTCTTCCAGGCAACCTTAGGATGGACGGGACATGAAATAACAATATAGACTGTGGCACTTTAGTAATTATTTTTTATATTTAATTTTCAGATAACGAGGAAGCAGCCAGATTGACTCTTCAGTACCTAGGCCGAGACGTGGATGTGTCAAGCGAGCTCAAAACAATGATGGCGGTGGTTCGAGCCCAGCAACAACAGAAACATGTCTGGGGAGAGCTCTTTACTCTCAAGTTTAATCAATTCTCGCTGTTTATAACCGTCTGCCTAGTGTTCTTTCAGGAGGTAAGTACCTATAATTATTAGCAAATCAAAATTAAATATCGGCCGCTCCGATCCATCAGTCTGCCGTCAACGCGTACTCTTGCTCTTTTTTCCTCGTCCCCCACCTCGCCGCACTTTCCTAAGGAGCGGTACAGCGGTTTCGGTTAAACTATAGTAAAATTGGATTGTAGCCTCACCGCACTTATTTATTTATTTAAAAACTTTATTGCACTACAAATGGTACAAAGGGTGGGCTTAATGCCGAATTTTTTTTTTAGTAGAATTACCATCCGTAGTATACATTATTGTTTTTCGTTTTTCAGTCTAGCGGAATCCTAACTCTCCTATTCTTCGGCACCACCATCTTCAAAGATGCTGGTTCTTCCATCAGGCCAGACATAGCAACCATCATCATAGGAGCGGCGTTTGTTCTTGGCACTTGTGTATCTCCCTTGTTCATAGAGAAGTATGGACGGAAAGTTCTCCTGATGGTGTCTACTGCTGGCTGTTCTGTGTTTATGGTAAAGTGTTATTCATTTACAGAATTTATAATGCATTTCACACTTTGTAAAGCTAAATATTGAAGACCTCGTTGGCGCGGTAGGTGAAGGTTCGCCTGCGACGCAGAAGGTTGCGGGTTTGATTCCTGCCTTGGGAAAAATATTTGTACGATATGCCGATATTTGTTTCGGGTGTTCTGGGTATTTTTTATGTATAATATAAATATTTAACTATGTATTGTAGTGTGTTGAATAGAAAATAATATTTTCTAATATTAAATATGAGTCTAGTATTAATGAGCTTACATTCAAAGATAGTTTTGGGTAACTAAGGTAGATGGCGCATGCAAATAGTGCAACTCTGAAAATAAAAAAGTTTAGAAGGTTATTCTCTAAGTCTTGATAGAGGTTTTAATCGGTTTCTATCAAAGAAATTAAGTTTTCAATAAGCTTAATATATCGAATATCTTCTTATCTTTCTAGAATAATTAAGGTAATGTATTGTAGTCTGCCGTATGTCCAGCGACTTGTGGGCAAAGACCACCACAGAGTGGAGCCCACCCAACGCTAAGAGGCGACGTGGAAGGCCCAGGATGAGATGGCGCGACGAGCTCGAGGTACATCTTCCATCATGGCCTGTTGCAGCGTTAGATCGCGAGGAGTGGAAGGAGAAAAGGGAGGCGTTTGCCCAGCAGTGGGACAATAATGGCTTAAAATAAATAAATAATAATAAATAAATAATTCTGTAAGATCTTAACTACATGAAACAGATAGAGATTCAATAACTTTATTTATTAAGACTTAGAAAAAAAAACACTTGGACAAGTTAAAATTTTTACCATTATTATTTTTTTGTCCTACTTGATATCTACACGTCATTAACCCAAAACTATTACTTTTGCTTCAGATGCTGTTAGGAGTTTACTTCTATCTGAAAATCGTAAAACATCCGCACATAGAGAATCTAGGGCTAATGCCACTTATATCTATGGTTGCAGCCATATTAATGTACAGTATTGGTGAGTTTGTATAAATTTTAAGTGTTATGAATATTTTATTTAACTCATTATACAAAACAGATTTTTTGCGTTTTTGTAATCAATGTCAAAGGGTCAGTATAATCGATGTGGTCTATACGCCGTGGATGATTGTACACGACAACTATTGCGGTAAACGTGTTCTTGAGTGGAGCCCGCGACTCGGAAAACGTGAAAAAGTGTAGGATGCCCTCCGGCCTGGTCGGATGATGACTTGCGAAAGACTGCAGGCAGATGATGCGGCAAGCTGAAGACAGGGCGCTATGGCGCTCATTAGGGAAGGTTTATGTCCAACAGGAGACTTATAGGCTGATGATGATGATGATTGTTCACGACTAGGTTGAAATAGCCTGTAATAATGGAGGTCTGTATCCAGCAGTTGGTGTCAACGGGCTGTGATAAGGATTATCATAATAACTTTCTTCTTTAATAATTTAATTTATGTATGTTCTTGATCTCTAGAAAGGATTTGAATAAAATACGGCCTTATGCTATGAAAGAGCTATAACATCCCGATGTTATAGCTCTTTCATAGCATAAGGCCGCCGTTGATCTCTAGAAAAGTTTTTAATAAAATTAACCTTATGCTATGAAAGAGCTATAACATCGGGATGTTATAGCTCTTTCATAGCATAAGGCCGTTGATCTCTAGAAAGGTTTTTTATAAAATACCGCCTTATGCTATGAAAGAGCTATAACATCGGGATTCAATTATTAAAACTTTTTACATGTTTTACCATCACCCAGTACAGCTTATGTCTTCGATCATCAATGCCACTGATGGTCGAAGGCTTATGTTGACCTTTCTATTTGCATTAAAAACACTGTATTATGTCCCACACTCAATAGGGTACTTTTTGCTGGCAGAGAGTCAATCTTATTAATATACTGAATTAGGTCTCAAATGGAAATTATCTTTGACAGGGCTCTCAACAATCCCCAACACGTTAGCTGGCGAGCTGTTCACATATAAGGTCCGAGGACTAGGCACATCATGTGCCCTTATTGGCGGATGGATGTCCGGCCTTATTTCGACCACAGTCTTCGGATACGTCATATCAGTGCTGGGGATGCATGGCGTCTTCTGGATATTTGCTGCGATAGACGCGGCAGGTTTTGTTTTCGTGATGGCGTTCGTGCCAGAAACGAAAGGAAAGAGCTTGGTGGAGATTCAAATGATGTTTCAGAACGGTAGGCAGAATTGAAAGGACGTGGTAGATGTAAATTAAATGTTGTAATTAAATTTACATCTACCAATTATTATTAAAATGGAATTTATTTGCCTTATACGGAAAATAAATAGACATGGCGCTATGGCGCACATTAGGCTCTCTATGTCCAGCTGTGGACTTACGTATGCTGATGATGATGGTGGTTCGGAAAATTACTGAATAAATACAAAAAAAATACAAAAAATCTTTATTCGAAACAAGAGACTTATAGTATAGGGTACAATTGTGGGCTGACTGCCGCAAAAGTTAAAAACTGTGTAGCGGAGTCAGCGCCTTCCTCCGCAAACAAAGTAAATAGGGATGTTTCTTTAAAGAAATAAAAAAAGAGATATATGTGTGTAGTCTGTGTGGTGTGGTGTGAGTGTGTGTAGTGTGTGTTGTGCGTGTGCGAGTGTGTGTGTGTGTGTGTGTGAGTAGGTATGTGAGAGTTTGGTGCTCCCGAGGACACCGGTCTCATGAGATCCGGGCAACAGGAGTTACCACTGTGAGTGTGGGTGTGTGAGTTTGAAAGAGAAGGGATATATGTAGGATATCACAAAGTCATTTTTGATGTTTTAAAATTTCTTCAGTATCCTCATAGGAGATAGATAAAAGCCAATCAGTGCATATACACTTACATTTAAAAATTGTGAGTGGGTAGATAAAAAAAATCATAGATAGATTGGTATTTGCCGATATAGTCATAACTACAAATATTTTTTATTCATTAATAATAATAACATTAATAACCCTGTGATATACAGGATATATATAGGTGATACCCGCTATGTGTAGCCATCGCCTTTAGATTAACTTCTCAAAGGGCCTCTGTGCTGTTGGCTCGCAAGCCTTCCAAAGGACCGGGTCCCTTTATGGCCCGAGATCACGGTAAATAACCCTGTTAACAAATTAATATTAAAAGTCCTACAACTAACTATTATACCCAAAATATCAGAATTTCTGCAAAATATACACAATAGGCTGACTGTAAATAATTACAAAGGAGGTTCTTAATTAATTACACGAAAATAATAAATTGTCTTTAATTATAAGTGAAATATCTCAGAAAGCAAGCCTCCTAATTTAGATGTTGGCTGGAAATTTAGAGCAAGGTCCTTATAAAGTTATATAGTTATTTTTTGATCAAAATATTTTTAAAAGGTATGAAATACTGGGTTTAAACGGAGATAAGATTTAAAGAAGAAATTTTATTACCAAAAATATTAATATTTTTTGAAAATAATATTTCTTTAAGCCGATAAGGAAATAATAAGGATTAAACTTTCACTTCAACTTTGTGTTCTGTGATCTAAACCCAACTAAAAAAACCCGGTTTAGCTTAGAACACAGAATAAATATATAATTCATTCATTCATATTCATTCATATTCATTCATATTCATTCATATTCATTCATATCCATTCATATCTATTCATATTCATTCATATTCATTCATATTCATTCATGTTCATTCACATTCATTCACATTCATTCAAATTCATTCATATTCATTCATATTCATTTATTGCATACACATACATTGTCAAAAAATATTAGCTTAGGCACGCTTAGGTGTCATTTAGCTTAGAGGTAGGTACATATTGAACCCTGAAAGGGCGCAGCAATCCATTTATAAATAATAACAATAGTACATAGTTAGTATTTATAGTAATCCGAGAATTTATCATATTATTCTCGATAATTAAAATTAATTTCATTAATAAGGAAGTTAGGTACGAGTATGTCATGTCACTAATTAATTAATGTAGCCAAACAAATTATGTTTTTCCTCGGTTCATACCTGAAAGTCTGAAGTACCTTTGAAAGTTTGATACTTTTTAGTAACACCCTGTATTACTGATCAACAAACCTGGCCCAGCTCTCTTAATTCGCCTATCAAGCGTTGTGGGCTACATTTTGAATATCACTCAACTTACCTAACACCGGCTTCCCACGGTGCGTGATATTGCGGACGCACGCGCACCAGCCCGCACCACGCACCGTGGGAAGGGTCTCGAGGACGGTCGCAGAGGACGTCTGTGGCGGTGCGCCGGTATCCGTCGCGAGGCGGTAACTTCAAAGGTGCGGTGCGGCGCCTCGTTTCACTCGCGTGAACGCGTTCTCTTTCACTTTGCATTTTGAAATGAAGTTATCAAAAGATCTACACAGACCGCACGCACCGTTGGAAGAGCCCTGTCTGCGTGCGTTGCCGTCCGTGATCGTCGGCTGTGCGTGATGACCCACAGAATCGCGGACCGTGGGAAGCCAGCTTAACATTGTAAAGTAGGTACTAACACAAATGTATCTATAGTAAGTTAAATGTAGTCGTTTGTTATGCTATACTAACTAATATTATAAAGAGGAAAGTATTGATTTTTTGTTTTTTGTAATGAATAGGCTCCGAAACTACTGGACCGATTTGAAAAATTCTTTCACCGTTGGGAAGCTACACTATCCCCGGTGAACATAGGCTTTATTATATTTTCAAAAAAGTTAGGGATCCGTTCTAAAACCGTGCGAAGCCGGGAAGGTCCGCTAGTACTCAATAAATAAATGCAGCTGAAGATTGTTAGATGATTTCTCTTATTTTTTTTACACTAGGTAGGTACTTACTTCTTTAGATGTAGTTTTATGTTGGTTCTTCGAACGACTGTGATTTTTTTATATATCAGTATAATTACTTATTGTTATTTAATAGTGTGTAATTATTTCCCTAAAGATGTTTTTTCACATGTTTTATATCCTACTAATATTATAAACGCGAAAGTTTGTAGGTATGGATGGATGTTTGTTACTCTTTCACGTAAAAACTACAGAATGGATTTTAAAGAAACTTTACAATAATATAGCTTATACACCAGAATAACACATAGGCTACAATTTATAATGATATTTTGTATATTATCCAAAATATCATCGCAGCTAGTAATATTATAAACCCTGTCTACCTTACCTCTCCAAGCTTTGATGGGTTCGGGCATCCAATTTACATAACTCCTGGAATATTGTCGATCTAGTGATAGTGTTTTGACACATTTTCTATCAACATAAAGTTGACATAGCATAAAGCATTGTATAACGTTTAGAAAAATATACCTACCTTAGGGTAATGCCCAAGTTTATGACGTAAAACTGCGGCATTTAGAGTGTAGATAGGCATTTTAAATACCTTTCCACACTGTCTTGTATTTAGGTACCTACGCTAGGTATCTACCGTAATTAGAGTATATTACAATGATTAACTTACCCAAAAAAACGCCGCATTGAAATATTTTTGCATTAAAATATAATAATACAAATACAAATACAAAAATACTTTATTGTACACCAGTTATAGATCATTATAAAACACATCACATGATACAAGTAAAATGGGCGGCCTTATCGCTTAGAAGCGATCTCTTCCAGGCAACCTTTATAATATAACGTTCTTTCACATAATCTCATTCACGCGTTCATTTCTTCATATGATTATATTAACGAGTATATAAATAGTTTTACCTTCTGATCGCGTAAAACTTTATTGACACAGTATTTCTTAAATTTCTTGGTTCTACCACTAGACTAACAAAACACATTAGTCTATGGTTCTACCAACCATTTCTATCCTTTAATTAGATAGATACATAGATAACATAGTTGTTTGACACTGCAGCACATGATACAAAGGTCAGAATAGGAAAGGCAATTAGAGTACAATAAGTTGTAGTAATAGTAAACAATAAGTAATAGTATAAACAATTTAAAAAGTAGAGATTCAAAAATGCGTGCTGCAGCCTGTCAAAAAGGCAATAGCTCAGCGAAAAGCTTTGCTCGAAAAGCACACTTTATTAACTCAACATATGCTGAATCTCAGTCAAAGTCTTCCCCCGTGTCTCGGGAACGACTACAGCTGTAAAAATAAATGCTATTGCACACGCCACAGAGTAAATCCAAAAGGTCCAATGACTGCCCAGGGTGGTGGTCATATAACCGAATGATGAGGTGGTGAGGAAGCAGAATATCCAGCTGATGGAAAGGGCTACGGCTGAGCCGGGCCCGCAAGCGTTGGAGTCCAGCATTTCACTCATCCAGGTGTTGGGGACTATGCCGAGACCTGGAATTTATGAAACGTGAAACAGATTGGAGTGGACCGAGGTGAATGTCAAGCATGTCAAGTCCAGCAGTGGGTAGCAATAAGTCTACATATGTAGTCTATATATGATATGCTGTATTTCTATCTATATTTATGCACTGTGAACTCCTATCATGTTCTATAGTAATATATGGTATATAAATATAATAGAATATATCTATTATCTAGCGCAATGCATCAGGCTTGCCCAGCGAGACAATGAAGTCAGCGTCGTGGGGACGCTTCCGACTGGTTTTGACATGAATTAGTTGAGCTACCTGTAGATTGTTTGCAACAGCCTGCAGGTATCTGAATTGTTTCAAACGTAAATACTAGTTCTAATCTGTTTCTTTTATTTGATTGCAACTGTCTTTGTTAATAAAGATGATTATGTATATACTTGTAAAAACTCTTACCAAATGCGTAACTCAGAAGAAATACCACCAGAGATAGCAGAGGCAGCCAAAACACTTCTTCAGCCAATTGCGGCTTAATTGACTTCACGTAGAAGAAGAAACCAAGAGTACCCTGAAACATAGATAAACGAGGTGATGAGTAGCATTCCATCCGGACGGCGAGGATGACTTAACTATGAATTAACCCAACTAAGTCTCTCCTGTATCTAAAGCGATTTGATAACATATTATATAGTACTGCTGCATCAGCATTATTTATCCATATGAAATATTGATAGCCTTATCTTATGTCTATGTAAGTTTATTATAATGTTTGTAATGTAGGTATTTAGTGTATTTGTTACCAATTATTTATTAAAGTGCCACCGTCTATATTGTTCGTTCATGTCCAGTCCATCCCAAGGTTGCCTGGAAGAGATCGCTCTCAGCGATAAGGCCGCCCTTTATACCTTTATTCTTAGTTTTTATCTCTGTATTATTTTCTGTTTTTGTGTGGTGTAATAAAGTGTTATCTATCTATCTATATAGCTGCACCCCGCGGCTTCGGCCGCGTGAAAATCTATGTGTCAAATAGATTATAAAGCATCCTCTTGAATCACTCTATCTATTGCTGAAAATTGCATTTAGATCCATTAGAAGATATAAGTGAAAAAACAGCGGAAGCAACTTCATTTTATACTATGTAATATGTAAAGATGTTTGACGACCTCTGTGGCGCGGCGGGCGAGGTCCGCCTGCGACGCAGGAGGCTCTGGATTCGATTTCCGCCTTAGGACAAATGCTAGTACGATCTGCAAGTATTTGTTTCGGGTGTGCGGGGTGTTTTGTATCTATAGTAAAATATCTATCTATGTTAATGCAACTGAAAACTTTCTCCTATATAATACATTTAATTTTCAAATCGCCGACACCATTTTGGCTCACCCTGTATTAGTAGGATAAGTACATACTATGGCTTCTTACCAAACTCAAGCAGCAAACAGCATTGGAAACAAGCATTATCGCCTTCCGCCCCACCTTCCCAGCGATAAGAGGAGAGAGGCAGCTAGCCACCAACTCTGAGAGTCCTACTCCAATGGTGGCCAATGCTGGAGTGATGGTAGACCCCGCAGACTTGAAGATGGAAGTTCCAAAGAGGATGACGCATAAGCGGCCAGACAGCTGTTGATAGAAACAGTTTATTTAACTTTTAAACCGACTTGTATAAAAGAAGGTTCTATGACGACCTCTGTGAAGCGGTGGGCGAAGGATCGCCTGCGACGAAGGAGGTTGCGGGTTCGATTCCGTCCCGGGATAAATGTGTGCACGATCTGCAGATATTTATTTTGGGTGTTCTGGCCGTTTTCTATGTATAATAAAAAATATCTATCTATGTAATGTATTGTATTATGTATATCAGTTATCTGGTACCCATAACACTAGCTTCTGCTTAGCTTGAGGCTAGATAATGCAGTGTGAATTGTCCAGCATTATTTATTTATTAGCTTAGCTTGGGGCTAAATTATGCTGCGCGGATTGTTCAGCATTTTTATTTTATTTTGTATTTTCGGCTGTACATTATATATTTTTGTACGTCGACTTCTCCGTCAATTATGAACCAATTTTGATTTATTTGCTTTGTTATAGAGAATAACTCCGAGATGATGCCATTACAAATTTTATTTTCGGGGGATTAGTATTTGTCCTATAAAAAAACAGTAAAGTTTATTAATTATTTCTTATTTCTTCCGCACTATAGGCTGAATTTTCAGCCTCTTTCATTCCTTAATTGGGATTATAAGTACCTGCACACTACACATTCGCCACACGTCGCTTATTTTAACCAGTAAACAAGTCCCTTCGTAATACTTTGTACCCCTCTGTGCAAAAACTACCTGCAACTTGCAGGTAGTTTTTGCGCAGGGGTTACTGCTGCAAGTTACTTCGTTAATTGTATATTTTTACCGCGCGGCACGTGCGGTCTAATAAACAAGGCTCGTATTTCATAAAAGAATGTGAACGTTTATGAACCAACCACGCAGCATAGCCCACAGCTAAGCAGAGCTTGTGTTATGGGTACTAGATGACTGATATACATACTTACATATTTTATTTTATTTAAAAAAATTATCGCACTACAAAGGGTACAAAGGGTGGGCTTAATGCCGAGGCATTTTCTACCTGCATACTTCATACCTTACATTACACAGATATTCGATCGAATACACAATTGTCCCGAGGCGAGAATCGAACCCGAAATCTCATGCGTCGCAGGCAGACCTTCGCCCACCGCGCTACAGATGTCGTCAAAAATCCGAATCTGTTGAATCCCTGGTTTCATATAGCCAGTTTTACTTAATTTGGGGCCTGATCTGATCTGTGAAAGACTTTAACCTGCCATTATTATCATTATTGGTACTGAATTCTGACCTTAAAACTTTTAAAACTATCATGTTTATTAACACTAAAGTCATTTAAAACGAACAGAGCGACACTACATACCAAGAATGGTACAGGAGGCCATTGAGATTACGAAACATAGGAACTTCAACCGAGAAGATGGCTTCCAATTATCGGGATCCTGGAACCCTGGGGTGAGAATGTGCAAAAACCGAAGAAGTGATGTACCAACCGCGTCGCGTTCTGATACCGTCAGTGTTGTGTGTCGTGATCGAGCTGCGTTCGATAATAATGAAACCGGTGGTAGTGGTAATGTTCGTAGCAAAAGACAAAAAATGAGGGTAGATCGGTATGTCTGCCCATAAAAGCTTACTCGCAGTCGCAGTGCCTTCAGTTATTCCGTGATCATGGCGCATGAAATATTGGATAGCTCAAAAATCAAATCATGGTAAATATCCCGTTTTAAATGACTTTACTGAATTCTGACCTATAAATAAAATAAAATAAGCTTTATTTATTACCACACAAATTATTACAAAAAAATCTTATCAATAAACTACTGCTAGTGGTGAAGGCCTCCTCCAGATTCCGGTCCTTCCATACTTCTCTAGGTATCCTTTCTTTTATTTATTTTGGGCCATAATTGACCCACTGCTGGGCCTGGGCCAATAATGGCCTCCCTTTCCTCCTTCCACTCCTCGCGATCCAACGTTGCAACAGGCCATGATGGAAGATGTGCCTCGAGCTCATCACGCCATCTGATCCTTTCATAATTCTGACCAACCAGCACTAATTCATAAATACCTGTTGCAGCACCAATAATACCGCTGCAATCATAAAAGCCTTCCTATTGCTCCTGGTAGATACAATAGCAGTAAAGGACGCGCAGGGATGCTTCTTAGTACTGATGGGAACAGATAGCACGTCTTCAATCTCTTCGCTACGGCCAAGTTTAAGGAGTGTTTTCTTTGCTTTGATTTCGTTGCCTGAAATAAATAAAACAAAATAAAAAATCGAGTATTTAGAATAATATACTTGAATTAAATAATAAGTGAATGTAAGTATAGCTCTCGCAAAATGGCTTATTAGAAATCGGCAATTGAACATGGTGCGTTTCGCAACGCGACTTTGATTTTGTATGTATTATATGTATGTGACGACCGATGTGGCGCGGTAGGCGAAGGTCCGCCTGCGACGCAGGAGGTTGCGGGTTCGATTCCCGCCTCGGAACAATTGTGTGTACGATCTTCAGATATTTGTTCCAGGTGTTCTGGTCGTTTTCTATGTATAATAAAAAATATCTATCTATGTAATGTATTGTATTATGTATATCAGTCATCTAGTACCTATAAAAACTGTTCACGTGCGCATTGGAAGATATGTTTAGGTTGCTGGACTGGAAAGGAAAGGGCATTAATATAAACGGCTAGTACATCTCACACCTGCGATTCGCTGATGACATAGTCTTAATGGCGGAGTCGCTTGAGGAACTGAACCAGATGCTGGACGGCCTAGCTTCAGCCTCCCGATGTATCGGTCTTGGCATGAATTTGGATAAAACCAAAGTCATGATCAATGGTCACATTGATCCAAGGCCGGTGGTCGTACATGGCCACCTTCTCGAAACTGTTTCCGAGTACACTTACCTTGGGCAGATTCTGCAGTTGGGTAAAAACAGTTTCGAGAAGGAGGCCAAAAGGAGGATCCAGCTGGGCTGGGCAGCATTTGGGAAACTACGTCAAGTCTTCACGTCATCCATACCGCAATGCTTGAAAACGAAAGTTTTCAATCAGTGCGTCCTACCCGTTATGACCTACGGAGCTGAGACGTGGACACTCACGATAGGGCTGGTCCACCAGTTCAAAGTCGCTCAGCGAGCTATGGAAAGAGCTATGCTCGGAGTTTCTCTGAAGGATAGGATTCGTAACGAATACATCCGACAGAGAACCAAGGTTATCGACATAGCTCAAAGAATTAGCAAGCTGAAGTGGCAGTGGGCCGGCCATATCTCGCGAAGAACCGACGGCCGATGGGGCAAACGTGTTCTTGAGTGGAGACCACGACTCGGTAAACGTAGTGTAGGACGCCCTCCGACCAGGTGGGATGACGACCTGCGAAAGACTGCAGGTAGATGCTGGATGCGGCAAGCTGAAGACAGGGCGCTATGGCGCTCATTGGGCGAGGCCTATGTCCAGCAGTGGACTGCTATAGGCTGATGATGATGATGATGATGAGTACCTATAACACAAGCTCTGCTTAGCTTGGGTCTAGATGATGCTGTGTGAATTGTCCAGCATTATTTATCTATTTATATTTTATGTATATTTGTTTATATGTAGTATCCATAACCTAAGCTCTGCTTAGCTTGAGGCTAGATGTTCTGTACTGTTGGTCGTTAATTAAGTTTAATGTTAAATTAAGTTTAATTTTTAATTATCACGGACTAATTGGATTAATTTTTACTTCACAAAGTATCCCAGTCCTATAATAACCTAAACTTGTTTACTTACTTAAGTAAATAAACAACAGTAGATATTATTTTTAACTGTCGAGTATTTATCTTCCTTCCTTCAAAGCCACTGTGGGTCAAAATATATTACGAAATAGATTGTTTCGATTGACGCCTGAAAAAAAAAAAATTTTTGAACTTGCGTACCTTTCATCACATTAAACGCAGGCGTTTCAGGTATATACAAAAGGCCAGCAGTGAACATGGCGCTTATCAGAAGACCAACGTAGTTCATTGCTGAGTAGGAAATATAGGGGCCAATGGAGTAAACGAAGACTATGCCTATCGCATTTGCAGTTCCAATGCCAGTGAGAAACACTCCTCGGCTGTTTTTGGATCTAGAAAAAATAATTATTATAATTTTAGTATTTTATTTCTTTGTAGCTACTAGTTATAAAAACAGGTTAAGTGGGAACATTTTGAGTCACTATTCTCCATATGTACCGATGGCCGCTGGGGCAAGCGTGTTCTTGAGTGGAGACCACGAATCGGTAAAAGTAGGACGCCCTCCGACCAGGTGGGATGACGACCTGCGAAAGACTGCAGGTAGATGCTGGATGCGTTAAAGAGTTTTCTTCCAGCAAATTTAGGGTTATAGGAGAGGCTATGGAACAGATAGAGGAAGTGTACAAAAAAACTAACAAGACTATGTAGCTTTGGCACTTGATAAAAACTTAAGGAATCCAGATAAACAATTTCAATATCAAAACAGTAGCTTCTACCCGAATAATTACTTACGAAACTTCAGCAATATATGTCAGGTTCAGGATGTAAACAGGTCCAGCCCCCACTCCAAGCAGGGTCCTCCCCAGCATCAACATCCAAAGTTCCGAGGATAATGCCAGGAGGAGGAAGGAGGTTGTACATGTCAGACCTCCAATGATGAGGCAGAACCTTCTACCTATCACGTTAGAGAGGAAACCAGAGAATTGAGCACCTGAAAAAAAATACAGAAATACAATATATTGGTAAAACCACTTTACAAGTCAAGAACTATACAATTTTACAGTTTATTTGTCGACACTGAAATAAATAAATAATGCTGGACAATCCACACAGCATTATCTAGCCCCAAGTCAAGCAGAGCTTGTGTTATGAGTACCAGATAACTGATATACATAATACAATATCTATACTAATATAATAAAGAGGAAAGGTTTGATTTTTTGTTTGTTTGTAATGAATAGGCTCCGAAACTACTGGACCGATTTGAAAAATAATTTCACCGTTGGGAATCCCAATCCCCGTCGAACATAGGCTATATTATATTTTCAAAAAAGTTAGGAATCCGTACTAAAATCGTGCAAAGCCGGGAAGGTCCGCTAGTATTAAATAGATATATATTTTTTATTATAGGTACATAGAAAACGACCAGAACACCCGATGCAAATACTCGTATCTGTAGATCGTACACACATTTATCTCGAGGCGGGAATCGAACCCGCGACCTTTTTCAAAAAACTGATGCATCAGCATTATTTACCCTTATGAAAACATTGATAGCTCTATCTTATGTCTATGTAAGTCTATTATAATGTTTGTAAATAGTAATGTAGGTATTATGGTATGTAGTGTAGGTATTAGTTTTCTTTTTTATCTATGTATATATTTATTAAGTACCTCTGTCTATTTTGTTCTTTCATGTCCAGTCCATCCTAAGGTTGCCTGGAAGAGATCGCTCTCAGCGATAAGGCCACCGTTTATATTTCCTTTATTATATTGTTTATTCCTGTATTGTTTTCTATTTTGTGTGGTATGATAAAGTATTTTTTCTGCGCCACAGAGGTCAAAACAACTCCTAGTCTACAATCAGGCCCACGTTTTTGACGGATTTGCTAAACAGTTGGTTGAGCAAATCCGTCAAAAACGTATATACAATATGTACTACAGGTACTGGTTAGAAACTTTGTTTTTTCAATAAAAACTTTAAAAATAAAATAAAATAAATAAATAAAAATAAAAAAGCCTTTTATTCCTTAACCTTAAATAACATTGATCAATCATGCTTATGAAAAAATTGTTAAACCTAATGTAAGTATGTCAAATATTATAGAAAATGTCAGTATGTAGATTTCATGATTAATGTATGTTAGTTTATTTAGTAATGTATTTGTATTATTTATTTCGATTGAATTTAATGCATATATTTAATAAGTAGTTAGGACCCCTCTCGGGTAAAGGCCTCCTCCAGTTCTGTCCAGTGATTGCGGAAAAAAAAAGAAAAAAAAAAACTTTAAAATAGAAGGTAAATTGTAGAAGGATCGATCCGCAAGACTTGTTCAAAAAATTCAAAGTGTAGGAAACCTACAGAGATTTCAAAATACTGTTTTGGGCGCAAATCGATACCTTTTATTTGAGACTAGCGGATCGTCCCGGCTTCGCACGGGTATTGGAATTTTTAAGGTATTTTTTTTACACCTTGGGTTACATTATTGGAGTTTTAGGTAAGGATTCCTTATTTATAAAAAAATATAATATAGCCTATGTTCACCGCGGATAGTGTACATAGCTTTCCAACGGTGAAAGAATTTTTCAAATCGATCCAGTAGTTTCAATATAAACAAACAAAAAACAAACCTTTCCTCTTTATAATACAAGTATATTAGTAATGTTGTGTAAATTGTCCAGCATTATTAATTTATTTATTTTATTATTTATTTATAGATATAGATAAAGTTGCCACTCAATGAGGTAGCCCCCTTTTGCAACCATAAAAAATAACTACAATATCGATGACTGATTCTGCTATAATTAAGGTGACTTTAGAAGAACGTAAAAGTGAGTCAACTTTTCAACTAACCTCATTGTCAAATGTAAAGTTTGTATACCTAAGTATCAACTACTGCAAATCCTACTACTAATATTAAAACGCGACAGTTTGTATGTATGGATGTTAGTTACGGATCGGGCTGAAATCTTAGATACAGGTAGTTCGAGGCCCAGAATAAAACATAGGCTACTTTTTATTTTATTAATCAGTTCCTAGAGATAGAAATTACCTTAAAATGTGTCCATAGAAATAATGCGTGCGAAGCCGCGGGCAGAAACTAGTTATACATGATATTTGTTCAGATGCAACCATAAACAAAGAAACCGCAAATTTTCCGAGAAAAACGTATTAACTACCTACCTAAATTAATTAAATTTACAAGTATATTATAACCGACTAGCTGTGCCCCGCGGTTTCACCCGCGTGGTGATAGATATTTTGGATAATATACAATATATCTTTATAAATTGTAGCCTGTGTTATTCTGGTGTATAAGCTACATTAAAACTTTTGAAACTATCATGGTTACACTAAAGTCATTTAAAACGGGATATTTACCATGATTAGATTTTTCAGTTATCCAATATTTCGGCACAGTTTCATGCGCCATGATCACGGAGTAACTGAAGGCACTGCGACTGCGAGTAAGTTTTTACGGGCAGACATACCGATCTACCCTCATTTTTTGTCTTTTGCTACGAACGTTACCACTACAACTCAAAAATCAAATCATGGTAAATATCCCGTTTTAAATTACTTTAGTAAAAGCTATATTATTGTGAAGCTTCATTAAAATCCATTCAGTAGTTTTTACGTGAAAGAGTAACAAACATCCATCCATACTTACAAACTTTCGCGATTATAATATTAGTAGCGTTCCGTATTTGAATAATAACATTTGACGTCATTTCATGTATCACTAAACCAGTCTTGCCGGTGGCTGATAAATTGAAACCATTTTTGTTTATATTGGCCTCAATTATAAGAATACAATTCAAATTCGCTTTATTACACATCCAGACAGAGAAACAAACAGAAAAGGTAAGAAAAGGTTTTTGTATGTCATTGCGTATATATACATAAGAGTTGGAGTTTCTCTGAAGGATTCGTAACGAATACATCCGACAGAGAACCAAGGTTATCGACATAGCTTTAAGAATTAGCAAGCTGAAGTGGCTGTGGGCCGGCCATATCTCGCGAAGAACCGACGGCCGCTGGGGTAAACGTGTTCTTGAGTGGAGACCACGACTCGGTTAACGTAGTGTAGGACGCCCTCCGACCAAGTGGGATGACGACCTGCGAAAGACTGCAGGTAGATGATGGATGCGGCAAGCTGAAGACAGGGCACTATGGCGCTCATTGGGGGAGGCCTATTTCCAGCAGTGGACTGCTATAGGCTGATGATGATGACATATATATATATATATATATCATCATCATCAGCCTATATATGTTCGTGACGTCACCTGTACGGGCTCTAACGGAAGACCAGCGCTGACAAGTCTCTCACGGATCTTAGCCAGCCAGCATTATGCTGAGTTAGAGCCTTTTTGTAACAACTCTCTACATGTACCTATTTCTATATTTGTGTTATTTGTTAATTTTTATTTGTTATGAATAAATGTCTTTCTATTCCATTCTATTATATAAGAATAAACAAACATAGATACAGATGCATAATGGGCGGCCTTATGGCTAAGAGCGTTTTCCAGGCTACCTTTAGATGGACACGTAGCTATAGGTATATAGACGGTGGCGTATTATAAATAAATATTGCTGGACAATTCACACAGCATTATCTAACCCCATGGTAAGCAGAGCTTGTGTTATGGGTACTAGATAACTGATATACATAATACAATACATTAGATAGATCGATATTTTTTATTATATATAGAAAACGACCAGAACACCCGGAACAAATATCTGCAGATCGTACACACAATTGTTCCGAGGCGGGAATCGAACCCTCCTGCGTCGCAGGCGGAATTGAAGTGAACATTGAAATAATATTATTTGATAATATTATTTTAATGTATGAAATATTTATTAATGTATAAAATATTTATTTGTAAGCCTATAAAAAATAAATCATTTTGAATTTGAATAATATAGCTTACTAGATATATTGTATATTATCCAAAATATCTATAATCACGCGTGTGAAGCCGCGGGGCGCAGCTAGTTAAATATAAATTAATATTAAAAATACATAATATCCATTTCGACATGACGACCATCATATCAGAGGCACTATACCAACAAATTGCCAGCAGACATCAGTCAAGACGAGATCGTGTTAGCTCTGAGGCAGCTTAATATCTGACCTTAGGTTTATTGACCTCAGGTTATTGTGTTAGAGCAACAAGCTGAGTTATTAACACTAAATTAATTAAGACGGGTTATTTATCCTTCAGAGAAACTCCGAGCATAGCTCGCTGAGCGACTTTGAAAGTGTTTATTAGGAGAGGCCTATATCTTAAAACGGCTTTAAAACGTACCGATCCTATCCATCCAAAGGTTGCCTGGAAGAGATCGCTTTTAGCGATAAGGCCGACGATTGTGCCACTAGTTATAGTTAGTATTAAGATCCTTTAGTATTTTTATAATTTTTTTGTATTGATGGTGCAATAAAGTTATATTATATGTATTGTATACTAGTAAAAAGTAAAAGTATATTTATTGCATAATTACATGTGAGAAGATGGTTCATAAAATAATACAGTGTCAATGTAATTTGCCCTTTATGGGCGTGCAATTAATGATTTACATGCATTTTTAACAACTTAATTACGTATATATTAAATAAAAAAGAACACTTTAAAATCAAAAATAAACACAGTACACATGTCAATTATATTTTCGGTTTTCTAAGTATGATTTAATTAACTGTAGAGCATTACCTCTTATTCCATAAGTTTCGAGTTTTCTAATTAGGATACTGTGCTGGACATAATCAAAAGGCTGTATCATATCGCAGAAGATAGAGCAGACTGGAATATTTTTGTCAACACTACTTGTAACACGTAAGAGGAGATCATAAAGATTAATATTCATAGACACTCACGATAGGGCTGGTCCACCAGTTCAAAGTCGCTCAGCGAGCTATGGAAAGAGCTATGCTCGGAGTGTCTCTGAAGGATAGGATTCGCAACGAATACATCCGACAGAGAACTAAAGTTATCGACATAGCTCTGAGAATTAGCAAGCTGAAGTGGCAGTGGGCCAGCCATATCTCGCGAAGAACCGACGGCCGCGCTGGGGCAAACGTGTGGAGACCACGACTCAGTAAACGTAGTGTAGGACGCCCTCCGACCAGGTGGGATGACGACCTGCGAAAGACTGCAGGTAGATGCTGGATGCGGCAAGCCGAAGACAGGGCGCTATGGCGCTCATTGGGGGAGGCCTATGTCCAGCAGTGGACTAATATAGGCTGATGATGATGATGAATATTCATAGTAGTGGACTAATGCTGATGATAAATCATGACTAAGCCTTACCTAAGATAACTCCAACGACCATAGTAGCTCCCAAAAGAGACGCTTGCTGGTCATCTATGGTTACCGACAATGGGGTTTCTTCAGAGTTCTGAAGTTTGCTGATAGCTGGTGAAGCCCAGCCTGCTAAGAAGCCTATAGTCACTTCTCCGATGTAAACTGAAATAAATAAATAATAAAATATAGAATTAAATAAATAACAAAATCATGAGAACTAGTAGCTAGACTAAGCTGGATAAGTGCACTTAATAAATAAGTAGTAATTTGAGAAAATCAAGCCTTAAAAAATGCGTTAAAGAGAATATCTTATCAAAATATATAATCTTATGCAAAATACAGATTCTTTGAAGAATTTGACCCCAAAATTGATTACGTCACTGTTTTTTTTTATAATCGCAGAGCACAATGAACTTTATCATATCTGAATACTCACATAGACAATTTTTTTTTTAATAACAATTTGTCCAGAGATATTCACTTTAAAAAAACATAAGAGCAATTTTTGTTTCATCATCATCAGCCTATAGCAGTCCACTGCTGGACATAGGCCTCCCCCAATGAGCGCCATAGCGCCCTGTCTTCGGCTTGCCGTATCCAGCATCTACCTGCAGTCTTTCGCAGGTCGTCATCCCACCTGATCGGAGGGCGTCCTACACTACGTTTACCGATCGTGGTCTCCAGTCAAGAACACGTTTGCCCCAGCGGCCGTCGTCGGTTCTTCGCGAGATATGGCCTGCCCACTGCCACTTCAGCTTGCTAATTCTTAGAGCTATGTCGATAACCTTGGTTCTCTGTCGGATGTATTCGTTACGAATCCTATCCTTCAGAGAAACTCCGAGCAAGTTAGTTTAATTTTTGTTTAGGATCACTTTTTTGTTCTGTAATATAATATGGATGAGATAGCGCAAAGAGCTCGAGGTACATCTTCCATCATGGCCTGTTGCAGCGTTGGATCGCGAGGAGTGGAAGGAGGAGGCCTTTGCCCAGCAGTGGGACAATAATGGCTTAAAATAAATAAATATAATATCCATTTACGTTTACATTATTTCTAGTCAAAAGATGTAGGATTCATTGTTAAAGGGTACGCAGATATTAATGTGATATAACGACTCGGTAAACGAAGTATAGGACGCCCTCCGACCAGGTGGGATGACGACCTGCGAAAGACTGCAGGTAGGTGCTGGATGCGGCAAGCTGAAGACAGGGCGCTATGGCGCTCATTGGGGGAGGCCTATGTCCAGCAGTGGACTGCTATAGGCTGATGATGATGATGATGATGACTCATTAGAGGAGGCATAGGCTTTCCTTAGCCTCCCCTAATGAACGCCTTGGACTTATGTAGGTCCAGCAGTGGACTAGTATAGGCTAACGATACTGACTAGATTTATTTAGCTGATATGTAACGACTGAAAAGGGAGGCCTATGTCCAGCTGTGGACTGCTATAGACTGATGATGAATGTGATATTAACTTACTGATGGCCACAACCTTTGACTCCATTTCCATAAAGGAAACCATTGTATAAAACACCACGTTTAAATTTAGTTTGAATATTATTTTCAACCTTATTTCGATTGCAAAGCAACAACCGCTTAGGACTGATTAAACATTTAATATGAATGCATTTTTTATAAGACTCGATAAAAGTGAATTTTTAATTCGAATATTTTTTAAATGCATGCTTATACCTATATCTACACATAGGGTGATGTTTTTTGATGTCAAAAGCAGGCGCAGCTCAAAAATCTTTATCTACTGCGGTAAAATAACTTTTGTTTTAAATATGAGTTCAGAAAAGAATTGCAACAACATATTTTTACGATCTAGAGAAGAACATTATCCCAGATGCGACACTTTAATCTACACTAATATTATAAAGAGGAAAGTTTTGATTTTTTGTTTGTTTGTTTGTAATGAATAGGCTACGAAACTACTGGACCGATTTCAAAAATTCTTTCACCGTTGTGAAGCTACACTATCCCCGGTGAACATAGGCTATATTATATTTTCAAATAGTTGGGGATCCGTACTAAAACCGTGCGAAGCCGGGGAGGGCCGCTAGTCATAGTATATTACGATAGCAGTTCCATGTTGTTACTTACAAAATACAACAATTAACAGTACACTAGCTAAAACAAAGTTGACTAAAGAAACAAACAATGATATAATTCAAATCTAGGTAAAATGTCTGTATGTCTGTATGCAGCAGTACGTCAAAAAGGCCTTGGCTCAGCGTATTGTTGAACAGTAGTATCTTTTATTATTTTATTTACTTGTTGTTTAAAGTTATTCAAATATGTCACATTCAGAAAATTGTTCGTTGTGCAACCTAATTACTCTAGGAATAAAAGAATTGCCTGCATAATTAGTTTTATGACTATTTGTTTTACGAGCATTCATACATGGACATTTTATACCAAATTGACTAAGTAAATGGTGCGCAGGTTGCGGGCCAGCTCCGATACCGTTCTCGCAATGGGAGGGTGGACTGCCCGTACACCAGGCACTGTTGTGAACGCCGCCACCGCCACCAGCAATCCTTTTATAATAAATACTTTTTATTTATTATTATTTATTAAATACGGTGAGTCGACCATATTTCTTATGATTCAAACAACATCATTTGATCTCTAATCGTGCGTCGGCTTTTAAGTGAATCAAAGGTAACTTCATATCAGCAAGTAAAATCACTTGAATTCCAAATGATCTTCACTGGATAATTAATATTCCTGACTATTATACCTACAGGGGAAAATATTTTATTACAATCAATGCAAAATTTTGAACAATGCAAATTTTAGGCAGATGTTTGTAATTCAATGACCTCCAGCCAGGTAACAACGATCTCTGAAAGACTGCATTCAGATGCTGGATGCGGCAAGCTAAAGGCGCTTAGGTTTTCAGTTTATTTTTTTCGGTTTATTTATTTCCACCGTAGGTACACATGTTACACTAGATGTCGTTAAATACTATAATATTAAAAGTTAAATTACATGTTTATTCTATAACACATTAACTTTTGAGAAAGGAAACACCATAGGGCATTGTGCAATGAAAAGCAGACGGACATGGCTTCTTAAAACATTGAAATAAATTGATTTATAATAATTTGTCACAATAGAACAGATAATATAGATTAAAACTTCTGAAACTATCATGGTTATTAACACTAAAGACGTTTAAAACGGTTTCATCATGGTAAATATCCCGTTTTAAATGACTTTAGTGTTAAAAAGACCTAGTTACGGCCCGTTGCTTCTCACAAATTGTTACAAAGATAAAAAAATGCTGAAAAAAGTTAGACATGTATGTACAAATTAGTTTGTTCAGTAAGATCAGATTCAGATTTGACGCTGTTTCACACAAAAGGATCTTTAAAAACCTTTGCCATTTTAATATTAAAATTATGATAAATATTAAATTAATATTTTAATTATTTTAAGATAAGATACAAGAAGGTAGTCTTCAATACTTGCCTTTTTAATCAACAATAATCAAATTATTATAGCTTAGGTATTAGATAACTTAATAAAGTTTGTCAGTTATCTAAAATTAAGCAGCATTACATCGATGGATATTCTTATATACTCATAGATAACTTGTAAATTGGTGTTATAAATAAAGAATCATATTGTAACTGTATTGTATCCTACAGAGAAACTCCGAGCATAGCTCTTTCCATAGCTCGCTGAACTTCATTGAACTGGTGGACCAGCCCTATCGTGAGTGTCCACGTCTCAGCTCCGTTGGTCATAACATAACTATAGTTTCCCAAATGCTGCCCAGCCTTATTTTTAATTCGTAACGAATACATCTGACAGAGAACCAAAGTTATCGATATAGCTCTAAGAATTAGCGCTATGGCCTATGTCGAGCAGTGGACTACTATAGGCTGATGATGATGGTGTATTGTATTGTAACACCCAGGTGATTCTGGAGTCCGAAGGGATTAACCTTTTGTACTACGATTTTATGAATTTCGATGTGTTTATATGCTACTTTGGAAAAAAATTACTTTTACACTTTATATTCGTGTTCTTTTACGTATATTCTTACATTATTGTTATTGCTTTGAATTTTTTTGTAATCATTTCAAGGCAAAACGTTTTGCTGGAAAAACAAACAAAAACCATTTTGTGAAATATTTTGTAATGCTAAATAATGGAAGTTTGCATTTAAAAGAACACGTTAAGAAACAAATAAATTTATTTATTAAAAATAATAAAAAATGTGTACGAAATTGTAGAAACAGTCCCTTCAGTAGGTACACATGTTACGCGGTCCTTGGTTTCATCTACATACCTAGTATAAAACAAAGTGCTTCCCTCGGCCTGTCTGTCCCTTTAAGCCGAAGTTGCGATGGTTAGCCTGCGTGTTAAAACTAAGCACCGGATTTTGATACGGTTTTTTTAATAGATAGAGAGATTAAAGAGGAAGGTTTATAAACCATTTGACACATACATTTTTACGCGGGTGAAGCCGCGTGACGCATCGAGTGCTCTATAAATACCCCAGTATTAAGTAAGTCAACACTACATGAGATATTTATGTATATATTGTTGACTTTGATTCAATTACCTATAGCAGTGCAAATTATTTGTAAGCAAACCTCACAGCGGGTCGTCTCGTCACAGGTCGCACGAGATATTTACCATACCAAATCTATACTAACTTTAATTCTGTTTATATGAAGTAATAAACATTTCATTTCATTTAATTGAATTGTACCAAATGACATTAGGAAATGTACTGACATCACAAAATTTAAATCTAACCATTTTAGTTATTTAATAAGTAAGACATTTTACAGCTTGAATGAATATTTTGACGCAGTTTAGTTATTTTAGTTACTATGTAAATGTAGTATGAGAAGACGTGTTTGATTTTCAAATTGAAAAACGCATTATTTTCAATACTTAATTTTTTATTTTTGCATTATGTACTATTATTATTATTGATTTTTGCTCTATTTCCAAAATATGTAACTTTTGTACGCCTAATGGCAGATCACAGTGCTCTTAATTTTAAGTCTGAACATCCCTGTAATACCTGTGTATCACAAATAAATAAATGAACTATGAAAAACTGACCATTAGAGACATACCCAGTCGTTTTGGAATGTTAGGACAATCTACATTTTTTTCTGGAAGAATGATAATAAACCACTAGAGTAGTTAAAAAGTAAAGTGAAGGAGGCCTTTGCCAAAAGAGGGCACACTAACTAACTAAGAAATAAAAAAAACCGAAGTCCATCTGGGTGTTTCCAACTAAAAACCAGATTTGAACCAAATAAGTAAAGTTGGAATTCAAAAACTTAAATTGGAAATTATTTTCTTTTAAATCCGAGTTAGCAAAGCAACTTTCCGTGAAAATAAATGAAATAGGCGCTTTTATTAGTTATGATTGGATTGAAAATTAAATAAGTTTGTTTCAATCGAATAACATTGCTTGATTAACTGCTAAATTAATATATGAATAGGAAACATTCATTGCTTAACAGGAAATAAGAAAATGATGAAATATTTTAACTTTTAAGCTTTTTATAAGGTTTGTTAAGAGATGTGGCGGTCACAGCGTGAAAATTGTCGCTGCTTATCAGGCCCGCACCGCAGCACAAAAATAAATTCAAAAATAGGCTTTAACTCGTAACGCTTAGATATATACATACACGGACTAAATAGACTAAAATACGATTAGAAATATCTGCAAATAATACAAAAATTTGTCACAAAGCAGGAATCGAATCCAACTCCTGCGTAGCAGGTGGACCTTCGCCCACCGCGCCAGAGATGTCGTCATGTGCCGCGCTTTATAATCAACCAACACATCAATGCCCTAAGAGTCAATTACGGGAACCTACCAGAGAAAAGCAGTTTCCTTCTGTTTATTTTTTACACCTCTACTGCGATGACCAATCCACCTATCAAGACCTGTCAATTATGGCAAATCCCCCTTGATTGTGGGAGAACCAGCAGTGGGATACAATACGTCCCTACCTACGGGTAGGGATGAGTGTGCATTATCATCATCAACCTATAGTAGTCCACTGCTGGACATAGGCCTCCCCTAATGAGCGCCATAGCGCCCTGTCTTCAGCTTGCCGCATCCAGCATCTGCCTGCAATCCTTCGCAGGTCCTTATCCCACCTGCCCGGAGGGCTGATGCGAGATAAAAACTAACCCCTTTGGTAACCATTTAAATAAAGCGCTTCTTTGCCTTTAGTAAAATAAGTTCTACAAATATCAACTTCTCTTCAAACTAAATATTAGTTACTCGAAAAACATCATTAAGCTTGCTCTAACTAGCGCGTTGCTTTTCCTATTAATATTTCACACTATGTCAATGCAAATTCAACCCTCCACACATCTTCCAACCCTTAAAAAATGTGTGCAAACTTACCCCTAGAGCTTTCAGTTGACTCGAGACCACCGAAAAGGTTAGACGTGTCGCCCCAACCCCTAATTCAGATACTCGTATGAGGCTCTGATTTGGAATACGGTGTTGCAAATTCGAAGATCATTAATAAATTAAAGTCAGTTCTGAATAAAAAAATATTTTTTCGAATATTCGAAATATTTGTATTGTGATTGAAATACGAAACTTTTTCAATTTGAGTTCTTATAAGTTTATAAGTTCTGGAACTTTTACTTGACAGTCGACTAAAATTTTAAGTCGTGTTTAAATTCAGATTTACTGTGCTGTGAAGTGAATGAAAGTTTTTGTAAAGTTTTGATGTAAGTACTCAAGTTGGGTTCGAAGCTGTTGTATCTAGTCAAATCAACATGTTGTCTTCACTTCATGTTGATTTGACTAGATATCACTTATGACTAAATCGCTTTCCGACTAAATCTTGATATGAGCACATCGCGTTAGAACTAAATAGACAATAATGTATACGATCTGATATCAGATTGACTTGACATCGATAAGACGTACAATGGTATCAAAAAGTGTTACTTAGTTCTGAACTCACACTTTAACACAGGTAATTTTTGGTTTATATATATAAGGTAAGTAAATGCTAGTAAAATATATAATAGATAATTAAATGAGTCTTTGTCAATACCCGCAGTATTTTAAAACACACGCAGAAGTCTTGACTAGACATACAAGACGCATAAATAGATTATACGTCCCGCATTGTCGGCTAGAACTTGTTAAACGTAACTCCTACTATCATGACATTACTATCTACAATAAATTACCAAAAAGTTTAAAAGATTTGCCATTAAACATATTTAAAACCAAATTAAGAAACTGGTTATTAGAAAACTGTTTTTTATGGTGTCAAAGAATATTTGAATTTTAAAACTAATTGACATATGTACTTGTTTGACTTATTTATTTTAATTTTATTGCTTTACGCGGTTTCATCGGCGTTAAACTCGAATTACACTTTATAAGGTGAATTTTTACAGCTTGGGTTACATTATTACTCCAATAATGTAACCCAAGCTGTAAAAATTCACCTTATAAAGTGTAATTCGAGTTTAACGCCGATGAAACCGCGTGGAAAGTTGATAGGTACTCGTAATTTTGAATTTTCAGTGAATAAAGAAAACTTAGTGAAAACGGAAGAGTCCGCTTCCGCATTCACAAAGTTTTCTACGATATCTTTAAACGGAATATAATAATAAACTTAATAAAAATAATACTATCAATTTCGATTCAATTTAGTTATTTAGAATGAACAAAGACATAATATAACTGAAATACACCAGAACACTGGAAGCGCCAAAAATACATAATTCAGACATCTCGTGGTCCACTTATTATATTAGTAACTATAATATTTCATTGGAAACAGGAGGTTGTGAGTTCGATTTCCACCTCGGGACAATTGTTTGTACGCTCTGCAGATATTTGTTCGGGGTGTTCTAGATGTTTTCTATGAAAAGTAAAAATTTGATTGATTGTTTAGATATACAGGGTGGGGCAAAAGTAATCATCCGTTTAGATGTTGGGATGTTTGAAATCTTGCACGACAAAAATTCTGTATGGATCGAGCTGAAATTTAGCATTAAATGTAGTTCTAGATTTAGAATAAAACAAAGGCTACTTTTATCCCGGGAAAACACGTGGGTACGAGACTAATGAAGTAATTGCTACACAAATGTCTTGCTTGAATATAGCACCCACGCAGCTGAACGCTGGCTTTCGCACGTGGTACACGCGTGCGTAGCTTCAACTTAACACTTTGACTGCTGAAATCACACGGTATGTGTTTTCTATAAGTGACTAATATGCGTAAATCCACACTAGCGCAGCGGCTGAGAAAATACAGATCTTTGTGACTCAACACAGCCGTAATATTTCTCGAACGAAACGCATGTGCGGCGCAACACAACCGCTGTGTAGAGCGGCAGCACGAATTTTTTAGGTTAAAAAAAAGATCGCAGTCGTCGAAAAAAAATCGCAGTCAAAGTGTTAAACGACTTGCTAGATGGCTCTGCGTCTGGATTGCCCATCTCATGGTAGCATCGCATGTTTGCCGAGTCGCGGTCTTTTATCAAGAACTGGTTTATCCCAGCGGTTAATCTATCTATCTGTATAATCTGCCGGTAACACCCACTGCTGAGGATAGGCCTCTTCCTTAATTATATAAGGTTAATAATAACAATAAAACTTACAGCAAAGAAAACGTGTTTTTAAATGATAAAACACGTTTTCGTTCCATAACTCCACCTTTATTATTCGTCCCTCTAAGGTTTCAAACTCGTTTCAGTCTTTTGTTTTTCCGGCCTATTAAAATCTGGAGCCGAAATAAAAAACGAAAAACTGAAAAATTGAAAAACGGAAAAATTGGAAAACTGAAAAATTTAAAAATTGGAAAATTTAAAAATTGAACAATTGAAAAATTGAGAAACAGAAAAATTGAAAAATTAAAAAATTAAAAAATTGAAAAATTGGAAAACTGAAAATTGTTTATTGGTATAAAAGTATCTTTACATGCTAGACATTTGTTAGGACATCCTTTTAAGTATGCAAGCATACTTGTGCCAGGATGTCCTGCTCTTCCATACAAATACATGGATTTAACAAATAAACTAAATTAAATATATTTTTAAATATATATAACACATTAATTAGAATTCTACTAACCAATCTCTTTAGTGTGGCAATAATATCGTCACAGAACCGTCAATAGATGAAAGAAACTTCAAATAGTACGTGGGATGCTATTTGCACGGGAATATTGATGGGCTCGTTTCAACGTTGACATTTTTGACAAGTGCCTCTCCATCTAGCTTCTTTAATTAAAGGTAAAATAACTATTAAGTTAGCCAACCGTTATTGCACCTGTCTTACTGATAAAACTCGTATCTAGTTTAGTTTCTTCCTAAATGTTCATACCAATTGTAATTTTTATTTTTCATTACAATCAATCAATCAATTTTATATATCATCATCATCAGCCTATGTAAGTCCACTGCTGGACATAGGCCTCCCCCAGTGAGCGCCACAGCGCCCTGTCTTCAGCTTGGCGTATCCAGCATCTACCTGCTGTCTTTCGCAGGTCGTCATCCCAACTGGTCGGAGGGCGTCCTTATCTACGTTTACCGAGTCTCCACAAGACCACTTTTACGAATTTTATATATATCCGAATATTACCTAATTATACACACAAAATAATTAAGAAATCTGCAAAAGAATGCATCATACCCCACTTTAGCGCATGCGGCGCGCGCGGCATGCTGTGCTGCACGTTCTAAAACCTCTTGACACCTGTCCCATCACCTGAGAGGTTATCAACAATGTATAAAATAGTTATCGGTCTGATATCACGGCTTAAAGAAGAAAAGATAACACCATTATAATGTCCGAACCCTATAGTTAACATGATACGGGTAGCCCGGGGCAAAAGGCCTCCTTAACCCCTCTATTGATGTCTTCACTCGGGTTGGCAAATAGGCCAGTATGTATTTACGCCTATTCGTAGCAGTATGTTCCTAATCCTGAGGCACAGCTGTTACAACCCATCAAGAACCTTCAAATTATACGTTTTGTGGAAGACGGTTGCGTTATTTGACGTCAATGATTTCATTATTTTGATAAATCTAAAACTTTTCTTCTCTAAGCACACTCGTACTAAATAAAAAATGTAATTATATACTTAAGTAAGTATAATATAAGTAGGTACTGTATGAGAAAAATAAAACTTGTATGAGAAAAATAAAACTTGTACACTAAGTTTTATTTTTCTCATATAAGCGAAATAAAACGTACGTTCTTTGGGAATATAAAGAATCTTTAAACCGAAATCAACTGATTTCAGGCTTATATTTTATGCAATTTAACTGTATGCAAATTCCGCGGCACGTTCTATTTACTGAATAGATCGCGCTGAATATATCGCCAAAACTACAGGTTGTGGCGTGAAGAGGTAATAAACATCCAAACTCTTTAAGGTTAGCAGGTAGAGAATGCTATCTAGCATTATGCTCGCCTTTGTACAACTTTTGTGCAATAAAGTATATTCTATCTATCTACTTATCTAACTCTTGCATTTATAATATTAGTATGATGACGGACGCTAGAAAACGGCAGCTGTTTTCTATAAACGAAAGCCCTTTCATTAGTTCCATTCCCCTGCATGACAAGTGGTCCATCTTACTCTCAAAACGCTCCTCGAATCCATTTGTTTGATGAGGCCATTTATGAAACGGATGTTAAATGTTCCCGGAAAATTATACTCGCTTTCGGGAAAAATGCCATTTCGTAAATTAAAGATGGAGTTTATAATCTTTGTAAGGTTCTGTTTTCTCTGTTTACCTTGTTACTCGATGATGCTGTGTGGATTGACCAGCATTATTTATGTATTTATTTTGGCACTGCATCTGAAACACACAAAACTCGTACGAATGCAAAATAAAACTAGATATTACGTATTTATAAATGTTAGTTAAGAAAATTCCCAGCCATCCTATTTAAAAACATTTGAACGTAATTAAGAATAAAGTTATCGACATAGCTCTGAGAATAAGCAAGCTGAAGTGGCAGAAGGCCGGCCATATCTCGCGAAGAACCGATGGCCGCTGGGGAAACGTGTTCTTGAGTGGAGACCGCGACTCAGTAAGCGTAGTATAGGATGCCCTATGACCAGGTGGGATGATGACCAGCGAAAGACTGCAGCTAGATGCTGGATGCGTCGAGACAGGGCGCTATGGCGCTCATTGGGGGAGGCCTATGTCCGCAGTGGATTAATATAGGCTACTAATACTATATTATATCTATTATTCTTGTCAAAGATCTATTATTAATATATACTATATTAATAATAGATCTTTGACCTTATAAATTACGATAGCGAGCAACTTTTCTCCTTATCTAAAGTGCTTCTGAAAATATGTGCTGCCTTTGGAATTAGATTGGGAAGGTGATAATTATTTTAAACGAACAAGATCAAAAGTGAACAGGGAACGTGTTACGTGGAAATACAAAAGTACTTCTAAATTGGAGTTTCGACTTTACTATATTAGTTGGTTCCAAGAATCTTAAAGTCAGATGTAGTCTTGATCGTGATAGACGTCTACTGTTGAAATAATCAGAATAATCAATTTATTGGTAAAAAACAAATATTACAAGTCACATAATAATTATCAATTAGAGTTAATTAAATAATTAGACAATAGTCAAATAACTGATAATAGATTATAATAAATGTATTACAAAATTTATAACTAACTAATAATACTCAATATATTGTTTAATTTTTGCACATAATCTGTAGAACGCATGTAGAACGCCTTCTCGACGAGCCACGATTTAAGTCTTCGTTTAAAGGAAGACAGACTAGGTGCTGTGACTACCTGATCTGGTAGGTTGTTATACAACGCGGGTCCCAGCACGTGCGTGAGTCTGTCCGACTTCGCCAGTCTGTGTGATACCGCAGATAGCTTGCCAGCTCCACGAATGTTGTAGCATCGCATGTGGTTATCTCCACGAGTCTTGAACCGCTCCAGGTTTTGCCTAACATGCATCACTATCTGGAGGATGACAATGGAAGGCAACGTAAGGATCTGGAGCGATACAAAGAACTGCCGCGCCGGCGTGTCTCACGCTACTTTTGCGATCGCCCTCACAGCGCGTATTTGCATGCGGAAGACGCGCTCTCGATCAGCAGCGCGCCCCCGCAGCTCTGCGCCGTACTGGAGCAGCGAGTGGACAGTCGCAAAATAACAAGAGCGGACCACGTCGGCGGACACCACGCGCGATAGCCTGCGGAGAGCGAAGCATGCACTACCCAGCCTGGCACACAGGCTGTTGATATGATTATCCCAGGTTAGGCCACGGTCTATTTGAAATCCCAAGAACCCGGTCACTGGAACCTGTTCAATGGTGTTTGTTTCTATAGATACGGACCAGCTCTTGTTGGACATTATGCCTCCACCAAAGATTTTATTTGATAGTCTTAATAGATATTAGGATTGAAATTCCGCTAGTTATATATCTTGCTGAATCCTGCTGAATCAAGTCTCATCTCAGCACACACTAGTGCACAAAAACACATGTCTCCACATGTGTTTTTGTGCTCAAGTGTGTGCTAAAACACAGACACACTCTCTATTCCCTCACTCTATTAATCCGATACACTTATCGAGAGACTTGAACGAACAGGGTGTAAAAAATCAATGGGTCCTGAAAGAAAACCACTTTCAATTCTTAAGAGAGATTATTTCCTTTATTTTGAAAAAGACACACAATTGCATTATATATTTTCTAAAATTCACACGGGAATTTAAGCGGCAAAAAATTAAAAAAATATCACTACCCCAATGTGATAAATATATCTCGCGAAGAACCGAAGGCCGCTGGGGCAAACGAGTTCTTGAGCGGAGACCACGACTCGTGTAGGACGCCCTCCGACCAGGTGGGATGACGACCTGCGAATGACTGCAGGTAGATGCTGGATGCGTCAAGCCGAAAACAGGGCGCTATGGCGCTTATTAGGGGAGGCCTATGTCCAGTAGTGGATTAATACAGGCTGATGATGACTGTGATAAAAGCTAATAAAGCACAAATCAGGGGTAGGCCTGCGTCAGTAAACAATATAGGCTACTGCAGTTCGGCTATTAGTAAAAAAAATCCATTATAGTACGAACCAATGTTAGTGATTGGCAACAGTAAGTAATAAACAGTGTACTTAAACTTATTACTAAGCCTACATAAAGTAAAGGGAACACTTTAACCAAAGGCTTTTATTTTTATGGCAGTTTTATAGCCCAGTTATAAACTGGCTATTTGTAAAGGTTTAGTTTTGCAATAAAGTTACAGACTTACAGTGTGATTGGTAAACGGGGAAAATAATATTGAAAAATCTAGATTCCCTAGATTTTTTTTACGTTTGTTACGATGTATTAAAAAAACTTGTTCACTGACGAAAACTTATAAAAAGTGTAATATAATGACAACCTCTGTGGCGCGTTGGCGAAGGACCGCCTGCGACGCAGGAGGTCGCGGGTTCGATTCCCGCCTCGGAATAATTGTGTGTACGATCTGCAGATAATTGTTCCGGGTGTTCTGGTCGTTTTCTATGTATAATAAAAAATATCTATCTTTGTAATGTATTGTATTATGTATATCAGTTATCTAGTACCCATAACACATGCTCTGCTTACCATGGGGCTAGATAATGCTGTGTGAATTGTCCAGGATTATTATTTATAATTATAGAGCTTTATACCTTCGTTCATAGTGAATTTCAAACCGTCATAACAACAATTCAAGCGAGACAGACGCCCGTTGTTGGACCTCTCAGAAATCAGGAGAATGAGCCTTATCTATATAATCAAATGAAATACTATGATATGTTTATGAGGGACGAATCTGGACAAATATTATCTTGCGGGACGAACAAAGACTTTTTAATTAAGTGGGCCGAACATTAGGGACGAATCTGGCATAAATCGAATGGAGAAACGATTTATGGGTTAGTTTGCATCACAAAAGAACTACTCAACAGAACAGGTGGGAATAGTAGAGATAAAAGTCAGGTGTCAAGCATAGTCTTTTAAGTCAGTCTTATTGCTTTAATTGTACTAAAATAAATATAATTTGCCTATACAAAAACATTGGGCCGAATGTGGAACTAAAAAGAAGGACGAACAAAGATTTTTTGAAATAAAATATATTATGGGCCGAATACGGCATATAATGTGGCACGAAAGCAGATTTTTTCATGTGGGCCGAGATTCCTAGGGACGAATCTAGCATAAATCCTCCATTCATGGGAATTTAAACCGTCATAACTCTAGAGCCATTCAATCGAGACAGACCCTCGTTGTTGGATCTCTAAGAAATTCTATCACATGGAGCAATAACCCCTCCCAGACTCCAGAAAGTTATAGAATTTTAGTAGAATTTTAGTAGAATTTTAGTAGAATTTTAGTAGAATTTTAGTAGAATTTTAGTAGAATTTTAGTAGAATTTTAGTAGAATTTTAGTTACAGAGTTAGTATTTTTGCAGTCCAGTGACTGCGCAAAGCGTAGGGTCATTGGAATGTTTAATTTAAAAGAGGTTTTTCCGTAAATTTTATTCAAATGCTTGTTTATTACTATCACTACATAGTATAAAACAAAGTCGCTTCCCGCTGTCTGTCTGTCCCTACGTATGCTTGGATCTTTGAAACTACACAACGGATTTTGATGCAGTTTTTAATAGATTTCCACGCGGGCGAAGCTGTCGGGCGGAGCTAGTATATTACAAAATACAACAAATCTTATCTAGCCTACTATTAATTATCATACTTTACCAAGATTTACTTGTATGACTTGCGCTAGGTGATAATTCCAGGAAGGTTCGCGTGTAAATAAAATTACTCATTTAGGTACCCGCTTTGTATACCCACAGGGGCCATAGGTAATTATTTGTCCTATTAGTAAACCGAAATGCCGCATCAAGGCCAAAGGCAAGAAAAAATACTATCTTCATTTAAATATAATAACATAAGCAAGAAATAGAACCCGTAATTCATTGAAAACTATAATAATAGAACTTGAATGTTTTTAAATAACTCAAACTGACTTCGAATCCTTTAGTTTTTAGGAGTGCCCTTCAACTACTTAAAAAAACTCAATAATACGCGAGCAAGAACACACATAACTAGCGGACCTTCCCGGCTTCGCACGGTTTTAGTACGGATTCCTAAGTTTTTTGAAAATATAATATAGTCTATCTTCACCGAGGGTAGTGTAGCTTCCCAACGGTGAAAGAATTTTACGAATCGGTCCAGTAGTTTCGGAGCCTATTCATTAAAAACAAAAAAAAAAATCAAACCTTTCCTCTTTATAATATAAGTATAGACGTACCTAAACTTTTCGTCTCCAAAATCCTCTTCAATAGTTTTGCGTCACCAGACACCATTCTTAATACCCGTCTGGCACAATCTTCATACATATTTTAGGGTATATTAATTGCTCGTGTAAATGTCACTGTTCTTAATAAATTATGTTGTTTGTGGTGAAGAAAATAGCGTTTTCGGTAGAATATTCTACTTGGAAAGTCGGTCAATCATATTTGAGTGAACAGTCAAGCAAGGAGGTTAGGACTTTGAACTTCGAAAGAGTTTGTCTATGAAATGGGCTTTCGACGTTTTAAAATGAGGTTTTAATGAGAACGGATAAACTTTTTGTCCATTCAAGTGCAGAGTACAGAGTTACTGCCAGGAATTTAGCCGTCACCGTGTTTTGTTTATTGCTTTTTGTTTGGTTTCGGGGTAGATCGAGATAATGTTAGGGTTTTAAATGACAACGAAGTAAAATGTAACTATAAATAAAATTAATAATTTAGACAATTCACAAAACAGAGCTTGTGTTATGGGTAGGTACTAGATGACTGATATACATTATAGAATACATTTACAATGATATATATTTTTTATTTTACATAGAAAATATCCAGAAAAAATATTTGCATATTGTACAAACATTTCTCTCAAGGCGGGAATCTAACGTGCAACCTCTTGCATCACAATAGGACCTTCGTCCACCGCGCCACATCTGTTGTCAAAAGGCAGAGCAATAAGTAGCAGAGTATTATTTTTATTTTAGCTGTCTTACTAATAAAACTCGTATCTAGTTTAGTTCCTTCCTGAAATGTATTGTCTCATATAAATATGTATACATAGAGAGAATAATACATAAGACCTTGTGTGTTTTAAAGATAAAACTATAGTATGTTGTATTCGCTTCTTAGTAAAATGGCTGTACTCAAATGAGTGTATAGGTGTAGTAAATAATATGGTTTTAGTTTAGTTAGTAATGAAGTTTGATCGTGATTTTGAGGCTATAATAAATGAAGTCTCCTTCAACAAAATACTTAAACGCATACATAAAAAACGTACACGTAAGTGAAGACTGCGGCTCGGCAAACGTAGTGTAGGACGCCCTCCGGTCAGGTTGGATGACGACCTGCTAAAGACTGTAGGCAATGCTGACGACGACCGACGGGGCACTATGGCGCTCATTAGGGGAGGCATATGTCCAGCAGAGGACTAATTATGATAATAATGAATCATATAACCAAATAGGTTGTTAGTGAAATAAAAAATATTAAAAAAAAAATCAGTTTCGCATTCAGTAAACACTAGGATTATTATGTTTTCTGCTCACGAATGAAATTGTCACGTGTCTTGCGTGCCGTGGAATACATTTGGATTCCTTACGTGTACGAGACATTCGTATGATAAAATTACCAAAGTTTATGTGATATCTCTGCCTTCCTTATTGCCATCCTCCAGTTAAAAAATATTTGAGTAAAGAAATATTAATGCTTGCACTTTTAGTTCCTACTTCCTAGTATTATCATTGAATAACTATGTTAAAGTACCTATATCAGTCATCTAACAACGAGACATACCTACGTATGTAAGTTATCGACATAGCTCTGAGAATTAGCAAGCTGAAGTGGCCGTGGGCCGCCCATATCTCGCGAAGAACCGACGGCCGCTGGGGCAAACGTGTTCTTGAGTGGAGACCACGACTCGGTAAACGTAGTGTAGGACGCCCTCCGATCAGGTGGGATGACGACCTACGAAGGACTGCAGGCAGACGCTGGATGCGGCAAGCTGAAGACAGGGCGCTATGGCGCTCATTGGGGGAGGCCTATGTCCAGCAGTGGACTAATATAGGCTGATGATGATGATGATGACTCCTTTTTTGGGCAGTCGAGTATTAAATATAGTCAAATAGTCGTAGTAAACCCAGCTTTTGCATAGTCGGAGAAAAATAATTAATAAAAATACAGTAACCATAAATAAACCGCCGTGGCGTAGCTTCAGTGATGAATTGAGCGAATTCCTAAAGACGGCCGAGAGAATATTTCTAGGCTTATATTTTTTCACCAAAAGTTCCAAACGGGCAATCTAAGTTTGGCAAAGTTGTGTATTGTCATTGTATGAAATACGACTTCAGCAGAAGTTGTCTGTAGAATGTTAGTTAGTTGTCTGTAGGTGTGTCTGGTTTGGTTTCCCTATTTCTTTACTTATCTATGAGCACATATAAATAAATAAATCATCGTCATCTTCATCATCAGCTTATAGCAGTCCACTGCTGGACATAGGCCTCCCCCAATGAGCGCCATAGTGCCCTGTCTTCAGCTTGCCGCTTCCAGCATCTATCTGCAGTCTTTCGGAGGTCGTCATCCCACCTGGTCGGAGGGCGTCCTACTCTACGATAACCGATTCGTGGTCTCCACTTAAGAACACGTTTACCCCAGCGGTTGTCGGTTTTTTGCGAGATATGGCCGGCCCACTGCCACTTCAGCTTGCTAATTCTCAGAGCTATGTCGATAACTTTGGTTCTCAGTCGGATGTATTCGTTGCGAATACATATAAATAAATAAATAATGCTGGTTAATTCACGCAGCATTATAGCCGCCTAGCTAAGCAGAGCTTGCCTTATGGGTACTAGATGATATACTTTATTATACATAGAAAACGACCAGAACACCCGTAACGAATATCTGTAGATCGTACACGCATTGGTCCCGAGGCGGGAATCGAACCCGCGAACTTCTGCGTCGCAGGCGGACCTACGCCCACTGCGCCACAGAGGTTGTCAACACAACATTATCTATTGTTTATCAAATTGTCAACTGTGCCGAAATATTGGATAACTCAAAAATCAAATCATGGTAAATATCCCGTTTTAAATGACTTTAGTATTAATAACCATGATAGTTTCAAAAGTTAAATTGTTTATAAACATTCCTCTTGAATAACTCTATCTATTTAAAAAATCCGCACCAAAATCCGTTGCATAGTTTTAAAGATCTAAGCATACATAGGGACCGACATACAGCGGGAAGCGATTTTGTTTTATACTATGTAGTGATTCTTACTCGTAGCTGTGTTTGATAAAAATCAGAGGAGCCGTTCAAGGTTCGAATTGAAAGCGTCTGCGGCATTAAATTTTTTTGACCTATGAGTGCACTTTTGACTCTTACTACCACTTTGACGACCGATGTGGCGCGGTGGGCGAAGGTCCGCCTGCGACGTAGGAGGTTGCGGGTTCGATTCCCGCCTCGGAACAATTGTGTGTACGATCTGCAGATATTTGTTCCGGGTGCTCTGGTCGTTTTCTATGTATAGTAAAAATATCTATCTATGTAATTGTATTATGTATATCAGTTATCTAGTACCCATAACACAAGCTCTGCTTACCATGGGGCTAGACAATGCTATGTGAATAGTCAAAAAAAAAAAATTGTTGCCGATGTAGGCAACAAAAGTTGTCCGTATGGGAAGTTTTCTTCTTTTATATTACAGCCTGCAGCATCGTTCTTAATCTGAGGGTCTAATGATTTATTTTCTTAAGGTATTTTTTTGTTTTTACTAATTTTTGTGAACTTTAATACAAGACTGAAGGTAGGGAAAATGCTCGAGATTTTGCTTTGACTAAAAGCCTAGATAAAGCCATGCCATGTTGGTCTTACTTTTAAAAAGACCTCTGTGGCGTAGAGGACGATGGTCCGCCTTTGGAAATGAAGGTGGCAGGTTCTTTTTCCTATAAGTAAATCAGAATATTGAATATGATTGATTTGGAAGCCAGTTTGAAAATAGTATGTTTTAAGCGACGAGGAAACTTTGGCCCTGCATTGGGCAATATCGGTGATTAATCTATTTTGCCGACCCACTGCTGGGCATAGATATAAATAATAAAAAAAATATAATAAATCAATAATGCTGGACAATTCACACAGCATTATCTAGCCCCATGGTAAGCAAAGCTTGTGTTATGGGTACTAGATAACATAATACAATACATTACATAGATAGATATTTTTTATTATATATAGAAAACAACCAGAACACTCGGAGCAAATACCTGCAGATCGTACACAGGATTGTTCCGAGGCGGGAATCGAACCCGCAACCTCCTGCGTCGCAAGCGTACCTTCGCCCACCGCGCCACATCGGTCGTCAAAAAAATAGACCTCTCTATGCTTATGCTATTCGCCTCGGTCCTGATTTATAGAAAGAAAAAGCTACATAAAAACTTCAGTTATTTCTGAGCCACATAACTATATAATTAACTAGATACGCCCCGCGGCTTCGCCCGCGTTGTAATCTGTGTCACGTAGTTTATAAACCTTCCTCTTGAACCACTCACACACATATCTTTTTAAAAAAACCGCATCAAAATCCGTTGTGTAGTTTTAAAGATCTAAGCATACATATGGACAGACAGACAGCGGGAAGCGAGTTTGTTTTATATTATACTATGTAGTGAAGTTTGTTTTATTATATCGTAAACAGCAATTTAGTTTTTATTTAATGGATCCGATCGGATTATTTAAAAAGAATTTGTTTATTTTGGTCGAAGCCGGATTAAAAATTTGTAATTTAGATTACGGTTTGGTTCTAGAATTTCACGAAATTTGCGCGAGATTTTTAACAAGTTGTTTGTAAAGCGGTGTTTGAGGTTTTTATTAAAGATTTATTACTTTATTGGGAAATATTTATATAAGATATAAATTTACGTTACGATATTTTTGAAGACAATTCAACAAGGCACTAAATTCATTTAAAACGGGATATTTACCATGATTTGATTTTTGAGTTATCCAATATTTCGGCACAGTTGCATGCGCCATGATCACGGAGTTATTTCGTGATCATGGCGCATGAAACTGTGCCGAAATATTGGTAAACTCAAAAATCAAATCATGGTAAATATCCCGTTTTAAATGACTTTAGTGTTGATAACCATGATAGTTTCAGAAGTTTTTATTCATCAAGGTGCTTACAAGGTATTTCGCGCGCGATTAGAACGATTGGACGAAACATTAATAATTTACGTCACATCACTACATAGTATAAAAAAGTCGCGTCCCGCTGTCTGTCCCTATGTACCTATGCTAATATCTTTAAAAGTACGCAAAGGATTTGATGCGTTTTTTTAAATAGATTGAATGATTACCTAAAAAGGAAGGTTTATAATTATAAATCATTCGACACATAGATTTCCGACGCAGGCGAAGCCGCGGGGCGCAGCTAGATTATAAAATAGATAAAAAAAACAGCATCTACCTGCAGTCTTTCGCACGACCTGCGAAAGACTGCAGGTAGATGGTGGATGCGTCGAGACAGGGCGCTATGGCGCTCATTGGGAGAGGCCTATGTCCAGCTGTGGACTAACATAGGTGATGATGATGATGATTGCATAGATGTAGATATAAGTCTGGAATCAAACATAAGCAAATGTTTATGCCGTTAAACAGTTCCCATGGGATTTAAATAACCTTTAAGAGCGTTTATTCCTAAAATGCGCAGAAACATTACTTTTCAAACCCGTTTATATCATGAACCACTTATCTTATAGTATATGTTATTTACTAATAATTTTAGAAAATTTTAGTGTCCGAATAGTTTGACTATAAAATATTTCGATTAATATAGTATGTACGCGTTCTATCAAGATAACTTGTGAGAAGTTTTCATAATTTCCCTTTCAGCATCAGTTTCGAAGCTCAAAATAATAGAAAATACTGACATATCTAATTAAGAAAAAAATATAACCTTAATTTTTGACTTAAAGTGGTTTTATGAATAAATTGTATTTCTGTATTATTATATTAAATTAAATAAGGTATATCGGTAAAAACATCATTTAAAAATGTGAAATATTCGTAATATTTCACATTTTTTGAATTTTAATTTCTCATAGTAGGATACCAAAACCAAACATCTATCTAATTTACTTTTTAGCTAAGGATCTCATCAGTAGGTTATATTTTTTTCTTAATTAGATATGTCAGTATTTTCTATTATTTTGAGCTTCGAAACTGATGCTGAAAGGGAAATTATGAAAACCTCTCACAAGTTATCTTGATAGAACGCGTACATACTATATTAATCGAAATATTTTATAGTCAAACTATTTAGACACTAAAATTTCCTAAAATTATTAGTAAATAACATATACTATAAGATAAGTGGTTCATGATATAAACGGGTTTGAAAAGTACTGTTTCTGCGCATTTTAGGAATAAACGCTCTTAAACGTTTCCATAGAAAATTATTTCAAATTCAAGTTATTTATTTATATAAGATCATTACAGATATCCTACTAATATTATAAAACATCTCAAAATCGTTACCCTGATATTATAAACGCGAAAGTTTGTGAGGATGTTTGTTGCTCTTTCAAGCAAAAACTACTGAATGGATTTTGATGAAACTTCACAATAATATAGCTTACATATTAGAATAACACATAGGCTACAATTCATAAAGATATATTGTATATTATCCAAAATATCGATCACCGCGCGGGTGAAACCGCGGGGCGCAGCTAGTGTTTATATATATAAACAATGTCTGCAAAGCCAGGGACAGAAACTAGTACTCGAATAGGATTGTTCCACTCTGCCCCACCAAGGGGCCCTGGTGGGGCACAATAGACAGGCTTAATTTTTACCGTGTAATCTGCCCCACTAACTCACACAGGTGAGTGATACCGTTGCCTGGTAAAAGAAACAAAATCACCGTCAAGGGTGATCTGCTAGTATCAAAACTTGCAAGTCAGAAATATTGATTAGCAGATAGACACATAAATACTGACTCAAAGGTCGCAGAATGCTGACCCTAATAAAATAAGAGCAAGAGGGAACACATTTTGGGGACATCTATTATTAAAGATATCCGCAATGCTTCAGACTCATTTAAGAAACACATGAAAACGAAGAAACAGCCTTAAGGCAGTTGTCCCACCACCACCGCCGGCGAGAAAACGACTAACTATAGGCTGTTTTCTCGCTCAAGAAACGTACAATAGAAATACATTCCGTGTAAACAAAAGAGATGCATATACAAATCTGTAGGTGATTGCTGACTGTTCCTGACTGTTCACACTGCCGGCGAGGACTCGCTTAACGAGTTTGTCGCTGGCCGACAGGAGTCAAGAAAATAACACTCGCTCAGCGATACTCGCTCAGCGATCAGAACTCACGCCGAGAGAGCAACCAACGCGCTGGTTGCTCTCTTGGATTTTTTTTTTTAGCGGTAATTTCTCTACTCTTTCGGCCGCCGCTCGTCTCACTCGCACACTCGCTTATAGCCGAGCTACACATACTACACAACTATCAGAACTACGCACTCGCTCCCCGCTTCACGCCGCCGACTCGTTTCTACATTCTAGCTCTGCTCGCTACTTGTTCATCGTTGCCGGTGAGACAACTGCCAGATGGATAGAAAATATTATAGCTACCATTGTTTGCAACAGTTTGAAATTAGCTTAACTATACACTGTGACTATACCCCGTTCGCATATTCACTATATATTTTTATATGCACGACTATGAAGTCCCCTAATTTTTGACAGCTGAGTAAATGAAGACTGCCTATGACAAAGTCCAGTTCGACTTGTTGCTACGCAAACTATATTCAATAGGTATAAGAGGAACGGTCCACGATTGGTTTAAGTCTTACCTGGATAATCGGCTACAGTACGTGGAAATCGAACATTTTGACCCCGACGCAGGAACTATTATGAATGTAAGATCCAAGGCACATCACGTCACAAGCTCGATCCCACAGGGCAGTGTTTTAGGATGTTTGTTGTTTTTGATTTTTATAAACGACCTGCCCAAACACATAAATACACCTTGTGTTCTATTTGCAGACGATATTTCCTTAATAATGCCATGCACTAGTAGCGAAAATGTTATTAATGTCGCGCGACATGCTCTCACTGAAGTAGCCACTTGGATGGCGGACAACGGCTTAATAATCAATTATGACAAAACAAAAGTTATGGAATTTAGACCTTTTCAAAAAAAATCTCTCGATATAAGATTCAAATTTAACAATACATTTTTGGAATGCGTAAACAGTTTTTCACTACTTGGCATTACTATAGACACTCACTTGAACTTCAAAGAACATATTAAAAAAACCAAATCAAAATTATCTAGTTTTACGTACGCGTTACGGGAGCTAATCAAGACAACTGACCTTCCGACAGCGCTAAATGCTTATTACGCAAATACACACGGTCACCTAACTCGCAGTGTGATTTTATGGGGGAATAGCACAGATGTACAAGATTTGTTCATTATGCAGAAGAAATGTGTGCGTATCCTAGCAAATATAAAAAGAACAGACAGCTGCAAACCTTTTTTCAAGAAGTTTAAAATTCTAACCTTGCCATCTATCTACGTATTAGAACTTTGTAAGTTTGTCCGAAAATACCCTGACTTATACACAACACTAGACGAAATTCCAAGAAAATATCCACTTAGACCAGGGAGAAATAAAATCATACAACCATCATCAAACCTGTGTATGCACAGCACCGGCCCATATAAAATGACCATTAAAATGTACAACAAACTACCAAACGCAATAAAAGACATAGAATCTGATACCTTATTCATAAAAATACTAAAGAAATTATTAATTGACAAATGCTATTATGATATAAATGAATTTTTAAATGACAAATTGACTTTTTGATAAGAATAAATAAAAAACTGACATTATGAATAGGCAAATAAAATATAACCATTACTAAAATTACTAGACAAGTAGGTACTACTTACCATAGTACCTACATATTTATATTATATATTTTACTAAAACAACCTCGGTCTGCCTTCCACTTGTTGTTTACGCCCAATAGGGTTCACATTGTGATACTAATATATACATAAGAACCTACTAATTAAGACAATGTGATGACAACAATAAATATATTGAGTATTGAGTATTGACTGAATGACAGAATAGAGTATTTTATAGACACTGTTACCTACTTTTGATTCATGCGATTTTCTGTCGACTCGAAAAATATGGGGACTTGCGAAAGTTTAGATTATTATCGAGCCGATATAGTATGTAACGAAGATTCTTCTAGATGACTTTTCCATGAAATTCTTTGATGATCATTGTTCATCATTATTTATTATATTATGAAAAATACTTACTGATACCACAGATAATATAATACATACCTGATACTAATAATTTATGGGCCTACGATCACAAAATACTATCTAGATTTCGGGTCACATACAAAATCAAAGCTATAAGCCGTATCCGTAAATAAGAGTGCACTTGAGGTACCTAAGTAAATGTAGAATAAGTTAAATGTTTAGCTTTAAACTAACAAATCAGATTTTATTTTTATTTTTGCAACTTTTGAATACACAATGCCGTGTGACACGTGTTTACGTTGGCTGTGATTCAATCAAACGAATGTAATAAGAGCTCACATTACAAGTGCGCTCTTATTTACAGAGACGGATTTTTTGCGCCGACCCTACATCTAGATAGTATTTGTGATATAGGCACAATTAAAACGGTACTAAAAATGCGCATTCACACTAAAGATTCGAATTTAAAGGTTGGTGATAATAAGTACCTTCGTTAAGCCGTTGGTTTTCCGCGTGTCCTTTCCCCGGGTTTTCGTTCTCCCGTTCAATCGGATTATCAGTGTGAGGGAATAGAGATTACACCTGTGGGTAGTATCCGTTGAGTTTACCCACTTCTCGGTAGCCGTAGCCGAAATTTCGGCTATAAGGACATTAATCGGATCCTTCGCTACTGTGTTTTACGGTTACATCGTATTTTACGATACAGATCAAAACTCTCGAGCAAGCCATGGAAAGGGCTGTGCTCGGAGTTTATCTGAAGGATAGGATTCGTAACGAATACATCCGACAGAGAACCAAAGTTATTGATATAGCTCTAAGAATTGGCAAGCAGAAGTGGCAGTGGGCCGGCCATATCTCGCGAAGAACCAACAACCGCTGGGGTAAACGAATAATGATGGACATGATGATGTCGATTCAATGTCCTTCGCTACTGTGGTCTATACTTATATTTATCAGTAGGTATATATTCCAGTCCATCCAAAGGTTGCTCGTCAGAGTCAAAAGTAGTAAGTAGTATAAGGCCGCCCATTGTACAACATTATATTCTGTATTTGTTTTTTTCCTGTCTTGTGTTTGGTGTCAATAGAGTAATTGTATTGTATTGTTTGTTACACTATTGTAGGATACAGGATACGATTAATTAGCTTTATATGTAAAGCTAATTAATCGCTTTTACATTTACATCATCGAAAAAAGTTTACGTTCCAATTGAATTCACTTTATCAAAAATTTCATTTTATCATTACACTACTGCGCCCCGTGGCTTCGCACACGATATTGAATCATTCTATATATAAAAAAAACCGCATCGAAATCCGTTGCGAAGTTTTAAAGATGTAAGCATACATAGGGACACACAGACAGCGGGAAGTGACTTTGTTTTATACTATGTAGTGATATAAACCAAACTTGTAAAATGGACCGCTATATGTATATCTATGTGCTGTAACTACATAGATTATGTAAAACATCTTTGGCACCCTTTAAAGGTCAACAAGCTACCCTCTTCAATTGTCTCTTTAGCCCGGTTTATTCTCTAAATTGGGTCATCTTCTTTATATCCAAAAACTTGGCTAATTTTGTACCAGTGCCTGTAAAGTTAGAGTTAGTGACATTATTCGAAATAGGATAGCATTAGTGTCGTGTTGTCGGAACTTAAAACTTGGAATGGGCACTTGAACACTCGGCAAAAGTAGTATTAATAGTGATGTTTGTTGTCGATAAAAAAAGTTATCGATGTTTTGCTATGAAATAGTAACTAGACTTGTAGGCCTAGCACAGGGGATTGTATTAATTTAAGTATTTGTAGATAGTTGTAGATGGTGTCTCGTTCAAGTTTTTTGGGTAAATAAAAAATGCTGGACCATTCACAAAACAACATCTAGCCCCAAGCGGAGCTTGTATTTTGGGTACTAGATGACTGATATACATATAAGAATATAATAAAACAATACGTTACATAGATATTTATTATTATACATAGAAAACTACCGAAACACCCTCAACAAATATCAGCAGATCGTACAAATATTTATCCTGAGGCGGGAATCAAAAGTACCATACGTCAAAAGAATTGTAATTTGTCTTTTTTGAAATATACATTCAATGATTTATTATTAAGATATTACTTTGGAATTTATGGTAAGCTATACAACTTTTGAAACTATGGTTATTTACACTAAAGTCATTTTATTCCGTGATCATGGCGCATGAAACTGTGCCGAAATATTGGATAACTCAAAAATCAAATCATGTAAATATCCCGTTTTAAATTACTTTAGTTATAGCTTTCATGCAAGGGAGACATAAATTCTATTGATCAAAATTTCGCATATAAAATAGGTGTGATGGTTTAGCTTATAAGAGATTTCTATAAGACATTTACATGATGTTGTACATGCCGATGTATAACGTACGTGATGGCTTTATCAGTTTCAGGCTCAAGCGTTTCAGTTTAAGCGTGAGAAGGTTATACACAGAATTTCTTTTGCACATATTATTATGTATGGATTTTTTCCAGATATAGGGTGCCTTCAAAATAGTGTGGCTTGGTTTGTTCGCTGAATATTAATATATGGTAGTAGGTGAATAAACTCATTTAAATCCGCCACACACAGAATTTCTATGAGACTACACATACACCGTCGGGCGGTGGCGGCGGCGGCGCGGTGCACGTAAATTTGTATCAAACAACCTGCACGCCTTCGTCTCCGGCCCGGCCACGGTTTCTGGGTGTGGGGGTTTTTAGTATTGTGCACTAAATTGAAAACACCCTGTATAAAGTTAAATTTTGAAGTGTTAAGTGAGTAAAGGTTAGAGATTTTGAGAAAATAAGCGTTTTTCTTAAAAACTTTTTTGGTGCCAATCGATCTTGATTCTTATACGCAGCAAACAGTTATTTGGGACCAACTAAGACCATTTTCATGTAGCTTTAACCGTTAGGGTACCTGCCCTTCCTGCCCCGTCCACAAATACCATCCTGCAAAGCTGCCTTGCTGTTTAACTAACGCATGCGTTATAAGCGTTATTACGCTAAATTCAGCGCGTATAACGCGTGTTAAGGAGAAATTCGTCCAAAAATCCACGTTTTGACTTAAAGGAAAATCAGTTTTAAGGAATTAAAACACCTATTTTTCGAATATATTTTGATGAGGATCAAAACTTTAGGATATTAGTTAGTATGTTATGGGAGTTAAAACACGATTAACTAAATTTGACTCGATAGAAAAGATGGCAAAGTTTCCTCTAAATCTTAATTTTTACAGAGATATCTCTACAGAAAAACCAGTTTTATTTGCTAGTTATTTAATATTATTGTAATGAAATTCTTCTACGTGTTCCCTAATGAATACTTGAGACGATTATGGTTTTAGTTTTTTTACGAAACAGTATTATTTTAGAGCAATAAGAATTTTAAAATTGTTATTGGCCAGTGCGCGCGGCCCGGCCATTCCGCCGTTCTTCCCTCCCTTTCTCGCCTTCCCAGCGCGGCATTCGTTCGTCCTTGTCTCGAAAAAGCGAACTCACTTCGTCTATTAACGTAAAAGACGCCTTTTCACACGTTATTCGCGTTAAAATGCGCCTTAACACGTGCTATTCGCGCTTAAATTTGCGTAATAACGCGTCAAGTAAATAGCAGGGGCTACCACCCTGTATATATTTTTTATTTCTGTTGTAGCACATTATTCCCATCCCTAGTAAAACATTATTTACTTATCGTCTTGTTAACTTGGCAGTTTTACAAATGTCCAGGAACAATCTAAAGTTCAAGAACGAGTTCCTTGCCTTTGTTTTAAACAAGCTTGATGAATGCCAAAAGTATTGAAGATTTTCCTTATTTTATAAAAGATCCGTATCATAGATAGATGATAGATAGAAAATACTTTATTACACTAAGAAAGGTTTCAATCTTAACACTTTTGACAAGCATCCTTTTACTGTAGTTTTTTTCATAAAAATGGGGGTGTAAGGGGGACTCCAACATCTCGTCTCCCAAGCGAACCTAACCTGCACGTGGTACACCCTGCTAGATAACGAACTAGGTTCTGGTGAAAATATCAAATAACCATCATAATTGACATAATTCATATAATTAACAATTATTTTCCATTACTTGACACACGTCTGCCGTATGTCCAGCGACTTGTGGGCAAAGACCACCACAGAGTGGAGCCCACCCAACGCTAAGAGGCGACGTGGAAGGCCCAGGATGAGATGGCGCGACGAGCAGCGTTGTATCGCGAGAGAGTGGAAGGATGGAAGGAGAAAAGGGAGGCCTTTTCCCAGTGGTGGGACAATAATGGCTTAAAATAAATAAATAAAATAAACTTGACACTGGCAGAAAAGTGTCCAACCAGACACATATATTAACAAAGAATCATCACCATCAAAATGCCAAAATTTTCCACTCTGTGACGAAGCCATTGTTATGGTGAACCGATTAATTTAGTGGAATTAATTAGACCTGAGATTATTAGATCTTAGATCAATTCTGTAACTGTTTAGATAAGATACATAATTATGCTTTATCTGTATGGCACGGGATCCTGTCAAAGTACGGTATTACGTCACACATCTTATTAAATTCTCGTGTCACGTATTTGCCGTCCATGTTTTTCTTTTCGATTCGTTCAAGAATTTAATATATTGGTACTATGGCGCTCATTGGTGGAGGCCTATGTCTAGCAGTGAACTAATATAGGCTGATGATGATGATGATGACATAATTAGGTCGGTATATAAGCGAGTCGGTCGCCGACAACTATAACGTAATCTATGGAGTATTCAGACATTATTGTACGTCTATTCTAGAATTATAGTAATAATAATTCATTTATTTTTCAGATAACATAGATCCATAATAATTAATAGTGTAATTCAGTATGTACTTAACATACTTGCATAGTATGTACTTTGGAACAAAAACCTTAGGGGACGAATAGATTGACTCCTTGCTCTAACTAAGTTTTCACTTGTATACAAGGGCTCATTCTCTCGGCTCTGTCAGGATTTCAGGTGCACATAATTATTTACTGAGATATTATAGTAGTATAATGTTAGCAAGAATAAAAAATCTTAGACTAAGACAGTTGTCTCACCGGGAACGATGAACGAGTAGCGAGCAGAGCTAGAATGTAGAAACGAGTCAGCGGCGGCGTGAGCCGCGGGGAGCGAGTACGTAGTTCCGATAGTTGTGTAGTTCGGCTATCACTCGCTCGCGGCGGCGGCGGGCGGCCGGGTCAAACGACACTCCGCTCAGCGTGAGTTTTCTGATCGCCCAGCGACAAACTAGTGAGGCAAGTTTTCGCCGGCAGTGTGAACAGTCAGCGATCAACAATTTGTATATGCATCTCTTTTGTTTACACGCCATCTATATCTAACTGTACGTTTCTTGAGCGAGAAAATAGCCGATAGTTAGTAGTTCTCTCGCCGGCGGCGCAGTGAGACAACTGCCTTAGTTCGTTTTAATTTAATGATTATAATTCTATTTAATTAATATAGAGATGTAGTGCTTGTACATTACTCCATCCAATTTACCTGCAAATTGTGTTCAATTTTGAACTCTACAGTCAAACTAATAAAAATATTCTGTCTTAAAATTATTTAGACGTTTTGTCTTGTACAATACCTGTACGAGAAAATACACTAGTAAATTGATGACTGAACCACTTTGCTGCCTTTTGTAGTGTACATGTTTTTTCGCTTCAAAAACACTATCGCGGAATGAACTGTAAATTGAAAGGCTTTATAAAGCCCTTTACCGTGCAATGGGCACGAATACCGATCACTAGTTTTATTTCAAGAGTACGGTCTACAAAAAAAATTGATACGGAAATTTGGGGAGGATTCTTTTCGTCTGCATTGAGGGTTAACAAAGACGAATAAACAGGAAAAAATCCACTCATAAAATAATCTTTGAGTTATATTTAAGGAACCAATATTTAATCATCATATTCAATCGTTGGGGGAGGCCTATGTCCAGCAATGGACTAATATAGATGATGATGATTATTTAATCTATGTCTTTCATGAACATTTTGAGACGTTGCTCACGATTTACTATTATGATTGCAATATATCTTACAAATCATAGAAAAAAAAGTCAATAAGTGCAAGTTGTCATTTTCAAATGAACACAATGAACAGCATTATAGGTGAGATACTTTAATAAAAAAAGTTAAAACGTGAAACAAATTTAGTCAATAAGATTTTTTTTAATGGAAGACGCCATTCCACACTCGCCGTCATCAAAGTCGAAATTTTCACCCCCAAAAGATGCCTTTCAACATTTTGGTAGCGAAGGGATTCAGAGAAGTGGGGGCGTAGGGGTCAAAGCGGTTACAATACCATAAAATTATTATAATCAAATTAAGCCAGAGTCTGCCAAACACAAAGGCAACTTATCTAATAATATAACATTTTCCACTACTATATTACGTAAAGATATTACGTAATATAGTTGGTTTATTACGTATTACAATAGGCTACTAATACGTAAATATATTACAAGATATTTGGCACTCGTTTTGAAAAATAATAATAAGATTTATTAATGTAATTGCCTGGGAGTTTGTAGCTGCCTTGTAGGATGTTTTTCAATGATAAATCTTCGTTGTATTCAGGAGTTTATTCAGTTTTTACGTTACAATCATGGATAGACGCACGAGTTGGTGGCGACGGTCAAGTCAAGAAGAAAAATTACAAGTCTCAAAAAAGGGTCAAGTGTGAGCACTAATCAATTTGACATTGACAATTATAAATTTCTAGACTTCTTGGAAGACTGGAACATTTATTAATAAATAATTAATATTCATTTATTTCATAATTTTAGCTTATTTAGATTCTATGAGTGAATACCTATTATTAGCTCTCTGTTGTCATTTTTACGTCTATAGATATTATAGTAGCTGACGGTGTTCCGAAATAAATAAATACATGTCAGATATGAAAATTCAATACAAATATTATTTTATACAAACTTAACACAGCATGATAAAAAGAAGAATTAAAATCGATCACCGCAAATTTACGATTGGATCAAATAAAATTATTGATAAAACACAAAAAATATTGGATGACATGGAGCCCATCACTATAATATAGTGATGAACCAATTTTTTTGGATGGAAATGGATGATTATATATGCATCCATCTGGTTTGAATATAGCAGTCTGCCCGTGCTATTAGGCTGCAGTAACCGCATTCTGAAGAACCATCATCACATTGTGAACATTAAGGATGCCGTTGCTACTGCCTAATGATATAAAAATGAAGGTCGTTTCCCGTTATCTAAATACGACTCCTGATCCTTAAGGTCTAGATTTTCTTATAAAAGTAAATCCAGGTAAAGAAAAGAAAAACTTGTCGTTAGGAAGACAATGGGTGATCCCTTTCATTGTTACGTACAAAAATTCTTTGGTCTTTCTTACAGTAGTTTTCTTTTATCAAAAATATAAACAGCACCAGATACCTATCTAGTTGAAACCTTTGTTCACTGTTGTACCATGATCAAAACTTACCTACACTCTGTTCTACAATCTAAGTTATTTGTTGTAATCAAAGGGATATCACTAATTGACGACCGATGTGGCGCGGTGGGCGAAGGTCCGCCTGCGACGCAAGAGGTTGCGGGTTCGATTCCCGCCTCGGAACAATTGTGTGTACGATCTGCAGATATTTGTTCCGGGTGTTCTGGTTGTTTTCTATGTATAATAAAAATATCTATCTATGTAATATATTGTATTATGTATATCAGTTATCTAGTACCCATAACACAAGCTCTGCTTACCATGGGGCTAGATAGTGCTGTGTGAATTGTCCAGCATTATATATTATATATTATAAATGTTTAAAATTGTGACTTCTTTCTATGATACGTTAGAAATAAGTCAAGCTTTTGACTATCGTGCACTGGTGCCCATGATACGAGCGATGGATCTATTGTGAGGCCGTTGCCAATCTACAGTCAAGAGCAAAGAAAACTCACGCATGAAAATGTAGGGACATTTGCATTTTGTTTAAGACATACACATTGATCCATATACCATCCAATTGCGCAGAGGAGTGAGGCAGGGGGATGTCATATCCCCGAAACTGTTCACGTGCGCATTGGAAGATATGTTTAGGTTGCTGGACTGGAAAGGAAAGGGCATTAATATAAACGGCGAGTACATCTCACACCTGCGATTCGCTGATGACATAGTCTTAATGGCGGAGTCGCTTGAGGAACTGAACCAGATGCTGGACGGCCTAGCTTCAGCCTCCCGATGTATCGGTCTTGGCATGAATTTGGATAAAACCAAAGTCATGATCAATGGTCACATTGATCCAAGGCCGGTGGTCGTACATGGTCACCTTCTCGAAACTGTTTCCGAGTACACTTACCTTGGGCAGATTCTGCAGTTGGGTAAAAACAGTTTCGAGAAGGAGGCCAAACGGAGGATCCAGCTGGGCTGGGCAGCATTTGGGAAACTACGTCAAGTCTTCACGTCATCCATACCGCAATGCTTGAAAACGAAAGTTTTCAATCAGTGCGTCCTACCCGTTATGACCTACGGAGCTGAGACGTGGACACTCACGATAGGGCTGGTCCACCAGTTCAAAGTCGCTCAGCGAGCTATGGAAAGAGCTATGCTCGGAGTTTCTCTGAAGGATAGGATTCGTAACGAATACATCCGACAGAGAACCAAGGTTATCGAAATAGCTCAAAGAATTAGCAAGCTGAAGTGGCAGTGGGCCGGCCATATCTCGCGAAGAACCGACGGCCGATGGGGCAAACGTGTTCTTGAGTGGAGACCACGACTCGGCAAACGTAGTGTAGGACGCCCTCCGACCAGGTGGGATGACGACCTGCGAAAGACTGCAGGTAGATGCTGGATGCGGCAAGCTGAAGACAGGGCGCTATGGCGCTTATTGGGGGAGGCCTATGTCCAGCAGTGGACTGCTATAGGCTGATGATGATGATGATGATACACATTGATTATGACCTTGAGTTATTCTGTTAGAGCAACAAGCTGAGGACCTGTTAGACCTGAGGTATGGAAATAGATACGTGCTGAGATGGTGATTAGATTACTCCGTCTACCTGACGATATATTACTATGATAACTAATGTAAAAGTAATAAGTGATGCTAATAAAATACGAGTATATAAGACCATAGCATATAAGATGTCATTAATCATGAATAAAGGATGATTCTTACTGAGATGTAACTGTGTTCTCATTAACTTGTACCCCTCGTATAACTATAATATTACAGACCTAACTACTTTCTATAATAAAAGTATATCTTAATGTAATTTTGGTAGCTTAATTTGTTTACATATTTATTTTTTCATAACCAGAAAAATAATGATGGAAAATATTATGAGACACTGGTATCACGAAGCAAATCGCAGAATGCTTATAATATATTATTAGATGTATTTTATCGGAGTTGTCGTAGCCTTTGTTGTTTCGGAAGGATCCATAAATTAGCTAACTGTGCCAAAAATCTCGTTACGCCAAGAGCATAAATAAAGCAGAATGGTTTTAGTTCGGATCGTTAAGATATACAGTTGTATACATAAAGACGACATCAATGTAACGACCTTTACATAGTAAACGAAGGAAAAATAAATAGTTTGATGGATTGGATGATTTGTCGTTAAGTAGCAACATCATAGGTATTTATTAGGAATAGGTAGATATTGTGTTTCGTTCTTCTGGTCGCCTCAAAGGGTAATACTAAAAATCAGTGTTTTGCTCTAGAGCAAAGCTATTCGCTGAGCTATTACCTTTTTGACAGGCTGCAGCACGCATACAATTTTTAAATCTCTACTTTTTAAATTCTTTATACTATTACTTATTGTTTACCATTACTATTGTTACCTTGATATCATGTGCTGCAGTGTCAAATAAATGCATTATCTATTTTTTTGGTATTTAACTTGGTAACTGCTTACTACAAACTTTTGACGGCCTATGTGGTGCAGCGAGCGAAGATTCGCCGGTGACACAGAAGGTCGTACTTCGGCTTCGATTCCCGCTTTGGGACAAATATGAAGATCTGCAGTTATTTGTGCTGGGTTTTTATAGTGTTTATTTTCTTTTTTTTTCCACCGTAGGTCATATCTATGTTACACTTGATGTCGTGAAGTTCTATAAATACTTAATTGTTAAATTAAAATTTTCTAAAACACACTTTTGATATAGGAAACCACATAGGTGATTGAGCAAAGAAGAAGCAAACATATGTATAGTAAAATACCTATCTATGCAATGTATTGTATGAAGTATATCTATTTATCTATTACCCATAACACAAGCCCTGCTTAAGTTTAGGCTAGATAAACAAAAACTTAAATGAAACTTATAATTAGCCGTTAGTTACACACTATGTTTAGTATTTAGTTACCTAGCTGTTAGTTTTCCCAAAATTATAAAAACAAAATAATAAAATAATGCTGTGTGAATTGTCCAGCATTATTTGTTCCATCCTAACATACATTAACCTTGTTCCAGAAAAATGCTGCACAGCAAAACACATCCCCCATCAGCATAATCACATGATAACCAACCCCGAAGAAACATGGACAACGGATATCCAAACAGAATTCATAATAGAAAGCACGAAAAGCGAAAAATACTACAATTTCACAAACGAACTCTACCAAATAGTGACAGAAAGAAATATTACCAACTGCTACAATGTCACCAACTTGATAGAATGTGACAGTACTTACGACGGTGTAGAAATAAGTGTAGTGATAGTGCTTTTTTTGTTGATAGTGACCACTGTGATAGGCAATACGTTGATAATATCTGCTGTGGTGACAACGAAGAGGTTGAGGACAGTGACTAATTGTTTTGTGACGAGCTTGGCCGCTGCTGATTTGATGGTGGGAATATTTGTTATGCCGCCGGCAATTGCTGTGCATATTACTGGTGAGTTGGTATTATTTTCTGGGTTTTATTTGTATTTTTTTTATTGATATTTTATTTGCGTAGATATGTTTATTTATAGCTATATTTAAAGAGTCTATGAAAATATGATGTTCGTGCAAATAGCAGGAACATTGCATCGTCATACATTGCATATATTATTGATGTTGAAGGAATGGATTTCAATTCCCCAAGCACTTTGGTCCTAAACGACTTAAAAATTAGGTTTTTAAACAGTTTTTTAAATTATTAAAATTTTATGTGACCTCTGATAAGCAACAACTATAAATTTACCTGAGGTAAAGTAGGTATTTTTCAATAAAATCCTACGTTAATTCTTGGCCAGTCAAAATACTCGTGTTTCTTCGACCGAACATAACAGGGAAAAGTGAACGGACGCGGACAGGACGAGTCCTTTTGGAGGGCCCTTGAGGCTTGAGCCTCGTACCCTCAAGGTTATTGTCGCGTTAACACAGATGTTAGAAATTCAGATTTTTTCGTCGCAAAAATGAATTTTGTAATTTTTGTGTTAATTGACTCTCTGCTGTATGCTATTGGTCACTGATTACTCAAACGCAACTGAGATTAAACTTAATTGACTCTTTGCTGTATGCTATTAACTTCCGAATACTCAAACGCAAATCAGGTTTAAGTTACGTGTTCATGGATCTGATTCGGAGCGTCCGCAGCGTTCGCGACGACAGCTTCACTCTACTATTTTCAGATTTTGCATTGTTTATAGGTATGTTCAAAGGGCTTGAGTTTATGTTTGCGATGACTTCATCCGCAACAATATGCTCGTAGGGACGATGTTATTGTTACGGGTGACGTAATTGGCAGAAATAGCAGGCCGAGACTTTAAAAGACAAATAAATCTGGGTTATAAGACGTCTTTATAAGCGAGTCTTTCACGAAAACTGCATATATGTATTTCGGGTGAGCCTAATCTTTCGATACCTGAAAACGTCTAGGGACGTTTTTAGGCAGCGAAAAAATAGACTCAGTAATCGAACGTCCACTCCCGGTGTGTGTATACAAAGAGTCCGTAGGTCAAAACCTAACTCCAAAATACATATGACAATTATTATTACAGCCTTTATACGTTATTATTTATTTCCTACTAGCCCTAAGCTGTTAGTTTATGTGGGACAAATCTACCAACTGTATTTTAGACCAGTTGTCCTCAACCGATTGAGCTAAAATTTAGCATACTTCAGTACGTTTAGTGACAGTGCCAGATCGGGGATCGGGTCCAGAATTACCCCCAATCGAAATAAATGTCTTCTCAGACTTATTAACAGGTAGATTTTGGAAGCATATTGAGTCACAATAAATTAATCCTTAATTGAAATTCGACGGAAAAGGTCCAAGGGGTTTGAACTGACAGGGGATTTTAATTAATGCAAATTTTTTAGGGTTGTTTTTCGTCGCTGTAAAAGTTTAGGCTGTATTTTTATTTACGGATATATTTTATATTTTTGTGGTGAATGTTTGATTTTATGCTTATACCAGCTGTTAGCTCAAGCCGGGTTCTGATTGGTGTAACGAGTTACACAGGAAGCGTTCGTGCAGTCAGTACGGGGGCAGGAGGCGCTTGCTTAAAGCAACGAGAGGATTAAAGCACTCGGCGTAACGTATGATGCTCTTTGCGAATGGAACATTACCCCTAGTAACATCAGTCAGTACGCACCTTTAGATTCTGGTTGCAAAAATATCATCATCAAATATCAAAGTTCTTTATTTCCTTTAAACTTGAAAAGACTCTTGGAAACGTCATAAAATGAACTTGGCCACTTGTGAAAGTAGTGAAAAAGAAAGCATTAGTACATCCAAATATCACTTATGTGTCTAAAACATGTTTGTGTTGCTATAGGAATGATTTGTTAAATTTTTTTTACTTACAAGGTTGAACGTAATGTAAGTAAAGAATTTATTTCGTCTTGTAGGAAGGGATATAAACTGCGCGCGATCGGAATAAGTTGATATTTGCCACTCATTATGATTACAAATTTAAATGAGGTGCAGAAGTAGGTATGAATGATAGACTCACGAAATACCTACATCTGAAAAGGCAAGTTGAGCGAGATGCATTGCCAATTCAAGGCGGATTCCAAATCCTGTTCGATTTACGTTTCAGTTTGAATTGTTTACGTGATCGTTATACCAAGTACCACGTTACACAACGGAGAATCGAAACTATTGCTTCTGCTAGGCCTGGGTGATAGACGTACGAACTTAAAGTACGCGGTTTTTAAGATCGCGAACTTACTCGGCTTGACGTTAGTAACACACGTGAAGCTTACTCACTCTGTATTTCGATGTCTTCGAAAGAAGAAGCTTTGTGTTATTTAGGAATTATATCGTATTACATTTTAAAAATTAAAAACTGACAGACTGGCCACACAAAATGGCGGCTCGTGGCTTGCAGTGCTGCCACACGTACGAGCGGAGGCGGGCTACGAGCAAAATTTCAAACTTGTCAGATTGCCAACGAACGTACTCGGTGGTTTTAAAGTACGCATACTTATGGTGACACACTAGCGAAAAAGTTCGTTTAGCCACAAGTTCGCGAACTTACACGCACGTCTATCACCCACTTGACTTTTTGGCATTAGATGTTCTGTCCAACTTGTTTATTTACGATCATTAGGGAGTGTATCACGCAATTAACACTTTGACTGCGATTTTTTTTCGACGACTGCGATCTTTTTTTTTAACCTAAAAAATTCGTGCTGCCGCTCTACACAGCGGTTGTGTTGCGCCGCACATGCGTTTCGTTCGAAAAATATTACGGCTGTGCTGAGTCACAAAGATCTGTATTTTCTCAGCCGCTGCGCTAGTGTGGATTTATGCATATTAGTCACTTGCTGAAAACACATACCGTGTGATTTCAGCAGTCAAAGTGTTAAAGGAAATAAAGGGTGTCACAGATATTAATTGTTTTATTCGCTTACTAGCTGACCAGTCCGCAATTTCATACTCGTGGGCTTTAGAAATTGATATCTCAAATAATGATTTTTTTCATTCACTCAAAGTTTTGGTTATACCGCAGTCATCGAATTTTCTAAATCTTTAGTTGAAATAGTATGCAACATCGCGCTTCTAACCGCACCAAATACAAATACAAAATACAAAATGTTTATTCTCATTATCTTAAGGTTAATTTTACATTGTTCAGTGTTCGAGACCTCCTTTTAACACTTTGACTGCGATTTTTTTCGACGACTGCGATCTTTTTTTTAACTTAAAAAATTCGTGCTGCCGCTCTACACAGCGGTTGTGTTGCGCCGCACATGCGTTTCGTTCGAAAAATATTACGGCTGTGCTGAGTCACAAAGATCTGTATTTTCTCAGCCGCTGCGCTAGTGTGGATTTACGCATATTAGTCACTCGTAGAAAACACACACCGTGTGATTTCAGCACTCAGTGTTAAGTATAGAAAGACCTGTATTAGGAGGTAATGTACCAAACGCGCCGCATTTAAGTTAGAATTCAATAGCTGCGGTGAGTGCGGATCCTGCGAAGCGGGGACAGGTGTGCTTTCAGCTTTACTCTAATACTAATTAATGTCATGTCACACGATATACCACGTTCAATTTGAGTAAGAATTAAAAAAATAACTTCACTTGCGGAACGGACAAGTATTTTGAGTATTGATAGAAAACACTTTCAAACCGCTTAATTTTTTTGATACCTCCTTACCAAAATCGATTCAGATTTTTTTATGCTTTGAGTTTATTAATTTTGTCCCACAACCACACAGAAAAACTCGAAAGATAACCCACGCGTTGCGGGTAAAAAATATAGCTGCAATCTTAGTACTGAATTTAAAGATATAAAGAACACTCCTAAACTTTTAACATTGAAAACAATCTCGAGCTTTATCTCAAACAGCAGGCTCAAGCCAAACAAAAACTAGCAAAAAGTCATTTTCACGTAATGAGAACTTAATGCCACCATTAGAAGTGAAATCGACCGTACATCAACTTCTTACAAAGTAACTTTACTCACCTGAAACTGAACAACAAAGCTCAAAGGCTGCCATTAATCAAGCGGGTAAAAGTATCAAAAAGTTTCAACAAAACGAGGTAAGTATTGAGGAGAATAAAAGGTACTTAGTACCTGTCGGAAATATTTGATAACGTTACTGAAAATGTGCGCTAGTTTACTGAAAAATGACCCGATCGTCTTTTGTTTTTCGTATTCTGGAGGCCTACTTTCTCAATGAAAATATTCGCAGATCGTACAAACATTTATCTCAAGGTGGGAATCGAACCCGCAACCTCTTGCGTCGCAGGCGGACCTTCGCCCACCGCGGCACAAAGTTCGTCAATTTCTGACAACAGTACCAGTAAAATCAAACTGGGTAAAACTCGACCTCCCATATTGTGCTAGATTGCTACGAAGTGCTACGAAATTCGATTGCTACGAAAGTGCTACAAAAGCTCTACGAAAGTGCTACGAATACGCTCCAAGTTTGATTTTGCCTCCTAGATCTATCCTATCCTTTATTACTACTCGTGATACTGTTATCAGTTTGCCGCTGGGGCAAACGTGTTCTTGAGTGGAGACCACGACTCGGTAAACGTAGTGTAGGACGCCCTCCGACGGTGGGATGACGACCTGCGAAAGACTGCAGGTAGATGCTGGATGCGTCAAGCTGAAGACAAAAAGACGCTGTAGCACTCATTGGGGGACGCCTATGTTCAGCAGTGGAGTAAGATAGACTGAAAACGCGGTATTAAGAATGTGCCGCATTTTTTACTAATTTTTACTTCGAGAAGGTTCTGTCCCATTCTGAATGCGGACTATTCCTACTAAAATAGGTAATGAACGTTATCCGAGGTCCAGACCTTCCCGATGCCTTCTAAGATAAACAGGTAAGAAGGTTTGTATGTAGGTAAAAACATTACTCAACTTAAACCCTAGATAAGGTATAAGGGCTTCTTGAAAATGCCAGATCAGCTCGCTTGAATAGGGTCGCAAACTAAACTTGAAGCAAAAATATTTTCGTGCGTAATTATTTTCCAGGTTAACAGGATAGTTATTGTAGAAGCGAATCTCTGCATTCGCTTTAGGGTAAGCAGTTTTAAGCAACGAAACTTTTTCGCTTAACCACATTCTACAAATGGGGTGCTATATATATGTACTTCCTTCTGCCATCAAAAAAGCTGCATTAAAGTTATTAAGGCATTAATATTTTTTCATGATGTATTAATTTCTTATATATTAGACTTTTTTCTATTTATAAGAATATTAGACTTTTGGCATATTTGATGTACTGTCAAACTCATGTAGGTTGTAACGAAGAGTATCTTCACTCACAACTCTTATTTATTTACTTTTACTTTTTTATTTATTTAGATTTACTCTACATGAGAAAAAAATCTAAAATTATGTCCGCGTTTGTGACTTTAAAACAATTTATTTTAGTTGGTATTTTATTTTAAAAGTTATTGTGTTGAAAATGAGTTGTTTTGACTTTTTAGTCGCTGTGACGTCAACACCCGCTCAACAAGTCAGGAGGTGGAGCAATTTAAGTGGCGCGATTGAAGTGGCGTGACAAGCGCGGACGGCCTTACCTTTTTAGTTTATCCAAGTATTATATCGTTTTCTTAAAATAATCGGAAAATGTTATATCATATACATATATATATATTTAATACTTATTTATCTTTAAATACTCATATTATGTTCATTTTTATTCTAGCTCTACCCTTGGTACACCCCCTGCCTTTCTTTAATTCACACAATTCTTTCCATCCAAAGGTTGCCTGGAAGAGATCGCTTCTAAGCGATAAGGCCGCCCATTGTACTTGTCACATGTAATATCTTTCATAATGTTCTATATCTGGTGTACAATAAAGTATTTTTGTATTGTATTGTATTGTTTAAGTTCATAAAATCACAAAATAAATATATACATACATAAATTCAATTCGAAGTTTCTATTAATTCATTTAACAGTATGAAATAGTACGTGCAAATGGTTTTCATAGTCATCATCATCAGCCTATAGCATTCCACTGCTGGACATAGGCCTCCCCCAATGAACGCCATAGCCCCCTGTCTTCAGCTTGACGCATTCAGCATCTACCTGCAGTCTTTCACAGGTCGTCCAACTGCGCTAGACGATGGTCAAGCCGCAATTATTATTACTCAATGTTATTTATGCTTGTAATACCCTATTGTGTTAAATGTCTTTTAATCTATTCGAGCAGTTTCACATCTACCTCATTACCATAACAAGAAGGGTCTATCATCAATCAAGTTCTTAAAAGGGCTTTTATTAAATATTTTTGCAAGTCTTTTATCAGATTTAGTTTTTATGATCGAAACATGAGGACGTCCTTAAACGGGTTCGAGCTTTAGTAGTTGCAATATACAAGATACCAAAACTGAAAAAGTTTTATATAACGGAGGAGGTGTCCCAGGACCCTTTTTAAAAAGGGTGACGTCAGCAGTGCTGACGTCACTATTGTCGTTGACCTGATATTCCTCCATAGAAAGTAGTCTCAAAGACACAAGAATGAGAAACAAGAACGTTTATTCCAGAGAGGTCCGTTCACTCCGACGGCTCGAGCAAAACTGAATGTTTTACTCGGCCTAGGGCTATATTTATAGTAAATCGTTGCCCCGCGTTTGCACGATAGAAAAGAAGCGAACTCGGGGCGATGTCTTTAAATTATTACAAGGTTCTTAAAGGAAACTTAATTTTTTTTATGACACTCAAATCAACTCTTAAAATTAGATCGTAGTGTAGAAATAACGTCTTCGCGCCGACATATATAATGTGACAGTTTTTATTCACTACTTCTAACATTAAACAGTCAGTACAGATAATGTATTGGATCACTGTTAAACAACGTTGGACTCATTGGCCTAGCGGTGGCATTCAACCGCTGCTGATAATAATAGCAAGTTCAAAGCCCCCGCTCTGGGTCGTGCCAAAATTTATTCAGGGATTTCCCTGCAAGATTTTTTTATATTGATAACGGTTAAGCATTTGACCACCATCATGTTAAGAAAGCGAAGATGTGGTCCAAGTTGGAGCACATTTTCTCAAAAGGAACTTTATAGATAAAATCAAATCTATCTAATCTCGATATATCTTTACCCCCTTAAAAGAGCCAATAAACCTAAGTGCAGCAGCAGTGGCTTTGTTTAAAATAAATAAAAATAAAATAAAAAGTTTCTTTATTCAGCCATATTTTGTCCACACACATAGAAAAATAAAAATAAATCACAATTATAGAAAAAATATGATATAAAATTAAATTAAACAGACACAAACAAGGCACAAATATTATTTGTTTAGGCTGGTGTTGATATTGTACAGAAAGTAAGTAAGTTTCCAACGCAAACTTTCAAATTAATGTCGAAGGTCTAACCTAGTCTATTTAATGGTGTTTGGATTTCAGACGAATGTGAATTCCGGCATGAATCTGACAAATATTATCTTAATGTATATATAGATAGCTAAGTCATAGATAATTCCCGTACTGCGAACTGTCAGAGCTTGATTGATGAACACGAGAATATGGTATTACCGAGACAAAGTTATGTGTTTTATCAGTAACGCCCCGCGGCCTCGCCCGCGTAGAAATCTATGTGACAAATGGTTTATAAACCTTCCTCTTAAATCACTATATCTATAAAAAAAACCACACCAAAATCCGTTGCGTAGTTTTAAACATCTTAGCATTCTAGGGATAGACAGACAGCGGGAAGCGAGGCGACGTTGTTTTATACTATTAAGTGGTTAATAAACCTTCCTCTTGAATCACTCTATCTATAAAAAACGCATTAAAATCCGTTGCGTAGTTTTAAAGGTCTAAGCATAATAGGGACAGACAGACAGCGGGAAGCGACTTTGTTTTATACTATGTAGGGATGATTACGGTGTGCTATTCATCTGTCATAAAATACTTAAATTTGTACCAAAGGGAAAAAAAAGGTAGGTAAGTTGGTAGCGGTAGCGGATTTAGGGATGGAAGTAGCAGTGTCTCAGAAATATATACGTTTTTGTCTACTTCAGGAGGAGGTTCTATGTTCGACTATGATATATATTTTTTCATATATGTTTATCTATATCTCTGTCAACAAACCTTGTTTCTTATTTGATAATAATTTATAGTATTACATTTGACTGAGTGCATATTTTGTAAGCCTAAAGAAATAAAGTTTTTGAAATCTATAATAAGATTTACGCGAATATATTGCTATTGAATTAGGCTCATTGGCTCATTCGGTCAAATATAACAAATTTCGTTATTTTCAGCTGGATTATTTACCACCAAAAGATTTTCCACGCAAAATAGAATTATCAAAAGATAGACTAGTGAAAATAGCAATGAATGAAAAAAACAAATGAAACCCTGAAACAAAAGACTATTGAAGTAACTCTTCTTTTAAATTAAATTTTAATGTTTATGTGGCCAGTTTGTACTAAGAACTTTTTGTACATATTTCGGTCTTTTTACAATTGATGAAACATTCTGCTAATTATGTCCATGAGTGTATAAAAGTCTACTATCATTCTCGGAAATTGAAAATTTTAATCATTTATAAATTTAATTAAATCAATAAAATACTATAAATATGTGATTAAATATGATTAACAATACCTTACATTTCATCTAATTACTTCATATTCATAATATTTGTTATAAATTTGATAGGTATGATTATTGTTACCTACTAGTTATGGAATTTAAGGTTTTTTCTTTTATTTATTTATTTTATTATCATTCACAGGTAAATGGGAACTCGGCTGGATCCTCTGCGACATCTGGATAAGCCTGGACATCCTGCTCTGCACAGCATCCATCCTGTCACTCTGTGCTATCAGCGTGGACCGCTACCTGGCTGTGACGAGGCCTCTCACTTACTCCAGGAGGAGAAGGTCGAAGAAACTCGCGCTGACGATGATCTTCTTTGTTTGGATCGCCGCTGGGGCTATCACTTGCCCGCCTATGTTCGGATGGTGAGTAAAGATTAACGAGCTCTGTGAAGTTTCGCCTGTGACGTAGGAGGTTGCAGTAGGTGGGTTCAATTCCCGCCTCGGAAAAAATGCTTGTACATCATTATAATCAGCTTATGTTAGTCCACTGCTGGATATTGGCCTTTCCCAATGAGCGCCATAGCACCCTGTCTTCAGCCTGACGCATCCAGCATCTACCTCCAGTCTTTCGCAGGTCGTCATCCCATCTGGTCGGAGGGCGTCCTACACAATGTTTGTACGATCTGCTATTTTTTTATATTTTTTGTAGGTACATATTTTCAAAGTCTGTTTTTATTTATGCTTATCACATTGACATCATTGTAGATAACATTTATCAAAAAATTGTATTATAATTTTTTTTTTGTATTAGACAACTTATTATTCGAAATTTCAGTATTTGGTTCTTCAAATAGCTGCTGTAGCTGAACTCAGGCGCAGTGGAGTCGCTGCTCGCTCATGATTGGTGGATCGCCTGTGTGCGGCTGCCATTGTGCCAGCCTCCATGCAGCGGACAGCGAATTCACTATGCTTGTCTGCGTGACTGCCTACCCCGCTAATTACCGATGATGCTACCATTAATTTTAATTTTAACCGTATTATTGTTAAGAGAACTCTAGTGTCTAGATAAACCTATGTTAGGATTTAAGATGCTATCTATATATAAACAGTAACAAATTTGTATCAATAAATAAATAGGTATATCTATCTGTCTAAATCGTCTTTTGTCTACAGAACTTTTCACAACTCTTGAATATATTAAGACTATCAAGGATTCATCGTATATTTTATACTTTGTATGTACGTTACTAGATTTATTCCATTTCGAATACAATCACGTAAGAATCAACACAAAAACGATTTGAGAAACAATAACTCAACGCGACAAGGAAAAGTCAGCAGCTTTAATAAATCTGGCTCAACTTAATCTATTGATAGGGCGCTTAACCTTGGGCGGAAAATGTAAACACAGCAAACAGCTTTTGTATCGTAAGGTCAGTAGGCGTGTACATGATGAAAGAGAAGAGAAATGAAAGGGTTGATTATGTAGGACAAACGGGAAACACATAAAGATGTTAATCTTTATATATAAAAATATATTGCTGTTCGTTGGTCTCGCTGAAACTCGTGAAAGGCTGGGCCGATTTAGCTGATTTTGGTTTTGAAATGTTTGTCGTGGAAGGTTTAAACGGTGAGAAAACATGGTGAAATTGCGCAGAAATTGCCACGCGGGTGAAGCCGCGGGGCGCAGCTAGTATCTCAATAAAGTAAAGTTAACAAAGTATTTATTCCAGCAAAAGACATAGGAAATTACATTAGATGCACTGCACATTCTTATCTTAATATGTTCGATTTATACAGAGGTATAAAGAAGGGTCATAATTTGCACACAAAAAATAAAGGAAGCAGCAACTAATTATGTCCTTTGCAGACAGCTATTATTAACTAAATAAATAGTAAAGAAACACTACATTTTGCTCGCATACTTTTAGTTTATTATGTGGTTTTTTAATTAAATATAGCCAATAGTTAGCTATTGGCTATATTTAATTAAAAAACCACATTTCCTTATTATTTTAAAAAACGTCCCAAAACATTTTCAGAATTTGTATGCCTCCTTATTTTGTATTATTACTTCTGTCTTGACGGCAAAGAGGCTAAGATCTTCTAGTTTTTTTTTTGCGACACACTAAGAAGAAAAAGGTTTAGAATGACAGTAGATATATACCAGGTATACCCAAAAAGCAACAACTATGTCATGAATAAGGATCCATAGGTGCGCTTGAAACCACCGAAATAATATACTTGTTGACTCTTGAGATTATTAGTTTTTGGCTACTAATTATTGAAGAACACTACTATCCCTCTGCTTCGACAGCAACCTTTTCTTTTAATAAATATTAATAAAATTACTATATACTCAGAAGAAAAAGATGATGCAAGGATTGTCTGAGCTGTACACACAAACAACACAAAAGCCATAGTCATCTTTATGATCAACAAAATTTAAGATCTCGTAACAAATAAAAAGAAAGATGGAGGCGTTGTCGTAAATAATAGTCTTTAACATCTATCCGTTTTCGACCGTGAATCTTATTTGTTTGCTGTCATTTGCAAACTAATGGGTTTCGAGTATTTCGCAAACTTAAACGTGAGCTTGTTGTCATCTGAGAATCTGAAAAAGACATCGGAATAAAGGAAAACTCGGTAACACGTATTGATAACTTCCGTGTTATATAATTACCTAACTAAAGGTGGTCGCATACATAGGCCACAACGCACCATCACCGCTGTCGCATAGCAATCGCACGCTTCCATTTTAAATAGTGTTGATCGTATGCTGTCCACGATATCTAGCAGAAATCTTGGTTCAAGCAAGCGGCCCACGCGGATACATCGCTTGGGTTACTTGCTTCAAGCATGCGGTAAGCAAGGCGTAAGGTAGCTGCAAACTTGCCTACCGCATGCTGGCTGCTGTTTTATGCTGCTACTTTCTCTTCGGTCTTTATTATCACACAGACAATCCACAAAGCATCATCTGACCGCAGGCTAAACAGAGCTCGTATTATAGTTACTAGATGACTGATTTACTTTACAGTAAATAGATAAATATTAACATAGAAAATACACAGAGCACCCGGCATAAATATTTGTAGATCGTAGGTTACATTTGTCCGAAGGCGGAAATCGAATCCGCTATCCCCTGAGTCGCAGGCGAACGTTCGCTCGCCGCACCTAATCGGTCGTCTTAATTTCAATAAATATTTATTAAGGATGGTTGATGTCCGTCGTTTCGATATAAAAAGTTATCCGAATAACGATCATTGAGACATCAACGAATTGCAACTGCGCAACAAACCACCAACTACCAGGCCACTTATTTATCGATACTGCAGCCGCATCTATCGTTCCCGTATGGGCCTTAGGTACTAGTCATCTACGTAAGTGCCATGTGTACTGTGTCCTTAATAATCACGTGGCTTCATATGAATGTGTCTGGACGACACCTGTCCGATTCAGACGCGTGCCTTCAATTTTTGTCTACAAATAAAAATAAATATATAACAAGGTGGAAAATTCACACAGCATTATAGCTTTAGGGCTAGACCTAAAGTAGATGTATTAGAGTATTAGATGATATTTGTGATATACGAGTAATTACTAGATAACGTATAGATAAATATAATTAGATATTTTTTTAATATTTATTGTAAACACCCAAAACACCCTAAACAAAGATCTGGAGATCGTAATAAAAATGTACCGTTTCCCGCTTTGCTCTAGTCAAGCATCAACAAATAAAAACAAATGAATTGCAGATTCTTTGTATGAAATCATAATGAAACTACTAAGTCGAATTCGAATTCGAAATTCATTTGTTTCAATCCTCCGGCAAATAACTTAATCACTGGTTTAATTTCGATTCCTTGGTTATATACCTTGTCTAGTAAATATTAGTAGAGTGTACATGAGAACAACATACCTCGGATCTTTATTCATCATCATCAGCCTATGTTAATCCACTGCTGGACATAGGCCTCCCCTAATGAGCGCCATAGCGCCCTGTCTTCAGCTTAATGCATCCAGCATCTCCCTGCAGTCTTTTGTCGGTCGTCCTCCCACCTGGTCGGAGGGCGTACTACACTATGTTAACAGAGTCGCGGTCTCCACTCTAGAACACGTTTACCCCAGCGGTTGTCAGTTCTCCAGGAGATATGGCAGGCCCACTGTCACTTCAGCTTGCTGATCTTTATTAGAGGGATCTATGTATTTTCTCTGCACAAAAGTATTATTACACGAAATGTAATAAGTAGATTAATAGATTGAATGTCGGGATCGGGCAAACTTGAGAAAGCATAAGGGCTTTCCCAGCTTTATCAATATTATCTACTCAATTCAAGTACAGGCAAGGCAATACTCGATATTTTTTGCGTTATTTTTAACACTTGTATTAGAAATTCGAAAGTTAGGATGTTTAGATGAATGTATGGATCGATGTTTGTTACCTCTTCACGCCAAAACTACTGAACGGTTCGGGATAAAATTGCATACAGGTAGTTCCAGGCCTGGAATAAAACATAGGTTTACCCCATAAATAAGTTCCCATAGGAAAGAAATAACCATTTAAACATTTCCATTGAAACAAAGCGTGCGAAGGCGCGGGCAGAAACTAGTATATTTTGTTAATCATACCGTTCTTTCTAGGTACGAACCCGACCACAACCAAGGTGGTGTTTGCCGCTACAACCAGAACGCAGGCTACGTGGTCTTCTCAGCAATGGGCTCTTTCTTTCTGCCGATGGCTGTGATGGTCTACGTGTACGCCAGGATCTCTTGCGTGGTGGCCAGGAGGCATCAGCAGCTTGCAAGCAGCACCAAGTGTAGTAAGGTGTGTTCTGATATCGACCTGGTTTATCATGAGCGCTAATATGGTTCGCTAGACCGAACTTGGTCTTGAATACCCTTGCACCCATGAGCCTGTCGCCGTCATCGAAATCGATGAGGAGGCCTAAATATATGTTAAAGCTGGGTTCATGACGACTAAATAAAAACTACTCTCGACTACTCTAACGAGCTCTAAATAAACTTCTTGACAAGTTTATTTAGAGCTCTTTACTGTAGGAACGACCGAAACAGAATGCTAGTTGCTCTCTGCAATTACCGCTATTTACATATAAGAGGCACAGCTAGTACTACTCAAATAACTACTTGAAACATAAATCACAAAGTATTGAAATAAAGTCTGTATAAATAAATTGCGACTATAAAATATTAATATTATTTCTTAACATCGGTTCTATAATTTATTAATTGATAAACAACAACCGGAAGTATCTTCCCAAAATTACAATACTATAATATAATAAAATAAAATAAATTATTTCAGGCTTATTTTCGAAGATTCATTGCTTTTTAATAGCAGCGCCTTCATATATATATATTAGCCTCCTCATCATATATAGGTATTTTCTTTCTACCTTAATGACTCTTAAAGAGTCAAATGGGTGCGCAAAGCAAGAGTCATCATCAAACATCAAATATCAAAGTGCTTCATTTCCCTTGGACCTACAGGACTCTTGGACACGTCATAATTTTAACGTAAAAAATTCAAATTAGGAAATAAAGTACTCACTTTGATTGACTTTCATCTTTTTAAGGTAAAGTAAAGAAGCGAACAATAAACCTTTGCTATTAGGTTATCAGTTTTCGTGTTGGAAAACTCGTCCCATGCTTTTTTATATCTAGAAAATCTGGTATTTATAAGTAAGCAGTAAAATTTATTTGAATTTATTCATTGATAATTTTTCCAACTCAATAAACAAAAATGGTTGTTTATCACGTAAAAAATTCACCGGTAAACTTTACAGTAAAAAAATTAGGTACACAACTTTTTATTTGCGAGCGTGTGTAAAAAATGTATTGTTCCCACAATGAGTAGAGGCTTCGTTATTGCCAGTGAAAGCGTAAAATATTCAATTGTTCTTTTAATTTTGAAAACAATTTTTATATGTTTTATTAAAAAGCTCTTCTATTGAAATCCACTCCCGAAAAACGTCGAAAACTTGCTTTGAGCCCCAGCGCCTCTAGAGTAGGCACGAAATTGAGTCTAAAGTATTATATACTGTTACATAATTATCAAAAGAGTTTCATAAGTCTTCACAATTTACGAACGTTGCCAGAAAAACGGATACAACCTTTGGTTCAGTTTTTCTGTTGTATGACAAAAAACTTAAGAATATGATGATTAGGTAAAAATGTGTGTTTATTGTGTGTGTTTTGACGAAATATTTATATTATTTTTGAAATTTAAAAGTACCTTATGTTTAGTATAACGAAGTACTGTAATTTTTTTAATAGCTAATTTATAACACCTCTATTATATTAGGTTATACCCTGTAAAAAAAGAGCAAAATATTTTTTTAATATAAAAATTACTAATATTTGTTGACACCTTCGAAGTCTCGCATGAGAGCTCAATATTGGATTCCAATATAGCCTTTGTGTTGTCTCTGCACAAAGCCCTGGAAATGGATTTCATCAGTAAAATATGAATAACTCCATTACATTCTGCTTGCGAATCTCGGTGATTATTGCAGCAAAAATGGTCACCAGATAAATTGAGTTTTGAACCAAAAGCGTCTAGAAAAAGTAAAATCTGTCGACCTAGAAACTAATACTGATTCGAACTCTGAGATATTACTTTCCTTATAGAGCAAGAGTACACTGTGGTAAAAAACTTAAATACTTTGGCTATTCCGATGATTGACGAACGATGTGGCGTGGTGGGCGAAGGTCCGCCTGCAACGCAGGAGGTTGCGGGTTCGATTTCCGCCTCGAAACAATTGTGTGTACGATCTGCAGATATTTGTTCCGGGTGTTCTGGTCGTTTTCTATGTATAATAAAAAATATCTATCTATGTAATGTGTTGTATGTATTATGTATATCAGTTATCTAGTACACATAACACAAGCTCTGCTTACCATGGGTCTAGATAATGCTGTGTGAATAGTACAGAATTATTTTTTTATTCCTGGAATAATGGAGACGGGCCGGTAACTGTTTGTCTCTTTTCTTCATTTGCCTTTGTAAAGTGGCGATACGCGAACTTCGTAAACTCTTTACAGCTGATTCCGAGTTTATATTAATACAAATTAAGGTCCTCAACACTTCAGATTCTCACTTATAAGTCAGTTTTTAATTTACATCATCATCATCATCATCATCATCAGCCTATAGCAGTCCACTGCTGGACATAGGCCTCCCCCAATGAGCGCCATAGCGATCTGTCTTCAGCTTGCCGCATCCAGCATCTACCTGCAGTCTTTCGCAGGTCGTCATCCCACCTGGTATGAGGGCGTCCTACACTACGTTTACCGAGTCGTGGTCTCCACTCAAGAATACGTTTGCCCCAGCGGCCGTCGGTTCTTCGAGAGATATGCTAATTCTTAGTGTCGTTGGCATGTTCAGATAAAATCTGCCTGCAACCTGTATAAGATACTTAATCACCTGTCGACTCCTCGTCTTTAGTCTGAACTTAACCTCGTTCCGATGAAATAAAACAACCTAAAAGATCTATTTGTGCGCTCTCTCGGTAGCAGTGGAGCGAGCACTTAATCGGCTTGAAATTTAATAAGAAGTAGCGTCTGTAATGTTCCTCATTCTTCGCGATTCAAGATTAAGGGTGCATGTTCAGAGGATAGATAAATTGAGGAATTTGAAACTGCCAAGGTTTGCCTTCGATCAGTAAATTCAATCAAAATGCAAATCATCATGTTGCAAAACTTTAGAGACCAATTAGTTTCCAACAAAGAACTCTCACCAGCTCATTTTCTATGTACGATAAAAAATCTATATCTATGAAATGTATTGTATTTTATATATCAGTTCTAGCACCCATAACACAAGCTCTGCTTAGCTTGGGGCTAGATAATGCTGTGTGTATTGTCCATTATTATTTATTTATTATCACTAAATCCCCAATCTTGTTTCAGAAAGGCAAGCTATCCTGCATCAGAACAGAATCCGACTCCAGCTCTGACAAGCTGTCCCGACAAAACACATCAAAACCACAGCACCAGAGCGAATGCACACAAGACCACAAATGCCCGTGCTGCTTCAAAGCAGAGAAAAAGAGAAAGAGAAGCAAAGAACGAGACAAATTCTCTGACGTCGCGTTCAAAGCTAACTATAAATATAAGAACACGACGAAACGAAGTCATTCTGTCAAAGACCATGAGAACAATCGGGTCTCTTCACTACGTCGGGAGACTAAAACCGCTCAGACTTTGAGTTTGGTCGTCGGAGGCTTTGTAGCATGCTGGTTACCTTTCTTCTTGTATTATTTACTAACTCCGTTTATACCTAGTAATTATGTAAATTCTGTAGTTATGTATGTCTTGACTTGGTTAGGCTGGTTCAATTCGGCAATTAACCCTTTTATTTACGCGTTTTATTCGCCAGATTTTAGAGTAGCTTTTTGGAGGTTGACTATTAAGAAATGTAAGAAAACTAAGCGATAGTTGGGAAGTCATCAACCGACACAGGTTAAATAATGTAGGTATGTTATTAAAATTATTTAAATTGGATTTTGTAACCGAGTGCTGAAACTTCATCACCGTTGAACGTAGATATATCGTTTAAGCATGGATTAATAAGTATAGAAAGTAGACTTTGTCAACCAGTTTTTTCAGAAAAGCTATAAATATATGTACATATATCATACATTTGAGCTGTGGTTAATAACAGCCTGCACACAATATTATATGTAAATAGGGAAGCTCAGAGTAGCACAAAATTAATTATTAACAGAAAAGGTCAAACTAACCGTATATTTGTAATGTTCAAGGGTGTGTTTTTCATAAGTAGAAGTTTGTAAATTAAAATGTATGTAATAATCCAACAGCGGTACATTGTACATTACCAGTATTAAAAAAAACGGAGGCTTAAATAAGTATTAATTAAGAATTACAGAGAAAGTAAAAATATTGTATATAAAGATGAGTGAAGCAAAAAGCAAAATATTATTATGATTTCAAATAAGCCGAACAAAATAAACAGTAAAATAGTTATAAATTGAGAGCTTTATTTCAGTGGCATTGCGACGCATGTTTCAGTGTGCGTGCATATCTATACTAATATTATAAAGAGGAAAGGTTTGATTTTTTGTTTGTTTGTTTGTAACGAATAGGCTCCGAAACTATTGGACCGATTTGAAAAATTCTATCACCGTTAGGAAGCCTAAATATCCGTGGTGAACATAGGCTATATTATATTTTCAAAAAAGTAAGGGATCCGAAGCGTACGTTCCAACAAGTGTCCATTCCCCGCATCCCGCAGGATTCACTTTAAGCTTTAAACCAGCATTCATTTATCCCAGGTCGTCCAAAGTTACTAGGGCTGGGCAACCGCTTAGAATAGAGGATTTAGTCCTGTATTCTCCATTTTGGTCCTTCGAGCCGGATCCTTACTAAAACTCCAATAATGTAACCCAAGGTGTGAAAAATGTACCTATAAAATTCCTTGCATATCAATACGCCATTTTTTCTAAATAAACGTGGTTGCCTAGCAACGCTCTTTTGACAACAAAGGTTTGATAACAATTTACTGTATGGAAACTCTTTTGTTAGGTTGTACGCCTTTTTTGATACTGAATAAAGCGGGCGAAATCAGCGGTTAAAATGAGTAACATTATGGATCGGAACTTCAGAACGCAACAAATGATGCCGCCCACGCTTTCAGGCGTTTATTGGTGATCAGCAAAGCCTTGATTCATCGACTATAAATTATAATGAGAGACAAATTGATGGATTTTTTAACTAAGGTATTGGAGGACATGTGTAAGCTAAAGTACGGATATCACTGCTAATAGGCGTGTGGTAGAATATTACTTGCTTGACGACAAATCTATACTAATATTATAAAGAGGAAAGGTTTGATTTTTTGTTTGTTTGTATTGAATAGGCTCCGAAACTACTGCATCGATTTGAAAAATTCTTTCACCGTTGGTAAGCTACACGTTCCCCGGTGAACATAGGCTATATTATATTTTCAAAAAAGTTAGGGATCCTTACTAAAACTTCAATAATGTAACCCAAGGTGTAAAAAAAAAATCCTTAAAAATTCCTATACCCGTGCGAAGCCGGGACGGTCCACTAGTACATATATAAATATGTGAGTTAGCGTGTCTTGTTGTTAAGTGCTCCACCAGTCTCAGTCGGTTTTCAGAGGAAAAAACGTGTACAGCATAAGTTTAGTCGAAAATTATCAGAAATGTCTGCTCCCGATCTACTTTTGCCCGTAGAAAGCGCACCCTAAGACAAAAGTAGTATCTAAGGTATTCTGTACGGACTAAATTATATTTTTTGCTCACGATTATCATTAAAATATGTTTAAATAATTAATTAATTATCAAATACATTACTATACTGTGTACCTTAACTTAGCTATTAAATTATCAATTAAGTTTAAGTACGAACACTTTATGGTTTCCCATAAAGTACGCTTTCTTTCTTGTCACAATGTTGTTAATATTCACACATAATTTAGCTTATTTAGATTCTATCAGTGAATACCTATTATTAGCTCTCTGTTGTCATTTTTAAGTCTATAGACATTATTGTAGCTGATGGTGTTCCGAAATAAATAAATTAAATTTGTAAAATATTTAATTTATGTATACGGTCAATTAGGACTCCCAATTTTGTGATAAAATTAAACTTGTACATAAATGAATTTGCTTTTAATTATACCTACATTAAATATTTTTTTCTGGGTTTAGAAATAGATTCATTGTTTCTAAACATTACTAACAGCGGTAAGGTGATTCGGTAAGGTCATAATAACATTAACGTTAGTTCGAATTAAAATTCTTTAAATACCAGACAGAGGCAAACGTGTTCTTGAGTGGAGATCACGACACGGTAAACGTAGGACGCCCTCCGACCAGGTGGGATGACGACCTGCGAAAGACTGCAGGTAGATGCTGGATGCGGCAAGCTGAAGACAGGACGCTATGGCGCTCATTGGGGGAGGCCTATGTCCAGCAGTGGACTGCTATACCTATAGGCTAATGATGATGATGAAATACCAGACATAAATAATTAACAATAAAAATGCTAGACAAAATCACACAGCATCATCTAGACACAAAGTAAGCAGAGCTTGTGTTATGAGTACTAGATGATTGATATACTTAATACAATACAATACATACATATAAATATATTTTTACTTTATATAGAAAATATCCAGATCACCCGGAACCAATATTTTTGCAGATCATACAAACATACACATGACAGAAGGCGGAAATCGAACCCGCAGGTGGTTGCCTCCTGCGTTATCTATGTAAATTAAATTATATCTAGCTATGTAAGTATTATATTGTATTAAATATATCTGTCATCTAGTACTCATAACACAAGCTCTGCTCAGCTTGGGGCTAGATGATGCTGTGTGAATTGTTCAGCATTATTTATTAATTATTTAAGAACAAATTTTCAGGTTTGACCTCGGCTAATCGCTTTGCTGCTTACAAAAAAATGGCGCTAAACACTACGCCATTTTCTTCTCCCGTCTACGAATTTGATAAAAAAAAACTCTAACGACATTAAATTTATCATCGCCATGAAAATAATGTGAAAAACGATCCATCATGTTTTTCCATTTCAACCCCGAAAGGGCTAAAATCCACTTGTGATTTATTGACAACATTTTTAACAGATTTTCGAGACATTTTCTCTTACGATAAATTGCTACCTACTTAGTAAAAACTGCGGACTGAAATAAGGGCTCTTACTCCCAAGCTTAAAATTTCTATCAGTCCACGCATTTATTTTTTTTGTATGTCAAAGAAAATAAATGCGTGGACGGATACAATTTACTACAATAAAATAACATTTTCCCTACAAACATGGAGGACGATAAATATCGAAGCTCCCGTTAGTTCCAATATTTTTAGAGTCGATAGATTCGTATTAAATGCTCTACGTTTGCCGAGTCGCGGTCTTCACTCAAGAACACGTTTACCACAGCGGTTGTTCTGTTCACACGATTCTTCGCGAGATATGGCCGGCCCACTGCCACTTCAGGTTTGTTAATTCTTTTAACTACGTCGTTAGCTTTGGTTCTCTGGCGGATGGTTTCTTTACGAATCCTATCCTTCAGATAAACTCAGAGCATAGCTTTTTCCATAGAATAGAAAATATCTTTATAACTCGCTGAGCGACTTTGAACTGGTGTACCTACCGTGAGTGCCCACGTCTCAGCTCCGTAGGTCATGACGTAGAGCGCACTGGTTGAAAACTTTTGTTTTCAAGCACTGAGGTATGGATGATGAGAAAACTCGGTGAAGTTTTCCTAATACTGCCCAGCCTAGACTATAATGTACTCATTATTATATAGTTAGGGTTGTGGTTTTAATTGCCCTTTACAACGCGCGCTTGGAACCACCGCAGTTGCTGAAAAGCAGTTTGTAGGTTACATTCGATCATTTGCATCATCATCATTATCAGCCTATAGACATAGGCCTCCCTCAATGAGCTCCTTAGCGCCCTGTTTTCCCACCTGGTCGGAGGGCGTCCTACACTACGTTTACCGAGTCGTGGTCTCCACTCAAGAACACTAACGTCAATTTCGTATTAGTTTGACACCAGCTACAACGTCAAAATTGACGTTTGACAGCACTGATTGCTTAATTTACGCGTGTCGCAAACCGGTCGCGAGTTACATAATCACCCGGCGGATGTAGTGCGTACACCACTATACAAACTTAGGTCCTACGTACTTAGGTCCTACGTACTTCGGAACGTAAGTAAATTCTCGGATTTGGAACTGCTCTTAGTATTATATAATTTTCAATACATTAGAGTAGGTACAATTACAATCCAGCCTTGGAATTGGCTAATGGGTAATTTTGTATTAACTTATTTGTACAACATATTGGTAAGAACGTGACCATTGGTGTTTTCTTATTGTCTCCATACTAGTAGTTATTATTAGCTGCTATTATTATATTAAATTAAATAAGGTATATCGGTAAAAACATCATTTAAAAATGTGAAATATTCGTAATATTTCACATTTTTTGAATTTTAATTTCTCATAGTAGGATACCAAAACCAAACATCTTTCTAATTAACTTTTTAGCCAAGGATCTCATCAGTAGGTTATATTTTTTTCTTAATTAGATATGTCAGTATTTTCTATTATTTTGAGCTTCGAAACTGATGCTGAAAGGGAAATTATGAAAACCTCTCACAAGTTATCTTGATAGAACGCCTACATACTATATTAATCGAAATATTTTATAGTCAAACTCGTTGGACATTAAAATTTCCTAAAATTATTAGTTAATAACATATACTATAAGATAAGTGGTTCATGATATAAACGGGTTTGAAAAGTACTGTTTCTGCGCATTTTAGGAATAAACGCTCTTAAGGTGAAGACACTTTGTTCATGTGTTCTATAAGATAGCACTATTGCATATAGGTACAAAATACTATGGCTTTAATGTTATGTTATGGAAAAATTATCCCATCATCATAGACCAGCAGACACAAGCAATCAATATTTATAAACACCATCCATGCGACAAAATTGGATAAAATTGATAAAAGTTTATGCGAAATATAATTTTACGCAAGGGAAAATTACTTTCAATATCGAAACAGAATTTGGCTGCGTAAATGTTCTTTTGTTGTAGGTATTTATTATTTTCTTGTAGAAGCTTTGCAACACTCGTTGAACCAAAAAGAGGTTATTTACGAGTAAAAATCAATTCTGAGAGCGCAAAATATATTGTACATGTATTGTACAATTGTATAAAACATCCATAAGCATCTACCGCCGCTGGGGCAAACGTGTTCTTGAGTGGAGACCACGACTCGGTAAACTTACCCCCATATCTTTAATCATTACCTCGACTTCGATTCAAACTCTACTCAACCTCCAAATGCGTTTCGGTATGCTTGATCGTAAAAAAATCCTTCCCTCGAAACAGCCTTCGAGAATTTTTTCATACGAGTAGAATAACGAACTGTCATCTCAAGGTACCTCGCTACCTACCTTGAATGCTCCTCGAAATAGTTTGTTGTTATTTACAATGGATTTTGGAGACTATCTCAATTACATTTACGACGATGAAACCTACAATTACCCATCGCGAAGGTATATAAGAGAGGTTGATATATAACCAAATTAACGACTAAGCATACCAAACTCGAGCATGTTTTGGAGGAATGCTCGAAACGCCCTTGAGCAAGTTTGAGTGGAGAATTATTTGAGGTAATGACTAAAGATATGGGGGGTAGTGTAGGACGCCCTCCGAGCAGATGACGACCTGCGAAAGAATGCAGGTAGATGCTGGATGCGGCAAGCTGAAGACGGGACGCTATGGCGCTCATTAGGCAAGGCCTGTCCAAGGCAAGCCATTAGGTATGTCCAGAAGTGGACTACTATAGGCTGGTGATGATGATCTATAAGAAAGGTTTTTAAATTATACTTAGGTAACAACGTTTTTATCAATTTCAGACATATTTTGACAATTCAATAATAAGTACAGGCAAGTTTCTACATTATACAGCAAATACCTCTTAATTTTTAACCTAGTCGGGATCTATAATTATTAACTAGTTATCAAAAAACTCCTATCTATACTTATATATATAGGAAAGGTTTGATTTTTTGTTTGTAATGAATAGGCTCCGAAACTACTGGACCGATTTGAAAAATTCTTTAAAGTAAAAAAAAGTAAAAAATCATTTATTTCTTTAGGCTTACAAAATAAGCACTTAGACAAGTCATATTTTATACATTAAATTATTATCAAATAAAATTATTTTACTGTTCACTTCAATTTTTTGTCCACTAGTGGAAGAAGTGAAAAAGAAACCACTAGTATGTTCATCTCTTATATGTCTAATACATGGTTATTTGCCTATTTAAGTCTAAATATAATATGATTCGATACATGTCAATATTTAAGTAAAGCTATGCACAATAACAAATTACTTAGATACTATTGTCGGTGCGAAACTGAGCGACATCTGGCCAAGCATTAACATCATTGAGATAATCATTTATGGAGTAGAAAGCCTTCTTGATAAGATTTATTTTTATGTAATTTTTAAATTTACGAATAGGGAGCTCAGTTGCTTCAGATGGAAGCTTATTATAGAAGCGCACGCTATTGCCCATAAATGATTTCCCTACCTTGTGTAATCTAAATGATGGGATGTGTAACTTGTTCTTGTTTCTTGTATTTCTATTGTGAACATCACACTTTTTCATAAAGCTATCCTTATTTTTGTGGGTATACATTAGATTTTCATAGATGTATTGCGATATTACAGTCAGAATATTAATGTTTTTAAATAATTCCCTCAAAGAATCTCGTGGCTTTAATTTATAAATAGCGCGTACCGCCCTTTTTTGAAGAACAAATATGGTCTGGATGTCAGCTGCCTGTCCCCAAAGCAAAATACCATATGACATAATACTATGGAAGTAACTGAAATAAACTAACCTAGCTGTGTCTTCATTGGTAATATATCTAATTGTTCGAACTGCATAAGCTGCTGAACTAAGTCTACCTGCCAGAGCCTCTATTTGCGACCTCCATTGAAGAGAAGAATCAATATGTAACCCTAGGAATACAGTAGAGTCTACAAGGTGAACAATCTCATCCTTCAGCATTATGTTTGTTGGGAGTTCTCTTACATTCGGTAGCATGAATTTTATACATTTAGTCTTTTTAGCATTGAGTAGTAGGTTATTGGCGGTGAACCAATCTAATATTTGTGAAAGCGAATTATTTACATCGTCATAGTTATATTTATTTCTATCAACTTTAAAAATCAATGAAGTATCATCAGCAAATAAGACTATATCACAAAGATCTCTTGCTAAAAACGGAAGATCATTTACATATACTAAAAATAAAAAAGGACCTAATATTGATCCTTGCGGGACGCCTAGTTCAAGTTTTGATCCTCTAGATCTTTCTTTACCAATATCTACTTTTTGAACTCTATCAGCTAAATATGATTGCATAAGGTCCAGTGCCTTGTTACTAATTCCATAGTGTTCCAACTTCCTAATTAGTGTACTATGATCCACGCAATCAAAAGCCTTAGAAAGGTCACAGAATACACCAATAGCGTTTTTTGCTTTATCCCAGGCATCTAATATATGCTTTAATAGAACTGTGCCAGCATCGGTTGTCGATCTACCCTTGGTGAAGCCAAACTGATTTTTATGAAACAGCCTGTTAAGGTTGAAGTGTGAAGTCAACTGAGTGAGGATAATTTTTTCGAAAATTTTACTTATTGCAGGAAGTATTGAAATTGGCCTGTAATTGGCCGGATCAGTATGGTTACCAGATTTGTAAAGAGGAACGAGTTTACTACATTTCATAAGATCAGGAAAAACTCCTGCGTCTACACAATTATTGAAAATATGGGCCAAGCAGGGAGCCACTTCCTTAATAATTGAACTTAGTACTTTAGTTGAAATGCCCCAGAGATCCTCAGTATTTTTGATGTTTATAGATTTAAAAGTTTTTACAATGTAATTACCATTTACGTGACTAAAGATAAAGACTTCTTTACATTTCTCAACAGATGATTCTAATAATTCAACTGCCTTTAAAGCAGAGGAATTGAGAGACCGGGTTACAATTTTAGGGATATCAGCAAAGAATCCATCAAAAGCATCTGCAATATCTTTTTCATGTATAAGAATTGAATTATTAACTTTTAACTTTATTTCTCTATTACGTGGCTTTGATTTACCAGTTTCATTATTTATTAGTCTCCATGTCGCTTTTATTTTATTAGATGAGTTTGAAATTTTATTCTTCAAAAATAGGCATTTTGCTGTGTTGCAGACTTTCTTAAATGTTTTTGAGTAGTTATTTACATACAAAAGAAACGCAGGGTCATGTAACATAGCTTCTCTGGCACCATAGAGATCGTATAGCCTATTCCTACTTCTGTAAATGCCGGGAGTGGCCCAATCAGTAAACCCGACCCTATCTCTAACTGTGCATGTTTTAAGTTTGAATACTTCATTGTGTTCTTTGTTTATAACATTAAAAAGTCTGTTAAATAAACCATTAGGGTCATCAGAACAAGGTATATTAGCTACTGCTAGATCTACTTTACATTTAAATTTACTAATACGGCTCTCTGTGATAGGCCTGTAGGTATATTCCTCAACTGTTTTTTTATCATTCAAATTATTAATAAAATTAACACTCTGACCATAATGGTCTGATTTGAAATGCTTAATTACTGCTTTGTTGGTTGGAGATTGACTGCAGTAAATATTATCGAAACAAGTGGCAGAAGTTAGGGTTACCCTAGTCGGATCATTGAAAAGGTGTTGTAAGTTAAAGCATTTGAATAAATTAATTAATCTATCAGCGAGCGGATTCGCTAAAATATCTATATTAAAATCGCCACAAACAATGAGATCCTTCCTACAAGTAAATACTTTTAGCATAGCTTCTTCCATAGTACTTTCAAAGTCTACCTGATTTGCGTCGGGAGGGCGGTACACACATACTATGATATGCCTCTCCAATCACCGTTGGGAAGCTACCACGATCCCTTGGTGAACATTGACTATTATTATATTTTCAAAAAAGTTAGGGATCCGTACTAAAACCGTGCGAAGCCGGGATGGTCCGCTAGTAATTTTTATAGGGAGCACTACTAACAAGCCTGTTTCATAATCTAGTTTGGAACATAATAATTTCCATTATGTTGCTTTATATCTAATGGAATTTTATTAAATACTTTCAAAGCAAATATTTATTTCTGATTTTTTTTATCGAAGATTCTGCTCTGTATTTTATACCATGAACTTATTTTAGGGCTGCTTCCAACAGAGTTCTATCGCATTAAATAATATAAGTAAGAAAACACCTGCTAACACAAACTCTCACACAATCCGTGCGTTGTTAAAATGCGAGAGAATTTTTAATTATTTATTATTTTCAGCCACTGCTGGGCAAAGGCCTCCCTTTTCTCCTTCCACTCCTCGCGATCTAACGCTGCAACAAGCAACGATTGAAGATGTACCTCGAGCTCGTCGTGCCATCTCATCCTGGGCCTTGCACGTCGCCTCTTAGCGTTGGGTGAGCTCCACTTAGCCCGCAATTTTTTTTTAGAATTTTAAATAAAATAAATTTTTAACGTTTATTTCGGACAACGACAAATCCAAATTAATCTAGATTAAGTTATTAAATTTGACCTAAATTTAATAACTTAAATAGATTAATTTGGATTTGTATATATTTGCATATCAAATATAATGACATACGAATACCATATCAAATTTTCTCAAAGAAAACATCTGAATGCTTTAATTTTACTTCGAAATGTTTCCATTACATTCTAACTGCGCGCTGAATAATCAATAAAAGTTTAACAAAAGCAATACAAGTTCACTTGACTGTAAAAATATTAATTAATCTGCCAACGATAATTTCTTTATTAGATTCAGTCCGCATCTGTCCGTGACATTATTTATGTTAGTCTGAAAGCCTTTATTCTAGCGATAGACAAATAAAAAGTGATATTGTATGGAAGATATCGCTTTTAAGAGATAAAGCCGCCCAATGCCTACTTAGATATTTATTTAATAATTATTAATTGGAACGGCGAAATAACTATATTTACTCGTTTTATAATTACATACAATCAAACATATATGATACTTTTTATCCCACATATGGGGTAAAAAGTAGTTTTGGCGTGAAACTACCTTCCATTGTAAAAAGTTATTTGTAAAAAGGCTTATTACAAAATATCAGATTATCTAAAAGATAAAAAAGCTTGGAACGAGTTTTGCTCCAACTCAAAATCTAACAACTTACAGATAAGCAAATCATATGTACTAGACACATAAGTTATGAACATACTAGTGGTTTCTTCTCACTTCTTCCACTGGTGGACAAAAAATTTAAGTGAACATCAATATAATAATGAATAGTATAAAATATGACTTGTCTAAGTGCTTATTTGTAAGCCTAAAGAAATAAACTTTCATTTCATTTCATTTCATTGATCCGTAAAAAATCGTGCATTTATATCAGTATATATCACAATACTAAGTGTTTATTTATCATTTTTAGTAAATATTCTTTAAAGGCAAATAGGTAACTGGCAGAATATCTCGAAATTAAGCTCAAAAAGATTTCGTTATGAACGAAATCTTTTTGATCTTAATTTCGAGCGCTTCAGAAATAAAACTGCAAAGTAGAGAGGAGATAAAAATGGAGAGAACAAAAATAATGCAAAAAGCGGGTTGGGTACTACGAAATTCTTTTAACTCTACTACTGCACTAATGTAAGGAAAAGTACTACCATTACGGATTCGTATGTCATTGTATCAGAGTTAGGAAAGCAGGCTATGGAAGGACGGAGGGTATGAACATTGAACATAATAAATAAAGAATGCTGGACAATCTAAACAGCATCATCTAGCCCATAAACTAAGCTGAGCTTGTGTTAAGGACAGTGTGATTCTAGATAACTGATATACAAAAACCATTATACTGAATAAATTAGATAATCAATAGATTACCAGTCCCAGACAAACTTTTGAAACCCATCAAATTAAATGAATTTGGTGTTTTTGTCCCATTTTTTAAAACAGAAACAACAATAAAAGAAAAAGAATATTGGAAAAGTATACTTGGTGACGGCGAAGGCAATTCCCATTCCCAAGAGTCAAATGAAAGCTGATATAGCTTTCATTCCCATTCCCAAGAGTCAAATGAAAGCTCATATAGCTTTAATTTGACTCTTGGGAATGGGAATTGCCTTCGCCGTCACCTAGCCCGGGGTAAGTCATACCGTTAGCATTTTTGTAAAAGACAGTATAAAAATATACCTCTTAGGATTAATGTTTTACATAAAAGGGCTTATAAAGAGTGCTCAAAATGCGCTGTAATAGGACATAAAGAGGAGTTATACCCTGATACGACTTGAAAAGAGTAAAGAAAAAGGCATTTGCAGCAAATTCAGACATTTGTAGCTTCCTATCTTTGTAATGTTCGGTAATGAGAATGGAATAAGACTGTGTACATTATTGAGCAGTGTCCACATATCATTATCATCATCAGCCTATGTTAGTCCATAGCTAGACATAGGCCTCCCCTAATGAGCGTCATCGCGCCGTGTCTTCAGCTTAACGCATCCAGCATCTTCCTACAGTCTTTCGCAGGTCGTTATCCCACCTGATCAGAGGGCGTCTTACACTATGTTTTCGAGTCGTGGTCTCCACTCAAGAACTTACTCCAACGGTTGTCGGTTCTTTGCGAGATATGGCCGGCCCACTGCCACTTGAGCTTGCAAATTCTTAAAGCTATGTCGATGACTTTGGTTCTTCACCATCTATATTTAGCCTCAAAATTAAACAAAGTTTGCGTTATGGGTACAAAATAATTAGTATAATAATCGAACTTCAGTGACTGCTGTCAAAAACAATTGGTGAAAGGAATGTCAGCACTAATGCTTTCTGAGTTCACGGTTTCTTTTTCAAAATAGTCACAACTCACTTTTTTTAATCCCAAAAACACTGTCATTAGGTTGTGACCGCTAGGAAAAAAAACAAAAAAAAAGAAAACACAAAAAAAATATACAAACCAAAAAAAACTTTGAGAAGGGGGGAAAAAAGATATTCCCACAAAACCCAAGGACCGAGGGGTCGTCACCCCTCGAGTTGACGCCGCGGTAATGAGGCCAAGCCTCGAGGCCCCTCTCTGTGCCCCCACCAGGGCCGGAAAGAAATTCATTGAATTGACCGCTAGGATATTGGTATAATTACATCCGAAAAATCTATATTTTTATTATTAATTAAATCCCTAGATATCAACAAGCTGTTCACGCAAATGTTTGTCCGTTATCTATTACGTCAATATTTTTTTATGTTTTCTAGCATAAAAATACATACATACATCCTGAAAAGGTATTTCTTTAACGGTCTTAATTAATTAAAACAGATTGCCTTAGCCCCACGGAAGAATTTAAAGCAGCTAAGAACGCCACAATACGTCTTAATTAGAGTAATCAAGCCTAAAGCGCTCAGAAGATGCTTTGGACGCTTTTTTACGTTCGTAATAAGTGCCGAGATTTTCTTCACCAGGGGTGTTCAGAAATCCCGGTTTCTGAATACCAGAGGTATTCAGGTCGGTTCGAAACCCGAATCGGAACGAATTCGGTCAAAGACTCAGGGTCTTTGACATCTTACGAGAGGCAAAACTTGAGGAAGTTTTTAACTAACTTAGAAAAAAGGAGGAGGCTCTACTCTCGGCTTTTAGTGGCGTTGTTATGTTTTTTTTATTATAAAATGTTTGAAACTATTATGGTTATTAACACTAAACAAAAATAAAATCATGGTAAATATCCCGTTTTCAATGTTTTTGTATGCCTGTTCTTCTCCGTCAATTATCGGCCAATATTTAAAAATCTTTCGCTAAATATACCCGAGGTTGTCCAAATAAATTCATCGTGAATAATCACATTATTCTAGTAAATGACTTCAGTTTATATCCGCTTTCAAATTTTAACGGAGGCAATATAACAGGAACTTTTGTTTTAATCCGGGCTGTTTTCGTCCGAGTAAACAATAATTGAGATAACTCCTAAGTTCCACCAGAAGTGGCTTAGCCTTTAACCCTTTGTAGAGGACCGATAACAGTTAGGAAACTGTTAAATGTCGATTGAAATTATTAATTGATTTCACTGAACATAAAACTAAGTTAAAGCCATGATTTTGCAATAATAAGGTAGGTTTTAATCTTAGAACGGCCCTGGATTTTGTGAAAAGAGTGTAAATGCTTTAATTAAATTTATTTCTCAAACAATTTACATTGTGTCGGAAATTTTTACATTTTATTAATAAGTCAATTGTAAGATTAGAACAATAATTGGAACAAAAATAGATACTAAACAGAAACATTTAAAATTAAATCACTTTTATACGTAGACAATTGAAAAACCCAGCAGTGGACTTCTTTATAGGCTGGTGTTATTGTTATTGTGTTTCTGGTAATGCATGTGTTACTAACAAATAGCATAGATCGTGTTCGCGCTATCAAAATAGGCCAGAACCAGAGTAAGTCAATATTTCTCGTCACATTTTTTTTTACAAACCGTGCGTTGTCAATGCCCCTTGTTAGCTGTTTTTTTGGGTAAGGGGCTATGCCATAATCCTTACGTCGCCGCGTCGGGCAAGGAATGGCAATCTAACTATAGCCTTTCGTAAAATATGAACAACAAGGCAAAAACTTTTTTTGTCATTAAAGATTTAATTATCGCGTACCTTTTGTTTTATAAAAAAATATATAATAACAAATCGCGAAAGTTTAATAAGTTGTATTTTGAAGATCTACCCTAGTGTGTTAAAAATGCAAAACAACGTATCCTTAAAAAACAGTAAAAACACAATTCGGCAAAACTTTTTCTAATTTCGCTCATCTCGATTTACGGCCGTTTTGTTTGAGTTACGTTTATTGCTGTTATCACCCTCGGGGGTTTTTGTATCTGGGCCATGTTTTTGTATTTTTTATTATTTACTTACATCGCAGAATCGAGATGGCCTGACTCGGCGGTACCGGGTAAAGGTTGTCACTGATCTAGACCACACCGTTGCCGCACAGCACAAAAATGTGCAAAAATTATTCAGGAAATTCAATTTATTCACCATTACATTATCACTAATATTAGCATTTTAATTAAATACTACAATACAATACAAACATACTACAAAATAACTTAATTGCACCATCAATACAAAAAAATAATAAAATTACTAAAATCGGCGGCCTTATCGCTAAAAGCGATCTCTTCCAGGCTACTACAATACACTGAATAATCTTAAACCTAATTAATTTATTTATTTTCAAAGTTTTGGGAAAACTTACAGCTAGATCTTAGAAATAGTTATTTACTTATCTTTATATTTTTAGACTTATTACCTTTACTAATATTATAAGAGGAAAGGTTTGGTTTTTGTTTGTTTGTTTGTTTGTTTGTAATGGCTCCGAAACTACTGGACCGATTTGAAAAATTATTTCACAGTTGAGAAGCTGCACTATCCCCGGTGAACATAGGCTATATTATATTTTCAAAAAAGTTAGGGATCCTTACTAAAACTCCAATAATGTAACCCAAGGTGTAAAACAATCACCTAATAAAGTGAAATTTGAGTTTAACGCGGGTGAAACCATGGGAACAGCTAGTATATTATATATCTACCTTTCGTCAGATGGCCGTCTTCTTCTGGCTATTGCCTTGTAGCGAGCAAATAAGAGAACTCCCTGAAGAGCCATTGAAATACTGTTATGAATTTTATATTTAGTTCGTTCGAATGGTAAACTGTATTTTAATTTCTGAGCTGTATTGATCCATTTGGGAGGGACGGGAAGCTTCCATCTGTGCTTTATTCAAAACTAGCTGCGCCCCGCGGCTTCGCCTGCGTGGAAATCTATGTGTCAAATAGTTTATAAACCTACACCTTGAATCACTCTATCTATTAAAGAAACGCCATCAAAACCGTTGCGTAGTTCTAAAGTTCCAAGCAGACGGACAGACAGACAGCGGGAAGCGACTTGTTTTATACTATGTAGTGACCATCTCTGCTATCACCAATGCTAATGCACTTATTTAATTAAACTTAATATATATAATATCAATATTTGTAAATTTAAACACATTAATAACATAGATATTAAACAATACAACTTTATAAATATAAAAATAAATGCAAAATTCAATCTACTCTCTCTCTCTCTCTTTATAGTGCCTCTTTTCTAAGTATTTATTTCTGTTTTGTGTGGTACAATAAAGTGTTTTCTATATATACATTACAAAGAGAGTCCAGAGTCTACATCCAGCATATATCAGATCTCAGAGTTATCAAATAAAAAGGGCGGATCTAAATCATATGAACATACGTCACAAAAAGATCCATAACACACAATACCCCGGATATAAAACGGCGTTTTGATCCCTTTGATCCCTTTTAAAAGAAATAAATGTAAGTTGCTATAGTCTGGAGAAAACACGTTTGTTAGGTTTCTTAGGCTCGTTGTACACTTCCGCCGCGATACCATAGCAGCGAAACCGAAGTATTTTCGCTATGAGTTGTCCGACCAGTGCTGGATAAGTCTCTTAGCGAGTTTAGCCAGCATTATACTGAATTAGAGCCTTTTTATAACAACTATACTATACATGTATGGTATCTATTCTATAAATGTGTATTTTGTTCAAATATGTTGTTTTAAATAAATGTCTTCTATTCTATTTTATTATTTTCTGTTTCGTTGTACGACAAGCAGAATAGAGGTTAAACTGCCTGTTCTAAGGTATATGTAGATTTGAGTATGTTTCTATCTCTTTCTCGCTTGACTTTGCCCAACTGCTAGGATGCCAGGTACATTTCAGCACCGCCATTAACTTTTAATAAATTCGTGCTTAGATTTTCGCTGCAATAACGCGGTTGTTTCGCATGTATCTTGAGACAGTTGAAAATGTATATTCCGCTAGTCGAACGGTGTCAAATGTAGTAATGTTGCGCAGTGGAAGTCATGTTGCGAATTCGCTACTATAATACTAATAAATTCATTTATTTCCAGGCAACATAAGTCTAGTACAGGATGGAAAATACTTAAAAACTACGGCCCATATAAAATATATACCTTAGTCTAAAATACATAAAATAAATCTATTTCAACTTCATCTTCCTAGATGGCTCTTCACTAGCACGTAGTATCGGCGACGTGTGACAGTGACAGAGATAGTAGGTAACAGTGTGACAGACGTGCGCATTGCGCAGTATGTGCTGCGACCGGTATCGTCATCAAAAAACGACTAACTATGGTTTCGCAGCAGACGTGTGCTGCGGGCCTTAAACCTGATACGTCATTATAATCTCAAGCGTATGTAACGTCGTATTACCCTGTTTTTACCTAAAACGCTTCCGTTTTCCCATTTAAACGTACGAACCACAGACCACGGTACGAAACAGCTTTCCTATTTCCACAAAAAAGGATAATAAATAACTCGTAAAGATTGTTACCGAAATTTTTACTTAGTAGGTACTGTTCCCGAAATTGACGCAACATTGTTAAGAATTTGACGGGATTGTAGCGAAACTGAATAAAAGTGGTATCCGTAGAGGCGGAACCAGCAATTTACAAGTTTAAACTTAGTTATCTCGGATTGAGTCGAGCTTTTTGTGGCAACGATCGAAAATATTTTAGTGTTTTATTAGTAGTTTTAGCTTGAAAATTGACAGAATTAGATATCTATAGCTTTTATGATCGTAGGTATTCGAATCTTACTTGTAAAATTTTGAATAATTTTGTGCGTACATAGTTTTATTTCTTTCTAAGGGATGCCTCACCGGGATGCCACCGCGACGTCGTCACTGGCAACGTATACAAACATGTGTATGGACGATGTTGCCAAACCGTCGTCGTCGCCAATTGAGTTAACTACCATAGAATACAGATTGAATATAGTTTGGATAGGTTGCTAGCGACGTCCCAGTGAGGTAGGGTTATTATACTCATAAGCAATAGAAGTACCCAAGCTACCTAGAATACTAAAACAAACAAACCTAGATAATAATTTCTCTATAAAACGAAATAGCTTCCCCTAGGCACTTAGTTACACCATTTGATTTTATAACCAGTCTTATCACCGAGAAGAAATCTAAACCAGACAACCTTGGAAACCTTTAAAGGCGAAGGTGGTAAAGGTTAGCGTCTTCAGAATATCGAAATATTATCTAAACTGAGTTTAGTTATTGAGTTAACAACGCGTTGTTATCAGAAGGGTCCTTAAGGCCCCTAGGGATGGATTAGAGGTTAAATAAACACGTGAAACTACTTGAAGATGTAAGTAGCAATACGACAGGGCTGCTAAAGATGCTTGCAGATGCTGGATGCGGCTTGTACGCGTTTTGGTGCTCATTTGGGGAGGCCTATGTCCACCAGAGGACAAATATAGGCTGATGATGACCAGGGTAGGTCTGTGGATCATTTGCACTCGGATGTCATCATCGTCATCATCAGCTTATATTAGTCCACTGTTGGGCACACTAATGTCTTACATGGGCACATAAGAACCATAGTCTGTCAGTATAAAAAAATCTCATAAAAAACAGAATCAATAGAAAACGTATATTTCTTGAGGCTCATACAATAAGGTTACATAGCTCAGCTTATATACATACATAGCTCATAGATAGACGTAAAATTTTAACACGTTAGCTGCCAGGACAAATTCCCGATTACGACCAATTTCAAAATTTTGTATATCGAATCAAAGTGTCTTAAAATGCAAAAAATATCAATTTAGAGTAAGAGTATATAACATGTTTTGCTGCATTTCTTGTAATAAACAAATTTAACATTTTCCCCAGAAAATGTTGGTTAACTTCAGTTCTAACAAGAAAAGTAACAGGCCATGTTGCATATAGTTAGCCCGGGGCCATGTTAGTTAATAGAAACAAGCAGGCTAAACGTGCTGGACAGCTCACTACAAGCATTTCAATCCAATGTCGCGATCGTCAGTCACTGGTGACTGACACGGCCTGATCAAGTACCATGGCTGTCAGGCATCGGTGACTGACAAGGCAGCTAACGTGTTAAACTAAAATACAACGTGTTTTTTCGAAATTTGATCAAATGAAATGTGCGGTTATAAGCAAAAATATCGATAAAAATCGTAAAAAATTTGGATAAGTTAGCTATCTTAATAAACAAGGCGTTTTAATTTATTTAATGTGTTAACACTTTGTTCTCTACAAGTGACTAATATGCGTAAATCCACACTAGCGCAGCGGCTGAGAAAATACAGATCTGTGTGACTCAGCACAGCCGTAATATTTTTCGAACGAAACGCATGTGCGGCGCAACACAACCGCTGTGTAGAGCGGCAGCACGAATAGCTTAGGTTAAAAAAAAGATCGCAGTCGTCGAAAAAAAATCGCAGTCAAAGTGTTAAAAAACAATACTTATAATTATCACCATCAGCCTATGCTAATCCACTGCTGGACGTAGGCCTCCCTTAATGAGCACCTTAGCGCCCATTCTTCAGCTTGACGCATCCAGCATCTGTCTGCAGTCTTTCGCTGATCGTCGTCCCACCTGAGTGCGGCCTACACTATGATAACCGAGTCATGGTCTCCACTCAAGAACACGTTTACCCCAGCGGTTGAAATAAATAAAATGAAATGAAAAAAAGGTTTTTTTGAATATGTTTAGGTTAATTTGGTTGTCGGTTCTTTGCGAGATATGGCCGGCCCTTTTCCCAATTGCCCAATTCTTAGAAATATATTCTACAATATGTAAAAAATAAATCGCTAAGAAACCGTGAAACATAATTGTTATTATTAATGATTTGTGTTCTGTGCTGCACTCAGCACCCTGGCGCCGCTGAAAACCAGCGCTGCATTGGCTTGTGTCAACGTAGCATTTAATGCTGAGCCTACAGAAAGGCTACCCTTTCTGTATTCTCGTATTTAATTATTTTATTCGTTCCTAATTCGTTATCTTTATTATTATTAGTTCATAATTTGTATTATTTTATATGAAACACAAATGAATATTTTCTATTTAAATATGGCGATATACATGTTCAGTTTGAACTCCGTTTGTAGCTTTACAAAAAACATCAAATTATTGGGGCAAGTAATTGGCAACCTTATCAGTGCGTTCGCACCAACCCAAATAGTTGTAGTTACTTCACAGGTGGTTTAATTTTGAAGTTTGAGTTAAACTAATCTTGAAGTCTTATTGAACAGACTTACAGACTTACATTATTATAGCTTATATACGTATAATCCTACCTAATATTATAATCTTACATACAATTTGATGGATGGATCTTTGTTACTCTTTCACGTTAAAACTACTGAATGGATTTTGATGAAACTTCACAATAATATAGCTTACATATCAGAATAACAGATAGGCTACAATTCATAAAGATATATCGTATATTATCCAAAATATCTATCACCACGCGGGTGAAACCGCGGGGCGCAGCTAGTAAGATTAATAAAATTATTTATTTCAGAGCATTGAAAAGTAGGATATCTTATTTAACTTATTCTCCGGTCCATATACCTTAAAACTAGCATACATAATAAAAAAAGACTTAATTTAAACACGCTTTAAATTATTACGGCGTCAGATGACGTAATCAGGTTGTCATGGTTATATACAATATAATGTAAAATAATAATAATAAAATCATTTATTTCCAACCATAGAAAAGTAGGAGATCTTATTTAACTTATTCTATGGTCCATATACCTTTAAACTAGCATACATCTATATATATAAAAGAAAGTCGCGTTTGTTACAACACTTATAACTCGAGAACGGCTGAACCGATTTAGCTGAAAATTGGTGGAGAGGTAGCTTAGAACCAGGAGTCTAATATAGAATACTTTTTATAATTTAAATCATTTGACACATAGATTTGGACGGGGGCGAAGCCACGGGGCGCAGCTAGTAAAATATAAAAAGACTTAATTAAAACACGCTTTTTAATACAATCTCTGACGGTGCTGAAAACCAGCGCTGCATTGGCACCCGTGCCAATAAAGTATGATAAGGCAGAGCCGGTAGCCTTTTTGTGTTCTCGTAGCATGTTAAATTATTTTATTAGTTCCTAATTTCCTATCATTATTCGTTCTTTATTTGTATTATTTTATGAAACACAAATAAATATTTTATATTTCTATTTTCTATAATGATTTCGGCATCAGCAGCGTTTAGATGACGTAATCAGGTTGTCAGCTGACGACGGCGCACGGCGGTGCAGCGGTGTCTCCTTGACTATACCTATACTATAGCAAAGATTAGAGGAGAGATATAGATTTTTTTTACGCCAAAGAGGTCTACGCTTACTTGCCAAACGTAGTTTTGGACGCCCTCCGGCCAGGTGGGATGACGCTCTGCCAAGTCTGTAAGCAGATGCTGGATGCGACAAGCTGACAGGGCATTATGGCGCTTATAGCGGAGGCCAGAAGACCTATGTCCAGCAGAGGAATTATGAACTGATGGTGATGAAAGCTTAAAACATATCCGACCGCTTTAGTTTCAGTCAGAAATAGTTCCATCGTATATGTCCTAGGCCTTATTATGACAGCTTGCTCAGTTATCGATGTATGCTTTAAGGGGATCCCGTGAATAACTAAGACTGTAAGATTGCATGTCAATTTTACCAAAAGTGGTCGACAGACGGCGCTTATTTTTTACATAGACTTGTGCAAATGTTGTCTGTTATAGAATAGTCAAACTTTAGTTCTTTTGGTTGATGTAAGGTACCTACTAAAGTCATGAAAAAGGTATTTATTCTATGTTACAAAATTACAAGCAAATTTAAGTTACAATCATTGTTAATTTCTAATGTAATACTAATATTTGCCCGATATCCTAGGTACCTAAATTAAACCGTAGCTTAATATTAGGTAGGTAGCTTATAAATGATCTTTTAAATATTCTTCGAAATGAGAAGCACATAAAATAGGTAATAATGTCATCTCCGGGTTTGTTTTAAAGTGCATTCGATTCTATATGATTATAAAGAGTTAGATTTTGTTTCTACATATTATTGGAAAAAATATTGCATTGTATAGGAATAAAATAATGCTTGATAATGTTTTTACCTGAAATGGCTAAAAACCTATTTTTCATGCAAAGGATACTGTAAAAAATCACTTATATCACCTATTAACGGGAAATTTACAATAAAATATAATAATAAATAAAAATATAATATACAGGGTAATTCGACGTATTCCCGTTAGGAGGTGATAGGGGTGACTATTTGCGATAATTTTCACCCCTATGTGCATCATGCAAAAGTGAACCATTTTTAAGTTATCATGATTTTTAGCTTTTTTCAAAATAAGTCAAAAGTGCAACATCAAAAATTAATAAAAAAAAACTGTCTATTTAAATCTATTTTTTTCTTCTGATTCATAAAAACGAATAAACACTGGTTATTTATCAATATTAAAACAACAATTATCGCTCCAAATTTAAAAATGCGAGATAAAAACGATATTATTTCATTATTCATTGAGAATTTTTTCCTCTAAAATGCCTTAAAAACTAAAAAAAACGTTATGAAACTTGGCTTTCAAATTATTTTAAAAACATAACCGTTTTCTTAGCTCTCCAACAATGCATAACAACTATGAACTTATTTCAAAGAAACTGAAAAAAACATCATTACAAAGGAAGCAGGCGGAAATTTGTATACGAACTAAACCTCGTTCTCGGTCGTTCTTTAAAATTTTTATAAAACTAACCTAAAACAATACCCAATGCAAATAAAACGAAAAATACATATTTAAAATAAAATTTAGCAATAGTTAAGTAGTAACAACAATAAACAAAATTAATAATAAGTAAAAATCAAGACATTTTGTACTACTTCGGTAGTTAAGTCACAACTTTGAAAAATAATGCTATTTTGCGAACGGAATAGGGGAAGTCAATAACTTTAATTAGGCTAAATTACAAAATACATTTTTGATGTTGCACTTTTAACTTATTTTGAAAAAAGCTAAAAATCATGATAACTTAAAAATGGTTCACTTATGCATGACCAGTTTTTGATCAGTTATTTGCACATGGGGGTAAAAATTATCGCAAATAGTCACCCCTATCACCTCCTAACGAGAATACGTCGAATTACCAATAACCCTGTATATAAAATATATATATATAATTAAATATATATAATTATATAATTGGCTGTGTGGTGTCGGCCGTGATAGAATAGCACCACCCCAACTCTTCCCGTGGGTGTCGTAGAAGGCGACTAAGGGACATACACCGGGGGGCGGGCAGCAGCGTCCCTTGCAGCACACTCCCTATACTGCGATCCCCAACCCGCATGCCCAGCGTGGGGATTATGGGCATCAACCCCCCCATGGATAGACACGCCAAAAGAATGTGGCCCCCAGTTCCCGGCCGCCTCGCTATTCCTGGCCATGGTAGCGGCCACGGTAACGGCGGGGCAGGGGGTGCTAGGAATCCCCGGGCTACATCAGGCTACCAAACTCTACCTAAACTGACCCTGGCTACGTTTAACGGACGCACTCTGAGGCTTGACCATCATCTAGCGCAGTTGGAAGTGGAGTTAGAGAACATCAAATGGCATGTTCTGGGGTTATGTGAAGTCCGTAGAGAGGGGGAGGACACCGTAACCCTAGACTCGGGCCATCTTCTCTACTTTCGCGAGGGTGATAAAACATCCCAGGGTGGCGTAGGCTTCCTCGTCAATAAGGCCCTCTCTAGCAACGTCCAAGAAATCTCCAGTGTGTCGACCAGGGTAGCGTACCTGATCCTTCGGCTGTCCAAGCGGTACAGCATGAAGGTCATCCAGGTCTATGCACCGACCTCGGCACACTTGGATGATGAAGTGGAGGATATGTATGAAGACATATCCAAAGCCTTACATAACACCACTAAGGCCCACTTCAACGTTGTTATGGGGGACTTTAACGGCAAGGTGGGAACCCAGATTGGCAACGAATCCCGAATAGGCCCGCATGGTTATGGGGTCAGAAATCACAGGGGGCAAATGCTTGTCAACTTCCTTGAGAAGGAGGGGCTGTTCTTAATGAACTCTTTCTTTAAGAAACAGCCTCAAAGGAAGTGGACATGGCAAAGCCCCGACACTGTGACTAAAAATGAGATCGACTTCATCATGACGGATAGCAAGCACATATTCAGAGATGTCTCAGTGATCAACAGGTTCAATACCGGATCTGATCACCGACTCCTCCGAGGCTCTCTGAATATCAACTTGAAGCTTGAAAGAAACCGTCTGATGAAGTCCACGCTCCGACCTGACCCAATCCAAATCATGGCGGGCACCGAGAAGTTTCAGCAGCTTCTCGGGAATAGATTTGTTGCCTTGGAACCCACTGATGACGCTGACGAGACCCTACACAATCTGGTTGAAACGTTGAGGGATGAGGGCATCAAATTCTGTCGAAAGCAGCGTACTGGCAAGAAGTCCAAACTCTCGGATGAGACTCTTGGGCTGATGACAAAAAGACGGGAGACCACCCAAGCGACTTTGTCAGAGAGGTCAGACCTGAACAAGCGGATTGCGAAGATGGTACGGCACGACCTTCGGAGCTTCAACACGCGCCTCATTCAAGAGGCGATAGAGCGAAACCGAGGGTCCAAAGTATTCACTCAGCAGCTTGGCAGGAGCCACCTGACAAAGCTTAAAACGCACGACGGGAGGACCGTATTGTCAAAGCCGGAGATATCCGCCGAGATAGAGGATTTCTATGGCCGATTATACGCTGCACATGCCCCTCGTTACCGACGAGATGACCAAGATTCCAGAGCCACCCTGACACGCCACTATACCGACGAACTGCCTGAAATCAGTCAAGACGAGATCGTGTTAGCTCTAAGGCAGCTTAAAAATGGAAAAGCCCCCGGCGAGGACGGTATTACTTCAGAGCTTCTTAAAGCCGGAGGAGCCCCTGTAATACAGGAGCTACGGAACCTCTTTAATACCGTCCTTGACAGTGGGAGAACTCCAAAGGCGTGGAGCGGGAGTTTGGTGGTGCTCTTTTTTAAGAAGGGAGATAAAACCCTTCTTAAGAATTACAGACCCATCTCGCTCTTGAGCCACGTCTATAAGCTGTTCTCACGAGTGGTCACGAACCGTCTCGCCAGGAGACTCGACGAGTTCCAGCCACCGGAACAGGCTGGGTTCCGCGGAGGATATGGCACCATAGACCACATACACACAGTGAGGCAGATTATACAGAAGTCCGAAGAGTATAATCAACCCCTGTGTCTGGCTTTTGTGGACTATGAGAAGGCATTTGACTCCGTCGAAACCTGGGCTGTTCTGGATTCCTTACAGCGATGCCAAGTAGACTATCGTTATATCCAGGTGCTGAGTTGTCTCTACGAGGCCGCCACCATGAGTGTCCAAGTACAGGGTCAGCAGTCTAAACCCATCCAATTGCGCAGAGGAGTGAGGCAGGGGGATGTCATATCCCCGAAACTGTTCACGTGCGCATTGGAAGATATGTTTAGGTTGCTGGACTGGAAAGGAAAGGGCATTAATATAAACGGCGAGTACATCTCACACCTGCGATTCGCTGATGACATAGTCTTAATGGCGGAGTCGCTTGAGGAACTGAACCAGATGCTGGACGGCCTAGCTTCAGCCTCCCGATGTATCGGTCTTGGCATGAATTTGGATAAAACCAAAGTCATGATCAATGGTCACATTGATCCAAGGCCGGTGGTCGTACATGGTCACCTTCTCGAAACTGTTTCCGAGTACACTTACCTTGGGCAGATTCTGCAGTTGGGTAAAAACAGTTTCGAGAAGGAGGCCAAAAGGAGGATCCAGCTGGGCTGGGCAGCATTTGGGAAACTACGTCAAGTCTTCACGTCATCCATACCGCAATGCTTGAAAACGAAAGTTTTCAATCAGTGCGTCCTACCCGTTATGACCTACGGAGCTGAGACGTGGACACTCACGATAGGGCTGGTCCACCAGTTCAAAGTCGCTCAGCGAGCTATGGAAAGAGCTATGCTCGGAGTTTCTCTGAAGGATAGGATTCGTAACGAATACATCCGACAGAGAACCAAGGTTATCGACATAGCTCAAAGAATTAGCAAGCTGAAGTGGCAGTGGGCCGGCCATATCTCGCGAAGAACCGACGGCCGATGGGGCAAACGTGTTCTTGAGTGGAGACCACGACTCGGTAAACGTAGTGTAGGACGCCCTCCGACCAGGTGGGATGACGACCTGCGAAAGACTGCAGGTAGATGCTGGATGCGGCAAGCTGAAGACAGGGCGCTATGGCGCTCTTTGGGGGAGGCCTATGTCCAGCAGTGGACTGCTATAGGCTGATGATGATGATGATGATGAATTATATAATATATAAAAATAAATAAAAAATAAAAATAAATGTTTGCCGTCGTGAAAACTTTCCTCGGACTTCATTACCTAAAAAGTTCCAGCCATTCTTGAGTTTTGCGATGACAAAAATGAATAGCTTTTATGTGTTAGCAACACATAAAAGCTATTCATTTTTGTTTGAAAAGATTATATAAAGATTAACTAAGTACCTACCTTAACGAAAAATAGAAATTTTAAAAAACTTTTAGATAGAGAGAGAATTGCTTAAGTAAATATTGTTAACTCCACATGTCAATTTATTTTTGTTTGAATTTGTTGACATCATTTACAGCTTTACTATAGGTAGGTAACTTCTAATTAATAAACTTTTATGAGTAACTCTACGTTCACTGACATTTGCAAAACAAATATAGTTGGCGCTCGTGCATGTCAAAACTAACTCTATTTCAATGGTATAAAAACTATAGGAACTGAAAAACTAAAATTGTCAAACATCGTAATTCGAACGACGATACCAGCTGTCAAATGCAAAAAAGGGACATGACCTTACGTCCGTCCGCGAAGGCATCCAGCCTCCGACTGACGTTATTTGAAGCGATTTTGAGTTATATAGGAAGGGATATTGTATCAATAAGGTTAAATTTGTTGTGGCAAAATATTTACTAGGATCGAATAATTTCGCAAAACGCCTTACAAAAATGTGTTTTTTGGGTTTTATTCTTTTTATATATAATTCTACAAAAATTACGAATATTTTTAAGAAAGATATTATGATGAAGCAGTTATTGTAGTATTTTAAATTCACTTGAAGTTACTATATTTTCTGTAAAGTCTAAAACTCTGTGCTGTTTTAAAGTGTTATTCTCCAGTGTTTTATTACAAAACTACATAAACTATTGTAAAATGAAATATAAACTATTGAAGATCAGTTATTTGTTTAGGTAATGTGATATTTTTAATCACTTATATTAGATGCACTTTAGAGAAATCTTATAGACGGTGCGCCATACATGGCACTCCGGAGCGGTCTTAATAACGTTTTTGTATGGATTTAATAAACGTCACTCAAGCATTAGGTTTATAACTTAGGAAACTTTTATAATACGAGTAAACCAGGTCCTGTAAACCTAAGGTTTGCTGGAAGAAAACTAACTCAGGGTTAAGCTCGCCTATCGCCTGTATCTTTTTAATTTAGTTATTTTTAAGTTTTGTATGTGTACAATAAAGAATTAAAGAATAAAGAATTAAAGAGAGTATTATGAAAGCCTAAGGTCCAAAAGAAATCAAGCATTTTAATATTTTGATATCATGGATAAGGTTTACATGGCGACCTAAACAAGATCTAAACGGTGCAACACATTTTGATACAAAAAGTAAATATAATCGATCAATAATGTAAATATCAGCTAGATATTTAAAAATATTGCTTCCGCACAGACGCTGAATCTGAAACTCATCGCCAAAAATATATGCAAATTTATTTTAAATTCGAAACAGCGGCAGACAAGCCGAAATAAACTTTACCGCCTCAAGCATTCGCTTGTATTCGCCTTGAATAACTTGACCTATGTATTTCCGATATTCTGAATCGTGGTGGCTTTTAGAGGTAACGATCTTGATCTTGATACGATCAATAAATAAATTAACTGATATAAATTAATTAATATACTCAATAACGAATTCATCGGAAATGGAAGTGCCTCGGTAAACGTAGTAAAAGACGCCCTCCGACCAGGTGGGATGACGACCTGCGAAAGACTGCCTGGGGGTAGATGCTGGATGCATCAAGCTGAAGACAGGGCGCTGTGGCGCTCTTTGGGGGAGGCCTATGTTCTATGTCCACCAGTGGACTAATATAGGCAGATGACTAGGAGGGGGGAGAATACTTCGTATTAATAAATCATAATTTTAACAAGCTTTTAAAAAGTTTAAAATCCCACAAACCGATTTACATAAAACGAGCTAATTAGGGTCATTCTGTTGTTACGAGTATGTTGCTACTGTAAAGGCAAGGGGCTACATTATGGGTTTTTAGGAAGCTAACAGTGTGAACTTTTATTTAATTGAAGTTATATTTAAAATTAAATTTTAATTTGGAGAAAAAATAGGGTCGAACTGAAAATGTAGGAGGTGTGCGATTTCTATTGACTTTCATTACCGACCACCGGATAAAATCTAAACGGTTTTTTGTGATAAAGTTGAATTTCCAGGATTCTTACAGAATCGTATCGTTAAGCCTAAAATTTCGAAGAGAGTTTCGACTATTCTCATTTTAGTTGAATTGGAACGGCACCGATATATTTCAGTTCGAGTACGGCATTAGCGACATATCGATATTAATTGGGACATATCGATTTTCTTGGGTTTTTTCTACCTACATTGTGTTGTTTTGTTACAAATTATGACCTCCTGTAGCATCATACATCATCATCATCAGCCTATATCAGTCCACTGCTGGACATAGACCTCCCCCAATGAGCGCCATTGCGCCCTGTCCTCAGCCTGCCGCATCCAGCATCTACCTGCAGTCTTTCGTCATCATCCCACCTGGTCGGAGGGCGTCCTACACTACGTTTACCGAGTCGTGGTCTCCACTCAAGAACACGTTTGCCCCAGCGGCCGTCGGTTCTTTGCGAAATATGGCCGGCCCACTGCCACTTCAGCTTGCTACCTCCTGTAGCGTCGTAGGCAAAGGTACGTTCTGCGATGCAGGATTTTGCGGGTTTGATTCCCGCCTCAGGACAAATGTGTGAACGATCTACGGATATTTGTTGCGGGTGTTCTGGTCGTTATCTGTGTGTAATAAACAAAATCTATCTATTTAAGTATTGTATTTTATTATTATAATTAATTGTATTATTGTCATTTAGCCGTGAAGGCCATTTATTAGCTTCTCTATTGCTAGGTTAATGTAACTTATTTTGTATATGTCTTTAAGCTGTAGGCCTTCCTTAAATAAATAAATAACACAAGCTCTGCTTAGCTGGGGGCTATATGATGCTGTGTGGATTGCCCTGCATTATTTATTTCATAAATAATTATAGTCCACTGCTGGACATATGCCTTCCCCAATGAGCGCCATAGTGCCGTCTTCAGCTTGACGCATCAAGCATCTACCTGCAGTCTTTCGCAGGTCGTCATCCCACCTGGTTGGAGGGCGTCCTACACTACGTTTACCGAGTTGTGGTCTCCACTCAAGAACACGTTTGCCACAGCGGCCGTCGGTTCTTCGCGAGATATAGCCGGCCCACTGCCACTTTAGCTTGCTAATTCTAAGAACTATGTCAATAACTTAGGTTCTCTGTCGGATATATTCGTTACGAACCTCAAAAAATCGCGTGACTTTAATTTGTAAATTGCGCGTACCACCCTCTTTTGGAGAACAAAGATTGGATGAATTCTAAGGTTTTTGTTACTATAGGTATAGTGCGTCAGCCCTCGCCCTCGGGGTAATCTCTACGAAATTAAATAGTATCCAAAACTGGCGGGTTCATGTCCCGTCGAAATCGATATTATTATAGAGCAACAAGCTGAGTCAGGACCTGTAAGACCTACACACGTGCGCTCGTCTGCTTGCTGTGAGGGCTACATAGTACCAAATGCTACTCGTGTTAGTACCTACATTTTGTTTCCATCCTATTATTTTTTCGTTTTTGTTACGTGTTTTCTAGTAAGTAGGTACTTTGTACCAGTCCATCCCAAGGTTGCCTGGAAGAGATCGCTCTCAGCGATAAGGCCGCCCTTTATACTTTTATTCTAAGTTTTTTATCTCTGTATTATTTTCTGTTTTGTGTGGTGTAATAAAGTGTTATCTATCTATCTATCTATGTTTTTTTTTATTTAGCCTGTTTCGTCCCACTGCTGAGCAAAGACCTCCCCTTAATCTTTCCACTCAGTGACTAGTAGTCTTAAATTATAATTGTGTAACTGAACTTGTTTGTGTGTTGTGCTAGTGCCTAATAAATAATGTTCTTTCTTTCTTGTAATTCTTGTAATTCTTTATTCTTGTAATTCTTTATTCTTGTAATTCTTTATTGTACCTACACTAAAACTTACAAAATAACTTAACTAAAAAAGATATGTACATAGGCGAGCTTAACCCTAACAAAGAGTTTTCTTACAGCAAACCTTAGGTTTAAAAGAGAAGCCATAGAACAGATAGAGAAAGTGTACACAGAAACAAATTAGACGAATAGTATAATACATTATGGGATGAGATTTCCTTCTTTCGTATTATTTGATTATTTAAAGATAAATCTGCCAAAGCAGTTTTTGTCAAACTTACTAGTTTTTTTATTGTAAATGAATGCTTTGTATTGTACAAAGCATTCATTTGTATGGTAAGCGGCGAGTAAAAGCCATTCTTTACTCGATTTTTCTCTATTTTCTTCTCGTCTGCGGCCTTCCAATAAAACGTTGTCGTGGGTGTTCAAAGCTAACCTTTCGAAATCTCGTTTACCTGTTAGTAGCTAAAGACCTACATAAAATGAATGAAGTTTTTCTCTTTGATGAAATAGTTTAAAAAAATGCTTTGTTCCAGGTATTCTGGGTATTTTCTATGTACATATATCAAATATGTATAGTAAAAATATCTATCTATGTTATGTATTGTAGGTATATCAATCATCTAATAACAATAACAAAACTTAGCTTAGGTTAGGGCTAGACGATGCTGTGTGGATTGTCCAAAATTATTATTTAATGACCCGCAGGCAGCGAAAACGAATTATTTAAGTTTGGTGACCATGACTCGGTAAACGCAGTGTAGGACGCCCTCCGACCAGGTGGGATGACGACCTGCGAAAGACTGCAGGTAGATGCTGGATGCGGCAAGCCGAAGACGCTATGGCGCTCATTGGGGGAGGCCTATGTCCATCAGTGGACTGCTATTTGCTGATGATGATGATGATGATTCAGCGAAAAGGAATTATGTATGTTTTGTGACAAAGTAATGTTATTTTATGGTACCAACAAGTTGGTCTAATAATGGAGAGAGAAGGTTGTTGTGGGACAAATCTTGCGACCGAGTTTGAAACCAGATAATATCTTCAACCGATCGAGGTGAAATCTAATATACATACATACATAAGTTCGTAGCTGTTTGCCGTAGACCCTCTACGCCGTAGACCCTTTACGCCTTAGACCCTTTACGCCGTAGACCCTTTACGCCGTAGACCCTTTACGCTGTAGACCCTCTACGCCGTAGACCCTCTACGCTATAGACGACCTCTACGTTGTTAGACATTTCTACGAGAATTACATGGTACGACAATTCACAATTTACATAAAATAGGTTTAATGAGATGGCAGCTTCTGATCATAAAAAAAATAGTCTATTTAAATATTTTACGTAACATTTCTCATACAATCCGTGTCAGTTGTCAAGTCAAATGTCCCTTCACGTTTATGTTATACCTAGTAGTTAATTAAATTTTGTGGTATAAAGTAAACCTGCCCGTAGGAGGGTGGTTTAGTCTCGGCAAACGCTCCAGGGATATGTCCAATCGTGGGCGGGTCCACAGTGGTGTGGACTATTTTTTTGATCCTTCTTGTGAGTTAATATTATCATGGACGAATTTTCCTTCATCTATGATATTATGTATGTTGTAAAATCGTAATTTTGACTATATTCCTGTATTTCTTGAACTTGTGGCGCATACCACAGAGCCACACTGCGCGCCCGCAACCCAAGCCGCCGGCCGGGGGTGCAACACGAGGCGCGGAGGGCGGAGGCACGACGGAGCTCATTCGCGCCGCGACCAGCCAGTGACCGCTATCACGTGCCCCGCGCTGGACCTCTGTCATTCTCCTATACATTACCCGCGCAAAGTCCAAACCTTAACTTTCTCTTCAATACAATATTTATATACTTATCTGCGGTTTCAATCCAGCAAATTCCAGTAGTAGGCCCACAAACTACTAGAATTATTGAATTTAAAACTTCTTTAGACACGTTGGGCTATTTTTGTTCACCACCGCGCGCTTCTCAGTATAAATCTTTATATATAAAAATCTATTGCTGTTCGTTGGTCTCGCTAAAACTCGAGAACGGCTGGGCCGATTTAGATTTGATTATGGTTTTGAAATGTTTGTCGTAGTCCAGGGAAGGCTTAACGGTGAGAAAACATGGTAAAATTGCGCAGAAATTTCCACGCGGGCGAAGCCGCGAGGCACAGCTTGTAAAAAATAATTTTACTTAGTTTTCACTTCTATCGGCAGTCTCCGAAGACCCTGCATGTTTTTTTTCTAAAACCCTTTGGTCTTATAACCCTTGGCATTTATGTAATTCCATGGTAACTTTAGTGGACGTAAGGGTGATTTAGATAATATTAATTTAACCATTAGTAGTCATCCTGTAACTTTGCTTAGTATTCGTTTTAGTTGCTTTTTGTTGAAATTTTTAATTAGCCTTAAGTACTCTACTAATCACATCAAAGTTATCGACATAGCTCTAAGAATTAGCAAGCTGAAGTGGCCGTGGGCCGGTCATATCTCGCGAAGAACCGATTGCCGCTGGGGCAAACGTGTTCTCGAGTGACCACGACTCGGTAAACGTAGTGTAGGACGTCCTCCAACCAGCTGGGATGACGACCTGCTAAAGACTGCAAGTAGATGCTGGATGCGGCAAGCTGAAGACAGGGCGCTATGGCGCTCACTGGGGGAGGCCTATGTCCAGCAGCGGACTCTTATAGGCTGATGCTGATGATGATGATGACTTAGTCACATTCCTACTCATTAAGTTAGCTGTTAATTTCCTGAATACTGTTAAGAAAAAAGTCAGGCCGTTAACGAAATCGAGGTTTTCCCTGCTGGTACCCCATTTGGATTGATGACGTTGGTAATAAGGGGAATTAAAATGCACAGTGTGTCGCGAAATGAATGGTTTCGGAGAATAAAGAGATCCATTTTGAATTGAAGTCTTTTGTACTAGTGATTGCTGATTGCAATTTCGTCAAGCAGAATAGACGCCTACTGTGACGTAATAGATGAAATGGCAGTTGTTGCAATCGCTGCAAGGCTTCAAACGTCTTTGAAGAAGTTAATGTATTAGGGGGGTTAGAAGCTTTAAGACTACAGAATTGATTTGACTAAATAGCAGCTAAGACTAAATCGCTTTCTGACTAAATCTCGATATGACCACATCGCGTTAGGATGAAATAGCTATCCGAACATAAATCCATACGACCTGTTATCAGATTGACTTGATATCGATAAGACTACAATGGTATCGAAAAGTGTTACTTAGAAATGAAATGAAATGAAATGAAAAAGGTTTATTTGACACGACACATAACAATTTTAAAAACACAAAGGATAACTAAGAACTAGGCACAAACTTAATTACTAAAATAATAGAGGTGAAACAGTTATTACTTAAAAATACAAAACAAAGAAAAAACTACTTAGTTCATACTGACACTTCAGCATAACTTTTTGTAAATAACAAACCAACTTAACACTTTGACTGCGATTTTTTTTCGACGACTGTGATCTTTTTTTTAACCTAAAAAATTCGTGCTGCCGCTCTACGCAGCGGTTATGTTGCGCCGCACCTGCGTTTCGTTCGAAAAATATTACGGCTGTGCTGAGTCACAAAGATCTGTATTTTCTCAGCCGCTGCGCTATGTGGATTTACGCATATTAGTCACTTGTAGAAAGCACATACCATGTGATTTTAGCACTCAAAGTGTTAAATAATACGAAAAGGGGGTCTTAATAAAAAATAACTGTTATACATAACCGTCGCGAGCTGCTCGCAGCTCGCGCACACCTAACAACTAGTTATTATTATATTACTTACTATGGAGTCCCGGAACCTATTGGGATTGATGAATAAGCTAAGAAGTGAATTCGTGTTTTTTTCTGATTTCGAAAAAATAAGAAGGAAGATATCTTTGTTCGGCTAGTTAGTACGCAGAGTTCTCGTGTGTTTCAAGTTTCAAGGACTGAAGAGCCACATCATTTTTCATAACTTTATAAAACCCGCTTATAATCGAGTCTCGGCCGGCCTTCGACCCTGGTTGAAAACACCATTTATCTCAGATTAAACATCAACCTTTATACAGGCAGAAGATAAATTATTATGCGTATTTAAGGTCTACTAACTCAATGCTGCTCGCGCACACCTAACAACTAGTTATTATTATATTACTTACTATGGAGTCCCGGAACCTATTGGGATTGGTGAATAAGCTAAGAAGTGAATTCGTGTTTTTTTCTGATTTCGAAAAAATAAGAAGGAAGATATCTTTGTTCGGCTATTTGTATGTATGTTCGTCGATTTTCTCGTTATTAATGGATAGAATTGTATATTTTTTGCAGTTGTATAGAGAATGATATTGAGGTGGTCCCATAAAAAAATATTGAGCGATATTAGTATATAACTTCTGAAACTATCGTGGTTATTAACACTAAAGTCATTTAAAACGGTGTAGGATGCACACACTAGGCATAAGTTAAAAACTATTTATTGGTGGGATCCCTGCCTATCTTACCATTTATTCATGTCGTCATCCTATGATATCGTTCAGCGATCCCACTCAACTCACTCAGTCGCTTTAAGCGATAAGGCCGCCTATTGTACTGTTATTATGTAAGATTTAGATATAAGGTGTTATTTTGTTATTTTGGGTACAATAAAGTGTTCATTCATTCATTCATTCATTCATTCAGTCAGTCGGGATCTCTGATTCGATCGATACGCATGTATTTTTCTTAAACAACGAATAAATGACTGTGTGAAATCCTACAACGGGTTATTTACCATGATTTGATTTTTGAGTTATCCAATATTTCGGCACAGTTTCATGCGCCATGATCACGGAATAACTGAAGGCACTGCGAGTTCGTTTTTATGGGCAGATATACCGATCTACCCTCATTTTCTGTCTTTTACTGTGCCTAAATATTGGAAAACTCAAAAAACAAATCATGGTAAATATCTAAAAAAAAAAAAGTTTATTGCCAATATAATTCTTAACCTAAACTAAAATCAAAGACAATTTCATTTATTCATATATCTTATCTCGTTTTATATGACATTAGTATTTATCCCACAAAACTTAGTTAAAAGTTAAAAAGTACTTAGTTTAAAAGATAGGACTTTTTTTTAAACCGACTTCGTCTCCTTAGTTAGACACGAGTATGGCGGCCCACGCAATAGGCCACCCAAACTCCCATGGACCCAGTGTGAGGTTGGGTGATACTCATAATACAAATACTTCTCATTCTATTACAGTTTTCCCGAAATAAATTCTTCCCTGATTACTGTCCCTCGTCCCCTTTATGTATAATGAATACCTTTTTGACTTGACGACCGATGTGGCGCGGTGGGTGAAGGTCCGCCTGCGACGCAGGAGGTTGCGGGTTCGATTCCCGCCTCGGAACAATTGTGTGTACGATCTGCAGATATTTGTTCCGGGTGTTCTGGTCGTTTTCTATGTATAATAAAAATATCTATCCATGTAATTGTATTATGTATATCAGTTATCTAGTACCCATAATACAAGCTCTGCTTACCATGGGGCTAAATAATGCTGTGTGAATTTGTCCAGCATTATTTTTTTATAATTAGATCCACACGTTCAAGATACTTATCATTATCAGGTTTCAGTCTCATTCGTTTCACGTAAATATATCTACATGTACGCACAGTTCTCGTGTGTTTCAAGTTTCAAGGACTGAAGAGCCACATCATTTTTCATAACTTTATAAAACCCGCTTATAATCGAGTCTCGGCCGGCCTTCGACCCTGGTTGAAAACACCATTTATCTCAGATTAAACATCAACCTTTATACAGGCAGAAGATAAATTATTATGCGTATTTAAGGTCTACTGACTCAATATCACCTTTAGGCTGAGGTCAGACGATCGAAAATATTTGTTCATTTGTTGAGTTGAAACTATTGAAACTATATATTTACAGGGAGATTTTTTCGGGGTCCGAATAAAACGAATGGTTAAAATAAAATAATGCTGGACAATCCACACAGCATCATCTAGCCCCAAGCTAAGCAGAGCTTATGTCAAAGGTACTAGAATACTGATATCCAATAATATTATAAACGCGAAAGTTTGTAAGTATGGATGGATGGATGTTTGTTACTCTTTCACGTAAAAACTACTGAATGGATTTTAATGAAACTTATATTATCCAAAATATCTATCACCACGCGGGTGAAACCGCGGGGCGCAGCTAGTACATAATAGATTGCATAAATATATATTTTTATTATAAATATTAAACGACCCGAACAACGGGAATAAAATATCTGCGGATCTTACACACATTCGTCCTGAACCAGAAATCGAACCCGCAACCTCCTGCTTCACAGGCTTCGCCCACCGCGCCACATAGGTTTTCAATTATTAGTGTGATGAAATGTATTCTAAGCAGAAGTATTATTCATTTAACCTTTCATTGTAAACTGAGCCTTACGGTCAATGCATCAAAGGTTAGGGTTTAAATTACTGCTCAAGACAACCGAATAAGGCCGTATATCAAATGAAGGTGATGTGTCGAACTCAATTATATACATAAAATGAAAATTATCCTTTGAACAAATTTTAAGAACAACAGAATCTGTTGTTCATTGTGGTTTGTGGTGACACTTGGATTCGACCGCAATGGTAAAAATGGTTTTACCTAATTACAAGTTCATTGAACAAACAATCGAAAAATGAAAAGACATACCTAACTAAAGAAATACTTCTAGGTTTTGACAAAAAAAAACTGAACAAAAAATGTGGTCTATTCCTGAGGTAAAAAGTAAAATGTTAGCAAAAAATGTTATAAAAAAAATATCGAGAAAAACTTCAGCTATCGTGTTTATAAAACGCTTAATGTAAGAAAAAAGATCAAATTACTATTTCCCTTAATATGAAGATAGCCAATAATATGAAAGTGAAAGTGAAACTTTCACTTTTAAAGGTCTCCTAATGCATGTTTAAATTTGTTTAGTTTCTAATTTATTTTTAGTTCTGTTCTAGTTACTTTCTATTAGATTTTTTTTATCTATATTTTTTAATTAATTTTCTTTTTTTTTTCAAACTTTATTCTGTATAGATTTGTGATTAATTTGAGGCACTTCTTACCTGGTAAATCATATTGGTTCCCACGATACAGGCCCAGCCTAGTTTGGGAATCATTAGCACTTTGCAAATTAATTATCTCTACTTAAACCATACTAATTCTGTATTTACTTTAGTTCTGTTTAAATGTAGTAATAAACATATTTTTCATTTTCATTTTCACAGATTTTGAGATAAATAACGAATTCGAACTCCAAAATTGCATTACATACTCTTAAGTTACAACAACAGAGTTCTATGAGTTGTGCATTCGTTTACAATGATGAAAAAATTTATAGTCTCTTTCAATGCAATTAGTGCTGATTTTACTTAATATCATCATCATCAGCCTATAGCAGTCCACTGCTGGACATAGGCCTCCCCCAATGCGGGCCATAGCGCCCTGTCTTCAGCTTGCCGCATCCAGCATCTACCTGCAGTCTTTCGCAGGTCGTCATCCCACCTGGTCGGAGGGCGTCCTACACTACGTTTACCGAATCGTGTCGTCTCCACTCGAGAACACGTTTGCCCCAGCGGCCGTCGTCGGTTCTTCGCGAGATATGGCCGCCCCACTGCCACTTCACTGCTAATTGCAGCTTACTTAATTTAAAGCATTGCAAAATAAATAATCAATAGTGGTATAATAATGGTAAAAAGGTAGCTTTTAGTAATTTACTTGGTTTTTGTGTTAGAGAGGCATATGTCCAGCAGTGGACTGCTATAGGCTGATAATGATGATGTATTATAAAATCTGTTACTTTAACAGTTTTTGTTCAGCTATCATTCATGCCTTCGCTTACAAATAATATCTTGGATTCTAGAGGTAGAACCAATCAAGCCTTAAATCAATATTTAAAGGGGTTTCAGTCTTAAACGGAATTTCAAAGGCTTTATGGACTGTATTTTTAGATACATAAGTACCAATTTATAACGACCATTTGCTATCGGTTTAAACATAAATGCTATCTTTACGACGGACCTTAAATAATAATGTAGGTATTTTATGTTCTGTGAATCAAATTGTTAGTGTAAAGTTTAGAACTTGGAAAATGATTTAATGTCTAGACTTGAAAATAGGTTACGTTTACGTCAGCGGAGATATTTTAAACGATCTTCACATAAAAATTGGTGGGCTGATGATGACTAGATGATGTCCTAAGTCGATTTCGTCGCAGCCAGTGATATTTAGATAAACTACAAACTGACTACAAACTCCTTAGTATTTATATTGTTTTTTAATTATTTTTTTGGTGTACTTCGAGCATGTTCTCCGAAGCGGGAGTGCCCGACTTCTTCGCCGTCGTCCGCTCTCGCGTCGCAGCTTTCTGGGGTAGGTTGGTCCGCTTCAAAAATAGCATTTTGAAGGCTGTCTCTGACCAGGTCTACAACAACCCCATACATGCACTGGATTTCCCTACATATGGAAGGAAACAGAAAATGACGAGCGAAAGCTTTAAGCGTCGTGATATCTTTTGTTTTAAGTATTTTAATTTTTATTTGTGCATAATTTTAAAACTGTATTTTTTGTGATATGGGTTTTTTGCCTGAAATAAACGAATATTATTATTATTATATTATTATTTAAGTTTTCGGGACAAAAACCTCGGCACGAAGGGACCTGCTAGGGATTATTCTTCATAAAATAACAAAAGAATTTTCCAAATCAGTCCACTACACTTTGACTGCGATTTTTTTTCGACGACTGCGATCTTTTTTTAACCTAAAAAAATCGTGCTGCCGCTCTACACAGCGGTTGTGTTGCGCCGCACATGCGTTTCGTTCGAAAAATATTACGGCTGTGCTGAGTCACAAAGATCTGTATTTTCTGAGCCGCTGCGCTAGTGTGGATTTACGCATATTAGTCACTTGTAGAAAACACATACCGTGTGATTTATGCACTCAAGGTGTTAAAAACATACAACCGAATATAAAATATCATCCACTTTTGCTTTTCGTCGATTAGAAATTCTGTGTTCTATGAAGTTCGCACGTCATTTAATCAAATCAACCAATAACTCGGTAAACGTAGTGTAGAACGCCCTCCGACCTGGGATGACGACCTCCGAAAAACTGCAGGTAGATGCTGGATGCGTCAAGCGGAAGACAGAGCGCTATGGCGCTCATTGGGGAGACCTATGTCCAGCGGTGGACTGCTATAGGCTAATGATGATGATGATAATGATGATCCACTTTTGCTTTTCGTCGATTATAAATTCTGTGTTCTATGAAATTTGCACGTCATTTAATCGAGTCAACCAATAATTATGTCAATGTTGTCAATTAAAAAAAGACTATTTAGCTCTAGAAGGAGATAATTCATTATTTTCCACGCCATTGGTCTTAACAACGTCGTTACCAGCTCAACCTAATCCTGGGCTTAACCGTTCATGACAAATGAACGTAATTTCGTTTTTATGACGGCTAAAAGAAGCCTGCGAAAATATTGTCCTAAGGAATTTTCTCCCCATTACACTAATCGCTGAGAGGCCTGGATTATTAGCATCTGTTTTGTCACATTATAATATACATCAAATTTTCTATAAGAAACAGAGAAGCGCTAACATTTTGTGAACGAAATAATAAGCTAAGGCTAAAAATACTAAATAATAATAAAAGTATTTATTTTGAAAAAAATGGGTTTTAATGGTTTACAGAGTACTTATCTAAAACTACGTTATCTCTAAATCATTTAAGTACTCACAACCCTTAACAGAACTACTCAACAGAACAAGTGAGAATTGTATTCCCATTTGTTTTGTGGACAGAACTAATCAGAAAAAAAATCCCAGTAGTTCTGTCAACAGAACTACTCAACAGAACAGGTGGGAGTAAACGAACCATAGTGCTGAAAATGCATCGATTCCTCGCTCTAACTAAGTAAAACTTGTTAAAAACCAGACGAAATACCTACTATACAAAATGACTTAAATTGGACCAGCTGTTTCATAGATTACCCTATTCACAAACTTACGTACCTCTGTAATATTTTTGTTCAGCAATTAAATACTGTATGCTGACTAACAAACAACATACTCTGTCTATCTCTGTCTGAATAACAAATAACACATTCTGTCTCTTAGCTGTACCATAATGCTGCAATCTGTCTCTATTTGAGTTTTATATACTACGACACAACGTGAATGTTTAAGTTTTTATATCTATCTGCCAATAAGGGGTCGTAAATTTCTATCTTTCATCCCGACGAAGATCTCGAGACGCCCTTCCTATCTTACTCCTCACAGCAAATAGACGAGCTCGCGTGTGTAGGTCTAAGGCTGGTTTTATAGTCACGCCGCTAGACGCGCCGCTGAGCAGCGCACTGTTAAGGGGCCTCCGACAATACAAACGTAATACCAAAATGATTTCCAATTCAAGCATATTTCCACTATAATATTGTATTATTTGTATTTGAATAGTATTTATATAGGTTCCTAAATAGATTTTTTTTCAAAATACTTACCTAATATTAAATGAAAGCCAATCGCATTTTGCACATTTTTATGCGAAAATGGACAAGTTTTCTTGCTATTTGTTTCGTATTAAAAACACTGTTGTTTTTCTTACGTTTTATTTATTAAGGAACATAATTTATATTGTCTAGTTACAGAATAACAATACTTTGTGAAGAATTCAAAAAGTTTTCAGTCATAATTTTTGGTATTACGGAACAAACCAAATTTTGAACGGCTAATATTGCTATCGCGCACGCATGAGGCGCGGCGCAAGGGTTAAACAGCGACAGCGATATTCGGAGCGATTTTTGCAAGCGAGGGTCGCCGGACCCTTAACGTTTACTGATACGCGTTTACTAAACGGCGCTGCACAAGCACGCGACTTTGAAACGAAACTACTACCCCCATACATCTCCGAACGAGTTCGCTCCAACGGCGCTGCCGAAACGCGTAACAGTAAAACCAGCCTAACAGATCCTCAGCTTGTTGCACTAACACAAACACCTAGTTAAAGAGCAACTAGTAGGTATTCAACACTCGTAAAAATATTATATGTATTCAATATTTGATAGATACTAATTGTTTTAGTTAAAGCGATGAAAAAATATTTCGGTCTACCCGCTTTTGCATTATTATTTTTTCTACACCAATGAATCTGGAATATTTCCATAAAAGTTAGGATATAGTTTTAAGAATAGATATAATATCCACCATTTAAAATAGGTACTTTCTGTCTTGTACAAAGATCAACAGGAATATCAACTGATTTAATCTACATAAATTATAAAATAAAACGAGGCAAGATACGAAGAAATGGAACGAGGTCTTTGCCCAGCAGTGGGATAGTAACGATAAAGTTTTTGTTTTTTTACTCTTGACAAAACAGAAAGTACCTATTTTAAATGGTGAAAAACATGACAACAAAAAGAGATAGGCCCATAATTTTTGGAGGATTTGTAGACTAAATTGTGGAGTTTAATACAACATGCAAAAAAGTACACCACAATAACCCAGTTTTAAAGTTACAGATCAAAAATAAAATAAAAATCGTATTTTTTTTGCAAATTTCTAAAAAAATATTGATTTTACTAGGCTGATGTACCAAAATTGTATTTTTTTTCTTATTTTCTTAGCTAGGTAGACTATTTAGCTTTCAAATGAGACTACTTTGAATAAAATACACCGTTTACTCAAAAAGAAACGGAGAAAAAACCAGATGAAGTAGTTTTCATTAAAAAAATTATTAAATCGGCTTTACTTTTGAGATAGGTAACATATAATTTTTAATTTTTTTATTTTTATCGATAAATATATGTCGTGTATCCGCAAATCTCGTTTGATCAAGGTTCGACAATACACATTGTATATACATTTTAGTACATAGTATATATTTTTGTGTTGTATAAAGCAGTAAGTAAGTCGTACCTACGAAAACATCTCCAACTGTTAGTTACATAAAGTCCACTCTGCATATTTACTTAAGATAATCCTATATTTCTCTATAAGTGAATGTATATTCTTTTGAGAAAAATAAATTTCTAAAACCGTATACTAAGATTTAGAAGATTACGTAGGATAAATATTATCGAAGTGGGCGGCATTACCTTTACAATAATTTACAGAAACCATGATACGAATACCCAATCTCCTAACAAGGCCTGTTTGCGAAACTTATTACTAAAGTTTAACTGAACCGTTAGCTACCAACATGTAGTACACATTAGCATTTATTGTTCGTATAATTTCATTGCTGTTTTGAATATCCACCTCGAAACTGTTCTCAAGCAAAACTTTATGCATACGTTTGAAGAAATGAAGTTAGAGAAATACGACAGAAGTTCTGGGTAGTGGAAGATTTCAATGGTTTATTGCGTATGAAATAAACAAACTGTGGAAAACAGTTGTTGGTAAACATATTAACACTTTGACTGCGATTTTTTTTCGACGACTGCGATGTTTTTTTAACCTAAAAAATTCGTGCTGCCGCTCTACACAGCGGTTGTGTTGCGCCGCACATGCGTTTCGTTCGAAAAATATTACGGCTGTGCTGAGTCACAAAGATCTGTATTTTCACAGCCGCTGCGCTAGTGTGGATTTACGCATATTAGTCACTTGTATAAAACACATACCGTGTGATTTCAGCAGTCAAAGTGTTAAGAGAGGGAAGGGGAATGCCCTGCTTATTATGACATTTTATTTGTAGTAATAGAATCAGAATAACGTTTATTTCATATGACAAGTCAAATTCTAAACTCTATAAATAAATACGTGGAAAAAAGTAGTGTTTTCAATAATTTTTCCATATAGTTTCATTACCATAATTTTTGAACCAATTTTTATTACAAAACAATACAACACAAAAATACTTTACTGTACAACAGTTACAGATCATTTATAAAAGACATCACATGATACAAGTACAATGGGCGGCCTTATCGCTTAGAAGCGATCTCTTCCAGGCAACCTTTGGCTTGAAAGAATTGTGTGTACTTCAAATAACACGAAAAATGTTACGTTCCTAAAACGTAAATCCCGGCACTTGCTAATATTCTTTGAATTAAAACTCCATTATAACACAAAACAGGTCCAACAGAAATTATGATAAGCTTTAGAATCGAAAAGGCACTTTTCAAGGGATGCCGATAAAGCCAAATTAAATTTCACACCTTTGTTAATTTTCCGAGGGAAATTCGGGGACCTGTAAAAACGTTCCTCATAATTTTGCCGAAACTTTTGTATTCGAGAAATGTACAAAATTATATTAGGCCTAATATTTACTTAATTTTTCTTTTTAGTGAAATTCTTTTGATTGGTTTAAATCGGACATTTGAAATTATTTATCGAGTTTTATTTGCTTTACGTAGGAATTAACGAAATGAATCATTCGAGTTGGCGAGGATAAGTAACGAAAGAATGCTATTTGTGACTTACATAATATATTAGATTATTCGGCTTTTTCGAATGATAGGAATAATTTGAAAAAGCCGAAAAATCGAAAAACGTTAAATAATTATAACCTCGCTTACAAAAAATATCATGTACAATAAAATTATCAAATAAGAATTCAAGTGTTTTAATTATCTTCACTACATTGTGCCCACAACTAGGTTACACAAGATAAATGTATCTTTTAAAGGGCAATGTATACGCTTCTACAACAAAACTCCAAGTGAGTTGCAAAAATTATCAATAAATAAATTTAAAAAAATTGTGGATCATATTCTTTGTAAAAAAGCTTATTACAAAATATCAGATTACCTACTTAGAAGATAAAAAAGCTTGGAACGAGTTTTGCTCCAACTCAAAATCTACCAACTTACAAACTTACTTAGCAAATCAAATGTACTAGACACATAAGTTATGAACATACTAGTGGTTTCTTCTCACTTCTTCCACTGGTGGACAAAAAATTTAAGTGAACTATAAAATAATTTAATTGATAATAATGAATAGTATAAAATATGACCTGTCTAAGTGCTTAATTTTGTAAGCTTAAAGAAATAAAAACTTTTCGTTTTCATTGTTTTTCCACTAGCAGAAAAAGTGATAAAGAAACCGAAAAAGTGAAATAAACAATTATGCGACTACATGTGCTTACGTGAGTCATGAGCCAGGTTTTTCATTTCCAAACAATATGTAAAACCATACGTGTAAAACCCAGTTCAAATCTAGATATGCCCAGCAGAGTATTTTCCTCTATTCAGATTTAGATAATGCCAAAGAACAAACGATGGTTGGCAACTATGAAATATTAATTCCGATGCAAAGCGGTACACTGCAGTGCAAATAAAGGTTGCATTATTTTCTACAGTTCTTGATATTTATATACGGGTGCGGTAAGTCTCACTTATATTGTAGTAAAATCATTGTTGTGTAACTGGTTAAAGCAACAAGACTATGATAAAATAGAAACCTATCTTAAACCGATTTCATGATTTATTTTTGTAGAGCTGTAACAACTACTATTTTATTGATGATAAATAAGAATAATAACTGGATCTTATCAACAGACTTACCAAATACCAACAGACCAACAGACACACACATACACTAAATTAGCACACACGCACACACACCCTCATACTCAGACACTAACACACCACACGTAGGCATACTCATTACATAAGGCAGAAGGATTCGTATTTTTTATTATTATATATTTTATCATGACTATTAGTTACCTATATTAGTTTTCTATTACGTATCTTTCATTGTTCACTTAGCTATAAGATCATTAAACTTTTATTATCTGCATTTTAACTGTATCTCGAATACATTAAGTCTATTAAGACAGGTACCTACTATAATCACGGGTACTGTACGGGTCCGTAGATTAAAGCCCTGGTGACCTGTAATACAGGTTTTTCTAAACCTACATCAGGCACCAGTCTTCACAATACAGGTTCGATCTAGTATATAAACTAAATGGCTTTATTTTGTATCTAATTTAAGAGAACCTTTGTGAAGAAAATAAATTAGTATTATTATTATATTATTATTTTTTATATTTAATTTTGGCCTTGAATGTGTACGTTTTCTCTAAGATTTCAAGTTTTAAAGTTTTTGTTATTATAGTGCGTAAGCCCTCGCACTTGGGGTAATCTCAAAGGAATTAAATAATATTCCTGAAATTTTGTATTTCCCGCGACCTACCCCTGTCTCTATACGGGTAAGGTCTAACCAATTAAGCCACGAAATCAAGTAACCGACAAGTCGAAAATCTTTCGGAATTCCTACGACTCAAGCGCCGTTAGCTCCACCTGTAGAAGAATCATTGGAGTTTATCAGTTATTAGTTTAGTAGTCAGTTTATTACTTTATATTTTTTTAAAGTGCTAGTCGAGCACTGCAGCGCACTGAGAAGTAGATAATGATAATGAAATGTTTCCTGTCTTCACAGTAACAAATCTTTACATTTTGTTAGACGTTTGTAGCTTTTTTCGATGACAAATGAATATCACTCTTAACAGTATAGAGATAAATGCGAAATGCGGATGGATGTTTCTATTTCTCGGAGTCGATAACAGGCTCTAAACGGACCCGACTTATCTAAAGTTGTACATAATTTCAGTTTAGTGCAGAATATAGTTCTTGAACTGGAATAACTTTATTTTATTTATAGTTTTAACAAATTAAAGGCCCTTAATCTACAGTTATCTAACAGTTCAAACCTTAGTATTCTAACTTATGACCAATAAGAGATTTACATTATTTAAAGACTTACTTGCTACTTTTTGTCCATGAAAAGCACGTGCCAGGCCGAGGAGCTATAGTTTTTTAACTAAATCATCAACAAAAGCAGATTTTGTATTAAAACCTATCAAATAGAAAAACTGAAAAAAACGAAACAAATTCATCAAATAAGTACGACGATTTTTATGTCCCCAAGTGTATCATGTTGAAGCCCCTCGCGAATGTTTCGTGTGTGCTGAATGGAATTCAATTTGGACGCGAGAAGTCGCGCGCTGTCGCTATACGTCCTTTATGACTTGACAGCTGACGAGTGACAATAATTCTTTCATTCCACATTCAAATCTAAGTCTAATCTTTGTACTTTCGTTCTTATAAAAGGAGGGTAGGTATTGTTTTTTGCATACAATATTGTTTGATAACGATTCATTGTATATGTTAACTGTATCTGGTTGGACACCTCCTGCCAGTGTCAAGTAATGGAAATAATTGTAAAATTAATGAGTTATCAAATTATGAAGATGGATATTAATATTGTTAATAATAATATTAATATCCATCGCCCGCAGGGCAGCTTGTGGCGAGCTGTTGGTGAGTAGCGACACCACGGGTACCGAGTGCTCGAGGGGAAGTTCCTAGTTCTCGTCTCCGCTTGCGGCGTGGCATCCCAAGAGAACCAGATCCCCACCTCTTGCTTGACTTCATTGGCCGGTCTGAGTGGTGTCGCGAGAGATGCATCTTAGGATGTAGACTCGGGGGTGGAAGTGTCTAATGGCGTAATAGCGAGGAAACCCGCTCACGAGCAGTCTTCGTGATGAAATCGGGGCCGCACCTCTCGACACCCCTCAGTCGTTTGCACCGATGTTGTTCCTCTCCGGTAATTTACTCCGGCTTTTTAAGGAACCCATCCAGTATTCGGCAAGCCACCGTCTGCCACTCTTCGACTTGTTTATGGCAGACGTCCACAATTCCCCTAGAGCCCAATTACCCAGTCCATCCATCCATCACAATAGCCTGGTTTTATTTCTTTAATTTTTCTTTGCAATATTCTCTACACCCGGTGGATACCAACTTTGGGTGTATCATATTGTGCACCCGAGGATGATACCCGCTATGTGTAGCCATCGCCTTTAGATTAACTTCTCAAAGGGCCTCTGTGCTGTTGGCTTCGGCCCCACGCAAGCCTTCCAAAGGACCGGGTCACTTTATGGCCCGAGATCATGGTAAATGAGAGATATTGATTGGGGTTTAATGCATTATACGTCTTTTATAACTTAAGAACTGACTAATGACAATAAATCATTTACCTTCAAATGCAGTCATTTGTTTTTATTGGATACTAGCTGCGCCCCGCGGCTTCGCCCGCGTGGAAATTTCTGCGCAACGTTGAAACCTTCCCTGGAATACGACAAATATTTCAAAACCAAAATCAGCTAAATCGGCCCAGCCGTTCTCGATTTTTAGCGAGACTAACGAACAGCAATAGATTTTTATATATAAGATAATAATATTGTTAGGGTGTAATGCACTATACGTCTTTTCTAACTTGACAAATGACTAATGACAATAAATAATTTACCTTCAAATACAGTCATTTGTTTTTATTGGATATAATTAGGTATAGGATATAATTTTAAAGTGTATTCTTTGTATTTATTATCTGATAATCTGAAATGCTTTTGATAAATGAGTTATTAGAATTTACTTCAATTTCATAACTAAATTTTGTAGGCCTATTTTTTGGGTATTTTATAGTTTACATTCAAATATTTGTACCGAGGCAGGAATCAAACCCACAACCTCCTGCGTCAGAGACCTTCGCCCACCGCGCCACATCGGTCGTCTATCAAATTTGGAAGTTAAAGTTAAGCGTTGGATACCCTGCGTTCAATTTACTTGCCACTTCTACTATTAAAATATTTCATTTACATTTATCCCACCCCAAAATCCGACAGTACTTTGTACGTTTTTTTGCTTCATTTTCTTCATGAATTATGTATTCTTTTGCGCTTTTTTCTGAAGAGGGAATATGAAGTAGACTTATGAATTCAGAAGTTTTACACGTAAAAATATTCTGTTTGTGTGCTCTTGTTAGGTATTTGGTTTTAGTTTGCGCTTACATCGCATATTCGAATGTTTTGATGTACTTGTACCTATGTATATGTATCATCGTCATTATCAGCCTATAGCAGTCCACTGCTGGACGTAGGTCTCCCCACATGAGCGCCATAGTGCCCTGTCTTCAGCTTGCCGCATCCAGCATTTACCTGCAGTCTTTCGCAGAACACGTTTGCCCCAGCGGCCGTCGGTTCTTCGCGAGATATGGCCGGCCCACTGCCACTTCAGCTTGCCAGTTCTTTGACTATATCGATAACTTGGGTTCTCTGTCGGATGTTTTCGTTGCGAATCCTATCCTTCAGAGAAATTCCGAGCATAGCTCTTTCCATAGCTCGCTGATCGAATTTGAACTGGTGGAGCAGCAAATTCATACTAAGAACCAACCACCAAATAAATCAATCTAATCCAATTTTAATTATGTGCCATTTACTTCACTTCCATCTCTTTAATTAACAGAGAAATGTCAAAAACTCGTTAGGCTTTTAGTCAACCCACGCACTGTAGGATACCGATCTATTGTTTGATGTGACCTTTCAACTGACCTATTCACTCAAGCCTGACCCTATAGATATAGAACTCGTGATATGGAGTAGGTTTTTGTTCTTTAGGAACTGGACAAAAACACAAAAGCTATTTCGGAACTCGACAAACACATCACTCAATAGAGTACATAGTATAAAACAAAGTCGCTTCCCGCTGTCTGTCTGTCCCTATGTATGCTTAGATCTTTAAAACTACGCAACGGATTTTCATGCGGTTATTTTTTAAGATAGAGTGATTCAAGAGGTTTACAAAAAATATTTGAAACAAATATTTTCACGAGGGCGAAGCCGCGGGGCGCAGCTAGTAAAAGATATTTCGGAACCCGACAAACACAAACATATATTTCGAAAAATTAACTATATTATCAGTAATCGAAGTCGCAATTTGGTACCTTGTCTTTCAATTCTATGACGTAAGGTAAATCTGAACCGAGGAGAAAATAGGGCGACATTTTAAGGCTAAAAATAGTTGGCAGCGAAAGTTAGGGAAATAATCCGTTGGTTTGTATAATAATACAAAATAATAAATATAATAATGTATAATGTAATATCATCATCATCAGCCTATGTTAGTCCACAGCTGGACATAGGACTCCCCCAATGAGTGCCATAGCGCCCGTCTTCAGCTTGCCGCATACAGCATCTACCTGCAGTCATTCGCAGGTCGTCATCCCACCTGGCCGGAGGGCGTCCTACACTACGTTTTCCGAGTCGTGGTCTCCACTCAAGAACACGTTTGCCCCAGCGGCCGTCGGTTCTTCGCGAGATATGGCCGGCCCACTGCCACTTCAGCTTGCTGATTCTTAGAGCTATGTCGATAATGAAGAACTGAAACATTGATCTAATATTTCGCTAATGCACGCAACAATACTGATTTTCCAAACAATATAAAGCCCCAGGCCGGCCCCGGGCCTCCGACCAGGTGGGATGACGACCTGCGAAAGACTGCAGCTAGCTGCTGGATGCGGCAAGCTGAAGACAGGACGCTATGACGCTCATTGGGGGAGGCCTATGTCCAGCAGTGGACTGCTATAGGCTAATGATGATGATGATAAAGCCCCAGAAAGCTCGACTCTCGAACAAACAACTCAATAACATTTTTATCAGAGTAGGTCAGCCACAAATTACGATTTCACACGGATTCGTTCCAATAATTAATCACTTAAAGTTCCGGAAAATCCACAAAGCATTGATTTATCTCCATTTTTACCGATTTTTTTCAGAGCCCTGATTTATTACCGTTGCTATAATATACAACATTGAACTTTAAATCTGTACCGATAGGTGTTTTTCGGCTGTTTACGGCATTCGGTAACGAAGCCGCAGATAAATTGTATGGTGATGGACCAACATCGGTGCCGATCTTGATCGAAATCACAAGCTATGATCTGTGGTAGTTCTTTTATGTTGAAATCCCTAGCTCTTTCTACAATTCCCTCTATTACTTTGGCCAACAACATCATCCCACTGTCTGCTAAGGCTAAGAACTTGGGTGTCATTTTTGAAAATAATTTATCTTGGACTAGCCACGTCAATAACATAAGCAAAAAGGTTAATTACACTTTTCATTCCCTTAGACGTCTACAAAACTTCCTTCCTTTCGAGACTAAAATCATCCTTGCCCAAAGTCTTCTACTCCCTCTCCTCGATTACGCCGATGTTTGTTTCCTGGACGCGACGGAGGAACTATGGAGTAAGCTCGAGCGCCTTCAGAATTTGGGCATCCGATTCATATACGGACTACGTAAATTCGATCATGTGTCTGTTTTTAGATCCAAACTGAAATGGCTGCCCATACGACGGCGACGTGATCTTCACATTCTGTCCTATCTCTACTTTATTCTCCATAATCCCCTTTCTCCTTCATACCTTCGTGAACGATTTGAGTTTCTTGTCCCCCGCGGTGTGCCGTGTAGAACGGCAGTCTCACTCCGTCTCTCCAGTACTCCTGGAGGTTCTTTTGCCGGGCAAGCGGCTAGATTGTGGAACGCTATCCCACATGATATTCGAGCCAGTCCATCACTTAATATATTTAAAACCAAATTAAAAGAGCATTTATTATTATCGTAAAACTATCTATCTAGGTATATATATATGTATATATTTAATTATTATTATTTATTTATTTTTATTTACTTTAAAACTTAAGTTATTTATTAGGTTTATTTAGTTATTTATATTTTAATTTATGTATGTACATATATTATAATCTCATCCCATAATGTATTAATTATACTATTCGTCTAATTTGTTTCTTTGTACACTTCCTCTATCTGTTCTATCGCTTCTCTTTTAATCCTAAGGTTTGCTGTAAGAAAACTCTTTGTTAGGGTTAAGCTCGCCTATGTACATATCTTTTTTAGTTAAGTTATTTTGTAAGTTTTTAGTGTACAATAAAGAATTACAAGAATTACAAGAATTGATTTCCGTGAGGATATTTTGTGATTGCTGATTGATGATTATGAACCTAAGCTTACCAATAAGCACTTAGACAGGTCATATTTTGGAGGGCTTCACATAGTATAATTATTTGTTGTGCATAGCTTTACTTAAATATTGACATGTATCGAATTATATTATATTTAGACTTAAATAGGCAAATAACCATGTATTAGACATTATGAGAAATGAACATACTTGTGGTGTCTTTTTCACTTCTTCCACGAGTGGACAAAAAATTGAAGTGAACAGTAAAATAATTTTATTTGATAATAATTTAATGTATAAAATATGAATTGTCTAAGTGCTTATTTTGTAAGCCTAAAGAATAAATGATTTTTGACTTTTTTGACTTTAGTCATTTATTCGTTGCAAGAAATACATGTGTATCGAGCGAGTAGAGTACATGATCCCGACTGCCGTGAGTGAGTGGGATCGCTGAACGATATAATAGAATGAATACATGAATGAAAGTTAAGATAGGCAGGGATCCCACCATTAAATCATTATTAGCCTATGCCTAGTGTGTGCATCCTACAACCTATAATACAGGGTGGGCCATGAATTAGTTTAAATTTGAAATTGATTTCCCGCGCAAACCCAAGCAGGGCGGGTTGCCCAGAGAGGGTTAATAGCTAGCTAATTTCACGGAAAATTATTTACAAAGGATCAGTTCACGGGGCCAAAGCACGCTTTTTGCGTAAAACAATTTTATTGAAACAATAATTCTCTCATTGCTGTGAGACGCTTGTTTCGCGTCGAGTACGATTTACACGACCTAAATCAATGTCCGAGTTCAGTTTTGATCAAGAAATGGGTGAAGAAATTCTAATAGACGGGATCAACACTAAATGTGAAACAATCCGGCGGCCCACGGACTTCTCGGAGCGAGGAGAAGCTGCAGCAAGTTTCCGCATCTGTTCGACAATTCTCGCAGCCGTTGGGTTACTGTTAATTCTGCTGAGTACGGGAAAATGTTACGGGGGTTCTTGACCCCGAAGCTACTGCAATTTGCTGGCTACAATCGTAACACATGGTTTAAGCAAGATAAAGCCACTTGTCACACATCCAACGAGGCCCTGTCGGTCGTGAAAAAAATGTTTCCGGGAAGCTGATTTCCAGACGGGGCGACATCCCATGGCCACCCAGATCCAGTCCAGATCTATCCCTAAAAGGCTTCTTTTTATAGGGTTATTTGAAGAGTTGTGTCTACGTTATCAATAAAAACCAAATACACTGCGTCAACTAAAAGAAAAAATGAGAGAATAAATGTCGGCGATATCACGGTCTCTTTCCTAACAAATGTTCGAAAGTTACGGTACTAGCTTAGAATAATGCAAAAGTCGAAACACTGGTCATTTAGATGACATTATTTGAAAAAACTAATTTCCCGTTCATTAACTTTCTTGTAAATAAATAATTTTTAAAATATGTCAAATGGTTTATTTTATACAATTATTTTAAATGTTAACTAATTCGTGGCCCACCCTGTATTAAAATTACACATAAAGACGTAGAAAACATTAATGACTGAATACAGGAAAAAAGGTTTTAGTGGTTATTGTATTCTCTTTGCTTTTAAGCTGTTAGGGCATAGACAAATTTCTTTGTCCATAGATATTGGGTCATATTTTATAGGCGTTATGTAACTACAAATATTTGTGCCTAAAAGTAGGTTCAGCCAGAAGCAATAACTTAGGATGGCAGTCCTAGAAAGACCTAAAGTACCTAGTACGATAAAGACAAATAAAAGTACCATATCCCTTATGAACCAGTAATGTATTGTCTGGGTGATTCGGTAATGTATTGCTATCACTTTATTCTATATTATTTGTGTCGTTTACCCCCATGATAAACTTCTTTGTTTGTGTATTATATGCCTGTATTTTGTACCTGTGTCTAAATAAATGTTTTTTCTATTCTATTCTATTCTATGATTTGTCGATGACTAGTTTCTGTCTGCGGCTTCGCACGCGCTGTTTCTACGGAAACGTTTGAAAATTATTTCTATCCTATGGAAACTGATTTATGTGATTATAATTATCCAGTTAAATTTCAGACTGCTCCGTTTTGTAGTTTAGGCGTAAAGAAGTAACAAACATTCGTCCATACATCCATCCAAACATCCTTTCGCATTTATAATACGTGTTTCTGCCCGCGGCTTTGCACGCTTTGTTTAAAGTTATTTTTATCCCATTGGATTTATAAGATAAAATGTAACCTATGTGCAAATAAAAATATGAAAATTTCAGCCCAATCCATTCAGTCTTTTTGGCGTGAAGAGGTAACAAACTTCCAAACTCGATGTTTTGCATTTGTAATATCATTGTGATTTATCCATATCGATAGATAGATAATTCTTTTATTGCACACTTAAAAATAAAACAGACAAGACAGAATAAAATACAAAATATGCGACAATTTGGCGGTCTTATCGCTCAAGAGCGATCTCTACCAGACTACTGTGGATGGAAACCGATTTCACCATGAATTCGACAAACATGAAGAATGACGAGGCACATTATATTGGTGTGAAATACGAGTATTGAAGACATAAAGCCTCCAGTCTGATTTACTCAGAAAGGTGTATGGGTAAGAACTCCCTAATGATATAAGATCTCCGTTCACTGGTTATAAGATGTAAAATGTTTGCATTTTATACTGGATGTCTGATATTTTATATCCCGTTGTAAATGTACATTTGATAAATTATTTTTAGGGCCAGGTCTAAAAGGCGGTACTCCTGGACTCGGCACGCATCGTCAGGAAGTTCCTCTCTCTGCAGCCCTAGTCACCGGCCGCTTGAGCCTAGCGAGCGGTCGGTGATCTACCGTGTTGATATATTTTTACTGTAGAATAGTTTCATATTATTTTATATAGTAATAAATATATTTAATAACGAGAAGTGAAATAAATGAAGTGAAATAATAATACTAACAGCCAGTTTCAATGATAATTATAAATTGATAATAATATAATATATAGCCCTCAACTTTAGATTAACTCTCTTAAAGGGCCTCTGTGCTGTTGGCTTCGGCCCCACGCAAGCTTTATGGCCCAAGATCATGGAAATTAGAAACATAATAATAATGCTGGGGAATCCACACAACATCATCTAGCACCAAGCAAGCAGAGCTTGTGGTATTGGAAGTTGATAAGAACTAAAATATTAGTCCACTGCTGGACATAGGCGCCAAATGAGCGCCATAGCGCCCTGTCTTTAGCTTGATGCATCCAGCATTCCACCTTGTTTGAGGAGGGCCTACACTACGTTTACCGAGTCGTGGTCTCCACTCAAGAATACGTTTACCCCATCAATTGTCGGTTCTTCGCGAGCTATGGCCGGCCCAATGCCACTTCAGCTTGCTGATTTTTAGAGCTATGTCGATAAGTTTGGTTTGGTTAAACTCTAGCATACTTAATTCTTAACAGAGCAACAGCAACAAATTTCTTAAGCAGTCGGCTAAACGCAACTTTGCTTTCTTCATTTAAACTTTGATCGCTGTAATGGAAAGTTGGTTCTTGTTTGCAGTTTCAATTTAAAAGTTCTTAGGAAAGGGTTCCTTTTACAAACAGTTATTAGTTTCAGTTGGCTTTACGGCGAAAATACCCAACATGAAACAATCGCAATCATGTTTTGATTACCTATCAATCTTGATCGCGATTTTAAGATCAACGCATTGCTAACGAATTGCCTGCTTCTGTTGCTAATGCTGGATGCGTCAAGCTGAAGACAGGGCGCTATGGCGCTCATTGGATGAGGCCTATGTCCAGCTGTGGACTAACATAGGCTGATAAGGCCACATGCTAAATTATAAACAAGAAATTTATTTCTTCATGGTTAAGATAAATTACTGAGAAATGCCTTAAGCTATGTTTCATTTCTCGTCAAAGCAAGCGCCTTCCACGATTATGGCTATGTCAACAAAAGAAGGGAAACGGGAAAATCTCATAAATAACAGACGTAAAAACGTTTTCTTTGGGAGAATCCGTCTGGCATGTCACGAATGTTAAGGTACAGGGCTGTTACTTTGCTTGTTTATTTACTAGCTAGGATATCCCCGCGGCTTGTCTCGCGTAGTAGGTACCTGGATAAAAAGTGGGTCTCGTACTCTAGTTCGAATGCCGTTACCTCGATGTCTCTACCTCGACGGTACGTTTCGTCGATGGGTCGTTACCTCGAATGATCGGTACCTCGAAGGGTTACTACCTCGACAGGTCTCTACCTCGACGGTACGTTTCGTCGATGGGTCGTTATCTCGAAAGATCAGTACCTCGAAGGGTTTCTACCTCGACAGGTCTCTACCTCGACAGGTCTCTACCTCGACGGTACGTTTCGTCGATGGGTCGTTATCTCGAATGATCAGTACTTCGAAGGGTTTCTACCTCGACGGTACGTTTCGTCGATAGGTTGTTATCACGAAAGATCAACAAAACCAAAGTTAATTTAAATTATTATTGAATGACGATAGCATAATTAATCGGCTTAGGTGCCTACCGATATAATTTTGTAAATACAATAAAGCAGACCAATTTAGACTCTATAAACTTCCTTTCATATAGTGTAAAAGTAATAGCGATTATTCGTATCTAAGCTAAACTCCGTAAACCTTAAAGTAAATTTAGCTTGGCCAAGACCAGCTTAAGCGACAATGCAAACTTGACATCCCTGCCCGAAAATGTTTCATTTTCACCTCCCGGTTTACCCAGAGGTTTATTACTGGAGCAATTTAGACCACATCGCATTCTATGCAAAACTCCCGGTACCGTAGGACTCATTTCTACAATGTCCTCCTAGGTACGGTATCTACGAGTAAATTGCGGCCATTTGCGGCACGGACAGAATACTAGGTAATATTATAAATTCAAAAGTAACTCTGTCTGTCTCTATCTCTGTCTGTATGTCTGTCGCCTATAGTAAGTAGTATAGGCGTAAAAAGGTAACAGACCAGACAGTAATTAATATTTATTTGTGTTTCATATAAAATAATACAAATTAAGAAATAATAAAGATAACACAGGTTGCCTGGACAGTTCAGCTATTTATTAATAATAATTTTCTTATTAGTCAAACATAATACATATATGTACATAGGCAGAGAAATACACAACGAAATAACAATAAAAAATAACAATAAAATGAATAACTTAAAATAAATAAATAATGCTGGACAATCCACACAGCATTATCTAGCCCCATGGTAAGCAAAGCTTGTGTTATGGGTACTAGATAACTGATATACATAATACAATACATTACATAGATAGATATTTTTTATTATACATAGAAAACGATCAGAACACCCGGAACAAATATCATGCAGATCATACACACAATTGTTCCGAGGCGGGAATCGAACCCGCAACCTCCTGCGTCGCAGGCGGACCTTCGCCCACCGCGCCACATCGGTCGTCTAAAGGATGTACTTAAACTAATAGTTTAAAATCTAAATAGAATAAAAAAGAATAGAAAAACATTTATTTGGATACAGGTACAAAATACAGTAATAGTAATTATATTGTATTGTATCCCACGGATGGACATGCATACTTTTTATCCCGGAAAAGCGTGTGCAAAACCGCGGACAAGAGCTAATAATTTAATATTATAAATTCGAAAGTAACTGTCTGTCTGTCTGTTACCTTTCCAAGCCGAACAGATCATAATGAAATTTGGTAGGGATGTAATAGTATCTCGGGGACGGACATAAGTACGAGTGTAAAATTTTTTTGTCCCGAGGCGGGAATTGAACCTCCTGCGTCTGAAGCGGATCCTTACCTGCTGCGCCACATTGAAATAACAACATGATAAAATGAAGTGGAAGTAATTGTGAGGCTTTTAAATAAATTACTCGTTTTAAGTAATGTCTAATGTGCTAACGAAAACAACGGTCGTTAAACGAGCTTTTCTCTCCGCTAATTCATTGCATTAGATGTAAGACACAAGATCGGGCGTTATTAATAAAAGCTAAATAGATAGAAATATAGAAAGTACTTTTTGCACACTAATAAAGAACTATGTACAATAAAAACTTTAACACTTTGACTGCTGAAATCACACGGTATGTGTTTTCTACAAGTGACTAATATGCGTAAATCCACACTAGCGCAGCGGCTGAGAAAATACAGATCTGTGTGACTCAGCACAGCCGTAATATTTTTCGAACGAAACGCATGTGCGGCGCAACACAACCGCTGTGTAGAGCGGCAGCACGAATTTTTTAGGTTAAAAAAAAGATCGCAGTCATCGAAAAAAAATCGCAGTCAAAGTGTTAAAATTAGTTACAATTGGCGGTCTTATCGATCAAGAGTGATTTCTACCCAACCATGGATGGATAAGGGCGTGGACAGTACAAGATTAAATAGCACATTATTGACATGTTCATATTGTATAACTTATTAAATTAAATCAATTTAAAATTACATTGTAGGATACCTAGTTTTAGAATTTTTTTGCATGACAATGTGTTTTGGTGTAGTATGTGACACTGCCTATTCTAATGTTTAAGACGTATTATGACCATAAATCTTGCAATCAATTAATTGAAATTGAATTGAAAAAGAAATAAAAATATGTGTTAAAACTAAACTAAATCAAATGATTAGTATGATTTTAGCAATTTTTTTTTACGTCTATATCACTATGATGATTTTAACACAGAAATTTTAATACACGTACTTAGAAATACCTCCTCACCATGTAAGTTATAAGTATAAATTAAGTGTATTTACTTATTAGCTTAGGGGGAGGCCAATGTCCAGCAGTGGACTAACATAAGCTGATGATGATGACTTATTAGTTTAGCTGTAATAAATTATGTAGAAAATCGACGACAACCCTTCTACCTACTTGGTAGCAAACTTGTATTTCGATGTTTTTGTCTTAAAATAATACCTACCTATTTAATGAACCTCCCTATGCTGATTAACCCTTATTATCCGGGACTCCAGATAATGAATGAAGTGTTCCTTTGTTGTGGCACAATTTTAGCCTCAGGCTATCGGGTGTAATGTCCCCCGCGTTCTCGTCATCCTGTGCCAATTGCAAAATTCATTATCATTGGACAGATCAACCTTCACTCTTACGGCTACATAGAAGAGATTAAAATGTATGAAATTTTTTTTTTTTTATTTATTTGGAAGACAGACATGGATCATCTCATGGATCATTACAATAAGGAACTACATAGACAAGTGAAGTCTCCACTATAAACAAATTAATACAAAAAACTAGGGACTAATCAGTCAGTTATTTGTATTATTTATATTTATTATTATTTTGTTTTATATTGATTCTACGAATTGGGTAGGTAGGCACATTGGTTATCCACAAATGCTATCTTTAAGAGGAACTCAGAGCATAGCTCGTGACAGCTTTTTCCATAGCTCGCTGAGCGACTTTGAACTGGTGGAGCAGTCCTACCGTGAGTGTCCACGTCTCAGCTCTGTAGGTCATAACGGGTAGGACGCACTGGTTGAACAGCGGGAACTCGGCACTGACCACACACGGCTTGATCTCACACGGCTTGATCTACACAAATTTAATTGAGAAAATATGTCTGTTTTGTTTAAATGTTATATAATTAATTATTTACTTTTAAGTATTATTAAGTCGTGTGCTGTATTTGTTTACTATAGTTAGATTCAGATTCAGTGCTAAGATTCAGTCTTAGCTCTATCGAAATAAATATATTTTCATTTTATTTCATTGAAAACTTTCGTTTTCAAGCATTGCGGTATGGATGACGAGACGACTCGGCGTAGTTTTCCAAACGCTGCCCAGCCTAGCTGGATCGTCCTCTTGGCCTTCTTCTCGAAATAGTTTTTACCTAACAGAATCTGCCCGAGGTAAGAGTTACCATTTATTAGTAACCCAGTAAGCCGCGCCAGTCTTGTCAACGCTAAGCGAACTCTAACTACTTACGAATTGAGCGGGCGTGCTCAATTAATTAGTATGGATTAAGCGTGTTCAATTTAATTACTTAATAGGATTTCAATTATCAATAGCTTGAACTGAATTACAATTGGATTGGGAATGATGTAAACTTTTAATGGTACTGTCAGCGACGAATGTTGGTTAACACAATTTTTTTTCATGGTGTATCATCAGTGTTAATAACACTAAAGTAATTTAAAACGGAATATTTACTATGGTTTGGTTCTTGAGTTTTCCAATATTTCGGCACAGTTTCATGCGCCATGATCACGAAATAACCTAAACATAAGTTAGCAGTGAAAAAGGGGTAAAGTGACCGTGTACTGACAATGTCAATATTCAGATTTCAGATTTAAAAAACTTTATTTCAGTAGGCTTACAAAATAAGAACTGAGACAAGTCAAATTATATACTACTAGTTTCTGCCCGCGGCTTCGCACGCCTTGTTTCTATGGAAACGTTTTAAGGTTATTTCTATCCCATTAGACCTGATTTATATAATAAAAAGTACCCTATGTTTTATTCCGGGCTTGGATGCAAAATTTCAGCCGGATCCGTTCAGTAGTTTTTGCATGAAAGAGTAACAAACATCCATCCATACATACAAACTTTCGCGTTTATAATATTAAAAGGATATATTAGTATAAGGTATTATGAAATAAGATACATGTAAGGTATTTTTGTTTTTTTTCTTCCCTTCAATTTTACACTGACTTTTATTTACCCATTCAGCTTACATAGGCAAGTCATAATATCACAAACATTAAATTACTTAAACAATGGCTAAGGTTTAATATAGGTACCTAGAATATTTCATAAAAAAAATATAACAAATTATAGAATTAATTACGGCTGTAAGCGGATTAACTACAAACTTTATTTGTGTTGGAAAAACACCATGGGGTTCTTCTCACACCGGGTGTTCTCCCAACCCAAATAAGGTTCGCAGTTAACCCGGTAACATCCGTAATAAATTCCAAAAACTACGATAGTTTTTATAATAAAAAATAAGAGAATGTCAGAGACGTGTATAAAAAATCATATCTTGTCAATAACACCCATGAGTTACAAAAATCGCCTGAAAACAATAATATCGACACCTTGGGGTAGAAAGGTCGTATAAACCATTTTGCCCAAAATGAGTTATGAATGCAGTCTTATTCAGAATTTTCCGCTCTATCGATTAGTCTATGTGACGCATTCCAATTCGCATAAAAATGGTTTTTACAGCCCAGACGACTTCAACGTCTAAGCAGAGTTTTTGTTGCAACTTATGATGTAAGAACCAAAGAAAATATTATTGCTATGACCATTTGGAGTAATGCTATAATTTCTTACTAGTTCAGGTTGTAAAAGATAGTAGATTTGAGTCAAGTATGGTGTACTACCAAAGTAATAAATTGCGCTTGGTTGTAAAAACCAAAGTTCAGTATGATTTCGTTTTAAAGCCTTTTACCTCCATACGTTTAGTACAATTTGGTTTTTACACCCTAAGCTGCAATAAAAATTATATTGTATTGTATGATATTATCATACAACACAATATAATTTTTATTGCAGCATCAATACAAAAAATAATAATAATAAAAGAGCTTAATACTAACTAAATCTAGTGGTACAATCGGCGGCCTTATCGCTAACAGCGATTTCTTCCAGGCAACCTTTGGATGGATATAATCATAGATGATCAACTCATGAAAAGCTTTATTCTCTCTGCTCACTGTACGTACACGATGATTGAAGTAACGTGTTTCAAATGAAATTCAACCAAATAATAGTCTGAAAGCTCGAGGCTTCACAGCTGTTGTTCTAACACAGTGTTTATACTATAATCTATACTATATATGTATACTACTAGTATTATAAAGAAAGGTTTGATTTTTGTTTGTTTCTTTGTAATGAATAGGCTCCGAAACTACTGGATCGATTTGAAAAATTCTTTCACCGTTGCGTTGGGAAGCTACATTGATAAGGGGGGAAAAAAAATATTCCCACTAAACCCAAGGACCGAGGGGTCATCACCCCTCGAGTTGACGCCGGGGTAATGAGGCCAAGCCTCGAGGCACCTCTCTGTGCCCCCACCAGGGCCGGAAAGAAATTTATTGATTGAGCTACACTATCTGTGTATTCCCGTTGTCCCCGTACGCCCTGTCCCCGTCACGGGGACAGCGGCACGTCATAAAATTTCTTTCCTGTTGTCCCCGTAACGTAGATTCGGGGACGGGGACAAAGGGTAGTAAACATTTAACGTGTTGTTGTCCCCTTAAATCTGTATTCCTGTTAAAAGCTTAGTTTTTAGCGTGGGAAAAAGAAAAGCGAAGTAAAAAAAAATATTTGTATGTATTACAATTTTAATTTAAGGTAAACAAATTATATTGTTAAATATATGTAATTGTTATGTTATTTTTGTAAGTTTTATAAAATAAATTGTAATTATAATAAAACTTATATAAATACCACAACTTACATTATTTATACTATAAATTAAAAAAATCACAATAATTACGAAAAAAATAATCAACGTGGTAAATAGTTACACATCTTACTACAAAAAATATCACAATTATGTGCCTAAAAGATAATCAACATGATAAATAGTTACAAAATCTTACTACAGAAATACAAAAATTTTTATTTTAAATTAACGACTTCCATACATTTTTATTGTTAAGTACTAAGTAGTTTTGAAATATTATAGTTCTAGTTAGATATAACACATTTTGCAAATATTAATAAATAAAAAGCACTTCACAAATTAAAAAAACCTACTTACATGAGTTCTCTTTTACAGTTCTCAATGTGAAGTTCACAACTAACTGCAATTACTAAGTCGATCCTTTTGTCGAATTCTGGAGTGGGACTTTGTATGAGCCAATGAGAGCTCTGCAAAAACAATGTTATCTGCGCTTATGTCTCGTAGCTGCACAGGTGCGCGCGACGCCGGCGCATCCTTTTCAAGGTCACTCTGTTTATCATAATAGCTAGAAAACTTTGAATGTACGATACATGAAAAAAAATGTCAGGTAATGGAATAAGTTTAAGTAGTTACTTACCTATTTAAAAAAAAAACAATTACATTCACAATAATTCACTATTTCGATCGAATTCAGTAGTATGTATATACAAATCCGACTAAGAACTTTAAACAAGTTCAATAATACTTTTTATTAATCTACCGGGTACCAAGACTGATCGAAAAATATTCCTTACCTACACTTTGTTTGTTGGGTAAAAAAAAAGATGCAGACTCATAATACATGGGTAAGATGCAAACTCACACATAATACACTAATGAAAAAAGAAAAACGGGGACAACGGGCACTAATTTTTAAATTTTTAATTCAAATATATTTACGGGGACAGAGTACGGGGACAACGGGAAGTAATTTTAAATATTTAATGAAGGTGCCGCTGTCCCCGTAAGACGGGGACATGGCGTACGGGGACAACGGGAATACACCACACTATCCCCGGTGAACATAGGCTATATTATATTTTCAAAAAAGTTAGTGATCCTTACTAAAACTCCAATAATGTAACCCAGGGTGTAAAAAAATCACCTAATAAAGTGAAATTCGAGTTTAACGCGGGCGATTAATTCTCGTACCAATATTTCTTTGATTCTGTAACCGCTTTGTTAACAAAAAATAATATCTAAGAGCCAAGAACCGACTGTTGCTATATTTTGACGACCGATATGGCGCGGTGGGTGAAGCCCGCCTGCGAAGCAGGAGGTTGCGTATTCTATTCCCGCCTCTGAACAATTGTGTGTACGATCCGCAGATATTTGTTCCGGGTGTTCTGGTCGTTTTCTATGTATAATAAAAAATATCTATCTATGTAATGTATTGTGTTATGTATATCAGTCATCTAGTACCCATAACACAAGCTCTGCTTAGCTTGGGGCTCTATAATGCTGTGTGAATTGTCCAGCATTATTTATTGCGAAATACCATCTTAATCATTATCTCAAGAAACCACTTGTAATAAATAGTAAGAGACATCATTAGCGAAATAGGTACCTCCGATAGAAACGTGCCCGCACCATGACAATTAATCTTAGTTTTGGGCTAATGCCCTTACTACACATAGCGAGTAGTTATCAATTCAACCTAAACCACGTCATGAGAGTTTTTTTTTTAAGTTTGTCATTATATGTCACGAAAGCGAAGCAATATTCTCATTATCCTGGGTAGTAATAGAACTTTTGAAACTATCATGGTTATTAATACTAAAGTCATTTAGAACGGGATATTGAATAACTCAAAAATCAAATCATGGTAAATATCCCGTTTTAAATGACTTTAGTAGTAATAGAACTGCCTGTATGCAAATTTCAGCCCGTTCTATTTAGTAGTTTTGGCGTGAATAGATAACAAACATCCTAACATAAAAACTTGGTACTAAATTTTTAATGGTTTTTGCGTTGTGACCAATTAGATTTTTTTTTGCTGTGATGAATTGAATCCTCAATCACATACTCGGGTTGTGTAGTTGAGGTATTAGCAGTGAGTGAACAGCAACCTTGCTAAATCGAGAAAATCTTGTAAGAAATGGTTTTTCCTATAATACCTACTTACTAGGGTTGCCCCTATAAAGCTTTTTTTGGTGCACGAAATAAATCAGGTGAAACCTCTTTGGTTTCTGATTTATGTTGCTTGTTGGTAGTAGGAACCTACTTTTTACTGACTTTGTGGCTGATTTTCTAGTACTTATGTACCTACTTATTAGGAATTATTATTTTAGGTACCTACTAGAACGTCATACTTATTAGTAATTGAAGTTGATTTAATCTAGTTTATAAGTGTTTACGTTTTCCTTATCTTGCATTCATTACCTTCAATTTGAATGTGCAAAATACGACCAAGAGGAAAAACAGTCTATTTAGTTTTTCAAACAATTGTCCCGGGGTGATAATCGAACCCGACACCTCCGTTGCAGGCGTCACAGGCAGGGTTGGCATGATTAAAACAAGTTGTTTTAAAACACGTGTATAAAACAGTGTTGAAAACAGTTTGAAATAAAACTATGTTTTATATTAAGAAAAAAACAGGTTTTAAAACTACCTTTAATTGCAAATGAATGTGTATAAATACCACAGACAGGCTGTGGTATTTATATACTGCATAGGTAACTCCCCGCCAGTAAAGTCCCGCAGGGAAAGTCCCTATGTCGGCCGTCGAAAGAAAGTAATTCACTGGATTAATGGGTACGGTACCTATTCCCCGCTCTCTCTCTAGTTCTCTACCTACCTACAACATACAAGGTGTATGTATGTGTTTTGTATTGATTAATAATAATAATAATTTTTAATAATTAGGTTAGAGGTACTGAGATATGCAACAAAAGTAAATATTTATCGTTTTGTTAATTTTTACTAATGTGAATTAGGAAATAGTTTGGAAATGGATTATTTTATTATTCAAATATAAAAAAACTGTTTTTTTTCCAACCCTGGTCACAGGTGGACCTTCGCCCGTTATTCCGCCACAGATTAACTTTAATAACACTCAACTCGTGATTAGTATAGTGACAGGTGTAGTAACAACAGCATCGTGAAAGTCATCTATACTAACTAATACTTAATACTAATAATATAATATTATAAAGAGTTAAGATTTGATTGTTTGTTTGTAATAATATTATAAAGAGGAAATGTTTGATTTTTTGTTTGTTTTTATTGAATAAGCTCCGAAACTACTGGACCGATTTGAAAAAAACATTACCGTTAAGAAACTACACTATCGAAAATGAAAATGAAAATGAATGAAAATGATAGCTCTAGTAACAATGCAGTACCAATTGCACTCAGCACTAGGAATTAAATCTAGACTGTAGTCAATATACCCGGAACCGGAACTGTGATATACTCAGATAAGTTGGGTGCTGGGGTAGGTATTATGCTGAGTGACTTACTTGTACAAAATGTAGTCAATCATTGCTATAAATAAATAAAGGAATAATAAAGGTTTTTTTTTTATTTAACGCAGTAAATATCCACCCATTCCATGACATATTTACACAAATAAAAAAAGGCTTGCGCTAGTTATGTTTCACTATTCACTTTTAAAAACATTTGGCTAAAATAAATAATAACTGTAGAAAATACTCTTGATTTGTTTGTACCTGTACCTGCCTACTGCATTTATATCCTTCTTATTCCTTCACATGTACAGCCGCATGACGTCGACGTCACCTGATGCGGACGCGAGTAAACACGGGTGCGCGGGGGCAAGAGGTAACTTCGAGTGCGCGGCATCTAGCCGCGAGGCGGAAGAAAATAGTGGTACGTTTCGGACGGATGTCGTATCATGTGACAAGCGAAGCCGCGCGATTATAAAATATAAAGTTTTGAGTTTGTATTGGTGTATAAATAAACCGTGTTCTTAAAATGTGAGTGTTTTATACGAAGAACGAACCCTGCGCCGAAATCTATAACAATAACACTCATCATTACATTAAGTTTATGTAATTATCTAGAACGCAATGTAATCTTTAAGATAAGAACAACAAATATATATGTGTATCATGCAGTAAAAGATTACCTATCTGTTTGTGTTGATGTTGTATTAATACTCGTACCACAAGCATTTCCAAAATAATTTTGTGTCAGCAAGCGCGATGTCTAAAAACACGCATTTGAATGACGCACTTCGAAGAATAGCAGAAGAACAAAACTATAAAAACTGTGAAATAAAAGTGTTGCCAGTGTCCACCGGCGGCGCTAATTACTCCTCACTCCTCTACACCGCCACAATAAGCAGCCAGGGTAAGGAGGATCTCCACCTCTTCATCAAGGTATTAATCATCGTCAAGACTTTGCAAGAAGAACTGAATAGATACCAATCTGTAGCAGAAACAGAAAAAGCCCTCTACATTGATATAAAGCAAGGATATGAAAAGATAGAGAATAAGTACGTTGTTCCTCAAGAACACCGGTTATGGCTACCAAAATGCTATGGCTCAGAAGTAACTCCCTTCATCGAAGCTTTGGTAATGGAAAATTTGGTTGTCAAGGGATTTGAATCATTTGACAGGTTCAAATCTATGGATTGGGAGTACGCAAGCAAAGCAGTGACCGAGCTAGCAAAGCTACATGCCCTATCGTATGCACTGCAAATAAATGATCCAGAAGAATTCAAACGAATTAATGATAAATATATTATCGACCTCATGTCAGAAGACTTCTTTAAGAAAGTAATGGGTATGGGAGTCCAAAGTACTCTCAGTGTACTCGATGATGATGATAAGAGCAAGTTCAAGAAGTTTTGGGATGAGCTCACGTTTGCTAAGATGACTGAATACAGAAAAGCCCAAAAACTAACGGTGATTGCACATGGTGACTTCAGACCGAGCAATTTTATGCACAGGGTTTTGGAAGTAAGTGCGAAAATTCAAACTGGAAGACATTTCAAACTTTTATATCCACAGTGATCATACAAGACATTAAAAAATTATATTTCCAACTTAAATAGCTAAACTATTACTTATTGTGCAGTTCATTCTTTATTATATATATTATGTACAATAAAGATTGAACTGCGATTTTTTTTGCAAACCAAACAAACAAAAATACTTTGCTATATTATAGCAACGTATTTGCAAACGTTGACGTGACATTCTTTAACTTATTAGCTGATATAAATTCGAAATAACTATTTCAGGATGGCAGCTTAGAAGTGGTTGTATTAGACCACCAGACGTTTTACCTTGGAAGTCCAATCCCTGACTTGCTGGGCCTGATTGCCATCGCCACTGACAAGCCGTTTCGAGATCAGTACAACGACAAACTCATCGAGTACTATTACACACAACTGAGTGCTTCCTTTAGAAGAATGGGTATTGATCCCGAGACGACTTATTCCAGGGAAGATTTTTATGCAGAGTTCAAAGAGGTAAGGATAAAGACCACCAAGATACCTTGATACAACTTTCCTCTTCTTTTATTTTGCCTTAAAGGCGCGGCGCTTATCGGGTGGGTTAGTGTCGACTATCCCAAAAAAAAACGTAAAACTATTTTGCTTTAATTTTAATTTTAACAAGCTTGGCTGCCTCGACGCCGGCTTATACCACCAGGCCCGGTGGCGGCGTTTATGGTAGAGCTTATGGTGAAGAAGGGCTGAATGTTATACCTTTGGCGAGCCAATGCTTGCAGGAAAATCTGTCTTAATTTAAAGTTAGCACTGCTTTTATTGATTGATATAAATTATGCACTTGCAGAAGCTGCCCTACGGTCTAGTAACAGCTACCTTCGTGCTTCCATTCATCACAGTAGAGACAGAACAGGCTCCAGAGCTGAAAACAGATATGAGTATTGACAATATGCAGGTTACTAAGGTCGGGCCCTTATACTCTGAAAGGATGAGGGATATATTCAGCGACTTTGTTAAATGGGGAGCGTTAGATGATTAAACCATTAAAACCTCTGTTTAAGGCTTACTGCCAGTCCTTCTACTCGAGCAGTCTGTGGATAAACCACACCCGGCGAGCTACCAGCTCTCTGCGAGTCCAATACAACATTATATCTTTAGGATGCTGATGCGGCTGCCTCGCTATTGCAGCGCATCAGGGATGTTCGCGGAGGCGCGCACGGACGACTTTCACGCGATTACTCGCAAGAAAGTCGCTTCCCTACTCCAGCGTGCGCGAGGCAGCGGCAACGGCATCCTGAAGATGATTGTGGCACGGGCAGACTGCCCCATTCAGAACAGGGCGGGTGCTAATGGGCTCCATCTGATCCTAATTTTTATTTGAAATCTTTTAATTTCATTTTTAGTATATAATTTTAGTTCAATTTTAAATTTAGTATGACATTTTGTTTTATTCCTTTTATGATTTGTATTGTGTAACTTAATAATCTATATCTAATCTATGAATGTTTCATTTTTATGTTTATTTTTAAGTTTTGTGTGTTTTTAATTTTTATATGGATTTAATGTAACTACTGATAAATCTGAAATAAACGAATAATAATTATTATTATTATTCAAATTCAAAATCATTTTTTTCGGTTATTCACCACAATTAAGTACAACTACGTTTCTTTCGTTTATTTATGTTTCACAGTAATTATTTTTAAATATAAAAGCTAACTTAAACGGTTATTCCGTTTGTCCGTAAGCCTCATTAGTCTCTAATTATTATAACATTTCATAAACTACAAATATTATGTATAAGTTAACCAGTTAAGTAGGTAGATACCTATAGTACACTTGTACATTACTAATTTAACTTCAAACAATGTTCTTCCTTCGCGTCAGTAACTGAATATACGTACCTATATGCTATGTTAGTACCTAACCATAAATCAGATTTCAATTATTCATGTCACATAAACTTCACATTACACTACGAATGATGAGACTATACAATGTACCTATGCTATTTGTGCTTTAACTTATTCTAGTAGCTACCAAAATAACAAAAGCTGTGTGGTTTTCATGTTTATGACAAGATGTGTACGTTGTAGTATTTGTCCACACTTATGTCAATATTGTAAGTAATATAAAAATCACGAAACGAAGAGTACATTACATTAAATTTGATTCTATGAACAGAATTCGGTATTTAGATAGTATCAGGCAGATGCCGGATACAGTTTATTTGTATTTGTATTTTCTGAACAGAGCGCTATGCAATGATGTTATATATACGTAGATACGTTGTACCGAGGTCTGCCTAACAATATGAAAATCAGGTACGTGTCTGAACACGAACGAAACAAGCAATGCGTTACGTTTATGAGTGACAGAGATAATGCCATGCGGCGTTGTATGTTCGAACGTCGATGCTAGAGGTATGTAGCTATAGTAAAATATCGCAATGTTTTGATTTCTTTACATTGAGTATGACGTCTCTATAATGTAAAATCTCTTTGGCGCTATGGCGCTCATTAGGAGGCCTGTGAATACAAATAAATCAAAAATATTTAATTTTATTGCAGATAAATGTGATCAATAATTTGTTGGTAGCAGAACAAAATGTCCTGAAAATCTATAACGGCTGATGATGCGTGTGGAGTCTCATTTTTCTATGGTATTTGGACAAGCCTCGCTGACATAGAACTACGTAAATCCCATACAAAGTAGTCATTACATAAATCCCATACAAAGTATTACATAAATCCCATACAAAGTAGTCATTACATAAATCCCATACAAAGTAGTCATTACATAAATCCCTTACAAAGTATTACATAAATCCCATACAAAGTATTACATACATCACATACAAAGTAGTCATTACATAAATCCCATACAAAGTATTACTTAAATCCCATACAAAGTAGTCATTACATAAATCCCTTACAAAGTATTACATAAATCCCATACAAAGTATTACATACATCACATACAAAGTAGTCATTACATAAATCCCATACAAAGTATTACTTAAATCCCATACAAAGTAGTCATTACATAAATCCCATACAAAGTATTACATAAATCCTACTCATTCTATATAAAAATGAGACGTCACAATCATGTCTCGATACTATCTACTACTAGAATATAACGACGACCGATGTGGCGCGGAGGGCGAAGGTCCGCCTGCGACGCAGGAGGTTGCGGGTTCGATTCCCGCCTCGGAACAATTGTGTGTACGATCTGCAGATATTTGTTCCGGGTGTTCTGGTCGTTTTCTATATATAATAAAAATATCTATCTATATAATGTATTGTATTATGTATATCAGTTATCTAGTACCCATAACACAAGCTCTGCTTACCATGGGGCTAGATAATGCTGTGTGAATTGTCCAGCATTATTTATTTTATTTATTTATTTAACTCTCAAGCAATATTACAAACTGTGCGATTCTTACTGTTGGAACAGCACTTGAAGATGTAACGTGTGAAACAGGTGTTTCAAGTTATATGTTACTGCAGCAGAGGAAAATGTCTTCTCCTTGGGTTTATTAAAAAAAAAAAACACAAAAAAAAAATTATATAAACCAAACGCAGCTCAAAAAAAAAAAAAACATTGAGAAGGGGGGAAAAAAAGATATTCCCACAAAACCCAAGGACCGAGGGGTCGTCACCCCTCGAGTTGACGCCGGGGTAATGAGGCCAAGCCTCGATGCCCCTCTCTGTGCCCCCACCAGGGCTGGAAAGAAATTTATTGATTGGAAAATGTCTTGATAGTACCGTAGATTTAGAACTGTGAATTCCTTATTTGTTCAGAACTTGGGAACTTGTGGGTTTGAACATAAGAGGAAGCTGGTGTTACAATTGTCATTTTCCCATCATTCACTTTCATCAGCATCCCGGGAAGAGGTACGCCGCGTTTTCTACACTGGTACTTGAGTCTTGATACGCTATGTCGTCGGTTACCTACCGTCTTTTTACTTTGCTTCTGGTGAAATCGGGCCTAAAGTCTTTAAATCTGTAAGGCCCAATTTCACAGTTTCCTGCCAAAACTAAGATAATAAAAACTAAGTTCAGCTTGATCGTGTTAAAATTCGTAGGTAAAGTATACCAAATATACCAATTGTGTGAATTTGTGTGACATGACACTCTCGGCTCTTCACCTCGGTTTAGCGTTTGGTTTAGCAATTGAACTCGTTCACGTTGTAAGTGAAGACGTACAACGTGAACGAGTTCAATTGCTGAGGTGAAATTGGACCTAAACCTAAGCCGGTTATCTTGTGGTTAAGGTGACAATAACCATGACAGTAAATGCCTTCGGTAATTGGCCAATATAGCTTTAGTTACGAACACTACAGAGAACCATTATCCTAAGCAAACGAAAAACGTGAGTCGAAAACTTTTGTGAGGGTTCCGTCGATATGACAACCTTCATGATTTATTTATTTAGTTCATTTATTTAGTACTGACACTATTTTTACAGGGGCACCTAATGCAATAACAATAAAAACAACGATAAGAAACAGTTCATGTGAAAATGAGAACCACGCAGAACCCACTTAGCATTAAAACGCTATGCTAAGAAAAATACGTAGATACAACATGAATTATTGTTTTAGCATAATATGCTAAAACAATAAGAGACGAAGAGACTGAAGACTGAAGAGACTATATTATAGTCTCTTCATCAGGACACACAACGCTGCGGTATGCGGTACAATGTAGCGTCACATTGCGTTTAGTAGCTAGGCGCAAAGCAGTACCTATCTGTGCAGAAGAGCAGTCATTTGACTTTGCCGTGGCGACACAGTTTATAACCACTGCAGGTATTATCGTTTTCACACAACTTAATTATTTCCATGGTATTATGTTCCAAAAAATATTTTTTGCTATTAACTTTTTTATATTTTTTTTAATATTAACTTCACTGCGATCTAGGTGATCGCAGTGAAGTTCTAGGTGATCGCAGTGAAGTTAATAAAAAATATTATTCCTTCTGCCAAGCGGCGATTATGGAAAATCCATCTTGAAGGAAGAATATTCAGCTGTGAACGTTACACAGTTTCTTCTTATAGATTTTATCTATGTTTAGAGTAATGCTGCTGAGACAGAGGGTACATTAAAACGGATAAATTGGTCTCGCTACTTATTACTGTTCAACAAGGATGGGCGACGTACGGACTGACAGACGACGTAGGCTCATTATAAGAGACCCACATACAATATTTTCTATGATCAGTGACAATATCATCCGAGATGTCAAGGTAGATCGTTTCTTGGATACGGAACCTTAAAAATCAGTGTCTCCGTCATAATGAAAATCATAAAGCCTAATTAACTCGCTATGATATCTTGTTACGGCAGCCATTTTGAATTTTGCATCTGACAGCTTCATTAGATCGTTTCCTCTTTGTAATTATGTTGAAAATGGAATCGATTTATATTTTTCTTTTGTCTTTTGTTTCTCAAACGACATCGGGCTTTGATGTCACTGGTCAGTGATTTTATCTCTGAATAAAGAATGCGGGGCTCAAACGTTTTATTTCTAGTTTATGGCTTTACTGTAATAAATGTTTAGAAACTTTTTTGTGAGAAGTAAGATTTGCGAAGAATACTATTGCAGGGTTAAGCTCGTCTATGTGTGTCCTACATATCTTTTTAGTTAAGTTTTTTTTTATTATTATGTATACCTACAATAAAGAATAAGTACCGGTAGGTTTTTGTTTTGTGCCAATAGGTGGTAGGTACCATGAGAATAGACAATAACGTATACGATGTATTGTCTATTCTCAATACTCAATAATCAATACCTACTCAATGTATTTATTGTTGTCATCAAATTGGCTTAATTAGTAGGTTCTTATGTATATATTAGTATCACAATGTGGACCCGTGAACAACAAGTGGAAGGTAGACCGAGGTTGTTTTTAGTAAAATATAAATATGTAGGTACTAAGGTTTTTTTTTTCGAATGGACTATTATGCTGTTGACCTCAGATGGCCATGACAGCGTTATCGGACTTTTGGCGGGCGCAGAGGGCGCCTCGCCGGTAAAAATTAGGTTGGGGCAACACGCACAAGGGCCACTTAGGTGCGAACCTTGGCTTGGGCTGTTGCCAGATGCTACAAGAGGGTAGGGAGGTAACGCCTTAGGTGCACGAGTGCACCTGAGGGCGGAAACGGGGAATTCTTCGACCCCGCATCCGGCAGGGTCGGTTATTGGTCGGGTGTGTAGTGTGCGGAAGCTGAGTTGTTGCCGTCACTTCCGGGTTAGCGTCAGTGAGTGGGTCAACGGGGTCACCAAGAACGTGTCTCGGTCTACGGAGGAGAGGTAGGTACTAAGGTAAGTAGTATTTATTCTTATGTAGGTACCTAGAGCATTTTTTAACGCAGTTTTGAACCTAATATTTCCAGCGAACAAGAAACATTGCTGCGTTTATTTTGGAAGGGTTTTATTTCAAGACATGTTTTGGTCTAAATATATTTTTCACTGGTTTCTGCCCGCAGCTTCGGCCATTTGTTAAGGTTATTTATATCCCATGGGAACTGATTTATGGGATAAAAGTAGCCATGTTTTATTCCGGGCCTGGAACTACCTGTAGGCAAAATTTCACCTACCATACAGGCAAGCCGTTCTGTAGTTATGGTGTCAAGGTAACAAACAATCAAACATCCAATATTCAGATTTATACTTACCTAATAGCGTCTTTTTAAAGATGGTAGATAGTTATACTAACCTATAAGAGAGACAGACATATAAGAGATGAACATACTAGTGGTTTCTTTTTCACTTCTTCCACTAGTGGACAAAAAATTGAAGTGAACAGTAAAATAATTTTATTTGATAATAATTTAATGTATAAAATATGACTTGTCTAAGTGCTTATTTTGTAAGCCTAAAGAAATAAATGATTTTTTACTTTTACTTTACTTTTACTTTTACTTTACTATATTTTTGATAAATAACTACAATTTTGTTTGCAGTAATATCGACTTTTCTTCGTGGGAACGAAGGCTCTTTGTCTTATTTTTCTCCTAATCTCGAAACCTTTAAAAACTTTTAAAAGAATTGACCGCACTGAGTGGAAAGATTTAGTAGAGTACGTTTTGAAATCTCATTTATTTACTTAATGGATAGTTGGGGGAGGCCTTTGCCCAGCAGTGGGACGAAACAGGCTAAATAAAAAAAAATAAAAAAAAGAATTGATAAATGTTACCCAACGGGTCACTAATTCACATTTTCCTCAAAACGCGACAATTTATAATCGTCCCAAACATTTTTTTCTAATTTGACCTTGAAACATAATTTGCTCCAAAAAGCCAAGAACTGCCAAGTCTGGTTACCTCCCTAAAGTAATCAAACGTCCCTTAACTAATAATAATACCTAAAAATGTTTCTAAGATGAGTGAAAATTATGAATTTGGCACACGCTTGTTAGGCTTGAAGTAGACGGCATCGTTCCCGACCACTTTCAATATGAACGCCAATTGTGAAATTCTGATGTCTGAATAATTATGGCGTCCAGCATGTTCATCAAATTAGGCGCGAAACTTGAAAATGCAAATTATAAAGCCATTCGATTGAATATATATTTTGGTTTATTAGCACTATAGAATCTATCTTTTTAAAAATGGTTCTAATACCCTTTATGACTTTTACAATAAACACATGTGAAATAAAAACTTTTTACCCGTACTTTTATTTTACCGCCACAGCTCCTCGTCTACTCCTAGCCTAAATTCTAGTGATTTAAAAGCATCCCAATTGAATTTATTATGAATGTACACGTAGCGGCAAAAGTGAGAAAATTACAATTATTTCATGCGAATCTTGAGCGCTTACTTATGCTTAAATGAGATCGCTATTTAAATACAAGAATGTTTTATTGTACAGACGTACTCCAACTGAAATACCAAAACAGATATTTTTTAAGTAGTTAGAATATACACATAATTAGACTTTAGTACGTACTCTGGGCGGCCTTATCGCTTGGATTGGAATAACGGCAATCTGCTACTTATTTATGGGCAATTTGCTACTTTTGATTCAAAAACAGCGTGCAAAGCTGCGAGAAACTAATTTAATAATAAAGTTGAGCGTTTTTTGAAGTCTCATTTATTTATATAACGGATGACATCATTTATTATTCTTTTCTTACCAAAAACTTGAATCTTCAAAACTCAATCCATCTAAAAAGCTGTTAGACTTATATCTGTTCAAGACTGCTGCCAGTGACTGTACGTCGGAGAAACGAAAAAGTTTTTCGATTCTCCCGAAGTTCCAAGCTTTTCTGGAGACAAAAACATGTAAAATTATTTTAACTTTTCGAAAAATTTACATTTTACTCCTGTAGGACTGATAGCTATAATGCTTAGACTCTGATACCTACAGTCCTACAGATAACTCTTGCCATCAAAGTACATCGCATAAGCATTTAATTAAATAAATAAATAAATAATGCTGGACAATCCACACAACATCATCTAGCACCAAGCTTAACAGGCTTGGGTTATTGGTGCTAGATTACTGATATACTTAAAACAATAGATTACGTAAATAGTTTTTTTTATTATACAGTCATAGATAATGATCATAACATCCGGAACGAACCCGCAACCTCCTGCGTCGCAGGCGGACCTTCGCCCACCGCGCCACGTCAAAACATCAAACCAGGTCAATCCATGGATATCCGAAATAAAGAGATTTTAAAACTTTTGAAACTATCATGGTTATTAATACTAAAGTCATTTAAAACGGGATATTTACCATGATTTGATTTTTGAGTTATCCAATATTTCGGCACAGTTTCATGCGCCATGATCATGGAGTGCATGAATCATGGGGGTTGCATGCGCCATGATCACGGAGTTACTCCAAAAATCAAATCATGGTAAATATCCCGTTTTAAATGACTTTAGTAAAGAGATTTTATTTATTATTTATTAAAACAAAAATTCTGGACAATTGACACAGCATCATCTAACCCCCTATTTATAGTGGGGGGATCCTTTTGGATAACATTATTTTAGTAATAATTTTTATTTTAGTAAAAATGAATAAAGAATTATCTCTAAGATACAACGGAACACTGGAAAGCGTATAAGTTTAAAACTGTGTCGCACCTCGCAGCGCTCAAACTCAGGACAAGGTTAAGGCCGATCTCACCAAACAGAAAGCATGGTTTAATATTGTTGTAAATCTTGATTAACCAATTAGTTAATACTTATAGCACTTTGTTTGGCGAAATCGGGTTCTAGGAGATCCGACGGTAAGTATACAAAATATTATTATTAAAATAATAATAATAATAAATTAGTGACTTGTTTATGGCAGACGTCCGCAATCTCCCCTATAACCCGATTACCCAGTCCATCTATCCATCACAATAGCCTGGTTTTATTTCTTTCATTTTTTTTGCAATAGTCTCTACACTTGACGGATACCATCTTTGGGTGTATCATATTGTGCACCCGATGATGATACCCGCTATGTGTAGCCATCGCCTTTAGATTAACTTCTCAAAGGGCCTCTGTGCTGTTGGCTTCGGCCCCACGCAAGCCTTCCAAAGGACCAGGTCACTTTATGGCCCGAGATCATGGTAAATGAGAGACATAATAATAATATAAGACAAGAAATATGAAAAAATTAAAATAGGTATCTAAATAATGTATAACTCACATTTGTAAATATTTTGTGTGTGTAGAGCTCCTAAGATGTATGAAGCTGCGGGTAGAAGAGAGTTTTTTAATAATTTTGTAATATAATATGAAGTTCTGAATCCCGAAATGAATAAAGTATTGCGATATATTATATTCCCTCATCATACAACTTTGGAAGTTATTTGCATCTCTCATGGACCAAGATTGAATTTTTTAGATTAAAGTGATGTATTGTAATCCTAGTAGAATTATAACTCGATGTTGGATTAAAGTTGGAAATTTAATGTTTATTAGCACTTTATTGATGGATGTTTACGAAGGTAGGTTATTTGTAAATTTAAATCATATTGTTGGTATTTTATTCTATTGAGAACGGTCAGATATACATGTACCTATGTATAACCGCTTACATTATCTCTCAGGGCGCTATGGCGCTCATTGGGGGAGGCCTATGTCCAGCAGTGACTTGCTAGTATATAGGCTGATGATGATGATGATTATCTCATTAGGACTCTTAACGAATACATCCGACAGAGAACCAAAGTTATCGACATATGTATGTAGCTCTAAGAATTAGCAAGCTGACGTGGCAGTGGGCCGGCCATATCTCGCGAAGAACCGACAACTGCTGGAGAAAACATGTTCTTAAGTGGAGATCACGAATCAGTTAATGTAGGACGCCCTCCGGCCAGGTGGGATGCCGACCTGCGAAAGACTGCAGGTAGATGCTGGATGCGTCAAGCTGAAGATACTATGGAACGCAATGGCGCTTGTTAGGGAAGGCCTATGTCCTATGTATGATTGTACGATTATCTTATGTTTTTGTCCTTATTCTCACTTCGCAGTACTTCATCACGCACGACAGCCGGATTGATAGCAGTAAAGGTGTTAAAAATACAGCAGAGCAATGTAGTAAATCTATGTTTGATTTTTTTTTGTGCTGTCTATCATTGTGAACCAAATAAACCTATAGGTATACCTATATCTATAATTGTTTGGGTGCCTGAATTATTAAGTGAAATACCTACCAACTAATTAATGTAATTAATTTGATTCTTGTGTATGATATTATATAAATTCAATTATTCAATTACTATAGCTATTCGCTATAAATAGTACTATTATTATAATTAAAAATTTGTATATTGCTGCACCCTTACAGGGTACATCTAACCTACCACTAAGATGAAAATGTAGCTATGTGGGTGCAATAACTATAGAATGAAATCTATCTATCTACAATACGCTCCCAGACAAGGTTAGGGACGCACCGAGTTTAGAAAAATTCAAACTAAAACTATAAAACTGGCTCGTAGAGAAGACATTCTATACCTACGACGAGTTTTTAAATTATGCGTATTTATAATTATAATTATATAATTATATAATCTAGAATAATCTTATTTTTTAAATTTTATTATAATTAGATATTATATATTTATATTGGAATATAATGATTTATAAAGTGTGACGTATAATTTGACATATTATTACGAATAAAATGTTTATGTGTTTATCTGTTTATCTCTTTCGATATTTATCTATCAGTTAGCGTCTTGGGGTATTCCGATACCAAACAAAAGCACCGATTGGTATTGCTATAGATCCGTTTCAATTCTAAATACTAGTCCTAAATGTTTTTATTTTTCTATTGTACTTTATGGAGTTCACAATAAGACTCATATTGACTCAATGACACTCTTCCCTGGCGAAGAAGGTAAGAATTCGAAGAAATCCCCTGGCTGTCCAACGAAAATGAATCAGTTCACTGCTGAACTAACAAGCTGGATGCCTCTCGCTGAAGCTACAGTTTGCACATTCATTTGCATATAAGCATCGAGACTTTACTCTGTTGGGCACTTAGACAGCCCTAATTGGGAGAGGCCGGACGAAAATTTTACAGGCCTATAGCTAATGTCATAGCTAAAACGTCACGTCATAATTGCACAACAACCGTAGGATAAGTGTATATGTGTTTGAGCCCTCTATGCTCAAAAATCATCATCAGGCCCCTATGAGCGCCATAGCGGCCTGTCTTCAGCTTGCCGCATCCAGCATCTACCTGCAGTCTTTCGCTAATGAAAAATATATAATTATGTGGAAATTGGAATCCAGAAAAAACCCATTACCTAGTTAGTTATGTCATGGACTATAAAAGCGAAAGTTTTGATGTTAGGTTGGATGGGTGGATGTCTGTTACTTCTTCACGCTTAAACTACTGAATGGATCGGGTTGAAATTCTGCATAGATGTAGCCCTAAGCCTGAAACATAGGCTACATTGTATCTTAACATAAATCAGTTCCCATGGGATAGAAATAACCTTTAAACAATATTGAAGTCAAGCAACAAGTTAAAGAAGAGTGTTGACATTATGAGATGAACTACAAAATAAAAACTCCTTACTTAATTTATAACAGAATAACCGGAAATCGAGTCGATCCAAACATGACAACCCTAACAAATTCGAACACGATATTCGAATTTCAAGCGAGTGTTGAATTATAAGATGAACTAGGTAGGTGCTAAATAAAAACTCCTTATTTAATTTATAACAGAATAACCGGAAATCAAGTCGATCGAGACCATGGCAGGCAACCCTAACAGAATCGAACACGATATTCGAATTTCGAGCGAATGTTGACATTATGAGATGAACTGCTATTTGTTGAGTGCAGGAGCACACAGAAGTGCTTCGGTATCAGAGCCAAACTCATATCATTCATGGACCACCGTTCACATGTCAAAGTACAGCTAGAAACAAAAGTTATTTTTAAACTTACGCGACTCTGAACACATAATTATAAGTACAACGGGTATTTATCGCGTCTTTAACGTCCGGAAAAATAGGTAAATAAACGCGATAAATACCCGTTGTATTAATACTTTTAATTAAACAAAAGTTACTAATAATGATGTATTTAAATCAGCGCACAATATTTAATAAGTTTAAAGTTTTGATGGTTTCCTCACCTCGGCAAAATCTCAATAAAACACGCTTGAATAGAACCACTAGTGTAAACAAAGAATATACCTAGACCCAGTAGCATGCACGGGGATTTTGTTCTAGGGTAGAATAGAGAAAATATACGCAAAAAATGCGTAAATTATTTGAAATTAATACCTTTGATTCTACCCTAAAGAAAAATCCCCGTACCTGAAAAAAGACCAGAGTAATTTCTACATAACAAAACGGAGGTATAGACAAAACAAAACTTGTACAAAGATGACTTGATCCGTCAACAAAAACAATACAAACTCCTTTCTGAAACTCGTAAACTAAACCTCCTTGCGTAGAACTTCGTCCTTCTAACCTCGCCTATAAGGAGGTTCAATATAACCTGCATTGTTTGTGAGGGGACCCATACACACAATAGTGATTACCTACCCATTACAAACTTGTGAATAGCATTTGTCTTAGCCTCAGATGCAAAGTCGAAGCTAAGTCATCCCAAGGGTGTGAATAACGACCCTAGTTTACTAAGAGATTTGTTTTACGTAAACCCTTTTAGTCATTATTTATATCAATGGACCTGTCGCATCGAATTTAACGATGCCAGTCTATTTTGTGACGTTTTAAAATAGCTGAGGCTCGGGAAATAGAGACATTAATAACTAGCGTGCTGAATCTTTTGAATCTTTTGTATTCGATGGAATATAATGTGGGTAGGTCGCGAGGCGTAAGAATAAAATCAAATCCTTCTAACTCAAACCATCAATGAGAGAACCATCCATCGTTTGGGAAAAGCATGTTTTATTGAAGTCTCAAGTCTTGTGCTGTTGTGTGAAAGTGAATAGAAGGTAGAAGTTGCGAGTCCTCGGTTATTTAATGTATATGGACATCGACGAACGCGGTCGAAAGATACAGAAAAATAATAACAACCAAATAAATCTGCATAGCCACATGGAACGTTCGAACAATATTAAGTAATTAAATAATACATTCTAAGCACGGCATATTGGGGACCACATAATTCGTTTATAATTTACTTGTTAAGATTAATTTATGTAATTTTATCAGCAATAAACACAGTCTGCATGGCGGTGGACCTTCCTTAGCCATCTGCACTCACAGAGTTTATCGAAAGCTCCCCTTATTTCTTGGATAAAAGGAGTTCAAAACCACGTTGCCTCGTTTACATTTTGTTGTCATCTGGTAAGATAATATCATAAGAAGGAAGTTAGGGTCAGCGCACACCGCGATGCGACGTAACGCGACCCGAAGCATCTATAGAAAGCTAGACCGCGCCGTGACGTAACCAGTTTTCATATTAGGTACGTCAATAAAATTTGTATTTTGCATTATAACATTGGAAGATATACAAGGCAAGTCATGTACAATTTGAGTAAGATTATTATGATATATTTTTGTGTAGCAAAAAATGATTTATTTAGAGTCATTGTCATTAAAAGTGCGTAAGTACTAAACCGCGCTGCGGGGCGTGGGGTGGTTTCGTATGTCAACAAAATTATTATCTTTTTGTATGAATGAACACTTTATTGCACTAAAAACTATAAAATAACACCTTATATCTAAATATTACACATTAAAAGTACAATAGGCGGTCTTATCGCTGACAGTGATTTCTACCGGGCAACCTAGGCGTATTTGCGTAGTAAATAAAGTTGTTTTTGAATCACTTTCATAAAAGTGCGCGCAGCGTCGCGTTGTGTCGCGTCGTGGTGTGGCTGACCCTTAGGTAAAACGAACGTCGAAAATAAATTGGCAGTCTCTCCATTTTACAGATAAGATGGTTTCACAGAGTTTCACAGACTTGTTCTAAAAATAGAATGAACGGGTGATTAGATAAAAGATAGGCAATCTGTCACTAGAAATTGATTGAAAAGCTTATAGGCATCGATCGAATAATCAAAATGATACACCTAAGTATTCTATAAAAAAAAACATCAATTTTTCTAGTACCTTAAGGTATTAGAAAATTATAAGTAGTTTAAGGCAGGCAGATGCCGGATGCGGCAAGCTGAAGTCAGGGAGTTATGTTCCTTATAGGGGAGGCCTTTGTCCAGCAGTGAACTAATTCAATTCAATTCAAAACGTTTATTTCAGACATCAGTTTATAGTAGTTAAAGAAACAGTAAAAGTGTCCATATTTGAGCTTTATTATATAAATAATATCTATAAATAATTACATATATTATACATATGTATGTATAAGTAATATAGGATGATATTCATCAACATATTTTGCTTTTATACCACCGAACTCAAGTCCTGGGTTTTTTTTTAAATCTTTTATTATTTTTTATACAGGGTTTTTAATTATTATGACACCATTATGACTTAATTCTAACATAATACTAATCTGATTCTAATCTATCCAAAAAACTTCGTCGCGTTATTCAAAAAGATTTTTTTCGTCAAATTCGAAATTTTTACAGGAAATAGCAGAATAAGGTATACACCTATTCAACTATTTTATAGTTGCTTTGAAATTAGATGTCAAAATGTGATGAAAATCCCATTCATTCGGTGAACAACTTTCTTTGTCTCAGTAGAAATGAAAAACTAAGGAGTCAAGGGTTCGCTCGACCAAAAGAACCAGGGCAAAGGAAATTAAATTCAGTAAATCGTTCCAGGTGGAGTTATTGGGGACCTCACACTACAGTCAAAATGGCGTAAGGTACATCATCATCATCATCGGTTTATATAGTAGTCCACTGCTGCACACAAGCCTCTCCTAATGAGCGCCATAGCGCCCTGTCTTCAACTTGCCACATCCAGCATCTGCCTGCAGTCTCTCGCAGGTCGTCATCCCACCTGGCCGGAGGGCATCCTACACTACGTTTGCCGAGATGTAAGGTACACCATTTAGAGTTTTATTAGTTTGGGTTCGCAAAAAAGTGTTACCTAACACTTTGTAGGCACTGCTTTCAGTGTAGATTTCTAGCTGCGTTGTTAGCATAGGATTAGGAGGTCTGTACTTTTTTGTATTTACTTTTGATGTCGAAGCTAACTACTCATAGACTTGGAATAGCGTGTAAAAGCTTTTTATGTGTAGGTGTTAAACTATCTATTAAACTAGAACATGACATTCGGAATACAGATAATATAAACCATAGTTATTATTGCAATCAAAAAATTTTTAATGGAAATATCATATTAAACAGTTACACTTACTACAAATCTATATCTCACTGTTATACCTACCCTTAGAGCATTTAATGCTCTAAGTACCTACCCTTTACCTACATAATCATTGTCTCTGCTTGTACAAATTTTATTTCAAAACAAATATATTTTCGTACTAAAACCGTGCGAAGCCGGTAAGCGGATCTTACCGGCTTCGCACGGTTTTAGTACGAATCTCTAACTTTTGAAAATATATTATAGCCTATGTACATTGGAGATAAAGTAGCTTCCCATCAGGCTCTGAAACTACTGGACAGATTTGAAAAATTATTTAACCACTGGGAAGCTACACTATCCCCGGTGAACATAAGCTATGTTATATTTTCAAAAAAGTTAGGGATCCGTACTAAAACCGTACAAAGTTAAGTAAGCTTGTTTCATAAAATCATTCAAATTAGGAACTCATTTTGGTGGTGTTACCGTAAATATATTAGCGGGAAATCTGGATGGTTGTGTCTAAACTTACCCTTGAACTCAACTCTAGCTATTAGAAGCAACAGTGGCATGGCAACAATAAACTGACCACACAACCTGCAGAAACTGACAGAATCCACAATAATACGATCCCCAACAATGTCCAACGAAATTTCACCTCATTAGGGTCCCGCAAAGATGTACCGTCGCGTAATTCGAGTGGTTTATTGTTCACAAATTCACGGAAATAGGGGGCCATGACGGTTATTGTAGAGGAAGGTCCTCCATTTAAAGTAGTCCACTCTGAATTGAGATCTCGTGTTGATGACTTCCCGGTTGTTAGAAATGATGTGAGTTGTTAGAAATAATTTATCTGAGGATAACGATAACCGAGCTGAGTGGCATACATATGTAGGTACAGTAAAGTAAAGTAAAATTTTATTTAATTATCATAATAGAGAGTGAAACAGGCAATACCAGTCCATAGGATCCTGAACTAGTAAAAAACTGTGTTTCAGGAACCAAGGCTTCTCAAAGTAATAAATAATAAAAACAGTGAATTATATAAATTACCTCTATATTAGAATAACTTTATTAGACTAGGTTAGACTTTAAGTATTAAAATGTATTCATTAGTGCTAATCGTACTGGTTTATGAGGAGGGCGTTGTCATTCTGCGACACAGTGTTAAACTACTGCAGATGACATCGTTTTTCAAAAATATTTTTTGTTCCATGTCATGTATCAATAAACGATTTATTTATTTATTATTATTATATAAGTACCTACGGGGGTAGAATTTGGGTTTTGCAGTGGTATTAAAAACTAGACCTTCAATAAACGGATAATCCGCCAAAAATTAAAATTAAATCCGTAAATAATGAAGGTCCGCCTGCGACGCAGGAGGTTGCGGGTTCGATTCCCGCCTCGGAACAATTGTGCGTACGATCTGCAGATATTTGTTCCGGGTGTTCTGGTCGTTTTCTATGTATAATAAAAAATATCTATCTATGTAATTTATTGTATTATGTATATCAGTTATCTAGTACCCATAACACAAGCTTTGCTTACCATGGGGCTAGATAATGCTGAGTGGATTGTCCAGCAATATTTATTTATTCCCTTAATACTTAATATTGAAGGTGAACTACGATCTTAAAAGTTGAGTTCAAAGACCCAACTAAGTCCCAAAACTAATCATAAAGGGTAACCAACCAAAATAGACTCATGTATGGCTATAGATTTAAACGGAAGTTTCCTGCGCACCCTAATCACGAGGTTAGGTAATAAAACTGTCACTTCTATAGATTTTGTCAGATTTATTGTGTTGGGAAAGTTATTTATCTATGACCAGTGCTTTGAGATCTCTAATCGATCGATACATTTTGTTCATAGAGCGTGAAACTACATTAATTGGAAGGTTTTGTTCCTTCGTATTTAATGAGAGTGCTTGCAGATAGCAAAAGCGATGATGAAATTTTGGAGACTGACAAAGTATTTGAAGGGACGGTGCCTGAAATCACTTATCGATAAGACAGCCCAGTTTACTTTTCTTTAGAAACGGTATTTATAGTGTAAAATAGATACCATTTGCATGTCTGGTTTCCTTAGTGCTAAAACAGGTCTTCGTAGGGAAAGAAAATAAACTAAAAAAAAGATTTTTTATTTCAATTAAATTTTTTATTCAGATGTTACTTTTTTCCTTTTTTTTTTACTTTTTTTCAATTGTAAATACTAGTTATAAATTGTTCCTACGAATCAGTTGATCTACCTGTATAATGTTTGCGATAGTGTGCAGTTGGCTCAGTTATTGTAAATAATAGTTTAATTTGTTTCTACATATTATTTGATTGTAATTTCCATAAAGTATAATAATATATTTTCTATTTCATAGTTTCTGAGATAAAAACAAAAAGGTATACTTAAAAATACTTGCCTCTATAAAAAAATATATTATTATAGTATATGCCTGCCCATTTAAACATAGGATGGAGGTACGGAACCCTTTGAATGCGAGACCAGTCACTCTTATCCATTTTATTTATTTCGTACAGAATGGTAAAGCCTCAAGGAATGAAACTTTGTTACAAGAAATTTAATTTCGCCAGCTTGCCGATCCCCAATCGAATGTCGAACATTGTTCGCTTGGTAAATTATTTGTACTTTTCCAGAGGTATTTTCTGTTCGGATTTTTGTACGTTGTATGAATATACCTAGGTTTGGTTTTCACCTTTTAAAGGATCCCTTCAATCCAAAATTTAAGGCTTTCTCTGCCTAGGATGAGTTGATTTGCGGCTCTAAGCGTGCTGTAACTATTTCTAGAACTACAAATAAGTCGTGGGCACAGTACGTTTTAATAGGTATTTTTAAAACAATTTCCCTACTTTATTTAAAAGAGTGAAAACGTTGTTCTTAGTAGCAGCTCTGGTGATTTAATTAATCTTACCCAATGTAGACGACACGCGTTGATGTATATATGTACTTATTTTATGTAAATAATGATTTTAGACTTAAGATTTTGTTTACATAAACTTTATACCTCTCTACTTTTTTATATTAATGCGTATATTCGCAACATGTTACGCCTCTGTTGGTTTGTTTTTGAAATGCTTAATAAAATATATGAAATTAACTCGGTAAACCTAGTGGTGGACGCCCTCCGACCAGTTGGGATGACGACCTGCGAAAGACTGCAGGTACTGGATAAAGAAAGCTGAAGACAGGGCGCTATGGCGCTCATGGAGGCTAATGTCCAGCAGTGGACTGCTAAAGGCTGATGATGATGATGAGATGAAATTGTGGGTGCACGCAGAACTTTCATAAAAATTATATACAACATACTCGTATAAGTAGTTGTAACTTTGAAAAGTGGTTGCGAACCGTAAAGAAATATCGTACAATAAATTTCAAAGAACACACATGTTCAAATCTCTGCCTTCAGAACAATTTCATTCTGTCATCGAGAAGCCTAGTTTTATTTGATTGCCTATACCCAAAATGTTACCGTCTATTCTTATGCCAAAAGGTATGTGTTGTGTAGGTCGGTAAAAGCAAAATGGAAAAAACCTGTGTCCCGTCATTGAATTGTCCTAGACACTGCCTTACACCCGAAAAATATTCATATTCCTATAGCGTTAAGGTTCAAAAACCAAAGATCGGAAGGAAAAAATCTGTGATTGCTTCAATCTGTTTGCGTTTCTTATTTAGGTCAAACAAAACTACTTTTAATAGGGTCTCTAAATGGTTTCTAGTAGTGGCTACGGGCCAATCGGGCCACTTAGCCTTGATGAGGTAAAAATGACAATTTATAGTCGGTTAGACTTTAACTCTTATTTATTTTACTGAATATGTAGACTTTAAATTTAATTGGTCAAGACCCTATGTTTCTATCCTGAAAGATTAAGCATGATATGCATCAGAATTTTTTCAAACTGCCCGATAGCGTAGGCGTAGACATACTTATTAGCAAAGCTATATGCGAAATTGAGATAATAACTTTTTATACGCATATTTATTAGTAAGTATGTTTATAGGCATATACGAAATTTAGTATTCCAGCAGGGAAACGAGGCTCTCCGGGTTTTAACACTTTGACTGCTGAAATCACACGGTATGTGTTTTCTACAAGTGACTAATATGCGTAAATCCACACTAGCGCAGCGGCTGAGAAAATACAGATCTTTGTGACTCAGCACAGCCGTTATATTTTTCGAACGAAACGCATGTGCGGCGCGACACAACCGCTGTGTAGAGCGGCAGCACGAAATTTTTTAGGTTAAAAAAAAGATTGCAGTCGTCGAAACAAAACCGCAGTCAAAGTGTTAAAGAACATTAGAGCATATAGTCAAAGCGACGCGTAACTCAAGAGCTGGTGGGTATCAGCAGCGCATTAGCATTACCATACAACAGCGGGGCAATGCAGACAGCCAGCGTCTTGGGGGTGCTTTAGACTGGTCTTGATATGGATCAGTTGAGCTACCAGTATATTGTTTGCAATAGTCTGCAATTGTTTAAATTGTAAACACTAGTTCTTATTTTTTTATATTATTTGATAGTTCTTTGTTAATAAATGTTCAGGTTTCCTGTATTCATTAAAGATATTAAGTAGAATGCACATGTTGAAGATGGCAGACAACCAAGACCATCAGCCTCCCAGTCAGTGTTAAACTGTTCCGCGCTCTCCTTAATTGTGAATTAAGGGGAATCCACTCGCGAACTGTTAATGAAGATTTGTGTGTTTTTGTTTTGGCACACTTCTCTTTAATGTCTGTGATAGTGTTTTATTATTATACTATTTGGAAGATGCAAGTATATAAAATGAGGTGTTCCGCGTTCGTCCCACAGGATTCAGCCCAAAGTAATCCAAACACGGAAAATCAGATTTAATGCTGAACAGTAAATGGTTCTGCAGGAGGCGCGGCTGCCCGCCCCCCGGCGGATATGGTATATAGGTATGGTACCTTAGTCGCCTTTACTACACCTGTGGGGATAGTCATTAACAATGCAAAAAACACACCATCATCATCAACCTATATGAGTCCACTGCTGGACATAGGCCTCCCCGAATGAGCGCCATAGCGCCCTATCTTCAGCTTGCCGCATCCAGCATCTACCTGCAGTCTTTCGCAGGTCATCATCCCACCTGGTCGGAGGGAGTCCTACACTACCTTTACCGAGTCGTGGTCTCCACTCAAGAACACCTTTGCCCCAGCGGCCGTCGGTTCTTCGAAAGATATGGTCGGCCCACTGCCACTTCAGCTTGCTTATTAAAAAAAAACACAACTACATAGCATAGAACATAAAAATTAATAGCCACACATTGCCTTAATGAAACATGTGTTCTTCCATGAATCGCCTTGTCATGACATTGAACTAATGTTTAGTATAATAACCGCCTCTATCTTCAATCTATAATAGTTGCCATCACTTCATAATATCACAGTACAATAGGTTTGCGATCAGTAGCCATACTCGGAATTGAAGATGATTCAGTGTGCTTTAAACGTAGGCTAATTAGTCATTTACTAATTTTTAAAAGAAAGGAAAGAGGAAGTTGAAGTGTAGATCGAGTCAATTTAAAACAGCATAATATGATCGATTCTCTGTAACTAGAAAATTATCTGTCTATAGGCTATAGACTATATATCTATAAGAGTATAGACTCTATACGCACACTTAGGTACATACCTTTCTCGGGGTATTTTTATTATAGAAACAAAATAAGATCGATATGAGCTTTCCTACTGTTCACTGCCACCTACCCTGTGCTAACGAAGACACATACAAGACGTTTGATACGGTAGCCACAGGCGCTGATACAGTAGTACATTGCATCTTCCCCCAAGCTAATGTGTTTAGGCTGTGATCCTGTGAGATACGATCTCTGACATCAAAATAGCATTTAAATGACATCTGACTAGCATCTAAATTACTTCTGAATAGCTTTGAGTTTGAAACTACATTGGACTACCGCAAGGAAGTGGTTTAGCACTAGTTCTGTTTAATTTATATATGTGCTAGTTTACAGTTTAGTTATCGTGAGTTTTGAAGCTTTTTTTATAAAAGTTTTAACTGTATAAAGTTTAAAGTCTGATATAATGGTGCATAAAATTTGTTCTGAAATTTCCGAGACTTTTAAAGTTTCGAAGTTTTAGGAGTTTTAATATTTGAGAGACTATAATTAATTCTCTATAGGTGCATATGATAATTTTAATAAACACTTATAAGAACTTTTTAAATTTGTTGATTTTTAATAGTATTTACATTAATTAGTCTGCCTGGATGTCTTTGTGCTGTAAAAGTTATTAATTTTCATAATAAAACAAAATGAAGTCTCTATTCATTTTTTTGTTTTTACTAATTAGAACAGCAGAAGTGTTGAGCAAAGACTTAAGTGCAAGTGAGAGATCTAATCGTGCTGCTTTTATACAAAGACTTTTAAACAAAGATAAGTATTTGGAGGGAAGAGTGAAACTTGTAGGAGGTCCTAATTCTTATGAAGGTAAGCATAACAAAATATCTGCAATAATATCTTTGTACAGTGGCGGTGATTCAGTTTTATTGTTCCACTTCTGTAACAGGCAATGTGTATATCTACCACGCTGGTCGCTGGGGTGCCATATGCGACGATTCTTGGGACAATGCTGCCGCTGATGTTGTCTGTAGAGGATTTAACAGCTCAGGAGTCGCTACTCATGGGGCGCAGTATGGTGAAGCTTTTGGTATGAAACATTTACTCCTTTTTATCTATAAATACACCTCACTCTACAGAATTCAAGAGAAGGTTCTATGATCAGCTAGGAATTGGTCCCATAAAAAAAACCCGAAGGATGAGTACTTATCACGTCAAATTTAAAAAACAACGCAATTCTTAAGAAAAAACACATCTTACTAATTTGGTGATATTTTCGCCTCTTCTACTTCCACTCAGGGCGTCAGTCAAGAATGGCTGAGTGCTATATACAGAAGGTATGTAAATAACCTCCCTACATGGTTGTTTTTACACTTTTGGGCATCACGCCAAAAAATATCAGGTAAAAACAATTTAGCGTTCAGTATAATGAAACCTGGAATTTCTTAGAAGCTCTTTTTTTGTTTTCTTCAATAGTATTTCATCATTAGGGCACCTAGCAAAAACGATAAACTTCTTGTAGAAATAAATTAGTAGCCGAACTAGATTTTGTTGATTAGGATCGGTGTCAGTGAACTCTCACTTGTGAAACATACGAGTAATAAAGCTATAGGTTTTTCTTTCAACTTCGGAGATCACAGAGATACCCTCGCATTATCAGGTAATCAAATCACACTCAGATTATAAAACGTTAATTTGATGTTTATTACCTCTTCACGCAAAAACTGTAGAACGGATCGAGCTGAAAGTTTGCATAGCTGTAGTTTTAGACCTGAAAAAAGCTTTTTTCATCCCGTTGAAACGCGTGTGAAGCCACGAGCAGAATCTAGTGCATTCTATTTTTGTCACTTGTACTTCCAGAAAAATATTGGATGGATGACGTCGTCTGCGAAGGCGACGAGCAAACCCTCAACCACTGCATTTTCTCCGGCTGGGGTTCTTCCGACTGCGAGGCTAGCGAGGCAGCCGGAGTCATGTGCTACAGCACAGCTGCTGAGCTGAAGGTGGAAGATAAGAAGGTGCTGAGAGGTGTACTGGATCTGAGGAGTTCTAGCTTGAGGCTTGTTGGGGGTAGGAGTGCTGAGGAAGGTCGGGTGGAGGTAAAGATCTTGAAATGCTAACCAGCCGCTTTTTAAACATACCCTAGGCGGCGAGCGTTCCTCCGTTCACATACAAGTGTATGTGGAGGAACGATTCGGTCGGTCGGGCTCGTGTCATGTGACCGAGCGAAGCTAGGATATGTTAGATTGAGTTTGTTTTGGTGTTGTTAGAGGTTAGCAAATAAATCGATTTTTAGATTTACATTTACATATGCATAATATGCTTGCATTTTCTATTTTATATTTCAACTTTTAGCGACGATTGAAAATACGAGTATAATAGGGAATGGATTTTAAGCTCTAAAGCAACAAAAACTGAAATCAACTCTCCCTATAAAGAAATAAAATTATCTTCCAGATCTACGTCAACAACACCTGGGGCGGCATCTGCGCAGACGGCTGGACGCTCTACGAAGCATCAGCGATCTGCCGCCACCTGGCCTTAGGTTTTGCAGCCCAAGCTTTACAGACTGACTACTTCGGCAGTTCCAAAGTGGTGCTGAGTGGAGTGGAGTGTGAGGGGAACGAAACGAATCTGTTTGAGTGCAGGCATCGAGAGTATGGAGATGTGGTGTGCCCGGGAGAAAAAGGTGGGTTTTTATTTAGATTTTTGGTCAGGTCTTTTAAAATCGTCACCTTGGATCACTTGCGCTAGTATTTTTTTAATATTTAGTTTTAAAAAATGCATTTATCCAACACTTCTTCTTTAAGATCCCATGTAAAACAAGTTTAAATATCGAGAATTGAGTATCAGGTACATAAGGAACAACTAAAACATTCAAGTTTTAATGATTTTTGCGTTGTGACTAATTAGAAAACGGGTAGTGTGCCCAGGAGAAAAAGGTGTCTTTCTAAATCATTCCACTTGGATCACTCGCGGACACCAATTTATCAGAAAGATTATATAGATAAAGATTTATTTGCTTCCGCGCATTCTTAGAAAGGCGTTACTCGTTCCAAACCCAATTATCTATAATTGGGTTTGGATATCCATTTAACGTGTAGGAATGAATGTATTAATAATCTTATTACTAATTTGATACTCTTTTTACACAATTATCACTCTCTTCTGTCTGCTATTGCTGTAAGGAGATTTCTTGAATAAAATGGTGTCGAATTAAATTTATGTAATTTTATAAATTTAATTGACTCAATTAACTAAAGACGAATGTTATGAATCAAATAATAGAAACATTGAGCTACTTAGCTCAACTGATCCATATCCACAAGTCAGTCACTCAAACTACAAGTGTAGATTCTATGTATGCAATAGTCAGCAGTTAGCGGGCGGAAGCGTCCCCTAGACGCTGGCTGCATTGCCCCGCTGTATGTCAATGCTGATGCGCTGCGCGAGATACTCGCTAGACCCGAGAGGGTCACGCATCGTTTCGACCAGACACGCTCAGATATATTATTGTAAATCCCGGAGACCCTATACCCCATGAAACTAGAGTCTTGATTCAGGCAAATGTATGTATATGTAGTACACCTAGGTTCTGTCGATACTAAAAAAAAAAAAAAAACATCTGATCGCTCTTACAATAATAAGGGCGTTTCAAAACAATAAAGTTAATAGTTTAAACCATTTCATGACAGACAGACAAAAACAAATTTATAAAAACGGAGTGATAAATTTAATGCTGAAAGAGTTCTTATCTCTTCAATTCCATAAATCCTTTAACAAAACAGGCAATCCACTTCCTTCAAATGGAAACATTCATTTATTGTACATCACTATCTTTTGCGACCCCATCTGTTATTCTAATCGAGTCGTTTCGTCTTGATTTTGATCTTTGGGTCATGAAATTGTAGTATTTTTTTATGTTCCGTTTTGCAATTAAACATCAATACAATGAAGAATGCATTTATGAAACATTTCATCTTTAAGATCTCATGTAAATACAACATGTTTAAATGTTGGGTATTGTAACTTATGAGGTTCAACTTTTTATTTATTTACCAAATTAAAATAATATGGCGAGAAAGCTTATAATGATATGTAAATCATAAACTTTCTTAGTAGAGAAAATCCCCAATAAAATGTTTGATATTTCCTTTGTTCTACGATAAAATAGGTGAAGGCTCTTGTTTTCCTCGGGGTACCACCTTCACCATTTAAACGTCCCAGCAATATTTGTTACGAGATTTTTTTCTGGTTGAACGTCCCAGCAACATTTGTTGCAAATTTCTCCGGCCGGAGCAAAACTCGTTTTGTGGCTAACTTCTCCCTAATAGCAAGGCTCTGTGGTCATGAATTGTCACTCTAATACCTGCTCCGTTGGTGGAATGACAAAATATCTATTCCAGGACACGTAGCTGCAGTGGTATGCACCAACACCCTAGCTGACCTGCTTCTGGAGACAACAGTGATAGAGCAGTCAGCTCACCTTCAAGATGTCATGATGGTGCAGCTACAGTGTGCTATGGAAGAAAACTGCTTGAGTAGAACTGCTTATGAGGTAATCATCATCATCAGCATATAGTTGTCAACTGCTGGAAATAGGCCTCCCCTAATGAGCGCCATAGCGTCCTGTCCTGAACTTGCCGCATCCAGCATCTGCCTGCAGTCCTTCGCTGGTCGTCATCGCACCTGGCTCCACTACTGCTTATGAGGTAAGTGCAACTTAAACCAGATGATGCTCTTTCTCTGCCGAAGAACAATAGCCCAAGTCTGTAATAAAGCTTCTACTGAATGGTCTCATCTAAGGAAATCACGCAAAGGTTCTGTCGGAAGACCAGAATTATGTGTACGCCAAAATAATAACTCATGTTGTAACATGTTTATGACTCTAGCAAAGTATTTTGTTTTCTATGTATGATCTTTCCCTTAATTGTATGTATGACTGAGCTACAAATAAACGTTCCTATTCTATTAAATTCAAAGTACAAAGTAATTTACTAAGTCTTTTTGTGTCGCCAAGCAGCAATTCTTTATTTCGGCTTGACGATGCTGTGTATGTACATATATTTCAGGTAAACAGGCTTAGTACATTCCATGACAAAGTACGCTTCCTATAATAGTGTGTTATGTCTGCTTGTACCTTTATGATTCTATCTAACCTCAGTTTAGTTTGGCCGGGTTTTAGTTATTATATATCCTCTGTTAGTGTAATAAAATGCATTTTGTCTTATTAACTCAAATAATTCCTATCACAGATCCGAGAAAAGAACCCCGACTGGCAGTTCGAAACCCGCCGCCTACTCCGCTTCACTGCATCATCTCTAAACATTGGCAATGATGAGTTCAGACCTTACCTGCCAAAACATCTTTGGCAGTGGCATCTCTGTCACATGTAAGATTATCTTTTATCTTCTTCTCTATCTAAACCATAAATAGGGTTTTTTTTCGGTTGGCAATGGGCGCGATTTTTTTCAGTTCTGAGACTTTTACCCACGTACTAAAAATCAGATGGTGCATCTTCTTGTTCATTTAACCTAACTTTGATATAATAACGAAAGTAGGTATTATAAACGCGAAAGTTTGGGTTTTTGTTTCTACTTTTGTTCGATAGTATCTAGTCTTAGTTCAAATACTACCAGAGTTTTGAGAAGATATGGGTTACACGACGAAAGCGAAGCGTCCGAGCGTAATCTATATCGCGTGGATCTGAAAAACAATTTCTAGCTTAACAAAACTTTTTCATACCAAAACTACTTAGTACATAATATAATTAATATGGCTGACGTTTTTCTTAGATCTAGACGTGGAATAAAAGACCCTTGTATCAGTTAGAAACCCAAAAACATCCCAGTCAAAATTGAATGTAAAATCGCGCAGTCTGGTTAGGGTTTCTAAATCAACTGTCGAATCTCATAACAGCGAGCTACGTACTATTAAATGTATTAACTATTTAATACTTAATAGTTCGTACTACATATTTAATGTTTTTAAGCTATTTATTCCTTTTCCAGGCATTATCACAGCATGGAAGTATTCGCGACCTTCGATGTCCTAGACGCGACTGGCAACAGGGTAGCAGAAGGACACAAAGCTTCCTTCTGCCTGGAAGACAATACCTGTCTGCCTGGGGTGGCGAAGAAGTATTCCTGCCTCAATTATGGTGATCAAGGTAAATTAATACCTATTTTTTTATTAGCCTTGTCGTGCCACTTTAGGATTAAGGCCTCCCTAGACTCTTTCCTCGCGGTCTAGTACAATTGTGGATCAGCCTGTTTAGAAAGTCGAGCAAGCTATTTAGAAAAGATGTAGTTTCAATTCCTCGACTAGGAATCTCAGATTCGGGAGAAATCCAAATATTTGAACGGCTTTTTGAATGTTCTGTGTTCTGTGAGGGTTCATAGCAAATGGTCTACCATTTGTAAGCAACTACTCTTCTGCTAGTTTTTCTCTATGCAAAACGCAGAAAATATTAAAAAGCCACAAAAAATCTGACAGTGATTCTTGCGAAAATAATATATTTTATTTTATTTCGCAAGAATCTCTATCAGTTTTTGTATTGAAGAGTCGGAAGCAGTTTTTGAATACCCCTGCAGCTCGGCCCGCCTATCATTCTAGGTCTATCGTATCCTCCGCCTGTTGTTTGGGGACAAAGAAAAGTAAATTTAGAAATAAAAAATACTATTGCTGCCTGAATTGAATTTCACATCTCACTCTTCGTTTAGTTTCGTCTAAATGTGATTATAATGTGTAAATGTCGTGATGCCGCTCGTAAATTTAGAGACACACTCACTCTTGCTTAATTATTTTTTACAGGCGTCTCTGTGAATTGCTCCGATGTTTACAAGTACAATATCGACTGTCAGTGGGTGGATGTGACCGATGTACTTCCTGGAGATTATATGTTTAAGGTTAGTAGGAGAAAAAATATTATTCCATTATTTTACTAGGTACTCTCTACTTGGCTTGGCACCACGTTTTTCGGTATAAAAATATTATGCGTTAATATATTTCCTTTGTGGGACGAACCAGGCCAAATAAAAAAAAAATTGCTGTTAACACTTTGATTGCTGAAATCACACGGTATGTGTTTTCTACAAGTGACTAATATGCGTAAATCCACACTAGCGCAGCGGCTGAGAAAATACAGATCTGTGTGAATCAGCACAGCCGTAATATTTTTCGAACGAAACGCATGTGCGGCGCAACACAACCGCTGTGTAGAGCGGCAGCACGAATTTTTTATGCTAAAAAAAAGATCGAAAAAAAAATCGCAGTCATAGTGTTAATACAATAATATAATAATCTACGCGTTACAGTCATTCAGTAATTTTCATGTGAAGAATTTTTATATTGTGAATTTGTAAAGTATTACATAATTATCTGAAATAAATTAAAACTATAAACATTAAAAAACAACGTCCCCTCATGATTATGTGTTTAATTCCTGGCTCAAATATGGCTATTATAATGCCATTTACTACGCCTAAAAAATTATTCAATTGTTATAGCAGTAGTCATATGGTTTGACCGAAACCGCTGTACCACTCCTTAGGAAAGTTCGGCGAGGTGGGGGGCGAGGAAAAAAAAGCAAGAGTACGCGTTGACGGCAGACTGATGGATCGGAGCGGCCGATATTTCCCCCCCGTCTCGCCGCTCGCTTACCTCAGGCGTGGTACAGCGGTTTCGGTCAAACTATAGTTGAATTTCTGCTTTATCTAAACTCTTACTTGTTTCAATTACATTCATTTTAATGCAAATATTATACAATACAAACATACTTTATTGCACACCAGATACAGATTTGAGATCATTACAAAATACATTACATGCGACAAGTACAATGGGCGGCCTTATCGCTTAGAAGCGATCTCTTCCAGGCAACCTTTATACCATTATATGTACATCATCATCAGCCTATCTTAGTCCACGGCTGGACATAGGCCTCCCCCAATGAGCGCCATAGCGCCCTGCCTTCAGCTTGCCATATCCACCATCTACCTGGTATGCCATTATACCTACTAATAACCTCATGTTTCACTCTTTCTTTTTTCTAGGTCGCAGTGAATCCCCATGCCAGAGTAGCAGAGCAGACCTTCCATAATAACGCAGCCTCCTGTCATCTACGACTGACGGGTCAGATGGCTATAGTGTACGGTTGTAAGCACGAGCGACCCTAGGTTGTAAGCACGAGCGACCCTAGGTGTAAGCACGAGCGACCCGTAAGGACGAGCAACCCTAGGTTGTAAGCACGAGCGACCCTAGGTTGTAAGCACGAGCGACCCTAGGTTGTAAGCACGACCGACCCTAGAAGCTTCTAGGGTATTCGAAGCTCTAGCTAGAATCTTGTAGAATTTTTTAGATCGGTTCCGTTTTCTGTTTTTAGCTTATGATCATCATCAGCCTATATTAGTCCACAGCTGGACATAGGCCTCCCCCAATGAGCGCCATAGCGACCTGTCTTCATTCTCTTGTTGTCTGTATTAGCTTAATGATAGTGTACTTCTATTGATTAATAAATGCAGTTGTTATTTATTATAGTTTTTGTATTATGTTAAATAAAAGAACACGTTTTATTTATTGTTATTTATTCCTTAAAACTTTATATCACATCTCAGAAATACATATACCAATCACAATATTTTGTACAATTATTATTATGTCAATGTTTTAAAAACCATCTCATATTTATTTACAACAAAAAGTCATAATAAATAAATTAAATTAAAACGAATTTATTGTTCATACTTTGATCGAAATTTAACGATAAATAAAATGTAACAACAAAATATACCAACATAAATATTTTAAATATATACTAATGTAAGATATAACTATTTATTATGCTTTACCCCATTTGTAATTTTTTTACACTGCAATAGAATATTGGAATATTATGAGGATTTTTATAAATACAGCATAATTTAAATAGGTACATATTTATCACGTTTCTACATAAATACTATATACCTTATGTACCTACCCAAATATATATAATTTTACTAAACTAATACCTCGTAATAAAATGTAAAACCAAAAATAAGCCCTAAATACAGAATTGTTACGACCTAAAATTAAGTGTCAAGTGACTGCAACTCAATTAATTATTTCTTTCTTGTTCATAGTAACAAAATTAATAATTACTTATCTTAAGAATGTACTATATAGCTATTTATTAAATTGAGCAAAAATGTCTTAAAAGTCAGTTGTTCGATTATCATATCAACCAGGGCAAAGTGTTTTGCGATTAACACTTTGAGTGCTGAAATCACACGGTATGTGTTTTCTACAAGTGACTAATATGCGTAAATCCACACTAGCGCAGCGGCTGAGAAAATACAGATCTTTGTGGCTCAGCACAGCCGTAATATTTTTCGAACGAAACGCATGAGCGGCGCAACACAACCGCTTGGTAGAGCGGCAGCACGAATTTTTTAGGGTAAAAAAAAGATCGCAGTCGTCGAAAAAAAATCGCCGTCAAAGTGTTAAAAGTATTGTAACATATTGTGTCTATAAAATAAAACGTGTGTCTAAACAGCTATTAAAAATGTATGAAAATCTTTATAAAACAACAAATGAAAGACAATTTTTTTTATCGCTAACCGACACCCGATCGCAACGAAATTCGTTACCTTACATACCTATTCATATATATATGTTTTTAAAATTCTTTTTAACTATACATTTCGCTTTCTAAAAGAAACAAATGATATTCGAATTGAATTTGAGTGTATTTGAATTTAAACTCCAAATACGACCAGAACAAAATGGCGATTAAAGATTAAAGGTAAACCAAAGAGAAAATTAAAACTTCAAATAACTCTCAAAAGAAAAGGTAGCAATTAAGATGGTAGGTATCACATTAAATTTGGTTTCAAATCGAGTGTCGGCAAGTCGATGACTACAATTTGACACGAAGCTCCTTCCTGACTTTCTAATATCTAGCTAAAAACCTAAAACACTAACTCATCCCTTCTTAAACTTAATCAGTAAGATACTAGTGGTCAAGTATATCGCGATCCAGATACCAGTGGAGATGAATCCTGAGTACACAGTGGGCATGCTGATATCCCAGCCTCGTTGGAGCATGGAACGTAGAGATTCTGTAGACTTGGTCAGAGGTAGGACGTATGATATCCATTGGAGGACGAAATGCATGCCTGTGGACAAAATAATATATTACAATACAGTAAAATAAGCTTGTGATTTCAAAGAGCTATGTCAATAACTTTAGTTTTCTGTCGGAAGAACGTAGTGTAGGACGCCCTCCGGCCATGTGGGACGTCGATCTGCGAAGGACTGCAGGCAGATGCTGGATGCGGCAAGCTGAAGACGGACGCTATGGCGCGAATTAGAGGAGGCCTATGTCCAGACTACTATAGGCTGATGATGATGAACATAGGCAATTTCATCAGGTTTAAGTATTACTCGTTTATTTGTGTGCTTTGCATACAAAAATTCTGCGAAATCTTGATTTATGCTTGGCGGTACGCCGAAAAAACCCCGTCAGTTGAAGAACAGCTATTTCTAAGAAATTTTAATAATATCATAAAAATAATTAATTTCTTACAAACTACCCCGAGTGTGAGGGCTTACGACTTAGTCTTGGAGACTCTATACCGACTAGTATTGATATGGCGATAAGCTACCTGCAGATTTTTTGCAATAGTCAGCAGTTAGCTCAATATATAATATAATATACAATATATAATATTCATATAAATCAAACTAAATTAGACTTGAATTTTAACTAGATGTCGCTAAAAAAATTTGATCGCGCTTCCAAACTCATTTTCATTATTCAGGAATTTGAAGTTACTTTATCGTATTTTAAAACAAGCCAAACTGTGTTCATCTACTTCATGTCTTGTTTTGAACAACGTAAACTCTGTTTTACAGTCGGACTCTTTATATCTCGTTTACAGTTATTGGTTTAAAAGTCGTAAGTTCGAGTCAAAGTTAACTCTTTAACTCGAAATTCTGTTAAAACTGTGGATAAAACTGACAACTTCATTTGTTCTTACGTAAGCAAACCTAATCGTTTCATTTTGTTTGTTTTCTATGTAGTTTTCCACTTAGATTTCATCGAAGCAATGAACAAACAAAATACTAAAACGTTTTTCGAGTAATAAATGTATTCGGTTTGGTATTATTCTCGATAGGATACAACATTATCCTTGGAAAATAATCTATCGTAGGCGAAGCGAGGAAAATCCATGTTTATTCAATTTATATGGATAATATTTTGTCTTTTGTGAGACGGAAAAAGATTTTCGTTTCGTACGATTCAAGTAAGGAAGTTTTTACACTTATTACCACAGTAGGTGTGTATATCAGAATGAGTGAATAAAGAGTGCACCTGTGTTCACGTACACACTTGTGCACTTTAATATACCCGTATGGTGATTATGTAACTCGCGACCGGTTTGCGACAGGCGTAAATTAAGCAATCAGTGCTGTCAAACACCAATTTTGACCAATTTTGACGTTGTAGCTGGTGTCAATCTAATACAAAACTGACGTTTGACAGCACTGATTGCTTAATTTACGCCTGTCGCAAACCGGTTGCGAGTTACATAATCACCCGGCCGGCGTACCCGGCTAGTTTTAGTTGGGATTGGCCGCCGTGGCCTAAATTCGGCTAGGACATCATCGTCACAGTATAAATAAATAAATACTTACCAACATAATGAAATAATCGACATAATTAATCATAATAATGATTAATGTTATTCATGTTACTATTGTTATTCCGTGGATTTTTTTGTATACACTAAAGCACATAACACACAGCAGCTATAATGTATAAGTATGTATTTTTACATTTTCGTATCTTAAGAAACACAGATACGAGTATGTATATACATTTATATTTCGATACATCTTAGTACAGTTGAGATGACATGTACTCAATACATTTCCGTATATCTCTCTTCGAAAGGGATATTAAAAAAGTTTTGAAAATGGTGGAAATGATACATTACATTAAGTATTGTGTGTTTGATACATTGAGATAAATTAAAGCTATACATCCCGGGATGTAATGTACATTAATAGACATAGCTGCTGTGTGTGAATCCTCTTAGTTAAAAATGTAAGAAACAGTTAGGTTACCTTCAACTGGCCAGATAATTCCGCACAGTAACACCATCGGCAGGAAAGATCCAAGTGCCATGTACGTGGCAGTTCTGTCGGTGTCGCAGATGCAAGACACTACGAAACCTGGAAATAAAATTTAATAATTTAATGGTGGTAAACTTAAATAAATATTTGATTAATGCTAGACGTTTCATCGTAGTGTAGGACGCCACCCGACCAGGTCGGATGACGATCTGCGGAAGACTGCAGGTAGATGGTGCGTCAAGCTGAAGACAGGGCGCTGTGGCTTAGGGGAGGCCTATGTCCAGCAGTGGATTAACATAGGCTGATGATGATGATGATGAGACGTTTCAAGAATCTGATCTTGTCCCAGATCTAAATAAGTTCAGGGAGGCAAGTCGATAGGTTACGTAACCATGTCAGGATTGAAATCAATTCCTATTATTATAGGGGCCGAATTCTGCGAATCAATCGCTGACAATTGTCGTTCCACTACGCTATGTAAAATATATTTAGCATGTATGAGTATTTCTACTGTTACGATTCGTACATTAGCCGTTGGGAAAAAAAAACTTTCCAAAACAACAATTTGAAAGCAAAAAATATATATCATACTATTAGACGCGCCATTTTTTACGTCCTTTGTTAAATCTGCGCTATTGTCAGATGTTCATATTTTTTTTTTTTATTATCTTTACATAGTATAAAGAAGTCGCTTCCGCTGTCTATTCGCATAGATCAGTTAATACTTTAACTGCGGTTTTTTTTCGACGACTGCGATCTTTTTTTTTACCTAAAAAATTCGGGCTGCCACTCTACACAGCGGTTGTGTTGCGCCGCACATGCGTTTCGTTCGAAAAATATTACAGCTCTGCTGAGTCACAAAGATCTGTATTTTCTCAGCCGCTGCGCTAGTGTGGATTTACGCATATTAGTCAATTGTAGAAAACTCATACCATGCGTTTTCAGCACTCAAAGTGACTACTCAACGGATTTTAATGCAGTTTTCAGCAATAGATATAGTGATTCAAGAGGAAGTTTTAAAAACCATTTTACACATAGATATCCATGCGGGTGAAGACGCTGGGTGCAGCTAATATATAAAATTATATTAGATTTTTTTTTTAATACAAATATAGTTTGTTTTATTTTTTATAAAAAAAATTAAAGTATAAAAACCCGGAGAGCCTCGGTACGCCGCGGGTCTCGACACCAAGGGAGTAAATCCGTATTTAAACTTTTCTAAATAATTAAAATTAAATTAAATATAACAAGTTTACTAACGCTGTACCAGTATTGTTGTTTATTTATTTCTACCATAGGTTATGTCATTAAATACTATACATTTAAAAAGTTACCATTTTTATTTTAGAACACACTAACTTTTGGCATAGGAAACACCATAGGGCATTGTACAAAGAAAAGCAGACAGACATGCCTGCCTAAAAAAAATATTTACATATAATAATTACAAGTAAATATAGGTACTTAACCAACTCATTTGAAAAGGCACCCTTGTTCAAAGTTTTATGAATAAAAGTACAGCGGAAGTCGGTACTTACTCAAAAGGGTTTCCATGTAGCCTTATCTTACCCTCTTATCTTTGTAGTGAGCTTAAATTATAGTTTTTAGGCAAATTAATGTAAATTTGGATAAAATTTGGAACACTTTTTTGCCTTTATGGAATTAGGTCATAATTAAGCACTTTTGTGTGAATAACTACGATAGTTTGTTTTATCATTCATGGAAATTGTTTGATTCAGAGAAGATAGAACCACTTTCCACGATAAAAGTTACCTACTGTAAACACAGTAGATACCTACTTAACAACTTGATGTGTCCGCTAACCAATGTCTCTGGTAGGTATAATAGATTTGCATGCTATTTTAGGTCTAGAAATATTTCTAGACCAGAAACGACACCAAATCGAACCCGCAACCTCCTGCGTCGCAGGCGGACCTTCCCCCACCGCGCCACATCATCGGTCGTCTTACCCCCATATCTTTAGTCATTACCTCGACTTCGATTCAAACTCTACTCAACCTCCAAATGCGTTTCGGTATGCTTGATCGTAAAAAAATCCTTTACTCGAAACAGCCTTCGAGAATTTTTTCATACGAGTGGAATAACGAACTTTCTCAAGGTACCTCGCTACCTACCTTGAATGCTCCTCGAAATAGTTTGTTGTTATTTACAATGGATTTTGGAGACTATCTCAATTACATTTACGACGATGAAACCTACAATTACCCATCGCGAAGGTATATAAGAGAGGTTGATATATAACCAAATTAACGACTAAGCATACCAAACTCGAGCATGTTTTGGAGGAATGCTCGAATCGCCCTCGAACAAGTTTGAGTGGAGAATTATTTGAGGTAATGACTAAAGATATGGAGGTTAGAATCACTTACCAAAAGTCATTCCACACAGTCCCGTGATCGCAGTCAGCATGATCACCCACCCCACAGACCCTTTGACCGTCAGCCCGAAGAGAACGAACCCGATCAGTAGCACTGTGATGGTCTGGATCATCATCACTATCATCTGCACGATGACGTGGGAGAACAGGATCTCTGTGCCTGGAAGAGAAGATAATTGTTTCAGTTTCATGTATGTATTTATAGTAGATAGGTATTTATATGTAACATAATATTAAATTTCATGTCGTAATTAACTACATAATAACGCACACAGATCCGCTTTTTCAATCCAACGATCCTATCCATCCCCTGTTGTCTGGTAGAGATCGCTCTTGAGCGATAAGACCGCCAAATTGTCACATATCTTGTATTATTATTTTTTATCATGTTTGTTTTATTTTTAAGTAATATTGTCTATCTATGTGTCTATCTACATATTTGTCACTGACTCGGCGAACTTCGTACCGACTAACAGACAATGTTATGTATGTCCCAATTAAATAAATAAAAATAAAATAAAATAAATAATGCTGGACAATTCACACAGTATTATCTAGCCCCATGGTAAGCAGAGCTTGTGTTATGGGTAGGTACTAGATAACTGATATACATAATACAATACATAACATAGATAGATTTTTTTTATTATACATAGAAAACGACCAGAACACCCGAAACAAATATCTGCAGATCGTACATACATTTGTTCCGAGCCGGGAATCGAACCCGCAACCTCTTGCGTCGCAAATATTATTCTGTATAACACGCCACCGTCTATACTTGTTCGAACACTTCATGTCCATCCAAAAGTTGTCTGGCAGAGATCGCTCATAGCGATAAGGCCACCCATTGTACAACATAATATTTGTTTTTTTCCTGTCTTATGTATCTGTTTTTATTTGGTGTGCAATAAAGAGTTATTGTATTGTATTGTAATGTTTGACTGTTACGAAACCCATGAACATTTTGTATGGGGAAATGTTTTTTTTTTATTTTTACACACTTATACTGGCAATCTAATAATGTGTACGCTAGGTACCTCATTATGATCAACAAAAGTTGGTTCCCTAGACATCGATAAGGGAACGATCCTTCATTCAAGAACAAACCTATGTTAGTTAGTTTCCGAAGTTTTAACAGTTATTTCTTTAGGCCAAATTAGATAGATGGCCAATACCCCCTAATTATAAATAAATAAATAAATAATGCTTGACAATCCACACAGCATCATCTAGCCCCATGGTAAGCAGAGCTTGTGTTATGGGTATATAAGATGACCGATATACTTAATACAATATATTACATAGATAGGTTTTTTTTATTATACATACCTACATAGATAACGACCAGAACGCCCGGAACAAATATCGTACACACAATTGTTCCGAGGCGGGAATTGCACCCGCAACCTCCTGCGTCGCAGGCGGACCTTCGCCCACCGCGCCACAGAGGTCGTCAAATTTAATAAACCATTTGAAGTTTTAGTTCAGAGTTATTTCAAATCCCGAGTGAATAGGTTCCCGAGGGAAAGCGTGCTCCTAGAGATAATAAAGAAATAAAATAACATAAAAAAGCGTGCTCCATGTAATTCAACATTTTAGCTTTCTCGTGTAAGTATTATGGTGGTCCAAGTCCAACGTATCAATAAAAATGCCAAAGAAGGATTATTGTGGATAGAAAAGTCGAAAGCAAAAAGTTTGACTTCGGAACTTTGTTTGGACCATAGTAGACCAGTTAGAAGACAACAAGATGTAGTATGGTTGTCTCCTAAATAGTCCAACTCTTAGAACCCACCTCAGAGAAGTGGGGAAGGTGAGACCTAGGGCACAAAGAAATACCGCTTTTTAGTTATTTTTTAATCTCGTAAACGAAGAGATTTTATTATACTACATAATAAAAGCTGATAAAATTATCTACAACTTTGGTTCTACACACTTTTTCCTGTCCCCAATCGTTGTTAATCTACATAAGTATATTTGTCTCCGAACACACAATGGAAAAAAATAATGCTGAGCTTGCACGCTGCATCTTCTAGCCCTAAAGTAAGCAGAGCTTGTTATTATGGGTACTAGGTAACTAGGACTTTACCTGTATTATTTTATTTTTATACTTCGAAAAGATGCAGGCCCTGAACAAATGTCTGCAGATTGTACGAACATCTAAATATTTTTAAACTTACGCGATCTGAACACAAATAATTCTGTTGTGTCACTGTGTCGTGGTAACGGGATGACTCATCCAGTGACCACGACAGAGTGTAAACCTGTTGAAACGTCGGAAAAAAGGTAAATAAACGCGATAAATACCCGTTGTTTCAATACTTATAATTATGTGTTCAGATCGTTGAGTCGTGAAGTTTAAAAATATTTAGATGTTCGTTGAGAGTGTAAACGTTATGTACGAACATCTGTCCCGCAAAGGGAATAAAACCCGCAACCTTCTGCTTTGCTGGCAGACCTTCCACTGCTTCACTGTTCATTATGATGAATAAAGGCTTGCATTGGTTAAACCCAAGACTTGGATACTTAAAAGTATCAAAATGAAAAAAGCATAATTACCGCTATTAGTACCGGTATTATTGGTATCGGTAGCAAGCCCTAGTTAGACCTAATGCAAGGAGGGACAAAATGGATGAAAGATTGAAAGAAATCTTTACAGAACTTTATTTTTACGTACACCTTTTACAACTAAAGCCTTATACTAGTATCTTTATAGATACTAACGTAAATATTAGGGTTTACTTTGATGGGTGTAGTATACGGCTTTTGTAATGGCACATGGTTCAAAATAAATGCGCGAAGCTAAGAAAAGTAACAAATGTCTCGTTGATAATGAACATGAATTTGCACCTTTTTTGTCGCACAAGCATTGTTTGGTAAATAATAAATAAATAAAGAAGATTAGGTATTTAAGGTTAATACAAATATATTTTGCTGTTACGGGCTAAATTTATGTTGTTTTTAAATCTACTTGTTTTCTGTTAAAGTTACTACATTCAATGTGAGTAAAGTAACTTTTAAAACTATCATGGTTATTAACACTAAGTTCTTTGTAAGCTTAAAGAAATAAAAAACATTTCATTTTCGTTTTCGTTTTCGTTTAAAACGGGATATTAATCAAAACATAAGTAAGCTCAAACGCTTGCTTAGCGATGAATTCTTTTTAAAATAACTCGATATTGTCTTGTGTTGTGTATTTCAGTTTCTTTTAATTTCATTTAAGTTGTCTACTTTTACCTCGTCATTTGTTAGTCTATTTAAGTACATATCTGCGGAAACTCTTCAATTGGCCTTCAGCACACATGCGCTGGTATTTACCGGCATGTACTTAGAAAATAAATATTTTTTAAGACCTAGCTGTAAGTTTTCACAAAATTATGAAAATAAAATAAAATATCCCGTTTTAAATGAATTTCGTATAAATTTCCTTCATTGATTCCAGAATCTAGTACCCACGCTCGAAAAACATATACAAATCCCTCGTGGGTAAAAAAAAGCCTACATCGCAAATCACAACGCCAACAAACGTTCCGGATATTGCCCCTTCGGTAAGGTTTAACCATAGCCTTTTTCATAACCCCCAAAACTCATTTCAGTGGCAGATTTTACTGCCTATAACGCTTTGGGGCGAGCCGGTTTATTTTTATCTCTGCAATTATCACCCTCGCAATATAAAACTGCAATTAGAAGCTTAGCAAAACTGCACAGCTGATCTGTAAACAGCTGTTGCACTAGAATAGAAGAATCAGCCTGTGTTAGTCTACTGCTGGACATGGGCCTCCCCTAATGAGCGCTATAACGCCCCGTCTTCAGCTTAACATATCCAGCATCTCCCTGCTTTTATTTTGCGATGAGGCAGATGAAACGCCCCTCCATCTGCTAGGTGAGTGTGGAGCGCTGATGCAAAAATTCAGCATCCATCTGGGCAAGCATCTGCATAGCCCAGACGAGCTGCAAGACCTCACCCCGAAGAAAATCCTACAGTTCCTAGCAGCTGGAAGGGTTAGTGGCGAACTATGAACGCTACGGTTTCGGGGCTGAACGTATAAGTGGCGATCACAATAGGCATATCATGGCCGCTGTGATACCCAAGCAACCCAAAGATAATAAAAACAAAAAACTCCCTGCAGCCTTTCGCAGGTCGTCATTCCACCTGGTCGGAGGGCGTCCTACACTACGGTTAGTCGTCGTGGTCTCCACTCAAAAACACGTTTACCCCAGCGGTTGTCGGTTCTTCGTGAGATATACAATCTACGTACGCGTGCACACTAACACATAGTGTTTTTTTTTTCGATAAAACAAATTAAAACGAGAAATGCTTTCACTGTACCTAAAATATCCAGAGAAGCTATTATAATATATAGCTGTTATATAGAAACTTGAGCCTTTATTTCTTAATGAGCAAAAGCGTAAGTGTTTCGTAAATGAAGTTCACGACTAAAATTATACTGGGGCCAAATACCGCTGACTAATCGCTTTACTATGACAATCGTCGCAGAATTGTCCATAGATGAAAGAAACTCTAGATAGTATGTACGGTGCTATATGCACGGAGAGATTAATATAATGTTTTCAACGTTGACACTTTTGACACGCGTCCCTCCATTTGTAGTAATTGTAGTTTCATTTATCAGAGGTAAAATGTCAAAATATGTCATTCTGAGACGATACTATTGTTATGCCATTGCTGGGGCAAACGTGTTCTTGACTGGAGACCACGACTCGGTAAACGTAGTGTAGGACGACCTCCGTCCAGGTGGGATAACGACCTGCGAAAGACTGCAGGTAGATGCTGGATGCGTCAAGCTGAAGACAGGGCGTTTGGCGCTCATTTTGGAGGCCTATGTCCAGCAGTAGACTAACGTAGGCTGATGATGATCATTGTTATAGCAAAGCGATTAATTTAGTGGAATAAGGGCCTAAACATCGCACTTAGGGGTTCAGTCACGCCGACGTCACGTTCACTTCACGCTCGCGTCACGCAGTCTTCCAATTTGTGCAAGCTTTGCAAAGCAAACTTTACTCTTTCGCACTTACGTAACCTGTCAACTTATTTTGCCTTGTGTTTATTGCCGCGGCGGGAATCGAACGCAACCTTCTGCGTCGCACGTGGACTTTCACCCGCTACGCCTCTCATTCAATTTCAATAACATAAAATAAGATATATAATAGATTGTAGAATAAGTCAAATTCTGGTCTCTTACTTTTCTAAGGTCTAGTACTAGAATCATAGATATATATTATTATTATGCAAAATTTGGTCCTACCTTGGTCCGTTCAGAAGTTTTGGCGTGAACTAGTACTATCAAACATCCATCCATCCATCTAAACTTTCGCACATATTAGTGTGATGATAAATTCCCATGTTGGTCCCATTTTTGGCTGTCATCGTCATCAGCATCGTCAGCCTATAGTAGTCCACTACTGGACAAATAGGCCTCCCTTAATGAGCGCCATAGCGCCCTGTCTTCAGCTTGACGCATCCAGCATCTACCTGCAGTCATTCGCAGGTCGTCATCCCACCTGGAGGGCGTCCTACACTACGTTTACCGAGTCGCGGTCTCCACTCAAGAACACGTTTACCTCGACGGTTGTCGGTTCTTCGCGAGATTTTTGGCTGTATTCCAGCTTTACTATAAAATCCCACTGGGGAGGTAATTAGCACCTGGCAAAGGCACGCCAGACTGATTTCAAACATTAAGAGAATGTAAGCAAAGGCTTTTGGAGCTTTTGTGCTAAATAGGTACACAATTCATGGACTACGTCGGCAGGTAGGGGTTGACGCGTACTTATCAGCCGTCTATACCCCTTAATTAATTTTGATCGTCTCTAGTTTGGAGTTTCGAATTTACAACGCTATCGCGAATCTAATACCAGTGTGCGTACGAATTAAATCGCGTAAGGACATTCCGGGCTCCGCTAGTATTCTAAACCAAGCGAGTGTCAAATTGTTACAAAAAATGAGGGTAGATCGGTATGTCTGCCCATAAAAACTTACTCGCAGTCGCAGTGCCTTCAGTTATTCCGTGATCATGGCACATGAAACTGTGCCGAAATATTGGATAACTCAAAAATCAAATCATGGTAAATATCCCGTTTTAAATGACTTTAGTATTAATAACCATGATAGATTCAAAAGTCTGATTTTGTACGTTTTTGGTAGTTTTTTTCTAATTCTAAAATTGGGGTGGAAAGCACGCCACGCAAGTACTTATTTATGTTTTTATGCGCGAGTAACTAAGGGTTATTGCTGGGCTGATTAACCTTTGTGGTATTCTTAGTGTAATTTTTTTTATTTAGCCTGATTCGACCCACTGCTGGGCAACGGTGTTATTATTAAACTTTTTTTGTAACATTATTTTAAGTTGGTAAATAAATAAAAAGGAAGGAAGCCGCAGGCGAGGTCGGCCAAGAAAGCGCTGGCGAGACGACCTTAACGCCTTCCTCGGAGATTGGTGGGAGATCGCACGTGACCGCACTGAGTGGAAAGATTTGGGGGAGGCCTTTGCCCAGCAGTGGGACGAAATAAGCTAAATAAAATTAAAAAAAATAATAAATAAAAAAAACTATGGACTTATCGTCAATATGCTACATAATCAGTAAACAGGGTGCCACGAAAAATGTGTAGTAAGCCGAAAGGGTGATTTTTGACCCCGAGGGAATAAATAAGCTTTCGTTCTATGAGTTTTTGAATTTAAAATATAATTTTACTTATTTTGAAAAAATCCGAACTTTACTCTATTATCGTGTTATTTTAAACATATTATTATATATACCTATATAGGGCATATGATAAGAGAGAAGAAGGAGAAATGGACGACACTAAGAACTGAATGGCAACCACGAGATAGCAAAAGAAAAAGAGGCAGACAGACTAGAAGATGGGAGGACGACATTAGAAAAGTGGCGGGTCCAATATGGACCCGCATAGCGAAAGATAGAATAGAGTGGAAATCTTTAGAGGAGGCCTATGTCGAAAGACAAGCTGAAATACAGAAACGACCGTTTACCGATACTTAATTTATGTAAAAAGATAAATAACTGTTATAAAGTAAGCATATTTGTAAGAAAACTGTAAAAACATTGTAAAAATTAGTTCAGCAATAAAGGCTATTTTATTTTATTTATTTTATTTATTATATATACCTACGTACTTAAAAAATAACGCTGAAAAAGCAAAACAAGTTGTGAAATATTTTTGTTTGTTTTTTCTTTGTCAATAAAGATATTTATTTAGTATGCCAATCACTGTAGATCAACCTAAAATTAAGAATCGAGCGACACTTCTTAACCTACGAAAAATAGTATACCTATAACTAAATAACTCATCTAACTAAATCATAGTATAATCATCATCATCAGCTTATATTAGTCCACTGCTGGACATAGTCCTCCCCCAATGAGCGCCATAGCGCCCTGTCTTCAGCTTGACGCATCCAGCATCTACCTGCAGTCTTTGTCAATTGTCTAACTATATTGTATTTTTTAATTCGATGCGTTCCGTTCTCTCTGTTATCGTTTTTCCAGTTTGTTATTTTAATTTATTTGGGAATTTCGAAACAATTCGTACATTCTATTTGTACAAGCTCTTATTTGTTTAATGAATTAGTACTACTGCGTATCTAGCAGAGAACAAAGGAATATAATTACTTACTACGAAAAATACTTCAGAGGTTTTTTATCTCTACATTATTTAAGGTGGTTTGGTACACAAAAAAAAGATCTTAGTATTTTGATTCGTTATTAACGACCTCTGTGGGCGAAGGTCCGCCTGCGACGCTGGAGTTTGCGGGTTCGATTCCCGCCTCGGGGCGATGGTGTGTACGATCTGCAGATATGTATTTGAAAAATATCTATATATGTAATTATATTGTATTAGGTATATCAGTTATCTGGAACCCATATAACACAAGCTCTGCTTAGCTTCGGGCTAGATGATGCCGTGTGGATTGTGCAACATTATTCATTAATTTATTCATCATCTCAACCAAACGACGTCCACTGCTGGAGATAGGCCACAATGCCCCACACTGTGTTGCCCGCACATAGCGATTTTCATTCAAAAGTATTTTACATTTCCCTACAAAATATAAAGAATTGTCAAAGTTGTCTGTGTTATTTTGGAGTGTTTTCAAGTGTTATAAATCTGTATAGCTTACGATTTCTAATCTATCAGTAACAATATTTTTTACACAGAATACACATTATTAAATTGATTTACACTATGTTACATTATAATGTAGTTTGCATAAACATAGATAGAAGATAGATAAGTAGAAAATCCTTTATAGCATTTTAAATAGAAAACTATATACAGAAAAAACTTAAAAATTAATTACAATTGGCGGTCTCATCGCTCAAGAGCGGTCTCTACCAGACAACCATGATCTCTACCAGACAACATACCTCTGATAAGCGTCTTGTCGGCTTTTATCTTCTTCTTAATCAATAATAATCTCTGTATCTTCTGCGCAATGCTTAAGTTTTTGGTGTCTTTATAAGATTCTAACCTTATTTTAGAAAGTTTCAGTCCTTATTGTAATTTGTATGTCATCATACCATCAAATAAATAACGAGTACACGTCCAAACTGATCAGAATCTTCAAATTACCTGTAATACCGGAGACTAGCGTCCGTTCCAGGATTCCCTCGTTCCTCTCAGACAACATAGCACCAGACGTCAGCGCAACGGCCAAGAAGAAGATGATCCTGAAAAAGTAATTTTTTACAATTCAATTCTATTATTATTATAAATAATGCTGGACAATTCACACAGCATTATCTAGCACCATGGTAAGCAGAGCTTGTATTATGGGTACTAGATAACTAAATTAGAAAAGTAAGTACAAACCTACTATTTAAATTACAAAAGTTAAAAACATGTTTGTTTGACCTTATGCTCGCACGGGTTTTTTTTAGGTTTTTTCAGTGAAAAGATAATAACTTAAAACAATTGGATATTAATCCATGTATTTGTAGAAATGGTCCGGGAGCCAGGTAGGTACAAATTTGGTCAATTATTTCCTCCTGAGATTGCTCCCGAGCGAAAATTCGTAGGGATTAATATTATGAATACTCGTGACCGTCAGCTGCGACTCCGTGGTTGGGTTGGGCAGTGGCAGCGATGACGACATTATTGCCATGGAATAAGGTTCAAATCAGAAATTAAAATACGCATATTCCAGAATCATGATTTTTTTATGCTTGTATTGAGTTACTGTCACTTCAGATGTGACTTGTAGCTCCAGCTGAGTTCAGATTTTATCACTGCGGACCCACCATACTGGCCATGCCCCTGGCGAAAACATACCACTAAAGTAGTGTTGGGTATTGTTTGTTTTTTAATTTATTTACAAATGTATTATTCAATTTATCAAAATTTATCTCTGTGGTACCTTCCTATTGGATTTAGTTATTCTTATTTGCAGTTTATCTTTTAGGTTAGTTTTTAATTTAAGTAGCTTTGTATTGCATGCAAATATGTATATATGTATATAGTTTTTTTTTTGATACTTCTCTATCTGTTTGTTTGTAATCTACCAACTCTTAGTTAACTTATATCTTTTTCTCCATCCCTAGGTTGCCTGGGAGAAATCGCTGTCTGCGATAAGGCCACCCATTGTACTTTTAATGTGTAATATTTAGATATAAGGTGTTATTTTATAGTTTTAAGTGCATATAAAAACCTTTGTGGTTTCCTTCGTGTTATTTTTAAGCTTTTTTATGTAACAATATCTTTCAGTTGGTAAATAAATAAAAAAAAAATGTTAATTCATTCATTCATTCAGTTCAATTCCTTCATTCATTTTTGTATAAAGCCAGTATGGCCTTTACTTATTAGAAGCATAAACTTAACACTTTGAGTGCTGAAATCACACGGTATGTGTTTTCTACAAGTGACTAATATGCGTAAATCCACACTAGCGCAGCGGCTGAGAAAATACAGATCTGTGTGACTCATCACAGCTAATATTTTTCGAACGAAACGCATGTGCGGCGCAACACAACCGCTGTGTAGAGCGGCAGCACGAATTTTTTAGGTTAAAAAAAAGATCACAGTCGTCGAAAAAAAATCGCAGTCAAAGTGTTAATAGGCGACCAAACGCTTATGAACTTCATCCATAAAAATTCAATCTTTTAAACTGTTCCAAAGTTCTATTGTACCGGAAACTAGGTCAAGCGAAGTTACGTATCCGCTTCCGGCTTATCCTGAATTCATGTTACGCAAATTAAACTTTGAGATACATCAGTCCTTACATAGAGGTTGTTAAAACTAGATTACGAAGTTACTGGAATGAATTTATACGATACAAAAATCAATATAATATACTAGCGGCCCGTCCCGGCTTCACATGGGTGGTCATTTGTTACAGGCAATTTTTTAAATTTTTCTCTTCGTAAGAACCATCCATACTTCAAAAAATATTCTAAAAAAAGAATTAGCGAAATCGGTTCAGCTGCTCTCGAGATTTGCGCTTAGCAACACAATCAGCGATTCATTTTTATATTATATATTATATTGTACATAATTATATGTACTTGAAACTTTTTGACAGCGACTTACGACTACGCCCACAAATAGGCTACATAAAGATAAATGTATCTTCTAGAGGGCAAGTACACTTCTACAACAAAACTCCAAGTGAGTACAAAAATATCAAAAAATAAATTCAAATAAATTATCAATACAATACAATACAAAACATACTTTATTGTATACACCAGATACAGATCATTATAAAAGACATCACATGATACAAGTACAATGGGCGGCCTTATCGCTTAGAAGCGATCTCTTTCAGGCAACCTTTGGATGGAAAGAATTATGTGAATTTAAGAATTTCCTTTGTTAAAAGACTTATTCAAAATTATCAGATTATCTAGAGAACGCTTGCAATTGTAGTTGTTTGATTTTGATAATATGTAAGTATTTACTTACTACCTCTATAAAAATTTGATTGTGTTTTTTATTTCAAATGTTCTCTCTGCCGGTATCAGCCTTTACATAGCCTTCAGACAAAGAGTTAGGATTTTCTCGACAACATTTTTCGAGAAAGTTCTGATTATTTTCATTCTGAGTACCCATTTCGCATAATGCAGCTTTACTCAAATCTCAGGCTCGATACCAAACGGATATTGAATTGCTATCGCTACGATTTGAATAAGACGATATGAGTTCCTGTTTTCCCCGTTAGATATTTTCAGGAAGGAAAACTGGAAAAAGCCCTATTGCCAGAGAGTTATAAAAACTTTAGTTTCTGCCCGCGGTTTTGCACGTATTTTTTTCCGGATAAAATATTTTTATGCGCAGTACCGACATACAATATAGTAGTAGTCAAAATATATGAAATTATTGTTCTAGGGAAACGTTTTCAAGTTATTTAAATCCAACTGGTAACAGATTTTTTCGATAAAAAGTAGCTTTTGTGTTATTGTAGGTCAAAATATACATAGTAAACGACCATAACATCCGAAACAAATATCTGTAGATCGTACACACATTTATCCCGGAGCGGGAATCGAACCCGCGACCGTCTGTGTTGCAGGCAGACCTACCAGCCAATCAAATGACAGTATTTCAATTACTTGTGAGCTTTGCTAATAATTTTGGCAGTAAGTAGAGGCAACTTACGTCAAAATAACTCCTGGTCCAGCGAAATCCGTGAAGTTCGGGATATCCAGCCCGTAGATAGGTTTGTGGAACTGCGGACAAAGGGTAATTAGAAATTAAACTTAAAACAAAAGAAATAAGGTTTAAATTCAAAGTGGTGTTTTGTAAGTATAGATTCATACAATACAATTAATCTTTATTGCACACCAAACAAAACAGATACACAAGACAGGAAAAATAATGCAGATTATGTTGTAATGGGCGTCCTTATCGCTATGAACGGTCTCTGCCAGGCAACCTTTGGATGGAGCAAGATTTATTTATTTATTTACAAAATTTTGGAGAAACTTCCAGCTTGGTTTACAAATGAGGTAAATATATAGAACATGCCTGGAAAGACCCAGTGCATGTTTGCTGACGGCTAATTAAAAGTTTCCGCTGATAGATAATTAAAAATTTTTACAAAATGGCGCATATTGCGCTATGAGTGATCTCTTAGTTCCCTTTCTTTTCTGTTCAGTGCAAATAACTAGTGGGAATTTCGAAAATCATGTATATCAAGCAACTGGGCTGGGGCAAACGTGTTCTCGAGTGGAGACCAGGACTCGGTAAACGTAGTGTAGGACGCCCTCCGACCAGGTGGGATGACGACCTGCTAAAGACTGCAGGTAGATGCTGGATGCGGCAAGTTGAAGACAGGGCGCTATGGCGCTCACTAGGAGAGGCCTATGTCTGGCAGTGGACTGCTATAGGCTGATGATGATGCTGATGATAGATTGATAGATAACACTTTATTACACCACACAAAACAGAAAACAATACAGAGATAAAAACTTAGAATAAACGTATAAAAGGCGGCCTTATCGCTGAGAGCGATCTCTTCCAGGAAACCTTGGGGTGGACTGGACATGAACGAACAATATAGACGGTGGCACTTTAATGGTAACAAAATAAAACAAATGCACTAAATACCTACATTACAAACATTATAATAAACTTACATAGACATAAGATAAGGCTATCAATCTTTCATATGGATAAATAATGCTGATGCAGCAGTTTTTTGAAGATGATGATGTATATTAAAAACGATTTTTCAGTAAGAAAATCTGACAATTTAGTATAGGTATTAGGGACATTATATATTTTAAATTCCCTTATCGCGCGCTCGCAGAAGGATGCGGCACAAGCACTTGCTTGTACGAGGTGAAAAGAGCGATATGTTCAATTAAGATATGCCCAGAACTAAATGAAACTGATTTGACCATAGAGAAAAGTTGAATTCTGAATTTGACAGGACTAAAAATCTAAACTACGACTAAAATGATGGGTAGTTCCACTGCGCTCCAAAACCCATTGTTCTCAAAATTTTAAAGTTCATAACATTGATTCCACTGTGCTCCAAGAATTTTTAGGTATAGTTTGACCGCAACCGCTGTACCGCTCCTTAGGAAAGTGCGGCGAGGTGGGGGGCGAGGAAAAAAGAGCAAGAGTACGCGTTGACGGCAGACTGATGCATCGGAGCGGCCGATACTTCCCCCCCGTCTCGCCGCTCGCATACCTCAGGCGCGGTACAGCGGTTTCGGTCAAACTATAGTAAAATACTTGAATATTTTAGTTCCACCGCGCCCCAAGAAATTTTGAGTAGAGTTAGTAGAGCCATCCTTTGTATATCGATCGTTACTAGTTATTTAGTGCTGGTAATTAGTTATGCCACAGATTATATAATGTTACTTCGTGAGTTGTTTAGTTATGGCGACATCTGAATCGACACCAATGTTTTCAACTCGCCTTAATTAGGGTCATATGCAAGAAAAACTTCCGCAGTGAAAACTCGCCAGAAAACCAACCCTCAAAAATTCAAAGACTATTTTTGTTCCATTTGGCCCTAAAATATCAAAAGTTAATTTGAAGCGACATCAATCTACGGTTGCGGGTTAAAAATTCATAGAATTTTCATGAAAACTTTTGCTCTGCTAGTGCACATTCTGGCGTAAAATAATGATTCAACGGAATAAAGTTAATTTAGGTTAAAAGTTCAAGAGTTATATTTTCAATTTTTTTTAATTATTAAACCTAGACCCAACCAGTCCAGAAACAAGTGCCGGTTATTGACGAGTAATAAAAGAACCACCCCACGCTTTTTACATTAAAACAATTTCGTTTATTAAAGCTGTTTATTTATAAAAGCGTGTTTTTTTAGTTTTTTATTTAAACTATTATTTATTATTGTTTTCATCAGTCATCTAGTACCCATAACACAAGCTCTGCTTAGCTTTGGCCTAGATCAGGGTTGGCGAACCTTTATGTATCAACGTGCCATTTTTTCTAAAGTAATGTTAAATGAGGTCATAGACGTGCCATCCCATAATTTTGACTGTGATTACTGGGAAAATAATAATAATAATAATCATCATCAGACTATAATAGTCCACTGCTGGACATAGCTCTCCTCTAATGAGCGCCATAGTGCCCTGTCTTCAGCTAGCCGCCTCCACCATCTGCCTGCAGTTTTTCGCAGATCCTCATCCCACCTGGTCGGAGGGCGTCCTACACTACGTTTGCCGAGCCGCGGTCTCCGCTCAAGAACACGTTTACCCCAACGGTTGTCGGTTCTTCGCAGGTTAGGGCTAGCTCACAATATAATAATAATAATAAATACTATTTATAACTCAAAACTCTTTATTTACTACAAAAAATACTGTTTGCGATGTCACAGTTATACGCGTAATTTAAATCAAAGTAAAATTAGTGTGACTTCTGTTGTTGCAGTTTAGATGACAAGTAACTCATGTCAGGGTTGTAAGATGTTACTTTTAGCAGAATGCATGCTGAACTAGAGTCATCTGTCAAACGGTTTCTAAACGAGTTTTTAATGTTATTCATCTCTGAAAATAATGACTCGCAGGCATAGGTAGATGAAAATATTGTTAGAATAGCACGAGCCAGCTTCTTCAAAAAGTTAAATGTGTCTGGTAACGCATTCCATGTTTCTAAAATTTTGTTATTAGCATTTTTACTTATATTACTGGTCAATCTTTCTGTTTCAATTACTTCCAACTCTTTTCTTATTTCAATAAATTTTTGAATCCATATTGAACTAGACTGGAAATCAATTAGCTGCATTTCAAATTCTACCATTTCCAACCAATCGAATTGGGACAAGTTCAGTTTATCAAATGTCGTCACATCAGGGTACATAATGAACTTGAGTGTTTCCGATAATTCCTTGAACTGAGAAAATCTCTGAGCTTACGCACTTACGCACACTAAAACAATGTGTACATGCATTCACTGCTATGACATAGCCCAACGGACTTCGTGAATTAGAATATCTGTACCTACTTCACACTTTTTTTATAAGTGCATTTTTGTATGAGTTTTTGTGATAGGTGACGTGCCCAAAATATTGTGCCGCGTGCCATTCATGGCACGCGTGCCAATGGTTCGCCAACCCTGGCCTAGATGATGCTTGGTTAATGGTCCAGCAATATTTATTTATTTAACTGTCTATCCCTTCCCCAATTATCATAATCCCATAGACCAAAACCACCGGAGTGAGGAGCCAATGAACATCAGATTTCATGAACCCTGAAATAACCCGTAGAAAACTCCCCATAACTGGTTCTCTCCAACCATAACCGGCTGCGTCTGGGATTCCGTGTTCCAAACACAACATACTTCAAAGAGTTCGTCATCAAACAGGTCGATAAACTCAACACAAGCTTATAAATCCGTTTTCAAAACCACCTAAATGTCGTTTTATTAATTTCACAGGGCATTAACATTAACTTGAATGTTTGATTTATCCTCGAGGTTAATGTCTTGAACTTGTTTGTGTATATTAAAGGGTTACAGGGTAAACAACAGCATCCAGAGCCAGGCTCCTACCAAAGCTAGATGTCTAAAATGACTAAATATATAATGCTGGATACAATCCACACAGCATTATCTAACCCCATGGTAAGCAGAGTTTGTGTTATGGGTACTAGATAACTGATATACATAATACAATAGGTACATTACATATACAGATATTTTTTTATTCATAGAAAACGCCCAGAACACCCGAAACAAATATCTGCAGTTCGTACACACATTGTTCCACGGCGGGAATCGAACCCGCAAACTCCTGCGTCGCAGGCGGACCTTCACCCACCGCGCCACATCGGTCGACTAAGTCATGAGTATTTAGCTAAATAAGTCAATTTTGCCAATCAAGCGAATAAAGTCTCGGTACGAGTATTGCGATTGGCTGAAAGAGGTAGCTCGTAGCGATAATTCAAATTCAAAAAACCGTATAACCTTAGTCTCACAAAATTTGACTTAATTTGAAATAAGTCAATTTGAATTTGATTACAATTTATAGAAAAAAAATTGACTTGTCAAAGTATAAACACTTAGACAAGTCAAATTTTTTACTATACATGTATAAGAAAAAGGGGTTTTTGAATCACTCTTTTATTTATTTAAACTTTATTGCACTATTAGAGGTACAAAGGGTGGGCTTAATGCCGAGGCATTTTCTACCAGCCAACCAGGAAATACGTTTTAAATAAAGGGTTGGCGTGCTAACATTACGTACAAATAAAAGTGGTCACTCTTCACTTCACTTTGTTGTGCACTAGTGGAAGATGTTTAAATGACACCACTCAAAGAACACACATTGTGTCTCACTAATACAGATATTTTACTGTATTAGTAGTTAAATTATTTGTTTATTTTATAAGTTTTGATAGCGCAATATAGCAATTTTCTGTCTTTCTATCTGTCTATTACCCTTTAGTGGAAAGCGGCCTTTAGAGGTCGCTGAGCTATTTGAACCTCACACAGCCTTTCTCATTTCAGCGTCAGCTTTTAACACTTGGCTTCCTATACAAACAGTTACTGCAATCACTAAATCTATAGACAAGATTGTCTATAGATTTAGGCTTTTGTTCTGATCGGATCCTGTCTAGATAGACAGGCTTTGTGAAAATTATCCCAAGATGTAGAACTATAGTCGCACAAACAACCATTTCAACTATAGCGGTCTACCACTTACCACGTTAAATAGACAGTGATGTGAGAAAAATTGCAACTACATAATTTATATTTCGATATCAGTTACCAAATTTAAATCTGTTACAGTTTTTCATAATTATTTATTGAATTTTAGAGCTTTTCGACGGCTAGCTTGTACAAATAAATTGGTCATAGAAAGAGGTGGGTGTGAGCAGGGAATTTTAAAAGCTATTAAGAGAATGGAATAACTATAGTTCTTTGTGCAATCCTCTGGATAAAGCAGGCGATCCTGATTGCTTAAGATGCCTCTTAGATTGAACGTAGGAAGGGAAAACTGTAAAAAACATCAAAATTCAACGTTCGAAACCTTCGTATCCCAACACTGATGTTAGCCATCGACTTGGGTAAGTTCTAAAAGTACAAGTACTTTTGGTACTCACATTGACAGGAATGGACATGATCCTCTTGGGAAGGTCGCATACTCCAGCCAGCTGTTCCACCGACTCCATGAAGGCCAGGCCCAGGTCTCGCGTCAACATCCATTCCACCTGCTTATCTGTTGACAAAGGAATTGTTTTCAATTTTAAATTTTTCTAGCGACTTGTGGGCAAAGACCACCAGAGTGGAGCCCGGAGCCCCAGAGAGGCGACGTGGTAGGCCCAGGATGAGATGGCGTGAGGAGCTCGAGGCAAATCTTCCATCATGGTCTGTTGCAGCGTTGTAACGCGAGGAGAGGAAGGAGAAAAGGGCCTTTGCCCAGCAGTGGGACAATAATGGCTAAAAATAATAATAATTGTACACTAGCTGTGGAAATCTATATTTCAAATGGTTTATAAACATACCTCTTGAATCTATTTGAAAAAAAACCGCATCAAAATCCGTTGCGTAGGTACTTTTAAAGATCTAAACATATATACGGACAGACAGACAGCGGGAAGCGACGTTATTTTATTCTATGTAGTCATAAGACAGCAATTTTTGCATTGTCCTAACACTACTGAAAATACAACAAATAAAAATTGGGTGTCGATAAGTAGGAACATTTCAGAAAACTCTTATATGTATATCACATACAAAAGCTCGTTATCTAAATTAAATTAGATACATTAGAATGTCATTCATCCACTTAGGTAATATGCCGGTTTTTAGGTCTTTATTAACTCTTTGTTAACTTTATTTAAGAGTTCATTCACGTTTTTAAAACGTACGTGCGTAAAGCAGCAATCTATTTATTTTTGGTTTAACATCAGAATTATTAATATAAGGATTATATTTTATTAGGCCTTTTAGTATTAAAAATGCACATTAATAAGCCAGTTTTTATTTAACGAGATATTCATAATAATTAACCGTGATATGACTTGTATTTTAGTTAGTCTTTTACATTTTTCTTGGAGCCACAATTGAAAATTTTATAGAGGTCGCACGTGAAATAATATTATACTAAGGAATTGGGTAATTTTATTGTTAAATATATAATAACTTGCTAGGGACTTGACTTATAACTTGGTGTTTCAAAAAGATAATTGGATTGTCTGAAATACTAAGAATTTTATTAGGTATAAAATTCTAACCTAACCTAAAATCGTGGTTTATACATTTTCTCAATAGCATTCGTAATATGAGTTAGGGCGAAGGTTAAGTACTACCTAATAATATCTCATATAAAAAAAAACATAAAAACTTACTTGTAGTAAAATCTTATTTGTCTTTGGACGAATACCTGATCAATAAACTTTTGTATGAGATACCTAACTAACGAAAAATTTCGAGGCTCCTGATTCAGTGAATGAGTCACTTCGACTCTATGTATGTAAGTACCCGAAAACTAACAAAGTTTCGGTATCGTGCAAGCAAAGACACAAGTCACAATGAAAACCGCGTCTGAAACTACTAAAATTACCAAACCATGATAGCCCTAATCCACCAAATGACCCCCTTACGAAGTAAACAAAATATTGCCCCCAATTTTCATCCCCCGACACCACCCCTAATAGTGCAACAAATGAGTTTTAATCACGAACGTATTTAATTTAACTATAGTGGTGGTCCGCGAGTTGCTTTGTTTGTACACAAATAAGATGATAATTATAATAATCTTGAGAGTTAGGTATGTAAGAAATTATGTTAAATTGATATATTTTTGATTTTATTCAGAAAAGCCCTCTTCGCGTCTCAGCACTCTTCAACTTTTCGTTTTGCAACTAGTATTAATAATTAAGGATACATAATTTTTATTTCGAGTCTATAAATCGGAACACACTAGGTAAAATGTAATAAATATAGGTACTAAAAAAAATTTTACATTATCTGGTCGCAGGTAAGTGTCTTACGCATCAGCATTGCCATACAGCAGCACAATGTAGCCAGCGCCAGCGTCTTGGAGACACTTCCGAGCGATAATAAATAGCTACGTTGGCAGCATTTTAGTTTTTCTAAAAACGTTATTATCATAATAAAAACTAATTTGCCATATTTTCACGACCAAATCGAGTCATTTTCAAGCGATTTTTTATACATGATAAACACTTTTAATCATTTTTGTGTTGGAGAGTGGTATAGTATGGGGCATCCTATGTCCAGCCAGTGGACGGTGTATGAGCTGATATGATGGTAGTTACTACAGCTCTAGTCACTAGTCTTCCGCCTGCTTATGCTTAGACGACTGTTATTACAGAAGCCAAAGAAGACGTTAACTTCAATCAGTCAACGAGTCAAGTTTTGTATATTGAGATCTAGTAAATTGATTGGCAGATGGCAGCGGCCCCAAAGGAATGGCCCACTTACTTGGTTATCTTAAACGTGACCTACTTCGATGATATTGGCCAAAAGCTCAGGAGATTTGCTGATAGACTTGACGTAAGATGGTTAAATTCTAGGTCGAAAGGGTTTGGTGTCTAACTTTGTTATCACATTCATGGATAATGGGTTTACGATTTGCGGTAAATTAATTGCCATACCGCCTGCAGTCTTTTGCAGGTTCGTTTACCGAGTCGTGGTCTCCACTCAAGAACACGTTTGCTCCAGCGGCCGTCGGTTTTTGATATGGCCGGCCCACTGCCACTTCAGCTTGCTAATTCTGACTTCTGATTTGATACTGCAGGTAGATGCTGGATGCGTCAAGCTGAAGATAGGGCGCTATGGCGCTCATTGGGGGAGGCCTATGTCCAGCAGTGGACTAATATAGGCTGATGATGACTTTTCCGCCAGTTTTACTCCTAAAGCCAAGTTATCGAAAAGGCTCAAAGAATTAGCAAGCTGAAGTGGCAGTGGGTCGGTCATATATCGCGAAGAACCGACAACCGTTGGGGTAAACGTGTTCTTTAGTGGAGACTGCGACTCGGCAAACATAGTGAGGCACTCCGGCCAGGTTGGGATACCGACTTGCAATCTGCATGCCCGGCGTGGGGATTATGGGCATTACCCCCATGATATAAAGCCAAGCACTTATGAGGAGGGCTGCGTCCAGCTGTGGACGATTATAAACCGTTGAGGTGCCGCAAAATTGTATCTCGCGGGCAACATGAATTGGACAAAGTATAATAAGTTAAACTAATCGAGAGCTTTTACTAGTTTTTTTTCCAAGGCCAAGCTAAGCCAAAACTGAAAATCTTTAGTGGCAATGAAGAAAATTCTTTCAACAAAAAGCAACCCTTTCAGGCCTCAATTTTCGTCGAAAGTAAAACCATACATAAAATCTGTAATCGCCTCCAAAAACGACATCTCTCAAACTTCTCGTCGTCTCGTAAAAAAAATACCTATAATTTAGGCCCTAAAAATGCCACAGGGTTTTTATTCCTCAAGTTTATTTTTAGAGCTTGCGTTTTTGTAATCTGTGGGTTGGGGCCGAGTGGTGCTCAAATTAGGAACCCTCGAGTGCCCTCAAAGTTTGAGACCCTCCGGCAAGTAACATTTAACGACATCGTGAAAAACTTTCAAGATCAGTGCTTTCGTTATATAGTCCACTTGCTAGCTACTACTCATGGCTTTACTCGCCCAACTTGAGATATTCCATTATATCAACGACCCCTGTGAGTCTACAGACACAACTACATAACTTCAGACTGTTGCAAACAATCTATAGGTAGCTCAGCTGAAAATAGAATTGAAATAAAGAACTTAGAAAATTGGTAGCCAAGGTAAAAGCTTCGGAAAAGTAATGAACTTGTTTGATGGATGGATATCAATATATCTCCGAATTTTTGCACACAAATGGTAGGTAAGATAATATCAAAAAGCTACCTACTTTGCCGAGTTTGTTTATCGTGACATATGTATAGATAGACAGATAGAAAATACTTTTATTCATCATCAGCCTATAGCAGTCCATTGCTGGACATAGGCCTCCCCGTGGGCCTCCCTCAATGAGCGCCATAGAGCCCTACATACTTTTACATACATACTTTTATTGCACACAATAAACCAAAAAAGATAAAAAATGATAATACAAGATATCTGACAATATGGCCACATATTTTCAGTCTTTTACTAAAATCGGTACTCAAAAACCAAAAACCGACATAACTCGTTTAGATTAACCTACACGTACCATCGTTTTAAGTTTTGTAGGACAAATATAAATTAGCAGGGAATTAATTTCAGGGACCACTCAGAATCATTTACGTTTTGGTTTACATTGTAGTTTGCAGACCAAAAGAATCATCAAGAATGACAGAGAAATCAACAAATATAACTATATAAAAATACAAATTACAGCTGCACATCGTACCTCCTCCTTTTTTGGTAGTCGGTAACACAGCCGGCCATAGCAAAAATGAAACCCTTCATGGGCAAAAAAGACGAAAGGCGTTCGCATTCAATGAATCTTATTGAATAAAGGCCGCACGTGCCCGTTTAACTGAAGGGAGGAAATTGCTCGAACTAACAATTCTATCAAGATCGTATAATAGTGACGCCTACGGGAAAAGAACTAGCAACCTGATATAATTTGTTCGGGGTTGCTATCAAGATTGAAAAGGTGCTAAGGTCTATTGTGTGAATGTTACAATAATCATCTTTTCTTACACTGGTTAACATTATTTATGGGATTCTGTATGAAATGTTTTAGTAGTGGAATTACGGAATTACTAGTTTTTTTGCCTGCGTCTTCTCAGGTGTTATTCTATGGAAACGTTTAAAATTTATTTTTATACCATCGGTACTAATAATTCGAATCCGCTAGTATAGCAAATAATAAAATGAATATTGGTACTTACTATTTATTTATTTATGTATTTAAGTAGTGTATTTATTTTGGAATTTGTAATATTTATTATTTGTTTTTTAGTATTCTTATTTAGATAACCTGTGGTACACCCCCTGCCTTTTCTTAAATTCATATAATTCTTTCCATCCAAAGGTTGCCTGGAAGAGATCGCTTCTAAGTGATAAGGCCGCCCATTGTACTGTCGCATATAATGTATTTTTGTAATGATTAATTTGATTATGGTGTACAATAACGAATTTTTGTATTGTATTGTATAGTATAATTATATAATATGGATCAGTTTAACTGCCTGTAGATTGTTTACACCCATCTGCAGTTAGCTCAATTGTTTCAATTGTAAATATTAGTTCTAATTGGTTTCTATTATCTGTTCTTCACACTCATATTATTATAAAAGCGAAAGTATGGATGGATGGATTAGTTACTTCTACGCGCCAAAACTACTGAACAGATCAGTTTGCAATTTTTCATAGATGTAGCTATAAGCCTGGAATCAAACATAAGGTAGGTACTCCATGGAACCTGGTTTATCCCTTTAAATGGTTCCCATGGAATAGAATTAACCTTTAACCGTTTCCATATAAACAACGCGCACAAAGCAGAATCTAGTTGTTAATAATTATTCGTATTACATAGAGTACCTGCCAATTTGCACAAAAGAAAACGAAACGAAACAAAGGATTGCGTTTTATGACAAATTGAAAAAGGCCTTCAGAACTTTGTGTTTTTACCGCAATATTATTATTTTCAGTTCCGTAAGTACCAATTTATCATAAGCAATATTATCAGTCGACAATAGGCAAAGCGCCAGAACGCTGTCTGCATTTCCCCGTTCAACATTAATTAAAATAATTTCACGAGCCCTGCATTTAATTCATTTTCTTTGTTTGAGAAAGATCAAAGATTTAATCGTTTTCTGAAAATATGGGTTAGTATCATACAATTTAAAACGGATTTGGAACCTAAGCTATAATTTGTCTAACGACATCTTATCACATTTGCAACTAGCCAAAAAATGTGTCGTTCTACATGGAGATTGTTTTTCAACAGTTTGCAGTTACTTCAATTGTTTCAATTATAAATACTAATTTGTTTCAATTATTAACTTTCTGTGTTAATAAAATGTGTCTGTAGAGTAAAACTCGTTTACAATCACGTTTGCAGTATTTAATTTTGCTTTATTCGGACACAAACAGTTTTACACACCTAACAGATAACTTGAATAAGAACTTATAACCATTTATGTGTCCTCGGATATACTTATGTCTAAAGAGTAAGTGGTATTCGTTGTAAGGTAAGCTTTTCTCCTCTCGGACGAGCTACGTAGCAGGGAAAACGTGGATAAGGTGTTGGCGAGAGATAGAGTAAAGTGGAAGGGGTTGGAGGAGGCCTTTGCCAAAAGAGGGCAAACAGATAATATAGAGGTAGTTTAAGCAATAGTATTTAAGTAAAACCATGTATATACATAATCTAGCTGAATAAAAGGTTTAAAATGAAATGAAATGAAGCTTTTCTCGCCGTGGTTTTACTCCGTTAAATCATGTCTACTGGGGGATAAGATACCTACGTAACGTTTACGCGAAATTTATACGTAAGTGGGAGCTTACGAGGTAGAGACGTAATTATCGCTTCCTTTAGCCTTTACGTGAGACGGTAAAGGTAGAGTAGCTATGCACGTGTTATAATTGTGTTCTGATTGTCGTTGCCTAAGTGTTGTATTGTTCTTACGTTTGTTTATTATATTAATCCCTAGAGCGTACTGGAGTTCCACGTCCGCTAATCTATACTAATATTATAAAGAGGAAAGGTTTGTTTGTTTGTTTGTATTGAATAGGCTCCGAAACTAGTGGCCCGATTTGAAAAATTCTTTCACCGTTGGGAAGCTACACTATCCCCGGTGAACATTGGCTATATTATATTTTCAAAAAAGTTAGGGATCCGTAATAAAACCGCGCGTAGCCGGGAAGGTCCGCTAGTAATATTATAAAGACGAAAGGTTTGATTTTTTGTTTGTTTGTTTGTATTGAATATGCTCCGAAACTACTGGACCGATTTGAATCATTCTTTCACCGGTGGGAAGCTACACTATCCCCGGTGAACATAGGCTATATTATATTTTCAAAAAGTTAGGGATCCTTACTAAAACTCCAATAATGTAAACAATGGTTTACAAAAATCATCTAATAGAGTGAAATTCGAGTTTAACGCGGGTGAAACCGCGTGGCACAGTTAGTGTAATATATAAATAAAAAAATAAAGTCATTCATTTCGGACAACGATGAAAATAAAACTTACATAGGTAATGCAATTTGGATCCTTATCTTGTTAGTTAGTAACATATTTTTCTTATTCTATGTTACTCTCGACAAGTTACGTAAATAATTATTACAAACAAAGCAATCTAATAATAACTAACTAATAACACACTAATAAATAAAGAAATAAATAAATAATGTAGGACAATTCCCACAGCATCATCTAGTCCCAAGCTAAGCAGAGCTTGTGTTATGGGTACTAGATAACTGATATACATAATACAATACATTACATAGATAGATACAGCATTATTCAATTATTTTATTCTTTTTTAGTGTCAATTTTTTTGAGCAAAAAGCATGACATGTGGCATCTATTTATTTATAATTGCAAAACTCAAAGAAGGATCTTTGAGTAGCAATATAGAATTATTTATTATAAAAATTCTGTACTTAAATTTTGAACTATTTTGTATTTTTCTTGTTATTTCGTAATGTATTTTCTTTGTTTGCTATGTATTATTTATGTATGTTCGACATATAAGAATATTTCTTATTAATAAAGAACTGAACTGAACTGAATATGTATTTTTTTGCTGCTCAAATACTTAGAAACATTTTAGCTTTTAGTTTTAGCTTCTAAAAAGTGCTACGAAAATACTTCGTTACTGAGCTCTGCTGGATAATTACTAAAATTTATAAATTACGGGAAAATGAAACTGGGCCAAGAAAAATATGTGAAGTGGATCTTTAAGCTTAATAATAACTTGAGTTTTTACTAGAGAGCGAGTAAATATAATAATTATTTGCTGCTTGAGCACAAATAACTATACTTTAAAGTTTATGATTAAGAATACCTGCTTTACTAATAAATAAATCAATAAAAATAAATAATGCTGGACAATTCACACAGCATTATCTAGCCCCATGGTAAGCAGAGCTTGTGTTATGGGTACTAGATAACTGATATACATAATACAATACATTACATAGATAGATTTTTTTTTATTATACATAGAAAACGACCAGAACACCCGGAACAAATATCTGCAGATCGTACACACAATTGTTCCGAGGCGGGAATCGAACCCGCAACCTCCTGCGTCGCAGGTGGACCTTCGCCCACCGCGCCACATCGGTCGTCACTAATGAATGCTAGAAAGTTGTTAGGACATCCTTTTTTTGTTATGTTTGTGTTATGAATGGTGTCAAATAAATGTATTTTCTATATATTTTCTTTTAAGTATGTAAGAGTAGGTACTTGTTTACTCTTCCATACAAATACATGGATTTAACAAATAAACAAAATGAAATATATTTTTCTAAATACATATGAATTTGTCACGTTGTTTTTAGTAAGAAAATAAAGTTTTCTGTTTTACATATTTCAAATTTCGATTACTCTATTTCTTTGGGCTTACAAATTAAGCACATAGGCAAGTCAAATTATATAAAAAAAATTATTATCAAATTAAAAATAAGGCGTTTGCTAGTAAGTTATTTTATTAGTCACTAGCTGCGCCCCGCGGCTTCGGTTACGTTGAAATCTATGACTATCAAATGGTTTATAAACCTTCCTCTTTAAATCACTCTATCTATTAATAAAAACACATCAAAATCCGTTGCGTAGTTCTAGAGACCTAACCATACATAGTGACAGACAGACAGCGGGAAGCGACTTTGTTTTAAATAGTGAAGCTTCGAATTAAAAAAATTAAAAAATTATTGTGTAAGTCATAAACGCGATGCTCTGAGATTATTGTGAGACCCTGGTGACGTTTTGTCAATACACTTTCCCTATCTAGATCTACTAGCGGACCTTCCTGGCTTTGCACGGTTTTAATACGGATCCCTAACTTTTTTGAAAATATAATGTAGCCTATGTTTACCGGGGATAGTGTAGCTTCCCAACGGTGAAAGAATTTTTCAAATCGGTCCAGTAGTTTCGTAGCCTATTCATTACAAACAAACAAAAAATCAAACATTTCCTCTTTATAATATTAGTATAGACATGTATAGATAACTAAAGCTACGCAAATTTTAGCTCGATCTGTTCAGTAGTTTGGGGGTAAAGAGGACTAACAAACATCCAAACTTTCCGATTTATGTTAATATGATGTCTGCCTTATGCTCTGTTCAATACAGCCACGGACCTAATTGAAAAAAACTGACCCCACTTTAATTTATAGCTTTGGCCTTTTTCTCTTTTGGGATCTTTGGTATCAGAATGCCAAACTTCTTTGAACCCCAATAAACTAATTCTCCTTATGGCAGACAAGTTCTATAAGAAACCAATGTTATTTTCAATGCCAAACAATATCCAATCTTCATTTACGATATTATTTTTGGATGAAGTTAGGTAAATTACTGATTTGCTTTTTGCTTGACCTTTGGCTACGGTTGTGTGGATAGCGGGAGTAAAATTGATATTGTTTTTTCCGTTTTTAATAGAACGTTTTGACTTCAACTTGTTTTTTTCGCCTATGATAACCTAGAGGTATACGAGTATATACCTTACGCACGGTAAGGTATACCTCTATGGTAAAGGAGAGGCTATAACTTGGAGTTATAAAGTAGACTCCTCTTTTACAGCAAGGTCACTGACGCTATGTTTAGCTCTGTTTATTTCGATTCAATGATCCGTTTGGTGCCGCTCTCGTTTCTTTCACCCTGTCACCGAGTGACATGAACGAAGCGCGCCTCTGACAGTCCGCCCGACCGTCCGTCAGTCCGTCCGTCATGTGTCAGTCCGTCCGACAGTCTCGCATCGTGACTCGAACCTGCGACCATCGAGCTGATCCGAGCCATCGAGTCGAGAGAGCCACGAGAACACTCCACTTTGCTCCTGACCGCCGAACAGTGAACTACAACCGGCCGGGTGATTATGTAACTCGCGACCGGTTTGCGACAGGCGTAAATTAAGCAATCAGTGCTGTTAAACCCCAATTTTGACGTTGTAGCTGGTGTCAAACTAATACAAAATTGACATTTGACAGCACTAATTGCTTAATTTACGCCTGTCGCAAACCGGTCGCGAGTTATATAATAATAATAATAATATAATAATAATAATAATAGATCTTTATTTCAGATATAAATTATCCATAAACTGACTTAAAAAATACTTATCAAATATTGTATATATGCTAAATTAGCTAACTATTATAGCTTTATCTAGGTTTAGGTGGCGATATCCACCCATCGTCTAAATATTGCTGTTTGACTAAGTCTCTCTGCCAGACTCTTGATAATCGAATTATCACACGAGTCAACTCTGGACATGAAAGACGCAATCCTCTTCCGCTGTATAGCGTTAAAAGAGTCTACGCGGGCCTGCGTTAACATCTCAGAAGCGCTACAGAAGCGCTTCAAACCCATCAGTTGCCTAAAGATGTTGTTATAGGCAACGCGTATCCTATCATGCGTCTTTTTGGTGTACTCAGTCCAGAGCTGACACGTGTAGAATGTCTGGCAGAAAGACCTAAACAGAGTCACTTTCACGTCAGGCGAGGACCTATAAAACTTACGCGCAATCATATTCCCTACCATACATAAAGACCTACGTTGTCGTTCTACATCATCATCTTTCATAATCACCGTACGGGTTTACTCTAGCTTTTATTACACAGTAAAGTATATTTAGATAGATACCTACCGTATTACTTTATAATTTAATGTGATTACTTACCTGTCTTGTGAGATTATACGATCCATTGTCTAAGCCTTCTTGTGTCTTTTACATTAGTGTTTTGCTTATCAATCTGTCGGCATATCACTAAGCAAAGCCAACATTTTATTCTCCAAAGCATACACGCACATTTTGGATATAACTATTAATCAAACAATATCTTATAAATAAATAATGCTGGACAATTCACACAGCATTATCTAGCCCCATGGTAAGCAGAGCTTGTGTTATGGGTACTAGATAACTGATATACAAATACAATACACACATAGAAAACGACCAGAACACCCGGAACAAATATCTGCAGATCGTACACACAATTGTTCCGAGGCGGGAATCGAACCCGCAACCTCCTGTGTCGCAGGCGGGCCTTTGCCCACCGTGCCACATCGGTCGTCAAAATGTTCCTTGATCTGAGGCTTTCACTATTCCCGGAAAATACACCTTTATGTTTTTGATAATAATAATAATAATAATATATCTTTATTTCAGGCAACAAAGAAAGTGTACAAAAAGTAACTTAATTAGGGCCCATATAATAAATACCTTAGAGACTAGCATAGATAAACAAAATTTTATAATTAACCGAGTCACCGAGGCCGACGCTCCGATGACGCATGCGCGGTGTCATTTGACAGGCGTCCAATGAACTTCCTGAAAATGACACCTTTCGGCCAAAACCCACTGTCCATAAACGTAGAGAGTCGATCCGTCGGCACTCTCACCATAAATGAACCGAAGTTTACGTTACGGCGAGACACCAATTTTTCGACTCTCAAGGTGATGCCGGTCTTCAGCACCATTGATATAAAGTAGGTACATTTTTATGAATAATCTCCACCATTTCGTCCTACATTGTGTCACACACCCTCATAAGTGGTTTTGTTACGCTCGATTTGTAGAAAATTCTGGGTTAACCCGCAGAGTCCCCGCAATTTCGTGCAATGCGTGTAAAAATTATGCGAAAAACAAATGCGTTTATTTAGATGGAAGTAACGCGAGTATAATGACAACCCTGACTCATTTATTCGTGTTTTTGTTGGTTTGCTCGGATTTTTTCCACGTTTGATAACAAAGGTTGCCATAACGGTTGACCGAAACAGCGGGACCGGATATTAGCAAATTTTATAAGAAAGATCGCGCGTGGGGCACAAGTTCATTGATTCACAAAAACATTGTAACTTTTTAACTACTTTCTTTAACTTACAGATATACACATATATCCCTTCCACACTAATTGGGTTTCCTCCCTTCACTTCCACCTTCACTAAAGTTTGGAACACGCTCCCTGCTGCTGTTTTCACGGAAAGTTACAAACCGTTCTCTTAAAATAGGTGTCAAAATTTTTGCGGTACATCGTCGGGCTTGTGAGATTGTGGTCAAAGAAGGTTTTTTGATTAGGGCGTCATAATCGCGTGTACAATAAAGCCAAAAAAAATTAAATAAAAAAGGTCTATTGAATAGTGCTCGCTGATTGAATATGAATAACAATTACTGACACAGTTTCACGACTTAATCTTGTTGTCCACGTGAAAAGCAGCCTTATACTTTCAGAAGTCTACCTGTAGTGGAAATACGTGAGGTTTCAATTAAATTAAGTAAGTTAGTATACCACCGATTATTTTTTATTAGGCTTTGAGAAGTCATCGAGGTGCAAAGATTTGTCAGGTCAAATCCAATGTCATTCCTACGATCTACGAATGAAATTATTAATAATTTTACATGAAACTCATTAAAATGTCATAAAACTCTAGACTAGACTTCTAGAGATTACTCTGGTATTATATTACTGCGACTAAAGTTATGGTTATCGTGTAATATCATAACTTTAACTAGATCAAGTTCAAGGCGAAGATCAAGTTACTCCTGACATTTGATTCCGAAGAACTGACTCTGGGGCATCGAAGCATTAAAACTTTTTGATGTATCTTGATTATTAACCTGTAAAGCATTTATAACTTTACTATTCCCTGATCATAGCGTATGAAACTATGCCAACATGGAAATTCTAAACACCACTAATTACAATAATTTTAAAAATATCTATCTATGTATTCGTGAATTATGTATATCAGTTATCTAATACCAATAACACAAGCTCTGCCTTGGGACAAGCTAGATGATATGAATTATCTTGCATTATTTATTATTCTATTTAATAATTCAAAACGAAATTCGAATTCAAATCACGTCAAGTTTTACGTTACTAATAGTCACACCGCGGCAGTAAAATATGGGGGATTATTTTCTATACAACAACAAAATACTCTTCAATATCCATCCACAATTATTGACGAACAAATCGGAATATATTCAAATAAAGCATGCATGCATACAGCGGAACACAAGTTGGTGGCAGGTGTAGACCAATTTAGGCCAGCTAGTAGCACTAATTATAGTAAACCAGTGGTAAAATGGGTAGACGATATCGCAAATGTCGAATGGCAAAATAAATGTGACTAACTACTAACGAACTGGCCTAATTGGTCCACTGCTGCCACACCTAATTGTCTGGATCATTAGGTCAGCAGTTGACCATCATGTGTGGGGCGCGCTTTAAAAGTTTGATTTCATAAATACCATATGTGTGGAGAAGACTTTTAAAGTCAAAAACAACTGTGACGTAATAAATCAATTCTTTGCCAAGTTTACACTAAGCTAATGACTCACTTCTCGTGTGACTGTCTTTTTTGAGAATAAATATCTTTACTACTTACCCGTGTCATCCATATGCGTCTCGATATCAGAGTTCTTCACAGTCATGGAGCTTGCATGTCTAGGGTCTGTGATCCTCTCTTGGAGACTGGCGGAGAAGTTAGCAGGGAAGACGAGAACTGCTCGGGCTTTCCCATGTCTCGCTTCTTCTATCGCTGTGTCTCTGTCCGCGTAGTATATCTGAGGAGTTTTAGAGGAGATTTAGTATTTAGACCTCTGTGGAGCAGCGAGCGAAAGTCAGCCTGTAAGGCAGTAGGTTTCTGGTTCGATTGCTGCGCCGGAACAAATATTTGTACGGTCTCCAGATATTTTTTCCGGGTGTTCTAGGTGTTTTCTATGTATATTTTAAAAAACTATCGAAGTAATTTATTATCTATCACCTCCGAGGGTAACTAAGCAATAACTCACCAAGTTGTTCTGCCGTTTAGACAAATAATCAAGATATCTGCAGCTGAACATAGTCAAGTTCCACTCATAGGTCTCCGTATTCTGCGGGCACCAGGAGTTATCATACGGACATAGAGGGTCGGTGTCATTTGTTTCATAGTTGACGATGGCGATGGGCAGGCCTTCCGGGTAGTGGCCGATAGCGAGGCAGAAGAGAACCATCTGAGTGATAGGCAGACCGAGGATGAATGCTAGGACACTGAAAAAAAATATATTGTAGGGTTACGTTCTGAATACATTATGCTACAAATTATGGTTTATTTAATAGTAGAGCGCCAAGCGGCGTCGCCCGCGTGAAAATCTATGAGTCAAATAGTTTATAAACCTTATTTTGAATTATTCTATCTATTAAAAAAAGATGATCGATGGCGAGGCAGAAGAGAACCATCAAATTAAAGGATAAAGGCTAGGACGCTGGATGAAAATAAAGCTTTAGGGATTGCGTTCTAAAAACATAAAAAATATGTTTTATCACTATTTATAAAACAAAGTCGCTTCCCGCTGTCTGCCTGACCCTATGTATGCTTAGATCTTTAAAACTACGCAACGGGTTTTGATGTGTGTTTTTTTTATAGATGGTAATGTGCTTAGCCTTGCAGCGCCCCGAGAGGAATTGCTTTTCGTGGATTTTGGTACCAAAGAGAATACAATAACTACGTTTTGTTACGATTCTGCCAATTTGATTGTAATTTCTTATTATTTCTATTGATTCATTGCTTTTTAACAGTACAACATTCACAACTTTATAGGTCAGCGTTAGTAAACGAAATCTTTTTTCGATTTTAGTGTTTTTAGTTATTTGAATTTTGTGACGTATTCAAAACTCCGAGAGAAGAGAAATAAAGCGCTTTGATATTTCATATTTGTTTTGGTTATATGCAAACCCTTATACTAACTCTAATAACCTCGTTAAAACAATAAACTAACCCAAAGTTCCTGAACAAACTGAGGAAATTCTTCCAGATCAAGGCCTTCATATGATGCCACTTCATGGGCATAAAGGCCTCCATGCAGGTCTGCTTCGGCTTCTCTTCTGGGGGCAATGAGTCAATGACTCGGGTGATGGGAGGGGTAACGACTACTCGGCCTCGGCTGCTCATTGACACATTGTCTCCGAACTCGCCGGAGATCTCACCGATTTCTGCCTCTTCTAGGTCTATTGCGTTGGGGTTCTGTGGGTAAAGTTAATTCCATTAGCCTGATTCAAAGATGAAAAAGAGGATAAATTGGATGAATATATGATAATAGTGCGAGACCATAAGGGGAAACCCTAAAAAGGAGGTTCTTCTTCGGATATTGTTCTCTCTCATTCTGCTACAGTCTACTTGTCTTTTAGTGAGATATTTTATCTACTGATATATCTAGATATCCTGTCTTAAACATTGAAATAGATACACCAGGAATTTACGAGTAGGCAATCTCCTACTTGTTGTTTTTAGCTGTGTACCAATTTTTTAATACTATAATTATCACTATAATAGTCGGACGACATTCTGGGGACTGTATGGAAGCAGTGGATCCGGATTCTAGCATAGGACACCAGGGATGGCGGATAGATGGATAATAATTATCACAGCAATGCGTGTAGCTACTTACAGGAATAGCTGGAAGCTCCACCTTCTCCACCACATCAGCCAGGATGCTAGACCGTCTCCGTTTCCCCAGGTTCTGCATGACAGACAGCTTGAGGAACACGTCCTCGAGACTCTCCACGTGGTACCGGCGCAGTAGCTCGCTCGGAGACTCCTCAGCTAAGAACCGTCCGCCCCTCATCAGTCCAATCTGGTGATCAGAAATAAATAAATTAATCATCATCATCAGCCTATCTTAGTCCACTGCTGGACATAAGCCTACCCCAATGGGCGCCACAGCGCCCTGTCTTCAGCTTCTAAATTAATTAATAATGCTGGACAATCCACACATCATTATCTAGTTCCAAGTTAAGCAGAGCTTGTGTTATGGGTACCAGATCACTGATATACTTAATACAATACATTACATAGATAGATAGAAGATAGAAAATTCTTTATTGCACTAAATAGAAAACTATGTACAGAAAAAACTTAAAATAAATAACAATTGGCGGTCTTATCGCTCATTACATAGATAGATATATTTTTACTATACATAGATGCAGAACACCTGGAACAAATGTCTGCAGATCGAACACACAATTGTCCCGAGGCGGGAATCGAACCCGCAACGGACGTCGCAGGCGGACCTTCGTCCACCGTGCCACAGTCACAGGGGTCGTCAATTACAGAGGCATAATTGACGACGACGCCGCCACTCCAACAAAGTTGTCAAGAGTGTTGACATTACATTAGATGTAATAATCATTTTAAGGTTGCCTGGAAGAGATCGCTCTCAGCGACAAGGCCGCCCTTTATACCTTTATTCTAAGTTTTTATCTCTGTATTATTTTCTGTTTTGTGTGGTGTAATAAAGTGTTATCTATCTATCTATCATTCTCTTTTTTTTTTTGGTATTTTTTCTTGGTTTTAGATCATAAACTCGTGTATCTCGGCTCGTGCACTAAGTAGATTGGTTAATTAGGAAGATGTTAAAAGGGAAAACACAATCAGATTTTTTCTTTCCTTTCTTTTGTGCCTTTTAATCGATATCACTGATAAGAAAAGACAAGGGGATGAGATGAACAAGCGACAGGATCCAACAATAGTATCCTGTTGAAGATTACGTTTGATTCAAAATGTTACGCCACCCTCTATACCTATACTATAGCTACGTGTCCATCCAAAGGTTGCCTGGAAGAAATCGCTCTTAGCGATAAGGCCGCCCATTGTGCATCTGTATCTTTGTTTTTTGTTCTTTACTGTTTTTTTTCTGTGTTTGGTGTGCAATAAAGCGTATTTGTATTGTATTGTATTGTATTGTTATCTATAGGTATACTAGTTTCTGCCTGCGGGTTTGCACGCGTTATTTCTATAGACAAGTTTTATAGTTTGGTAACTGATTTATGGGATAAAAAGTATGTTTTAAAACGTATGTTTTATTCCAGGCCTAGAACTACTTAATACTTTGAGTGCTGAAAACGCACGGTATATGTTTTCTACAAGTGACTAATATGCGTAAATCCACACTAGCGCTGCGGCTGAGAAAATACAGATCTTTGTGACTCAGCAGAGCTGTAATATTTTTCGAACGAAACGCATGTGCGGCGCAACACAACCGCTGTGTAGAGCGGCAGCACGAATTTTTTAGGTAAAAAAAAAGATCGCAGTCGTCGAAAAAAAACCGCAGTCAAAGTGCAAAATTTCAGTCCGATGCCATTCAGTAGTTTCATCATCTAAACATCCAAACTTTTGCATTATCGAGTCCATAATGATTTTGAAACGAGAGGGTAAAGGTGCAAATACCTTGTAGTAAATGCTTTATGAATAACAAATCTCTAATCAATTTTGCTTATTGAATTATTGTAGAAAAATATGATTCATGTTACCAAGTAAACTAGTTTATTTCAACATTTTTTCCAGCCCTAGCATGAACACAAGTTTGGTCTAGGCAAGATTTTTTTTTTGATATACCTACTTATTTTTTTTTTATTTTTTTTTCTATTGGAGACTCCTCAGCTAAGAACCGCCCGCCCCTCATCGTGGCGGCAATAATGTATAATTTAATTCAATATTGTTAATTGACTTTCCTTAGTAAGTTTAAAATGGCTACGTATCTGTAGCCGAAACTAATGTGACGTGTATTTCATGAAAGTTACGAAATAAATGATTATTGATTATTATTGATTATTTACGGCGGGATAGCACCCAAACAAAGTATACCTACATTTGAAAAATTCAAGTTGTCGTTTTCAACACTGATGCAACACTGATGACTTTGGGCGATAATAATAAATAAAAATAAATAAATAATGCTGGACAATTCACACAGCATTATCTAGCCCCATGGTAAGCAGAGCTTGTGTTATGGGTACTAGATAACTGATATACATAATACAATATATTACATGGATAGATATTTTTTATTATACATAGAAAACGACCAGAACACCCATTGATAATAAATGATATACGGATAAAGAGAACTCCCTGCCGGCATTGTTTAATTATTCATAAGTTCAAATAAATTTATTTTCAAAATATACACTAACTAGGTTTTCTATGCTAAAGTTCTGTTCATATTTTTTTACGCGGTTGTTTTAACAATGAATCATTTTGCATTTAATCCTAGCGCGCCCTTTTCGCACACTAAGTCAGGTGAGATAGCATACATTTAGGCCGAGCCAGCCGGCAAATTTGCGACATTGACTTCTTCATCATTATCAACTTTTACTATAGTTTGACCGAAACCGCTGTACCGCTCCTTAAGAAAGTGCGGCGAGGTGGGGACCGAGGAAAAAAGAGCAAGAGTACGCGTTGACGGCAGACTGATGTATCGGAGCGAACGATATTTCCCCCCCGTCTCGCCGCTAGCATACCTCAGGCACGGTACGGTTTCGGTCAAACTTATAGTCCACTGCTTGACATAGGCCTCCCCTAATAAGCGCCATGGCGCTCTGTCTTCAGCTTGCCACATCCAGCATCTGCCTTCCGTCGATTTGTATACCGTATAATATAGTAGTTGTATAAAGTACTTGTTTCTCTAAAGTAATTTTTTTTTCTACATTGTATCTGCTAGCCCACCCAGATTCAATCATTGCTAAATATTGATATATTCAAATAACGTGAGCATTGGATAAACATGAAGATTCTGAGTAAAGACCGGCAAATAGCACCAGAGGATCTGACTTGAATTTCAATGGATTCAATTATTTATGAATTTCAGTTTGGGGGAGGATTTCAAACCAGTTTTGGTCCGCGGCTTCGTTCGTAGTACCTTATTTAAGTTTTAACGTTATTTTGCTAAAAGAAAGGTAGATAGATAACACTTTAATATAATGTTCTATCTATATTTCTTTGAACTTAGCACAAAAAGAAAAAAACTATACAGACAAGAATGATTAGAACAAAGGAAGAATAAAGAGGGCGGCCGTATCACTGTGAGCGATCTCTTCCAGGCAATCTATCATCAATCAGTTAATCTATCTATCTACCATGAACAGCGATGGAACACACGCCTATGGAAGTGAACCCTAAGACTTAATACTCACAGTAGTAGCCTGTTTCGTTTCATCTATATAATGCGTGGTAATGATCACTGTGGTGCGACCATGTTTCGTTATATCCACTAGATGGTCCCATATACTGAAACAAACAAGGTTAATTAATACGTTTTTAAAACTTAGCGGTCAGAATTTGGAATTTTATTTATTGGATAATGCGAATAAATAATAATTCAGGAGATGTAATTGCGTTTAAAATGACCAGACAAAAGTCCAAGTAGGGGCAAGTTTAAAACCCAAGCAAACCTATGTAGATGATTCAATACTATACAAAATGTATTCAGTACATTTTTGACCATACCACTGCCTGCTAAGTGTGGTGATTATGTTAAAACCCCTTGTATCCCCAGTGAGGGACGTTCAGCTTAGCAGCAGACGTATGATCTGTCTGCTTATGAGAATTCGCCCCCATAACTAACGTCCTCTGTGTGTCAAATTATATTGTAGGTATTCCATTTATTAACATCCATATCAAGACTATAATACAGTTATATCATTTCTGCCAAACTGTGCAACAGTTTGTCGTTGTAAATACATCATCATGTCGTATCATCATGTTTCCAAGATGGGATCAAACCAACCTTTGCCTCAGTACAGGATCCACTCCGACAGTTGGCTCGTCCAGGATCAGAAGCTCAGGGTCATGGATCAAAGCTGCAGCCAAAGAGGTCCTTCTCTGCTGTCCACCGGATAGGTTTTTCACTTGTCTGCAACAAAGAGGTCGAGGTGTTACAGAAACTCTTTCATGGAGGAATAGTCACTCGAACATCGAACAATCACCAAAGAGGCTCATTCAGTTCCATTTTCAAAAATGAATTCAAATTGAATGTTCTTTGTAAACGGAACACCAAAAAGTCGAGTCTTTATGTAAGAGGACGAATGTCTTGTACGGGCTGATGATTTCTGTCAAAAATTAAAAAGGAAATATACTTTCAATCTCAAGGGAGTAGACTCAAGTTTTACGCCCGAAACTCAGAAGTAAATAGTTTAAATATCCGTTCATTTTATGGCAACAGGATAAAAGAAGGAGGCTTTTGTTTTGTAGTGGGACTGTGTAGGATATACCTATATGGCCCGCGATCATCGAATGTGAAATCACATGATAATCGCGCCGAATAGATTACCGATGTGGCTATAATAGCCTTGTTTGTAGCTAGTCCAGGTTTTGTCTAGGTCTAGGTTTTATCCTATCATTGTATCTCTCTAATCTTTCTACGAATAGACGTTTAGTAGGAAAATTTACTGAAACAATGGCTAGGAAATTTTCTCGAAGGTTAAGGCTAAAATTCAATAAGAAAAAATCAAGCAATTATTGATGTTCATGTCTGTTTCATAGACGGACAAAAACGTCGATCATCAGTTGTAAGGTCGTCAAGTCATTTAGAAGGTTTCCACTAAATGTACGACCGCACTGAGCGGAACTGCGTGGCATGAGCGCGGCCAATTATTCTTTATATGTAATGGCATGAGATACAATGCACTTTTTGGTGAGTTCGTCAAATTTTGCGCAATTTTACTGCCTCTTAGTGCATTGCCTTTATAAAAATAAACTAAAAGCATCTTCGTTAACGATAATACTTCATTGTAATAATGATGTCCAAATAGCGTCCAGTACAATTAATTTTGACCCTTAGAATAATGAATATCAATCAGAGAAGAGCCTAGATTTAAATTCATTTTCTACAAACAGCCTCATTTGAATATAACATTTTGATGAGACCAATAAATTGCCTACCCTGCCTCATCCTTTTACTAGATGTGGCCAATGATCCGAAATGTATTAACACTTTGACTGCGATTTTTTTTCGACGACTGCGATCTTTTTTTTAACCTCAAAAATTCGTGCTGCCGCTCTACACAGCGGTTGTGTTGCGCCGCACATGTGTTTCGTTCGAAAAATATTACGGCTGTGCTGCGTCACAAATATCTGTATTTTCTCAGCCGCTGCGCTAGTGTGGATTTACGCATATTAGTCACTTGTAGAAAACACATACCGTGTGATTTCAGCACTCAAAGTGTTAATTATTGGCCCCCTTTCGTAAAGTTGACAGTTGACACTAATTGGACGACTCAAATAAAGTTTTGCGTATATTATATTAATCCAATACTTGTTATCTACAGATTTACAGGAATCACTTTTTATATTAGAAGACGTTTCAGTCAAGACGTTACGTCGACGTCAAGCTGAAGACAGGGAAGGCCTATGTCCAGCAGTGGACTAATATAGGCTGATGATGATTGTAAAACCTTACCTGGTAGGATTCGGTAGCTGCAGCAGTGCAATCAGGAAGTCGATCCTTTCCTCCACCTCCTTAGTTGGCATGTTGGCGATCCAGCCGAAGTAGATCAAGGTCTCCCGGATTGAAAACTCTCCAAAAAGAGCTACTTCCTGGAAAAAAATAAATAAATAATGAATCATGGTTTCCATGAAGCAGCCCCGCATCCAACACGCAGAAGGCCCATCTGTGACCGAGTAGCGGAAACCAGTCCAGAAACAAGTTAAAATAATCATGGTTTTTCCAACAAAATTAAGCCAAATGAAGCTAAAAATATGAATAGGTAGGTATTTAATGTGAGTCTCATTCGAAGACAATTTGTAATACGTTGTTGTCTTGCTAAAATTAAAAGTGACCTGGAATCGGTTTGTTTAAACAGTTTTTTATGTTGTTTGTTATAACAAACAACAAACAAATGTTTAACAAACAGTTTTTTTTTATTTATTGTTCTTATTCCTCTAACATTATCAGAAACTTTATGTATCTAGTTTTAAATTAAAATTATTATATTTTACTTAGGTATATTGTTTATATCTACTTATTCTTATCTAACTATTTATCTATTATATGTATGCTATATTATATATTTTAAAATATATATTATACATCATATCTTATCTACTTATTTCTAAAAATTACTTGCTTAACTATTCTTACACAATATTTTAGATACTTAGGGCGTAGATACTTGTCATTAATTTCTAGATGTAAGTTGTTGCTATTTATTTGAATGTCTAGTTCGTTTTCTATGTAGAATCTTTCGCGGCCGAAAACAGGACAGTGGAAAAGGATATGTGGCACGGTTTCTTCTGTGTCAGGTTAACAAACAGTTGTTTAACAAACAGTTGTTTAACAAACAATTGTTTGTTAAAAAAAATTATAAGACCACCTCAGGATCATCTATGTTATAAATAAATAATTGTTTATTTCGAGCATAGGATTCATATAAAAATTACATTTAAATACCTAATCAATGCCATAAAATAATATAAATTAACTTATATTACTAATGTGCGGACACGAAGGACCATCAGCGACCGGGGCACTGCCCCTTAAAAAGGGTTACGTGTAATTCAGTGCCACGCCACGCAATTATAAAGAGGTAAAATGTTCGTAAGTTTGTGAAGTTGTAGGATCTACCTCACAAACTTACGAATCTATCTCTGGATCTACTAATATTATAACATAATATATAATAATATTCTTATTTATTGAAATGGTTATGATTTGTGATCTATGATTTTATTTGTGATTTTAAATTTATGATTTTGTAATGTAAAGTTAAAGTAAGGTTGACTCTATGATTTTTGTGTTGTTTTTCTGTATTATATAATGATTTCTAATTTTAATATTTAATTTAAATATGGCTACTCTATTGCATTGAGTGTTCCCGTAAAAATAGAGGTACGTTTGTAAATAAATAAATAATATTATAAATAAAACTTTATGAGAGATTTCATACGAAAGCACAATCACAATCTTATTTATTCATAATCCATAAAATCTACAAGTAATCCTTATTCCATGACCATCGAACCCCTCGACCAATTGACATTGAACCTCACAGCTGTTGCCCGAACCCTGAATCAGATCGATACCTATATCCCAACACCATGTTACTCCGAGTTTATTTACAAAAAACATCAAGTTTATCTACTTGACTCGATCAGAATATTGGCCCTATTATGTTTGTTTAGGGCAAATATTTACAAGGTGATTTGGGCAATCTATCAAAATTATAGTAGTACTAGTTTCTGCCCGCGGCTTCGCACGCATTGTTTCTATGGAAACGATTCAAAGTTATTTCTACCCCATGGGATCTGATTTAACGAGATAAAAAGTAGACTATGTTTTATTCCGGGAATGGAACAACCAGTATGCAAAATTTCAGCCCGATCCGTCAGTAGTTTTTGCGTCAAAGAGAAACAAGAATAGATTTTGATGAAACTTCACAATAATATAGCTTACATAATCAGAATAACACATAGGCTACAATTATAAAGATATATTGTATATTATCCAAAATATCTATCACCACGCGGATGAAACTGCGGGGTGCAGCTAGTAAAGAATAATTTTCATTCAACCACAGTCAGGTGTCGTATTATAGAACCATAAAAACCTATACAAAAACAACATGCTCAGACCACATCCACACTGATCGGATGCTCACGGAATATAATTGCGGTCGGACACGCAACCTTTGTGTGGTGTATTAAATACCTACCCTATGTGTGAGTGCACTCACTCAATAAATAATGAAATATATGTGGGTACTTTGATAAAGATGCTGATGGCAGCTACCCACAATCTTCAGTCCTGATTTACCAAGTAAGTCCATAACATTGGCGACGACGGAAAATACGCGAAATATTGTAAAAAACCTGTGAAAAGTAGTGGATTGTGTGTTGGACAATGGCTGATAGGAGATTCGAAACATTTGACCTCAAAAATGCGGACTGGGAATCTTATAAAGAAAGATTTGGATTCTTTTTAGTAGCACAGGGGGTGACTGACAATGTCAGCAAAAAAGCCATCTTTTTCGCATCATGTGGCAGTGATTTGTACAGTTTAGTAAAAACATTAGTGTTTCCAAAATCTGTTAGTGAGGCTTCTTTAGTTGAAATAGAAACAAAACTAAATGATCATTTTAGTCCGCGGCCTAATGAAATTGTTGAATCATTCAAATTTCACACACGGAAGCAGGGTAAAAATGAATCGATGCAAGATTACATTGCGGCTCTTAGAAAAATGTGTAGATTTTGCAATTTTGTTGATTTGGAAAGGACGCTGCGAGACAGGATTGTATGCGGGGTGAAAGATGCCAAAATACAAGAAAGTTTACTGAAGACGGCGAACCTCACGTACGAAACGGCAGTCCAAAGGGCATTGCAAGCAGAAAAATGTACAGAAGATATCAAAATACTGTCTGCACCAGATGCTGGAGGACCCAGCTGCAGTTCAGAAAGTGGTACCGGACACAATGAGGGGGAGCCTATGGAGGTGAACTCAGTGAAAGAAGATAAGAGAAAAAAATTATACTGCTACAGGTGCGGAGGGAGCCACATGTATCACAATTGTAAGTTTGCTTATGCAAAATGCAATGCATGCAGTAAAATAGGCCACATAGCAAAAATGTGCAAGAAAAATAAGGAAACTGGTGAAGTCAAAGAGATTCAGGATAAAGAATGTTTGAATGGTTTATTTTGTGTCGGTGGAATAAACCGGGAACCTGCAATATGGACAGAAGTTCAACTGAACAAGAAATCAGTAAAGTTTGAGGTAGATTCTGGCTGCTCTTATACTATCATGTCCCGGGAACATGCAGAGAAGATTTGGCCCAATGGTCTGGAATTAGAAAAGTGCAATCTAAATCTGCATACCTGGACTGATGCTAAGGTGCAGGTGCATGGCAGGACCAAAGTTTTTATTGAATATAAAAATTTCAAAGGTTACCTGCAAATACTGATTGGGCAAGGGCGAGGCAACCTCCTAGGAAGGAACTGGTTTAAGCCGCTTGGGATCACAGTTGAAGGTATAGATAGAGTTAATCTTGTAGAAACAACTATGAATGAATCTTTGACTGAAATGCTAAAGAAATATGAAGAAGTTTTTGAAGGACTTGGAGAGTACAAAGGACCAGAAGTAGTGATAAGTTGCAAAAAGGATGTACAGCCGAAATTTATGAGAAATCGACCAGTACCTTTTGCTATTAGAGACAGGGTCTGTGATGAAATTGACAGGTTAGTCAGTGCTGGAGTAATGGAGCCAGTAGCATACTCTAACTGGGCCACACCTGTGGTGCCAGTGGTGAAGAAAAATGGAAGTATACGACTGTGTGGAGACTATCGAATGACAGTAAACTCTGCTACTGAAACTGATACATATCCACAACCAACCATCAATGAGAGTCTGTCTGAGGTCGCAGGTGGAGTCATCTTCACCAAGCTAGATTTGAAAGAGGCATACACGCAACTTAGAGTATCAGACGAAACAGGAATGCTCCTAACAATGAATACAATAAAAGGATTGTATAAAATGAGAAGATTGCCCTATGGATTAAAGGCATGCCCGGGTATATTTCAACGGGTAATGTCGACTACATTGGCCGGTATCAAAGGAGTAACAGTACTGTTGGATGACATACTCATAAGTGGAAATGAAGCACAACACAAGGAGAGACTAGAAAAAGTTTTAGTTTGTTTGAAAAATGTTGGACTCCGACTCAACCGGAATAAATGTGAAATAGCTACGGATAAGGTGGAATTTCTTGGTTATGTGGTAAACAAGAACGGCATTCACCCAAGTGAGCAGAAAATTAAATTAATAGAGAATGCTAAGAGTCCGACGAATATAAAAGAACTTCAAGCGTTCTTGGGTTTGTTGAACTTTTATGATAGATTCATAAAAGACAAAGCTTCAATGTTGGAACCACTACATAGATTGCTAGATAAAGATGCAGTATGGGTGTGGGGAAAGAAGGAAGAAGAAACATTCCAGAAGGCCAAAGCTGTACTATCATGTGAGGACACCCTGATACATTTCGACAATAATAAGCGAGTAACATTAACTTGCGATGCTTCGGAATACGGGGTGGGAGCAGTGCTGTCTCATATAATGGACGATGGAACAGAAAAAGCTATTGCAATGGGATCTAGAACATTAAGTAAAGCAGAGCGTAACTATGCACAAATAGATAAGGAAGCGGCTGCGATCATGTTTGGTCTGGATAAATTTAATCAGTATGTTTATGGAAGGCATGTCTTAATATACACTGATCATAAACCGCTTCTCGGTATATTAAGCCATAATAAAGCTATACCAAAAGTACTATCTCCAAGAATGATGCGATGGGCTTTGAAGCTGAATTCACATGACTATGAATTAAAATATAAAAGTGGTACAAGCATTGGAAATGCTGACGCACTCAGTAGATGGCCAATTGAGACTGAAGAATGGAAGCCCAACACTGAGGACTTTGATGATATTTTATTGCTGTCAGAGACACCGAGCGCGGTTCAATATACAGCGAAAGATATTGCAGAAGAAACCGGACGAGATGATGTTCTAACAAAGTTGAAATTCTGGATATTACATGGTTGGCCGGATAATGTACAGGATGCTAACTTGAAACAGTATTGGATGAAAAGAAAAGAGCTTTCCATCAGCAATGACTGCATAATATGGGGTACTCGAGTGATTATACCGCCACCAATGCGAGAACACATGCTGCAGGCTCTGCACGAGACACATGATGGAATAGTCATTTCCAAATCAATCGCGCGGAGTTACTTTTGGTGGCCAGGACTAGACCATGAAATAGAAGCCCTAGTAGCGAACTGTGATAGCTGTCAAGTAAACAGGAACATGCCAGCGAGTACTGCTCACTCATGGATCACACCGTCCAACCCATGGCAGCGCTTACACATAGATTTTGCAGGTCCTGTAGACCGAAAAATGTACCTGATTGTGGTTGATCCTTATTCAAAGTGACCGGCGGTAAAAATAGTACGAACAACATCAAGTGAGTGTGCAATAAAAGCATTGAGAGAAATTTTTGCAGAGCAAGGACTACCAGAAGTTCTTGTGTCAGATAATGGTACAGCATTCACATCACAAGAATTCATGAACTTTATGAAGTCTAATGGCATTAGGCATATATTAACGCCGCCGTATAGTCCATCGTCGAATGGCCAAGCTGAGAGGTTCGTGCAGACCGTCAAGAATAAATTGAAAAGTTTGGTAGGGACAGACATGGATATTATACTACCACGCCTTCTCTTCGGGTTGAGATCAGCACCAAGTTCAGTCACTGGGAAGACACCGTCAGAAATGCTTAATAAACGTCGATTTAGAACACGGTTTGATATATTGCACCCATTATCAACGAAGCCAATTTCTGAGAGACAACTTGAAAGCAACAGGGATGTACCGGTGAGAACCTTCAGACTGAAGGATAAGGTGTGGCTGCGCAACTATGTAAGAGGAGAAAAGTGGGTTAAAGGAGAAATTGTCAGAATCAAAGGTCCAGTTCGATTCTTAGTGAAGATGGAAGAGGGACCGATAGTCACCAGGCATATCAACCAGCTTCGGAGACGGGATTCGGATGTAATCCCAGGCCCTTGCAATGAAACCCGTGATGTGCTAGGCATACCAAGTGAAGCCATAGTAACATGCGCAGGCGACATGTTGCAAGGACAGTAGCTAAACTCAACAAGTGTTTTGTAAATAGTAGGATATTAAATTAGGAACATTAGAAAGTTAATTAAATAATTATAAAGTGACTATGGGGGAAGGTATGTGGTGTATTAAATACCTACCCTATGTGTGAGTGCACTCACTCAATAAATAATGAAATATATGTGGGTACTTTGATAAAGATGCTGATGGCAGCTACCCACAATCTTCAGTCCTGATTTACCAAGTAAGTCCATAACACTTTGTTTACGCGGTCTACTCAAGACATTTGGCAAGGTATTACTATCATCATCATCATCATCATCAGCCTATAGCAGTCCACTGCTGGACATAGGCCTCCCCCAATGAGCGCCATAGCGCCCTGTCTTCAGCTTGCCGTATCCAGCATCTACCTGCAGTCTTTCGCAGGTCGTCATCCCACCTGGTCGGAGGGCGTCCTACACTATGTTTGCCGAGTCGTGGTCTCCACTCAAGAACACGTTTGCCCCATCGGCCGTCGGTTCTTCGCGAGATATGGCCGGCCCACTGCCACTTCAGCTTGCTAATTCTTTGAGCTATGTCGATAACTTTGGTTCTCTGTCGGATGTATTCGTTACGAATCCTATCCTTCAGAGAAACTCCGAGCATAGCTCTATATATGTGTATATATATATATATATATATATATATGTATATAGGTATCACTATGCGATAGAGCAATAAAAACTATTGTGGGGATATTCCCGCTCGCTATCCAATCTGTATTCTATTGTTTACAAAGAAAATTATAATAAAATAATAGAAACATAATAGAGCTAGTATTTACAATTGAGCTAACTGGAGACTGTCGCAAACAATGTACAGTGTGGCTCAACTGATCTATATCAATACTTATCAGTCGAAAAGGTCCCCGAGACGCTGGTTACATTGCCCCGCTGTATGGCAAAGTTGATGCGTTGCGCCAGATAATTTTTGGTTTTCGTTTTTTTTTAATAATCAAGTAGGTAGTTTTTTTCTCGCAGCTTCGCCCGCGTTGTTTCTTATAGAAACGTGAAATGGCAATATAATAATAATAATCCCGCAGGGCAGCTTGTGGCGAGCTGTTGGTGAGTAGCGACACCACGGGTACCGAGTGCTCCCGGGGAAGTTCCTGGTTCTCGTCTCCGCTTGCGGAGTGGCATCCCAAGAGAACCAGATCCCCACCTCTTGCTTGCCTTCATTGGCCGGTCTGAGTGGAGTCGCGAGAGATGCATCTTAGGATGTAGACTCGGGGGTGGAAGTGTCTAATGGCGTAATAGCGAGGAAACCCGCTCACGAGCAGTCTTCGTGATGGTGAAATCGGGGCCGCACCTCTCGACACCCCTCAGTCGTTTGCGCCGATGTTGTTCCTTTCCGGTAATTTACTCCAGCTTTTTAAGGAACCCATCCAGCATTCGGCAAGCCACCGTCTGCCACTCTTCTTAACATTATGATTGACTTGTTTATGGCAAACGTCCGCAATCTCCCCTATAGCCCGATTACCCAGTCCATCCATCCATCACAATAGCCTGGTTTTATTTGTTTCATTTTTATTTGCAATAGTCTCTAAACCTGGCGGATACCATCTTTGGGTGTATCATATTGTGCACCCGAGGATGATACCCGCTATGTGTAGCCATCGCCTTTAGATGAATTTCTCAAAGGACGTCTGTGCTGTTGGCTTCAGCCCCACGCAAGCCTTCCAAAGGACCGACCGAGGGTCACTTTATGGCCCAAGATCATGGTAAATGAGAGACATAATAATAAATCGTTTATTGTAGAACAAAAACAAAGTACATATAGTTATAAATTGAAATCGATGTCATCAGCTGCATCTGATATATCTATCCTATGAATACTCATAACTCTACAAGTCTATATTATCAGGCAGAAATACGCATATTACGACGGGATTTCCAGCCAAAGGGAAGTTTCAGTTCTTGCAAACGATGTACACATCAAAGGGAATGAGAGCTTGCGGGTAATCTCATAAACGTAACGTAATTAGTAACATGCAATCTCTCGCTCCGGTGCACTTGGCACTATAACAAATAAATTCATTCTATTATTTTCTAGTGTAGGTGATCATCATCATCAGCTTAAGTTAGTCCACTGCTGGACATAGACCTCCCCCAATGAGCGCCACAGCGCCCTGTCTTCAGCTTGACGCATCCAGCATCTACCTGCAATCTTTCATCATCAGCCTATAGCAGTCCACTGCTGGACATAGGCCTCCCCAATGAGCGCCATAGCGCCCTGTCTTCAGTTTGCCGCATGCAGAATCTACCTGCAGTCTTTCGCAGGTCGTCATCCCACCTGGCCGTAGGGCGTCTTACACTACGTTTACCGAGTCGTAGTCTCCACTCAAGAACACGTTTGCCCCAGCGGCATATGGCCGGCCTACTGCCACTTCAGCTTGCTAATTCTTAGAGCTATATCGATAACTTTGGTTTATCTTTCGCAGGTGGTCATTTCACCTGGCCGGGCCTATGATTATGGCGATTCATCTATATTTTGGCTTACTATGACGTAATAAGTTATAAGTAACACAGCCATAGCGCCCTGTCTTCAGCTTGACGAATGTAATCAAAAAACCTACGTAATGAGAAGACAGCATCCGCAATTCCGCATCTATTGTGTTCATATTATAAGCCAATCGGTGAAGGCCACTTATTACACTTAACACAGTAGGCACATTTGCGCACAGGCATTGTGTTTTATGTAAATAAGGGTGAGAATCTTTTGACATCGCTGATTGTGTAGTTTTTTCTTGGTTTAAAAATTAAACAAAAAATATTTTTTGATCGCAGAATACCTAATTACATAATACCTATTTACAAAACTTGGTGTCAGCGTCTTAAGGACGCTTTCGGTTGGTATTGATTATGGATCAGTTGGGCTACCTATAGTTTGTTTGCATAACAGTTCGCAGTTTGCTCAATTGTTTCAATTATAAATACTAGTTCTATTTCTTTCCTATTATTTGATTGGAACTTTATTTGTTAATACAGTACTTATATTTAACTAATAATGATAAGTACTAATTTATCGGGTAGGTATTCATCGCGTTTATTTACCTATTGCGTATTACGTTTCAACAGGTTTACAAAAAAAAACACAAAAAAAGAACAAAAAAAAAGAAAAAACAAAAAAATATATACAAACCAAATGCAGCCAAAAAAAACATTGAGAAGGGCGAAAAAAAGATATTCCCACAAAACCCAAGGACCGAGGGGTCGTCACCCCTCGAGTTGACGCCGGGGTAATGAGGCCAAGCCTCGAGGCCCCTCTCTGTGCCAGGGCCGGAAAAAAAATTATTGATTGAAAAGGTTTACAGTATCTTGGTCACGGAATAACTCAAATACAACTCCTGTTAAATTGCACTTATAATTATACTCGTATGTGTTCAGATCGCGTAAGTTCAAAAATAATGATTATTATCAATAGAATACAGCTGTAGATATTAGTTTGTTGGATCTATGTTTGTTCGTGCGGCAAAATCACAACGTGCGTTCGCGTTTTGCCAATTAACCCTCGACAACCTTCCAAAATACAATAATTATCAACATCTTCACGCTATAAATTGGCTTATCTTAGGGTAAGTAATTCTGGCTTGTCTGGATCCCGCATACATTAATCTTGTAAACAATTTACAAGTTCTTGGTATAGGGGAATTGTTGGGATGTGATTGATACCGCTAGGGTTATTCGAGTCCTTTAATTACATAGTTATGAAGGGGTATTATTATAAATAATAAATAAATAAATAATGCTGAACAATTCACACAGCATTATCTAGCCCCATGGTAAGCAGAGCTTGTGTTATGGGTACTAGATAACTGATATACATAATACAATACATTAGATATTAGATATTTTTTATTATACATAGAAAACAACCAGAACACCCGGAACAAATATCTGCAGATCGTACACACAATTGTTCCGAGGCGGGAATCGAACCCGCAACCTCCTGCGTCGCAGGCGGACCTTCGCCCACCGCGCCACATCGGTCGTCATATTATATAGGTAAGGCTGGTCCAACAGTTCAAAATTGCGAGCTATGCTCGGAGTTTCTCTGAAGATCATGTTATCTATTTGTTTCTGAAGGATAGGATTCGTAACGAATACATCCAACAGAGAACCAAAGTTATCGACGTAGCTCTAAGAATTATAATTCTTAGAGCTATGCCAATAGAGAATATTAGTGTGATAAAGGTACCTAAAGTTCCTTGGGTTTATTAAAAAAAAAGGAAAAAAAAACACACAAAAATAAAACATTGAGAAGGGGGAAAAAACATATTCCCACAAAACCCAAGGACCGAGGGGTCGTCACCCCTCGAGTTGACGCCGGGGTAATGAGGCCAAGCCTCGAGGCCCCTCTCTGTGCCCCCACCAGGGCCGGAATGAAATTTATTAATTGGTACCTAAAGTTCCAACGCAAATGGTGCAAATGCAAAATAGCGTTTCGAATTTCACATTATTAAATACTTATAAGAAAAATTGCAAAAACATCCTGTGATAACTTTATTTATATTTTTAAATAAATTTCACCAAATATTTTGTTCCATGGTGCCTCTGAGCTGACGAAATTTAAGTATTTATTATCCGTGGATGATGTATAATATAGATGTGATGTGACCTATTCTAGTCCACTGTTGGACATAAGCCTCCCCTGATAAGCGCTCTAGATTCCTTTATCCATGCTCTTATAATTACCGGAATACCTCGTAATCAATGTATTTTTAACTTAATTGTGGTAAAACCGCCATCTCAATTCCTTAGTTGCTCCAAGACCCATTAATTGTGGTAGTTCAAGTTTGTGATTCATGTGTAGATATTTATAGTCATACCTAAGTATGACTATAATATGGTAGGATAGGTATCTAGGTAGACACTGTGTCAAATTATTAAATACTGGCTGTTTCCCGCGGTTTCACCTGCATTAAATTCAAATTTCACATTTCTAAATTTTAATATAGCCTATGTTCACCGCGCATAGTGTACCTTCCCAATGGTGAAAGAATTTTTCGAATCGGTCTAGTGGTTTCGGAGTCTATTCGATACAAACAAACAAAAAAATGAAACTTCGTCGAAAAAGGTCGTCCCGGAAAGCTTTCACGGTGACGCTGATGAACCGCTTCCACACCACTCTGTCTTCGGCCTGTCTCAGGGCTGCAGGCAAAGTGAGTCCCGTTATAGCCTTAATTTGTTCAGACCAGCGGGTTGGTGACCGTCCTCTTGGTCTTTTTCCCTCTATCTTGCCCATTACCACTAGTTTTTCGAGGTTGTCTGGTTGCCTTCTGGCTATATGGCCAAAATAGCTGAGAACTCGTTCATAGCAGGTCGTCGACAATCTGGTTCTGATATTCAGTTGGTGGAGAATGGATCTGTTAGTTCGTTTTGTCCACGGTATGCGTAACATTCTCCTCCAACACCACATCTCAAAAGCCTCGATCTTTTTTCGGTCGCCTACGAATGGACCATGATTCCCCGAGCCATACAGAAATATTGAGAACACCAAAGTTCGCACGATTCTCATCTTGGTGGTATTGGATATACTTCTGTTTTGCCAGATTCTAGTCATCCTTATATTATCATCCATTAATATCTTATTTAAAGCATCGGATTCTATAATCAAATTCAAAAACATATTTTGTTTAAAGGGGGGTTTGTAACCCCAAGGAATATTGGTGGAAAATATTTAAGTACCGACATTGTTATCATCGAAGCAAAGCATAGAAGTTTGAAACCATTTTTTGGTTTAAAAGCATTCATTCATCTTTTAATTGATCTCTCGTTCGTTTTCGAATTCAAATAAGTACCTATATTATTAGAATTTTTTCACTACACATGTGAGTTCATGCGTTATTGAAGGTTTTAGTTTTTAGTGATAACCTTGATATTGCCTTGTTGTTTTCTGTAAAATTATTTATATATTAATTATTGTTAAATTTTCATTCATAAATGTCTTTGTTGACATAAAATATCTTAGAATACTAAATAGGAGTAAGTCGGTATATCCTCCGTCGTCAAAAGAGCCTGAAAAATCGGTCACGCGCGAAATCTAAATGCTAAAGAATGTGAAATTGAACCAGCGATCATGGAAATAAAAGAGCTGAAAAGATCAAAGTTTTCGATCTGGAGGTCTACTTTAGGAACTTATTTCAACGTAGGAATAAATTATACATTTCTCACAAGCCAGTTACAACAGTGGTCAGTAACCTATATTTCATTGATTTTTTTTTATTGCCAATAGGGGCGGTAGCTTAAGATCTAATTTTAGCCTGGGTTAGGGGTGTTGGGCACTGCAGCCTTAAAACTAAGGCGATGATGATGATAATATCGTTTATTGAGTTCTAAAGTAGGCCCGCGGAGTGATATATCGCCAAGGAACAAAGTTCATCGGTGCACGATATTCATAACGGGTAGATACTCTGGTGTTACAGGGATGTTGGGTTTTTAGGGAAACCCGGTATTATCTAACGTGACTTCAGTTTCTACAAAACTACAACTTTAGCACTTCTACCTGTGCCAACAGCTGGTGTGATTTGTCTGGTCACTGGTCATATTAGACCATAAAAATGAAATCAAAATGGAAAATGAAAATGTTAAAGAATAATGCGAAAGCACGACCTCTTTTATTTATAAATTACAAAATATATTCTCGCTAGTCGAGGTGAAAAGTTGTATGTCTATATTTTTCGTTTCGTGCCTTTTAAATCCCTCGCTAACTCGGCAGTCTAATTTAGAGTCACTCGCTACGCTCGTTACTCTATTCTAGACTGCAGAAAGCTTGGGATTTAATATCGGTAAGTTCAACAAAATACATTTAGCCCACTTTTTGAACCAATAACTATTACAACACAAAAGTCATTTGTAACGGGATAGGTATTCACCCTGAGTTGATTCATGGCGCATGAAACTGTGCCGAAATTAAACTCAAAAATCTAAATAAGTTAAGTATAAATTAATTTTGTCTTAATTACCAGAATAGTTTAAAAAAACGATTACTCTACTTATGAGCAAAACTCGATTTTGCTTACTAAAATCGAGTTTTTTGCTTACTGTTTGTAAGCAAAATCAAGTTGCTCATAAATATCCCGTTATAAATTTAATTACTAGGATAGTTTAAAAAAAACGATTACTCTACTTATGAGCAAAACTCGATTTTCCTTACAAACAGCAAAGTTTCCATTTTCGAGCGAGAGTGGTGAAAATAACAATCCTAAACATTAGCAGTAACATGTGTAAGGTATCACGGATACGCAAGACTGGTTGTTTATTTGCTGCTTAAATGGCTCCTGAATACTGTGTGATGCTGGAGTATTGATCTACAGACGAAAATGCTCCGCTGATCGTGTGGGTTTGGATAATATTGGATTTAATAGGCTAGAGTTGTTTACTAACTAGTTAGTTGGTAAACAACGTAGCAGACCTCTTTTAAACCGTCTTCGAAAAACGGAGGAGGTTATATATGTAGGTATGTTCGGTTGAATGTATGTTTTTTTGGTATGTTCAATCGGTATCTGTCAATTAACACTTTGACTGCGGTTTTTTTTCGACGACTGCGATCTTTTTTTTTACCTAAAAAATTCGTGCTGCCGCTCTACACAGCGGTTGTGTTGCGCCGCACATGCGTTTCGTTCGAAAAATATTACGGCTGTGCTGAGTCACACAGATCTGTATTTTCTCAGCCGCTGCGCTAGTGTGGATTTACGCATATTAGTCACTTAAACTCATACCGTGCGTTTTCAGCACTCAAAGTATTAATATATCGATTAAAAAAACTGTCATCTATTGAAATTTCTGTAATGGTTTCATATTATTTCAAAACAATCAAATTATTAGTATGTAGTATGGCGCTCATTGGGGGAGGCCTATGTCGAGCAGTGAACTGCTATAGGCTGATGATGATAAAGATTTTGTGTATAATTTCATTAATTTGCCCTTGTGTACACCTTAAACTGGTGTACACAAAATCTTACCTGAGGCATATACCCAATCCTGGGTCCAGGCACACCGCTCCCCGGGCTGCCAGGCTTGCCCCCGAGCACCCATATCTCCCCTGAGTTCAGTCGCCGTCTGCCCACTATACACGAGAGGAGAGTGGTCTTGCCGCACCCTGATGCGCCGAGAAGACCGTAGCTGGAAAAAGAAGAGTTTCTTTTAATAAAAGAAGACCGTAGTTGTATCGATGTAGGTATATCTATTATAAATCCTAAGCATGGATCCTAAGTATATCTTTTAAAGTCGTGTGTTGTGTTAGTTACTATAGTTAGATAAGTTTTCTTTAGCTCTATCAGAATAAATATATTTTCATTTGGAGAGAGGGGAGACTAACAGTCATCATCGTCATCAGCCTATGTTAGTCCACTGCTAGACATCAGCCTCCCCTAATGAGCGCCACAGCGCCCTGTCTTCATCTTGACGTATCCAGGATCTACCTGCAGTCTTTCCTAGGTCGTCATTTCAGCTGGTCGGAGAGCGTACCACACTAATTCTACGGAATCGTGATTTCCACTCAAGAACACGTTTTCCCCAGTGATTGTAAATTCGGCCATAATTTAAAAGGCGTATTTTAAGTACCTATTTATATCTTAAAACATTGATAAAGTCTTGTCAAAAATCAAAATTAAATCATATAATAGGAATGCTAAAGTTCGAAAATCAAATAAATCTCGATCCATTAGAACTCCCGCTGAAGTAACGAATACAAAAGATTCATTACAGAAGAAAACAAACTTTTAAAAGAAACCCTAAACTTTTATACTGATTTTAACTTCCTATCTAAATGCGATTGGAACTTTGCAATATTTCGACGAATAATTGGATTTCTGTGTCCGTTTCCGTAAATGAAATTAGTTGCGGTTTGATTCGTAAAGTAGGAACTTCAAAAAGGATCTGCAATAATTTGATTTATTTTGAAAAAACTGTACAAAGACTTTAAGTTCTTTAGTATTTACTACACAGTTACTAACTACAACCTTGCGTTTTTCGTCATAAGCTCGTGTTTTTTAATTATTTTTAACATGATCAGGGTGAGCTGTCTTTTCAGATTTATCCGGAGACCGGTTTTCATTCAATTCAAACATGTTAGGTAGAAGTTTATTTATTTCAGAACAATATTCATAATAATACATACATAGATCTTACGTAGTATATTTAGTATATAATAGTATATTGAATAAGTACGTTAAAATTTAATATTTTGTTCTTCTTTATCTACAGATATTTGTTCCGGGTGTTCTTGTCGTTTTCTATGTAGGTAGGTACTTTACTTACCTATAATAAAAAATATCTATCTATCTTATGTATTGTATTATGTATATCAGTTATCTAGTACACATCACAAGTTCCGCTTACTTTGGGGCTATAGATGCTCTGTTATTATGTATGATGTCTGTGTGTTGTATGTAAAGTTTTTATTTTACATTGTCATTTCATACTTAGTGTCCAATAAAGACTTATCTATCTATGTATCTCTGTGAATTATTATTTATTTATTATTTTTAATATGTTTCAAGCGAAAAACTTTTCTACGTAAGGCCCCAAAAAAGGACACAGTAATTTTTCAATTTAGAAACGATGACCGGCGATTATGGAGATTATGAAACAGGGAAAAATAATTGTAAATGTATAACAAACAACGAGCATGCAAACACATTACTTGGGCAAAGATAGCAATTCTGTTTTGTTTACAAGGACATAAGTCGACCTCTGTAGCGCGGTGGGCGGCTTCAACGCAGGAGGTTGCGGGTTAGATTCCCGCCTCGGAACAATTGTGTGTACGATCTGCTGATATTTGTTCCGGGTGCTCTGGTCGTTTTCTATGTATAATAAAAAATATCTATCTATGCAATGTATTGTATTATGTATATCAGTTATCTAGTACCAATAACACAAGCTCTGCTTACCATGGGGCTAGATGATACTGTGTGAATTGTCCAGCATTATTTATTTATTTATTTATATATATTTTTACTCACATTGCTCCTTTAGGAACTGTCATATTCAACCCATCCAAGATAATATTAGGATTCTTCGACGAGCCATATCTCTTATGCGCTCGTCTGACACAGACCGCTTGTTCCTTTCTAGAAGCTACTGTGCTTTTCTGAGGCTTTAGCATGCGGTTCCTCCTGGCTGCCAGTTCTTCTTCTATGGTATTGATGGTGATGGGAGGGTCTGGTGCTCGGACGTCTTCCATCGATATCGTTGCGCCTTCATTGTCGTATGCTGGCATTTTTCTGGAAAGATAGAGATATCATTTATTAATTGTTTTGCTTTTAGTTATCATGATGTTGACTTAAAGCAAGTTAAAGCAACCGAGTAGTTGATACCTATGTATTAACCTATATTATGTCTTATTTGTTATTTGTAAACGGCTGTTTAAGTGTTTTCATTTAGTTTTTTTAAAACTATTGATGATTTGCAGAATACATCATTATCTACAAAAAAATTCGCCTAGAAATGCGAATTTCGATTTTAACGCGGGTGAAACAGTGGGGCACAGCTAGTAAGTTAATATATCGACATTCGCTGCCCAGCCCTCGGCGGTGCGTACCGCATGGGTGCGCCGTGCACCGCATCGCTACACGGGGCCGTATAACGACATGCGTCTTGGTCTTGAACATGTTAAGAAAGACTATTTATTGTACACTGTCGCGGCGTATCCGAACGGCTATCGGGACAGTGCGGTGTATCCGAACGTTTTCTATTTGTATAAAATCAATATAAATAAATAAATAATGCTGGACAATTCACACAGCATTATCTAGCCCCATGGTAAGCAGAGCTTGTGTTATGGGTACTAGATAACTGATATACATAATACAATACATTACATAGATAGATATTTTTTATTATACATAGAAAACGACCAGAACACACGAAACAAATATCTGCAGATCGTACACATATTTGTTCCGAGGCGGGAATCGAACCCGCAACCTCCTGCGTCGCAGGCGGACCTTCGCCCACCGCGCCACATCGGTCGTCCATATATGGCGATTATACGTAGATATGGCGACCATTCAAAATCATCGACTCGATTTCGCTCGATTTTCCAAAAGTCCTGGAATCTTTAATTTGGCACCACCCGACCAGTAGCCGAACCATACACTTTTATTGGCCAAGACATACATGGTTTATCTATAGAGCCATGTACGTTAACTACACTTATATTTGTACAATCAATGCAAAAAATTGCTCAAATTGACATTATAACGAAGGTTGACCGACCAAAAAGACAAAAAATGGAATGATGATGCAGATATTACTTTTACTTTTCATAATATATAAAAATATTATGAAAGTAAAGTCAACAAACCAAGATAATTTATATGAACTATACTTATATTTGTACAATGAATGTAAAAAAATTCTCAAATTGACATTATAACGAACTTTGATTGAACAAAAAGAGCAAAAATGGGATGATAATGCAGATATATTGTATATTAAAAAAAATATATTATGAAAAGTAAAGTCAACAAACCAAGATAATTTATAAAACGGATATATTTTATCTAGGTTTGTTAATAGTAATTCAATCTGAACGATCTGTACTGATAAGTGTATCATAGAATGTTATAAATACCAGTCTTGAAGACTGGTATTTATAACAGAAACCAGTCTTCAAGACTGGTATTTATTACCGAAACCAGTCTTCAAGACTGGTATTTATTCTTTTAGAAGAATTCAAGACAAAACTAAAAAAAAAAAAAAAAAAAAAAAAAAAAAAAATGCTGGACTATTCACACAGCATTATCATGGCATTAACTAGCCCCATGGTAAGCAGAGCTTGTGTTATGGGTACTAGATAACTGATATACAATACATTACATAGATAGATATTTTTTATTATAGATACAAAACGACCAGAACACCCGGAACAAATATCTGCAGATCGTACACACAATTGTTCCGAGGCGGGAATCGAACCCGCAACCTCCTGCGTCGCAGGCGGACCTTCGCCCACCGCGCCACATCGGTCGTCAAAACTACAAAAACTAGACCTAACACTAAAAATATTTTATGACAAGTTCTTAATCACTTTACCCTAATTAATAACATAATGGGAATCCTTATCCTCAATGGTAAATATGATATTGCGTATATTACTCATTACACTATAATTCATCAAATCGACTTACGTAATTAACCTCTAACTCATATTCACATCCGTATAAAAAAAAGTTTTGCTGTTTCATTTGGTTATTGTTTATCCATTGCTGTGTTTTTTCCTATTTTTTTACCTACACAAACATAGGCATTCTTATGGTATTGGAAGATATCGAATTGTTGATAGATCTGACGCTTTAAAAAACTTGTTAAAGTATTTTTAAATGATATTTGACATGTATCATCGTCGTCATCATTATTAGCCTATAGCAGTCCACTGTTGGACATAGGCCTCCCCCAATGAGCGTCATAGCGCCCTGTCTTCAGCTTGACGCATCCAGCATCTAACTGCAGTCTTTCGCAGGTCGTCATCCCACCTGGTCGGAGGGTGTCCTTATTACGTTTACTGAGTCGCGATCTCCACTCAAGAACACGTTTGCCCCAGCGGCCGTCGTCGGTTCTTCGCGAGATATGGCCGGCCCACTGCCACTTCAGTTTGCTAATTCTTTGAGCTATGTAGATAGCCTTGGTTCTCTGTCGGATGTATATATTATTGTAAGTTTCATTAAAATCCATTCAGCAGTTTTTACTTGAAAGACTAACAGACATCCATCCATACTTACAAACACTCGCGTTTATAATATTAGGATATAGTAGGACGACGACCGATGTCGCGCGGAACAATTGTGTGTACGATCTGGAGATATTCGTTCCGGGTGTTCTGGTCGTTTTCTACGTATAATAAAAAAAAAAAACTATCTATGTAATGTATTGTATTATGTATATCAGTTATCTAGTACCCATAACACAAGCTCTGCTTACCATGGGGCTAGAGAATGCCGTGTGAATTGTCCAGCATTATTTATTATTTATTATTATTATCAGTCATCTGGTACAAGTTCTGCTTAGCTTGGAGCTAGATGGTGCTGTGTGGATGGTCCAGCATGATTTATTCATGTACATAAGATGTATCACACGACTCTGCTCCACGTGCGGAACCGGTGTGGATTGCTAGTTCGTAACTAGCAATGATCTGTGGTAAAAACCATCTGTTTTTTATCCGTATGGAAAAATACTCACATCCTTTGTTTCAAAGATTATGATTCAATGATTTTTTATGGCAGAAAAGGGCATAGCTTGTGGTTTTATCAGTTGGTATATATCACTAGTATAAAACAAAGTCGCTCCCCGCTGTCTGTCTGTCCCTATGTATGCTTAGATCTTTAAAACTACGCAACGGATTTTGATGCGCTTTTTTTAATAATATAGTGATTCAATTTAAATTAAATTTATCTATACTAATATTATAAAGAGGTAAGGTTTGATTATTTGTTTGTTTGTAATGAATAGGCTCCGAAACTACTGGACCGATTTGAAAAATTCTTTCACCGTTAGGAAGCTACACTATCTCCGGTGAACATAGGCTACATTATATTTTCAAAAAAGTTAGGGATCCGTACAAAAACCCGTGCGAAGCCGGGAAGGTCTGCTAGTTTATTATAGATGAACAAAGAATTATCTCAAAGATACAGCGGAACACTGGAAAGCGCATAAGTTTAAAACTGTGTCGCACCTCGCAGCGCTCACACTCAGGATAAGGCTAAGGCCGATCTCACCAAACAGAAAGCATGGTTTAATTTTACTGTAAATCTTGATTAACCAATTAGCTAATACTTATGGCACTCTGTTTGGCGAAATCGGGTTCTAGGAGATTCAAGAGAAAGGCTTATAAAATATTTGACACATAGATTTCCACCCGGGCCAAGCCGCGGGGCGCAGCTAGTGAAGTATAAAAGTTCAAACTGTAATAAAAATTCCTATATCAAAAGGACTTTAATAAAGTGCCTATAAAAATAATAAAACGGTATATAAAACGACTCTTCTTGGTAATACAATATTTTACTTTACAGTACAAAGAATATCTATTTAAATGTATTTATGTATTTTAGTAGGTATTTATATTTAAATTTAAATTTCATGTTGCAATTTGTAACTACATAATAATGCACACAGATCCCCATCTTCAATCGAACGATCCTATACATCCACGGTTGTCTAGAAGAGATCGCTCTTGAGCGATAAGACCGCCATATTTTGTATTCACATCGTGTTTTTTATAATTTTAAGTGTGCAATAAATGTATTGTCCATCTATCTATCTCATCATCATCAGCCTATATCAGTCCACTGCTGGACATAGGCCTCCCCCAATGAGCGCCATTGCGCCCTGTCCTCAGCCTGCCGCATCCAGCATCTGCCTGCAGTCTTTCGCAAGTCGTCATCCCACCTGGTCGGAGGGCGTCCTACACTACGTTTACCGAGTCGTGGTCTCCACTCAAGAACACGTTTGCCCCAGCGGCCGTCGGTTCTTCGCGAAATATGGCCGGCCCACTGCCACTTCAGCTTGCTAATTCTTTGAGCTATGTCGATAACCTTGGTTCTCTGTCGGATGTATTCGTTCCGAATCCTATCCTTCAGAGAAACTCCGAGCATAGCTCTTTCCATAGCTCGCTGAGCGACTTTAAACTGGTGGACCAGCCCTATCGTGAGTGTCCACGTCTCAGCTCCGTAGGTCATAACGGGTAGGACGCACTGGTTGAAAACTTTAGTTTTCAAGCATTGCGGTATGGATGAAGAGAAGACTCGACGTAGTTTCCCAAATGCTGCCCAGCCTAGCTGGATCCTCCTTTTGGCCTCTCTGTCTATCTAGTGTCAGTGGATATCTTTGTGTCAAATGGTTTATAAATCTTCGTATTGAATCACTAACTATTTAAAAATACTGCATCAAAATCCATAGCTCTAATCTAAGCTTACATAGGGACAGACGGACAGCGGGAAGCAAAGTAAGTTGAGTAAGTAAGTAGGTAAAGTAAAAAGATTTTTATTTTGTCAGAACAGAGACTCTTATAAATGAAACTTAGATTAATAGAAGACAAAAACTGACGAAATCGGTCTCCACTCAGCATGTGCTATGGTAGAGCAGATCGTACCATAGCGCTGGTCTTCCGTAGAGACTATAGTGCGCAAGGTGGCCTAAAACAATAAGCGACTTTGTTTTATACTATGTAGTGATAATTGCTGCTGTATTATTACAAGTATTACTAACTTCTTCCTCCTAATTATAATATTAGTAAGTATGCATATATGCATACTAGATGAGCATGAATGCCTAGGAATAGCTAATTAGATAAATATTAACCTATTCACACCTACCATTACGTACTTTTCTGCACAAGGCTGAGTTAAGTTCAAGGTGTTAGACTACTATTGTTAGGTGTTGAGCTTGCTACCTTCAATATTACCTACATTACGTTGATAACGTATGCATTTATTTATTAATATAAAAAACCGGCCAAGTGCGAGTCAGGGCAAAGGTCCTATGACCCAAACTTCATATTGGTGATCGTTCCTACCTGTGTTTGGGGCATACGCTGACAAAGTCTCAGCTTTTATAAATGACGAAGGTTTGGCGGTCGCAGGCTCTTAATCCATAAAACCTAAGGGCTAGCGCATACATACAACTGTTGCATCGACTAAACTGTTTCGTCGAGTTTTGTACTTTTCGTGATTTCTACTCAACTAAACAGTTTAGTTGATGGAAGTGCGCATACAATCGATTTTTTTATCTCCTCAAATCGACCAGTCTTTAGTCAGCAACGCTCGATTGCTGATTGCAGATTGATGTCTGAGTACTGTTTTAGACTCTTTAATTAAGTAAAGCGCAGGCCTTTTTTCTACGCTATTAATGAACTCCTCCGTGTCGTCCGTAATAGATCCCGCCATAGCGACAAGAGACGTGGCGCCGCTTCAAATGCTTATACGAGACTGGCAGTCGCGGTCAGTCGCGGATCGACTGTTTAGTCGATGGTCTGCGCACATCAATACAATGCAATACAAATTGAGCGCTTGATCGATAGTTGTCCAACTTTTAAATCAAAAGCAAATCGTTAAAGCTTTTTGACTTTTTTGTCGAGCAACTATCTAGTTGTGTGTGCGCTTTAATATATTCTTTTAAACATATGATACACAATAAAACAGTTGTTCGACTAAAAGTTCTATGTATGCGCTAGCCCTAAAGGTTGTTTTTTGGTCTCGTAGCACTTTGATCTCGCCTTGTTTTTTGCCAGTTTTTGCTAGCTAATGATTTTATGATTATACCTACTATTTCTTGTATTACAAAATGATGTTTGTAACTTTGTTTTTTGTTCTAGTCTTATCTTATCCTAGAATATTAAAACAAAAAATTTGGAAACGTAAAACTTTGCGCACCTTAATGCGTTCGAGTAATGTGCTGCTAATGTGCACATTTTAGTGCTGCGTGGTAGCACAAAAATGTGCACTCAATTATGGGCTAAACTCGTTATCTTTAGATACATTTTATAACCATGATCTCGGGCCATAAAATGATCCGGTCCTTTGGAAGGTTTGCGTGGAGCCGAAGCCAACAGCACAGAGGCCCTTTGAGAAGTTAGTCTAAAGGCGATGGCTACACATAGCGGGTATCTTCCTCGGGTGCACAATATGATACACCCAAAGATGGTATACTATTATTACTACTTATTCTATATTCGAATGTTCTATGTTCTTATATTTATTCTATTGTTTTTACTTAAAAAAGTAAAAACTAAATATAAATAATTATTATAATGTTATGCATATTGTATCCAATTCTCAAAAGACCAAAAAAAATTTTTACTCGTGTAGGTTTGTGATAAGTTTGGTTATTTCTGGGTACGAAATCAATTCTAAAATATATACCTTTATGAGCAATGCCGTGACGTCAGGCTTAAAAAACTTGTTCTGAATCGAATAATCCCAAAGAATTATCACACTATTGATAACCATAGATTCTATAGACATAAGTTATTATAATTCGCGCCAGCTTCGCGCTATAAATACTGATGTAGAATGGAAAAAACTAGGATTTACTTCTTGGAAATAGTCAAGGTTTTTTTTCAATGGTCATTATTAAATTTTTTTTTTTTAAATTATATTATATGGTCATTGGCATGCAAACATTTCTAAAACTAGGTATACAATCCTATACAATTTAATTTTAAAATAAATAAATAAAATATAAAAAATAAATAATGCTGGACAATTCACACAGCATTATCTAGTCCCATGGTAAGCAGAGCTTGTGTTATGGGTACTAGATAACTGATTTACATAATACAACACATTACATAGATAGATATTTAATTATACATAGAAAACGACCAGAACACTCGGAACAAATATCTACTGATCGTACACACAATTGTTCCGAGGCGGGAATCGAACCCGCAACCTCTTGCGTCGCAGGCGGACCTTCGCCCACCGCGCCACATCGGTCGTCTAAAATGATTTTAATTAATAAGTGTGTTCTGATCGTTATCTATGTATAATAAAAAATATCTATCTATGTAATGTATTGTATTATGTATATCAGTTATCTAGTACCCATAACACAAGCTCTGCTTACCATAGGGCTAGATAATGCTGTGTGGATTGTCCAGCATTATTTATTTGTATTAAGTATATCAGTCATCTAGTACCCATAACACAAGCTCTACTTAGCTTGGGGCTAGATGATGCTGGTTTGTCCAGCATTATTTATTTGTTATTTATAAATAACTTAAAATCAAAGAGGCAAGAAGATCGACAATGCTATTGCTAATGAATTAATATATTTTATAGGCTGAAGACAGGGCGCAATGTCTCTCATTGGGGAGGCCTATGTCTACTGATATAGGCTGATGATGATGATGGTGATGATAGGCTGTTTATTAGTAAACTTATACGATTGTTACTGACGTAAAACTGGCGCTGAATGGCGGCTGGATAGTAGAACCAGTTGGAATCCACTCATTTAAACCAGTCTTGTATTATATTAATATATTTCTTATATATGCAAATATCTCGCTTTGAAACTACGCGTTTGTCAGGAAGGTTTGCCTTTTGATGACTTGCTTCTGCGTGATTTGATTAAATATCTACGTTATTTTAACGACCGATGTGGCGCGGTGGGCGAAGGACCGCCTGCGACGCAGGAGGTTGCGGGTTCGATTCCCGCCTCGGAACAATTGTGTGTACGATCTGCAGATATTTGTTCCGGGTGTTCTGGTCGTATTCTATGTATAATAAATAATATCTATCTATGTAATGTATTGTATTATGTATATCAGTTATCTAGTACCCATAACACAAGCTCTGCTTACCATGGGGCTAGATAATGCTGTGTGGATTGTCCAGCATTATTTATTTATTTATTTTATGACAAAAATAATGGTTTCTTTACGTTACGGTTAAATATGTTAATATATACTTTACTAGCTGTGCCCCACGGTTTCACCCGCGTGGTGATGAATAGGCTCCGAAACTACTGGACCGATTTGAAAAATTCTTTGACCGTTGGGAATCCGCATCCCCGGTGAACATAGGCTATATTATATGTAGTTTCAAAAAGTTAGGGATCCGTACTAAAACTATGCGAAGCCTTCCTGGCTTCGTTTGTTTTTAGTATGGATCCCTAGCTTTTTTATCCGCTAGTATATTATATAGAAAGAGAGACACAGTTTCCTTTTTACTATGGAAATAATAATTGATCTTACAATGGTTTATATCATTGAGTCATACTTATTATTTTTTATTGACATTCTCATCATTTTTGGAAGTTATTACAATTTCGTAAATTGCTACAATGGCCATCAATAACTTCAGTCTCGGCCGTCATAGTAATTATGCTTAAAAACGATGCGCATAATTTAAATCTGATCAGGTCAGGGCAATCTTGTCCCTTACTCTGCCCCAAACATAGTAATGTATTTAAAACCACATATATATGTACCCACTTGCACTTATATATAGACAATTCAACCTAATAACACATCTATAAGTTTAACGAGTCATAGCGAGCCTTGACTCGCTTACAGCTGGACATAGGCCTCCCCCAATGAGCGCCACAGCGCCCTGTCTTCAGCTTGCCGCATCCAGCATCTACCTGCAGTATTTCGCAGGTCGTCATCCCACCTGGTCGGATGGCGTCCTACACTATTCACATTAACCACCTTAAAAAAGTCGATGTTCGTCACAAGTCAACAAGTTACGTAGTTTCGACATAAATGCGAATCGGATTTATGTCAAGGCTTGTCTGTTATAAATTATGCAAAGACTGAAGACTACAGAGTTCATTGCCAATAATTATGTTTTTCGTCTACACCGGTAGCTTAAGGCTATTAAATTGTACAGTCAGCATCAAAGTAGACGTTGTTTCTGGTGACATCGCTCTTAAAACTTGCAAATGCGATGTTTAGCCTCGGATTTATTTCGTGTGCGGATTGATAAATATATTGATTAATTTTTTTTCTCATCCTACTAAAATTATAAACGCAAAATTTTGTAAGGATGTATGTAAGTATGTTTGTTGCTCCTTCACGTAAAAACTACAGAATGGATTTTGATGAAACTTCACAATAATATAGCTTACATATCAGAATAACACATAGGCTACAATTCATAAAGATATATTGTATACTAGCTGCGCCCCGCGGTTTCACCCGCGTGGTGATAGATTTATACCGGATATCTCTATGCATTGTAGCCTATGTGTTATTCTAATATGTAAGCAACATATATTATTGTAAAGTTTCATCAAAATCCATTCAGTAGTTTTTGTGTGAAAGAGTAACAAACATCCATCCATACTTACAAACTTTCGCGTTTATAATATTAGTAGGATTATCCAAAATATCTATCACCACGCGGGTAAAACCGGGGTTCGCAGCTAGTAGGTCATAAACCCATGGCCCAAACAAAACAAAGTATAACCACGTATAACTCTACAGAATCAAACCCTGCTGACAATTCACCCGCTGAGCCACGAAGATCATTCAAAGTAGTCGACCAGTTATGGTGGATATGCAAATAATTGCTTCACTTGATTCCACAACTTGTTTTATATGTATTTTTAGCTGAAGGTGTCCATGTCCTTTGTTTTATGATTACATTGGTAAAAGGTTATGTTAATCGATACCTAGAAATAACCTTTAATGTACTTTACCATAAAAACAACGCGAGCTAAGCTGCGGGCAGATCCTACAATAAACCAAACTAAACTTAATAATAAGAAATAATTTATTATGCCATCTTATAAAGACCGTATACTTAAGGCTATGTGAAATAAAGTAAGAAACATAACTTTACAGATTTACAGAAACAGAAGCATTTCAACACATTTGTTGTTTATGCAAATTGCCGGTAGGTAGTTTAACACTTTGACTGCGATTTTTTTCGACGACTGCGATCTTTTTTTTAACCTAAAAAATTCGTGATACCGCTCTACACAGCGGTTGTGTTGCGCCGCACATGCGTTTCGTTCGAAAAAATATTACGGCTGTGCTGAGTCACACAGATCTGTATTTTCTCAGCCGCTGCGCTAGTGTGGATTTACGCATATTAGTCACTTGTAGAAAACACATACCGTGTGATTTCAGCAATCAAAGTGTTAAGCATACAAGTTAAAAAATTCTCTACCGCCCGTGCTAGTGTAACACTGTGTTACGGCGTGGTAGTGATTCTCGTCCCTTGCAATAAGGCTCATTTTAGAATGCCCATTCTGCAGCACACTCGTTATCTCTTCGATTTACCAGGTTGTAAACAAGTAGTAGAAGATGACAAAACAGACAAATCACTAAAGGTATGCTAAGTACCTGTGTAGGTAGTGTCTTGTTATACGTATAATATAATATCACTACATAGTATAAAAAGTCACTTCCTGCGGTCTGTCTCTCCCTATGTATGCTTAGATCTTTAAAACTACGCAACGGATTTTGATGCGGTTTTTTTTAATAGATAGAGTTATTCAAGATGAACATTTATAAATTATTTGAAGTTCTAAGAAGCCGCGGGGCGCAGCTAGTTAGTGAGATAGTGTGATAACTTGTGCAAGCTTGGGATATATAATATCTATAAGTAGATACTGTTATAAAGCTAATGCCCTATTCATTTGTAGACCAGTTAGGCAAGTTACGACTTTTTGTCCTGGAATGACCGTGCATATTCGTAATTTACGATTATAAGCTTTATTGCTTTGGCATTACGATGCAAAACTTGATTACTAAACGGTATATTCGTTTTTTGCAGTTTAATTTGTTCGATGGAATCGTTTAAAAACAATAATCTAATAGAGGTATTATTAAATATGATTCAAAATTCATTGTAGGTATTTTTAAATAGACTCCTTTAATAGTGATATTATGGAAGATTTTCAGTGAAATCAGAAAACACTGTGTTATCTAAGGAGCGAACTGAAAGCAATAAACTAACAATTGGAGAAATACATAATTTATAATTTAAAATTATACTTTTGAAAAGTGATAGTTTAACTATAACTATAATTTTTCACAAAAAAAATTACAACATTTTTCTTCAAACACCAGTCTAATATGTCTAAGTTCTTATGATATCCTTTCGCAATGGAAAAACGACATTAGATTTTATTATATGTATTACAAAATAGTTTTTAATAGACCAAGAAATAAAAGTACCTACGGCATTGATTCATGAGGAATTATAGGTATTTAATACAAGTATATTAACATTATAATATTTAATACATTATAACGTAAAATTTTATTAGCACTTGTAAGACAATTAAATCATTATTAGAATAGGTTGTTAATTAGTCATCGAATGGAATATTTTGCAAAAGTAATTTTCAAATGAGTCCGATGATAGTCTTTGAAATACAACTTTTTAAACTTTCGCGATTTGCTAACATATAATTTTCGGGTACCTATATTTATCGCGTAACTTTTGTTTCCTTGCCTTGCAGCGGCTGTATTTATATTTATTTATTTGGCACACAAAACATATTATACAACTAGAAACACACAATAATTAAAACTACTGTATCCCTAAATGTGAACACATCATGGTCAAAGAGCAGTTTATGTGAAGCAAATACAAAATGAATTTAAAAGTAAATAATAATAAAAAAAATAAGATGAAAATAAAAATAATAAATTTGTTTCGGGCATGTCAGTTAAAAATTATTAATAATACCTTAAGGGAAAATTCCAGAAAATTAAACTCTCCTTAATGAGAATCGTTTCAGCGTCTTTTTTAAATTTAAATAGTTTTCTATGAAAACTAAAAAAAATTTTTTTTATTTTTTTTTTATTTTGACGGTTCGATTCCCGCCTCGGAACAATTGTGTGTACGATCTGCAGATATTTGTTTCGGGTGTTCTGGTCGTTGTCTATGTATAATAAAAAATATCTATATATGTAATGTATTGTATTATGTATATCAGTTATCTAGTACCCATAACACAAGCTCTGCTTACCATGGGGCTAGATAATGCTGTGTGGATTGTCCAGGCATTATTATTATTATTATATGAAAAATTTCAATATTATCACTATTATAAACTAAAAGATCGTTGTACTGACGACACATTCTGACCACAACAGGGTTGTAATGAGACGTATTGTTGGTACAGACTTGATTGTGTGCCAATTTAGTCTTTGAAAACTTATCAAGTTTTATTTCAATTGGTGTCTAATGAAAAGAAAGAAAAAAAATAGTTTTCTATGAAAATATCATTACCCAATAGTTTGATTCGACTCCTCTGAACAACTTTCCACTCACTAAATCGCCATTATATTCAAATGTAATTCTGTCTCTGTCCTTACTAACCTTCTCTTTACTAACTTGAACGGATAGGTTTAGTGTAATTATTTAGTTAACTCTAATTTACAATTATTATGTGACTTGTAATATTCGTTTTTTACCAATAAATTGATTGTTCTGAATATTCTGATAGGTACTATGAAAATTTTACAAAATGGAAGAAGAAAGCGGATATCGAATAATCTACATTTTGTCTTGGAAAAACGCATGCGAAACCGCGGATGCTCCGTAGTGTTACATACGAAACGTTTCTTACAAAACATTTCAAATCATCTGAATTAAATAAAATATGTATCTAGTCTAAATAGATACTATTTAGACTAGATACTAACTGGTAAGACGTAGTTAGCACATTAAGAACAAATTATTGCATAATACACCAGTCTACAGACAGATATGCCCTGAATACGACGGTCAAGATCGTGGCTATCCATCGCGGTTCCGTTGCTATTATTGCTACATTATGGCTCGTACGTTTTTTTTTTTTTGCGTTATGTCTTGGTAATTTCTTAGTAAGGTTTCCATATACCTATACAGTGTTTTTTTAACTAGTGACCCATAACCAGAGGAGATACAGTGATGTTTCAAAAGAAACTGCACCTGTCTCTCCTTTGGTTATTGACTATGAGTGTCCTCGTATTGCCCCAGTTAAAAAAAGACTATGGTATGGTATGGATAGAAGACTAGACTAGAAGAAACTAGTCTAGGACGCGTTGTTTCTTGGCAAATATTTTTGGGTGGTAAATATCCCGTTAAAAATTACTTTTGCGTAATTAACCATGATATTTTCAAAATTTTAAGCCAATAACTATTTAGTAGTTTTAGCCAAAAATGCTTGCTCACTCTTACTTTGACCATGAAATCCTCTTGCCAAATGTTATAGTGAAATCACTACTATACTACAAAACGAGACTACACTCGTAGACTTGTGCCTAATTAGAGTAAAGTGAATGTGGACCTTGAGATGCAGTGCAGCCTTCGCTGATCTCCAATTATAGTCAGCCATTTTGGATTTGCCAAGTTGGGTATTCCCATTTGTTGTGGAATTCTTATGATTATTACGATGATTGGAATGCTTGTTTTGGTAGACACCTCGATTTAGGTTTACCTATTGATTAATTTATCGATTCATTACGATTCAGCGGCAAAGCTTCTTTTTATCTATGATATCTACTTTAACAGAACATTTTATATGATTTAAGTACTTCTAGTTTCTGTCCGCGGCGGTACGCGTTGTGTCGTATTATGGTGGCAATTCACATGGCTATTTGTATTTGTGTATTTCGCAAACGATTACCATGTGTGGTCAGTTTATTTCACAAAGTGTTCGCCTTATTTGCCTATTTGACAAATAAGGCCAATACCAAATACGCGTTATCGTGCGCTTGTCGGTTTCTCGAGGCACATCAAAGCAGTCAAATAGGCAAATACGCAATAAGCCGTCCACACAATGGCCATATTGGCACCTTGCGTTCTGCTCAGTATGCTGCCAAATGTTTGTGTGTTTGTTGTGACGTTTTGTCCAACTCAAAACGGACTTGCATACCCTACCTGCTTGATTTTAGAAGAATTTTTCAAGGAATTCTGAAATTCGAGTTCCAATAAATTTAAATCCGTTTCATTATGCTATAGTATCAGCTAGTTCCCATACAATGTGTGAAAAACCGGAAGCAAAAAATAGCAATAAAATCTAGGCAACAAATTGCCGGCAATAACATCAACACTTTGATATATTGCTGCCATAAAACGCCACTGCTTTGCTAAATGCTGTTAATGCTGTGGTTTTCCATTAATGTTATGAAGTCCTGTGGTTATAGCATAATAGCTTCTAAACAGCTATGATGGTTTTGTGGTGGGAGGGTTTGATTTCGTCTCGTAGGTTCCATACATACTGTCTATTACCCCTAAATAAATCACTTTACCAGAACAATAGTGTCTTAAAAAAATCTACTGAGTCCATCAGTTAGATTATTAGAACATATTGGACCCGTGTTTTTTCTTTTGTCAATTACTTAAACAAAAAAATATGAAGATATAGCCAATTAAAGTTCCGCGTGACGTCACGTCTTGCTACACTTTTTAGCAAGTTGTGACGTCACGAGCCCCCACTCCTAAACTTTGACGCGTTTTATTTTTGTAAGTATTTGTTTGATTGAAAAAAGAAAAAATACGTGTCCAATATCTTCTGATAATCTAACTAACTGACTCAATAGAAAAATATATTTTTTACCCAGGACACTAGCCATTGGTATCGTCACATTTTGTCATTTGCCCTTGACTTGTCCACGAGAATATGTAAAGTTTGCCACTTTTCACCATGGTAATTTCATAGTCAAGGAATGTAGGCGTTGATGAAAAAAATACAGATGAAGGGACGCTTGTCAAAAGTTGTCAAAGGTTTTGCTTGTCAAAGGTTGAAACCATCTACCAATCATCATCATCATCATCAGCCTATAGCAGTCCACTGCTGGACATAGGCCTCCCCCAATGAGCGCCATAGCGCCCTGTCTTCAGCTTGCCGCATCCAGCAAACACCTACCAATTATCATCATAGAATATACTTTATTGCACAAAAGATTGTACATGCGAGCATAATGCTAGATAGCATTCTCTACCTGCTAACCTCATATTGTTCACTTCTGAACATAGGCCTTCCCTAATGAGCGCCACAGCGCAGCGCCCTGTCTTCATCTTGTATGGTATGTTTAAATACCGAAAGTTTAAGAAGTTGTACTTGTAGATTGCTTAACACTTTGATTGCGATTTTTTTTCGACGACTGCGTTCTTTTTTTTAACCTAAAAAATTCGTGCTGCCGCTCTACACAGCGGTTGTGTTGCGCCGCACATGCGTTTCGTTCGAAAAATATTACGGCTGTGCTGAGTCACAAAGATCTGTATTTTCTCAGCCGCTGCGCTAGTGTGGATTTACGCATATTAGTCACTTGTAGAAAACACATACCGTGTGATTTCAGCACTCAAAAGTGCTGAAATCACACGGTATGTGTTTTAAAGCATTCTGCAGTTAGCTAAACCGTTTAAATTGTATTTACTACTTCTAATTTGTTTCTATTCTTCGATTTCATTTGCTTTGTTAATAAAAGCATTATTTATAACGAAATAGCATAGCTATGGGAATTTTCCAGTTACGTATTGGGAAATCTCAATACTTTACAGAATGGTGACAAAGCCAAGGTAACTAATTGTACCTATTTAATAAGTGGTGAACGTTCTGAGAAAATTTTATGAATCATCTATCTATAATGATGATTTGTCTATTTTGATTTGTTGTTTTATTAGTTTTCCAAATTGGCGTCTGTAACGTTGTTGTGTTTTTTTAATATAATGTTTCTACTAGAATAGAATAGAATAGAATAGAAAAAACATTTATTTAGACACAGGTACAAAATACAGGCATATTATACACAAACAAAGAAGTTTATCATGGGGGTAAACGACACAAATAATATATAATAAAGTGATATTAAGAATAAAATAAGACTACCTCCATGACCCTGCGCCGAAATAGGGGTTGGCTCAGCGTGTGCTGAACATTATTTTATTCAGCGCTGTTTTTCAGCCAAAGACCGACAATTCGGTGACAACAAAGAGAAAAATATTTGATACAAATAAACAAAAGTAGAATAATAGGAGAGTATAATATGTATATGTCTAGTAAACAGATGATATAAAATAATAATAATAAACGAGAGAATAAAAAAATGTAATATAACAATAATAGGTGCGTGTAATATAATAATAAAGAATTACGTTTCACAACAATTACAGAAGGTTTGTACGTAATGTAAAAACAAAAATTAAAAGAAAATGTAATAGTAGACTTAGAGCCCAGAGAAGGTATTGATATCTATATAGATATAGACGACGTAAACATCAATATCCCGATTATATAATCGAGATATTGATGTTTACGCTGCCAAATTTTCTCTGTTCTTCAATTAAAAAGGCTTTTAGTTTTTTTCTAAAATTTAATTTATTTTTAAGTATTCTCATTGGTGGTGGTATATTATTCCAACACTTGGACGCCGCGTATCGGAAGCTACCACGGAACACTGCGGATCTATGCTGTGGTATTGCCAACTGCTGGGAACATAGCCTACGTTCGCGGTTGCACGCAATCCAGGATAGCTTCCTGTGCAGATACTTTGGCTTGTGCTGGTTTATGACGTCGAATAGAAGACATGCCAGATGAAGTTTGCGTCTGGATTTCATTTTAAGAATGAAATGCTCATTTATAAACGGTGTTAAGTGGCTACGCGGAGGGACCGTAAAACAAAACCTAGCACAAGCGTTTTGCACTCGTTGAACCAGTAACTGTGTACGTGCGAGCAACCTCGGGCCATAAACTGTGTCAGCGTGATTTAGCTTGGAAAGTACAAGTGATTCCACTAACTGTATGCGCAGGTCTTCACTAAGGTATGGTCTAATTTTATACAGTATTTTTAATCTATAGAAGCAGTTCTGAGCGCAGCTGGCAACGTGTTTCTCAAAGCGCAGTGTCGAGTCCATACATAAACCCAAGTTTCGAGCTTCTTCTACTCGTTCAATGGTTTCGCCCAACAGCTTCACGTCTATGGTAGACATGATAGCGGTGTTGTTGAGTTTATGCCTACTACCAAGATTTAGGTACTTAGTCTTTAGTGGATTAAGAACCAAATTGTTATTTTCTGCCCATTTTGCGACTCGCTGTAGATCTTCGTTAAGGTCAAAAACGGCCTGCCTAACATTTTCCTCCCTAAAAGAGATGTAAACCTGGACATCATCCGCATATATGTGGAATTTACATTTTATAATACAATTAGAAATATCTGCAGTATATAAAATAAATAGCAAACTACCAAGTATGGATACTAGTGGCATCTTGATTGGTTTATACAAAACTATATTACTGTTGATGTTAAGAATATTGTAAACTGTTTGTGCCTTAATAAACGAAAAATAAAAAATAAAAATAACATAAAAATGAATCGCTGAATTTGTTGCTAAGCGCAAAACTCGAGAGCAGCTGAACCGATTTCGCTAATTCTGTTTTTAGAATATTCCTTGAAGTACAAGGATGGTTCTTACAGAGAGAAAAAAGAGTTTTTTTTTTAAATTACGTGAAACAAATGACAACCCGGGCGAACCCGGGACGGGCCGCTAGTTTCTCATATATTTTATTAGGTTTGTAAATTTTTAACAACATAAATTAAAAGTCTTAGTAAGGCAAGTAACTACTACGAGTATATAGCTAACAGATATTTATTTGGCGTTTTCAAATACCTATGTAATAAATGCTAATTGTTCGCTTTGAATGTCAAGAGAGGTAATAATTAAATTCTGAATATGTATAGTGACACCAAATTTGTCTGACTGTGACTGGTACTAATAGTTTCTAGGGACACAATACATAATAATATTGATTCATAAACCATGATCTCGGGCCATAAAGTGACCCGGTCCTTTGGAAGGCTTGCGTGGGGCCGAAGCCAACAGCACAGAGGCCCTTTGAGAAGTTAATCTAAAGGCGATGGCTACACATAGCGGGTATCATCCTCGGGTGCACAATATGATACACCCAAAGATGGTATCCACCAGGTGTAGAGACTATTGCAAAGAAAAATGAAAGAAATAAAACTTTTTTAAGAAATAAAATAAAAAGAAATAAAATGTATGGAAGCCGCGGGCCGGGTCGGCCAAAAAAGCGCTGGCGAGACGACCTTAACGCCTTCCTCGGAGATTGGTGGAAGATCGCACGTGACCGCACTGAGTGGAAAGATTTGGGGGAGGCCTTTGCCCAGCAGTGGGACGAAACAGGCTAAATAACAAAAAATAAAAAATGTATTTAATTTCTACTTTACGTAACACATGTTTTGAAAATACTCGTATAATACAATTTTATCTTCATCTGTCACCGAATTCTTTAAGAGGAGCAAAGTTGTCTAGATCACCTGACGCCTAAAAAGTAATAATATTCAATAATAAAAATAATGGACATTTTTATGGTGACGACCGATATGGCGCGGTGGGCGAAGGTCCGCCTGCGACGCAGGAGGTTGCGGGTTCGATTCCCGCCTCGGAACAATGGTGTGTACGATCTGCAGATATTTGTTCCGGGTGTTCTGGTTGTTTTCTATGTACATATAATAAAAAATATCTATCTATGTAATGTATTGTATTATGTATATCAGTTATCTAGTACCCATAACACAGGCTCTGCTTACCATGGGGCTAGATAACGCTGTGTAAATTGTCCAGCATTATTTATTTATTTATTTATGGTTGGGTAATATTAGTACTGGTAATTATTAAGTTTGGGCAATTTTATCATTGGCCAAATATCTAATTGGACAGTCTTTGGACATTCGTCTTTTTTGTCATTTTTTATTTAGACATTAGTCGTGCGAAGGCTAAAAATATCTATCCATGTATAATATTATGTAGGTATATTAGTTATCTAGTACCCATAACACAAACTCTGCGTGGATCTATGGAAGCGATTGGTTCAGAATAGAGTAGAATAGAAAGACATTTATTCATAACAACCTAAATTAACAAAAGACACACTTATAGAATAGGTACATGTAGAGAGTTGTTACAAAAAGGCTCTAACTCAGCATAATGCTGGCTAAGCTCCGTAAGAGACCTAGCCAGCGCTGGTCTTCCGTTAGAGCCCGTACAGGTACAGGTCATCATCATTATCATCATCAGCCTATAGCAGTCCACATAGGCCTCCCACAGCGCCCTGTCTTCAGCTTGCCGCAACCAGCATCTATATGCAGTCTTTCGCAGGTCGTCATCCCACCTGGCCGGAGGGCGTCCTTCACTACGTTTACGTTTTCCCCAGCGGCCGTTGGTTCTTCGCGAGATATGGCCGGCCCACTGCCACTTCAGCTTGCTAATTCCTCAGCAGAATTCTTCCCTTGGAAGATGCTAACCTCACAGATAATTTTGTGGAGCTGTTCTATTTATTTACAAGAGACATTAATGCAAACAAACCTACGGAGTGAGCAAACATACTAAATTAGTCCGTATAATTTTCTCTCTATGTGGTGATCTTTGTATGATAAAATTGATAAATAAATCTATACCTACGTATATCAATGTATAAACATTTATCGAAGTATATTTGACGATCGATGTGGCGCGGTGGGCGAAGGTCCGCCTGCGACGCAGGAGGATGCGGGTTCGATTCCCGCCTCGGAACAATTGTGTGTACGATCTGCAGATATTTGTTCCGGGTGACACGTTTGCCCCGTCAGCCGTCGGTTCTTCGCGAGATATGGCTGGCCCTCTGCCACTTCAGCTTGCTAATTCTCAGAGCTATGTCGATAACTTTGGTTCTCTGTCTGTATGTACATGGTTTTACTTAAATACTATTGCTTAAACTACCTCTATATTATCTGTTTGCCCTCTATTGGCAAAGGCCTCCTCCAACCCCTTCCACTTTAACCTATCTCTCGCCAACCTTATCCACGTTTTCCCTGATACTACGTCTCTTATAGTTTGACCGAAACAGCTGTACCCCGAAACCGCTGTACCGCGCCTGAGGTATGCGAGCGGCGAGACGGGGGGGAAATATCGACCGCTCCGATCCATCAGTCTGCCGTCAACGCGTACTCTTGCTCTTTTTTCCTCGCCCCCCACCTCGCCGCACTTTCCTAAGGAGCGGTACAGCGGTTTCGGTCAAACTATAGCTCGTACTCGCATCTTTTGAACTGTCTCCCTCTATTTCGCTTCTTGTATCTTGGAAACCATGAATTGATTACCATTATTTGAAAAAATAGCGTGATCTGTAACCTTTGCCCCCAAGACAATGGCAATTTAAATAAATTACTTTAAGTTATCATCTGAAGATATTTTCAAAGTCATTCAGAAGGATTCACACAAATTATATATTACTAGCTGCGACCCGCGGCTTCGCCCGCGTGGAAATCGGAAATCTATGTGTCAAATGGTTAAACCTTCCTCTTGAATCACTCTATCAATTAAAAAATCCGTATCAAAATCCGTTGCGTAGTTTGAAAGATCTAAGCATATATAGGGATAGATAGACAGCGGGAAGCGACTTTGTTTTATACTACGAGTATGTAGTGTTAGATTATTGGTTTTTTTCTCATGACGACAGATTCTCCAAAAGACAAAAAATGTACAGGTGCACATGAGATACAATACATATTGATTCATAAAATGTATTTAGTTTATACGTTAAGTAACATACGTTTTGTTCCATCCAAAGGTTGCCTGGCAGAGATCGCTTTAAGCGATAAGGCTGCCCATTGTACAACACATTCTTTATTTGTCTTTTTCCTGTCCAGTGTATCTGTTTTTATGGTGTGCAATAAATAATTATTGTATTGTATTGTATTGTATTGAAAATATAATAAAGTTTTATCGTTATCTTTTAACCGTCGCCGTATTCTAAAAACCGACGGCCGCTGGGGCGAATGTGTTCTTGAGTGGAGACCACGACTCGGTAAACGTAGTGTAGGACGCCCTCCGACCAGGTGGGATGACGACCTGCGAAAGACTGCAGGTAGATGCTGGATGCGTCAAGCTGAAGACAGGGCGCTGTGGCGCTCATTGGGGGAGGCCTTATGTGTCCAGCAGTAGACTAATATAGGCTGATGATGATGACGATGTATTCTAAAAAAGGAGTGAAGTTGTCTACATCACTGACGCCTATATCCCAAAAATATCTATCCAAACAAAAAACCATCCAGACAAAAAAGGTTTTTTTGTCTTTTGTGAGATTAATCTCTCATAATGATGACATTATTAGAGATTAATCTCACTTGTCCTTTTCACTGCCTAGTTAAAAATCGGCTTAAAAAAAATGCCCAAACTTTCGTAGATTTTAGTCTGTTTACTTTTTTTCCGTTTATTGTGAATTTTTTTGACAGTGATTTATTTTATTTAAATTCACTTTCAATCATTAATATAGCAGATATTTCTTTTTCAAAACAATTCTAAGACAAACCGTCCACATACTATAATGGAAAAATATACCTTTGTCCTTGTATATTTCCTATATTTATCTAATAGGTAAATGTAATAAATAAATAATAAATAATGCTGGACAATTCACACATTATCTAGCCCCATGGTAAGCAGAGCTTGTGTTATGGGTACTGGATAACTGATATACATAATACACAATACATTACATAGATAGATATTTTTTATTATACATAGAAAACAACCAGAACACCCGGAACAAATATCTGCAGATCGTACACACATTTGTTCCGAGGCAGGAATCGAACCCGCAACCTCCTGCGTCGCAGGCGGACCTTCGCCCACCGCGCCACATCGGTCGTCCAAATGATAATCCCTTTACAATTATGAACTACCGAAAGAAATCAACATAGCTCTAAGAATTAGCAAGCTAAAGTGGCAGTGTGCCGGTCATATCTCTCGAAGTACCGACGGCCGCTGGGGCAAACGTGTTCTTGAGTGGAGACCACGACTCGGTAAACGTAGCGTAGGACGCCCTCCAGCCTATGTCCAGCTGTGGACTATCATAGGCTGATGATGATGATGATGAAAGAAAGCGGTTTAGGAACAATGTTGAACATTGTTTGAGTTTTCTTTATTTTCAAAAAGCAAGAACTCTTTTTATTTTTGCGACAGTTCCCTTTAACCCATTAGAGGTCACCGTCCCCATACGAGTACGGCCATATTTCTTAGTGTCACTTACAAATTTCATAAAATTAACGTGGGTAACCTTGATATTTTACTTCATCACAACCCTTTTCAAGTATATAGATAAATATTTTGCGGGTAATTGCATATTTTTAGTTAAAAAGTGTTTCTGAAGTTGTGTCACTGAAATGCAGCGGAGGGAGGTGGATGAATTTAGCTTTTTTTTACTAATTAGTATTTATTTAGTCGTATTTTTTATTTCAGTAGTATAAAATAAATGTTAGAATATGATATAAAGAACAATACTTAGAATTATTTACAACCCAAATAAAACTATGGTCATATAAATCTTGCCGTCCTCGTATGGGTCCAGTGACCACATACGTAAGTAAAATAACTGTCTTTTTTTAAATTCCACAACAACATTTTACTACTCAAAAAAGCTACAAAGGGGCTTGGTTAAGCTGCTAAAGACCTTTTACATGGACAACGATTATGATAAATGTGAATTAGCCATCATACCACCAAATCCAAGTGCATTGACTGATGAAGAAGAAGAAGGTGGCGATGATGATATTGCGACGTGTCCCATGCCACAAAATGCACCTGGTACTATTGAAGTATTCATAAACCGAGAGGCAGTAGTAGGATGGCAGTAGGAGGAGTAGTAACGAAGACAGTGATAATGAACCGCTGACGTCAATAAGAAGACGATGCAACCCGTCAATCCGCTTCGAATCTAACCCAACTTGGTGGAAATGTGTGCCTTCATACTCTCCAACTGCTGAGAATACCTACTTCTGAAGTTTGTGACAGAAACAGTAATGTTTGTAAGATCTGAAAGAACTCAACCCTGAAAAAAAAATCGAGAAATTGATTGATGATAATATAATTGATATGATAATACTCAATAGCAAACTATACGCTCATCAACACAAAAGACATGACTTTCAACTAGGTTCTACAGATTTGAGGAGGTTTTTAGGGATTTTGATACTATCTGGGTACCGTAAGCTACCTTGAGAACCTATGTACTGGTCTCTAGCTAAAGACATAGGCGTAGAATTAGCCACCAAAGCCATGTCTAGCCTAGACATAAATTTAGGGATATGAAAAGAAACCACCTCATTGACATCGACCTTGCTTCAATGTCGAACAACAAAATGTTCGTTAGACCATTGGCAGACAAACTTATGAAGAAGTTCTGACACTAGAGAGGTGTTTCATGTCAGTATCTCTATTGACAAATCATTGGTCAAATACTTTGAACTACATCTCGCTAATTGATTCGTGAAAAACCAAGAAAATTGCGCCAGGCTGCATCAATAGTCAATGGCCTTCGTCAAGATGGAGTAGGACACTATCCCGTAAGAATTGAAAACCAGCTGCGGTGTGTGCTTTGTCATTTTAAAGTGCGTTGGCAGCCTAAAAACACTTTGTGTCATAAATCCCTATTTCGATAATTTGCATACATAGGAAGTCAGTGTCCCCATTCGAGTCCACCCCTGTAATTTCATGAAAAAAACTGTTTTTGAATTTTTTCTTGTGTTTTATGTTTTCTAGTCCATATTTTAAGAAGAAAATAAAAAAAAAAATTTAAAAGCATTGGTAGTTTATGTTTGACCTCTAATGGGTTAAGAACGTATCTAAAGGGACCACAGAAACCGGTACCAACTTATACCGGCTATAAAACCGACACTGACCTTTGGAAAGGGGACTTTATTCAAATTTTAGAATGTTATCGAAGCAAAACACCCGTTTTTTAACCGACGAACAACAAAACAGGAGGAGGTTATATTATAATTTATTACAATAATTACGTAGGTACGTGAGGATTTTTTGAAATAAAGCAAGATGCTAGCAATTATTTTTTTCTAATTACAGAAATATTAAATATTCTTCTCTAAGAAACACGCTAAAATATTGAGGCTTCCGTCATTTGGGAGAAAAATAATAAAATTATATCCGGCGAATGGGACCGCGGTCCCACTACCTAGCGGTCCCAAATGACGGAAGCCTCAAATATTGCCCACGAAATTAATAATGTTAGTATTTATAGAATATATATTAAAATCCAGTAATTATTAACTATAATCAAAGCTAACCCCTACTACCAGTCAATATTAAGTATAACCAAAGAGATCAAATAAATAAATAATGCTGGACAATTCACACAGCATTATCTAGCCCCATGGTAAGCAGAGCTTGTGTTATGGGTACTAGATAACTGATATACATAATACTATATATTACATAGATAGATATTTTTTATTATACATAGAAAACGCCAGAACACCCGGAATAAATATCTGCAGATCGTGCACACAATTGTTCCGAGGCGGGAATCGAACCCGCAACCTCCCACGCTACAGAGGTCGTCATAAAACTCAAATATTGCTAATAAATTTCTTCAGATATGGCAAAAACATTCTGCGTCAGCGCACGGCCTTGACATATGATGACTTGTCAGTTAACTTGACGTGACTCCGTGGTATTACAGAGTATTTACGTTGACGTGTGCTTATGTAAAAGGAAATAGTAAACAAGCTGCTCAAAGTACATAGTCATGTATTCTCTGTAGGTATCTAATGTTAAATTGCCCTTGGAATTTTTTCAATTTAATTTTTCATCTCTGATACCAATTCTAATAAATTTGTAGATAATATTGGAATCACTACATAGTATATTATATATCAAACACTAGTCCATACTAACCATAGAAGCGTCCCCAAGACGCTGCAGCTGACTCAATTTCCTCGCTGTATGGCAATGACCAAGCGCTCTTAGGTCACGCTTCGTATAGGTAGATACGAAGCGTGACCCAAGAGCTCAGATTTTTTGTTGGTATTCAGGTTTAGGTCAGAATGTATGCAAAATTTCAGATCGATTCAGCAGTACTTTTGATGTTGATCAAAATCACTACATAGTATAAAACAAAGACGCTTTCCGCTGTCTGTCTGTCCCTATGTATGCTTAGATCTTTAAACCTACTTCTGCACCCCCTTATCTCAAGGAACGTTTCACTTTTCTCCACCATTCTCTGCTCTTCTGAAACACTCACGCTTCAAGTTCCAGTCCACTCTACTTCCTTTTACAACAACTCATTCACCGCCCTTGCTGTACAACTTTGGAACACATTACCAGTCACATTAAGGCGTGCAAACTCACTACCGATATTCAAGAGTATGCTAAAGGAACACTATTTGTCCTTATGTCACTGACCACACCCTTGTTTCCCTTTATAATATTAAGAGTATGTATAATATATAAGTAGGTATATAATTAGTTATATGTATTTATATTTATTTTTAAGTAGCAACGTATTTTCATTCAATATTTTATAAATTAATATAATCCGCACAGATCCCCATGTACAATCCAGCGATCCTATCTATCCACGGTTGGTAGAGATCGCTCTTGAGCGATAAGACCGCCAAATTGTCACATATTTTGTATTTTATTCCGTCTTGTTTGTTATATTTTTAAGTGTGCAATAAAAGAATGTTCTGTCTACTACGCTACGGATTTTGATGTGTATAGTGATTCTAGAGGAAGGTCTATAAACCTATACAATAATACTTTATAAGAGATGAACATACTAGTGCTTTCTTTTTCACTTCTCCCACTAGTGGACAAAAAATTTAAGTAAACAGTAAAATAATTTTATTTATAAAATATGACTTGTCTAAGTGCTTATTTTGTAAGCCTAAAGAAATAAATGATTTTTGACTTGACTAGACCATTTGACACATAGATTTCCACGGGGCGCATCTAGGACTTAATAAAATATACCTATGAGATTAATTATACAATAAAATAATACTTTATTACACCAGAAGCAGATCATTACAGAAAAGACATTACATGCGACAAGTACAATGGGCGGCCTTATCGCTAAGAGACTAGAATTATAGTACAAGCTAAAGAGTCCAACCTATAAAAAATTCTTATATTGTACACTGCTGGGGCAAACGTGTTCTTGAGTGGAGACCACGACTCGGTAAACGTAGTGTAGGACGCCCTCCGGATATAGGCTGATGATGAGATATAGTGATTCTAGAGGAAGGTCTATAGACCATTTGACACATAGATTTCAACGGGGCGCATCTAAGACTGAATAAAATATCGCCACATCGGTCGTCAAAATACCTTCTTTCATTAAAATATACGATTCAAATGCTACATCTAAAACGAACTATATAGAAAACAAAGAAGATTGTTCAAAAGAATTAATTAAACATTTAAATAACGACCGACCTAAATGATTACGAAATTTTTTTGCACGTTAACAAAAATCCAAGCAACATTTTAAAACAACCAAAATAAACAAAACACAATAAATCGCGGCAATGGGTAAATAATCGAATGTTGTTGCGCGAACCGCAATTTTAAACAATTATTTAAATAGTTAAAACAACAGAGTTGTTATTTTACTATTTGACCGGGAATTCCGATAACTAAAAATATTCGAAGGTCCTCCTGCGACGCAAGAGGTTGCGGGTTCGATTCCCGCCTCGAAACAATTGTGTGTACGATCTGCAGATATTTGTTCCGGATTCCGTTTTCTATGTTTCATAAAAAATGACTATCTATGTATTGTATTATGTATATCAGTTATCTACTTAGTTATCTAGTACCCATAACACAAGCTCTGCTTAACTTGGGGATAGATAATGCTGTGTGAATTGTCCAGCATTATTTATTTATTTATAAAAAAAAATGTTTATTTATATTTTCAAAAAAGTTAGGGATCCGTACTAAAACCGTGCGAAGCCGGGAACGTCCGCTAGTTCATTAATAAAAATAGTAACTACCTATTAAAACATTAGAGTCTAATAAATATATTTCACACTAAAGTCATTTAAAACGATAATAATGAAACCGGTGGTAGTGGTAATGTTCGTAGCAAAAGACAGAAAATGAGGGTAGATCGGTATATCTGCCCATAAAAACGAACTCGCAGTGCCTTCAGTTATTCCGTGATCATGGCGCATGAAACTGTGCCGAAATATTGGAAAACTCAAAAATCAAATCATGAAAACTCAAAAATAAATATCCCGTTTTAAATGATTTTAGTGTTGATAACCATGATAGTTTCAGTTTATTATAATAAATAAATAATGCTGGACAATGCACACAGCATTATCTAGCCGCATGGTAAGCAAAACTTGTGTTATGGGTACTAGATAACTGATATACATAATACAATAGATTACACAGATAGATATTTTTTATTATACATAGAAAACGACCAGAGCACCCGGAACAAATATCTGCAGATCGTACACACAATTGTTCCGAGGCGGGAATCGAACCCGCAACCTCTTGCGTCGCAGGCGGACCTTCGCCCACCGCGCCACATCGGTCGTCATTATATTTCACACGTCTCAAAATTTAATTATCACTTGGTTGTAATATGACTTCCCGATACAGTTTTTGTGACACCAAGCCTAGTAAATCACATAAACTCGAAAAACTTGTAATTTGGTCGTAGGTAAAGGTAAACTCATTAAATATATTCTTACTTCTGCATTCTTATTATATATAAATAATGCTGGACAATTCACACAGCGTTATCTAGCCCCAAGGTAAACAGAGATTGTGTTATGGGTACTAGATGACTGGCATACATAATACAATCATCATCATCAGCCTATAGCAGTCCACTGCTGGACATAGGCCTCCCCCAATGAGCGCAATAGCGCCCTGTCTTCAGCTTGCCGCATCCAGCATCTACCCGCAGTCTTTCGCAGGTCGTCATCCCACCTGGTCGGAGGGCGTCCTACACTACGTTTACCGAGTCGTGGTCTCCACTCAAGAACACGTTTGCCCCAGCGGCCATCGCTTCTTCGCGAAATATGGCTGGCCCACTGCAACTTCAGCTTGCTAATTCTTTGAGCTATGTCGATAAAGAGAACCAAGTTCTCTGTCGGATGCATTCGTTCCGAATCCTATCCTTCAGAGAAACTCCGAGCATAGCTCTTTCCATAGCTCGCTGAGCGACTTTGAACTGGTGGACCAGCCCTATCGTGAGTGTCCACGTCTCAGCTCCGTAGGTCATAACGGGTAGGACACACTGGTACACACATAACACAATAGGTATATTAACACACATAATACAATAGGTATATTTTTATTTAATTATTTTTTATTATTCTTTGGGTGGCTTGGGTATCACGGCGGCCATGATAGGCCTATTGTGATCGCCACTTGTACGCTCAGCCCCGAAGCCGTAGCGTTCATAGTTCGCCACTAACCCTTGCAGCTGCCAGGAACTGTAGGATTTTCTTCGAGCGATGTCTCGTAGCTCGTCTGGGCTATGCAGATGCTTGCCCATATTGATGCTGCGTTTGTGCATCAGTGTTCCACATATGGATACAATACATTACATCGATAGATATTTTTTATTATACATAGAAAACGTCTAGAACCCCCCCTCAATAAATATCTGCAGATCGTACAAACGCAGCGCAGGAGGTTTCGGGTTCGATTCCCGCCTCACGAAAAATGATCGTAAAATCTGCTGGTATTCTAATGTTTCGGGTGTTCTAGGTGTTTTCTATGTATACAAACAAAATAACTATCTATGTAATGTATTGTATTGAGTAGGTATATCAGTTATCTAGTACCCATAACACAAGCTCTGCTTAGCTTGGGGCTAGATAATGCTGTGTGTATACCTAATAATGCTGAACAATGTTCACCCAATTGAACGACCTAAATGATTACGAACTTGCGATGTTCAGCATTATTAATTTGATAATTTATCCAAACTTGTGCACACACAATGTTATAATATCAGTGTAATACGAATCTAATCTTGTTAAGGGCCCATACAACCTCAACTTTGTGTGAAAAGGCTAGACATATGATTTTGCGTTCATAAGAGCGGGACAGGGCATTGCAACGCAAGTCCAAAAATCAAGTTTTAGCTTATTACCTATTAATTAGGACATTATTTGAAAAAACCGAAACATATAACATTTTTATTTATACTTAATTCTATAACCACGCTTATTGTCAAGATCTGAACTTCTGTATTTATTGAGAAATTTAGGTTTTAGTAAAAATTTAGAGGTAACTTTGCGTTTTTTTTCTATCGAGAAAATTTTATGGAATCGTGTTTTCGAAACATCGATAGATTAAGTCCTGAACTTTACCATATATCAATTTCAAAGTTAAATATTCAGTAGTTTAGACGATATGGACATCCGGCGGAGTTGAAAATTAGCAGTTTGAGGTATTATACACTCTTAAGCCATACAATTACCGGCAATTGTAAAACAACTCAAATTGTGTAATTTGAGTAACAATGACTTTCAGTTAAAGAACAAAATTAGAGGAAAAATTCCGAAACCAATTTGGTAATACTTAAAACATTATCGTTTGGCTTCAAGCTAGATTATTATATATATATACATATATTGGTTATATATTATATAAAGGTTGCCTGGAAGAGATCGCTTCTAAGCGATAAGGCCGCCCATTGTACCTGTCGCATTTAATGTATTTTTGTAATGATTAATTTGATTATGGTCTATAATAAAGAATTTTTGTATTGCATTGTATTGTATATTTATTGCACACTTAATCAGCGATAAGGCCGCCCTTCCTCTATTTTAAATAGTATTTCTATATTGTGTTTTGTGTGTTTTCTATTTCATCATCATCTCAGCTCATATCTATTATCTAAGTAAAAACAACTCGGGGGGAATCGAACCCGCAACCTCCTGCATGGCAGGCGGACCTTCGCCCACCGCACCACAGAAATCGTCGTTTGCTACTTAATTACGCAAGAAACACCGCGGGGCACAACTAGTTGTCTCGAAAAAGGCTATAGGTAAGGTACAGTCAGCGTCAAATTGATATGAGCGATTCGAACTGCGTATATCAAATTGCTTCCATGTTTATCAAATCTTTTTGACTACTCTAGACGCTCATATCAATTTGACGCTGACTGAACCACGGGTGCCCAGTGAAGCATCAATACAAATGTAGCAACCCTACACTATTTAGACACATCGCACTAAAATGTCGCAACTAAACCGGTCGTTTCGCTAAATGACCGGTATTTTCGATTAGCGGCAAGATTAACATAACTCGATAATAAAAAAAACTGACGGTCATCAGTGGGAAGGTCTTTGCCTTGGTGAATGTTTTTAATTAATAGGTTATTGTTGATGCGAGTTAAAAAACTTGAGGAAATCTTTGTGAATTTTGGATAATAGGTAATAGTTTACGTCGTTAGTGTCGGAAATTTCCTGGAAATAGTTTACGAAGGTATAAAACTTTAAAGTTAATATTCAGATATTATAATTATTATTTTTTCGCGAGAAGTAGAAGGAGAAAAGGGATGCCTTTGCCCAGCAGTGGGACAATAATGGCTCAAAATAAAATAAATAATAAATAAATGTTTTTCAAGATGAGAAATAAATATTATGAATCAAATATTATAAGGTATGTTTGTATTGTGTGATAGCATACGTGAAGAATATTGTTTGCTTTAGTCTATCAAAAAGCAAACCAAAATGGACCTCATATGACCTAACCTAGGCTACAGCTTAGTCTAGGATTGCCTAGTTTAGTGTCTTGAGTTATTGTATTGTGTTGTATATCTAAGATACAAATTATATATTTTATTTCTTTCTTTTCTTTCAAACCCCAAACATTTGAAGTTGGCTATCGAAAATGTTCGGAGGCCAACAAAGGCGACTGAGGGAGCGAACTTTTGTCAGTTTTTAGGGAGTACTCGTTTCATCATCAGCCTATAGGAGTCCACAGCTGGACATAGGCCTCCCCCAATGAGCGCCACAGCACCCTGTCTTGCTTGGTTGTAAATATGTAAGTATGTATGTAAATACTGGTTTGGCAGGAGTTATTCTGCTTAAATTCTAACAAATGTCAATAATGCCATAATGTACTGAAAACATAGTACGAAGCTACCCAGAACCCATCTTTTATAGCCCTTCGCAAATCGTTAAAACCTTATCGAAACCCACAAAAAGTTTTAAAAAATTCTTACCTCTTTGGTCAACCCTAACACACAACCATGAATAAAATAAATCACTACACACACAGCACTGATTCCTTTTTCGAAAAAACGCGCGGTTTGAAATTCGAACGCGCGTGATTCTTACGAACGTCAAAATAACACTGAACTTGAAGTTCGAAGCTTGCGTACGCGCAGACAGACTTCGTAACTCGATTACCTTCAGCTAATCCGACTAATCGAATACAACCTTTACCGATTTGCGTATAAAGGCTATATTAGGTTAGCTAGCGATTGACGTAGCCCTGTAGAGTATAATTTAGTGGATTTTCCATCTACCTTACCTCACATTCGTGGATTGTCGATTCGCTTATGTTTTGGGAAACTTATTTCGAAATGACGTTTGTTGGCTGATTCATGCGTAAGAGATTTTAATATTTATGATCTCTACCGACAGAATGCCTTGGGCAACGATAAAAAAACTATACTTTGTTAGTTTGCAATAAAACGTTTCATCATCAGCCTATGTTAGTCCATTGCTGGACCTCGCCTCGACCAGTCCTCTCATAATGAGCGCAACAGCGCGCTGTCTTCAGGCTTGACGCATCCAGTATCCAGTATCTGCCTGCAGTCTTTCGCAGGTCGCCATCCCACCTGGAGGGCGTCCTACACTACGTTTACTGTGTCGTGGTCTCCAGTCGGTTCTTCGCGAGATATAGCCGGCCCAGTGCACACTTGACAGTGTTCAGCTATTTTTGTTTGCAAGCCCAACATAATATTTTTGTATTTATCTAGTATTTATTTATTTACCATTTATAACTTTTTTTTCTATTTGTATAACTAGATTAAAACACAGGTCTTTAGACAAGGCACGTCAGAAATTGTATTATTTTAAAACTGGTAATTCACTATCATTATGTTTTTTTCTAAATAACTTGATTATTTTTAAATAGGTAAGTATTTAAAAACCTGCTTCGAATTCCTTAGTATTTACACCGTTTTTTTTAGATTTTCGGAACAAACACTTATCACACGGGAAAACAATTTTTATGAGACACGTCAGGGTCATTAACGTCATAGGTACAATAGTTAGGATATTACTAAATCGGTCATTCATTCAGGAGATTTTATATTATTTTATTTATTTATACATAAAAAAAACCATACAGCCAAACATAGAACCTTCGACAATAATCAAAAGAGGACTTATTGATTATTTTCGATTAATAAAAAGAAACCAATTATTTACATCATAGATTAAAATCATCCTTTATAATAATTTCAGAATTTTAATTTTAATTTGCGCTTGACATTTCTAGATATTATTTAGACAAGATATTATTCAAGACATTAGACATAATTATCGAAATAATTTGGACTTTATTAGCGATCAAATCAAATTATTTACTTTATAATTCTTATTGATGATTATGATTCTTTTATTATAGTGATTGTTGCTTCCCAAGGTGGAAATAAATTCGATTCCCGAGGTTCTATATGAATTTGGTCCCAAAACTTTAAAACAGTGTAAATATAAAAGAATTCAAAGTCTAAAGATGAAAAAAGTATCGCAGCAAGAGACATCATCATCAAAATCAACCTATGTTAGTCCACTGCTGGACATAGGCCTCCCCCAATGAGCGCCATAACGCCCTGTCTTCAGCTTGCCGCATCCAGCATCTACCTGCAGTCTTTCGCAGGTCGTCATCCCGCCTGGTCAGAGGGTGTCCTACCGTTTGGCCGTAGGTTCTTCGCGAGATATGGCCGGTCCACTGCCACTTCAGCTTGCTAATTCTTAGAGCTATATCGATAACTTTGGTTCTCTGTCGGATGTATTCGTTAAGAATCCTATCCTTCAGCTAAGAAACTCCGAGCATAGCTCTTTCCATAGCTCGCTGAGTGACTTTGAACTGGTGGACCATATCGTGCAAATGCCAAGAAAGCAAAAGACATACTAGGTAATATAAGGTGCACATTCTTAACTAAATAAATATAAACAAGTAGGAAGGTCACAATTTACACACAAGTTTTTAAGTTTTGATAAAATCATCATATTGTCCAGTACCACGTGAACGAATCCGCGGGGCAGGAGCAAGCTACAAATAAACTCAAGAACTCAAAACTCAAGACTAAACTACTAATAACTAAAGAACTATTCAAACTTTCTGCAATTTAAACTCAATGTCCAAGGTCCATTATTAGCTAAACTACGTAGGACATCAACCGGTTTTCTTTTTATAGACACCTTACAAAAAGTTGACACAGGTTCTTTGGGAAACGATATCGAATATATTGACGTCGTATGTAGAAGAAAAACATAAGATCTAACTACAACTATATACTCCGCTTTAGAATCCAAACTATTTTATGTCGACAAAGACATTTATGAGTGTTGAAGAACTTAACAACCTCTGGTAGCAATAACAGAAAACAACAAGGTAACCGGTTATATTCACCCGTTCAAAGTCGCTCAGCGAGCTATGGAAAGAGCTATGCTCGAAGTTTCTCTAAAGGATAGGATTCGCAACGAATACATCCGACAGAGAACCAAAGTTATCGACATAGCTCTGAGAATTAGCAAGCTGAAGTGGCAGTGGGCCGGCCATATCTCGCGAAGAACCGACGGCCGCTGGGAAAAATGTGTTCTCGAGTGGAGACCACGACACGGTAAATGTAGTGTAGGACGCCCTCTGGAAAGGTGGAATGACGACCTGCGAAAGACTGCAGGTAGATGCTGGATGCGTCAAGCTGAAGACAGGGCCCTGTGGCGCTCATTGGGGGAAGCCTATGTCCAGCTGTGGACTAATATAGGCTGATGATGATGATGAACCGGTTATATCTAATAACGAACAACAAACTTCAAAAATACATATCACGACAACTATGTCGTGATATGTACTATAGTTGAAGTTTGTTTGATACTATAAAACAAAGTCGCTTCCCGCTGCGCCTGTCCCTGTGTATGCTTAGATCTTTAAAACTACGAAAGGTATTTTAATGCGGTTTATTTTATTAGATAGAGTGATTCAATAGAAAGGTTTATAAACCATTTGACATGTAGATTTCCACGCAGGTGAAACCGCGAGGCGCAACTAGTTCATATATAGATTCGAAAATAAACGAGAGATTAATTAAATGCAACCAGAGCGCCATGCCATAGGCAAGGGCGGATCCAGCTTTGGTGCCAGGGGGGGGTCACATAGTTGTGGTCAAGTCACAAGAAGTTATAATTTAATTTTTATAATCATACATAAAAGTAAAAAGTAGGTATTTTATTAATGTATGTATAGTCTGGCAAAAACGGAAAAGCGAACAAAGCGAACCCTGAAAATATAGGATGTAAGGACTTGGTATTGATAGATAATGGGTAGATTAAGCGGCGGGCGAGCCGCGTTAATTTTGGACTTTGGTGAGGTCGGTTTAGCAAGAACGATGAGGAAGCTACAACGGCGGAGGAACGACGGAGATAAACGCAGAATTTTAGAGATTTTTTAGGCGACACAAAATAAATATATAACGGGAGTGGAGCGAGCCGCTGAAATTTTTGTTACTTTTCTCAAACTAGTTAAGAAGAGTATGAAAAATAAATAAAAAGGAGCAGGAGCCCTAAAAATGAAACAGTATTTTTGCAAGTTTTCGTGTCTGGCAAAATTATCTTAATGTGAGCACTTGACTACACAAGAAAAAGAAGACATTGTCGGCGAGCGGAGCGAGCCGCGAAAATTTTGTGGTTTTCGTTAGAATTTTGTGTTATTTTTTAAAGTTTTTCGCTTTTTTCTATAGCCAGAAGGAACAATTGTTATTGGTTTGTGTAACTTTTTGCGTAATTTTTTAAAGTGGGGCTTTTTTCTACGGCCAGAAGGAACAATTGCTATTGGCTTGTGGAACTTATCGCGAAAAACGACGGAGATAAGCGCAGCATTTCGAGATTTTTTTGGCGATACAAAAGTAATGTACACAAGATATAACGGCGAGCGGAGCGAGCCGCCGAAATTTTTGTTACTTTTCTCAAACTAGTACTCTTCTTGTACGAAAAAATTTATATAAAGGAGCGGAGCAAGAGCTGAAAATGCAAGACTATTTTTGCAAGTTTTCGTGTTTGGCAAAATTATCTTAATGTGAGCACTTGACTACCCAAGAAACAGAAGAAATTGTCGGCGAGCGGAGGGAGCCGCAAGTCTCCTTAGATCAAAAAATTTTATTTTGCTCTCTTTGTTGTCGTAATTGAGTTGATAAGAAAGGACTGTAGCAATATAGGTGCCGTTGCTTTTGCAGAACTGATACGCAACATAACAAAACGCCCAAAACACGAGTAATATCGGCGAGCGGAGCGAGCCCCGATTTTTTCTTACCGCAGTGTATACGCGGTTAACCATATTGTTAAGTTGCATGTTAGGTAGAATAGAGTCTAAAATAAAATTTATTTGATTTTTCGGGCATTTTCTAGTGATTGTTTATACCTTAACTAAGATTAGGGGGGTAATGACCCCCTCGACCACCCCTGGGACCGCGTATGGGTCCAGGATTACCAACCCTAAAAATATTTACCCCTAAACATAAGTCAGTGTCACACGAAATGTGACATCAGATGAAAGGAGGCGGTGACGCCGTAAAATTCAAATTTTCTATGCGTTCGTTCCCGAATAATGCGTTTGCCATCATACAAAATATTAATCTATAATAAATTGATTAAATATTGAAGGTTTACATAAAATCTATATTGTGACAAAAAAAATATCCTTACTTAAAATCATTACCTATGTTTAACAATTTAAAATAGTGGTCCACGGTGGACCCAGCCCAGGGGGGGGTCATGACCCCCATGACCCACCCCCTGGATCCGCCCTTGGCCATAGGGCTGCTTCCGACTGGTATTAATATGGATCAGTTAACACTTTGACTGCTGAAATCACACGGTATGTGTTTTCTACAAGTGACTAATATGCGTAAATCCACACTAGCGCAGCGGCTGAGAAAATACAGATCTATGTGACTCGGCACAGCCGTAATATTTTTCGAACGAAACGCATGTGCGGCGCAACACAGCCGCTGTGTAGAGCGGCAGCACGAATTTTTTAGGTTATAAAAAAAGATCGCAGTCGTCGAAAAAAAATCGCAGTCAAAGTGTTAAGCAAACTGCATACTGTTGCAAACGATCTATAGGTCAACTGATCCATATAGACGCTGGCTGCATTGCCCCGCTGTATGACAATGCTGATGCTCTGCGCCAGATACTCACCAGCTCTCGGGTCACGCGTCGCTTCGACCAGACGCTCAGATATTATTATTTAAGCCTGGAGAGCCTTGGTAGTTGGTAGCCCACGGGTCTTGACTCCAAGGGGAGCAAATGCATAGGCTCTGTCGAGACTTGCATGTATTCGCCTCTTGAGATCTTTGGTCAATTCCACCGCCGCACCAGCCTTCACGAATGTCCTCGGAAGATGGGAATGCGCAATCTGTATAAGACCGAATGTCACGGGCATTTCCGTAGTTTGCACTAATAGCTTTCCCCATGAGCGTAATTTATCCCTGATTAAGCTAACGTATTATTTATGCGTCAGTCTAGTACTGTAAGGGGAAAAATCGTTAATCCGTCCTAATCTATATCTCTATCTCATCATCATCATCATCCGCCTATAGCAGTCCACTGCTGGACATAGGCTTCCCCCAATGAGCGCCATAGCGCCCTGTCTTCAGCTTGCCGCATCCAGCATCTACCTGCGGTCTTTCGCAGTTCATCCCACCTGGTCGGAGGGCGTCCTACATTACGTTTACCGAGTCGTGTCGTCTCCACTCAAGAACACGTTTGCCCCAACGGCCGTCGCGTCGTCGGTGTTCTTCATGAGATATGGCCGGCCCACTGCCACTTCAGCTTGAAAATTCTTTGAGCTATGTCGATAACCTTGGTTCTCTGTCGGATGTATTCGTTACGAATCCTATCCTTCAGAGAATCTCCGAGCATAGCTCTTTCCATAGCTCGCTGAGCGACTTTGAACTGGTGGACCAGCAGCCCTATCGTGAGTGTCCACGTCTATCTAGCTAAATATTATTATTGACCCCTAAAACTGAAGAACGAAAAAAACCTCTTTGTCTTTATACAATACTCCGCTGTCCGTCCGTCCGTCGGTCGATCCGTCTGTCACCAGAATGTACCTATTGTATAGATAGATAGATAGACAAAACTTTTATTGCACACTTAAAAATAAAACATTTATATTATAACATTTATATTATTTATATTATATTTATATTTATAATAATACAAGATATGTGACAATTTGGCGGTCTTATCGCTCAAGAGCGATCTCTACCAGACAACCGTGGATGGTATATCATGAACCGTGATAGTTAGACAGTTGTTTTCACAGATGATGTATTTCTGTTGCCGCTAGAACAACAACTACTAAAAAACCGAATAAAATAAATATTTAAGGGGGCTCCCATACGTGATTGATTTGCCGTTTTTATATATAATGGTAAGGAACCCTATGTGTGCGAGTCCGACTCGCAATTGGCCGGTTTTATTTTCTTTATTCATAATCAAAATGCAGCCAATGAAGGGCGACAATTGTATGAGTTTGAAATTCACGACCCCTAAGCCCTAAACATTTACACGTGCGTAGTTTCAAACGATAGGTGCCGACATAAATTTCAATTTGATGAACGGGTCTTTAAAGGAATGAAGATTGATGGAAAACGGAAGCCTATTTTGCAAGAAAATACAAGAAACGGAAGGGTAAACGAAAATACCAAGAAACTCGCCTATTATTATAGTTTGACCGAAACCGCTGTACCGCTCCTTAGGAAAGTGCGGCGAGGTGGGGGGCGAGGAAAAAAGAGCAAGAGTACCTACGCGTTGACGGTGACGGCAGACTGATGGATCGGAGCGGCCGATATTTCCCCCCCGTCTCGCCGCTCGCATACCTCAGGCGCGGTACAGCGGTTTCGGTCAAACTATAGCTCCCAGACCCCTTTAAAGAGACATCTCGTATTATATAAAAGATAATATATTTATGAAACACTTGAAAACTTTACTACTACAAAAATGCTACTATTCCGCGAATTTTTCCCCGATGACAATTTAAAACAAAAAACCGAAAGTGTACTAACTGATATACTATCACTTTTATAAATTAGTAAGTACCTACCTTAACGACCGATGTGGCGCGGTGGGCGAAGGTCCGCCTGCGACGCAAGCGGTTGCGGGTTCGATTCCCGCCTCGGAACAAATGTGTGTACGATCTGCAGATATTTGTTCCGGGTGTTCTGGTCGTTTTCTATGTATAATAAAAAATATCTATCTATGTAATGTATTGTATTATGTATATCAGTTATCTAGTACCCATAACACAAGCTCTGCTTACCATGGGGCTAGATAATGCCGTGTGAATTGTCCAGCATTATTTATTTATTATTTATTTATTTACCTAATCACGATATGAACCATGACATTCCTATATTAACTAATTTTATAAATAAGATTGTTTAGAATTTTAGGCTAACATTTGACACGAACGATTCGACGACCGATGTGGCGCGGTGGGCGAAGCTCCGCCTGCGACGCAGGAGGTTGCGGGTTCGGTTCCCGCCTCGGAACAATTGTGTGTACGATCTGCAGATATTTGTTCAGGGTGTTCTGGTTGTTTTCTATGTATAATAAAAAATATCTATCTATGTAATATATTGTATTATATATATCAGTCTAATACACATAACACAAGCTCTGCTTAGCTTGGGGATAGATGATGCTGTGTGAATTGTCCAGCATTATTTATTTATTTATAAAGAACCCAAAAATAGTTCTGCCCTGACAGGGTTTTTATGCATTGTGTACCTACCCACTAAGACTACACCTAAGAAACTACCTGTATACATGAAATTACAATAAATAATATGAATATGAATATTTATTTAAATAATAATTTATGTATTATAGTTTTCTAGGCTGCTGTTCCGGTTGTTTGCTGAAAAATTTCTATGACCCCTTTGTATATGATATGGAATAAAGCGCTTTTTATTTTATTTATTTATTATTCTAGTTACTATGATCCATATCTAGGCTTTACTTACAAGAAAAATATATCTAAATCTAAAAACAAATGTACAAAGATAAGTAACATGCATAACAAGGTGTTTCCCCCAACTGCCAAATAGCCGGATTTCGTCGAATCACAATAGCCTACTAATTCCACCGGCTGCTGTGGTGTTGCTACACACGCATAGCTAAATCCCAAACCTCAGTGTTGCCAATACGGATGGATACGTGGGGAGAATTTAGCTATGGTTGAATTAATCGGTTGGCTCAGCTTTAATTAGGAGTTAGGATCGGATACAAATGTGACGTATGTGGTGTTAGTTTTGAAATTTAATAAATACATAAATGAATTCATCATCAGCCTATAGCAGTCCACTGCTGGACATAGGCCTCCCCCAATGAGCGCAAATAAATGAATTAGTAATATTGAAACGAAAGCCCAAAGAATTAGCAAGCTGAAGTGGATGGAAGTGGTGGAGTAGGTTGGCTATATCGCGTAGAACCGACAACCGCTGAGGTAAACAAGCTCTTGATTGGAGAACGCGACTCGATAAACGTAGTGTAGGATGCCCTTCAGACAGATGGGATGACGACCTGCAAAAGACTCCTTAACTAAATTCTAAATTTCGCAAAGATTCGTTAAGTGTGGAAAATGTAACAAACAGACAGACTGAGGCACAGCAACCTTCATTCGCGTTGCATTAAAATGAAGGGAACTCAGTGACGCAGTGAGAAATAAGCATGAGCGCAATGATGCGGGTACGATTTCCGGTGTGGGAGTTGTTATTTCTTGAAAAACTACAGATATATATAGTACAGGTTTGAGACGTTAAGTGTTTCCTATGTATCACTACATAGATACTTAGTATAAAACAAAGAAGTTGCTTCCCGCTGTCTATATGTCCCTTTGTATGCTTAGATCTTTAAAACTACGCAACGGATTTTGATGCTGTTTTTTTAATTAGATAGAGTGATTCAAGAGGAAGGTTTATAAATCATTTGACATATAGATTTCAACGCGGGCGAAGCCGCGGGTCTAGTGTATTATAAAGAATACAAGCTCAAATAGAAACAAAAAGGACGGAACATTATTATAATGTGAATAAAACAATTGACGGACTTGATAAAACAGTAAAGTTATATGATTTTTTGCTACAGCCTACGTCAAATCTTAATTTGTGTAAAATAATAATAGATATTCGAAAAAATCAAAAAATAAGTGATGTTAGCGACGACGACATTATGTCAATGAAATAAGGTTTAAATTCGAATAGAATCCGCATTGCATAGAATATCCGCATTGCATGCAATATAGTACTAACGTCTCCGATTGCGCAATAGAATACAGTGTAGTTGTTAGGGACCGGCAAATAATAGATTCTGTTTTCGAAGTAACTACATATTTTTACTACCTCACACTAGATGTCACTAGTGTAGGGGACGTACTAAGAATTTTCGTACCAGGGGGGAGTAAAACATTGTTATAATGTGTATAAAACTATTGACGGACTTGATCAAATATGTTATATGATTTTTTGCTACAGCTTACGTCAAATCTTAATTTGTGTAAAATATTAATAGATATACTCATACTAATATTATAAATGAGAAAGTTTGGATTTATAGATGGGTGGATGTTCGTTACTATTTCGCGGCAAAAACTGCTGAACGCATAAGGCTGAATAGATTTTTTAACATAGCTTTACGTCTGGAACCAAATATAGTCTAAGTCTTTACCTCATATAGGTAACGGGGTACAATACAATTATTCTTTATTGCACATCATAAATCAGATACACTGGACAGGAAAACGACAAATAAAGAATGTGTTGTACAATGGGCGGCCTTATCGCTTAAAGCGATCTCTGCCAGGCAACCTTTGGATGGACATGAAGAGCTAGAACAAGTATAGACTAGACTATAGAATAATATATAATTGGGACATACTAACAAATACATATTGATAGCTATAAGTATGTATAAATACAAACATAAATATGTAATATAAATATAAAATACACAAATAAATATATAATATAGGTATGATGTATATAAATTAACAGTTTGATGCTGAGTTAAGGAAATGTTCATAGATCATATGTTTGGATATAGGAAGAGACTTAGCTTGTCGATTCGAAATGGGTAGGGCACAGTTTTATGGCATGGACGGTTTACATTTTGGACGTTTTACTAGTAAGTCGTTTTACCGCTCAAGACATTGCCACCATATAGACGTTTTAATATGCCGACGTTCTGCAAACTACGTCATTTTCCTTGATAGACCTTCTGATACGGAGCGAAAGGATGAGCTATAGGAATACCTATTAACTATGAATTGATTTAATAGTTTCCCAATATTTCGACACAGTTTCATGCGCCATGATCACAGAATAACAACAAGCATACGCTACTTTTTACCACATAAAACAGTTACCATAGGGTAGAAATAACTTTTAAACGTTTCCATAGAAACAACGCGAGCGAAGCCACGGGCAGGAACTAGCAGACAATCACCTAACGCATAAAAAATGAGTATTAATATTTTACAATGCTTTATCTAAAATTAGTAGTCTCTCGTAAATTCTAAGATCGATGACGGAGCCATTGACGTCAAGGGTCAAAGTCAAGCTGAGACCATGACTCGTCTTGCGGTTCTAGCGCCAACTTATCTTTGCCGGTGGCTAAAATTGGAACTAATGATTCAGTAACTTTTGAAACTATCTTGGTGATTTTAATAATACAATAGAAAGGAAAATATAGTTACGTCTATACTTGTTCTAACACTTCATGTCCATCCAAAGGTGGCAGAGATCGCTAAGCGATAAGCGATAAGGCCGCCCACTATACAACACATTCTGAATTTGTCTTTTTCCTGTCCAGTGTATCTGTTTTATTTGTTGGCGTGCAATAAAGAATAATTGTATTGTATTGCATTGCATTGCATTGCATTGCATTGCATTGTAAATATTGTTTATAAAATGTGGTTATATGATTTAAAATTTATGAAGTTATTATTTCAAAATACAAAACTCTTATCGCTTTAGTAAAAGACGCGATACTAGCGCCACCGTAAGTTTATATCAGCACCTGTCTAAGGTAGATACAACGCGCAAGGTTTCTTAATAGTTCCGGTATTAGGTATAATGGAAATTTTAAAATTAATAAGCCAACAATATTTCTTAGTAAGTGATTCAAAAGTGCTAGTAATTTATTTATTTATTTACAAAACTGGAGAAACTTACAGCTAGGTTTACAAATGAGGTACATATATAGAACATGCCTGGAAAGACCCAGTGCATGTTTGCTGACGGCTAATTAAAAGTTTCCGCTGATAGATAGTTAAAGTTATAAAGCTAAGTAGGTAGACGACTTTATGAAGATAATAAATAGACATAAATAATAAAATAATATATAATTGTGGTACATTCAATATATTAGTACTTAGTAGGTACCTAACTCAGAAGTTAGGTGGCTTCAATATAGAGAATGGAATCATAGACATTGTCTCAATGGTAAATTTACCATACATGTTGGCGATTTAGATTTAGTACGGGTTTGAACCTCGAAATCACGTTACTTAGATGACAAAGGGTTTAAAGATCAAATAATTACAAGGTAACTAATACTCATATTTTAATATTCAGTACAATGTATAAACTCACAAAAATTTATTTTTAGACGACCTCACTATTAGGGCAAACGTGTTCTTGAGTGGAGACCACGACTCGGTAAACGTAGTGTAGGACGCCCTCCGACCAGGTGGGATGACGACCTGCAAAAGACTGCAGGTAGATGCTGGATGCGTCAAGCTGAAGACACGGCGCTATGGCGCTCATTGGGGGAGGCCTATGTCCAGCAGTGGACTAATATAGGCTGATGATGATGATGATGACTACTTGAGTGTCGAGACTTCAATATAATATAATTTTATTATTTATTATTATTATTTAATAAAGGAGAACCCGCAGCGCAAAAATGAGAATTATTTTAAGAACATGAAGTACCTGTCCATCGAGTTATGAATATAATTGAAAGAAAATGTCTTCTTGTGCCACCTACTCCTACAACCAAGGTCGTTGCTTTAGTAGTTTTGGATAAAACACCGTATACCATAAAACACCGTATTGATCGACGACGACGACGGACAGTCAGCGTCAAATTGATATGAGCGTCTAGAGTAGTCAAAATGATCTGAAAAACATCACAAAAACAATTCCATAAATAATAATAATGCTGGACAATTCACACAGCATTATCTAGCCTCATGGTAAGCAGAGCTTGTGTTATGGGTACTAGATAACTGATATACATAATACAATACATTACATAGATAGATATTTTTTATTATACATAGAAAACGACCAGAACACCCGAAACAAATATCTGCTATATATTATTTCATATGCGCAATTCGCATCATCATTTGTTATACAGTGTGAGTCTTTATAAAGTGCACATACTGAAATGGGTGAAAATATACTCAATTTTATCGACAGAAAAAAAGTTAAAAAAATCTAAAAAATATATTAATTTTTTTATGGCCTTTTTAATATTTTTTATAACCACAGTCTACCCAATGTAAACAAACTGTTATTACTTTTGAATAAAATAGGGAAAATCAATAATTAAAACAAAGAAAACTAGTTAAAATCATTTACTAATAGTACCTAAATGATTTTAACTAGTTTTCTTTTTTCTTTTTTCCTTCCTTTTTTGTATATAAGCACATAAAGTGTTCAAAATATCTTACTACTCATTGTTTCATGCTCAGTTTCATGTTTATTTGAGCAGTTAGGGTGTTCCAAAATTATTTAGCAAATGCTCTCAAATAGGTAAAAAGTAAAGTAAAAAAGTATAAAATCATTTATTTCTTTAGGCTTACAAAATAAGCACTTAGACAAGTCATATTTTATACATTAAATTATTATCAAATAAAATTATTTTACTGTTCACTTAAATTTTTTTGTCCACTAGTGGAAGAAGTGATACTCTAGCGTCAAATAAGATATGAGCGTCTAGACTCTAGACGCTCATATCTTATTTGACGCTTACTGAACAATCGCAAAACACGCTTCACTGTTGAAATTGTGAGTCAGTCAATTGCTATGACATTTTACTATTTCGAGAGTTCCTCAAGATGTCTAGGGTCGGGAAAGTATCTTTAAGGATTTATTGTTTCGGCAGTTGTTTCGTCTTAAAATACACCAGCGGCAAGCTTAGCTCAATTCTTTTTATATTATAATTCGTTGGGGAGGGTCATTGACCGTATAAATTTTGTTTTGCGTGGTACCTACTCGATCCGTTGCATCATCCGCCATCTTGAATTTAAGGGTATTTATTTAAAAAAACCGGGTTTGCCGTTTGCCCCTTATTTGAGCTAATCGGCCATACGGGTAACCAAATAACCATATTCAAAATACATCTCCATAGGTAATCTAACAACATAAAACTCCATTTTCGTAGTCGGATAATAACAATGATTCGACTATAAATCAAGGAAGTATAAATAAATGACTGCCTCGACACTAATTATCATGACCTCGTTAACTTTAACAGATTGAAAACTACCTATTAAAATTGTTACTTCATCGCGTAGGCTCCGTTCACTCATAAATATTTTTAATCTAAATAAATAAAAATTAACCCCTATTTCTCCTGATCACGCTATTACTTAGAACAGCTTTACCGATTTCATTCATCTTTTTTTGTAATGTATTCTAATACTACGTAGAACGCGGGCGAAGCTGCGGGGCGTAGCTTGTAATATAATATTATGATGTGTTAAAAGTCTCCTCTTGATCTTGACCAATGTACCAAGTACCCTCACAATTATATAGGTTTAGGTATTTGTATAGGTTTTTACCTCTACCTCTAAACTTATAGGTACTATCATCACATCATTCATCCTTAGGTATTTTTATATTCAGTAATATCCGTAACCTGAACAATACTAAACTTTGAATTGTCGTACATGTATAGGCTCCCTCGATACAGGCCTAGCCTAGTGAGGGTGCCATCAGAAATTACATAACATTGTAGATAGGTACATCTCGGCAATAACACAATGTATTACACTAAATTTCAAGTACAGGTACTTTAGTAACCTACTTTATCTAACCTCTCATAACTTCTCACCATGCATGTATGTATAATGATTAAGTACCTAAGTAAATTTTTAGTAGGAAGATTTTAATTAACAACTAATTCGTTAATCAACAAGCAATAAAACATATTTTAATTCTTTTTTAATAAATAATGTTAGTAAATAATATTTTGGAGCTAAAATATTTCCTTTGACTGTTTTTTTCATTTATTTCGAAGGCGGTACTATCTAGTGGCCTGAACAAAAAATAAATTAATCAGTAAAAAAGAAATCATTTAAAAAAACCTAAATTCTATTATTCCATTCACATTTATTTATTGTTATTTATATAGCAAACTGCAGAATTGCTGCCAACGCCACCTGTGGAAAGGTTTATGAACTAACTACTGACTAGATGTGAGTGTTAAGTTGAAGTTGTTGCTATCAAACAGTTAAAAAAAAAAGACGCCACACACAGCCTTCTTTATGTTCCGAGTTCTGGAGATTATCACTAGATGGCAGGCAGCGTGTTGATTTTTTTACTAAAAAACAGAAATTATAAATAATTTATTTTAATGTTCAATTTTCAGATCTTTGAACATCCCATTCTCTAAACAAAGGTTTAATAGCTGTGTTTTGGGTACTAAAGACATTTTCAAATGTATTAATTTCTGCATAAAAAACGAGATTTTTTTAAAAGCACTTTATTTTTGATTGGTAGTGTTTTTTGTATTGTATTTTGTATAGATACGTGAATTACCGGGACACGTGTACCAAGCCACGTGTATCGTACCTATTTCCAGCAGTGGACAACTATATAGGTTGATGATTATGATATGTAGGTACCTATTAAGAGCCCACGTGAGATCCGAATTTACATGCATAATTAATTTAATATCTGCAAAAAACTTTTATTAGGAAGCATACGTTTTAAACTGATAATTGTTCATCGCATATTTATTCATCATCATCATCATCAGCCTATGGCAATCCACAGCTGGACATAAGCCTCCCCCAATGAGCGCCATAGCGCCCTGTCTTCAGCTTCCCGCATCCAGCATCTAATCTATGTCGTTATCCCACCTGGTCGGAGGGCATTCTACACTACGTTTACCGAGTCGTGGTCTCATCTCCACTCAAGAACCCGTTGGCTTCAGCGGCCGTCGGTTCTTCGCGAGATAAGGCCGGCCCACTGCCACTTCAGCTCAATTCCTTTGTTTATTATTCAAGTACCTATTATATTATTTTCTTAAAGAACTTCAAGGTTCCGATTAAACATGCGTTTGCTCGCGGATTTGCACGGGCTACTTGACATTTATTATGATAATGGGTACTTTTGTTATTAAAAAGAAACTGCTGGAATATTTTAAGCAGTCCATTAGATTAGAATTAATTAATATTGCTAAACAGACTGCCAGTCTGGAAATCGCCCTACATATTATTTTTATATTAATATTTTTATTTTAAATTAAAATCCCTAAATTTGAAGAGATACTGATACTGATCTCAAATCATTAAATAATAGTAAATACCTTAATTTGCAGAGGTACTGATACTGATCTCAAATCATTAAATAATAGTAAATACCTAAATTTGAAGAGGTACTGATACTGATCTCAAATCATTAAATAATAGTAAATACCTAAATTTGAAGAGGTACTGATACTGATCTCAAATCATTAAATAATAGTAAATACCTAAATTTGAAGAGGTACTAATACTGATCTCAAATCTTTAAATAATAGTAAATACCTAAATTTTAAGAGGTACTGATACTGATCTCAAATCATTAAATAAAAGTAAATACCTAAATTTGAAGAGGTACTGATACTGATCTGAAATCATTAAATAATAGTAAGTACCTTAATTTGAAGAGGTACTGATACTGATCTCAATTCATTAAATAATAGTAAATACCTAAATTTGAAGAGGTACTGATACTGATCTCAAATCATTAAAAATTAGTAAATACCTTAATTTGAAGAGGTACTGATACTGATCTCAAATCATTAAATAATAGTAAATCCCTAAATTTGAACAGGTAATGATACTGATCTCAAATCATTAAATAATAGTAAATACCTAAATTTGAAGAGGTACTGATACTGATGTCAAATCATTAAATAATAGTAAATACCTAAATTTATTCAATTTTGTGTTCACCTTTTACAAGTGTATAATTAGAATCTGTTATCTCGGTAAACGTATTGTAGATGACGACCTGCGAAGGGCTGCCAGGTAGATGCTGGATGCGTCGAGCTGAAGACAGCCTTTGTCCACCTGTGGACTAACATAGGCTGATGATGAATAGAATCTGCCTCATGCAAATTGTGTACAATACGTGCCTACTGACAAAAAATATTTTTTAATTACTTTAGCAATTTTTGCATTAAAATATGCGCAATTTCTTTTTTAAGTGCCCAATACCTCTAATTTACGAAAAAAAAAAAAATACAGTAATTTACTTGGACGTCCGTCCTGGAGAAAAAACAGCTTTCGGAATTATTGTCAAAGAGAATAACATTACTTCGTAAATTATTGTCACTAAACTGTCGATGCTAGCGACATCTTATTTTTTATAGCGGTTATTTTATAAACTATTATAAAATAGTTTTAAAAATCAGTTTAAAAGTGATGCAACAAACGTCAGATTTTTAAAAAATGTACTTATCAAAACTACCTTAAGGGTTATTTTCGCATGGTGGTGACTGGTGACTAGGTATATGCGACGACCGATGTGGCGCGGTGGGCGAAGGTCCGCCTGCGACGCTGCAGGTTGCGGTTTCGATTCCCGCCTCGGAACAATTGTGTGTACGATCTGCAGATATTTGTTCCGGGTGTTTTGGTTGTTTTCTATGTATATTAAAAAATATCTATCTATGTAATGTATTGCATTATGTATATCAGTTATCTAGTACCCATAACACAAGCTCTGCTTACCATGGGGGCTAGATAATGCTGTGAATTGTCCAGCATTATTAATATTTATTTATTTATATAAGTAAGACAACTGTGATTTCAAGACACCTAATTCATTTCCATCAAAGGTGAGTAGATATGTTATTATACAGTGTAGGTAAGTATATCTTAATGTATTCACAATCAAACTTATGAATATAACACATTTTAATTACAAATTAATCCAAATCAGGTTTATTTACAGATACTAGATTCGTTACAAAGGAGAAAATTTATTAGCAAGGCGCGTTATGTTTGAGATAGGTCGTACTACCTACATGGTTTTATAGGACGTTTGTAAAAACGAACAAGTATGTAGAAGTTGGAAGATGCCCAGTTTTATTTTATTTTTATTTTAAACTTTATTGCACTACAAAGCTATCAGCTAGCTATAGCTATCTCTTTCTCCATCCCTAGGTTGCCTGGGAGAAATCGCTGTCAGCGATAAGGCCGCCTATTGTACTTTTAATATGTAATGTTTAGATATAAGGTGTTATTGTATAGTCTTAAGTGCAATAAAGAGTTCATTCATTCAAAGGGTACAAAGGGTGGGATTAATGCCGAGGCATTTTCTACCTGTCGACATCACTCAATTTCTTGGTGTACTACCTACCTTTTTTCCAATAATCAAGGCAAACAGCCAAAGTATTCGATACCCCACCAAACAGGCTTAGCCTAGTGTGGGGATCTGAGAAACCAATCAAATCAAAGACAAGAATTAAGGTGTTTTGTAAGCTTTTTTGTAAATAAACTTTTTGTAATTTTATTTTGTATTTGTGTTTCACTAACCAAATTCAAAGATGCCACCGTTGACCTCAGTTGCCAGTCTTGTAATTCTTTATCACAAAAAAAAACTTAAAAATAACTTAACTAAAAAAGATATGAACCTTTTAATACGCGAGCTTAACCCTAACAAAGAGTTTAGTCTTGAGTGAGTCTTGAATTCCAGCATCAACCAAGACTGTTTTAACTTTAACCCAACCAGCGATGATTATTCGACTGGCGGGCTTGGGCTTTCCTCTTCTTGAAACGAATAGACTAGATACTCACATTTCCACCCTCCACAAGTCTTTGTTCAAACTCTATTTAAAACCTTCTTTACCTTTATACTGTGTTTCATTATTGTTTGTATTCTAGTGTACTGTAGAATTATTGTATTTTGTATATATCAGTTGCAAATAAAGACTTTTTATATCTATTTATATATCAGACATTAGTATATGTTTTTAAATCTAAAAAACAGTGTCAATTTTCAGTTATCTGCAGATAAAAGTACCCAGTCCGACTGTTTGTCATTAATTGGTTCTGTTTTGACCAAAAATTGCCAAAAAAAAAAAGTGGCGATATAGAACCTCCTTCGATATACATACATTTAACCTCTTTCATAGATAACAACCTCAGGTTGTGGACTCTTTTTCCCGAGGCAAGTAGGAGCAATGTAGCACTTCTTCGAGCCGCTTCGAACATATTATCTAGATTGGGTTCTGATCTGACTGCATCAATCACTGTAGAGTGGCTGTACCTGGAAAAGCAATTAAAGAAATATTTATAAAAATAATAATATATTCATAATAATATAAAATATATATTTATATAAGAATTATCGCAAATTCGTGTACGTTTTTAGGGCTCCGTACCCAAAGGGTAAAACGGGACCCTGTTACTAAGACTCCGCTGTCCGTCTGTCCGTCTATCTATCCGTCTTTCACCAGGTTGTACATATCTCATGAACCGTGATAGTTAGAGAGTTGAAATTTTCACAGATGATAATGTTTTTCTGTTGCCGCTATAAGAACAGATACTAAGAAACAGAATAAAATAAATATTTAAATGGCCTCCCATACAAGAAACGTGATTTTTTGCCCGTTTTTATGGAGTCGTTCGGAACCCTTCGTGCTCGAGTTGACTCGCACTTGGCCGATTTTTTCCATTTTATTTATTTGGTCTGTCTACTTTGTTGAGTGAGCGACCTCCCAAAAGGTGCTCTGACATCACAAGTCCAAAATAATCCGCATAACGCAAGAAGAATGGTTTATTTTACATACAATTATTGCCTCGATGTGCTGTGTCCGATGTCCAATGGAGAAAGGTAAGTGACGTCACGCAGAGCTAAGAACTACCAGACATTATGACAGGTGTCTAAATTTTGTGTTACGTTATGACCGTCAAGGTCTGTCCCCGGACGGATAGACCTAAGCTGTGTCACCGTGTGAGCGGATGGTAACGTGTTGTTCGTTGAAATTCGTTTACCCTATCTTGGGTAGTGTCCGACTGAGCCTAGATTTTCAGCCGAAACCAAACCGTCGGACACTACTTATAGGTATAATTTTGACTTTCAACTTCAAAAATGACTTTATTTTATACCTACACATGTATTTTTAATCAAGGTGAAACCGTTTCGATGTGATGCGAAACGTTTTCACCTTGTTTAGAAATACACGTGTATGTAAATAATCGTCTTTGAAGTTGAAGGCACTTCTGGACATATCTACTATTGGACACATGGCTATTTTGTTTAGCCATATGCAAAAAAAACTTAACATATGTAAAAAAAGGTAAATTTTTTGAAGTCAAGGTGGATTTTTTGTATAGGATAATGCTAGCCAAGAAGGTTATAACAGTATTCATGCGATAGTTTGGATGGATGTTTATTAACTCTTCACACCAAATGTACTGCACGGATGTCCATGAAGCATTTCATCCAATCCGTAATAATATATTCAGTTCTAGACCTAACATATTTTAGGCTACTTTTTATCTGAGAAAAACGCGTACGTTGCGATGTTATGATATAAGTATTTATATGACAGATAAGTATAAATGGGTTGTGTTTTTTATATCATGTCATGTCCTCAAATGATCTTTGTAACTTTTTATTTATTTTAAAAGCAATAAAAAACTAACTTGTTACAGCGCATGTAAGTAAACTCAAGTCTTGAATAAACACTTAAGAATTTGTAATATTCCTAGCATAAACTTAAGGCACATATTGATTTTTGTGATCTATTTGTGTTAACTGTGTTTTACAACTTAGTATTTATCTTTTATATTTTCCTGGTGATCTAACTAAGCAATCGATTGTAAAGTCACAAGTTAAATTTAATGAAGCGATAGTCGCTTCATTATATATAACTTGTGACTTTAGAACATAAACTGTCTGCTGTTCTGCTTGAATCGTTTTAAAATAGAAGTGATAAAGTCGGCCAGGTTTAAACCATACTCGAAAAAGTTTAATATTCCTGTTTTTTATATGACAGTATCTTAGCAGTTAATGTTTAATAAAATTCAAACGGGGTCATAATTTAAAGCGTAATTTCGATTAGTATGCATGGATTCGAGGAGGTCTTAATATTTATTTTTCGTATGAATAATGTAAATGAAATACCTAATATATTTTTAGCATACATTTTATTTTATTGCCTTAACCAGTGTGCTATTAATAGTTTAGCTATATTATATATATAGATTCACGTAGACCTTACTGACTTAGTACGTGCGTAAATCTTAAACAAATAAATTGCCAGTTCTGAACATTCATAGCTCTGCCAAGATCGAGAGAGAGCGATCAAACAGTGTCGACTCTCGGGCCAACCGCACGCGACGTCGTCCGTTCCATTTTCAAATTCCTACATATCAAATACGCGCGCTATATCTATAAAACCATTTTGAATTTTTTGAAATTAGAACAGTGATATTATTTCTAAATTTGTGATAATAACTTTTAAAAATTAAAATAGTGTTGTGGTGCATTCGGGCCGAAAAGTAAAAGGAGGTGAAACTGCAATACTTTTTTGGTGGTAAGTGAAGTCTTATCTGACTTGACGTTTTAATTTTTTATTTGTTTACTTGCAGCACCAACAGAAAGTAGGACGTAGGTATATTTATTTTAGCCTTGAGTAAAAGTAATTTAAATATTTTCGCATTTATTTAAATAATATTAGTGACCTAAACCTATTGTTTAAACACACTTGTATGAATTTTGTTCGCTATATTCGGCTGAGTACACAGCTTTCTCTACATCGTTTTTAAACTACATTCTGGGTGACCTAGAATGTAGGTAACATATATATATTACCTACTTCTTGTAAAACACAGATCTGAGATATTTTCTTATGTCACTATTTATTTTGCATAACATACCATAAACTAAAACCAATAGTTTAGGTATTACAAAACATTACTCACCAAATATGACCCGTAGAAATAAATCAGCAAATATCATCAAGACCCATTCACCTACTTAATGATTGCGATACCTTATTAATCTTGAAGCTACAAGTTCTAGGCTTGTTACATCATAACCTCAATAGGCAGTCGGTCAAGAATGCCGGTTTTCGGCCACCCGAGAGGTTGAAAGGCCGAAAAGAGGTTGTGTATTTTTTGACCTACAAAAAGGCCAACGAACCGCTAATTTGGTCAACGCATAATGGTCGAGATGCAGGTTGTATGCATCTGGTCATCTACCTGGCGTAAATTGCGGAGTTCTTACTATGACCTACTTACGAAGTTTATACCTATAGGTATAAACCTAGGTATATGATTGAAGGGCTTAGAAAGACTTTTTTTTTACCCTACTTTATGATTGTTCCAAGCAAAATTTTACTTTAGAAATTTCCAATAGGAAATCATTTTTCTTAAAATATTATTTTTACCTTTCCCGTTCAAAACCGGTGACTTTGTCGCTCAACAAAAACAGTGAGCAAAATTTGACCGATATCTATGTGAAATAAAAGATATTATTTAACTTGTATTTTAATTTAGTTTACTTTTCGATGGTGTAATAAGTGTTTTATATAATCTATGATATGCACCAAAAAAAAGAAACACTTTCTCACTGCAGGCTTGACAAGTTGGCTTGTGAATACCATTCTTCTAGTCGAGACAGACAGCGCCATTATTATTAATCTCACAAACAACAGGTTTGGACTTTAAACTCGTATGGGAGTTGTACCTCTGTGAGCTGCACTAATTTTCGATTATCGAAGGGAAGGAGCATTCAACCTTCATAGAAGAGAATAAACTCGTTCGTTCGCGGTTTGAAGGAGGTTATAGCATTCGAACTCTCCTTGGTTGTTGACCAAAATGAGTTTCTGACATTCGACCTCTTTGTTATATGACAGCATATTTTCTGGTTCAGTCGAGTTGAAAAGTTGTTTAAATCGAGATCAAATGTTTTATGTTTCATGCTTTTTAAATCACTCGCTAGCTCAACAGTCCTCTTTAGATTCACTCGCTACGCTCGTCACTCTACTCTAGACTGCTTCGCTAGCTCGTGATTTAAATTCAACAAAAAAGTTTTACTAATTTGTTGAACAAATAACTATTCTCTAGTATTGGTAATTCAGGTGATTACAGCTTGAATCAGCTATATTTAAAACCAACAAGATTTAAAAGTCGCAGATTACGCAATAAACTTATTTCTTAACCTTTTTGTTATCTGACATTTAAATTCGTTCCGAATTCGATATTATTTACCTTGCAAGTTGCTTAAAATGTAATCAGATGTAATGAATTTTATTGTAGCTTGTTCATTTAAATGTTTTAAACTTCTTTATAGAAAAAAGTAACATATTATATGCCTCTTTGTAACTGAAAATACGTGACGAAAAAATAATAAAAACACAATGCCAAAACGATAAATTTTGGTAAAACCATCTTACCTACTAGGTACTATTATTACACAGATCAATCTATACAATAATATTATAAATTAGGGATAGTTATTTATGTATGTGTCTGTTACCTTTTCACGCTTAAACGACTGAAACGATCTTAATGAGGTAAACGGAGTCCCGAGACGAACATAGAGGCTACTTGAAAGCGTGTAGAAAACCTGCGGGCAGAAACTAGTATCAAATAAATTAATGCACGTAGACAAATAAAACTATCGCTGTCATGTTGTCGTCTATTGAATAGACGCAGACTAAAGGCCAAAGTTTCAATAGAATGTTTCATTATATGAAAATGCCAATAGTTTCACTATGAGGCCAGGGTCTTTTACTTATTTTGTCTGTGGCGCTTTGGCTCACCTGCGATGCAGGAGCTTGCGGGTTAGATTCTCGCCTCGGGACAAATGTTTGTACGATCTGCAGATCTTTGTTTCTGGTGTTCTGGTCGTCTATGCATGTAAAATCGCTCACATGGTAAAAATATAGTCAACAATTTCTTAACATTTATATATTCATACCCTGGTATTAGCATCATAAAAGTGGTACAAATTACCTTAAATATTTAACATATTTAAGGTAAATACTATACACCCTGCACATCTAGATAAAGTAAAGGATTCTGAGTTACCACAGGAAACAATATATTGGCACTAAACCAATTGGCGATTGTGATTTACATTTTATAGATCATTATAATCTATCTTGAGTTATTTTATGTTTCATTTATACAATGTTATAACCATCAGCTAACATTTCAAAATTCATGTGATTATTGCTGACCAAAGTCTAAGTTATATTTAGAAATCAAAAAGAGGAATGGGTCTGCCATTCATCCTTGGGGTACACCCGTTTTAAAAGTGTCTTTTCACCATACCCCTGCGTGAGAACGAAATAATGTAAAAATGTTGTTAATTTTTTTGTAAACTAGCTGTTCCCCGCGGTTTCACCCGCGTTAAATTCGAATTTCACATTTCTAGGGGGATAAAGAGAATATAATATAGCCTATGTCACCCGGGGATAGGGTAGCTTAGCTTCCCAACGGTGAAAGAATGTTTAAAATCGGTCCATTGGTTTCGGAGCCTATTCAAAACAAACAAACAAAAAATCTAATCTTTCCTCTTTACAATATTAGTATAGACTAGCTTCGGCTTCCGGATTCACTCGTGTTTTCCTGTTTTAAAAATCACCATGATACCTAGTTACAATATATTTTCTTGTCGAATTTGTTCGTTTAGTGCTGAACACGCAATAGAGAAAGACAGATTTACTATAGCATAAATATTAATTAGTAAGTGACCTGCCTTTTAACACCTCTACTGCGATGACATATTTAGCTTCCAAGCGAGGTAATTATTGCAAAACCGCTCGTATGGAACATTCATGTTCAACAGTGGACGTAATATTTATTAATAAGGGAAGTTAATACTTTATCTATTATCATTTCGTATCCTGTCACTCAATTCGAACCCAAAACAATAAAAGTTGTAGAACCTCTCACTAAATATTTTCAAATTTACGCGATCTGAACACATAATTATAAGTATTGATACAACGGGTATTTATCGCGTTAATTTACCTATTTTTCTCGACGTTTCAACAGAGACGTTTCAGAGTAATCCCGTGACCACGACAGCGTGTAAACGTGTTGAAACGTCGGGAACAATAGGTACATAAACGCGATAAATACCCGTTGTATCCTCCCACTAAGCCAAGAGAGTGAATAACCAAATCAGATCTATATGAGTAATAATAATTTGCAAAATAAATAAATAAAATAAAATATATAAATAATTTATTAAAAAAATATCTTAGGACTAAAGAATAACAACAAATATTGCAAAACCACCCTTGTGCAACAGGCTCGTTCAACAGTGGATGAAATATTTGCTAATAAGGGAAGTCAATACGTATCTATTATCATTTCGTATCCTGTCACTCAATTCAAACCCAAAGCAACAATACAATAGTCATAGAACCTCCCACTAAGCCAAGAGAGTGAATAACCAAATTACAGGTGTAGTAAACTCTTGCGCCATCTATCAATCAATATTACACCGATCTATGAGTAATAATCATTTGCAAAATGAGTCGCCAAATGATCCACGTAACATTACGATAGAAATACGCAAGACGGAATGGACGCGGACGTTTAAATTACTACTCATAATTTGACCAAGATAGAAGCTGAGGAGATTTTACATACTCGTACCTGAGTGGCGAGTATGAGTTTGCACATTATCTAACTAAAAATGAAGCTTTCTTGAATGTTTTTATGCGAATACTAGCTGTTTCCCGCGGTTTCACACGCGTTAAATTCAAATTTCACATTTCTAAATTTTAATATACTTACCCAATGTTCACCGCGGATAGTGTAGCTTCCCAACGGTGAAATATTTTTTCAAATCGGTCCAGTAGTTTCTAAGCCTAATGGATACAAACAAACAAAAAATCAAACCTTTCCTCTTTATAATATTAGTATAGATGCGTTCTAAAATTAACAAGAAATAGTAGAAGTATTTCTGTTGTCATTTTTATTGTGATTTTAAAGTCTTGTTCTATTTTTCAGACTCAAGTTATATCTCTATGGTCAGATCAATAACTTTTTTGTTTAGTATTTCAATAACATCCTGCTGACGATTCAAATTTGTGTTGCCACATTGCTTAAATCACCCATAAGTAGGAAACGCGAAACTATAAAAAGTAGTTCCTTTCAGTATCCAGTAGGGGCGCTGCATGGCGCTAAATATGTATAATATACATATTTAGCGCCATGCAGCGCCCCTACTGGATACAATCCCATGAGAAAACTTTAAAACTTTTCTCATCCATCCTTAGACCTCTGTAAGGTCTTTTTGAGAATAATAGTTATTATAACAACTATAAAAATTATAGATCATTAAATACATAGTGTCTAGATTTCGATGTCTTACATTATTTATTATTTTTATCTCTCATTTCATTTACCATGATCTCGGGCCATAAAGCGGGAGCACTCGGTACCCGTGGTGTCGCTACTCACCAACAGCTCGCCACAAGCTGCCCCTTATTTTTATTATTATTACATACATAAACTATAATTGTAATTAAGTCTCTCTTTTATGAAATGATTTACTATTTACTTATCCTAGGAAAAGCAGAAAAAAACCACTAATTGTCTTGAAATAATTATATTTTATTATGTATAATTTTTCAAGATTAATAACGTCATAATTAAATGCATGTGAAACTCATTCATTGGCTTTTTATAATTAAAAATACGTTTTTTAAACAACGGTGTTTTTCTCTTTTGTTTTACTTCTCACGGTCGGCAACTTCCTGGCGATTATAAAAAAAAACACTGTTGAAACGATACACTATTTTTAAATCCGTTTAGGGCATAAGACTGGCTTTTTATGTTTTATATTAATTATATATCATCATCATCGGCCTATATTAGTCCACATAGGCCTCCCCCAATGAGCGCCATAGCGCCCTGTATTCAGCTTGACGCATCCAGCATCTACCTGCAGTCTTTCACAGGTAGTCATCCCACCTGGTCGGAGGTCCTACACTACGTTTACCGATTCGTGGTCTCCACTCAAGATCACGTTTACCCAATGGCCGTCGGTTGTTCACGAGATATGGCCGGCCCACTGCCACTTGAGCGTGCTAATTTTTTTTCAATTCTCAGAGCTATCTCGATAACTTTGGTTCTCTGTCAGATGTATTCGTTAGGAATCTTATCCTTCAGAGAAACTCTGAGCATAGCTCTTTCTAGCTTTAAAAAAATATAAAGAATAATAATTCCAACCTATTATTTCAAACGCTTTTTAACACTTTGACTGCTGATCGAATAGAGCGAATCACACGGTATGTATTTTCTACAAGTGACTAATAGGCGTAAATCCACACTAGCGCAGCGGCTGAGAAAATACAGATCTGTGTGACTCAGCACAGCCGTAATATTTTTCGAACGAAACGCATGTGCGGCGCAACACAACCGCTGTGTAGAGCAGCACGAATTTTTTAGGTTAAAAAAAAGATCGCAGTCGTCGAAAATAAATCGCAGTCAAAGTGTTAAATAAGGTAAGTGCTTGTACGATTGATTGTGACTTTATAAGCTTTTTTCTTTGTACAAATATATGCGTATTAAATAAGTATCGTGTAGTATTTATACAAAATACAATCAAATACATAGATAGATATATTTTATTATACATAGCAAATCGTACAAACATTTGTCCCGAGGAATCGAACCTGCAACCTACGGCGTCGCAGGCGAACCTTCGCCCACCGCGCCACAGAGGTCGTCGAATGCATCTGAATCGACCAGCAGTTATAATATAATAACAAAATAACATATAATATTATGATAACAACATCAACTGTGTTCTTATTATTCGAAAGTTAAACAACTTTCTTTCATTCATAAACGGCATGCAGTTTTTATAACGGCGATTACTCAGACAAAATTACATGATTTGGTGCAAAATTACATGATTCGTGTAATAAACTCAAAGAATACACGGAAACATACCTACCACCTTGATAATCTCTTGGTAATCTGTCTGTCCCTATGTATGCTTAGATATTTAAAATTACGCAACGGATTTTGATGCGGGTTCTTCCATAGATAGAGTGATTCAAGGGGAAGGTTTATAAATTGACACATAGATTTCCACGCAGGCAAAGCAGCGGGGCGCAGCTAAATATACTTTTTTAAGGAGGATATCCGGTATATCTGATATCTGACCTTGATCGATGGTCTAATTGTAGGTATACCTGAGGAATTCCCTGTGCTAATATCGCAAAAATCAACAAAAAACATATCTACAGCTGCAAAAGTCTTTGACTTCCTTTGACCCCATGTTTTTCTCAACATTCGTTTAAACAAAACAATCAACAGGCAATCCTTGAAACCCAAATAAATTATAATTGGTTTTAAAAAACAATCTCTCTCTGTCAATCCCAATACCGGTAAAATTGCTCACACGATAGGGTCATTGTACCGGAACCACTATAAATAAATAATAAATATGTCAGGAAATAAACATAATATAAAACCTTATCTACCAAAATGTTTTTACTCGATGGTTAAATTAAGAGTTGTTTTTATATTTTTACCACTAAAAACTGACCCTTCGCACGACTAATTAAAATGTCCAAGTGTTCAAAACTGTCGAATCAGTAATTTGTCCATCCATAAAAATTCCAACTAGAGTGCTCGCCACCACTGATGTCTTGCGGCAAAAGCTAAACAACATTAATACAACAACTACAGTAACATTTAGTTCTGCGAAGAAAGCAGCGCCGCCGTGTCTATTGGACTTCAGTGGCGGCGCGGACTATAGAGCGCCGCGCCACCACTGAAGTCACAGTTGGTTTTATGGATTTTTATTCCACACAACAAAAATCAAATCATAATTATTTTTTTTTATTTTTTTTTTAAAGAATATACCTTATTTCTTATAATTAACACTCTTTAAACCCGTAGGGGTTTGACCCGAATGTTACATTCCTCGGGGCATCTTAAGATAAAGTGTACAAAAGCCCATCTAAAAAAAACACGAAAATCACATCATGAAGATCACACGTAGGTAAGGTAATTAATTAGAACCTTTTAATTACCTTACCTACGTTTTATAACAAAAAATATCTGCTCTTCAAAAACGCTCTAATTACTAATTATAATTGTTATCATTACCGTTTCCTACCACAAAAACAACTTCGAATATAATTTAAATTAAAAGTCGTATTGTCCTGTTGTTGCTCGTAATTTATAAATAAAACACAATGCAAATTAGACAATAAATAATTATTTATTACACCAAGCAGAAGACGAGCAGAGAATAATAACAAAATCGGTAAAGCCCACAGTCTTTACAAAATCTAGACACGGCAGCCTCATATAGCAGACTTAGTCATGTCGGCCAAGTTCAGAATAGAATAGGTCGACGCACTTTACACGTGTCAATTCCATTTCATTCCTAATAATGCAAATGGGTTTAAAACTAAGTTTAAAAAAAAATCGAAATCGGTTGGCGTGATATTGAGTTATTCGTCCATTTGTCGCACATATACTTAATGCAGTAAAACTTTAGAAACTATCATGGTTATTAACTATTGGTTTAAAACGGGATATTTACCATGATTTGATTTTTGAGTTATCCAATATTTCGGCACAGTTTCATGCGCCATGATCACGGAATAACAACAAACATAATAAAACAAACAAACAAGTCAGACAGAACTGGACGAAATTGGGAGCAAACGAGATGCACCAGCTTTCATATAAAAAATGAATTATAAAAATCGGTTCACCCAGTCGAAAGTTATGAGGGACAAAATACACTTAAATTGATAACCTCCTCCTTTTTCGAAGTCGGTTAAAAACAATCTCCCTCGTCAATCATAAAGAGGGGCAGAAGGCAAGTCATAATTATAATAAAACAAAATAACATTAACACTAATATTATTATTTTATTTATATATTAGATTTTGTATTTGTCGATAACCTTGGTTCTCTGTCGGATGTATTCTGCTTGATGATTCTTAGCTGCAGACAGGGCGCTATGGCGCTCATTGGGGGAGGCCTATGTCCAGCAGTGGATTGCTATAGGCTGATGACGATGATGATCATGTACTCAGCCAACGCCTCACTCGCTATCTGCTATCAACTCAGCACATAAGGAACCAAGATGTCTGAAAACAAATGAAAAACGTCTTTCCCTGACATTGTTATCAGACTCGAACAATGAACAATCGATATTTGGAGGAACACGCATTGCCTGCACGTGACCACATACCTACTTCCTCGTTTTACTGCCCGCGATATTTGTCAAACAAAACGGAAGGTTGTTGCCATTTTATGACGGAGCCCTGGAATATCTCATGCCAATATTTATTTTGTTTTAATAAGGTCGAGAAGTATCTTGACCTCTAGCTGGGGAAGGTCGACACTAATTGTATTGACTAAAGTAAATGTTTGTGACAATTCTGAGTGATTTTAAAGTTTGCGATGCGAAGATATATAGACGTAAAGGTTTTTTGTTCTGTACAATGATATAGGCTGCTGGCTGCCCATGTTTAGAGGTCCAGTAACAATATTTACGAATGAATTACTTTGGATGTATTAGGTATTGGTATTTATATTTAGTCAGTATATTATTATATTTACCGAGGATCGGTAGTAAATTTCTGACAGCCCCGTTGGGACTGTTATAATTTTAGTGTTTTGAGAAAACAAAAACCGACTTCACTTAGTCCACATACGAGTAGTCCTCAAACATACAGCCAAACATAGGTACTCCTCCTCTTTTGTTTTTTGTTTCATCGGGGAAAAATTCCATTCATCGTCATCATCAACCTATTCGGCCCACTGTTCGGAGGGCGTCCTACACTACGTTTGCAAATCGCGGTCTCCAATTAAGAACACGTTTACCCCAGCGGTTGTCGGTTCTTCGCTATATATGGCCGGCCCATTGCTACTTCAGCTTGCTAATTCTTAAAAAAACCATTAATAACGCGAAAAACCCACGTCACCTCTTACGATAAAGTTCCTGCGAGAAGAGTTATGGTGGTGCAAATTAAAAAAAAACGAAAAAAAAAAAGGCCACCACGCACACGGTAAAAATAAATGAATTCATGTAAAAAATATCACTGGTTATAAGAATAAAATAAGTTTATTTATAACTCAATACAAAAAAATATAAAACAAACATGAATAAAAGAAATAAAGGACAAAACAGATTTTTGTAACTGAGTCACCAAACGGAATCTATCTCAGCACGAGTTAATTGTAAGCATGTTACAACCAACGTCTTCCGATTCTTCTGGTCTGCTGGTCGGCCGATAGAGCCGTATGCATTATGTGCAAGTACGAGAAATCACTTATTGATCAACCTACAATCGTCAGATACTAAAACAATTCGCGATTACAAAACCACATAGCACGACCGTTACTTTTGATACTTGCTAAACTAACCATCTACATGCGCCCGCGCAAAGAAATTAACCTTGGAACGAAATGTTGCTGAAAATCTATTGGAGTTCTGGTCACGTGCGAGAGCCATTGAATATGTGGTAGCTAGTGCAAACGATGTTTGAAGGCGATAAGAGTAGGGTGCGACTCTACCAGAGATGTGTGGAAGATATGCTATGCGAAGTTTTTTAAACCACTAATAAGTTATCTGTGTACCTTCTTTATTCAAACTATAAAACTATTATTACAACTAGTATTTACACATATTTATCAATTTTCTTCATGAAAATCTAAGCCGCCACCAGAAGGCAGAGTGCCTTTAAGGCTCCGCGCAAACGAGCCACCGACCACAGCCACTGGTGGCCAGCGACAGCCACTTAACATGCTTTTTCATATATTTTGTATAGACGCGCCGCATACGTGTAGCCGGTGGCGGCCACTCGCTACAGCGTATATATCGTATGTGGTGGTAGCGCGCGACAGCCACCGGTGGCTGTGGTCGGTGGCCCATTTGCGCGGAGCCTTAACGTTTTACTATATTTACATGTTTTTCTTGAAATATTAACATGATTCTAAATATAATAATGGATTAGTTAGAAAATTGAGATTATCTTGAGGAAAAATAACAAGTAAATTCGCTAAACTTTAAGAACACAAATTTTAAGAATCATGTTATTTAGGTAGCTATCCAGTTCTCTTCAACTCTTTGATAGGATAATATAGGAATGAATATTACAAATAAATTGGTGTAATATAGCTTGTATACCGACGACCTCTGTGGCGCGGTGGGCGATGGTCCGCCTGCGACGCAGGAGGTTGCGGGTTCGATTCCCGCCTCGGAACAATTGTGTGTACGATCTGCAGATATTTGTTCCGGGTGTTTTGGTCGTTTTCTATGTATAATAAAAAAAAAACTATCTATGTAATGTATTGTATTACGTATATCAGTTATCTAGTACCCATAACACAAGCTTTGCTTACCATGGGGCTAGATAATGCTGTGTGGATTGTCCAGCATTATTTTTATTTTTTATTTATTTATATATGCATCCGAGGTTACAGAAAGTTTATCTACATCTTCGTTCTTCCCTCAGTGGAAAGCCACCTTATGTATTTATTGCCTACTAGAGCTGCTGAAGTACATTTTGTTGCCACTACTGTGTACTTGCATGGTCTAAGCACGTTCGCGGTGCAATGCGCCCTTGTATGTGATAGATAAACTCGTTTAGTCACTAGCTGAAGAGTTTATAGTTCCACCTTTACGATTCGCCGTCTTCGTTAACAGCCTACTGGGTTACTGCTGGATACAGGGAGGCCGTCTGCCGCCTTTATTGTATGGGCAGTGCCGGATTTAGAGGCTTTAGGCAACAAAGACGACCGATGTGGCGCAGTGGTCGAAGGTCCGCTTGCGACGCAGGAGGTTGCGGGTTCGATTCCCGCCTCGGAACAATTGTGTGTACGATCTGCAGATATTTGTTTCGGGTGTTCTGGTTGTTTTCTATATATAATAAAAAATATCTATCTATGTAATTTATTGTATTATGTATATGAGTTATCTAGTACCCATAACACAAGCTCTGCTTACCATGGGACTAGACAATGCTGTGTGAATTGTCCAGCAAAAAAAAAAAAGGAGTGGAGTGGAGGCCCCGGCCCCAAATTATTTTCCAATTACGATGGTCACCTTTAAACTACTGAATGGATGTAGGTACTAAGCTGAAAGCCGCGGCTTAGTACACATGTTTCAGTGCAAACTGTAGGTATAACCGATCTTGGGTACAAAAATGGAGATGGAGGAATCTGACTTCAAACAAAAGAACATCTAACAATGGACTGGACAATGGAAAACATTCGCGTTTGGTTTGCTTATTTACGCCATACCTACTAAATATACAATAATATAATAATGCTGGACAATTCACACAGCATTATCTAGCCCCATGGTAAGCAGAGCTTGTGTAATGGGTACCAGATAACTGATATACATAATACAATACATTACATAGATATATATAGATATTTTTTATTGAAAACTACCAGAACACCTGAAACAAATATCTGCAGATCGTACAAACAATTGTCCTGTAGCGGGAATCGCAACTTCCTGCCGCCACAGACATACTTTCCCGGGAAATTCAGAACATGGAATTCCCGGGACAACAGCTTATGAGATTATTAGGTAGTTTTAGAATCGGTATGAACAAAATGTGATTATTTTTAAATGTCAAAAATAACTTATAATTTGTGCAACTTCTGAATAACAAAGGGCACTGCTCTGAAATATGCCTTTACATGTTTTTATTCTCAAAACAAGTGGTTATTCTTGTAATGTGAGAAGATAATAACTTACCACAGAAATCTTTTATATCTGGGTATTTCAAGATGTCCTTTATTACTGCGAACTTGACCTGAATCAAGTACCTACCGACTTAAAAATAAACAAATAAACAGCAAAAACAAAGATAACAACGCCTTCTCAAGGATGTCCACGATTAATGGAATAAAAGGAATGAAATCCACGTATACACAGTTATATAATACATCAGACTTTTAATATTAATGCGTAAGTTTGGATGGTATAAGGTTTGTCTATGATATACCTGACTGATTGGGCTGGCAACACTAATTAAGTTGTCTGTGGACTCTCACTTACCTTTCTCTGTGATCCAATCTATGAGTTGAACAATAAAGCAAGTGTGTGAATTTAAAAAGTTTAATTCATCCAACTCCATCCAATCCATACATTGGAATAGAATCAACTTTTACAAGGTTTATAAACCTTTTGACACAGTCATAGATTTCCACGCGGACGAAGCCGCTGGGCGAACCTAGTTATAAATACATATAATATCTAACAATAAATTTATTATATTTTAAAAATTAGAAATTCTTGCTTTATCCTTGATACACCCCCTGCCTTTCTTTAATTCACATAATTCTTTCCATCCAGAGGTTGAAGAGATCGCTTCTAAGCGATAAGGCCACCCATTGTACCTACATGTAATGTATTTCATAATGATCTGTATCTGGTGTACAATTAAAGTATTTTTGTATTGTATTGTAATAACAATAGAAGTATGTATTCGAGGAAGAATACCTATTAATACAATACATTACATAGACAGATATTTTTTATTATACATAGAAAACGATCAGAACACCCGGAACAAATATCTGCAGATCGTACACACAATTGTTCCGAGGTGGGAATCGAACCTTCGCCCACCGCGCCACATCGGTCGTCATAGATTTAGAAGACTTTTCGAGCCTGTTTTAAGACTTATTCTTGTATTATAAAAATAAACCAATAAATTTTAGCTCACTGCTAAAAACCGCATAAAAACCTGAAATCACTTGAGTGAATATCAGGTTAAAATGTTTTGTTAAGTGTTTTTTTTGCTAAGAAAAATGCTCGCGTGACGTAACTGCCTCGTCTTACCATGGTAAATAAATAAATAAAACAAATAAAATTAATAATAACCAAGAATTTTATGGCTCATTGTATTTGTAAAGTAGTATTATTAGTATTATTTACAATAACTTTTGAAAGGTTGCTGGAGTTTGAATGCCTGCGGTGTAATCATTTTTAACCGACTTTAGGAGCAGGTTCCTCTCTCCTCAACAAACGTTTTTTTTATGTATTTTCGTCATTTTTTCCGACAAGAGTGGACCGATTTTAAAAATTATTTCGCTGTCGTGATCTCGAATTGGTCCCACGTAAATCTAATTAAATTCTCGAGGGATTAGTATTTATCGCGTCAAGCTGAATAAACAACATAATACTTTAAAAAAATCAAGACTAACTATAAAACATTCGGTGATATTTTCGCTAATCTATCTATAATATTAAAATGAATCGCTGAATGTATTAACACTTTGACTGCTATTTTTTTTCGACGACTGGGATCTTTTTTTTAACATAAAAAATTCGTGCTGCCGCTCTACACAGCGGTTGTGTTGTGTCGCACATGCGTTTCGTTCGAAAAATATTACGGCTGTGCTGAGTCACAAAGATCTGTATTTTCTCAGCCGCTGCGCTAGTGTGGATTTACGCATATAAGTCACTTGTAGAAAACATATACCGTGTAATTTTAGCACTCAAAGTGTTAATAGATTTTGATAAATCTTTCGTTGTTATATAAAGGTTGATTTTCAGGTTGTCCCAAAAAATTTGATTCTCGAAGAATCGATATGAGGGCCGTAAAACGTACATCTAAGCATCATCACATGATAATTTTCACATCAGTCGTAGCAAATGGTTTCCATGGCAACTGGCGTAAACAAGAGGTATTTTCATTCGTCGTTCCATCCTGGTGTCATCCATCACTCATCCATCACATCAAATAGACCCGAATTTTAACTAGATTTCGAGTTGAAAACTAAGAAGTGAGTTTATAGTTTTTAACTCTTTGAGTGCTGAAATCACACGGTGTGTGTTTTCTACAAGTGACTAATATGCGTAAATCCACACTAGCGCAGCGGCTGAGAAAATACAGATCTTTGTGACTCAGCACAGCCGTAATATTTTTGGAACGAAACGCATGTGCGGCGCAACACAACCGCTGTGTAGAGCGGCAGCACGAATTTTTTAGGTTAAAAAAAAGATCGCAGTCGTCGAAGAAAAATCGCAGCCAAAGTGTTAAACACGCCAAGTTATTCATTTTAGTTTTTCACTCTTGTCTAAAATGCCATCGTACAATTTAAATCCGGCTTTTAGAAGTCAACGCACGTTTTAGTTAAATTCTTGGGTAGTTGGGTAGGTATTCCAGGTAGAGAACCGTAAAATCTTTATGTAGATACTAGCTGCGCCCCGTGGTGAAATATATTTTGGATAATATACAATATATCTTTATGAATTGTAGCCTATGTGTTATTCTGTTATGTAAGCTATATTATTGTGAAGTTTCACCCAAAATCCATTCAGTATTTTTTGATAGAGCAACAAACATCCTCGCAAACTTTCGCGTTCATAATATTAGTAGGATTAATATATTGATTTTTTCCTATATGGGAAAACCTTTTAAATCCTACTAATTCTTGTTGTATGTTATTATTATAATCTCTTAGTTTAAATATGGGCTCATTCACTTGACTCGGAAGTCTAAATATCTTTAGTCATTACCTCAAATAATTCTCCACTCAAACTTGTTCAAGGGCGTTTCGAGCATTCCTCCAAAACATGCTCGAGTTTGGTATGCTTAATCGTTAATTTGGTTATATATCAACCTCTCTTATATACCTTCGCGATGGGTAATTGTAGGTTTCATCGTCGTAAATGTAATTGAGATAGTCTCCAAAATCCATTGTAAATAACATCAAACTATTTCGAGGAGCATTCAAGGTAGGTAGCGAGGTACCTTGAGATGACAGTTCGTTATTCCACTCGTATGAAAAAATTCTCGAAGGCTGTTTCGAGTGAAGGATTTTTTGACGATCAAGCATACCGAAACGCATTTGGAGGTTGAGTAGAGTTTGAATCGAAGTCGAGGTAATGACTAAATATATGGGGGTAAGTCCGGCATGTCGAATACCTGCAGGTACAGGGTATGGGGCTCATGTCTATGTCCAACAGTGGACTATACATAAAACATAATAATGACCTCTCTTTAGCAGTCTATATACATCATAAACTCTAGTTTACTTAGAAGTCAGACAACTTCACTACATAGTAGAAAACAAAGTCGCTTCCCGCTATCTGTCTGTCCCTATGTATTCTTAGATCATTTAAACTACGCAACAGATTTTGATGCGATTTTTTAATACATAGATAGAGTGATTCAAGAGGAAGGTTCATAAACCTTTTGTCATGTAGATTTTGCTGAAGCCTCGGGGCGCAGCTACATCGTAAACTCTAGTTTGATTAATAGGCGCGTCGCGCATCGTCTGTAAGTCAAACAACTTTTAGAAATATCCTGAGTGGGGCCATCAGACCCCAAGGCTACATCGACACTTACTTGCATAATATATTACATCAGTGAAAACATTCATTCATTATACAATCTGTAAATTGCAGTCTGTGTAGCCTTTCAAAGTCGTCTGTCTTTCCACTACGCCATTGCCATCGTTTTATTTCCTGCATGATTTAAAATGGATCCCCACAAATTTACTCTAATTTTGTATATCATGGTCATCAGCCTATATTAATCCACTGCTGGACATAGGCCTCCCCCAATGAGCGCCATAGCGCCCTGTCTTCGTCTTGACGCATCCTGCAACTACCTGCCATCTACCAGGTCGTCATCCCACCTGGTCGGAGGGCGTCCTACACTACGTTTACCGAGTCGTGGTCTCCACTCAAGAACACGTTAAATTTGGTATACAAAGTATTCTAATCGTTCATAGTATGTGTATAATATATCCTAACAAAAACATAAATGTGAAATGAGAGCCAAGTTTAATATTATGATTGTTGACTTCAACGAAAGAATGAGATCTAAATGGGTGCCAAGTTCAATGGTCAGTCCTGAAATAGATTTATAACAACATAAAATATTTTATAACAACTTAATATATCATTTCTTCTTATAACTTAGGATGATATGTTAAAGCCTGAGGTCTGACTTGGCTAGTTTTCATATTCAGCAAGATGACATCGACCCATTTCATACCAGCATTCTCAGGGCAAGGAGACACATGACTCTTGACTTTTTTTGGCACATGACTTAGGTCTAGGTCAGATAAAAGAAGACTTTAATAATTGTATTTTTTTATGTTTACAGTTATTTTTATCACTAGTTTAACTACGAGCACTTTATGGTTTCTCATAAAGTACTATTTCTTTCTTGTCACAATGATGTTAGTGTTCACATATAAGGTTTTATTGCATATATTCTATCAGTAAATACCTATTATTAGCTCTCTGTTGTCATTTAAAACTATCTGGTGGTATTCTGAAATAAATAAATAAATAAAAACTGAATCATAGAATGAAGTATGTCATAGACAGTTATGTACTTTTGATTTTTATCGAGCGGACATAGTTGATATATAACAAAGATTATTCTAGCTGATTTTTCAATTCATTAGTAATAAAAATATTATAAAAGTTATGGTTTTCCAATGTCCCGATGCAGGATTCTATCGAACCCGCAACTTTTGAAGCGGACCTTCGCCCGCCACAAAAAAATCCAAGAATTTTCCTTCAACTGACTTCGCCCTCATAAGTCCACCAATAAAACTCTACCAACCCGAGTTGAGATTCGATACGATTATTTTCTAGAGTCGTATATTACGAAGTAGGAACAGTACAAGATAACAAAAACTGCGGATGCAGGAAGAAGCCATGCGACACTAATGCACTGTCATCACCATCAACTTGCTCTAGTATAGGATAGGTATATGTAGTACCTTTCCTACTGGCACAAAGGCAAGACACTTAGCCATAAAATACTGGTCGCCGCGCCGCAGTGCATATTTTGAAAACGAAATACAGAGACGAGAATCAAATGATGTTAGGAAGGCGCGTAATTTTTTCCAAATTCGGAGACTTTTAAATTTTTTGTTACAAATTGGTTACAATTTACTGTTTATATTGTTAAGAGAACCCTAGTGTCTATATAAACCTATATAGACACTAGGGTTATAAACCTATGTAGACACTAGGGTTCTCTTAACAATAGTAAAATAAAATGCTCTGATGACCGGTGTTGTAAAATATTTCCCAACAATATTTCTTTGATTTTTAACCATTTTGTTTACAAAAAATATATAAAAAATATGCGAGGGTGTATGTCCCCTTTGTATGTGCATACGTTTTTACAGGCGCGAAGAAAGTAAATAAAAAAGCAGACGTTAGGCAGTTTTAAGAAAAATAATTCATATTCGAAGACGAACCTACATAATTGTTCATATTCATATTTCATTATTGCATCATTGTGTACATTTGTAGGTGTTAGTATCTAGGTAATGTACATATATACAAGACACAATGGTACCCAAGCAGGGTGTGGCAATAGGTACCTAACCTACTGAGATTGGAAGTGAGACTGAAGAGTGATTGAGTTCTAGAAAATTCTGTTTATTAGAGAGAGAGAGAGAGAGCAGAAAATTATAACAGAGTTAATTATAACATTATGACAGAGTGTAAACCTGTTGAAACGTCGGGAAAAAAGGTAAATAAACGCGATAAATACCCGTTGTATCAATACTTAAAATTATGTATTCAGATCGCGTAAGTTTAAAAATATTTAGAAAATTATAAATCAATTTTATAGTTTTAAGTAAATTATAAAAGTATTAAGTAAACTTTTTTCTTTTTTTTTTCTTTCAATTTTTCATTAAAAAACTCATTTAAAGCCTGTTCATGTAAATTGTTCTTCGTATGCTGCCGCTGTTTGAAATTCAGAAGACATGATTTAAAAGGTACAGACCATGACATACCTTGGCCTGAGTCCAACTTTAACAGATGGTGGATGAATTTCCTGTAAAGATCTAAAGGCAGGTGTCAATTACCATAATGTCACCATACATTCTTATATTCTTACGAGTAAGCTGTCTGAATAGTCACTTATTGAATTATTTTTTTACCTTGGTGTAGATGATGCTATATGTATTGTCCGTTATGCATTGCATTATTTATTTATTTGGATCTATATATATATATATATATACTATTCAATTTGTGTTATTGTAAATAATAATATTGTTTTGTATGCTACTGACAATTGAATTTATTTACAACAATAACAATTGAATAATACTGGTACCTAGAAAAATAATTCAATTCATCTGTAGGTACTACCTACTGATGTATTGAATTATTTTTCTTGAGGACATTTGTCATTGTTTTTTTTATTTTGTATAGTGAATTCGTTTTTGCTCATTGACATGTTTACCTATATTAGATTAGGTATTAATTTTATAGAATTCGTTGCTAGTGATTAATTATGTTGACCACACTACTGTATTAGGTAATACCTGTAAAATACATACCTGGGCAGTTCGTACAATTCCTAATATGTACAATCGATAAAAAATCCTGATTCACACATTTTTTGCCATGAATTCGTACAATAACCTTCAGCTAGAAATAGTGGTCAAACAAAATTAAACAGAACTTTAACACTTTGACTGCGATTTTTTTTGGACGACTGCGATCTTTTTTTAACCTAAAAAATTCGTGCTGCCGCTCTACACAGCGGTTGTGTTGCGCCGTACATGCGTTCGTTCGAAAAATATTACGGCTGTGCTGAGTCACAAAGATCTGTATTTTCTCAGCCGCTGCGCTAGAGTGGATTTACGCATATTAGTTACTTGTAGAAAACACATACCGTGTGATTTCAGCAGTCAAAATGTTAAAGAAATTTCATGATTGTTGCTGGTCTTCTTTGATACACTTATATGCCATCAATTGAAATATACCGGCAGAAAATATAAAAGTAGTAAAACTAAAGACTTGAACATTTTACGAAAAGTTATAAAGCTTTAACTAAATAAATGTAACGAGGTATCGTTGCCTGCTCTCATGCGCATCTCAGCTACATGTATTGGTGTAAGAAGCAATGCCTATCAAGTTACTTGCGCAATTAAACTCATTGTGTTCTGACCGTCAATTGTGAAAGCTGATGATTGTTTGATGATTCAGTGGGTACCTATTGGTGTGTGATGGAGTCATGTATGTTGGTGCATATACACAAGCCAAACTCGATGTAGGTACTCTAAGAAACACAAAACTCCAAGTGAGTCGCAAAAATGTATCAATAAATAAAATCAAAGGAATTGTCAAACACATCCTTTGTCTTTAGGCTTATTACAGAATATAGGATTATCTAGACTATATAAAAGCTTGGGGCGAGCTTTGCTCCAACTCAAAAACTCCACTAACAAGGTAAAGGTCTTCTTCTTGTTCGCTTCTTTACTTAACCTTCAAAAGATTGAAGTGAATTTTGTTCACTTCAAATCACTTTATTTCCTAGTTAAGCTATTTGAAATTTGTGACGTGTCCAAGAGTCCTGTAGGAATAAAGCGCTTTGATGTTTGATCTCGAACTATTTTGTATTTTTCTTGTTTTCATAATGTATATACTTTGTTTGCTATGTATTATTTATGTTTGACATATAAGAATATTTCTTATTAATAAAGAACTGAACTGAACTGATGTTTGAAATCCGTTAAAATCCGATGCTAAACTACATTAAACAATCGACTGGAATGTCGGTGTCTAAAACTGTTTGTTTAGTATGGACGTCACGATTCAATCGTCGCTTCGCTTTACTTGGTTGAAGCCGATTCTACGCGTGTAACATAATATACCTGGTATGGTATGGTATCATGATCATTATCAACCTATGTTAGTCCACTGCTGGATATAGGCCTCCCCCAATGAGCGCCATAGCGCCCTGTCTTCAGCTTGCCGCATCCAGCATCTACCTGCAGTCTTTCGCAAGTCGTCATCCCACCTGGTCGGAGGGCGTCCTACACTGCGTTTACCGAGTCGTGGTCTCCACTCAAGAACACGTTTGCCCCAGCGGCCGTCGGTTCTTCGCGAGATATTGTCGGCCCACTGCCACTATAGCTTGCTAATTCTATGTTGATAACTTTGATGGTATGGTATGGGTATGGGTACTCCTATAGCCGCACTTAGACTAGGATTCGTCCTTTGTGTGTTTGCTATTTTAACCAGCCTAACTCCGTCCAGAAGCGCGGAATACTCCTGGGATCTTCACAGGCTTCGCGGAGTGACCTCGGGTGGTCGAGGATTTCTAGTCGTTGCGCAGTTACTCCCTCGCATTCCAGGACTACGTGGGCAGCTGATTCTTCGTCGCTAAGGCATCCTCACATAATATACCTATATGCTATTTATACCTAACTAGCGGACCTTCCCGGCTTCGCACGGGTTCAGTACGGATCCCTAACTTTTTTAAAAATATGAAAAATTTTGAAAATATATTATAACCTATGTTCACCGGGGATAGTGTAGCTTCCCAACGGTGAAAGAATTTTTTAAATTGGCCCAGTAGTTTCGGAGCCTATTCATTACAAAAAATCAAACCTTTCCTCTTTATAATATTGATAGAAAAGTTACTTTGGTTTTAAACTGGCATTAACAAATCCTTTTTTTCGTATTTCTTGCCAATTTGTGATGAATAGTATATATAACAATCCCTTTTGTTTTGATAATAATACAATTTAACGGTTATTTATCGCGATTATTTACCTATGTATTTTCTTACGAAGTTTCAACAGGTTTACACACTGTCGTGGTCACGGGATGACTGTATACGCTTCTACAACAAAACTCCAAGTGAGTTGCAAAAATTAACAATAAATAAATTTAAAAAAATTGTGAAACATATTCTTTGTAAAAAGGCTTATTACAAAATATCAGATTATCTAGAAGATAAAAAAGTGTTTTGCTCCAACTCAAAATCTAACAACTTACAGATAAGCAAATCATATGTACTAGACACATAAGTTACGAACATACTAGTGGTTACTTCTCACTGCTTCCACTGATGGACAAAAAATTAAAGTGAACATCAAAATAATGTTATTATATAATAATGAATAGTATAAAATATGACCTGTCATTTCATTTCACTGTATGTGTGTGAAACAAAAAAAAATAGGTAAATAAACGCGATAAATACCCGTAAACTAGTTATTATGACCGCCTTGGAATCATTTTCCATACGAAATAATTTTCAAAATAGGTCCAAAAATCGAGTAACATTCATTAAAAAAATATACACCCGAACATAGAACTTCCTTCTTTTTTCGAAGTCAGTTAAAAAGGCAATGAAGACATCCCTTCAATTCTCTCTCTCTATCTCTCTCTCGCTCTCGGGAAGACGTTTAACACTTTGACTGCGATTTTTTTTCGACGACTGCGATCTTTTTTTTAACCTAAAAAATTCGTGCTACCGCTCTACACAGCGGTTGTGTTGCGCCGCACATGCGTTTCGTTCGAAAAATATTACGGCTGTGCTGAGTCACAAAGATCTATATTTTCTCAGCCGCTGCGCTAGTGTAGATTTACGTATATTAGTCACTTGTAGAAAACACATACCGTGTGATTTCAGCAGTCAAAGTGTTAATAAACTTGAGCGCGTGTTCATATACAATCAGAACAACCAATTACAACGCTTTTTTTACAATCAGTGTTCAAACCGTGAAAAAAACGTTTAAAATTTTACAACCTATCAGCTCGCATTTAATTTTAATATTTGCAATCAAGCAATAATTCGTTATTCGGTATAAAAAAATGTACAAGCCGGTTAAAAACAAAATACATTGTTTCTAAATATCGATACTACACTTATAATCACTCCCTATATTTAAAAAACTGCTGCATCAGCATTATTTATCCATATGAAATATTGATAGCCTTATCTTATGTCTATGTAAGTTTATTATAATGTTTGTAATGTAGGTATTTAGTGTATTTGTTACCAATTATTTATTAAAGTGCCACCGTCTATATTGTTCGTTCATGTCCAGTCCATCCCAAGGTTGCCTGGAAGAGATCGCTCTCGTAATAAAGTGTTATCTATCTATCTAGATAGATAACACTAACACTAATAAAGTGTTATCTATCTATCTAGATAGATAACACTTTATTACACCACACAAAAACAGAAAATAATACAGAGATAAAAACTTAGAATAAAGGTATAAAGGGCAGCCTTATCGCTGAGAGCGATCTCTTTCAGTCATTTTTGGTATAGATAGATATCTATCTATACCAAAAATGACTGAAAGAATGAATACCGACTTTTTGATTGGAGGGACTATTTCCTACATAATGCTGTGTAGTTTTAACAGGTTTATTTTATTTTTAATGTACAAAGATCACTCTAAAATTTATATACGTATTTTATTTTAAATAATATTGTTTACAGTACATACAGTTTTAGTTTCTGTAGATTAGTTTATAATTTTATTTATATTTTAGTTTGGTTCCTTACTATATTAGGCCACCTTGCGCACCACGGTCTCCACGTAGACCAGCGCTATGGTACGATCTGCTCTACCATAGCACATGCTGAGTGGAGACCGATTTTTGTCAGTCTCTGTCGTCTGTTAATCTAAGTTTAGTTTATAAGAGTCTCTGTTCTGACAAAATAAAATCTTTTTACTTTACTTTTACAATTGTTTTTCTAACTAGTAATGGCGACCGATATGGCGTGGCGCAGGAGATTGCTTCGATTCCCGCCTCAGGACAAATCTTTGTACGATCTAAAAATATTTGTTCCAGATGTTCTGGGTATTTTTTTTATATAAAAAAAATTCTATCTATATAATGTTATGTCTATTATGTGTATCAGTCATTAAGTACCCATAACACAAGCTCTGTTTAGCTTCAAGCTAGATGCTGCATGAAATGTCCAGCATTATTTATTTATTCATTTAACTTGAAATCAAAACAGAATTTAGTTTTTTGTTGTTGTGCGTAGTTAACTAACATCATAAGAATGGCTCAAAGGTATAGAAAAAAAAAAGTTTATTGCAATAAAAGACAGGAAATTACATTATTTTTTGTAGATGCACATTGTTACCTAGTGTTAGCTTTGTACATAGGTATCTTAGGCAGGGTCACATGACATAGGTTTAAATTTTTAACCACGGGTTACATTTAAGTTGCAAAGCAGCAACCAATCGCAGCATTCGTAATCAACCAATCCACGATTCTGAATTATAAAATCAAAGGTCGGTTCAGTGTCAATTTGGACACGAGGTCGATGACATAACAGGGTTGGCGGTGTTCCGGCCATCCGAATGCGTAACCATTGCTGCAAGAACTCCGCTTGCGTGCGTTTCCATTGGACGCAATATCTCGGATTAAAATATATAACTTAAATATACATATATTTAGCAGGTAAATTGTAATTAAAAAGACGTTTTTCCGTCCGTCTTGACGAAGTTTTCCCGGTACAGTACAATCTGGAATCTTCATCAAAATCCAAAATCGAACCGTTAAAAAAAAACAAATCAACAAACAAAAAAAATCGTTACAAAAAAAAATAAGGAATGCAAAATTAAAAAAAAAAAAGTTTATTTCATACCGTCTACAAATAGCCATAAAGACGAGTCAAATTTTAAATTTAAATAACTACAAACTACATAAAAAATAGATATATAGTCGCTGATAGTTTAAAATGAAATTATCAAAAGGAGTATATTGTAGAAGTCCTTAAATATAATGAATCTATTTATTGAATACAAAAGACATTATATAAACTGTCATCTCGTATGTTTTCAAAGCATATAATTATCTATCATAACTACACAATTATTGGATAATAAAAGGTTATTTATAACTATGCGAGTGTCAGTGTTATGATCATAAAATTTTATGGCGCTCTTGTTGAAAGAAGTTAAACGCTACATACAGAGTAAACCTATTGTATTTCGTAGGGCTTAAACAGGGTGCCACGAAATATGTTTACTTATTCGAAAGGGTATGGTTCTCAACCACAAGGGGATCAACTTTTGTTCTATGTTTTTTGAATTTCAATTTTATTTTACATAAATAAATTAGATATCTTTTTTCATTATTATTGTTTGGAAATATCAACATTTTTATCCATTAATTCACGAAGGTTTGTAGTCTAATCTGACCCGCTTACATCAGTAATAAAGTTTTTTTTTACCAAAGATCAATAATAAAATATCTTCGAAATAAAAAAGCCTTATTTACCCCTTGAGGTCCAGAATCACCCACTTTAAGCTTAGTACACATGTTACGTGGCACCCTGTATTGCATGTAATCTTTAAACACAACTTTGCAATTACATACATAGATACTCGTACACGCAGATGTTTTTTATAATACTAAATTATATCCTCATTGTTATCATGCAGCGGGTGATTAATAAAACCTCTGTCATCTTAAAATTTAATCAAAGGCTTTTTACAAATTTTTGCATAACGAAATCTTCTCAAAGGAATTCCTTTAAAGAATTTATTGGGTATTTGTAACAGTTTAAATTAGTTTTTTGCGCATTTACCGTGAACTTCACTAGAGACAGCCACTAGTAGTTTACAAGGGTATATCATAAAAACCCTATGTAAGGGCTTTCATTTAATATTAAACAAAAAAATATTAATTTATTTATTGATACTGTATACTGTACAGGTCACTACATTGGACAAAATCAAAATGCCTACTTTAAGAAACTACAATTCTTAAAATACATTCGACTTCGGAATCGAAATCAATAAATAGATAGGTATTGATTTATTTTGACTTCCGATCGAAACCCGATAGAGAACGAAAAAACATAACACGCCGCCAAAAACTAATAATATAAATTACATATCATATAAAAGTAATATCATTAAATAAATCCCGCCCGATTGACGCGTCGTTTTTCACTTTTACAATGAATTTTTACCGTTTACAATGGAAACGCACTAACGCACACACCTACACACATCGGCACTAAGTAAATACAATGTGTGTGTGTGTAGTTCAGTGGGACAATTGAACAGGTTTAATGTCCCAGATAGCCACTTGCATACGTAATCCTATTGTCGGCAATGATCTAGAACTACAACGTGCAACAGAGAAAAGGGTTTTCTTCGTTCGCATCTCGCAATCTATAGAAGATTTCTCATACTCATAAGACGACCTCTGTCGCTCGGCGGGTGAAAGTCCGCCTGCGACGCAGGAGGTTGCGGGTTCGATTCCCGTCTCGTCAATTGAACGCCGTCAATAGCGCCCTGTCTTCATCTTGCCGTATACAGCATGTGCACAGTGTACATATGGACATGTGCCTGCAATCTTCCAAGCTATACTTGGAACTCCATCTCTTATCGCAGTACCTTTTCTCATTCACTAACTTACAACATATCTTTACAGAAAATGTCTAACCACTGAAGCGACCTACCGATCCAATATGGCGGCGCGGCCGGCCGCTGTGGTCGTCGAGCGGGCCAGCAAGACCTACGGCCAGCATTCCGTGCTGAAGGATTTGGATATGACAGTGGAGAAAGGAACCATGTGAGTACCTACCTGTCACAATGATTTTATGAGGTTCTTCACATTTGAGGCCCAAGTTATCCACTCGCTTTGGCTCTTACGTTTACCTAATTTTTATTACTAAATAAAAATTCTGCTGAAGACCGTCGGGTGAAATGATTACTGTAATAATTTCACCTAATATAATTTCATTTGCATTCCTTCTATTACTTCCTTCAATCGAAAAAAAATCCGTTTATTAAACAGACTTTAGAGAGATTACCTCATTGGACCTTACCTACGTACATACATCAACCTCTTCCTTCATGTGATAGATATATTATTTTTCGTCCTTACCTTATTCATGAGACACAGCCTTCTTGCTCCTAAACTCCTTCTTTAATCAGATTACAACCTAAACTTTATCTGATACAACCTCCTTGGTCTTTCTTCACGAGAGCAGTATAGCCTCTTTGGTCTTGCTTTATTCTTCCATCGTGAGACACGGCCTCCTTGGTCCTAACCTTATTCTACCTGTGCTATCAGTGCATCTGTCGTTCTGTTTCCATAATCTTTCAAAATGTAGGTGTATTGCTCTTGTGAGAATATATCAGAATTACTTACAGTCTGCTTACAGTGGTTTTTCCCAAAATATAACAATTGGGGACGATAATACAACGAACCTAATGTAAAAAACGAGCAAATTGGTTTTATTGGTTGGGTTTTTGTTGGTAAAATAACAACAATTCTAGATTTGTGAAAACGTGGTGAGTTTAATTTTAACTTTTATTTCATGGTTTTAGGTGTCTATGATGACGCTATTTAGAATTTGCAACCAATCAAGCAATCTGATAACTCAAACTTGTCATGACTATGAAGTAACAATCAAACTTCATTCAAGCATCAAGCCACGCCACTTTGTTTGTTTGGTTAAGCTATAAAGCTTGCATAAATAGCGAATCAGTCATTGACTGCTTTACTATCACGGGACTGAAAAGGCTTAAGCTCCGCTTACACACGCAATGGGTTACCTTATCGCTAAAAGCAATATCTTCCAGGCAACCTTAGGATGAACAAGAAATGATAGAAAAGTATACCGTTTTTCTCAAAAGAATATACATTCAGAGAAATATAGGATTGTCTCCTTAACATGCAGAGCTGGCTTATGAAACTATAATAACAGTTAGTGATGTTTTCGTAGGTACCTGATATGATAACTAACATTATTATTAGCTCATTTATTTAAAATTCTCGTAGAAAATAATTTTTTTTTACTATATAAAACGGTAAATCACCGACCGCTTGACTCAAGCAGCCGGTAACTAGGACTGCAGAGAAAGGAACTTCCTGACAATGCGTGCCGATATTATTATTAACATTATTACTAACATTATTATATTGATTATTAACCTTATTATAAATATTTATTAACCTTATCCTTCTTTTATCAGATACGGCCTCCTCGGTCCATCAGGCTGCGGGAAGACCACGCTGCTGTCCTGTATCGTGGGCAGACGGAAACTGAATGAGGGAAGCATATGGGTGCTGGGCGGCACTCCGGGTGAAAAGGGCAGCGGGGTGCCCGGCCCTCGAGTGGGGTATATGCCACAGGTAAGGGTTTAATCGATTGTTATACTTATACACAATTATAACAGATTATACGTTTAACTGGTTACGAGGACGCAAAATACCAAAAGATCTACGAGATGCCAGATAGCTTGGCAACACAGGTCGTTGGCCTATCTCCATCACGGAACCACAATGGGGCACTACTTAAAATTTTACTTCTCTTGGGTTATACAATTCTTCGCAAACGTATTTATTAATTTATTACACATAAAATTAGAGACTTGATATTTAAATTTTTATGTTACACATAATTCGTATATTTACCTGGAGGCCTATTTTCAGCAGTGGGTGTTACCGGTGATTAGATAGATATATAGATAGAACTACCAGTAAGTTACAGATGGCATTATGACATATTACATCACGTATGTTTGCAAATACCTTGTAGTTCAAACAAGTCATTGTTTGAATTGCAAACAAGTTTCTTCGAATTACGTGTAACTAGGCCGAAAGATATTCCTGACTTCAGGGGAGTCAAGTTCGGTTCTAAGAGGTTTTTAATTCGCATTTACGCGGCGCGTCGCGCATAGGTATATACTTATATTATAAAGTGGGTGAAGTCGCGGGACAGCTAGTGTATGAAAACAAACAAGCCTATAGAATTTCCAATAAAATCCTGGTGACATCAGGAAATACATTATGAAAAGTACGCTAAATAATAAAACAATCATTTCCAACACATGTCCTTACTTTAATTAGCACTGACAAGAATCAAATAAACATCAAGATACTTACGTACTTACTTCAATATTAGCTTATTTTATAAATTAGCGTTTAGCATAGGAACTTGATAAATATTTCCTTTTAAATATTTATTTTATCAAGTGCCTTTTTTCTAAGTTTTTTTTTTCAAAAGCCTAGTAACTCACTTATTCACGCTTGAGCTAACTTCTTCCGCCTCTGCTAAAACGAAGTTTAATTTAAACTGAGTTTAAGGGGTGTTTACGAGGCAAAACGTATATTATACAAAATAAAACTAGCCAAGTGCGAGTCAAAGTTGCACACGAAGGTTCCGTACCATCGTATCAAAAAAAAATCCCTTCATCAAAAACCGTTTTTTTTTTAAGATCGAAAATGACAAAAAGCCAATATAATGGAGTCACCCATTCAAGTACTGACCACGTCTATGGTTGCTTAACTTGGTCATCGGACGTAAAGAGGCCACCTTTATTATTATTTTATTTTGATTATTTGTTGTTATAGCGCTATTACGAATACATACGCTGCTTTCAAAATGTCTACTGCCTACCTTGTGAGGTAGGCATAAAGATAAAGCGACTGTTGAGGACGAGCCAAAAACGCAAAAAAAACGTGTTTTTTTATGAGAACGACTACCTTTTACGGTTCATGAGATAACACAGCCAGCTGACATATAGACGGACTGACAAACTGAGCGGAGGCGTAATAGGGTTGCGTTGGGACCATTAGGGTAGGGAAAACTAAAACAGCTTGTTCAGACGTTAAAAAAAATTAATATGGCAAATGCTATAATGTTAGCATTTGCCATATTAATTTTTTTTTACAAGTCTAAGAAAAAAAAAGTTACGACTTGACTACTACGTTCTAGACAAAATATAAGCGGCAGCCGACAAAAAATTACTCATTATGCTTCAAACCTCATTAAATCCTGCTTATTATTTGTATTGTTTTAATTGGTCAGTACGTACATAAATTGCAAAAAACTATTGTTACCAAGACACGGAAGCTAGAGCATTCCACTTTGAACTATAAACACGCGTTACGTTTGATATTTGAAAAAATCTATGAGACGATTTCTATAGGAAATCAATTTGTTATTTTTTTTAAAACAAACTTTTATAACACTCGTAAGCCCAGTGCTTGGGAATTCAACTCAACGAACCCAAACTCGACTGGTAACCCAGTCGAGTTTGGGTTCGTTGAGTTGAATATAGAAAATAGTAGTGGTTAAGTCGTTTCGACATTTAAAAATAGAATTCAACATTTTAAAAACTATCCCAGTCGAATTGTATAATACGGTAAAAACAAAATAGATGAATTGCAACATTTTCAGTACAAAAGACATCAACGCGCTCACTCTGCTACACAATACCTTTTTAGTGGGTATCCAGAAAATATATTTCTTCTATTTATAATATATATGAGGCCTTTGCCCAGCAGTGGGACAATAATGGCTTAAAATAATAATAATAATAATTTATAATATATGAGTTCTATATAAATAGAAGAACAACTATATTATTTACTAGCCGACCTTCCCGGCTTCGCACGGTTTTAGTACGGATCCCTAACTTTTTGAAAATATAATATAGCCTATGTTGACCGGGGATAGTGAAGCTTCCCAACGCAACGGTGAAAGAATTTTTCAAATCGGTCCAGTAGTTTCGGAGCCTATTCATTACAAAAAAAACAAACAAAAAATCAAACATTTGCTCTTTATAATATTAGTATAGAAATATGTATGTATTAACTACTATTAACTTCTATATATAAAAAGTCTTTTTTTTTGTTTTTTGTTAAATATCATTAGAATTACTCGATAATCAAGATTCATATTATTGAAATTCAGGCTAAATATATATTTAGACGCTTGCCGCGAAGTGGCAATTACCATTTTAATTAGAACAGATATAAAATTACTAAATGTCACCTGACTTACCACATTTAAACCGTAACACCGGAATAACAATGAATATTTATGAAGTTTTTGATCTGCTTAGCAAAGCTTGGCTGTGTGGTGTCGGCCTAGATAGAATAGCACCACCCCAACTCTTCCCGTGGGTGTCGTAGAAGGCGACTAAGGGACACCACATACACCAGGGGGCGGGCAGCAGCGTCCCTTGCAGCACACTCATTGCACTGCGTTCCCCAACCCGCATGCCCAGCGTAGGGATTATGGGCATTCCCCGCCATATGAGTAGACACGCCAAAAAAAAGTGGCCTCCAGTTCCCGGCCGCCTCGCTATTCCTGGCCATGGTTACGGCGGGGCAGGGGGTGCTAAGAATCCCCGAGCTTCACTAGGCTGCCACTCAGTAACAAATTCCAGGGCGCTATGGCGCTCATTGGGGGAGGCCTATGTCCAGCAGTCGATTGCTATAGTGGATTAGCAAAGCTGACTGACTTCCTTAAGGTACCTAGGTACTGACTCGCGTTACGGGGCGTAATGTAGAAATAGAAATAGAAAATGTTATTTTCGTTTCAAAATATTAAATAATACAAATTAGGAACTAATAAAAATTAATTAACGAGAAGTCAAATAGGCTACCGGCTCAGCATTAAATGCTCCATTGACACGGGTGTCATGCAGCGCTGCAGCGCTGGTTTTCAGCGACGCCAGAGTACTAAGTGCAGCACTTAATACAATACTTACACTACTAATACTAATGTAATGTGTTATACAGCGATAGTTCGTGCAGTCAGTACAGAGAAAGAAGGCGCTCGCAACGAGCAATGATACGATTACTCAAATGTTACTAATTACGTTTAATCAGTGATATTGACACATTATCCCATCAAGACCCTACATTACCATTGGTGCGATACGAGGAGTGCCTCGGGTTTTAGCACACGGCGGCGGCGGCGTAACGTATCATGCTCGCTAAGAATCTGAATCAAACTTAATAATCGGTGATCGTTCCTACCTGTGAATGAATGAATGAATGAATTAACTCTTTATTGCACTTAAAACTATAAAATAACACCTTATATACATATGTGTTGGGGTCATACGCTGACAAACAAATCAATTCAAAATCCTTTGTCTTTAGGCTTACAAAATAAGCACTCAGACAAGTCAAATTTTATACTATATGTCAAATTTTATACTATATGTACATTATTATTATCAAATGCTCTAAGTCAAATAAGGTGATTTTGATTTTCTGTTCATTTCACCCCATTTTTTTGGTTTGGCAGTCGCAAGCCTATTTAGTGGATTTACAAATAATTTGTAGTACTTCTAATTATATGAGTAGGTAGTTAAATATCACTAGAATTACTTTATATTCGAGATTAATATAATTTAAATTCAGGCTAACTAATTTATTGTAATTAGTTGTTAATAAAAAAGTATCTAGCAATCCTTATTGCACAGGTAAAATATACGGATATTCGACATTATAAATTATATTAATCGTACCATAAAAATGGTTTGCCTTAATGAATACCTATTTATACAGACTCTTCTAATGACATCTAAAAAATGATAATTTATGCAAGCTAGTATAAAATAATAATTTGAATCAACTACTTATTGGCTCGGTTTGCAATCAATCTACTGAAAAAAATAACATGAATACTAAAATTTATAACAACTAGGTTTTTACTGGTTTGTCCGGACGCGCGAGTCGATCAATCACTACGGGCTTAAGCAGATCTTGTTTTTGAATAGGAACGTTTTTTGGCGGTGACTGAACCAGACCAAATATTTGGATAATTCGGTCCGTCCACTCCATAAATGTTGACCGAGTCACCCTTAACGTCTTGTTTGAGATCACAACCTGTAAACCTAACAACTTACTTGACACTGACAGAAAAGTGTCCATTAACAAAAAATCATCAACATCACGTGAAACTTTTTTCGTGAGACATATCATGGACATATACCTACGTAATGTCACAGTATATATATGAACCATTATGCCTCCAGCTCACAAAAAAAATATGAGACGAAAAAATTATGAGACGAAGGAATCATAGAAAGAAATATATCTAGTACATACAACACATAATCACTGTCTTCTGAAGAGAATAAATACGAAAATAAGAACAAAAAGAATTATACGATTTAAGACAAAAAAAAAATTAATGAATAAGACATTCTTACTACCTACGACTTAGCGAGATTAAGGCAAACTACAAAGACAATACAGCTGGAGGAGGCCTGTACCCGAAAGGGGTTCTAACCACCGAAATTAACATTTTAGAACATAATTAAAATTTTAATCATTAAAATACTATTATAATGTACATTCATATTAATAATAATACCTATGCAATTTTTTTTCTCTATACATTTAATCTAATTACTTCATATTCATAAACATAACATTAATCATACCAAATTTAAAACAAATATTAGTTATAAATTTGATATGATTAATGTTACTGGTTACGGAATTAAAGGTTTTTTATTTTATTTTATTTATTATGTATACTGTGCCAATGCCAAATGTTCAAGAAAAGTATTTCCAAAGTTTCATGAAAACCCACCTAGATTTAATGTCTCACGAAAAGTATTCCCAACTCTCAAGACAGGGCGTCGTGATTTATAACTCGCGGGTAAAAAGTTACCATTGTATAAAACAAAGTCGTTTAACGCTTCTGTGTGTCCCTATGGAGGTATGCTTAGATCTTTAAAACTACGCAACGGATTTTGAAGCGGTTTTTTTTAATAGATAGAGTGATTCGAGAAAAAGGTTTATTAAGTTATTTTAAACATAGATTTACACATGGGCGAAGCCGCGGGCGCAGTACTTAATATTTATAGTTTTAAGTATATTTTTTATTTTCACAGGACATCGCATTAGTCGGAGAATTCACAGTCCGGGACGCCGTCTTCTACTTCGGCCGTATCTACGGGATGAAGACAAAGGAGATGACGGAACGCTTCGAGTTCCTATCGAACCTTCTACAGTTGCCCAGCGGTGGGAAACTGATCAAGAACTGCTCGGGTGGGCAACAGAGAAGGGTATCGCTGGCGGCTGCCTTGATACACTGTCCTGAGCTGCTGATTCTTGATGAGCCTACAGTTGGGCTCGATCCGGTGCTTAGAGAGAGGTAATTTTCATTTTTTTTATATTAGCCTGATTCGTCCCACTCCTGGGAAAAGGCCTCCCCCAAATCTTTCCACTGAGTGCCGTCACGCGCGATCTCCCATCTGAATATTTTATTTTATTTATATTTTATCTATTTGTGAAACAGTCGTGCCTTTCGTGCAGTTATTCCGTGATCATGGCGCATGAAACTGTGCCGAAATATTGGAAAACTCAAAATCGAATCATGGTAAATATCCCGTTTTAAATGACTTTAGTGTTAAAGTTTAAAACTGTGTCGGACCTCCCAGTGCCCAAAGTCAGGATAGGGTTAAAGCTGATTTCATTTATAATATAATATAGAGATATAGTGGAAGAAGGGGAGGGGAGCAAAGGCCTCCCTGCCTTTGCTCTGCAGTGGGACACCCCGGGCTAATATAATAATAATAATATGGCGAGCGCTGAGGTTGCTACGTCGTCAGTAATAGTTAAGAGTGGTAGCTTCGTGAATTAATATTATAAATAAAATAAAAGTTTCTTTATTCAGACATATTATTGTCCATATATTACGCATAAAAAATATAAAAACTAAACATAAACCACAAAATTAATTAATTTGCGCAGAGCTTTATACCTAGTAAAGCGGTAGATTCGCTTCGCTGCTTGTTAAAAAAACCCCCAAACTGTTTTGCCACTTTTTGTGACGCAAAAGGAAAATTAGGTAAGCTGGTTTTTAAATATCAAAATTAATGTATGCGTACAATTGTAAATTTGAATCTAAATAAGAGGAAATGTATGAAATAAATTAATTATTATGATATCCATTTGTGTAAATACGATGCTTACGTAGATAAGTAAGCTAAGTAGGTACCTACACGTTAGTATGACCTACGACTAACAGAAGGTAGATTAACACTAATGCAAACAGTTATTGGAAATTTACTCGTAATAGCTTAATTATAATAATATAATTTTATCATTTACTAGCTGCGCCCCGCGGCTTCACCCGTGTGGAAATAAAAACATAGAAACCTAAAATTCAATGAAAGCCAATCGCATTTTGCACATTTTTATGCGAAAATGGACAAGTTTTCTTCCTATTTGTTTCGTATTAAAAACAACAATATCTTACGCGTTGTTTAGTAAGGAACATAGCTTATATTTTCTAGTAACAGAAAAGCACGCATGGGGCGGGGCACATGGGTTAAACAGGGACAGCGATATTCGGAGCGATTTTTGCAAGCGCCTCGAATTGAAGTTGGGAGCGAGCGTCACCGAACCCTTAATACGATACATTAAATCATCATCATCATCAGCCTATATTAGTCCACTGCTGGACATAGGCCTCCCCCAATGAGCGCCATAGCGCCCTACATTACATAGATAGATATGTTTTACGATACATAGAAAATACCCAGAGCACCTATTGGAACAAATATTTACAGATAGTACCAAATTTGTCCCAAGGCGGGAATTTAACCTGCAACCACCTGCGTCGCTGGCGTTCTTCGCCCGCCGCGCCACAGAGGTCGTCAATAAATCGTTAAAAATGTACTAGTAATAAATTAATCCGATCACATGTGCATTGCATTGAAAGTATTAAAGTAATATTGATATGGCCGCAATATCAAAAAAGTTACGGGAGCTTTCTAGATCCGTTAGTGAGTACGTTGTAAGTACCTACCAAACATTAAGTGCTTTATTTCCAACCTTAGGACTCTTGGAAACGTCACAAATTTCACTCTTTAGGCACTCGTTAAACTATCGCTTTCGACTGCCTAAAGTTAAACCATGTTTAAGGCATGCCTAACGACGACCGATGCGATGTGGCGCGGTGGGCGAAGGTCCGCATGCGACGCAGGAGGTTGCGGGTTCGATTCCCGCCTCGGAACAATTGTGTGTACGATCTGCAGATATTTGTTCCGGGTGTTCTGGTCGTTTTCTATGTATAATAAAAAATATCTATCTATGTAATGTATTGTATTCTGTATATCAGTCATCTAGTACCCATAACACAAGCTCTGCTTACCATGGGGCTAGATAATTCTGTGTGAATTGTCCAGCATTCTTTATTTATTTATTATTTATAACTTGTAAACCGTCGCGTCGTGAAGCGCAGGTTTGTGGTAACGCTTTTGTTAAACACGCGTTCAACAGGCTGTCTATCTTTTTTGTAGTACAACGGCTTAATGTTTCTTTCACTAAAGTATTTCGTGCAGAATCCATGACAGATAAACCAGACACTCTAGCCGACAGATTACTTAACATTACCAAATACAAAAACAGGTATTATTACGTATTCCGAAATTGCCAAAAAGTATATCCAAAACGTGATCTGCAGAACACGTGTGACTGAAAACTAGTTTTGAAATGTATGCGGTCAAAACCCAGCTATGCTAACGAGGTGCAGAATAAACGAACGTCTAAAAATCTTAACACTTTGACTGCGGTTTTTTTTCGACGATTGCGATCTTTTTTTTTACCTAAAAAATTCGTGCTGCCGCTCTACACAGCGGTTGTGTTGCGCCGCACATGCGTTTCGTTCGAAAAATATTACAGCTCTGCGGAGTCACAAAGATCTGTATTTTCTCAGCCGCTGCGCTAGTGTGGATTTACGCATATTAGTCACTTGTAGAAAACTCATACCGTGCGTTTTCAGCACTCAAAGTATTAATATATTCAATCTAGACACCTAAAGCTCCGCGCACATTAATCCAACGCTACCGCGGCACGGCATAAATTTGCATTCAATTAACAGATAAACATGTTATTAATAACTAGCGGACCTTCCCGGTTTCGCACGGTTTTAGTACGGATCCCTAACTTTTTTGAAAATATAATAAAGCCTATGTTCACCGGGGATAGTGTAGTGTAGCTTCCCAACAACGGTGAGAGAATTTTTCAAATCGGTACAGTAGTTTCGGTTTCGGAGCCTATTTATTGCAAACAAACATAAAAGCAAACCTTTCCTCTTTATAATATTAGGATAGATAATTATGTCAAATTATACTTCACAATTTATAAATCATTATCATTAAATTAGATATATAATATATTAATATTATTAATGAGAAATATAATATAAAAAGACGGATGGACAGCGCAGTCTTAGTAATAAGGCCCCGTTTTACCATTTGGGTACGGGCCCCTAAAAATCGAATGCTGTAAAACGGACGCTGCTGTGCGCATGGCTCCTGAGATTTAAAATGTTTTGAAACGAAGAAGAAAGAAAGAAAGAAAGAAAATATTTTTATTTACCTTAGAAACTACCATCATCATTTCATATCATCGCTCTCAGGTTTTGGCTGGAAATCAGTGTTTTTGCTTTTAGCAAAAAATATCGCTGAGCCATGGCCTATTTATTGTACTGCGGCACACACATGTTTACCTACACTAAGTACTTTAGTAGCCATTTTAATTGCTCGTTTTATTAATTGTTTTATGGTAATTTAGTTTAATATTGTATCTTTCTCTATGTTAATTGTATGTGTTATTGTACCAAATAAACGTTTCATCTATCTATATTCTATCTACCATACACAACAAACTTAAAACAACGCAAATTAATACTATATAGCTTACAAATGATTGTGCGTAGCAGTGTTCAGGCAAGTATGGCCTTCACTCAGCATTGTGCTGGATGCACACTAATGTGTCCACCCAGCGCTGATTTTCAGTGAAGACCAGAGGGATTGTGTCACACAGACTAGTTAACGTTACCTCCGCATTCTTCAAGATAAGCAATAAAATTGCATCCATCCAGGCATGACGTTGCCGTGATCTCATGGTGTTGAAACTAATTGTAAATACGCAATAAGCAGGCTATTGTTTGAGGAATAAAAAACATGCCTTGTTGACCTAGAATAGACTATACGATGACATGCGATTTGATTCGTCGTAATCGACTCGCTCCGCTCGCGCACACGGTCCAAGAAAAAGTTCAACTTAGCGAATGGGTGTAGATAGTACGAATTGCGGCACGGTTCGCTCGCCGATAACTTTTCTTTTATTGACGACCGATGTGGCGCGGTGGGCGAAGGTCCGCCTGCGACGCAGGAGGTTGCGGGTTCGATTCCCGCCTCGGAACAATAGTGTGTACGATCTGCAGATATTTGTTCCGGGGGTTCTGGTCGTTTTCTATATATAATAAAAAATATCTATCTAAGTAGTGTATTTTATTATGTATATTAGTTATCTGGAACCCATAATATAAGCTCTGCTTAGCTTGGGGCTAGATGTAAATTGTCCAGCATTATTTATTTATTTCATTAACCCTTAGTTACTCGCGCATAAAAACATAAATAAGTACTCGCGTGGCGTGCTTTCCACCCCAATTTTAGAATTAGAAAAAAAACTACCAAATACATACAAAATCAAACACCCCACGCGAGTATTAATTACTTTGGGTTAAACAGGTTAACACTTTGACTGCGATTTTTTTTCGACGACTGCGATCTTTTTTTTAACCTAAAAAATTCGTGCTGCCGCTCTACACAGCGGTCGTGTTGCGCCGCACGTGCGTTTCGTTCGAAAAATATTACGGCTGTGCTGAGTCACACAGATCTGTATTTTCTCAGCCGCTGCGCTAGTGTGGATTTACGCATATTAGTCACTTGTAGAAAACACATACCGTCTGATTTCAGCACTCAAAGTGTTAAATCACCTTCTTACATAGGTACATAATATTGTACCTATGTAATTACTTGCAATCGCGGTGCTGATCGCCCTTTATCTGACCAAGGTGCCATGGTTCCTGTACTTAATTGAAATCCTGAAAGAATAGAATCTAGACAAGACACAACAATGGGATATGCAAATTCCGTAATGTCACGGTCACACGGACTGAACAGAAATCGCGCTATAACAGAACTACAGTGGACGGCATTTACCTAGGCACTCGTAATCCTGTCAGCAGACTCAGCTACAATATAATAAAATCAAAAACAAAATCAACATGTTTTTGTTTCTTTAGGCTTACAAATAAGCACTTAGACAAGTCATATTTTATATAATAAATATGTTTGTTTTTTTAAATAAATAAATAATGCTGGACAATTCACACGGCATTATCTAGCCCCATGGTAAGCAGAGCTTGTGTTATGGGTACTAGATAAATGATATAAATAATACAATACATTACATAGATAGATATTTTTTTTATTATACATAGAAAACGACCAGAACACCCGGAACAAATATCTGCAGATCGTACACACACTTGTTCCGAAGCGGGAATCGAACCCGCAACCTCCTGCGTCGCAGGCGGACCTTCGCCTACCGCGCCACATCGGTCGTCAGATATTTGTATAATTCATGCATGATTTGTCTATTTTGAATTAGCGTGTGTAACGTTGTTTTGTTTTATAATATAATGTTTCTACTAGTGGCATCTTGATTGGTTTATACAAAACTATATTACTGTTAACTTTAAGAATATTGTAAACTGTTTGTGCCCTAATAAACGAAAAATAAAAATAAATATTATTCATTATTATCATATTTTAATGTTCGCTTCAATTTAATGTCCACCAGTGGAATAAGTGTAAAAAGACACCACTAGTATGTTCATCTTATGTGTCTAAAACATTTGATTTGCTTATCTATTGCATAAGTTAAACTAGAAATAAAGTGACCAATTGATCCTTTACCTTGTTAGAGTTTTCGAGTTGGAACAAAGCTCGTCCCAAGATTTCTTATCGTCTAGATTCTAGATAATCCGATATTTTGTAACAAGCCTTTTTAAAAAGCCACGAATAGTGGTCCTTAATACCGTCGGTAATTTTGGCGTTTTCTTTGGCCAAACATACCAACAACGGCACAAACTTTCGCGTTTAAATTAGTAGAATATTTTTTTAACAAAAAGCACACCTCGGCACAATTATGTTATTGAAAAAGGTGCGAAAGAAAAGCCCCTGAGTGTAAGGTTCGCCATGATCGCGTGATAACGAATCGTTAATACAAATTTAATTGTTAGTCAATTCGTATAGTCAGTCTCAGCGATGATAATTTATATTTACTCACAATTAATACAGGTGCAGCATTCATATTAATTCATTATTATTTTTATTGGTTTTGTAAAACAGTTTTAATTAAAAAAATAATGCTTAAATAAATTATCCACAATATAAATAGCCCTAAGCTAAAAGAGCTTGTGTTATGGGTACTAGATGACTGATTTACTTAATAAAATATATTAATATATGTATATATTATATATATGGTATTACATTACTTAAAACAGGGTCCCATACCACACTGAAATATATTAATTAATTTAAGTTAAAGCAATAAACAATTTGATTTGTTTTTATATATATATATATATATATTTCGTAGATAGATATCTCTATAATATAAAAATGAATCGCTGAATGTGTTTCTAAGCGCAAATCTCGAGAGCAGCTAAACCTATTTCGCTAATTCTTTTTTTAGAATATTCCTTGAAGTACGAGGATGGTTCTTACGGAGAGAAAAAAGAGTTTTTTTTTAATTGCCTAAATCAAATGACCACCCGGGCGAAGCCGGGACGGGCCGCTAGTTTTATATATAAATGTAATGAAATAGGGGGTTTTCCTTTTGGATTACGCCTCGTTCGAAATAAATAAATAATACTGGACAATTCACACAGCGTTATCTAGCCCCATGGTAAGCAGAGCTTGTGTTATATACTCGTACGTATATACTCTACATATTTTGATTACTCTGACTGTACCGGGATGGCTTGTCAACGCCTATTTCCTATGGAAACCTTCCACTGTAATCCGTCGTAAACATAGAAAAATAATCATCAAAGCAGTTTCGAAACAACGGGAAATAATTACAAAACATATTGTTTTAATTGTTGCGCGAACAAATTACCTACTATTAAAAGTTTTTGCAAATTATTATATTTTCTTAATCTATCGGAGCCTAAAAAAATTAATCAATTCGTCTCGAACGTAAATACGTATGAATATTATTGATGGACATAATTCGGTCGGGTGAAAAACATCATCAATATCATCAGCCCGTACATGTCCACCTGTGAACATAGGCCTCCCCCAAACAACGCCAGGAACAGCAGTCCTGAGCCGCCTCCATCCATCGACTCCCTGCGACCGCTACAATGTCGTCGGTCCATCGGGTGGGAGGTCTACTAAAATAAATAATGCTGGTCAACCCACACAGCATCATCTAGCCCCAAGCTAAGCAGAGCTTGTGCTATGGGTACTAGATGACCTACGAATATTTCTTCGTGGTAGATGACTGATATACATAATACAATACGTACATATAGATGGATATTTTTTTATTATACATACATACTCGTAGATAACGACAAGAATACCCGGTACATATATCCGCAGATCGTAAAAAATTGTCAAACATTCGTCCCGAGGCGGAAATCGAAATCCAGCGGCGCAGGCGGACCTTCGCCCACCGCGCCACTGAGGTCGTCAAAATGTGTCGGATTTTTTAGTAATTATCGCGTGCGAAGTCGCAGGCAGAAACTAGTTATCATGTTTCTCACGTTTACATAACAAATCGTGTAGTCTAGAACAACCGTGATGAATGTAGAGTAGAACAATGGACTATATAGATTTTCCATGGGAATCGATATTTGGTTATATGGATAATTATAATAAATTATATTAGATTAAAGCAATAAAATAAGGATTACATCGTACATACATTACCTAAGTAGTAATAAAATAAATAAATAATGCTGGACAATTCACACAGCATTATCTAGCCCCATGGTAAGCAGAGCTTGTGTTATGGGTACTAGATAACTGATATACATAATACAATACATTACTTTGAGTGCTGAAAACGCACGGTATGAGTTTTCTACAAGTGACTAATATGCGTAAATCCACACTAGCGCAGCGGCTGAGAAAATACAGATCTTTGTGACTCAGCAGAGCTGTAATATTTTTCGAACGAAACGCATGTGCGGCGCAACACAACCGCTGTGTAGAGCGGCAGCACGAATTTTTTAGGTAAAAAAAAGGATCGCAATCGTCGAAAAAAAACCGCAGTCAAAATGTTAATAAAATAGTTATCTTAGAAATATTAATTCGATTGTAATTTGTTTTACTGGTCTATATTTTTTTTGTCCTGGCTTATCCTACTTCCCACAATAAAACCCTCCACCTACAATAAAAACGTGAAAATTTGTATGTAGGTATACAGATGTTTGTTACCTATTCTTTCACGCAAAAACTACAGAACGGATCGGGCTGAAATTTTGCACACCTATAGTTCAAGGCCTGGAATAAAACACAGGCTACTTTTTATCCCATTAATATAAACAGGGCTCGTCGTTCACCCGCTTGCAATCATAATTAATTCATTAAATTACCGTAGTTTTTTATAGTAACAAACACGACGTCCACACATACAAACTTTCGCGTTTATAATATTCATCGTCATCCTCATCAGCCTATGTTAGTCCACTGCTGGACATAGGCCTCCCCCAATGAGCGCCACAGCGCCCTGTCTTCAACTTGACACATCCAGCAACTACCTGCAATCTATTGCAGATCGTCATCCCACCTGGTCGGAGGGCGTCCTACACGTTTACCGAGTCGCCCCAGCGGTTGTCGGTTCTTAGCGAGATATGGCCGGCCCACTGCCACTTCAGCTTGATTATTCTTAGTTTATAATATTAGTAGGATGTTATATTTAACTTGGCGTTTGTTCCAGCATATGGGAGTACCTGTCAGAGCTGGCTCGAGGAGGTACCTCCGTGATCGTCACCACGCATTATATCGACGAGACGAAGCAGGCACACAGGGTAAGTTCATAACATTCAATTTTAAAACGGCGGGCGGCGGCGGCACTGAGTCTTGAAAATGTGCTATAGATTTTCGACCAATCAGGAACTTGACCTTGTGGCGTAATCTAAGTACTATGTACAAAATCCTATATAAATACAAAAATAAATATTTTTGTATTTATATACGATTTTCAAACAAAAACTTATTGTATAGGGTACAATTGTGGGCTGACTATCGCAAAAGTTATAAAACTGTGTAGCGGATGTCTAAAAGATTTTTGACTACACGAACAGTATTTTGACCTTGTGGGTGGTGTCGCAATCTAGGTATTGAATGGAAGGTTGTTGGAAGGATTCAAGCCCTATCTGCGAAAGATTGCAGGTAGATGGATAGGCTGGATGCGGCAAGCTGAAGACAGGGCGCTATGGCGCTCATTGGGGGAGGCCAATGTCCAGCAGTGGACTGCTATAGACTGATGATGAAGCCCCATCTAGATTGAAAATATATGTTTTGTAATAAAACATGTATTCTAAGGATCAGGTAGCATTTAATTTTATTGTTATACTTTACACAGAGCTCCAGGTGAGTGAAAGCGTTGTGGGCTGAAAGAATTAGTTTAATTTGTTTAGAGTTAAAGCCCATAATTGAATGCACAATTTTGTGCTGAGTGGAAGCGGTGCTTTTCAGGTGTACGACAAGCTAAAGCCGTTTCACCCACCTTTTTAAAGTGAAATACGTCCCAAAAACCACGTTTTGACTTTTGAAAATCAATTTTAAGGGAACATAACACCTATTTTTCGAATATATTTTGATAAGGATATTAGTTAGTAGGTATGTTATGGGAGTGGAAACACGATTGACTAAACTTGACTCGATAGAAAAAAATGGCAAAGTTTCCTCTAAATCTTCATTATTTTAGAGATATCTCTACGAAAAAACAAGTTTTATTTGCTAGTTATTTAATATTATTGTATTGAAATTTCTTCTACGTGTTCCCTAATAAATACTTTAGACGATTATGGTTTTAATTGTTTGCAAAACAGTATTATTTTAAAGCAATGACAAATTTAAAAATAAAAACCAGTGATATTGCGCGCGGGCCCGTCTTTCTCGCCTTCTCCGCGCGGCGTTCGTTCTTCCTTGTCTCGAAAAAGCGAACTCACTTCGTCGTTGTTGGTACGGACGCTATCGAGGCAATACTTATAAAATTTGATTTTTCAACATGTTCCGAATGGCCTTGATCGATGATCCCAGCAAAAAGCTAATAAACCAACACTCTTCACTTGAGTCTTAAGTCTCATTTGAGACTCGATCGACAATACGTCACATTATCTACCTACACAATGTGTCATTACCAAGAACCGAACAAATAATTCTTAGACATGCCTAAGAATTATTTGTTCGGCTCTTGGTTCAATTATTTACTCGGCAAATAAATGAAATTTTAGTTTATTCTTAGACATACATACATACATTTGTATATTATGTCTATGAATAAACTAAAATTTAATTTGTTTGCCGCTGCAGTACAAAACAAAAACAAAGTATTACAATTTGAATTTAAAAAAAAATTGCATAAAATATTTTTCAAAAAGAGAGACTGATGTGTGTATAGCAGCAAAAACGTCTCGACTCAGGATAAATGCCTTACTACTCAGGAGTAAGGCAGACCTCCGGGCTCCGGCCAGGTGGGATGACGACCTGCGAAGGACTGCGGGCAGATGCTAGCTGCGTCAAGCTGCAGCCTTTCATAGGTCATCCTGGTCTGAGGGCGTCCTACACTATGTTTACCGAGTTTTGGTCTCCATTCAAGAACACGTTTCCGAAATTGATTCAGGCTGTAGGTAATTCGAAATTTTCTTTCTCGATTAAACTCCCAACAACAACTTTGGTCCGTCAGATTTGAACAGTGCATTATGCACTTTGCATAGTAGTTGTAGATTACAAAAACAGTATGCAAAACAAAACGCCATACTTTTTTCAAGGCGAAATGAAATTGGCGTGATTGCTAAAGTACCATCTGGTACCTACTTATTTCTAACACGCAAGTCTGACTTAGTCAACTGTAATCATCTAATCACAGACCGTTTAGACCTGAATTTAGATCCTTGGCCTTATTAGAGTTCATTTTAGGTTCATTTATGAAACTCGGAAATCAGAAAAGTCAACTTGGGATGTTACGCTACATAAAGCTTACTTTATATTTTACTTGATCTATACATGCCTAATTCAAACGAACTTATGTAATTTTTACTTATTTTAATTGACGAGAAACTGACAACGCCTTACTTTAGCTTAAATAGAGGTAACAATTGTTATTGTGTATTTCATTTTAAATTGACGACCGATGTGGCGCGGTGGGCGAAGGTCCGCCTGTGACGCAGGAGGTTGCGGGTTCGATACCCGCCTCGGAACAAATGTGTGTACGATCTGCAGATATTTGTTTCGGGTGTTCTGGTCGTTTTCTATGTAAAATAAAAAATATCTATCTATGTAATGTATTGTATTATGTATATCAGTTATCTAGTACCCATAACACAAGCTCTGCTTACCATGGGGCTAGATAATGCTGTGTGAATTGTGTCCAGTATTATTATTAATATTATTTTAAATAAATATTTTCATTTCATTTCGTAAAGGTACCTAGTTCTGACAATGTCCATAACACAGCTCTTGAAAAATAATTGCGCTTGCGCATAATATTGAAATAATTGAAGTTAGGGGAAAACTGAATGCCTTTTAATGGGATTTTTGTACAGGATGTCTCAGTCTTCTCCTCAGTTCAGCGTGTTGGAAATAAATAAATCTCTGATAATGAGCATAGGAGTAATGGTAATAATAATAACCTAATTTATTATTATTTTATTGATAGAAGCGCCCCCAAGACGCTGGCTGCATTGCTCCGCGGCCCGCTGTATGGCAATGCCTTTGAGAATTCAAGATTTGGTTGAATTCTCAAAGGGCAATGCTAATCATAAATAAGACCTTAATGTGAATCTTCTCTCAAGCACAAAAGTTTTAGACAAATTCCGTTTTTTTTTAAATTCAATTAATTACTTGTTCGCGAAGCAAAGGTAAGCTTAGGCTACTATTTATACCTAAAAAATGCGTGCAAAACCGCTAGCAGAAGATGTATAAATCGAATCCCAACCTTGGGTTATCCTTTGCTCATAAAACATTAAATATTATTAAACCCGTTAGTAATCCGCAACCGCTCAACCCACTTGAAGGATTCATTGAACTCCAACTCCAAATTCTGAGAAGGTCCCAGGAGGCCGGTTTGCAATTTGCCACAAAACTTACGCCTTGCAACCGGTTTGACGGTCTCTGAAATGTATTATTATTTTACAGTGTGTACCTATAGATAGATAGGTCTTTTATCTTACAATCCCAACCCCTAGATGACCATCTACCCGAGGGGAATATTTTTAAAATCAGCGATGCATATTTTTGGCATGCATTTCAATGCTGAATATACCCGTTTTCGGCATGCAGCGCAATGCTGAATCTACTCCCTATGAATATACCCGTTTTTGGCATGCAGCGCAATGCTGAATCTACTCCCTCTGAATATACCCGTTTTTGGCATGCAGCGCAATGCTAAATCTACTCTCTTTGTCTGTTATTAGTAATTTATTTTTAACCGATTTCAAAAAAGAGGTGGTTCTCAATACTGTTTTATTTTTAAGTTTGTTACCTCAGAACTTTTGACTGGGTGAACCGATTTTGATATTCTATTTGTATTCGAAAGCTGGTGCTTCCCGTGTGGCCCCTGGTGCCCCCATTTCAATTTGGTCCAGTTCTGATAATGGCATAGGTACATGTGAAAACCATAAGTCTTAAATTTGCATTAAAGATGTGCGCGACAAATGGACGAATAACGATCAAAATCAAAAAAATCTCAATTATTTATTTGCAGTCAACGTATGCTTATTCTAAAACGTCCCATGCGATGACTTACCAGCTGAAACAGCTTTGGCGTGCAAAATTATATAATATTAATTGCAAATATATTCTGATTGGAAAATTAATTAAAATAATGTCAGACTATGTGTATGTATTACAATAACATTGGTCCTTAGAAATAAAATAAATAATGCTGGACAATTCACACAGCATTATCTAGCCCCATGGTAAGCAGAGCTTGTGTTATGAGTACTAGATAACTGATATACATAATACAATACATTACTTAGATAGATATTTTTTATTATACATAGAAAACGACCAGAACACCCGGAACAAATATCTGCAGATCGTACACATAATTGTTCCGAGGCGGGTATCGAACCCGCAACCTCCTGCGTCGCAGGCGGACCTTCGCCCACCGCGCCACATCGGTCGTCAAAAAATAACAAAAAGATGAAGACATCACACATCAAAATCACACGCAAATTTTAATAAGGAATACAGCCTGTCAAATAATAAAATTAGGGCTTACACAACTTTTATGTTAGAATAGTTCCGAGGGATTAGTATAATATATCCCGCAAAACCAGTTTAAAGAGAAAAAGAAAAAGTTTAGGTTTCGTAGTGGGTTAATGAGAGAAAAAGTAAATTATAAAAAAAAACATGTTATTAGTTTGCCTTTAAATAAATCAGTGCGTCAAAAAACAGTAAACAACCCTTCAATGATAATTCCATTGCCCTCGAATGGCATTATAAGACAGAAAAAAACGTATTCCAACTTTGTATTTTTATTTTTAACAAACTGGACTTGCTGACCCGTACCTTAACACTTTGGTTTTTCCTACATTCTTGCCCTTCGATGTGAAGCTTGTAGGTTTGAAAAACCCACACTTAAACAGGGTGCCACGTAACATGCGTGTACTAAGCCGAATGATGGCGAATCTGGACCCAGAAGTGATCAACTTGTACATAACTTTATTATAACATACCCACGCTTCATAAATACTTCTTTTAATTACAACTAGATGCGCACCGCGGCTTCGCTAGTTTGGAAATCTGTGTCAAATAGTTTATAAACCTTCCTCTTGAATAACTCTATCTATTTAAAAAAAGCGCATCAAAATCCGTTGCGTAGTTTTAAATATCCAAGCATAGGGACAGACAGACAGCGGGAAGCGACTTTGTTTTATACTATTGTTTTTAATGTTTTTTTTCTTCGTATTCGTGTTCGCATCGTCGTATAAGTAAAGATGTGTGGTAACTCCTAGGTCAAATTCCGTTTTATGTGGAACTTGAGAAACAAAACCAGTAAAACCTTACCTACATTATTGTAATTGTAGTGTTGACGTTATCGGAAGAATTTTATTCTGCTGTATTTTATTTTGACCGTTTTATTTTATCATGTGACTGAGTACCTACCTACCTACCTATGTGTGTTTCATTTAACACGTCGACTGCGAACTTTTTTAACCTATCCATTTGTGCTGCCGCCCCGCCGCTCCGCTCTACACAGCAATTGTGTTGCGCCGCACAGGCGTATCTTTCGAAAAATATGTTAAGAGCGTGCCATACCTCAGCCAAAATTCGAATTTCGCTTCAGTTTAGAGCAGAATGACAACATGATTTTCTTGTGAGTGAGAAGCACAGAGCGATAGACGTGCTCCGTATTTTTTATCGACGTAAGCGCCAAAACTGTTATAAGCCTAATTACAAGTTATTTACACAACTAATCTAAAAATTAAAAAGACGAAAACGAAGAAATTCTACTACGTTTCTCGACAAAACAAAAATCCAACAAAAAAATTAGGTGGTTCCTGAGATAAATAGCAAAATGTGTGCAAAACATGTATTTTTCAAAAAATAAAAGTATCGAGAAAAATTTCACCAATCGTGTTTTCGAAAAGACGGAATCCAAGATAAAAGTTCGAATTATCATTTACCTAAATATGAAGGTGGTAGCTTTCACAGATTCTAAGATAAATAACGATTTCTAACTATAAAATTACATAAGGTACACTCTTAAGGAGGCTGTGCTGAGCCACACAGATGTGGGTTTTTCAGCCGCTGGCTGTGCAAGTTTGTATTTACGGATATTGCTCGTAGACATGGCAAACACGCATGACTTTGCATCCTGACATGCGTCACTCCATAATGACTGAGTAATCAGCGATTAAACGCAATAAACGAACACATAAACTAAACGTGCAAAACTGGTGATTTATTGCATTTAGGCATATTTTGCAGCAGATATCGATGAATTTGTACTAAAAAACTAATAACTTTATTATGATACAATCTAGTGGAGCGATAGTTGGTCATTGTTTGCTTCTAAAAATTGTTGCCGACTTTTTTTTATGGTCGATATATTTGACAACAATCTCACCTGATGTAAAACGAAGATGTGACCGACACGATGATACCACGAAGGTCTAGAAAACTCTTGTCTTGAAGCGACCCAGGTAATTGACCGGGAATACAGCTGGGAGCGTGTTCCATTCTCCAGCGGTACCAATGATGAATAGAATTGAATTTATTTAGCAAACACAAAAAGGAAAGTACAACTTAAAAGAAACATTAATTAAAAACAAATTAAACTCACATAATAAAACTAATTAAACAACAGTTTGATTGATACCAAAAAAGGCCTTTTTATATAGGCTTTTCCCTAGTAGTGCGCAGCTAAAGGTCCAGTGTCGCAACACCTACAGCCCGAGGACTATAACGACGCCGCCGGTTTTCAGTCTGAACATCTGGATGACGTCACACAACAAAGACATAAGACAAGTCCTTGGACGAAAGAAATTACCACCCGATTCGCTGTAGAAAACGTGACAGTTAGTTGACACTAGCAAGACGTGGTTTGAAAAAATCATTCACCGTTGGGAAGGTACTCTATCCGGTGAACATAGGCTTATAGGTATTATATTTTAGAAATGTGAAATTCAAATTTAACGCGGGTGAAACCACGGGAAACAGTTAGTGGGCTATATTATCATGTTTCTGTTAGTATGTACACGCTGACTACAAATGTTATAAAGCAAGCACTAATATAAAGTATTGCTTTCAGATTGGTCTCCTCAGAGACGGCCAGCTTTTAGCTGAAGATTCTCCTGAAGAAATCCTTCGCAAGTTCGAGGTCAACAACCTGGAGGATGCTTTTCTTAAACTTGCGTTGCGCCAGCACGAGACAATACCCAAACGACGGTCAAGTGAGTACTACCTACCTATTTATAAACATTAATTAGGTACTTTGACGACCGATGTGGCGCGGTGTGCGAAGGTCTGCCTGCGGCGCAGGAAGTTTATTTATTTATTTAATTTAAGTTTCGGGTTCGATTCCCGCCTCGGAACAATTGTGTGTACGATCTGCAGATATTTGTTCCGGGTGTTCTGGTCGTTTTCTATGTATATTAAAAAAATATCTATCTATGTAATATATTGTATTATGTATATCAGTTATCTAGTACCCATCACACGAGCTCTGCTTACCATGGGGCTAGATAATGCTGTGTGAATTGGCCAGCATTATTTATTTATTTACTTATTATTATATAGTGCTAATTGTAATGTTCTACTATATGTTTCCAGCACTAACAGCGTCCCCCGATGTAATCCCCACCAGCAACCTCCCGGAGCCCGACAGTCGGTTCCAGTCGAGAGAAGACTTCAGCGTCGTCACAAGCAGCACTCATGTGAGTTTTAGCAAAAAGTCAAAGTAAACAGATCATTATTTTGCCAGAGCAGAGACGAATTAGTACCTACACACCACTACATAGTATAAAACAAAGCCGCTTCCCGCTGTCTGTCTGTCGCCCATCTTAGATCTTTAAAACTACGCAACGGATTTGTTGCGGGTTTTTTAAATAGATTTGAGTGATTTAAGCCCTGAATCACTCTTTCTATTAAAAAAAACCCTAAAATAATCAAATGACATTTGACACATAGATACCACGCGGTTGCAGCCGCGGGCGTAGCTAGTCATCATCACCATCATCAGCCTATATTAGTCCACTGCTGGACATAGGCCTCCCCCAATGAGCGCCATAGCGCCCTGTCTTCAGCTTGACGTATCCAGCATCTACCTGCAGTCTTTCGCAGGTCGTCATCCCCTGGTCGGAGGGCGTCCTACACTATGTTTACCGAGTCGTGGTCTCCACTCAAGAACACGTTTGCCCCAGCGGCCGTCGGTATAAATTACAAAAATCTTCAAACCGGCTACCACACAAAAAAAAATTATCGCGGGAAATTTTAATTTATAAAATTTTAATAGAGGATACCTATAAAATAAAAAATGTCCTAAAGCCTCAGGTTACTAAAATATTCAGAGGCATTCATAAGCGATATTTATTTTCATATTTCAATCAAATCAAAGCTTTTATTTGTAGTTAAACTAATGTACAATAAGAAATAACCGTTGCTACATAAATAAAATACGACATACAACGAAAATTTCTATATTATGTATTTACTTTAGATACTTCTTATTAAAATATTTATATCAAGTATGTAAAAATATTAAAACATCAGATTATAGGTAAGGTACAATAAGGTATCTATAAATTGCCCGGGTTCTTAATTAATCTTCGTTCGTTATCACAAAATAAATTTGTTAAAACTTAAATAAAACGTGTAGGAGTAGAATAATTATAAATGGTGTAGCTAAGGTACTGACTTCAAAATAAATATAGACAGTTGAAACAGGTGGGAAAATTTAATCATTTTCATATTTTGTTAACAATTGTATGGATGTTTGCTGACCTCCTTATTTATACTTAATACTTACTAACTGTTCCCCACGGTTTCACCCGCGTTAAATTCGAATTTCGCTTTTCTAGGGGGATAAAGAGGTATTTTTCCCGTTCATTAGTTTTTCACACGCGATGTAAGGAATGTTACAGTTTGGGTTACATTATTGGACTTTTAGTAAGGATCCCTTATTTTTTTGAAAATTGATTCGATATAATATTTTTTTTTTGTATGAGTCCTGTGCTCGAAATATACAATTTTTATTTTTTATTTAGGATAGTGTAGCTTCCTAACGGTGAAATAATATTTAAAATCGGTCTAGTAGTTTCGGAGCCTATTCAATGCAAACAAACAAAAAATCGAATCTTTCCTCTTTATAATATTAGTATAGATGTGTGTATGTCTTTTTGTGTTCCTATGAGCTCGCACAGCGATAGACAGAGAGAAATGGAGTAACTTGGAGGAGGCTTTCACCGCTCTAGGCGGTCCTAACACTATCTAAGTACATAAGTTAGTATATAAGTAATTTAGGAAAGTTCTTTTTATATAAACAAATAGTATACTTACTTAAACCTTTGTTAGTTAATATTGTTAACATTAGTGTTTTTTGGAACAATAAAGCTCTTTTTATTTTTATTTTATTTATGAGCTCGCACACATGTATGACTTTATTATTAGTGCTGTTGTTAAAGTCGTACCTACCTAACTAGTGGTGTTTCTAACTCGACCCATTTGGTTTCAATAATTATAATTCGTTGGATATTCCATGTTATTTTCAATTTAATTAAAATAATGATGACTTCTGTGACGCGTTGGACGTAGGTCCGCCTGCGACACAGGTGGTTGCGGGTTCGATTCCCGCCACGGGACAAATGTTGTACATACTGCTGATATTTGTTCCGGGTGTTCTGGTCGTTTTTCTATGTAGAATAAAAAATATCTATCTATGTAATGTATTTAATTATGTATACCTTATCAATTATCTAGTACCCATAACACAAGCTCTGCTTAGCTTGGGGCTAGATAATGCTGTGTGGATTGTCCAACATTATTATTATATTTTACAAAAGGCCCTTCGACCTTCGTGGTAGGATGATTTGCGAAAGATTGCTGGTACCTAAGATGTGGTGTGAGATGTTTTTATTTATTTATTATTTATTGATTATGTTATTTTATGCTTTCAGGTGCTCACAAAAAAGGAGAAGGTACAAGACTGCAAGAATTTATCAAAATCGCGATATAACGCTGTTTTCATTAAATGCATACAACAGTTCTCCAGGCATCCTGGGTAAGTTATAACAACTGCCACTAAAGGTTTTCCCTGCGGATTTCCGCCCGCGCGCCAATCTTGGGGGTTCCGAAACCATAAATACACGGGTGCGTGTAGTTTTCGGGTGAAACAACAGAAAAACAGATACGCACGAGGGCGCAAATCAGCAGGACGCGACAAGAAAAAAGCCCTTAGGTGCTACAAAAAGTAACTGATTGCGAAAAATTTGCCGAAAAAATGATTTCACTGAAATACTACAACAAACTTTGAATGTTTGTTCCAGAGGGCTGATATTTTCGGTGTTGTTCCCCGTCATCCAAATGGTAGCGTTCTTCTCTGCCGTAGGACACGACCCCAGAGACTTACATTTGGCCGTCGTCAATGACGAAGCGCGGAGTTCTGTTTGTAAGTATCTTTTTGTTGTGTTTTTTTTATATGCGTCTATATAGATTCCCCTTAGCCCGCTTAGCCCGCAACTTATTTCGCGTAGATTGCAAACTCGTTTCACTAACAATACAATACGATTCTTTATAATTAAAGCTAAGTTACAAGTCAAATACAATAATTATATAGTATAATATTTTGTCATTTATATATAATTAATTAATTGTATAGAAAACATTATTTGACAATGCCCTTATACAGCAGATTACTTTGACATTTTATCTAATTTATTATTCCATTTAACTGATACCATAATTTATTTTAATTTTTTAAAGAAGGCATGTCTGTCTGCTTTTTTTTTATTTTTTGCAGAATGTCCTATGGTGTTTCCTTTGTCAAAAGTTAGTGTGTGTTATAATAAAAATGTAATTTGTCTATTAAAATAGTATTTAACGACATCAAGTGTAACATTGTGTACCTACGGTGGAAATAAATAAACAAATTATTTATTATCAAACTAGCTGCGCCCCGCGGCTTCACCCGTGTGGAAATTTCTGCGCAATTTTACCATGTTTTCTTACCGTTTAAACCTTCCCTGGACTACGACAAATATTTCAAAACTAAAATCAGCTAAATCGGCCCAGCCGTTCTCGAGTTTTAGCGAGACCAACGAACAGCAATAGATTTTTATATATAAAGATTCACATAATAGCAACGCGTATAACTCGTCTACACAGTAGGAAGAGCTCTCTAAGAGCCATTTCTTTATCATGGTGGAAGAGGTGTCCTTTTAAAAGAATTCATAAGAAAATTCAAGTAATACAAATAATAGTATTTGTATCACTTGAATTTTATTTCTTACAATCTTTTCCTAAACTTACATCTACATCTACAACTATTACATCACTATCATGTGGGACCAGTTAAGTTAATATCAGATGAATAAAAATATTTTTTTGACATCTCGTTTCACTCATTTCAAATAATAATTACACACGTTATTAACCAATAATACACAGGATAACTGTTTTGCAGATGTCGATATTAGGAATTATTATCTATGTATGTAATTCAATCATACCCATAGATGCCATAGGCCAGGTTGGGTGCAGGGAAATCTAAAAAAGGAAGGCTAAGGTCTTTTCTCTGCAGTGGGACAACTAATTTAATAATTTTAAATATGTATGTATAAATTGTATTATGTATATCAGTTATTTGGTACCCACCAAATAACTGATATAAATAATACAATCCATATAACCAACCAGATAACTGAAAAAAACTTCTGTGAATAACTGATGTAGGTACTTTTTACAATATATTTAATATTGTAAAAAGTACCTACATCAGTTATCTCCGATAACACAAGCTCTGCTTAGCTTGGAGCTACATAATATTGAGTGAATTGTCATACTATTTTGTTTATTTCTTAATAAATTTTTTTAAATAAGTTACGACGGGTTGTGGTTTCAAATATTGTTTGTATTGTTTCAGATGGTTTAGAAACGTGTAGTAATAGTAGTTTATCTTACACGACGCTTTATGAAGACGAAACCTGCGACTTGCACATGTTAAGCTGCTGGTATTTGGACGAGTTGGGGAAAAACAACTTATTTCAGGTAAGTTAACATAACTTAACGCCGTGTAGCCTTCATGCTATGATGATCCTATCCATCCGTTGTCTGGTAGATAGCTCTTGAGCGATAAGACCGCCAATTGTAATACATTTTAAAGTTTTTATTGTAAACTAGCGGCCCGTCGCGGCTTCGCCCGGGTGGTAATTTGTATCAGGCAATTTTTTAAATTTTTCTCTCCGTAAGAACCGTCCTCGTACTTCAAGGAATATTCTAAAAAAAGAATTAGCAAAATCGGTTCAGCTGCTCTCGAGATTTGAGCTTTGCAACACATTCAGAGATTCATTTTTATATTATATGTAGATATTTTCGTATATAAAAGTGCAATAAAGTATTTTCTATCTAGTTATGATCTGCTTGCATAATTTGTAATGTGTAAACAAACTCTCACGCGTGTTAAGGCGCATTTTAACGTGAATAACTCTTGAAATGGCGTTATTCGTGTTAAAATGCGTCTAACACGCGTTATTCGAACTAAAATTAGCGTAACAACGCTGATAACGCGCGTTAAGTTATGTGCTATATAACGTGTAGTAAATAGCGTGGTAGCCTTGCTGGTCTAGCTTCAGCTTAATGTCGCTACCGCCCAATGACAGTAACGACGATAGTTTTCATTCTGTTCAACGAATATAACAATACAATACAATACAAATTCGCTTTATTAAATAAATATAAATAAATAATGCTGGACAATTAACACAGCATTATCTAGCCCCATGGTAAGCAGAGCTTGTGTTATGGGTACTAGATAACTGATATACATAATACAATACATTACATAGGTAGATATTTTTTATTATACATAGAAAACGACCAGAACACCCGGAACAAATATCTGCAGATCGTACACACAATTGTTCCGAGGCGGGAATCGAACCCGCAACCTTCAGTGTCGCAGGCGGACCTTCGCCCACCGCGCCACATCGGTCGTCATTTCGTTTATTGCACATCAAACACGGAAAAAAACAGTTAAGAACAAACAAACAAAGATACAGATGCACAATGGGCGGCCTTATCGCTAAGAGCGATTTCTTCCATGCAACCTTTGGATGGACACGTAGCTATAGTATAGGTATAGACGGTGGCGTATTATGGACATAAAAATTGTAAATACATTATATACGATACATAACATGATAAAACATTATATACAATACGAATACATAAATATATAACTATTGAATCCTTTTCACAGATCCCATACAACTCAACCGAGGAGGCCAAGTACGCGGTCGCGAAAGGCCAAGTGTACGGGGCCATACATTTCCACAGCAACTTCAGTTACGGGATGTCGCGGCGGGTCGCGGAGGGGGAGGTCGGTGATGATATCCTGGAGGAAAGCAGCATCAGTGTCTGGCTTGATATGACTAGTAAGATATCTTCTATTACTATAACTATTTAGGTACTATACCACTGTACCGCTCCTTAAGAAAGTGCGGCGGGGTGGGGGCCGAGGAAAATAAAGCAAATTTCGTCGACCCATCTTTCAAGAGGGCGTCCCCTTTTCCTTTTACCAAGTGGTCCCCATTAGGCTGTTACCAAAGAACCTAGAGACCAAAGAAATTATGGATGTATTAAATAAACAATAATTTAAAAAAATGTCTGGACCTAGAAGAAAATGACATGTTGCGCTATGTCATGGGTAGGAAGTAAATACAACGACTTCCGTATGGTGATTATGTAACTCGCGACCGGTTTGCGACAGGCGTAAAATAAGCAATTAGTGCTGTCAAACGTCAATTTTGTATTACTTTGACACCAGCTACAACGTCAAAATTGGTCAAAATTGACGTTTGACAGCACTGATTGCTTAATTTACGCCTGTCGCAAACCGGTCGCTAGTTACATAATCACCCGGCGGTTCTACCACATCATAAACACCTAGTAAACCAAAATCCTGTTTTTTTTTTATAAAGTTCAGAAACACACGTTACTTTTATGTCATGATGATTTAATCAGGATTATATTTATCATTTAAAAGATTAAAAATCTCAACAATTACAATAAAAATTTACCGAAAGAAAGTACCTATGTGAATTAAAATTTCCCATTTTCTTACAGATCATCAAATATCATATTTCCTAAAGAACCAGCTGCATAAAGCGTACGAAGCGTTTACTAAACGAGCAATGAAGTCGTGCGATCGAAACGAAAACCTCGTGCAGGTAAGGTTTTATATTTACTGCCGGAATTACGATCATTATTATAGCTTATGAGTTCTAAGAATTTGCGAGCTGATGTGGCAGTGGGCCGGCCGGGCATATCTCGCGAAGAACCGACAACCGCTGCAGCTGGGGCAAACGCGTTCTTGAGTCTCCACTCAATCAACCACGACTCGGTAAACGTAGTGTAGGACGCCCTCCGATAGGTAGGATCACGACCTGCGAAAGACTGCAGCTAGATGCTGGATGCCTCAAGCTGAAGATAGGGCGCTATGGCGCTCATTGGGGGATGCTTATGTCCAGCAGTGGATGAGTGTAGGGTGATGATGATTAGGTACAGCTTATATTTATTAACTTCTATAATTACTCATTGTTTTCGTATTATCACTATTACACCCGCGGAGAGGCACTGGTGATACAGGTTTTATGACCTACCTCAAACACCAGCCTCTCACGAAACAGGTCAATAATGACTAAGTATTATGTACCTACGCAAATTTATGTAAGGACTTTTTTGTGAGTGGGAAATAAATGTGTTATTTATTAATTTATTATCTAAAATAAGCATCTTGAACGTGAACTTAAAATATAGCCGATTTTTCATTATTTATCAATTGACTACAAGACTAAAAATTAACTCTCCTCAATAAGATAATCTCCCTCTTGTACAGTATCTTATTCTATTCTCCAAGCCTTTCTTATCTCAAGGAGCGCTTCGAATTCCTCTCAAACTCTCACTTACTCTCTTTACGTTCCTCTGAAACCCTCATCTTGAAAGTCCCTGCTCACTCTACCTCTTTCTATGACAAATCATTCACTGTACAAGCTACCCGTCTATGGAATGCTCTCCCTCTGGACATCAGACGTGCAAAATCACTCCCTATATTAAAAAAACTGCTGCATCAGCATTATTTATCCATATGAAATATTAATAGCCTTATCTTATGTCTATGTAAGTTTATTATAATGTTTGTTATGTAGGTATTTAGTGTATTTGTTACCAATTATTTATTAAAGTGCCACCGTCTATATTGTTCGTTCATGTCCAGTCCATCCCAAGGTTGCCTGGAAGAGATCGCTCTCAGCGACAAGGCCGCCCTTTATACCTTTATTCTTAGTTTTTATCTCTGTATTATTTTCTGTTTTTGTGTGGTGTAATAAAGTGTTATCTATCTATCTATCTAAGATAATGTAGGTACCTATGTAACTATAACATATATATCGGTGTTAAAACCCCATATTCATTGTAAACATTTGTGACTCAACACATTGTTTTTCAACAAAATGTATCTGGCAACAATGTTTACAGCCATCCTTCTTTCTTTCTACTACCCGTCCACACGCCAGTCTGCGTCAAAATGTTGCCCGAGGAAGTAGTGTTGTTGTGTTCTGCGTATATTACAATGCATCTTTCTAAAAACTGTTTATAAACACGTCAACATTTGTTGATTAACTGATGTTTTCGCTCGCCGGGCGGCAACTCTGCAACATGGAGTCTCAATGGAGTGATCAACTCCGCAACACAAGTGTTGCCCGCAACATGTTGACAGCAACTCAGCAACATGTTTATGCAACCATGTTTTTAAACAAATGTTAACAATGAATACGGGGATTTACCCTAACTTCTTTTTTTTACTTATTATCGATCGATTTGCTTCTATATCCACCGCAAAATTATTTATATTTAGAATTTTGTAAGTGTGCTTTTTTATATATTTATGCTACCTCATGCAAGTTTCAGGACCTGACAATTTGTAACTGCACCAGGTAATGTGTTCTTAATAACATTATTTACATATCATTATACATACATATTTTTTTTAATCTTAACACAAGTATCGACCTTATTACAAAAAACTTCTTTATTCTTAAATATTATTCCTAATTATATTTTTAATAATATATATTTTATTTGAATTCCTCCTTCCGCCTTCGGAAACGTTCTTAAAGCATGTCGCAGTTTATTTATTTGTTCTCATTACTTTTATTATTGTCTTTAATGTTCTGATATTTATCATTTACTATTCTTATGTTTTATTTTATTGTGCTTATTTACCAACTTATTTTAATATTTTGTTATTCTTTTCTTTCAAACTTCTTATCTATTGTGGACTAGTTATAATTTTTTTAATATATTTTTATCAGTTTGTACACTCTAACCATACCTTCTCTTTTATGACAAAGCTAGACCTAAAGTCATTTAAAACGGGATATTTACCATGATTTGATTTTTGAGTTATCCAATATCGTGATCATGGCGCATGCAACTGTGCCGAAATATTGGATAACTCAAAAATCAAATCATGGTAAAAATCCCGTTTTAAATGACTTTAGTATTAATAACCATGATAGTTTCAAAAGCTAGACCTACCTTTACTCCGATTCAAAAACCTGGATATTTTTTGTATACAACGGGATTACAAAGCCCAAGGAGTATTGGTGGAAAATATTTAACGACATAGGTATCATCGAAGCTAAGCATAAAAGCTCGAAACCATTTTTTTTTTTAATCTTTCATTCTACGTTCCATTCAATAATCTTTAGTTTTCGAATTCAGTTGAATATTTTTTACTCCACATGTGAGATTATGCATTGTTGAAGTTTGTGTTTTAGTTTTTAAAGATAACCGTGCAGTTACCTCGTTTTCTGTTATTATTATCAGTAATTGTTAAATTTTCATTCAAAACTGTCTATTTTGACATAAAATATCTTGGATTCTAAATCGGAGTATAGACATATGTAGTTACAATTGACGTAATCTGACTATTCCTGACATTAATACTACACCTAAGAACAATAACCTGTATGTACCATAAAATTATCTGAATATTAACATAATGGACATTGTTATAACAATTGAAATCTGTAGATTCCAGTAAACTTCCACAAACCAATATACGGAGAGAAGAATGCTCAGATGGTGAACTACATGGCCCCTGGGATTATTATTACGTAAGTTTCAGTTATTACATTATTATTAGATTTGGACAAAAAAGTATAATAAATCACAACAAAATATTATCACAAGCAACGAATTCAATTAAACCAATAATCCGATATATGTAGGTACATGTCCATGAGCAAAAAATATAATAATTTATATTATAGCATAAAACAGAATAACTACAAGGGTAAGAAATACAACAAATAAATAAGGTGTTTATTTTGTATTGATTTTGTATTTGTAACCCTAAAGTAATAAAGAAATTTGAATTTTGAATTACCTGATAAAAGTTTACCATGACGTGTAAAATGTGATGTGATAAAAAGTAGTCTACTATTTATATTTTGTGATGATTATTAGCATGATCTTATAATTTGTTTACCGCTGAGGCAAACGTATTCTTAAGTGGAGACCACGACTCGGTAAACGTTGTGTAGGACGCCCTCCGACCAGGTGGGACGACAACCTGCGAAAGACTGCAGGTAGATGCTGGATGCGGCAAGCTGAAGACAGGGTGCTGTGTGCTCATTGGGGGAGGCCTATGTCAAGCAGTGGACTAACACAGGCTGATGATGAAATAATTATTTGACCTCAAGTTAAAAGGTTTTTTAATCATTCCAGTATAATCTTCCTACCCTCGATAGTGACTTCAACTCTGATGAGATATCATCAGAGTTGATACGTACGTACGTTTGGAAGGCGTGTGGTAATAACCTATGTCTATAAATTACATGTTTTAATAATTATTTCACCTGAGGCATTATTATCTATTAACTTTCGAAGCGTGTTTGTTACACACCTACGACAAGCCAGCGGCGTGGAATCGGTTAAAACCGTATTCCCTATGTCATATTATAGTCATTCCTCGCCGCGACACGATGCGATTTGGGCACGGTTCGAACTATCTATATAGTTAAAAGGTTTTTTTATAATTCCAGTATAATCTTCTTCCTACCCTCCATCGTAACTTCAACGCTGATGATATCGGACCGTTTGGAAGGCGTGTGGGAGCGCAGCGCTGTCGCGGGCGTCAAGCCGAAGGAAATGCTGAACGTTCATATTACACTGCAGTCTGCTGTTATAGTTCTACAGGTCAGTCAATGCCTGAGGGAAATCGCTCTCAGCGATATGGCCGCTTTTTGTACTATTTTTTTTTATTTAGACTTAGTCATTACATTTAGATTTAGACATAAGATTTAAATTTATACATAATCTATTCTGAATGAATTAACACTTTGTTGATGTTTTGTACAACGTGCGTGTGCAACAGAAGAAATCATTTTGACGTGCCTATATTTTTAGCATGACCTACATTATTAATTAAATTGTTTTGAAAAGCCAAAAACCGACTTGGAATTCCCTAATATTTACAGGGGACAAATTAATAATCCCTCGGGAATATTTTATATCTCGAGATCATTCTCTTTACAACCGCAGCATCTACTACTTTAAAAACCAAAAATACAGCCGAATATAGAACCTCCTCCTTTTTTGAAATCGAAAGTGTCCCACTTGTATAAAAATGGGATAAGTTTGCTTCTTACATAATGCAATTTTTTTTATTTAGAAATAAGATTTTTATTTGTTTATTTTTTGTACGATAAAGTGTTTATTCATTCGTGATGTCTTGTGGGTAGAAGGCAACAGAAAATCAATTTTCTTAAGAAAATTATGGGCGGTAGTCCGCCTGCGTCTGTGTCGCAGGCGGACCATCGCCCACCGCGCCAGGTTGCGGGTTCGATTCCCGCCTCGGGGCTAGATGGTGATGTGTGAATTGTCGAGCATTATTTATTTACATATAAACGTTGCGCGTCTTGTGCCGAGAAACAAATCAAAAACCAAACTTATCTCCATTCCAGACGATAGAAATCATGGTACTCGCGTTCCTGGGCTACGGGATACCCTCCCGCGGGAATTTCTTCGTGATTGGCGTACTTTTATTCCTGCAAGGATTGTCCGGCATGTCGTACGGGTTTCTGCTGTCTGTGTACTGCTCCAGTCATACGATGTCGTTCTTTGTCGCCACGGGGAGCTTCTATCCGATGATACTGCTTTGTGGTGAGTGATTTAAACTGTGAGGATTCTAAAATCTAGAATGTTTGTACATCACAAGGCGAGAAGCATTCAGAAATAAACCCTATTCAGTCATCTTCTTCTTATATAATATAAAAATTAATCGCTGAATGTGATGCTATGCTAAGCGCAAATCTCGAGAGCAGCTGAACCGATTTCGCTAATTATTTTTTTAGAATATTCCTTGAAGTACGAGGATGGTTCTTACGGAGAGAAAAATTTAAAAAATTGCCTGAAACAAATGACCACCCGGGCGAAGCCGGGACGGGCCGCTAGTAGTTTATATTTTGGGTCGGTACATATCTGACGGAAAATGCGTCGCGTATAATCGGTCGCGTTTATTCGGTCAAATTAGACCTGCCACCGTAGAGGAAGTAAACGTGTACTAGAGTGGAGACCGCGACTCGGCAAACGTAATGTAGGACGTCCTCCGGCCAGGTGGGATGACGACCTGCGAAGGACTGCAGGTAGATGCTGGATGCGGCAAGCTGAAGACAGGGCGCTGTGGCGCTCATTACGGGAGGCCTGTGTCCAGCAGTGGACTGCTATAGGCTGATGATGATAACATATTTTGTAATTTTTTATCTTGTTTCTTTTACTTTTAAGTGTGCTATTTTATCATCTTTAGTCATTTCTGTCATAAAAATGCCCTAACCCTAAATTGTTTTCCCAGGTATCCTCTGGCCTCTAGAAGGGATGTCCACTGGCCTCCGCTTCATAGCGCTTCTTCTTCCCTTCACGATTCCTTCGAAATCCCTACGAGACCTCTTCGAGAAAGGATCTTCAATCACCGAACCAGATATCTACATTGGCTTCATCGTCACTATCGTCTGGATTTTAATCACTCTTGGTTTAGTTCTGCTGAGACTTAAATTCAGAAAAAATTAATGGGAAGACTTAACACTTTGACTGCGACAACAACAACAGTGTTGATTTTAATGCATTCAATGCCGTCAGCGCTGTGATCTGCAAGAGCGCTCCGTGTTGGCTATATGATTCTGCATGTGTGTATGGTATGGGCACTGTATGTTTTAATTAGACTTGTATAAATAAATTCCACCAATAGGGAAAATATATAAGAGGGAGAGAGAAAGAGAGAGAGCAAATCGTCTCTGTATAATTAATGACAGTTTGTAACCATAGTATAAAACAAAGTCGCTTCCCGCTGTCTGTCTGTCCCTATGTATGCTTAGATCTTTAAAATTACGCAACGGATTTTGATGCCGTTTTTATTAATAGATAGTGATTCAAGAGGTTTGTAAACCATTTTACATATAGATTTCTACGCAGGCGAAGCCGCGGTGCGCAGCTATATTGAAAGTTTATAACCAACTAGCTGCGCCCCGCGGTTTCACCCGCGTGGTGATAGATTTTTTGGATAATATACAATATATCTTTATAAATTGTAGCCTATGTCTTTTTTATTCTGATGTATAAGCTATATTATTGTAAAGTTTCATTAAAATCTATTCAGTAGTTTTTACGTGAAAGAGTAACAAACATCCATCCATCCATACTTACAAACTTTCGCGTTTATAATATTAGTAGGATAGACAACAAAAATTCGGAGAGACGACAAACAAACGACTCTAAAGGCATGAACAGTGATGATTTTAAAAAGACACTTAAAGTGGATAAAATTAATCTCCACCAAATAGTAATAAGTAACTATCTTTAGAAGAACTTTACAGCAGTGTTTTTTGCACAGTGAAAGTGTTATTAGGCTATAGCCTCAGTATTGTTATAGGTGCTGATTAGATTTTAAGAAAAGTGCAATAGGTAACTAGAGGTTACCAAACGTTGGTATTGGTACTGTAAAAATGTGCTGGACAGAATATGATAATTTTCAGCACTTAGAGTTATACCTAGGTGTATTGGATATTAATTAGAGATAGTATGTATTTGGATTGTGTAAGTAATTATTTATAATGAATTATTTTACATATCATCATAAAATTAGAATAGTGATGGTTTAATTCAGGGGGCCTACTCCGAAACAATAATAGAAGTTTTTGATTCGATTTCGTGTAAACGCTTTATGCATGTGACATAATTACCATGTGTGGGTTTTGCTTAAAAGCGTACCCAACAGAAACGTTTTCGTTTTCCGAGTAGGCCTCCAGATTATTGTAAGTTTCGGCATTTTAATCCAGTGAGTGCGAAAGTATTCCTCCAATGTCTGTGGTATTTGTTTAAAATTAATTACAGCATTTTGTAGACAATATTTTTTAATTAGTTAAAATTTTGAATACTTTGCCTTATTTTAAGTTTCGTGATACCAATGTGATGAGGGTATTAATTATGTAATACTTTATTCAATTTACAATTAAAATGTGTTTACAGAACAAAACGGTTTTTTTTCCTTGCCATATTTTACACTCTAGACAATCAACTGTATTAGGTCAAGCTTTGTTTGACCATTACTTTTGTAAAACACATACACTAGTCCTGTTTTAAGGTACTTTCCCTACATGTGGCATGGCTGTGGGACGCCCTGTATATAAATGTTGATAGATTCCACGTATGGAGTAACAAGACTTTCAGTATAGTTTGACCGAAACCGCGCCCGAGGTATGCGAGCGGCGAGACGGGGGGGAAATATCGGCCGCTCCGATCCATCAGTCTGTCGTCAACGCGTACTCTTGCTCTTTCCTCGCCGCACTTTCCTAAGGAGCGGTACAGCGGTTTCGTTCAAACTATAATAGTCCTTCCATTCTGTATTAATAACAGCGCCTCCAAGACTGTCAAGAACTGAAGGTTGCTTGCCAATCCTGTACCCGGTAGCCAACCAGAGAATTATGCAAGGTGCGATAGAGTCGCCCAGACTTATGGTGATCGGCCCCCTGGCCGGCGACCACCGGTGCAGCGGTGACAACTATGCGCTTGCTTAGCTATTGGATGCTCCTGTATATGGCTAATAGAATAATAAAATAAATATAACTAACCTCAACTGTCTATATTAGTCAATTGCTGGATATTACCACCCACACCCTGACCATTGCTCAATGCCCATAATCCCAACGCTGGGATAGCGGGTTGGGGATCTCGGTTCGGTAGTAAACTGTTCTGCAGGAGGCGCTGGTGGATATCCCTTAGTCAGTAGTAAAATATAACCATTTGAGTAAAGCTCGACCTATGTCTAGGAATTATTTATTTTGCGTCAAGGAGTTTTGTGAATAAAAAGCAAAATTCAGATATAAAAATTTATATTATAGGAAATATTTTGGATTCAACAACAATCAGCGTAAGGCGCCCGCGCTCTCGCCCGCAGCGTTCATGGCATCCCCAAAAATTCTATCAAAACGCGTCAAAATTCTTCTCTAAGATATGTTTCTAAACAAATGGCCCATTCTCAACAACCCAGGTACAAATCTACGCTACAAGATTTTTCCACCGTTTTGCAGTTCTAGCTAAAACTCACGCTATAGCGAAATATGCTCGAGTAACGTAAAGATGTAACCTCTTTCATACGCGCCCTTCCGTCCGATTGTACTTATCGAACGGTTTAATGCCAAGACGGCTTTCAGTTGATAGAGTAGCCGTGACAGCAAACAGAGCGAGTAACAGAAGCGCGGGCGACTCACGGCAACAGCTCATTTCGTTGTCAACAATATCTCGAGGTCACCGCTCAACGCGACTTATCACATATCCAAGCGACTCTGATCCTTCGAGCGGTAGAATTCTGTATGCGCGCAGATTTTTTTGCCTAACTATTACAACTAATCTTAAATTTACTCACACTCGCAAGCACGCCCCTCACTGTACACATCACCAAACGTTTCGATATTTAAATGATATCTCCTAGGGGACAGTCAATTCCTATCACTATAATTGCTTCACAAGCAAAATTTTACACAAAAATACCTCGAGTTATAAGCGATTTTTGTACTTATAAAGTGAGGTTGTTTAAGCTGCAAGGCATAATTTAATTATCACACATTTCACTTACAATTAGGTTGTCGCGATCGGCGTGAGGAATTGACCCGACCCCTTACATTGCGAGAACGAATGGGAACATAACTGAAACTTAACACGAACCTATACATAATCTAATAACATACTTATTCAAAGAACATGTTAAAAGGTATTGTTCATTAACGACACAAAATAATGGTAGTGCCTGATTAGAACGGATTAAAGCACACTGTTATTGTAAGAACCTATACTTTGCGCTTCTTGTAAAACTAAATACACACTTCACTTTACTATAAAAACTATCGTAGTTTGTCGAATTCATTACGCATGTAAGCGGGTTAACTATAAACCTTATTTATGTTGAAAGAACACAAACGTTTAGTCCCTTAACGAGGGGCTTCTTCAGTGTGAGTGCACCCTCTAGTAGCAGGTATGGGTAGTGCTGTGGTCTGCTTACATCCGTAATGAACACATTGAATTTTTATATACTTTTGTGATGTCGATCTCCCCATATCTCTCGTTGTCAAAATGAAGATTAACATGTTCTAGTTTTACAAAACAATCGCACGATATAAAAACATCAATAGTTAACATTCAAAAACTCACAGATTTAAATATTAACCAGTATCAACAAAGTTTTAAATAAACGACCAGGCTATACCACAAAATGTTTTCAAAAAAGTTCATTTCAAATATTTCTTATTGAACATAATTTCACATATTTCTCATACAACATACAAATATATAAACTATACAATGTGTTGTGACAGTATCCTATATTTATTCAGGCCATCATTCGTTCGCTATTTACATTTTTTTTACATACAGTTCAAGCTTTTTTTCTTAACGTAAAGAGAACTAAAATCACAATAGAAATTTCATTGTAGTAAGTATAGTATGCCCAATGTATCCAGGTGGAATAAAGAGGGTAAATCCAATCAAGAGAGTCCCCACGTCGAGCTTCAGCCTATATTAACTACAGCCTTATTCAACTGAACCCATTTTTACCCGCAGCGGAGAAGTTTTAGGGCTTCAGGGTAAGATTTTGTATGTTTGTTTGTTTGTATATGCGTGCATAGCAATGGTATACCACTTATCTCTAAACGGCTCGGAATTTATGTGAGCCCTTTCTAAAAACAGAAAGGCTTACATTCCTTTCTAGTTATTTGACAATAGAGCCGTATCAATTGACTTTTATAACAACTTTGCTTTAACTATATTATGAAAATGGGTGCAAAAGTACAGCAACAGAGTTACATAATAAGACGTATGGAAGCTCGAAAATGGTGGTAACAATCAAGATTAGAAATCCTCAAACAAAAGCCACTAACAAGTTTCTAACAGAATGTTCGAATTCACAAAAAACAATCACAAAGAGTTAAAAAAGTGTACATAATAATAAATAGATTAACAAAACATACATAAGGCACGAACGCATGCGCGTCGCCGGTTATTTACGTATGTGGTTTCAGGAAACAACGATGCACACTATGCCTTAGTTTCTCTGCAAGTATATTCAAAATTCTTGCCTCGATAAATTGTAAGCCAGACAAAAATTCTAAAGACCGTCTTTCTGACCCGGTAGGCCAGACACAGGAACCCTTGTCGAGAGCAGAATAAAAAAAATACTTCACATCGTAATGCGTTAAATATTTTAAATTAAAGCCACTGTCCCACCGCAACGCACGGAGAGAAGAGCACGTGCCTAGCTTAAAGCTGCCTTCACATTAGGTCGAATGCAGAGCGGTAGCCGCGCGACTTGTGTGGCAGTGCGGCAGCCGCGTGCGATCACTTATCGATACAAGTCGCGTAGCGGCCGCTCTGCTTGCGACCTAATTTGAAGACAGCCTTACTTTGCAAAGAAAATGTATGTGATAACATCCACTGCAAACACGCACAACAAACGAACCCACGCTAATATGCGTCCGTGGCAGTGGGACAAAGCTTTATATTAATTGAAGGATTATGTGCGCTTATATTTTAGTCTAATTTCATTTGATCAAATTTCGAAAAAAACACATTGTATATGCTGAGCTGAAGCAGAAAGTTTAACCTTGCGTTGAAACTAAGACAAGTGCGTTCGTCGATACCTCGACTACTAGTGGATTTATGTATGAAATTCCTTACAACCAACAATGGACAATTTTATCGATCTAAATCGATTTTATTAATACCAATCTATATTGCACGACTTAGGTTCGAAGGTACGGAATTGTTTGATAATTCATTTTGTTTCAGATTTGTTAGTTTAGTTTGATTTAGGGTGAGGCCACATTGGTAAAGGTTGTCGCTCACACGTCCAACACACTGCCGCACAGCACAAAAATGAGCAGTTAAATAAGGGCTTAAATTCGAAACATTTAGGAGCAAATCGACGCCACGCGACGCTGCGTACCTTTTTAAGAGAGTTGTTCAAAATACAACTTTATTTACTATACAAAATGATACAAATTTGCCGCGCTTAGTTTCTAGATGTCTCAAGTAGTTGTGTATCGGTGTGAACTGAGCCTTAAGATACATTTTACAGTGCCATACTTGCTTGTCGCAAGATTCAAGCGAATGGCCTGGCTGTCGCGCTGTTATCTAGTTTATGGCGTCATTATAAAATGCACCTAAATGTTACGAGTTTAAGCCCATAATTGAAAGCTCATTTTATGTTATACGGCAGCGTTGTTGGATATGTAATCTATAGGCGACAAAAACATCTATCCACCTATTAAGTAATTGCCGTTTTAAGTGCTCAAGGAATTCTGTCACATTTAACTTTAACAAGTGAGGCCCCAGCCTTATTACATTTGATATTCCGTGCATTGGAAACCCAAAATCATTGCTTCAGTCGTGTATTCACACCATTTGTTATACCTAACTAATCTCATACAATGGATAAGTTCAATCATCGCGTCGTAAACAATAAATACTTAATTGCTTAGAACCTTAAGTATGAAAGCGTATAAATTAGATCAGAATTAACGGGTGATTCTTAACTACAGCGATGTTGTATGACTGTCATAGAAATGGGAGTCTTGTATCTAAATGTCATACAAATGTATGATTTGTCACTGGTAGCAATGGGTTGTCGTACAAAAATGTATGACTGCCATACAACATTTGCGGATTGCATTAACAAATTATGGCGATAAAATACTGTCAGTAAAAATAACAAGAACTTTGTACGATAACTAGATAACTTACTTCAAACAGCAAGGTGCAGTTATTTTAACTTGTGTGGTAAATTCATGTTAAACATTTTTACCTTTTTTGGGGGAAGACTTGCAAAATAATGGCTATATAGCAAAATAAAGCCATTTTAGGTGTAGGATTTTACTGACAGATATATCGCTTACGTAAGAAGCTGACCAAAGAAATCGAGGACAAGTTCTGACAGTATGGTAACTATTATATTTATAAAAAAAAAGTACTTAAGTAAAAATTAATTGAAAACCTTCAGATAGGGTAAAAAAGGTGGTTTCATAAATGAGTAAAAGTATGTTCGTATCAGAGTTTTGAAAATGACAAACGATTTTGAAGTTTATAACCTCGGAAATACAATCTAAAATACTTATGGTGGATACTTGCCATTGATACTTTGATCAGCGCATCCTTCACACATGGACCAAAACATCAGAGAGGAATGTCATACGAAATTGAGCACTAAGGTTAAGCAAGTGTAGTTGAATATCGATATGTTTGGAATAGAAATTAAGGTACAAAGTGGCCTGACCGAACCTGAAAGTTATGTTTCTGTTTTGTAGTTTTATTAGGTTTGAGATCGTTTTTATGTAAAAAACTATCGCTATCTTCCATTCTGATCCGTGTGGCTAATAAATTAACGCTCAATATTGTATGCACTTTTAGCATGCAAACCGGATAATGAACAGTATTTTTTGTAGTCTCCAATAACAAAGATTGCTTGTTGATAATGCACCTAAATATTAAGCAGATAAAGTCGCGGTTCGCCTGCTAAAGGCGCAAACTTATACCCGTACTTATTTCACTACTCCAACCTCTTCCAAGGACATCACAATAGGCTTGGTAGAACAGTCCTGTAATAATTAGCGAGAGAATAAGCAGTATTTTGTACTTTATATGTATTAACAGAGAGATCAATATCGCCAAAGCGTTATGGTGTGCCAGAACAGTAATCTTTGCTTTTGAGATCAGCTAGTGTACAGATATTGGGTGTGATGTTTGGGGTATTTAATAGTATGTAATGTGATTCAAACTCACTTGGTAGGAAAAGGTAACTAGAAACATGGCATAAGAAATTCTCTTATTGAATGTGAAAACCAGATCAAAGTCTGTTGCATGGTAAGAAAAACTAGCGGATCTTCAGATAGACGGAAAGCCCCTTAAATATATTATTGCTCATCGTGTCAACCATCGCCCGTAACCCCCTAACCACAACCATATAACTTCGTACGTCACGCTCGCTAGAAACATGTTCTAGGATTCCGTCAGTCAAGCTTTAAAATTGTGCTATTTCGTTTTTTGAGCCTAAAGAAATGAAAGTTGTTAATTCTGACTCTCCCATACTAGATATAAGATAATTGTTTCCAACGAACATATTACAAGCCACGTTGGCTACAGTCACTTTATGTCAAGCGACATCTACTCGGGTCTAGCCATACTGGCTCAAGTTACATTGGCTCTAGCCGTACTGGCTCAAGTTACATTGGCTCTAGCCATACTGGCTCAAGTTACATTGGCTCTTAGCTATATTAGCTCAAGTTACATTGTCCTTTGCCACAACTCAAAATTTGCCTCTTTCTCGCTAGATAAAGCCACGTCGAGCCAAGCCCGTTTTGTCCTCGGAAGAGCGGTTCGGTTAGTAAATACGCGAGTGATTAGAACTTATCCTGGAATATGAAGAGGTTGTTGGTGGCGGCGACGGCGATGATGCTCTCGTGCGGATGCCAGGCCGTGTGGAGGATCTTCTTATTGAAGTCTAGGCAGTCCACGCTTATTTCGTCCTGTGGAAGATACAATATTAAGTTTTGCGTTGGTCAAGAACTTACGAGTCAGTCAGTTGATGTACTCTTAGTGCGTAAGGTAGTTCTGCTGCAATTGAAATTGGTACATAATTATATATTTAAGACTTTCTATGAATTCTTAAAATTTTTATATAATATGGTTACTCTGATGGCGTATATAAATTAAACTTCTGGAAGTTCTATATTTTAGACAACGATGGACTAGCTACAGTAACGTATGCTTGTTTGAACTTATCCGCAGTGAAAGCGGGCCGCAAGCGATCTGCATCTGGCTTAGGAAATCAAATCTTACAAGGCGACATAAGCCGATGTTTTCAATGTGCCGAGATACGCAGAACGTCGATTCTTGTATTCTTGAAACGGACCAACGTGCGCTACGCGCTGAACTCGTTTAAAGCACTGGACTGAGTTTATGTTGATCGCGTTCAATTACTTATATATTCTAAATGACCAGTGGGACTACCATGCTATTTAACACATAACTTAACGCGCGTTATCAGCGTTATTATGTATTATATATTACCATAATAACGCTGATAACGCGCGTGACGTTGTGTTAAATAGCATGGTAGCCCCACTGGTAGCTAGACTTACTTTCTTCCTCTTAGCGGTGGCTGCGACGCGCCTTGCCCTAAGCGGCTGGCGGGGACGCGCGGCCGCGTCTCTAGAAGCTTCTAATGTCAGCTCGCCGCGGCGACCGCCAGACATTGCGCGTTCAAATACCCTGAAAAAACAACCATAATTTACAAAGCTGCTACTCAAATTATTAACAATGGTCTAGAATAGTAATAACAATAATAAATTAGCTAATTCGCGGTCGGTATCCTACCGTTTTGATATATTTTTTACTGTAGAAAAGTTTCATAATATTGTATTGTATTTTCTAACGAGAATTTCAATATATGAAGAGAAATAAGCTGACAATCCTCACAGCATCGTTTAGCCCAAAGCTAAGCGGACCATGTGTTATTATTGGTACTAGATACGGGACTTCCTACGGGAATATTCACAGGAGCGCAGGACATGTACTTGGTATGTTTTACCTATTTACGTCTCGTAAAGCGAACACAGCTTCGAGCGCAGGTACTCGTGTACTGGGTATGTTTTACTTATTTAATTACCTAAAGAATCCGTTGTAAGAGCCAGTCATTAGCCGCTGGTCGTCACCGCTCCAGCAGCACTCGAACTTGTCGAAGATGCAGTCGTTCTCGTAGAGCGAACACAGCTTCGAGCGTAGATACTCGTGTACTGGGTACGTTTCCACTGGTTTAGACTCCATACGGAGGTCCCAGACTTTCAAACCTAGGTAGTCCCGGGACATCATGTATCTGGAAGAATAAATAAATAAATAATAAATAATGCTGGACAATCCACACAGCATCATCTAACTCCAATCTAAGCAGAGCTTGTGTTATGGGTACTAGATGACTGATGAGGTTAAAAGGTTAAGGTGGATGGTACTCCTGTTTCCGCATTTGGACTCCATTCGGTCCGTAGATGACTGATATACTTAATCAAAATTTGTTCGAGTTCTCTGGGTGAATGAAGGTTTTAATCTTCGTAATCGAGGTTGAAATTGGGTATAACGGTCCTAATTTCTTTCACCTGCCTGCGCGGTCGTGTTGCTAAATTTCACATCACTGATAAAGGATATTGACTGGCTTCCTTTAGGTATAGAGTAGCCTATTTTTCAACGGATACGAAACTAAAATCTATCGTCTTACATTTAAGATATAAACTGCCCGAATAAGCTTAACATCACTAATTATAATATCAGAGAAAAAGGACCGCCGATAGTATCGTCAGGCTTATATATATACTTCTTGCCAATTTCAACTTTAACAAAAGGTTTTAAAGCTCATTCTTACCTGCCCAAATTGTTAAGTTTCACGTCACTATAGAAGATATTATCTCAGAGAAGGACCAAGCATGTGGGTCGTCAAGGTACTGCTAACTAATTATTGTCAACTTTACATATAAGGTTTGAAAGTTCATTCTCACCTGCCCGAATTGCTAAGTTTCACATCACTGATAGAGGATATAATCTCGGAGAAGAAGGACCGCGCGTGTGGGTCCTCGGGCTCCTCGAACAGTTTCGCGTGCCGGTCGCACAGCGCCGCCGCGCGCATATCGCATAGCCTTATTGTACCTACGCAGAAAGAGACAGGGTTTAGTTTTGAATGGCGAATTGGTTGTAATAAGATTAGATATTGAGTGGCGATATCTTTATCGCCGCTCAATATAGAACCTTATTTAAAATAAAGATGTTTTATTTGCCAAAGACATGTGTTATGTAAGATAATAAGTATATACATGTATGAATCAACAAGCTTGACTGTTAGTCGGTATGCAAAAATATTTGTGAGAATGACGTGCAATAATTTAACATTTTCTAAAGTTTGTCATTGAAGAAATCGACAATATTATAGTAACACTTACAAATTAATAATCTGTTCAATTTCTGTCTAAAGATTTGAGAGGAACTGGACAAGAATTGCTTAAACTAACAATTTCATGGGCTACGGCCTTTGGCGCGCCAAAGGCTTGGCGTAAGCTTGGCTATGTAGACTTAGCATAGACATTGGACATTTAAGAGACTTGTCTAAAGCAGAATATAAAACATATAGAATTCAAAATAATATTCTCGTAAATCGCGTACAATATTTAAAAAACTTCAATAATTTACGTGCGCAATGAAGAGCCTAAACAAAAATTCATTGGTGTCTCGCTCATCTGCTCGCCTCAAAGCTGAAAATCAGTGTTTTGCTCTTAGAGCAAAGCTTTTCGCTGAGCTATTACCTTTTTGACAGGCTGCAGCACGCACACAATTTTTAAATCACCACTTTTTATTTTTTTATACTATTACTTATTGTTTAATATTACTATTGTTACCTTTATATCATGTGCTACAGTGTCGAATAAATACTTTATCTATATATCTATCATTCTAGGTTCCATGGGGCTGGGTTCAACAGGGTCCATTCCCTCCAGATATTTGTGTTTTTTAACTAACGGAATATTTCTAACAGAAAAAATAATTTCTCTTGACTATCATAGTTATCTAACCTATCTATGTGGCCTGTGTTTTTAACATTTCGCCCTTTGGCTGTAGTCTTACGGATTTGTTCCTAGGGCTCCTAGAGGCTGAATAATATTGAATAAATTTACGAATTTCATGATTAAATGTAACATGTGAATGAGCTTACCCTTACTACTAGAATATACAAAGAGATTGCATTCAGTCGGATGGAACTCTGCTGCGGTTATAACCTGAAAGTGAAACATAAATACTGTTATAAGATAAAAAAAAAACTGCAAACGTTTTCATTAATCATGCTGGACAATCCCCATGCGAGCCATCAGCCAAGTGAGCGCTGTAGCGCTCATTATCAAAGGACTATGCCCAGCAGTGGACTAACATTCATCATCAGCCTATGTTAGTCCACAGCTGGACATATGCCTACCCCAATACAATACAAATACGCTAATGAGCGCCACAGCAGCGTCCTGTCTTCAGCTTGACGCATCCAGCATCTACCTGCAGTCTTTCGCAGGTCTCCCCACTACGTTTACCGAGTCGAGTCGGACAACATTGTACGTAATGAATTACCTCAGTGAGCTCCTCCATATTGGCTGGCTTGATATCCACTATGTTGAAGCTCTGATCCGTGATCTCGAGGTGCCAGAGGTTGATGCGCAGATCGTCCGCTGACAGATACGTCTCTTGATCCGAGTTTAGCGAGATCGAGTTTATGTGGTATGTGTGGGCGTTCGCGAATATCCGTCTGGAAAGAATAGCATATGGTTATATATATCTGATGATCATTTATTTAAGTCGAAAAAAACGTTTTCTTAAATTTTTAGGTTATACAAGTAATTTAGACCAGAGATAAGAAATTTTGCGCCCATTGTAAACCATCTGCAAAAATAAAATAAACAATATCTATAATTATGTATATGTAATGTAATGTATTCTATTAAGTATATCAGTCATCTATGTAGTATATATAATTGTGGATCCATGGATATCCGAAATAAAGAGATTTTATTTATTTTATTTAGTACCCATACATAACACAAGGTCTAGGCTAGAAGGCTAGATGATGCTGTGCGGATTGTCCAGCATTATTTATTTATTTACATACACTTATAAATCTTGGCATTCTAAGTTCATTTAAAAAAACTACACATCATATTGAATTTAGTTTTCTTTTAAAAAGTTTAGCCGTTAAGGGTCCGGCGACCCTCGCTTGCAAAAATCGCTCCGAATATCGCTGTCCCTGTTAAACCCTTGCGCCGCGCCACATGCGTGCGCGATAGCAATATTAGCCGTTCAAAATTTGGTTTGTCCCGTAATACCAAAAATTATGACTGAAAACTTTTTGTATTCTTCACAAAGTATTGTTATTCTGTAACTAGAAGCTATGTTCCTTAATAAATAAAACGTAAGATATTGATGTTTTTAATACAAAACAGAAAATAGCAAGAAAACTTGTCCATGTTTCGCATAAAAATGTGCAAAATGAGATTGGCTTTCATTTCATTTTAGGTAAGTATTTTGAAAAAAAAACTATTTGGGAACCTAGATAAATACTATTTTAATACAAATAATGCAATGTTATAGTGGAAATATGCTTGAATTAGAAATAATTTTGGTAAGTATTACGTTTGTATGAAGAATTCGTCCCTCCGGAGGCCCCTTAATAGCGTTTCTAACGATATGCTACATGACATAACAAAATATATATTAGGCGGTCAAACTAAGAGATACTCGTCTAAATCAATTAAACGAGTGCAAAATCTAGGATCTCAGTACATGATAACATTTTGTGTCAATTGATGCATCTAGGTCATAGCACAATAAACTGTTCTGATTTGCGCTATTATTATCATGATAAGAGAGGCAATAATAAACAAATCAACTGATTTGCTACCCAAACCACTTCAGATAACGGTGAAATTGCTTTACCGGCTTATTGAATTTTGTCATTCAATTGAGAATGGGAATAATTAAACTTATCGTCGAGTCAATATTATATTATTTAATATTAAATAAAGTTTCAATGAAAAGATGATAAAAAACTTTATTAGTGAGGCGATTTATTAACACTTCACCTCATGATATTATATTGTTTGGTACGAATCGAGTAAGTAAATTAATTCTTTCTAAACAAGTTTCTGCCCGCGGTTTCGCACGCTTTGTTTCTATGGAAACGTTTCGAGGTTACTTTTATACCATGGGAACTAAGTTATGGGTTATAAAAAGCCTATGTTTGATTTCAGGCATAGAGCAACATTTGAGCAATATAAGACCAATTCCGTTCAGTAGTTGTGGCGTGAAACTGTAACAAACATCCATACAAACAACTCTAATTGTAGTTACCTATATAAGCTACTTACATAAGCGCAAATAAAAACTTAAAATAAATAAATAATGCTAACAATCCCCACAGCATCATCTAGCCCCAAGCTAAGCAGAGCTTGTGTTATGGGTACTAGATGACTGATATACATAACGAAATACATTTACAATTATAGATAGATAATTCTTCTATTGCACACAAAATAAAACAAACAAGAAAAAAATCAAAATATATGACAATTTGTTGGTCTTATCGCTCAAGAGTGATCTCTACCAGACAACCATGGATGGATAGGATCGTTGGATTGAACATGGAGATATTAATTTTTAGATACCTATTTATAGAGATATATAAACGCGAAAGTTTGTAAGTATTGATGGATGGATGGATGTTTGTTACTCTTTCACGTAAAAAGTACTGAATGGATTTTAATGAAACTTTACAATAATATAGATTGTACATCAAAATAACACATAGGCTACAATTTATAAAGATATATTGTATATTATTTAAAATATCTATCACCACGCGGGTGAAACTGCGGGGCGCAGCTAGGTTTTTTATAATACATGGAAAATACCCAATAATATCACTTTAATATGGTATTAATTAAATGTGTGCTAATATGTAGCCAAGTTCTTCAGCAGATGCTATAACCAGTAGCAACTGTTAAAAAAGCTCGTGGCGTTAGTGTTGCCTTATTATCCACACAGACAGCTGTATTGAAAACAAACGCCTGCTCTACTAAAGGCAATTATTACATTCCTAGGGATAAATATTTTTCAACTTACGCGATCTAAATAAATAAATAATAGTGTTATGGGTACTAGATAACTGATATACATAATAAAATACATTACATAGATAGATATTTTTTATTATACATAGAAAACAACCAGAACACCCGGAACAAATATCTGCAGATCGTACTCACAATTGTTCCGAGGCGGGAATCGAACCCGCCGGGAATCGAACCTCCTGCGTCGCAGGCGGACCTTCGCCCACCGCGCCACAGAGGTCGTCAAATCTGAACACGTTTGTATGTATTTATACGTCGGCGTCGGGAAAAATAGGTAAATGAACGCGATAAATACCCGTAGTATAAACACTTATAATTCTTGATATTATCTTAAGAAAATAAGTTATAAGAAAGTGTTCAGACGAACAGATGAATAATAATTTATTCCTGGCTAGTTTCTGCCGGCGATTTCGCACGCATTATTTCTATGGAAACGTTTTTAATTTCTATCCCATGGGAACTGATTTATAGGCTATAAATCAGTTCCCATGGGATAGAAATTTGTTTAATTCTACTATAGCTTCACCTTTGTAAAATTTCAGCCCAATGCATTTATTTTGGGTAGAAGCAACAAACAAACATCAAAGATTCAAATATATTTATCGCGTCAAACATGGTATAAAGGTGGTTTAGTTCTAAGTAATGCACTCATGTCTCGCTATACTATAGCATGCAATAATTATGGTTACAAGTTAAATTAGGTAAAAATAAAAATAATAAAATAAAATTATTTTATTTCGGACTACTACAGATCCATAATTTGTTAGTAATGATCTTATAATAAATGTTAGTAATTCTTACGAGCTAAAATTAAATTAAATTGAAATTAAAATTAAATGAATAGTAATAAATAAGAAAAAAATTAAATAAGTTAAAACAAATCAAATTATATCATCAATAAAAAATTTAATTAATTAAATTACATTTCTTATTAATTTCCGCCATATTGGCGAATCAATCCTGCCTGCTACAGTATTACATACATCCATCCATCCAACTAAACATCCAAAATTTCGCATTTATAACATTAGTGTGATTAGCACCTGCACCGCCATCCTCTAATCTTCTCTTTTGCTTTGGTTACGTGCTTTGGTTACCTGGAAGAAATCGCTTAAGCGATAAGGCGGCCAATTCTTTTACTTTTTTACCAAACTGTTTTAGATAATGTTTTATGAATAATGAATCGGAGTCGTTTGTAAGCAATACAGTGTTATCCACATGCCTTATGGAGGTGGCCATGCAATCTCCTTTGGCAAACATTATTAAAATAAATAAATAAATAAATAATGCTGGACAATTGACACAGCATTATCTAGCCCCATGGTAAGCAGAGCTTGTGTTATGGGTACTAGATAACTGATATACATAATACAATACATTACATAGATAGATATTTTTTATTATATATATAGAAAACGACCAGAACACCCGGAACAAATATCTGCAGATCGTACACACAATTGTTCCAAGGCGGGAATCGAACCCGCAACCTCCTGCGTCGCAAGCGGACCTTCGCCCACCGCGCCACATCGGTCGTCAAATTCTATTGTTATTTCTTTTTTGTTGAGTTTGTGTATTTTGCCATGTTTATAATTATAAAGAATCGATTTATCTCTGTGACATCATAGTCATTTTGAGACAAAACTACATTACAATAAATAAAGATATTAAAAAAATAAAGAATCTATCATTTTAAATTAACCTATTACTGTATTATTCTCACCGAAACAGTATAGCACGAAATTGAACTTGGGACGAACGGGACACCAAGTTTAGAGGTATTGCCCTGACCTCCACATCTATTTCGAGCGAATATTCGTATGAATAATAGACGCAGCCGCAATTCAAATGTTTACATGACATGATTGATGATATGCAGCCGAAATCCATTAGTTATTATTGTAATGTAACTGTCAAACACCTGTTTCTATGGTAACCAACTATTCTCAATGATCGTGTAGGAGGGTGTCAGGTCAGTATCAGGTAGTGTACTCTTGGACATATGTAATTAGAGGACAACGGAACAAAAAAAGCATCCATGAGTTGAACAGGTAACAACTGGTCTGACTAAGTGAATAGTTTACCCCCCATATCTTTAGTCATTACCTCGACTTCGATTCAAACTCTACTCAACCTCCAAATGCGTTTCGGTATGCTTGATCGTAAAAAAATCCTTCACTCGAAACAGCCTTCGAGAATTTTTTCATATGAAATAACGAACTGTCATCCCAAGGTACCTCGCTACCTACCTTGAATGCTCCTCGAAATAGTTTGTTGTTATTTACAATGGATTTTGGAGACTATCTCAATTACATTTACGACGATGAAACCTACAATTACCCATCGCGAAGGTATATAAGAGAGGTTGATATATAACCAAATTAACGACTAAGCATACCAAACTCGAGCATGTTTTGGAGGAATGCTCGAAACGCCCTTGAACAAGTTTGAGTGGAGAATTATTTGAGGTAATGACAAAAGATATGGGGGTACGAAGTTGCCCATGGTGGCAACCAAACTCTTTTTTTGCATCTCTGCCTAAACATTACAAAATAAAGCTGTTTCAGACATTAAAAAAAGCTTACAAAAGGTATCACAAAATCACCAATGAATTTTTTGATAAAATAGGTGGCGGCGCTAGTGTGCCTTAGGGTACCGCCATAACCAGAGAATTTATAATACTAATGTATAGAATCAAGCTGCAAGCAAGATGCTGCTGTCATGCTGAATAGAGGGCGCTAATGCGCTCATTAGGGGAGGCATATGTCCAGCAGTAGACTATAATGGAATATTCTCGTTAGGCGAGTGCCGAGACGCGACTTTTGTATGGAGAAATGGGCGAGCGCCCGAGGTATGCTTCAACCAAGGCTATTCGGATGTTTCTCAACGGCACAGACTTTCGACTTTATAGTAGGGGAGGATTACCTGGGCGATGCCTCCACCATTAGCTCCGCCGGCCGCACCGTTGGTACCCGCAATTGCGTGATGCGAGTGGGATCTCTGACGCGGCCGCCTTCTTCGCGCGTGTTGTATCCCGTCACCCGCTTGTCTCTTTCTGACACCTTTGGAAATAAACATAGGTTTATTAGCGTCAAAATGTTGGGCCCCATACTTAACCAAAAAATCACTTTATCATTGAAACACAATTCTTTACAGAATTTGAACTACTTGTCAAATTCAGCATGAGCTCTTTCCTACAAGAAGACAACGCTTACAGTTATTTTACAAACTCAGTGCAATAAAGAGACCTTTGGATTTCTGTGCTAGTTGTCTACAAACATTGTCCATTAGAGAATAGCTTGAGTATAAATAATTTTAATAACCTAGCAGGGCCATGGGGAATGTTGTTGTCTAGAGTAGAATAGAGAAAAAAAACGTAGCTTTTCATAGAATGCGTAAATATTATGAATTTTATTCTTACAACTTCAATAATGTACGGAATGTATGACGGTGCGATGTCATTATTGTCTATTCTATTCTAGAAAACAATCTCCGTGCTTGGCCGCCACTTGGGTATATTTACATATGTATATTCCAGCGACGTTTACAGGGTAAAAGGTACGCTGAAACCTTTCTAATAATAGTCTGTGACATAATTAGCCTTGGTTTGATTGATAGCCTTGCCCAGTATTGCCCTGTGGATTCTTATAAATAGTTATCATGATGGAAAATAGATGGGACGTGGGACGATTATTTTTAAACCTCGTATACAGCCAGGGCTTGGAATATCGGTATTTTCAAGTACCTGTACGTCTGACTTGACGTGGTATCGATATAAATTTTACAGGTACTTTTTTAGTAGCGATACTTGTAAGTGACTTCCTTGGTATCGGTACTAACGTATCGGTATTTTCAATAAGTATCGGTATAATTACCGATATTATTCTCGTAAAGTATTGATACCAACAAAAATGGAAAGCACGCGCGCGCGCCCGCCCCTCACCGGTCGGTACGCTAGCACTGTAGAGCTGGCAACGTCGCGAGAACCGCTTTAAGTGCCGGTACTTTTGGCAAAGTATCCATACTTCAAAGTATCGATACTTGAATGTACTTAAATGTGAAATGAAAATAGCATAATTACCGGTATAGTACCGGTAGCAAACCCTGTATACAGCAGGGATTGGATAGAGCGAACCCCAGCTAATCCGAACGACCACCTACTCCTGCGCAACCGCTGCGCTGTTTCGTACATACTCGTACGCTACCATACCAACTTATAACCCGTTGACCGTAAATTATTTATTGGACTCGATACCAGTACTGTTTTGGCATCCGCCGCGTTCCTAATGAGCAGAATATGAAGTCGATATTTCTGTTCCAGAAAAATGATTTGCAAACATTGAGTTCAAAAATCGATGTTGCTAAATTAAATACTGCTCGTCGAAGCACTACTATATAAAAGTGTTATTTGAATAATTATTTTTTAATTTTGTATACTTAAAAAATATTCTCAATCAAAAAAACTGTCCAAGACCTTTGTGAACCATGTGTGCAAATAAATTCATTCTGTATTCTCCTTAAAACATATTCAGAAAAATGCCTTAAAATATCTCCATACTATAATTCGAACGCTCCGTACATCCGAACAGTGTATAAATTTTGGGTGTTCGAATTATCGAGGCTCTGCTGTTTAAGCTGTCGATGGAAACCAATTGGCAATTAATAGGTTCTAGTAATTAACTCTCATTTGCACCAATTGAAAAGCGATGTCGCTAGTCCTTGTAATAATTACAACTGATTCACGTTGCTGATAAGAGTAACTATGATACGAGATAGGCACCTAGACGATAAAATCAACTAGAATAGATAATAAATTAGACTTTAATGTGTGTGACGCACGTTTTAAAATTGAGCTAGCGGACATTGATTGGCGTCGCGCGCTGTGGGCGTTGTCGGTGTTACTATCATTACAGGGAAACGAAGAAAACGCAAATTGATAGTTTAGATAGTTTTACCTGTAGATTTTGAAGAAATTGTAAGTTACTACCATCAAAAAATGTGTAGAGGAAAGTTATGTGATTACTATTATAGGTATACTACTATTATTGTTATTAACCCAAAAGTCATATTAACCATGAGTTGATTGAGATTTATCAAATCATGGTAAATATCCCGTTATAAATGACTTTTATGTAAAATGTAATGGTTGCTTTACAAGATTTAAATGGGATCAACAAACAACCTTGTCGCATGTGCTAAATAAACACGTCCTATGTCTAAACACATCGTGTGTACTAACTAGGTCACTGTTTATTTCTCTCATCTGTTTTAGCTAGATAGACTTAGGCAAGGCGATAATTTAATAAGACCTATGACAATAGTATCGTCGTGATAGATTCAGAAACCAATTCTAGATAGTTCTTACCTAATCATCATCAACCTATAGTCCACTGCTGGACATATGCCTAACCTTATGAACGCCATAGCGCCTTGTTTACAGCTTGCCGCATCCAGCATGTGCCTGCAGTCTTTTGCAGGTCGTCATCCCACCTGGAGGGCTTACTAATGGTGCGGTGCAATTTGCACGGAGAGATTGAAAAAATGTTTCAAGCATCTCTCTATGAGTTTCATCAAAATGTGTCATTCTGGGATTATACCAATTGTTGCAGGTAAGCGAATAATTAGTGGGATTAGAACCCGGTATAGTTGTTTCTTTCGATGGTGGTAAGACAGACGCATCGTGGCGTCTGACGGATGACGACGCACAGCGAAACCATAGGAACTAAAACGGTCATCTTTTTAGTTCTTATATCCTAAGGTGACCTTTATAGAATAGCGACATTTAGAAGTGACGTACAGGGAGTTTATAACACGATTTCGGGAAATTCCAAGAGATCATAGAAATACCAGCGATTTGAGTTTGCGTACTTTTGAACTATGTTTTGGTTTTGGTAAAATCTGCACTTAAGTCTGAAGTTTTTTGTCACTGGAAGGTGCTACACTGTATACAGCAGTACGCCTTTCAGTGTTTCTTTATTTTTTGTTGAATGACGTTTTTGTTTAGTAAATAAAAAACTAAAAGAAATCTAATTACTTATAAAACGTCGATATTGGGACTCTTTTATAAAAGCTTGCTCAGTCATCGATCTAATCCTTGACTGAAGCTCTTTTATGGCAAACATAAGCATTACTCTAGTTCAGATTGATGACTGAGTAACCATTTACAATACGGACCTCTTAGGCTAGTACATACCTTCCACAATTTAATAGTCTTATCATTAGTAGACAGTAGGAAATGCGCTTGATTCTTGCGCTTGAGCCATCTGATTTTGTTGATTTTTTCTTCAATCTCCAACGACTTTAGGTAGTCGAATTCTGGCTCGTGCGATTGGAACGTTGAGTACACGTTGTACTCGCCTTTTTTGGGCACACATTGCTTGGAAGCCGGATCTCTCTGTAACAAGAAATTTAATATTGTAAAATATATATAGGCCTCCTCATCGATTTCGATGACGGCGACCCTAGATATTACGGATTATTCTATTATGAGTCCTAATATGGCTCGCTGTCTTTAATACCCTACGGCACGTATGGCAGTAAGGTTGGCCCTATGAGTTATAATATGTACTGTATGTGTTGGAGGGCTTAGTCTCTTGAAAATGCCACGTTAAATACCCAATAAGTAATGTCGATCCTATGATATTAGAGTAAATGAAAAACAACGTAAATGTCCGATTGATTATGTTATTTTTTTAACTATGTTTGACACAAAAGAAAATTCTTATCAATAAGCCACTTAACCGAAAATGGTTGCCTTCTGCGTCTCAGGCGGACCATAAAACCGGGCCAAACTTTTTAAACTTACGCGATTTGTTATATTATAACATTTATAACCAAAGGTCGCGATAAATACCCGATAAATAATCTTTAATACCGTATTATAAAAGCATGCATTGATTTATGCTCGAGTAACGTTTTCTATGAGATAAACGTCACACTAACGTAGGTCTATAATCGATCTATAATCGTATTATACAAAGATTTCTAATTTTAATATTAAATTTAAATATGGGTACTCTATTGCATTGGGTGTTCCCGTAAAAATAGAGGTACGTTTGTAAATAAATAAATAAAACAATACAGTCCTCAGTCTGAATTTGTTGGCAACAAGTATTATGTATCATAATTATAAACCTCCTCTACGATTATCTATCCAATGCAAAGTATTTGACTACTTTATAGTCTTAATAAGTCTCTAACGGCGCCCGCGTGGAAACCTATGTGTCATCAAATGGTTTATAAACCATCCTCTTGAATCCTCTATTTTAAAAAATCGCATCAAAATCCGTTGCGTAGTTTTAAATATCTAAGTATACATAGGGACAGACAGACAGACAGCGGGAAGCGACCCTGTCTTATACTATGTAGTGATACTAACCTGAAATATAACAACCCTGCCGCCTTTGTCACCGGTGGCCAGTAGTTCGCCGTCGTGGTTGAATTCCACACAGGATATGAGGTCCGCCTCAGTGACGTCGTCTTCCAGCGTACCTTTCACCTGGCTGAAACACCACGATGTCTCCCCACCATTGCCTGGAACAAGCGAACACGAGTTTAAGCGCAAACTAGCCTATCGACCGTCGAAAAGTGGACGCCAACTTCGGACGGCAAGAATTCTTTAACTCAACCTGTGGATGTCGCAAGAGTCGACTAAGGGATCGTGCTGTAAGGGCATCAGTTCAAAGCAAGTTCATTCAGAGTTTTCATTTATAAATCAGGATCAGGGTGTACGTTTATGTACCCTTGTGGGAGGTTCTACAAACGTACACTACGTGACGCCGTTGTGCTATGACTTCATCTCCTTTACTGATGACCGATCACCAATCCGCCTAAGAAGCGTGGTGATTATGGTAAACTTTTGGGGGAAGACGTTCTGCAGACGTTTGCGTGCTGATGACGAGCCTAACTACTGTTCTAAGGGTTCCAAAAGGGAATCATCAGGCAAAGATTTCTAAATAGATAAAAAGTCGCGTTTATTCTTTTCCTACATGAAAGACTTATTGTGTTGTATTGTATTGTACAGTAATTTGATTGCACCTAAATTTATGCACGACTTTTTGTTTTATAAATAACACAAAAAGTCGTGCATAAATTTAGTACTTTAACTAGCACAAACTTCAAATTTATGTTTCTAATAGACACGAATTTACCTGTACCTAATCTTGGGCCCTATTTCTCCAAGAGTGTCAGATGAGTAATTTAGCAATCATGGAATATTATGTTTTATTAAGAAATGTTTTTCAAATGGTAAATATACAGGCGGACACAATTAAGGTGAGAATATTGTTAGCTTAAAATAACAAATAATTATCACACAGCACACAGTTCCAAAAATACACTTTGATAAGACACAGTGCATTAAGCAAGGTTTAATGGAAGAAGTTTTATGTAAGTAGGTAGTTCGATTAATAAAAATATCGTCATTGTAAATAGGAATTTGTGGCTGGTTATAAGATCAGTAGAATTGCAGATTCGATTCCCGCTGCTCGACATGAGTGGTTTTTACTAGTCTTGGATTCCTAATACCCATGATGTTATTAAATGTTTGAATGTTAATAATAAATGTTAAGCAAGGTTCTCGCATTGGTAATTTAATTTAGTGTTGAGGTAGGAGTTTGGTTTAATTCTCTAAGGTAGTAGGTATACTGAGTGCAAATCAACAATAAAACAAAATCAAAACAAACATCTTTGGTACGAAAGAAATTCTGATTTACATCAAAATTAGAACAGTGATAAATAACTGTGCAGATAGGTTCGACTATAGGTCAAAAACTACGTAAGGAATAACTGAATTTTGGTATAACAATAGTGCTATAGAAGGGGTATGAAAGTGATATAAAAAACTACCGTACAGTCACAAATAGTGTTCCAATGCAGGCGGCAAGAATGGTGCCGCCAATTTGTCAAATTATCCTGGATCCTCAATCTATGGTTCGAGTACCAAGGAACTTCCTTCTTCTTCAACATTCTCGCTAATTTATCCTATTAATAACTACGCAGTATCGATTGAGATCAACGCACATTATTACTAAGAAACACAACCAAACATGGACAAGCCAAGTCACTGAATGGCAAAAACTTTACATTCCAAAATTCCAAACCAGTTTCCATTGTAAACGTAACTTTAGACTATTGTTGAATACGAATGGAATAGTACACCCTTCTTTAGAGGTATTGTAGACTGTTTTAAAACAATGGGGATGCGGACAAAAGGTGCAAGGCATGACGCATGGTAAAGGAAGCACCTTGTAGAATAACTGGCACTACAGTATGTAATCTGATGATATAAATAGAGTGCTTGATAATAAATAACACGTCAGTGCATCTTGTTGTGAGGTTGCTGCTGATTTATATTAAGTGTTTAGATTTTAATTAGTATTTCTTCAGCATCCCTAAATTTTTCAATTGGAAGAGGAACATCAAGTCACTATGTAACTCAACGAAGAAGATGTTTCTTAGTTATGTAGGTACTTGCATAAAGGTAGAAGTCGCGACATTTCGGTTAGCGGCTGCGGTTGACCGCAGTCCTGCCTGCGGTCGCGGTTACTTCTATTGCCAAGCACGGTCGCGACACCACTGGCGCTGCAATCTGCGATCGCTGCGCGCCGCGACCGCAAGCCGCAGTGTGCTTAGAATCAATTTCATATAGATGCAAAGAAACAAGTAGTGTTGCTTGCAGTCTGTAGCTGCAGTCTGCGGCCTGCGGTCCATCTTGGAATTGGACATTAAGTAATTTTGCTACCTATTTGCTTACCTACCATTTTACTTACTAGCGGGATGATTTATCCGTAGTTTAACATAAATTTGCCTCAGTTAATAAAATGTAAATTAACAAGCAATGAGGTAAAATAAAATATATTGCTATGAATCTGCTTTTGTCCTCGTTGTCATTTGATGTCCTCCGTATTTTATAATTATAACCAAACATTCAGTCTGAATGAATGTGAATTTGGGTTACATACATTTACAAGGAAAAAGTGTTTGGGATAAAGATTTAGTTTGGCAAACAATCAAGTTTTGATTATAACATTCACTGTTTGCTTACAGATTTTAAGATTGTCCTTATTACATACTCGTTTATCCAATGTATTTTGGCACATGTTTCCATGAAGATACTATGTACAATTTCAACATACAACTAGAAGGCCTATTATTTTGACCTTGTAAGTAGTTCTTTCTGACAAAATAAAGAATAACAACAATACAAAATAATAAAATGTTATATAACATTAAGGCGAAGTAGGCTCGGTTTGTGAGACAAGGACGAGCGAACACCGCACGGGGAAGCCAAGAGCCGCGGAATGGCCGGCGCGCGCGCAATTTTACTTTTCTTTATTCAAATAAATAATCGCAATAATATAAAACCATAACCGTCGCAAAGTATTTATTATGTAACACATAAGACGGAATTTCATTGAAATATGTAAATGAAACTGCAAAACAAATGAAACTGATTTTTCCATAGTATCTCTAAAAATGAAGATTAAAAGGAAACTTTGCGATTTTTTTGTATCAAATCCAGTTTCGTCAAACGGGTTTCAACTACCATAACATTAACTAAATGTTAAAATTGTCTAGAAAATTATTATCCGTACAGTCAAAACATGGGACTAACTTCACCTTAAATAATTATTATTATGTTGTGGTATGGAACATCTGAATGCAGATACCAATTCCAATGCACTTGGCCAATTTGTTTGACTGCTTAAGTATTTAACTTTTGCTTTTAACTCCTACTACTTTTATATTAAAACAATGTTGACAGGTGTACTTTGAAGAGTACCTTCATTCCACTGTTCTTCAAGGTCACACCACAAATAGCTCATAAGAGGTCAATAGCACTAAAACATGTGCAAAATTCTTGTCAGTCTGATATGTTCTATCAAGTTCCTATGATATTCTATGAGTTAGAAGATAAGATAGACAAGACACTGATAGTGTTAAAATATCAAGTTCATGGTACTTTACCAAGGCTTTGGGATTTATGTAATGTCTATAGAAAGCATTAGTCCTTCAGGTAGCATGCAAAACCATTGATCCATTAGGTAACAGTTTTTGTCCTTGCAATAGGGCTGGGCTTAGACAAGTTAAAATTCAAATTCAAATTTTACTTGATCTGTAAATCAGTTAAGGGTGTTCATTTTTCTATGTATAATAAACTATTCAGTAATATAAGTCATCACATCACATAAGCCAGAGCTTATGTTATGGGTACTATATGACTGAGCGGACTAGCAGAAAAATAAGCAGCCTAAACTTTGGGTAAGATAATGCTGTGTGAATTGTCCAACGTTATTATTATTATTATAAAATAGGTACCTAATCCCAAACATAACTTGTCTGTATGTGAAGGTAAAGTAAGATAGACACTTTGGTGACCAGTCCACCTGCAAGCATGGTGATTATGGCAAAAACCCTCGCATTTGGTGGAGCCTCGTTCAGCAGTAGACAAATATGTATGCTGATGGAGAGCATAGTTTATCCTTGCATGATATGTTGTGTCCAAGTATAGCATGAGAGAAGCTACAAGCAAAAACTAGTGCAAGTAAATTTTGATGTTGTGTTGATCAAGAATAATCCATTCAAGCCATGTGATCTACAAAAAAGGTATTGAATGTGGAACTCAAAAGAGAACTATCTACAAAATGTTATAAGCTTGATGCTAAAGAGGAATAAACATGAAAACATCTGACTTAACACATTACATGACATAATTATCATGAGAAAGATAGTCGCAAATTAGTTTGACCAAAAGTTAACACAAATCTTATGACAATACTCAAATTTGATCTCTAACATAAGCGCAGATGAAAAATTTTAACGTAATCAAATCACACTTTACTCATTCCATGACATAAATATCGAGAGGAAGATAGTCGTAAATCGGATCGATCAACAGTTAACACAAATCTTAAGACACAACTCAACTTTGATCTCTAAAATAAGCGCAGATGAAAAATTTCCAAATAATCAAATCACACATGGTGAATTCTGATGTTTATTGTTAGATGTTGTGTCTAACGGGAGAGATGACATGCAATGATTTATCTATATTGTTTACAATCACAGGCAACCTTATGACCATGGCCTGACATTGGTTTAGTTAATGTTGGATCAGTAAGAGGTTATAAGCTCATTATGATGCAGTATCAATAGTTAAAATGTATTAGAGAACTCCTTACTAGGAAGGTATCTATATTCAAATATGTATAAAGAGAAGTGTTCTCTTGGCTTGATGATAGATTTGTGCAATGGAATAAGGTCTCCATTGAAAACAGTATTTTATTCGTCATTAAGTGTACCTAATATCTACTGCGTACAGGTTCATTGTGAAGCAAGATCATATCAATTAATTCAGCTCAGTATCCAGTGTTAGCTACGCATTTCATAAAACAAGGTTTGACCAACTGTCAAGATGGAATAACCTAATATTTTTATGAATACAAAAACGAGTCAGCGGTATTTAGAGCTGATTTACAGATATTTTTGCTTACTACTTCGAATAAATGCTTTGTCAGCCATGAGAACAACAAAACCACATACGGTTATATGTAGATTTGAAGTAGATAGTCGCAAATCAGTTCGATCATCTGTTTGAAGCAAACATCTATTTTCATGTTTCGTACGTTAGATAACGGTTGTTTATAATGGATGTAAAAGAGCGAATCACTAGATATCTATGCGAGAACCTAGTATTTGCTAAATATTAAGTGAAAACCGAAGCCAAAAGGTTAAAACTATCGGCGTAAGTGATAATGATAACCAAACATCAAACAAAGCTTTCGTCACAGTGTATTAAGAGGTAAACATTAGGATATTAAAAACCAAACTAATGACATTAATATTTCATTTACCGTCGGAGTTCGACCGATAAAACATCTTCGACTATTGCGATTTCCCAAATCCAATTTCGCCCTTGACTAGCGGGCGCAAAAAGTCACCACTTACCGGCCATGACAAAGCCCAGCACTAAAACTTTTACAAGTTCAATAGTTTTAAAACACAATCACTTGAATGTTTAGCTAAAACATCACACACATTTGCCGATGAAAACGGATTAAAAACATTTCAACATTACATCGGTAAAAAGCAATGGCGCTCAGAAATACATACAAATAATTACTGCAGAATTTGGTGCTGCCAGCGCAAAACACAAAAATTCTACCATTATTTATCTAGTTTTATTTTAAAAAATAACGGTTTTCAGTATTTAGAGGCATTTGGACTAGTTTTTATTCATATTTGTTTTGTATTTAATCATACGCATCATCACTGTTTGTAAAAAAAATACTACTATGTTAAAACAGCTTATTAAACTATGATGTTCATGTGTGGGCCACGAAAAAACACAGAAACGAAAAAACGCAGTATGCCCAGAACATAACTATAGTGCGCTTCCCATACTCGGTCGGATCAAAAATTATTGATTATATTGATGAATATGTTTTCAGGTTTAATTTTTGTTTTATTCGTTCATCTTAATCTTATCTTATTTCATAAAGCTGAGCATCGCACTCTTCCGTTCCATGACAGGTTCGGGAAGAGCTGTTGCAAAAGCAAGCAACTTTTTTAATATCGTCTATATTATATCTGTCTATATGTATATAATGTCCTATACATTTTGGTCCAAGTAAGCACAAGATGAATCTTTTGATTGCTTACCATAGGGTAATAGAATATTTATTGCTTAAATTAAAAAAGCAATAAAACGGCATTATTCAATTTCATAAAATTACGACTTAAATAACATAAATTCCTATGTACCGCCTGTTCCATACATTCGATCCATTGAGCGACGACGCTCTCTTTGATGTGTGGTTGAATAATTTTAAAGTTGATTCTTCTTCATTCGGGTATAATAGTGAAAACATATTTCCAAAACTCATTTATTTATTTAGTATTCATGGTAGAAAAATATATTAGTTGGCTACACCAAAACGTGATGTCAAGTTTCTGATGCTTGATGACGGCTTGATGTTTGCAAAAAAGCGCGCATTTCATTGGCAGATTACGTGCTGCCATCTGTATCGTAACAACTGTTACTATAAGGCTGTTTTACCGACTCATGCTTACAATTCAATTATTATTTTTATGATTGTAGAATTTTCTTTAGATTTGTATACATTCTGAATATTATTATAAGAAAATTTGAATTAATTTAACATGATCACATGATAATCACTTGGTTAACAAAACATTCAATTAAAATTCAGTGAAACGGCACTTCCGGCGGTTTCTTTTGAATTTAATTAGAATCTTCAATCAGCTGACTGGACTGTCATTCATTTCATTCATTTTGTCTGTTGTTTGCCTGGCCTTGTCAGATCCGCGGCAAATTTGGTTTATCCATTAATTTATAACAATCCAGCGAATCTATTTACGAAAGCCAGCAATATGAGCTCTGATATGTTCGATGTGGTAAGTGATATGGCTCATTTGGAGGTCGGGATTTTGTTCGTACATATTGGTGTGGTATTGGTAAATCGTTTTTTGCGAGATAACTCCACCCATCCGTTCACTGGTCCACCCTATTCTAGGAGTAGATCGTACGTAGCTACCTACTTCTAGCGAAGATGGGAAGATAGGTAGGGCCCCCTTTTTCCTACTGTACAGTTCAGCCAGGGTCACAATCCACAATCCCAACCACCTATCCCGTTAGGTAACACTGTAGTAGGTAGGTACCTATAGCTCTGTAGGTACGTCCACTTTACCCATCGACGTCTTACCCTAATGTAAGACGTACCCCTAGGGTAAGACGTCGATGACTTTACCACAGTTCAACTGATTGAACTGTGGTAAAGTCATCGACGTCAGTTGAGAGTTTAAAACTAAAAACCTACTTCTTCTGTGAAACTTTTGAAACTAGGTATTATATCACATCACAGTATACACTATCATGGTCATTATAGGTCACAAAAGTCATAACAATCAAATAAAATCATGGTGTACCTACCTACAATATCCCGGTATATTAAATGCCTTTTGTACTTCTACTGTGCCTGCGTTGCGTAAGTTAGGTAGGGTAGGGTAGGTAAGTTACTTTATTTTTTGGACAAAATGTCTGCGTAGCTAGCTAGCTAGGTACCTCCCTAGCCAGCTACTCAGATTACAGAATACGTAATCTGAGCTTACATACTGTTTTTTGATAACTATTTTGAATTAGTAGTATGAGGAACATTTTGTGTCCGCCTGTTATTAGTGTAGGTAAATAAGAACCTATACCAATAGGTATTTTTAAAAATTGTTTAGGTATGTAGGTGTTCGATACATCGAACACTGAGTATTTTAGCAGCATCAGCAGTTCGACCTAAGTAGTTTACTCGTGCTGCGAGCGCGGACCGGGCGCCTACAGAGGTCAGTGCATCACCAGCAGCCATTCAAACCGCACTCATATTAGTCGTAGTTTTATACAATATAGCTATTGTTTCCATACTCGACTATTATTAAATCAGCATCCCGGGAAGAGCTAGCCGCGATTCCTTCAGTAGGTATAGGTACCGGTGACAATTTGAAGATCACAGAATTTTTCTCTCACCATTTTTATGGCCATGGTCGAAAATGATGCTGAGTTTCTGCAGGCTGTTCTGTCTGGCTTCTGCAAACAGCCTGCGCTTATTCTTCGGCGAAGGCTGGGTCGCGAGAGGTGACACTACCATTGTTGTGGTCGCCATTCTTTTCTCATGTCAAATCACTGAAACAAAAATAAGCTTTTTATTTTTCACTCAGAGTTTCTTTGCACGGGTTGGTTCTATAGAATAGAAACGTCTAAAGATAGATAGATGGGTAGATGGATAAATAATGTTTGTCGACCTCTGTGGCGCGGTGGGCGAAAGTCTGCCAACGAGGCTGCGACTCTGGAGCGGGTTCAGGTCCACCACTGAATTGCGATCCCCAAAATGCAGGCCCAGCGTAGCATGGGGATTAATAATCGTATCGACTGTACAACAGAATATCGCAAGTCTAAAATACCGGACAGGGGTATCCAAAATTAACAGGAGATTGCATAATGGAATATACCTAAAGCACACAACTATGAACAAAGTAGACCTAACTAGATACCTTTACCTATCACAAGCTCGATTGAACACTACGGTTTTCCGTTATAAAATCGAAGGAATTTAAATTTAGAAAAAGAATTTAGATTTGGACGTCAGTTTTGTTATGCCGATTTAAATATTATCAAAACTCTTCGATACTCCGTAGTACTTGACCTACATACAATTACAGTAAAATGTAGGGTGCTGTAGGTCATAGGTTCTTGTTATTACCCCCTAATGGTAAAAACGATTAGGGCACTTATCGCGATGGCCTATGTATGTCCAGCTGTGAACTAGCATAAATTTATAGTGTTTATATGTGGTACCTACCTGCTATGTTATCTTATTTAGCGCTGATCTATGGATTGTATATATGACAGCGTTGGTTGTAACATGCTTACAATTAACTCGTGCTGAGATAGCTGAAGACAGGGCGCTATGGCGCTCATTGGGGGAGGCCTATGTCCAGCAGTGGACTGCTATAGGCTGATGATGATGATGATGATGATGAGATAGAGTCCGTTTTGTGACTCAATTACAAAAATCTGTTTTGTCCTTTATTTTTTTAATCATGTTTGTTTTGTTTTTGTGTATTGAGTTACAAATAAACTTTATTCTATTCTATTCTATGCTATATTATCAGTTTGAAGCCATTTTCGTTGATACTGAAAGCATTATTGGATTACTTACAGCCCCTATTTCGGGGCTGAACCCCGCAGGCATGCCTACTTAACTTATTTGGAATAAATTTCTTTGACACATAGATTTAGAATTAACTCTATGCTCATTGTTTGCACAACGGAAAGCGAAAACGAACCGCGTAGACAATCCTCGTCAGAAATTATGCCAAAGCTGTATTGAATTCGGTCGGGCGTAACGTGGGCGTAACAGACTGAACAATTTTTTATTATTTATTTCAGGATTCGAAAGATCCGCTCACTAGAGAAAGGGGAAAATGCATGACAAGTGAGTGTTTAATATTAACATTGAATATTCCTGTCATTGCATTTACCTGCGAAAGACTGCAGGTAACACAATATCCACTGCTGGACCTGGACATAGGCCTCCCCCAAATAGCGCCATAGCGCCCTGTCTTCAGCTTGCAGCATCCAGCATCGCCTGCAGTCTTTCGCAAGTTGTTATCCCACATGGCCGGAGGGATTCCTACGTTTGCCGAGCCGCGGTCTCCACTCAAGAACACTTTTTTTATTGAATTGGATAATCATTCCAGAAAACTGCGACGTCCGCGCTTTCACCCTGGCTCTACGAGCTTGTCAGATACGACTGGAGAAGAAACCATACACCGCTGAGAACTGTACCCAAGAGACGATTGATCTGATCGAGGCAGTGGATAAATGTGTCACAGATAAGGCCTTTGTAAAACTAGCTTGATTATTTATAAAGTTTGTTGACCCGACGGATGTTGCTTCCATTTATCCTATTAATTTTCCTATATTTCTTTTCCAATACAATACAAGTGTTCTCTATTGCACACCAAATAAAAAACAGATACACGGACAGGAAAAAGACAAATAAAGAATGTGTTGTACAATGGGCGGCCTTAACGCTTAGAGCGATCTCTGCCAGGCAACCTTTGGATGGAAATGAAGTGACCAATATTTGATGACCAATATTTCCAATATTTTACAATATTTTTTAAACCGCTGCGAAAATCTTTTAGAAACAAATAATAGAGACAAATTAGAAGAGAGAATTGGAATTGTAAGCTGGATACAGAACGGTATAATCAGCGTAAATTTACTATTCGCACCGAGAATAAAACGTCAAGTAACGTAAGCATTGCCCGTTATATTACAACCGCATTTTGTTCATAACTGCACGAACACTCGCTGTGTTACATTACACGCTACATTACGACATGACACCCCGTAATGTACCCATACGATATAGGCCTCCCCCAATGAGCGCCACAGGTGCCCCTTGTCTACACACAACAGCTAAAATGTATATTTTAGGATACACAGCGACATATATTTCGATACATTTTAGTACAACTTAATACATCTCAATACATTTCCGTACTCTTCGAAAAGACGACGACCTGTGTGGCTCGGTGGGCGAAGGACCGCCTGCGACGCAAGAGGTTGCGGGTTCGATTCCCGCCTCGGAACAATTGTGTGTACGATCTGCAGATATTTGTTCCGGGTGTTCTGGTCGTTATAATAAAAAATATATATCTATGTAATCTATTGTATTAAGTATATCAGTCATCTAGTACCCATAACACAAGCTCTGCTTACCATGGGGCTAGATGATGCTGTGTGGATTGTCCAACATTATTTATTTATTATTTATTAAAAGGATGTTCAAAAAGTTTTGGAAATGAAGGGAAAGATAATATTATATTATGATTATTATGTGTGTGATATGATAATTTAAAGCTATACATTCCGGGATGAAAGAAAGAAAATACATTTAATGTATTTTATAAGTTGTACCTACTTCAGTGAATCAATAAATTTTATTGATTCACTGAAGTAGGTACAACTTATTGAAATGAAATGAAAGTTTATTTCTTTAGGCTTACAAATAAGCACTCAGCACACACTAGACAGGTCATATTTTATACTATTCATTATTATATAATAACATTATTTTGATGTTCACTTCGATTTTTTGTCCACCAGTGGAAGAAGTGAGAAGAAACCACTAGTTATGAACATATCATAACTTATGTGTCTATCTAGTACATAGATTTGCTTATCTGTAAGTTGTTAGATTTTGAGTTGGAGCAAAACTCGTTCCAAGCTTTTTTATCTTCTAGATACATACATACATGTCATGTTGCTACATACATATTATAAAATAAATAAGAACATAATGAAATAAAAATTAAGTAGGTATAGAAGTATATAAAAAGCAACAAGCGACTACTAGGTCCTGTCTCAGCATAATGTTGCTCTACTTTCCTTATAATTTTTTTCTTGTTTGTATACTTTCTTATTATGTAATGTGTCGTATTATGTGCTATATGTGTGGTGTCAAATAAATGTATTTTCTTTCTTTCTACTTATGTACATTATTATACATTATAGTTGCTGTGTGTGAAGCCCTTTAGGAAGAAACGAGATATCCTCTTTGCTGACCGACACCTCGGGTCGGTACATTCTTGACCTAGTTCGAGAAGATAATTTGTTGTGACAGCTTTAATGATATCATCATGATTCCCTCCGATACAGTAGTTCAACTGAGTAGTTCCACTAGTTGTACAAATAATACACCACTCTCAGAGTAATAAGACATAGAGTGATAATTTCACAAAACATTCCGCTCTAAGTTGAAGCCAAAAAACAAGCAATGTGTGCGTAAGCGGCACGTCATTACAAGAGCCGACACGCACACAAGTGCACAAATAATGTTGCAAGCTATTAACATTTTCCCCATAAGGTAGGGAAATTGTAACATTTTGTAAGGAGTAAATGATTATCATATAAGTTATCACTTTTCTGTTAGATGATATTTCATTAACAGAAAACTTCCTGAGTAGTTAGTATTCCCCGGTTCTGGACCACCCCCACCACCTCCTAAAAAAAAGGTCGTCACCGGACCACAAAAAAGCTCACCGGCTCAGCACCGAAGCCTAAAAAAAAAAAAAAAAAAAAAAAAAAAAAAAAAAAAAAAGTTTGGTGTCTTTTCCTATGTTTTGGCACACGCCCGATCGATCTGTGCTATCCATTTTGTTCTACGACTTACGGTTCCAAAGATATCTTCGGGTAATTATTCACTAATCACCTTTGCGCTACATTGCTAATCACCTTTCTCGACGACTTTCGTGGGTCCTTTATTATGCAGGGTAATTTCCTAATTATGTAAGTACTTGTCTCAACATGTCTTAATTACTCATTGTCTTTTTATTTTACTCAAATGATGGTTTTGTTAAGGGGCAAGGTAGAGACGGTGATACATGCACAAATAAAACCCGTATGACTTACTTTCATTTTTTTTAATCATCATACTTATGTTACATAATGTATTATTTTAATTTGAAACATGATTTGAATAATTTACAGAGGAGAATATCATTATACACTTTGTTACTTCCGAATAATTCAATGAAATCGTTCATTGTATTTCCATAATACTTGTAATATAAGTATGTTAAACCATATTCTCCACAGCAGGAAGTAAAATCATGCTGTATTCTGTACCTATTAAAATTCCATTGTCTCGAATTCCGCTTCAAGAAAGCCGTATGGGGGCCAGCAGGTGGTCGACCATATGAATCAAAATACTGACCAATTCCATTTTTATCGATGTGTATGGCTATCCAGTGCGATCCAGGTTTATTGTCAGGGTCCAAATTGCTAATTATGTAAGTTGGAGTCTTACCATGAAGTGGTAATCTATTAGCTGCATACACATTGTTTCTTAGAGTTGGGTGAATTTTAGATAAATATTTTTTTATCTCGATTGTGTTCATTTTATTACATAGACATAATCTACCGTACCTGTGATATGTTCAATGGATTTCATGCGAATAAAAGGTAGGTACATGTTCAAATCGATTTTATTCAATAAACAAATATAAGCATTTAAAACTAATACAATGAATACTTAGCTACTATAGTCTACACATACATTACGGTTTTTATCTATTTCAATAACATTATCAAACTCAGCATACACAATACAGTTGATGGTTTGCAAAAGAGCTGATTCAAAACGAACTTCCAATCTTACGCTACCATGTTTTATAAGATTCCAATGGCTCGATGAGTTAGCTGATAAATCGGGCGTTAAATCGAAAGCTAATAGACAATAACCGTCAGCATATTGTTCCCTAGATATTCCATTACCTTCGTTAAGAAAATGTATGCCAGTTCCTGAGAATAACGTTTGATAGGCTGTAGTGAAAGTAACCAACCATACCTAAACTTGTCTTTAATGTACCAGTAAGTCGTGTTATTTCTATCAGGAATGCAATATCAGTGCTCATTAAGCTAACAACATGATTAAGCTAAACCATGCCTAAACTTGTCTTGAATCTACCAGTAAGTCGTGTTATTTCTATCAGGAATGCAATATCAGTATTCATTAAGCTAACAACATGATTAAGCTAAAGATGTGTACTTTGATTTGGGTATAAAATGGTGTCGGAAGATGGAATTTGTATCATTTGGTGAAGTGTTTCAAGACTAGTGATTATTTCGTAGTTTGGGAACAAACCTTTATAAACAAAAAATGGAGGTAAGCTATTTTATTAATTAATTTACCTAATATTATCCAGTAAATTTATAACTTTTTCCATTACGTTGTGTAGTCAGTTGATATTATTATTCGTGTTGTTGCAGAACTCTTATAATCCTTTAAAAGATGAAAATACATTCAAACAATTTTACTATGGAGTATCTGATGATGACACATCAGATTTAAAAATCGTGCAAGAGAAGTCAATTCCGAAATGTAACAAGAGAAAAAGATCTAGTGATGGATTGGAATCCCTATTTGAAGTGAGCAATATAAAGAAAAAAAAGCAACAAACATCATCAATTTCTAAAGCCCACGCGGATGGTGGTAGTGTTTACATATCAGCAAATAACGATGACATATTACAATCAACACATTTAATAAAAATTGAAGTATTTGATTTGAAAAAGATCAACAAAATACCACAAAATGAGCAGTGGAAACATGCAAACTATAGAATAAAATACTTTGCAAACGAGATCAGCAATAATTATGAAAGTGTTCAAAAACTTGTTTTTAACATAGCAAAAGAAATTTCTGGGTCACCATCTTCCAAAAAATACCATTTCAATAACAACAATTAGCTAATTATAATTATTCTTTGTTAAAAAAATTGTTCATAATTTTCTACACCTGCGCATTGTACCTTTTTAGTCGAATCACTTAATTTTATACCCGTACACATTGTTCATAATTCGATAGAATCATTAGTTATTTCACTTAATTTTATACCTGCGCACTGTATAAGTAGTGAGGGTAGATATTGTGCTGATATCAGTTCATTTTCTAACCTTGTACAAGAACTATCTCTCCAAATAGCATGGAACATATCAGTGAAGTCTGTGTTAGTGCTTTCTTCGAGAATACTACGTTTGAAGATAATTTAGACAAAACTTTAAATGATGCATGTGATAAAGTGGAAACTTACATGAATTTTGAAGACAGCAACGATGAGAACTTGTACAACGCAGCTGAAATAATTCAAGAGATTACCATTGATGACTCAGATGATGAAAACATTTTTAACTTGTGTGAAGCGGTTGAAAGAAATACAAAGTAAGTTTTATTTTGTTACTACTAAATAATTTGAGATAAAGTTTGTTTTTTCAACTTGAATATTCAATTATTATTATTTTCGTTTCAGTCAATCAGGAGGTTCTCTAAAAAGAACCATTGAGACTGAAAGTCGCAGTACGAAAAAGGCAAGATTTGAAGAACCTTCCTCATCATCAGCTGGGTCTAGCAATGTGGGTCATGATGTCACAAACGATCAGGTGAAATGTAGTTCGTGTCAAGTTTTAGTTAAGAGAAAGTATTTCGCGAATCATTTAAAAAGTAACTTACACAAAAACAAAGTTCTGAAATTACATAAGTCACTAAAAAATGTATCTGTAATCGAATCGGCTTTTGGTCAAAGAATAGTTTCTTATAAAATTGATTCCAAAAATGATAATTTAAATACATATGAGACACCGGAAATGTTTTTAAACTCAATCAAAGATGAACTGATGAAATTAATTGAAGAATCTGTTCAAGAACACACAGTTTTTAAAGTTAATTTTGAACTACATGCTGATTTCGTTCAACAAACCAAAAACATAGATTCAAACTTTAGTTTTCAAACTTGTAATTATATAATGTTTAATGGGGATGATTTAAATATTTTCTTTTCATCTTTGAGTGAAACTCTAATGAATAAAATCAGTACATTTGAAAAAAAAGACAGTGGTTGGAGTCTTAAAAATATTAAATCAATAGATATGAATGTCAATAAATTTAATCCTTTACGCGGCACTTCTCACATCGAACTACCAAAAGATATAAGAATGAAAAAAGCCGTAATAAATGTAAAAAATGCTGACAATATGTGTTTCAAGTGGGCTTTGCTATCAGCTTTGTATCCAGCTAAAACACACTCAGATAGAGTATCCTCATACAGTATGCATTCCAACAAGTTGAACTTTGATGGTGTATCTTTTCCGGTTAAAATATCTGATATAACCAAAGTAGAAAAACTAAACAACATTAGTATCAATGTTTTCGGTTTAGAATTTAATAAAATTCAAAAGTGCAATAGTGTAGTAGGACCTCTGTTTTTGACCAAATCTCGCAAAACTACACATATCAATTTGCTTTTAATATCAAATGGTACAAATAAGCATTACTGTTACATAAAGAATTTATCACGTCTAGTAAGCAAACAAATTTCTAATCAAGAACATACCATATACATATGTGATGGATGTTTATTAAAATTCCCAACTCAGGAAAGGTTAATCAATCATCAACAGCATGACTGTGCTCATGTTACAACAGAATTACCAAATGGAAACACAACATCGAAAAATTGGTTTGGACAAAACGTTCCAAATGATAAACTTACATTTGATAAATTCGATAAAAAGCTAAAAATACCTTTTGTAATCTATGCTGATTTTGAAGCTTTTCTAAATCCTATAAAATCATGTTCTAACGATCCATCGAAACCTTATACAAACAACATTAATAAACATGAGGTGTATAGTTTTGGATACTATATTAAATGTTCATATGATGATAGCTTGTCAAAATATGAAACGTATAGTGGTCCAAATTGCACTCAAGTTTTCATGGAGCGTCTGTGTGAAGATTTGAAACTTATAAGTAGGAAAAATTGTTTTCAAATAAGTCCAAAACCAATGTCAATCGTGGATGAACAAAAAATTTCAACAACAAAAATCTGTCACATTTGTGAGAGTGACTTGAATAGTGAAATGAGCTTAGATTTTGATTGGTATACTGGTTCCTTTAGAGGTGTTGCACACGAAGCATGTATAAACAAGTTTCGGAGTCCACGTCACGTACCTGTTTTTCTTCACAACCTCAGTAATTATGATGCTCATTTTATTGTTCATGCATTGAACTATGTCGAAGGTGAAGTTGATATCATTCCTCAAACTAAAGAAAAATATATATCATTTACAAAAACATTACAAGTAAATAATCAAAAAATAAAACTAAGATTCGTAGATTCAATAAAATTTTTACCTTGTAGTCTCGATCAGTTAGCCAAAAATTTAAACGATGATCAATTTATCACATTAAAACACAACTTTCCAAATACCAATGATTTTATTCGTCTTAGAAAGAAAGGTGTTTATCCATATGAATTTATGACATCAAGTGAATGTTTAAAATTCACATCACTCCCTAGCAAAGATCAGTTTTATAACTCACTGTCAGATACATCCGTTTCAGATGATGGCTATAGTCATGCGCTAGATGTTTGGAAACACTTTGACTGTCAGAATATGTCAGATTACTCCGATTTGTATCTCAAAACTGATGTCTTATTATTAACAGATGTTTTTGAAAATTTCAGAACTCTGTGTTTAAAAACGTATGGGTTAGATCCAGCTCATTACTATACAGCTCCAGGATTAAGTTGGGATGCTATGTTAAAATATACGAAAATTGAATTGGAGTTGTTAAAAGATTTTGACAAAATAGCATTTATCAGGAATGGTATCCGAGGTGGTGTATCTCTGTGCAGTAACCGCTATGCCAAAGCTAATAATATATATTTGAAAGATTTTGATAAGAATAAACCGATTTCATATCTGACATATTTTGACGCGAATAATTTATATGGTTGGGCTATGTCTCAATACCTACCAATTGGTGGATTTGAATGGATTAGTCCGGATACAAACTTTGATGTACCGGATGATTCAGATTATGGTTTCATTTTAGAAGTAGATTTAGAATATCCTGATGAACTTCATGATTTACATTCTGATTTACCTTTATGCCCCGATAACATAATTATCGGTGATTCTAAAGAAAAAAAGTTAGTTCCAAACCTCAATAATAAAACAAAATACAAAATTCATTACAGAAACTTAAAACAATGTATTAAGATGGGTTTAAAACTAACAAAAATTCATAAAATATTAAAATTCAAACAATCTCCTTGGTTAAAGAAATACATAGATTTAAATACTCTTTTGCGGACTTCTGCGAAATCAGATTTTGAAAAAGACTTTTTTAAATTAATGAACAATGCCGTTTTTGGAAAAACAATGGAAAATATTGAAAAGCGAGTAAATGTAAAATTATTAACTCACTGGGAGAATCGTGGTAAATCACTTGGTGCACAAGATTTGATTGCAAAACCTGAGTTCCACAGCTTATCAATTTTTGCAGAAAATCTAGTGGCAATTCAGTTAAAGAAAACAAAGTTACTATACAACAAACCTATTTACTTAGGGTTTTGTATATTAGATATTTCAAAAACTCTTATGTATGATTTTCATTACAATTACATGTTGACGAAGTTTAAAAATCAAATTAAATTACTTTACACCGATACTGACAGTTTAATATATCAAATTTTTACAAACAATTTTTATGAGGACATAAAACCAGATTTGGAATTCAGGTTTGATACATCTGATTATCCATCAGACAATGTTTATGGATATCCAAAAATCAATAAAAAAAAGTTAGGGTTTTTCAAAGACGAAAACAATGGCAAAATATTAAAAGAATTTGTGGGGTTAAGATCTAAAATGTATGCTCTGGATGTTGAAAATAAATTTGTAGCAAAAGCCAAAGGTGTTAATAAAAGTGTTACAAAAAAAATGAAAATGTTAAATTACAAGTCTTGCCTCTTCGATAAAAATGTTCAGTTTAGCAGTATGCTTAGATTTAAGTCGATAAAACATAGAATATTTACCCAGCAAATAAACAAAACATCTTTATCGTACAGTGATACGAAACGACATATTCTACCCAATAATGTTGACACATTAGCGTGGGGTCATTATAAATTAAGATAAAAGTGTATAGTTTGTTATAATTATTGTAGTTGATTTACTTGTATAAAGTTGTTTGTTTTTACACTGTAAAATAGAATTAGTTTTTATAATAAAATAGTATAGTTTGGTAATATTATGGTGGTATGGTATTTACTTGTATATGTTTGTTTTTTACACAGCAAAAGATTAATTTTATTATAATTTGCGTTAAGTAATTTGATTTGTGACAAATAAAACTTTCTTCCTTGGCTTCCAAATAACTTGTTTCATTCCGTTTTTGTACCTATTACTACCCACACGTGTTACAATGGTTCATTTCATTCATCCATTCACTGCAATCGTTTCTGGTCCAAGTGGATGCGGAAAATCAAATTTTGTAACAAACTTTATAAAATATATCACAGATGTTTGTAGTACAAATTTTACTCAAATTACTTGGTGTTATGATGAAATGCAACCGTTATATAACCTAAAAAATGTAAATTATCATCAAGGTATCCCAGACTTGAGTATGTTTGATGGAAAATGTGCCCAACTTGTCATCATCGATGATCTGATGAGGGAATCTGATGGTCGCATTGTAGATATATTCACAAAGGGAAGTCATCACAGAAATTTGAGTGTGTTCTATATAACACAAAATTTATTTCATCAAGGAAAAGGTCAAAGAGATATATCTCTAAATTCAAGTTATATTATTTATTTTAAAAATCCTCGCGACAAAACTCAAATTCGATACTTAGCACGTCAAGTTTCACCAGATAATGTAAAATTTATTGAAGAATCTTATAAAGATGCTACTAAAGAAGCTCATGGATATTTAGTTATAGATCTAAAACAGAATACTAATGATATGTGTCGCATCAAAACCAAGATATTTCCTTCGGATTCATATTGCACTGTTTATGTTCCATTGAAGGAGTTTAAATATGTTAGGAACAAGCAAATCCCAATCATTTATAAATAATGCATCGGAGTCTAAAGACGCATATGGATTTACTGAGTGCCCTGCACACACTCAAACCAAAATATCAAAAAGCACTTTTAAAATCATGCGATGAGGATGAAATTAATTGCATTTGTGAATGTGTTCATAACGTATTAAACGGAAAAGTACCTCTTGAAGAGAAGAAAAAAAAAAAGTTGAAAAAATATAGTAATATACTTCGCAAACTTGTGCGTAAAAGTACTAGCAGAATTCGTAAAAATATCATAATTCAAAAAGGGGGCTCTTTTTTACCAATAATATTGGGAACGATTTTGAGTGCATTGGTTGGTTCTCTTACATAAAATGGAACATACCAAAAAAATGTTACTTATAGATCCTAGTTTAATAGAAAAAATAAATCAACGAAATAATAATATGACTGATAATCCTATGTCACGGTTAGACACTGAAATGCAAAATATTTTAAAAAGTAATATGGAAGAAAGAAGAAAGTGCATTTTATACTTACAAATTTTGCAAAGATACTTACATTTTACTGAAGAAGGACGTCAACCTGTTGAAGTACCTTTAATTTCAAACTCTAATGTACCAGAAGACTCTGAAATCGATAATAAAAACGAAGACAGTAACACTATAGATGCAGTTGCTACTCAGACATCAAACAAAGACGAGAAACAGGAAAAAAATACCGTTTTGAATAAAAATCTTCCTTACTCCCCTAGACATATACTCAGTTTAATACCTAAATCTTACACAAGAAAGGGTGAGTTATTATTAAATTTGGTGTCTTTGAATCCAGATAAAATTTTGTGGAATGATACTGTTACAGTTACTATTGATAACAAAGAAATTCATGGAAGTAATATTTTAGACTTAGTAAATGATTCGGTAAGACCACTGAAAAAAAGTGATCCAATAGGGTGGCAACAATTTGCAACTGCATTAAAAGAAATACAAATACCATTGGCTTACATTGGAAACTCAAAAAGAAGCGATTTTATAAAACAGCTACAGTTAAAAGATCTTGAACAACACACACCACAACAAGAGGAGTTTTCAACGCCAACAGCAAATTCCCGTAATAGGTATAAACACGTTAGAAAAGTCAAACAGAAGATAGATTGGGAGAAATGGACTCCTTACTAGAAATTAACAAAATTTATTACGATGCATCACACCCTGCTGGATATGGTAGCATTGAAAAACTAGCAAAAGCTATGAAAGGTAAAATGACTAGAAAAGATGTAAAAAAATGGTTGCAAGCTCAAGAAACATACACACTTCATAAACCAGCCCATAGGAAATTTCCTCGAAATAAGTATATATTATCTAATCTAAATGAACTTTGGCAAGCTGATTTAAGTGACATGAGAACTTATTCTAAATATAATGATGGTTTCAATTACATTCTTTGTGTTATCGATGTATTTACTAAATATGCTTATGCTAGAACAATGAAAAATAAAAACTCAGAAACGGTAAAAAAATGTTTTGAAAGCATATTCACTGAAGCCAGTATCACTCCAACACATATTCAATCTGATAAAGGAACTGAATTTGTTGCAAAAGATGTGCAAAAGTACTTTAGGAGCAAAAATATAAACTATTATACCACGAATAATCCCGATATTAAAGCAAGTATTGTAGAAAGATTTCAAAGGACACTAAAGATGAAAATGTGGCGTTACTTTACGTACAAAAATACATATAGGTACATAGATATTTTACAAGACTTACTACATGCATATAATCATAGTTACCATTCTAGCATTAAAATGTGTCCTTGTGAGGTAAATTCAAATAATATAATGACTGTTTGGAATAATTTGTATGAAAAGGATAATGCAAAACAAACCTCAGATACCCCACTACCAAAACTCCATGTTGGTGATCATGTAAGAATTATAAAGTTTAAACATATATTTCAAAAAGGTTATGAATCCAATTGGAGCCATGAAATTTTTATTATATCTTCAGTAATAGATAGGTCACCCTGGGTAGTTTATACATTAAAAGATTTACAAAATGAATCGATAGTAGGTACTTTTTATGAAAGAGAATTGCAAAAAATAGATTACAACCCCACTTCCAGTTACAAAATAGATAAAATCCTAAGCACTCGCTACTCTGGTAACAGAAAGCAAGTATTAGTGAAGTGGAAAGGTTATCCAGATAAATTTAATAGTTGGATTTTGGCTTCTAGTATAAAGCAACTATGATAAAAGAAAGTTTTTATTTAACTTTACTTAGCAATAGTTCTATGGAATACTTTCCAGAAAACACAACAACTCTTTTTTCAACTAAATTACCAAAACCCATAATACTCGAAGGATCGTGGTCTGTTGGTGTTGTTGAATTCCAATATCCATGTACAATGTTTAATGTTCAAGAGCATGAAAATGTCGTTTACGTGACTAAATGGATGGTAATGCCTCAAGATCAACAACGCTCGCTAGTGTACTACAAAACTCATATACCAGCCACGAGCTATGATAATACAAACCATATTTTATCAGCATTAAATAATATAAGAGAGAAAATTAAGTTTCGCTACGATGAGTTATCAAAGTTTGTATCTGTTTCTGTTATGGATGAATCAATAACATCACTAACATTATCACCAAATTTATGTCTTCAACTTGGATATGAACCTAATAGAAATCTTGTAACAAAAGGTCTCGGAAAATGTCCAGCGAATCTACATTTAGGTTTACCATCTCAGTTATTCGTTTATTGTGATATAATCGAACCGCAGATAGTTGGAGATGTAATGACTCCTCTCCTCAGAATAATACCTTTAGACCCTTCAAAATATGTTTATGGAGCTAATAAAATGCATGTTTTCTCTCCACCTCATTACTTACCGGTCATGCGTAGAGAGTTCGACACTATTGAAGTAAATATAAGATCACACACAGGTCAAAAAATACCATTCCAGTTTGGAACCGTGGCTGTTAAACTACACTTTAGAAAATTGTAATGTATTCTCAACGTGATAATATAACATGTCCCTATGAACATTATTACTCACATCAAGCTGGATCGGGTATTGGGGTAGTTTATAGAGGAGCGCCATATCAACGCGGTCATGGAATCGGTAGCTTTCTAGGAGGTTTATTCAGATCTGTTTTACCGTTGCTCTCTAGTGGAGCTCGAACGATTGGAAAAGAGGTTTTAAATGCGGGTGTGGGACTTTTATCAGATATGGTTAGTGCACGTCCTATGGAAGATTCAATTAAGACTCGATTAAAAGAAGCTGGTTCAAATTTAAAAAGAAAAGCTGATGACAAAATTGATCGAATTAATATGTCAGGATCAGGATATATAACCAAGAAGAAACGTCTGTCTTCATTCATTCCACCGCTAGCAGCTAAAGTAAAAGCTGTCAATAAAAAAATAAAGTTAAATCGCAATAATATCAAAGATATATTTTCTTAAAAATTAGAATAATGTCTTTTTTACACAGCCATTCTTGTGAGTGCATTAAGTCAGAGCTAGATTTATTTGCTTTACCGTCTACACAAACAAGTATAGAAAATGGAATTTGGATTCATTATAAACCTATTTCATCTCTTGCTGACGATGGTCCTATCGAATTTCAAGTCCCAGGAAATGGTGATGACTACATTGATTTGTCTCATACTTTGATTCATATTAAAGCTAAAATATTGAACCAAGACTCCACAAAATTGACAGCATCAACGGTAGTGGCTCCAGCAAATAATTGGTTACATTCATTATTTAGTCAGCTTGATGTTTATCTAAATCAAAAACTTGTATCACCACCAAATAATACTTACGCATATCGTGCATACATAGAAACTTTATTGAATTATGCTCCTGCATCAAAAGAATCTCATCTTACATGTGGTCTTTGGTATGGAGATACGGCAGGAAAGATGAATTCAACAGATGAAAAAAAATTAGGTTTCACTAAAAGACAAGAGTTAGCAAGTGAAAGTAAAGAAATTGAAATGATTGGACATCTTCATGGTGATATATTCAACCAAGAAAAGTTTTTGATTAATGGTGTTGAAATGTCTGTTAAATTAGTTCGCTCCAGAGAAACATTTAATTTGATGGCTTCTGCAAATGATTTAAAATTTAAAATAACTATTACTGATGCAACGCTTATTGTCCGTAGAGCGCGAATCAATCCAACAGTTTTACTTGCACATCAAAAAGTTTTAGCTTCTACTACAGCTAAATATCCCATTACACGTGCTGAAGTTAAAGTTCTAACAATACCAACAGGAGTTCAGGGAAAAACACTTGATAATATTTTTCTGGGACAAGTACCTAAAAGGTGTATAGTCGGATTTATTAATAACGCAGCATTCAATGGAAGTCTCACAAAAAATCCATTCAATTTTGAAAATTATGGCATTAATTCATTTTGTTTGTATATTGATGGTCAACAAATACCTTCCAAAGCTTTGCAACCATCATTCGAGAATCATATTTTCACTACAGCCTATCAAACGTTATTCTCAGGAACTGGCATACATTTTCTTAACGAAGGTAATGGAATATCTAGGGAACAATATGCTGACGGTTATTGTCTATTAGCTTTCGATTTAACGCCCGATTTATCAGCTAACTCATCGAGCCATTGGAATCTTATAAAACATGGTAGCGTAAGATTGGAAGTTCGTTTTGAATCAGCTCTTTTGCAAACCATCAACTGTATTGTGTATGCTGAGTTTGATAATGTTATTGAAATAGATAAAAACCGTAATGTATGTGTAGACTATAGTAGCTAAGTATTCATTGTATTAGTTTTAAATGCTTATATTTGTTTATTGAATAAAATCGATTTGAACATGTACCTACCTTTTATTCGCATGAAATCCATTGAACATATCACAGGTACGGTAGATTATGTCTATGTAATAAAATGAACACAATCGAGATAAAAAAATATTTATCTAAAATTCACCCAACTCTAAGAAACAATGTGTATGCAGCTAATAGATTACCACTTCATGGTAAGACTCCAACTTACATAATTAGCAATTTGGACCCTGACAATAAACCTGGATCGCACTGGATAGCCATACACATCGATAAAAATGGAATTGGTCAGTATTTTGATTCATATGGTCGACCACCTGCTGGCCCCCATACGGCTTTCTTGAAGCGGAATTCGAGACAATGGAATTTTAATAGGTACAGAATACAGCATGATTTTACTTCCTGCTGTGGAGAATATGGTTTAACATACTTATATTACAAGTATTATGGAAATACAATGAACGATTTCATTGAATTATTCGGAAGTAACAAAGTGTATAATGATATTCTCCTCTGTAAATTATTCAAATCATGTTTCAAATTAAAATAATACATTATGTAACATAAGTATGATGATTAAAAAAAATGAAAGTAAGTCATACGGGTTTTATTTGTGCATGTATCACCGTCTCTACCTTGCCCCTTAACAAAACCATCATTTGAGTAAAATAAAAAGACAATGAGTAATTAAGACATGTTGAGACAAGTACTTACATAATTAGGAAATTACCCTGCATAATAAAGGACCCACGAAAGTCGTCGAGAAAGGTGATTAGCAATGTAGCGCAAAGGTGATTAGTGAATAATTACCCGAAGCTATCTTTGGAACCGTAAGTCGTAGAACAAAATGGATAGCACAGATCGATCGGGCGTGTGCCAAAACATAGGAAAAGACACCAAACTTTTTTTTTTTTTTTTTTTTTTTTCTTTTTTTTTTTTTTAGGCTTCGGTGCTGAGCCGGTGAGCTTTTTTGTGGTCCGGTGACGACCTTTTTTTTAGGAGGTGGTGGGGGTGGTCCAGAACCGGGGAATACTAACTACTTTCCTGTAAATATTATATACTCTATGGGTGTTTACATACAGGGGGAGTGTTGAGTTAGCGAATTAGTTAAATAGATAGAAATAAATATTATGGCCGAAACATTTTCATCCCTTTATTGGGATAGCACCCTCTCGTAATTTGCATAAACCACCTTTCTGATATGCTTGTCATTTTCTTCAAAATGTATAGAACATAATCAATCATATCTTAGTGTATTTAGTTGGCTTGCAAAACTTTTCTTTGCAATTCCGTCTAAGTTTTTCAACCAATCGGGAAGCAACAGTCTATTTTATTTTTCGTGTTATTTCGTTATGTTTTTTTTTGTTACCCTACATTATGTATGTATTATTTTGTTTGACATAATGTCAAACAACATGAATATTCTTATTAATAAAGAACTGAACAGAAGTCGGGTCAGAAGGAAATCTAAGAAAGAATATAAAGACATTAATAAAACTAGGGTTCATCGTCTAATGAAACCAATGAAATTTTCATATTTAGCGCTCCGACATCAACATCCGGACAGTCTGTAACAATCTATTTCCTTGCCCGTGAAAATAAAACAAAAGTTTTTGATTATTTATACCAAGCTTAATAGAACATAGGTACATATTTCACTTAAAAATCCGGGTAAGATAGTAGGTAACCCTAATTATATCTGGCAAATAAAAGTCCTACAATAGTAAACTAGAAATAGATTAAACAAATAAGTACCTATGGGGGAAAATAATTTTTCTAATAGCTAGCAACATTTTTATGTAATGGCGTCTGTTATATTTACGATTTATTTTTGTGCCTATACCAATGTTTTACTCAAGAATATAAGATGCCAGGTTGTATTTACCCGTGAAATGGAATCTTCTATTGTTTCTGATTATTATGAGAAGAGTTGTTACACCCTTTCACTGCACAATAAGTCATTATTATTAAAAAATTACGGAGCTCTTCCCAGTAAGTCTTGACCTTGAGCACTGACGTGTCGAGCGATGTACGTAGCCTTTAAAGGCTAACTTGAAATTGCGTCACTTCGCGTGCGCCTACTGCGGTTCTAAGCCTAGTTATTCTAAGACACCACTGTATCATTAGTCCAACCAGTTGGACTAATGATACAGTGGTGTATTATTTGCAGTGCCGGATTTAGAGGTGTGGAGGCCTCGGGGCAACAAAGGAGTGGAGGCCCCTTGGCCCCAAACTATTTTCCAATTACGAAGAATAAGAATCGAAACGTCTACTACCTTTACCTACGTAAAGGCAAAACATCAATGGAAAAGTGGTAAACTAATCAGATTTTTTTCCGAAGTCTCTTTTCTTGTGGGGGCCCCACTTTTGTGGAGGCCCGGAGCAGTCGCCCCGTTTGCCCTTCCGTAAATCCGGCCCTGATTATTTGTACAACTAGTGCATATCGATGTTAATTGTCTAGGCATATCAATATGTCTACTTGAAAATAGATACTTAACCTTCTTTGTAGATATTGAATAATAAACAATGATAACTAATGAAATTGTCAGAACGCTGTCAAGTAAAGTAAAAGTTCAATTCAATACTCAGTTTTGTTGTTGTTATTACCTAAACGAAAATGGACGATTCTCATCTAGTGAATCCATCCAATGAAATTGAAATTATGGAATAACTCTCGCATTGTTTTAATATAAATAAATAAATAATGCTGGACAATCCACACAGCATTATCTAGCCCCATGGTAAGCAGAGCTTGTGTTATGGGTACTAGATAACTGATATACATAATACAATATATTACATAGATAGATATTTTTTATTATACATAGAAAACGACCAGAGCACCCGGAACAAATATCTGCAGATCGTACACACAATTGTTCCGAGGCGGGAATCGAACCCGCAACCTTCAGCGTCGCAGGCGGACCTTCGCCCACCGCGCCACATCGGTCGTCAATATTGTACGACAATGTTTTTATAATTGTGAATGTATTGTCATTTTAGGTACTTTGGTAATTAATTAAAAGGATACGAAGCGAATGTTTTTTGTGGCTTTTAATTGAAACAACGGAAGTTTGTAAAAATGTACTTCATTCCCAGTATATGGGCTGATTGCGCTAATGGGACTTTTTTGTCTTATTAGTTCAATTACAGCGGTTGATTGAACTATAGAGACGTCACGAGACATGTTTTGGTAAGTCTGTCTGTCTGTAGGTAATATTAATTATGATCCATATGATTAGCTTGGAAACCACTAAAAGCCGACTACGAAACTCTAGTCTTAAACTTTTTTTAGTTGTGCAGGATAAATATTTATCCCCAGGGAATATAATTTTTATGGGACCAGCTCGGGATAATTCTTTATACAAATGTAAAATAATTATCCAATTCGGTATATTAATGACAAAGAAATCGATGAACATACATAAAAAGATACTTGCCATACAGCCGCCTTTTTTCGAAGCCGGATTAAAAACCTGCGTAAACAAAGGACAAATGCTATAAGAATTCAGATCACATCTGCCATTGGGGCGAATACCGCCCAAAAGCACGTGTTCTTCGAAAATGTAATAGGTAGAACAATTACTTAATAATTGTGGTGCGAAACGGAAACGAATTTTGGGTAGAAAAGCCGAAAAAAATTTTTTTTTTTACGTGGCTTGAAACGCTTAAATGTTTTGTATGAAACGGCAAAAATGAATTTGTAGTGAGAACCTGCGGTGCGGAACACCGCTACACAAATAATTGACGTTTTTGCGAGAAGTTATAACTTTTCTAGTTTTTATGTTATAAGTTTGACGTATAGGTACGTCAAACATCCGAGATAAATGCCAATGGTCTATGTATAAAATACCCTAAGTACGCTATATTGAAGAAGTACAAAATCATTTTGAAAATGTATATTTTTAATGTAAATGTACCATTGTTATCTGTTATATGTGCTGGTTGCGTTGGATATATTTAATAAAACTCTTGTTTATTCCCCCCCTCATGTATTAATGGACGCCCCCTAAATGTCCCTAATATGACCTCCGACCAGGTGGGATGACGACCTGCGAAAGACTGCAGGTAGATGCTGGATGCGTGCGCTCATGGGGGGAGGCCCCATATTCCACATGATTCCCTAATATGACAGGAGAAAGTGTCGGAGGCCAAGTTCCACTGGGTCGGTGAGCCCAAAGGAGTAAAAAAGTCCACACAACTGCCAGATTACAATCCGCATTTAAATTATTCAACCAACATTCGTCACCCTGACATTGGTTATTGGGTCAAGTTTGCAAAGTGAACCTTCAATGGAAGCTTACGGATATATGATCATTATTGCTCGGGCACACGACTCCGTTTTCAATGAAGGTAGACAAGACAACCTTACTGCATGTCGAATCCGTTGTCAAATTGAAAACCATAGATCAATTCTACTTTGACCGATCGAGGTTTTCTACTTCTGTTTTACTTACTAATGTTTGAAAATGGTAATAAAATAATTAACTTTTCACGATAAATAAATTCATACTAAATTAATTTAAAACGGGATATTTACCATGATTTGATTGACTCCGTGATCATGGCGCATGCAACTGTGCCGCAATATTGGATAACTCAAAAATCTAATCATAGTAAATATCCCGTTTTAAATGACTTTAGTATTAATAACCATGATAGTTTCAAAAATAAATTCATAATTTTCTTTATCCATATATCGTATCTTTCTTAACATTCACCGCCGTCCCTAATTCCATTTTTTTATCACCAAACCATATTTCGTTGTCACTTTGCAAAATTTTTTAATTTTATTATGGGTTGCTATTTAGTTTGTTTTGCATTATAAAACTGATTCTCAAAAGGACAGATTCTCATATACTCGTGCATAATTTCTCATCATCAGAGCAACTCATCCTCAATATCTTAAGACTTATGATGACATTACTGACGAGGTCAGTGATGGGTGGGTTGCTGGCCGCGATGATGGTGGCTGAAAGCGCGACGTAGCGCAAGACTAGGTCATGAGAACGCGGTCAGCATTGCAGCCCTTGATTTACAAGCTGAAATGCATGACCTTTATTGGACAGCAAGGGCTGTAATGATGACCAATCTTGAAGCCTAAGTCTCCCAAGATAGCAAGCTTAGCTTGAGGCCATCATGGGAGGCTTTGCGGACCAAGGTTTACTCAAACAATGCAAGGAATTTAACACAGTTAAAATAAACAAAATTGCTAAAAATAAAACAGTTATAATAAACCAGCTTTGTGCATAAATTAAGGTAAGAATTTGCACCTGAATGAAACAAAACTCAATATTTTCGCCGTTTTCTCGTGGTACTATTATTTTGACCCACTAGTGGACCACGAGGGGATCTCCCTCGTGATCCACTTGTGGCTCAAAAGTTTATGTTCGTCCAACTTTAAAAGAATAAAAAATACTGCCCTCTTACGGCGGCGCCGGCAGTTTATATTGGCCGCAAAACACGCAGGAATGGAAATTGCTGGCGCCTTTTCCAGTAAGCAGGAAAGGTTAACTATAAATAAATAAATAAATAATGCTGGACGATTCACACAGCATTATCTAGCATTACCTATCTATTATTAAATTTATTAACTATCAAAGAACGTTGTCAAAATGATCACCTCATGATCTGATTTACAAACGATGTTTTAGTATATAATTATTTTATTGTACACCTAAAAATAAAACAAACAAGACGGAATAAAATACAAGATATGTGACAATTTGGCGGTCTTATCGCTCAAGAGCGATCTCTACCAGACAACCGTGGATGGATAGGATCGTTGGATTGTACATGGGGATCTGTGTGCATTATATTAATTTATAAAACATTGAATAAAAATACGTTCCTACTTTTAAAAATAAACAATAATATGTCTTTGGATAATTCACGATTACTTTTCAACAACTACATAAAGTTAGGTATCATACAATACAATTATGCTTTATTGCACACCAAATAAAAAACTGATACACTGGACAGGAAAAAGACAAATAAAGAATGTGTTGTACAATGGGCGGCCTTATCGCTTAGAGCGATCTCTGCCAGGCAACCTTTGGATGGACATGAATTGTTAGAACAAGTATAAATCATAAATCATGTAACCTTTCTAACTCGCAAAAAAATACATGTCACTGCAAACGAGATTAGTGGCCTCGTTAGCAACCTTCATGTAACAAGATTGATACTGTAGGTACTTAGAGTAAACAAACGGACATATGGAATCATGCGAGTTGACTTTAGTTCCGGGTAACAGCTTCCGCCAGTGGCTTTCGTTAAATACTTCGTATTTCTAAGTTGGAAAACGACGATATGCATTACACTAACAATTCTATAATTTAATACCTACTTTAGGTATGTAGGTGACGACCGAGCGGGTTCGATTCCCGCCTCGGAACAATCTGGTCGTTTTCTATGCATAATAAAAAATATCTATCTATGTAATATATTGTATTATGTATATAGTTATCTAGTACCCATAACACAAGCTTTGCTTACCATGGGGCTAGATAATGCTTTGTCACTGACAATTTATTTGCGTTTATTTTATTTAATTGCTGACATTTAATTTTATTTTATTGTTTTTTATATTCACGTGCCTGCATTCGGGCGAGATATGCATATAATACATTAATACATTAGAGCTGTACCATGTCTTATGTGAATAAATATTACTGATTTACTTATTGTGAATTGTACAGCATTATTAAATATAAAAAAAATAAAAGGTATTAAATTGTAGAATTGTTGTCCAAATTTTAAATTATACGTTGTATATAAAATTAATTATTATAATAAATAAATAAATATTGCTGGACAATTCACACAGCATTATCTAGCCCCATGGTAAGCAGAGCTTGTGTTATGGGTACTAGATAACTGATATACATAATACTATATATTACATAGATAGATATTTTTTTTATTATACATAGAAAACGACTAGAACACCCGGAACAAATATCTGCAGATCGTACACACAATTGTTCCGAGGCGGGAATCGAACCCACAACCTCCTGCGTCGCAGGCGGACCTCCGCCCACCGCGCCACATCGGTCGTCGTATTATATATACTTTACGTTAACATTTTGAAATCTGCGTTAAGTTTAATATTACAAATTGAAATACAGTTATTTATGTCGTATCGTTAATGTTGATAAAAATATGATCAATCTTCCAGTATTTTATCTGTAAGTAGGTACATGTTAACGATGCGTAAGTCATCATGTAAACCAGTTAAAAGTCATCATGTAAACCAGTATAAACCAGTTTTAAAATTCCCACAATTCATTCAAAAACTTTGAACATTTGCTGTTAAGCGTTGACCTACAAATCAAACAAATATCGAGCTCAGATGTTATTCGCATGTTTAAATGTAAACCACAGGTTTAAACGCTACATTTTATAAAACGAAACGATTGCATGCATGGGAAAATTTTACCTTCACCTTTATGCTATCTTCATAATTATATCGTCCTTAAAATCCGTAGAGTAGGAAATGCCACATTTTTAACAATGATTTTACTAGCTACACCCCGCGGTTTCACCCGCGTGGTGATAGATATTTTGGATAATATACAATATATCTTTATAAATATAGCCTATGTATTATTCTGATGTACAAGCTATATTATTGTAAAGTTTCATTAAAATCCATTCAGTACTTATTACGTGAAAGAGTAACAAACATCCATCCATCCATCCATACTAGCAAACTTTCGCGTTTATAATATTAATAGGATTAGTATGATAATGCTTATGTAGGTAAAGGTAATTATTTAATAATGAAATAGAAACATTGCGTTCTTCTATTGTTAAAAGCTCCTGAACTACCAATTCAGACACTAAGTACCCAGTCACTAAGAAATTAAATAATACCCCAAAAATAAAACTATTTCGACGGGACTTGAACCCGCGACTTTTCCCATCACTGTTATCGTGTTTTTTGAGTATTGGAGGTAGTGACCATTTTATTTTTTAGTATTGGAGGTAGTGAACATTTTATTTTTGAGTATTGGAGGTTGTTCGCGCCTAATTTGAAACATTGTACCTCTAGCCACACCCCCTTCCCCCTCACCTCACCTCGACGCTTGTCAAATATTTCTCATTACGATTACACGCCATACTGGATAGAAGTACGCATCTTTTATTTCTCTCCACACCTCAAAAATCACAGCAAGTCAGGCCATCAGTCTTATTTTTACACAAATTAAACGTTGCCTACATAGAAGCAGCAACATATTGGTCCTCCGAGTCAAATTACGGATCCCGCACCTACGAAAATACAGTCCTACAACGCGAAGACTTGGCGGCCATTGCTGTGACAAACTGCGCATCAAAAACTGCACATCGAAACACAACGTGGAGGCTACGCGCTAAGGAATTGAAGTCGGATTGGCATCTCATCGTTCTACAAACGCATCTGGTGGGACCAACCATCCTTCATTATCCATCTCCTCCCTGTTCCAATTGTGACACGTGTGCTAACCTGTTTCAGTGTTGTGTCGTGAAGGAGTTCTCTCCAACAGACAGGATAGACGAAGGCTTGTGACGCTGCTATCACTGCCCATCCTGTTCGCTTTAAAATAGTGAGTATTCCTTCCATCCACATACCACCAAAATGTCTACAGACACCCTAAACGTAGAATCTCAAGAGAAGCCTAGGACTCGCGATAGGTCTCCTACTACTCAGTTAGGTAATAACCCCACGCTAGTTCGCGAATTGCTTAGAAAACGTGGAATAGTTAAAGGCCGTTTGACTAAGTTTAGTAGCTACGTCCAAGCGTTAATAGAAAGTGACGATCCTATTCTTTCTCATAGAAATAGTTTAGACCTACAACTACGAATTAACGGAGCTACTGATCTATTTAAAGAATTTAATAACATTCAATCGCAAATTGAAGACACTGTTTATGATAGTGTGATTCCAGATCAATTAACCTGTAGGGATTCTTTCGAAAATAATTATTATAGTACTTTGGCCTTAGCACAATCACTACTAACCAGTGATGAGGTCACTGACCGCTCCAAAGGTACTTGCGAAGGGTCACAATTTGTAAAATTACCCACTATAGCCATGCCCACCTTTGACGGATCGTATGAGCACTGGCTCGAGTTTAGAGATACATTTTTGTCGCTTGTTCATAACTCTAAAAATATAAGTAGCATTCAAAAGTTTCACTACTTGAAGTCTTCGTTGAAGGGCAACGCATTACTGGTTATAGAATCGATGGAATTCTCCGCAGATAACTATTCTGTCGCATGGGAATTATTACTGAATAGGTACAATAATAATAGACTTTTGATTCACAACCACGTTAAAGCTTTGTTTACTATAAACGCGCTAACAAAGGAATCACCCTCACTGATTAGAATGTTAATTGACACAGTTCTAAAACACTTACGTGCGCTAAAAATCCTAGGCGAGCCCACTGACTCCTGGGATACGCTCATTAACTATATGATTGTGTCTAAGTTGGATAAATTGACGGAACGCGAATGGGAAACATACAAATGCACTTTATCAGCGAACGATCACAAAACGAAACACATTATAAAGTTTAGTGATTTGATAGGTTTCTTGCAGAACAGGGCAGAAATGCTAGAAACACTGCAGCTTTCACATGACAAACCACAAATAGAAAAAACCGAAAGGTTTCATAAAAAACAAGGTTCGAAATCACAAAATGTTTCACACTGCAATGTTTTTAACAACAAACCCGGCGATCGTCAGTCTCGCTCCTGCAAGCCATGCTTGAAGTGCAAAGCAGCGCATCCATTGTATTCATGTATACAATTCTTAGAAAGTGATTTAGAATCAAAGTTAAAATTAATTCGCGATAATAAACTATGTGAAAACTGTTTACGCGCGGGACACACGCCTGATCAGTGTAACTTCGGGTCATGTAGGAAATGCAACGCTAAGCATAACACATTAATTCATACCGACAGTGCAGTGACATTTCATTCAAGTGTGCCTACTCAGTGCAGCCTCACTGAGGACACTGAGACCGCTTCTTCTACCACGGTCATACAAGTAAATAAGGCGCACATGCAGACTAGCCGCTCTAATTATGTAGGTATGCATACGGTGCTATTGTCAACAGCTGTGGTCGAGGTAGCGGACTCGCAAGGTGCTTATCACCAGGCGCTTGCGCTTCTGGACTCGGGTTCCCAGCGGTGCTTTATCACTGAATCATTATCAAACGCAATTAACGCTCCGTTGTTAAAATCAAAACACGAGATTCGAGGAGTAGGTGATTCAGTTATACAATGCTCAGAAACATGTACCATTGAAATAAAGTCGCATGTCGATAAAACATTCAAAACACGCATAAATTGTTTTGTTTTACCACGAATAACTTCAGGCATTTCAACCTTCTGTGAAAACGCACAGCTTTGTATACCAGGCAACATAAGGTTGGCTAACCCGAATTTTCTCGACGTATCGAAGATAGACATTTTGATAGGCGCGGATGTATTCTGGGACCTTTTAGATGAAGGCAAAATTCGACTTCCTACTGGACCCTATTTACAAAACACAAAATTAGGGTGGATAATTTCCGGTCCGCTTTATAAACGCAACAAAACGGAAAATTCGATGTCCGTTCATTGTAATTTCAATCGTACGTTAGATTCACAATTACGTATGTTTTGGGAAATCGAAGAGCTCCCGAAGGCTAAGGATACGCGGACTGATGAGGAACGTTCATGTGAAGAACACTTTGCTCGCACTACAACGCGTGATAGCGAGGGGAGGTTTGTTGTACGCATTCCTTTAAAAGAGTCACCCGACGTCTTAGGCGAGTCATTCACGCAAGCCGAACGCCGTTTCCTCTCTTTAGAAAAACGTTTACAGCGTTCGCCCGATTATAAATCATTATACGTAAACTTTATGAAAGAATACGAAGATTTAGGCCACATGAGTCAGGTAAATTTCCACGAAAATCCATGTTACTACATCCCACACCACGGCGTTTACCGCGAGGCCAGCAGTACCACCAAGCTGCGCGTGGTGTTCGACGCCAGCGCGACCAGCACTACCGGGAAGTCGCTGAACGACCTGCAGTTAGTGGGCGCGCCGATACAAGGTGATTTGATTTCGATTCTCCTACGTTTTAGACAGCATAAATTCGTAGCCTGTGCTGACGTCAGTAAAATGTTCCGCAATTGTTTGGTAGCTCAAGACCAGCGTCAGCTACAGCTGATTGTATGGCGAGAAGATCCAGCGTTACCGTTACGCAAGTACTCTCTCAATACTGTAACCCAGGGAACAGCTTCCGCGCCGTTTTTAGCTGTTAGGTGTTTAAAACAGTTAGGTATTGAATCATTGAACCCAGACGTTGAACGAGCAGTTAGGGATGATTTTTACGTGGACGATCTCTTGACCGGTCATAACAACAAAGAAAGCCTATTAAAGTTGTGTGTAGACATAAAAAACGCGCTTCTGTTAGGCTGTTTTTCACTTCGCAAGTGGATGTACAACTTTCCGTGCGATGATGATCATACCATTTCTGAGCACACAAAGGAAATTAAAAGCAACGAAAACATTAATTCGAAAACGCTAGGCTTAGGTTGGAATAATTCAAATGATGAATTCTATTTTAAAACTGAATTCCAATCTGATGGTAGGCCAGTCACTAAACGATCAATTTTGTCAAATATTTCTCAAATATTTGATCCTCTAGGCTTGTTAAGCCCTACGATAATAATCGCTAAAGTTCTATTACAACAATTATGGTTACTTAAAATCGGTTGGGATGATGTTGTTCCTGCCAGTGTCGCGCAAACATGGAACCGGTTTCTTATCTCACTACAAACGCTCGATTCTATTCGCATTCCTAGGCACGCTATAGGATGCATACCTATGTATTTAGAGCTGCATGTTTTTAGCGATGCGTCGCAAACTGCGTACGGCGCCTGTGTTTACGTGCGCACGGTGAATCAAAATGAAACAATAACAGTTAGGTTGCTTTTTTCTAAAGCCAAGGTCGCCCCCCTTAAGGTTTTAAGCATACCAAGACTGGAACTTACCGGTGCGTTGCTAGGTGCTAGAATATTAGAAAAAACACGTAACTCGTTAAACTGTAGCTTTCGAAATATCGTTTTTTGGACCGACTCGACCATAGTATTAGGTTGGTTACGCATGGCACCAAATAAATTAAAAACCTTTGTTCAAAATCGAACTTCAGAAATTCACGAATTGACAAAAGATGTTATTTGGCGTCATGTGTCGGGTAAAGATAACCCCGCGGATCTTGCGTCGCGAGGTGCAAGTATTCAAGAACTTTCTTCTTCCTCCTTGTGGTGGAACGGTCCAGATTTTTTACGAAACCCGAGTTTCACGCTAGATAATTTTAAGGTTGAAGAAACATATGAACACCTACCTGAGCTGAAATCGTCAGCTGTTACATCGCTAGTGACAAAGGAAGACAGGTTTTTGTTTCCGTTTGAACGTTTCTCTCAATTTCAACGTATGAAGCGCGCGGTAGCATTTATGTTACGATTCATACATAATATTCGTAATAAAATGAATAGATTAACAGGTATGCTCAATGTAGACGAGTTAAAGGAATCGGAAAGGACGCTAGTACGATGGTCTCAAATCGAAAGTTACCATAATGAATATAAATTAATAAATAAAAACGCCATCATAAAAAATAATCACTTAAATAAATTAAACTTATTTATTGATAAAAATAAAATAATAAGAGTGGGTGGGCGTCTAAGCTACTCCGATGAGTTCTCTTACGATAAGAGACATCCTATTTTATTATCAAATAAACACCATTTTACTAAGCTTTTGTTTCGCTACGAACATCAACAGCTACTTCACGCTGGTAGCCAGGCATTATTGTGCCATCTACGTGATGCCTGGTGGCCTGTAGGTGGTAGGAACCTAGCTAGGTCTGTAGTTAATGCTTGTGTAAAATGTACGCGCATGAAAGGAAAGGTACTTACCCCTTTAATGGGTAATTATCCCAAACAAAGAATAACGCCTACTAATCCGTTCAATCGATGTGGGGTTGACTATAGTGGAAGTTATCTTATACTTAATCGCAAAGGTAGGGGCGCTAAAACTTGTAAGGCATACGTTTGTTTGTTTGTGTGCTTTGTGACACGAGCAGTACATTTAGAGCTGGTGAGTGACCTCACTACTGAAGGTTATCTTTTAGCTTTAAAACGATTTATCTCTAGGCGCGGTAAACCTTTAGAAATGTATTCCGATAACGGAACTAACTTTGTAGGGTTGATGAATGAATTTTCAAACTTTTTACGCAATTGTTCTTCTAACATTGTTGAATACGCAGCAAATCAACAAATAAAATTTAAATTCATTCCCCCTTATTCTCCGCATTTTGGTGGTCTGTGGGAGGCAGGAATAAAATCTAGTAAACATCATTTGCGACGTGTGATAGGAGACGCGCACCTCACCTTCGAAGAATTCAGTACAGTGTTAGCACAGGTGGAAGCTATCCTGAATTCTCGACCTCTTTCTCCTCTCTCTCCCGATCCTAAGGATTTCGCTCCTCTAACTCCAGCTCATTTCCTGGTTGGTCGACCGCTAACTGCGCCAGCCAGCGATGATGTCATCGACGTTCCAGTACACCGACTCCAGCGCTACGAAAGGGTGGAGCAGATACGACAACATTTTTGGACCCGTTGGGCCAAAGAATATATTCTGAGTTGCAGATACGCAAAAAATGGAACAAGCAGCAGACAACTGATCTGAAACCAGACGCGCTTGTTCTCATCAAAGACATGAACTCGCCACCGCTAAAATGGCACATGGGTCGAGCGCTCGCTACGATTCCAGGCAAGGATGGAGTCTCCAGAGTAGCAGATATACAAACGGCCACGGGCGTCGTTCGTCGGGCCTACGCGAAGATCTGTCCACTCCTTCCAGAAGACGTAGAAGACGCATAGGGACGTGGAACTTCACACCTTTTGAAAGCTGGTGCTTCCAAGGCCGGGGGCATGTTCGCGCCTAATTTGAAACATTGTACCTCTAGCCACACCCCCTTCCCCCTCACCTCACCTCGACGCTTGTCAAATATTTCTCATTACGATTACACGCCATACTGGATAGAAGTACGCATCTTTTATTTCTCTCCACACCTCAAAAATCACAGCAAGTCAGGCCATCAGTCTTATTTTTACACAAATTAAACGTTGCCTACATAGAAGCAGCAACAGAGGTAGTGACCATTTTATTTTTACGATTAGGTTTCTAACGAGAAAGAGTGAAATGCGAATACGATGAGACAAATACAATCGTTTTTCTAGGATCATCATCTTGTTTGAGGTCATAACTAATTAATACTCTAAATAGTTACTATACGTAGATAGAATAACTGATATATAACTGAGTGGAAAGATTTGGGGGAGGCCTTTGCCCAGCAGTGGGACGAAACAGGCTAAATAAAAAAAAATAAAAAAAAAAATAAAAAAAAAATTTATTTAATCGGCTTTATTTTTGAGATAGGCAACATATAATTTTTATTTTTTGTTTTTTATCGATAAATATATGTCGTGTATCCGCAAATCTCGTTTGATCAAGGTTCGACAATACACATTGTATATATAATAGGTTTTTTTTATTAAATAATAAGCACAATTATACAATTTTAAATAAGATATTTAATTTTTAATGTGTACGAACCCAAAAATGGCCATAGGCATGATTACTGATGCTAACGTCATTTAAAACGGGATATTTACCACGATTTGATTTTTAAGTTTTACAATATTTCGGCAGTTTCATGCGCCTGATCACGGAATAACTGAAGACACTGCGAGTTTGTGGATTGTGTAACTCGATCCAGTGGAAAAGAAGAAGAAGTTTACTAATGAAGAGAGAAGTTTTATGATTACTGATGATTTAGAAACTACTCAGAAAAGATTTTGGACATGTACTGAAAACAAAATAAGGTTACATTTGCAAAAAAAAAATACTGAAAAGTTGAGCTTTTTAGATGCAAATTAAATTTCGCTCTAAGCCTTAACTGCTACAATAATATTGCCCGTTCTTGTTCCTCTTTTTCTCAACACCGTGATAGGTAGGTTAGTTATACCTAATAATTTTAATTCAAGTCGACTCGTCGTATAATTAATATTTGTTTTCTTACCATAGATAAATTATCTATGACTAGTTTCTGCCCGCGGCTTCGCACGCGTTATTTCTATGGAAACGTTTAACACTTTGACTGCGAACATTTTTCGACGACTGCGATCTTTTTATTAACCTAAGCCATTCGTGCTGCCGCTCTACACAGCGGTTGTGTTGCGCCGCACATGCGATCTGTATTTTCTCAGCCGCTGCGCTAGTGTGGATTTACGCATATTAGTCACTTGTAGAAAACACATACGGTGTGATTTCAGCACTCGAAGTGTAAGGATTATTTCTATCCTATGCGAACTGATTTATGGGATAATATGTTTATGTTTTATTCTGGGTCCAAGAACTACCTGTATGCAAAATTTCAGCCCGATCCGTTCAGTAGTTTTTGTGTGAAAGAGTAACAAACATCCATCCATACTGTTCTGGACACGACGAGTCTGTTTTTAAAATCTATGGCTAATTGATACTATTAGCGAAGTTATGTCTTACACAGAATAGGCAATAGTACTCGCGCCTCCGATTACGACATAGATTACGATATAGTTGTTATGGACTGGCTCGTACATACCTACCTAACTATTTACATTTTCTCGAACGATTGAAAAGGAAAGAAAAGGATAACAGAAATGTTCTAGAGTTTAGAAAGAGGTAGGTATAGCCCAGTAAATCGTAGAATATTCTAGTAAGGGTCGACGGAGGTATAAAAGGCCGAGCCTGTTTACGATTAGAGCAGTTCATGGGTGTTTTTGGTTTAGTACTGGTCAGTTCTTGTCTGCGAGTTGAATAAAGGGAAGACTGGAGAACTGGAGTATTATTTCGAAAACCCCTAAGGAAGAAAATAAAATATACAGTCCACTGCATCCAATTCAGTCTTGGTCCTTCGAGTCGGGATCGGAGTGAAGAGATCCTGTGCCTACTGGATTGGAGGGGAGCCGGATCGGAGTGAATAGATCCTGCGCCTACCGGATTGGAGTGGGATCGGAGTGAAGAGATCCTGCGTCCACGTTCATTGATTCTTCGGGATCGGAGTGAAGAGATCCTGCGCCTACCGGATTGGAGTGGAGAGATCGGAGTGAAGAGGTCCTGCGCTCACCGGATTAAGGAACGAAGAATCGAGCAATTGCGCAGCATGGTTGTAACCAGAAGCCAGGCAGACGCGTCCGAACGACAAGGCGTTGTTCTGCAGGAAGTGGCTGGTCGGCAAGGCGCCGAACTGGAGGCCATCGCGCCGGAACGAAGACTGTCGCTGGAACCACCAACGTCACCCGCCTCACATCAAGTAGCCATCCGTCGCGGTCACGACCTAGCACTAATGTCCGCACCCGACTTCGCCCGCGCCGGAACGAGTATGGAACGCTATAGGAGTGAGCGTTCTCCCGCCCGAACTGTGTGCTCTCTACGATCAAACGGGAGCATAGCAGCAAGGGCACGGGCAGCGGAACTAGCGGCGGAGGAGAAACTGGCGGAACTTAAACGGAAAGAACTCCAGATAGAGGCTGACCTCGTCAAGAAGAAACTGGCTGCCGACCTAGCAGCATTGGAAGACGAGGAAAGGAGTATACATGAAGATGATTATCAGCCGGAACACAGCAAGAGAGTCGAGCAGTGGATGCAGACAGCTGAAGAGGAGAAAAATGACACTATTCCAAGAACCGAGAAGAACATCCGATTCAACGAGAGGAATGTATCAACTACGCCAGTCAGGACTAAGAGTTCGACCAACATCGATGCGCTAGCTGAAGCAATAGAGAAGCTAGCAAGACCAAGGATGAAGTGCCCAGACCTGCACTCCTTTTCCGGTTCACCGAACGAGTGGTTGTCATTCAAAGCTGCCTTCAGAGACTCAACGAGAACATACAAGCTGACACGTGCTGAGAACATTCAAAGCAACATTCACGCTGGTGTGACTACGCAGCCGAACAAGGAACGATCGAGCCAGAGATCGTATTGCTATCACACTTTCTTATGCGCGAAGCGGACCGAGCCCTGCGATTCAGCTATGCACCTCCGACCAGCAAGAAGGAGCACACGCCGAAACCGAACACAGCATTCAAGAAGAAGACGAACGCCGTGTACAACACTACTGAAGAACTCACTGAAACTGAAGAGAAATGTTCATGCTGCGAGAAGGGACACGCGTTGACAGATTGCCCCAAATATAAAGCAATGACAATTGACGAGCGATGGGAACACGTGAAGAAGAACAAGTTGTGCTTCAAGTGTATTGTGAAGAAACATCGACGCTACAACTGCAAGGCGACTTCGTGTGGTGTTAACCAATGTTCGCGTCTACATCATCGAACGCTACATCAAGAGAAGAAGGAAGACAGTGCAAGTCCAAGCCCAACCGAAGCGGTCTTGACAGTGGCCTCTGCTGCCCCGAATGACAAGGCAGTATTGCTGAAGATGTGTCCAGTCACCGTCGTCGGTCCACGGGGGGAGATCGAGACGCTCGCTCTCTTGGATGAAGGAGCCACAGTCTCTCTGATTGATGAGAAGCTGGCGCGTACAATCGGAGCAAAAGGAACTTCATTGCCACTACGAATGCGTGGAGTCAACACTACACAACGTGAGGATGAAAGCCAACTTGTCACCGTGGAACTGAAGAGCAAGAACGAGAACAGCAAGCTACATCCACTTCGGGCAAGAACCATAAGGAATATGAAGCTGCTGCAACAATCGATCCCCGCGAGACTGTTGGATCAAGATCACTTGAGAGACTTACCACGAGATGAAGTTTTCTACGAGTCATCACATCCTGGGATCCTGATTGGAGCGGACCACTGGGAGTACATAGTCTCACAGGAACTACGAGTTGGAAGAGCGAACCAACCAGCCGCATCGAGAACAAAGCTGGGATGGGTCATCCACGGAACCATACCACGCAGCATCATCGCAAATCAAGACAGTGTGCTGCACATCTACACACCTGAAGCCATAGCGAAGCAGAACCAAGAGCTGCACGAGCTGATAGAGAAGCATTTCAGCATCGAAGCAATTGGCATCACCGAAAAGCCACGTACGAGTGAACGAGATCTCCGGGCTACAAAAATTGTCGAAGAGACAATCGATAAGATAGACCAAGGATATGAATCTGGTCTCAAGAAAAAAGACCAAGGATATGAATCTGGTCTCGAGAAAATAGACCAAGGATATGAATCTGGTCTCAAGAAGATAGACCAAGGATATGAATCTGGTCTCAAGAACATAAACCAAGGATATGAATCTGGTCTACCATGGAAGGAAGAAGACACGAAGCTACCTCAGAGCTACGACATGGCACTTCGTCGTCTTCACAGCATTGAAAAGAAGATGGACGCTGACCCAGTCTTCGCCGAAGAATATACGAAGCAGATCGAGAACCTGCTTCAGAAGCGGTATGCTGAACCTTGCGATGGATCGGAGGAGTCTAGCACCATCTGCTGGTACTTGCCTCACTTCGCAGTACGCAACCCCAATAAGCCCGGGAAGATAAGGCTTGTCTTCGATGCAGCAGCGAAGAGCAATGGAGTCAGCCTGAACGACCATCTGCTGGAGGGACCTGACCTTTTGATGTCCCTGTCAGGCATCCTGTACAGATTCAGAGAGAAACGAGTCGCGATTACGGCCGACATACAGGAGATGTTTCTTCAGATCAAGATTCGTCGAGAGGACCAGCCAGCGCAACAATTCTTGTGGAGAGGCAACGAGAAAGAGAAGACGCCTCAACGATTCAAGATGACAAGCATGATATTCGGTGCTGCGAGTTCTCCATTCATGGCGCATTTTGTTCGAAACCACAACGCGAGGATATATGCTCACACTCATCCCCTTGCCTGCGAAGCCATCACCAGAAGCCACTACATGGACGATTTAGTAGCGAGCTATGATGACGACGAGGAAGCACATCGAGCCGTCACGGAACTGCGCACAGTACACGAGGTTGCTGGGTTCACGCTGCGAGGATGGAACAGCAATAAGGACTGCGTATTGGAAGACGTGCCGGATGAGCTACGAGCTACAACACCGACGCAATTCGACGGAAAGGGATCGGAGAACAAGATCCTTGGACTCTACTGGAACGCCGAACGAGATGAACTTGGATTCAACACTTCCATGAACAGAGTTCCCGCCGAAGTACGAACACGAGTCCGCGCGCCAACGAAAAGGGAGGCACTGAGCGCGGTAATGTCCATCTACGATCCGCTCGGACTGCTGAGTCACTATACGATACGAGCAAAAATAGTGCTACAGAATCTATGGCGCATCAAGATGTCATGGGATGAACCAATCCCGGAAGAAGAGAATAAGCTGTTCGCCGCATGGTTGGAACAACTGAATGACCTGACTTGTCTTCGGCTGGAGCGACACTACGCGATTCAAGACCACACGGACCTGCAGCTCCACATATTATGTGATGCCAGCGAACAAGCCTACTCAGCCGTGGCGTACTGGAGAATCACGAAACCGGATGGAAGCTTCAGCGTTTGTCTCGTCGCCGCCAAGTCTAAGGTTGCTCCAAAGCGAACACAAACTATTCCCCGCCTAGAACTACAAGCAGCAGTCATCGGAGCAAAGCTGGCCGACGCCATCAAGAAGAAACATCGTGTCGAAGTCAACAGAACGATCTATTGGAGCGATTCCATGACAGTTTTACACTGGATACGGAACGATGCTAGAAAATACACGCCCTACGTCGCGCATCGTCTAGGGGAGCTATCTGAACTTACCCAGAAAGAAGATTGGAAGTGGATACCGACCTGCGAGAACACTGCAGACGACGCGACAAGGCTGGTGAACACACGCATAACGGTAGAAGATCGATGGTTCCGAGGGCCAGACTTCCTTCGCTGCCCAGAGCATCAGTGGCCGAAGGAGACGTCTGACAGCAACCACGAGGAAGAAGTCCTACACATGCGAGTGGACGAAGAGAAGACAGATGGATGGCTGCCGAATCCATCACACTTCTCTAAATACGAGACACTAGTTCGAGCTGCAGCACGAGTACTCTTCTTCATTGAGAGATGTCGACGACGCGCCACGATTATGGAGACCCGGCACATCGAAGACGCGGAACGTGCGCTTATTCGCCACGCACAAAGGGAGAGCTTCTCAGAGGAGCTGCAACGAATAAAAGCGTCTCGTCCAATCACGAAATCGAGTCGCCTGTACCGATTGGACCCGATTTTAGAAGATGGTATTCTACGAGTACGAGGACGTATCGGAGCTGCCGACGCACCGATGGAGATGAAGCGACCTGTAATACTCGACGGCCGTCACCGCATCACAAGACTCATTGTTCTACGAGAACATTGCGCAGCTGGTCACGCTAACAGGGAGCGCGTGACTAACGACCTGAGGCAGAAATATTGGGTGATTCATCTACGACCGACAGTACGTGGCATTGAGAAGGAATGCAGACTCTGCCAAGTACGGAAGATGAAGCCTCAACCACCAGCTACGGGAGACCTACCGACATTGGTACCTCTCGGTGAGCCTACGAGCAAGAGACGACCACTTCGAGAAGGAGACATCGTGGTCATCGTGGACCACACTCTACCTCGAAACGTGTGGCCAATGGGTGTCGTCGAGCACACCTACGAGGGACCAGACGGAGGCGTACGGGTGGCAGATGTCCGGACAAAGACTCGCGTCTTCAAGCGGCCAACCAGCAAACTCGTCGTGTTGGTGAAAGAGGAGGCTTCGCGAGCTACGCCGGGGGGAGGATGTTCTGGACACGACGAGTCTGTTTTTAAAATCTATGGCTAATTGATACTATTAGCGAAGTTATGTCTTACACAGAATAGGCAATAGTACTCGCGCCTCCGATTACGACATAGATTACGATATAGTTGTTATGGACTGGCTCGTACATACCTACCTAACTATTTACATTTTCTCGAACGATTGAAAAGGAAAGAAAAGGATAACAGAAATGTTCTAGAGTTTAGAAAGAGGTAGGTATAGCCCAGTAAATCGTAGAATATTCTAGTAAGGGTCGACGGAGGTATAAAAGGCCGAGCCTGTTTACGATTAGAGCAGTTCATGGGTAGTTTTGGTTTAGTACTGGTCAGTTCTTGTCTGCGAGTTGAATAAAGGGAAGACTGGAGAACTGGAGTATTATTTCGAAAACCCCTAAGGAAGAAAATAAAATATACAGTCCACTGCATCCAATTCACATACATACAAACTTCACGTTTACAATATTAGTAGGATCTTACCAATGTGTTGTTACCACACATTTATAAATATAGTATGATTGCTAGGTGGTTTTTCTATGATGGTTGAGTATTCAAACAATAAGCGTTATTTCGCGGGTAAACCCGCGGTAAAGTTAAACAAAAACAATATTACCTAGGTATTTAATCTATAGGTAAGGTACACTGGACTCTATTGGTAAGACCAATAACGTCGAAATGGACTCGGCACGTGTTGGTTCGAGGCTGAGCAACGTCACATCTTCCGACCTCGTGACCGGATTGGCAAGTCATCACAACCACTCAACCACAATGCCACTGAGGTACTTACATAAACTCACTTGCACATTATTGGTAGGAAGATGATTTGACATGGTCTAAAGGTACTGGATAAAACCTAAATCGATAACCTAACAAATAAGTTCGTAAAATATTGTAGAGTAGGTACAAAGGACAAACATAGGTACTATAGCTTGCTGGTAGATAGCTAGGTAGATATACGAAAGGTTATTATAGTAAGGTAGGTACTCCCAAAAAAATGCGTGCCAAGCCGAGGCGAAAAGTTAGTTGACGACCGATGTGGCGCGACGGCGGCGCGCGGGGCAGGAGTATCTGCCTGCGACGCAGGAGGTTAGGTTCGATTTCTGCCTTGGGCCAAAATATGTTTGTACGACCTCAAAATACTTATTCCGGGTGTTCTGCGTATTTTCTATGTATAATAAATAAATAATGCTGGACAATTCACACAGCATCATTTAGCCCCAAGCTAAGAAGATAAAAAATATCTATCTACATTATGTAATGTATTGTATTAACTTTGCGCCTAGTACCAATGTAACAAGTTCTGCTTAGCTTGGAGCTAGATAATCCTGTAGATTATTTTAAAAAAAGTTTAGTAGGTATCTAGTTTCTAAATTCATATAATTCTTTCCATCCAAAGGTTGCCTGGAAGAGATCGCTTCTAAGCGATAAGGCCGCCCATTGTACCTGTCGCATATAATGTATTTTTGCAATGATTAATTTGATTATGGTGTACAATAAAGAATTTTTGTATCGTAGCTCTAGTACAACAACGGTTTCATGCTTTTTGTGTCACTATAAAAGCCACATAACAATGTTATCGATTGCGAAATGCATTCACTATGCCATTTCATAGCTGGCCACAAATTAATAATTGATATCGCGTAACTAAAGTGGTTACTGCAATTATGTTTATGTAAAATCTCATTGGGTTACTGGGCTAGTTAATCGAGAAAACAAATGCCGGAATTAGAAGATACCTAGTAAAATGTATCCTGTTTTCCTGAGAAAAAACAAAAGATAACTATTAATCCAGGAAAAACTTGTCCGAAGTCGCTGGTCGTAGTTTCTATTTCTTTCCCATGGAAACGAATTTATGGAATAAAAATTAAGTAGGTAATCATATTCTAAGGTTTTTGTTACTATAGTATTTAAGCACTCGCACTCGGGGTAATCTCTAAGAAATTAAATTAGGTATGTCACGCCGGTATCGATTTTTTTGGGATATTATTTAATAACTTAAGCTTAAGTTTTAACCAGGCCTAGAACTAAGTATAACATATTTGTAAAATTTCAGTCCGAAGAAGTAACAAACAACCGCCCTGGAGTAAAGGCTTATATTTATTTCTTTATAAATAAATAATAAATAAATAATGCTGGACAATTCACACAGCATTATCTAGTCCCATGGTAAGCAGAGCTTGTGTTATGGGTACTAGATAACTGATATACATAATACAATACATTACATAGATAGATATTTTTTATTATACATAGAAAACAACCAGAACACCCGGTACAAATATCTGCAGATCGTACACACAATTGCTCCGAGGCGGGAATCGAACCCTGCGTCGCAGGCGGACCTTCGCCCACCGCTCCACATCTTTTTTAATCAAGAAGGTATACTATTCTTATTTAAAAGACACTATTAACCTGATAATGATTAGATTGATTAGGTATCTAGTTTCTGTGTTACAGTGTCTTGCCACATCATCTAAGCATCCAAAGTTTCGCATTAGTGCGATATAAATAATGTGATGGTTACGGTTTCATTTAGTGTCACTATAAAAGCCATAAAATAATGTTATTGGTTGCTAAATGCATTCACTCACTATGCCACTTCATGGCTAATGGCTATACATAAATATGGGCATCGCGTGGCGACTGGTCTCTGGGTTAGTAATCGAGGAAACGAATGCCGGAAGTCGAGTAAAACGTAGCTAAGTGATTCTCCATTATGTTGGTGAGTTAAGATTATTACGAACACACGACATGCTTCTTAGGTGGACAGTTCCACAGAAGATCATCATCATCAGCCTATGTTAATATATTGCTGGTTATAGGTCTCCCCTAATGAGCGTCATAGCGCCCTGTCTTCAGCTTGACCCATCCAGCATCTCCCTGCAGTCTTTCGCAGGCCGTCCTCCCACCTGGCCGGAGGGCGTCCTACACTAAGTTTACCGTGTCGTGTCTCAAGAACACGTTTACCCCAGCAGCGGTTGTCGGTTCTTCGCGAGTTATGGCCGGCCCACTGCCACTTCAGTTTGCTAATTCTTAGAGCTATATCGATAACTTTTGTTCTCTGTCGGACTGTGTTACGAATCCTTCTGACATACTCAGAGCATAGCTCTTTCCAAACTTTCCATAGTTCCCCGAGCTTTGAACTGGGGGATCAGCCCTACCGTGAGTGTCTACGTCTCAGCTCCGTAGGTTGTGCGTGACGGGTAGGACGCACTATTATAGTTTAAGTAGGTACGTAATAATAATTAAAGCTTAAAACGTTTCTTACGTGCCTACATCATGAACTTACCAAGAGTCTGGGTTTCTAGTCCAGTGCGCATAATTATCGCATGACCGCTTGAATGCTTTGGGCACGCAGTCTAGCTAAATATAAAAAGTTATTATTTAAAATTAATAGCTTCTTTTTGTTCTTCGGCCACAAAACTAACGATGAATATATGGCATACCTTGTTTTGTGGAATGCTTTTTCATTAGAATAAAAAGAGCTACACCACAGGGTACACCTTACGTTTAGGTAGGTTCTAGGTAACTTAAGCATGAAGATCAAGCTTTAAAAAAAACATAAATATACACCAATTTGTACCTACCCATTTCCTCCCACAAATATTTTCCAATAGCTCAAACATTTGGTTAACACCCAAGGCGGGAATCGAACCCCCAACCTCCTGCGTCGCAGGCGGACCATCACCCGCGACGCCACATCAATTGCGATCGGCATGTGTCTACAAAACAAACGTTACGACTAGACGTATGTCTAGATATATTCTTCTGGAACACAGATGAACTCTAACAATAGTTGGGAGTGGTCATAACAGCAAAACAAAGCAATTTATTTATTAGAATTATCCAATAGAAGATCTGAAGCGGAACCGTTTGTTTACTGTTTCAGATTGCATTGCCTATTATTATAGTAGTTAGGTACCTACTCGTATTTACTTGCAGTCCGTTGCATCCAGCCAAGATGTAGAGCAAACATCTGTCTTGCCTAACATAAGTCTTGGTTTGTTTTTATTGTTTATTTATCATGTTTGTTATTATTTATCATTCCAATTTTGTTCGGCTATTTGTAACAAAATCTGACATGAATATTGTATATTAACAATAAATTGTACTACTACGCTTCGTGGTCTCGAATCAAGAACATGTTTACCCCAGCAGGGGTTGTCGGTTCTTCTTATATGGCCGGCCCACTGTCACTTCAGGTTGCTAATTCGTTCCGAGTGTAGGTATTCATTTCGAATCCTATCCTTCAGAGAAAACCCGGACAGCTGTTTCCATAGCTCACTGAGCGACTTTGAACTGGTGGACCAGCCCTAGCGTGAGTGTCCACGTCTCAGCTTGTAGGTCCTTAGCTATTACTATCTAGTTACTAGGCAAGTAGAGCCATGGTAAAGACCAAACAAAGCTAAATTGATCTGTTTTGAACCGGTATCAACCGGTAAATAGTTAATTGTGGCAATTTCATCGACTTCAGCGGTAATTGTTGTAAAATTGTTCGCAATACCTCGGTATATAGGTAGGTACACATAGGTATCGTAAAAACAAAATAACCTATCAATTAGAAAACTTGCTCAAAAAAGTTGAATGACGTTTAACGTTTAGCATCAGAAGACAAAAAATAAATAAAATTGTTTACATAAATATTTTAGCTTTGTTTATCATAAAAATAATATTTTTATGACTATAAACAACAAGTATTTATTTCAAGATTAGGGTAGATTTAATTAAGTCCATGTTTTTATTATCAGGGTTTTATATCGACCCTTTCTAGCGAGTACCTACATAAACAAACATGTATGACTTTGTTATATGACGACCGATGTGGCGCGGTGGGCGAAGGTCCGCCTGCGACGCAGGAGGTTGCGGGTTCGATTCCCGCCTCGGAACAATTGTGTGTACGATCTGCAGATATTTGTTCCGGGTGTTCTGGTCGTTTTCTATGTATAGTAAAAATATATATCTATGTTATGTATTTTATTATGTATGTCAGTTATCTAGTACCCATAACACAAGCTCTGCTTACCATGGGGCTAGATAATGCTGTGTGAATTGTCCAGCATTATTTATTTAATTATAGATGCCAAAAAAAGTTGCGCCAATAAAAATAACAGTGTTCTTTTTTTTATCCAGGCGGGTTCGATCCGACAGGCCATTATTCAAAAATCTTTGAATTCAGTTTAGATTGTTTTTAAAATCTAAAGTCTTATGAGGATATTTAAGCTTTATTTAAGATAGGTAGTTTCCCTACATGTGGCATAGCTGTGGGACGCCCCGTGAGGCTGTGAGGCTTCCGTCATTTGGGACCGTTAGGTATTGGACCGCGCGTTCCCATTCGCAGGATGATTTAATTTTATTATTTTTCTTCCGGAGAATGGAACCGCTCTCGAAACGAATATGTATAGTCGCTTTACGAATCAGATTCACTGCCGTAGTCATGGATAATAATACTATCCGCTGCATCATCATCAGCCTATAGCAGTCCACTGCTGGACATAGGCCTCCCCCAATGAGCGCCATAGCGCCCTGTCTTCAGCTTGCCGCATCTTGTCCTTTTCAGAGCTAGCGATCCGCTTCAGCGAAATCCAAGGGGGTAATACTACTCTCTTGATCAGATTCTGTTTATGTCAGATTCTGTTTACGACAGTTTTGCTTGAGAACAGTATTTGTACAGTCGACTTCATTTTTTCACTAATAAGTAGGTACTTTTTATTACATAACTAGCTGCGCCCCGCGGCTTCGTGGAAATCTATGTTTCAAATAGTTTTTAAACCTTCCTCGTAAATCACTCTACCTATTAAAAAAACCGCATAAAACCCATTGCGTAGTTTTCAAGATCTAAGCATACCTACATAGGGACAGACAGACAGCGGGAAGCGACTTTATTATTTATTTCTATCCCATGGGAACTGATTTGTGGGTATAAAGTAGCCCATATGTAGCCTATGTTTTATTCCGGGCCTGGAACTACCTAAATGCAAATTTCAGCTCAATACGCTCAGTAGGTAGTTTTTGCGTGAAAGAGTTTCAAACATCCATGCATACCAACTTTTGCGTTCATACCTACATAGTATTAGACATTAGTAGGATAAAAACTTTTGAAACTATCAACACTAAAGTCATTTAAAAAGGGATATTTACCATGATTTGATTTTTGAGTTATCCAATGGTAAATGGTAAATATCCCGTTTTAAATGACTTTAGTATTAGTAAGATTTATCACGACTTCACCGCAACTCAGTTGTCGTCCTTTTTGAAGGCAATCTTCTTATCTAAGAAACATGCTTGGCCTAAGGCTATGTCTGTTTGCTGCCCAGCCTCTGCGGTGCGACATGTAACTTCTGAGGCACGGCAACAAGCAGTGCAAGAACCACTTATACCTCGTGGGCAATGAATGTTCTGATTCCTTATTATTACGTTTGGTACAAAATACAAATTAACACTTTGATTGCTGAAATCACACGGTATGTGACTAATATGCGAAAATCCACACTAGCGCAGCGGCTGAGAAAATACAGATCTGTGTGACTCAGCACAGCCGTAATATTTTTCGAACGAAACGCATGTACGGCGCAACACAACCGCTGTGTAGAGCAGCAGCACGAATTTTTAGGTGAAAAAAAAGATCGCCGTCGTCGAATAAAAATCGCAGTCAAAGTGTTAATAAAAAGTAGCTAATTATATGTACGTAAAATTCTATTAATTGAGATATCAAAATAATTATTGCTCACAAATAATAAATTCAAAGATTTTCATACGATTAAAAACTCAAATAAATTAACAATAATTATAATAATTAGGTAAAGAATTATACGACTTGGCAAACGTAATGTAGAACGACCCTGCGACCAGATGGGATGACGACCGGTCGTCATCCCATCTGGTCGCAGGTCGCGACCTGCGAAAGACTGCAGGTAGATGCTGGATGCGTCAAGCTGAAGAGACAGGGCGTTATGGCGCTCATTGGAGCAGGCGAGTACCTAAGTCCAGCAGTGGACTAACATAAGCTAATAATTATGATAAGAGAATTGTGTTCGTGTAGACGGGATCAAACCTTCAGCTACAGCTTATGTCTTCCTTTTTCATACTGTACCTATAGTAGGTACCATCATAACATTAATAACTCAACCATATCGAGATTGCATGATTAGGAAATACGGTTCAGTGAAGGCGAGAACAGGACCGTCTCTACAATTCTATACATACACATTTATTGGGGTGTTATATTACACGGGATGACTGACCATGACCACGACAGTGTGTAAACCTGTTGAAACTTCGGGAAAAAAAAATGCTGGACAATTCACACAGCATTATCAGGCCCCATGGTAAGCAAGCTTGTGTTATGGGTACTATATAATTGATATACATAATACTATATATTACATAGATAGATATTTTTTTATTATAAATAGAAAACGACCAGAACACCCGGAACAAATATCTGCAGATCGTACACACAATTGTTCCGAGGCGGGAATCGAACCCGCAACCTCCTGCGTCCTAGGCGGACATTCGCCCACCGCGCAACATCGGTCGAAATTGGTAAGTAAACGCGATAAAAACCGGTTAAAATAGGACTTGTAGTTTTGTCCAATGATGTTATATACCCTAGGTATACCAGGGACGAGAAGAGGTAAACCTAATATAATTTGTAAAATCTCATTGTAATAGTCCTGCTTTACTAGATGTAGTAGGTAACATAAAAGTTTACCTAACCAAAATAGGTACTAGGTAGGTACTTACGAACACGAAATGTAGAGATCCCGATGCAAGACGCTCCGAAATAAGTAGGTGGTCCGGAAGATCACAGAATAATATTGAAAGAAAAGCACAGTCCACACATTTTTCAGTCACAAAAACCGCGGGAAATAAACTAAACTGTCAATTCCTTGTAATTTCAAATCAATCCATTTTCACCATACGTTCTCAACTCGATTATTAGTGATTTTCGCGACTCTATTCTTCGATTTTTATTGAAATATTAAAACACAACCGTACTGTAGCAGAGAGAATACTACAATGGCTCGGTTTGTAAATATTTACTGTGTTGTGAACGATTCCGACTTGTAGCTCAAGAGGTCACGCTTCGAGGTTATTGAACGGCGGCTCTGAAGGCACGTCGCGCCATCTATTGGATTGTTTAGACGAAGGCTCAGTGTCGAAAAAAAGCTTGCTGGGTTTTCCTAGTGTTGCATTCAACTCATAGAGGGCGCATCAATGTACAGTCAATAGGATGATAGTTATATTGGTAATTAAGATTGATAATTAGGTAAGCAATGTACCTAACATAGGGGAAGTACAGCCAAAATAGATAGAAAATTCTTTACTGCACTTTAAATAGAAAACAATGTACAGAAAAACGTAACCTACAATTGGCGGTCTTATCGCTCAAGACCGCCAATCGAATCGATCTCTACCAGACAACCATGGATGGATAGGATCGTGGACAGTGCCAGGGGATCTGTGTGCTTGTAGGTTATGAGAAAAAATGACATACCTATATATACAAATGGGGTAACAAAAACACTTCGTCTGCATAAATTCATGTGCATCAAATGTCCGGAGCAAATAATTCCAGGATCGTACAAACGTTTGTCCCAAGGCGGGAATCGAACCCGCAACCTCCTGCGTCGTAGGCGGACGTTAGCCCGCCACGGCATATCGGTCGTTAAATATTAAGGAGTTGCTAGTAAAAAACAGATTTTTCATACAAGGTACCTTTTATTTTAAGGTCGGGGCGGCTTCATAGTCATACTCACATACATTTGAATAACACTTGTCTTACTAACACCAAAAAACTTACATCTATATTCTAACATCAATAAAACACCAACAATCGTTGAAATATCGTTATAATACTTAAAGCATTTAGGACATCGATTTTTAGGCTTAAATGCTAATATTAATGAGTATCTCCATAAAGTAAAATATTTATTTGAATAAACAAAAACAATGAACATATTTTTATTTTTTATACCATGTCTTATTTTTAATGATTACAGCCACTTACTTCTTCGTACTTAAACAAAATGTTGGCAACAATGACCAGCTATAACTTAAATAAGTTTTTTTTAAAGAACAACTACAAAATCTAACAAATTACTCGTATAAAAAATAAGTTTATTACACATTTACTTAAAACGAACATCACGACAATATTAAAAAATATCAAGGTTAATCTTAATTGTATTAAAATCCTACCTGAATTCAAAATCAAAGTATTTATTTACAAAGGACCATAGAGAGATATCTCTACAATTGTTACATCATCATCAGCCTATATTAGTCCAATTGTTACATCGAAGAATACAAATTACACTTAATTGTTAAAACCTTGTATTTTTTTTAGGCATGTGAGTATCAATCAGCTTCCCTTCCTATCAATCAAATTACCTGTAGAAAATTTTGGTATACCTAAAATACACTTAAACCAAAATGACTGTATATAAAAAGCCCGAATCCACCAAGCATAAATATCTCATATATTAATACTAAGTTTATCTCTTACAAGTACATCATCTTCAGCCATCGTATCTTTACTCGTACCTACAATTAAATCGTATGGGATCACCGTACGATTTATCAAACACAGCATCGCAGTCGAAGTGTTAAAACTACTGCAAAACGAGCGTAAATTTTTGAATTGGTTTGCAAAAAATTAATTAACGTTGCATAATGATCTGTATCTGGTGTTCAATAAACACACATATGTAAAATAGTCTTACAGACTAACATCAAAAAGTTATTTAGTAAGTATTTATGTATTAAATTATTAATAGTTGTCTATTGCCTGAATGGCGCACAACACACATTAATTTGAAGTAAATTACTGACTATTTTATCCTATTAAGCAACTAATTACTTTTACAGATAGTCTACTAAAAACATATGTAGTACAGAATCAATGCCTTTTCGTTAAGGGCTATTTTCCTGTGATGCTCTCGGCCTTCGTACAGGCCAAACGTAACTTATAATTTTTTGAGCTGCGCCTCGCGGCTTCGCCCTCGTGGAAATCTATGTGCCAAGTAGTTTATAAGCCTTCCTTTTGAATCACTCTTATCTATTTAAAAAAAACATCAAAATCCGTTGCGTAGCTTTAAAGATACATAGGGACAGACAGCGGGTATCGACTTTGTTTTACTATGTAGTGATGTTTTTCCATTCACGCAGGCCACGCGCACGCTTAACGTGGATTGGCTGGAGCAATAATAGGTTGCGGAATTATGCAAGACAGGAAAATAGCCCTAATACTATTAGAAAAAAAGCTTTATCGTCATGTCATGAGTTTTTGAAGTCTTCGAGCCAAAGCAGTCTTTGGTAAAAATGAGTGACGTCCCTTTGTTTGGCCGAACTTGCCTCCCACGTTTAATGCCGTGCCCTAGAAGGGTGCACGTTTGAAACAACCTTTTTTTTTTATACATGCTTGCAATAAAAAGTTTGACTTTGACTTTTGCTTATGCATGCTACTGGAGAAAAGTGACGTCCACTTAAACATTACATTAAGGTTGATCGTTCGTGTCGGCGCGAAATCATTTTTTTTATGGTCACCCATAAAACTATTCTGTTTTTCTCATTAGGCATTAGGCGTCTTAGAAAAATACTATTTGCCATAAGTCTTTTTGGCCAAATCAGTCTTTGGCACAGGCGGATAAAGACTACGTCTTTATAAATGTTTTTAACATCCTTGGGAACCCCCCTACCTACCTATATACTCATCACTTATTTCACTCATTATAATCTACATTTTTTATTTTTGTTTTCAAGTAAATACAATAAAGTGTTTCTTCATTATACTGTGCAATATTTTGCCTAAAGGTGATGAAGTTTGTATGATTTTATGTCAAATGACGGTAGCAGGTCTTGCCTTGTTATGCCTGTTCAAACTTAACACTATGACTGCTTCCTTCTTTAAGGTTTTTCCTACCTTAGTGTCAACGCGGCTTTATTCCATTGTCCGAGTTAATATCTACATAGTCAATGGAGAACGGGCCTGTTTTAAATCGATAATCTAACTTAAGCTTACTTGAGAAGAAATACTCATTTGTCTTATTACACTTTATCCTTAATCCGTCATACTTCTGTATTATAGAAGTCGGAGAAAACGCACGTCTTTTGTACGATTTATTATTTAACTTAAGAAATACTTTTTTGTCATACAACACTGTGAAACTTAACTACTGTTAACTTGTGACCTCGGATGCTATAATTTGAACAGGTTTGTGCTTATTCTATTTTTAATTTAACATCCTTAGAACCCATGTTTCGTAAAATACAAAATTGAACATAAATAAGATCTGACAAAGGAATTGCGTTTTCCAGTGACTTATCTTTACACTATAGACTATGAACTCTTTGAGACAACTTTACTCCATTGTCCGTCTGAACACAGCAGTGAGCACCGATCTTACTTCTTTCTTCTCGCAATTCCTCATATGTGGAAGGTAATTCTCTAACCTCCAGCAAGCTGATGTCTTGGCGTCGCTGTGGCGGTAGGTCTCCAAGTGTGCAAGTGTCTCTTCCCAATCAGTTAAAGCCAGATTACAAAAGCCGCAATGGTATCCATCCGTTTTTACCTGAAAATTAAAAAAATATAAATTAAAATAAATTAAGAGTGACGGACACGTTTACCCCAGCTAATGCATATTACGAAGTTTTGCTTGGGAGGAACATGAACATGAAAATCTGTCAATGGCTCCCGGAACATAACATCACACTTTCTAAAGATATTTGCACTGTGGCCTAACTGGCTCACAACATTTCTAGCGCTAAATTTAAATTAGAATATTCCAGAATTCTGATTTGAACTTTATTCCACGGTAATAGTGTCGTCATCGCTGCCACTGCCCAACCCACCCACGGAGTCGCAGCTGACGGTCACGAGTATTCATAATATTAATCCCCAATGCATGTTACGAATTCTTGCTCGCGAGGAAAAGAATTGAAGAATAGAATAGAATAGAATAGAAAAAACATTTATTTAGACACAGGTACAAAATACAGGCATAGAATAAACAAACAAACAAGTTTATCATGGGGGTAAACGACACAAATAGGTGATTAAGACTAAAATAAGACTACTTCCATGACCCTGCCCCGAAATAGGGGTTGGCTCAGCGTGTGCTAAACATTATTATATTTAACATTATTAATTGACCAAATTTTTACCTGGCTCCCGGATCATAAGATCTTTTCTAACAATAAAAGAATGTGCAATAGTTTACCTGTCTGATAAATTCGTCATTCAAAGATGTAACAACGCCGCAGTCTTCGAATTGGATCCTATGTTCTTCAGTAGCTATATGCTTGTGTACATCAACAGTTATCTTTTCATTGCAAGCGATGCATTCCACTTTGTCCCCTGCTCTCACTAATAACATGAAACTCAGATAACCAACGACATATTTACTGTTGATAACTACGTCTGCGGGCGAACTGTCGACTTTGGATATTGTTTTTATGAATGTCAGTAGTTTCTCGGTTTTAACTATAACATCTGGTATCGTGCCGTTGGTACTTCCGTTTACTATTAGCGCGTCGTCATTTCTGGTGTTTTTGGGAGTTTCTGTCGCTTTTTCGTTTTGAGTAACAGAAGTTTCATTTGTTTTTGTCGCTTTTCCGTTTACGGTTACAATAGTTTCATTTGTTTTCGACGCTTTTCCGTTTACGGTTGCAATAGTTTCATTTGTTTTTGACGCTTTTCCATTTACGGTTACAGAAGTTTCATTTGTTTTCGACGCTTTTCCGTTTACGGTTACAATAGTTTCATTTGTTTTTGACGCTTTTCCATTTACGGTTACAGAAGTTTCATTTGTTTTTGACGTTTTTCCGTTAACGGTAGCAATAGTTTCATTTATTTTTGACACTTTCTCATTTACGGTAACAGAAGTTGTATTTTTTTCTGTCGATTTTTCATTTACAGTTGCAGAAGTTTCACTTATTTTAATCGGCTTTTCATTTACGCTAACACAAATATCATCAAGCGCTGGATCGCGCGAATCTTCAGTCTTATTTTTTATATCTTCGTCGAGTACGGTCTCACGTTGCAGATCCGCCCTAGCCTTCGCAGCCTTTTTCTGCGCCTTTTTACTTGATTTCAGGCACAAAGGTACATTCTTTGTTTCGGGCGTAGATTGCAATACCGATATCTGCTCATTTCCGACTTTATTCTCTAGAGCTACGTTTTCTTTTTGTACGACTTGATTATTTTTATCTGTACTTACATCAACAACATTAACTTCTTTACTAACTTTATTTGTAGAAGCCTCGATGGGTTTATCAATTTTACTTGCTGTTTTCTGAACTTTTGTTTCTTCAGTCGCAGGTATTGGGTTCCCTTTGTCTATGACGATTGTACTGTTTGTTTCTATCTTAATATTAGTAATATCTTGTTTGCTTTTTTCAAACAGCTTGTTCATCCTATCTATATGTTTCTGATAGAGTATGCAGTGATGTATATTAATGCAGTGTACTTCTGGGTCAGCTGCGTTGACCGAGACATCACAAAGTAGGCAGAACGCCTCACCAGCTATAGTTCTGATGACGTAATTAAGTGATTTTATGTACTCGTACAAATACGGTTCCGCGCTGTCTGGATCTTTTGCAATGCCGTTTGTGTCTGATTTAACGGGAGCCGGTTTAACTGGTTCTTTTGATACTTTAGGAGTTGGAGTAGCGGCCTCTTTAAGTTCTTTAGTTTGGACTTCGATATTATTTGTTGTTTCTTGAGCTTTCTCATTCGTGTCTTTTGAGTTTTCTACTTTGTTTAGATCTTGTGTTTTTATATTTGGAGTGTCATTGTTCTGATTGTTTACTTTCTCGTTCGATGTATCTTTATTACTTTTTGAGTCTATCTTTGCTTCTTGTGTCACTTCCGAGGGAGCTATTTTAGGCGCCTCTTGTTTTAGTGTGTACTTAATCTGAGTAGATACTTTTGCAGTCTCTTGAGTTTTATTCGTTGGGTCAGTTTCAGGTACTTGAGTCTGTAGTTTTTCGGTATTTATATTCACCTTGTTTGGGTTTAACTCTTGTGAATCTATTTTAACTGTTGCTCTGCTGTCGTCGACGACGCGGGGGCTTCCATCTTTTAAATCTTTCATAGACTTGATGTTAGTGTTAGAATCTTTGGGCTTGACTTCAGGTAAAGTGTTATCGTTTTTTACTAGAGCTATATTATTATTCAGTTCGGATGTTTTTTTACTCTTTATAGCAGCACCTTCTGTAAAAGATTTCTCGTAATTTTCCTGATGTATTTTACTGTCACTGTGGGACTCTTGATTAGTGACGAGTTGAACTTTTTTGCATATTAGGCAAAAAAAAAAATCTTCGTCGACCTGTAATAAGTTAAAGTAGTATTTCATTTAATGTAATTTATATTATATTAATCCCTTAGAAAGGGCGTGTAAGTTTTTTATTAAGAGTAAATAAGTTAAAAAAAATATTTTGCCAGAATAGAGACGAATAGTATATATACTCATATAAATTAACAGAGAAAAGGACAAAATCGGTCTCCACTCAACATGTGCTATGGTAGAGCATATCATACCATAGCGCTGGTCTTCCGTGGAGACCGCGGTGCGTAAGGTGGCCTAGTTCTAAGACTTCATGATGATATAGCACAAGATGACACAAAATGATTTGATGACTGACGGCCGGACAAGATAAAACTATAAGGTGTATCACCATGATCAGACAATGTACATCCACTGGTAAATATAGGGCTACCCTGCCCCAAGCGACGAAGACGACGACGCCACGAATAATAGTCCTAAGGCACCTCCATTAAATCTCAATGCAACTGCTAAAATGTTGTTGCATAACGTGCATTATTATTTTACTATAGTTTTAAGTGATATTAATAAATTAAATTATTTATCTACATTAATATTATAAAGAGGAAATGTTTGGTTTTTTGTTTTTTGGTTTGTAATGAATAGGCTTAAACAGAGCTTTTTAGAAACCCATCTCACTTCCATTCACAGTATATATTGCCACACCCTGCTTGGGTACCATTGTGTTTCTTATACATTACCTATGTAGATACTAAGACTTACAAATGTACACAATGATGCAATAAAATAAATATGAAATATGGCTCCGAAACTACTGGGCCGATTTAAAAAATCCTCACCGTTGGGAAGCTACACTATCCGCGGTGAACATAGGCTATATTATATTTTCAAATAAGTTAGGGATCCTAAAACCGTGCGAAGCCGGGAAGGTCCGCTAGTTTCAAATAAAATATACAATAACAATGGTTAAATCTATGTTAAGCTAAAGAAAGTTGTTGTCAGTCTCGTCAAATTAAAATAAGTACAGATTACGTGAGTTCGTATTCGCTTACAGAGTATATATATCTAACAAAAGTAGTTTCACATTATTTAAAGTTCTTGTTCACAAGTAATGAGTCTAATGACACAATGGAATTTTGTTAAAAAGTTTAAGGCCAATTACTTCTGGTTGCTTTTTAACACTTGGACTGCTGAAAACGCACGGTATGAGTTTTCTACAAGTGACTTATATGCGTAAATCCACACTAGCGCAGCCGCTGAGAAAATACAGATCTTTGTGACTCAGCACAGCCGTAAAATTTTTCGAACGAAACGCATGTGCGGCGCAACACAACCGCTGTGTAGAGCGGCAGCACGAATTTTTTAGGTTACAAAAAAAGATCGCAGTCGTCGAAAAAAACCAGTCAAAGTGTTAATCATGTGTCTATCAGCAGTTGACTCTAAATATATTTGATGACTATTACTGTAGTAATCAGTCTAATAACTCTTTTCTTGTAAATGAATAAAAAAAATCGAATATTCCTTGATTACACATTTGGAACCTTAAAATGTACATTACTGTGAAGTTCAACTTACATTCCTGTAAACATAGTTCTCTCCGAACTCGCACTTAGCCTGAATCAGGTTCAGCGCATGCCCAGGTTCATTGATATGCTTCTTCTCATCAGTATAATCCTCGTTGCAGACAGAACAGGTGGTGCCGTCTACCCCCTGCCAGGAGCGAGGGTCGATGACTACGATGTCGAAAAGGAAGATGGTATCGCCTTGCCGGGTTATTGACTGGAAAGAGTAGGCAGAATTTTAGTTGGTTAGTTATAGCTATGTGTAGGACGTCCAGGTGGGATGACAACCTGCGAAAGACTGCAGGTAGATGCTGGATGCGTCAAGCTGAAGACAGGTCGCTGTGGCGCTCATTAGGGGAGGCCTATGTACAGCAGTGGACTTATTTATTACCGGTACTTCATAGGTATCGGTATTTTCAATATGTATCGGTATAATTACCGATATTAGCGCGTAAAGTATCGATCGATACCAACAAAGATGGCAAGCACGCGAGCGCTACATGACTGAATGTCTGGAATTTTTATGATATAAATGATTTTATTAATGCTAGATCTAAGATACCTAATAAGTCATAATTATAGCATGCTAAAATATAGTGACACGAAACATGAGTGCATTATTTAGACTTAAACCACCTTTTATATCGTGTTTAACGTAATAAATATATTTGGATTCACCAGCGGGCACTTTGTCTCAACTTCAAAGGTCAATAATCAAAGTCTGCAGGCAAAGTTGCAGAGTTTGACTGTTGACGAACTCCAAACTCCACTCTCAGCCCACATCCAAATTACTTCCTCCTCGGAACATAATATCAATAATGTTCGACAATCCACACCGCATCATCTAGTCCCAAGGTAAGCAGAGCTTGTTTTATGGGTACTAGATGACTGATATATTTAATACAATAGATTAAATTGATAGATATTTTGAAAACGAACAGAACACTCGGAAGAAATGTCTGCAGATCATACACACAATTGTCCCAAGGCGGGAATCGAAACCGCAACCTCCTGCGTCGCAGGCGGACCTTCGCCCACCGCGCCACAGCGATCGTCCATCCGTCGTCGTGTCTGTTTGAAAGAGACATACCTGTGCTATTTTATTTTCTTTATGCTTCGTCTCAACAACATGGAGGCTGATTCTCTTGATGGTAGGCAGAATGATGTTGCAGTACGGGCAGAAATAGCCTTCTTTGATCTGTGAACAAATCAGAGTTTTACATTAGTATATGTACTTGTTTGTATACGCGAAACGTAGGATTTTGTGGATTGGTTATTGTGACGATCTTTGGGGGAGGCCTATGACCTGCAGTGGATGTCCTTTATCTTTTATTTGGTGTGGATTTTGTTATCAGTGTGTACTCTATACCTACTGTTTTATGACAAAGCTATGACCTACTTAGACATGGATAAAATTTACATATTTTATCTATGTCTAAGTCTCACTATTCCTGATTTTACATTAATTTGCGATCATTTTATTACAATAAAAACTTATTCTTATCCAATAAATTAATTGAACCAATACTTATTCCAAAAATGACATTCCTATATTAATTCATACTATAAATATATAAATAAATAATAATAAATAATGCTGGACAATTCACACAGCTATCTAGCCCCATGGTAAGCAGAGCTTGTGTTATGGGTACTAGATAACAGATATTAACAGTTCAGACTATAGTTTGTGTTTTAGTTAGTTTTTTTTTACGATATCGTAAACATATCGTAAGATATATCCGACAATACGTATCTTATGTGTACTCTTGCTATTTTTTCCGCACTTTCTTAGGGAGAGGTACAGCGGTTACGGTCAAACTATATTTAATTGTGTGAACTTCGAAACGTGTGCGATAATTAGTTGTGATTTTATAAATTTATTAACAAAGCAATAGGATTTCCGCAAATGGACCAAATCGAGCAGCATGCCGTCACTAACTAGGGTCAATAATCTATCTATCATCTAGGCTATCATCAAAAGCTATCCATCCATCCATTCTTAAATCACAACAAATGATATGAATATGAATATTTTAGGAGATCTTTCAATGCAGAACGACATGTTGGAGATGTGTAAAGATAAGGCTATGATCAGATCATACATGGCTAAAAAACATTTATGTTTTTAAGCATACACTGCCCAGTGCCCAGTCTCAGGAAGCGCGCCGCAGGTGCAGCAGGCGGGAGACGTTGATGTGCTTTGGGCAATTAACGTGTTAAGGAATGTTGTGAATGTATTTACTGCCTAGCCTGCTTATGAGCGTCAAGTATTAAATTCGCAAGTGAACTGCTAGTCAAAATTAGCATTTTTTTCGCTAGTGGCATATTAGCGTATTCAGATTAATATTAGTTAGACCCTAACATCAACAAAGTCTTTTAGACCTTTCGGGACTCTAAAAATAAATATGATTTATAAAATATGTGGCCTCATGAGGGTTGGCTAGGGACATAAAAATTTAAAATATAATAAATTTATTGTATAAGTATAATATTAATAGATAGATTACTTCACAAAGTCACAACATAATTTTTCTGGTATCAAAAATGCAGCAGTCTTAAAACAACATTTCTACTTCAAGGAGCCTGTCTAGTTGATTAATCATAACTTCCATATAACCATGGTCTTAGAATAATATTGTAACAACATACTATTATGTTGCTGATGCAAATAAAAGTCACTTTGATTTGATGATGATGATGATTCATGGCAATTGTCTCTGTTTGGACACTTTTCTGCCAATATGATATGGAAAATAATTGAAAAATAAACGAGTTATCAAATTATAAAGATTGTTTGATATTTTATATGCCTAGTTCGTTATCTAACATGCTGTACCACATTAGGCATTAGCAGATTAGGTTGGCTTGGGAGACGAGATGTTGGGAGTCCCCTTAACACCCTTACTTTGATTTGACTTTATTGCAATGCTTGATAAAGTATTAATTCTCAAACACAGCCTAAATTCTATAGGTACTTTTCTGTAGATTCAATTTACTTTGATAGTAAAAACATCTTTATATATATTATACATGTTTTTTGTAAACAAATTCTCTGGTTTTACTTTGGTTCATTATGCAAATTCTTTCAATGACTTTTATACTGCATATTCCATATGTAATTTATTCCAAGTGGATTTGATAACCCCTGTATCTATTGCATACACATAAAAAGCTTAACGAGTTCACAATTACTTAATTATACTCATCAAAGTATAATCAAGTAATTATGGAAAAAGCTGATGCTAACTTTAGTGTTATCATTTTTTTGTGAGCAGTTAAATAAATACAAAAATCACAACGTTATTGAAATCTAACTTTTTAAGTAGGTATTTGATGTCCACAAGGAAAAGACTGTTGAGACTATTTTGTAGTTATATTATAAGACATATGTACCTAAATATAATACAGTTATCACAAAAAGTGTTTTTTTTTCATAGATATCTTAGATATACCTATTAAAAATATAGTGCTGTAAATTATACCTTTATTATACATTCATCCTTGTAACCCTCCAGTTGTGGCAAAGCCTGTAAATTGTCCACATGGTGAGGTAGGTGAATGTGTGCATATGATTCCTCCTCACTCCGTAGAAGGCATCCGCATGCGAGACAGAAGCTCTCTATTGGACCCGTTAGGATAGAGTTTTTGTGCAGTTTCGACAGTAAGTTCATCTAAAAATCAAAGTAATATTATAAATGGGAAAGTTTGGATATTTATTACTTCTTCACACCAAAACTAAATGGCTGAAAATTTTGCATTCAGATAGCTCTGGGCCTGAAAAAAACATACACTACTTGTTATCCTAAATGAGTTCTAATGGTTTAGAAATATCGTTAAAATAACGCGTGCGAGGCAGACAGAAACTAGCAGTAAATATCATCATCATCATCAACCTGTAATTGTCCATTGCTGGACATAGGCCTCCCCCAATGAGCGCCATAGCGCATATTGGCTCATTGGATCGCCATAGCATCAAATATATTTTTGATATTTAAAAACTACTCTGATGTAGGAGCTTATCTAAATATTTTGTGATAAAACAAAGTTGTACTATGACTCGATAACGGTGATCATTGTGTTATCAACAAGACGATAAGAACAGGTACTAAAACAAAACAAAGTTTGAAAACTTGCACACTTACCTTCGAGGCTGCTTTATCAAAAATATTACTAAAAAACTTCCAACAAAAACACAAACTTGAAAAGTAAACATGCACGGATCGACCACACTGCACTGATGATATCTCTCACGTAGTTATTATATTCTCTTAGATGATATCTATCGCTACATAAATCGAAAAAATATCTTGAGCTACAATCTTTTATATAAAAAGTAAAAACACACAACTGACTCGACTGATCGTGTTGTACTTGAATGAATGAATGATGTGAATGTAAAATGAAACTTGAATCTTGTCTTGCATTGATTCCGCGCGCGGTTATTCCCGTTTCAAAAACAAAAATAATGTTGCCAGGTACCAATAAAAATCTACCCTAACCTACCCAGGTTATTATTCCAGCAAGGCGACCACGCTATTTATTCAACACATAACGTAACGCGCGTTATCAGCATTATTACGCTAATCGCTAATTTTAGTGGTAATAATAACGCATGTGAAGGCGCATTTTAGCGTAAATAACGCCTTTTCACGAGTTATTATATAAATATAGGTTAATGGTTAATGTAGGTACCACACTAGAAAGTAGGTACTATAATAATTTAATCTATGGCCATTAACAAAAAATCACCATCGTGATCGTGTTCAACATGGTGTTCAACTTCAAATTCAACTTCTTAATTAATGGCGCCGCCTCTTGCTTTTTGCTACGACTTTGCCAGTGTCCGGAGTAAGGAGTGCCATAAACTTCTATGCAAAGCACATAGCACAATGATTGAGCAAAGTACATTATGGATTTTAAATAAATATAAAACCTCATACATTATATTACTTTTGAGAAAAAATAGCAGTTTATTTTGTACGTATTGGTCAGTAAAAGTCAGATTTTCTCACTACTTTTTATTTAAAGGTTATAAGATCATACACACATACATCATACGCTTATGTTACTAACACCAATAATCGATGAAATATCGTTATAATACTTACGGCCTTAAGGAGGCAATATTAATGATTACCTACCTGTAAAAAATAAAATATTTATTTGTAAGTATAAACAAAATCAATTAAAATATTTTGATTTTTTTTACCACGTTTAACGTATTATTGTTATTAATAATTACAGCCACAAATTAATACTTAATTTTTTTTTGTCGCAAATGACCAGTAAATAACTTATATTTTTTGATTGAAAGAACCACACAAATCTAACTAATTACTAGATAACAAAATGGGATTGTTACACATTTAGGTACATTAAAGGAGGATCATGACAATATGAAAAATCAACTTATGTACTCTTAATTATATTAAATTCCTACTCGGAGAATACAATTACACATAATACATTCAGTATTTTTATTTTTCTTAATTATTCAGGATGTGAGCGTACATAACTGAGTCTACGAAAACAAATCGGTTTGCATTGAACGACAATGAAATCAATGATCAATAATAGTTTTGGTAACCTATACATAAATTCGCTTAAACCAGAATTACTTTATATAAAAGCCTGAATCCACCAAGCATAAATAATAATTACGAGTACGTTTATCTTTTTACAAATAGTTACCTACAAATCCAATTAATGATCCCAGACGATGTATCGAACACAGCTATAAAGGATGTGGGTGTTGTTATTATTATTGAAAGTAATAATACCAATTACTAGTAAAATTCTTGTATGATGTCAAAAATGATGTTGCATTTATAGCAACAGTTTTTATGGATTTTAAGAGTAACCGCAAACTAGCGTACTTACAGATCCAGTGGTCTGATGAGTCCTACTAGTTTGCAACAATAAAAAAAAAAAAACACAGCTATAATGTTTTATTTAGTTTTTTTAACTATTACAAAACGAGCGTAATTTTTTGAGTTGTGTCGCAAAAATCGAGTTTACAAGCCTTGTTTGTGTCGATGGGTTATCATTACTGGTGTATTGTAAGCACGCGTTTATTACGCGTTAATCGCGTTTTTTATAAAACAGTTACAAGCGATTAAAATCTCTAAATTTATTTTTAGATAGGTATTTATTTTGTAACACACTTTGCCGATATGTCAATGGCTGATTATTTAAATTACTACAGACAAGCCGAATACTACACATGAAATATACTTACCTAAGCGAAATTTAATTATTAAACACCCAATTAATTAATTTTTTAACACTCAGTTTTTCTATAATTATTCGGTAGGTATCGTACCGTTAGCATTTGGAGGTAAAAAGCACTTTGAACCGAAGAAGTGAAATAAAAAGACTTGACTTTTTAATGTGAAAGATATGCGTTCAGTTATTTTCTATTAGATTTATCCTATAATAAAATACATATAAAACAGTCTAATTTAGCAGGACGAGATTTCCCTTGTGGTATTTAAAAATTTGCATAGCACGATTTTTGTAAAAAAAAATCAGACTTGATAAGTAAGACTCAGCATAATATATTTGCATACTTATAGGTACTATTATTTATGTTCAGCGGTAAATTGTGCATTTCCCTCGGTAATACAACTTTCACTTGGGAATCACCCCGGGATCACTCTTTTATACAAAATAGAAAGAATTATCAAACGTGTACAACAATAAGCGCAGATAACGAGTAACACACATACATAAAAAAACACAGCCGAATTGAGTACCTCCTTTTGTTTTTCGTCGGTTAAAATATGAATATATCAATCAGTCAATAAATAATATATATTATTTATCATATTGGGCAATGTATACGCTACAAAACTCCAAGTGAGTTGCAAAAATTAAAAATAAATAAATTAAAAAAATTTGTGATACATATTCTTTGTAAAAAGGCTTATAACAAAATATCAGATTATCTAGAAGATAAAAAAGCTTGGAACGAGTTTTGCTCCAACTCAAAATCTAACAACTTACAGATAAGCAAATCATATGTACTAGACACATAAGTTATGAACATACGGTTTCTTCTCACTTCCACTGGTGGACAAAAAATTGAAGTGAACATCAAAATAATGTTATTATATAATAATGAATAGTATAAAATATGACCTGTCTAAGTGCTTATTTGTAAGCCTAAAGAAATAAACTTTCATTTCATTCTACAAAATTTTCGGAAATTGATCTATTTAATGAAAAAAAAAACTATTAGCATAAAAAGTTCTTGGTCCTAACATAACTTATATTATAACATTTGTAAAATAGTCTTACAGACTAACATCGAAAAGTACCTTCTCTAGTGGTACCTACGTATCTAATTAATTAATTACAACGTTCACGTTTATCCAAAGGCGGAATGGGGCACAACATACACTTGAGTTTTTAATGTGACAATTATTGCCCTAATTTACATCGAAATAACTTAGGTACTATATTTTATGCTATAACGCAACTTATGTTGTCAATTCAGATGTCACATGTAGATAATAGGTATAGACGATGCACGCACATCATATTTTTGTCTAATATAATTTTAATTTTGTATGTTTTAAGTAGGTATTATTTTTTATTTTGTATTTTACTTGTTTAAATACATTATTAAAATAAACTGGTCCAGAAAAGAATTCACAAAGAATTATTTTCTGGACCAGTTTATTTTAATTATGTGATTTTATTTGATTCCCTTTCCTTGTGTTAGTAATACTGTTTAATTTTAATTTTATTACTTAGTACCTATTTTTTTGTCTGTCTTTTTGTGATTTTTATTTTCTTTATTTTTATTATGTGCATAATGTGACGACTTAGTTTTAAATTGCTGTAATGTAATGTTAAAATGTTACATATATGATTATTTACAATAAACAATCATTTTTAATGGAGTGTGCCCATATTGTATGATTTTAGTGTAAACGGTGACACTAAAATCATACAATTTGGGCACACTGGGAGTAGGTAAGGTACCTACGGGAAAAACAAAATGCTAGTCAAGCTTTATTCGCGAGTTATGTACCGTACCGAGGTAATTATTTACATTCCTCCTCGATTGTGATAAGGACGCAGACTAATAATAATATGGGTAGGTTTGTAAACTGCACAGTGTTATCCACATTCAGGAGGAGGGCATGCATTGTCATGTGTCAAACGTTATTGTTATTTCTTTTTTGTTAAGTTTGTGTGGTTTGTCATCATTTTATATAAATAAATTGAAATCTTACGGGAATGACATAGTCACTATGACAAAACTCCATTATACCTAATAAATAAAGATCTAATTTGACAGCACTAAAAATTATGCCATCCTTTTTATTCTGATCGATATGAAAGAGACGGCAACACTTTTAGTGTTGTCAAATTATAGTTAAGTTTCTACGAGATCTGAATTGACACCTTTAGTGCACTAAATTACATCGAACATCAAGGAATTACTGACTATTTCGCAACTATTGACTTTTAAAGACAATCCACTATGTACATTGGACAGAATCAATGCCCTATTTCTTTAAACACTATTTTCTTGTAATTCGGATTTTCACCATAGACCCATAAAATTTTATAATATGGGTCTGTCGTATCACGCGGAACGCAGATTGGCTGGAGCAATAAACCTAGGTTTTGAGTGGCCTACATGCGAACCAGATCAGCACGTGGAATGTAATCAACCTGGACATGAAAAGCCCCCAAGACTTAGAATAGAAATAGCATTATCGTTATGTCACGAGTCTTTTTAAGCCAAAGCAGTCTTTGGCAAAGAAGAACTACGACGTCCCTTGGTAGGGGGAAGCACGGACTTATGCGTGCTGATTTGGAGCGATGTTCACGTATTATGTTAAATTCTTTTTCGCTAGGTAGGGTTGATCGTTTCGTATTGGTGCGCAATTTTTATTTTTTATTTTACGATTTCTGACAAATTACTTTTCCGCTAGTTTTACTTGTAAAACGCAGAAAAAATGCAAAAATTTATTTAAATTTATAACTATTAACAACCACACAAAAATTTTAATTGCGCACCAACGCCTCCAACACAACAACGATCAACCTAACTATTCTGTCTTTGTCATTAGGTTTCTTAGAAAAAATACTACATTCGTCATAAGTATTTTTAGGCCAAATCAGTCTTTGGCACAGGCGGATGAGGACTACGACCATAATTATATGTTTTTAGCATCCGTGAGCACACACATTATATCATTGTCCGTGTAAATAACTACATACATAGTACAGTGCAGAATGGACTTGTGTTGTATGATACAACACAAGTACAACAGTACCTACAACATACCAATACAACTTGTATCGGTATTCTAAGATACGCCAACATAGGTAAGGACGACTCATTTGTCTTACACATTATTCCACAGTGCGTCTAAAATAGTCTAAATACAGAAGTCAGTTGAAACGCACTTCTTTTGAAATATTTTTTTTATATCATATAACAAAATTGCTAACTTAGGTAAGATATACTTATTTTTCATACAATAATTAAGATCTGGGAAAAGAATTGCGTTTTAGTGACCATAGATGTATTTTCTCTTTATTCTATATTACTTCATATTTATCGTCCTTCTGAACACAGCAGTGAGTACCGATCGTACTTCTTTGTCCTCGCAATGCTCCATAAGTGGAAGGTACGTCTTTAACCTCCAAGAAGCTGATGTCTTGGCGTCGCTGTGTCGGAAGGTCTCCAAGTGTGCTTTCGTCTCCTTCCAGCTCGGCAGAGCCAGATTACAAAAGCCGCAATGGTAGACTTTCGTTTTTATCTGAAAATGTTTGATTTATTTTAAACATACATATAAGCTAGCTTTAATAAAATAAACTGGCCCAAAAAAGAATTCACACAACAAGTACACATATTGTGTTGTTGGTTAAAATTGTGTCATAAAACTCGTATAAATATGGACTCGTGTTAGTTGTCTGAAATAAACTATTTTTATGTGCAAACATAACATAATATACTTTTGATGAATTAGCGCGATAGCACCCTGTCTTCAGCTTTCCGCATCCAGCATCCACCTGCAGTCTCTAGCAGATTCTAATCTCAGTCGCCGACTGGAGTGCATGCATCCTACAGTAGTACGTTTGCTTAGGCACGAAAATGTTTCCCCAGTGGCTGTTATTTCTTTTTTCATGGCGAGGGTACACGTACACCTCTATGATGTTAGATTAGATATTTTCTTATAATGAAAGAATGTGCAAAAGATTACCTGTCTAATAAATTCGTCACCCAATAACGTAACAACGCCGCAGTCCTCGAATTGGATCCTATGTTCTTCAGTAGCTATATGCTTGTGTACATCAACAGTTATCTTTTCATTGCAAGCGATGCATTCCACTTTGTCCCCTGCTCGCACTAATAACATGAAACTCAGATAACCAACGACATATTTACTGTTGATAACTACGTCTGCGGGCGAACTGTCGACTTGGGATATTGTTTTTATGAATTTCAGTAGTTTCTTTGTTTTAACTTTTGGCATCATGCCGTTCATAGTTCTGTTTACTTTTTAAGGTTGATAATTCTTATGTCTCTTTGTATTCAGTAACAGATGATTAATTTATTTCTAAAGCTTTTCTGTTTACAGTAATATAAGTCTCCGCAAGCGCTTGATCGCGCGTATCTCACGTCTTATTTGTGATATCTTGATCGAGATCGAGAACAGGCGCTCACCGGAGGCCCGCCCTAATATTCGCAGCCTTTTCCTGTGCCTTTTTAGTTGATTTCTCATGCAAAGGTACATTCTTTGGTTCAGGCGTAGGTTGGAATACCGATATCTGCTCATTTCAGTCCGACCTTATTATCTGGAGCTACGTTTTCTTTTTGTACTTGATTATTTTCATCTGTACAATTCATCAACAACTTAAGCTTCTTTCTAACGTTATTTGTAAAAGCCTCGACAGGTTTATTACATTTTTTATCAGTTTTTTGAGCTTTGATTTTTTTCAGTCACAGGTACTTTCTTTGTAACTATCAATGTGTTTTTATAACTTTTTGAGTCAATTTATTGTTTTTGTATCATTTTTAGGGCTTTTTCTTTTGGGTGCCTCTTGTTTTAGTAGGTATGCCGTTATTCTGATTAAAAACACGGAGTCTATTGATGTTTATTCGTTGGTTCAGTTTTAGGTAGGTACTTGGGTCTGTGCTTTTTCGGTATTTATACTCAAATCTTATCGAAAATCATTTGTAACTGTTTCTCAGTTGTCGTTGACGACGCGAGGACTTCCATTGTCAACATTAATTACTTGTTTTGTGAGATTAATGATATTATGTATTTTTTTAACTTTTGTACTTGACTTCAGATAAAGTGTAATCGATTTATATAGCTGTAGTAACAGTTATTTAGTTCAGATGATTTTTACTTTTAATAGCAGCACCTTCTGTAATGTTCCTGAGGTTTTTCACTGTCACTGTGGGACTCTTGATCAGTGATGGGGATATTTTTTTCGCATATTAGGCAAAAAACAAAACTTCGTCACCCTGTAATAAAAAAAATACGTGTATCATTAAATGTAATTTAATCCCTCATAATAGGCATAGGACGTGTAGAGTTTTGTTTTAAGACTTCATGAGTTCGTGATGATATTGGATAAGATGATGGTACAAAAGGATTTGATTACTGACGGACATGATGGTAATCAGCCTATATACATACGTCTCCTGCTTAATATACGTTACCTGCTCTGAAGGTGGCACTTCACATGGCTATTTGTGTTCGCTATTGGGTGTTTGTTGTATTTGGCAAAATATATGACGTTCAGACGAACATGCAAAAAGAGGCAAATACGACCATCCACACATGGCACTCAAATAACAAACACACAAACATTTGGCAGCAGACTGAGCAGAGCGCAAGGTGCCAATATGGCCATTGTGTGGACGGCTTATTGCGTATTTGCCTATTTGACTGCTTTGATGTGCCTCGAGAAACCGACAAGCGCACGGTAACGCGTATTTGGTATTGGACTTATTTGTCAAATAGGCAAAAAAGGCGAACACTTTGTCGAATAAACTGTCCACACATGGTAATTGTTTGCCAAGTATGCCAAATACACAAATACAAATAGCCATGTGAAGTGCCACCATGACCCAAACGATGAAACCACGAATAGAGGTAATGATGAGCTACCTCCATCTTTCGACTTAATGCGACTACTACAATGTCAAAACTTTTTTTTGAAACTATCATGGTTATTCACACATAAAAGAGACGTACCTGTGCTATTTTATTTTCTTTATGCTCCGTGTCAAGAACATGGAGGCTGATTCTCTTGATGGTAGGCAGTATGATGTTGCAGTACGGGCAGAAATAGCCTTCTTTGATCTGTGAACAAATCAGAGTTTTACTTTAGATTGCATTACTTTTTCCATAACGCTGGATATTTCAAACGCAGCATTGGTTATTGTGTCAATTTTTTGAGTGACCTATGTCTTACAGTGGACGATCTTTTTTTTCTTTTATTTTAGGGGATCTTTCAGCGCAACACTACTTAAAGAGATGTGTAAAGATAACATGAGACGATGATCATAAATCATACATGGCTATCATATGGGTCGGTACATATCTGACGGAAAATGCGTCGCGCATATCATCGGTCGCGTATAAACGATCAAATTAGACCTGTCAGTTCGCACAGCCGTACACAAACGATCTCCGTTGATATTACGCCTGGTCTGAATTTTTATTTATTTATTTTATTTTATTTATTTATTCATTTATTTAGATTTGACTTACAGTTATATAAATACCAAAACGTCAAACATTATATCTTATAAACTAAAATAGATAGAATGCATCATACAAAAAAAATACACGTATTGCGACGCGACACGTTACGTCGACCAACTATGCGTTGACGGAAACGTAACAAACGCTGTACGCTCGATGCACTAACGCATAAAATCGGTTGAGTGTGAAAGGTTGAATATTTTATTATATTGTTTGCCTTTACTGGCGTAACGCGACCGATACGCGACGCATTTTCCGTCAGATATGTACCGACCCTATAGCACATAACGCATTCACTGCCAATTCTCATGCAGGCCTGCAGGGGCAGCAGGCGGGAGACTTCGACGTGCAACATTGTGAGTTAATTCACTCACTACCTAGCCTGCATAATGAGCGTCAAGTGTTAAATTCGCAAGAGAACTGCTAGTCAAAATTATTTATTTCGCCAGTGGCATCATTAGCATATCCAGATTGATACTAGTAATCATAGTTAGTCCTTAACAATAACGTCGTGAAATATATAAGAAAATATTATCTTCCAGAATGGTCAGAGGTTAGCTAATTGGTTGTAGAATGCGGTATAAAGCTGAGTACCTATTCCTATTCAAAACTAAAAACAAATTCAATTCGATTCAATGCTTGTTTGTTTGTTGAAATTGTAAGTAGGGGTATACTCGGATTTTGAAAAATCATTCACTAACAAATGCTACAAGTATATTGTAAAGAAAGCCGCGCGCAGAAATTACTCCGAGACGATAAACGCGGCAAAAACCGTGAGTAGAAACAAAAAAGGTATGGGTAAATAAAATAGATATTTAAAATACTTGGATATATAATTATATGATATATTTATTTTCATAACATGGGCAGATAGATTATCTCACAAAATTACAACATAATTTTCCTTGTATTAAAATTGCAACCGTCTAAAAGCAACATTTCTATTTCAAATACTAGGCTTGTAAGGGCCCGGCAGGTTATCTTCCATATAACATAATATCAGCGCAGATCTCATAACTGGTATTAGAATAGTAACTATTGTAACAAAATATATTGCTGATGCAAATAAAACTTCATTTTGCTCTGACTTTATTGCTCTAACTTTGTCATACATAAGTTTAGTTGTTCAAAACACAGCCTTTATTCTATGAGCAATGATTTTATTTAGATTTTCTGGTTCTGATACTTTTAATTAATAAATTGAGTGTATTTTCAGATGGATCCTATGATTTTATTATGCGTTAATTATACAAATTCCTTCAAAGACTAATTACCTGCATATTAAATGAAATGGAATTAAATATCCCAGTATCATTTTTGTAACCAATTAACCATCCAGTTGTGGCAAAGCCTGTCTCCACATAGTGAGGTAGATGAATGTGTGCATATGATTCCTCCTCGCTCCATAGAAGGCATCAGCAATAATCCACATGCGAGACAGAAGCTGTCTATTGGACCCGTTAGGACGAAGTTTTCGTGCAGTTTTGACAGTAATTTCATCTGAAAATATTAAATATTTTTGCAAACTACTGAATCAGTAGGTATGAATTTATCTAAATATTTTGTGATTTAACAATGTTAAGCTATGACAGCTTTGACTTTTAACTTAACAGTGGTTACTATGTTATGGACAAGAGGACAAGAATAGTGAAAAAGGACTAAAACAAAACTTAGTTTAAAAAATATGGAATTTGCAAACTTACCTTCAAGGGTTAAATATTATAAAAGAACTTCCAAAAAACACAAACCACTCTGGTAAACATACACGATCGACGACACTGCACTGTTGATATCTTTTATTTAAAGTTATACAGTTAGTTTTTTTCAATGATTGAATGTAATTTTATCGTGAATTTTAACGGTAGGTAATGATATTTATTATGATTTCATTATGCAAATGTAATGAATGCTGACTTTAGTATTATTATTATTTTGATATTGTAGTTCATAATGAAAATTACTTTGCAAATCATTGTATTTATCTCATTGTCTTTGATATTTTTGTCTTTTCATTGTTCCATGTTAAATGATTTTCTAATTATATATAATAATAATAACTATGATAAGACTAGACTAAAATGTAAGATATGTAGTCTGTTGCATTGGGAGTGCCATTTTCCTTTTTATAAATATATACTAAATACCGACCAATATTATTGCATTTTCATCGAAAAACTACATATCTTGCGCTACAATCTTTCATTCCAAATCAAACACACACAGCCGTCTTCACTGATATCGACAGTTGTGCTACATGAATAAATTATGTGAGTGACGTGAATGTGAAAAAAATGAAACTTAAATCCAATCCAAATCTTGAAACTTGCATGGATTCCGCGCGCGGTTATTCCCGTTTCAAAAACAAAAACAATGTTGCCAGATACCAATAATAATCTACCTCAGTAATCTACCCTAACCTACCACAATCTACTTCTAGTCGTCATGCGTCAGGTAGTATAATTCCAGTCATATTAGTAAAAAAGAGGTTCTATCTGGCAATCCCAGTTAGATTAGTACCTTTCACTCGTCCGCTGCACCACTACGCCCATTATGGGGTCATTATTATCTTGATTAGTTATGATGCCAATTCTCATAATGGTGGGAGAGGATTTATGTAGGTAATTATTGATAATTAATAATTTAATTGCCCAATCCGCGCCGCGATTTTCGTCGGATCAGGGCGCTGCTCGGTGGGTAATTTCCCACAAATCCCACAGCTCGGCAGACGTCCCAACTCTATATCAGTGAGACTTTGTTTATGAATAATATTCTATTTTTATACAAGTAGCTTGCTAAATGATTGAAGTTAGCTCATAAAGTCATAATATCCGAAGTTCACTCGCCGTACCATATTTTTTCAGAATAGCAGACAGACTGCCATCTCTTAGTAAATCAAATAACTAGCTAGCTAACTTTTAGACATGGCGGTAAAACCGCTCTTATTTGTGTGTTCCGTACCTCAAAAAGTGACGTTAGTTTTATGAACAAATTCTGTATTTTTTACATGACCTATGCCAAATTTACAGCTCATACATACTTAGAGCACTCATTAAACCGTTTCAATAAAAAGGTTCCATAACGGAAATGAGCAACTACAGACCTCACTAGAACCTGCTAGAACTCTATCCTACAGTAGGTACCTACCTACTTATATCTAAAATATTCAAAAAAGTTATTATAAAATATTCAAAATATAATTGCTATACTTACAACAACGTTCTATTTAATAATCCGCAGTTTCGAATAAAAACACAACGTTAGCTATTTCAAAAATGTAAAGTTTGGGACGAGATCAACAGAAAATCGTACGGAGTCGCACTCTCTCTGGAATTGTGGATACCTATGTTAAAACCTTTTGTTTGACTGTACCAGTCACGGTCTTCTGTATGTAAGTATGTAATTTTGTACTTTAGTTCATGTTGAATTTTATATTTATAATCCTATCATATCCTACTAATTATTATAAACGCGAAAGTTTGTTTGTAGGTAGGTAGATGTTTGTTACTCTTTCGCGGAAACTACTAAACAGTACGGGCTGAAATTTTTTGCATAGGTATAGGTAGTTACAGGCCGCAGACAGTTCCAATCGGATAGAAATAGGTAGGTACCTAACCTTAAAACGTTTTCATAGAAACAACAGATGCGAAGCCGTGGGCAGGAACTAGTATTCCATAATGTAAATTAAACAATTCCTTATAGTATTCGTTCGATCGCAGTACATAATTATTGCCGCCCGCCCTGTGTGTGACGTGCATCCGCGCCCGCCATAATGAAAAATTAAAACCTCAGCCCAAACGCGCCACTAAATTGGCGTAGGAGTTCTTTGTCTGCCTGATTTTCCAGGCTTACCTACTTCAGACACGATTAGGTCACATTAGAGGTATTCGGATCGGATGATTTGAAAACAATAACCTGAATGAAAATTCCACCATAGCTTTCCCATCTCTACTTAGAAATTGATGCTGACTCCTTCAAAATTAGAAATTCCATTTTCAATTTAGCGCTTGGAACCTTTACCTTAGTCTACTCGATGAACACGGAACAGGATAAAGTTCTAATCACCTTTTTATGCCAACTAACGCGCCGGATGAACAAAGTAATTAAAAAACTATAAAATTAGGGCCTCGTCCTCGTCGCGCACGTCACGTATGGGAAACCCAGATTTATTACCCCGCCTATGATTTGCAGGCTCGTACGTACAACAATCAATCAATAAGCGCATCTGCGCAACAGTTGCATTGTAAATCCCGTTGAATTGACCACCTTACGTCCTGTAGATAAAGTTCAAAATATATTTTTATGAACTGGAAATCTCCCAAAGTGTACACCACCGTTCTGAATTGAACGTAATCCCACAGTGATATGGTCCAGTTTGTTTCAGGCGGCTATCCATCTAGGGTCCGAACCCAGACAAGCGTTTGGTTGGATGTAGCTATGAATTACCTATATTATGTCAGGTAGGTACTAATATTTTTTTTCCTAATTGGTTTTCTATAGATAGGTAAGCAAGGGCGGATCCAGCTTTGGTGCCAGGGGGGGGTCACATAGTCGTGATCAAGTCACAACCGCGCATGGGTTCAGGGTTACCAACCCTAAAAAATATTTACCCCTTAACATAAGTCAGTGTCACACGAAATGTGCCATCAGATAAAAGGAGGCGGTGGCGCGGTAAAATTTAAATTTTCGATGCGTTCGTTCGACTAATGCGTTTGCCATTAAATATTGAAGGTATTTACATAAAATCTACATTGTGACAAAAAAATATATCCTTACTTAAAACCATTACCTATGTTTAACAATTTTAATTAGTAGTCCACGGTGGACCCAGCCCAGGGGGGGGTCATGACCCACCCCCTGGATCCGCCCTTGTAGGTAAGGTACAGTACCTACCTATTCAGATGTACTTAGAATCCTTAATTTCTGGTATGCACCCTTCCTGTAGCGAAACCACAGAACAGAAAAGCTCTATTTCATAGTACAAAGTAGAAGAAGCTACAATAATTGAATTAATATTAGCACAGCAGCGTATTTTTATTAAATATTCGAGAACTTTACTCAATAGAGGAATTCTGATATCCAGTGATTTATTATGAATATTCTGATTCAGAATACTTATATAATCAGTTTCCATGAACAAAGCAAGAATAGTTTTCAAATAGTTTCTGCCAGTAGCTCCACACACACATTTCAAGTAGCCTATGCCCCGGGAAACCACCAAGTTAGATTAAGACATTCGCTTTTATGTTAGTATGGCAAGGATTCCATTACTTTAAAGTTCAAAAAAAGATAGCTAGGTCATGCTCCACTCGTTTACCAATGATTTTGTGGCGTGCATAGTAATCTTTCCATGAAAGAGCAGCAGGGAAATTAAACACAGATACTTATCAAGTACTTTATTAAAAATTTATAAATGGGCCTTTTCACTTTCTTACATTGGTATTGGAATAGATTAGTTGGTAACAATAACACCCATATTTGCACCCATAGGTGGTCATGGGTATGTTGTAAATTTCCAAAAAAAGTTGTATAGCTAGCTTAGCCTAAGAATACATTAGGACACTACAATGAAAACGAGATAAGTACTGAATTTATGAATTTTACTTGGGAATATTTGGGACTGACATTTACCTTAGTTGACCTTACGCTAGTAAAATTGAAGACAAAACATAAAAATCATTTTATTTGTCTGCAAAAAAACATTATTTGATTGTTTTGGTATTTAATTAGAATGCTAAGAATGGAATATTTTCAAGCATTTACTTCCCAGCTGCAGTGGCGAGCGGGTTTCTAAGAACTAGGATCACAGAGTCTCCACGCAGGAACATTTTTGAGATAAATCTGTCTTTGTTTACCGCCTTACCCTGAAACAGAATATGTTGGATATTATTACACTTGTTATGTAGTGATCATGATTCTTAGTTAATGGTAATTGTGTCTGGTTGGACAATTAAGCTATCTGAGTTATCAAATTATGAAGATTGTATAATATTTTCGGGTAGGTTAGGTTGGCTTGGGAGACGAGATATTATGATGTGCCGGCAGTGTATCAGAGTTCAGTCAGCAAGAGTGCACCGCATCAGAAGCACATTGGTGACAATTCAGATTACTTAGAAAATTAACTTATATGCCAACTCTAAAAATAGTGATATCTTTTTTATTTCAAACATTATGATAGGAAGAACTTAATTCTTCGACATGTCAAATTATATACATCGATTATATGTAGAGATGGGTCGAGGGTTTAAACCCTATTGGGCAAAAAGGGCATAAACTGGACAAATAGGGCAAAAACGCGTTTATGTCCAAATAAATGCCCGATGGCAGGGCAAAAACTATGCTTGTAGTTTTTAGACTTTTTTAATAAAATATACAGATAAATATGTTTGTGAAATTGTATAAATAGCCCAAAATATATTATTTTGTAGCTGATAAAACATTAATACACGATAAGTATCTATTAAGTTATTGTTATATTTATTTCCATATCACTATTAATTATTTTTTCCTATTTAAGTACGTACTTTTTTTTGACGACCGATGTGGCGCGGTGGGCGAAGGTCTGCCTGCGTCGCAGGAGGTTGCGGGTTCGATTCCCGCCTCGGAACAATTGTGTGTACGATCTGCAGATATTTGTTCCGGGTGTTCTGGTCGTTTTCTATGTATAATAAAAAATATCTATCTATGTAATGTATTGTATTATGTATATCAGTTATCTTAGTACCCATAACACAAGCTCTGCTTACCATGGGGCTAGATAATGCTGTGTGAATTGTCCAGCATTATTTATTTATTTATTATTTACTTTTACTTCAATCATTATGTACTTGAGTACGGGACTATAAAGCAAGTTAGCGACTCGCAAACAAATTAAGTTTGATTAAATCTCGGGGAAGTACCGCGATGCGCGGAACGCAGTAAAGTGAAGTTCGTAGGTACATTGCAGTCTAAAGCGAGAGTAATGGATTGAGCGCGTACATGTACTAACTTCACTTCATTGCACGCTATGACCAGTGCGAACATACCGAGCTAGTACCAATGATGCTATATAGGTAGATACGTTGTATCGAGGTCTGCGTGGCAAGACGAAAACAAGCTAATTAAATTAGCTTGAGTGAACTCAGTCCGTCCTGCGTCTGGCCGCGACGCGGACGTACCCTGAAGCGGGATTTTGGAGTATGAAAAAATACTAAAATGCCATGTTGTGTGTTTAGAAAGTGCTGTGGGAAGTTGTGAAAAGAAAGAAGGATGTGTCTTTTTATTTCTTCAATTTGTTTTGTACTGTTTAAATGGAAAATTATATTATTTTATATATTATTATATAATTTTACTCCAAACTCACTGCCGCGCTGTTGTCGCTTTTCCACCTACACGAACGAGACAATTAATGCGTGCGTTGCGTTTATGAGTGACAGTCATAACGAAAATGCCGCGCGGCGTTGTCTGTTCGAACGAAAATCACTGCCGCCCTGTTGCCGCTTTGCCACCTACACGAACGAGACAAGTAATGCATTGCGTTTATGAGTGACATAGATAATGCCATGCGGCGTTGTCTGTTCTGTGTAACGACGCTAGAGGATGTTGAGGTGATATGATATGGGTACTGGAAAATTATTTCGTTTGAGAAGCTTGCAATCCAATCAAATTCACCTCATTGATGAATGTATCTATAACTGTGCATAGATACATTCTTCAACGTTCGCTTACATCCATCATCATCATCAGCCTATATCAGTTCACTGCTGGACACAGGCCTCCCCCAATGAGCGCCATAGCACCCTGTCTTCAGCTTGCCGCATTCAGCATCTACCAGCAGTCTTTCGCAGGTCGTCATCCCACCTCGTCGGAGGGCGTCCTACACTACGTTTACCGAGTCACGGTCTCCACTCAAGAACACGTTTGCCCCAGCGGCCGTCGGTTCTTCGCGAGATATGGCCGGCCCACTGCCACTTCAGCTTGCTAACTCTTAGAGCCATGTCGATAACTTTGGTTCTCTGTCGGATGTATTCGTTACGAATCTTATCCTTCAGAGAAACTCTGAGCATAGCTCTTTCCATAGCTCGCTGAGCGACTTTGGACTGGTGGATCAGCCCTATCGTGAGTGTCCACGTCTCAGCTCCGTAGGTCATAACGAGTAGGACGCACTGGTTGGAAACTTTCGTTTTCAAGCATTGCGGTATGGATTACGAGAAAACTTGACGTAGTTTCCTAAATGCTGCCCAGCCTAGCTGGATCCTTTTCTTGGATTCCAAGAAAAGGATCTCCTTCTCGAAATTGTTTTTAACCAACTGCAGAATTTTCCCAAGGTAAGAAATTCATGCCAAGACCGATACATCGGGAGGCTGAAGCTAGGCCGTCCAGCATCTGGTACAGTTCCTTAAGCGACAAGCCATTAAGACTGTCATCAGCGAATCGCAGGTGTGAGATGTACCTACTCGCCATTTATGTTAATGCCCTTACCTTTCTAGTCCAGCAACCTAAACATATCCTCCAATGCGCACGTGAACAGTTTCGGCGATATGACATACCCCTGCCTCACTCCTCTACGCAATTTTGGTTTGGTTTTTTTGGTTTAGATTAGACTGCTGGCGCTGTAAGGCCATGTAAGCCGCCACCATGAGTGTCCAAGACACTCATGGTGGCGGCTTACATTACTTTCATAGAATTATTCAATTGCAAAGAAATCAACAAAAGACAAAAAAGGAATAAATAACTAAGCTTCTTTGAAGGTTCTATAAACCTACCAAAAGTAGATATAAAAATGGATATCCTACTTAATATTATAATTTGTAAATAAACCTTTTTATTTATTTAATTTACTTAAATTAAATTTATTTTCTTCATGCAGCCTGCTAGGTACCCATTTTAGCCCAGTTCCCTCTAACTGATAGCCGATCTGACGTCATAGGCTGTCATTGGCCGTCAGATAGACATAAAGTTCCATGTGGTAGGTAGGTATAATAATACAATATAGCCATGTTTTTATTTCTTTAAAATGAGTATGACGTCTCTATTTGTAAAATCTCATTGGATAGCACAAACAAATACAGACAAACGAAAACTCATTTTTATTTACTTTATCTAGTATAGTTGTATAAAAATAGGTACGTCCTACTTACTTTTCCTCAGTCTACACATAAAAATATTTTTATGTAAGTTATAAAAGCAATAACATATGGATAACACAATTATAGTTTCTGCCCTGTGATTGGACATTTAAAAGGCATAAAAAGACATTTATCGGGCATTTACTCAATACGCCCTGTAAATGCCCGGCATAAACCCATCTCAAATTATATGCCATCATTACATCATATCATAATGGTTTGATTCTAGCTTAAGGCAAACAAGGATTCTGTTGAACTGTTTCTCTTGCACACATAATACAAAAAACCTGTTAGAAATATGTGTTCTGTGTGAAAATAAGGTTTCAAGAGCTTGCTTGCATCGGTAGGGGTACATACCTTTTTGCCTTTGCCAATTCTGGGCACTTCAGTCCACATTTCTTTGACATTTTCGAGCACCATGTTACAATGCCGGTCGAAAGCTTTGACACGACCTAAAAGTTTTTTGTTGTTACGGCAGTTGATCAGCACTTGGGTGTTGTTTTTTACGGACTGTGTGAGAACGGAGAGGGGTCCTGTGCTAAATTCTTCTTCTTCAATTTTGGACAACTCTTCAAGAGTCATCTCCGAGCGTGGCTTTGTTGTGGTGGCCCTGAAATCAGATTTTAGCGATATTTACCACTTAGATTCCAACTAATTCAATATCGGCATGAGTATTGGACGTGTATTACTTACATTTTGTCGTTTTTTCCTAGTTTATTACAATTTCTATGAACAAACAGAACAACAAAAACGAGACTATCTTATCTATCGGCACGGCACAACGCGCTTTTGTGAACGAATGAACGAAACGAACGTCTGGAATTATTCATAGAGTAACTTTTAAATGAACGTAAGAACGAACAAATTCGTTTCAATTGTCTATTTCGCAATGGTTTTTTATCAAGCAAAAATAGCTCAGAGTTGTTTTATCCAGGTTATCAAATAATTATATTGAGCATTTTTAGCAAGAACGTTTTTTTCCGGATAATTAGTGTCTATGTTCAAAACTAGGTTCTCAATCAACTCAATAGATGGCGCTATAAACAATTTTATAAGTGCTACTACGTTATGTATGATAGTTTCATTGTTTGTAATTAGCGCCATAGCTAGCAGCGCCTCAAATAAGTTCTTCAGTTTCCGAAGGTAAGATGGATAGTGGTGCAAAGGACACAGGAGCAAAAGGAACCCGAACAAACGTTTTTGATATCGAAAATAAGCTCAACTTGGTTTAAACGTGGATCCTACCAGTTACGGTTAGATAGATAGATATATAATGCATTTATTTGACACTCACTGCAGCACATGATAAAAAGATGTTCATGGTTCATGAGGATATACAGCTCTTTGATGGGCGGACATACAGACACACTACAGACAGGCTTAGTAATCGTGCCCCGTTTTCACCCTTTGGGTATGGAACCCTAAAATCATACGTATAAAATGGAATCAAAGTAATACCAACCTACTCCCAATAACTAATACTTCTTTGTCTTCTCGCGAAATGTTTTGATGGGGATGAACTGCCATAATTGTCCACCAGAGGTCATGTGTGTCGTTTTGATGTAAGAGATTGAATTCTCCTTCAGTGATTTTCTGAAGCCATTTCTCTTGCATAACATGCTGTAGAGAGACCTTTTTTCCTCAAAGACCACTTTCAAAATTTTGCTGGTTTTGGTGGACCCCCCCCCCCCCCAGGTACATTTCTACCATATTCCCAAAATTCGACAAAAAATGTGAAGTTTAGATCTAACTATGGGAATTGCGTTGCAGCTGAGTTCCAACCACGAATTAATAGTTTTCGAAAAAAGTAAGAATTGATTGGTTAATTAATTAATTGATTGCGCTGTAAGTGGATGTCAAAAAAGTTAATTTGGCCAAAGGCAAAAGTAACAGTCGCCGAGCTTCCTAAAATATTATCTGCCTACATTGATAGGTGAAGTCAAGCCAACATTTTAGTTCTTCACTATCGATAGCAGATACATTTTCGTGGACCCCCGCTTACGAATTGTGAACCCCCAATTTTTTGTCACGCCAACGTAGACCCCCGTCGAGTCTCCCGTGGACCCCTGGGGGTCCACCTGGACCACTTTGGGAACTACTGCTGTAGAGAGTAGCAATAAAACAAAATAAACACATTTGTAAAGAATCACTTTATTCTTTGTTTTAACAATTCCAAAATCTTCTTATAATTAATCAGCTTAATTAAGTGCAATAGGTAAATATTATATAATTATTATAATCACTTCACAGTCTTGCTATAAAAATAAAAGCTATCATAACCACAAACACATCCATTTTAAATACACACGGTGTCAAAGCAATATTTTTATATTCAGTTATCTCTTTTCACCAATAGATACAGGAAGTTTTATCTATTTACTTATTGAGGAGCAAGCAAACCCAACTCTTATATTCATAAAGTTAACATACATATTTACCTGACACGATTTTGCCTGTAATCATTCCTTTCCCCGATCTAGACGATTCCATGGCATGTCTTTATCTTTCATTACACACTCTCGGATTATACATTCGAAGAGATGTTGAAATGTCTCGTGCAAAGACAATACAATACTTGTTTATAAAAATAAATAATGCTGGACAATTCACATAGCATTATCTAGCGCCATGGTAAGCAGAGCTTGTGTTATGGGTACTAGATAACTGATATACATAATACAATACATTACATAGATAGATATATTTTATTATACATAGAATACGACCAGAACACCCGGTACAAATATCTGCAGATCGTACACACAATTGTTCTGGGGCGGGAATCGAACCCGCAACCTCCTGCGTCGCAGGCGGACCTTCGCCCACCGCGCCACATCGGTCGTCGTTTAGTCTTACTTAGTTTGTTTAGACTAACAAAGTGGTTATATAACACTCTGTCAGTCTCATCGACTAAACGAGATCCCGATTGCAGCAATTACACAATCTCGGCCTGTCTTGTTTTTGTGAAGAGTGTGTAATTGACATGTTTATATGAAGGAGACAAAATCGTGTCATGTTTCTTCAAACTCTTTGAACCTCCCTTTCAATCACAGAGAGGTGTTAGATTTAAAATCTCTTTGGTTATATTTACAACATTTTACCTACTCAATGCGCGGTTTGAACTACTTTGAACCTAGAGAATTGACAAACAGGTTTCAACTCTCTTGACTATGATAATAAGGTAGATAATAATTTACACACTGTAAGTCTGTACCTATTATGTATCTCTTAAGTAAAAATAAATATTTTTCTTCTTTTGATAGAGTTTTTAAATCTATTATTCTTTAGTAATTTTTTGAAGCATGTTCGATGTATTTTTAACAATTTTGGCGGTCTATTATTTCAATGGAAGGATATCTTGTACATAAAAATATTTTTAGCTGCAATTCTGTGTAAAAATATAGCTGCAACTCAAGTAATAAGTTTACATTTCACTTATTTATTTATTCATTTTATGAAGGCAACAGAAAAATCTGTCAATATGATCATATCTTTACATATTTATTTACTGCTAGGTTTATAAATATGTAGGTATTACATAGATCAACTAATATCTCTTGCACTAGCTTCTATGCACAAATAGCACTATAATCTAAAGGGTGTTTTTTGGTTGCCCACGAAACTAATTTTATATGTTCTTTTGAGATCAACACACAACTGAAATCTCTGCATGGATTAGTTTAGTATGTTTACCCTACTTATTATCAAAGTTTGTAAGTATGGATGGATGGATGTTTGTTACTCTTTCACGTAAAAACTAGTGAATGGATTTTAATGAAACTTTACAATAATATAGCTTATACATTAGAATCACATAGGCTACAATTCATAAAGATATATAGTAAATTATCCAAAATATCTATCACCACGCGGGTGAAACCGCGGGGCGCCGCTAGTATTTTAATAATTTATTCATGTGATGTTTCTTTATTCGTTTAATAGTTATTTGTCTTTTACATACCTCACCATAACAAAAATGCTAAAAAAAACTTAACATGAAGGCTAGAAAAATTTAGTTTACGGGCAACCATTATTATTATTATTACATACACTAATATTTATAATGAACCACCTTTGGAAAAATATCGCGTTCTGTCACAAGGATAAACATAATATTTTCGCACTCAGAATACGTGATATTTTTCCGAAGGTAGTTAGGATACATTTCTATTGAAACGGAGCGTTGCATCAAATCAACCAATAGGGACGTTAGAACATAACGCTATTTTAGCGCGTTCCTATTGGGTACACTTCACGCTTAGTCGTTTCAATGGAAACGCGACCTTAAAGCTGTTGCAATACAGCACCATATTTTGTACCAAACCATGGCAGTGATTCACGGACGAAGTTATTGCATATTAAAGCATAATATTGTTCAACATTGTATAAAAATATTGCATAATCTAATAGTCTACAGAACATTCCAATTGCAAAAGTATTGTATTTGTTCACACAAAAGCCAGATTTCATCAACACCTGTCCATAAATAAACCTTTTACGCATTTAAATAAGATTTTGTTTGTAACGGAGAGCTTAGCACCATTATAAAAATAATCAGAAATACATAAAATCACACAAACAATTTCACTCGCACTTTTTTAAAATATACAATTTAAGCTATACTTAAGTCTTTATAAAAAATACAATTATAACTAATATTATAAGACACTTGACGTTATAAAAACTATTAATGAGGAATAAAGGTATATACAAACTATCTCAGAATTAAATTAGGATTATCCATACCTACAGAGTTACTTCCTTTCAAGCTTAGCACCTGGCTTCAAATATAATTAATTTGTATTTTATTCAAACTATATGTCTAGGAAATTTCAAATAAAAGGTACGCGATAAATACCTGATATATCTTTTATATGTGTAGCCGCCCTTTCTTTTGGTATGGAAAAAGATGATGGCCACTTTAAATGTTTTTTGTCCTGTGCCCTGACTCGAATCGTCGAATAATCCTCCGGCATACTATGAACAAACGATTTGTTCATAGTATGCCGAAGGATTATTCGACCTGTTGTTGGATTAACTTAAATTATACTTTTTTTAGTGTGCTATTTGAAACAACGCACACGTAGGTTTGACTAAAACATGTCAGTTTTTACTTAACCATTTATACAAAATGCAATTAACCCGCAGAAAAACCCATTTTTTTGTATAGACACAGGTAGAACTCACTCAAGAAACTATGTCCCGGATTTAGCGTTTTTAATTTTGCTAAATCTCGCATATGTCAGCGAAATTTACATTTTTTTTAACGTTTGGCGTTTTCTGACTACTTTCGAAATGCATATTCAATTAATTATTAGCTGATTTTCGTAAAAATATTTATCAAACCTTTTCAACACATTAAACTGAAAATTATTAATCAATTTTGCATCACCGACTACCAGATATATAAGAACTATGAAAATGAAACGATTTCTTTTTGTCTATGGATCGACCATTTTCCTTTTGTCTTTCATGGGTTTGGAAAAAATGAAACGATTTCTTTTTGTCTATGGATATACCATTTTCCATTTTCTAGCTTTTGTCTTTCATGGGTTAGTAAATATTTTTTCTAAGTCAATCTTTTAATTTTGGCGTGCTCTATGGGTACTAGAATTCAATAGCTATACTATTCTAGCTACTTTTCAAATGTAAACTTAAGTCTTTCGTCTTGAGTATCAATTACCTTCAGATCCTTAAAATACATTGTACAATTTTATATAACAACCGTCCGAACTGCCATCGACTAGAAATAACTATCTTGGCGTAAGTTTACCGAACATATACAAACTATAAAGAACTTTAGATTAAGTGCATAAGTTATGAAAAAATCCGATAAAAGCTTTAAATATATCAGTTGAAGTAACCATAAAAAGCTATGATTACTTTGAGACTAGATGTCGCTATGCGTTAGTCCAGCAGTATTAATTGCAATTCAAAAATATTTCTTTCTTTTTTTATTTCAATGAATAATGGGGGTTCTCCCTATATGACATAAGTAACCTAGTCAGAAGACAGTTGCTAGAAAAGAACAAAATAATAAAACATGATGTGTTGAAAGCTAATAGTTAAGTAAAATAATTGTTGGTTAAGGTTCGGTAAACTTACGCTTAAACTGCAAATAAATCTCTGGTTTACGTTGTTACAACCGTAGCTAACATAGGCTTTCTATTTAGTCTTCATTTTGAGCGTCCAGCGCATTTTGAATCACTAGTGTGAAGGATTATCTCATTTCTTCGCAGTTATTTCTTTGCCTATAGACTTTCTGTTCTCGAATTTCTGCTGCAAGCTGGCAACATTCGACGGTTTGTGCGCCAACTTGACGTTTTTGACTTCCGGTTTCGCGACCGTGGTAGGTTTCGGAACTACTTTTGGTTTGTTTTTATTTAAATTGTCCGCTATTGCTTTCACATTTGCGTCTGTTTTTGAGTTCACGCTTTTTAGAGGCGCGTTTTTCTCTGTTTGTTTTGTTATATTGGTAGGGTTCGATTTTAGTGAAGGGGTAGTTTTTAGTGCTGGTTTCTTGTCAACAGATGGCGCGGGTCGTAATGGCGGCCGATTGTCGTTTGGTTTAGTGGTAACGCTAGGTTTACTTGCCACTTTTGGGGCTTCATTTGGTAATTTATTATTGTTGATTACATCAGGCGCTTTCACATTTTTTGTGTCAGGCAATGTACAGCTAGATACTACATCAGGGCTGTTTGTTATTTTCGCTGTTAAATTATTGTTTTTGACGGCGTTTTTTGGTGATTGCGGAACGTTTTTGAAAGTTGACGTACTACGCAGTCCAGGCGGCGTTACTTGTCTTGCGAAAGTCGGTATTTTGGAATTAGGACCTTTTAGCGTGGGGGATGGGGGTGCTTTTTCATTGTCAAGTTTTTCATCCTTTCTCGGGAAAGTAGGTACGTTTACCGCTGATGGGTGTAAATAGCCGCTACTAGTGGTAGAAACTGTTGATTTCGCGCCTGAATTACTATAAACACTCTCCGGTGTCTTATAATGTTCATTGGTATAGGTATTACTGTCCCTATTACTGTCTCTACCCTTTTTCTTCCTAGAAAGCGTTGACGCTGAGTAAATAGAGTCGAAATTTCTATTCTGTATTTCGTCAACGATTTCTCCCAGCAAACCCATGCTTTCATTACTCCCCGAGGTAGCAGAGATAGGTTTGGGTGCGTTGTATCCCACGGGAGGCGGTTGTGGGATAGTTTTGACCACTGTTGGGACGCCTGGTAGAGGTTTAGACCTTACAGGGCTTTCTTCGATAATTGCGTAGATATTGTCCGACGATTCCTCGTCTATATGAGCTAGGGGTGCTTGTTTTTCTTCGATACAGTCGACGTAGTCTTCTGATTTGGGATTATTATCGTTATTTGTGGTGTTATTAGGTATATTTCCGTTTGGTAAAGGTGGTGGCGGCGCGGTAGGCCTGCCTACTATAGACAAAGGCCTAGGAACGCCCGGGGCTTGCCTCATAGATCCAAAGCTCTGTATCGCTGGTTTCTGTGTAGCCGGTGCTCTCATACTTTGAGCTCTATTCACAAAGGACTTAGGGTCATCACCGTCGTCGTCCGAGACCACTGGAACTGTGTTCACTGATAAAGGAATATCCTTTTGTAGAATTGGGTTTGATATTTGCAGGTTTCGTATGGCTACTTTATCTTTTTTCAGTAGGTGGTTAGGATTTTTCGGTAGCGAATGGCTTCTCTCGACCGGTTTTCGTTCTTTCTCCTTCGGCTTTTCTGGTTTTAGGAAGGACGCGATTCTATTGAGCGATATACCTTCCTTTACCTTTTTTGGTTCCTCTGGTAATGGTTTTGTTGGTACAGTTCCAATATGCATGCTGAGTGGTCGCTTCGGTAACTCTGGTGTTACATTTGGTAATGTAGGGGCGGTACGACTAGGTCCTAATGTCTTCGACCCTTGCAAAGGCGATATTAGTTCCTTCGCTGTACAAGTCGAAGCTTCTAGAATAGGACTGGATATAACCGGGCGAGCGATAACAGTATTCACAGGAATTTCTTCCTTATCTGGATTCATTAGAGCTTTAATTCTGTTTTGCACGTTGCTGTTTACTCTTTTAACGGATGGACTTGTATTAGGACTTTTGTTAGTAGCCGGTACGACGGGTAAAGGCGGGGCGGATCTCAATACAGGTTTAAGAACTCCTTGGTTGATGATGCTTTGGCTGTTACTGCTGCTGCGATGTACAGGGGTAATCTTCGCGCTTTTCGCGATCTCTTTCACGCTTTCGTTGATTTTAACCTTCTTATCTGTTTCTGATTCTTCTGGTTTATCTATGGGAGCGAGGGAGAACCCTTTGAAGTTTCCAAAGAAGTTGACGGAAGGGTTTAGGGCTCCGGTAGGGCTGCGGTCGGAGTCGCTACGGAGCAGGCTAGAGCTCATGTCATCTGGGTTAGATAAGGTGTGTACGACAGGCTGAGGGACGTTTTGACTGTTGTTTTGAAAGTTTGCGGCGAATTTGCTGGCGCTTCGTGATATACGGTGTTGGAGGCTTGCTTTCTTCGGGGATGGTGCGCTGTGGAGGGAATTAGACTTTAGTTTAATGTAGTAGAGGTGGTTTTGGGTTAGTGTTGTGAATGTTGTGATGTATATTTGTTTAATTAAGGTTGAGATTTAATAGTGAAATTGAAAAGATTAAGGTGTGGGATCAATATTTCGTTAGTAAAGGAAAGTTACCCTTATTTTATGAAACATAATGTTAGTACTACAATAACCTTTTTAGTCATGCGAAATCGGCCATAAGGCTTGATATCCATCAAAGCGTAGACGAATGGTAGACAACAAAAGGAACTGGTACCATGAAAGTAAGATCCTGAACACTAAACATAGGGAATTTCACGCCTTAACTTTAGCCAAATCGGATTTGAAATGTTTGTAAACAACATCCCTATATTTTTCATACAACTTACATTTCTTGTTAATTTTTGATCTTTACTGCAATAAATAATACTAAAGAATAAGATGTCTTTATCTCACCGCCCAGCTTATAATTTTATTTTAGCTGTGGGTTGTTTATAAGCATTACACATTGTATTTGGCTAGAGTATATATTTAAATAGTTTCCGCTTTAGTGAATAAAAGCCTAAGCATGCAAAAGCGAACCAATGCAAAGAACTCACCAAGTCACAGAATTCGTGCAATGCACGCCAAACATTTCTACAAGGAAGCGTTAGGAAGAAATGATTAAACTATGATACAATTACGTTTATTGAAAAAAAAATAAGAAAACACTCAAGTTATAGTCAAGATCAGAATTAATTAGGATCTAGGAATTTTTTGATCTAAAATTCTATTTTATATTATTATAAATTATTGATAAAAAATACAGACTTTTATCATTTAAGCGAGCTTTCTAGGTTTGAAAAGTAGGTATATGATAAAAAAAATTGTGTTGAAGTGACTTTAAGACGTTTACATGCAAAAAGTTCCCAGACGTTGTTAAAAAAGAAGAAGAGAAGAAATATACAGATGAAAAACTATTCAAGTGATAAAAATCTATCAAAAAAAGCGCAATCAATTTGAGAAATATACAAAATGGTAACTAAATCACCAACTATTTATGAAAAAAATAAAAAACTATGCTTAAATTAGGTAACCAAACAAGCGCGGAAGTACAAACATATCACAGAATTCATTGTGAAAGAATAAATGCAAAATAAAACTAAACTACAAGCTAAATAAAATTATAAATCTTTTGAATTTGTGTTTGTGTCATTATCAAGTTCTTACTTGTTATACCAGAAAACAATGACATTGTCTAGGGTAGTATAGAGAAAAATTACATCACTTTGTCATCGAATGCGTAAATTATTTGTAACTAGCTGCGCCCCGCGGCGCCCCGAAATGCCACGCGAAAATTTCTGCGCAATTTTACCATGTTTTCTCACCGTTTAAACCTTCCCTAGACTACGACAAACATTTCCGAAATCAGCTAAATCGGCCCAGCCGTTCAAGAGTTTAGGCGAGACTAACGAACAGCAATAGATCTTTATATATAAAGATTAATTCCTTCAACTTCAATAACGTACGCAATGTATGACGATGCGATGTCATTATTGTCTATTCTAGACAATAATCTCCGTGTCTTGGCTAAATCAATCAATCAATAATCTTCAAAATCGGTCCAGAATTGACACATTAACGAACGTACATAAAACATTCAGCAGAACACAGAACCTCCTTCTTTAAAGTCGGTTCAAATAAGGTTATTTTGTTCATATGTAGTTCATTTATTTATTTGTGATACACAGTGGTCTTAATTTTAAAATTAAGACCACTGTGATCTGCCATTAGGCGTACAAATGTTACATATTTTGGATATAGAGCAAAAATCAATAATAATAATAGTAAAGCAAAAATGAAGTTTAAGAATTGAAAATAATGCGTTTTCCAATTAGAAAATCAACCACGTCTCTATACTACATTTACATAGTAACTTTTATTGTTTGTTATATTACGTAGTGATATTTTATTTAAAGTGCCACCGTCTATATTGTTCGTTCATGTCCAGTCCACCCCTGGAAGAGATCGCTCTCAGCGATAAAGCCGTCCTTTATACCTTTATTCTAAGTTTTTATTCTGTATTGTTTTGTGTGGTGTAATAAAGTGTTTTCTATCCATCTATTTTTTATTGCCCTATCTTTACGTTTTATTGTATGCACTGACACAAACACACATTCAAAAGTTCCAAACACCAAATGATACACTTCTGACGCGTAAGGACTGAACCCGTAAGTGACCAGACTATATACAGAGTGTAACAAAAAGTAAGGACCGAACTTTCAGGGGGTTTCAGCTTCGATCACAGAACACGGGGATATGAAAACTAGCCAAGTCAGACTTAGAATCTACTACAAGCATACTGCTTTTCCATATGAATGTGATAGTGTTTAATAGGGTAGTATCCTGGGTAAAAAAAATATTTTTCTATTTAGTCCGTCAGTTAGATTATCAGAAGATATTGGACACGTATTTTTTCTTTTGTCAATCAAACAAATACTTACAAAAATGAAGCGCGTCAAAGTTTAGGAGTGGGGGCTCGTGATGTCACAATTTGCTAAAAAGTGTAGCAAGACGTGACGTCACGCGGAACTTTAAATGGCTACTTAAAATCTTTATATTTTTTTGTTTAATTGACAAAAGAAAAAACACGAGTCCAATATGTTCTAATAATCTAACTGACGGATTAAGTAGATTTTTTTATGACACTAGCCTATTATGTTTTTGATGAGATTAAAATATACTTTGTTCCATCATCAGTCTGAACCGCCCCTGAAATCTATGGCTTACTTTTTGTTACACCCTATATAGTGTACTTCCAACATAACTTTATTAATTACACTATATTCCCATCACCATTCCGAGGCACGTTATACAAACACTGTCTGCTTAACATTTCATTAGTAGTAGAAGCGAGACCCTTCACCACCACCACATTCGGCTTATAATTCGGCTTCGGCTTTACAGGCGGTTTAATTTTAACCGGGATATTAGCACCATTAGCTATTTGTATATCATCCTTGCTAATCTTACGTAGTGGCTTTTTGAATTTATCTTCACTTTTACTCAGATATTTGGGTAAAGAGGGTAGACTTTTAGCTGTTACTGTTACATCAATGTTGCTATAGATATGTTCCTCTGTGTTATTTGCTGTTCTTGTTATATCAGTGTTGCCATACGTATGTTCTGTATTCGTGTTATCTTTTGTGATGTTTGCTCTTGTTATTTCAGTGTTGCCATAAGTACGTTCCCCTTTTTTGTTATATTTAGCGATGTGTTTGAAAGGATTAAAAGTGAATTTATTGCAGATATTTGTGCAGTTGGGTACGTACGATTTGCGTGGTTTCTTCCATATTGGGACGTTGTGTTTCGAGTAGTAGATGAGGAATAACACGAGAAGCACCGCAGGTATGATGCCGAGGAATATCACGTACATCGCGATCATGAAGTTTCTTTGTACTGTGAAGGAAAAAGCTTTTTAAACATGTGTAGATACGATAGATACGAAACCTTATTCCATGGTAATAATGTCGTCATCGCTGCCACTGCCCAACCAACCCACGGAGTCGCAGCTGACGGTCACGTGGTCACAAGTATTCATAATATGAATCCCTAATGCATATTACGAAGTTTTGCTTGGGAGGGACTTAGTGTAATGAAAATCTGTCACTGGCTCCCGGACCAGACGTTGTCACTTCTGCTCAATTACATTGGGCGAAATAGGGTTTTGCTCATATATGGAATAAAGGGTTTTATTGAACTTGTTCAGATCGCTGCAATATCTTACCGCTAGGATCAGCCGCGGGTCCC